>OY979767.1:104333489-106833489 GCA_963855975.1 Andrena chrysosceles | reverse complement strand
ATCATTTATCGTTAGCCCCATTTTAAGTTGCGATATCCATAGTAATAAGGATAAGCGCGAGATACTTTGCGAGGGGCTACTTTTTCAGTAACTCCATTGTACGTGTAATTACTGGCTTTACGAGCAGAGAGGCGGACAAAAAAATAATAAGAACACCGACGGTATACGTGTGCGCGGGCGAAGGCGGAGAAACAGCGGCGAAAGTTTTGAAACTGGCGCACATGCGAACTAACACGTAATATCCGCGGCGAGAGGCATTTAGTATACTATTCTTCACGGATAATTCGTGTATATTAAACTTCATAAAGTGTGCTCGTCGCTTTAACAGCGTTATCGATCGGTAGCAGCCACGTGTTCTCTATCGTTCCTGGACACATTTCGCATTTCACCGTTACTGACGGAGAGAGAGAGCGAAATGCAAGAGAAAATGGTACGTTTAGGAAAAGAAAGAGCGAACGGGAAGAACCGGAGGATTGCGAAGCAGCTAAGCTCGCCCCTCTCTCCACTTCGCTTTCACTTCCGTGTCAATTGTGAGTAACAAAGTTCCCAATTTCCTCCAATTTGGAGCGGCAAGATACAAGGTGGGAGCGCTTTCTCGCTGTGTCAGTCCATCCGCGGAACTTTCCCCTGGAAAACGTCGCCATTTTCCTCCTCGGCTCTGGCGGCTTTACGTCGAACTCGAGGAACGAGGCAGTCCTACCTACCCCCGCACCCTCTCCTCCCTTCGCTCCCCCTTAATTCGAATCACGCGCGGATTTCGTATTCTGTCCGAAAGTTTTACATCTCGCCGCATTACAGAGTCGGGAAGTCAAACTGACCCGGAGATACTGGAGCAGAAGGAATTGCAACTTCCCCTTTCGAATAGTTTAAAGAGCTCGAGCTCGGTAATGGTTTGTTCCTCTCTTCTCACTCGTTTCAATTGCGGCTAACAATTTCTGTCGATCGCGCCAACTGTATTACGTTATTGTATTATCTTAATGAGATAAGTTAGATTGCTACTTTGGGGCGAAAGTTTGCGCGGGGTTGTATGTTTGTCAAGGCGCGTGAGAACGATACACCACGAACGGGTGAATACTTGCCCCAGATCGATATGAATTTAAATCTGTGTCGATAACTTAGAAAGAAAAAATTCAGCTTGTGTTTTGGAATAGGCCTGTGACAATTTTGATTAACTGGCGTCAGAAATTTCACAGAAACTTTATATATATATTTTTGTTTATAATTAGGCGATTTTGCAAAATGAGTTTGTTTTATTCAAATAAAATCTAAGGGACTATAAGTATTTTTTTATCCATCCAATCTTCAAATTTTGATGTAAAAATACACTATAAAAATTTGCAGTAAATATTGGATTTGTTAGAAGCAACAATTTTAGATTTAGGGTCCACACACCCTCCCCACCCCTCCCCTCAAACCTCGTGTCGATCGACCACTGGGGCCATTCGGAAGTACACCTAAATATTTTTCTTACAAGTGAAAAGACAGGGCTCTGTTTTCCCATTCCAAAAGATAAAAAATCTTTAGACACTAATGTCGAAAAATTTGAAGACCATATAAGAATTTAAGAAACGTTAACTCGAATATTCTTATTTCTTTTAACAAATTCCATAAACCATTTCAGCCACTAGGTAGGTACACATTTAAAAAGCTTTGGAGTCGAAGCCATCAGCAGAAATGGTCGCATCGTATCGTTCCCTCGAGTTTCAGCGACAACAACAAAGTTACACGAAACGAATTCGAGTGCTAACACTTCGCTCCAATGCCCAATTAAAACATTCTACCGTCGGAATTTATTTTGCAGCTGTAGTCGCCGAAAGGGCGGGCGAAATGAATTTTAAGTGGTACGATTCCGCTTTGATCAGACACTTGGCTGGCGCGTCAGTCACGTTCGCAGTTGCGCGGGGGAGGGGGCGAGATTTCATCGCGCCCATCCAGCGAATAACGGATCCGCCGTATTGCGCGCTCGATGGTTAATTCTGGCTCGAATCAGTCTATCGGAGCCAATTTCATTGGCCGCGTGTGCTCGACATGCAAGGAGAATGCCTGGATGGCGCGGGCCTTTCTCGCGGCACGCAAAAGAGTGCCGTTTAATGCTTTCACCCGTTACGCACGTTCACGCGCACGCGCGCGTACACGGTTATCCAAAGTGCACATACGTGGCCGACCGCGCGGGGAGGCGATCGTTCAGTTTTACAACACACGCGCGCAGCGAACCGGGGGCGAGTTGGTTGTGACAAAGGTAGGCTCAGGCGCACGCAGCCCCCGTGGCTCATTTCCTAAGGGATATAAACTTCCTGTTCCCCGGCAATTCCAACCAATTTACTATTCATGCCGCTTCGATGTATGCCTAGCCGCGGGCTGTTGTGATACGGGCAACCAATCAAAAACTCTCGTCGGTGGAACCGAGTGGCCGGCCGTCGGCGCAACAAGCAGAGAACCTCGCTGGCTGCAACCCTTCTCTGTGCACACCGTCGAGGATGGATCGCTGGCGGGCGAGTCCGCAGAGAGAGAGAGAGAGAGAGAGAGAGAGAGAGGGAGAGAGGGAGAGAGAGACGCAGAACCAGAATGCCAGAGAGACACGAACAAGGCAGCAGGGGCGAGACGACCGTTTTCCTGAAGGGGAGGCGTGCATCGGTCCGTTGTTGGTACTACCAACTTGGTAGGCTGTTCCGTTTGTTGACGTTTCATCCGACCGCCGCGAGTATTTCATACATGGCCGCCAGCACAACGATGTACACTGCGCGCAAATGCTGCCACGACTAGGGGGTAGCGGAGAGGTGGGGGGCTTAGAGAAAGAAGCACTTCACTCGCCCCTTGGACTATAAAAGTAATTATCGCCGGTTGTTAGCGATTTAGCCAGCGTGCAAGCTTTCCAGGTCGCGTTACGACGCAGCCTCGAAACCATGAGGGGGTGGGGGGATATTGTGACGAGTGATATTAGGCATCGCGAGGGCAAAGGAATGCACCGATACTCCGGGAGGGTTTAATTGAATTGTTGCGGTGGGTGTTTGCGTGCGTAGGGGTTGGGCCGTCATTGGTAAACGTACCTACAGTTACGTTTTTTCTACCGACGAGAGTCACTTGTTTCGCGGATTTTTATGTTCGGAGGGGTTCGCGTTGTTGCACGTCAATATTTTCTTTTGTCTTCAACTTTTCTCGGTGGCAAAATTTTTTGATGCTGAGTGGGTGGAAATTGTGGGAACTGTGGAGATTAAGCGTATGGTTGGATGCTAAGTAGGGGAGCTTGCACGGGGTGATTCGTTATTCGTTGTTCGATAGGATGGAGAATTAGTTTTCGTGCAGGAATACATTGAGGGAACAGAATAATGTTTTTGCAAACAGAGTTTTTTTTCGCGGAAATCGAGTTTGAAAATTTATTGGTTACTCGTGCACCGGGATACAAATTAGTTTGGCAGATATTAGTTTACGCCACGGCGTGCTTACTTTTTTTGTAAATAGTGGTAATAGCGTTCGCGTGGAAAGAATGCTGTAAATAATGCTTAATAACTTCTGAGGTGGAATACATTTGTTTCTAAATTTATGTAGGTATTTACTAGGAATATGTATAAGTAGTATTGAATGCTATCCCTTCGCGTACTTTATCCCAAATAAGTTCATATTAGTTTGACGTTGATAGTAAGCGTAAATAAATATACCAAGGTATGGTGTGACTGTATTTGTTGAATTTTCGAAAGCACACTTGCAGCAACTCGCTTTTTTTCATGAGAAATGAAATCCTAACCCAGACCACCTTGTGTTTTACATTAATTATGGATCCGTCCTACTATGGATTTCCATCATTGTAACAGTGTAAGAAGAAACAGTGTATGAAGAAATTAATTTTAAAGCCTCAAATGTTTTTTGACGCATGAATGAAGAGTCTCGAATTATTATTGTCCTCAACCTTTTTATGGAGATACGAACTGAGAACTACAAAACTCACGAAACAAATTACGAGTCATGAGAAGGGTACCCACTGAAGAGCACATTTCGTTTCAAGTCGATGTGTAAATTGGTTCCTGAGATACGAGAGTTCAAAGTATAGCTTTTAAAACGTACAGAATGTTGAATGGTTACCGATGTTCCTGGAAACACTGTGACCTACTTCACAGCTGTAAAAAAGCTTACAGTAATAAAAAAGAAACGCTGACTTTCCACTACTGACCACCGCACAGGTGTCAAACTTGGAGTGGGTGGAAACGCGAGAGTAGGAGATTCGATCGTAAGTGCGAGAAGGAGATAGCGAATTACGCGAAATGGTTTACTACGAACCATGCTGTTTACTTAACGCGGAGATATTGAAAAACTGTCGGCCAAAATGGGGCTTTACACAAAGATAAGTTAAACGCAGGGAGTAGCTTCTTGAGCATACTTACATATTTTTGCCGCATTTGAAGTTATGATAAAAGTGGCTGGAGTAAAAATTGCTCAGTTTAGGAGGGGAAATATTATAGTAGAAAAATCATAATATCATTGATTATGTTTATGAAGTTTTTAAAACCGCTAATATTATTTTTGAACAGAACTATATTTTTTCAACACTTAAGTTGAAGGGAAATGCAAGAATGATCTTTAGAATAAAAGGAAATAGAGTTAAATATGACCAATAAATTTGTATTTATTTACTTATTGCCTCACCACTGTATATAACATTAATATATTAATACTTAATGCTTTATTTATTAATACTATAAATGCAATACGTAAGTTTTATTGTTCTGCCCCACTTAAGAACAAAAAAGTAATCTCATCGATTCATTTGCCAAATATTAATACATCAATACTTAATTTTTTGAAGAAAATAATCTGGACAGAGTTCAATATCACTTATATAGGAAAATTTCATTTGAATCGAAAATCGTTCATCATGTAGGAAGTGAATATTCATTTCGTTGAATTTACTGCAACGCACTGAAACAACTTTCCTTTGTTATGAAAGATATTTCAATTTCGAAAAAGTCTTACGTCCGAGTATCGAGTACGGCAGATAATAACCGAATCTTCTTGCTGCTACTAAATATTCAAAGTTTCTATTTAGCGGGGAAAGTTCGGGAACGGTGCGTAATTTAATATTAAGCGAGCTCGAGCACTTTCTAAGTAGTCCTCAACTTCTCGGATTCCGTCTGAACTTGGTTTTACCGTCGATCGTGAGAAAAGCGTCGACAACTGCCTTGTAATAGAAGCACGACGCGCAGTATCGTGTTAAAGCTCGTGGAGCGATAAGGAGGCCTCCTGCACGTAAACACAGACTCCTTGCGTGTAGACCCCGTGGGGAAAAAATTTTAAAGGAAACACGAACGCCGGGCGATGTTGAAGTTGGGGGAAGTTCGTTTAAAGTAGCGTTTAAATCTTTGCTTCTTTCGTACCGTTTAACGTTACGATACTCTACTAAACACAGCACAACGTACTAACAATTTATCAATTACACGACAAAGAGCTACCAATTTATTGCTTAATCGATTTTCAGCTTGTCGATATACCTACGTACAAAACAACACGATGGAATTTAGTATTTTTTGGTCTCTTCTAAAAACTCAGTTGCCCTATGAAGTTGTACTGAAGATGCGTTTTAAAAGTATTGTAAGTACAGGCTTTCACATTACTTGAATCAATGCTTATTAATCCATGGCCATCTCAATCTTTCTTCCCCGCCATTTTTGATCCATCATTTTAGATTTTCAAAGCTATCAATGAAATTACTTCTGATACTGTATACTCAATGCCAGTAGCAGAGTATGTCCTTATTTTTAATGAAAAATACTATTTATCACAGAGAACATTCGTTCGGTAGAAACAAAAGATTAGATAGTCAACTTCACCTCGTCAAATAATTATATGTATTTTTTTGAACCAGTTCTAATAACGAATTTTTTTCCTTAATGTATGACTCGAAACCTTTCGATTGCTGTATAATTAAACACTCGTATCTGTTTCTGAAAAAAGTGTGATTAAAAGAAAAAAATTAAAATTTTCAGAACTTTCACAAACTTCATCTCTTTATTCTCAAAATATCTGGAGTTTACGACGAAATCACCTATATATATTCTTTTTTCTTATTATCATACGAATCAATCAAAAGAAAAAACATTAAAAACGGTGCAGCAAATCCAGAGACATAGGCGAAATAATAATGTGACCTTTGAGGGTTAATATTTAATAGACTCACTTTCCTCCTGCTCAAAA
The DNA here is from genome assembly GCA_963855975.1 of Andrena chrysosceles. Lineage (NCBI taxonomy): Eukaryota > Metazoa > Arthropoda > Insecta > Hymenoptera > Andrenidae > Andrena > Andrena chrysosceles. The sequence goes on along the minus strand of OY979767.1, from coordinate 106,827,306 downwards.
TAAAAATGGTCCTATGCAATTCCTTTCCGTACGAACTTTACAAAGGTACGCCTTAATCACGATACACCTTTTTCTTCAAATTGCCCTTATAGTTCTAATACATTCATCCCTTCCCAAGAAATTAGACTTTTGGGATAACGGAAGGTCTGTTGCAAAGCTGCATCGATGATTGCACGGAAATGGTGTACGTTGTAGGTGCCTTAGTGTACAAGGTTCTACAACTGTTGCGAGCATCCCTTATACGGGCAAGCTCTTGCGCACTTTAGTGCTAGGAAGCATGCCGCCAATTTCCAACAGGCCTCGACACTTAACCCCGGCAAAGGGACTGGCCCCGGTTATTCAATGCCTGTACGTCGGCTCTACGTCACCCTTGATGGACCGGTCCTTCCGGTGCGTTAATGTTGCGTGAACTCGGCGTTTGCAAATTCGTTCGCGTGCGTATACGAGCCTCACGCATTATTACCAGCACATCGGCTGGGGAAAATTGGTTACACGAATTCGAGTTAATTTCCTCGGTCCTTCCGTGCTCCCTTGCTTTACAACTTTGGTTTTATAGGCGTCCGTTCGAGTGCCCGCTGCCCACGCGATGCTCCGCCGAGGTGATAAACACCGGAGTGGAAGTAAGACGGCTTAATTATGCGTTGTTGTTTACGGACCACAAAGGTGATATACCATTGGTCTTTTTTACAGTTACGGTCGCCAGGCATTTCTTCGTGCCGGAATGTAAGGGAATCGGAGGCAAAGTGAAACATTTACTGATGTTTTATAACGCACAAAAATCATAAAAAGAAAAGACACACTTTTTCACCATAATGTGTTATACACGTTTGTTTTCTAAGAGGAATTTCAGGTTATAATGATTGTTAATATGTTGAAATAAAGCAGATACTTATTCTGAAGAGTATTGATTCATCTTTGGAAAACATGAAATAATATTTTTAAGGTATTAGCTTAATTCCGTCGTAAATGGTTTCATTGTTTTCCTCTTCCTTTTTTATTTAATTACTAACATTTTACTGTATATTCAACATACAGAGAATGCTGTATCATTTCTCATAGTTAGAATGTCGTAGACTGGAATACTTCGAAAACAATTTCCGCGATAGTGCAGTTAATTCGAACAATAATTGACTTAATTGTGTTTGATATTATCGATGCCACCAAATATTCTATTATCTTGCTATTGTAGACCGTTACGTTACTATATCGATTCGTTAAATACATTTGAATATGTAACATGTAAATGAGACTCTAATCATGCACTATTCCCCATGTATCAAAGTGTCTGTCACAGAACTATGTAATTGTTCTTTGACGAAAATTACTCGGCATTATTAATAGCTGCGGCTGTAGAATAACAAAAGTTATGCTTCGTGACGTCGTAACACAAGGCGATTATGTAGTTGCAGAGTAATAATCGTGAGTTAAACGAGACACAATACGAGTCCATTGTTTTTTTCTGCAAAACTTCTAGCTAATCTTTAATTGTTAAATTTCAAATTTTAGCATGGAAAAAATTGCAGAGATTCTGGGGCAATACTTCATCATGAAGTAAACACATTCAATTTTAATCAAATCATGTTTCATCCCGTTCCACATTTTTAAAAATTGGCATATCTACAACTAAAATCAAATCTCACAATTTGATATCAAGTAAGATCAAAACCTCAAGTTCCATGAAACAAATATAACTATTATTTAGCAGGCGACTGCTACATGTCACGTAAATATATAGGCACGTAGTTTAAATATTCACCCTAACGTGCAACAAAGCATCCACTAAAAATCTTTACCGTAACGATACTTGCAATTTCGAACAAGGACATGAAAAGCTAAATTCCAATCATCGAGATAAAGTTATTAAAACAAATAAAGTGCTTCTAGACGCGCCTCATTTTGTTAAGGAAGCTCCGTTTCAGTGTTTTCATTGCCATTCCTCCTTTTTAATCGAGCCCGACGAGCTTCAGCTTTATGTCTTTGCAGTAAGCCTCCTTTCATCGTTTAAAAATCGGAAAATGAAGGAGCACCGTGATTCTTTTGGGGAGAAGCGATGCGAAATCGACAGCAGTCGCGGTTTGGTTACGAACGGTTCAGAGTAGGCGGCGATACAAACTTTCGACATTAAACCGGGGCTAAGTTGGTCTCTTTCACACGCCAGCAATCATATTTTTGCCTGACCGCAAAATTATCTAATTGCCGCGGCTATAAAATATTGACCTAGTTGCTGACGAACTTCGGGACTCTCTCAAATTAAATGCCGTTTTGCACCAACTGGTACTGTCTCTAACTCCTTCGCTTTTTCTTTTCCCTCTATAGGGCCGCGAAGAAGAACCCTTTATAACGAAGGCACCGCGTTATCGGCCCTTTTTTCATGATCCAACGGGCGACGAGTGTCTGTATATACAAATGCAATGAAAATAAATAATTTTTGTATCGATCGTTGCCACGTAAACGCATGTACTGAATTATTGAGGCGAATTGTGCTGTGCCACTCGAACACGAGTGTTCTGGCAAAAAATTGACGAAATTTTTACCTTCAGAAAATTGAAAAAATGGAAGTAGTATTTTCTGATATTCAGTGCGCAGGGAAATTTGAATTATTTACGTACTAAATAATATCTTTTAATTATAAAGGTTTATCGGTTATTATAGAACAGAGAAAGCATTAACTTTCGTGCCCTTCTTTGTTATACCATTTTAATTTCTTGTTATAAATATTATTGCTTCAAGATTTCCAAGGAATGTGTTCATAATTAAATACACTACGGAATCTTAAATTTGTAGAAAATGTACACACCTTCAATATATGATTACTAGAAACCTAAACAACCATTTATACTACTTATTTGATTGTCAAAACATTCTTCCACAGAATCTGAATTAACATCCACAACAGTAAATTCTGTATACCTAAACATTACTTAACCTTCAGTTCCCTATTATATTTGACGTTTCCAGTGAGACAATCAATCTTCAACGTGATAATGAAAAGCAGAGAATAATTACCCGTTACTTAAAATTTTAAAGATGTAATCACGTTATTGTCAACGACCCATGAGCCACGCTTGCATTCGTGAAAGACGCACGTATTTCTTTTAAATCAGGTGGCATTCAAGGAAACTTTTCAAGTGTCTCAATACATTTTCCTTGTTCACAGAACGCGGGATGAACAATTGCCTCGAATGGCAGGCGGTACTACATCCTTCATTCGAACGTTACATGCTCAGTTCAACTTTCCTTTCTTGAGCCGTGCTCGAGAAAAACGTGAAATTCTTCGCGTACAAGTCATGAGACGTAATTTTGTATTGTCTGGCGGACGCGACCGTTTCATTAAAACCACTCACCCTGACATTGGAGTGCGCTATTTGAACCCCGCGCATTATATTTACTGTCTCAAGTGTCCTTATTGTTACAGGGTAACGAGCCCCAAGGCGGGGACTTTGCGCGAATAGGCTTGGATAAATAGTAAATTGCACGTAAACCAATCCACATAAAGGACGGATGGTAACTTCATAAAATATCTCAGCGCTGCACCTCTTCTTGTTACGTTCATTTGTTTGCCGATTAAAATTAATACGATTAATTAATGCGCGGCCCTGGTCATTGATGGCTACCATTTTCAATTACCGTGGCAATAATTGACATGCACATTAATAAAATGCTGGCGCGATTTGCGAACGCTGCCGATGTATCTCGCGCGATTCGCATCCCTCCCCCAACCTACGATTTCTCCAGTGGTATTGTTCCCGTTTTCATAAAGGTATCAGTTATTAAACGAACGGGAAATGTTTACAACGGCGTATATGTTCTGCAAACATTAACGTCAACTTCACTTTTGCATTGCAGATAAATGTTAGCGATGTTTGGTTATTGATTAATAGAATTTACGATTTTGTAGACTTTACTTGCAAAGTAAAATAATATTACGACGCGAATACTCTTTATTTTCCATTTTTAGGATAAAAGGTAAGGGTTGATAAATGAATGAGTGAGCCTTATGATGGGGGTCGCAAGAAGAAGTGAAAAATGGAGATCTGCGACAGAGAAATGCGAAGGGAGGGTTATGTAAAATTAAATCAATAAGAAAAGCAAATTGGAGTGCTGTTGAAAAACACAGCATCTTGAAATTCATTAAGGTTAATGCACAGCTGTTTTTGTAATTAAAGAGTAGTCCCATAAACGGTTACAAGTTATTTTTCTCGAAGAAAAGAAGGGATTGCCGTGCAATCTAGTTTTCATATTTTAAAGAGGAACAATTTCTTGTGAGACGTCTGATAATGCTATTGAACTAGCCCTGAGAGCTGAAAGTCGCAAATTGACTTTTATTTAAAGATATAGCTTTTTATACACTTTTGTAATGTTCCTTTTAAAAGTAGACAACTTTTATTATGAAACTTTTTGCCATGTTTTTTTATTCTTATGGAGTCAGTGTCAATCGTCTCTTTGTTTCAGTGTCATTAACGAAACAGTATAAGTAACAAGAAAACGATATTTTCTACCACTGACACCGACGACACAGAACCGTCACGAGCCTATACGCGAAAATCGCAAAATAATGAATAAAGCTTCCAGATAGAAATCTAAATTTCAATATATTGATAATGATTAGTCACTGACTCTGGGCAGAAACTCCTTTCCCCTTTGCCAAGTTGCTTGCTCGGTTCTCGAGAGTTTTCTGAAATCCGGAAAGATCGCCAACAAGATTCCAAATGCTTTCGGTTAAACGACACGGTTCCATCTACAGCTGGCCTTGACCGACATCTTGGAAGTTTAATTTTTCCCGAATCCGCCGGCGATGCAGTAGAGACAAATACTGCTGTGTTACGTGAGCAGAAGGACTTCTTCGGAAGCTTATTAACTTTAGCGAAAATTTATGATTAACAAATGTAACAGGTGCACTAATAACGTCGTGGGATGTTTAGCATCGCTGCGCGTTAAACGAGAAAAGCTCAACGACTTTTGCGAGACTGAGTCCAGTAAAACTGCAGATGCCGAGCCAATTCTGTTTCAGGCTTAAACCGCATACATTAAAACGTACACCACTGCAATTAGTTGGAAATTATTTATATTCGCCCCTAAACTTGTAATACCTCGCCAGACATTCGACCAGGTCCAAAGCCTGACATTCAACCTCTCAGACATTCTTAAGCGTTAATGTTCACATTTATGGCGCCAAGTAATTAAGTACCTTTACGATAGAAACGTTCCCTGCACTTTTCATCGTTGCGGACGCTTATGGACGACATTTTAAAATTTGGTGCTTAATGGACATCGTATATCGTTGAAATGAAACACTTGCCCTGTAAAACGGCTGCTATCTACTAAAAAGCAATTCAGCTTCACACAGAAAGTAGCTTCCGAAACGTTTAACTAAAGAGTGAAAAAGAGACATCACCCAACTGCTACACGCCAGTTCTGATTAAGAGTACCTGTCGAAAAATATTCGACACATTTTTTTTATCAGCAAAAATTCATGTTTAGGGGTTGAAATTAGTCTTCGAAGTTGAGGGTTGGTAGTGTTGCTTGTCAATGTATTTTTAGAGAAACTACACGGCGACGAGTGCTGAAAGGTACTAGTGTAGCGGCATCAGTCCCCCTAAACGAATGAAACGTATTTGAAGGAGGCAAGGAGTAATCCTGATACCCTTGTGATTACTCTTCATTTCCCTTCCGCCCTCGGTCTCGCGGTTAATTCGTTTTGCATGTATAAATAACGTCGCCTTCTCCCTCCGCCGAACAAAGGGATTTAGCGTGGCATATGTGGGCGTGTACACGGGCGAAATTTCATTAGCGAGTAATCATTTTTCCTGATGCGAAATTTAGAAGAATCCCAGCGTGGAATATTAAGCGCGTAGAGGTGGCGGGCAAGAAAGTGTTCCCGGCGAATTTGGCCTATGCAAATACGGTTGAACGGTCCCTCCCCCCGGCCACCCTCAGCAGGATGAGTAGACGAGCCCTCCTCTAGTGAAAAAGTTTGGACGCTCCGCGACGAATACTAATTAAAGACTTGCGGAATGAAATTAGTTAGTCGAGGGGTCGGAGGTGACTCCCGAGGCTGGACGACGGCGGAGCCCGTGGGTCGACGACGAAGAACCGCTTATGATAATATAATAATACTTACTCGGCTCTCGGAGTGCTACCTCCAAGCTCATTATGCGTTTAGTTCATAACTTCAATTGGATTCTTACTATCCCTACCGACTTCCAGCTTTATACTTTCATCGGGGCTCTTGCCTTTAACAGTGCTAATTATGGAGCTAATGACGGTTAGGCAAGGAATGTGTAAATCACCCGTTGCCCTACATTTCCATCCGCGATGACAACGGATCCATAGAATTCATTTCCAACAGTCGAATTGGCGAGATTATGCTGTAGAACTTGAAAGGCTTTCCTGTGATCAACTGGGTATTATTGTTGTTACGTAATTATTTCGTCAATGGTTTCAGGTGAAATCGAATCACGTTTAACCACACTTTCGAGGGGGCGGGGGACGGGGGTACGTAGCACTGTTATACTTTTAGGACATGAACACTGGAATTACCGACAATGATTAATGTGTACCTAGGTCTATCAGACCAATAAAAATGACTGGTTATTTATAAAATACGGTATATGAAACATTTCCAAGACTTGAAGATGCTGCTTGAACTAAAATAATTAAATTTCGTTAAATAATAGCTTGAAGATGAAGAAAATATTGCATCCAACACAGATTGTTTCCATCATCGTTCAATTAAAACTTTTCACAAGTAAAGTGAGATGATTGAAAAGAAATTAGGAAACTGTCGCTTGAATCTAATTGAAATTATATATATTATGAATTGTATTTCTACCTACATAGTTACACGTACCGTAACAAAACGCTTTTCAAATATCGTTATATTTGTTCAAATTAGTAGAATAACATACAAAAATCAATGTTTACAATTTCAGACACCGTCATTCCATTCGAGTTGACAGATTTAAACTTTTTCGAACGCAGCCAAATCAATCATCACATTTTAAATATCACTTGAAACACAAAATACAATCGAAAAAATATGTCCGTCCGCAATGAGTACATGCAGGGGGGATTTATATATAGGCTAATTGTATGTAGGCTGCAGCCTAAGGTGGCAAATTTGGGGGGTGGAAAATTTTGGGCAAAAAAATTGGAAAAGGTTTAAACACAGAGACTTGAGGCAACTTTAAAACCAAACCATTGTCTTTTCATCTAGCAAATTAGCAATAACTGATATATGAGTTATCATATTAAATTAATTCTAACTCTTTTCAATTAAAATAATCAATAATATTTCACGGAAAAGACTTTTTAATGCCTGTCAGCCTAGGGGCGCCTTTCCAAATCCACCCCTGGGTACATCTCCGACAGATAAACCAATTTGTTTGTTAAATGTTACCCGAAAATGCTTTAATCCCTCTACTATTAAACGAATACACACTCGATCAATAAAAGTGAACATTTTACTGGAGAAAACCTCCATAATAATTGCCTCTTGTTTTCACCGTTCAGGTGCATATATAACCTCTTAAGAGGAAACTTTTTAGTGACACTTATACACATCGGTGACGCGTCTACGTGTATGCGGGACAATTAAGAGCGCGTGGTGTTAGGCCGCGAAAAAAACGTGTTTGTACACCAAAGCCTATAATCGAGTCTCCTTAGTAATAATCATAGAGGTAAACGATGGGGCCTATTCGAGTAGACGAAAACAATAAGAGGCAATAAAACACCGTGAATGAGTAGGTCGCGTTAATTGCAGGCGCGCCGCGTTCTATTTTAGCTCCATACGTTTCCCTCCGTCTCTTTTTATATATATTTCCGCTCGTTCGCGTAGGCCACGTTGTATCGTATTACCGTTAAACTTATTTTTACACAACCTCCTCCGTTCCGCCATTGATCCGTGGCGCGCGTTCCCGCTCATCCGTTTTATTCGTTGAATAATTTTATTGCTCCCGTGGCTCGGCGGGGATAAGCGGGATTTAGCGGGCGGTGGTCGCGCACCCAGGGCGTAAACTCGGAAACGCCCGTCGAAAAATGAAAATAAACACGTTTATTCCATCGGTGAATTGACGACTGGACGGTATCTCTGGCCGTGAGTAATAATAGTCACGTCGTTTCAACCGAAAAGAGAACCACCCCCTTGAGATTCATCTGGAGGTATCGATTAACAGACATTCGAAATGGGCAAGCGTTTGCAGGATGCGCGCTTTGGGGCGCGATCGTTCGTGGCAAAGCCGTTTCGAGCTTCCTTGAATGGCGCGGGTGAAAGCTTCCCTGTGGCCGACGAGCCGCTGGGTGCCGTAAAACGGCCGGATTTTTCGTACTCGCTCAAGTATCGCGATCGCGGGAGAGAAGCCATTTGCGCGCTTTACGGAATTCCAGCGGGATAATCAAATACTGGTTGCTTCGGGGAGAATTCCCGCGTCCACGAATGGTGAGCGGGATATTTAATTTCGCCCCGACAGTCTCGCATTCGCATCAGACTATCCTCCAGACGTAAATATAACGCCTCTCTCTGACGGGCGTTATGGGGGCGAACCAATCTTCCAAGTCCCCCTTGTTTGCCTTGTCTCATGTTTTCCTACTATTACTTTATCTGTTGCTATGGCGCTTGTTATCGTTCGTTATTTCACATTAATTGACGGTATTGAAATTTTCGTCTTGAAAATTCAGCGAGGTTGAAAGTTCTGGGGAGGATTAAGAGTGGGTTGGCAAGATAAGTACAATCGGCGCATTAGATTAAGGGGAAACATAATACATAGGAGAGGAAAAAGTAGGATGGATTTGAAGATTTTTTTTGGTGGAGAAATGTTTTTATCAAAGAAACGTTATATACATTAGGAAGGTCATATTTTTGTCTATACAATGTGAAATTTTCATTAAATAATTCGTTAAGTTTCATTAAGAAATTCACATTTTCAGTCATAAAGTCGACTACTGTGTCCGCCCTTTTGCGAAAAATCGATTACGACAAGTACTACTTTTTTTGTCTAAGAAATGATGAAGTATAGAGTCGCGAATATATTATGATGGTAAAACGTGAATGCTTAGATAATTGATACAGAATTTAGCTATCACAGTGCACCCAATGTAGATGATTATTATTATCTATGTTTTAAGAATCAGATCTTCAAAATCTGTAAACTGTTCAGTTAATCGTGGGAATTTAGTAGATACGATAAAGAAGATGGTCTTCACAAATTTCGTTGTGTTTGTAATTCCTCCATAATAGCTCTTTATAGACAATACGAGGTGGTCTAATAAGTTATTATTATTAGTAAGAACTACAATTATATAAATATTTCTGAAACTATACGAACCATACGAATAATTTGTTGAACAAAGTTAGCTCAATGTATAAAGACCATTTCATACTGACAACGATCTTCTCGTAGAATATAATCGTCTAGGTATAGGATCTCTATCGTGCACTAATAGTACCTACCATGTACACATAGCATTCAATTTAAAACTAAATGTGTCCCGCGTTTATATCCTCGATGAAATTGAACCTAGAGATAATCGACGCTACAAAACTACTGCTTCTAAATTATACAACCTTTCCTACAGTAATCTTTCTTCCAACATTTTCAAAGGTATTTGGGTGAAAACAGTTACTGGCTCAACTCTAATATTTTTTGTAGCTTTCACTATTTTCAAACATGTGAAAATTACATAAACCGTTACTTAAATATTTTTTGAGAGGCTAACTAAATACGTGTTCTCAGTTCATTGTGTCGTTTGCTTATTACAACAACAATCATGCATCATCGTTGCATGTAGCAAAGAATTTCGAAGAAATAAATGTATATCGTCACTCACCTTCGGATTTGGGTGCAGGGGGTTTGCGAGTCGCCCAATTCGTTCGAATACTTCTGCTACCGAGCCATTGCCCGTTCATGGCACCGATGGCACTTTCCGCTTCCTGAAACAAGAAAGCGAAAATGTATTCTAAAGCTTCAGACTGTCACTGAATAGTACCTAACCTCAAGTGGAGAAGCAACAATAATATTATTGTTAGTTTACAATAATAATATTAGTTTAATAATATTAGTTTAATAATATTATTACTATGAATATTATTACTATAATATTATTACGAATACTAATAATATTATTAGTACAATATTATTACTACTAATATTACTACCAATAATTTTATTAGTAATAATATTTTAATATCGGTAGCATTAATAGTTTAATACTTTTATTATTGTAAGAATATATCATATTTTTTTATACGAAGAAATGAAATAAAATTAACAGAGAATTTTTTGGAAGAAGTTTTCATTAGTGAGAGAGAATTCGTAGTTAACGTTTTACAATAGAATTTATACTTTAGTTCACATGTTTGGGGTAAATACATAATAGATAAGTTTAACCATCAAGTTTGAAGGAATTCTATTTTCTTCTGCAACGTGTCTGTGAATAATTACAAGCTGTTGCACAGTTAATTACGGGCATGTTATAATTAACATTTTTCAACTCGCAGAGAATTTTCCAGCCATTTAATATGAAAACGGAACATTCCTACTAATTGTATCGTTTAAAATTAATAACTCTGTTGTTTCGAAAATTTTTCAGCATCTGTAAAAGTTGATTCCAGTTTAGAGCAAACTCTGACGGCCTGCATTTACTTTTCACATTACCTGCAATTTATTTACGCGAAACCATCAGTTTGAAGTTCAATTTCAATTTACGTTGCGTAATTACGTGTATATTAGATTGCAAATATTATTTTCCTTCGTAAATACATTTATAATATGGATAACCATGTTTTATGTCACAAGATGCTGCAGTATATGGAGGTTTTGCAGTTAATAAATATGTCGTTAGTTATTGCAATTGAAGTATTTGCAAGATTGTAAATTTCTTATTATAAAAAATAACGATTGGAAATGATAAACTGATAAACGCAATATTCAGAAGATTTAACAATATCATTTCGACGTGTAAAATATAAATTAAAAAAAGTTAAGCAATAATCAGCTTCCGGGCTATTTTGCTTCATACATGTTTCAAGTACAAGTTACAATATGCCCATGCTATTGTATGATTCAACGGTAAGCAAGAAAAGATCACGTAGGGCGCGATATCTCGCGTTAAAGAAGAGATCGCGCAATATTCAGAATGAACAAAGAGGTGAAACATTACGACTTACAACTGGAGGCCGTAACTTGCAGTACACAAGATGATAGCCGTAACTTTTATTTACTACTGCTCTGATTTGAGAAGCATAGCGCGAGTGGATTGAGAAAAGTGGTCTATTACTGTTCCCATGGAGGCAGCGTAATAAATACGTATATGTGTACATATATACGTATACATATATTACTTCTACGAAACGCAGGTACGTACGTACCTACGTGTATCCGTCGAATGAATAGAAATGGTTACTACGGAAATAAAACAATCGCCAGACTGCAAACCTATATTCATACTACTTTTTTTATTATTGGAAATTGTGATGATTCTTGGCATGTCTCTTAACTTTCACATAGAAATGACGAGTTATACAAACTTATTAATAGTTTCAATACAAAAATAATACAGTCGTTATAAATTTTCTATTTGTGAAGCATTCGTACTAAAACTGTAAGTACCATTTATAAATTTCAGTAATATTTAAATTCAACGCTTCTTGGAAAATATTTTTAAATGTTAAATAAAAGAATTTGGCTCCATCGCCTTAAATTGTTTACTTTTGTGTAGAATGTATAACTAATAAAATATATGAGATGCTTTTATTATTTGTATGTATGTACTTAAAACGTCGGCGTAATTTTTAATTAATTAAGTCTTAATTACATATTACGGTATTAAAAGGTTTTTCATATAACGTAGACAGGACAGCTTTATGCTCCTACTGAAAGGGTTAAAGGAATATAGCTTGAGAATCTTAAATGGAACTGCTATTAACTTTGTATACGCTTCAAGTATTCGTGATAAATTTAACAGTTTTTATTCGAAACAGTTTTCAAAATAATGTGTTTGAACAGTTAACAAGAATTACATCTCGCATAATATAGATTATACATGGATGTATGTGTCTGACCATAGACAATCCTCTTCCCCTTCACTGCAGTTTCTCACACGTGCCTCAGTAGTGTAAATCAATCATAACTTCTCTCTCTCGTAGATGTATTTAATAAATACGCATTTCAAAACTGTTTCGTATAAAAATGCGCAGAGATAACATGTCGATATCCATTTAAAATTCTCAAGCTACAACATTGTTTAAAAAAACTTCAGAATTTTTTTCTCCGTATTAAACCAAAAGAGACTCTCCATACGATTCATCTGTCAATCGATAAAAGTATTTGATATAAATTCCTTCTATGAAAAAGCTGCATAAAAATTTGATGAAACAAATTATGTAAAAAGAAATACAATTTCCAATAATATCAGCACCGTTGATTGTTCTATTATAGTCAGTACTCTTGTCTACTGTCACGTTAAATAATGTCTATTAACATTCCAACGACTGATGAGCCACTGGTCTTCCAAATTTACAGTACGATAACACAACATGTGCCTACAATTATTATGCCAGATTCCAGCAGGCTTTAGACTTTTCTCGAACACCATTACCAACCACTACATCAGGGACGTAGAAGTTGGAAACTTGCCTCGGGTAGTGTTCTAAACCTAGGGCAACTAACTCCCCCATTTCCCACCCGGGGAGCAGTTTCCGATGCGGGTTAAGTTAATACACGTTCCAAAATTTTCCCCAATGCGCAGCATCTTTCTCTAGTTCTTCGATACCCACGGAGAGCTCCGGGCAAACTGAAGCTGCTCTGTCGCCATTGGACCTCGCCTCCGAACATAAGAGTCATCCTCCAGGAGACGAGGCAACCAGGAAACTGCCGCGTGTCGATAGCGATAGATGCGCGGCGACAATGCAGTTTGCTCGCGAGGATGGTAATAAAACAGCCCCTCGCATCCGTCCATCCATAAGTCCATTACCCGATCCGTATGAAAAATAAGGGGGGTAGTCGGAGGAGGCGAGCGAAAGCAGACAGACGGGGGTGCCAGGCAGAAGAGCTAAAGCAGAACGGTATTCCGTCGTAAGGCGGCTATAGAGGAGAAATGGATGTGGAATAACAGAGGACCACATCGGTTGCGGTGCACACAGAGACGCGTGCCTCCACGTAAATGCAAATGTCCGTGACAGTGCGCGGCGGTTAGGGGCTGGTGGTGGTAGTAGTCGGATGGGCTGATGCGAAGAAGGACGGATAGGAGACCTAAAAATATTCCCGTCGCGAGGAATCCCCCCGAAAAGGTTGACTGTTTGAAAAGCTCTCGGGGTAGTACGTATGAAGAGGGGGTGTTTCCCTTTCCTCCCGCGTAGCATTCCGGCCTCCTCTTACCGCCATTTGCTCCATTTCCAGGACTCGTGGGCCCGCCTTTTGCCTCGTTTCCCCAACTGTTACCTTCCTCCTGCTCTCCACGCCATCTCATCTTCTTCCGTCTCCGGTGAACCTAGCATCGCGCCATCGGCATCACCGTCACCTTCAACCAGTCCTCTACTCTTCTCCGTGGTCCTTATCCCACGCCATCGTTGGCCCCCTCTGCCTTCTAACCCATCCTCTCGCGGGGGCAAAGTATTTCCGATTCGAATTTCCATCCCCGATATGATGCCGCGCGCTCGCGCGGCCAGCCTAGGCAGACCGTGAGACATGGGGAACGCTCGCCTCTAAGCCGATTCTAAACTACGGTCGATAGCTTGCCGTCTCTTGGCCCCCGACTCCTAACCTCCGAACGGGGGAAAGGGCTGAGTCCACCTTTGGCGCCCCTTCCACTTTTCGTGACCAGACCGTTTATACGACACACCGGCCGCCACCACCGACACCCACCCTCTCCGTCCACCGAGCTTGCCTAGTTCGAGCTGTCTAAGCGCTCGTCAAATCGAATTTCTTGCACGACCGAGAGCAGGCTATAGGCTGTTCGTGACTTCTCGGCGGCGACGCCGCAGCTGCTTTACACGCATTTACTGTGTCATGGCTCGACGACGGTGGTATGCAGCATCGAGGATTACGTGGCTTTAACGAAACTCGCGTCTCTTTTTCCACGAGGTCGAGGGACGTGTCGTGGCCGGCGACGCGATTCGTGAACGCTTTCCACCGATGCGTTTCTATCGATCGACCTGGTCGCGCTCGAAGCGGCCACACCGACGATCGGATATTTTATGGGAATATTATGTCGACCGCGGGGGACATTTTGGAATCAACAGGAACGTGGAAATTAAGAATGTGAAATGAATTTTTTGCACTGCTCCACGGTCCAAAATCGACCATCTTCCAAGTGGCATTTTATTGATGGAGGGTAGTGAATTTGTTTTTGGGTCTCTTGATTTAGAGTGATTTTGCTTGGCTCTTGTGATGGTCGTTTGAATTTGATAATTAATAGCAATCGTATTGGTATGTTTGGCTTGATAAATAGTGGGTCACAGCTGAGGGTGAGTTTAAAATATATGCCTGCTCGTGGAAATATTGCATTATTTTTCCTGAAGTAATAATATAATAATTTGTGTATGGATAGTGTATGATAAGTGTTTCGTAATATTTGCATTTACCTCATAATTGGGATAGTAAGAACCAGGAGAATGTACAGGGAGAGTACATAGAAATGTAATTAGGTATTTAAAGCCGAGAATATGACTTTGACTGTAATATTTTTATTCATATTATATTAAAAATAAGGTGGAAATTGAGATATAAAATTACAAATTTTAGAACTGACATATTGTAACATTAGCTACACTCCTTTGGGCCATTAACGGAAAACGCAACTTTGAATTAAAATAATAATCATGAATAACAAGTAGCTTCGAATTGAAATGAAGAAAAACGAGGTTACATTTTATGTCGGTAGAGCGATTTTGATTCAATTACTGAAATTGATGACGTATGTTATCAGTTTAAATATAAATTCACTTTACTTTGCTTAAACAGTTTGTATGTATAATGCCAGGTTTTCATAACGTGGATATATATTTCTGTGATCGATATAATGAGAACGTGAATGAAATACACGTGGCAATAATTTCTCGTGATTAATCGTTAGATTCATTATTACAGTAGCAAAGTGGTCTTGCAGAACAAAAAGTAATAACGTTCAATTTATCGATCTGCTGTGGAACTATAGAAGCTGAAAGCAACTGGAGTAACATGGTAGGAATTCTCAATCGGAATTATTCCACGACATCCTAAAAGTTACCAACGTTATAGCGAAAAAATTACCTTAAAAATTGGTATCGTAACTGAAAATTATTATATAATTATTTCGCGTAAAAAACATAAAAAATATTCCTAATCATACCCTGATCTCTCCTGGCCAAATTTCAACCCCATATTATTTAATTCCTCTCTCCTTTCCCTGTCAAAAATGGACCCAGAACAATAAATGCTCCCGATAGGTTCGCGCGCCACTGTATTTCGTCGTGGAGCCTCTCACCCTCCACACATTATCAGAAAATTCTGCCATCTGTGAAGCCTCTCGTCAGCGCCCCGAAACGTATACTTCAATGTTCAATTAAATACCGCGATCTCTAGGAACAGGGTCGAGGTCGGTGGGAGAATCGTGAATCCCGGTGATCCGCATTTCCTCGTACATCCAAAAGAGGTCCGGGGATGTTGGACGCTTGGTGATCAGAACCCACGATTTAGGTACGTGTATCCGAAGGATATAGTGGCGGTCGGATGCGAAGGAGTAGGAGGGACGGCGAAGAGGTCGAAGGGGGCGAAGGGGACCGGGCGGGGGATGGAAGGAAGGTGGTGGGAGGTGGAGAAATTTTCGCGTGTTCTTCGAGGTTAACGGAGACACCCGGAAAATTTATACTTCGGCAATAGTAATACCGTGGGTGTGAGGCAGGTGCCGGCGGTGGTCCAGATCGATAGAACATTAAAACAGAGGGGAAACGAGAGGGTCTGTACCTTCGGGGCAGCCGCCCCGACGAATAACCTCCCCATAAACGGGGAAAAGCCTTCTTTTACTCGCAGCCGTACATCTAACTTCGCCGTGATTTACGCCGCGGATTTTTGGCGGGTCGTAGTAAAAGTCGGGTCACTCTCGGTCTCTTTCTAAAAAAAGTGACGTTTTAAAAGTGTGACGCGCCACGTCCCATCCCCCTTACTTTAATCAACGAAACGTCCCATCAAGGAGGGCCATTTTCGAAAACGTAGCCCCCACCCTGTAATATCCCGCTGGTCACCGACGCGATAAACCCGAATATTTCCCCGAAACGACGGGGCAGTCCAGTTTTGAAAGAATCACCATAAACACGGAGATACGGAAACTTTTGATTTCGATCGGAATTTTTAAGCCGCCCCGGCGAATTGGAGCTAGCCGACGGCTCTTTGGCACCGGGCACGTTTCATTTCTTGCTCGATCGTTCGTTTCGGTATAATTGCGTCGTTTTAGATTATTGCGCGCGTGTAAACTCCCGGCTGAAATACGACGTTCTCGGGGAACTTTTCACTCGGGAACTTTCGCATTCAGAAGGCGCGAATAAACGGTTTGATTAAGTACAAGCAATTTACCCGCGGCAGAGAATCGTTTTCGTCTTACAGTCGATTATAAATTGTCACGGAATTACCGTTCGTGTTCGAGGAAATTCGAGGGCTCGAATTTTCATTTTTTTTTTTAATTAAACTCGGTTTTTACACACCAATGTAATTGAACTTGGTTACCCTGTTGCTAATCGTAATGGAAGCCGAGCGTTCTGTCCCACAAGTAGTATATTTAAATCACACATTCAATGTGCCACCTTGTGCGACAATTAATATTTTTACATGTATTTTTAAATAAGTATATCATTTCTCGCAATATTTTACGTGAAATGTTAAGAGGATATTTTCTAACAGAACCATAGTTACTCGCAAAAGTATCATGTATGTGCCATGCTTTACATATTTTTTATTAATATTGAAGTTAGTTACGAATTTGAATAAATTGTAATTGTTACTTTTGTAATATTTAGATAATCACATGAAATTTTGTCAATGAAGATATTAAACCATTAATAATGCTACCTTCTAAATCGTTATTTTCAGTTTAAGTTTTTAAAACGTTTATGTGCTAAAAAAAATAGAAGCAACTATGGGTTTCTTGTACTTATGGCAAACTTTCTATATATATAAAGTTTGTTAATTTTTCTACAGTTTCGTGTGGTCTGAAAAATGATTCCACATTCTTCTAATAAATACACGAATAAAATTGTTTTATAACTTACCGCTTTTTTAACAAAGGAGACAAATCCATATCCTTTGGACTTGAGTGTCTGTGGATCTCTCACGACTCTGCAATCTCTGTAACAAAAACGAGAATGTTCGTTACATACAAATCTTTGATACGACAGTGGTATAAGTACGTGAAACGATCAGTAATTTAGTAATTAAACATATTCTTCTATTCCGTTCATATTTCTATTAAACAAAATTCTAATCCTGTAACCGAATTGTAAGTGTAACTATTGGGAAAAACGAAACAAAAGTTTCATCAAGTGAAATTTTAATAAATGTTCGGCTAGCTGAAACGCTGATTTAAAAGTCGACAGCTCAATTTCAAGTAACACACTGCTTATCGTGCTGTTTTTCCATCAACAGTATATTACAAAATTTTAATTAAACGAATCACAAGAAGACAGCAAATCAGATAATGTATCGTGCATTCTTCTTCCTACAATGTAATTTGAAAATTTTTCGAAGCACATACCTACGAAGTACAATATTTTATTGTGTTCGTATTGCATTGAATGAAATAATTCATTTCGAATATAACGACGAACTTCCCTATTCAAAAAGCATTTCATTGGGTTAACGCGATGCAATGGTCCCCACTTTTTTTTAAATTTCTTCGACTGAAATCCGCTTTATTTGTTATTATGATTTAATAACGCCTCGGCGAAGAACTCAATTTATTTCACGTGCCAGCGAATTTCGAAGCGTCCGTATTCCCTTGAAAACTGCCAACAACATTGTCGAGCGAGTTGGAGAGCCCGGTCGCTGGACGCCTTCAAATTCTTCGTCATAATTAAGATTCCAGCAGTGTCCCGGCTGACGAAATTAGGAATACTCGGGCACGGGGGTGTAGCTGGTGGCCTCGAGTCGTTCATCTCGGGCTTAAATAAAATATTCTTTCGGCCGATGGGTCTGGCATGTGGTTCGAATAAAATTCCAGGTTATGGGCCTGTCTAATTCCTCGGCCCCGCTTCCCACCGCTTCCTCTGAATTTTCCTCGGCCGCGTGTGTGAGAATCCTGAGAGGTCTCGTTTTTATGGGAACGTACGCTATGCACTTTGCCTGCACGAGCAATAAGAAGACAAGTCGATGCTCAAAATGTCTTTTACAGATAGCATTCCTGTACTCGCCGTTGCGAGAAAGAATTTAGTTAGACGGGAAGAGGTATCCGTGGCATTAGACGATACATTCGATATTAGATACAATTTGGAAGTTGTCGACAGGAGTAATGATACTTTATTAGATTCAGAAAATGAATTAGACGTGAACGTTGTAAGACATATAATTCTTTCATTTTTAATTTTTTGAGGGTTGAACTGTTTTTATTTCAGCTATTTTGATAGGTTTATTTAGGATACCTGAACTGATCTTTGTTTATATGTATCGTATATTAATGGTGGGATTTAATACCTGAGTGTGGTGTATTATATCTGCGCATGAAACTGGTTTATGCTATGAAGTTTGATTTTAAATATTTCAAATCTAAAGTTTGTATTAAAATATTTTGATTGTCATTTTTATTGTGAGCTTAGTTATGATAGTAAGAGTTTTGCTTAAAATATTCAATATCAAACTTTCAAATCGTGAACATCAATTATTGTGAATTCGAGAATTTAAATATTTCAAGAATGGTTGTTGAATTAAATTTTTGATAAAAGTATCCTGAAAATTAATTTATTTAATAGCGAAAGAAGATCATTACTTGAATTTGTAATGTAGGTAATTTAATTCTTGACCGCTATATGAAAACTCAGAACAATATCTGAGTTTAATTTCGTTAGAATCGAATTGTGTTCAGCGACACGAATGTGTAACTTTATGTATTTTCGATGGTATAATTAAGCTGGGTGTGAAATCTACAATGAGTACATTTCCAGAAAGTTCGAAAGTGTACTTAAAAGTACCTCGAATTTAGTGAACGTGAAATTTTTGGTGAGCATTATTCGAATTTCATTGAATGCATTGGAATATATGTATGTATAGTGTGTGTGATCAGTCTGCGTGGGAGTGAATGAGTGAGAAACATAGAAAGAACAGGTATTTATAGAAGATTTGAAGTATTTGAAGTTGGCAATATTTATAAATACTACTTTCGTAACTAATATTTTTGTGTCTAAAACATTAATGTAGGTAGTATAAGGAAAAGAAAATTTTGCAGGATTGCAGAAGAACATTGCAAAGTACGTCGAAATGCAGATTTTTCCATTTAACATTAAAAGATTGTCTCTGGTTCGATCTTACATAAAAGAAGAATTCATTTAGTTAAACGAGTGTTAATTTGCACAGAAATTGTTAATATTATACATATGAAATATTTCGTAAAACTGCAGTTGTTTTCTATTTGCGTGGCACAGCAACTAGAAGCTGGAAAGAGGAAACTGGAATCTAGAATCTGGAAACTAGAAACTGGAAGCTGGAAACTAGAACCTAGAAACTAGAAACTAGAAACTAGAAACTAGAAACTAGAAACTAGAAACTAGAAACTAGAAACTAGAAACTAGAAACTAGAAACTAGAAACTAGAAACTAGAAACTAGAAACTAGAAACTAGAAACTAGAAACTAGAAACTAGAAACTAGAAACTAGAAACTAGAAACTAGAAACTAGAAACTAGAAACTAGAAACTAGAAACTAGAAACTAGAAACTAGAAACTAGAAACTAGAAACTAGAAACTAGAAACTAGAAACTAGAAACTAGAAACTAGAAACTAGAAACTAGAAACTAGAAATTAGAAACTAGAAACTAGAAACTAGAAACTAGAAACTAGAAACTAGAAACTAGAAACTAGAAAGTAGAAACTAGAAACTAGAAACTAGAAACTAGAAACTAGAATCTAGAAACTAGAAACTAGAAACTAGAAACTAGAAACTAGAAACTAGAAAGTGGAAACTAGAGTCTATGATCTAGAAATTAGAAACTAGAATCTACAAGTGTAGTGTGTAAAAACTCAAACAGATCAATAAGTAGTTAATAATATCAATAATAAGCAGTTCAAGGATAGCCACAATAAAATCCAATTACGTGTAATTGAATGACTTCAAAAATCCTTTGTTCAATTACAGATAGTAAGATGTAGCAGGAGATCCATTTCCCTTCATAATTTTGATCGAGAGAATTCAATGCGGAAGCGAACGCTGGTAATTGCTGCTTTTCGTACTCATCATTCACACGATATTGCAAGAAAGGACGGGAAAGAAGATAATAACGATCAGTAAATAAAAAACCGTGGAACAAAGTGCACGGAGATTAGCCAGGGATGAAAGTGTAAAAGAATTAACACTATGGGAAAAATCCATCAAGTTCGTTGTAAATGCATTAAAATGATTGAAGAGGGGTGGTTTCCCGCGTTATTTTTATCTTCGTTACAGCCTTCCGTGTCACTTCCTCGAAGTGAAAGGGCTCGGCCCTTTTTTTCGGCGGGAGAGCAATCATTAGACGCGTAATGCACAGAACATTTATCGCGATTTAACTTATTACGCTTAAAAGGCTTGGCGAAGAATATTTTCCGTGGCGCGATTCAATGAGATTATGAAAAAGAGCAGCAGATATCGGGGACCGAGAGTGTAGAGAAAAAAAATCGGAAAAAGAAAGCGACGGGGAAGGAAACTCTGAAAGAGTGGTTGCCAAAAGGAACAGAGCGTGAAAAGGGATGAAAGAGGGGTGGCAAGCAAGATTATGTGATTCAAGAAGCAGCAGTACATCGTTTTCCACCCCTATTTACATTCCTCCTCTTGATTGCATGTCATTCTCTTCAGTTTCACTTACTTCCTTTGGTCCCCACAGCAGATAAACCATATGAAGCAACCAAAACCCCTAAAAAGTGTTCTGCATTGAATAAAATAGAAAATTTAATAGTTCCGCTTTAATAGTGAATTTTAATACACGAAATTAAAATTATAATATTAACATTAATTTATATTTTAAAGTATATCCCTTAAAAGCGACTCGTAGAAGTTATTACACGTAAAGACTACCTAACTGACACATTATGTAAAATAAATTAATTCCTGTCACGATTGTTACGTTCCCTAATTCCTGGAACAATAATGGAGTTTTGTGAAATTTAATGGCGAATAATTAAACACGTGGCTGCATGGCGTATGCAGTTCTCTTAATGCAGATGAACTTCATTTCGCCCGTTCTATGCAAAGTATTACACGATGCAACAAACTGAATTAAGGTCAAGTCTGAGGCGCACGAATAACCAGCGGTTTCAAGTAAATTTTACGCAAAACTACTATGTTGCACAAGAACTGGAAATCAAATTGCGGTGAATTGTGAACGCGGCCTCTTAGTAGAATTACACATTTAATCAGTCTCATCGCCATTAAATATTTACGCACGCTCGAGTTCCTTTTCAACATCAATAAGCGAGCCGCAACTGCTCCCATTCACCCTGAAAAACATAAACTACATGTATTCTTTACCACCCACATAATTTCATTTTAAATCACTAATTAACTTAATAATATCACGTTGCACGGAGCAAAGTAACGCCAGTAATTCCGTTTAATACCGTCCAATCCGTAATCTCCGCAAACATAAAGCACGAAAAGAAGATCTGGGGAAAGAAAACGGGACATTGTTCGACCTCGTTTCCTCGGCTGAAACACTTCCTGCTGAAAGAGCATTCAAAAGTACCGCACAAAAGGGACGAGAGAACGTACATCAGTTCTTATCAAATATTTCTTATAAATTACAGAACAAACGGAGAGAGGCGAGGCTCCTTTCCACCGTATTCCACGATGGTCCCCCGAATCGCGCCATTGTTTCCCGCGACTTTTCAGTGAACGCTGGCGAATGTCACAGTACACGAGCATGAGTAATAGTCAATATAAGTTAGATGTAGAGCACGCCAGTCGCATATGTCGTTGCCCACACTTCAAGTCCTCCCACTCTTCGCTCTTCCGTATTCGATATAGCTGCGAATCCAGACCCCCTCCTTCCATCCCTCTCCCCTACCCGCTGCAAGTTCTCATTGCGCGTTTTATCCTCCTCCTCCTCTGCGAACCCCTTCGCCACTCCATCCCGCCTCCGCTCGCCCTCCCATCACCGTTTCGTCCTCCGCGTTTCCCGTTCATTCCCTCTTTTCGCATGCACCCTCTACGCGGCACTTGCGCGACGAACGAAACAATCGCCGGTCCCGTGGATTTACGTTTTCACCGCTAAAAATCGTAAATTAATGCACGGGTTATTGACGCGATAAATCTCGAAATTTAATTCAAGTTCCATCGAGAGCTGTCCCCGGGCGGACGCCCACCCTTCCCTTTTGGCCGGGGCGATATAGCCGCGACAATGGGGGTGCGGGAGGGGAGGTTGGCTTGGCGGTGCGAACGACAAAGGCCAGATAGGATAAAGAGTGTAGTTGGGATTTATTGCCAGCGGGCCCCGGCCGTGCGCGATGGACGTCAGAATGGAAACGCGCGGGTCGAAGTCGATGATTCAAATAGCGCGTCGTAGACACCGTGTCCGGTCGAACGCTGCCTCCCCCTTCCCGGCACCCACCCCTCGCCGGGCTTGTCTTGCGCCCTATATCAATTCCAAAGTTTTTATTCTACGCGGTTGTCGCGATGCCCGCCGCGGCGAGTGTTATTTATTGGGCCGAACCGCGTCGCGTTTCGAACCGCGAACGTTTCGAGACTGGCAGGAATTGGGGGGAAATTAATTTTACGCAGTCTTTGCGTCCGCCAGCGCTTTTTCGACTTCGAAACATCCATTTGTCCGGTGGGTTTTTGAAATTATTGGAATGGGTGAAATATTGGCCGGTCTTCTGACTCGATTCTATGAATACGCGGAATACTTTGGAACTGTAGGTACGAAGTTAGTTTTTTTTTATAGAAGTCACGAGGAGAAATATAGGTATTAATCAGGGGTTGCATGGGGGTTTTAAAATTTTTAATTAATTATGAAATGACTGTAATTTTATGACTACCTTTTCTGTTCCGAGAAAAGTGTTATAAAATGCAGTGTATTAACTGAAACGTTTATTCCATACATTTTTGTATAAATAAGAAACTTTTTCGCAATTTCGCCCTTCTGGATTTTCGTCCTATTTTGGCCTTTAGAATCCCCTCCTAAAGAGCTATCCATCTCTAGTCGAGCACCCTGTATATACAAAGTTAATTCCTTACGACATCAATTATGAGTTCCACAGTATTAGATTAAAAAATCCAGGACATTCTATTACCCGCAATTGCACTCGTATTAATTTACTAAAACATGACTCGGTATTGCTATACGTACATTAAAATATATCGTTACAATAGAGCAGTGAAGAAGAGATGGGAATAAGAATTGAAAAGTATAGGCAGACAGGCTGCTATTAATTACTCTTTGAAAATGCGCATTAAATACTTTCAGATGACACGTCGCATTTAAACGCTTCTATTATATAAAACGACAGCTGAAATTAATAATAGAAGCCAGCTTCGTCTGAAAAGGTTAGCCGAGTGTGCATGCAAAACAGCAAGAACGCCTGCGGGCCAGCAAAATCTTGTCGTCCTTTTTATCAACGAAACCACGCTTCTGACACCGCGAAACTTTTACGCCTTAACCGTCATCCATTCGTCCTTTTCCACCCGCCGCGCTGGTACCTTGCAGCAATCTAGATACTACGGAAGCGGTTTTTCTCGTCGTCATCGGAGGAGAACTCCAACTCATTAATTACTGACAATAAAAAGGAAGACGCGTCAGCACAAAAATCTTTGTACCGCGGAAATCTTTGCCCTTATCATCGTACAGGTAAGAACCGAACGGAAAACCGCCAAAGAATATCATTTTCGCAAGAGTGGAAGCACCGGGGCTGATCCGAGATATGAATGCTCGTTGGTTGAGCTTCATCAATCTACTCTCTAATAACTTGGGCAGAGGATCACTCTGCTTGTTCGGCCCGATCGTTATCATTGCTCATCCCAGCTTACTTTTCCTATATCGTCCAGATATTACTCTATTTATATGCACACGCTGAAACGATTGCTAAAGATGTGGCCACGGTTGTGAATTTTAATTTTATCGATAATGTCACATTTGATAGCACAGTGCATAGAGTAATATAAAGTTACGTATAGAATATTTTACTTATTTTAAATTCAGAATTAATTTACTTTAGTATAAACTTTGATGAATATATATTTCAAACAAATTTTGATAGAAAAATGAGATATGGTAAGCCTGAGTTTCACAGAAAATTAGTTGAATCTATGCATAATAAATTATAGCAGAATGAAATCGCAGGAATAATTACGTCTCTATAAATTGAAAATTAAATATTGAATTTGGGCGAATATTTTTTAGCACAATTTTTGCTTTTTCCACGGATAATAATATTTACTTTTTTCCAGCAAACGTGACGAATATTCACTTCAAATTTTCAAGTAGAAATGTGGACAGGCTAACCTTAGATTACAATCACCCTATTACGAAGCTTGAAAAGCCCGCGCGGTTATAAAACGAAGTATCTCATCCCCAGTAGTTTACGAACCTATGTTTACTAACAAAGACCTTTTTGCTTCCCTTCCCCAGTTCCATTACCCCAGCTTAATCTACACTTACAGTACTGAAACACCATATATTCCGCGTCCAACGACCGTTTCCACCCCCTAGCATCATCCGTTCATTCGAATCGACAGCCTCGAGAGGGAGAAGAATATTCCTTACTCCCTAAGGCCCGCACGCATCCACGTTCGCGACGAGTTGGCGAGGGATGAACGCGCGGCGACGCACAGCTCCGCGAAAAATATGAAACTCGGCGCGCCGAGTCCGATCGGCGAATCGACTAGGAAGGAGGGGAAAAAAAAGGGAAAGAGACGTTCAATATCTCGGTATAGTCCTCGAAACAAGCCATCGGTGAACTAGACGGCGGAGTTATCGCGCTGACGGTAGAAACCATTCCGGTATCGGATGAAAACGAAAGGGCGCGCGGAGGGGGGTGGAAATGGAAGGGGGAAGTTTGCTTACTTTTCACTAAGTGCACTCAATGCCGAGCGCGCGAACTAATTGTCGGTGGGATAGGTTTGGCCCCGGCACCGACAGGGGCCGGGGCACGGCTCGATTGGGGTGGGGTGGAGGGGGAGGGGGCAAAGTCGTGTGCTCGCCCTGCTACCCAGGGACTCTAGAAGATTCTAGAGTGGGCTTCGATTTCGAGATCGCGATAAATGAAACGGGTCGTCGTGGAAATGTTCTCCTTCTTCCGTCGTCTCCGCCTGCCCCTTCGTAGTTTTGCCCGTGTAAACCGCTTATTAATGTTCCCGGCGGAGCGACGCGGTTACGTCGATCGCGGGCACCTTTCTTTTCTACCTATTTCTCTTCATTCCTTTTCACTTAATTCGCCGGGATTTATACTTGGCTGAACAGTGACTGGGAACGTCGACCGAAACCAGGGCTGTTTCTGGTTCGATTTACGGCGCTTATGGAATTTCGAACTCCGTGATCCGAATGATTTCACTCGGGGCTAGACGCGCGGCTGAATTGGGTTAATGTGAGTTATTCGAAATTCTTGGATGGGAGGGGGTATACTGGCTGGAAGAAATACAGTGGAGTAGTTGAGGATCGATTAGGCGGCACGTAAAGGGAAGTCTTTGGGGGTGCGAACCGACAAATGTATTTTTCACTCCTCGAATGTTTTCATAGATTTCTAACAATTTTGTGAATTCGTATGGACTGGTCCGTGGAGCGATGTTGATTTAAAATTGTTTATTTAGTATGTATCAACGAGTTTATGGCTATATATTAGCCGCAGAACGACACTGTGGCGTTTTTATACCCCTCACTTAACGTTTCTGATTTTTTTTTGTAGTTCTTTAGGTGTATTTGGAGAAGATATTTATAGAGTGTTGTTTTCGTTTACAGTAAGAAAATCGAAATTTGGGAGTGAAGGCTTGATATTCTAGCATCTGTTGACATGCTTGTAGGGAAGATGAAAATTTTCAGAGGTGGGCGATCCCACCAGAAGCTATCCAGAACCTCCACTGCATTTACAATATCGCTACACTCCCACCAATGTACAAATGTTTATTCGTATATTTAAAATTCTGTAAAATAAACTCTCGACCAAAGGGGTAAACATTGGGGGGGGGGGGGGGGACGTGCGTCTGCGCGGGAAAGCAAAAGCAGGCGATTTTCTACGAAAAAATGAGATGAAACTGTACAATGGAAAACTTCTTTCACCTGTATTCATTTTCACGAATAAATTAGAAAGGCTGCATACAGTTTGCGCGCGGTTAATTAACAAGCTGTATGTGTATTGTTTAACAAAATGTAATTTAACGTTTCATTTTTTATTCAGTTTTTATTTTATTAATTAGAGAACCGTTGATAATGTATGTCACTTGAGTTTGTAAACCTCGAAACGTTTGAACATTCTTTTCGTTTATTATATAAGCTGCGTTTTTAATATTTATAACAGAGAAATAATGTTTACGAAAATAAATTGTTTGTTTTATATATTGTGTACAAACACAGTAATTATTTGTAATAAGAGTCACTAAAGTGACTTAACTACCCACGTGCTACATAATTTATCAAAATCAATTTTTCAGGAAATGGGTACTCGTATGGAAAAAATATATTCTGTACCTTTCATGAATTTTTTCCTAATTACTTTGTGTCAAGTTTTAACACGTATTTTGATATACACTATGCGTTTTTTGTAAAACTGATTTTGATATGCTGGAATTAGTCGAGGGTTGTTAACGTGAGAATTGAAACTGTGATGTATATGTAAATAGTTACAACATCGCTCATTTTTCGCATACAATCTGGTTTGTTTTTCAAACGTTACGTGTTTAATATTCACCTTGCATTCTATTATAGAAGTGTTTAATATTTAAATTTCTATGAATAAATGCTGTGTGTATTATTTCTAATATGACAAGCATTTAATTGAAAACTCGTTTTGTCTGTCCGAGTTTGTAATTGTCAGTTCCTATAGCATTGGATCGTAACGTAAAAATATATTTCATTTTGCCAACTCTAAAGTATGCATTCTGTATTTTCAAAATCATTTAATAGGTATAACGAAAATGACCTATTTATGTTAAATGCAGGCGAAAGAAACTCATTTCTCTAAGTGCAGCTTAATCTGTAATGACGCCAAATATTTTCCAACGAAAACTTCAATGTAAAATTAACTGAAGCTAATACTGTAAAATATTTATGCTGGAATATTAAGTACAATGGAATGCCATATAACCGTCGTTCTGAAATAATAACCCGAGCGCATTGAACAAGAAATAGGCTACTGACGGCTGATTGCTTGAGTAGTATAATGCACTGCTACATAATTACTGTGCAACCCCCGGCAGTGGGTTTGTCTTACTTAACTTCTCGGTAACTGTAATTATCCTATTTACTTTAGAGGCAAGTACAACACCGGCTTCTCACGGAATAATTTACCTTTCTTAAATTTGACTTCTCGAGCACTTTGAAATCGCTTTTGATTCCGGGATCACGAGAAATGGAACTGATTATCGTACAATTTTTTTGCCTCTGAACGAAGAGAAACGTGGTTAATTCTGTGATAAGAGAATTTCACATTAATGTTGCTGCTTGTCTGTTTTCTCAGATAATAACTTTGATAAGTACATACTTGGAAGTATAATAATTTTCAAAAACATAGAATATTACAAAGTAAAATAACTTTTAAAGAAAACAAATTTAATTATGCAATGGCCGTGGAAGGAAAGACTGTTTTGACACGACGACACATTTGCAGGGGTTTGTTTTTACATGAATATTCATTAAAGCCTTTCATAATTTATACTGCCACGTACACTTGCACATTACGTATTTCTTAGGATTAGAAGTAAATAATTGAAATAAATTTAAATCTGTACAAGGTGTTTCACCAACTCCATTATAAGTACATATATAATTTCTTAAAAAAATAATGAACACATCAACGTACATTTCTTCGAAAAAATTCGTTAAATAATAGCTTCCTTTACATTACGTACAATTCCTTTGAAAATTGTACAATGTCTCTCCATTTATTTCCCTTACAACGAATTAAAAATTTCCTTTTCAGCGTAACACAAAAGAGTCTTCCATCCAATGACCACCAGGAAAAAGTTCCTGTAAACGCTCGCTATAGTTCCTCGTAACCTTGTCAGTGAAACAGCCGGCAAACTGTTTAAACAAGAATCACGTTGTGTGTTAGTCTAATTAGAACTGTACAAAAATCCAACCAGACGTTCTTTCATCCTAGCCCCGCACAGAAACGCAATCGGAATGATTATTTATGTGCACAGTACTTGGACAGATGAGATCGTCGATCGTTAATAATGTCTCCCTCGTAATGAAATTAACGTGGAACAATCGAACGTTGAACGATACTCAGCTGGCAGTCAATAACGCGACGCCGATGCCATTGTTAGAAACACGGCATCGTCGCCGACCATTATGAGCCCCTTTTTACCCCTACGATCGCTGATTTACCTTTTACCCCTATCGGCCTCATCCCCATTCGCCATTCACCCCTATAACCAAAGGGTTAACCGCGTCTGGCGTAAGCGAGATTATTACCTAGATAACCGGAAAATTAACTGCAAAACGCGCTGTTTTACTCCCGGCAGAACGGGGTTATGATAATTTTAATAACATATTTATTGCCCCCCCGACTGTCCGCGGCGAGCGTACAAAAGGCAACAGGGCCGATTCATAGGCGGCGAGGAGGGGTGTGAGGGGAGCCGATAACGCGCTGCTGATTACGTTCGCGCTATTTTGCGAACTTCGTCGGCGCCGAATTCGTTCGGGCGGCAAGCCAAGTATCGGCAATTTATGGGCTCCCTCTGCATTGGTGCGTGATATGCGTGTAATGTTTACGATATTACGCGGCTCGCCTTGTCCTTTCCCTGATCCGTTCATTTTTAAACGGTAAATTGGAGCTATTCGATGGAATCCGCGGAACGCGTGTGTGTGTATTTTAGGCAGTATGTCTGGAGGAAACTAAAAGTCACGGATTCGTTAAAATTGAATGACAAATGTTTGATCTTTTTGATAACGTTACATAGCTGCATTATCTACTAGCGATGTGTGTTCTTTATCGGTTTCTTATTAAACTTTTAATAATAATTTCATTTAGGTGAGTTGTTTAATGTCTTCTTGATTTCGTATGGAAACTCGCTTCCTAGTGATAGCCAATGGTAACGTTAGGAAAATAGTTGTATTATTGTGTTTTATTACAGCTGTAGCAGCAGGTATCTATTATTCTGGAGTGCTCTGTCACTTGTTGCACATGTTCATAAACGATACAAACACCGTCATCAATTAATTACACTGGAACCATACAGAATTGATTAGTTCAAGTAGTCTGCTTCGAATGTTAACATAAAGTACGTTCAGTATGCATAATATATATTTAAGAACTATATGTACAATATTGTGTAAACTATATGTTTAAGATTTTGAAATCAAATATTTACTCAATAGATTGAATATCAATTAGACTATCTAGATCTTAGAAATGTCCCCTTCTACTTAACAAGGTTTAACATTCAAAAGCTTCCTTCTGTATATAAAAACTACAAGTCCTCGCACGTTTGCTATTCGTCAGATACAGTAATAAAAAGTCTTTATGCAAGACCTTATAATTCTTATATATCTCTGTAAAAACTTCTGATGAAAACTAGGTACCTACCTAAATTTGGTAAAGTCCAACAGAAGCAATTTCAGTTGGCAAACTAGATGTGGCAAGGTTTAACACCAACACCGTTGCTACTTTTAAAAAATACTACTACGGTAAAATAAAGTTTCTTCCTCCTCCTGCCCAAAACGCGACCATCATTTTAGCCCCTTAAGCGCTTAAGACTGATATAATAGTTAGTCACATGTGCATTACATTGCGCGACGGATATATTCGCGTCAAATAAATTTGCGTGAAGCTTCATTGGTAAGATTTATACGTTCCCGCGCGGCGGTTTACCTGGATTATAAATCTCCGTTGCTGTGTATTAACAAACATGTTTCTATAAATCTATTGCGGACTGTAGTGGTTTATCTACTCTGTATGTGGTATAACATTGATTATTATTATTTATTATGTTTTAGAACTGTAGATGTTCCACGTAAATATCATCCATATAAACATTGCTAAATGTGGATGGTATATAATTTTCGTATCTTGGAATCCAACATAGATACCTATTCTAATTATCTGTTTGTAGTGTGGTTGTAAACTCGTGTCAACTACTTAAAACCTGTTTTGTCCAAAGAATTTGTTTACTCACATTAGTTTAAATGTGTATCATCAAACATATTTCATAGTTCAGTGACGGGAATAATAGGTACTTTGACCATATTCCTAATGACAGTAATATTTTGTTCAGAAGCATGCAGGTTTAAGTGTTCTAAGAGAAACTTGTAGGGAACAAAGATCACTGGTGACATCAATTAAAAGTTTAACTCTTTGTACTTCTATTATCTAAAGTATTACACATCGAATTTATTACACTGACAAGGGAAGTTAGGCAACCCGGAAATTCAGAAAATTATGCAACGTTATGTGCAAGTAGAGTAGTTCTTGCGTAAGACAAATCTATTTTTTGCTGGTACCATAGTGGGTTTTTAGAGGGTGAAATCATCCCTAGAAAAAATTCAGAATTTTTTTTTCGTGGCATATCTTGAGAACAATGAGAGATATTGGAAAGAAGTTTCAACAAAAGTTGCATCTTTTTTTTATATCTATCAAACTGCGTAAAAGTAATTATCGAATTAAGGATTGGTGGTGGAGGTAACTTGAAAAGTATAGATTTTTCGATAATTATTTTTACGCAGCTTTGTAGATATAAAACGATAGGGTAATTGTGGGAGAGATGCCGCACTCGGAGAGACGCCGCACTATCGGTATTTCAAGGATATCGGTAATAAAACACATCATTGCCGATTTTATTTGTTTAAGGCTGTTCATTTGGGTTAGTTTGACAAGCCAGAGCGTGTTTGCTGTATTATTGTTAAAGATTTTGCTGTTTTTCGAGGTAAGCCTAGCGTACTTTGCCTGAAAAGTTATACGTCGCGTCTATTCTTACTAATATAGTAGCTAAAAATTCATAGTTTTTCTTGATACAACATTTGTAATACGTTAAGGGGACCATGTAGAATATTTCCTTGGCAGAATGGGTTACTTTCGACTTAGCATGTGGAAATACGAAAGTGCGGCGCCTCTCCCGGGCATTTCGGATAGACGCCGCACTTTTATTTGGGATAGATGCCGCACTTTGATACTGTACTGTTTCGGAAACTAAGTCGATTTAAATGATGTTTTTAATGTTTAAAATACCAAAAAAGTTTTTTCAAATAGCTAACGTGGTATCTCAAGGCAAATTATTTATTTTTAATTGAATAATCTTATAATCGAAATATATTTGTGGACTATGTACCCTTCTTTCACATTTTTTTTTATTTTAATCTCAAGATGCCAACTGAATATAAAAAAATTTTCGAAAAGCAGATATAATATCTGTTCCTACTGTACCCATTTAATTTTCCAATTTTATAATTGTATAAAGTAAAAATGTTTCATTTTACTTTGTTTTTATTATTTTTTTTATATAAAAAGTTAGAAGTAACAAGTTTAAATCGAAAATTAAACGTGTTTCGAAATGCGGCACCACTCCCGCATGTGCGGCGTCTCTCCTCCCAAAGGATGTTTTTAGTTTCAATTTTTTTAAGGATGACAAATATTAAAATTTTGATTTTCTTTAATGCTAGTAGAAGATGTTGAACTAATAAGATATATCCTTGGAAAACATTTTCATTGCAAAATTTAGACACGGTGACAATTTTGCGTAACGTGCGGCAACTCTCCCACAATTACCCTAGAACTTTTGTTTATACATCTTTTCAATATCTCTCACTGTTCTGGAGATATACCACGAAAAAGAAAATTCTGACTTCTTTCAAGGCGTGATTTCAGAGTTGCAAATTTTTCTGAATTTCCAGATTCCCTAACTTCCTTTGTGAGTCCCAATTCCAGAATTTTCACATTTCTTTAATTCTATGGCTTTATCTTGACCCGTGTTCTGAATGTTTTTAATGGATATTAAAAAACCGCTCTCTGGTTAGCCATCTGTAGGATAATATTTATGTTGAAAAAAGAACAAACTTTTATTCTCTAAGAATATCTCCCAATTCAATTCAGACCCCCTGCAATAAACTGTCAAAATAATTTAACACAAATTCTTAACGCGTTTATTCTACTCACAATAATACAATTTTATATGCACTCCATTTAAGTGCATTCATCCACGCACGCACGGTTTATCCACTCGACCGAAAAACAAAATAAACGAAAGAACTAATAGAGGAGAAGAAAGCATCGTAAAACGAACAGCTAATGGACAGTCGTGGAGGAAGAAATTTGTCCGAAAATAGAGCTAGAAAAGCGCACGTTGACAGAGATATCCAGAAAAAACACATATGGTAATAAAGTAGTACGTCATTCGGCGGGGCTGGTATCGTGACGTCTTCCCAGTAGATCCAACGAAACTTCCCAGCGAATCGCTAGCGTCGTGTGCTTCCGTCGATCCATAACTTTCTTAATGCCCGATGATCGAAGTAAAAAGGGGATATCGCGCGAAAGCATAAAACCGCATAACAGTAAACTTTGGTGGAACGCGGCCTCGGGATAGGGCGAGCCGCGTTATTACATCCAGGTTCGTTGAAAAATGTAATTCGTGCGAAACTGCAGGGGCTGAATAAGGGGCGCACGGGGTTGCAGGGGCGGGGGAGGGAGGGAGGACGTTACGTGTGTTTCACTTGGCATGTTTCGTCGTATAACATAGCGACGCGATACGTTGGTTACCGTAACATCCCTTTTTGTTCCCGCGCGAATGGCGAAAACCTTTTTGAATAGGAAAAAAGGATCGAGCGAGGGAGAAGGAGAAAGAGAGCGAGAGAGAGAGAGAGAGAGCAAGAATGTCGTAAGAACGTCGACGAACAAATGGGCGAATTAATTAGAGCATAATTTTAAAACGAAACACCCGCTGACGCAAGCTAAACGAAAAATAAACAGCTCGTAATTTCCTTGAGCTGCGCGCTCCGTTACATTAGTTTACGGAAACGTTTTCACGCGGGTGTCTTCCCGCGTGTCGCGCATTTCTCGATTATTTATATGTAATGGAATCCGTGCTGCCGGTTACAGCGTGCTTAGCCAGCTAGGAATTGAGGACCTTACAACAAGGGGTGCAGCTCCATCTTTACTAACTTTGAGTAAATTAGAAAAAAACTGTTTATGAAATTATTGCTTTGACTTCACTAAAAAGAGAACGATAATAGAAAAATATATAGTTTCACAGAATAAGCAGTAGTTATTCAGTTGATATGTTTTTATTTCTACTTTTGGCAAAAATATTCTGTAATAAAAATATTAATATTATTATTTCTATTTTTATTTATTTGCAATAAGTCACTCCTTTGTTATCGTATTTGCGTCGAACGTGCAGCAAACGATGTAGAATTTTTTTACTTATATTACACGTCATAACTCATAAATTGTCAAAAATGAAGCTGGACCCCTCTTGCAGCACGGTCCTCAATTTCTTAAAATATGTAATAAACAGTATCGGTGTATCGTACGGATTGTTCAAGTTCACGCACGAAATTTAACGCAATGTTCATAATTGAACAGCAGATCTTGCAGCAGAAATTTTCGGCGCGAAAGTTTCCCAGTATGAAGTTAATGAAATATATCGCTGTCAATTTGTAGGCTACGTCCCAAGATCAATATTTGCGAGATCGCACACGCGTGAAAGAAAGGCGGGCGAAGATGTTTACGCGTGACGAAGCAAGTTTTCTGTCGATGGGGGAAAGGTGTGAACTAGGAGCAGAAAAAAGGGCGAGGTCTAGTCTTGAAGCGCGTGAAAAGAGGATGAGCAAGGCTGGGGACGCGTGCAAGGGTGCGAGAAGGACATGCGTAGTTGTTTACTTGTCGGAGAGAAAAGGGTGACCCGCGGGTCGGGTCGCGGCGAAACAGGATTTTTACCGATGGGGAAAAAGGTGTGAGCAAGTAATCTAGAAAAAAGGTGGATGTAGTCCCGAAACGTGGGCGAGGAGGGTGTAAGGAAGACGGACAAGCGAAGGGAGCCGTGCGTGTGTGCAAAAAGGACGAACGTAGTAGTACCTATGCTCGCAAGGAGCATCACTCAACTGTTACACGCCGAATGCAGAGTTGAGCATTATTTGAATAAATAGTCCCTGAAAAACATTGTTGTAATCGGACAACAGGAAAGGGTGCGGACCAGACCTTAAACCTTAGAATTCATTAATGGTTTGAATTTGAAGAATTTCTCAAAAATAGTAAGCCTTATCGAAATTTTATTCAAATAATATTAAAAGAGCATTCAATTTTCTACAATGACTGTATATATAATTTTTTCATGCTTCCAATCATTTTTTAGATAATAGCGTTTGAGTATAGAGAGGTCCGCATTTCGCGCGTCCCACCTGTACGCCGTTACGTATTGTCTATACGTGCGCAGTGCGGACCTCTCTATATTCAAACCCTATTATCTAAAAAAATGGTTGGAAGCACGAGAAAATTATATATACAGTAATTGTGGAAAATTGAATGCTCTTTTAATATTATTTTAACAAAATTTCGAAAGGGCTTACCATTTTTGAGAAATTCTTTAAATGCAATCTATTGATGAATTCTAAACATTAAGCCTAGTCGGCAACCTTTCCTTTTGTCCGATTGTAATAAACTTTTTCAGGGGCTATATTTGTTATCAAATGGCATCGTTCTAGGGGGTGAGAGTAATGAAATACAAAAAAAATCGGCACGTATAAATAAGGGCCACCACTCTAAAATTTTTCGCCACATATTTACATCTTTTTTCGTGGTGAAAATTCATGTTTAGGGGTTAAAGTTATCCATCAAAGTTAGGGGTTGGGAAACTCTTGAAAACTTCTACTCTATATGCGCATTTGACTCAAAGCCTATTCCATTTTCGAATGTAACTTTTTCAGAAACGAAGGCCCGTTTAAAAAGCTTTATTCCACATTTTGGACCTTTCCTCTTGCAGGTGGATTCCACCTTCTCCTGGATTATACCGTCCATTGCAGGACACCCTGTATAAAACCGTAGTCCCGCTTTCGCGTTAACAGTATTTCCCCTTTCAGTTTGTAGCCGTTTTATCACCCTCACAAGAGGCGGCTCCGAAAACCGTGATACAGTTGTGCATGGCTGTGTGTGTCATGCGAGTTAGCGATGGGTTTTAATGACTCTCGTTTTACGGACGTATCGCTATCAACTAGTGACGTGTATACACATACGCTGTAACACCGGCAGTGCCTGTATTCTACACGTTGTCGAACGGCCAGCTCTCGAAAGAGGCTATTAGCCGGTGTAGTACTTCTGTTTTGAGGCATGGAAAGAACCTTCATCCTCGCTACCCACCCCTCCTGTGCCAACCGTTCGTGGCGCTCCATTTTGGACGGTTTCACGATTTTCTGACGGTAATTGCATTGCTGTTTTATGACCTTTGAATGGCACCTGCTGGATTAGGTTAAGGCGCGGCCGAATATTCTCGCCGTTGAACGATACAATTATTTGATTACCAAATACGGGAAAGTTTCGCGTAAATTTACCACCCCCATTCTCACTGCTGAAATTGTTTCGTTTCCTCCAGTTCTGGTGTTTTGCTATTGCACTCAACGAATACATTCGTCGCATCTCATATTTGCCTTGTGACACGTGCTTTGCAATCGGCTTTATATCTTTGCCATTGTAAAAATGCCATTATGTAATTTCGCGACGAGAATTATTGCATCAGCTGCACGTACACGCTTGTGACGTGAATTTGTAATTACTGGAAAAACTAATGGTGATCTGTTTTGCGCCAGATTTTTATGAGTTCCCTTCGCCTGTACTACAAATTGCTGTTTTACTGCCACTCCTGTGGGGATGAGGCTTCCTCTCTGCCTTTGCTTTCATTTTATAAGAATCGATTTCTTCAATTTATGTGTAAAATCGGTTATATTTGATACGAAGGCGTGGGAACCATTGCGAGTATTCCCTGGGTATATTTAGAGTATAATTCACTTAACTCACCTTATAAATTGTGAATAAAGTTCATTTCATTCATTTGAATCTTTCTTCACTACTCTTATAATTAGAAAACCTATAAATTTGATTATGATACTTTATGTATGAAGAGCTGTTACATTTGGCTGAGCATGGAATAATTACATCAGCTTGAGTAATCTGACATTGCATAATATGCAAGAGATTTTCCTAATCAGAAGGCAGTAGGTGATTGCTATTCTGGCTACCATAGTAGCGTTTACATTTCCCTTCCGTGTCACTGAATATTAAAGTGTAATTAGATTGGTGTACGAATAATAATGTAGAAGAATCGTAATAAGCAGCAATGGCTGCTATTAAACTACTAAAACGCTAACACAATTAAAGTGGCGGGACCTGCAGATTACATAAGAGAAGCTCTTCACTTATAATTAATGAAAAAGGAGGGCGAAAGTTGGACGGTGGCTCGGTACTATAACGGTTACGCGTTAGTTATTACGTCACAACTTTTATCAGTGACCCGTAATACAGAGCTCGTTATTTCTTTGAGGGCGTTATGGTGTCTTCCTTGGCCAGCTAAAACAAGTTGCCAGGTCGAGTTAACAACGAATCCGCCATAGTTGGCGGAAAGTTTGCATCTATCGCGGCGCGGCTGATGGTCCATGCACGTGAACTTACAATCTCCTTTCTTGGGGTTAACTTCGGGAAGGGCCGAAATAACGAAGGGTTAAGATGTTGAACACAAGAGGAGAGACTGTAGCTTGTCCCTCTGTATGGCTTCGTTAAGAGGATTAAACGGCTTTGAAGTTACGTCAACTGAAATCGTGCTAGATCGAGCGAGAAGGCGTTCAGGCGAATCGAGAACCTTACCCCAGCCATTGACAATTGATGAAAGTTTAAAGATAAGGAGCCAACGACCGATTTACTTTACAATAATTACAGGGATGTTTTCTAATAAGCATATAAATATTTCTCAAACAGATCAGAATAAAATAATAGTTTCTTCTGTTAATGAACATGTGAATATATTATTGAACTGAAAATTCGAACGAAAAGCATCCTAGGGATTGAAAATCATTTTGGTAAGTGACTTTTCAGGTGAAACGTGTTTAAATCTGCTTTAAACGAAAAATAAGTGGCAATGTAGGTATACAGCTTTTAAGCATTCGATTAGTCTATTTTGCTATTCGTCGCATACTTTGTTTATCAGTAATTGAGATTTACAATATTGTTTCAATTTTAGGATCCCTTCCTACTTATGCTTGGGAGGTCAGTGGCTTGAAAATTGTTCTGGTTTACAAATTTAGAATTAAATTCTTATTTATGCTCTCCAAAGATGAAAACTCTTTTCTACTTTCACCAATGTTTATGATTTTTAACCAATTTATATTACGATTAAATTTAAACTATCGTATTAAACGTTCAATTGATTACGTATCTAAATGGGTATTTATTCAAGGAATCCAGAAATCTCGATGTCCTGTTTGAAGGGGAATTTTTGCGAGCCCCCCTGAAGAAGGCACAGCGGCAAAGGAAATCAATCGAAGCACGAAAATAAAAAAGCAGGTCGACTCTATGAAGCAGAAAAGTTTCAAAGTCTTACAAATATTTGCAGAATAAGAGTGCCCGGAAACTTTTTATTTGTTCGCTTTACAAATCTCAAAATTTTCTGGCTAACGTCAAGATCAATCGGAGGATTTGGAACTAACGGTATCTGCATTCCCATGTGCACAGAACGAACTCTGCATACGAAGCTAGTATATCCTAGTGAAACGGTTACTCAAGTATGCTTACCTCAAGGCACTGCAAAACAGTTCTCTATTGCACAATCGTACGATCATTTTTATATATGTGAGAGGCGTTCTTGTACTTGTAAGACAGAACTTCATAATAATTGATATAAAAATACAGCCATTAAGTGTTACAAACACTTATTCCTTTTGGAGAAAATGGTTTCAGTGTAGGTACAGTATTTATTATTTAAATCAATATGAAGAAGTTAAATGCAGGTTTTACCATCGTTCAAAGCTATTTAGGTACATATATGTATTAATGAAAAAGAATCTCATCACTTTTTTTGCAAAATTGAGCTAGTAGCAATAATGCATTCCAATAGGCTGTACTAATCATATAAAAGAGGAAAAATTAATTTTTTCTTAATGTGGGTTAGCCCGTTTTTGCTCTCCATGCCTCATTTCACTTCGCATTCGCTCGAAAAATCTATTTGCTCGGATTACGAAAGTCAAGAACTAATATTTCTTGCACGGCGGATAATTCGACTGGGTTTCAGATGCAGATGTAATTTTGTAACACAATTTTACTTATACACGACTGAGAATAATCTTTAATATTGAATCCGGATCTTGTAAGAATCTAGAGTTCTTATCGCTCTTCATAATAAATGTCTTCTTCAATAAGTAGGTAACACATGCAATTTCATATGTAAAATGAGTACAGATGTACCCCGTGTCCGTTACCCGAGGATTAATTCCAGAAGAAACGTCACCTGTCTATTAATCTTATTTTCTAAACAATGAAATCCATTTCATGGTACCTACATTCGCATTTTATAATATACCCAAAATGGCGTTAAGGGACCAAAACATTTTTATACACTAAAAAAGCGAAAGTCACAAATTGGTACACACACAATCCTCAACGTTTCACGAAAGCCTCCACGCAAATATAAAAAGTATTCGGAAAAGACACAGATATTAATATATATTATAATCACTTCACATATTTTTATTATTATTATTAAACGTCTTTATTACTTCAGTAAAAGGCGAGGTGCAGCCAGTATGCTGTTACTATACCTGACCTTAAGATTTAATACCCACATTCGTACACGCCGACAAATTATTGACGGTTCACCTCCAAATCCGAATTCATCGAATAGTCATATTGGCTGGGAATCGTTGGTCGACGTTTCAGTGGTTGCGTGCTCGCGAGAAACGCTTGCCATGTGTAACGCATTCGCTTGAAATTCCTTTAGGATATTTTATTCGGGATCAGGCAGAAGAACGCGCCGAGGGAAGACTGGTAGAGTAAGATACAACGAGAAACAGGGAGTAGTACAGGTCGCGGTATTGCCAGCCGCGTGCCACATGGGATAGAAGTTTGCTCGCGGCTTCGAATGCATTTATTCGAATCTTGATGCAAGAATTTATTCCGCTCGCTCGCTCAGCCGCACGATTCACCCTTATACGGCTTCTATTTGGCGACACGATTCTTCCTGTAATCTGTGAATAGCGATGCAACCCCAGGCGACCCCTTTATTCGCGAATGAGAAAGTGTCGCCCTTAAAAAACCAGTTAATTTGGCTATAATTATTTTGAAACATACAATCTTATCCTCTGGTGCATGCCAGTAAAAAACGAGTATTTTTAATTTTTTTACTAAAATACTATTGATAATAGCTTGTGCAAACTCTGTATATTTATTTATGCATATTTCAAGAAATTATGCAGCTTCTGTTCATAAGAAATATTAATTCATTGAAGAGTCATGTTGGCTGAAGGGGTTTGATGGAAAAGCACGTGCTTCTAG
Source organism: Andrena chrysosceles (assembly GCA_963855975.1). Lineage (NCBI taxonomy): Eukaryota > Metazoa > Arthropoda > Insecta > Hymenoptera > Andrenidae > Andrena > Andrena chrysosceles. The sequence goes on along the minus strand of OY979767.1, from coordinate 106,787,496 downwards.
TGACCTTGATTTATTAAATTAATGCAGAAGGAGCAATAACACTCCCTCCTTCTTTTACGTAATTTGATACAAAGTGTAGGGAATACCGGTGCTAACGGCGGAGTTAATGATTACCCTGGAATCCATTAAGTAATGTATCTGGTACTACGGGCGTTTCAATTTTAAGCTACAATATCTGCAAAGTAGTTGATGCTACAACGCAGAAATTGTGTAATTTTTTCTTTAGCCATGTGAAAGTTCGTGGCTTGAACATTTGAAAACCTGTTACGTCTTTCCCATAGGAATATTTCAATTTTTAATTAGGCAAAACATTTATACATTTGGAATTATTTTTATTTCGAAACTGAGTTACTTTCTGGGTTGAATATTAAGTGCAGCAAAAGTGGGCAGTTCTGCCAACTGAATTTATAAAAACTCTCGACGATACTTGGTGCGTAATCGTACGTTTATTTTTTGTAAATTATTAAAGTATTCATGTTTGCTCAGTTATTCGCAACTTTAGTACTGTATATATACAATATTTTTATACCACATCGTAACAGAACTGATAACCAATAATATTAATTATTCCAATACTCTAAATGAGATAAATGCTAAAGATAATAATAGATAATAGATAATCATTAATTAAGTAAAATGCCCATATTCTTTTAATTACTACAACAATTTTTGGTTTTCTAATTCAGTCTGCGACTATAGTGTATAAGTATTAATGATGCTACTAGGAAATTAAGGTTGCAATAATATGCACATTTCAAATAGAACTTAATAGAATTCCAAACGGAATTCAAATTACCAATGGAACGGCTATGTGTCCTCGACACCTTTTTTCTGCACTAGCTTCGACCTTGCTTTGGCCAAGGATAACGCGATAATGATATCAGTTGTTTAGTCATTGGTGGGATATTTATCCGTTTGAACCGCTTACACACATTTCACTAAGAAAAACATCTGCTGTGTTAGGAGAACAGAATTTGGCTAGTTAAACATATTTTATCAAATCTCGTATACATCTGACACATTCCTCTAAATCCTTGGACCATATTTGACGACTTGCAACAAGAGGGGTGCAACATTTTTGACAGTTTTTGAGTCATCACGTGAAATACACATAAAACAATTGTACATTGTTTGGTGCACGCTTGATGCAAATCCGATAACAAATGAGGGATTTATTGCAAATTTTGAACCTGTACCCATCACTGTTTTGTGCCAAAAATTTGCCAAAAAAAGAAGTAAAAACATACTCAATAACTACTACTTATTGTATGAAAATATATATATTTCAATTAGTGTCCTCTTTTTAATGTCAAATCAAAACAATAATTTTATAAATATTTTTTTCTAATTTCCTCGAAGTTGGTAAAGATGGAGCTGCAGCCCTCCTTCTGCAAGGTCCTCATTCCTAGATCGTCTTAACACTCTCCTATTATTTCACTTACATTCTGCATTACGTACCACAGCGATCCATACATTGCCTATGCTATCACCCATAAAAATCACTACGTATTTCCTACATACAGAACGTTGTCCCAACGCGGTGACAGCAACAGGGACCGAGTGTTACGACAATCGAAAGCAGCCCTCCTCGAGTTTTCCAGCTTGTGTACCACTTAGGTGTTTCCCTGAGGTCCCGCGTAAGATCATTCAACATTTAGTGGCCGTTGGCCGGGATAATAAATGTCGGTTCGATTGCAATACGCGGGCGTCACGGATGTAGAGCCGATTTCGTTCGGTTGGGCCAATCAGTCGGGCCGCGCCTGATTTAATGCGTTATTTTATTAGAAATCTATAAAGCTATCCAGATTACGCGGGAAAGGTTTATGGCCTGCCGCCAACCCACCAGATTCGCCCACCGCCGCCTCTTTCCACTTCGACCTGAACCGTTTTCGACATCCAACCTACCACCACCGACCAAACCCACCCCCACACCACCCGCTCCCATCCCCCCCCCCCCCGACACGGACCAGCACTGGCCGGTTTCGGGCGTCAGCCACCCTTCCTTCCTTCCTTCGAGTCCGACGGTTAACGTCTCTCCTTCTCCAACGTGCCGGAAGAAGCAGGACGGGCCGACCGAGTCAGCGAATTAATTTATGCGCGATTTCTTTTTATTCGGGTCGAGTCACACGGACCAACAATTCCCACTCGAAATAGGCGGCGCCCCGACGTTGTAAGGATTCCCGTTGCAGCGGAGCCCCCGCCTGAATTTGAGACGTCCTTCCCGGCGCAAAGTAATGACGGCGAACGAGCCAGCCAATGGAGAACTTTACGAGGAAGCTCGAATCAATAAGGGATGTCACTTTATTCGACAACGAGAGTAGCGTTGGTGTAACAGTACGTGAACCGGGTTCAGTGTTTCCTTCTCTTCTCTTTTTTTCGTTTCGAAGGATGGAGACGTTCGGAGTCGGAAATTCTGCTGGCCCTGGCGCACGACTGTTGGGCATCATTGGTATTTAAAGTCGGACTGTTCCACGAATCTGGGTACACGAGCTGAATGGCCGGACATTCTTTTGTTCGACTGGGGATCTCTCATGAAATTCAGTTTTCGCGAAGTGGATCCTGAAAGTATGGCGATGAAATCCGACTAGGAAACGCGACTTCGAAAGTTCGCCGAAAGGAGAAAAATTTTCCGCTTCCGGTTTTTACGGCGATCGTAAAGTATATTTTAGGAAACGATTGCCGCGGATGCCAGGTTTCTCGCCCCCGGGGAAATTGGATTTCGTGGCTTTTCTTCGACCATGAAATTTTTTTCGATGTGTAAGCGTTGATATAATTGGACACGTAATGCATCGCTGTTGCCGCGGCGAGACCACCCAAACTATCAAGGCGGACTGCTCTCCTCGTACGTTTCTCGGAAAATTTATGGGCAAATCGATAGCGGGGAAATGTTTCCATAGAATTTACCGTAATTTGCGAAGCAATGTCGTAAGCTTACATACATTTGCTTTGATGGGATTGTCTGGATGCAATGGCGGAGACACTTAACCATATTACTCCTACTTGTGTTTACGAACGTGTATAGTGACGATGGAGCAGTTTCTATCAGTTTTATTATTTTACTTAATTTTCTATTTTCATCGTTGTTATAGGTGCTAGAGTCAGTTTTTACTATGGTACCCGGTTTTACCCAGACCATGGGGTAAAACCGTAAAAACGAACCATATTTTAAATCGTAATTTTTTTGTATCTGTTATTGTATTAAAAAAAATGGGTATATACTATTATTTAATAAAGAGTTTATTCTAATGAATCCTAATTTCAATTTCTTTTTTTCGTTAATAATGTCAAAGTTATAAGCTTTTATCCTTAGCGTCCCGGTTTTACCCATATTTCCCCTACTACCATCACGATGGTGATATGTCACTTTATAAAAAATCGGTGAGCAGGATATTTCATCGATTTTCATCGCTCATTTGTATTAAATTGATTCATATCCTATTATGAAATACCTATCCTGTCCCACGATTTTATTTGAAGTGACATATCACCGTCGTAATTGTATTACAAGAAAAGAATAAATTATTTTTTAGATTTTAGTGAGGAGTAAAGCTAAATAAAATCAGATTGGTAGCCTTCTGCATAACTAAGTAGGCCTTCTGTATAACAATTTCTTCTATGTATTCATTTACAATCAATTGCTCGACATTTTTTAATGTTTCGTTAGAAGTGCGCCGCTTCAAGAGTGCAGCCGCCAAACCGCAAACGGTGTATGCACTTATAAAGCCCATTTTGGGGCTGACATTCCCCATTTAAACGCATATAATACCATAAATATAATCCCACGTCGTGGTGCCAGGTGGCCGGGCGTATTGATTTTTAAGAGGGAAACGAGAAAATGTGGTGAAGTCACGACAGCGGCAAGCAATTGCTAAAGCTGCGAGGGCATTTGTTAACATTGCGATATTGATTATTTTTAATGAGGATGCTACGAAGCGACCCACCGATTGAATAGTTCCTCTCCTCTGCTATGATTAGAGACACCACCGGAGCGTTTTCTATGAAGGTTACTCTCACACGCGCTTTCCACGATTCCCGAGTATCGTATACCGATACCTTCGGGCAAGTAAACAAGTTTCTTATTATATCGCGCCAAGTCACAATGAATAAAAATGAAGCCAGGGATATTGGATTCTGTATTCAGTTGTTAGACACGCGACTTTTTTTGCGGCAGATCCATTTTCCCCGACGGTCTGCTGGAATAGAGCTGAAACTTTCGACATGTTCATTGAAATTCGACGGACAATGGAATTTCATTATGTCTGAAAGAAATACACCCTAATGTTTTGTAACTGATTATTTGCATTACAAACGTAGCTTCTGCGATGCTTTTCAATTAAATTCACTTTCCCTTCAATTAAACAACAGAGGTGCTGGGTAAACGAATTCAGATGTATTGAATTATTTAAAAGTTGGAAGTTTAAATAAATGCAAAACGATCTGTGTAGACAGTGATGTGGCTGAAACCAATTCAATTTGAAGAACTGTAAATTAATTTCAATCTGATACTAGAAACGTATCACATTTCAATTAATATTGTATCAATATTCTTTTTTATTTAATTAGTAATTACTAAGCGAAATCTTTTAGTGAATTTCAACGTTCGAAATTCTTAACAAATGAAGCCTATTACTGCTTTTTTTCTGGACAGAGAATACACTATGCTTGTCATTCCTTTTACAAATTTGTCTGTTACTGCATGCATGTTACGTGAAATTGAATTGTGCCAGTCAAGGAATAATTTACGTTTTTCCCTTTTACCGTTTCAATAAAACTTTTTCAAACAATGGTAGTTTGGATATCCGAATGATAGATCGACGTAGTTAGCCGGACCATCGATTTTTCTGTGGGCAGAAGTTTTTACGAAACTTCAATCATTATCGTTCAGAAGTGCGCGCCGAAATTTCCATGTCAAACTTCCATACATCTCGATCGACAAGTTATCTACAATCACAGTCGGACAGTATGGACGAAATTTCAAAGTTCCAACCGCCTCGCATTTCAACATTCGACATCAGAATCGAGACATATGTATGCATGTTTTGCAACGGTTGCGACCGTCGCTTGTTATTCCTATGCAAAATTTATTTTGACTTTTATCTCTCAAATTCTGCAAACGTCACCGACGCGAGCGGTTCGGAACGAAAACATTTGACTAAGCGAATTAATTTTGTATACTGGAAATTCTATTTTACGAGTATTCCACTATTGCGTTATATTTAAAGTGCATGCAACGTACGATAAACTACGATATAAAAATTAAAGCAATTAATACCGTTGATGTTATTGATTTATAAAAATCGCGACAGCATAGATATTCTGTTGCGGTGAAATTTGAAGCATTATTTTTGGTGGAAAATATAAATTGATACAACAAAATATATTTGTTAAAAATACTTGTATAAATGTTTTTAGAAGAAGTTGTAAATGATTGAAACTCGTTTTATTCGTAACTACTATTTCAGTGTAATTCATTCACTTCTACATTTTTTACTATTTCTCCGTTTTATGCATTACAGAATAATTTATAAGCGATGTATAAAAATTGATACGACTCATATTTTTATTCAAATATGTATCTGCATAAATTCACGAATACGTTCATGACACTGGAAGGCCTTTCTTTTTCACTTCTTTTCAATATTCTCAATTTTTTCCTTCAATCCGAATACATTGTTGAAAAACCTGTATATCTTTACAAATATTTGTTCACGTAATAAGTAATTTCTACACCAAACAATTCTCACAAAATCATCCACCAATTTCATTAAAAATTCTCAAAGTGCATTTACCTCTTCGAATGAAACATAAAATTTCCTGTCGCATTTAAAATAAGGATTTCTTCCTTCATACAGTTTTAAAAAATTCTTTGTAATGAACTTAGAGCAACATCCCTTACATCAGTCTCGCGAAAATTTTCCATAATATACTACAAAACTACGATATTTCTTTTAGCGACAATCTTCATAAGAAACACCTTCCAAAGGGGTAACGATTTTTTGGTTGCGAGTGTGCACGTATTCTAAAATGTCCGGGCCATCAAGCCCGCTTGAACGCAGTCTATTCATTCCAGCAGCACGATTGTTTTGCAGTTTTAATATCCAAGATGGTGAATGCCGTGGAAATAGCAGTGAAAGACGACACGGGAAAGGGAGGTTGGTTGCATTTTAATTTCTCCTATATCAGCACCGTCTGCAGCAGATATATTCATCATAACCGAAGGCGAGCTTCAGATCTCTATCACAGCGCGATCAAAGAATATTGAATACGAATTTTGTCCAGTTGACTTACTCGGGGACTCGTCTTCCTCTACTACTTCCTCTGTTCGGGTCGAATGGGACAGCATAATGAGGGTTTGCAGGCAGCGATAAATTGAAATATAAGTAAATTTCACCGGGAAAGTTATTAAAAGAAATCTGAATTATGTAACTCGAAACGAGCTGTTGAGTTAAGCTCCCAGGAGAATAAAAACGAAGGAGGTGGATTAAATAAAAGCTCCTTATGAATTTCTTTGGGGTTACTTCAGCGTGAATGGAACGCATTCGAAATCCTGTAACGTGGATCGTATCGACACGGACAGCCACAATCACAATGCAAAGAAGGCAATGGTAAATAATTCTTGGTTTGTCATTCGTGGAAATAGAATTAAGGGGGGAGACCACTGTCTCAAATCTGAAATTTTTTTTTTATTTTTTTTACATTTTCTGAAAGACGTATGTTTCAAGAATGTTCTCTCCAAATTTGATGAAGAAATTCGCAAAATTGACGGAGATATGGTGTTTTTCGTGAAGCGGTGTCAAACGCGCGACTGAGCCACGCGAAACTTTGAACGCGATTTCCTCAGAATGACATTTTTCAACCGCGTTGACAGTCTACAGAGAAAACTATACGTCCAATTGGCATGATCAAGGACATTTATTGTACGGAAAACCCGTCGCTATTACGTGACGATCAGACATTTTCAATTTTCGACCTGCTTCTATTTTTTTTAGCAACATTTCCCCAATTTTGTACCCCGAAAATACGACTTTTGTTTTCAGTGGTCCGCCATTTTGTTATTTTTTACAAATTTGACATTTTGCGATCGTCACGTAATAGAGGCAGGCTTCTAGTTTCTAAATATTATTGTTTTTTCGAATTTCGATGAACCATATGGTCTGAGGACTGTCAACGCGACTAGCATGTTTTTTCCGGAGCGCAAATTTTGACGGAGTGTATACAGACAACCGATTTATGAATTTGATTAAAAAAAATTTTTTCTTACCCTTCGATATATACACTATTGACTATACTAAGCAATAAATTGATTTACTTGCGTTGTTTGGTTGAAATAAATTCCCGAAAATACCCTTACATTTCGGGCCGAGACAGTGGTCTCCCCCCTTAAGGTTATCTATACTGGTAACGTTTGCACAGAATAAACTTTGTACTATATCTTCGACACTGCATTAATGTTTACACGACATTTCGAACTCCTGCACTTGGAACTTCTGTTATTATGAACAATTAATAATAATTTCAACAATGACGTCCCAAATAATATTTTCATTTTGTAAAAATGAAACTTATTCTTATTCTTACTTATTCTTACCATGAGTAAACCTTCTGAAATGAAATTGAGAAAGTAGCTACGGTATTCGAAATAAAAGATTTTTGTAAGATGAAGCCAATACTAAATTAAATAAATCTACTGCTTAGCATACATTTTGTTCGCGATCTGGAATAATAAAGCTCCCAGAACCATCAATGCGAATACTAACTATTTCTATTACATTTTCCAAAGAATATACGCCCCCCTCTTCAGCTACACATTCCATACACAAGCGACTTCACGATCTTCCCAATACTCGTGACTGAAGCACCTGTTATACCATAGAACTTGGATAACAACCGGTAAGAAAAACTACATAATTTAACAAACGAGATGCAGTACTATAATAACGACTCCGCGACACGGCTTCATATTGAGGGCACCTGAAATATCCTTTCATCGAACACGATCCCTGCAATACGCGCGATATTAAGAAAACAGGCAGGTCCCCCATCGCGTCCGTTTGCCTTTAATTAGAAAGCAGCGGCTGCTGGAAAACACTGGAATCCCAAATCAACGGAAATAGCGGCGAAACGCCTGGCAGTTGGATCGCGGCGTTTAGCTGCATCGACGAGGACAACGGTGTAAACCCTCTTTGAAAAACAAAACTGCAAAGTCGACACGACGGTCGGATGGAGGAAGAAAGCCGGGGCTCTCGTATCAGAAGAGTTAAAATAATAAAACGCCAGAAGGAACAGACGTTCCCACTGGCAGTATCCATGAAAGTTGTTGGAACTTTCCCCGTGTACTCGAGAGCCATCCTCTGACTACCCTCCGCTCTTCCCGTACACTCGAGCCGCACCGCCGTCCTAGAAGAAACTCCGTGAAAGAGGGAGTCGCTAGGAAACACGTCAGCCGTGGGTGCGCGTGTGTGCGACTTTTAAACCACTCGCCGTACAAGTTGACTTTTATTTGAACGAAGTATCAACAGGTATTGACCCGGGTCTCTTCTATGGTATATATTGTGCAACTCGAGCCTTTTCTGCCGTGTTCCCTGTACCCACGGGCTCCTCCGACCAAGCTGGCTACCGGCTATTTTGCCGCGATCAAAAGTCCAAAGCCGTTTTACGACTGCCTTCGCGCCCTTTCCAAATCGGAATCCCCTGGCAGTTAACGGCCGCTGATCGATTCAGGCCTGCCTCGAATAACGCTTTGTTTCTGAACACGTTTCCTCCGCGGAAGAATAATGGGGAACGGGACTATAAACGTTTCTTTTGTTCCCTATCTGTGGACAGGGCGAGTCACGATAGTGGTACGAACGGTATCTTTCGCTCGATCGGAGATGGAAGAGAGCGATAGAGGGAAACGTTGAATGCTATAACTGGATTTATACGGGCCGCTTTTGTAATTTGAGGCGGAAGGGAAATGAGCGTAGATCTTATGCCAAAGTGTCGATGATGTTTGGTTTCGAATGTTTCAACTCACTTAGGATTACTGACTGCGTATATCACGCTGTGGATTTAGGATTTGTCAGTTGAGAAGGAATGGGGATAGTAAGCAGAAGTGCGACTGGTATTTGTGCACGCAAATACTTGTATCCTTTGATAGTGAATCGTCTTCTAGTTTTAGTGCTTTCACTGCTTTGACTAGATATTCGAGATAATGGATTTGCACAGTTTCTCTGCCAGATGCTTGTGACAAATATTGTTACAGGATTTTGTTATCATAAACACAGCTTATAAAAAACTGTAATTTGTTGATCCATTTAGCCAAGAACGTGATGTGGTATGGATTTATGATGGGAATGTGATTTTTTATTTTTTTTTAGATTAGGAATTTTGCTGTATTAATTCTTTAGTACTTTTAATTCCGTGTGTTTGTGGAGAAGTCTAAGATTTTGATTGGGACTCTGAGGATTTTAAAAACCATTAGCTGGTTCGATGCGCTACCAAAGCAGATAATTATCAATTTTTTATACATTCCATCTGCAAGCCTAATAATTATTCTCTTATTAAACTATTAAACCAAATAGAAAGTACTCGATTGCTCCAGTATCTACTGTAATGTCTGGTTGGTTATTCGTAGCATTCGCACGCGCAAAAGTAGTGGTACTTATTGCAGCCGGTATCCGAGCAGAAAGCAAGGTTGAAGCCCAGATTTGGAAATTCGACTGAAAGGCGTTTAAATCCGTGGTCGATATTCCAATCGGATGAGCGGATGGTTCGAGCGTAGGCAATGATGGGGGTACGATTGGAGGTGAAAACCAGGGGTAATCCTGGGGATTATTCTCTCTGATCCCTGACCAAATATGTGTTCAACGGACGTCCGCTAACCACTATCACTACCTATCACCACCTCACTTTCCATGCCTACCTCTCTGATTACCGTTCTATAGCTTCGTATTATATGATGTGAAAATGACTTCTACTGTTGTACGTATGCAGCCCCTTCATACGTCGCATATTATCGTGTTCAATTAGGCATAAAAAATTATCAATATCTGCTGTGGATGATTTTGCAAATATGTACATGTTTTTACAGAGTAATGATAAAGTGATAATAATTATATACAAATTTGACTTTTAGTTAGAATTAGGTGATTATAATGAATCTGTATAAAAACGTATGCAGGAATATATTACGCATTTCATGTATATTTTTTTTCATTTTAAACATTTCAAGCCTTAGGCTTACATCTTCTTTACAGTGAGAGTAGCTGTGTTACAATAATGAATTCTTAGTAGTCCATTTAGAACATTTTGATTTATACATATATATAGATGGTGTGTAACTTATGCAGTTTTGTTACATTTCTTAAGATCATCTTATGTACATATTCGTGCAATCAATACTATTTATTACACTTTGAAACATAACATTCTCATTGGCTAATTTAATGATGGTAAATCATGCACCCAGATCGGGGAACATTGCAGTTACTCGCAAACCACTTTTACAAGCGTATGTTAATGTTAAAAAAACAGATGTAGAGAAGCAAAACTGTCTTTGAATATCTAGAGAAGAAGACATGTTACACGAATGTAACGAGATTTGTGATTCAATTAAGCGGAAGCAATATCTGTTTAAGCAATGATGAATACGTTTCCGCGAACGAAACAAGCGAAACACTTCTCGTCAGACGATTAACTTCGAAAAGGCAATTGCCTCGGAACACTTGCAACGGTAACTATCTTGATTGCATTCAATAGAGCAATGTAGACCAAACCTCTATACATCGCAATGTACACGTTACAGGGTTCGCGAGGGTAGAAACGTTACGTAACACTTTCCACCGGATATTGGTTATTTGTTTGTGCAAACATGGCCCCAGCGAACGTCAAGTATTAATGACTTCAGCTCGCTAACCGTCGTGCGAAGTTTACATTGTTTTTACATTGCGCAATTCAATCTAACGCGCACACACCGGACTAACAACAAATCGGGTTTTAAAACTTACACCCTGAAAGAAATGTTCATTTTCAACCTGCCAAAATTATAATTGCAGTGCGATTAATTCTACGTTCTGCAAAAAATGTTTGGATATGAAGCAAGAAATTAAAAGAAGTCTCCAATTAATTATTTGCTTCTTTTAATATTTTACTCGTTTTAATAAAAAAAGTTCATTTACTGCTATGTGTTCATTTACTGGTACATCCACTCTACTCATAAAATTATTTTAGGAGCTACTCTGCACATTACACCACTTCGTATGCTCGAATCAACCTACCAATTACGAGGCTACAAGCTTTTCTCGTGAGACGCGAACGTGTTCATTCGGCGATAGGGCTGTCATACGTTTGGACTGCTATATTACCGCGGCGTGTCGAGTACATGGATAGGAGAAGGACGAAGGCCCGAATAGTTGGTGTAAAATTTTCCGATCGACCAATCGTATGCGGCAAGTTGCATGCGCTAACGAGGAAAATTGGGGGTTGGGGTGGGGGGAAGGGCGCGCAGGCATGAAATTCTACTGACTGTTTGTGGAATCTGCAATAGTGGTAGTCGCGTACTGGTCAGCTGAGTGGCTAGCCGAGTTGTCGGTGTTGACCAAGGAGAAGTTGCGCCATTATTTAGCGTTTGAATGCGCGATAAGAGAAATCGCGGCTGTTTCGGACAGACATTGTTTGGCCACGGACAGCCCACGTACAACCATGCCCGGCGCCCCCTCGTCCAGATTTACGTGACGATGTGCACCGCCGTTCACCCTCTCCCTCACTTTCTCTCCCACACCTCGCGCCCCCTCCCCCGCCTATTTTCACCCCCTTTCTCTACTTCACCATTCACAACTCTCGCGTGCTCCTTGTATGCAATGTGCTTACACGTGTGCACCAATCGTGTTCTCGTTAGCTTTGTGCCTTATGAACGCCACTCGAATATTCTTTACTGATGGCCCCCGCAAAAAGATGCTTTGACTCCCGAGGAGCTGCCATTCACGCGAGGGCACACCGCCGACCATAATTATTCCGGCAAAGTTTGTATAATTGAAACACCTGTAATGATTCCTGTTACCCTGGGGTTTTACCGTTATGTTTGCGCGTGCATACAGGGTGTCTTGTTTGAAGTGGAGTTATACATTTTCGTTGCACCACTGCGGATTCAGGGAAAACAAAAGCAATGACGAAGTCCCAGTATTTGTTAATGCGGAAAAACAGTGATGATAGATTTTTAAAGCATTTTGAGATAAGAGATAATGGATATGTGTAATTATATTATAGATATAACTTGGTTCGTCGCACCTACCTACAACACTAAAATCTCTATTTTTTAATCTATTTGTATTCGAATAAAGATTCTAAAAATTAGTATTAAAAATTAAAAATTCTAATAAACAATTTTGCATCCTACATCGGTAAGAATGGTCCTTTTTTGGCGTTTGGATTTGATTTTAGCGAGGTGTAAAGCAAGGTATTGTTGTAATTGTAGAGTCCTTGTATCTTAGTTCTCTGCAATTTCTAATATATTCCTCTAGTTGTAAACATGTATCAACAATCCTGCTAGTTAGCTCTGCGTTTTTAGCTTGTTTCGCTGCTGGTTTTAGCGTTGCGTGAATTGTGTATTTGTTACCATTTAATTGTAGCCACTTACACGATGATGGAAAAAATAATGGAATTCGAGTTAAGTGTACAGTAGCAGGCACAGTGAAGTACGTGGAACACGAGTAATTTATACTTTGCTGGGAATTTACACCACTGTTTACAATTTGCATTGTTTACTTTGTTCTGCTCCCCTATATTTTTCCACATTCTGTCTCTCTTCCCTCCCTTACATTCCATTCACATCTCTCCTCTATCTTCCGCATCTTGTATGCAGTCTACGTACGTATGTGCACAAATTGCGTACTCGTTAGCTTGGTGCGACACGAACGATCGATAATATAGCAGTCCTCGATATGCGAGTGAAAAATTGCGCTTTCTTTGTCGGCGGCTTGTTATGTTCCAGAATTGTTAAAATGTAACATTGTTCGAAATGAACATCCATGACTCATAATTTTATACTTTTCAGTAACGTTTTTATGTTGCCTTCACACTTAGGCATATTAGAATTGTTTATTAGGTTTCCTTTATTTTCTGACGGCAATGCAGTTGAAATACAAAAACATTGCAGGTAGTATTGCAGATTTCGAGGTTGTTGTTAGAAGCACTCGTGATTTTTGCGTTATATTTCTCTCACAAATGTTGAGCTGATAAATGGGTGATCGCATTATTAAATGCACTTTATGGATATCCATTAAGCGCGCTCATTTGTTTGGGCGAGACTCGCCATTAGTTTGATGAAGCATTGCAATTTCTTAATTATAAACCGTTGTTTCCCACTTATAAAGCTTTGCGTCGAAACAAGTTAAACTGTTTTTTCATATGAAAAAAAGTATTCGATAATATTTTATTATGTTTGCCTGTTTGATTATAGGAGGGTCTTCCAGAACGGACACATAACAATAAGTGTCGTTATTATAAGCTGAAATTGTTATTTAGGCATCACTTACCACTTGCATTTACTTTTATTGTACATTATGATGCTGAAAAAATATTCCATATTATGTATTCTTTTTTTAGGTGTTAAGCATTTCACAAGAGTAATATGAAAGATATTTCATGATAAATCATGCAGTAATAAATAAGCTACTTTGGCAAACGTATTAGTGATTATTTGTAAGAATGGATTCCGAGTTTTATGGCGAAGACAAATGAGAACCCAGAATGGTAGAAAAAGAATTAAAAACATTTGCGTTCAAGGGTGTGTTAATGTAGTGAATGAATGCAGTGGAAAGAGATATTCAAAAATAGGATTGTTAAAACAAAGAAATTTTCACTATTTTGTAACAATAACAATGTTTTCCAATTGAAGAAATATAAATTACATTTACCTTACAAATATGGTAAAAAATTGATAGCAAGCAAAGTCACATTTGTTTCACGTTGAAAGCATTATTCATTTTCTGTTGCAAAATTACAAATATCAATATTTAAATTTAATAGAATAATTTGTATTCATTGACATTCATTTCGAATTTATTGCATACATAATAAAGGATAAAGGAATCGTAAATACATAGGTTCCCCACTGTTCTCTCATGACTTACGTGGCTATAACATTTTAGCGAATTTTATTACTTTCAAATAGAACTGTCCCTCTCATGAAAGCTTCGAACAAACTGTCGAATTTAAAAATATTCCTACGATATTTTATTTTATACATTACTTTATGGGTGGTGTTCAAAGAATACATAAATTGATATTTAATGAATTTATAGATATATTGATTACTATTATGGAAGCGTTTAGTACACAGAATACATAGTGGTTATATTAAATATATTCACAAATTTCCTATTTTCCTATTGTTTATAAATGATCGCTGTCTTTGCCTGAAGTGTCTGAAATATGAATCGCGAGATGTAGAAGGGTCTAGACAACACTCTAATAAGTTATCTACATACTATTTTTTGAGACGATCAGGTTTACACGCACAGTTCAATAAATTTTTTCACTATCAAAATGCCCCAAAATACTTCTACACTACACCTTTCTCAAGTGACGTTACAACCATAGTACGTCTTCCTACACATGCTTGGCTACTAATTCAGTTCATTACCAACACATGTCAGCACATACTTGAGGAGGTATTACGAGTGGCGATATTAAATGCCAGGTGCACTTACGCTACCTATTAATGCTTTAATAAATTGTCTAAATACATTCCGGATAATTATTGACTGACCCCGTTACTACTTAATCTCTTCAGCGATCATCTGTCACGGACTATTCTCTAATTAAAGGATATGTATCGTTAACGAGAAGCCGAATCGATGATCCAGCAGGCACATTTCCGATCGTCAATCGAGGGGCCAAGTGACTATGGGCGCAAGAGAAGGTCGTAATCCACTCTGTCGAATATCTTAGGTATGGACGATGGGCACAGTGCATTCGAGCTGTCTATTACTCAGGTCTCCCGGCGCGAGACATTGGGACACTATTGGTATGTTATCAGTGGGCATTAATACCAGCAACCGCTTCGCACTATCGCGTTGCACGCTAAGATAATTACGGGGTGAAATATCGTCCGGTAAGGCAACGTCGCCTGTTACGGCCACGTTGGGACCAGATTCTATCCCGCTCTCTCTCCCACCCTCGATCACACGGAATTTATCTCCTTCCCTCTTTTCCCGTGCCTTTGTCTCCGCTGTCCAGCTCGCCCGGTCCCACCCCCTTCTCTCGCCCACGCGCTGGCCGTGTTCGTGTCTTCTTCCCGTATTCTTCGCTCGTTCACACGATTCTTCTTCCACTCTTGCCGCCTGGCGCCTTCCTCACGAACGTGGATTTAGGTGGAGTTTTCCCGGTCTGACGATTTCAATTTGTCGACCGGAAGGAAGAAGAGCGGAACTCATTCGAACCGCGGAGGGCCACGGCTGCCGTCGTGGTGAGCACGGCTAGTTCTATCCCGCTGCACTCGCCCTCCCTTCAGTGGCGCGCCTCCCTCTTGGCCTCCCTTTATTTTTCTCTCCGTTCGTTCCCCTATCGCCCCGTTACTTTCCTCCCCCTTCGGCTGCCATTGTCCCAGCCCTGACGCGAGGTGGGACCGGTTACTTGAGTGCTATCATACTTCGACGAAGGTATAAGGGGGATGAACGGAAAGCGCGGAGACGAAGGAGGGAATTTCGTCAGGTTGTTTCGACATCGTCAAAATAGTTGGCTGAAGGGAGTCACGAGGGGATAGGGGGGTAACATCAGGTGGTATGAAGTCGACAGTGGATGTAAGGGAGCCGTGGGGAGCGAAGGGATCGAGAAGGATGAAGGAAGGGGGATAGAAAACGTCACTCCTGGCTGATTTACACTTCAACTTACATCTAGCGTGGCAACCTACGTGCAAGGTTCGTCAAGTTTCTCAACCATCCCCCGCTGAGTTGATAACTCGGGGCTAGCAAACTCCGGGCTTCGGCGATACAGGCATTGGTAAAGGCCAATAGCTCCTCGCCTGGTCCGACGTCAGTGACCAAGATGCCACTCTGGTGCTTGAAACTCTTGAAAGTACTTCACACCTGCGACATTGTATTCTATCGCTTGCTAACAAGTGGGGCGAAAAGTTGCTACTGCCACGTCGAACGTTTAACCTCTCACGTATTGAACGATACCGTCACGTGAGTGGAACTTTTTTCTTTTAAGGAAAACAGATTAATTGTTAACCACTCTTTGTGCCTCTACGTGCGATCGTATTATCAAATTAACCCTCGGTATCAACCGATTTCATCTATCGTAATTTAAATTTAATATTTCTGTGGCATCCAGAAGGTGACGAAATTCCTCAGACGTCAGATGTTTCGTATTAATACTTTTTTGGTATATGAAGAAAAATCCATAGACATATCGTAACACAGTGGTTCACAAACAGTGGGAAGCCACCCCTAAGGAGTCGCGAATTGTATTCTGGGGGACGTTGCGATTATTTTTAGCTGACGATTCTCAGAACTTATTTATTTTGATATGGTTACATTGATTCTTCATCTAAATTTTTTCAAAGAAAGAAGAAGCCGGTTACCCATGACATTAATAAGATAATTAAATATATTAAATATCTTTAAGTATATTTAATATATGTATTAAGATAATGAAATATTAATAATTTTAAAATTATATTCTGAATTACCTATTTTTCATGTGTTTTCTTTACCTTATTAAATCTACCTTACCTTATTTGAATATTATAAAAGGGGGTCGCGACTCAAAAGAGTATTGGGAAACACTGTCCTAACACATAAATGAGCTGCAGCATATCAAACGTGACGTGTAAAAGTTTCTTACTGAGAATACATGTTCCATCGATTACCCTAATATTCCAACTGTTTGTTGTTCATAATGCATGTGCTGTATAGCCAGGAGAATCACGGAGCGTTAGGTGGAATCAGCTTCGTCGTTTCCGCCGGTTTTAGCGACAAACACACTTCCGCGCTGTGTTAACAGTGGCTGTTTCCTAATTCCATTCGAATACTTCGTGCTAGTTCCTCGTTAAACGTTCGTGTCTTTCGGGGCGAAACGGAATGGCTTCCTTGCCCGTGGGTGTTAATAATAATGAAAGCTTGAACTTCTTTCGGCCGGATATGCAGCACTTCCGGCTATAACGTGGCTCAAGAAGCTGCTTATTTCTTTATACCGGGAAGACACGCTAACATACTCGGATAAGGGTTCGCGGGGCGTTGTAAATGTAAGTAACTGTTCCACCGAACAATTTAGGGAGGAACCTAGCTGAAGGCGAACACGTTAGTGGCCGGAGAGGAGGGGGGTGCATAAATAATAGATTTTTAATCCGAGTCCGCAAGGAAAAATGGACCTCCGCAAGAACAGACTCTCAATTCATCCTCCTTTATATGAGACCTCCGGAGGGATCTAACAAGGGGAAAAAGAAGAATCAGTAGGTACGTTTCTTCTCTTTCTCCTTTTCTTTCTCTCCCTCCTTCTCTTCTTTTTTTGTACAGGCGTACGGAGGATTAAGATTTCGGTTATTCTTCGCCGAGCCGCACTGACACGCCTCTGTTGAATCGAAATCGCGGCGGTACCGTCTGAATTCTATTATAGCGAGAATCAATAGGAGAGATGTAGAATTTTGAATTGATTTCGCCTTTGGTCATTGGTAAGTTCTAACAAGGAGAGTATCCCAGGTGTCCGCCTTCAATTGTTTCAATTTTTGGATATGTTTTAGAGGACCGAAAAATAAGATATGCGTGTTTTTTATAGTGGCCCATTTTCATATTTAGGGGGTGAAAGCACCCATCAAAGTTATAAGATTCAAATTAAATTGAACTAGCTTAAATAACAACTAGCTTACTACTTTAAATTCAACTAGCTTTTATTCGACCCGTTATTTGAATAAGTTTTTATTTAGTTAATGCCCAACTCTGCACCATCTCCTACAGACTTACATTCATTTGTGTATTCCATGAAGATGCATTAAATGTCATCCAACGATAATATTTGTTCACGACCCGTGCTCTCCGAATTAACATCACATCATTACTTCATTATAAGCCATTATGATGTGCATGTCTGGGCCCAGCATCCATTTAGTACTGCGCGCCGCCACAAATCCCGCCCCTCGATGTAAAGCCAAAGTAAATCTCGCGACGAACAACGAACAGGGCAGAAGACTTTTTTTGGGGGGTGGTTGGGAAATCAAGCGTGTGTTTACACGGCGCCCCGACCGTTCGTTCTGGAGAGGCATAAATGTCGCGAGGCAGATTGGAAACGCTGCCAAGGGAGAAGGCGTCCATGTACCCGGAGCACAAAGGCGGAGGGTAACTCTTAACGGAAAAAAGGTACGGTTTATTGAAACAAACCGGAATCGAGGGTCGTGAGAGGGTACTGGTGGCTGCAGCCTTACACTCAGGAGATTCGCGTTTGTTCGACGTCGTTTCGAAATCTCTCGCGAACCCCTCCTTGTTCCGGACGTCGCGCCATCCATGCCGTTATTCTGCGCGGGGAGCATCGATCAAGCGGAGAAAAAAATCGTGAGAAATTTGTTAAAAAACCGACAGATAACATCCACTCGCGATTCATTCCCCGTTATTTTTCTGCGGGAGCCGGCTCGTGGCCCCGGGATCGTACCATGCTCCCAGGAATATTCCTTTGTGAGAAATGGCGCGGCCTTGGCGGAATGGGAAACGAAGCGATTGACTTATCAAAAATCAATGTCGACTGCTCCGGAAGAAATGTTGGCAAATGGAGCGTCCTGCTGGAGTGGGTTATAAGTTAAGTGGCATGGAATGCGGTTCCATGCAGAACGTTTCCACCCCCGTGTGTGTGTGTACGTGGTCGCTCACGTACGTGAGAGGTAATTTTTGATATACGGCTGGCTTGCGTCGAGCGCCAATTTATGCCGTTACCACAGATCACAAGGGGCGTATGAGAATGGTGATCGAGGAATCTTTTCGTAACTCGTATTATCCTTAGCAATCTCGTGGCTCTAATGCAGTTAAAGAAATAGTAATGCGTTATTGTGTGTACTATTAAATCCTTTTGTAATTGTATTTTTTAACCCCTTAAGACCCACCTCCGTAATATTACGGAGTAAAATCGTCCCCGTATGATTAGTGACACACTCTAAGATACACCTAACTTTTATGACATCCAGTTTGTGAAATTCGATTTATGTTTTACATTATTTATGTATTGTATTGGTTTGTTAGAATTTTCATATTTTTCTGCTTCATTTTTTTCTACCATATACGAACGTATTACGCAGTTGGATTTAATACATATATTTTTTTATTGTATTATAAAATAACAGGTGGTAATTTTTTAACGTTTTTTTAACATTCAGTGAGTCGTTAAGAGGGTAATATTTTATGCCTGATGAAGTTTATAAGTAATATAACCTCGTAGAATTTGCAAATGTTTGCTTGACACATTTATCGTATTTCTGTAATATTCAGAAAGTGCTTCATATGTTTTCCACAAATTACGTTTAATTATATAATACCGTAAAATGGGGGAACATTGGCAGCATAGGGTAACATTGGCATACGCCGAAATTACGTTGTTTTACGTCAGATTAGTAAAACTTAACCTGTTAATGCTATTTATATGATGTGGCAATGTTACGAGTTGATTTTAGTTAAGATGCAAAAAATAAAATAAAATAAAGAAATTTAAGTTTACTGACCTCAGATTAATAAAACTTATCCCGTTAATGCTATCTACATGATGTGCTAATGTTACCCCGGTACAGTAACGCTTTTAACATTTATTAAAGAAGGAAAGGACACAAATTTTATGCATTTTGACACTTGTAGTACAATCACAAAAGATGCAATGTTATGATAAGATACTTAAATCAAATGTAAACATGTTAATTTTTACATTATATAATAAAATGTTTCAAAAACCTGCCAATGTTCTCCCATTTTACGGTATATTAAGATATAGAGATGTGAGATTAAATTTTAACCTTTTAGAAACTGAATATTCGTATGAGCAAACTCTACTCACATTACCAATTTTGAAGCCTCTATCATAATTTATATTTTTGCAAGATGGAATTGATGAATTCCATATTTTTAATACAATACTCGCTTCGTACCAAATAATCGAAATAACACACCTTATCATTATGACATTAATATTGAAAAACACTTTCGTTACAATTTCACAGACCCCGTTTCTCCCCCACAACATATCACGAACCTCTCAGCCGTCGCTTTTCAGTGGCCAAAAAATATTTTCGACTCGGATCCCCTATTAAATCTCAGCAAAACGGATGGGTGCGTCGCATGAAAAACCATTTTTCGAAAGTTAAACCGTGTTACCGTCCTTCGCGTCCTACAGTCACGGGAAAAAATGCTTCCCTGTTGAAACGCGGCAAAAATTAAAACTCCGCGCAACACATGAAACGGTGATTTGCACGATATCCCTTAACCATCGAAATTAAACCCTTTGCGGTTTTTTACCGCGGCTTCAAGGGGCATAACTTTGTTCGCAAATGGTTCAATCAACAGTCACGTAGAGCGAGGCTTGCCGGCCCCGCTGGTCTTTCGACAGTTCCAAAGCATTTGAGTGTTTTCGTGCATCCGCTACGCGGAACTGTGCTCAGGCCAATCTGTGCACAGTGAAAGAGACAGAGATGGAGAGAGAGAGAGAATATGTATATATATATATAGAGAGGGAGAGGGAGAAAGGAAGAGAGAGAGAGAGAGGGAGAGAGAGAAAAAGAGAGAGTAAGGGTGAGAAAGGGAGAGAGAGAGAGAGGGCTGGAGAGGAAGGTCGATTCAGGTCCAGTATCGGTTTCAGGTATGTAGGTGCAGATCAGCCTGAACGTACGATCGACGGAGCATAGATATAACTATGCCTGTACAAACTGTCTGTTCTGGAAAGAGCAGCAAGGGCCGGGGCGGCGTGCAATCGCGCTTGTGCCCGTCGCGAGTGTCTGTGTGTGGGCGGTATGGTTAGTCGTGCGTGTGTGACTGAATGGCAGAGAAGCTGAGGGACAAGGGGGTGGCCGGGGGAGGGAGGTGGAAGGGGGGACCGTGAAATACACGGCTCAATACTTCGCTGGTGCACGCTTTGTCGCGGTCAACCCCAAACTCACCCGCAATTCTAATTGTTACACGGGTATCGGACGCCTCGGCTATACGGTCGTGCCCCCACACCCCCTCCCCCTCTCTAACCCCCGCCACCCCCGCCCCGCTGGCGGGAAAGAACGATTCGCGGGGATAACCGAACGTTTCGCGATCGCAATCGCGATGGTCACCTCGTTAAGCGTAACTGCCGCGAGACTATAAATCCCGCTGCTCCGATTTCTTCGTTATTCCAACTCCAAAGGGCGCGGCGGTTGGGATGAAAACGTTTATTGCGTAATGATTTAACGTTGCAGCGAGCCGTTGTAACGATCTGCTTTCTCTTCTCCCTTAATTCCAGGACCTCCCCTTGATTGGAGCGGAGTGAATTTGTTCGGGGAGGATAGTGGAGTCGGGGCAACGAGTAGGATAAAAATTGTCCGGGTGCATTGACGGGATGTGGAGGGGTAGGTTAAGTTCTATGAGGCGGAGATGCGATTTTGTGTGTTGGGAGGCATTGGGAGGTAGTGGCGGAGTAACAGTTGGACAAATCTTGGTTGATGGCAGAAGAAAAGGAATGTCGGAAAGTAAAGTATTTAATTAGTTTTCGTTTTAAGTATTGGTGTATGAATAGACTAGTCTTACTATTCGGTTTCACCAGAAATTCAGATTTTATAAAAATTTTTTTTGTGGAAATTGTAAAATTCTTTTTGTTTTGTGCAAATTTTTTTGTGAAAAATGTGAAATAAAATAATACATCGCAATATGCAGATATTGAACATATACACAGAACTGTTCATTATTTGTTTATTTAGATACGTCGCGTGATTTCAGTCGCGTAATATGGAATCGATAATTCGAGGCTCCGGTTTCCTCTGTGCAAAACTAAGCAGATACAAATTCCCAGAAATTAGGAGATACGTATGACTTGGCGTGAAGACAACGAGTAGATTTTGCTCGCAATCGGTGAAATTTGTGCTAATTTCAAAGATCTAGGACATATTCATTCTGGAATCCTATATACATACATACGTTGCACACCGAGCTCACGTCTTATTGTTGATGAACAGCTATTTCCCACGAAAGCACATTGCAGATTCATGCAATATACGGCCAATAAGTCTGATAAGTTTAGTTTGAAGCATCAGCTTATAACGGTGGCTACTGCATTGAATATTCCACGAATGAATTTGTGTCCAAGAGCGAAGCAAAATAAACTGATGACAGTATTTATGAAAATTGATCGTATTATTGAGGATAAAGCTGTGCGCCATGCCACGACTTCAGTATAATCAAACATCCCTATTTTTAGTATGTTTTCGTGTTTCACAATAACAAACACCAAACATTTACTGATTATTAACACCATTAGATTTAATGTATTTAAATTGTACATATCGCTCATTTCGATTTTAAGTTTGCATCTAATCATAATTTAGATTCCTCTTTCATCTATTTTTGCTACCATTTACATTTATGATTGTATTTTTATAGTCACTATTTTAATTAAACATCGTTTTGCTGAGAACATGCAGTAAATAAATACAATCAAAATGGTAGTTGCTGCACACTTCCCTCTTAAATTTTATTGAACACATAAACACAAAATATTGTTATTAAGGGGGGTAAAACAAAAGAGATAAGGAAACTCGCAAGTATACTTATGCAGGGCAATAAAATAACAAAATATGTACTCACATAATTGTGCCTCGGTTTTCCATGAGAAACACTTGCTCAAAAGCACGAAAATTTATACAATCTATTATGCTAATTTCATTAGTATCATTTTCCTTAATTGATGCAACAATCATCCAATACACAAAAGCATAATCTACACGTGCACGCACACACACAGATTTATGCAATAAAATTAGGTCTACGTTTAACTGGTTCTGCATGTGTAACATGTTTAACGATGATCGATCGCGTTGATGCTACCTTGTCCAGGAAATTCTCAGCTACTAAGGGCGCGCGCACGCTAATTGCCATTTGTCCGAATCGTGTCAATAACTACATCCTCGATTCCCGTATCGCTGCTCTCTAGAGATGACTGCAGGTGCCTGTATCTCATTAAATATAATTAAAAGCTGCTTCGCGCTTCCAGCAGATGGCTATAGACAGATGTACACAGAGGTCCGTAGGTAAAGACCGTATGTGGAACGATATTTACGGATGTTCCAAAATATATGTACAGCAGTGTTTCATAAACTGCACTGGGTCTACAAGCCCTACTGTATTAGCATGGATAGATGACTTTATCTTTCTAATATTCTTTGACATCTTTAACCGTTCATTTATAGCTGATTTTGTAACTGCTCCTTATCTATGGAATATTTCATCAGGTGGATTCTCTTAAGGAGTGCGTCTTTCTTTTGTAAAATATTAAAAAATAATATAGAAGCACATAAGAGCTTCAAAATAGGCTGCTACTGAAAGGGCACAAACATTTAACCAAATTCATATTTAACCAAAAGGATTAACAAACCATAGATAATTTTACTAATAATTTTTATATTATTTGGTAAGCTAGAAGTGCCTACACATTCCAAATATCACTATGATTATTTAAAGTAGGTACACGATGAAATATGTCTTCACATTATTAATTTTAAACATGGAATGATTTCAAGTACATTTTAAAAAAACCTATGTTCAATTTTTCACATATTTTAAAAATTACGTCGCGTTTTAGCAACGACAAGTATTACACGCGTGTTACTTTTTCTTCTGAAAGTTGTTTGAAAAATATGACAATGTAACGAATCGATGAATATTCTATTTATAAAAATGTATCGCTCGTGGTCGTGTGCGTGTACCCGATACTTGTACGGCAAGTTTAATTTCCAAGAGAGCATAATAAATTAATCTCCCACTCTTCCCCTCTTTCTTTTCCACCCTTTTCAGGGTGTATTTAATTCATGCGCGAGATTTACTTTCACACGCGGGAAGGGATGAATATACCTCACCCTTTCTCAGCTCGGTTAGCTACGACTTATTAAGCGACGGACTATCTCGTCAGGGTACTGTTTTATCTAATTTTATATACAGCTACGCGTTTATGCCCCTCGTAAAGTGACGCACGAAATTTGTCCGCGAGATGCCGGCGAAGCGGCTGAACTTCAACATAAATTTCAAGCTATTTAGTATTCATAAATCCTGCACGATTGAGCCTCGTGCGTTTCCACTATCCACTTGCTCTTTCAAAACTTTCGTATTTCACACGCGCTAGAAAACGAAAAGATACGATGGCTGAGCGCGTAGATTTGCGTGCTATCGAAGTAGTCTCAGCTGCGTTCTAAACTGCGCCCCCTCAAAATTATTATCCCCGATGCGCCCCGTCTTATTTACGCGAAATCGTTTTTAATGAGAAGATTTAACGAGAAAGCTGCGATCCCTCGTTTCCTGGCAATCTTGATGGAGCTTTACGCTTCGTTATCGCCTACTTGCAGACATTTCATACGCGTGATACTTTGCACAGTTCGGTTTTCTTCGCGTCACAACTCTCGTAATTGTCAACTCTTCGAGGCTCGACTTGCACTTTTACTGGAACCCTTTCTTCCACTGCAGAGTGGACATTTCCTGTTTTTAACCAGTATTTGAACTTAATATGCTTTTGTGATTAGACAGTTCTATAGTCGCATTTGTCACCAACAAAATTTGTTTTTTCAAAATTCCTAGTTTTTTTTCTCTACTCTTCACATACTAAAACGAGAAAGATCTGTATCAATTTCCTTCCTATTACAAGCCAATTCAGCACTGCACAAATAAAATCAACAGAACTATCTCAGCATCCAAATACCTTAAACCAATTCAAATTAATTCGAATTAATTTATGTGCTTCTCATCAAGACCACTGTTAGGGCTTCCTCGCTCCTTAAGAAAATGAATCATGAATTAGTCCCGTTTAAACTCGGTATCTAACATTACGAATCGATCGAACAGCCCGAGTCATGAAACTCAAGCTCGATCTTACCCCTTGTCACTTCCCTTATCCCTTTTACTCGTGTACATACTCCGGCGCCTACGTTTCGAGAGACAATCCCTCGCAACTTCCTCTGAGGCTCTTGTAACGTGTGTGAATTCGCAAATAAGTGCAACACAATTACACGCGTGTACGTACGCACGCTCGAATACATTTCGCGCGGCCGATATTTCCCCATAGAATGTATGATCGTAAGCGAGGCGAACGAAACTCCCTGCGCCTATGTAGACATACACGTGTTACGTATGTACTCTCGTCGCTGCTGGGATGATATCGAAACGACATCGAGATATAAGTTACTGCGAATGCATATGTATGCGCCATGTACCTAAAGGAATGCTTTCCGAGATGCACGTATCGTATGTTAAACGGCACCGGGGCGGAGATAATCTTATAATTCCTTCAACGTTCCCAATAAGATCGCGTACGAATAACAAGTTACGTTTTGCGCGCGTGCATTCACACTGGCGAAGATTACACGATATGTAGCTACGTCTGAACCGAGGCGACGGAATCGTTTCGGAGGGATCGAAGTGCAAGTTTAGGATCGTATAGTGGCTGAAAGAAGTAGAACGCGATCGTAAAAGCGGTAGGGGTGGGGGCGATACTGCACTGTGTAGAATATTGAGAGTCAAGTGGTCGGTTTTACGATTTCTCGACGTATCCTCTATAGTTTCTAAACACTATATGGCATAATAAGAGTCTGGGCGTACCAAGATGAACGCTTTGGGCCTGTGCGATACTGTAAAAAGAGGTGAGAAAATAGTCGGTAATTTTTATTCTTAAGTGTATTAGGTTACACGATAGTTGAATGTGCCTCGAGTATCTTAAAGTGTTCCTTTCACCTACAGTACGTATTTGTGTAGTTTAGTTCAATTTACTGTTTCGTATTACGCGAGTTATTATGTAACATCTCACCTCTCCAAGCTAAACCTTTATTTTAATTGTAATTTTCTCGATCCCAATAGGATTTAAAATATACTTAACCTGTGAACTAAGGGGGATGAGTTAATTCGCCGTTCAAATATTTATTTCTCGGTCTTCTTCGTCAAATCGTTCCTTATCGCTACCGAGCTAGTAGAAGTGCCCAGTATGTGTCCAGACACAGTAGCTCGTGTCACGGACACAGCGCATATTACATTTGAAACTGTGTCACAAATACACCATTAGTAAAATGAAACCTTTTTATATTGAAAAAGAGGTTTCAGTACTGTGACATTCACTAATTAATATTTTGACAGTTCGTCCTGTACATTTTGCAATGTCAATTCAACATTTCCCATTGTTCCCTTACTACTCTTCCATTATGACTACGTCTGTGTGTGGTCATTTTAAATGTTATGAAACGGCCTTTAAACAAAGATATTCAAAAACATGTCATTTAAAAAATATAAAATGGTACGTGCTTTCCCAGAACGGAAATGAAAATCTTCTGCTGTTTAATTTTAACATTACTTTGTGACATTCTCGATTTTACCACCTAGCCTGTTTACAATTATTAATAATGGATATTTTGCTGTACAAACTATCTTCACGAGCTAATGTCCGTGTCATAATACCGTAATTACAAAAGTAAAATTACTAATACCTACAGAAGCTTAATTACCTCCATCCAGAGTTGGGCATTAACTAAATAAAAAATTATATAAATAACAGCTGAAATAAACGCTACTTCAACTTTAGATTATTCGTCGAATAAAGTGAACCCGGATCAACTTTATTCGACATATGACGAATAATTTTTTTAACTCCTAGGGTAAAACTATACAATACGCCCCACTTTTAAAGAAACATCTATAAAACCTATATTTTTTAATAATTCTTTAAATTTTTTGTGTAAACACATTAAGTGTTCATTACTCTTCACAACTACACCGAAATTGTGATAAAAACATAACTGGAAATAACTGTAAATAATCAATTTCCTGAACCCTACAAGGGGTGTTCTGTAACACAGTCGTCAGGTAAAACGCCCCATCTATGCGACAAAACGCTCCGACACAAATAAGTAAAAATTTGCCAACTTACCATGTGTTTGAGACTGCATTTTGGTTGCAATTCAATGGTACAACGATACATAGTTGTAAAAACACGTGGCATCTCAAATTTTGACAACTTACCTTATTTAATACTCGTCAGGTTATAACCTGACTGTAAGCTGTCAAAATTTGGATTAGATTGCATAGTGAAGATAGCGATTGACGAACGAAACATGTGTTAGTTTCGCCCATAATGTAGTCCTTATATGTGTATGTATATTTATGTGACGTTTCTGTTATCCATGAAAAAGAAAAGAAATACGTTACTCATGAAAAATATGATTTTGAGGTCGGGCATTTTGTAAATTCTTTGCTGGGGCACATTGTAAATTCTGGAGTACGAAACGTTTCGGCTTTAATTTAGCAACAACGTAGTGAAAAAAGGTTCGGGCAATAACGATTTAAAGAGGTTAGTTTGTCTACTTTCGAAATATATGTGTGAATTTATCGCAGATACAATAGTGACTTAGAAAATTGAATTTCTCACATACTAACCGCAAATTGTCTGAAGGCCGAAAATATAAATTCTTGTATATTTTTTTAAAAGCCGTAATATTTGCTGGTATTTTTATTGCGGCAGTTGTGGCCGACTGAGGCAAGTTCGAATCTGATGATCGCGTTGATGCATCCTGGTTTATGTGCGTAAAATAATGGTGGGGCGTTTTGTCAAATGGGGCGTATTGTATAGTTTTACCCTATTCGTTATTCGAAATTTACTTAAATAATCATTTTACCCATCTCTGCCTCGATCCTTGTAATTACTATTAATTCCCAAATTAAGTAATCAAACTCTCCAGAACCGCAAGGAAGCGTTACACGAGCGATCCATAATTACCCAATACAACTCCGATGTACAGATATCAAACACATCCCTCGTCCTTGTCCACGCCACAGTGTACGCTCCACTTATCGATAATAGCGCCCATAAAAATTGTCGTAACCGCGTGCGCTCGGTCGAAAGAAGCAGCAAGGTCGTTAAACGCGGAAAAGCCTGGTCCACCCGATGAAACGTAGCCGCGCGCCCGTATAATACGGGAAACGTTTACGACCCGAAATTCCAGGGAAGACCACGCCGAAATTTCCGCGCGGCAAGGCTGCACGGCCGGCAGCATCCACAGCCACGTCCGCATCCATATTCATGCTGACCGTGGCGGGTGGCGGCTATGCAAATAACAGTATAGGTTCAACCGTACTGCGGGGCGACCGCGAAGGCAAGGGTCCGTGCAAAAAGAAGAGGGGCCGACGATAGTGTGTCAGGCGACGGAATTTTTCGCAACGGCCGAAACTAATATTGCGGCCATGAGATCTTGCTCGGTTGCGAGCCTTCCCGGCTGCGACTCCCAGCCTGTCCTCGCGCCTCCTCGCCGTGCTCTGTATCCTCTTTCGACCCGGCTTCTTTCTTTGCCTTATCCTATCCGCTTCCACATCGCCGTCCTGGCCGCTCGTTCAGCCGTGCCACGCTTTTATGTGTCGCGCACGTACACGCCCGCAGCCGCGCGCATATACCAAAGGGATGTATAAACGTGGAGGCTGGCTGACAGGTAGCGGAGGGCATCTATATAGAGGCCACAATTCACGGTACACCGGCTCTCATCGGACCGCCTGCGTCGTGGGAAGAGAGCTTTCTTTATTAAAGCTCGGCCAAGTGACCAAAATATGAGTTTATATCAACCTCGACCCTTCCACCCGCTTTGCCCTTCTAATGGCCACCCGTGATCTTACCCGACGCGCCGGAGAAAAGACGGACGGCCTTGGTATGCGCTTTGCGTATACGCTATTATTCCCTGAAGAGAGTCGAGCCAACCCCGACGCGCGAGCCCTGCCACGAAGAATGAAGTAAATTGAAGACCTAGCGCGCCCCAGCCACTGAATGTTGGCGTTTCGTGAAATGAATTCTTACCACAGGCACGGCTACCTGGGCGGCTCGCGTGCGCGCCAAATGATGGGATTTATTTTTCGAAAATGTTCCGCTCACCGCGCGTGAAGGGGTGGTTTATAAAGATAAAGTAGTGTTGCGATTAACTGCTACCGATTTTGCGGTTTTTAGGTTGTCTGATTTTTTTATTTTTTATGTTCTTGTCTGTTGGGATGGGAAGAGTACCTGTATAATTTTATGAAGTGGCGTATCATAGAGGATTTCGTTCGTTTATAAAGTTTGATGACTGCTTGATGCAAAATGCTTTGAAGCATTATGTTAATAAAGTAATGAGGGAATAGAGGACAGAAATTATTTGCTGCTGTTTCAGGCAGAAAATTAAGCAGGGAAGTTAAGGCTGATTGCGAATCTTATGAAAGAACGAGGATGGATGGTTCTTCCACGAAGAAGCGAGAACAGAATGCAAGTATCGATCCCATAACTTAATTATTTGGAATAGTTCGACAGCGATGGATGCTGGATAACGAGATAGCTGTATTAGAGAAGTTATGTGCCTCGAAAAATAACGGTAAATTCTGTATTGTTCGCAAAGCGTTTCTTCGTAATATTATCAAAAGCATACACGCGTCCCATAACACTTTCCGATAATAAACCGTGTTTCTATGGAGCTCTAGGGAATTATGGGAGCATTATAGTTAAACAGGGGAGTGAATGAATGGTTCTCCAGAGACTATCGATTTTTAATCGACTTCCGGTTAGTTTATAAAACCTATCCCAAACGTCCGATACAAAACATGAATACCGAGACATTGTTTACTTTATTCAAGCAGAAAATTGGTTCACCTGCAGGTGGGAAATATTATAGTGCAATTTGCAATAATAACAGCTACAAGCATCGTTATCGATAAAAAGCTATGTTCTATTCATAGCAAAGTTGTTCTATATTTCACTCTTAATAATGTGACAGAAAGTAAACGAAAGTTCGTATTTTTAACGAACAGTCTCCGCATATTTAAGTGAAATAAAACTATTAAATGCATTTTTGTCCGACACTTACGTCAATTTAAACTGTTTTAGAAACGGAGAACAGAAATCTATACCCCATTTTCGAAATTATATTATTGTTTTACTATTCTTCATAGTGAAACAACAATATGATTTTTGCGATTACCAATGAAATTAATAAGCATGCACTAAGAAAAGAATCTGTTATTTAAACATTCCAATTTTTCTTGTGTGCAATACAAAATGGAACACAGTATCATATATGTACATATTCAATATTTTTATTCAAAATCCAAATTACAATGCATCAAACTAATATTTTCAATGTTGTTTTCCGAAAATCGCTCATTCAATCCAACTGGAAATACAGCAAAGCAAAGGAATTACAAAAATAACGAACTTGTACGCGAAGCGTTGCAACTGTGACACAGCTGAAAGGGAAGCGCTATAGCTCAATGTTGTGTAATTTTCAAGAGGAAACAGATGAGACACAATGCAATACGAAACAGATTCGTAGTTTATTTACTGATGAAATAAAATGGGTGGAAAGTTTCGGATTTCTCTGTAACGTTGTACTTAATCACTTTC
Organism: Andrena chrysosceles; assembly: GCA_963855975.1. Lineage (NCBI taxonomy): Eukaryota > Metazoa > Arthropoda > Insecta > Hymenoptera > Andrenidae > Andrena > Andrena chrysosceles. Next base: position 106,756,938 of record OY979767.1, on the reverse strand, counting down.
ACACAAAGGTAAGTTATATTTAAAGCGACAGTTTGATTAGCAAAAAACGTATTGCTAAACAAATTTCTTAAAAGCCTACCTATAGGTTATTTGATGTATTTTGGATTACTCTTTCGTTTAGTTTCCACGTTAGAAACTTCTGGCAATTCAAATTAAATTGAAATACATGACGAATTTGAATAGAACAACAATAGATATGGATAGGTTTCAAAATCATTGTAAGATATATAAAAATTGATTTGAGAGCAAAAATTACAGAAACATATTTCATGATTTGAATCACTATAATTACCAACAGAATAAGCTATCGAAAGTCAATTCCAACTTGCGTAATCTTTGTTAACACATCAAGTTGTGAACGATGTTTTTTGAAACACAACAGTATACAATGAAAACTGCAATAACAAACTAAGTGCAAAGAATTTTATCGTAATACAGTAATGCTCGTGACACTCTTGACTCATGCCTTAAATGTTTGCTCCACATTCGCTTACGTTGGTGCAAAGCTCGACACACATATCAAAGTTTGCTGGACGCCGATAGAGGTTTCTTAACTGTTTGAAAATTAGGTGTCCCCTCGATGGCGTAAACGTATAGAAGCGGCTTGTTTTAAGAACGACAGAGGCATATATGGTCTAGCATTTTCAAATTCCTTTTTGTTAACCGAGAAGTCTCGCGTAGAACGCTGGGCTCGGAATTGTTTTAAATACGCTGAAAATTCAGAGGAGAAGTCGAAAGTTTTTGAGTTAAGCGGAATTTCGTAAGATTGAAGTGCTGGCTCGAAACTGGAACATGAAATATTTTATTCGCGTACAGCATGAAATACTCCGAGGTAAATGATAAATTGTACTCCCTCCGCAGTTTTAAACGGCATTAATTATGCATTTAAAAGTTTAAATGTATATACCAACGCGGTTGAACGTTCTGTAATTGTCTATGAGAGTGTACTACGAAAGCGGTTGAACCAATTAATAACTCAACTTTTTATTGAACCAAGTAATGCAATTCGAAAAAAATTTCCTTTATCCCACGTGTCATTTAATCACATGTAGGCGAATTCTGCAAATAACAATGAATTTTGCAACTCGAATGTTACAGCAACAAGAGAATTTTGTTGCTCAAAGTATCAATAAAAAATGAGGTCGTGAATTATTCTCAACGACGAGAAACCTCGTGAATCCTCGTATGAAATATCTACATGTGTGCAGGCTATGGTATAGTCAACTGTAGAAATACTACGAAACTGCACAATAAATGTCTGGTTTGTACGATGTTTCTACTAAAATGTTCAAAACGATTTTGAAACAGAAGTGCACTTGGCTGACTTTCGAAATAATGTATGTATCTCGCTATATAGAGTCTGTTACATACTACTGTTCCTGCATCCATTTAACAGTTTTAGTTATAAGTAAATTTTAGTTACTTTTTTATTGTTTTTATATAAAATGCTGATCGCGATAGATGTTAATGTAATATACAAGATGTGAAATTAAAAGCAGGTTCATATGTTTAAAACTAATTGTAAGGGTGATAAAAAGCTTTGATTTTTAGGGATGATTTAATTTCGGGTTTTCTATTGTATAAGACGCAGATCATACCAAATCATTTATTAAAACCAAAATATTTCGGCAAGATTATTTAGTAATAATAATAATAATCTTAGTAGATTATTATAATGTCACAGAAAAAAGATAGCGGGTAAGAACCGAGAATTTAGTAATAATAATAATAATCTTAGTAGATTATTATAATGTCACAGAAAAAAGATAGCGGGTAAGAACCGAGAAGAAGGATTTTCTGCTTGGTTTTTTCGATACCTTTTTCTAGTAATTACGTACTACAGTAGACGGATAAGTAGAAGCATTCAGTATGCAATCAGACGGACACAGTAGTTCATGTCAGGGATGCGACCAACATTAGATTCCGAATTTTATTTAAATATGATTTTACAATACTGATCTTAATATTGGATATTCATAATTTGAGCAATTCATTATTTTCTTTTTATAATAACAATTTAGCATGTTCCACTTTTTTGAACAACTTTTTTCAAAAGTATTTTTTTTTAGGAAGTGGACTGCAAATGTACTTATTTGAATATATTATTATTTAAAGAATCTGACATAACCTTTGAGATGAGTACCTCAAATTTTTACAATTGCCATCGTGGCACTGTTCTCTTTTGAATTCCTTTCACTTTGAATGAAAATGTCGCAGAGCAAACATATGTACTATTAAGTTCTCCATTTTATCGATTTTTAAATCACACTTTTAATGCAATTCTACTTTTCAATGGTGGAGAGAATCTGCCATGACTCGATCAAATACAGGCGTTTGAAATATCGTGCTTTGTCCTTTGTCATTCCTGATATCTGACTTTCGACATGAATTATAGGTATCAATGAACTTATCGCTATGGCACGATACAATAACCGCGGGTACACGGACTTGTTTACTGACCGCAGGTTTGCGGTCGCAATGTTTCAGCATCACAGCTAAATGCTACGAGCAAGCATATCCAAATCACCGTCATTCAGGCAGATGGATAATACAAAGAACAGGACGCAGTTTGGTTGAAAGTGGCCCTCTTGACTAATGTTACAAAAAGTGTAACTTTTTTGCCGAGTGTTTGAATTTGTAAAAAGTTCACTTCAAGGAATAAGTCGTGCAGTATTTTCATTATTTCAAAACACAAACTGATCTTTAAAGTATCTAAATCCGTCGTTACTTAATAATTTTATCCAATGGGTTTTGTAAATAATTAAATCAAATTAGTAATTTCACATTTGTATAATTCACCTATCTACCAACTCAGCAAGGAATATGAAAACAATTGAATAATTCCTTAATTCAGATACATTCCACTAACAAACACATGTGAAAATTCCACGCCTGTACATAAAATCCTCCGTAAAACTCAAATAAACATATGAGCGCCTGTGAATCCAGAATAACTTCACTTCACTATCAAATCCATTAAACAGCTCACGAAATCGACAGCGAAAGCAACAAGAGCACCGGCGTGACCATCGAGTAGCTTGCACATTCATTCCACGTTCCCTCGCATTCGTTTAATAAGGAGCAGGAAATCGATCACTATGCAATTACCTAACGCGACCTGGACCGCCGGAAAGTAGAATGATCTCCATTCCGATGGAAAAAAATTTGCCGAGCATTTTCGCGGGGAGGAGTCACAGAGAGCCTCGAAATTCACGCGAATAGGTCAGTCCTTAATATCCTGGCTCCTTCTCCGGGCTTCCGCAACTTTGACTGCAGACATCCACGTCCGTGGGCTCATTCACAAGCATACACATGGAGGAGCCGCCGGCACACTTCGAATCTGTGAGCTAACTCCCGCTGTCTTTCTTCTCCTATCCCCGTCCATCCTTTACCATTCCCCACCCCCCGCCGAGATTCTCGACCTCCTTCTCTTGGACGGTTTTTTCGAGGTCCGAGTTGCAAGCATTCTACGTTCAAGGCTCCCTTTCTTGGCGATAGGTGGACGCGGACGGAGGGGCGCGCCAACGTCCAAGAAGAGTCTTTTCAAATCCCTCGGCATTTAAATATTCGTACCAATTCCACCCCTTCTCCCTTTCCCCGGCTCCCCGCTCTGCCCCTAGCGAGGGTTCGAGCTTCCTCAGCCCCTCGAGCTACCCTCGGCCGACCAACGAACCGACACGAATCGCGGTTGTATTCAAAGAGCTCTCTCTCGCCGTTGCTCCCACCATTGCTCGCCTCCTTTCCGTCCCGTCTCCAGCGTGGATGTACACAGAGAGCCCCCAGTCACCCCCGGCACAGGTTTCTCTCTGTCTCTTTGCTAGGCGGCTCGATCTACCGTACAACAGCCGCGGCGCGGCGGCCGGCGTCGGCGGCGCGGCGCGGTGGCTACAGTTGCACAGGACGGTGTGCGTTATTGGCGAAGCAAGGGGAAAGGCACTTTCATAGAAAGACCCGCTGTTTCTGGGGCTGGCATCGTTTTACGTGTTGCGTTCAATCGTGAATACCCGACCCGGCCGTAGGAGCCTTTATCTGTTTCTCTGGCTGGCGCGCTCATTCCGCGCATCCCTTTCGAGGCCCTCTTTGTTCGAGCGGCTAGCCAACCACTGCCGTCGCTAACGTCCAGCAAGAGCTCGTGTTTTCCTACTTCTTTCTCCGATGTGCCGCGCTCCACGCGTCTCGCCTCACCTCGCTGCGCCGCCCATCGCCTCGTCTCTCTCCGCATTCGGTTTCGATGCACTAATGAAAAAAGTTGCCAATTCAACGGTGCGTCCTGCTTGGCTTCAGCTGCCTGTCCCTTTCTCGCCCGCCGTACCTTGTAATTACGATTGAAAGTATGTATATCGGTGGATCATCTGTTTATTACGTTTCCTTTTACGCGGCCGGATATATTGGACACGCGCGGAAGAACGTCGCGTTATTAGCTGGTTGGGGAGTGTACTTTTTTTTATACCTACTTGTGTGATTTCGACGGTCTCATGGAACGCTGTAGCGGTGGACTTAATTATCTGTTTATGTAGTAGAGCTTTGATGTCGGGCGATATGAACAGTTACGTATTACGACTCGAGACTATCTCCATTGCCCCATCAATTTACTGCGTCGCAATTACTTTTAGTAAACATTTGAAATGTACTTAAAGAATGTTCATTTTTAGTAGCTGGTAATAAAAGGAGAATGATAAGCTGTTTATTTCTGAAGGTTGCTTTCACGGATGCTTGTAGGTGAATCAAGTCTTCGTTTTATCATACTGTCATTATGTGCGCAATCTGAGCACACGCTCAGTAAATAACGAGCAACCTTAGAGACTCCCATGGGGCCGCCGACTGTTCGCGCAGTTTATTCTCCTTGCGTTATTAAGTGCATCAATTTTTCGCGGCCTTTCAGGGATCTCACAAATTCCTGCGAGCAATCGATCGTCGAGGAGAAGAGATCAATCCTCATCCTTCCGGACAAAGAGCCGCTTCAGGAGGGCACACAATGCTGTAACACAATTGCGGCAGATTGAACGATCTTCTGGATCTAACGAATCGTTCGCGATACATCGAGCAGAATTAGCGAACTGTTCCCGATCGCGTCTGCCACTAATGCGGAAGCCACGGAACACTAGGCTGCGAACGCCATTGACTGTGATTCCTAAGATCGTTCGTACTTAGCGTGTTACAGTGCCTTAAACTGCTAATATCCAAAGGTATGCCGAATATATCCCTAGGATCTTGACTCGAGGGAAACACTGAACCTCGCTACCCACTTTGTCCCCCGCTGCTTTCACGATATCACTACATCTGTGCGGGGCACAATAATACGTTAACATCGAGTAGACACGGAGAGGAACTCTGGAAATCTACGAAAGACCCATGGCAACGAGGGGGATGCTTTTCCAGGTCGTAGGATATCCGGCAAACTAAGCCGAATTGGAAGTAGCTCGAGGAGCCTAGAAACCATTGGACCCGGTAGGTTGAAGGGCAGAGAGCCAAGCAGGGAAAAGGGCGGACACATATCATTGTGCCGTCGAGTGGCTTGAATATTTTAGTCGGACAACAAGTGCCTGGACGCAGCGTCGACACGCTTCCACTTCGAGGGCAGTTCTCTGCCTGCCCCGTCCTCTCTCGAGACACGGAACGGCGAGTGGACGGTGGTGGACGACCCGGCTACACTACCACCCCTGCCCCCGCCATCTTATTTTGACTTTCTCTCCGTTTTCTTTCTACTTTTCCTATGTACACCTGCTCTACTGCGAATTACTCAGGGATAACACACCGGGACAAGAGGGCTACAGGAACAAGAGAGGAAGTCGCACAAGGGCTTCAAGTGGAACCGGTACGGCGATAGTGAGGAGAGGGATAAAAAGAGACAAAGCGCTTGGAAAGCCAGCTCGTGGAAGAGTCTGCGTTATAAGCGCACACTTTTATTGCACCTAATGAGCAAAGTACTACCCTATACCGTTATCCCTAATTTCAGGCCCCGGCCCGTTCACTCTCCTTAGGGGCTCCTTTATTTTTTAATTAAGCATTCATTCTTCGTCGCAACTTACAACTCCTTCCGGAAATACCCTCGCCCCGTCTCAAAGCGTTCTGCTGCCCTTACGTACAGTTTTCTCGGTGCTTTCCACATGAATGTACAGCGGGGAAATAAAAATGACAAAAGTAGAGAGTGAAAATATTTCCCGAGCGCCGTAGCAGGAAATATGATTTACCTATTGTTAAAGAGATTGTACGGGTATTGACACGGAAAAACTGAAATTCGTGATTTACGTAATTTAAAATGTACAAGTTCACGACTGAACTCCCATTGGTGCCTCAAGCATTCTAACGTTAATAGTAGTACAGATTCTATTCCAAGACGTTAAATAAAATGCTCGTCGGTCGCAATGTAAATTCTCCACCAGCCGTTAGTCATGGAAAAAAGGGGAACGAGAGTAGCGTGACCACGCTTGAAGATACAATTTAAGTTGTTCATTCTGCGAGGTCACGTGAACGGGGAGCAAATTAAGAAGGCAGAGAATAGAAAAAGTAAAAGCTCCGAGACAAGAGTGGCGCGTAACATTGATTTCACCGGGTTCAACTTCTGGCAAACAAGATATTGAGCTTCAAAGCGGGACTCGTACGTGGGCTGTATTTTGGATGTACCCCGGTCCTATCTTCTTCTCTGTATCTGCACAGGGCAAGAAGTGGTCGGAGATCCTTAGCAAGGTTTACAAAGAGAATGCACGATGCGGCCTCTTGCTACATCTTTCGGTCCCCTTCTTCCTTTTACCGCCGTCTCTGTTCCTCTCTCTTCCTCTCTCTCTCCCTCTCTTCCGCTGCTCTGCCCCCTACGCCCTTCTACAGTCGCTCGATATTTCAGACTCTAAGCATAATTTCAGCCCCAGTGGACTATACGCGCGCCGAGGGATTCTTCCGTGGTGACGGAGAGTAGCTGCCTCATTGAAATTTCATACTCGTTGACCTACCTACCAAACCCTACCTCAGACATGCTTGGCCAGTTCACCCGCCGTCAAACATCCTGAAAACTTCCTACCGGAAGAGTCGAGCCATTACACGTCTTCCTCTCATGACCCGTCCGTTAACGTTCCCTCTGCCAAGCTTCGGGAAATCGTTTACAGAACATCGACGCCACTATTATCCCTTTCACATTTTCTGCCTTGCCACGTACCGAACCCCTCGGGCACAGTGAAACACGCGTGATCTAAAGAAGCATTAATGCCAATTTGTCCTGCGATTTACTGAACAAAGAATACTTTCAAGCAAAAGGACAAATCTTCCAAACGATAAGCCGCAGCACAGCGATACAAATATCCTGGTGTACAAGATGATTAGCAGACCCCCACTAATCAACCTACCCTAACTCGCTACCAGTTACGCGGGACCAACGAGACAATTACGGATGCGGCACGTGGGCACGTTAAAGGCGCTTATAACTATGTCACCGGCTTCGTTGGACCGAATTCTCTTTGACTATTTGCCGAGGAACGGAACGATGGTCGCGGCCGAGGAGGTTCGCCGGAGCAAGAAAGCAAGAGGGTACGTCGGAACGGGGAGAGAGAGGCAGGAGAGAGCGCGGGGGAGGCTGAAGAGATGGCCGGGGTGAGACTAAGTTTACGGGGTCAGTTTGTCGAGAGGCGGTCGTGGGGGCAGAGAGGCAGAGGCAGAGGGGTGGTCGCTCGTACCGAAGTCAGGGAGCAAGAGAGGAGAGGGTAACGGTCGGTGATGCAGGGGTCTGGGGGGCATGGGAGGTAAGATTTAAACCCTGACAACGTCTCAAGTCCGAGTGCACCGCTCGTTCGGTAGATTCGGGCGCTGGCGACCGGCTACTATTACTACTATAACCCAGCGCTGGGATCTGGGGTGGAATCCCCGGACATTCGGACAGAGGCAAAGGACTCCGGTCTCCGGATTTTAAGTGCCTACCGCCGAACCAGCGAGGCGCATTATTCGGTGACTTCCTTGAATCATTTCACGGAGTATCACCCCCTAGGACCGCCTTCTATTACCGCACGCCGGCGGCGCGCTGCGCTTCTATGAATGTTATGAGAAAAATGCCACCGCCCTCCCCTTATCCGGCTGGGAATATGTATCAATTATGGTGGTAGTGTTGTTTGTTTCGCGGCAGTCGCTTGGGGAAGGAGATTTGATGCAGGACCGTTCAACGTGTAATGTTATGAGTAGATAGATTAATGGTATTACGAGATCGTTGCACGATTCAGGTGCGCTGTGTTAAGGGGTTAGTTAGACGGCCGAAAGAGGCGAATGTTTGTGAATTTTTTTTGAAAAAGCGGAAACGTATATTTTTTAAAAAGGATGATGGGAATAAATTTTGAAACAAATAATGTTTTTCGTAAATTCTTTATGGCTACTTTGTAGGACATAAAAAACCAAAGAATTTTCAATTTAACTTCTTTTTGATATCTTTTACAGTTTCGAAGATATTCACGATAATCTGAAAAGTGACCATTCTTTCGAGGGAGGTGTTTTCACCCTTAGGGCCATTTTATTGCCGCATCAAAAAATTGTTACGTTATTACACTTGAGTTACATTTCTGCACAGTTTCAGATTTTTTAAATTTTCGAGTTGTCGAATTCCCTTGTGAGAAGTGCGATATTATCGTATATCAATCATCTCGAAATTATCTGTTTTTGATTTACCTACTAATTAATGCTGGTGATAATAATTAGAACTAACGTTTATGGAACTCGACGTCTACCTTTTTACCTTTTTCACTACTTCAAATTCAATACTACTTAACAGTTCCACGTCTTGCACAAAAGGTAAAAGACTAACACAAAACTTTCGCCATGATGATTATTCAATTATATAGCAATAATGGAAACAACCCAGAAAAGCTCAAATACAGAAAATAGTAATATAGGCAATATTTGTTATATAATTACTAACGTGGCTTACTACAAACTTCAATACCCATGCAATATCCACGCAAATGATCATAAATGGGATATAATTACTGGATTTATTCAACAGCCCCTAGCCCCGGGAATATCCGGTACCTGCACTTGAACAGAGCATCGAAGACTTCCCTCAGAGTGTGACTGATCTATGAATTTCAACCCCTAGCCAGAACTGTAGACTCTGGATTCACTTGGTAAACCGTGGCAGGAAGTCGCAAACTACTCAGAGAAGCAGGAGAAGCGCTAAGAGCAGGGCAGAGAGCGAAGACGAGGGGTGGAGGGGTTAGCTTCTGGTACCGGAAGGAGTGATAATCTTAAGGGGCAATAAATCAAGTGACCGCACATTCGCAACGCCCGTGAGTATACAGATCTGCGTGGATCTGCGCGGTACTGTATTTACTAGCGCAAACACTGCCGCATTCGTAGGTAATCCTCTTGTAAAATACATATTACTTTGATCTGGTTTCACGTGTCTGGGTCGTGAGCTGATTCTTACCAAGTGTACCGTTTACTCGCAAATTTTAATGTAAATATACACGCATAATACTCTGACTATTAAGAAGACTATAAATCTGCTCTATGTATGTCTTATCGTTAACCCTTTGTGGATTTCTTGGATCCCGAGTTATTATTAAATGCCTTTATTACACTATTTCAATTACAAGTTATAATTACAATGGGAAACGAGTGAGGTTCAGCATAAGTGCTGCTCTATTTTTCATTCACTTTGTTGTCTTCAAACGTTAACTCTCTTTCTGGTAAATTGTTGTGTTGAGATAAAAAATAGGAGAAGTAAAAATTATAACGCACTGCTTAACGAATTATTTTTTGCTAACAACAATCTACTGTAGCAACTACTACTTTGTAGTATGGAATCATGAAAATTAATTTTGAAATTGCTTTTATTGTACTGCATACGTATTTCCTAAACAAGAATGGCTCACCACTTCCACATACAGTGCAGAATAAATAATTCTCTATACCGGCTCTCCAAATTGGAACTTCAGGCATTGTGCAGATCATAGTGTACGTTCGAATGGAGTCGAGTACTCATGTATACGTGTTTCTATTGAATTTTTGATTTTACAAATGTAGCTACTAAATAATTGCTGATTTATTTAACATACATAAACGTCTTTAAAAAACGACTTTAGTAACTCGTCACAAGCACGTGGCAACTCGACTGACCTTATTTCCAAGAGAATTGTTCAATCAATTATTTGTGCTTCGTTGGAATACTTGAATACACGCGTGAAACGTGATTTGTGGCAGTTATTGCTCAAGAACGGTATTGTTTCGTGGGACAGAATAAAATGTGTCGACAAGTACATAGCAGTTGGGTCGGTATGAGAAATACTGGAATGCTTTGGGATAGCCAATAAGAGGGTAAGTAAGTACGCAGCCAGCGAAAGCTCCGTAAGTAATAATTCTCTTCCACCCTCGAAACTCGATATCCGGAGAGGTAAGCTATTTCGTTGGACTTTGCTTTGATCCTTCGTCCACTTTAGGGTTTGGTACCAGTACAGGGGCTGACATGTGCACTGGCAAACGAAGAAAACCAAGCACATCGGATTTCAAGGGAAATTATAGGAAATTTAGGAAAGAGCTGCAACCTAGGACGAAATGTACTACCGGAAGAAGGTTAATGGTCAGCGAATCATTCATATCAATAATTGAATATCACCACTACCGAGGGGTGCATTCATATAAAAATTATTTATCGAGAAGGAATTTTTAGTGAATTATGAATGCAAGTATGGAGAGTTGAGAGACGTATACTGTGTGAAGATTGGAAAATTGTCCTCGTGATTTTAAAGACATTTGCGATAACGTTATCAAAAGTGCTGTAGGCGAAGCTTTATGTATTTTGAAGAAGGAATAAGTAACGAAACATTAATTTCAATTAAAGGTGCAAATCCACGATCAAATAAAAATATCGTGTCTCACATGAGACTTATAACTTTTTATTTGCTTTATTGTAAATATAGATTGTCACGATTTACACACTGCATATCTAACACATATACATGCATGAATTATAAGTTATATAGTATTAGGTCCAAGCTTTCCAAATATTGAAAAGGCTAGTTAAAAGTTAGTTGAATTACAGTTGTTAGCAAACATTTAATAAACGAAATTACGTAGCTACCGTGGGTAAAGGAATGCAACAGAAATACACGAAACGAATTTATATCGCCAGCTGCGAAAGCTTCATTATGGAAGCAATGTATTCATTATCGGGTTTGGTCATACGACCCTCAATTCCCATTAACATTACACAAATAATTAGTCAACGTAACTATTTTACAATTTTCGTCCGGCAAATTACAGTTCACCGTACGTGACGACTATATCCCTCCTCTTTATATTCAAATTACGTTAGCACGAATTGCTCAATACTTTGTGTATTCACATTATCAACGCAGTGAAATATATTCATTTAAATACTCCGTCCCCCCACGTTTCGTCCAATTTGTTGCAGAAAACGACGGGTAATTCTTTCACAGCGCGTAAACTTCAATGAAATTAACAATTACCTCTTAACTACAGACATCTGTTTTTAAGCCGTTATCACAGACGTGTATCTCAGACTGCTTGGTAATTTTATTTATTAAACCATCGTGTCATAGCAATGAATCTAATTTAACTATTTTATTTAATGATATATGTATTTGTTTGATAAGGTTTTTTATAAGACTTTTAAAAAATAACATGTTTCTAATGTTGTGGTCGCATGCATAGACTCACAAGGGAAGATTCGCACAAGGGAAGATACCACTTGCCGCCAACTGAAGCTACTCAAACGCTAAATCTTCCGAAATATTCCACTAGCTTGTGATAATAAAATAACAATTCAGACTCGTATCTGAGACGAGCGGTCCGCAGTAAAGGGTTAAATATTCCAGCGTCGCTGAATCCGGCTGATAACGATATCACGGCACCCGGAGCTTTTCGATCGCCTAACATACCCATCGAAACGAAACAGACTCAACTTCGAGACGCTCCAGCGTTTCACAATGACAGCAAACTAGCCCAATTAAAGCGATAAAGCATATATTCGTCGCCAGTCCCGGAATCGAGCAAGTCCGTGCTGTATCGGTGCAATTAAAAAACTTCGATCGACGAAATTATCGAGCGCCCGCTCATCAATTGTGCGAAGCAGACGGAGTAAGAGGGAGCGGGGCGGCAGGGGAAGAGAGAAAAAAGAAAAGAGAAGGAAGAATATCGCTAGTAGTCAGCGAAGGCTGAATTATTATGTCCGGACGTTACAATTGAACCAGTCTATCCTTTAGCTCTATCTGGCCGATAACACGTGAAAGTTGTTCGTACTTCCACGGATAAAGATCTCGTGCAAAAGTACGGTCGTTTGCAAACTAATCGAGCCGTCGCTTTCCCTACAGGGTGTCGAAACTTTCGGAGGCTGCCAACTTTTCCAACCGCCCAACCCCCATTAGATCCCCGCCCTCCTCCCTCCCGCCCTCCTTCTTCCGTCACCTCTTTACACGTTCTTCTGCAACGGCGACGATCTGCGAAGTGAAGCAGTCGCGCTTTTTTATCCTTTCGATGCTACGCCACTCTCTTCTTTACGCCCGCCAAGAAACAGCAGCTGTACTCGGCACGATTCTAAGAAGAACATCCGAAAACCGTTCCCCGCGTTACTGCCCCCCGCCGTAGCGTTGGGGTGGGAATAGACAGAAGGGTAAAAATATTATTCCGCTGTCGTGTATGCAGAATATTCGCGGCTAAGGAAGCGACCCGACGCGAAAAGTCTTGTCGAAGTTTGAGGAGAAATGTCTGCGGGATGATCTCTCTCTCTCTGTGGCAAAGTGTATCGAACTCGCTGGGAGAAATTGTTGAAGGAGACACTTGGGTTTGGTACCGTGATATTTCGAGGATTAGAGAGGTCGAACTGCGTATGGTTCTTTGAAGCAGCATTTGCAAGAACAGCTGTGATTGTATTTTTTTGCTACGATTTATGGATATTGAGAATTGAGGAGTCTAGATGGTAAATTATGTAAGTGGTAGAAGTGAAGACTTTTGGTGTTCGAATTAATAATCGTCGCGTTGGAGGCAACGTTGTAGGGAACGCGATGCAGTATCGAAATGGGGGCGTGTTGAATATACCTATGCCGTTTAATAGTATATCTCTGGGATTAACACACTGCAAAAAGGATTAACTTAATTATTTAGAGTCATGTATTTACTATACCATTAATGTTCTAATGATTATACCATTTCATAGTTGAAAATCAATTTCATAGTGAAGTCAATCGGGCGGAAATCAAATATTAGCTTTAGCTACTGATTAGGCTGCGAGTAATAAGCTGGCTTGGTGACTGCCCTTTCGTATGCACTAAAATCCATGATTAATAGAGCATTCGCGCAACATTCGACCCCATTATGCATTTCAGAATGATGTGGCACCTAAATCACTGTCTGGTATATTTACTTTCATTTGTAAATTCTGCCACTTAATGTGAATATGTGTTCTCTAATGTACCTGCGTGCACTCTAAGGAGATATATTTCCTATGTCGGGCGAGGGACATTCTGCTGCCTTCAGGAAATATAAACTCCTCATATGAGATATCCATTGAACGTTCAAAATTTTCAACAGCCAAGAGTTGGGCATTAACTGAATGAAAAATTATTTAAATACTACAGTTTCAATACTCGTACGCCCTGCAGCAAATGACATTATTATCTTATCAGCAACTAATCTCACATAAATGAGCATCAGTGAACACGAGGAACTTAGCCAAATAGGCAAGTCGGATGCAAATGGCAATAAAACGAAGGAAAAGTTCTATCGGAAACTGCCGGTTCATAACGATGGCGCATGGAAACAGACCGTGCATTTTCGGCAACAGCTCGTAATGCACGGCCGCGGGTAAAAGGAAGGGGTGATTTTAGTAGCCGAATATCTGGCTCGACCTTGCGAGCAGGCCGAAAACTTTCGGTACGGTATACTTACCGCTGCGCAAAGCGCGGCCACGTTCAATCGAGCATTAAGGAACAACGAGCGAGATGCACCACTGATAATCGTTGGATCAGTCGGGATCTGGTTGCCCATACATAAATCGATAGCAAGGATCGTTGAAGTTCTACTACACACGCTGTATGTGTGTACATAACGGAGGAACCGAATTTTGCTTCTGCAAACTTGGCCCTGCGTCCTTTATGGCACGTACAGTTCGTATACTCTGATACAAAAGATGAGAATTAACAATCTTATTAAAGATTAACCCAGTTCCGTCGTGACCTACTATTCTTCTTAATCGTTTTACCAATTCTTCTGTCTCTGTCCTTTAGAGTTTGTTTGTTAACGTTTGACGACTAAGCAATTATTAAATCTGTCCCTATTTGTTTTCTATCTAAAGATTCCCAAAGAGCTTGGAAATGTTTAGTGGAGGTGATGGAAAATGTATAATTTTCGTATTTAAGTTTTTTAATTTTAGTAATGATTTCTTCTATGAGAAGTGTTAATGTTGGCGTATTAACACTTCATTCAACAATGCTACGTCCACTATCTGGATAACCTTCACCCACGTTTCGCTTTAAACAAAAGCAGAGCATCGAGCGTACACACGCCCTAGTCCGAGCACCCTCCCTGATCTCACCGCTCTTGCACTTTGTGACAAGTGGGCCCGCCTTGTTCTGATGCGACAAAACTTTTGGCTGCGTGACAAGGTTCGCCGTTTTTCTCCTAATGGCGACTTCAAATGGTCCACATGCTCGTGAAGAACTTGTTACCCTGTGACTGCAGGACAACAGTTGATGGTACTATACTGGCGTTACGTTGTAAGTAATTCATTATTTTAAAAATGTGCACGGAATATTGAGATTGATTCCTCAGAATTGAAATTATAAGCTACCGCGTTATTATGACACTAACTATCGTCATGTGCCCGTGATTCTTAGAAGAATTGAGGACCTTATTGGAAAAGGGGTGCAGCTCCATCTTCACCAACTTACAGCGGCTAATGAAGCCGCTAAAAAAAAAATGGGATCCATAAATTATCAACAAAACCCAGTTTAATTTTATTAATCCTTGTTTCTAGTGTTAATATTTGTATTCTTCTCATTACTATCAAAAAGTAAGTGTCCTATTACCCGAAAACTCGGTTCTCCGCACGCTCATTGTCCCCCGATTAATTCGGATAACTATATCTCTAAATCTACTGTCTTGTATTTCGTTCGGTTCATATTTGTTCCGCGGAGGCAGCTCCTCGTCGGTTGCACGGAAATTTAGTAGGTACTCCTTACACAAAAATGTATGCTAGCGCTCACGTAGACACAACACGTAGCCATTTGTACGGTTGAAACGTGCGCGCATACATTAATCCGTAGGGCCGCGGGAAAACTCGGCCGTATGCGTCTGGCAGCAGTCTCTGCATGGAAACGACTCCCCCAGGAGTGGCTATATTAAAATTCCTGAAACTTTTTAATCTTTCCAGTGCAGTTAAATATTAATAACGAAATCTCGGATACGGCCGTGTATTCTGCGCCGCTCAGGGACACATCGGCCACTGCTCGTTATATGATACTTTCTCCGTGCAAACGAGTCTCTATCGACCTAACGCCTTCCTTTCCACACGCTCTATATGCATATACGTATTTTCCGCGTGCGTACATACAGGCTGACAAAATATCGAAAGCTGTTTTAAGGGGAGGGAATATTTGCAATTGAAGGTATTCCTTAAATGAGGTGAGTGTTAAACATCTCTGACGAGAGCTTATGTCTGGAGATTCTCGTTTATTACGCTTGGACGCTTTTCTTCGCTGGTAATTAAGGGGGGATTCTCGTGTAACAGCCCCCAAAGTAACTGTTATTTAAGAATTTTTTTTGAAAAAGCTGTTGGTCATATTGGATTAAACTCTTTTGGGATATAAGGAGGCATCTTTAAACTTGCAGAAAATATTTTTTTTTATGTCGATCCTTCTTGTTATTTATTAATTATTGTGAAATCTCTTCGCTGTGCATAAAGCAAAAGTAATTTGTTCAGTGTATAATAAAAATATGTCCCAATTTCAAAAACTGTCCAATTGTGCTCCGGTCTCTCCCACGCATATCGAGCAGTAGTGACGTCTATCAGAAGGAGTCAAGAAGAGGGCTGGAAAATAAAGGAATCAGTGGAATGTCTTTGGCTGTTAGCCACCCAATAGCAGTGCCCCGACACTAGATGACCTGCCAAACCCCGAATCTAATCATCGCTACCCCCAAAGAGCCGCGCAGTGTACCTATCGTCCGGAGCATGCGCGCTCGGGGACGTCGCTATTGCTCGCCACACCTACACCGGTCGTGACCAGCGTGATTCACTGTCGTGGAAGTGGCCTTCAGTGGCCAATTGAATTTAGTCCTGAAATAGCATCAGGAAGATTGATACTAACGCAGACGTCGTACATCATAAGTAACGATCGATCTAACGCAAGTTAGACACGAGGAAAGAGACGTGTTACGCGGGAAGGAGGAGAGAACAGCAGCAGAAGAAGGATATAGAAGAGCCCTGGTGTTGGTATTTGTCTATGCATCGGTGGCGGTGGTGGTAATCGCAAGGTGCAGTTATACGTATTAGTCGTAGCGCGTAACGGTGAAGAGTGGTTGAGGGTGAAGGGCGAGAGTTAAAGAGAGAGAGAGAGAGGGGGGGAGGGAGGGAACGAGATGGTGGTGGAGGGAGAGAGAAGCGAGCGTGGAGATTACTTAGCCGCCATTTAAACCTGAAAGCGAGCTTTGGTTCTCTGGCTGAGATCAAGCTGCGATATTAACGGCCTAACGCTGTACCGGATTGCCCAAAATACACGGTCCCCAGGAAGTATCGAGCCCTCGCTCGGTGGCCATTTCTATAGCCTCTGGTCTCGATGTAATGGATGCACGTGTTAATTGAAACGCGGTTTAACTGCACGCCTTCCCGGTAACTTCAGCCCTCAAATAGTCACGCCGAGTTGTGATTTCGTCTCCGATACGTATCTCTTTTTCTATCGAATATATATGGAACCGAATGGGGTGACTTAATTACCACGATGTTCTTGTGCAACGAATGGCTCACTGTGAAATATGTTACAGAATATGCGAATATGTGCAATAAAATGGTACGCTGGTATGATATTGCGCAGTCTGTTGGGCTTAAGTGTAAGGAATTGGCTGTTAAATTAATGAAGGTATGAAGCAGTTATCTGATTTCTCGGGAGAAGTGTAATGCTGAAGTAGAACTTCGTATGAGGTTATTACTTGCAGAAGGAATTTATATTTTTACCGCACTCGTTTGATAAGGTACTCAATTTGATAAGGTAAATAAAGTGTAGTTTTGGATAACCATTTAACAGATATTTAC
Organism: Andrena chrysosceles; assembly: GCA_963855975.1. Lineage (NCBI taxonomy): Eukaryota > Metazoa > Arthropoda > Insecta > Hymenoptera > Andrenidae > Andrena > Andrena chrysosceles. The sequence goes on along the minus strand of OY979767.1, from coordinate 106,739,705 downwards.
CGAGTAAATGGTGAGCCTTGAAATATTAGATAAGTTCTGAAGTATAGTAAAAATACATCGACTTGGCAAGAAAGAACCACGTCTACATTGCACAGAATTAGGGTCAGTAGAACCAATATAACAAGTGGACTCTAGTTCCCTCTGAAAAATATATTTCTTATCAGTTCTACATTTCAACGTGTAGATATTGTTCTTTCACAAATGCGTAGAAAAATTGTTTTTAATTTAGCAAACAATGTAGTGATCTAAGTGTTGTCACTTTGGATAACGGGTTTATCAGTGTAAAGAAGAATAACGACGAAACACAATCTGAATATGTCAATGCAAAATTAGTATTTATAGTTAGTAAGTATCCTTTTGACACGTGGTAGGATTTACTGTTTCATCTTGAAGGCAGAAGGGGCAAACTGCAAATATTCATCACAGAACCTTCATTTCCAATTATTATTTAAGAAATTATTCAAACACTTCTGAAATATTATTTACGTTCAGACGAGCTATCAATAAAAAGCTTAAAGACGTTACGCGTTAGTAAAATCAAGAACTAATGAACATACAATTTTAATTCATTAATATATCAGTATTGCATTACTCATTCAAAATAAACCAATAAATTTGATTAGTCGTAAATGACAAAGGAACCGATTCTTTTTCATTAAGAACACAATCAACCTCCATCATTCTTCAGCTATCGCGTGTAAAAAATTTTATGTAACATTGCATCAAATTGAACGTGAATAATAAAACTAGGTAATAAATTTAACCCATTGTATTAATTGAATGGAGAATAAAAAGCGTTACGTAAATTACATGGCTACAACAGTTCTGCGGAATCCTTCCACCTGAGCAGACGTGTAACTTTCTTGGCAGCGTGACAATATTAATTGGATGCATCGTCGCTAACTTTCGCTATGGTAACTATAACAACTGTAGAACGTTCATAAAATGGCTTCAAGGGAGCGATACGTAACTATCAACGATGGAGTAACATTCCTCTACGACTCTTCTCATCACACGCTTCCACATTCTCCCCCTTTTATTCCTATTACAAACATCCCCTTCCTAATTTATAACTCTGTCAGCTGCGACTCGCGATTTCTGGTTATCAATTATTTGTCACTCGCTGTTGCAAGTTTATTCACTCCAATTTCATCTTTAATTCTTTTATTACAAACCTAGTCTTATATTTACATATACAAATGTGTATACCAAAAACTAGAATTACGTTCTTTAGGAGATTTTAAGAAGCTTGATATAAATTTTCATTTTGGTAAAATTTCTGTAGATATCACGATATAAAAACAAAATTATTTACTTCAATTTAAATCAAGTTACAAACTTTAAAATTACAAGACTACAAGTTTATTATTTGTATTAATAAAAAAATAAGTATTGTGTCCTTTTGATCCTATAAGTGTATATCTTGCAAACTACTTAGTAATTGGAACATTTTCTCATCAAAGTAAATGGATAGGGAAACAGTTCGTAGCATAAAAATCTTGATAATTATTCAACGTTCTACGACTTCTATCAATAAATAATAAATAATTCCTTTACCACTCTTTAATGACACATGCCTCAAGATTTTATCATTTTTCTCATTCAATTACACTTTTAACTTCACTATACATATCCCGCTACGAGTTACTTCTTTATCATTTTTAATTCACTCCTGTAATTCTACTTACATATTATATCCTTTCACAATTTCAGTAACATTGGCTCTTTCTTCACCAAATATTATTTCTGCCCCTAACTGTATTCATTCCATCTCACAACACCCAATTGTATTCTCCTTCCATATGCTCCCTTTATCTAACATAGCTTGTACATACTGCTTCCTTCTATTTCCCTAATAAAATCACATATTTGAAAATCGTCACTTATAAACTACCTATATGCACTCGTATCACCAATGATACCAAAAAATTCTTCTGAGATACATAAACGACGGTAATCTAACCAACGCGCAACAAACAGTATGCAATCGCCCACCAAACCCTAATGCATTCCACTACAAAAGCGAATAATCCAAACTGTGACTTTCCCATACAAACTCCACAGCGGAATAGAAATCACTCGAACGAAACTGACCTGAATATACAGTTGCAGGATTAAGCACTACGATATCTGTTCTGACACGACGTATCACGAAACCACGAAGCAGAAATATGAAGGATACCCTACATCGAATTAAAAAACAAGGTAGAAGTTGAATAGTTCCAAAGTTCGTTCACCGCGTGCGAGACTCGACGTTACGAAATTCGCGTAAAATCACACGATTCAAACTTCACCTTCCAACTGGCTAAATGAAAATTCATCAGCGGACCGTAAACAGCTTCGGCTAATTGGCCCAAAAAATTGAAACTCGGCGGACCCGTTTCACGTTGGGATATAATTGCAAACACTCACCCCCCACCGCACCGTTCCCCGATTTTCGCGCCTTCATAAATCGAAATTCAATCGGTTTCGTAAGATCGAACTTAACGACTCGTGCTCCGAGGCCCCTTAAATCCTCCTCTAACCACCACCCCTCGCCCCTACTGTGTATGTACCAGTATTCCTTTCCGATCGACCGTCGAACCGAATAGCAGCGGCGCCAGCGAAGGGCATACAATTAATCTGAAGTGTTTGCCACACACCGAGCGGCGGTAAGAAAAGCGTTTGTGGCGCAGGCTGGTCAAGGAAGAGCGTGCACGAGCAGCGAAGAGAAAAAGGAATTTGGGGGTGGAAAGTGCATAGAAAGAGGGCAAGACGGCGGGGTAGGGGGAACGAGGGGGTGGTGGGAGGGGTGGGGTGACAAGGGAGGAGCGGGCGCGTGGTTAGTGGCGGCGGCGGGGACTAGGGGAGGTTGGGCCGCGGGAAAACAAAATAAAAGAGGAAAACCGCTGGCAATTTTTCACTAGCTTTTTAAAGCGCGGCTTAGGTACTCGTGGAGCGAGTTTGAATCGATTTTTCCGGAGGGCCCCCATTTTTCTGCCGTCTCCTTGTGCCAAGCGATGCGAACTGTACCTACTTCCAGCTGTTTCGCCGTCGAACACGAATGTCACACGGCGACCGGATTTCGGATCGAAGTCTACCATCTTGGAACTTACCGTTGGATTTTCCCGTCAAACGAATGCTTTTCGGGAGGGGAACGCGCGGGGATTTTGGAGATTAAGAGTACCACCGGAATGTCAGGTTTTAAACGAGCGCGTTTCATTTCCCTCCCTCCCGCCGCCCTTTTCCCTTTTCCCTCCCTTGCCCGGCCCCTTTTTGACGGGGAAGAGCGTACGAGAGCCCTGTCCCGCGATTCGGGCACGTGCGCCCCGGATATATACGCGCATTATTCGAGATTAGCGCTTTTAATCCTCTTAAGGCTATTCTTATTATTTTTTTTTTGCGGTAACGGATTTATGCGGCGCACAGTTAACGCGAACGTTTTAGCTCACCCCGCGGGGATTAATTGCGGATTCCACGAGACGTACGACTCGTGCGTATAACCGAGGGGCAAGGGTCCTTTTAAGTAATGGTGATAGTTGGAGCTTGAATATGATTACTTTTATTAGGAGAGGATGATTTTTTGATTTTTGACTTGGGTTTAGTATGTTTTCTTTAAGCTTCTTTTCTTTTACGTTGTATTTTTTCCTTCCAAGGAAGTATGCCAAATTGGGGTCGATATATGAAGTGAATAATGATATTGTTCGAAACCTTAGATAATGACGACATTATATATAGATTATTAGCTGCTAATGGATTACTACGCGAGAAAATAAGATAAGAAGATTGTGGTGCATAATCATAAAATTGTTTTATTAGAAGGATAAAAGAATATTAATAGTATTCCAATTGAGTACTTACTTTTTGGGACCCAAAATTATCGACTATCGATTTTTTTTATACGTCTGAAAATGATGTGACGTATACGTCACACTGGGCGCTAAAGGGTTAATATGCTGACCTTTTACTGGAAATATTTTCTTGTTAGGAACAAACTAATTTAAAGAATGAGACGGTTAATGAAAAAAGTGCTAAAACGATTGAACATATAATGCAGAAATGTTCTGAGTGATTTTGTCCCGAAGTATTAAGCAGGAATTGAAGCTACAAATCTGAAACGGTTGCTTTTCTATGACACACGCATTTCCAGAGTAAAAGTTCCGATCGATACGCGCTTGTAATTTCGACATTAAAATATTAACAGACGGTTAACATCATTTACGATTCTAGCGCAGAATGCCGCGGTGAAATATAATATTTCATGCAGCGCGATAACAAAATACACACTTCGGCAAACGCGATTTTACGAATGAAAGCGTGGCGAATATTTAAACAGCCGCCTGCGTACGAGAAGAAACATCTCATGTTGCGGTGATAAATTAAAAACACGCGTAATATCGACGTATGTACGTATTTGTACTTTTAAATACGGTTACTCGCGGTTGTATAGCGCTTGATGCATTTTACTCTTTTTGTTTCTCTAGCAGGCATATCGAGAAACGGCCGACTTTCGACTAATGACTCGAATTGCATTCATTAAATGCAAACGCGATGAACTTTTCTCACTTCCCATTAAACGGTAATGCGTTTATCGGTCTTTGCCCTCCGAATTTCGTGGCTGTTTCGAAATTCTGTGGAATACGCGGGGCAAGAACGCGTTTGCATTTTTCTCCTTCGAGTAATTAATCCCTTTGGAAATTCGGGGTCGTATCGTTAGTGAGACGATGAAAGTAATAGAATCGTATCTTGATTTCACAGTAACGAACCATTCGAAACATACCGCTATTTTGTTCCATCAGGACCTATATTTTTTAATGCTCACTCTCTTTCTTGCTCGTTTTGTCAATTATGGTTGGCTTCAAGAGTAAGTTTTTTATTTTTTGATAAAAATTCATCAAATCTACCTTCCGCATCCTTTCCAACGAATTTTCAAATTCACAATGGATTACTGGTGAGGGAAGACTCTGAACCCAGAAATTTAAAAAATTATGAAACTTTGTGAATAATTAGGGAATTTCCTCCTGCTGACAACGTAATTTCTGTTTGCTGCCCAAATTCACTCTAAGGGAGTGAAATTAACCCCTCAAATTCTGCTATTTTTCGATTTTATTTTGTAACTCGCAATCTGTAAGAGGTAGAAAAAAGTTTCAAGACGAAAGTTACATCTTTTAATTATGTCTATCGTATGGCAAAAGTTTTATCAATTGTTAAAACAATGGTAAAAGTTTCACCATTTGATAGATCTAATTCAAAGAAGTAACTTCTGTCTTGAAACATTATTTCTACCTCTTACAGATTGCGAGAAATATGTTTTCGACCCTAACTTTAAGGTCTGTTTGCAACCCCTCTAACATGGGCAATTTCCGTTAGCAAAAAATGCGTGTCAAATATTTTTCACTATTCTCCAAATCTGCAGAGCCTCATGAAAATTGGCGTGTGCGGGTTCGATATGTTCCCTTGTCAGAACAAATTTGCTAATACCACCCCTTTCATCATTTATCTACTCTGTCCGTTTAACAATTACTTCTACATTTGTCACATTATGCGTCTACTAACGTCCCACTCGACAACTGACTGAACAATTTAATATTCAGGCGAAATGAATCGATCCGTCCCATCGATTTATCGACACGCCCCGTCAAGATATCATACTTGCGCGAATTCGTCTCGTGACTATGATGACCGAGTTTGGAGGCAATCGACGCTCGCTGAATATTATCGTCGTGCATCTATCGACCCATAAGTGGAACGGGGCACAGGGTATCCACGGTTTGTAAGTTAGCTGGATCACGGATCACGGAAAGATAAACATTATTATAGTCCGCGTCGGTGCATCGTGAAACGTCGAATGATGGGGGCTCGTAAAAGATCGCAACGAGGAGGACTGCTTGGAACGTTGAAAGTCGTTAAAGGTGCAATAAACCAGCGAAATCTGTGCGGTTGATAAAACGAAATATTCAGATTTTCCTTCTATAGTACCCCCTTCAGACGGGATTAAAGCAATCCAATATTGATGCACCCACTGCTGTTTCCTTCCAAAACCGAGAGAGCTGAATAGTAATTGCTAATACTAAAATCTCTGTAGAACAGGAGATCCTTACGATTTTTGTCAAATCTTTGTTGCATAATAAAGCGTCCCTCTTCTGAAGGGGAATTAATTTTCGACGATATCTATTCAGTGTCAGCTTTCGTTTTATACCAAGGAATGTAATTAGTAATACAATTCCAGTAAAATTATATCAACTAGTGTTATAGTACTGTATATATTATAGCATGTGATATAAGATTTTGAGTACAGACGCATGGTATTTGGTTTTGTGAGTTTCAAAACTATACTGTTCTGTTAATAGCCGCAACCTTTTCCTTTTATTTTTCTATTTTTCAATAAATCCGTTATAATTATTATTCAAAATATCAATTAATCAATTAGATCTCTGGTCTTGTTACCAGTGTACCGTATCATTTAGAGCTCCTATCCAATGTACTCCAATTACGATAAGACAAGTGCACACCGATTCACGGACCATTCAGCATGATAATGCAAGATTTTAGCAAGGAAAGGCTTCTGAACCGCAGCACGGTTAGTTAACGTTTCATGCACGAAAGATCGCTGTTCACATTATATCGCTATATTATCACTCGTATACTACGAAGAGGACGGTAAGTCGTCTTTAATGAGCGAGATTAAGAGGACTTACGAGATTTCGCCGAAGGGAGCGAAGGCTTCCCTCAAGGTCTGCGTCTCGATCTCCGGGCTCAGATCTCCTACGAATATGTGGTAGTGTTCTGGAACAGATATAGGCGAAATCATTAGAAAATGTTCTACAGAATAGAATACAGTATTCGGTGATAACGTTAGATACTATTTTACAATTGAAGTGTAAGAGGGAAAAACGAGGAATGTCCACTTTGCTTAATTTTGCAATTTAGGTAGGTATAGCATAGGTATTTTGTGAGTGGCAATTAGGACTACAGAACGAATCACAAAGGGTTATAAAATTCAAAGGCCCCTGTAAGATAATGTTAAAGTTTTGGGATAAAAAATGGTTAAAAACAGGTAATGCACTGGAACAAAACACGTAATTTCCTCGATAAGGCTGTTTTGTGACATTCCCTGTTATTCCCCTTGCTCATCAATTATATTTTAAAAAAATCTGCACGTTTAGATTGTAGGTATATTAAAGCTTGAACAATTTCATGTGTTAGGTGAAATAGGGATTATGTTTTTATCAGGGAACGTATTTGTTAAATATCTAGTACTATTTAAATACAGTCTAATTTTTCTTTAAATTATTCTGAACTCTGCTAATGATAAGGGAAGGTGGTGTTTGAATTATAGATAGAAATGGGTTAGTACAGCGTATAAAAAGGAACTGAAAAATGGTGGTCAGAAGAAAGTTTAAAAATGGTATTTTTATATGTGTATAAAATTGGTTTTATGTAGCATATAAGTATAGTATTTAATACTTGAAAAGAAAAATACTTGAAATAGAACTTCTTCTTGATATGTGACAGTTTAGTTGTCATGTGTTTGAAACCTTTCAACTTTAGTGGTTTTCACTTTTTTATAAAGTCTGGCAAAGTAATGTGTACATTACAAAAATACTTATTCCCAATGTGTTTATAACAAAAGAGCTTATTTCCAAATGGTTTCATACAAAAGGGCTTATATCTTATAGTTTCCATCAAAAGGGCATATTTCCAAACGTTTTGTTGAAATAAATATTAAAACAATGCCGCTAAATTTAAAAAATTACCCCTATTAGATGGAAAAATAAAATGTACGTGTATTAATAAAAAAATGTTTTTTTAATAAACGAAGGTACTACAGTTTTTTGCGGTTATTTAAAGTTTGTTCTATGTGGAAACGTACCCCTTTGAAAAATCTCTCCTCAATTACTGCAATGCAATTTCCGTTCCACACATTTTTTCGAGAGAATAAATAGCCACGTCAAATTTCTAGAGTGAAATAGACTAAAACCTTTTTTAATAACTCTGTATATGCTGGAGGGTTTTGTGAAACTATACTATTCAAAAATAAAACTTTTTATGAACGCTACATTCCTTTTAATAATGTTAACTTACTGCACTTAATCCCATCACAATTTTCCATTAGTTCTACACAAAGAGGATTAAGCCAAAAGTAGTCTGCGAAAACTTCAATTAAAAATTCTTCGTTGTTAAGGTAGATGATGCAGTTTTATTATCGAATTATGTAATGTAAAATTTATTTACTGCCATTCCAGGATTCTACAAAACTGCAAATTCCATGCACTGAAATTTTACAATTTATACGTTTATACTGACACATCCATTTTCAACACATGTGAAATACTAGAGACGTTGTTTAACAAGCTTTAAAATGAATTCGCAAACGAAACATTTGTTAGCCCCCAACAATTTTAAGTTACAAAATCACATGGAACATTATTACCCAGGCCGCTTTCAAATATTCCACGCAATCGTTGCGTTATGGTCCCGTCAAATCAGCAGACCAGCACCGAATTAAACACGAGAGTAAATGTGTTCCCAGTGTTTCTGTTAAAATTGCAGCAGCAATTTAGCCGCGGCCAGTCCCGCTAGAGCACATTAAATGATATTCCCGTGTATTCGAATAACATACTCGACTGGTCCTCGTTTTGTGATACAAGCTAGCAGAAACGAAGGAAGAGAAAACAGAACGGGATGGAAACAGTGCTGCAATAATTCTGTAAGAAAAGTCGACAGAACCGAGTTTCTGAACGAAATGAACGTCTAGTCTAGACTGTGGCATATAAAAATAACGGGCCACCGAAAATATCGTTTCATCGAAACGCTAACTGGTGTTTACTTTCTGGAGCCGCTGAGTTTGTTAAGCAAATCCAAGGCACGAAGAGTAATATTTAAGTCACGGATCGACGCCAAAAATTATTTTTAAATCTGACGCTCCTCAATAACTAAAGATGGTGCACGGTCGCAGAAATATTACTGGTAGTAGGGCAGTTTAAAATACATCGAAGAACCGATGATTTTTTATTCGATCACGTCAGTGAAGATTATTTTCGTGTCCTTTGGTGATTAATTGAAAGACAATGGCTTTTATCAGTGAGTGCAAGACAGGATATTTTAAAAGAACGTATAAAATACACAATTACGAATTTCACATTCGGTATTGAAATGTATGGTTTCAAGTTTCTAAACATTTGTAGAGACTTGAAAGCATTTCAGTGTTTGTGTATGTTATACAATTTGTACATACAGTGTTTAAACTTATTATTAATAACATTCTGTAAACGAAAAACAGAGTGGAAAGGGTAAACATTTTTATATTGAAAAAATGGAAGAAACTATCCATTGTATTGAAATAAACACATGTACGATCAATAGGCTTCCACGATTAAATAGATATTCTGGAACAAATAGGTAATGAAGAAAACGAATGAACTAACTTGTTCAAATAATCCCTCTGCAAATGATCGACGTTCAGTTGTAAACCAACTATTAATATCGTGGGAAAACATGTCTTTCGCATTAAATTTACTACCGGCTATAAATATAAATTGATTTTCAAACAAGCTCAATACTCATATCCACGTATACCATGACAGAATTTCAGCGCCGAATAAAATCAATCGATTACGGTTGATATTAAATTAGGCGATGGTGGTCGTTAAACAGCTCTCATAAACGGCAGTACAAATAACCGAGGCCGTATTTGCTGTTCCACGAACACGAATATATTATCGAGATGAGAGTGAAAAAATTAGCGTAACTCGTGACGAATTACTGTCACTGATTATTTATCAATAAGACATGGAAAATTTACCGCGACGTTGGAATTGTCACATGTTTCCGTTCATTTGTGGTATGGGTAGCTTTTCAGACCTATAGATAAAAACTTAACTGGTTAATAGGACGGTACAAAAATAATAATGTTATATTTAATACAGGTCACCAGACGAATCTTTTTTGAGATATACTGTTGGTCACTATTTTTTTGCGGCAGACAGTCGTTCCACTGAATCCAGAAACACACACATTAAAATTTTAAGTTACAGGCGTTCAAAGTGAAAAGTACCTTTTCTGCTTTGATCGCGTATAACTTGGTCAATAAAAATCATACCACAAAACAAAAAAAACGCAATTAAAGATAAATGTTTGTCTATTGTTCTACAAGATCCCCTCCATTGGATTTACACGAAACAATTAGACAACAATTTATGAATCATATCATAATGGATTAAAACAAAATTTTCAGCGTTTGATTCAAAATCTAGAAATTTCATACGTTAAAATGCTTTGTTTAAATATTTGTTGTAATCATTTTTCGCGGAGATACAGCTATTTGAAAATGGCCAAAATTTTCGGGAAATTATAGGGACCCCTTAATTTTGTTCAGTAGCGTACTACGTAGTATCACACTTTAAATTGTCTCCATTGTGTAATAATCGTCCAGCTACTCGTCTCCCACGTTTATAACGCTACTTAGCAAAACCGTTTTTCAAGTTTGGCCGTCTCATGCATCCTAACCAGATTTTACAATATCCTTCGTATTAGGGGTCCAGTTAAATTCGACTTATCGATAAACATTAATAACGCAGGTTATGGCGTATTTATTGATATTTATCGATAACGCTATCGTTGGCAGCATCTCCGGATCGTTGTAGCGCGAGCGGATGCATGTACATACACATTAAAGACGCACCCGCTCAGCGCTGACTCAGACGAGATTGAAAACTGCACCGTTCGACGAGTTATGGGAATCCTTAATGTGAAGTTATGGAAATCTTGTAAGGCAATAAATAATATTTGCGCCACCAAGCAGGAAAGACGCAGTAAAACCGTCGATTTAGTACAGTGGCCCGGTTGTTCCCGGATCCGCTGAATATGCATTTCCCCGCCGCGAAATCTGGTTCGTTTACTCTATCCCTAATTGCTCCACTTTGCTCCACAGTTTTAAGGTACATCCCCCCTCCCGTTTCTACTATTAACGTGCCGGTTTGTTGACCCCATTTGCATTTTTTTCCCGCCACCCCCTCGCGCCTTTCGCGGTCGTGCAAGTCGAACCGGCGAATCTTGACACGATTATCCGGTAGATTAGGTCAGGTTCGATCCCGTTGTTACGTACAGATTGAGATTATACAGTGATCAGTGTTCGAAGGAATCGTCTGGCGAATCTTCAGCCACTCTAAAGTTCAAGCCTACTTAGGTGACTAATACGAGGGTTAGTCACTGGAGATAGTCGGGGTCAGAAATGGTAACCCAGAAGCTAACCCCCAGTTTTGTTAATAAACCTTCTGCTCTTAGCAAAATCGGTATGGTCTTCTCTCCGCGTTCGTCTACTATAGTCGGAAACTTGTATATTCCAGAACGACAATTATTCATCTAGGACCGAGACAATTGTTGGTTGTTGCTCGAGGAAGGGATGAACCGTGGATAGGAAATCGGTTCGATAAACACACTCAACTTTACCAATCTCCTTTCCTTTGTTCCTTCTGCTCCCGCTATCTTTTACTCATTTCATCGCCTCCCGCGGGTTATTCGGGACCGAGTGGGTCAAGATGAGTAGTCGAAAATCGAGTTACAGCTATAGGAGGTCCACGGCTGGGGCGCCTGTTACTAGGAACCGGGTATTTCTGAGGAGGAAAGTATAGAGGGGCGAGGTAGGTGTGGGGGATGCTGGGAACGGAGGGTGGTCTGATTACAATCGGTTTGATGGTCTATCCCTAGCTGGCCGGACCTTCCGGTGGGCACACACTGTGGCCCATTCTCGTGAATTAGTCCGAACCTCGTCATTTTCTCCTCCTCGCACCGCATACACCATCGCATCGCGCTGGAATCTTTGGGACTAGATATTTTGAGATCAGTACGGAATTAAGAAAAGTTTATTTCGCCGACGGCTACGTACCAAGCTTTGTCTTTCGGAACCAATGTGACGGGCACGTTTTTCGTGGTTATCGATTGTTTAAATAATCTTTTCACTGAGAAATGATTTTTTTAACAGAATGAGAATCAGGAAAACACTTTGTAACAAATCTGTGGGTGAGTTCAACGAAGAGCAAAATTGACAACTTGTAATTAATTGGTGTTAGAAACTTTGCAGCAGTTTTATATTAACTGTAACTAATATTTTGTGCTTCTAGATGGAATTTTTTTTAGTAGTATAGCCACAGCATACGATGACACTAGCCTTTGCAAAAGAATTTACAAAACGGGCGGTCGTCTAACTTTCCAACGTGTGCTCTGAATTGAAAAATTCGAACATTTTCTTAGAGGATATTATAATAGCTTCCGTTAAGCGTATAGATTTAAAAAAATATCCAAAAGTATCCAAAAATCAACATGTTTTTTCAATGTTACGATTAGATGAATTATTCAATCAAAACACCTGTACGCTTAACTGAAGATAATTTTATCACAAATATTCCCTGAAAATTTCAAGTGAATTCGATAGAAATGGACTGATGTATTAATCCGCCCAGTTTCAAAAATGCCGTTTTGAGATAATCGCGTTTAAAGTTTTGTCAAAAGCACTGTGTGCCATGTGAATATATTCGAAATACCAGTCATGAATCACAGAAGCCCTCTTACAAGAAGGTCTTAACTGTCGTAAACAAAAATCTTGACACATCCATGAAAAGGTGGCTTACAGTGGAGCGGAACTGGATTCTTAATACAGAAGAAGCAATAGAACATCATTTATTATTGCTGCTAAGCTTCTACTTGTCTTGCTCCGCCTCCTAATCCATTCACGCAGACCGAAGATTCTTCTTTGAGGGTGGAATTGTGACACACCTTTATTATTTATTACCGCTTTATTAATAGCACAAATACCAGGTATAAATATCATTATGACGACGATGATCGTTACAAACGCGGAATATCGCCAATGGAAATCGTGGATATGTTGTCAAATAAGGCTAGTAATCCATGTTACTGCACCAGCTGCGCACCATATCTGTATATATACATACACCATAGTGATTATACTATATGCTAGTGGATCGATATGTTCTGATTAATTGAATAGTGTACATTGTTTCCCTTTCTATTTGACTCGTGATACTCAAGCAGATAATAGCATGGTGGGTAAAGGGACATTCTCTTGTGAAGTCGCGCGAAGTTGTGTTACAACTTCTAATTTAGGAGTTGCATCGCCCCCACTGTTCACTTTCTAATTATCCATACACGTACACAGTGATTTCCTGATTCCTGTTGTGTAGCATATACATTGGAGTGCAAAAGTTTCTAGATACTTAGCTTTTTAGCTCTGCCTCGGAGGAAATGTACATACTGGGTGATCATACTTGGAGATCTGGGACACAGATTTCGTGAACAGGGTATTGAAATGTGCCATCCTACAGAAACACGTTTAATCCAGAGTTTTCATAGATTTTAGTGTAGCCTCAGCGAGTTTTATGAGTAAGTACTAGCTATTGACTAAAATATATGTACCTACATCTTTGAAAAAAACCGATTGAATGTGAATGGTGTGCCTGAGAATTTGTGAAGTAACTTGAGAGCAGCTTTGTTTCAGAAGTTAGTGACATTTCGTAATTTTATTTCTATTCTTAAGACACTGCTAATATTTCGTGCATACATGCTCATTAAAGGATTAAATATTTATCAATAATTTCACTGGTATCTTGCCCTTGTTACGTCCTAATTTAAAGAAAAACAGAGCTCAGAGAAATTGTTAACAAATACTTAAATAGTCATATACATAGCCACTCTAATATCACCTTCGCCCAGCGCCCCACAATTTTATTGCATAGCCGAAAAACGAGCCGCGATCGAACGTGTACAAATCTTCCCTGCCACGTAGCACGCCGAGATGAGCAACGCCGCGTCAAGCCCCAAGATAAACTGGCAATTTCGACGCGGACTTTCTCGGTCGCAATACGCATCGTGGAAGTTCGTATAATACAAGCCCGGTGGAAGTTACAAGACATTTCTATACGGGAAGACCCGCGGGATATGTAAGAATGGAACGCGATTTCTACCAGGACAGAGATCAGATCTATTCAGGCAGGACAATGCGAGCATGGACGCACAAAGGTCCGAGCGAGCGCCATAGATCAAGGATCGAACGCGGGACGGCTCGTAGATCAAGGATTTCCTTAATTTCGCGAGGTAACGGTAAAATGTTGATTTAGAGGGGTTCGGGAGGGGGTGGGTGGTTAGCGAGGGGTAGAGCACGCACCCTCTAGCAGAAGGAAGCGCAGAGTCACGGTCACGGGATAGAAGCCACGCTACCAGCAGCGAGACCTCTATTAATTCTTCGTGTGACGAAAACCTAGCCGAGTGAACAGAATCGAATCTCGGTTTGGTTGGTCGCTTCCAAACCTCGCGGTGCATCGATGCACACGTGGTGCATGGAAGCCTCGGGGGGAGGGGGCCTGGCTTACGTTACACGGCGGGAAATATGGGTCACCACACAGCTGACACGCGATCATTCTATACCGTGTCCCCCGTGTTTTTGTTATATATGATTTTACAATCGTGCGGGATTCCTTCGAACCTCAAGGAATGTTTGATCTCCGCGGAATAATCAAGAACAGTTTTCCTCTCCTTGGTTCCGGCGTCCCGTCGGATGGGAAGAAGCTTCTATGCATTGGATGAATTATACCCCGGTGGTGGGTGTAATTTTTTTGTAGGTGTTTAACGATTGTGTTGCGATCCGTTGAAAGTAGAGTGCAAGATGTAAGGGAGAAATGTGTTTATCGTACTGATCACCTAAATCGCACATAGTGATGAAAGTTTGTGTGTAATTTGCTTTGTAACATGGTGGACAGTGTTGTGTTAATGAAGATTTAGAGTCAATATAATATCGGTATACAAGAAAAGATCATTATTTATCAAATACTTATGTTCGTAGTAAGTTTTAATGTTTGCTTCTACAAATATTTCTATTCTTGGATTCATGCTGTTCCTGTGTTATGCGTGACTGTGTCGCGTGTGTTAATTAGATATAGCACAGATATGTTTACCTGGGCGTGTATCGTAATACTGTATTTGACATTCAGGCTCATTTCTGTATATCATTCTTGCCTCCTCGCACGCATAATTTTCTTGATGGGTTTCCCGTGTATCCTAATGAAATTACATTACGAAAAACTGTGCACAGGTCATTTCAGTCGTAACCCACTTACCCATTTGTGGAAATAAAAGACTTTGACCCGTTCCGTGACGATAATTATCGTAATGATCCAGAATCATGTTTGGTTTAATTAAAGCTACACGATGCGGCAAGAAAATAATGAGACTAGTAAAAAATTGAAAAAACCAATACATAAGACTGCAGACTTTTTAATTGTGGCCTTCAAAGTAATGTCCAAGAGATTCAATAAAACTTTTATATTGGAAGCTGACGCAAAGGTTAGCGTGCAGGAGGTCACTAGCGCATGTACCTTTGCTGACTGATGATTTCAAAATTAAAATGTTTAACAAAAGGAGAAAATTATAAAATATTACAAAATGTTTGAAAATTTTTGCACTAGCATAGTATTATTGTAAGTTAATATTCAGGAAATAATTGAATGAGAATGGGCGAGATGGTTTATGGTTCCCCAGGCTACAGTATGAGATACGAGGATGTGAAAATAAGTGTGAGTTACAAGGGGTAAAGGTAAGAGCTATGTAATTCGAATGAAACGATAGAACGTTTCGTTCCATCATCCAGAATGGGGGAACATCGATCTATAATTGAAACTCGGTGTCGTCTCGAAAACAGGAAATCATAAGGGTTAACTGATAACGCGAGGAGTCGCGTCCAACGATAATCTACTTCTTAATTAATGGCGTTGCAAAACGAATGAACGATTGATACGCTACTTCAATTAACCTGCTTGTTTGGAATGGAGGGCGCCCTTTCACGATGTATTCAGCTAGCGACGACTGGTCTCACGATTCGTTCTGGTCCGTCCGTAACAATGCCGCGGAATCGAAAGTGTATTGTGAAACGCATAATAGAAGCATTTTGTGATAAATTGATCGTTCTGCTGGCAAGAACACCCTCGCATGAACACCGTGAATGCTTGCTCTGCTTCGAAAAATTATCTCTGCCAATAGGCGGCGAGCTTGGGGCGTACAATCAATAAAAGTTTGGTAAATAATTAATTCTGCTACTAATTGACAATTTAAAATTTTGAGTGCCCGCATTTCATGTGCGGTTCGCTGGACTGATAATTATCAGTGAACTATGTCCGTCTACTGATTACTAATCTAAGGACTAACTACTATTTTCAACTGAATATATTTTAACTTCCTTCATAACACCACTCAAATGTGAAGATAATTTTTATCTCTGAATTCTCAGCGAGCAAGTAGTACACACTCTACTGTAATATTCTCCAGACTATAAATTGTAAGAAAATAAAAAGAAACATATAATTCCTTTTAGTCACAACGCACTAGAAGCTCCTCTTATGAGACTCTTACTCCTGAAATAAATTGTGTCAATGACGTTAATTAAATCATGCTTTAAACAAAAAGTATCCACCTACGAACAAACTAAAGTCACTTCTAGCAACTTCACAAGGGAAACTAGCACCTAACCGAATTTGCCAATGAGAAGGTGCACTCAAATCGTTCACTCGCATTAGCGAATAGGAAGGAAAACAGCAAGCTGTTACGGTCTCGCAGCCCCGTTCTTGTCGCCCTTTACGGCTTACGCCATCAGATCCGCCGTTCTAACAGGCCAGCTCTATTTCTCCCCTTTGTCCGCGGTGCTATCTTTGACACGTTATTGTTCGAACGAAATACGAGTAAACTGTTCGCCGGTCGCGGCCGGGACAAAGCAGAGGCCAAAAACACAAGCGCGCTCGTCACGAATTTCCCCATGGTCGTTTTTATTTCGTCAATTCTGTGACAAACGAAAGAGCGCAGGTTAGGTATACAACGAGCCGGCATCGATAGCGCGACCGGGCTCAACTGTAAATCGTCGTGATTTAGGGGATGAACGACATATTGGCCAATGCATAGCTCAAACTGCACTATGGTCGATGGTATACTGCCAGGGCTGGCTTCTACGACGGCAGCAACGGCAACGCGATGCATGATGCATTGTCCCTAGACGAGCGTAGATAACGCCGGAATTGCCGGTGCTACCTTCATCCATGGATTTTCTCGATATTCCAGAGGCGACCCTTTGCTGATCATGTTCATTGCAGGCATTCGTCTATCACCCTGCCCGTCTAATCGCCGAGACGAATGTCCGCGGAATGATGGACAAAAGTGCCTATCAGTCTATATATGTATATATAAAAGAAGAAGTCCTGACTGACTGACTTGTCAACGTCCAGCTCAAACTTGATATTTGGAAGGTACATTGTTTTATGGCGTAGGCACCAACTAAGGAAGGATTTTTAGAAATTCCGTTCCTAAGGGGTGAAAGGGGTAAAATGTTCTTTTCTCGGACTCCTTAGTATCGTTTGGCCTGATTATGTATCAACTTGGTTTTTACTTACAAAGGTTACCCACTCATAGGCCTATAAATGTTCGTTAAGCAAAGGTTACATCACAGAAATTATATAAAAAATTACTTCAAAAAGCAGATATAAAAGTAATTCCTTTTAATTATTTTACCGTAGCGAAGCGTGGGGGGTATGTTGTTAGTGAATTATAAAATCAGTGGATGTCAGGAAAACTCTCAAGAAAGATGAAATTGCAATATTAATAATGACCTCACCGATATACTTACATCTACCAGGGAAATGTAATCAAATGTTGTAAAAACATCGGAATCCTCAACGACATAAGGGAAATACGTAAGGATACTCTTAAACGGCATAGTCGCAGTTGATGCGATTTTAAACTTTAATCAAATAAAAAGTGATCTGGCGAAGCAGAAAACGTTTCAAGTGGGATTTCAAAGTGAGGGAAGTTTAGATTTTTCAGCGTCGTGGTTATCAGTTTCTGAACTAAATAAATTTATTTTTGCGTTTTGTAGCAGGGTGGAAAACACGTAGCAATTTGGGGCAATCCATGTTATTGATTCACTATTATTTAAATAGTACAGACATTTCAAAACGAAACGTTGAGGATTGCTAAGTCTAAATTGGTTCATCAATTTTCTTTATGCTTTAATAAAAAACTTTTATATTTTAGTAATTGAAATTTAAACTACCATTACCTGAACATGCTCAACATTTACAGGAACACTAAAATGATGTTACAAAATTTGCAGGCATATTTTAGAGTTTAAGATTTTCAAAAAGATAAGAAATATTGATAAGTTTTTATAGGAGATATTATATTTTTAATAGCATGCATTTCGATGAATACAAGTCGTTTTATGTCGCATTACTGATTAGCTGATGTTCTTCTAATTATGTTGCAGACATTTATAATACTTGCTTTAATTTTACAACATTTTCCTTGAGCTGCAATGCATTGTGAATTTCAAATGACTCTACAAATATAAGTCAAGAGGATTTAAAGCAGGTAGCTGAGGTGCTCATGCAACTGGTCCAACATGATCTATCTAGTCCTTACAGAACTTACGCTTAAGATTTTCTCGGGTCACAAGCCCTGAAATGTAGTGGAACTCTATCGTGCATGAACCACATGCTCATCCTTCTCCCAACTGGAAGTTTTTCTAATAAATTTGAAAGCACGTTTTCTGTGTCAGATTTTCTGAAAGTTCGCACAACGAAGAGATTGATAATTTATTTGGGATATAATATGGACCTATCAGTGTGTTTTCAAGTTCGTTCTAGTAAATAAAGATTGAAGCCCATCTAAAATTTAACAACAAAAATTATATTCATTCTTCAATTTTGCAACACAAACAACGCTTGATAAAGCACCTTTAGATTGTGATCACTTATTTATCAAGCTAGAAATAACTTTCTAACCAATCTACAAATCTGTTCACACTAAAATTTAAAGTGACTATATCCCCAAAATAAATAAGTTGTGCAGGCATGTTTATTGAAATTCTTTGCTATTCAAGAATTTTAAAATATGACTTCAAGTGATGTGATATTATTTTAGAATCATCTTGCGTATCAAAACAGCAATTAATAGAGTGGCGTTGCTATAAATCACACAGCTTCCTCGAACAATACATCCATTTGATCAATCAGTGATACGATTTACGTAGATGTCGACATTTGATTCTCTGCAACAGTGCATTCATACATGGAAGCGACTTAATTAAGTAGTTTAGCAATGTCACACGTTCCGGCTAATGTGCGACACGTATACACAATACCTTCACGTACAAATTACTTCTATGCTACCAAAATTTCGATTGCGCATTTTCCAAAACGCGCTTCTAAACGTAGTTCCTTCACCTTTTTATCAACACATATTATCAAGCATTTATTATTAATTTATATTTTTTTTAGTTACTTTGGCGTATATAATATCGTACATTTAACTCTCATATTCGGTGAATTTCACTAACCCTTTTGGCCCTAAAACAATTTAAAGAACTACCATCAACGAATTGTTGAATATAAAAATGTATATCAAGTGAGAAGCGAAGCTAATTTGTTTATATTACTTATTTTTGGTATTATGAAATTTCGGGGCATGTTTAATTACGGGGAAATAGGGGGATTGATAGTTAAATAGGGGGAAGAAAGCTGGGACGACGAAGAATTTAAGGTTACTTTAATTGTTCCACAATTTAATATTGCAATCCAACATTTTGATCAGCCTTTACAGTTCTATAAAGAACCTTAAATGTCACTATGCTAATCATGTCAAGGTAAATGCTGTAAAGTCTCAATTCTTTTAAATTAAAATATTTGATGATATTCCACACAAAGGGTGGCAGACGCTTGTTAGCCTACAGGCGCTAAATCTCCAAATTCGCCCCTGGACCTTACCCTCTACCGACTACATAAACAGAAAATTAGATTTCGTATAAATTCGCATTACAAAACGAAAAAAGAGTACAGTGTAAAGAGTAAAGTGGCATATTTGAAAACACACCAGCTAACCAAAAATGACATAAATAGACTTTAACGTTTCAAAGGCACCTTACAAACGTCATACCCAGCCAAGCAACAAAGTATCAAATACTACCCTATCCCTTCCAACACCGCTACACCACAGTTTACCCACAACCGCCAAAGCACCCGTAAAAACGACAAAGATATCTCTATACAAGCCCAACACGACCGGACAGAAGGAAAAGTACAGCAGGCTAGAGTTGGGGTAAACAAGAGGGCCCGTGTAACCTTTCGCTGTGCCCTTATAGCCCAATCCCGTTTACATTGAATCAGCTTAATTAAATGGTCTGTGCCGGGCGGCGTCCGAAATGCGCGTGTGTGAGGATCGGTGCACGCACGCACCCGCAGTGTATACACACCTATCGTGTATCCATCAGCATGCGTGGTGGCGCAATGCCAAATTGATGCTGTTTGCCGTCGCTCTAAGCCTCAATCTGCCCGGTTGTACCGAGAGGATCCTAACACGCGCGTGCTAAGCTCGCCGCATTATGGATACGTTCCATCCATCGACGTAGCCTGGCTACGAGTATATACCTGGTAAAGCGTTGGCTGTCGCGGGCCCCTCACGCTGCTGCCGAGGGTGGCGGAGAGGAGAGGGACGGGTGGGCACAGGGTTGGTCGTACGAAGGGGGTCACAGGGGGTGCAGGAGGGGGTTAGAGGCGAAGTAGCATGGCAGAACGGCATCGTCGACGAGTGACAAACCGATAGAATGGGCCACGGGTACGAGCGAAACTCGGGGAACGTGATTAACCGTGGTACATACTTACGCCGCTACGTACTAATAGAGAAAGTTCGGCCGAGCGGACGAGTCTGACTGGCGCGATTATGCCCCGCGAAGATATTCGGACGACCAGGTGTGTATTAATTTCCAGCTATTTTGGGGCTCGCCTCGGACGCAGTCTGTTTCTCCTTTGATTTTATAATGTGGTGGAGGTAGCACGGGAAGACTATTGTTAGCTGATGAGAGTGGATCTGAGGGGTACAAAGACGTGAGGGAAATGCTTCCCAATTTTGCATATAGGATACTTGAATGGAGAGGATTTCAGGTGTCCACCTCCGATTGCTTTGGTTTTCGGATGTTTTAGAGGACCAAAAAATAATAAATGCGGGGTCTTCTTTTTGGGCCCGTTTGCATATTTAGGGGATGAAAACACATCTCAAAGTTCGTAAGAAGAGGTACAAAAGTCTTATCGTTTGTTTAAAGAATATTATAACATTGTGTTAAATAAATACTGGATATACACAAAGTTATAATATATTCTTTAAACTAACAACCTTTGTATCTCTTCTTATGAACTTTGAGGGGTGTAAAAACGGGCGAAAATAAAAAAACATATATTTGTTATATTTCTATCCACTAAAACATATCCGAAAACCAAAGCACTCAGAGGCGGACACCTGAAAACCTTGTTAAACTTTTGTAATATTGGGTTCGTGTGAAAGTTCATTCGCTTTATGGGAAAATCGTTATTAAGTCGTTATTAAAAAAAAATCTTACTTGTTTTTTTAATAAAAAATCTTCACCATTTTTTGCCAATTTTCCGGTAAAAGTACAAGTAGCGGAAGCAAAAAAATCATTCCTGTAAACCTAAATAATACTTTTTGTTCTCGAAGTATTTCATTACATTAAGGGTAGAGGTCTCCAGCCGCATTACAAAAAGTTGAGGGAAAAATTTTTGTAAAAAGGCTAGGCTTCATGTAGAATCACCCTGTACCACTAATTCGGTCACACCCTGTATTTTTGGACAGCTTTCATCAACTCCCAACAGTAGGTACCTTTGGACATGGAGATTATCGGGATTATGTAGATATAGGGGTTGCAGAGTTTGAGACTCTGTGAGAAGGTTTGATTGGAATGTTGAGGAAATAAAGATTCGTACAGCAAGCTTGCAATGAGTGGCGGTTGTGAGTGTATGTACGTGTATCGAGGCGGTAGTTCGTAAGGACAACCAGTATACGCTGGGAGTTTCGTTTTCGAGAGTTAGAGAGTTTAATGAGCGTAGCAAGGTAGGAAGGAGGAGGAGATCGCTCGTCTACTTTAAGTTTATACAGGATGCCCCCGAATTATAAAAGAAGCCGAAACACAGAAGTTCTTCATAACAAAAAATCGTACAGCCTTTTACCTTTCTTCAGTCTGAACTTTCATTTCCAAGATGCAGACAGTCGAAGTTTAGGAATCAAATTTTTTACCATCTCTCATGAAAAACAGAAATGATGTGAGTATTATTCTGCATCCTTGAAGAATTACCCGTGCACTAGTATACGATGATGATAATTTGTTCAATACGTTTAATCAAGTAGTTTCTTATTTTCACTCGGGTATCAAAGAATATTAATGAAATTAAGTTTTAATTCACAATTATATCACTCCAACTGTAGTATTCCTTCCATTGATTAAACACTGTCCATACCTGCATTACATTCACTGTATTCATATTAAAACCACCTAAACTTCGCCAGTGCTTGGATTCTAAACCATTAAAGCAAAGGGTGCCGACCACATCTTCTCCAATATTATAATAGCCTTTCTTAATTAATACCACGTGACTTCTTTCAAATTGTATTACAGTATCATATTAGAAACAACTGAATATCCTTTGCAGAAAATCAAACAATTCAATCATGAGCTTTTTGTAAGCTTTTAAAATCTTTTCAATTCAAAATTCTGTATTTATTGACATTCAGTTCTAACATAACATCTAAGCACTCATCTTTGGTTATAAGTTACTTTATTTACCAACGAAATTAACATTTGACAAACTATAGCTGAACGCTTCTTCGAATGATTAAATATAGATTCTTATTTATCACAGAAAGTGTTTTGGCTCCGCTCCAGGAAACAGACTGCTCTAATAAGTCAACGTTGTGAATGTACCTATATGTGCAAATTTTAACGTTAGTTCGATCCATTACGGCTGGGAAATCTCGCCGATTACACAGCAAACGTTTGCAAGTGGCCGAACCGATGTCGAGTATCGACCACTGCGTGACCACCCTTGGGTCGAGTTTAAGCGATGGTAGGCGGAAGGCTGTCAGTTCGAGGAGTTCAGGGGAAGTGATAGAGGAGGCAGGAAAGGGAAATGCTCTTTTTACGATGATCGAAAAGAGGATCGCGATTACAGGGTTCAGCGAGTGTCACGACGCAGTCGGCTTTTTGCGCCGCAAGCACTTTCCCGTGATATGAATATCGTTAAGCAAAGGCTCAACCGATCGAATTGTAAAACTGATCCCATTTACCGATTCGGGCGCGTGTCATAAACGGCATCCACAACGAGACATTTGAAACTCGAATTTTCCATAAAATTAAAAAAAAATTAACCATTTCCTGCAATATTACAAAGTGGCAGAGTTTTTTTTTGTTAAAGCATGTTCATTAAAACGTACCAAATTTATAAAGTTTTCAATTTTAATTTTTATTGTGTATACCCCGTGCACCGCCTTTGCTGTTAAAAATTTTACAACACTGGCTTGCTCTCTGTATCCCTTTTTTATATTGTTTGTGGAATTTGAAGCTCCCACTAAAGCAGAATGTTGGAATGAGACCAATTACGACAACTTTACAAATATTTTACATGCTAAATTTAAAGTTTTAAGGGTACGGTAGTGTAGTTCAATTAGTACTCTGTTATGCTATTCCCTTTTGTGTGCGAGATTAGTGTCTTTCAGGTATTTATTTAACGATGTCGAACTGATATTATTTTATTTAAGGGCACCTGTATGTGAGAATTTAAAATAAAATGTAGTTTTTAATATTTAACACAGATCTTTAAATTTATATTATCTTTCAGAACACCTCAATATATAAAATCTGCATATTTCAAATTTCCAAGAAGATAAAAGAATAAATCTGCAAAATAGATTGCCTAACGAATGCGCGTACAGATTTTTAAATTTCTGAACAATCACCTATATAAATATTTATAAATCCAGCTGTAGATCTCTCAAACGACAAATGGGGCTAGTGGAATCTTAATCAAAGGGGCACGGCGCAGCGCGTTGCTCGTTAAGCAGTGGTCTGACCTATCACGGATTCGACTACTTACATCATTTACGCATACCTAAACTAGCAATTGCTTCAATATTTCCACACACCGACGCAGCCCCTGTCTGAAGCACTCCAAGGCACGATAGTTCAAGGATCGGCTATCCAAATAACAATGGAGAAGTCGTTAAAACGACGACAGATTGACGCGGAGAAAGGTCTCTTGATATTCGAAATGTTGCCTCGGCACTGGTACGGCAGGGACGTGATGTATTTTTACATGGCGACGAGTCTCTTGTATGGGCTGGACCTCCTCCGAAAGAAAAAGAGTGATGGCCCGGGGAGTGCAGTCCGGAAAGGAGAAAAAAGGGAGACAGAAAGGGAGGGAAGAGGCCGTGTCGAAAGCAACACGCCAGCGAGAGAAAGAGAAGTGAGAACGGTGACCGACCAGCTCCGGAGGGATACAAATTCATGTCGATGCAGCACAAAGTGGCGTCCACCACTTCTCAACCTATTCACCCCCTTGCTACTCCCCCTCCCCTCCGCCCGACCACCACCCCCCTCCTACCTCTCTGCCTCAACTTTCCAACGCCCACCTCACACCGTTTTCCGACCGCCTCTTCGACACTCGTCCAGGCGTTCCTATCGATCTAGGTGGTCTAAAAACTCCTGGAAACCACCGACGACAGCTTTTGCGGGCGCCGCTTAGCGGGACGTCGCGCGGATACATCGGCGACGTCTACAGGGGCATTGGAAAGAGAGCTTTTTTGTGCGCGCGCCCCGCCGGTGGCTTGGCTTAAACAGCGCGCAAATAGAACGGAAGGAAGATGAGACAGAAATTGGCTTTAAATACACCGGGGGGCTGATACCAGCAGCGGAGGGAGGCATTTCCTTTAAAATCGTATATCTCGTACATCGGCGATTTCCAGCGTGAAGGACTCGCTCTATGGCCGATGTGAGAAACGATAATGGCGGAAGGTATCGGGGCAGTCGGAATGTTCCGTTCATTTTACGGATGCGACGCTTGAACTGCATGTAATAAGCATGGAAATCTTTAATTAGCATCGGATTATCTTTGGTTTATTGAGCACAGCTTCGGGGGTAGAATAATGCGATTTTCACCGTACACCGTTTGTGGTATTATGTGTAGAATGGCTGGATATCGAGTTTGTTTCAGGTGCGATTTATATATTGGATGATAATATTTTTACATTTTGTTATTCTGTATAATTTTATTACAAACTTCTTCGATTTATGATAGTTTGGTGATACTTGGAGACTGCTAAGGGGTTGAAAAATGATAATTATCAGCCCACGTAACACTTTAGTTAACAATTCTCGAATAGAAGTTTGCCAGTTTCTTAAGATGATCCTAAGAAATTCTTGAAACAACTGTTATGTATGTTTGTGTTGCACCAGGTGAGCTTATACGTTCTACCTTCTCAAAACTCAAATAAAACGGATATTCAGACCTATCTTTTACATTTAAAATAATAAAAATATTACCAAAACGGCTAAGAAAGTTGTTCAACTATGCAAGTATTAAAAGTACACATTCATAGTTTAATTTCATTTGTCAAAAGTAGATCTGTATTTAAATAGTAAGAAAATCAAGCTGGTATGATTCCACGTGAAACTCTAAGATGACTAGACATTGATTCGAAATTTCCTGATTATGCGAGTTTACGACAACCCCTCTTAAAGAAAATTTTGCCGCGTGTTCGCGCGATTACAGGCCCATTAAGTTGATAGCCTGGTTTTAATGACAATAATAATCAGAGTACGGAGACAGAAATATCCATTTGCAAGTATTCATTTATCTGAATTAATTGTTTCTGACCGTACGGTTTTGTTGCTCGTCGTGATAAATAACACATACGCATGAGTGAAATTTTACAATTGTTTGTTCAAGACGCGCCGCAAATTATTATCCGCGCAATGGATCGATCGTTTTACAATGTTCGCTTTATTCGTTATCCTACTTTAATAATACCAATATTGGCGATGAATATACTTTTGAGACTGAACGGCCGTTTAAACATTTCCAGAGGCAAATTACGCGGAGCGCGGATTTCGCGATCAGATCCGAACTGAATATTTCATTTAAATACGAATACCGCAACGCATTCACGTTACAGGAGAAAGTGGTTCATTGAACGTGTCGCTGAAAACCTGCTCTTTATCGTGGAAATGTGATTTAAAAAATGAGAGAAACAAAAAGGGGATTTGTAATATCGGCTAGTGCGTTACACAAGCCAGACACACGGTGAACCAATAATATTTCAAAGCGTCAGGTACACGACATTAACAATTATCCTGAAGCACGTTTCCATTATTCAAAAATGTATTTTGTATATTCTATTCAATGATAATTGAAAATTGGAATTTTAAAAAAAATTATTCTTAATTCTGTATCATTTCATGAAAGAAATTTTAATTAATTGTGTATCTATCAAGCATTTAAAATCGTAGCTCCATTCGTCATCAAACTATTATATATTTTTGAACGTTGATTAATACCAGGAGAAAAAAGGAACGGAGCAAGCGTTCACATTAGAAATTCAATTGAGCAAGGGAATGAAGTTGTCTCCGCAATCGTCGACGAACTCCTTTCCTCAGCGGCGAGCGGCCGAAGAAAAACAGAACTCGGAGGGAGACAGGGAATCGGGAGCAGTATGAAAAATTGATTGTCAATTCGTGATTGACGGAAGAGCCTTGAGCACCGTCGAACTCTGTGGCGTCCACAAAAGATACGAAAGTCGAGAAAGGAGCAGCGGGTGGACGGGGAAAAAGACGCGATGGAAGTGGTTTAAGGGTGGTGGGAGTGGCGTTCCAGGAAGGGCAAGACCAGCCGTGGCCAAGAGTGCACATTCAGCAGCTTTCCTCGATCGCCTTTGGAATATAAATTTGCAACATTATCGCCCTGGAGAGAGCGTTATCCCCATCAACGCGAGTTCCCTGACACGCGTGGCGTACCCGAAACCAGCCCCGGCCACTCCACTCCAACGGATATCTCGAATTTCTCCAGTCTCTATCGCCCGCGAATCCCGATAACTCGATTACCAATTTATTCATCGCGATGGAAAATCATTGCCGGTTTATTCGCCATATCGAGGAAGGGACATGCACCCAGTATCCCAGCCTCGATGGTCTCTCGGCGAGGATTTTGCTGCCGCGCAGCTTCCTCCCCGATCGAACCTTAACCCGACGGATTTCGCCTGCTGTTCAAGAAATATCTGTACGTACGTGATTGTTTCTCGATACTGCGCGCAGCGATACGTGCGAAACGGAACATTTCTGCGGATCAAACGCGACTGCGCCTAAGAATTGAACGGGGAAACCCAGCGGCGAGCATTGTGTTCTCAATCTCACAAAATATATATTATTTCCACGTAGGAGGATCCTTCGATTCCTTAACGTCGCGCAATTAGGATACGAGTTCACTAACAAAGCACGAGCTTCGCCTATTTTGGGGGCAGATACGTTAGCCGCGCGACAATCTCCGGTAAAAATAAATCGCCGCTGCTTATCCGTCGATACCTGTACAGGACCTCGCGTAATTCTTCCGCCCCCCAGGGCGATAACTGCAGACAGAAGAGAGGAGCTTTCACGCGGGACTCGAACACTTTTCTCGGCGATCCCGATAACCGAAACGATCCGAAAAGTTTGCGCTACGGGGGAACGTTGGATCGCCGATAAGAGGAGGGTGAAATCGGGAACAAAGAGCGACACGGCCGTGTATTCGGAAGATGGGCACCGCTGTCATGTCGCGGCACCGAAACAAGACTGATTGCTTGCATTGATCAGCGCCGGGTACCGTAGGGTTTGTCAAACTCCCTCAACCCTTTAGACCCCGCGCGACGTCCACCAGCCCACAGCCACCCTCGTGCTACACACACCCACTTCCTGCGCTCTTAAGCCGTTCTCGCTTGGCAATCCACTGTGGAAACACGCGATACCTGCCGGAATACTGATCCGGAAACCACAATTAACTAATGGACGACCGTCCTGGGAACTTATGCGAGCGCTAGTCTCCGCATCCAGACCTCTCCACAACTTCCTGGATCGAGTCGTATCTTATAAACATCCCTCCTGCGCTTGACTCTAAGTTACCATGATCTACCAAAGAACTTCTGACTGGCGTGTCGTCGAACTTAGGCATCGGATATCCACGGGTGAGCGCGGCATCGCGCCTTGATGTTTGTTGCTTGATGGTGAAGGTACGAGAGAAGGTGAATCTTTGCAAGTACGCGTCTAACAAGGGGAGATCCCCAACTCGGGAGTTCAAAAAATTATATAACTTTGGGGATATGTAGAAGATTACGCAACTTTTTTTGCTGCCCAAATTCACTCTAAGGGGGTGAAACTGACACATGAATATCCGGCTATTTTTTTATTTTGTGTTATAACTGCCGACTTGTAAGAACTGTAAGTTACCAAATGATAGATCAAATTAAAAGAAGTAACTTTTGTCTGAGAACTTTTTTCTACTTCTTGCAGTTTGCAAGTTATAACACAAAATCGGAAAATAACCGGATTTTCAGGGGGCAATTTTCGCTCCGTAGGTAGAGGGAATTTGGGTAGCAAAACAAAATTGCGTTGTAATCTCGAGGAAATCTCCTACATATTCACAAGGTTTCACAGGTTTTTGAATTTTTGGGTTGGGGATTTTATCTCGTAAGTATTCTTATCTCGTTAGTATTCTTAGTAAATGGAATTTTTGAATTGGGAATATTATGACATTCTGTTTGTGGGAATTTTTCAAGTTTAGATTGGAGACTCGGTATGTGCCACACACCCGCGAAAATAGGAAACTGACATGTAAAATACCATAACCGTTATTTATGAGCGCATTCCGTCAAAATTTCTAAATGAAACGATGAAAGTTAAGAAACGGCTTTAAATTTACCAATTCAGAGGTACTGTGAATTTCACAAAAATAAACGGAAGGTCGTGCGAGCCGATTTGATCGATTAAATGGTATCATTACCGCAGGTACCAATGAGAGAATGGCCCCCTTCGTCGACTCAGACGCAGCACGGGTTCTTGAACGACATCGAGCACGGCGTTTCGCTTCTTGCACCCAAAGTGGGGTAGCAGTGGAATACGGGCAAGGAAGCGGGGCAGAAGTTGAAAAAAGTTGATGAGTGATTTATAATAGGAAGAATAATGGAAAATGGGTTGGACGGTGAATGCCGCGCCGGCGAGAAGAGTGAGGGGTGCGTCGACGGCTCGTTTATTAGTGGAGCACGCTCTCTGCCTTTACTTTACTACTGGCATGGCTGGTGGGGTCCACGGCCCAACAGAGTTGTAATTAATTACCAAAGTAATTATCTGATGATTTAAGGACCCCCCACTTCCATCCCCTTCTCACTCCGTCCTCCACCCCTCCCGTCGCCGACCAGTCATAGAGCCCGCGCGCCGAAACTGAAACGAATTACTATTACCCATATCCGAAAACTAACCACCGGCGGCAGTAAGGCGCGAGCTGGAAGGAACAAGGGAATGGCGGCTGATGGAACACGCTAAAGAGGGAAAAGTTTTGGCTTCGTTCGAGCAAAGCACTCAAGTTTGGCAATCAAGCAGCGGGATCACACTGTTTGATACTTTTATTGTTTCACGAACGCGGACATATTCATTGGTGTGCTCTTGGACATGAAATAAAATAATTTTGGGCATATTTATGGTAGATGTATCTATGTACTCGGATTTGTGTGACTCTTTGCATTGTCAGATAAATTTAGAAACTTAAATAAATTAAAAACTTAGATAAATTTAAACTTAAATCACATATGCCACTATATATTTGTAACACCATTTGAAAGCCAATAAAAAATGAGTATTACATAGTATGTTTGCAGAAACAGTATTAAACTAGTGACTGAATTATCACTCATTCTTTTAATATATAAAACGTATTTAAATATATATTCTTATTTTATCAAAATGAATGGGATTTTTATTGTGACTTTGTATATCGTGAAGTATAGAAACGTACACTTAGTGAAATGAAAAGAAGTCTTTGAAGTGTATACAATATTGTGTATGTACCAAAGTTGCACGCTTTAAATGTACAGAGACTCACGAAGCAATTACATAGATCACTCGTAGAAAAAGGCTTTCTTATAAATAATAAAGTCTCTTATAAATACTAAAGCAAAACATTGAATATTTTCAAACATATTAATGGCGCACAAGCTAGATATTCAAGGAACAGGTTTGCATAAAGTACGTTCTAATAATTTCCTTTGTCAGTCCCTCGAATTTTAAAATATGCGAAGTCAAAGTAGGTCGGGGCATGCCATTGTGTTATGTATGTCTACAGGAACTCTCAGCTCCCTTGAAGGAAAGGACACAATAATGTTCGTCAAGGAAAAGTAAAGGGAAACTGCATCTTTTGCATCGTTATAGAAAATATCTGAATACTAAAAGGAAGAATAAATACCACATTACCATAACGAAATGAGAAAACACTATCAGTTTTAAATCTAAACAAAAACCCAACTCTATATTCACTGATATCTGCTGGTCACAATAAAATTAGCATAAATCAAACCCCAACTTTCGTTTACCTTTTAACACATTACAAATCAAATTCAAATTAAATATTATTTACGCAACTTATTGCAGTTGTATTTCCTCCACAATTACAATTACGAATAAAGACAGTAGTTATACAAGTATGCTACCGCAAAAATTAAATGTTATAATCTTAAACATTTATTATACGATTGACACTGAAAACTTTCAAAATGCTTTAATTCCACTACTTCCGCGTCATAATGTAGAAATGCACCGCACCAAGTTCACTGTTATAAACATTCTTCTTAACAGTAGCACCGTGACATCATATCTGCCGAGTTACATTGAACTAGTTACACAATCGCCCGAAATTCGAGCGTGGGACGCCTATAATTGGATACCATGTCACAGGGCTCTGTGCCATAGAATACCTCTTCTATCGTGTCCGTGTTCCACTGATACGCACTATTATGAAGTTGACCACCGAGGACAGGTGCGTGATGTTCCAGCAGCATTTGCAATAATTTGCATCGACGATCGATGGTTCATTTTCTGCAGGCGTTAGCAGCGTGACACTGATCTGCGACTTCCACTTTGATTTTCCTTTGGTAGCATTATGCTTACCGCGGGAACCAAAATATCCATTTGGTGTGATACATTTACGGGGTCTACTTAGCACCGCGACGCTTGGATTATTAATATTCTTGCGGATTGTCGCGAAACGGAACCATAAGGGCGCGGTGGAAAGTAGCACTTAACGATCTCTAATGAGCGTACACTGGTATGCAGAGTGATTCTGTCTGTACCACAGTGCAGCTGTAACGTCTAAGTTGCTAGTGTATGTAGGGCATAATATATTTTCTTGATTATAATTTCATACTGTGTCGTTTAAATGTACGTATGTACTTTAGGGATAAACGTTAGTCGATGCTACGTTTATTTTTTAAATTCTCAGTGGCCATGTTAATAGCGGTTATGTTAGTAATGTTAATAATAATTTCAGGAGCTGTAGTTTGTAAAAATTCTTTATTATTAAGGGTGATCTTTCTTATACTGATACAGTTACCAAAGTCTAGTAATTTATTTAACATCGTTGATTTCCCTTTCATTTTAATTGAAAGACGAGTGCGATTCAGTTGAAGAAATTCAAGCTGATTCGGACATTATCGATTCATCGGGGATAGTAGAGAAACGGTGATATTAACATTTGAATATGGATGGACACTTCATAGTAATTAGTCGATAATTAAGAGAAGTTAATGATTTAATCTGAACGTCTTTCGAAGGTTAACATATCAAGCTTCTCTAGTGTCAGCTTATAATCATGATTGAGTGTTTGCATCTGATATCCCATTTCAGCAGCAATGAACCTTTAATAATTCAAAGTTTCTACTACATTTTTCGATAGAAGGTGGTTACTATTGAAACTCTATGCAGTGGCACCCCCACAGAATGGACTTTGTAAAAAGAAAACTGGATTTTATTCTTTAAATAAATTTTTATAATCACCTAATGAATTTCATTGCATTTGACAAAACATATCTGTTTGGCTGGTAAATTGCATAATTATGTCTGTAAACTTAAGTCTGAGTTATGAGCAGAATTAGGTTCGATCGAACAGTGGAATATTTGAAACAGATGGCATCCGTTGCTAGGAGACACTCTGTTCGGATAGCAGAACGTTCGGATACATTAAGGTCTACTGTGCTTGAAAATATATTACGTTATAACAACGCAACTCGTCAAACGTTTTACCTCCACCAACAATAAATTCAATAATTCAACACCTCTTCGAATCTACCCCTTATCTCAGCATACGCGTAAAACTATACTCAGCTCACTATTTCACTCCATCAAGCACCGGCACTTAAATCTAAATAGCACACCAATCAATCATTCAATCCGTACGTATGTACAACTGGCCAAACATTCGGCCAAGTGTTACAAAGTGTATCCACCTGAACGCAACGAAGTAACAAACACGTTCGAAGGGCACGGTGTAACTTTTACCACCGACGCCAGCGCTCGAGTGCCCTTAACGAAGTGGGGTGCTGCTCCCAATGCGCCACTTTCGTGCCGTGTTTGCGCGTCGGCCGACTAAACCCTCCGAATTTTCATTCCTGGGAGAATTTCGGATCCCTCCCATCTGCGACGTGGGAGATTCGGCCCCCCGCGGCCAGCACGCTTCCACCGTTAATGAGTGAAAGATCTCGCCGCTTTCTGACAGTGTTCGAGGTCATTAGCGGCAGGGACGCCGGAATCAGGGGAGCTTATGTCGTTTTCCATTAATCGCGAGCGAGCCGCGGTCCATGCCTAGCCGCTGCCGCACCTGCCAACCTAACCTACGAGGGTCTGTGACAAACTGCGCAGCGTGGAACTTTCCGCGGCCCGGCTGGTGTGGGTGCACGGCGAAAGTGGTGGGATAAGGAACGCCGCGTTCACCAGGACAGTAATAAAGAGCGGGACAGAGGGCTTTTCGCCGGAGCTGGCGAAGGCGGCGCGAGTCGAGCCCGATACCGAACAAAATCTAAAGTAAATAATGCAAGTTTAAACGTTTCCACCATTGGTCCTGTCGGTGTATATAACCTGTCTCGCCTCTTTTGCGCCCTGCCCGTTGGCTTTCCTCGCCCGTGGCAGAGGGGGCGAGTATTTACAGCTTCCAAGTGGCCCAGCGCTTTCATATCGGCCCACTGCGGCTCTACAGGCCAATTAAAAGACCCAATCTGTGCAAATTTTCGCACGTCCTTTGGAGCGACCGTGCTAATTCCTTGAAAGAGTTTATGGTTCTACGTTCGTAGATGAAGTTCTCAGCGATTATGTGTTGACACGTGGCGGATCAACGCGGTCAATGCCTGTGGGATTTTCCAGCGACGAAATCGTTTCGATGTGAACGATGTTCTGTTTATGACTCGTGGTCGGGGAGAAACTCGGTTACATTTGCCTCGATTGTTGGAAATGATAACAGCGAAAAATGGTGGGATGAATTAAAATCGAGTGGCAGCTTTTAGTAACTGTTGACGAGTCGCGGACCCGGATTGAATATAAATTCAATGATATTTTATGTGATAGCGTGTATCTAATTTCTATAGATAAATAACGTAAAGAAAATTAGTTATTGCTAATATTAGATTCCAGACTTTAAGGGGTAACTGCCCGTTTTTCAACGCCATCTTCGGGAATTTCTTTAATAAAAACTATAAGCATATTCGGTCTGGCGTTTTACCTCTATATTAAGGTATGTTGGAAGTAATACTGAGAATATTTTTTAGCTTTTTTATCGCATATGTACATAGATGTCCACGATGGCGTAAGCTTCTTTAAAAAAACTCTTTTCCGACGGAGGAAAGGGATCGCGAAAAGTTTTCTGGGGGACGCCATGGTTTTTGATTTTTTTTCTAATATTATTAAATTAGAATTATATTCAGAAATACCTATTTTTAATGCGTTTTCTTTACCTTATTAAATCTACTTTACCTAACATGGGGGGGGGTCGCAGGATATTTGAATATTATAAAGGGGATAGGGACTCAAAAAAGTTTGGAAACACTGCACTAGAGTACCCCCTTAAGCAAGAATGAATATTAATATCAGCAGAAATTTTTAGTTCTGAATTTTTAATTGAGCAAACAGTAATACATTTAAACAAGTTTACGCTCTATAACTAGGGGGTAGTCATTCTCACATCAACAGCAACCCAAATAAGCGAGCAAAGTACCATCACGGACCGTTAATCTCTATCCACTGAACTTTGAACCGAATCTGGGCCAGCATCTTTGAGCAACGATTTTTGCGGAAATTAGAAATTCCTTTGGAAGCTGTGAAAAGGTACGAACCAGCGACGTGCCAAAGAGTACCGAATTAAATCACGTTGTCAATTAATTCGCGAACGCGCACGTACGCCGATCGAAGCCCGGGGGTAGTAAAGAAAGAGAGACATACAGTTGCTATAAACATTTCGAGCGATCAGCATTCCTTTCCCCTTTCGGATGCCGGCTCTAAATGCACGCACAAGTGTGCTCAATCTGGCACGATGCACTGTTGCGAAGCGTGCATTCGCGGGGAAAAAAAAATGAACGGCAAAGGAACGAATGGAAAAGAGGGCACGCCGTGGGTGGCGGGTGGGTTTGACGGTGGCCTGCGAGGCACGTTTTGGGTAGAGGGGCACGCGGGGGAGGGGGCGGCGAGAGTAGGATAACGAGCAGAGTTGAAGGTAGACGGAACCCTCGCCGGTATAAGGTTGGGGAGTTTGATAACGCAAAGGGGATTGCGCACGTGGGTGGCAGAAAAAGAGGGGTGGAACTGTGGTCGGGCGCAGTCTTGTATATAAAACATTCAAAAGGCTGTTTTTATTTCGGTGCGATTCAATGCATTCTATAGTGAAGACTTGCCTGCCTGGTTGCCCGGATGCCTGCTCTGCCCTCGTACCCTTCTTTCCTACCTGCTACCATCGCGTTAACCCTCCCGCTCCCTTCTTTTGCTACAGCGGCTGCCGCGCATCCTCTATCTTCCACCCTCCTGCCGGTCAAGCCCGCTTCCTGTCTGCATTTCAAATTGATGGATCTACCAAGGATGGAGAGGCAGAGGGAAAAAGAGAGAGGCAGAGCGAGAGAGAGGTGCGGGGGATGAAAAAAAACAAAAGAGGAGATGCGCAAAAGTGGAGTGGGACTGGCAGGGGTGGGTAGGTAAAAGCGGTTACATATCCGACCGTTAGCCTACCTATGCCCCTATTTAAACAGTTTTCTAAACTTTGTGAGCTCCCGCGAGCAACGTTGACTATGGCCCGATGGAAACGAACTTTTTCACGTGGTACGCTTTCGAATCGGCGTTCGCGACCCAGAATACTTGCTGCCTGACGAGCGCGGCCGCGATGTGGACGTCTGTTTCGAGAGATCACGATAAATAGAAATGTGCGTACGTCCAGAGTCGACTGTCGGGAGTAGAGCCAGTGGAAAATCATTGAATGCTGGGCGGACTACGGAGATGTTTGAAATTCATTTTCCGACTGAGAAGCTGGCAACCGGGGCGAAATTTCAGAGAGGCTCACGCACCGTACTTCTGTTTCACTCTGCTAATTTCTGCCCGTACTTTGCGCGAGACACGAGCACAAAAATTTGGGGGAAAATCGGCGCTGCCTAAAAATTCAAGTCGACAAATGGGACACTAATTATTTAGGGAGGTTTAATCTAAATGAAGGAATTTTATTGAATTTTACTCAAGGGATCTATTTTCGCTGAACATCACTTGAATGCCTCTTTTACTGTAAATAACGAGTTTTGAATATAAAGCATATTCTTGAATATATCACGTATATAGAACAATTAAAGTTACACTTATTTCTTGACAGCAAAATTGTTTCAATTATTTGAGGAATTCTTGCTAGACCTATGCTCTGTTCAAACCACAATCCACGATTTCTTTGTTTAAGGTTATGCGGTAAACATAACTCTGTCTATGTACTTGTTACACATCCAGCGTCCCCGATTTAACGATGGTACGTTGTAACTTGTAAGTGGCGAATCGTAAAAACCACCCCGATAATATAAAATCATATGATGGCGAAGAATAAAAACTCCCTTGCGAAGTACGTCGTTCAAACTGCTGTGAATGTGTGAAAAACAAAGTGAAGATCGATTCCGTTGAAGCATGATGCAATTCTAAAGAGTAAGTTTTTTCCTGCCCACGATTTCTAACGTTAAACTGATATATTTCCCTCAACTCTCTTTATATTACCACGAAGATCCTATAATTACGACTCATGAGGTGAATGCATAAAATTCGGGTCATCGAATTGACTCAAGTTTTATATATGATTAGTGGGGCACATTACTCAAAATTTTGTAATAGTTTTTCCCTAATTTGGAATCATTTTCTCCGTTAGTTCCTTACACCAAAATCTTTTCTTACTTATAATACTTATAGATCTACGTGGAAGCTCTGTGGGCGACAAAACATTGAGCTGGATTTTCTCACAAAATTGTTAATGCACTCAGCGCGGTTAATAAGTCATTGTACATCGTGTGCGTTGACTATATCCGCGCAAAATTTAAGCGGCGTGCACGCCTTTCGCTAGTACATAAAATTAATTAAACCTCTTACGCGTGCACGAGGGGAACGTCCGGAAGTTAACACAGGATTTTGCGATCTGTTGGCTTTTAAGTACCAGACTGCCACGTTTTTTTTCGCACCTGGGGCTCGGTTCAAGCTTAAGAAGCTGCCGGATATAACGTAAAACCGTTCATGCAAAGGCGAACAAAGCGACCCATCGCCGCCATGCTTTCGTGTGGGTTAATAATGGAATTATGAATTGCGTCGCAGCTAAACTTAATGCGATTTCCCTGTAAATCCCACCGTAAGCGTCGCGGCCCGATCAATGCAAGCGTTATAAGAGCCTGGTATATTTTGTAAGGTTTCCTCGTATGCCAATTGTAACATTTGTAACCGCGCGAATTCATCGACTAAGTAATTACATTCGCATAAACTGCAGCAGAGTAAATATGAGCAGCTGAATATCAATGGATGAGGAAATTAATTACTTACTGTTAGACGCTATAGTTTTTAGCAGTTGGTAATTTTGAGAACTTATGTGATTGTACAACTGAGTTTTAATCACTGAATTTGTATGGGCAAATTTAATCAAGGATTATTGAATACTCTCAGATCACGTTGCGTAATTACGAATTTTCTTCAATAGATTTAGATAATAATAACCTGTAATGATATTGCAAATATTGTAATCATGTAATTGTTGTTGTGCATATGTAGGTATATGCCCTTAATGAAGTATTATTTATTCTAACAGTTAATTTGAAGTTTATTTGAGAAATACTAAATATCTATATAGTTTAAAGGTGATAGATTTATTTTCACCCATCGTTGCTTCTTATTTCTTCGTGCATCAACTCAGACTTATTCAATCTAGAAAATATATACACCTACACAGTGTTCCACGTAGTAATGTTTAATATGTGCAACAGCTTCAAAAGAACTGCAGGTTGCAATTGAAATGAGCTACCCTGCGCATGGAACAAGATATTGTAAGGCGTGGGTTAAAATCTCGTTTCCGAGAGCAGGTAGAGGAACTGCCTCGTGTGAAATATAAATCCTTAATTCGAATTTATAAAACCTAAAAATAAACCTGCTCCTCGAAGCGAGTTGCAAAGGTTCGTGACTCGTTCGCCTCCCGTGGATCTC
This sequence comes from Andrena chrysosceles, assembly GCA_963855975.1. Lineage (NCBI taxonomy): Eukaryota > Metazoa > Arthropoda > Insecta > Hymenoptera > Andrenidae > Andrena > Andrena chrysosceles. The sequence goes on along the minus strand of OY979767.1, from coordinate 106,702,087 downwards.
GTCATTAACATACTAATTGGCTGAAAAATGTTATTGTTCACCGTACCAGTGATGCATATTTACGCACGTGCCGTTGCATATGATAATTAAGAATTTTTCGCGTGCACGTTACTCGCGTGAAACGCCCCGCTGCTTGGAAGAAAGAAACCGCTATTCAAGCAAGAATAACTCTGACACTCTGGATAATCGTGGAACAAGTCGCAACGTTCAATCGACCAACAATTTTTTCCATTCCACCCGGACGCCATTGGAAAGACGCACTTTAATATTTACTTTCAAACTGTTTTCATCTCCCAGCGATCAAGTTTCCAAACAGTCCCGACGGGGAAGTCCTTTGGATATCCCGGAGAAGGCAGCCGCCGCGCGAAAATCTATTTAAAAACTTCTATACGGCAAAATGAGGCGGGTAAACAATTAAAACTGTTCTAACGAGTTCCATGAAACCAATCGGAGGAAGGCGGCGTCCGGTTGAAAAAAACGAGTCGCGGGAACGGCAGTTTTCAATTCCGCCGCTCCGCCGTTGTCAGATTTCACCCGGGCAACGTCAACTTAAACGGAAGTACACCGAACCGCATCTGAAAGTACAACAAAGATTTAATTGGAGGATTACACTCCACTCTGGCCCGTATCCCGCGGGCGGACGCGACTTTTATCTACGAGCGATCGGCTCCGGCATTTTCCCCGCTTGCGGGGGCTGGTTTTTTGGATTCCTGGCTCGTCCATGCTTACCGTCGTTAGACGGACGGATTTCAGAAAAAGGGGGTAGGATCGGGGGGAGGGCTCGATGGATGGTGTACGCGAAAGAGAGGGGTCCAGGGGAAGCCTAGGAAGACAGAGGTGCATCGTCCCACGGTTAACAGTGGCCTGGTAGTTGCAGCTAGCTGCCTAAAGTATAGCTAGCAATGTTCACCAAGGCGGAGAACAGACACACCGTGGCAGTTAGAGGCACGTGAGCCGCATGCTAGATGGTCCCACATATTCTATCCGACGAAGAATCCTTCTTCTCCTCCTCCCCCTTACCGTTCTATGACCCCCTCCCTAGACCCGTCCCAACGGGCCCCCTTCGCCGTGCTCTCGTTTCAGGCCGCGTCGCCGTCGAGGAGTTGGTTGCTTCCGTGCCATCTTCCAACCAGACTCAATTTAACCTCTACATAATGCCCCCCTGGTTGCTTCTCCTTATCCACGCCGCTTGAGAAACCACGCACGGTGCGCGCCGCCACGAATTCACCTGTCCAAGCTGACGGAGGAGTCACGAGCATGAGCAAGCTTTAATTAAGGCGACACTGCGGGACACCCCTGACCGCTCTATCGAATTCAGGCGAGAACCCTCGTACACTCGATCGATTCACAACGATGCAGTTCAGGTTTTCGAAGGTGGAATAATGGAGGTCAGGTTTTCAAAGGTGAAATGGTAGAGTTCGGGTCTTCTGGCTGACCGTACGACATGATTATAGCAAATGATTGTTCATGACAGTGTGACCTGGTTTAGAGATTTATATTGTCTCCGCTGGTGACCCAGTGTACAAATTATTAAATCGATCGTGGTCGATTTTTAAATAAGTGTGATTTCACAGATTTTCCACTAGGGATGAGACGATTTGTATTTTCGTATTCAAAGTTGGTTCCAGGTGACGAGATATCTAATCCTAATGTTCACATTTGAAGAAAACAGGGTGTAACTAGATTTTGACTTATTTCATACTTGTTGCGTAGTGCAGACTTAACATTGTTAATTAACTGCACGCGTGAAACTACATGCACTGGAAATGATAGAAAATACAAACATATCATTCTGTTTGTAAAATTACTGATGATTGTAAGTCTGTAAGTGCCGTGAAAGGAAATAGATTTCACCAAAAATTATCTTAATTCATTTACATTACGTGAAAATTTACAATTTGTAACTTCAAGTTTTTTGCATGCTGCTCACATCACAAGGAGTTAATTAGATTTATTGCCAGAATGCTCACTATCGTATAAATAAGACATCCTCACCTGTATGGTTGTCAATGGGATAGGCAATGTTATGCATATCGAATTCGATTACTTTTTACAAATGATATCAAGGATTTTAATGGAATTAAAATGTGATGTAATACACGTGAAATTATGGGGGGCTTAAGTTATCGTGCCGCTAGTTTTGAATCTTTTCATCATGTTACGCAATATGATAACATATCTGAAAATATTGCATAAGTGAAATATATTTAAAGAATGGACTTTTACGATAACGATTTTAAATAAGGAGCGATCGAAAGTTCGATATCGTGTCGAGGAATACATTTATCTTGGCACATTCTAAAAACTAAAATCCGTTCATTTTCGTCTTCAGGGAAATACTGCCGGTACGTGAATGCCGCAAGGAAGGAGAAGGTTATCTCTCTGTAGTTTGTTTGAAATACTGCCACTTTTGTCAAAGCTGGACTATTCTCAGTTGTGGTAGTAATGTGGGAAACGTGATTACCTTCGAAGTGTCGTTATCCTATTTGTATGGAACGATAGTATAAGAATGATGTGCTACAAATTTTCAAATAAATTGTTTCATTTATTAACGTTGCAGAATGTAAAACGATAATAAGCACGACCCAGTTCTAGGAATCGTATAAATTTGAAGATTGCATATTATGGATATTCTGCAAGTAGCTTAGTATTTAAATAAATCATGTTTAAATTAGGTAAAAAGCATCCAAAAATTCCTGCAAGCAATTTAATGGATCTTGCTTTGAAGGTGCAGATTGAAGAACATCATTAATATTTATTTTTAGAAAAAAACATCAAGCAGTGGATAATTTAATTTTAATGTTCACATATTTTTGGAATTTCTAATACGGTTCTCAGAGGTCCAAAGCTAATATCCTCTGGAATTGAGAAATGAATGCAACCAGAATATTTCTTCATACAAATGGAGTATAAATGCATTAAAACCATTTAATATATAATAACGGCTAGTGTATAGAACAATTTTCTAAGTTATTTAAAAATATTATACTAAACAACATGCAACTATTACAAGCTACCAGTACTAGAGAATATGATGAATTTCTTTCTAGAATTTATAACAATAATTTAATACTATTGTCTAAGGTACATTTATTTTGAAAATGCAGTTTGTCAAAACTGCGACTAGGAAATGAACCTTCAAAGTAATAAATGGATTTGCATAGTAGAATATAATGGAACACCATGCAACATTTCAACACTCTTCTACAATTAATTCAATGCAAAATACAAATCAGTTTAATCAAAACAGTTAATTTCAATCATATACAGTACTGGAAATATTTATTTCATCACTCGAATAAATACGTTATTAATTATACCTCTCGGATTATTAGTACTAGAAAAATCGTATTGCAAAAATATGGAGCTTACCATTTTAGCCAAAATAAGTCAGATACGAATAATAAGTTCGCACTACGTAAATTTGGGAGTGATGCAATAAATATTTCCAGCACTGTATATTTTCCAATTTTAACGATTTCCGTAAAATACCTACATCTTAATAAAACAATCCAAATTACATTTAGTACCTAACAATCCTAACATCCCCTTCAAACCCTCTTACAGTTAACTACGTAACAAATTACAACTCATCCGAAACTATGTTTTTAAAACACCAGGACAGATGCAGTTTCCTTCGAGTTTAGATAAACAACAACATAAACAAATCCCCCAGTTGAGTTGGCCTCACGAGTCCTTTGGGTGGAGGATCGTACCTGTCCAACGTCAGAGATTCGATGCTCTGCGCGCAAACTTTCCTTCGCAAGTGATATCCAACAGCGAAGTACACCGGGTGGTCTGACTGACGAGACTAATATTTCACTGCAAATACGCATAGATTTTGGACGGGTGAATCCCGTTACAAACGTATCCACGGTCCATAATCTCGTGCATGTATTTAAACACGTATGTATCACAAGGCGCAGCTACCACCCCTCGCGAATCTCGCTGCACTCCCTCCACCGTATTGGTCTCTTTCATGTTCAGGACCTCTTCCCCAGCATCCCCCGTACGCTTCCACCCCTCTCTTCTATTCCCATACTCGTGGGGATAACGTTATTACTCTGCCGCACAAAGCTTTGACATTCTGTGTCAATGCACCGAGGCAGATTATTATTTCCCTCAATTAAAATATAATTCGATAAATATAGTCTGGCGGTGCCTATCAATTTGCCGGATAGTTCGGCTAACCTAACGGTAATCAATAGGTTCTGGGTAAATTCGGACTCCTTTGTAGTATAATGCTGCAACTGCATGGAAACTTTGGAAAAATTACTGCAGTTTTGGCTCAACAAGCCAGAATTGGTTGTTGTGTTTTTATACAGTGATATTTTTCATAGCTTCTTTTTGCAATGAGTTCGAGCTTATAAACACGTAAGAATTGATTTATTAGATGATTGTTGAGTTTTCGAAACTAATTTACTTTGCAATGGAAGATATTTTAGTTTTAGTTTCTTTACTTTAATCACACCCGGGGAATCTGAACTCATCGCGAATTTGATTTCTTTTAACTTTCTGGTGGATTCATAAACCTGATAGTCATATTAACAATCTTTCAGTTTCATCTAACGCGTGTTTAATTTCCTATCATTAAGCACGACTTTCACTACTCGTATCAAGCACTCAGAGAACAGTTTTTCCGTTCTAAAAACGAGAAGTTCTTCCATTAGCGAATGACTGTTTGATCAGGCAATTATCAATAAACAAGTCATTCTTTTCCAATTCCGTATAAAATCGTTTTGGAAAATGTTGCTTCTGACATTAAATACTTTGCACATAATAAGGCCTTCATACTTCTGTCCATTCTACTTTTCTTAAAATTCTATTATCCTGTTGAAATAATATATCTTTGTACTATCCAAGAAAATTTATTCCTCAGGGCTTATCATCTAACTTTCAGCAATTCAAATTTTTTGTAAAATTTTTTTATTATGCTCCCTCTACATTTTTTATGTATCTCCCGCGTGCCTCCCGGCCCGTTTGACTTATCATACAGTTCCATCACTGAATTCAAAATAGATCCTCTGTAATGCGCTTTAAATTTTGATTATACATATAATACTAAAGTGAAACTTACACTTTCAGTTGACAGTGGGATTACTAACATTTCATAAAATTCGTGTAACTCAAGGTGTTAGTAGGAAGAGTCAATGAAAAAACTATTGAAATTTAAGATTGTCTTATGTCTGAATTTGTATCGGCATCTGTACATACCTTTCGACTAAAATATCACATATACAATAGAATCCTTTTACAGAAAGAAAAGTAAGTTAATAAACTCAATTTGACTGAAATATCGTTATTTGCTTTAAGCAGAGCAAAGAAAAGTGTCCTGGGCTGATTTGATCTTAGACAATCCCACGTGTAACCAAAATAGTTAGTATAATAAGTAGGTATGATAGTGCGGTACAGAGAGTAATCAGTACCTTCTACACTGATATCCCATGAGATTCCAGGATCACAAAACGTTGAATGTATCACGTTATGATTCAGGGGGACATTTACTTGGAAGCTACAAATAGAGTTATGAAATTGTATGACTTCAAATAATGAGTTAAATTTCCCTACAACAAAAGATATTATCCTATCCTATCTGACTACTTTTATAAGACTTAGTCTTCTTTAGAATAATACAAAATCGATAAGAATATTTTAAAGATAGCTCGCGTTTTAACACAGCATATTTGTGGTGCGCAAAAGTTCCTTTTGCAATGTTCTAGAAATCACCTGACCTTTAAAATACATACACATTTGCCAGAAGTATCCAGAAATAGGGCATTACGTTTTACTGACGAATATCACTGCATTTTCATATGGCCAGCGTTATATGCGTTAATTAACAACCCGATAAAACTATGTACATACATAATAGCTCTTACGGATATCCAGACCCGTGTTCGCAAAGAGTTAATCTACATAGGAACTTTTCCTTCGAGCACCCCTCATCTGCTTATTTCACACGCTGACTGTATCGCTTGACTTCCAAGAGAACACCGCGAACCCCTACTCACCGATTGGAACGCAACGTTGCGGGTTTATAGAGTGACTCAAGACAAAAATAACGGTGTGTTTCATTCGTGCCCAATCGCCCTTTAAGGGTGAGAAAACTAACCTCAAAGTCAAATAGGCGATTCTACAGAAGAAAATGTTCCAAACAAAAGTTTAATGGTGCAATTAGCGCTGCAACTTGTGTTAACAAATTTTTGAAAAAAACAGATTTCTTTTTAAAAAAAATTTACCTGTCGAAAAAGGACTTTGCTCAAAATTTTGTTAACGCAAGTTGACAGCCTTTATTAAACCCTTGTTTGTTTGTTTGTTTCTGTCTTTTGTAGTTTAGGACTTATAATTCGTTACTCATTCTTCAACAGCCAAAGTGAAAAACAGCAAGCAAAACGTACCACGTGACCAACAATTTCACGTTTAATTTGCCTCGAAATTTCAATTAAGGGCATTCAAGGAATGCAGTCCTTAAGATCAGGGGTCGCGTCCCGTTGCTGCAAAGGGTGAAGCGCGCTGCTCTCCATCGAGGGAGCCCGTGACACAACAAAGTGGAATAAGTACCCAGCGGGACGCGCGGAACGGACGCCAGTCACATCCCGAGTTCCTCCGGACGGCAAAATAAATTCGCGTCAAGACAAATAAGCGCACTCAACGCCTTCGCCATTGCCTATCCGCTTGTCCACCTTGCTGCCACGCTTCCCACCCTTCCTCTTCCATCGCTGTCTCCCGTTTTCCGTACGCTACTTCACTACCTTCTTTCTTAGGGAGCCACTCTTCCCCTCTGCCCCTTTCCGGTCTTCCTCGTCCCACGGGGAAGCACCTCGAGCCACCTCGATGGCCTCGAGCACGGCTCCTTCAACTTCTTTCGCATCGCCCAACATCTCATCTCTTCCTCCCGCTCTCCTCTTCCTGCCCTTCCGCCCCCTCCCCCCACAACCGAACTCGGACTTTCTTTCTATCTGTTCTTCGTTCGTCGTAATACGAGCTAAGCGATTCGGGGGCCCCCGTGAGTTTTTCCTTATCTTTCCAGTGACGTTTTTTGCATCCGCCGAAGCAATCCCCCGCCCTACTTTTGCCGCCCGCCAATATTTGCTCTCATCTTTCGGCTTATTGGGGACTGGCGAGGGCGGCCCGCAGCAGCCAGCAAAGTCAGGATCCGGCAGCCCCGTCGGGTATTGGCTGTTCCAGCGGCAGACTCCGGTGCTCTTCTGGAATCGGCGCTAAGCTAAGTTAGCCTGATTTGTGCAAACTCAAGTCCTTTCCTTCCTTGCCTTGCTTCACCTTACTTGCTCACCTCTCACCCACCCCCAGACCGTTCCCACCCCTTTCGAAACCCCACCCTCCCCCCTCGCCGTTCTTCCTTACTTTCACGACTGGTCGATCTTTGCTCTCGATCTTGCCGCTGCTCGTCCCGGATTTCGCATTCATCGACTATGGTTAATTACGATATTGCTCCCAAGACGCTGATAGCTCCGCTTCTCCCCTGTCTGCCCACCTTCTCTCCTATTTCTGTCTTCTTATCTAGCCACCAATCTGCTCCTCTCTGTACGGAGTCTTTGCACTTCGTGTTTGCACGACCCCCAATCGAAGGGGCACTCTGGCCCTTTCTATAAACTTCCTTCAAACGGAATTTTTACGATAATACTCATCCCCGTGCTTCCTGCCCGCGGGGAATATCCTGTCCACCGTTTTTCTTTACGTCGAATCTTTCCTTCCTTTGTTCCCGATCCCCTTCTACCTTCTTTACACCCAGGGGTGTGTGAAATTTGAATTTACTCCGTCGGACGATCCTCAAACACTACGCGTTGAAATGGAGTCAAGTACGTCTGCTATGTCAACGAGATTAAAACACCGCGAGGTGTAGAAGCTTTTTTCACCATTTAGGAAGCTACTGCTACAGAAATTTGCTAATGTGCAAAGATAGTCTGTAACGAAGAAGTTGTTGATCGTGGTAGAGCATATTGTTGGAGCGTAGTTGCGGATGAAAAATGCTAATTGAAAAATATATATTTTCACACAATAAGTAGTAGTTATTCAGTTGATAAGTTGTTATTTCTATTTTTGTCGAAAATATATTTTATAATAAAAATATTAATATTAATGTTAATTGCAATAAATCCCTCATTTGTTATCGGATTTTTATCAAACGTGCACCAAACGATGCAGAATATTTTTTTACATTTACTATTACAAGTAATAACTCAAAAACTGCCAAAAATGGAGCTGCACGCCTCTTGTTGCAAGGTCCTCAATTATTATTAAAACACCAAACTGTCCAATAATAAAAATGTTTTGTAATACCATATATAACAATTGCCTCAATAAATCTTCCCCACTCCAGATACATCTACAAAATGTACAAACATTATTTTATTTATAGCCGGTACCTCAATAATGCATATGAAATTTAGTTATGTTACTCTCATCCTGTCATAGCAGCCCATTTTATCCGTTCGATTTGCCATCGGTCCTTTCCCCACAATGCTAGCCGCCTTTCCATCTAGTGTTTGTCATAGCACACGATCTTTGCCCCATTGAAGAGGCAGTTTGGTCGTTTCTTCAAAATTCGATTCGGACAGTTCGATCGGTCTCCTTTCTTGATAATACCCACCTACATCCAACCCTGGCGCGGTACCTTCCCAACGTATCCTTTCGAATCGAGTGCTCGGAAGATGTCTGCTGAGTAAGACGGAACACGGTGGCTCACGATTTTCCTCGAACCGGTGGGTATTCGAACCGAGCGCGGAATCCAATCTTACTCTTCGACTCCGCCGCCTTTCCTTTCTCCCCCGTTTCTTTTGTGGTAACGACCACGAGCGGGGAGCTCCTTTACCACAATCGGTGATATGTTTCAATAAAAGGCGAAGTTGTGTTTTATGGGATCCGCGAGAAACAATACGCGCGCGGAGGGCGAGGGGAATTAAAGTAGAACGACGATTCCCCACGACTGTTTGCATGTTCGTTCAAAGAAATCGATAGAGCGAAATGCGCTCTGCCTCGAAGATCGTCGAACCTGCTGGAAAATATTGGGTTTGACAATGGTCGTTTGATTGTCGTGACAGTGAAACTCATTTCGAGTTGAGTAAATGCGAAGTAGGAGGAATTTAGATGGGATTGTAAAGCATGTTTCATTGGGCGAAAGGAACTTAGGAATTAGTGTATAAGAGTTCAAGTTTTTTGTCTTAATAAGCGAAGTAGGTACTTTAGATAATATGCAATTCAATTTAACAGGTGTGTGTTCTGTGCACTTACTGTGTATATTATTTTCAGGGGTAGCCTGAGATTTTTGTTTCAATTAATGACCCGTGCAAATACTATTTAAGGAATTTATACCATTTCCATTAGCTTTTTTTATACCTTTGCAGCATTGCGGAATTTTATGTGCATATAACTTAAAGCATAGTGCATTATTTTTCAGTTCCAAGTGATTGCCCCCCTCCCCCCAACCCCGCCATCACAAATATTATAATTTCGAGATACATTTAATTATAGGAACAAATAATATAAAAAAATATGAGAAAATTTTAAAGAACGAGCCTTAGATACTATGTATTGTTATATTTATATCAGTCCAGTAGTTAATCCACAAAAATTTACTAGCATTCAGTGCCCCGTTGTGTCTCCTATGCTCCACAATATTCTCTCCTGTGACTGCTACATGTAAGGGCTTTTAAGTATGAAGAAAGATTGATCACTTTATTTCATATAAAATATACATAAGAACAATGATCTAATTTCATGTGAGACTTGTCATATTTTTAATTAAATACGACGCTGCACACCAGTGGATTAAATATTAAACTCATATTAAATAAGATAAAACACGCCTAAAAAGAATGAATTCTACTACTTAATTCTTATGATGCATTTATCTCTACTGTCTGTATTAACCAGACTATTTCTTAGGATTTTGTATATGCAAGAATCAAGAATGAACAATGTAAACGCGCATGTGCACACATACACACTTAGTGATCGTCGAGAGAACGATAGCGTGCTTATTATGCACTGTGTGTATACTATGATGCTGCACAGACGCCATGATGATCTGAATACAGAAAAGCAGCTTTAAGCAGACGTTCAAATTCAGCGACACGTAATCAGGCTAGACTAGTTTTCGACCCTGTTCTTACTTTCCTCTACGGTGTAGAGACAAATAGAATTGGTCGATTGGATTTGTCGCTGGGCCAGGGATTCGAATGTAGATCTATTTTTCTGCGGGGCTATTATTCTAACGTTTCAGGAAGATAATAATCTAATAACAGCATTATTGAAATGGCTATGATGGATTAATCTGTGTCCCACTTTCCGAAATTTGTATATAGGCTCTTTTTAATAGGTATACATTTATATTATTATTATTCAGTTTTCTTTTTTTCTTGTCTTTTTAAATTTTTTACACTGTCGGTTTATTCACTGTCGGTTATTGTCGGCTTACTGGTAGTGGAACAAAACAATTTGTGAGCTTAATTCTATAGAAATTAACTGTTGTTTAACATAATATTCAAAGCCACGTTCCAAGATGATCACTAATTAATTTATATCCACTCCATTCACAAATTCTTTCTCCCAAACATCAGAAATAGCTGTTGCCTTTCATCCAATCCTGTAAATGTGGTTGCCTCAGATCACACATAAAGTTACCATTCAATATACCACGAAATCGAAACGCAAAGAACGATACCAGAAAGCAATCCCATTTCCGAAAATTGTAGGAAACAAGAGGAGGGTCATTGCTTTAAGCAATTTACGCTGCTTGGGATGTTGATGAATTTTTCCGCTGTAAATTTCATATCGGAAATAGCTGTCGCCTTCAGCCGACATAGGCGATATGACTTTGTGGTATCGAGGGCACGGGAAAATCAGAAAGGGAATCTTGGCGATGGGTGGCGACGGTCGTTGCATGATTTAACTTGAAATTCGTCCTCCCCGTGGTGGCCGGGGTGTAACGATCTGAGAAATTGTACGCTGATATGGAATATCGAGAGGATGGCCAAAGAAGGCAATCTACAGCATCGTACACATGTCTTTCTTAGATTCTATATACTATAGCTGCTGACACGTGGATAATTGTTTCCAGCGATTTTTTTATGTTTTCCTACCCTTCGATGCTTCAAAGTTTCGTTTGACGCGGACATACGAAAGACTGTATAAGCGCTACTTGTATGAAGAAAATGTTTTATAGAACTATGAAATGAGAAAAAATTGGTTAAATGTGTGGTTCTTGTGATCCAATTAAGTCTTAACGAAGAAGCTATATATGTAAGTGTAATAGGAGAGATTTTGAATTGTTCGAATAATAAATGTTTTTACCTCGTTTTAATTTCTTACAGATCAGCATTGTCAATTTATTACTGTGCCAGGATTTGTTTATGGATAGTAAATGTAGGTTCACAATGGACCATTTGAATGTAGCAAGTACAGAGTTTGGGGGAGAAATTAATTGTGTACTTTCTAAATTGTATGACCAATAAACATTATAAACCATTCTATTGTGTTGCTATATGTATACTATACGTATACATGGTATCCCAATTAAACATTATTATGCACTATTACAGATTGTGATGTAATCTTATCATTACAGAACTGATTGTCTCAAATACCGACGTGCCTATATAGTTACTGAACGCAACATGATCAGTGCTGGATTAATCAGCAAACAAAACAAGCACGTTATTAGGGCATAATGGAAAAGGGGGGCTCCATAGAATTTTTTTTTAATTTTAAAATCTAACTTTTGTTGGAAACACTTTTTAGTGGAATTATCGGAAATGCCTAGGAAATCGTACATTACGTTGAAGTGACCACCCTGTATAAGAGGGCCTCAAAATCTTTTAGGTGCTTAGGGGTTACCTGAACACGATTTATTCACATTACTCGTAAATGCAAAATCTATATCACTTCAGCGGTAAATCTTTTTTATTCCCATTAGACTGTGAGATAAATGACTCGAACGTGCTATTTTTTGCAAACGAACGTTTTTAAATAAATACAGGGATTTTACGGGATAAGAGAGAGAACCGTCAGAGAAGTTTCTTTTCGAACTGATAACGTTATCTTCCATTTGAGAAAAAACTAGTGCAATAGGTTGAGAGACACTGCATAGTTAAACCCTCAGCGGGAAGAGGAACGGTGGGTGGGCCACGAAGAGGAAACGGTCGCCATTTCCTGGTGACGCGAAGACTCCCAACCCCATCCTGAACCATCAACCTCCAACAAGTACAGTCTCACTCGTGGCGATCTATTCTCGGAATATTTTGGTAAGATGAACGTAGCTTCCGTTGCATTAAAAAATAGAAGGTTGAAACTGTAGACACTGTAATGTCTGTAAAATCAATTCCCTTCTTTAAATAACATTATACATCATTCGCATTAACGATCTAAAATCCAAAACACAACCCAGAAAATTTAGAATTACTTAGTACATTATCGTAAGTAACATTTAATTTACAATATTGATGTTTTGTCTCTTGTATGTCATCCATATGACCGATTTTCTTTTGTGTACTATTGCGTGTAAATGGAACTGATTAGTCAAATACATTTGTATGAATGTAGTAGTACGTTTGATCATTTGACATAATACATTTAAATTCATAAACTCGGAATGGACTATTAAAGTGTTTTCAATGCGTTATAGGGGGATGAAAAGTAATTTTACAGAAGCTATGCATATAATATCGCTATTATTTTGTTCTCTGTTGCTATATGAATTTTTAATTTCCTTCGTGTATACGACTCATTTAATAAGGCCAAAACACAGCTATTAATGAATTGAAATTGAATGCATAGATGCCGCTGTATTACTGCACGAGTAATCTATGCAAGGATATGAAACGTTAATGAGCTGATTTGTACCGTTTCAACATGTGTCTCAATTAATCGAACCAAAACATGGACCAGAATATAAATATGCTATTCACCGAACGATCGGATATAGTGCACATACAATTAATACTTCGCATCGCCATTGTGCGCGGAATAATGTATGCAAATACAGAATGTTTTGAAACACAGAATGAAAAGTACATTCCATCGTCGCAGTTTCAACAGTTTTTCTGGAATCGTGATACCTCATTTTATAATATTACTTATCCATCATATGATATTACTACACCATCACGAATTTCTGTGATAGCTTAAACAATCATACTTCATTTCCCTCCCGGGAAATGTACTCTACCTCGTCACGAATCACGTCGAACCGCCGAAACACGAATTCGTAATTCGCGTTTCGAGAATGGCACCCCCGAAACGTAGCAACCCGTTGATCGAGCAGCTGGATAAATTGGCCGACGGCGGTAAGACGCGAATTGTTATTCGCTCCTCATCGGTCAGCGGGGATGAAAGCACAACAAGTGACACGCAATTCCGATAGGTGAATTTCAAATTGTTGCCGGGCAAACGTTGCAGGTTGGCCGTTTCACCGTGGCCGAAGGTAAAGCACGGTGAAAATAAATTATGCACGCACTTCGCGTACGAATGCGCACGGTTGGTTGGCTGGCGCTTTTCACGAGAAACGGTTTAACCGAGGGGAAAGGGTAGCGTGCCACTAGCAGAGGGAGGCGAGAAAGAAATAGAAAGGGAGGGTGGCCACGGTCAGAGAGGGGGTGAGTCGGGAGGAGCGGGAACGCGGGTGAAAGCGGGCGAGAGAAAGAGAGAGAGAGAGAGAGAGAGAGAGATGGAGAGCTAGACGAGTGGCAGTGGTAGGATGCAATGGTAAAAGAGGTAATGTGGGAGGGTTGGGGGTGGCTCGCGCGGCATGGAATGGGCGGTGGCAGAGGACTGCAGGAAACTGAAACGTGGCCAAATCGAAATTAACTCGCGCGTAACAAAGCCGCGACTGAAATATTAATTATCTGAAAATTAGTTGGATATGGGTCACCAGACGGTGAGTTATGTGGCTTGTACGCGCGAGTGTGTACCATGCCGTAAATACGTAAAACGTGGATCTGGGGTCCCCCAACGTTTCATCGTCGCTGCATTTTTTTCCCCTCTTTTTTGGGGGTGAGAGTCGATCCCGCTCCGCCCATTCCCACCCTCCCTCCGCGGCTTCTGACTTTCCCGCCGCGGCAGTGCCGCTGAAAACCCATCCGTCGCGTGGCCGCATCGCCGATATAAACTTTCTCGCGCGAAGGACATTTGCCACCGGTCCCCACACCCCCTGCGTGGCCGCCCCTAACCCGCCGCCACTCCGACCCAACTCCACCGTTCCAGGCCCGCGAACCCGCCACATTCTCCGAGCGGCCGCTAACTTTATTAAAATCGCTCCCAGGTAGCCGGGGCTTTACACGAACGCGTCCGGTTTGTCCGCAACGATTCAATCTGTCCGATGGATTTTATCGCGCAGAAGAAAAACAGTACAACCGGCGGGACTGAGTTACGGGCCGCGTTTTTCGGCTGTTCCCGCCCGAAGGTGAATTCATTCGGGAAGGACGCGTTCAGGGTGTTACCGAAATTAACTCGTCACTGTCGGCCTCTGCGTAACAAAGCGATATAGGCTGGCTCGTGCGGGCAAATTCGCACACGCGATTTCGAATCCTGTGTACCGCTGAGTGATTAATGTGCTATGAAATTACGTATTAAGGAGTTTCTGCTGGAAACTTCTGCTGACGCGTGGCGCTCAAGCTTCCGCAGCATTGAAAGAGCAAGGGGAGTGAATGTGGTACTTTAAAAGGGTATTGGAAATTTTTGGTATGTTGATCAGGAAGTGGGAGAAGAATGATTTAGCTAATCGGTATTTGTGGTATGGTGAAAAGTTTCGAGGTTTCTTAGGCGGAACATAGATAGTGTTAGACTACTAGATAAGAGTAGAATCTCGACATCGTGAAGCAGTTGGTAGGTACTTAGAATGGTCAGATATATCGAGTAGATTGATTTTAATATTAAACGTGAAACAGTGTATAGGGTAGATGTCCCAATTACTGACAGTGTCCCTATTACTGTCACTTTAATTATTTTACTTAATAGTGAAATAATGCGTGCAAAATCGTAAGGGAAAAAAATTTTAATGTTAAATTAGGTTTCCGTGTTAGATAATAATAGAGAAGCATTGCATACTGATATTTATAAATTAATATTAAAAGGTGAATGACAGTTTTAGGGACATTGGACTTCCTTATACTTTTTCAATTAATTAACAATTAAAACATACTGTTTATACTATAAAAAAAATTTCTTAGATAAAACAGTTCTTAAGCATTAGTATGCTGCAACTTGGAATGATTTTGAGGCTAAATAACTTCTGAAATAATTAACGAAAGTTACGCGATGAGCTTAATGTGGCAGTAATTGGGACATCTACCCTAGGTAGGTAAAATTTTATTAAACTTCGTTGTTCTGAACTTTTTTTGTTGCCCATTCCTGCTAGCTTGTGAAATCACGTATATACATTTTAACCCTTCGTGGTCACACGGGCTGTATCGCAACCCCAGAACAATTTTCGTGTTCAAATGTCACGCCTTTATGACTTCCAAAGGGAATTTATGGCGGGGAAAAAATGTCGCTTTTTTCCACAAACGTGAAAAATCGCTCTTCTTGAACTACAAATTTCATCATATAAAAATTAGAAAAAGACAACATCTTTCAAGTTAATTCCTTGAACAGTATTCCCCTGCTGGCACTTTTCGTTTCACTCAAATATACCTTTATATCGTATAAAATTCCGGGAAACAATCATCCATATTCTAAATTCCAAGAAAAAAACAAAGCGTGACAAAGCATACAAAAAGAAATCAACTACCACTGCATTCGAGTCTACCATGAATTTTCCCCTGTACAAGGAAGTGCATCGGTTTCTCCAATATAAAACACAACTACCTACATACCCTACTAGTTCATTGGTGTTTGCCTCTTTCCCATAAGGTGACACTACCCCCTAAATATATGCACCGGCGAAGTAAACACGTTTACGGTCAACCCGCGGGTTCGAAAAATGCAACCAATATTTGGAGACAGTTGCAGTTAGGCAACGCGAAAGGGCGTCGAGGAACTCGTCGCAACAGGGCAAAGTTGTCCACACATCCTTTCTATATACATATAAATGTTCAGAACCTTAAGTATACACTGGGGGATGGGGAAGGGGAGGAGGCGGAGGCAGTATGTACTCAGAGTCTAACAAGGGATGGCGCACGTTACAGACACACAATCACGGTCGCTACTAATGGAAATAACACACACCTGACTTGCGCTAACTAACATTTAGTTCGAACATGGCGTACAGGTTCTGTTTGTCTGATTGTTTGCCAAAAGCCCGCAAATATTGGTCGATCCATTTACTATGCACGTTGTGCTCATCCCCGAACGCGTAACGGCGCATACGTGTTGGCTTTCCACCGGTAGCGGAGCTTAAAAATATTTGATTTTCATTATTTCATTGTTTTCGGATTAGCAAACGATAAGTTCGTTCCGTTCGATAACTGGCTGGCCGGAAAAATGGGCCGCCTTCGGTGCCACGGACTCTGAAGGAAGCCTGAAAAACAGATTACCACGGATATTCGGATCGAATTCGAGGGGCAAAAGGGCAGCGGATCGAAAGAGCCAGCGGTTTATCGGCGCAACTTTGAGAGACTGCCGACCGCTGGCTGTTTCGCCTGGGCGTTTGGTATTTCTTGTAATCAGAAAATACGGCGTTATTTGTTGGAAGTCATTGCTTCGTGGAAAATTCACCGTGAATCTGTGCCCGACCGCGACTTCTGCACCGACGATGTAATAAAGGGGCTGAAATGTAGTGAGTTAAATTACACAAACCAGAATTTATGAAACGGCCACGCGAGTACGACTGGTGCGTCCAATGCGTCGCCTGATGGTCTATACGGCACTCCTGCTCCCTCCATTCCCGAACAAATGGCACGAAATTACGTTTTATTTTTTCCCCTCTGTGTTTTCTAACCACCGTGAAAATCGCCAGTATCTTTTGAATAATTAAATACGCGGAAATAACGGAACGAAATGATTTCAGGGATTTTATGGAGGAATAGATTGTAACTGTGTAGAGACGTCATTTTTAAATTTTTGGTCAATTTATATTAAATAAGGCTGCTATTATATATTTGAAGGGTTATGAACGAAATTATGAATAATGGAATTTAAGCAGACCATATTTTAGTATAAATGGAATTGTGTATTTACAACGTGCGAAGCATTTGTTCGATAATAGTGGTTAACGACGGATAACTCTATTATTAATAACAGTATTGCCCACAAAGCTTCCCCCTACATTAAACTAAAAATCAATTTGCATTTTACCATCATACGAAAGAAAGGTTCAAATTTGTAAAAATACTCTTTTGTTCATTATACTTTATAGAAGTGCCCCTGATACCTTTCCCAACAATTATTCAAATTCCCAGAGGAAAATTAATCCATCAAAGTCTCTTTTAAAGATTTCCAGAATTGAGACATCATCAATTCTATATAAATAAAAATCGAAGCCTTGGAAATGGCACCTACACTTGTACCTGACGGTTAAAAAAACGCACAATTTTTGCGCTGCAATCTGCTCCAAAAACATTTACTCTGCAGATCCCTTACAATTATTATGATGAATTCTCCAATTGCGAACATCGTGCCGGAAAAAAATGCGAACAACAAAAGGCCACGAATATCTGCAATGTCCATTTCTCTCGTCCGATACAAAGCGGAAGAATTCCTTCATTAGGGCCCCACAGACATTCATCCCCCGACACGACAAAGTTTCACTGCCTTGTTCACTGTCGTCGCCATGCAATACTCGCGGCGTTCGCGGAGAACGGCATATTCCGTTGAAAGTCATTACGTCAAGAAAAATTTCACGAACCCACGGGAGCGGCGCCTCTGAACCGGCGATGTAATAAACGGGATGAAACGCGGTGAGTCAAATTACGTCAACGAGAATTCACGAAACGAGCACGGCAGCGCGCCCGGTGCATCGAATGTGTATGTCGATGGCCGTAGCGTGCTAGCCCTACGGACGAATGCCAGAAGCTGCTTTTTATTTACTCGCATTCGTGTCACCCGCCCGCGATCTAACTTTCCTTTGTTGTCATAATCAATGCCCACGCGGTCGTTGTCCGCTATTGACAGTCTTGACATCCTTGACGCGTCGCAAGCAACACTGTGGAGTGCACTTTGAAGCCAGACATGAACGAGTGTTTCTAAACGTTGGAAAATTTTCGAACGACTCGATGAAGAATTTTCTGTTTTCGGTTTTAATCTTCGTGTGGACCGGGGAAGACACTTTGGTGCCTTGGTGCACTTTAATTATTTGTCAGTGATGTAAAATACATGCGTTTTTAGTTCATGCAGTTCATGTATATGGACTTTGTATTATTTAAAGGAAAAGAGCGGGAGAATAATTGATAATTAGGGTTTGAGAATTAATACAAGATACTGTAATATATTTGTCAGTGACGCAGCCAGAGGGGACTAAAGAAAGGACTTCGTAAAAAGACAAGAGAACTGGATTTTATTCTTTAAATAAATTTTTATAATCCCCTAAAGAACTTTTGCATTAAAAATATTTTCATCCATTCAACTCGGTTCCCCCAATTTATTAAATCCTGCATGCGACACTGATATTTGTGACCTAAGCTTTGAAAGGGGAGTATTGACGATTCAGCGTTATGAGAATTGAATTCTATAGACAAATAATTAATATGGAGAGCTGTTTTTAAGCGCGATTGAATTTAAATACAAATCCCATTGTAATTGTTCGCATTCAGCAAATTTTATAATTTTATCGTAATTCTGCACAACCAAATCAGTTTTCAAAAGTAAACTCCTGCTGATTTTACGTCAAAATCCGTGTTCTATATTTTTATCAAGATCTTTTTAAACCCAGCTATTCCCCCATACGATAAAGAAGGAATAAAAGAAGAGAGATTAAGTGGAATTCTAGACTATCCACCGCAATCGTTACTATCTGTTCCTCAATTAGACATAGCGTATCCTGTTCGTCGCCCGACTTTAAGACGAACTATGACAACCACCCAAAAGTTTTCGCGACTTCGTTCATTCGTTTGGTCCTCCTCTTAAACCATCACAACTACTAGTTCCCCAAGTTCCTGGTGTTCCATCGAAACTGTCTTTATAAACTCGGCAAGGTTCTATCTCCGTGGACACTACAAAGAAACCTTAACAGAATGGTTCTTCCACCAAACAGCGTCGTCGCGTATTCGAATTAATCTCGTGTCGTATAAGGTGAGAATGATACATTAATTTAACAAAATACAGATTTACTTTAAATAAACTTCGAATGTGATCCTCGTGAAAACTGATGTTCTTGAAACGAATGGAAATCTTAGAGATGAAAAATTCATAAAGGAACCCTCAAATAGAAGAGCACTCTTAAATCGGAGTTTTTGAAAGGAATAAATAATGCAGATCCTACAATATGAGGCATAAAAAAGCTATAGATAGGTGATTGAACAGATATATAATTTTAATTTTTGTCATAAATCATTGTTATTACTTTATTTTATGTGACCACAAAAATAAATCCTACCAAAATTAATAAAACTGATCGCATTTTTCATTGAGCTTTTGGAAAATTCCGAATAACGCCGTAAATGAAACTGAGAGAACTTATGGCTTTTCCAATACCTTCAATAGAGCCCCAAATAGTCGAAACGATCAAGTGATAAAAATTCTGTCAAATGCGTCAGGTATTCACTTACTGCATTTCACAGAGTTCACATTTTTCCCACTCACATAAGCTAATTTCAAATTGCGAGCCCTCTCTGAGAAACAAAAATATTTCCCCGCCTAGCCCCTTTCAATTTACTACGAAAAGTCACCTTTCCATAGAAGGTTTCATTTAACGCGTTCCATAAATCCGACAGATAACTCTTTCCCCCGAAACTCCTGAACTCAGCTTTATGGCTACTCGAAATCACGCGAATCGATCGTGAAACGTATCCAGGAGAACGCATCGATAGGGTCGTAACGACGCGCACACTTTCTCTCGTTGCCACTTTCGGCCACTCCGGCGAATCAAATTCAGTTATTCCTAGCAGGTCCCGCGTAGAATTGGGTGGCCCGGGAGCATTGGCGGAAAGTCTTGCCAGGCTGCGGCGAAGAAGAGGCACGGGGCGGGGAGGAACGGTGGAAGAAAGAAGAGGGAAGGATCGCGGATGAGGGTAGGTTAGGGGGATATTAAAGGTCGAGAGTTGAAACACCGGTGGGAGGGAGGGAGGGGGGTGGGGGGAGAGAGAATATGTGACTGGGAGAGAGACTTCTATTCGCGTTCATTTGGTATTCCGTGGAACGTTTACGCCTCCCTATCTATTACCCCTCCAACTTTCTTCAATCTACGCGTTTTACCCTGGTTTCGCCGATTTATGGATCGGGGCCCAGGTTTGCCACGGGGTTAGCCTTGTTTGAATTACCAAGCGGTTATGGCGGTTAAGGCGCTCCCGCCTGGCAAAGTTTCCAGCTGCGCCCGCCGAGCCTCCTTCGCCAGGTGTATTTTCGAATGCCCATTCGCAGAAAAAGACGGCCCGCGGACGGAAGGGTAAGAGCAGCGGAGGCGGAAGAAGAGAGAAATGGAGTGTCTTCATTTTCTTACTCTCTCCCTGCTCCCGGAGCATCCCCCTTTGAACTCGTGATGAAAAACTCGAGGGGCTAAAAAGCAACCATACCCACGCGTGCTCTCCCTTTGACCGGGGCAAAAGTAGACTAATGCAGACTTACAAAAACTACCCGGCGCACGAAAACTGATCTCTTCGCATCGCGGCCAGCTGCGACCCCGCTTGCATTTTTCTTCGATATCCTTATAACGGGCCGCATCAATAATTCGCCCGCGACTGAATTATTGGCTCAAAGTGATTTGTGTGGCCGGTGGACCGTGTTCTCGCGTCACGAGATTACGTGCTCGGGGCCACGCGGAAGGAATTCATTGTGTTACGGAGATAAAGGCTTCGTAATGGATTTATTAACGAAGCGGATTCGCGATGTTTAAGGTTGTTATGGGTTCGAGTGGCCGCCTTGTTGTTAGAAATTTAACAACGCAGGGGTAATGAGTTCTGAGTACGAGATAATAATTTAATCATTCCACCACTTCCATTGTTCTTGTGACGTTGAATGTAATTATTCGTTAATTAATCGGTGCGGAACGATTGTTAAATTTTATAAAAGCAAACAATATACTTTGATGTTTTAAATACTAATTCTTTGAATAGTTTCTTTAAATCGAGTTCATGGAAGAAAGTACTGTATACTTATAATTTAAATGATGCATGAAGTATTATTTAATAATTTAACCCTTCGTTGACACACCTCTCTTTTCGATCAACTTTGATATACCTGGGTGACTCACACCTAGAACAATTTTGAACGACTGCCATTCTCATCTAAAGAATCCAATTGATATGAAAAAAATCATGGGTCAATCTCAAGGCCTCTAAAATATATTCCAATAGTTTTGAGATTAATATTTTATCACAGTTTTTGAAAAAAATTCTAGATTACCATATTCCGGGAAAACACGAAGAAAATCTTCAGAAAATTGTAACTTCTACAAATTTAAATATTAGAAGTTAAAAATCTACGGAGTTGTTCGGATATAATATTTTGAGAATCAAAATAGTTTGTAAGTTGGCTTTGGAAAAAAGTATTTATTTTGCATATAGAAAGTACAGAGTGTCAAAATCAATTTATGAGCAGCTCACACCCAGAGTTTCAACTAAAACATGTTGAACAACATGTTTACAAACTTTATCTCATTCATTGCTGCATCGTTAACGTTTACATAAGAGCAAGAACAAAATAATTTGATTGACTTCAGATAAACTAGTGACACTCACTTCAATTTGAGTCTTTACTTGTGACCACTTATTTTAATCATTCAATATTAGCTACCAATATACGTTACGCAACATACTGTTAATAAACTGCCAAAGAGATAAAGCAAACTTTCATTCGAAATCGTCTGAACTGATGGAAGGAAAGAAGATCGTCAAATACTGGTTCCATTTGGTTAAGACTCTCAACTGCCACTCTACTCGGAGACCTTCCTTTGAAAGGGACGTTGAAATCGTCACGTCGGATTATCTAATAGTAGAAATAGATTGGTATCGTCGATCTATAGAAACGACCAGGTCGCATATCAGCGAGTCCAATGAGATTGTCTTCCCTGAAGAGTAAAGCAATTCTGTGTGAGCACCAGCTTTCCCAGTATCCTATCAGTAGCGCAGTTTCGCTTAAGATATCTGCCGTCCCTCTCGGAAGGTGAACGACTCTTACCTCCCAATTGTACGTTGAGAGAATTCTTAGCAGATATCGGTTCCTCCTTTTTCCCGTGTCTGAGACTCATCATCGAGAAATAGTGGGTTCCCAGACGTGCACACGGCTGACCGTATATTTAAGTGTAAATTTTATTCCAGTGTGAAAATTCTTTCTCCTGCCATATGAAGCGAGAGTAGATTACATTTTGTATATATCTAATAGACTATTATATTAACTTAATTTCCATTTCAACAGAATAGAGTATATGAACGTGTTTAAAATGTTCGCCAAAATTGTTTGAACTGATTGCAACATTGTTACCACGACGTATCGCTGTTCATACGCTAAAAAGCGATGGAACCAAATTTTACCAATAATGAGTTCCCAGTCGATACCTACTCATGGCGAGTTATAAAAGGGATTTCAGAATATTGCAAAAAAGTACCTACTTCGATAGATGATACTATGTATCGTGGCATGGGAGGCGATTTTTAATTAAGTGAAAGGCGGTACAACAGAATGTTTCAAGTTATGATTGTTTTTACAGTTGGCACAACTCAGGTGGAACTGATTTCATTCAACCATCAGCTTCGAAACAGCCTAGCTCTGTACACTTCAATCACGAACTAAACATGTGTCATCAGTTAAATGCAACTGCTCTCGCCTACATTCGATTGTTTGGACCTTTTTCATTTAAAAAAACTTGATGCTTTTGTCGAAAAATTTGGAGAAAAATAGCCGAACACAACCAGAGGTGAATAAACCGATGTAATTTGATTTGTAACTCCTGAAACGTGTTTAACAGTCGCCCCTCAATTGAAACGGAACACGTTTTCAGCGATTCATTGTTTCATTCTACACGTTTCCACCTATCCTGCTTTGATTTCACTGAAATTACACGAGAGTATGGAATGTTTGATTAACAGCACACACGTTGGAAATGAAGAAAAGTTTTACATCCACATTCTTGTCAATAATGGCATTGAATTCCCCAATTTAAACAATCGTTATTCCAAAGTAGTGTTTCAATCATAAAAAAATTGAAAGTCTAGGTTTTAAATAATTCACAGAGTTCTGAAGAAATTTGGGAAAATGTAACTTCAAACATATCGATGCCACCGAATTACTTACGTACAAGCTAGGAGAATAATATTACAAAACTGAGGCTCAACAACGTTTTCGTTATTATTTTATTTGCAATTGGTTCCTATGAAACTACTAATAATTGGTAGAAAAAATGGAAGAATGTTCGCACGTCTAATTCTTGGCGAAAGGAAGAACAATAGAGTAATGAAAGGAAATATTGATTTCGTTTTGACTACACGCTTTTAACCGTGAATGTTCATGCGCGGGGTCTATCATTCTGGCATCAGAAATCAAGATCTCATGCTCTGGCGTCTAACTGCGCGGTAAAAAGAATAACAGGATATACCAGATAACATGCACGATCGATAGTGCCGTCATATAGGTAGTATAGAACGTTTATCAATAGTACGTAGTTTCATTCCTTTTTGGCTCGCTTGTTATTGTACGGTGTTCAAAAGAACAAAATCATTAAGCACGAGTATATGTTTGCGATTTCAAAAAAAATTTCTTCATTATTTCCCGAATGAGTACCTACTATATCTAATAGCAACGTACAATCAGTTCTGCTTTCTGTAACCATATTGTCTAGTAGTTGAGATCAGTGACGGGGAACACAAAGTGATCAAACCATATCCTAGAATATTACAAATCATTGCAACTTGAGGACTTATAATATGAAGAAGTAGACTGAGCTTTTGCTATCAGATTTAAGATATTAACTTTCAATTATGATAATTCCCTCACAGAGAAAAAGACCAACACTGTTATAAGTCAAATTTCAATGATCACCAGACCCATGAGTCTAACTTAAACACTCCGCGACGAGTGATACATCACCCACAACAGGAAGTAGCAAGATCTATCAAACAGATGGCTACACACGCGAACTTTCCTTGCGCATGTTCAGCAAATACCACACGAGGGAACGGACCAATTAAAACGCGCCACGAAAACGGAGCCCTCGTTAAGTTTCCAAACAGCGAAACCGAAAAATCATTATCGAGGAACGTGCCGGTGGCTACCGGACACGTAGCGAAAGAATAAACCAATTCGCGGCTCTGAAGGGTGCGAACGAGTCCTAGGGTAGAATCAGATAGAGGCGCGATCGATGGAAATCAGCCTTTATTTTGCTGATCGAGTTTCAGCCCCGCTGTGCCATCCCACGATCCCATGAAACTACCGGCCGTGCCTAGTGACGCTTTGTCATCGAGATTTCGGTCAATTTGCGGATTATCCTCGATCGTGGATTTTAACAGCAATACTGGCCTCGGCTGGTATGCGCGCTCGGACACGCGCGTGCACACACAACGGGGTGCAACGGTACCTACACCAGGGTGCATACAACGCGGGACACTTCCACACCTAATAGTATAACGTGCCCGCGGGGACTGCTGCCTCCAACAAATTTCGTTGGAATTGGAATAAAAGTAATTAAAGGCATTCGTGTCGTCCTGTAATTAGCTTGTGTGTGCACTTTCCAGCACGCTAGCCGGGACGACTAATGCGATTCTTGTGACATCGTCGGCCAATTTCATGCCGCAGTATCGCGGCCGGTTATTCCAAGGGACACGAAATGCCGTTTATCTATCTGGGCAAATAAAAGGAGGGAAGTGGGCGCATTACAGGGGGTGGGCGTGGGGAGCAATCGCGGCGCGGTTCGTTCTCGGCTCGCTTCTCGTTTTCAGTTTCGACTCTCGGGCCGATTAATATCGCCGCTAACCGTGTAATATAAATGTAACCGCAAACAGAAGTCAGCAGTCGGCTAATCGGCTGAGAAATCATCCGCGTGGTTATAAGGGTTTTTCCGGGATGAAGTCCTCCTTTCGCCCCGCACACTTCCGGGTCGCGATGCGTAGTTTGCCATTCGTTAGTGCGAGAACAAAGTATTTGGGAAGTGATTGAAAGGGGATATGGAACTTGGGAGTAGTTTTAATCTCGATGTTGAAGGGGAGGTTCAAATCCACCCCTTTGTCGCTTTTCTCGGTTTTTGTGACTGTCGACATGGTGAAGATGTTAACCTTGGTGAAAGTTTCTGGTTTGGTCAACCGCGGAGTTGTTGGTATTGGTTGAGGATTTTTTTACTTTATGTTTACAGCTAAGTCTGAAATAATTAATATTTTTACTAATATTGAAATTGCTGGCGATATGTAGTACTTTTGAAATATGAAGCACGTTCAGTCTCTAGTGAAACGTAATTGAACTATAGTCAAACTGTTCTCGCAGACAGAAATGCACGCTTACATGCCACAGTTTCTTTCAACAGGCTTATTACTCCACACCACCATTATTCTCTGACCTATTTACGCTGGTCTATTGTAGGAAAAATCTGTTTAACTGTTTCCATTTACACTGGTGATCTTCAGTTCTCTTTGTTGCCACTTACAACGAGACTCAGGCTTGTTAAACAACGAAGGAAGTTTTCTATTTCACTTTACTTTAAACCACGGAGCTGTCAATCACATGACTGTGGTGAAATACGTGGAAAAGTTAGCAAGAGAGTGGATCTTTGTAGAAAAACAGAGAGAATAATAGCATTATTCTTTCTTTTATCGAATTCCTTTCTCAGAGAAACATTTTTAACTGAAAAACAGTGAAATATGCATGCACTTGACTGAAACTCAATATTATGAATTTCAGTGCAGACCACTATCATAATTTCTTTTCTAACCCTTGTCAGGTCGCTTGGAAACCATTATTTAATTTAAAGTATTAAAATAATGCGAATTAATTCACAGACCACAAATCTGTACACCGTGAAATGATTGAATTTTTACAAATGTGCAAAAGAAGGTTGGAAATGTTAATATATTATCCTTTTTGACAACTCGATATTCAATTGTAGAAAAATAGTTGTAGTTGTGTAAATATTCTCCATAATTTCAGCTTCCTTTTATTTCCTTTCAATTTCGACACTGAATTGAGAAACACTTTTTTCCTTTAAATAAAAATTTCATCACTGCTAAATATCGTGAGCCACTGGTGGCCCACGTGGCACGGAGCGTGTTAAACGAGCGAAACGCATTTGAATGTCCTTTAACTTTGGAATGGAGTCGATGGAAGACGCGAGGGTAGCGTTGAAAATGGCGATCGACTTCGCGGCCCGTGGTAATTGAAATATATCATCAAAGGTCGCGCTCGAACTTGCATCTCATTTCCGTGCTTAATTTAAAATCTAACACGTTAAGCGGTAGTAGCGAGAAATATTGTATTACCGGCCATACGAGAGCTTTGCGACGACTAAATTGAAACTGTCTGAACCTAAATACTTTCTCAATACCTCTTTGCGAATGGCGCGCAATTTTGACGTTAACCACCTGGCCTGGTTCAACCCCGCAGGCCCCCTGTCGTAATTTCCACGAAAGCTCTTTAATTTTCGCGAAGGCTTAACGTGTTTGGGGTAACAACGCGAAACGGTTCTCGCCGGCGGCGGTGATTCATGGTCGTGCCCCGCCATTGTTTTGCCGTCGTTTATAAATCACTATTAGTTTATAAACAGAAAGCGGGGCTAATAAAGTTTCTCCCGTGCATCACGCCACGAGCGCGAAGGGCAATTTAAGATGTTAGCATTTCACCGCGACCGTAATTATTCTTTCCTCCTTGTCCCATCTAACCTTTAAAGGTTAAATGAGCGGATCACGAAAGAAATTCGTCGATATCCTAACATGTGCAACTAATTGTCGATAAAATCACTCGAGTCTTAGCTTCGCGTAACAGTAACATGTTGGGATCCCAAATTGAGCGTAACACTAATTGTGAGCTTCAGCGCGTGTTGAATGGTACAGTTGGAGTAGGTGCAGTCTCCGTTGTCCCGTTTTCTAGTAGGGCATATTTTCAGGGCATGACCACAACCCTCCAGAGTTGAAACCTAATTTTCGGGACGACGGAGTCGCAGCTGATGGCTGTCATCCACGTTCACTGAACTTCGGCCCGGCATGGGAAGTAAAGGAGAATTCTCGACCCTTGCACATCTCTGCGAGGAAGACAGAGGAATTCCCCTGGTCTAACCCCGATTCTCGACGCCCTCGTTCACCATTAAGTCTGGGTGGGGCTGCTGCACTCACAGAACGTTCCTAGTCGAGCCTCTTTCATGGTCTAAGCACTGGCGAACCAGCTCGAGCAGCCCGGGCTCGCCAGTTTCCGTCTTGGAGACATGCTTCCGACGAACGGTCGCTCATGAAACAAGCCCCAAGCCCTGGGGGATGTTGCTCCCGACAGAGGATGATCCAGGAAGAGGGTTCAAGAATTTCGAAGCATGTACTCGAATGAAACACAGGGTGTGTAATCAAATGCATGAGGTAATAAGTGTACTATTTTCTACTGTACTAACGCAAGTTAGCTACTTTGTCTTCATTCATCCAATTCGGTCATCAAATATATACTACCACCCGAAGGTAGGTATTTGTCTACCTGCGTGTTTTTTCTTTCCCCAAATATATATCCAGGTTTCCGAAAGTTTCGAATCACATTAGAACGCGGGATCCGTAGCGTAAGAAACCAAGGGAACAACTTACAATACCTAGATATGATTTAAAACTGCGACTGTCGGTCACTAGCATTGAAATGCTACCAGCGATTCTTTCCATTCATAAGGACCTCCGACCGCCAACTTCGGAAACTTCATTAGCAAGAAGAAAGATTCGAGCGTACAGCTCTAAAATATTACCAGCAACGGGAAAACTCCATCCATTAAAATGTTGAGCGCGATTCGGATCAGCCTCGGCGGAGCGAGCCGAGAATTACGCTCCGCCTGGTGTCACGGGTCCAACACCCGCCATCAACGTTAATAACTCCGAAATGATACCCGGCGAACCTCTAATTCGACCGTCTTCGATTCAAAAGCATAAAAGGGGAGCCGAACGTACGAGGGGACGTTTGACGTTAATTGCACAGCTCCGATGGACGAAGAAGAGGCTCCTCCTTTCTTGGTATCATCGACAAAGACGGGTTAATCCGTTCCGCGCTATCGGTCGAGTCGCTCGCGCGACGAATGACAATGGCGGTAGACAACAATGGAGGAAGAAAAAGGACATGGCTCGGGGTGAAGGGGGCCGGGGCGAGGGGGAGACGGGGCAGCGAGAGCTGAGCGAGAGGAGAGCGAGAAAGACGGGGAAAAGCGACCGGCGATGGTGGCGAGGGATGGGTTGGGAAAAGGGGTGAACCAGGGTGGGCAGGGGTGGGTGGGTTGGGGCGGGAGGGAGGAGCAGAATCCAGGGAAGAAAAATCGTCGTTGGGTCATTCGTGTAACCCGCAGAACAAGCCGTTGTTACGTCGCCGGGATTCAAGGGGAGGATTGGGGGTTCGATGCCCTGCTACGGGACCAATGTACCCTTGGCAACCTTGCGAAAGGACAGGATAGATACCCCGTGGTAGGGGGAGTGACATAGCAAAGGACATGCCAGAAGGCCGTGGATAACAGCCGAGGTGTCTTCTCCGGGAAATTAGAGAGACGGCGCGAAGAGAGAGGAGGAACGTGGAGCAGCGTTGAACATCGGGAGAGGATTAAATGGCAAAATATCACTCAGAGAGGTGCACTGAGCGCGGAGCTTGGAAGCTCCGGCATTTGAGAGAGAACGATGGCTGGTACGTGACCAAAATATTCTCCTGCGGGTTTCGCCTGCTGGAGGGGCAGGGGGGATGGGAGAGAGGCAGAGGGTGGAAACGGACGGCGGAGGGTTGCGAGAGAGGGAGGGAGTTTCCACTCTTCACCGACCCTGAAATATACAGGGAAAATACCGCTGCCTAGTTTAACGAGGGGACCTTGACCATCGATGTGCAGTCACAGGCAGGAACGTGAATTACTCTTTGAGACTCTTCTATCAAATCTCGGGCAGATCGTGCGGGAAAATTCGATCGCCACGGTCGGAGCAAAAGTGACGGCACACTTTAGTACGAGCCTGAAATGGTATTGAATGGTGTAATCAATATACGGGTTTTGGAAAGTAAAATTATTAATAAAGGATAGAATTGAATATGTGGTAAAGTATAGTGTTGAATACATTACTTACGACTTCTGTATATCTCACCGTGTTTGTAATATACATCACTGGAAACGTTTATTGTATCACTTAAATTTACGTAGTATCCACAATTTTCATAGCAATATGATTGATAAAATAATAAACTTTTTTACAAAAAGTAAAAAACTGACCTGAAAGGTGCGTTAAAATGGATAAAATATTTGTTTTTGAAATCGGTGCCAAAATAAAAACAAAATTAAATCGGCTCGTCGCGTGACATCTCACTAAATTTTTGCGCGCCCTAATTCCCGGGCGTTAGTGTGCTAGTGGACTATAATTGATAAAGGCTTAGAAGTTGATTTAATTCTGTTTCTATTTTAGCACCGATTTAAAAACACATTTTATCCTTTTTAGCGCACCTATGAAGTAGGTTTTTTACTTTTTTTAAAAAGTTTATTATTTTTTAATTTTTAGTGACCTTTGTTTGAAGTCGGTTAAAAAAACATTTATAATGATACCAATTCGGGAACATACCCCTTACAACAACGAAAGAATCATCCAAATCGGTCCAAGAATTACAAAGTTATGCGCGAACATACATTAAAACTGTAATTCTAGGTAACGTTTATGTTAAACGGTGAGAAATACAAATAAATTTTTTAATACATTTTTTATACATTCGTTTATTAATTTATGAAACCCTCATATTATTAGTCAATCATTTTCTTAGCTACACAATGCTTCAACAGCATTCATACGTACTACACAAAGAGTACGTAATTTGATTACTCTTTATATACATATATTTAAGAAACACAATCATTTTACACAACCTTCCAGCACTATCCGAATCGTCAACTAAAGATTAAATAGAATTAATAACAGAAATTACGTAGAAAGTAAGCAGGAGCTACCCTCGAGAGTTACTAAAAGCAGGAGCCTTTAAAAGTGCTGATAGACAGAAGGACGATTCGTCGGTTGGCAGAGTTTGTTAAATATTTGCGCCACTTCTCGCGAGGATTCATGTGCCGCTGAGTGCCGCGACAATTGAGGCGATTCGCCAAAAGTACTCGAAACGCGACACTTGTTAACATCTGGCAGTAAACTTGTTATCTCCCTGAGCGTCCTTATCGCGACGGCCACGGGTTATACTTCTCCCGTATACATTTTACAACGTTCCATTAACGGCATAGTCGCGTTTAAGCGCCTCCCGCCCCCAACATTTTTTCTCCCCTCCCCCTGTTCGCCGCCCTCGCGCGCCGCTGTTCTTGTTTTTCTCGTTTCCGTTTCGCGGTTCTCAAGAGAAATCTCATTTCCCCACCTAGCGACGTAACCGACCCGCATTTTCACCTTTAACGAGCGCCGCGAAGAATAACGTAATGCGCTAAATTAACAATTAAGACCTAAACGGCTGGTAATTAAGCGACGGCGCTGGATCCGGCAGGAACGGCTAAGCCGAGGAAACGAATCTGCAAGATGCAGTGGACCATAAGACGCCCGACGAAGGTAAAGAACGGATCAAGGGAGAGGGAACGGGCAGGGGTTGCTGGGAGCGGAACGGATAGAAAAAAAGGAGAGAAGACGGCAGAAGGGTGAGGCGGATGCAAGATCGAGGCTGAACGGAACAAAAAAGCCTGGATGTTTCTGACGGTAGTCGGATAATGTAAAAAGGTTCTACTTAATCCATGTGAGTACATTGCTAAGCTGTCTACTGGAAGCTCGCTACTTTTATGTCCGCGTCCCGAAAGAATACTCACGAGGCAAGCTTCGAGAAAGTGAAGGTTAAATATGTTTTACAGGAGCACGTGTTTGTGTAACCGAAATGTTATCGGTACAGGGTATATATTCTTTGATTCCTTGTGCCCTTTAACGGAACACACAGAGCATACCGAGGAAAAGTGTCCGCCGTGGTCGATGACAGTCCAGATAAATAATATTTTGGGAAAGCGAAAGCGAGGCTTTTAAAGTTAAATGCAAATGGAAACAAAGTGGACGTTTCGCTCGCGGAATCTTATTTAACTCAAGGAAATTAAATTTATTCGCGAACGAAACGGGCTGAAACTTATTCGAAGAATCTCGAACTCACATTAACGGCCTTTCAGTCAAGAATTTAGCTGCGTGGTCTAATTTCGCAATTCAGTTCACTTATAAACTTGTACCTATCTAGTCGATTATCAGCGTACAGGGTAACAATGAAATTACCTATATAGTCCAACATTTCCAGGCATTTTATGATATTTTAATTCCACCAGATAAAAAGAGTTGAAAGATTCTTCGACGTTTTGAATTTTGAGGTTTTCCTTTCAAGACGTAGGTAATTAGATATTAAAGATCCAATTTTGGTCTGTGAACAATGATTAACACCAGAGCAAGGATATATTTTAATTCTTTTCTGCGTAAGAAATTTTTATTTCTAACTTATTCAATCACGCTGAGGCACTCTGCGAACTTCAATCACTTTTTAAATAAAATATGAAAAACATTATTTCACAATGTATGGCGATTAATTTCTCAACAACACCTAATTCAAGCACAGTACATTTTAAAAAAGCTAACCATCGTAGACCTCACCCTCTTTTAAGACAATTTTCCTGAGTTACATGCATCACTTAAACTCCACTTCAATTGCAATAAATGATTTATAATGTATCTGTTAATTTTCAAAAATGAGAACTCCAGGTTCAGCGCAGAAGCAGTTCTGAAATATCAGAAACACTTGAAATGCTTTGAACCACAGGAGCTTCGAAGCAGTTGAACTTCCATGACGGAATCCCTGAACTTTACAACCAGTCGAGTTTACAACTTCCGAACTCCTTGAATTGTATTCTGATCTCAGAGCTGTACATTAAAAGCAGTAAAACCTTGAACCACGAACTCTTATACCCCCGCGAATCTCAACTTCGCAACCCCGTGAACTCTCGAATCCGATGAACTCACTTTCAACTTTATCTAAACCCCTCGCGTTTACGAAAACCATGCCGAAGTCACGCAACTGCCCACAGAACTTCTGTTTCCACACCGGCCTTTTCCAACGCGACACCAACTCTGCTTGTCTTCCGAAATCTCGTCAACCGAACTTATTCAACCATCCCTCTCAAGCCTTTAAAACAAACCTCCAACATACGACGCTCCACGCTGGCAAACTAACTACACTCCGTACCCAAACGAGAAACGTTTCCGAGTGACAAGTCGGATTAATAGTTGTAATAATAGTTGCGCGGAACGGGCGCAACGGGTCCCGCAGTGGCTCGGCGAACTACGAAATTTACGTATGTAATTGAATAGTGACGGTCCCCCAATAACCGAACGGCATCGTACAATTCCTATTTCGCTGGCGTCAATCAATACGCGAGCGTAACATTCCATTTGGCATGCTGAAACGTTCCGTTGCTTACGCTAGATATAACTTCTCGGAGCGATATTGATTTCTTGGCCCGATACACGCTTGCTTTTTCAAACTCCCACAGAAGCTGATTTCGGATGGAAGGAGCGAGCAAGACGAGCCCTCCCCCTACCCCTCCCAATGCAGTTGGAGGCTTAATTTCACATCTCATAAAACCGCTGAACGGTGGCCCGACCCGGCAACGATCCGCCATTATATCAAAGTGAAACTCCGTCGCTGAAAAACGAGCATCGGCTTCTCGTTACTGTTGCGCACGGATAGCTCTCTCCATGCATTCCCTTTCCGCATGCCAAGGAGAAAGCTTATAAGCGGGGGTGGGGGGCGGGGGCGTTTGACTGGGAGGCTGCGTTACAGACCGACCAGAAGCTCCCACCCTCGATACAGTCGACATATGCGGCTACTTACGCTACGAATACATTTCGTCTAGATACTTCCCAAATGCTGTTACCTTGGGGGACGCCGCGCCGATCGAAACAGAAAAACTCAAAGAAAATCGAAATCGAATTCTACGGCCTAGGATACCCTTGATCCGCCAATGTCGTAAAGAGGAACGGTGAAATGTTTGCGCGGCGATTTTAGGTGGCGTTTTTGGAGATTGCTACTACTGTATGTCGTTGCGTCGGCGAAAGTTTGGTATAGGATCATCGGTTGGAATGCGAAGACAGATGGATGATATCGTAGGTTTCCAAGCGTTTGTGCATGGCTAAGAATTGGAGCGTGGAAAATTATTGAGGCACCGTTCGCTTTTATCTGACACGAAGGGGCTAATTTTTCGGGAGTGACTCTTGTATTTCTCGCGAACGCGTTATGCGAAACAATTTTACGTAGAAGGGGACCGCGGTACGCCCGAGGGAGTAATACAGACCTGACCCCACAAATATCTGAGAGCACCAGTATAAAATTTTCGTGCCACGGAATTGGATTGTTATTTTAAAATGTACAGCCGGGGGCGCGATTAAATCGAGAGGCTGCCCCGGAACAAAGTGCAATGCTTTAGCAGCAGATATTGAAACTTCAATAATGAATACTTTGCATTCCCATATTTTTCGTTCCCTGGCGAATTAAATGGCGAGGCTCGCGTGAATCACGTTGAGAATTAAAAAGGAATGGACAGTGTTGTGGAGATTGTGGTAATAATATGCTGTCGACTACATACTTCTTTTACGTCGTTCGTTAACACTTTTCGTGTAATAAACACGTACTCTGGGTGGAAAGCGGTATTTGATAAGCAATTATGAAAATAATATTATTATTTAAATCGGAGTGTGGATATGTATTTACTTTTGTTTCATTTAGAATGGAAAAATGTATATTTGTAAGCATGGGTTGCAAAAGGATATCGGAAGTAAAGTAACCACGAGGAAAAGCATACATACACCATACCGAGTAATTGGATTTCATTTAATTCAATTTTACTTAATTTCTCATTCGTGGATAAAGTTGTTGCATTTTTAAATGCAATCATAAGTTTATTGTATTTAATTATATCTCTTGAAAAAAGGAAATGCTGCGGCAAGGTTAAGAAAACTTCCAGCGTAGTATATGTGTAGTGTTCCAATAACCGCGTCACAGAAACTTCCGCAAGAATACGTTAACGATATCGACATAATTTTTCTATCAAAATTTCATATCACGAAAGGGCCTTTCGTACTGAAAAAGAAGACGCTATATTCTTTCCAAACAGATAATTCAGGGTATTGCACAAGAATTTTAAATAAAATTCACGCAAATTAATTATAAACTTCTCATCAATTATCATGACTTTCACTCGAAACAATTTATAAAATAACGCACGTATGCAACATTAACAAGGTTTAAAGTTTCAGTCCTACTGGATTGCGAAGTGCGTCTGACCATACACGCATTCACTTCCCTTGTTCGCTGCAGGCAGCCACTGTCTCGCACTAATCACACACACACTACTCACAAGCATTCCCTAATATATACCGTAAAATGGGGGAACATTGGCAGCATAGGGTAACATTGGCATACGCCGAAATTACGTTGTTTTACGTCAGATTAGTAAAACTTAACCTGTTAATGCTATTTATATGATGTGGCAATGTTACGAGTTGATTTTAGTTAAGATGCAAAAAATAAAATAAAATAAAGAAATTTAAGTTTACTGACCTCAGATTAATAAAACTTATCCCGTTAATGCTATCTACATGATGTGCTAATGTTACCCCGGTACAGTAACGCTTTTAACATTTATTAAAGAAGGAAAGGACACAAATTTTATGCATTTTGACACTTGTAGTACAATCACAAAAGATGCAATGTTATGATAAGATACTTAAATCAAATGTAAACATGTTAATTTTTACATTATATAACAAAATGTTTCAAAAACCTGCCAATGTTCCCCCATTTTACGGTACGTTCATTACTAATTTACCTTCAAATTTAAATTTCTTAAATTATTAATAAATAAAAATTGGTCAGCTAATTCATTTCAGGATTTTCATATCGCAAAAGCACCAGGACCATCGAGATGTATTTCCAGAATCATCTTCGTGAAAGTCAATCGGGCGTCGCGTCGTAAACAATTTCGCAAACAGGCCTTGTAATAGAGTTAGCGAAACACATTGTACATTGAAATAGGGAAAAGGAAGAAGAAGAGGCGAGTGGTTAGGTACGAAAGCGATAGATAGACAGATCGCTGACTACGAGGCTAGCACGGTATTGTTTCTGCAATCAAAGCAAGACGCTTTACGAGCGAGCTGCACGGCTCACGGACCTCTTTCCGTTTTAATTAAGATAAAGGCAATAATTCGACCTACGGGTATTAACTGGCTGACAAGAGTGACCGGATTGTACGTAATATTGAACTTCCGTGCAATCGAGGATTTACTGTTCATTTAAATTAAGATCTCTATACACGCGCCCAAACATAACCATTCCTTTATTAATCCTTTTATTTCCCAGCCGGGTACCGTGCTCCGTAACTACCTTCGCATTTACACCGGCGGATCAACGAAAAAATCTACCAGCCATAAAAGCTGCTGATTTTATCTAAATTTGAACGCGCACGAAAGCTTGGTTATATGTGCTGCTACGCTCGTCTCGTCTGAGGAATCGCTTTCTCTTTATTAACCGCACGACCTGTAGAATTTTCACGTTCTCGGAGCGTACCCTTCGCCTCCGATGGAAGTTTCAATCGGGCTTTAACTAGGGGATTAAAATATTTTACGAGCAGCGTCGTGACATGGTCGTATGTAGCGTGGGCATGATATTAGGTACTTCGTTTTAGTACCTGGGAGTAGCATCGATGAGAAAGTTGAAAGCCTTCGTCTTCAGTCATTCGATTTCGTCGCACGGCCCTTTTCTTGTCGGATGAAACTATGTCGGATTATGAAATATGAAAGTGGTGCCATTTTTACCATATCGCATTTGATTTCAAAGCGAACTTCTTAAGGTGCAAATCCACGATGGGACAACAATATCGTGTCTCACTTGACATTTTAATCTCACGAGACAATTATTTCTTTATATTTATTGTTTTTTAATTATTTTCTCATTAGTTTGATGAAATTAGACTCTCATGAGACAAGTTTCATGATATATTTTCAAAAATCTCACCTCGCATGACAAATTTCCATTATTTACATTTAGTTGTTGCTGAAATTTTTTTCTCATAACAGAAAAGTCTCATGGAAAATCTTATCCCGGATTCGCACCTTTAGGGTCAGTATGTTTTGTATGTTTTTGGTCACAGCAAACTTACTTGTAAAAACTGAAGATCTCTGTATTTTTTTAATTGATTCTAGCATACTTCCCCTTCAAAATTGTAGGAGTTATAAATCGGCAGGGGCGTCTGGGGACTTTTTTCTAGGGGGGGGGGGGCAACATTGGGATGATGGTAAAGAAAAATATACCCCTCTTGCTTTTAACCGATTTTATAGTGCCAATTTAATTAA
Organism: Andrena chrysosceles; assembly: GCA_963855975.1. Classification (NCBI taxonomy): domain Eukaryota; kingdom Metazoa; phylum Arthropoda; class Insecta; order Hymenoptera; family Andrenidae; genus Andrena; species Andrena chrysosceles. The sequence goes on along the minus strand of OY979767.1, from coordinate 106,665,515 downwards.
AAAATTTAAAACCGAAATTTAAAAATATTCCCTTTTTTAGTATAAACTGAATAAAGATCAGTTTTGAAAAATAAGCGATTTTTTTCTCAAAAGCCAGAGGGGGCAACTTCCCCTTTAAAGCGGACGACCACGTAAACCAGTGACGAAAAGAAAGTGTTTAAAAGTAAGTTAGCGAATGAAACAATTTATATCATTCCGCAGGAGGGTGGAATTAATCCTTCATAAACTAAGAGGCCGTATAAAACCTAAAATAAGTGAAAGCCCTCGTGCGTCGCGTTGAACTCGACGTATCTTTTTATACTTCGAGTGTCCTTAACTTCTGAATACGTTATATTTAAATTAACAAAGAGTGGAATGTAATCTCTTCGGAACGTGTAATGGAGAACGTAATTAAGAATTTTTATTACACCACTATAGATCGAAGGGCTGCTTTATGCTGTATAGGCTCCTAAAGTAATGAGTTCTTAAGGTAATGACTGAAACACGTCGAGCTGAAGTGCTACGAAATTGCATTGTTCGGTGTGAGAGTGTACGACGGCTAGACAGCGACAACTTTTTCTAAATCCTCGGTAATTGTGTAGATTAAAAGTGACAGCCTCGCCGTTCCAATACGGTCTGTCATTGTGGAAGCTCTCATTGAGAAAATAAGTAGGTCGACAAGCGTGTATTGAAAAAGTTCGCACACACTCCTATCTTCGACCAATAACGGAATTCGCTTAGGGTTTAAATCGCTGAGAATTTTAGCCTGGACAATTGCTTTCCGGTTTCAGTAGATACTTATTCGTGTACGCGTTAAAACCATTATAAGGAGACTTTGAAGTATAGTTGCAACCTGTTCCTACATTTCTGTCATGTATTACACCATTTTTAATAACTTTTTAGTATTTTAAAATCATATTAGTGTTCAAGTTAACAGATAACGTTAACCCTTCGTTGGTCACACGGGGTGTATCGCACTCCAGGCGAAAATTTAGTGATTTAAAAAAAACGTTTTTTTCCATAACAATTTTTTCAAGTACAAATTTCATCAGATCAGAATTTATTAGTCCTTCTAATTTATTAGAATATATCAGTCCTTCGATATTATTAGAAGTTTGTGCTCGAAAAAATAGAATTCAAACAAATACCATGGTTTCATATTCCTTTACAGAATGAGCTCGGATCATTGCCACTCATAACATGTAACTAGAGCAGCCACTATGTATATGTACGCTAAAAAAATATCGATGTATATTAATAGAACATGTGTTACTTAACATTGCTTTTAGTATTCATCTACAGAGTATTAGCACTAAGGTGGCTTTTATGTATTTTCGACTTTTGAATTTTCTTCGCGGCACCCCTCAGAATACTTCCAAATGATAAAAAAAATCTATGTAAAGTTTGAGCTCGATCGGATAACGGGAAAAGGTGCCCCTGGGCCCTTGAGCATTTAAATAATTATTTAATATCCTCCAAGTTATTGATTACATCCAAAAATATGTCAAACAAAAGTTGTAGCTCCACACAAGGAGCATTTTTATATTGTATTACTTTTTCTCGTGCAACACACGGTTTTCGAAAAAAGTCCAAAGAACTGAAAAATAAGACATAGTTTTTTCAAATCTTGAAAGTTGAAATCCTTCTCGAACACTTTTTATTTACGAAGGCGAATACAAAGATAAGAGCCACCCTAATCAGCAATTTTTTCGGTCACTCTATATATTACGTAGATATACTTGAAACCAATGCGAGTATAAGTAGGTAGAAGTAACAATTTTAAACTAACACGTTATTGTTACTTGTATCTGGTGAACCTGCCAGATGTTTAAATATAATATTCCTCAGCTTCAGAGATTCTTTTGCTTTATAAAGAACACGCAAGCCAAACTTCACTTTCCATCAGGCCACGTCAAACGTGAAAAAAAGTTCTAGCCGCCATGGAGAGAAGCATAATTAAAGCCCGCAAGAACGATCGTGGCAATGGAAACGTAACAGTAGCATTCGCGAATGCAAAATCGCGACAACCGCAAATTAACACGACTCATCTGTACACTATCGTGGCTCATCTCGATCATGGCCGAGTCTGACTGGCGGCCATTAAAGTAAAAAGATTGATGACGCGCCCCCGATATATACATATATACGTTGCAGCGGAACGCTGATGCAAAATCTTTCATGATTCGCTAATGTTTTGTAACGGTTCTTGTTCTGGCACATACGTTGATAGATCGTCCCGTTGACCAATGACGAGATCAAGCTCGTGTGTCGCCTATAAGAAGAACGATCGGTGCGCGATTGCTGAGGCGCCGGAGCAAAGAAGAGAAAATAGACTCTGTTGCTTCTGCACATTTACATTCTACCCTCGGAATTCGGTCACTTTTTCACGAACTTGTAGAACTGTCACTGGATCTTTCTTTTGGACGACAAGATGAAACGGTGAGTCAGAGCATTCCTTGAATCGATGATATGTGTTTGATTAACTATCGATTCCGTTTTTGCTGCTTGGGTACGAAAGTCGAAAGAATTTGTGAGCTTAGACTATATAAAGTAAAGGTGAAAATTGAGAAAACGTGTAGCTTTACGAGCACTGCCTCGAAGTTATCAGACAGTCAAAAAGCTGCAGCAGAGTTTTGTAATATAGGGTAATTGTGGGAGAGTTGCCGCACGTTACGCAAAATTGTCACCGTGTCTAAATTTTGCAATGAAAATGTTTTCCAAGGATATATCTTATTAGTTCAACATCTTGTGATTCTACTAGCATTAAAGAAAATCAAAATTTTAATATTTGTCACCTTTAAAAAAATTGAAACTAAAAACATCCTTTGGTAGGAGAGACGCCGCACATGCGGGAGTGGTGCCGCATTTCGAAACACGTTTAATTTTCGATTTAAACTTGTTACTTCTAACTTTTTATATAAAAAAATAATAAAAACAAAGTAAAATGAAACATTTACTTTATACAATTATTAAATTGGAAAATTAAATGGGTACAGTAGGAACAGATATTATATCTGCTTTTCGAATTTTTTTTTATATTCAGTTGGCATCTTAAGATTAAAATAAAAAAAAATGTGAAAAAAGAGTACATAGTCCACAAATATATTTCGATTATAAGATTATTCATTTAAAAATAAATAAGTTGCCTTGAGATACCACGTTAGCTATATTGAAAAACTTTTTCGTTATTTTAAACATTAAAAACATCATTTAAATCGACTTAGTTTCCGAAACAGTACAGTATCAAAGTGCGGCATCTATCCCAAATAAAAGTGCGGCGTCTATCCGAAATGCCTGGGAGAGGCGCCACACTTTCGTATTTCCACGTGCTAAGTCGAAAGTAACCCATTCTGCCAAGGAAATATTCTACATGGTCCCCTTAACGTATTACAAATGTTGTATCAAGAAAAACTATGAATTTTTAGCTACTATATTAGTAAAAATAGACGCGACGTATAACTATTCAGGCAAAGTACGCTAGGCTTACCTCGAAAAACAGCAAAATCTTTAACAATAATACAGCAAACACGCTCTGGCTTGACAAACTAACCCAAATGAACAGCCTTAAACAAATAAAATCGGCAATGATGTGTTTTATTACCGATATCCTTGAAATACCGATAGTGCGGCGTCTCTCCGAGTGCGGCATCTCTCTCACAATTACCCTATTATTTTGTAAAATAAACTAAATGATAAAGAAAAAGAATTTTCAATTGACTTAGAAATCTCTAAGAGTTTCTGTTACTCTATTTAGTCAACTATTTTGTTACTCTATTTAGCCAAATAACATATTGTCTAAAGGAAATAAATTAAATTATTTGAAAATTTCCCTGCATCACACGAGACGAGTTACTTCGTTGTGAAAATGTATTAATAGCACTCAGACAAAAACAGCAAACGTATTAATAGATTTTTGGAGCTTTCACTCAGAGTTAAACAACTCAACACGCCATCCATAATTTTTAACTACACTTTGAGGCATTTCTGCTCTTAAAATAATGAACAACTTAACCATTCCCATATTTCCCTTGCAACAGAAATGTATTTACTTAGTCCGCGTAAAAATGACGAAATCGATATTTCATCGAAATATCGAGAAATCACTCCAACTCGATACCTATGTACTCCAAATTTGCGATGAACAGTGCAACTCGCCGAGACCACCACGAGTTCTATCTGCGATCCACATATTTCGCGCAGGCACTTAAACAAACAACGTACACATGAACACAAAAGGCAGAATCATTCAGGACTCCCTGATAGTTTATATCGGCGGTTGCGCGGACGGAAACGGGTTGATAGATAGTTTCGTTGACCGACAACGAAGCGAAGCTCGTCCGTCGTCCGCGAGAAGAATGATCGGTGCACCATCACGGGAGACAGTGGCAAAGAGGAAGGATAAAGAAAAAGAAGAAGGAAGGCACGGAGGACGAGGCGAGGTTAGCGGAAAGAAGGGTAGTTGGGTACCTGCCTATTATTCACGCGCGAGATAGGTGCAACGGGTGGAGGGGGGTTGATCTAGCTCGATCTAGAAGAGGCCGAGGTGAGGCCAGGCTTGAGACGGTGGGTTAGGGGTTCGTGGTGAATTCTTATAAATCAAAACAGACACGCTATCCCGTCTCATAGGGTGTTTCCACCCTTTCCTGCCCTGGCACCTACGCCTTCTTACCTCTTTACCTTACCTTGCAGCGGCTGGGGAACAAAGGTGAGATGGGAGAGCAATGAGGCGTTCGAAAGAATCGAAGAAGAAAGTGAAGGTAAAACGTTCGAGCCAGACCTAACCCTGTAACAGACCTAACCAGTTGGTTCGATGTGAACAATTCCCTTAACGGCAATTTTGTATGAAGAATAAGTATCAATGTTACTCAACCTTCCCGCGAGATCCATATCGTCATGGACAACTTTATATTGTTTGAATTTAAAATGCTTCAAAAATACATTCTTTGATTTCATTAATAAACACTCTAGCAGTAAATTTCAATGAGTCCAACCAATCATTTCTATTCCCTGATCTTCAACAAATTCCAAACTCAAATCCAATTAGTACGGTTGCTTCTTCCCGACTGGTAAGGAGAAAAGACAAGCTTCCATCTCGGGTCCGTGTGGTAACTCCGCGAATGGGTATCGCTGGTGAGTCTCACACCAGGCCAGCCTTGATCAAACATGGACGCCACGGTACGAGCGCTACATCAACCCCTGTCATAACACGAAACGCGGCCTATTCTTTATCTCGGAGCAGCACGCCTATGGTCTCTCTCGCCGCTGCATTTCCTTCGGTAATCACGCTGGCACAATGGCAACCGTGCAGTTGCGGGCGAATCTCCGCGATGAAGCGAGCCCGCTCGAACCGGGGCGTCAGTGATCGCGGCCGCTTCCCGCAACAATACGGTTACAAGAAGCGCCAGAAAATAGAGAAAGAGGCGAAGGGGAGGAAAAAAAAAGAAAGAAACTTACGCCGGTTCTGGACGTGCACAGGAGACAGAGGGTTGGTTCGCGTGACGACAACCGGAGGAGGCATCTTAGCGTGCAACGCGGCCAAGCACGAGTTCGCCACGTCGTAGATGAGATAGGCGCTGTAGTATCGGCCCGCGCTGCCCATTTTCAATTTATTCTTACCAGGCACCACCGCCATTTTCGCGTCCGACGCGTACACGTGCACCGGCCAGCGCGTCTGCTTAGTCCACCCGATTGCTGTGCGAAATCTCTTTCAACGGCGATAGATGTCGATCACTCGATGTGACCGCTGATCAGGTCCGAGCAACGTCCAGACATCGCAGTCTCAGCTTTAGGCGTACGCGCAGCCACGCAACTGCGCCGTTTCACTCGTTTACCACGACAGACACAGAAGAGCACACTGCACACTGTTTACTTTGTGACAGACCGCGTGGGATGCACTTCCAGGTTTTCGAGTGACAGAATGTAGGGTATCAGATGGGCGATTAGGGGAGTGACACTTCTTTTTAAATGGGATGGTTGTTTAAATCGAACGTGGGTTTTGTTCCATAAGCGTCTAATCTTTAATTAACATTAGTTGACATCTTTAATTAACATTAATCTTTAATTAACATTAGTTAACATCTTTAATTAACATTAATCTTTAGTTAACATTATTAAGGCGATGCCATCAAAATTTGCTTGAAGGTCAAAAACGGGAAATATGCCCTTTTCAAATATCACTCCTCAGTTATGTTCCCTGTATGGAATGACTTAAAGAAGACGAATTTCCTACAAATAACGCTCCCGTAATTAAATCACCCTCCACCCGTACAAAACATTAGACATCAGGCTCAAAGCACGTAACGAGCACATGTAAAATTATTAAACCAACACTCCTTCATAAACCCGGTATATAAATTGCACTCCGTGTTAGCACCAATTTGAACAAAGCTTCATCACCGAATAAAAACATTCCTGACACGATCCCGTCTCTGCGCAAACGCAGCCACCGAAGGCACAGCAAAGCGATACGTTACCGTAAACTTCCTGTGACCTCCACCAACGAACACCCATAAAAAACCTGGCTAACCAATCACGTCACTTGAACAACAATTTCCCTAACACCGGCACCGTTAAACGGCCATCGTGCCGCGCGTAATCGTCTCCCTTGCCAAACGCCAGCGCACTCATCGCCATAATTTATCGACTGTCGTTGGCAATTGCGCGCCAGTCTCCCAAACAGTTAGCTAACCGATGCAAAGTCGGATCAAGTTGGAGCCCGCCGAGTCTTCCTACACTAGCGCGGATCGCCACGGAAAGTCGCGCGTAACCCCGTTTCTGGCACGTACACACAGGGTGGCCGATCGACGCGGAACGACGCAGACGGGGCGCCGCTGCCTCTGCTCGCCGACGACGAAAAATCACTCGAGTCAATTATTCCGGCTCCAATCACCCGGGCAGCGGTGTTTCACGGTGACGAGACGCTGGTAGTGATTTCGATAGTGCTCCTCGGACACAGAGCCGCGATATACGACGACGACGACGGCAGGTCGGAATCGGTGGGCTGGCCAGCAGAACGGAAACGGCGCGGTTCTGCGAGCAGGAAGCCTGGACCGGAAGCGTCACGAGTCAACGGGCGCCTCTCTGATTGCACGCCGCGGACTCGGATAGATAAAAACGATTGTCGGCCGGTTACGCGGCTTCCATTTGATTACGTCGCCGTTGGTTTACGCGTCGATGGTTTTAGGGCTTCGGCGCATTACACGGTTTCTGGCGACAGTTTAGGGAAACGAATTTTAAGTCTCCGGAGAATCTGGGCTGGTGAAACGAGAAATTGTCGATCGCGGATGGCGGAAAAGTTCCTTTGTTCATGGTGGGGACACAATAACAATTGCTAACGCTGGATTAAGACTCGGAACATATCAGAGGAACTCGAAAAAATATAATAGTTCAAAAGTGAGGGATATTTTTATTCAAACTTCCCTTAACGAAACAGCAATTCTCGGCACGATCTGTTCGACGTTTGTAAAAGTGATTATACCTATGCAGTCAAGAACTCCCGCTTGTACAAAAGGCGAAACAAACATTGAAGTATAATAACTTTTTTTATATAGCAAAAATCAAAACTCCCTTTTATCTGTATTTTGTAATTGGAATTATAGTTTTCACACGCAAATGTACAGGAAAATCGATTAACATTCAAACAGAACAATTAACAATAAAGTGCTATTTTTTAATGTATGATTTAAACAAATAGGGATTTTTTAATCTCTTTGCACAGCTGGGTTCTTTATTGTAAAATATACCATTTTTCCAGGTATCCCGTTCTTCTAACTGCTGTAGTTTCCATGATATTCAAGCAGATATGTTTCTCACCCTCAACTTTAAGGTCCGTTTTCATTTCTTCAATATGGGTGTATTATTGCTGAGAGAAGTCATCACGGTGAAAAAACAATGGACGTCGCATGGTTATGCTCAAACTATTGACGCATATAATTATCATCGGAGTCAATTACATGCCATTTTGAGTCGTGAATGGCGTGAACCGTGAAAGGAGCGTTTCATGCTGCTAAAGGGAACATTGATGCGTCACCAAGGATGCAACAAGTGATTGTTTAAAAAATTTATTCGTAGAGAAAGTTTCACATCTGATTAATGTATATTAATACGGTAGGACTTCCAGTATTCAAACACTAATTGTCCAAACGTACTATTTTCTTCCCTGATTAGATAGATACAAACTCATATTTAATTGGCACAAGTACGGTAATTTATATTATAAATTCTTATTTTCAGATAAGAGGAAAATGCAAAGATAGTGATAATGAAAATGTGCCTTCTTACTCCAAGAATTTATGGCATTAGATTAGGTGGTCAGGCTCATTAGCAGCTGAAATAGAATGCAATTCAACCTCAGCATAATACGTTAAGAAATTGATGAAATTTAGAAGTAGGAAAGATGTGGAACGCATAAGTTATTGAGAAAATAATACATTTATGTACATATTATTTTGCACTTTTAGAATTCCCTGTTGTATTATTCCATCTTAAATGTAGAATAATCATCAGGAGGAAAGTGAGTGAAGCACTATTCGAAAATTGCCTTATCCGAACGGTCATGTTTCTCGAGTAATTCGGTTATTGAACGTTCCACTGTGATTAGGGAAAAATAATTCAGGCAGTAAGAACCTTATTGTAAGCCCACCACTTTAAAACATTAAGAACTACGCAATATCTTCTACAGTTCTAACTACGATACTACAGTTTTAGATTTTTCCTCCTCGACGTTATTGACACAGTTACTTTACTGAACACCAACTGAGTAAATTCTTTATTCCGAAGGAAAAGATACACGAGTACAAAGACAATAATTAAAAAATCAACACGTCAAATTTTAAAAAAAGCAACCATCTTAATGAAACAAGTAGGTACCCAAAGAACATTGGATTTTAAAGACACAAATACGACCCACCGAAAGAATACTATTAACAATCTAATTACTACATAAAACACTCAAGTAAACGAGAAAGATTTCGCGAACTTTCCCAGTCCTGGGAAAAAACCGACCCACAATCATAAAGTAGTCAATTTATATTCTGAACGCTACGATTACCGCATAATGCGATAGATACCCTAGTGACTCGTTGAATAAAACTTAGACAAATTAATCGTCTACCAATCGCAAGTCTGTTTGCTTTCTAATTCACCTAACTTTCTCGTCGATTCGCATGTATCGATTTAATTAATCGCACTTCTAAACACACGAACACAGGACGTCACAACAATTACACTATATGGTTCGAAGCAAACATCGCAGCAACTGTTGGACGTGTCCGACGAAGCACGAAATCCCTGTCACCATTGTATTAGAAATGTATCAGCACTTTGCATTCCGTCTAATCTATGCGACGTTACGATGCATTGTACAGGTCGCCTGGAACTAACGCAAAAACTGTTTCAACCGTGGAACTTGGGGAAACGAACGACATGATTTTCGCGTGTTTTAGGGGAGTAATTAGAAAGGAGTCCCAAAACAATCGAGTACGGCGGAGGTGTGCGCGCACAGTATCCAGTTCGTTAACACGAAATACAGCAGGGTTTGCCGTTATCACTGTAATCGGCTGCCTACCGACACGAACAGCGAAGGTCACGGCGCCAAAGTGCGAAGCCACGGAGCACACGTCACGAATGCAAAGATAATGTCGCGAATGTTGCCCGAATATCGTGGCCAGTACTAAAGCGGCTGGAGTTGCACTGAAAAGCAGCCGACCACCTAGCTTAAGGAAGCGTGAACAAACACACCGACACGTTGCTATAAAGCGTGCGACAGTGGTTGAACATGTGCGGGGTACACACAGGTGCGTGGAACAGTAACGTCAAACTGGATGGACACCTACTACATACACGTGGCAACGTTTCTCTATGACTTATGTAAAATAGAAGATACTTGGACAGTGAAATATTCCACGCCCTACTGCCTGCGCATTATTATTGTTGAGTAGAAGAATATGGTAAAAGGTAATTGCGTAGCGCTGCACTGTGTCGTTTGTATTCAGTAAAAGGATTTTAAGGCAAACGCGAATGAAGATTTTGTATATAGTTTGTTTTGTGTACGCTGTAGATAGTAGAGTTTAATGCAATGGATGCATTATTGAAAATTTGACAAGAAAATCAAATTTATAGATTTGCACTTAGCCTGTGTGTTTGGTCATGTATGGGTAAGAATGAAAAGAAAATGACCGAGTTGTGCAGAAAGCTACCAACAGTCAGTGATCTGAAATTGTTTGAAGAAAACTATTTAATTCTTTTTTATTTATTAGTGTGTACCGCGGTTGTGGAAAAGATGAAACTTTTGAGCAAAAAATTTAAGCTCAGGTTGAAAGCCGAACCTAATGCACCATCGTAAAAACGAAGAAGTTGAATGTTTAAATTTACACGAATACCTTAAAGTGTAATAACTCAGTTGCTTATTAAATACAAAGTTATCAATTTTTAAAGATTAGTTGACTGATTGAGTAATTACCACGTATACAATTACTATGTTCAAAATTATGTTGCAATGTAAATTAACTAAGAAACAGTAGGTATAACGTGCTATTTGAAAGGACATGAAATATAGAAGTAACATTTTAAATAATTGTTCGATGACCAGACTTCCGTTCGCTCTGAGTCACCAACCAATCTGACTGACAAGTACATACTGTCTAGCAGCTACTTCCAAACATCTTTTACATATTTATCAGCGTGCTTACTTTCCACTTCAAGATCCCATTTTGTACGAACGTAACATACTCATTCACTAGTTAAGATCTGAGATCGTTGTCTTCCACCTTGACACTTTCCCACATATAAGTATATACATCATAGGAAATTGCGCATTGAAAACTCGACCAGCAGAAATTATTGGATTGTAGAGAGACTAATTTTGCCAATAGACCTTAGATACTATATTACGAAATGGTGCAGAGATGTGTCTCTTATAGGTAGAATTGAGCTATCAAAAGACACCCTGTGTTCGAAGCGGCTTCTATTTATCTAGAAGGGTTGTATCAAATGACGTCCTAACTTGGAATACTTCGGAACATTTACCCAATATGGGTACGCTACAAATTACCGTCCAGAAAGTAAACGGAACTTCTACCCTTTAGAAATAGTGATGTACTACTCAATTATGGTATTTACACAACAACGTCGACTCGCAGAGTAAGTGCAGGGAAAGGGCAGAGAAAGTCTCAGCTCAGAAGGGCTGAGTGTCAACGGAAGATCAGGCAATAAACAAATTTACTTAAGACTCAATCCAAATTTAAATCAACAGAGTTTAGTAGTCCAGGGATATCTACTCCATTTTCTACGAATACTTAATTCACGTCACGTCACGTCACGTCAACTCGGTGTAGTCTAACAACACTAATTACAACTCATTCTGCATTAAAAAACTATCACTAAGATGTATCATGTTACTAAAATTTAGCCAATCTACATGTTTCTTGCCCAAGTTCCAAAACAATGTTATTTGAAAGGTGCTCAACTGTAGTTTCCAAGCTAAACGAAGTACATAAATCACTTCGTAAACACGATTCGAAACGTGACGTTTCGGTCATTTATTCTTCGAAGTTTCTGCGTGAGTGCGAAAAACATAGGATAGGTGAATTGCATGTACAGGGTGTAGCAAAATTCGTGGCGTAAGCAAGCATAGAGTGATTTCTCCTGTAAAAATCTGTCAAAATTTTAGAATAAATTCTTTTCGCGTTCAAACTCAACGAAATAAAGTCGTCTTTCTAGAAAACGGAGCCTCGCACAATGCTTGAAATGGTAAGTGACCATTCTTAAATTGCGTAATGTTAATTTTGGCGAATTCTCACCCCTCCCTCCCCCAATATAAGAATTCTTAAGATTTGATATTCCAACCCCCTCCTTCCGTAATATTTTTTGCATTTAATTTTTTGAGTTATTAAAATTCTGTTAAAGGTTTATATAATTCATTTAACTGGGATTCGGAAAATTCAAACTAAAACTACTTTTCTGGAATATTAATGATACAATTTGTATTTATTGAAAATTAGGTTAAAAAGTGTTACGTAGGATGCTACCTGACTCCAACCTCCCCCCTTGTAAGAAAACGTAAGAAATTCGCCCCCCCCCCCAAAAAAAGCCTTACGTAATTTAAGGACGTCCCCTAACTCAAACTAGATTCGATTCTAAATGGTGCATAATAACTAGTATAAATTGAATTTCGACCGTAAAAGTTGTTCTAATTAAGGGCGTATAATAACCCAAATAATCGGATTATTCTTCTTGGTAGGTCGTAACCCGGTAAACCAATTTCTCGAGCTAGTTACACTGTTACATTGTTTGTTTAATCCTCATATATTATGTATAAGAGGCTGTTTGTGTGTGCGTGCACGTGTATGTAGTGTGTACATTGCATGGTATGTCAGTCAAAGCCTATTCTGAGCGGGTTAACATGCTCCGTAAACTATTTGGGAATGTAAGTTCCTGATTGCCACGGGTTACCTACATTAACCTTACATAGGTAATCCGTATTTTAACTTGAATTAGGTGATGCGAGACCCCGGAGTGAAGATTATCGATTCCAAAGTTATCGCCAATTTTTGCACGAATAATCCAATTCGTCTTCACTCGTGCCGCGAATTTTGCCGCAGCCTGTATAGTTCGGTAAGCATTGCCGTACCAGAGGCCACGGTATCGTATCGCTGGCCGATTCGCACACCGAGGAACCGGCTGGCTCGGTTACGTCGCGAACGGGCCGACGACAATGGGCGCGCGACAGGAAGGCGGCCGTATCAAATGCTTAACAGTCGACACAATGCCACGTACACAGGCGCGCAGCTGCGCTCGCGAACGTGAGGCCCGGCCAATGTGCGGCACACGTTGTCATTTCCGTCGCGAAACATTTGACCACGTTACAACGCTAATATCGCGAGCGTGCCGAGGGTGAGAGTTGAATATTTAATTCGCAGGCATCGCCCCGAACCTCCTGGTGCGCGACTGTTTCCTTGGTTCTTTCTCCGCGCCCGGCGCATCTAGACGGAGTAATTAATCTTGCGGCTTTCTTTGGAACCGCCTGCGTCACCAGCGAAGTGCTTTCGGCGGCACGATGGTAGGAAGTGTCTGTCACGATAAGTTTTTAATAAAACTCGTTATGGCCGTATGATAAATCAGACCACGATTCATTGTGCTTCAGGCTTCCCGTTCTGGATTGATGTTACTGGAACGATTTCGTTGCGAGCTGGACAAGGTTCTATTTAGTCGCGTATTATTCGTATCGCTGTGTAGGAAGTGTGAATGATATGTTATCGCAGGCCTTCTGACAACATTGTTCCGCTGCGTAATGGTTTTGAGTAGATTTTTAGTGTGGTGAGAAGATTTATATATTTTTAACAGCAATTAGACGATTTGATTGATAGATTAGGGGTGTGGTGGTATTGGGAATTAAATCTATATATTTTGTTTTTTCAGGTTGGGACCCTGAGGCGGCAACTGCTCATTGACCGCCTGTTAATTCCGCCACTGACGGTGATGTAGGCTGTTTTACTTACAATTAGGTAGTAAACAAAGATTTTAATAATTATCCATGTCTTTTTACAGAAGCGAGGTATTAGTCACGTCTAAACCTAAGGATTGTTTTGGTAAACAACCCACGAATGGTCGTAGCTAACGTCATGACCCATTTACAACGAAAGATTTCATTTCTGTCACTTCCCTTGAGATGAGCACAATTATTTTCAACGGCATTTAAATTAACCCTACATTGGTATGCCCATTTATTCGTTCTTCTCGCGTGCATCTACAGCATTGAAATACTTAAACTCTAATAAGAAAATTATTTCAGTTACACAGCAATTTGTCAAATCTAGGTATGCATGCAAATTAATTCGTTTATATTTCATGCGTATTCGCATCATGTCTGGGATTAGAGACGAATATTTAATTATTGGCTACTTTCAGAAACTTTTCGGTTCAGAAGAACTCCTGTCTGTGTTAGACGCAGTCGGACAGGCATAATTAATCTTGTACTTTACTTTCGTGGCTGTACCTGGCATAGATGAAACGTTACGTGAGTACGGTGAATTCTGAGGTAAGTAGGAGTCGTTGATAGTACAAAAATAAAAAACGAAATTTCATGTAACTGCATTTTTTCTGGCTAAATATGCCAAACATATTCTTTTTAAAACTTATTACTCATGTCACTTGCATAACGATAAGAGCATCTTGTCTGATTCGTTAAAATTGTCGCAATAGTAGCAACTTGTTACTAAAAGCTACAAGTACGAAAAATCGTTGAATTTCAGAGATGCACCTAAGGTGGAAACGGAATTTTGTATACCTACCTAAACGTATACATACATTTAAGGGGAGGTACTGGCCTAAAAATCGATTTTTTTTTATTTCATTTCTCGAATGTTCAATCTTTTAAGAATATGTGTTGAAAAGGATTATGTGAAATTCGAAAAATTCTTGAAGTTATAGGCATTTGAGGAGAAAAATTAAAAATTGTGTGATTTTTTTCTAAAGGTGAAAAAAACTTGCCTTTAATGATTTAAATTAAGCCCAAAAAGCTAGACTCCCCTAAAAAATGCTTAAATACCATTATAAAAGGCAACTTATGCCAACTATTAAAAGTGATGAATAATAAAGAAAAATTTGGTCCCCATATTTCGTTTCACCCTACTGCGCAACGCCTCATGTGCTCTTCTTGCGAAAGTACATACATATACATATTTACATATGCATACAGGAAATGAGAGAGGACTTCCTCCAAATATTCCTTCCCTGTGTGATTACAATTTAATGTCACAAGTGCATTATTTAATCTAGCAGGCTCTGGGGCGCATCTATGCGGAATGCAAGTCGGGATTGTGGTATGTCTGCAAAATCAAGCTTGTAACGCGACTGAATGTTTCGCAATGGTATAACAATGTTTCTGGGGTGCTGGTCCATTTACTCGCGCACGTTTACACCTGGCGTGTCCCGTTAATCCACATTCCAGTAATCTTCAAGCAGCGACAATGTCATCTCCATTTTCAATTAATCCTTTAATGACCACATGAAATATTCTGCCCTTCGAATTTACCTAATTTCCCACGGTTAACGTTCCACGTGTTTGCGGTCGAGACTTTTCGAAAAAAAAGTTCACGAAGAGTACACCCAGAAGTCCGAAGAATAAATTTAACTTCCTTAATGGAATTCCAATTCATTTGCATAATTCGTTATTTTATCCGGCCATTCCTTTCTTTTCTGCTCCTTATCGAATAGATTTGGAGCAGTCTTCTTTTTACCGCAAATCGATACTCCGAGATTTACGCTTTTAGAGCATCCATGGGAGCAGAAGGTCTTATGAAATCTTCAGCTCATGAAATATTATTAACCACTCACGCTGCACACGAATATGTCCACCGTTTTGTCCAACTTACGCAGTGCAAATTGTAATTCGTGGTACACTCGAAATACAAACTCGTTTCTGCGTAAAAAAGATGAATTTTCCGCAAATATAGCGGAAAATTTGTTCGTACCTGACAAATGGAAAGTAACATCGCATGAACATTGCAAAAAGTGAAGCTAATGGGCTCCTGAAACCTGCTTAAATAGTTTATACAAACTGGAAAGATAAACGCCAGAGTGCAGAACGCAAAGCTCATTGTAAATTAATTGCCAATCCATACGAGTTGTGTTATAGTTTGATCCACAAGCAAATCTGGATCCTTATTCACCGCAGAATTTCCACGTTTCCATACGATATTTCTGCGAAGTTAGCATAGCGGTCGAAAGCAAACAAAAAGATTAATTAACAACGTACACGTAATTAAGAACTTCCAATATTTTCCGACGAAAAAATATCCTCCTGCTTCGCGATTGAACCCTAACAACGGCGTGAATTAAACATTGAATCGTGATTCCCTATCTGTTTTGAATATTAGAGTTGGGGTATGCTCTAATGGCTTCATCGCAAGAACGATTGATGCAAATTCTGTTCAGTGTACATTATTATTGTCCTCCATTAATACACTTTCAAAGAGTTTCAAAACCCTCTGCAATTACAATTGTTTTCGCGAGATCAACGTTAAATGTAAAAATATGGCATGACCTATTTCTTAAGCAAGTGTGATATTTTAAAGACCTGCTTATTTCATAAATTTCAATTAATATCACAATCTCATTTTCCTGACTTGAAAATCTGCGAATATAACATGTATGAGTCTAAATACAATCGAATGGTCATAAGTTTAAATATTTTCTACAGAAATTCCTAACTCATAAATTGAAATACTAGAGCACATAAACTGCTAATTTTGGATCACATATTTGCTAAGCACTTTCATAATTCCCAATGAATTTCATCAATCCGAAACGAAACATACACATTGCATAATATTGTGTACGAGAAACGCTATTAACGTACCTACTGCAAAAAGTTAGCAAGCCTGCTTCGGTGGTTTCACGAGATATGAATAGCAGCTTAACTGTATAACTACATGTTTGAATATGGATACATTGAAATGTGTAATACATACATACGCCAATAGTATAATGCAATGAGTAAATTGTACAGTATACAATCGTGAGAGACAAGAAGCGTGTATAGGTACACACGGGTATGCATAGAAGCATATAGGATATTTAGAAACAGGTAAAGACAAAATTCTGAGACATGT
Organism: Andrena chrysosceles; assembly: GCA_963855975.1. Lineage (NCBI taxonomy): Eukaryota > Metazoa > Arthropoda > Insecta > Hymenoptera > Andrenidae > Andrena > Andrena chrysosceles. Next base: position 106,648,926 of record OY979767.1, on the reverse strand, counting down.
ATGTTATCCCAAACCAAATACAGAGTCTAAAAAAATATAAATTTAAAAAATTTTAATTTTCTGTGAATATGTTTCTCTTAATTTCGTCACACATGTGGATATGTTCCTTCATACACTTCAGGTATTCAGATAGACCAATCCTTCCTGATCCCTTATTTGCTTCACTGTTATTCAATTTTCAATTCGTAGTTGCACCTCGAGTAACATAACAACTACTATACTGTACGCGATACTTTTTAAATGTGTCCTTATATAACAATTCAGTGAATCAGTCTGGTAAACGGCCACGTGTGTGGCCATTTAGCCTTTACCTTCCACAAAAATTACTAGATATATTTTGGATAAATATGTATATGTTGTTATGCTCAGACGAAAATGTCTCATAAATTCAAAAACAATTATTTTTAAACGTGCAGATACATATCTCAGAATACAACTTTCAATGAAGAAAATAAAAATTAAAAAAGGAACACATTAGAGCAAGCAACGAAAAAACAGCGTATACTGAGAATTTTACAAATGCAGAGGGTTTAGCATGTTTAAGGCGAGTTTTATGATAATTTCGTGCCACGCCTTAGCAAAGGGATATACGTGTACTCAAGGGAAGAAATTTATTCTGCACTTTCGTCGCATTTTTGCAGAAGGTATCGTGCCTACCTTGGCTGCACCAAGAATTTGTCGGCACTCTATGTATATGTTTATGGTGAACCATATTCTGTATCTTTAATGTGTATCTATACTTCTGTTACTTGATTCAGTCTTTTAAACATTCTTTAAGATATTTTTATAACGAAATTGAGTTTAACAATAATGTATGAGAGTTCGCAACCTAATTATTAAAATTGTATAATCATTATGACAGATGCTAATGAACTTCTGTCTGGGACACACTGTTCAGTTATTAGAGAATACCGCAATTTTGGAGGAATGCAATTCTGAATACAACTCCGCGTGCAATTCTCTAGGAGGACACTAAATGTCGTTTATTTTGCAAAATTCTATTTACTCAGAAGATAATTGATAAGTTCCATTCTTGCATTGCAGCAGAAACAGTTGTAATGGTATTAACGCGATCTTTTTTCACATTAATGTAACAACTTCGCGAGGACCCGATAATCTTGTTTAAATCATTGCAGTTATGAGAATTTCAAATTTCGAAGAAAAAAACAAATAGGAGGGGAGGAAATAGTCCCAGGCAGTGCGGCGCGACTGCTACGTGCGAGGAGATTACAATCCGAATATCTAATTTTCGATGTCAAAATGTTTTACGTGGTCATCAGAGGATTAATTGAAAATGGAAATGACGCTAGTACCGCGCCCCGATTGCGTGGCCGTGGATTGTCGCAACAATAGTAGCTGTAAATGCATGAAAAAGCAAATGAGAGTCGTTGCCATTGCATTGCGAAACAACCGGCCGCATTGCCCTTTCGTAGACGTATATGCATTCGCTAATTTGTTTAAACGTCATATCACTATTTGAAAGCCTGATGATGAATGCTGCTCATTGGTTTACATGAATAAATAATTGCCACACTTGTTCATACACTACCGGAAATATTTGGTGCACCACTCGAATATTTAACGTGACAAAATATCATTGCGTGATTGTTAGTTACATTATCAGTGCTCGATATCTTCACTAAAATAAGTTGAATATTAATCACTTTATCCACCATGTAACTATGATAATTTTAGTTATGGGTGATAAAATAAATATTTCTAATAGAGTCATTGCAAGTGAAGTCGGACATTTTTTGGAGTACTATTTCGGATTTTGCTGACACTTGGATTTGTTCTAATTTTTGGTGATATATAAACGTATATAGGGCTATATCCTCACTGTTTTCAAATTTTAAATAGTGTTCTGCTATTATAAAATTGCATTTGTTTAAAGGAATTGCGAAATAAATGGTCAAAAATTTGTTATTTTTTTAGGTGAAACAATTTTTACCAGGTACTCTTATGCCTCCATTGTAATCACTCTAAAGCTCATTTTTCTCAGTTTCTTAGTTCAACAGTTATAATTTATTGGAAAAAGGTCAACACTATATTTCAAACCGTTGTAAGATCCACAATTTTTAAAATTCTGAAAAATCCTTCGAGATACGTTTATACATCACTAAAGAGTACAACATATCCAAGTCTCAGCAAAATCCGAAATGTTACTGAAAAAAGTGTCCCATTTCGCGTGGAATGACCCAATAGTGTTCCTCGGTATGTCACGTGTTTTATTTCGGGATTACGAATGGAGTACTTTAGCACTAATAAGTGGTGGGACGCCACGAAAGGCGAGCGAGCATGTAATCCTGGGTGTCAGAATATTACGTGGTCGTCAAAGGATTAATTGAAAGTAGAGATGGCATCAACGCCAGTTTGAAATTGCCAGAATTTAGATGAACACAATGGCCAGGCGAAACGCGCGTGTGCACGCGAGTGAGCACGCGACAGACAGTGTTATTCCATAGCGAGACACTCGACCACGTTATACCGCTAATTTCAAAGCATACCATCAGCGAACTGATGACGTAATCCGCGAATGCAAGGCAAACAACACGGGATCAAGACACGTGTTTACTGCATAGCAGCGAACCCTTTGCTGATCGAGTTATGGGCTCGAGAAACGAGAACGTGGATCGTCGATACGGGGCTGCTGTGTCAAAATCGAATATGGAGGGCCATAGTAGCGAACGAACGATCGATGCAAGTGCGTAGTCAAGAAACTGCTTATACTGTTAGGATCGCTTGCAGAATAATGTTTTAATCAATTTTGACGAGAAGTAACTTTCAAGCAAAATTAACATTTTGTAATCATTTTCGTTGTATTTTACTCTTCTTTGAAGAATGAATTTTTAGTAAATCAATCAATTACAATAAAGAATTAATAGTTCTTCGTGAACGTAAAGCACTATAAATAATCAAGTTGATCTTACTTCTTGAAGCGGCACAGTGGCCATCCCTCTTAAAGTGCGACGAAATTATTAAAGGGTTATAAAATATTCGAATGCTATTATGTGTTAAAATAAATTACGGACTAAGAATTACCTGTGAAATGTAAATATTACAAGGATTTCACGATTATCCCTCTTAATACCGCCAAAGTAATAACACTATTCAACAATTTCACAATACAGGATTTCAATCCACTAATTAAATGTTAATGCTTCTCAAGAGAAGAATAGAATTTAATTATAGGTAATTTCGTCGTTCAGACAAATCCTGAATTTGTTTCTGATTATAGCAGTCGGCGATTTAAACTGTGCGAGTCATTTACATGGTCCACAGGGAAGCCCGGCTATAAAACCATCTTTAATATCCGTTATCCGGAGCCGGTATCAGTTCAGCATCTCTGAACTTTTAGAATCACTTCCGTTATGGTGCACTTAATTGCCGAATCATTGTTGAGAACACTATGAAACTACGGTATAACGGCGTTGCTACGCTCGTTTATTCGGAGGCAGGCGGAAAGTATAACGTATAATTGTCGAACTTTGTTATATTATTCTGCGATTTGTGTTTATACGTATTTATGATTATAGAGGATTACTTTAATCAAATATTGTGAAATCCGTAATTCTATTTCTAATGGCTATGAAAATGTGGATGCTTTCTATGGGGTTTCATTTGTAATAATTGCCAAAGGAACGAATAATAATTTAACACGACATAATTTAATTTCGTAATTTAGAGGAATTACAATTCTAGAGTGTTTTGCAACGAAAATATAGATATGTCTACTTTGTTCATTTTGCGGGCTCCCATTTCAGATATTGTATAGAGGACTGTGTTAGAAATATCGTACCATGTGAACATGTTTATGTGAGTAAAAATATTGAATACATGGAATGAAAGTATGCAGTGGTTCTGAAGTGTGTCTGACTCAAATTATTAAACATTAATGACTATTTAAGAAACCAAGCCTACATCACAATTTCGTGACTTTTGACTTTAATCTTATTCTGTTATATAGAATCATCATATAGTTTACACCTATTTTAAAAAATATAAAATAGAACAATTATAAGCATGTGTCACAAAGTATGTGTTTTCTTTTCTTGGATTACACTTCTCTATATTATAAAACCAGTATATGCACAGAAAATGCATCAGTTCTATTTATATATTTGAATAAAAAAGTAACGATATAAGTAAAAATTTACATCAAGCCAAGAATTTTTTTCGAGAAAATTTTAATATTTTAAACTAGCTTGTAATACCTGAATTATGTCAAACATAACTGTTTATTTAACTTAAGCCAACAGTTTATACTGTTTAAGTAGTTATTACTTTTTTTAAAGTATTAGTACTGTCATTACCATTTTTAGAAACATATGGAGACCTAAATAACATTAAACTTTATAGAGCAGTTCTACGAAACCAAAAATGGACATGTGCGGCATGGTAGTTAAGAGGCAACCATGTATTAACATATTTGTACCAAAACCTCAAACGCGATTATTCCAAGCCAATGGGTTCAACCAACCTTTGCAGATCACTATATAGTTGAATATCCTATCTACATATATACTTATATATTGCCTGTGTATAAATATGTTCTTAATTCGTAATAGTCTTGCTTAAATCATTATAATCGTCATTTTCACGCCAAGAATCAATTACCTGAATTACGAAGACCTATCAGAAACATGTAATTTACATTTCCTGTTGCTTTCGAAGATACGAATATTTTGTAATATTTTACCAATTTAACAGTGCATTTCTACGAAAAGAAAAATAAACAAACCCTGACAGAAATGAATATTGAAATTCCTTCAAAACAAAGGTTGCGTTTTCGATATTCATCAAACTCTGACGTTTTACATTTGCTCAACTGCAGGTTACAAATTGCATTTAAAAATCAAATTGTTTTCCAAAAGTAATTTTCATTTTTCGACGTCTTTCTACTTCGAATTGGGAACACTAATTGAAAAATATATATTTTCACAGAATAAATAATAATTATTGAGTTGACAATTTTTTATTTTTATTTTTGGCGAAAAAATGTTCTATAATATTAATATTTCTATTTTTACTTCTTTGCAATAAATGCGCTCATCTGTTATTGGATTTGCACTAAACGATGTAGAAGTTTTTTACGTATATTACACTTCAGAACTCAAAAACTATAAAAAATGGAGTTGCATCCCTCTTGCAGCAATGTCCCCAATTTTTGTAAATATACAAATTGGTTCAGTGGATAGTATCCCGTATCTACAGTATCAATATGAAAATTTTTACCATGCAATTCTATCGACACAATTACCTTAAAATTGCATTTATGCAGAATCCTCCGAGAATCCAGCGAATTAATCATAAAGCTCGAAATAATCGTTGCAATTATCAGATCCTCCTAGTCTTCTTTCAAGCTCTCATAACAACGCCGGTATCGAGTTACAGGCGTATTATTATCCGAGCTTTTCGTTCGGGTGTATTCTGTATTGTTCGTGTTACAATTCTCGCGAGCACGAAGTCTCGCGTGTATTTCCCCGAGAAACTTCATCCCCAGACTTTCGCGCGTATACGTATCCACTACTCACCACCTACGCGAATACACTCAACAGGTTAGCGCGGCCGCGCAACTTGCTGCCACGACGGTACACCCAGCGCGATTTGTTTTGTTTCTCCTAGCACGGCCTGCGTTTTCTAAAGGTAAGCAAAGCAATTAAATCAGTAACGAAGGACTTGTCTCGCGTCGAGTCACAAGAGAGTAGCCCTTCACCGGGAACTCGTTGCAGCACCACTCCGGATAAGTACACACTCGTGTAGCTACGTTCACCACGCGAAACAATGAATTTCTTCCGTATCGATGATTGCGCATTCGCGGCAAATTGCTCTCTAATGCGGCCGCGGAAAAATAAATTCAGCAAAAACAGGCGAACAGAAGATGAACGTTACGTTGGCAAGAGTTAAGAGTTAAGTGATCGAACATTCGAGTGAGTTTCAGCAGTGAATTTCACCATCCTCGCGGAAGATGCTCTTCGGATTCATTACAATTCGAAACGAGCTGGTGTATCGTTAAGATCGCATTCGACAAATCGGCGGATCGGACATAATTCGCAGAGCGAGTACGTAACTAATCGCGCAGACCGCAACGGGGAATAATGAAAAGGGCACGGAGGCGAATACATCGGGACCATCGGCGCTCGTCCGCGCGGAATTTATGGGGGTGTGATCGAGTTCAAGAATGGCCTCTCTTTGTACAAGTTACATGGACGTTACAGAAGTGGCATTATACTCGGGGCTCTGGATTTCAAAATTTTGATCAATGATGATAACGACGAGAATGCGGAGTTCTCGAATCGAGTCAGTGGAGACGATAAAAAGCATCGGTTACAGATTGCGAAGAGCCACGAGAATGGAATGGCTTGGGTGAAGGAGAGACCGACCGAGGGGGTTAAAGGTGAAGGGAGGAAGAGATGGAAGAAGAGCGAGTTCGTATTAAGGGTAATGGGCATTATCTCCATCGATCCCCGGCTCACTATCCTACCGCCCGACTCCCACCTCGCCCATCTCCCGCCATTCCAGAGCTGCTGGATAGCTGGTTGGTTCGTTCGAGTTGGACAGAGCAAAAACGCATGGGAATTCATCCGTCTATGGTGAACGGCGGATCGCAAAATGCGGGTAGCTCAACTGAGAGATATCGAGAAGCGCATGCGTGAATACCGGAAACTGGCGTTACTCTCTCTCTCTAAAAAAAAAAGAATGATTATCCATTGAAGCCAGTGGATTTGTTAATGCACCGGTCGTTTTCATGCGATGGCAATTGAAAGGGAGAGAAACACCGCCGTTTTTCCGTTCGATCAAAATGCCTATTACTACCCCTTAACGCACTGCCAATTAAACCGCAATTTATAGCGGTTTCGCGAACCGACGATGGACGGTCGATTGTGGGAGGTTTATGAAACTTTCGACGGCGATAGGTAATGTTCTCTGCTCTCGTGGTTCGCCAAACAAACGTGGTGCGCGAAAATCTCTATCGTTCACGGTACCACTCGCTGGAACAGGACGGGCGTAAAACTTTAAAGCGCATCGCGTACGATAACATTTTTAAAGAAAACGCCAATTACAGCACGTCGGTTCGATTCCCATGGAGAGACTAAATTCTTATTTCCCCGCGACACGTTCACCCGCGATCAGAGTAGATTCGACATGCTCCGCTCGTCTGGAATCATCGATCCGTAACGTCCAATCGGTATACCACGGTTACCTCGGGCAAAGAGGATACACGTCCCGAATACGTTCTTTAAGACAATCGTATACGGGCTAGTGATTGTACTCGCGATTGGCTTTCACAGTGGCCGCCACCTAATCAATATAAATTAGGGCGTGGCTATAGCTACAACTTCAAAGTGAACGTCGCGCGATACGCGATCCGGGTGATACCTGGCCCACGCTTTCGGTTTTTACGACAGTTCCACCTCTTTTCCATTACGGATCGCTCGTCCATGTGCGCGCGCGCGTATACGGTGCGTCAAGTGGAAAGAGGGTGACGGTGACTAATTGTCGTAAAGGCGATCATGATATGTCCCGGCTCGTAAATCTGATTGGCTTCGCTTACTGACCTCGCTAGCAATCTCGACGGCACGATCGCTCCGCGTCGCACGTACGTCCCACCAAGCCCAATTCGGGGACAGCATTTTTAGATTTCCCGAAATCGACCGCGGTTCTTTTCCAGCGATCACAGAGATATAACGTAGGCTGACGAAAGCGCCGCTTTAGTCGGGCGGACCGGCGCTGGTCGAGATTTTATCGCGCCACCCACCCCTAACAGGAAGCCCCGCAAAATATACGAATCGACGGGTAGAAATGATGCGTTTGGATTACGGTCACCGATCCAATTGCTGCGTAATAACGGGGGATGGCAAATTATCAGTTGGTTCTCCGAATGATTTTTAACTGCGCCGTGGGCGGTGTTTATCTACAGCGCAACGTTCCCTGTACACGCTCGTCGCTGCGAAACGGGCGATGTTCGATTTTTACTTGGCGCAAATTCACTATTAGTTGACGTTACTTGTAGTTGAGGAACCACGGCGATCGTTGGCGATTCTGTTCACTGTGGTCGTGTCGTTTAGCTGCGCTCTTGCTTGCTGCAGGAAATTCTAAAGAATGCCGATGATCGCCTCTGCGTTTAGCGGCCGTGATTGCGCTCCCAAGTGAAACGTGTAGAAAGAAGGGATTTGAACATTTTTTCATTTCGGTTTGTGATAATGGTACGTGGTTTAACCTACTTTCTCAACAAATCTCTTCTTTTCATATTTTTAATAAGAATTTTGGTTAAACGCGTCCCTCTACAATAATATGTATGTTTTTTCTTCGGTCCCAAAGTAAGTACAACCCCTGGCAATAAGTGTGGAACCAAACGCAAAGGCACGAAGCTAACCATACATTTCAGTATTTTTTAAATAAGAAATGTAAATATTAAATTTGTCTATTTTAAAGAAAAAACACCAAAAAGAAATAAGAATTTTGTATATTATATAATAGGGAATACAGAAGAAACCAAATGGTGCTTGGAAATAAGTATGGAACGGATCGTTATGTAATTTTTTATTATATAATGGACGATATGATTATTCTAATCATATTATTTCTGGCTTCTCGTTAACACACAACTGTTTACAGCTCTCGTAAGTAAAGCTGAAGAGTCTGGGAACTTTCCCCTCTTTTTTAACCTCTTCAATTTTCCCCAACAATATGTACGCACGCACGGCTTTGCGGAAAGCTGACAACGCGAGTAAAAAATCTCAGCTGAGAAGTGTTAGCGGTGACTGAGGGCTTTTCATAGTGAGAGTTATCTTTCAAGGCGACATGCCACAGCTTCACGGGAACTAAAAGATATCTGGATGGGAACGCGACGCGACGCTACCCCTTGTTTCAGTTCCTCCACCTTCTCTGCTTTCCTTTCTCTCCCTCCTTCTTAACTTTGCCCTCTTTGCCTGAACGGTACTTTTGCGATAAGTAGATCTCTATCGGAATTATCTGGAGTATCCAGTTACATTATTACCGCCTCTGGGATATAGGAACCTATCTAATCACCGAATTCTCTGGAATTCATTCCTACGAATAGGCCCCCCCAACCTATTACCACCCTGTGATCAAGTTTCTCAAATTTAGTCGCTTTCCCTTTCGTATTACTTTGAATTTCCTGCAAAGCGTTGCCGATACGTGAAGTCTACATTATTTAAACACTTCTGAACACAAATTTATTTTTAAAATTTTTGAAAATGGCAATTGGCTGCAGAAGCTTTGAAAGCAATTGATCGTTACAATTATTTCGCAATGTTCTCCTTGTTAGTTTTATATGTAATTTAATATTCGAATAGCTGAATGTACAACGTAGTGGTGTTGACTTTATTTTTCTTATAACTTTACAAATGTCAGTTAGGCACAAAATATTTATTAATTAATTCAGAATGGGACCAATTGATTTCATGGGAAGCAAACTGCAGAACCGAGAAACTGTCTCAATTGTAAATGTAGATATTTAAAATACTGGTGACAGAGTGCACTATTAAATAAGTCGTAATGTATATGTATAAATCGTGGTCATTAATACCTTGACGGGGGATGTGACATTAAATCGTTAAATAAAAAGAATAAAAATACTCAAGGAGTTTCTACAATTGTGAGGATGTAATAAATTCTCAAGAGCATTGGCTTCATATTTTCGATCCCCTATGACTTTATTACGAAAAATAAATAATTTATTCAAAAGAAAATGTCCAAATTTTCTGTGTAAATGGAATTAAAAATTGACGTACGTCAAGCCTCACGTCACCAGTTAGGTAACAGAGAGGTTGCCACTTCACCAGTTAAGCGTGGGTTAAAAATAGTGAGAATTACAGGGGGCGAAGTAGGTTTCTTGACAGAGCCTCGACGAAGAAGTACATACGTGAATGTACAGGGAGAGATTATTGCACGTGTAGCAGAAGGGTGGAGAGTAACGTTTCACGCTGCAGGACCCGCATGACGTAGCATTGAGATAGCACCCCTTCCCGAGGAGGGTAACAAATACGCAAACAAGCATTCCTCGTTAACCCATCGAGGATTCGACAGACCGTGGCTGCCGTTTACGCGGCATACATGAATCAGATAAAAACAATCTATCTCTACTAAGCGCGCAAAGAATTTGTGGCTGGCTTGCATTCAAACACACGCTGTTAAAGATGTAAGAACGCGTCCAGGTTGAAATTCAGTGGTATTAAATCCGTGAAACGACTTCACAGGCTTGTTACTATTAATTCCATTGATACCGAATTCCCTACGGCGTGTTGTGAATTCAACGAACTCGAAATTTACGGTTTCAGAGAACACTTGTACCTACGATGCAGCACTCTGTGTACATCTCTAACAATTAATCGAATCCCTTTGAAACGCTTAAAATTGTATTTCGTGCCACGAATAACAATAAATGCTTCGATACGCGTAAATAATACCTCAACGTGGTCCCTCTTATCTCGCCAATCAATAATTATTATAATTCGGGTTTAATGTCCCTATAATACATATTACGTGAACGAATGTGAAATAAAGATGCCAATATGCTCATTCGCTTGACGAAAAGATAAATATATGGATTGTTTGTTACAAGTGGGAACCAATTTTTTCACACATTTTAAGAAATTATTAACCTATACTTTGAAGATTATTAGAAGGCTCCCACGAATAAAATAATAATACCACAGTAACTTTATTTCCTTGGGACACGTTTGTAAATGTTAACAATACATTGGTTTCATCGTACAATTATCACAGTTCGACAGCCATCTGGACTTGTAACATACAATAGCTGTTTCTTATAGGTTTTCGTGAAAACGAAAACGAATCCGCAAATTGTTTATCGCATTTACCCTCAGTTTTTGAGAAAATCGATTTTGAAAAAAAAACTGCAAATCTTCAACTTTGAACATCTTTTGTGTCGAAACAGTAATAGTTACTCGGTTGCTTGTGCCATCTAATTAATGCAACGATATAAGTAATTAGTGCATTATAAACATTTAAATATGTGTAAACAAGAACAGAACGCCCGAAATGCACCCATTTTTGTAGATATCTTTCAATTTATTTCCAAAACTAAGGGTCTAGGAGAAAATCTGACTACTCCACGCGATGCAGCAGACATTTTTCCTTCGGAAAGCATCAACAAAAGTGATAAGTCACGTTTTGTTTTCAATGCACAAGCAAAATATTGTGGCATAACGTGCGACGCCGACAGTGGTAGTCACGCGCGTTAAGCGATTGTGTTATGCTGAGCGGCGGTGAATCGCGCGCCACCGTTGACTACCACTATCGACGGCGCACATTTTGCCAAACTGTTTCGTTTCTATATTGAAAACAAAATGTGACTTACCACTTCTGTCAACGTTTTCCGAAGGAAAAATGTCTGCTGCACCGCGTGGAGTAGTCAGATTTTCTCCTAGACCCTTAGTTTTGGAAATAAATTGAAAGATATCTGCAAAAATGGGTGCATTTCGGGTGTTCTTTTCTCTTTGATCGTTGTTTAAACATATTTAAATGTTCATAATGCACTAATATCTTATATCGTTGCATCCGGGAGGGTTCATAGAATAATTTGACGAAACAGGCCACCGAATAACTATTACTGTTTCGACACAAAAGACGTTCAAAGTTGAAGATTTACAGTTTTCTTCAAAATCCCTTTTCTCAAAAATTGAGGGTGAAGGCGGTAAACGGTTTACGGATTCGTTTTCAACGCATGAAAACCTATAAGAAACGGTTATTGAATATGACAAGTCCAAAAAAAAATCAAATTTTGTCGAACTGTGTAATGTATAGCAATTCATTTCAGTCATTTAATGTACAAGACGTACACGCTGCTGCGGAAAATGGTGTGCTGTGTAATACTTCTCTTCAAACGTAGAACTGTTCTATCTCATCCTATTTCAGCCCCTTTTCCTCCTGCTACCCTCTTCTCGTATTCTCCATCTATCTTCGTTCGTTGAGCGTAATTCAATTCTCGAAGCGGAGTGGAAGCATCAAAATATTAGCATATTGATCAGCCTACCGCTACCTGCTCTCTTAAATCCACAAGCGTGAAAAGCACTTAATGCGAGCAACCACTTTGGCTGTTGCTACAGCGAATATAATATCCGTCGCCTGTTGCGATCGTCCATATTGTACCTGATATCTGCCGACGATACAAGTTTTTTCTTTTAAGAAAGGTTATGTTAATAGGCTCCGAGCCTGTGTGAATGTCGAATAACCGCTGGAAAAAATATGGAAAACTCGAGATCTACAGTTTGCTGCTTTCATTTTCTTAGTAATAAGTTGGCTGACGCAGAAATAGAGGAAAGTATTATTTTCAGTTGCAGCATGTGTTTTGATGTTGATTAACTTTGGATGGCAAGTGATTGAAAATAGTGAAATATATTTTAAAAACTCACTCAAATTCATCGTAGAGTTTAGAATTATATCAAGGACAGTATGAAATTAATATCTCTATTTTTCTTTACATTAATTTTATATTGTGGCTATCTGAATGTTGTATTTTGGTGTTTTTAAAGGGGCTACTACTTTTTGTAATTCTTTAGAGTGTTTTGAATTAAACGTATAGGGTATATTAAAGACTAAATTCTTAATATAGAATTTTATTGTTAAATTATTTTTTATTAATTTTTAGTGTTAAAGACACTACTAAGTGAACAGTGACTAACTGAAAACAGATGCCATTATTACAAAAATTATAGCTACATTTCTATTTATAGATGATAGAATATGAACAGAATCGCCTCAATTAGTAGTTATTTTGCTCAAAGCCTGCAAAAAGTATTGATAGTAATGAAGACCGAAATACGGGCACGTGGACGTGCCTAATGACCGCAAATTTTAACGCAGGGGCAATGAGCTTTAAAAGAGGAACGATGTTCCATGGTTGTCTCTTCAAACAACCCTCCGCGCGCCACGCGACGTTCTGATGAAGACGAATTTCACGCTAGAAATAACTTTTCGAACCCATAATAGAATCTGCTCTATGTATAAAAGCCCGCAAAAGTTTGCGTTTAACATAAATATTTTATCCACGAGGCGTCAAAACACGGAATACGATCCAACACAATTATAAGTCCGACGATTCTAAAGCAACACTTTTATTACTAAATAGAAACACGTTTCACTGGATCAGAACAATAACTCAAATTAATAGTTTCAATTAATTACCAAGAAACTTCAAATTCAGAACAAAGTTACCAGGAAGCACGTAATCAAATAGGAATTTATTTATTACGCAAATGTCAGAGAATAATCTGTATTTCTAATTAATATTATTATGATCAGGATTGAAATCTGCGACCAAATAAAATACGATCAATCGTATCTTTCATAAAATCTCGCCATCTCGTGTTTGAAAAGCTGATACGGGGTTGGAAATTCAGGAGATTCGGGACGATTTATAAATCAAGATTGCGCGGCATTATTATTGTTGTATATCACTTGGTCAGCCCGGTAGTCGATTTCGACGGCGCGTCGAACGAAACGATTTACGGTGGATCGTGCATCTCGAGACGCGAGAACTCGACCCAGTCGGCGAACACGAATTCCGCATCCGGCTTACAGCGGCTGCTTTATAGCTAGGTGTACAAGGGTGTGTTCTAGTCAGCCAGCCAGCCAGTACAGAGACGGCCACCCAGTCAGCTAGTCAGCCAACCAGGCAATTGACACACGAACAGACGCTGTACCGGTTTGACACCTGCTGGTGGTCGAAGCACCTAGCATTAAAGCCAGGGAAACATAAAAAGGGACTTACCTGTATGGTCATAACTCGTCTGTAACATCATCAAGAGCTCGAGCTCACACAGGCGCATGTAGGTACATATATGTTGGTTGTTAGACAGAGGAAGAGGGATGACTCAGAAGTTGAGTCACAAGGCTGCATACTTTTCATCAGAAAAGTAACAGAAAAAGGTAAAATTATTTTTCATGGATACTTTTGTTTTATTAAACAAGGTAGTGGCTAAAAATGTCAGGCCACCCACCTTGAAACGAGGTTTTTGTTTCTACTGGCAACATTCAACTCACTTTTAATAAGAAGTTTTATTATAGGATGATTTGTTCTCTGATGGTACTTAATTGTGATTAATAAAGGTTATTCGTAATTAAAAGTTGCACTTTTCTTGTGTAAGCATGTGAGAATAATTAGGCAGATTTATAGAAAATTGTGGAATATTAATAAATAGTTTGGCAAGGTTCGTTGAAATTAAAAGACACCTTGACAGTATGCGGGTCTTCGCAATGACAGATGCTAACGAATTAGAATTCTGAATCGTCAAGCGTAAAGTTCAGAATTGGCCGCGAGAAGAATTCTGTGACAAATATTTGTCTTTCAGCGACGGAGTAATTTTAATTTAAATTTATACATGGTGGGAAAGCTTTTTCTCCGTACTTTTAGGTAGAAAAATATTGGATTTGAAACGGCACTTTGCTGTTATCTTTCCTTGCGTCAATTTGCATAGTTTAATGTGCAATAGTTTTTAATACAATATCTATCAAATTCCACAGCATTGTGAACAAAGTGTTTAACTTCTTCTGGGATGACTTCCATATATTCAGAAGTAGATCCAAAAACAGATACTTCAATATATAGATATACAGCACATTACTTGAATTATTCTAGTGCATCTAATTTAATTGAATTTCAAAATTATTACAAGCACAGAAATGAGAATAAAATTATATAACAATTTTATCTACAATTCCTAATTTATCAGCTGATGTGTTGATTGAGATAAACAACAAAACTGTAAAAAAAGATAAAAGAATAATTTATCTTTTTGTATTCAAAGTTTCTCATTTCGCTCAACCTATTTCTTTTCTATTTAATTATATAAACACTTGGCTCAATTCACCATTAAAAATTTCATTACTATATTAAAGGCCGTTTTATCTATAAAAATTTGAGACTGTGAAGTTGTTGGATCTTTTATACGTCATAAAACGATCACATTATTTCTAAAGATTCAATACTTACTACCTTCATTAAACAAACGTACGTTTCCAAGAGCTACATATAATATCCACACACAGCACTTCTGCCAGAATCCCCACGATCATTTCGCGATCGTTCGCATGATAGATTAGAATATAGGATTCGAGTGTTTCGCGCTGAGTACGCAATTCATCCTTTCTCTAAAGCCGTACAATGCGCAAGAAGGTTCCATTATCTCGCGCCGGGCCGAAGAAAGAGAATTCGCGAGCACACTCACGGGGCATTTTTTCGCTGAAAGGAGATCCCGGCGGCCGGGTGTCGATCGACTCTAACCGTGAGACTTTTTCTTAAGAACCGTCTTTCACGGCTGAGTCTTTCTCATGCCAAATTTTAGATTTATCCGCTGCGGAAAGGGGGTCAGATTTTGCTCTAGCAGCGAAGGCAGCCGGCCAACTGCACGCAAATCCATGCGGTTTTCCACGTGTAATCCATGAGACCTCGCCCCCGTGGAGGCGGATAGAAGAGGACAGAGAGGGATTCACGGAAGATCTCGTGCGTCGTCCACTTCCGCGATCCTCCGCTCCTTCGATGTGTCTTGGCGTCGCCGTCGCTACCCTCCCCGTATCCTGCCGGCTGAACCAGTATCCATTAAGCATCGTCGAATATCTCTATCCGCGGCAATATCTGGTTCCTCTCGCGCCCTCGATGCCCCCTCCATCTTCGTCCATTCCGACCAGCCCTGGGATATCTCGTTATGCACCGTATACGCCCGCGGCCAAAGAGCAACGGGGGAGGAATGTACGTGACTGTTTGATATTTCTCCGCACGGTTTTTACCAGGAGAATGGCCCCTAAGCATCGGCCGAGGGCTCGTTTTCAGCCAAAACAATATCATTTCATCCCCGTGTATGAGGTTTTCCATTCTCTCTCGGGTCACTTCCTCGGTCGCGACAGGTAGTGGCTCCGGTTTCCGCGTCGCAACCCCGTCGGTGGACTTGCACCGACAGCCATTCGGTCCTCTGGGTCTCGGCTATACCGAAACCTATTCGACTGGGCGGCAGCAACACCAGCACTACCCACTGCCAGCCATACCCCTTCGTCTCCATCAAGTTTAACTTGGCGCAGCGAATTTCCAAGTACCGTTTTACGAGTTTTCGTTGCCACTGGGAATAGACGGATCAGTCGTTACGCCGCTCGGTAAATGTTGTTCCCGAAGTGACTACTGCACCTATACGATGCGCTCGCTTTCCCCACGGATCCGGGTCGGATAATCAATTTTGCAACGAGATTACAATTCGTTTGCGACGCTCCACCGAAACACCGGTATATCGTTAATTAGCTGCAAATCGCTTTTACCTTTTCACCGCGGCTTTGGCATTGGCAGATTTCTTTTTTGATTTCGGTGTTTAATTCCGCATTTTATTTACTTTCAACCTAATGTCAAATTTCATGGTTTTTATGCTCTATGAAGCTGTGCAGTGAAATTCTTTAAAATTTCTAGTTTAGAGAAGAAAAGTTCTTCACCACAACAATTAAATGATTTCATTTCACTGTTTTGTAAAGCATAAAAGAAATTATATTTCCTTTTCTAAGGGTAACTGAAGTTCCCATGTGAGTAGCTTGACTTTAACTCGTTGATTTGTAGTATCTAATGATTTCAGTTTCTGTGTCTTTCTTATTATGAAACAACACTTGTAAGGGGAAGATTGTATTTTTATAAACGCAACATTTATAAAGTGAATTTAAGTATTAGAATTCCGTGGGCTCTAATTGGAAAGCAAACGGGAAAGGAGTTTTCCGTGTTTTGTATAAAAGGTAATAATTTAAAGTTTTTAATTACACTGCTCTGATGGGGACATTTATGAAATTATAAAGTCACTATACATGAAATTTATTTAAAGACCTATAGAACCGACAGAATTTTTATCGAAATTCCTTGTGCTTTTAGATATTCTTTTGTCTGTAAATATATATACACATATTTTGTGGCATATAATAAGTTTAATACACATAACTGAACGGTTGGGAAAATAGAGAATGTAACCGTAAACGATAAGAGTAGAGAAGCAGTGCTGTCGATTTATTCTTTTTCCCTCTTGTAGAGGTCGTGCTGATCGGATTCATCCTTTAGACGTCGAAGGGTTACTGTCAATATACTTGAAAAAGAAAGATCGCCTTAGTTGTTCACTTGTAAAATAACTTGACCATTGACGTTTCTTGGAAACTACTGACTTTCAGAACTTTCCAGCACATTCTTCTTCTTGAAATTTTATAAATCTCTTCCCTGTCTCCCATTTGTCGTACTTTATTTCTCACTTAATGAAATAGAATTCACCTTCTCAGTTCGAAATTGAATGTAAGCCGATAAATTAAAAGTAAGCATGTAGATTATCTTAATCTATATAAAAGTAATAGTTTTATAAATATTATAATATTTATATATTTTCGATAAAAAAGTTATAGTTTTGATACTTGAAACTATTCAAAGCCCAGCATTGTGGTATTAATAAATTATTCAGCTCTGATTTTAACCTTCTCATGTAACTATACTTTCGATGACAGCTTCCTATACTGAACACCAAAACACACGCATCGTAACACAATGCAAACTGAACTTTATCTTACAACGGAAATATATAACTTCTAAAGTACAAGATACAGAGAAAAACAATTCTAACAAAAGTTTAATGGTACAATAAGCGCTGCAAACATGCGCTAAAAAATTTTGAGAAGAGTTTAAAAAAAGAAAATATCTGGGCAAACAGAACTTTTTCAAAATTTTGTTAACGCAAGTTTGCAGAGCTCATTGCCCCATTAAACTCTTGTTTGAAACATTTTCTTCTGTCTCTTGCACTTTAGGAGTTATAAGTGAAAAAGTGGGAGTGTCTATTCAGTTTGGAGGTTAGTTTTCATAGCCTTAAGGGGCGATTGGGCTCGAATAAAACATACCGTTGTTCTTGTCTTGAGTCACTCTATAATCCCACATAGTTGCTTCCAATCGGTGAGTAAGGGTTCGCGGTGTTCTCTTGTTAGTCACGGTACAATATTTCATGAAAAGACTAAACTCCTTAAATACCAAAACTGAATTTCTTTGAAAAACACCCCCGTTAATATCATTCCCTCTGTCGCAAGTATTCCCTACGTGTTATTCAAGACAGCACGAAAATGAACTAAAAAATCGCTGCCGGAACGCGCAACGCTTAATTTGCACGGGAATAACTCGCGCGGGATGAAAATAATATCCGGCTGGATGCATCGATACGATTCAGCCCGGTGTTTGTACTTTATACCAATTAATACCAGCAATTGTCCGTGGAAGTAACAACGCTAATAGTTGTTACGGCGCAACGTCGACGCCGAGCGCCGTGATCAACGCTCAATATTGAATGTTAGCCGTACACCGGCCGACGGTCTAATTAATTTATAATCAAATTGAAATGCGCCCGCGGAACAGCGATAACGAATGAGCCCGTTCAGGGGCGAGGAGTCATGTCGATAAATCCGCCATGCAGGAGGGGGTGGAGTGGGTTGTCTACGCGAGAGATCGAAACAAGCCGCAATCAGGTGGAAGGCGCGGAAAACGCGAAAACTTAATAGGAGCTGAATAAAGTGGCCTCGAAGCAGCCCGTTGGCAAGAGGCCGGCGACGGACGGGTGGGTGGTGGCTGTGGAAGGGTGAATATAGAAAGACGGGGCTGGTAACCACCCCTGCAAGGTACCTACGTGGCATTCAGCGGCGCGAATGGTGGTGGCGCGGGTTGGCGCGCCAACTAAAATTGAATCTGCGGACGAAACTTCGGTAACCTCGTCAGGAAACCGAAGCTAAAGCCATCCATCGCCTCCGCTTTCGTCGTCGGCCTCTTTCCCGTCGGCGCAGCCATTGTCGACTTCTGTTCTATTTTGGAAAATTGCTGGCTCTTTCGCTCGCCCTTCGTTTTCGCGGCCGTGCCGTGTCGCCTCGCTAATTCTCCAACCCACCTTCGTGGCGTTGGGCACAGCATCGGAAATATTTATTGCGTCACACCAAAATCCACATTCTGCGAAGTTGGTGTTTAAATGATTTTAACTAAGGTATCGGGCTCTGCTTAAGTAGTAAACAATCGCGCGAAGATACTTTCTGAATACTAGTGCTAAATGTGGTGAAAGTGAATGCACGATAAATATTCGAGTAATGCAATAATCTTTTCTAATATTATATGTTGCTCTTTGGCTGTATTTTGTTGAGCTATGAGACATTTCATTTGTGTGACGCTAAATTGGGGATTTGGATATTGTGAGTTGAATAAGAGAAAGTTGTGATTTATCAGGATATACTTTGACTTTTTAATTATTACGTTATATGCTGGTGATCGTCGTGAATGAGTGACGTGTCGGTGACTTACACTGGGCGACCTAATAAAGAACGATAGTTACTATGTCGATGGAAGTAGTTAGTAACATAGAACGCTAATAAGAATACGTAACCACATTGGAACAGATACAGACCCGGACGAAAGTATTGGGATAGTCTTTAAAACAGAATAACTTTTTTAAAATTAGGCGAAACAACTTGAGTTTTTTTGAGATGCTAGAAGGATTAGTCTACTATGTGACGTGTTTCATCGTTTTAGAAAAAAATGGCACTTGGTCGGAATAGCGAAGAAAATAGTGAATGTCGTTTTTTTCCAATTTTTTATCTGAGCCTGTAATGAAAATTTAAAAATCCCGTTTGTAGATTTAAGTAACTTGTATACATGCTGAAAATTTTCATCGAAATCGGTTAACGTAGCTATGAGCTACAAACAGTTAAAAGTGTTGGAAGTTTTCTGGTCTGATGACTACTTACTTTACAAGTTGTTTCCTTATTAATATTTTTCGTCGTACAGTATGTAGTAACATTAATGTTTATTTAGGTCACTGTTTCACATTTAATTAAAGCTCATAAAAATGAAAGATTTTTATACATCGTGCTTAATAAATGTTACTTGTTACAGAGACCACGTATCTTTATGAAAACTACTAACAGTGTCGAATTCAGTTTACATTTAACGAAGTTACTATATGCAAATGAATTTTCTATATGCAAATTTTCAAAGAATTTCAGTCCTTTGCCTGAACGCAACAATGCAGATTACTTCCATTCTATTGTGTGGTTACAACGCGAAAAGGGTCAACTGTAACACTTGAAAATGCTTCTCTCTCTGCTTAAAGTGCTGGATATTTTGTAACGCATTTAGCGGTCAGTACACCAATGAACTGGATAATGAAAACGTTCTCAACCTTCCTCTGAATTCAATTTACCTATAACATGGTTCTTGAACTACATTTAAAAGAATTCCACACGAATGTTCCTTTCTCCACAATGGAGTGTAATAATCGTCCTTCGTGCGAGAAAAAATGTTTATAAGCACTTACTGTTTAACCGTGTCGCCTCTACGCACGTGCATATTTGGAAGCATCCAGGGTGGTTTAGGGAAACGAAACGAATGCTAGGAAGATAGTGTTGAAGAGAGAATAACCGTTTAATTCCAATCTCTAGCACGAAACACTTCCTTTTCCACAGCATAATCCCAAAGCACTCGTAGCATCTCGGATATTCACGTTAAAATAAAAAGCTTCATGAAACAGAATCATGCGACGAATGAGTTTGCAGTGTCTCCGTGACATACGTGGCATAAAGCCCTTTGAAAATGAATACGGCTATTGTAAATTTCCAGCGCGCATAAAGGGAATAGTTTACACTTTCCCTGTTGCTCCCTTATGAAACATTAGAAAGCAGAATTAATTTTCTTATTACGAAGCAGCGCCAGCCCGTTTCGCCCCATTCTTCGCCCAGCACTCTCACTGGTTATAAATAATTGAGCATTCTATCTCATCAGTGGACCGTAACTTCGCAACTCACGAAAGTCTTCGTTACCCCCGAACGAGCTGTTCGCCCGTGAACAGCGGGGAACCCAGCACCTACCCGAAAAGAATGAATTTCTGCTGTTCTGATAATCAACGCGCATTCGCTACGTCGCGCTAGCGGAGGGGTAGGTAATATGCTCGAGGGCGCTCGAGCACGAAAGACCGCAGAACGGGGTAAGAAAGTGAGGGCGGGAAACCGACGAGGGTGGACGGTTTTAAGCTCGTGCTCCGACGATTCTGCTGGGGGTGGGCCAGTATTTAATCCTTAAGTAATTAACGGGATTGATTCACGTTGGAGTCCGATACGGGGCCAAATGCCGTGATGTCTGGTGGTCTTCGATAAATTCCATGCATCCACTTGCCTACGTAGCTAACGTGCATGCCACGCAGGTAGTATACGTGGCAAAGTGGCACGATGCCGGGACTTGCGCCCTTGTTACGCTCCCACGACACGTACACTTGCGATGTAACGGTAACTACAGTTAGTACGTGCTAAGTGTGCACGGCTAGGGATTGCCCTATTGGCAGCTCCACGTATTCTGCGCTCTGGATTACACATACGTGGATAAACATGCCTTCGAACACTGTCGCGCGACGCGTTACGCCGGCTCTTTTTTTTCCCCACCCTCTGACGAGGGTTCCCTGTGGTCGAACATTCCCCCGACAACGACGGATGCCCGATCCATCATTCGGATACGGCGTTATCGCGCTTCTATTTATTCGCAGGACTAACGTAATGGGATGTGTTGCAGCTTTCTTTGTTCTGGATGTTAATCGAGGCTGAGTGCGTAGGGTTGCAGTGAATCGCTTTTGGATTTGAGTCGGTTCGATGGGAGAAATGTGCAGAGGCGATTCAATCCTGGTTCATTTATTCGGAAGAAAAGGGGAGCGATTGCTGTCAGGGGTGGAAAAGTTTTCAACGTTTGACGCGGTTTTATCAGTTTAAACGTGGGGGTAGTAAATCACTTGGAATTGTAAATTACGTGGAAAGATCATGCAACTGCGGAAGCTTGATAGTGAGAGAAATAGATCAAAATTACACCATGGATAGTTTTGTCCATTCAATGTCCTTTTCAATATCGCTTTTAATTACCCCTGTAGGGGAGACCGGGGCTAGATGTGATAGGAGCAGGTTGTTACAAAGCTGTTTAAATTTTTTCGCTTGGACAATCACTTCGACGATGAAATGGCTGATGTGTTTCAACCATACACGGGTGTGTATGGTGTTTTTTTGTAGTCGGTCCACGCGTTGCCCCGTTATTACAAGTTTTTGTGTTTTCGGTACTAGTAACTTTCCCCACACAACTAGCCCCAGTCTCCCCTACTTAAAATAATAGAAGAATCTCCCAAAATGTCCACTCTTCAACGAATAATTTTAGATCGCAGAAAAAGAGGGGAAGGCGATTCGAAGTTGGCGATGTAAAATCAATGCGAGCGCAATTTGTGATTAGAATCACCCTCGTAATCGCATCGACGAAATTGCTGTACTCGACTAGCAGTAATAACGACAGAATTGGAGCAGCGGGTACGACAGTAAACACTGGTCGAAGAAAGTACCGTCAGCGAGCGTGTACTCGAGCCACGCTAGGCAACAGAAACGTCCCAGCACTTTTTCAATTCCGCATTCAGAAGCTGTCTGGAACTTTCCTGCGTTCTTGTCTATTCGATAAGAGCGCACTCACAGCCTCCGTTCCGAATCTGAACAGCCTCATGCACGGCTACAGCGTGCCCGTAACAACGCTTTTCATTGTAATACCGGTACAGCGGGGGTACGTGCTAAGTACGCGCAGTTAAGGGTCCCCTATCGCGATTCTGCCACTTTACGCTATTCGGTTTACTCGAGAGTCGCGCGCTACCAGCGAAATCATTTCTTTTTCGTCGCGAGTCGTGTCCTCGCGAACGGGGTTGAGGATGGAGCAGAGCTCGTATCGAAATGACGAGCGCACGATGATGCACCAATAGAACCACTTATACGGTGGAACGTGATGCCGTTTTGGAAGCGATACGCAACGTTAAAGCATGATGTAGGGGATCTCGCTCGAACGAAGAAAGATTCTGGCAGGAGGGTCGTTCCGGCAGCGGCTACAAAGTCCTGGAATCTCGCCAAGCTTTTTTCCGCGTGCTCCGTTAGGCCAGCGGACGAATTATAAATTTTTAATTGAGCCGCAACGTTTCGTCGGGGCTCTCTGTAAATGTTTATTAGCCGAGTAGTCACCGAGAAGTAATTGTCCGCCTGTTGGCTCGCGGGGTCACGGCTGGATCGCGCGAAAATTAGCGGCGACGAGCGCTAATCGAGAAAAGTAGACGCCCGTAATGGGAGAGTGATTAATTCCTCGGCGATCAAGGTTATTACGTTTCGCCGGCGTCTTAGAAAGCCGGGAAGTATATTCCAATTTCTATACAGGTCACATCCGGATCAGTCGGCCTTTGCTCCCTCCCTCGCGCTCGGACGAGAAGTTAGCGCGTCTTTTATGGACGCTGGAATTGGTGGGCAGAATTGCGGTAGTTTCGCGGCGAGAGCATCGGGACGGTACGTACCGAATCAAATGGAGGAAAAATTGTTCGAGTCGTCGACTGTGCGCGATACTTCCAGTCGGTAGAGGAAGGGGACAACATATCAGGATAAATAAATTGGTACCTACGTTTAGAGAACGCGGAATTTATTCGTTGCCTTTTTACCTTGCAGCAATACGTCAACTCCTGGCTCCTGTGGCACCGCGGATTCGACGTTCGCATTGGGTTAGAGGATTGCAAAATTAATCGTGCAAAGTGTGTATAAAATATAACTGGCGGATTTATCAAAAACGTGGACGGAATTAGAATTCAATGAATACTTTATACTTGACGTTATCCATTTCGCACGCAGCTAGCTTGCCTAACGAATCGCACCTGGAGCCTCCGTGAGCGGATCGATAACGGCGTCGAAACATTATCCGACGCACGGCTCGGTTCGCGCGAATACAATAATTTGATCGATGGGCATTAAGCGGTTTAAAACAGCTCGCGCGCCGAGCAAGGATACCGCTCAGCTCGCCGTTCTAAACCGTGGGGGCAAACGCAACTCCGCCCGACGTATATCGTTCACGGATTGACAGGAGCAGCGGTGCATACTCGGCAGCACAATGTACCGGTTAAATTTATCTTAGACCCCGCGCTCGAATGATAGTGTAAAGCTATAAATCTGTAGCATAAAGCGGGGTACCTGATTTGTTGGCCGGCGTCGGCGTGTGGGTGAGCGTAGCTGCTGCGGTCAGCTTAGGCGGTTCTATCTTCTGCGGCATACTGTGCGCCGGTATTGGGCCGGGGTTCGTCATGGTGGTCATAGTCGTGGGCATCATCAAGGTCGACATGGTCAGCATCTTCGCGGCGGCCCTGTCTCGCCTGCGGCGAACTGTCCCCTAGGCGATTCGTCACGTGACCAGGAAGGATTACGCTTCCGCGGGGCCGAGCAAATTTTCCGTGACGTTACACCGCGGGGACTGGGATGTCTGCGTTTGATCGAGGAGGAAAAAAAAACCGCCGGACAGATGAGACGGTCGCGTGATTGAAAACGTGCCGTGCGTGTGCGGGCGCGCGCGCGCGTGTGTGGATCGATGGGATGACAGCGATCGCTGGCTACCGTGGATCAATCGGTGACGTTAATATCACGCGAGCGTGACATCACTCGATCAGTGGTAATTTTCAAACTTAACTGGCACGCCTGTCGTCTGTCGTCGATGAGACCGAACAGTCACTGCATATTACCGGCTCCGTTTGTCTATTACGCTGCCACTAAGATCGACGGTAACCCACCTACCTCGCGACATTACTTTACATTGCCGCGCCACCGTCCTTCCACGCACCGATATCTCTTGACATTTGTTTCCACCGGGATCCCCGTTCACTTCCACCCCCCTCCCGAACTTTACCACCCGCAGGAACTTTCCCTGTTGCCTCTCGCCCCTTTTACTTTCCGACAACTGGTATCGTTACGAGTTTAGTTTCGAATTTAAAACGAACAGCACGCCGAGCAGCCCTCCGACGCGTATCCCGCGATCTCCCTCGCGATCTCTGTCACCGGACGCCTCGATCCACCGTAACGTAACCCAGCGCACCGTTTCCGAAACGATCACACGTGAGCCGGATCCCCTCTCGATATCTCGTCCAGCGTGCCGACCGATAAGCTCCTCTCCTTCCTTTCCTCGATATCTATCCGTCACTCACAATAGTTCTCAGCTTTAATACTTCGCCGAACCGTTTCCGATGCTCGCACTTGCACTTTCCGCTGTCAAATGGTATTCCTGTTCCTCTGCGTGTCAGTCACCAAGCGTCAACACGTCAGGTACGCAATGGCGTGCGGGCGCACGCGGCTCCGCGCGCGGGGCACGTTCACGCGGAACGGGATGGATTGGGGGACGCGTGTCGCGACGACTGATATCGTTGACACTCAACTGGTTTGCGACAAGTAAACGTCATCGAGTTGAACGGCTCGGTGTGTCGACGTGCACAGGTGTTTGTGTCGCGGGGGCGCGGGTAAAACAGAGAGAGGGAGAGAGGGGGGGAGAGCGTGAGAGAGCGAGAGAGCGAGAGAGAGAGAGAGAGAGAGTGTCAGGAATGGTAACGACGACGGCAACGTCAACGGCGACGACGACGACTAGACCGACGGCGACGACGTTCTCTACGCTCTCCACGCTGCGCGCGTTACGTCACGTCCGGCCGAGCGTAGAGTCGGAACTCGTCTGGCGGGGAGAGCGCGAAGGGACGCCTGCCTTTGCCTGCCTGCCAGCCTGCCAGCCCTGGACGCCCGCCGTCGCGACGCCCAGAGGCGCCGGCGTTCCCGAGCGTCCGCGAAATCGCACGAGTTAAGACGCGAGCCAGCAGTCGCTCGCTCGCCGCCAAGCCGAAAGGGTTACTCGATGCGGCGGCCACTACGCACGTCCTTGCGAATTATTTGCGCTCCCGCTTTGCTGTTTATTTCTCTCATTCGTTTATGTTGTTAATTATTTATTTTTACTGCATTGTGGGAAAAGTTCTTTTAAAAATTGTTTCGTATTAGTTTTCATTTTAAAGGAGCAAGGGCGGCGTAATTTTTTCTTTGAGAATTTCAATTCGTCTGACGTGATTTACGTTTCCGACTTCAGGTTCCTGTATTTTCTTCATTTGTGTTCGTTTTATTGGATTGAATATGATGTGACGAGAATTGTTCGAGGAATTGTTGGATCGAATTTTTACTTTTGACACGTTCTTGTGAAAAATTTACGTTTCGATGCTGGATTTCTTTCCTTTATTGTATTATGCAATCTCTACTGAATTGAAAATTGTGCCGGAAACGTTCTGTTCGGAATTATGCGATCTTGATATTATTTTCGATGTGCAGTAGGGACGTACTTGTGCCATACGCACGTCCTTCCAAATGATTTATATTTTTTTCATCAGTTTTATACCTACACTTCTTTGTTTTGTGTTTGATTTTCTGAATTGAAAATTGTGTGATAAGGATTGTCCAATCTTTTTCGTATTTTAGGCGTGTAATAGTGATGCATTTGTGTACTATGCGTGTAGCATCGATTACTTTACGCTTCCTTCTTCAATTTCTTTCTCATTGTTGATTTTTATTCGTTTTTTTAATTGAGGGCTGCAAAAAAGTTGCTCTCCAAATTGTTTAATATTAGTTGTATTTCACATATGTAGTGATGCATTTTTTATGTTATGCCCGCCTTTTCAAAATGTTTGTACATCCTTTATCAATTTTTTTGTTTAAAAATAGATAACTTCGTTTGATAAGTTTCAGAGATTTGTTTGATTTATGTATTTCGACTACTGACAATCCGAAATGTTTCCTGGTAGTAAAGATTAAACAGTCTGAGCCCAAAGTTGATTAATAATTTAAATCTGGTTTGCAATTTGTGATGATATAATGATTCAATTGCGTTGTTAAAATAATTGTAGAAGCATTTTTCTGAATTTATCACAATACGCAGAATATATATTTTCAATTTTTCTGTTTACAGATCGAGATGCCTGGGAAAAATACAGCGTTACTGTCATTACTGCAGTATAAGTAACCTACATTAATATTAAATGAATTTCGTATGTATATGCTGTAACGCGTATTTAAATATTGATACAGAAATCGCATTTTAATGATTAAATTCGCAATTTATCGATCAGTTAAAATCGGAATTTGTAAGTGTTAAATGACAACGATTCGAAGAAATAAATGTTTCCATGTGTTACATTAAGCTATAGTTACAAGAGTGTAAAATATTTTCTAGTTTTTAAGGCAATTTATACTATTTCGTTGAAAAAGAGATTGAATTGTTAATCCACTATCAATTCACATTTCTAAAAAAAAGTACCAAAAATATTTTACTTTGAAGAGATTTATTAATAAATTGTTGCGAAATACACAATTTAGAATATTTAATATTTGTAAAAATATTTATTGTATTGTGTTCAATCGTTGAAGCTTCTGAGTGATTAATTTAGAATCATTTTGTTGCATCAATTACATCTAAATACTACTTGTTACCTATACAGTACACGAAATTATACCTCGAATAGAGTAAAAAAATATGTTTTCAATATCCTCACGAATATTTTGCTGTTCTTCCAACTACAATATAAAAAATGAGTCATACAAGCCAATATTCCGATAACATTGTAAAATCATTCTATGTTCAGCTACATCATTCAGCATTGTATGTATACATGTATGTCAGTAACTATTCAGGTTTCAAATATCTGAAAATGAATTTCGATACTTCGAGTTGCTACAAGGCAGATTGTAAGTAGAAGTCCTGATTCCTACATTCCTATTACTTTCTCTTATGATATTCCACTCCTAATTTCCTTATCAGTGACTTGTTTATAGATTTCAACTGATGCAATAATTTATGCGAAGTTGAATATGATAATGTGCAATTACTAGAAAAATCCAGTTATCCACTAATTGTACTGGACACGTGAAAATAACGACACAAATGATATTACTTAAGCATTATTTACACACTTAATTATAGTTGCTGTTTTTGTGCACGATATGGTATGAAACAATTAAAATCCATAAGCAAAGGTATACGTACTCTTAAACGGCGTTGGATACATTTCTAAGGGAAACTTCTAGCCTACCAGACACGTTTTTGAATTTCAATGGCCGCGGTTGGCTTCGTGTTGCCCCCTATACAAACATTTTGTATTATATCCTGAAAATATCCACTTCACTCGGAATACTCTACAGATGTTTGAACTTTCGGCGATTGGCAGCGTTACTTCCATATCTAATGGTTATCGACCATCGCTTCAGAGGGGTTACCCATATGCCTTAGCGAAAGAAATACATGCTACATGCAATTTGCTTGCTCTCGTAATAAAACATTCAGATATCTACCTTTTCCATACAAATATAATTTTCTAAACAAATTAATAATTGCCCCCCATATACACTACAGATTCATCTGATTTCGATTTAAATAAAAGCAATCGTTCATTTAGAAGGAAATCCAAAATTGTGGAAATAAAATGCAAGGAAAGATTGCAAACAGAAAATCGAAAAAAAATGTATAACATAAAGTAGGTACAATAAAAAGAAAACATTTTGTCTTAATCTATTTAGTAATCATTATTTATCTAATATTAATATATCCTTTAAAGGACTTTACATATTTTCGAACAGTCGCGAATTTGGAAAATCTTTCAAAGTAATTGTGCATCGTGCATCATATACACAATGCTGGTTTGAAATATTTCGCGTGTAAGGGGTAGAATGACGAAATATTTTCGGGACCGTGGCAGGACAGTTCGAACGTCGAGTCTGCAGACCGTGATTTTGCAGATCTGTAGCGAAATCTGCTGCTGAGTCCTCGGGCAATCTGCTCTTAAGGACACGGGATATACTCTTTTACAGTATCTGCAGCCGGTTCTGCTTCTCTGCAGAAAGAATCTTATCGTTGAATCTTCAATATTCTTCAGGAACTTTCGGCAAAAGGTATGGCTGCTAGAATAAATTTACCTTCAAAAGGAATCCGGTATCTTCGAAGACACTGTTTCTACACGCGATCGTACACCGAGTAGCGATACCGTACATTTTCGAATGTTTTCTTGCGTTTATTTTAAACAGTATTACCCCTCACATAGTTCGATGGAAATGTGCGTATAATATACATGGGTGTCAACGAAACTAGTTTTCTTTTTGTGTCTTTAATTTTAATCGAGGTTTGTTAAATGCTAATGTTAATGAAATTACTAATGAAAGTTCGGAATTGACAGAAACTTCACTACAGTGTGCTTCCTGTTATGCTTCCTGTTATTTCATCAACACCGAATTTTGACAGGATTTCACTAATTATAATTCCAATTTCACCAAAGTGGTGCACAGTTAGTGATTAAATTTTTTTTAATATTCTTTGTGTCATACTTTAATGGCTTTCGTCGTTAATCTTGAAATTCAGAATATATGTGTTACCCGTAAATTTCTATACAGTTTAAATTATCTTTCAAAACAACGAAGCGATTTTATGCGTGTTCGGAAAATGTAACTTTCACTAAATATATATGTCAAAAAATGTAACATGTGGGGCGAAGATTAAGAAAAGCATTATTGATAGGGCGGAGCAGCAAAAAAATATTACAGTTTCTAAATGTAAGATCATTATACTTCAAAGTTGAATAAATTCCCCTGAAAGAATAATTCACTTGAAGAAAACCATGTTGTTAAACAGTTTAATTACTTCAATATTGTTTAGAAAATAAGGGGAATAAGATTATTATACCCGAAACATACTTATTTTCAAGTCTTTATCACAATTGTCTCTAAAATCACGTATCTGTAGGAGCGCCTGTTCAACTATAGAGCTATGTCCGACCCAATGCTGTCTGTATCTACTTATCCATTAAGTGGCGCCGCTCACTGGTGGCAGATCGAACTAGGGTGATTGCAATGCTACTCTCCGTTCGAATATCGGAAGGATTTCACCCCTATTTTCGGTAACATTGATGCAGGGCAAGGACAGAAGCTGCGGGACATGTTTCCTCAGAAATCGCAATACAAAGCGTTGACGCGATATTCTAGTCACGCGTGCCTCAGACATTGTAATTTGGCTTTTCTCCGCTTTGTATGCTCGAAATTACATTAAATGTAACAAATGAGAGCGAACAGACCGTAAAACGCAACATCGTAACAAATGTTTCGGAAATATGGAAATTAAACCTGATTAATTAGTCTCAACTATGTCTCGCGCAATGTGGGAATGGAATATCTTGATAAGATTGTTTAAAAATGTGCTGCTTGAGAGTTGAAAGTAGAGTGTATAATACGTGTATGTACGAAAGTAAGAAGTATTGTTAGAATTATTTAGAGTGTTCCAATCAACTTGTTAATTTTTCATTTAACAGGAAGATTATATTCTTCTACAAAATAATATTGCTTTAAGGTTCAATATTATATAGAGTTATATTTACAATGGATTATATTAATGACGTAATTATTTTGGATAATCGGTGCTCCAGCGTTTCCAATAAATAATAATTCTAATCAATTACATGTTTTTACACTTTCTCAGCGACATTCCCTTAAAGTCATGAAATATGCGAAGTAGTGTGAAGTATACATATATAAAACTAAGTTGAGCATGTAGAATAATCTTCATTCGTAGCTGGTTTTATCTTCATGGAAATGGGCATTAACGATTTCTGATTACTATGCCTGGCTAATCCTCAATGTTACTACTTACGATTCACCTAACGAGCATAATACTTTTTATTTATTCCTTATTATTAGTTTTATTGCTATTCCTCAATATTATTATACGGATTATTTGTTTTACTTGTTAAAAATTGTTAAAAATGTCGTTCATCTTGCCTCAACTAAAGTTGTATTCGACAAATCAGAAGAATGAAAGAAAAATAATAATATACATAATTTCATTTCATAAATCGCCAAATATTTAAACTTCCTCTTTCCATGTTTCCTTTCTAATAGAGTCACCGACGTAGATATCAGAAAATGTGATACATATTTAATGTTATCATGCACCGCCATGACGAATATCTATTACAATAATAAGCAAACAATTTCTAAACATCTATTATATTATTTAGAACATATTACTGTCTATAGATGCAACATCAATACACAAATAGAAGTATCAAATTAATAGATAGCCGTAAGCAACAAATTTTCAAAATCGATTTCCTCCAAAATAGGCTTTCTTAGGAAAAAATTTTATTGTACATTTTCGATATATTATTAAGTGAAGAATTACCCCATTGTTTATTGTATGCTGAATTCTGTCCCTTCCCACCCCTGTCTAACCATGAAATTCCACGATAATTACAATTCAAATAAACAATAACAATTATTATTGCCTGCTTCATCTCCTATTTTTCTATTGTCACTAGCATTTTCTAAATTTTGTTCAAAGTACATTTACTTGACGCGCATTCTTCCCACGCTAACTGGAGCAGAATACGTGGCCCAGAGTCGCCTCCTATAATACACGCGTTTATTTCCAGCCTCGCTGCAACGAATTTGCGTATAATTAATCGCCTAAATTTTGCTGCGCGCCTGGCGGATTTTTTTTCTCGCCAAGCGAAATCCGCTTACCGTACAACGTTTCTAGAAAGAACTGCGATGTAACCCAGCCATCATTACTTAGCGCGATTTACAAAACTACCTGCGCTGACTTAGGACACGGAAAGTGGAACGGACTGCAACCGGAAGCTGAATGTACGATTTTGTTTAAAACATAGATTACTGGTTGTAACATTGAGAGAGTTTCTGGTACACAGGAGAGACGAGGCCAGTTTGCAAAATAGAAAAGGGGCTTTTGGACCAAATGACTGGTATTGATGCGCGTTTTACATCATTGAAAACATACGCCCGAGGTCAGGCTTGAAATTGTTCGAAATCGGAAAAAGTGTACAGGAGCTACGTTTTCGGGAAAATGCGATCTGTGAGAATATTCTATACAACTGAAAATGGTTGAAAATCGTTGTATTCGATGGAGGAACCAAATATAACAAATATAATAAATAATGTTCCATTCGTAGGTACAATACAATACTGAATAGCCTTATTAACTATTTAATTTATACAATACGAGTTACTTTAAATTTTTTGACTACACACATTGAATACATTATTTGTATTAAATTCCGAATGATCTCGTACTGTATATTATTGCAGAATTAAATGATAGGCATATATTTATTACTCAATGATGTAATTGAATAGCCATAGTAGTACAATAAATGAAGTTTTAGATAATGCACACTTCACATTCACCTTTCACTAAATTCACATCTTAACTACATCTCTCAGTCAATTCTTCCAATCACATGGCTGCAAAATTGTTGGTCATACAAAATTTTTTAAAAATGTAGCTGGTTTCACAGGAATTTTGACTTCGATATGCAAAAATATCCTCAGATTTGCATCACGTACAGTTTTTTTCACAACATGCTTTGATCCTTTTATATTGTAATACGCGATTGAATGAAATTTGTAATGAAAAATTACTGAACTTACAACTAGTTGACCTGACTTGGCTAGTCTCCTAGAAATTTCTAGTAAGTTTTAATATTTTCCTGCACCATCCGTTATGGCAACCCCAAATCTTTTTCATCGCAGGGGCAAGCTGTGAATGCTTGCCCACTGCTTTGCCAACTAAAACGTGAAACTGCAAACTAATGCATAAATAACACTTCCATCGCTAAGGTATTTGTACCACCAGTTAGATGTAATGGCAACCCCCAACGAATAAACAGATAGGTACGCTTTGAATAAGTGTCGGTGGTCCTGTTGTTATGCGCACTGTGTATCGTTATGCATCTTTAATTCCCCCGGAATCATGATGAAATTCCAGGATGTGGTAAGATCGCCTCGGTCCGCGCCGCGTCTTATCTCGATATTCAGAGAATGCGACCGATGTCGAGGAGCGTCTTAGTGGCTTGCGGAAGAGCTCTGGCTCATGTTCAGACTCATAAATAATTCCGTTTGTGATCGTGGGCGTAGCAGTTGTCGACTGGATGGAAGGAGGAGAGAAACTGAGATGCGGAACGTATACGTGGTGACGCGTACCCGACCGCCGCAGAATCTATGAGCTATTGGCATCAGCCTGCCAAAATACAATCTACTACCCTTCACGTTCATCGCGACACGCTTCTTCTCACGCTTTTTGTCGCCGCTCCGCGAATTTCCCCACTTTTTCCGCGTGTCTGACTCTTTCTGTTATCCTTTGACAAGCAATATATTGCCGTAGAAAGCGCTTCCGCGTAACATCTATGCTGACAGTTTTGGAGCGGTTTTATCAGAAGCTTTCCATTAACTTTCCAGGATCAATATGCACTAAATGTGACGCAATGACGATGAATTAATTGGGGGTGTAACTGTTGCTTTTTGTGATTATAGTGTACTTTGTATTGTAATCTAACGTCAGTCAGAGTAAACAAAATGTTCGGGGAAAATGTTTTGTCCAGGAAACAAAATGTCTGGCGTTAGATAGAGTAACATGTATAATCACGAACTTACACTTGCTTTTCGAAAAACACGTAACGCATGTCGGTTGTAGTATTGGAACATTGCCATTCGTAAGTAGTAGTACACTTGCAGAAGCATCGTTTACCATTTGAACAAGTCCGCGGGCAGTATGGCAGATAATCAACGTTCAAGTGTATAGAATTTGGCATTTATTTGGGAATAAATTTTAGTAATCGAGTTCCTTGTTTCATGCACAATTTACCTTTGCCTACATTGGTATCTCTCTTTTCCTCTTCTTAACAACAGTGTAGCATAATTATTTAAAAGTCACATCTACTAGAAGAGTCCTTGTGGAAAACACTGTAAGCGCCAAAATTAAAACAAAAATTACCGGAAAATGTTCTACGTATTGATGGTAATACTATAGTATAGAATCTAATTTTTTATTCTTACAGTGCTTTCTACAAGGACTTTTCCATTGCTAAACACTTTTTAGGCAGGCGTCTCCAAAAGAATTCCTCCTGAATAAAAAGCATAACAGTTGACACAAATTAGGTTTTAATACTTATTTCGTTTCTGACTTCTGTTCTTTCATTTCAGTTTTGTTATTTAATTGTAATGCTTTGTTCTTACTTTGTCATTTTCTTTCCTTTTCAGTTTCAAAATGGGTCTTACCCGTGTAAGCAAAAGTAAAAATAAAATAGAAATAAAAATTAAATTGTTATTGAAGGTAAAGGTTTTCCATGCATGGTGGATCAGCGTATCGACATAATAATTCCACAAACGATTTAAAAACCATACAAAAAGCTAATTAAACGAACAGATGCACATCTGTTCTGTACCCAGACTGCATAAATATTGTGCTTTATCGTACGGGCAAATGATTTTTTGCCATAAAATTGCGAAGCGAAGTGCGTAAATCAATGTGTAGTCACGATTAATCTTCAATTCATCCAGGATACGCCGAGAACGAGCATCGAATCAATGGTATCAATAATGAATTTACGCGGTCTTTAAATTACCATATTTTATACCGCATCCTAAAAGAATATTCCCATGCCCCCGTGTCTCGTTACACCTAATTAAATTATGCGTTCATAGCCGGGAGGCGTACGGGGAACACGAAAATAACGAAAGCAATATGCCCTCTATCAAAGGGAAAAAAGAACGGCGGACAAGTAACCGAGCTAAGAAGAGTTGCCTCGATGCAAACTAACCAACAAAAGTTTTTTTGTGAGGCGCACCGATACAGCATGGCGCACCATTAAAACATAGAAAATTCCTCATTATCCACCTAAAAATACCGAACGAAAGACGACGAAGCTGTGTCGGAGACTACAACCGGAGCTCTGCGAATCTTTCTGCGTATTCCTACAATCACGAAGACGTCGTAGTATTCTTTAATCCATGTGTGGCCAATCGCATACCAGTCGACCACATGGTGAATCCATGGGGCATTTTCACCCGCCTAATTTCATTCATACACATAGGTAACAAATAACATAAATAGTTTAACCTATTAACTAACTATTCACTAACTTCACAAAATTTCAAAAATTCAATCGTACAAGGTTGGGTATAAAGTTATGTCTCCCATGAACTGTGGAAAAATGAGTTACTCTCCCTGTAAGAATTATCAACCCCACAATTTTAAATAAACCAGAGAAACACCTGATCGAGAAATAACTCGCGATCAGTTAACGGTTCAATGTGCGTAAAGAACGGGTCAGAATGGACCCTGTATCTGCCAGCTCAGGATTAAACCGTTGTCCTCCTGAAAAGAAAACCACAGGGCACATTCACGGCTTGATTGTTAATTTAAGGGAGGGTTGCCTGGCGGGCAGCGAAACGATGCAACCGTGGTTGGAGCGATTTTTATTCTCCGCATATTAGCTTAAATTCCATCATAAATTGGCTCTTTTACGGGAAATAGCCCGGAGATGGGGCTCCGAAAGGGGGCACCAGCTGGAACAAAATCATGGGGTACCGCGGGACGGCGAGCAGGAGGACGAGGAAAGGGGAACGGTACACAGATGGAAGTAGATGGAAGGACGGAGGATGAGCCTCGGGCGATTCGCTCGACATTGCTATGTTGCAGTAATTGCAGCTAATTAAGAACTTGAATTCCCTCTCCCTCCCTCTCCTTCTCTTTCTCTCTCTACCTTCCGTCCCTTTTCTCTCTGTTCCAGCCACTACCAGACCCATCCTGCGCCTTCTTCAGAGGGGTAGGATGTAACATCCATCCGCTGCGTCTTTTCATCCGAGTTATCTCTTCCTTGCCTTCAGCCACCGTAGAAGTTGTATCAAAATGTTTAACGCGCTGGGAGCATCAGCAGCTCGGGCCGTTTGCAGGCCACATTTCTGTCTCCTTGTACCGTTGTATTTTTCAGCCAACGATTAACGTGGCCGAGAATCACGGAACCAGGAATCACAGTAGCTGCTGCTTTTGTACAGCTGTTTAGTGCGCTGGAGTCTGTAATGTTACACGTTTGTGTACGCGCGTCAGTAGGATATAAATTAAACAGAAGTAGAGAAATTTCTATTCCAATTTTCGTGTATTTTTTGTACGTAACTTTTCTGTTACATCTCTATCGTTGCACAGAAAGTGTTATAAGTTTCAAGGATTCTTCGAGGAAAATGTATTTCTTTGGAGGAAATCATAGCATTCATTTCGCATCGTTTCTAGACTTTCCGTAAAATTTTGTACACAGTCGAAACAGTTTAACCCAAATTTGCCCGAAATGTTGCTCTTTTACAAGTTACATGTGTATTGCTCGAAACACGAGCCATTTACATATTTATAGTACGCTTATAGAGAAAGTATATTCTCTGCATCTTTTCGTATATTCATTTACATATCTATGCTCATCTTCAAACAGCATTCAAACTGAAATTGGAGATTTTTAAAGGGTTGAACTTTTCAGTAATGAGAATCCATGTGTGTTACCCAAATATAACAAATTGGTATGGCTGCACGTCAACAAATCTTCGATTATTGAAACAGTGTTATCATTTAAATATCTCCACCTTTCCCCAATCAAAGTATACTTCCATATTTTTTCTACTATTAAAATATTACGTTCTACCACTACCAAAAAAATATTTTAAGCCCGCAAAGCTGTTCAAAATGTTGAGATAAATAATGTTCAGACAACCAAATTTCTACTCTTCTACGTAATACCAGTATTCTGCCAGTCTACTGTTCGTTATAGTTGTAATTAGTCGTGATTAGCGTAACGTTTAGATATCACTAATTTCGGCGAAATTAGCCGTCAGTGCGCAAACGAAACTGCATACATACTGTCATTCCGTTTACATCCGTCAAAGCGTGGTATTCGTAGCTATAACGGCGAACGGACTTGGACAGTGAATCTTCGCCAATTATATATAGTAGCCAGATGCTCTGTACATTAGCGTGCTCCTTTAACGAGTTATACACCCCGAACCAGAATATTGTCTCCCGAGTTTCACCGTCGTTACCACGCTCGCTTAGGTTTGATCGATGACTCCTCCATCGAGCTGATAGGGACATCGGCTGCAACCCACTTTGTAATAGCTATAGGATGTTCATGCTTCTATCGTGCATACACGTATGTCGTGCACAAGACTAACGGGACAGGTTGTCCACGTGACTCTACAAGTTCCACTGACGTACACGAGAATTTATAACCAGTCATGAAATTATTTTTTCCTGTGTTGCGCAAGAAAAATGATGACTTGGAATAATCAATGAAGCCTGCAGCGTTAGAACTATGCACGATCAAATTATGTTAATTAAACGTCAGATGTTGTTTGTAAAGAATCGTGTTTCTAACATTCTGTATTCCAAATATGCTTGCCAGGCACAGCAAAAATCGCATCCAAGTGACGTTTTCGACTTTTTCTCTTGTTTTATGGGAATTTGAACGAGGTACCTGTGCTTCTCTCCGCGTGTATTTAACTTTTTCATCATTCTGTATTTTGGTATCGTTTATCGCAGCAATTCTGGGTCATGCCGAATCACTCGACCAGGTAAACAATTGTCCGATCGTTTCATGCATCAGCAATTTGTAAATCCGCGTATCGGAAAGGACGAGGGGACGATGTGATTTCAAAAATTGCGCCTTTATTTACGAATCGTTTTTCGGGCAACGAATTTCGATTTGCGCATTTTCTAGCTGCAGGGAGGTTATTCAGAAAGGTGGTCATACGGGCAGGAATATGTCGTTGCAAGACAAAAAGTTCACGGATTTGTTTTCATTCCACTCATTTTTATGACAAGTTTGTGTTCAGGTAAATCTCGGTATTTTTTAATTTCTGTATTTCATGCCCTAAAGAGAAAAAGTTGTCCCACGTTCTTTGTCACGGTGTGCCACATATGTACCTCGAAACGTAAACTGAATTCAAAATAATTAACAACTGTTTGCGTAAATCAACCACATATTTCTTCATTCCAACGTTTATATTAATTTAATACAAAAACCGACGAGCTTTTTTGTGACAAACAAAATTAAAAATATGAGATACAGAGACTTTATGTTTTCATAAAGGTATTCCAGAAATTTTATTTTTATTATTCTTTATTTTTTTTAGTATTATATCGTGTACCTTTATTCTAACTAGAACTTGATAATAAACAAAATAAAAAAGATATACGTAGAATATTCATGTCTGTACTATCAGCACTTATTTATCACTTATGGTGTTAGAATGTTTTTTCCACAATACTGTGAACGATTTGATATAGAATAATGCAGAATATGTAGCTTTAACTATTTAACGATTGTTCTAGATTTATAGAATAAATGTTAAATAAAATAAGACCTAAGAATAAACAGTATCTAATAGAGTTCAGAATTAGAAGAATTAGACCTTATCCTCGATTATACTACTTCTTGACAGGCACAGCAAAACCATAAGAATTAAATGACAGAAAATAGTAAGTACCAGTTGATAAATGTTTTCCTAGCTTGTTACGTAGTAATGAAATTTGCAACATTGATAAACAGGGCTGTCTATCCAGTTCCGCTGTAGTACAGCAAAGGCGCTTCAAATTACGGATTTCTACTTATGCCTTAAGTAAAGGTATGTGTACGCTGTAGTATACTGTCACCAGGAAGCGTATATATCTGTCAATCTACCGTACTTCCGTGCTACGTGCGCACACTCCCCTGCCTTCCTCACGTGACTTACAACTTCAACCCCACGAGCAAACCGGGGACCAAGAAATTAACTAATTGCTCACAGTTATGATTCGTACTTTTCGCGGTGAAGCTTTCGCTCAGAAGGGATTTCCAGGAATATGCAATGTAATCCTTTTACTTCTACTTATTTGCATTTATACTTATTACAAATTGCAAATCTGTACCTGGTTGCGTAAACGCCGTTTGCAAATTAATCCTTCAGATTTTGTAATGTTGTGTTTGATGGAATCTAAATTGTTAATTCTGTGTGCTTCACTACTTACTAGAAGCAAGTTATTGCTAGAGAAGGAAGCAGAGAAAATTCTAGACACTCGAATCGCCACGCCCATCGAGCATTCCCGAAAAGTCAGGCAACCTAAAAGTATTCAGCTCCTCAAACTTCCTCAATAGGAAAAGCAGTAGTCAACTATATGTGTCAACTGATAAACTTACAAGACC
The DNA here is from genome assembly GCA_963855975.1 of Andrena chrysosceles. Taxonomy (NCBI): domain Eukaryota; kingdom Metazoa; phylum Arthropoda; class Insecta; order Hymenoptera; family Andrenidae; genus Andrena; species Andrena chrysosceles. The sequence continues at coordinate 106,610,026 of OY979767.1, read as the reverse complement.
ACGCCAAAGCTCTTCAAGTTACTTCAACTCACTTTTGCCCTATTAACAGCGACGTATCCCAAGTTTACCATCACTTCGTTACAACTTACAATGATGAACTATACATTATAACCAGTACCTAATAAATATTCAGCATGCCACGATTTGTCTTTTTGATATAATTTCGAACCATTTTCCTAGAAATAAAATTGACGCGTGCAGCCTCAAAACAATCATCCAAAATAAATAACTTCGCCTGCAAAAGCTCAAGCATAATAGTTACCATCTTGAAATCCCGACCAATCATTTACCTTCTTTCAAGCACCGATCACCGATAAATCCGTTTAGCGAGCAGGCAGCGGTATCGCGGTTCACGCTCGTGCATGCACCCCCGTGTTTTCCGCGACGCGTAGGGGGTTCGCGCTCGCCGGAGTAACACGCGGCCCCCTCGCACGTATTCACGATCCGCTGCGGCGCGGGTGCGTGACGTACGAGCTCGCTCGCGGGGTAGACAGCGGCTAATCTACGTGTACGAAACCATTTAATACGGAAAGCGGACAAAGGTGGAGTGGGAGCGCGTGCACGCGTGTACGCGTGCACGTGGGAGCGCGGCCGAGCCGCGTGTGTACATACGTACTGGCGTAGTCAGTGGTGGCAAGATAGGAAGCAGTCAATAATTCACGCATTACTCTCGGTTATTATGCTACTGTGGTCTACCGTACTCGTGCGGTCGGCAATTCGGCTTTACGTTTGCTTTACTAACCATTGTACGGGCCGGCTAGATATCGGCCCAATCGCGTACACTGCCTCTGATGTACTAATTCGTAACCGCGCGCGCCGCGCCCGATAGAACTGTATCAACTTATTTATGGCGAGCCCCCGCGCATTCCCCAGCCCACCCCTTTCTTCCGTCGTTCGCCTCCCTTCATTCGGCGGGGCAGCTCGCCTTGCAGCTCGCCTTGCCTTTTGTTGCGCCGTTTCGCCGAGCACTTGCTCCCCGCGCCTCTTTGAGCTCAATCTACGGGTCCAGAGTGCTCGCTAAGGGGCCAGAACGTGGGGGCATAAGGGAGGGGGATCTAGAGCGGGGGAGAGCGCGGATCGCTGCGTGGTACATCTTCCCAAATTGTTACGCGTATATATCTGCATGATAATGGAGCGTACGGATAGCTCTTGGCTGCGATCACATCTTCGGGCGCCGCGGTAATTTCCAAGCCTGTACGCCGCCGAGATGAAACATTAGACTACGGGCTCGGGCTGGCTGGCGGGATCGGGGAGCGCGGAACCGGGCTAGATTGCTTTCGGTGAACCATCTTGATTTCCTCTATGGTTCCTTCGGACCGTCCCTGAAGACCCCAGCGGCCTGCCCGCGGAATGACGTCCGTTTTATTGCAACGTAAATGGGCTCTGATTTAATGTTATCGGTTTATTAGCGTCCTGTTCGGTGGTTAATCGGTTAATCAACGATGCGCAACGGCAGCCTATAGTGATATAAATCATCTTTCTCATAATGCCATTTGCTTATATTGCATTCGCGTTTCTCTGATACTCAATCAAGGGTAGAGAGTAATTTTAGCTCAGCTGAAGCAGTCGTTCGAGGGCTTGTTTTTTTAAACTGCTGCCAACGGAATAATAAAGAGTTTTTGAGCTATTAAGTGCGAGTGTATTGCAATTAACTGTACGATGCGAGAAGTTTCAGAGTTTAGAAAAAACATATGAGGAAGAATTGAAATTTTTGTTTTTTAGATGGTTAATGGATTTCTAAGTTTAGATTATGACTACTATGGAAGCAGTGGCGGATTTAAGGAAAGCGGCTCAGGTGGCAAACATTCCGGGGGACCCATTTATAAGGAAAATGAAGAGCTAGTTTTCTAAAAACCGAAATTTAAAAATAATCATTATTTTATTATAAACATAATAAAGATCAGTTTTTAAAAATAAGCAATTCTTCTCAAAATCCAGAGGGCAACTACACCCTCCCCCCTCTCCGGACGGCCATGTTCATAAATAATTACATTCAATAATACTTATATTAATAAACGTAAGGAAAAAGTTGCTATCACTGTTAGAGTAAAATTTCGACAGGTGGTAATAAATCCTGACGAAGAAATACATGTACAGGAATGTTCTGCTACCATTACGTATCCCATATGGTATAACAGAAAGATATGGGAAAAAACTGTGGCACCTTGTCCACCCATCGTAACTTATGAGCTTCGTCGTTATACTTGAGCGAGGTCAAACGGTGTTCGGTCAGCGTATTACGAAACGTAAAAACGTCAGTAGTACAGCGCGAAGCATATCAGACCACGGCTAGCTACTGTCGAGATAGCAGTGATATACTTCCGACAATATGTTTATATCAGGACTTTAGATCGGCAGATACGTTAAATTTGTGTGGCAAAGAATAAATAATGAAGTGTTCGATCGATAGCGAATATAGATGAAATACGCAGCTCGTCCGTTACCGTCTGCGAGCGATTCAAGTCGTTCAGCGAAAAATTAAAAAATGTCTAGCCGCTATTATTTACCCTCGCAGTGACAGTGAATGAGGTTGAAGGTGGGGCAGAGAGGCAGATGGAGAGAAAGGGAGAAAGAGAGAGAGGCAGCAGAGGAGCCCCTTTTCTGCATTGAAGCTGGAACTTTCGCCTGTTTGTCTTACGCTAATTAACTGAACATGAAATATTTTCCGAGGACGCCTGGGGACTTTCAGGTCAGGCAAGGGGAAAAGAAGAGAACGCCGAGCGGGATACAAACCGGATATTTCTATTTCAACTTCACTTTTATCTCTGACTGATTGTTAGACATTCCGCGAGCCACTGAATAATCCGCTCGCGAATTACTCGACGTTCGTAAACACGCGTGATTTCTGCGAAATAGAAAACCAGCTCGAACGAACCTTCGCTGAATCGTGGCGACTAGAATCGTTGAAATAAACAAAGGCGTGCATCTTTTGAGAATTAGAGGACCAAAGGAATGTCGGTTACATCTTGCCCCGGCATCAAACGCGAGACACCGTGCAGTTGACACTGGCTTTGACTCATTAAACCGATTCCATCCCATTTCATTTGGCGCAAAGCGTCGCGTTTGCTGCGAATAAATTAATGTACACTCTTGTCAGCAGTTGTTTGTTGAATACCATGTTCAATTTATTGGACCGCTGCAAGGTACTAAACCTACGTTATTTCCAAAAGGGCCACCGCGATTATAGACTGTTTACGCTTCGGCTGGATTTAATGCAACATTCCCGGTGCGCCCTCCCGCGAACGGTTACGGTGCAATTTTATTTCTATTACCTCCGTACGAGGCTTTGTCCAATCGTGCAGATGAAAGCAGCGCAACGCACTAACCGATACAGTTCAGAGGGAACGAGGGATGTAGCTTCCGCGAAGCGTTTATTTTCTTACAAAACGTCGAACGTTCCACTGTATCGAATCACCTGGGGTCTCCATCCGTGCCGCCGACCAAGCCAGCCCGAGCGAAAAGGATAAATGATCCGAGCGTCTTTAGAGAGATTGCAATTACACGAGGGCAGACCTCGCCGCCCGATATTTTTAAAGTAAATACCTCGCCGCGGTGTAACGATGTCGCGAGGATTCAGTTATCCTTCCATCGCCTGAAAAACAGTAAGAACCGCTCGAAATTCCATTCCCCAACGTTTCCGTAACCCGAACGACGCCCCACCCCCTGTGGTATTTGCTACCTTGTTAATCAGAAACAATACCGTATCGCGTGGCCGTCACGAAATTGATTTTGCAGAATAAATAAGGGCGAGCCCCTCCCCCTGCGCTGCAGCGCGCCACGTACCATTTACCGGGCAGGAGCGAGAGAAAAACCTCGGGAAACCGTGTTTCAAAAGTACGTACGTAACGGGAATTCATTTTCTCTTAAAACGTCAGCGAGTCTCTTTCATCATAAATGTTATTAATCGCCGGAGGGCCTTTCGTCCCGGCGATGTTCAACATTTAAGCGTCGAAGTTTTTCCACTTTCTTTCTGAGTTTTCCGTACCACTGGCTCGCTGCCCCTTTCGACCCCCCTCGCCATGCCCCCCCCCCCCCGGAGCCCCCTCCCCTTTTTACTGACCCTCGCCCGTTCCGACGTCACTTCCACATTCCCCCCTCCCAGTGCGAAAGGGGGAGTTCTGCTCGAAACGTTTGTCTTAACGAAGTTAGACTCCCGTGCGGAGGGAAGTTTTCCGGTTCGTGCCGCACGATTTGCAACTAGAGTTTCGCCAAGTCTAGAAATATATCTCCATACCTGTCCTCCGTGTACAGGCTTCAGCGAGAGGCCAGGTTAGAACGAGTGGCGGGCTGAACCGTGCACGGGGAATTCTTAAGGTTCCCGTCGACCTCCTTTGCCTTCGATGCTTCTAATTAAGTCGGCTACGCGATAATAACAATTATCCGTGCGCCAACTTTCCGCGGAAGTTCGTCGATGGCACTCCGCTTCATCATACCTACAATAATGTTTATAAGCTCTCTGGGAGCCGTGCATCATTCGATGCTCCCGGGTAGAATCGCTGCGCGGGAGTAGTTCGCAGAATGCTGCAACTGTGTTCAAATCTGTGCGAGGCTTGGTTGCGAGACAAACGAGGGATAATTACTCGAAATAACCTCACAGTTGAGTATTTTCTTTACAATAGTCCTCGAAAGTGGAACGAATGAATGAAATGGAAATTCTGAATGGTGGGAATTTCGAATAATGTAATCACTTTGTTGCCTTTTGGTTGAAATGTTGGTGGAGGGATATAATGGGTAACATAATGTGTAGGGTAGCTGTTTCTATTGCCGCATATAATGGCATATAATTCATTGTTTAAAAGTAGTCTCTTGTACTCGCGATAGAAGATTAATCAACGAATGGTTCCATTACTCTTGAAACTATTCGGTAGAACATTTCAGATTTCATTGCAGTAGATCTTCCGATCGTATATCAAAGGATTTCCCAAAATCGTAAATCCGTAGCGAACGGTAAGAAAAACGAAGTCCCTCTGCTCGATAAATCTGTGGAATCTCTTGCTTTCACTCTGTTTTAATACACTCAAGTTAGCCGAATCTATTGACAGTAATCTTGATTGTTCATGTAAGTATTTGGCTGGCGTTCCTAGCTCGTAATCTTGGCGATACGCTTCGGCTTAAAAATGGACAAAATCCAGCGGGGGCTGATATGAAAGCTTATCGTCTCCCGATCTCGATTTCTACAGTTAATCATTGAAATTGAAGTTGGATTCGGGCGGGCATGATCGGCCGAGAAATATGGCTATTGTTCGCAATGAACCGGCATCGACGGAGAGGGGCTGACGTTAATGTGACTGCAAGAGCTTTTATAACGAAGTCCCAGTTGGAACGATGCGCCAAATAGTCATGACATCCCTAGTCGATAGTCGAGACAATGGCGTGTGGTATGGGTAACACGTTCCCGTCGAACAAAGCTGATGCATGCGCATTTAAAACGCGCCGCTTGCTTGCCAAACACCGAACGCATATATTTTATCGAAAGCTTCCCTGTTCGCGGCGCGGCGTTACTTTGTATCGTCGCTGCTATAACACGCTAAATATTCAATGAAAATCGCCCCGCGTTGCTTCTAATCGTATAGAATCGCGATAGAGGGCGCCGTCGAGTGTTGTTGGTCTAATTGCATATCTGGGCAGTATGTGTGGGAGGATAGATAGGGAGACACAGCGTGCAAATTCAATGGAACTTTAATATTCATACGGGCGCATTTGATGGCGCTCTTTCCGCTCGTTGGAATTATTTATGCGGTGTGTATTCCCCCAATGTTCTTGCATTATATCTGAATATCGATTCGCAACATTGTTGATACTGTAATTGTGCCGCGGCGCAGCTATTACAATGCCAACGCAACTGCTCCCAATGATAGGGCTGTAATCACTTGGGTTCTACTCCACGCTCAACTTGACACCTCCGCTGTTGTTAACATGACTATCCTAGGTAATTTCCAGCCCACTTTTCCACCGTATGTTAATTACAACGGTATGCACGGGGAATGTGCTGCGCGTAAATCATCGGTGGCAATGAAAATTAATGACGAATTGTGAGACCTGGGAAGTGTGGCGTCAAATTTTTCTTGTAATTTTCCGGAAAATGTTACACTGCATTATAATAAATAATAATAAATGTAACGTGATAATTAAGGTTGAATCAGGTTTTAGTTAGGTTGATTTACTGAAAGTGTCGCATTATAGGTAACATGTAAACTAATGTAAACGTGTTATAGTGTAAATAACAGTGATAATGTGAATATTTCGTGTTAACAAATATACCTACGTTTGTCTGTGCTAGTAAATTGTATTTATTTTGGTAAATAAGGCAATAACTTTTAGTAACTTTGGTTGATGCAAATCTTTCATAATGTATTAAAAGTTCAAATTTTTTATACTAAAGAACAATGTGCTTTTTTTGTAATACAGTAGAGATCTGATAATTGTATTTGCAATCTCTATAGATATCTGCCTCCCTGCTGACTCATTAACTTTCTTGTCATAAATAGAGTCAAGGAAACATGTATTGTTAGAACACATGATCAAATGCCTACGATATCTGGAATAGCTCATCAGTATATTATCACCTCGTTGGAAAAGAATTTATCACCACCGATCTTTTATTTGTACAACTTTTAAGCTTCAATGATAAACTCAAATGAAGACCAATTAGAGAATGAATTTTCACAATTTAATTTTTTCTATACTATAAAAAAATTTTCACTTAATTTTAATTCTAAGGAAAACTATGCTTACTTATTTTTTCAAGGAAATTGCTTTGAATTAAAAAAGAATTGTTAGAATTCGCATTTAAGGCTGCTACACACTCACAAGTAAATGACGTGTCTGCTTTTTACGACTTATTTGAGCGCGTGTAGCGACAATCAGTCTTCCATTCCGACTTTATCTCTTAACTGACGCAGTCAGAAAAAATTGTGCTCGAGGTTTGACGATTTGTTTGTATGCTTGCACCTGATTACAGTCAGAACAGAATGTTCCATTTTTCCTCTTTTTTGCGCGGATTTTTCGGGAACACATCAGTGGTGGAGAAACAGAATTAAGTGTATTTGCAAATATAATTGCACGTACGTACGAAATGTGTCTAAAAAATAAAACCTTCTAAAGCTTCATTTGCGCAATAATTAAAACGTCCAAAAAGCTAGTCCTCCATTCTCATTCGCGATGCATTCACATTGCGTTCGACGACGTGCTCCTCTCCTCGGTTCGAATCGGAGAAGCGAATTTCAGTGTATAATTTAGGTCGCCCCTAATGGAATTCTTCTTGCAGGAAACATCTCGACTTTCCGCCGTATCGAAGTCACATTCGAGCATGGAGGAACATTTAAAATAGATACATGAAGAAGACAGATCCAACATTGAACCACTTAATATTTATACGCTAGAGCTTTCCGCTGCGAGTCAACCGCCAGTCGGCCCCGTGTCAGTATAATCGCCCGTAAAAATCGTCTTTCCGTTCTGTCTCTGGTTTTGCTCAGGGATGAAAGAACGCACCGGGACAAAGCCGGGAAACCGGCAATTTCGAGGTAGCGTTACGCAATTTACTGCCTTTTCTCCCTAGAAAAGTTCCAGCTAAATAAGAGAGCCAAGGTCTTATTAGGAGATGATGGGGGGAGGAGGGCGATGTTATGCCGCTCCACCATGCCTCTCGGATACAACACGCTCCCTTAAGTTAACGGAACAGAGACGAGGAGGGACGCTGCTGGATGAAGGTAGTTTGTCAACTCCGGGGCTTGTTTCTAGACACGGCGAACCTAATTAAAGTCGTACACTTTTCTTTCATTACCGTCCCCATGTTCCGCGACCCCTTAAATTTAACATTCCCCAACCTCGCTTGGAACTACAACAAATGATTCGTAGGATATCTCACTCCTCCAGTCCCTGCGTAATTGAAGACACCGCGGGCTACTGCATTCTTCTCGACGTGTTCACGATTTACAAGTGCTCCCTTCTACTTCGACCGTCGGTCGTTCAGCAAAATAGCTTCAGCACTAACATTCTCATGCGCCTTCAGTAAGTAAATCACGTTTACTTAGGAAGCAATGATTTAAACCACTTTCATTAGAATTTCGCACGATGGAAAATATTAATTCGCAGGAAGCTTTCAGATGTTCTTGGTGGAAACATTAAATCAGCTTCGAGCACGAATCCTCCGCTATCAACCAAAACGAGATTTGACACCTTTTACCTAATGCACTCCGTCTGCCAGCAGTATTTAATCACAGCAGGTCGACCGAAGTATCTGGTTTTTCCAAGCTGCACTTTAATGTCTATCACCGTGAAGCCCAGAGTGTATCGGCCAGCGAAGTGGTGGCCGTTAGCATCATCCCTTCAGGCCTTCTCCCAATGGGAGGGCCTGAAACGACGCTCGCGCGCGCACGACAGAGAGACGTACCCTCCCTCCCCCTGATAGGACGGCTCATCCGGAAGGCACTTCGACACGGTTCGCTCGTCCGTACGTTCCAGAGCGAAGTTTCCGGCTCTCCGGTGAATTAACAACAACGCGGTCCGCTTTACTTGAACAGTCGTGTAATCTCGCGTATAGGCTGTCCCTTCCATAAACGTGCAGAGCATTGTCGGTTGCACACGAATGCCTGGCTACCCAGTGGTTACGGTAATGAAATTGCTACGCTACCCCTGCAGCTGATATTATTCCGCTTCCAACAGGAATACCGGCCATTGCGTCGGTTGGTTTAGGGACCGGCGGAGTGATATTTCGAGAAGTTTCCTCGAGCTATTCGCGAGCCCGCTCCCATTAAGCACGTATATTGCTCGCCCTATACCTGGCGGATACGTTGCACCGTATGCTCGCACGCGAAACCTGCCTTTCCTGCTTTTCCCCCGTCGCCCTCTTTCCACAATGCCTGCTCCCCACCCCCACCCCGTCTGACCGTCGTTAACCGCGAATTAATGGAAAGACAACGACCGATGTCTTTCAGCTGGCACTGGTCCTCTTCGTACCACGGACACGCGGATTCTGCAACTTCCCTAGTAGAAATATAACTGGGGAAAAAGTGGGGCACTAGTTAGTTTTTCCCTTGGTGCAACTAGCGCCCTACTAGTCATGTAATGCTTTTCCCTCCCAGGCGATAGTGTGGAAAAACTAGTATTTTGTCACGTACGAATATCTTGATATATGAAGTAACGTATTTAGAACTTACCGTGATATTTAGCATTTAACACTTCCTTTCTTTTTCTACACCTACGCACTCGTTTAGCATTTAATTTTTTTTCGGTTCATTAGATTCCATGTTTGACAGCTTGAGTCAGGTTATAACTAGCCAGGAATTAAAAGGGAAAAACTGGATGTGAACTAGTTAGCCAGAGTCGAGTTCCAACTGTTCCAGTTTTACAGACTGGGTTTTAGGCGGAATTTGGTTAGTTTTTCCTTTCTAGTTTTTCCCTATCCAAGCTTGGCTATTACCTCACCAGAAATAGGGAAAAACGAGACAAATTTCTACTAGGGTTTCTGCTATGGAACCATGCTTCTTTTGTTCTTTGCCATTCTGGAAGGGGTGATGGTAAGACTGCAGATGGGTCGTTGTGGGATCTGACGGTGATGATCGCGAAAGTGGGAATAAACATGGGAAAAATATTTTTGTAGTTTGTAGGTGAGAGATGAGTGTTGTAAGAATTTCCAGCTTGAAAATATTATTGGTATGTTGTGCTTTGCAGGTTGAAACATGCAATGGTACGTAAGATTCAGGGAGATAAAATGGACAAAAATATTCGTTCAGACAAATTTATGAATATGAACTAGGGGAAGAAGAAGGAGCGGAGTGGATGCGTATGGTTCTGGGGAAAAAGGAGAAGAAAAAACCCAAGATGAAGGAAGAAGTCAAAACGAAAACACAATCTTGTGTAAACAGTCCTAGAAACACTTACACACACAACACATGTAACCCCATTTTGGGGCCGAAAGGCAAAATATAAACCTATTTACTACTACTACTACATAAATATGAACTATTTGTTAGACATAAAAACTCAAATTTCTCAAAAAGTGGACATACAATATTCGTGCACTAAGCCATCGATATGCAAACGAGGATTGTGAAAACTGAAGATAGTAGGATAGCGGGTATTCTTCGTTCTTTCATGTTCGAAATTACAAGCTTAAAAGTACATATGTCGATTCTGTGATTATCGTTTCCATTCATTAAAATCTCAATTTAATTACTGTCCAGAAAAAACAATTATTGGATATTCTACGCGCTCTCACGGCAAATTTTATAATTCCGGGCTGTTCGGTTGGAAGGATTGTAAGGCAGTTTCGTTCAGCATTTTCACCGCTCCATTTTCAATGCGTTTTGCGCTTAAAGCGGCGTTGGTATGGTTTTAAATTCCTCTCCGAGCAATAATGAAGTATCGAGTATCGCATAAAATGGCAAATGGCGCGATATAGGATATCAAGGGATAAATTACGGCGAAAATTTATAAATGAATTATTTGATACCAAAGTATCAGGGTAACCCGAGGCATAATCGTGCAGTGAACAGCCCTGCTTCCGTACTCCGCGGAGTCAATATTTACATGGTAAACGCAGAAGAATGAATTCGAATAGTCTATGGAAAATGACATTTTATGCTGTGTTTACGTTTTCATTATTTATTTTACATGTTATCAACTATTCCCCATGCAATGCCAGTGTACGTGACGCGAAGGGGAGTGTGCATTTCACCATCCGGAGACACTTTAATGGATCCGCGCGAGCAGAAAAGTACCACAAGATTTGTGTGCTTTATGCTGCGTAAACGATACAGTATTTACAGATTTTTCTCTTAGTTTCTGTATGCAGAACAAATATTTATAAGTACTGTTGTATATACGTCTACAATCTGTTAAATTCGAACTGTGCATTGGAAGACTGAATAAATCTGTTTTGGAAGTGCCGTTAAAAATCCCAAAATCGAGGGAACAGTGTATTTAGTAAAATTGTATTAGGAAATATATTTATCAACATATTATCATGATAGGTAAGTAATTGGATACTGCGTTCATTATTTACGCATTACAGTGCTGTGCTTGGTGAATCCAAAACGAAATGATATTTTCATAGTATGCGAGAAATATTAGAATCTAACAATAAGAAAATATCCTTGCATGCTTCTGTTTAAACAGAATATAGTATTTATGAAGTTGTGCTTCTTCAAATATTGCATCTCTTTTCAGAATCGCAAAAATGTTTTCAACTTGATATGGAAGGGTTTTCACCGAATGATGTCTTCTTCTAAAACGTGCAACTTTTTAGGAAAGATCTGCAAAGGTAGGAGTAACTTTGTAGGTGATTAAGTTACGCGATGTATCTTGCACAGCCAGTAAGAGAGAACGCTAGAAGAAACGCAAAAAGAAGGGATGCAAAGGATATACGAAACAGCGGAAGCAATGACTTCAAGTGAAGAGGTTAAACGAGAACAGTTGAAAAACTGGGAAGTTAGTTGTAGGAAAGAATTAAAGACTTCCAAGTATATCTTACTGTTTTCAGAAACAATCTACAATCTTGTTTCACTGAAAAAGTAGGGGAATATACATTGACAACTTAGACCTTCGATTAAAAGGACTAGGGTGCTACACAGAGTGTATTTTCGAAAGGAATTCCTTTGTAAAGTAAAATGTATTTAGGCCATTTTAAGTTGAGCTTTAAGAGCATTATTAAAGTTAATTCGTTATTTTCACTATTTATGTTATATGTAAAACAAAAGCCTGCTAAAATACCTAAGCATTTATATAATATTAAAAAAGGATTTAGTTTCATGTAAATAGGAATTGCTTTGACGAGTGTACATGAATTAGAGTATTATTACAATGTATATTCATAGTATATGTATTATTATTATTTATCTACAGTAGCATGAAAAATATGGCGTGACTTTCTAAAAAAAAATATAAAAAAGTCTGCTTTGTGCTCTTGACAAGTTCAACTTGCTTTCCCCTACATGTAGCATTTATCGTGCCCCCATTTAAAATTGCAAACTAAATTATTAAAAGTCATTCGCGTTAAATTAAACCGTATTGGACGAAAACCCTTGTAAAGTACTGACTCACAAGATTTCTCCTGTGTTTTATTCAGTAATCGTCGTTGTTCCCCTTCAACTTCGTCAAACTTTCTCGATAATAAAAAATTCAATCGACTTTACCTACCAAATGTTCCTTAATTAACTTTCTTACCCCGAAACCGGGGAACTTTCAACAGGAGCTGTTAATATTCGTTAAATTAGAACAACGGTGCCGAGCATTCTAACTTATACAGCAGAAAGTACATCGCTTCTTGTCCAAAAACCTGTCTACAGCACCATCACCCCAGAAACTATGGTATTTTCATCCTCATATTCATTCGCCAAGCTTTCGAAAGCCATGCTCGGTGCATGTGAACCATCCTTTACCGATACGAACGAAACACATCCTTTTACACTTCAGATAACGTAAATTAGGTAGTTCAGACACTATGTATGCTACGATTATCTGCACAGTGCATAGCAATTCTGACAAATTAATTCCTCTATCTTTCCCGTTATTCCAGCAGCAACTTATCCCGACAATTCGTTCCATTTCGGAAAGCGGTAACGCGGAGCACCGCCACGCAGCTATTCTCTCGCTTTAATTGCAATGGACACTCGATATCAACGAATACAACGAAGGTAGCGGGCACGCATCGCCTAAGTATGTAGGGTAGATTATTCTCGAGGCGTTTAAACGAACCTGTCCCTCCTAGATTACTTGTTCGATTCCCCTAGAACTGGATCCTTCGATTAGCCGTTACTAGAACCGCTGATCAGCTCGAATGGCCCTCTACAACGGAAAGATCCATTTCCCTGGGACGTAAGACGGTATCCAGCGAGAGGATTAGGATTGTAGCGAGATTCAAAAGTGTTGGAAGGAAGTGAGAGCCACTGGCTGTCTCTGGTACCAGTTCAATTACAGTTACCCCGTTAACGACCGCGCCAGAGGGCCGATAATGTCGCGATACGGTCAGGGGGGGTTAGCCGTGGTTCCTTTATGCTAACGAATGCTTGCACACCGAACTGCCGCACAGACGATCATATATCGACTACCGAAGATAGCGGAGAAATTAGCTGAAAACGGCGGGCTTCGGTGATTATTGCGACGGTCAATCTTGGCCGCTGGGTTATTCGCGCGGTATCTGCCTCTTTGGCGTGAATGCTCACCCAATTCCCGATGGCCAGCCGAAATCGCGGTAATTTATAAGGGACCAGCGAGCTCGAAAGGATCTCTGGTACAATTAGCTTTGTTATTTCTTAATGCAAGTGATGGTTAATTTTGCAACAGCTCGTTGCACCTCAGCTTTGATATTTAGGTAATGTGTATGCCATACTTGTGTAAGGAAGATCTATTTTTGTGGTTAACTTGAAAGAGTGGAGTAATAGAAGGGACTGGTGCACGCAAGTAAAAAGGTACTTTTTGAAGAGTTTGTAGCAAATTTCAGTTTCAAAATTTCACCAGTACAAGATATTATATTGAATCGGAAGATAAAATTGTGAAGGGCAATATGTAATAATGTTTACCTCCTTCAATTTCTCGAAGTTTTGGAATCTAGAGTATTAAAATCATTCGAGTTACTTAACTCTTCGTGGTCACACCTTCTTGTAATCACAAATTGGTGACATGAGGTTCACAGCACCCTAGTGTAATTTTTGAGTTACCATTTTTGTATTTGTGAATCTTTTAACTTTTGAGTGATAATTGTAAATTCATAATACTCGTACAATCATGCTCTTTTTCTAGAAATATAAATTTGGGTATGATGAAATTTGTAGTTGAAGAAGAGCCATTTTCCATGGTTGTGGAAACATGCGATATTTTTTCGCGATGAATCCTCTTTGGATATCGTAAACATTGGTCTTGGGGTGCGATACACCCCGTGTAACACGAAGGGGTAATTGAAATTTTGAATTATCTATTCTGAACTAACAGTAAAATGTTATAAGCTTGAATGAAATCAATGATTATGTAAGCATGGTAAGCATATCGTTTGCTTACATAAGATTAGGTAAACATGCTTGATTGAAAATTTTTTTTCACAGCAATTCATGTGTGACACATGTACATCCTTTGAGAAAGTCATAATTATGTGTTACGTTAGATGTAATGTCCGTATCTTTTTGAATAATTGATCTATTACATCTATAGACAGAGATAAGTAGTACGAGTGCGCTATATGTCAGACTTATCGAAGGAAATACTGCTATCGACAGTAACCACTGCTGTATTCAGGAGGCTATATTGCTTCGTGCAAATATTATAGCTTCCATAAAAGAATTTTAAGATTCTATTAATCCCTCTGTTTTGACATAATAATAGAAAGGAAGTCACACAATTATCATGTATCAATCACTTAGACGCTGAAATGCTCTTTTCTCTCTTCAATCTATGTTTACCTTGCAGAACATATATATACCACTTTTCCTAGTTACTTTCACTTTATATTCCATAAATATAACGACTGGATACTATCACTATATTTAACAGCATTTATTTAAAACTTAGCTATTTTGTTTGACATAATTAAAGTGTTGTGACTTGAAAATAGTTCACGCAAGGAAACTTTAAAGACATACATGAAAGATATGAGATGTTATAACGCTTTATAGGCTGTAAATAAAATATATGTCGTGTGAGAAAATTACGTTTGCTTAAAACTGATTCAGTAAAATGTTTTAGAAAATAAAAGTTGTTACCGAAATATTATTCCACTTGTGGTAATAAAATAGCACTGATTTTCATGTAAAATCTTCATATAATTTAAATGGCAAATATATGTATAGAAATCGTTTAATCCTCTCCAATTACGTGCAACAGAGCATCTCCATGTTACGAGGAACCATTAGCTTACGTTTCTCTATCATTATTTCGAAGAAAAAGTGATAACCCCTAAGTCACACACGGGGAAAAGCATATTCTTACGAACTACAATCGTGACACCGCCTGAAGAATGATACCGGAATATCCATGAGCATAAAGGATACGTGAAGTGCATTCTATGTGAGGGTAAATCCCCTGGTTTCTTAACGGTAAACCTCATTTTATATGTGTATCCCGAGCGGGGTTATCTCCTGGGAACTTTACAATTTATATTAATGGAGTCAACGGATGAACAAACAGAGAGCCGTGCACTCGATATCATCTTCGCGAGAAGCACGGAGATAGATGTTCATCCTATGCAGCACTTTAATATTTTAAACCCACCCCAAATACAACCATAATTGCACTGGACCTTGATACATGATTCGCCAAAGCAATACGTATTTCCTTCGACGTCCATAATTTCTGTTTCACCGCGAGAACGTCACACCTCCCCGTCGAATCCTCCACGAATGCCCCGAAACCGCCCGCAAAGACAAGTCGAAATAATCCCAACCCGATTAACCAGAACAAGGTATCTCCAAGTGCACGAAGCGATCCTGGGAATCGGATGTGCGCTATTTGATACGAAAGACGAACACGGACGTGCAGAGGAATAAAGAAGAGAAGCAGCGGTGGAATTGCGCCATTGTGCGAGGCCGGTAGTTCGGTGCTTCGTACAGCTATTACCGTGATAATATCTCGACCAGAGCGGCACAAAATGCCCAATTAGGTGTGAAAAGGGGGTAAAAAAGAGCTGGGCAGGTCGAGCGGGGGAAGAAAGAGCGTAGCAGAGCTGGCAGGGGGAAGAAGGAGCGGGTGCGAGACGTGGAACAGGTGAAACGAAGGAACACGTGACAGTGAAAGATAGAGAAGGAGACTAGTAGATTTGAATAGGCAAACGGCTGCCGTATGAGAAAACGGGCGGTGGGAAGGGGTGGTGGTGGATCGTGTATGGGCAATGGTGGTAAGGGGTAAATGGTACAGGACGAGTGTAGACATGGGAGTGTAGTAGGCGAAAGAGAGCAATAGTGGTAACCGCTAGCAAGGCAGGGAGGGAGAGGATGGAAGCAGGCTAGCAAAGGAGGTTTTGCGCAATGCGCCCGATAGCGCTGCAGTGGGGTTTATTTCTGATCTCTGCGTATGTTCCTTTCTGTTTGTGAATCATTGTGTGTCAGGGCGTGTTGCAGCTTCAAACTTTTTACCCTCAGCCCTTGGCTTTGATCCTTTCTTTGCCTCGTATGTGGCACCCCTACGCGCACTGTCCTTTTCCTTCCAACATCATTTTTCTAGCAACTGCACATGTTAACCGCCGGATTTTTTAATCAAATTGTCCACGTGGGTATTTCCTTATGAGTGTGTGTATATTTGCCACTGTGCCATTTTTGTTGTTCTGATGCAGCTTTACATTATTCATTTCTGTACTTGAATGGATGGTGCTTACGAAGCTGTGTGGGACTCTCCTCAGGGCTCCTTTCTTACCAGGCATCGATCTCACTAAGGAATAAACCGTTTATGCGCTGATAAGCGATATTTCGGAGTTTCTCTAGAGTAATTTCTGAATTTGGTGATTTTAGGATTGTAAAGGAACATATCATTAATTGGCGTGCAAATATGATTTTGGATGACATTCTATGTTTCTGAAATACAAATGTTCTTTTGCAGATTTTAAGATTAAGTACAACTTGGCGGACGCGTTTATGTTAGCACTATTTTTGTATACTTGCAATAAATTTCAATATATCAGAATTAAAGTGATTCAGACAAACTTAAGCGTGGGAAGTGATTATTATTTTCTTGTCATTGGATATTTTCTTGTCCAAGATCTGTCATTATAAAATGCAAACCAGTAGATGTGTTAATACTATAAATTTCGCAAATTAATTGTGTATTGAAGATAAGTGTGAAATTCAATTGTGTTAGCAAAACAAAAAAGTAACTGCTGTACCTATTTGTTTGTCCTATGAGTTTATTTATTAACTCCAAAGGAACTTGTTGGAGTTAGGATTAAACTAAAATATTTCCACCCGCGAAATAAAATAGTTTTTCGGTGGTTGGATTTAGAATAATTCTGTATCAGTAGCTGAAACATTACTATCGGTGTTTGTCATATTCTTTTCTACACAACTTGAGTCTCTCCACACGTATTATTTTATTTTTGCTGTTACTCGATACCACTCTAAAATATCAGCTAGAACATGACTTTTCAACTCCAAGTGTACCACCGCGTACGCTTCTGCTCCCGAAATTCTAAACCACTTGGAAGATGAGAAGTTTCATTCGATCGACTGCCATTGATACGTCCTGAACGGTTTCGAACACGAAACCAACATGTACGCAGTCTCATCCTCGCAGAAAAACAAAAAATGCAGGTCAAAGCGCAAAATTCCATCCTATTTGGAGTCTAAGAAATAGTTGTAAAAAAAACACACCCAATTCGTGCGCAATAGAGGGCTTTGCAGCAACAGGGGTGCAGCTCCATCTTTATCAACTTCGAGTAAATGACAAAAAACTGTTTATAAAATTATTGCTTTGACTTAGCATTGAAAACAGAACACTGATTGAAAAATATATACTTTCATACATTAAGTAGTAGTTATTGAATTGATAAGTTGTTATTTCTATTTTTAGCGAATTTTTCAAATCTGGAACTCCCTCTGACTTGCAGCGAGGTACTGAGTGCTGGTTTTGTTATCGGATTTGCATCAAACGTGCACCAAACGATGTAGAAATTTAAAAAAACTATAAAAAATGGAGTCTTCCTCACCTGTAAGGGGACATTCTACAGTCTCGGTCGGAAATTCGGCCGTTTTTCGGTGATGGTTTTTATAATGAAATAAACACATAACGCTTTCGAACTTTTCGAGGTAGGAGAAAGTGGGGTAAAACGGAACGGGTGGGTAAAACGGAACACCAATGTTTCTGTTAGATAAGAGCTACGAATGAGTTAGTATCGCGTGATACGGAACCAAAGGGTCCTCATAGCATTTTGTGATAGACCATAGACCTCTGCACAAGTTATTTTTTCATTAAGAGAGTTTGAAAAATTTTCGGTATCGACGTTTCAATATTGCGTTGGACTTTCGACCACTTTTCGGTACTTGGATTTCGAAAATTAATAACGGCAAGTACATCGTTGGATTCTATAGTCCTTACGCTACATTTTGATATATATAAAAAGTTCTTTACCTCACGCTGAAGTGTAAATATTAAATGTTTACTAAATGACTGCACATGGGGCAAAATGGAACACTTTTCGCGGAGTAAAACGGAACGCCTATTATACATGGGGAAGAATGGAAACGTCCCTTAGTATGTGTTTATTATCTCTTTTAATTATTAGATTGTAGATTAAACTTTTAATTACTATCCTTGTTTCCAAGAAAATGGATTTTGTATAGAAAATTATGATGTATGAGATACATCTTTCATTCGATCAAACTGTTAGTTTAAATTGTAATAAATAGCATAATCATTTAACGCAGATGTGTTCTTCATGCAAATATTGATATTCATGTAAAAATCCACGTG
Source organism: Andrena chrysosceles (assembly GCA_963855975.1). NCBI lineage: Eukaryota > Metazoa > Arthropoda > Insecta > Hymenoptera > Andrenidae > Andrena > Andrena chrysosceles. The sequence goes on along the minus strand of OY979767.1, from coordinate 106,591,639 downwards.
TAGGGGAAAGCGGGGTAATTCCAACCAGCGGGTGATTCCGGCCCGCTTATTGTTCATACAATAATAAACAAACTGTATTAATCTATTCATCTTTTACGATATTATATTTATATTTGATTATTTTCCGTAATTTTCATGTTATCTAATAAAATATTTTCTCTTATATGTATAATATATATTTTTGTTATATTTTATTTACAATAGTTATACCTAAAACATATACTTATAGATTTTAACATAAATTAATACATTTTAAATCATAGAAATAAAGATTTTGTACGTTTACACGGTCTTTGAGTGGGTGTTCCGTTTTACCCCACCATTTGAGCGAGGCGAAGATTTCAATGACTCCGGCAAATTTCATTTTCCGTCGTTCCCAAAGATTTTTCTTAACAATGACCTTGATTTTCTTATAGTCTAAGGTCCACTGAAGACTCCTGTCGAGGTCTCGTGTCTTTTTCTCCTCCCGATTTTAAGTTATCACCCTCCAAAGTTAAGCGTTTCGTTTTACCCCACCTTCCCCTATATTGTACCACTATTAAAACACAAAAATAAACTTTGTTGTTTGTTTATTTCATTTGTTTACATAAATATTTCGCAGTGAAGTTGATGTTTTCAGAATTTGAGCCTCTGCTGGCGGTTGCAATTTCGGACGACTGGATGATGGGAAATAAAAATACCAAACATATCTTTAATTTGCAGGAGTATGGCTATCTCGCGTATCGTGTATATTTCCCGACTTTTTCATATCGATTAAATTGAAAAGAAATGCCATTTTCAGTACTTTGATTGACCGCCGCGTTAATTATTTTTGTCCAAAATTGTTCTTTCGCGGTAAGCGGGATAACCACACTCCAGTGAATTAAAAATATTTTTGGTCTTTTTATTTCCCATGATCCAGTCGTCCGAAATTGCAACCGCCAGCAAGGGCTCAAATTCTGAAAACATCAAATTCACTGTCAAATAATTATGTAACCAAATGAAATAAACAAACAACACAGATTTTTTCTTGTATTTCAAGAGTGGTGGAATATACACTTTAAAATTCGAAAACGTTAAGTGTTTATTTCATTATAGGTACAATAGACCGAATTTTCCGCCGCGACTATAGAATGTCCCTTTAAAACTCGGTGAAATCCTGTTTCACAATGAAAACTAATAAACCTCACAAATTAATTCACAGAAACGAACATTCAGCTAATGAAGCATAAATACTAGCATTTTCCATAATATGTCGGAACGGATGTCCCTCATTTCTCCGTCTCCATAAACAACCTTTACATCATGACACATTCTACAGAACTCTATCGCGTGTCCGTACAAAAAGCTAAGATATGTTTCGCGAGCAGCGGCAGGATTTACTTCCTCCGAAGTGGAGATCGCGATTAAAACGAGCGCGGCACGCGCGAGCCATAGAACGACGCTATTTCTATAATTCGTGGAAACGTTTCTGTTCGGTGGCAGCGACCGGTCTATCAAGCGCAATCCCGACGGGGCGTTTTAAAAAAGTTCTACGGAACAAAGGGTGGGCGGACTCGCGGGAAAAGCGAAACGGGAAAGTCGCTTTCCGCATTATCTGTTGACAATTCATTATTGGACCCGATACACCCGTTTTCGAATTCCAATAGCGAAAACTTTTCCTCGCCGTGGAAGCCCGCCCGTACCTATTCTATCACAAGCAAACAAACAAGCAGCCGGTCCGTACGGGCCGCGATACGACCTTCACTCGCGCGCCAGGCAATTCGTGTCCGCACTTATACGAATCCTCGAAATAAACCCGTTGCCGAAGGGAACGGCCGGCGAGAGGCCGCGTGTTTGTTTAGAAAATAAGAACGCGTCGTCGAAACTTGTATACCCAACTCGCAATGTCCCCGCGTTCACCCATCTCACCCCCCAACTGTCTCTACCTTCTCTGTCGCGCCCTTAACCCGCCATCGGCGCATACCCGCGCATTTGCCCGCCTCGATATGTCCCCCGTGTATTTTTCTTTCTGCATTCGAAAAGTCCCCCAGCTGCGGTTTTTTCGCCCTGTTCCTTGTTATTTTCTCGACAATATTTTAGCGATAGTCTCCCGAGTAGTATTCTAGTGGAGGCACGCTGCAGCTGCAGCCTGCACGTGCAGCCATTGACGATTTGAGTGGCCCTCTTCCATTTTCGTCCTTAAGACTTTTCCGCGGCCCCTTTCTTTCCTCGCGCCTCTCAGGTCCCCATCTTTCCTCCTCGGTCCTTTCGTTCTTCGCGCTCCCCGGTATTTCGCCCGCCAATAACGACGGGAGTACTATTTTTCTCGCGCCCTCCGAGCGCCAACGGTGCTTATACGCAGCAACCACCCGTCTACGTTGGCATTCCACGTTCCCATCGTATCGCATCAGCCGCGGTCGGTTTTTTGGGGCTGGGTTCTTCGGGCGATCTACGGTCGCCGCCTTGGAATAAATTATCGGGAAGAGAAAAAATGGAATGTTTAGGAATTCAAAGCGCTCCCTCGGTTCGTGCGCGCGCCTGCGGGGCGGAAAAAACTTCGCGGGGCCAAGAGAAACAGTCGTGGGAGCGATCGTCTGAGTATACCCGACCAAATATGCCCAGGGGATGAATAATGCTATCATGGTGCACGGGTGTACCCACACACGCGAACATCCATCAGGTTTGTGGTCCTGTAAACAAGACCCGAAAAGATCGGTTTGTAATAATAGTGACGTTCTATCGCTAACCCGTGCGCCATTAGCACGACCATCGTTGGATATCATTATACAGGGTGATTCAATGCATGCTAATACTTCAGGGGGAAAATCTACACACTAATATTAAGTAAAAACGTTGTAGGAACATATCTCCTAGTTTTCGCGTTATGGATAATTTAAGAAAATGTTCGAAGTACTCGCTCCTCAACACTAAAGATGGGCACAATTTTCATTCAAATAAAATTTTGAATAATGAAGAAAAGTTAATAAATGATTCGGCATGTATCGAATAAACTTGACACGGGTTAACTTTATTTGACAAATAAAATTAATTTTTATATTCGTCGAAAGTTTCAACTTCGGCGTCGAATAAATTTTTCAACTTTAACTTTATCTGTAACCTCCACTTTAACTTTAGTCGACGTCGAATAATTTTTTGGTACGTGAGTCACAAAGTAGTAGGTATCGCTCAATGCGGGTCCTCGGCGGCTGGAACGAGGGCCAGAATTTATTTAACGTCGAATGAAGTGAAAGTTACTGTTAATGTTGAAGTTAAAGTTGAAAAAAATTTCGACGCTGACGTTGAAACGCTCGACTAATAAAAAAATTAACTTTATTCGTCGAATAATCTAAAGTTAAAGTAACTCTTATTTAATTCGTTATTCAAATAATTGTTTATTTAGTTAATGCCCAACTCTGGCCTCGACACACGCTAATGTATGCAGATTTATCCGCTCAAGTATTGACATGCATTTATGAATCACCTTGTATAGCTAAATTAGTTAACGGGCTCCTTTTGGCCGCAGTTTAACGAGCTGGAGTCGAATGCGGTGATTGTCGCTCGCTCCAACGCAAATGAATTATTACCCGTTCCGTATCATCGTAATTTATTAATTCAATTATGCTTTACATAAGTAACGGTCGACTGCGTTGATATTCTCGTTACAATAAGCGAGGTTACCGTTGCCACGGAAATTGAATATTAAATGTCGTAAGTGTTTACGAATCGATTTTCTATGACCGAATAGTAAAATCTGCGTTAACGTGGAACGCAAGTATGTCGCACTAATTTGTATTTGTAATTTTGTTATTTTCGAGGTATGAACTTTAACTTTTTGTGTTATAAGAATATATCATAAATAACTAAATTCATAAGTGACTAAATTTATGCAAGGTGTAAAGTTAACGGGGTTAAAAACTAATATGTCAAGAACTAAGGTATGAAACTTCTATTCTTTAAGGATTAGTCTCTAAGGGGACATCAACTCATCTTCGCATCTTCATTAAATGACAACACGTGAAGGCTAAAACATCTCTGCTTGTACCTCATTTTATGACAAGTAAAATGATTATACATAGTCAATGTCATTCCAATGTCATCATGAAAAAAGATAATAAATAATGAGAGGCAAATTCATTCATCTTCGGCTAGCTATATGCATTCGTCCATGAGGAATGAACAAGTAGAAATGTCTAATATGAGATCAGACATCAGCCACTACTTCACGACATGGATTTGTTTACTGTTACACTTCAAACTAAGTTAGAATTATACTATCAGCAAATAGATCATTCAAACACTGAAAAATATGTCTGAAATTTATTTCGAATATCTAGTCCTTTCATTTTGTAATAGAAATTGAATTATTCCCGCTGCTCACACACAATTTATGTACTATGACCCGATATTATCTTAAATGTATGTGTTCGTTTTCTTTATGAAACTTTTTTAAATGCACGTAGAGCTCTTGAAAAAAGTCAAGGCATCATTGGTAAAATACAGGGTGTCCCAATCCAAACAAAGCACCTAATTATTTCCTTTACATGTGGTTTACTCCTTAAACCCATTTATAATACGTAGATAATATTTTTTTAACCGTTCTAACTATTCAGTAGCAGTAATTCGGTGGTCTGCTTCACGGAGTCATTCTGTATACGACTTTCCATCAATAATAAAGTCAGTTTCACCACACAATATCTCCAATAATGCCACAGAATCCTTTATAAACACAAACTAAGCTCAGGCCTCCATTAATATTAAAGACATTAGTCAGTAACCCGCTTAAGTTTCGCACGTATACAATAAAAACATCTCGCACCAGTCCTGAGGAGAAAATAAATTACACCCACCCGTACTATCTACATCCAGCGTCCACTAAATAAACGACCATATAATCTTCATTCACCGTCCACATCTGCAGTTACCATGTCTACATCCGCCAATTTCCCTCGCGTCAATCCTTTTCCGAAACCGAGCACACTGCCCAAATAATAGAAATAGCTGCAGCGATAATGCGAGCAGAGAATCAACGCAGCCTCCGTTGCCTTTAAATTCGCGTGCCTGCACCGCGAAATTCGATTTTCCCCCCGTACACGTATCGCAGAAAATTTCCCCGGTGTTTCGGTTTGCCGCGGCACGGAGGAACGAAAATAAATAGTGTGCACGGGCAACGAAAAAAAAAGAAAATGTAGAGAGAGAGAGAGAGAGAGAGAGAGAGCAGGTGCGATGACCGAGTGACGACAGCGCGGCCTGCTGGAAACGCACGCGCGCATAACTCAGTGGTTTAATCGCGAATGCAGCCACGGCACGCGTAATGAAAGCACCTCGAAAAACATGCAGTGGCAGTAGCAACAACAGCAACATCAGCACCGCCAGCCTGCAGGTTGTTGGGACGCCGATACCACCGCTGCGTAACGCACGCTAGCAATATTTAGGAGGGTGGCTGGGATATTCAGAAAGGATGGTAGACAACATTCTTGCGGCGGGCTCTCGTAAACACCAACCCTGCCGGTGGACGGCAAGACAACCCATACATCCAACCCCCTCTAACCGACTAAACATTATGCCGAATTAAACAGCTATTTTTTCGTCGATTTGTTTCCTTTGCTTTGCTGTTTCACGAGAGTCTCGCGGACTGAGAGAATTCATTCTGTATCTGGAGCATGTTTTCGAAATGATTAACAGGCTCAATTAGATTGATTTTTAGTTGAAAGCGTGTAATAGATTTGGGGATATAAGGGAGAATTGATAAGACAAATGTTTTGTGGGATTAAATTTGTTTCCACAAGATTTAACGATACCTCTGATATGGTCCGTATAAATTCAAGATTTTCATAAAAAAATTAAAGAATCGCGGATTTTTAGTAGCGCAAAAACACGACCGATTCGCGACTTTTAATTTTTTTATGAAAATTTCGAATTTTTACGGACCATATCAGAGGTTTGGCGTTAAATCGTGTAATTTTTCAAGTCGATCTGAACCTCTGTTCATTTGCAACTACTTACCTAGACGAAAAACCAAGAGCAAAAAAGATTCGAGAACAACGCGTTTAATATTTTTGGGTAAAGGCGATGCTGTAGATTGCCGCTTGACCTTTTTAGCTGCCAAATCTACAATTTTGCGAATTTTAATATAAACCAAGCAGCATTTTATTCAGAAAAGATAGTACTTTCGGAAAATGCAATAAAAAGAAATCGATTCTTCGACTGTCTAGACTCTAGTCCCATTAATTCGTCAAATAATCTAAAGTTAAAGTAACTTTTATTTGATCCGTTATTTAAATTGTTCTTTATTTAGTTAATGCTCAACTCTGATATATAACTACCTTTAACTGTACTGGAGACAAAGTAATTCTCTAACTATATACAAACCAGATAGGGATGTAATTTCCCCTTGTCAAACTACGGTATCGTTGTTATCCATTTATTTTCCATAGTTATAAAACGATCTATAAATCTGAGACAACTGTTCGCTTATAAATTTCTACGAAAGTTATTTGAAAATTCTTCACATCCAGCATCCGAGAGTAAAAGGAAACCACTCCCCTAAATGGGTCCCTCGAAAGAAGAACCCCCGTTTCTCCACACATTCGATCTATTCGGAGAGAGCCCGAATATTTCAGTCACAACGGGGAAGCATCTTCCCGGTTATTGGTCCGTGTCGATGAAACGAATCTAGAATGATGCATGAATAAAAAGCGGAACCCCCTGGAAGTTCTCGAGGAGTTGGGCGTCTACTTTAAAAAACTAGTAACGGCGTATTGGTAAAAAGCGCGCGTTCAGTAGTAACGGAACTCCTTCAGTAGTTTTTTGCCCGGGCGAAAAATTTTCGAAGTAGGACGAATGGGCGGGCGGGAGGCCCGGCGATTCACGGACGTAGCACTGAAAAAGGTCCAGCATTTTCTCAAAGCGCCCGGTTGTTAAGGTTTTAAGTATGCAACGAGTAATCTGCCCGCTGCCTCGGCCCAACTCGGCAAGGCGACTTCGTTACACGGCTGCTGAGGAACAAAAGCTGTTTCTCTTGTATTAAGTTTGTCGGTTCCGCAGTAAAACTGTTAGTTTACGCGGCTACTTTATTAATTAACGGAGGAGTCCGAGAGTATAGTGAATGGCGTCGGTGTTCTCGGTATTCCCGTTTGCGCCAACCTTTGCCTCCCTCGTTGTCTCGTTGCTAATCGACGTAGAAAACCCCGCGCACTAAACTGCAGGGAATTCTTTTATCCCGCCCCGGTTCGTTCCCGTTCGTTAAAAGTGCTGCAGGTTTTATTGGGAGATATTGGACGAGGTAGCGACGATTGTCGTCGTGATGAAGAGGCCGAGAAGTTTCACTTAAGGAGGGTGGACGAGATGTGATTTTGGGGAGATGGTAACAACGTCACTTGGAGCTGTAGAATGTTATAAGTAGAAATGATGAAGGATAGTGTCAAAACAGAATTTGTTTGAATATTCGCGAATACTCTTTATCAGCTATTTGCAACACACACCATCGCTAAGAAATATGTGTCCGGTTTTGGACAAGAGACTAGTAGAAAATCAGATTCAGTTGAACCTCGGTTCAGACTCAGGGCATTGCTATTCAGTCTTGCTTGGGTAGTTGGATCATTTAAAGAAAGCTCTTAATTGAGGTCACCGGTACCTCGACTTACAATTAGTCTTGCATCGCTCATTGTCCTTTGTGCTAATTCCAGGACTGCTGTAAAATATATCATATTGTCACAGTATAATCGGTCTTCAAGTCTATTGCTTGAACTCTAACGTAACTGTGTGGTTAATATGTACTTCTGCAACATGTATAATATTAGCACTGTGTAAGTAAAATAGAAACGAAGGGTAAGTGGAAAAAACAAGAAATGTCACAAAACAGCTTTATCGAGAAAATTAAGTTTTAATACTTCAGTCCATCAGTAAATAAATAAGGTTCAATTAGTTTATCTACATTCTTCATAACATGAAGCTTATACCCTATATAGGCATCCGAAAAAATAAGCAATAAAATAATAATTGTTTTAATATTTTGCAACTGGAACACTGCAGAATCAGAGTTGGGCAAAATGTAATTACAAATTACGATTAAAATGTAATTGTGTTATTGATTAGGTACATATTATTTTCTGTAATCGTTAATTTAGGTAGATGACCATAAATTTGTCAACTACCTAAATTAACGATTACAGAAAATAATGTATAACAATTACACAATTACATTTTAATCGTAATTTGTAATTTTTAGTTAGATTATATTTTGCCCAATCCTGTACAGAACACTGTAATAAAATAAATGTCCACTTCTATTATTATTAAAACAAGGATGTGTGTATACACGTCACTGTACAGGTCCGAGAACTCCTGGCGTAGTACAAGCTTACTGGCAAGAAGACTGGCGGCATTCCTTGTTTTGCTTCAGCGGAAGGTGGACATTCCCTGTTTTTAACCAGTAAACCAAATCTTTATCGTTGTCTTATGTGAACATTTCTACTTTATACCCCTTTGTGATTCGCCAATTTTGTAGCCCCAGTTAGTGCTAAAAAAATACATTACCACAGAATTTTTAGAAATGAACATTTCCTGTTTATCCCCTCACCCTTCAATTTCTTTTACACATATCCTAACACCACAGCGTTAACACAAAGTCAGCAATGCGTCTGATAAGAAACTAAAAATTCTGATGCATCTCCAATTTCGCTTATAACCTCAGTGTTTCCTACACAAGAGTGCAGACAGAGTCCATTCAAATTGCGAAACCAATGCACAACACCAATTTAACGTCACCATACTCCGACAATATAAAAATGAAAACAGAACACGGGGTCTCTAATTACCAAGCTGCACCGTCACTATCCCCCTCGAGCCTCATATATATTTAAACCGTCGGTGATCCGAAGAAACGAGCAGTGACGTGGGGTCTGCATATTTCATAATAGCCGCCGGTGGCAGAGGAAAAAAGTTTCCAAAGAACCGAGCGTTTCGGTGATTAACATATCAGAGGGCGTGCCACCCCCTCGGTGTCCTCATCTGAAATTCTGTTTAATTCGAGCGCATTAGCTCGCCTTTCGAAAAAGTAACGTGACCGTGCGACGCTCTAGACGCGAGCTACCCCTGTTATACGAGACGACGGCGGCGAGAGGCGGGATTCGTAAGGTGGCGTTGAAGCCGCCTGAAAGAGGATACAAGGGTGGAGGGTGTTATTGAAGAAGAGGAAGGCGCAGCCGGGTCCCGCCAGGGAAATTAAAGAGCTTTTTAATCCCGCAAGACGAATCGCTGGCATCTCGCGGAAAATTTCATTTTCTCGCGGCATAAACGGAAGATAATAAAAGTAAGCATCTAACGCTTAACATATTGCCCGTGATACGACGCTGGAGATCTCTCCTGATCTATAGTAAGCAGCTTGTCAGGCACTAGAGTGGAGTTACAGTTTCTTCCACGGTCGTATTTCCGCCAAGCCGCCGCCGGCGTTCACGCCGCTTTCGGGAAATTGATTGATCCTGCGGAAGCTCGTTTCTTTCGCGGAATGGTGATTTCGCGGATGCCGTGGTAGCGTTCAGTTCTCAAAATTGCGGGCTTTATGTCTGGTAAACGGTTAAAGCAATGGGAGTTAAACGGATCTCTTTTAAACGGCAGCCGGCGAATAGGTGTGGAAAATATATCGTGGCATTCAGGGACGGGCACAAGAGGCTTTTGAATTATTCACTCGATGGGGGCGCCAATATAATAGGACGATAACAATAGCGTAATATCTAATACATCGCATGTAGTTTTTCAGAAAAATTGTTGAGTGGAATGACGCGATTGGTTTGGCGAATGTATTGTTGTAAAAGAGTATTCAAAAAGGTTTATAGAATTTTATGAGAAAATTAATATTGTATGGAAAAGCTGGCGTTTAGAATTTAAATTCTAGATCGGAAATTTTCAATTTATTTCATAACTGTTATATTGGGAGTATATTGACTGTTATATTGAATATACGGTTGTTAAGTAAATCTGTTGTGATATTTATGACAATGATAGATTAACTAGTTTCCAAGTATTAATCTGCTAATGCAAATCTGGAAAGCCATAAATTCAAACCAGGGAAGAGAAAGGCAAAATATGCAAACTTGCTATACGATTATTATAACCAATTAAATACAACGCTTTCAAAACCCAGGAATTATTGTGACTCCATCCTATCAATTCATAATTAAATGGTCACATGATTATTTGAATATTTACAATTACCTATTTATGCATGTTTCCATGATTCTTCTTGTCACCAAAGAACAATTTGTGACGTCATAATTGTCAACATTTAAATAAAACAATTTACTGTAAAAGCGTACTACGCGGAACAATATTAAAATCTTGAATAAATCTGGAATTACCAAATCGCGGAAGAAAAGATTCATCGCTTGCAAGGAATACTAAAATTCTAGACGTGGCTTCATGCCCGAAACAATGAAAAATATGCCGCGTGCAGAGTGAAACCGAGGGAAGGAAGAAGTTGAGGAATGTAAAGCATCGAGATCACTCGAGGTATCAGAAATTCAGAAATTTCAAGCAGCACTCGCTCTCTCGGTCTCAGGGGCTCGCAAACGTAATCGTTTTGTACAGACTTGAAACGTCAACGGCAATAATTTAAGGAATGACTGAGAATGTTCAACTGATACCAAAATGTCCCGTGCGTCACTTATGATATTTCCATTCAGAAATGATGTTATTCCCGATCTAGAATTCTTACGTATGTCTTCAAAACGAATTCTCATCTTTATAACAACTGACAGTTCGACTAAAATACACCACCCCACATTTCAGAATCATACTAATCATCAGCATGAAAGGAGCAAATGTAAAGCACATTCTGTTGGGTTGCGCCGTTACGTGCTCTTATTGTGGCAATAAATTGTAAAAAAGAAAAATATTTAAATTCGCACGAAACAGTCTTTTATTATATTCCACTTAACTCTGACAGCTTGATGCATGACATCACGAAAATGCAAATGAAGATACTGTTTTCGGCTTACATCGCCTTGGCAACTTTCAGTAGAAAGTATCAATGGATACTCAGACCCAACAGCACGGCGAAATATCAAGAAACAGTTAACGCTCGCCTGCTGGATACTGGGTCCATTTTGACACACCCTAAATATCAAATTACATGTGTTACGGTCTTCTCCCCATAATTTGAAATGTATATGAATAGAATTGTGAGTCAAAATGGACAAATGGGCCTTTTTACCAGCAAACATTTCCCTCGTCTTATGGTCACTTTGAAGAGTTCAATTTACACGACCCAAAGTATTTACTCAGCTATCAGAAATAACATCGCGCTGTATCATTTCACTTTCCTCCCATTCCGCTCTTCCATCAGCGCCCGTTCCAACTTGCTTACCCGGAAACACTGTTTCATACCGTCGGCTGCGAAAGCGAGGCACATAAAAAACCCCGTAATTTCTGGCACTCGGGACAATGAGCAACGCTGCAACAATTGCGTCGCCAAAATGCTACGCGCACGTTGCGTTTTGACGTTACTTCCGATAATTAAGAAGCTGCCGCAACAAGTCTGCCCCGAGCCTGTTCCGGGGAGCGTTGAAACGCCGGGCTATTCGCCGCAGCGTCAGGATCCGCGCGTTCCCCCCGCGTTCCCGCCTAAATTTCGTTTATTCCCTGAACGTAACGACGCTGAAACGCTGTTACGCGGCTGAAAATTACGTGGAAGTCGATTCGCGGGGACGGTGTTTTTCTGCCGGCACGTCTATCGGAAAGAACGTGCGTGTGCAGGCGGTGTCTGTAGCTACAGAGCTCCGTTCATCCGTCAGTCCATCGGAGTGTTTATTCAGAACGATGCAGAATATGGAGGAGTGGCTATAGGGAGCGAAAGGCCAGCGCTGGAGTGGGCTAGGGGTGGGTCGCGGAGGGAAGGGAGTTGGGGAGTGAGTTAGAGGGTTGCTTGGAACTGCGTTTGCCCTTGGGCATGTAATTACGCGCTTCGTTTCTCGAAAGCCTCCAGGGTCAACGGGAACGCGGGCTGCTATCCACGTTATAGAAAATACTCCTCTTCTCTCCTGTCCTCTTCACGACAACCCGCCGATTCTTTCCCTCTTATTCTATTTCCCATTCAATGCACCCCCAGTTCTCCTTTCTGCCCCGTCCGTCGCCCCCTCCCCCGTTCCAGAGCCATCGCGCTAAAGCAGGCCATTTCACTTCCTTTCACTTTCTACGCCGGTGTTAATTTTTGCTTTGACACGAGCATCGTTCCAGCCTGATCCACGTAACCAGAAACTAGCGCAGTTTCGAGAAGCCAAATTAAATGGACTCCTTATTGCCGGCGCGGTTCGTTCTGCACCCACGCGCCACGGGATTATTAAGCGAGAGGGAAATTTACCGTACACTTGATTACCGAGTGCACTTAATCGATGCAATACAAACTCTCCTTTTAATTCGCTGTATATTTAGAGTTCCCCAATTTGCATGATTTGCATAATGTACTGCCTCGTTGAGCTGTTGCATGCATATAAAATAATGCAGCTTATCATACGTTATTTTGATAAATACGCCCGGCCGGGTAATGCTAATGAAAACGCGCCGTGGAACCTTTCGCGCACACATGTGTTTACCCTTAAGCATCGCTCAGTCATTTGGAAGGTTGCGCTAGGGTCGTGACGCGATATTTCGGGGTGAAGTACACACTTTATGACATCGAGAGACTAGCAGAAAAGATGTTAAAAGTGCCATTCTCTGAAAATGGCTTCGTTCCACGCTTCATCTACGTGTCAAGTGTGTTAATCAAAATATGAGTATGAAGATGCTGATCCCACAGTGCAATACAACTTCAACGAACAGATCCTGAGCTTCAGGTATCATTATTCCTTTGGAGGACGCTTTTATCCACAGCAGTCCTTAATTTACTCAATAACAAAGCTATATGTATATCCCGCCGCGGGCCATTCTCCAGAGTTCTGTTCTCTGGATCTAATTAAAAAAGAACAGAGATCGTACAGAAAATATTACATAAAATCATACTTTCCTGGCAAGCATATAGCGAGAGTCATTTCTGCGGGGAATGCTTTGACGCAGCCAAGTGTATGGAATATACTGAAACGTCCTTCTTTCCCTGGAATATCAGGCATATTCAAAGGAAATCCGTTTCCGACCTTTAACCAGTCTACTCTTACCCGCGTCGAAAGCGATACCAGTTCGCGGACTAGTTCTCGCGCAGAGCTTTGCGTAGCTTTCGACCGTTCGCTGCATAATCCCCGCAGCTAGGAGGCAGCGCGCCGCCGCGCCTTTAAAGTCAAATTCTAAGGCCAAAACGCTGCCAGGTATGTTTTGCTTAGAGAGAACATAATGTGCACGGTGGGCACGGAGTGAAGGATAACGGGAAGAGAAGAGGGTATCGCGCGGGATTGGCCGAAGGGGCAGTACGTCGGAACAACAGCTACGACTTGCAGACCTAGAGAGGAAGCTCTTGTCCGCTCAGGTTACCGCAACATGCCGACGGCCTCTTGAGCCTGGACATCCTGGGAATTTAGCAGGACGCTACAACCTCCTGCGCCGTCCGCCCACCCCTGCCCGTAGCTCTGGCCGTTTCTCCGCGTCGTCTCTGTGTTTGCTCACAAAGCCCGCAGAGAAAGGGAGAGGTTAATTAATTAACGAGTTTTTACTTAGGCCACGATAGACTAAGCGAGGCCAGCCATAGCCGCTCCCGTTTGTTTGTTGTATCCCCGGCTTGTTGGTAACTGTTAGTCATTTATGTAAACGTAATTTGGAAGAGGTTGGGTGGCACTAGCCGCAGGCCACATTCCGCGCTAAATCAAACATAGTTATATTCCGACGGCACGGGGGTCCGCGCGGACGAGCCGTGGGAGCTTAATGCTTCGAAAGCGTACGAAGGGTCGCGACGAACACGAATCCCGCGGCACCGCAACTTTATGACCCCACGGGCACAGGTACACGCATTCCTGGACAATGCTATTCCGTACTCGGCCCCGGCGACCGCGTCTCGAGAAATGAACCCGCTGTTAACAGACTCCCTGCGATCGCGCGCACTCCGCCCCGCCTTTTCCCGTTTTTCTCTCCCTTCTTTATCGTAATACACGTGGTACAAGCGTATTAAGCCGAGAAGTTACACTTCCTGGCCAGTTTGGAATTGTTTGTGACGTCTGTGCCGTGCGCTGTTGAAGCTTTGGTTGTATGAGACCAAGTCGAGCGAGAAGTTTAAGTTGTCATTAAAATACAAAGTATGTGTATTTTAATAAACTCGATTTTTTATTGGATATTCGCTGAGAATTTCAACGCCGGAAAGGGAGTGGTACCATAACGAGTCCAATTGCGAATCAAATGCCTAAAAAATTTTTGAAATCGATTCAATCAATTTTCTGAAATCATGATTACGGTTTAGGCATCTCTTTTTGGTAGCGCTGCATTAAGCGCCACCAAGAAAATGCATCAAAGCTGAAAATATGAAACAAAAATGATTTCTTATACCCTAACGAATGTATTAATAAAAACGAAAAACATTTTTTAGGATATTTTGTAACCTCTTCCTGTAAAAAAATCATAAAAATCACTTATTTTTCGAACGTTTCGACCGGATTGTTCCTTTAACCTGTCAGGGAACAGTAGCATATCCACTGCCGATATGTAAGCATTGAATTTTGCTTCCATTGCTGGAAAATCTCTAACCCCTCAAAATCGCGAGAAGTGAGCGACTGATGTACCTAATCCTCAAATACTTGCACGACCAAACGCCACCTTTGTATGCGCGTATATTCATACGGGCGATTACGCGATGAGAAAATACCACGAACAGAGAAGAAGCATAGGCGATAAATCGATTATTATCGGCAGCACGGTGCGTACACGGGTTTAAAATGGATGCAGATCGTGGGAAAGCTCGAGCTGGAGCAACAGCAAGTGACCCGTTGTGTACGATCCCTGTCTCTCTCGTTCCCCTCTCGCTCTTCACTCGTTCCGTTTCCCTCTGCATCATTCACCCCTCCAGCCACCCACCCCTTTTTGCACGGTCTCGGTTCCTCCAGCGGCATCCACTTTATTTACGCGCGCGGAAACAAATACAGGTATATACACCAGACGGCACCATGGCCCACCATAAAGGACTGCGCGCACGCATAAATCCCAATTACAGCTACCAATGGCGCAGGCCAGCGGCCGTGACACGCCGCAAAGTGCGGCCCGTCCATAAATTCTGCCTGCCGGACGTACCGAATTTTCCATGCAATTTGAATAAGAGATACGCATTTGGGGAAATATGCACGGACGTTCGTCCATCTACACTCTTCGATGTGGGCCGCATTTTCGGGGGGCCATCGCGCTCCAAGCACCGGCGGGCTTATTGTTTGCGCCGTGCCGGCTCGGTATTATTTTCGAATAAAATCGAATTCGATCGGGAGATTCCTGCTGGCGTATCCATCAGCCGATTGTCGGGTTTCAGCCGCCGGCAACGGATCGAATTTCTTGCAGAGTGCAGGCGAACGATTCTTTCCCGTTGACGGGCGTAATGACTGGCCGTGGCAGATATTATAACCGACGTCCTTGCTTCGTGAATCGACTGCCCTTCAATTCAGTATTTTCAATGTGAACTGTTTGGCTTTGTACTGTGCGTGTGTGCGGGTAATTATTTGCTCAAATATAAACAGGGTGTGTTTGTGCGCGTGGCGAAGGGGCAGATGCAACCTGGTAGATGCCGGTATATTGAAAGATACATATGCAGTGGCAGAAAATGGGGGGTAAATGCGATGGACAAATTATATTTGGTAGATAATTATTTAATGTTTCCTGTGACGACTGACACTACGAATTTACGGTGTTTTTTTAAAATGGCTGTGGAAATTATCCTTGGATTTATTTTTGATAATATACGTGTTGGGAATTTTCATTTCTTCATGGGGTTCGAGTGAAGGTTTCCAAAGCTTGTATTTCAACTAAATTCATCGTATGTATTTCTTTGCATTTCTTCCATACATTTTGAAATTCTGATATAAAGTGGTTTCAATATTTTGGGAGACTTGCGTGTGTCTTTAGCAATAAATATGGCCAGCAGGAATTCGGTTGTCTGATATTGAAAACGTATTTTCCTTTTAGATTTGTTTCGACGTCTATTTAGGGATACAATTTGTTGTTTGTATTCTAATTATTTTCGTCGGTTGAAACCATTCGAGGGAACCGCAGGTGCCGCGATATTTTCGGGAATTTTGCGTCGCAATTTACTTCGAAGTGTTAAGCGCTGCACTCAAGAATTTCGTAATACAATTTGCTCGGAACAATGAGTATAAAATAAATGAAACAGTACCGTGGGGAATTAGGAGAGCACCGACGCCAATAGAAAGCATTCGCTCATTCGTTACATTACATATTCGTAGTATTTACTTTGCCTACTGCATTGTTCTCCGCTTCTACAAGTTTTTCTGTTCTTTCCATCTCATTTCCCCTTTTCTCACACGCCCTTATTCCAGTGTTTCTATATGTATTCTTTCTTCTTTCTGGTAATTGTACCCTTTCATTGTTTTTAAGTTCTCATATTCCACGATTATATTCAAGTTTCTGATGAATATCAGAATATCAAAAAGGCTTTGTGGCACTCGTGACTTTCCATTTTATTTCGTTCCTCAAAGAGTCACGCGAGCAAATGTGGTCTCTTTTATCTTTCTGTATTGCAAACTATGGTTCAGTAGAATGTGTCTAAAGCAAGTAGACGCGTTCTAAATAGAATTTGGCAACAAATATCTCATTACTTTGAAATTGCACAAAAATGCTATGCTCTTCCATGCTATTTCAGCATACCTCTGGGAATTATTTCGCAGACAAAGGAATTATTTGCACTCAGGTCAAGTGAAACGATTAATATTCTCTCAAACGAACTCCAATATTGACACTAAATTCGTGGAGCGTTTAGAATGTAGCATGAACCATGGAAAATTTCAAGAGAAAGCAAACACATAATACGAAGAATTACATGTTCCATTCTTCTTAAAAAATCGATTGTAATATTTAGAATTAAAGCGACTGTACTTTCAAGTACGCATGTACCTACATATGTAATTCATCTTTTGAACATTACTACATATTCCGAGATTCAATTTATGTGGTTGTAAAAATTTGATGCTTCTCCCTCGTTAAGTAAGCGCCGTTGGGTACGCAGCGACGTGTAATAACCGAGGCGCTCGGAAACGATCGCATTAGTACGGCGAATCATTTCCTGCCAGCGCTATTCGGCATGCACGATCCCGCTGAGGTCGCACAAACACAGCCGTGCTCGTACGTACAGCTTATTACTTGTTAATTCAACAACCGTGGACGGAAGGATACGGGCCAGCTTTGGGGTAAATATAGAGGGCAAGCAAAGGCCCGAGATAAACTGTGCGTTCTGGCTTGTCACATAAGGCTGACCCGCGCGACAAAACATATCCACGCGGCCGCGTACTCGCGTGTGGGTTAGTCCGCCTCATTAATGGTTAAAGCTAATACCAGACGCTCAGAACTAATGGAAATAGCACGACGACCCCACTGATCCCGAACTACCGTACACCCCTGAGGCACTTCGTATCATAAAGTAACGTACGACCCGTGTATCACGCGATTCGTACCTGCTGCACGTAGTTATTTCCATTAAAAATCTTATCGCCACGTCTGATTTCCAGCTCGTCGCGGAAATGCTGCGCTTTACTCTGCGTTTCGAATGTCCATCTAACCACCACTTCCTGTAGCTTTCTTTCATATTACAGACAACATGTCAATAGTATTGAAAGTCCACTTGCACAAGTAATTTGACTTTTAGATAAGTTGAAAAAATTAACGTGCTAATTACAATAATTCGAAAAATGTCAAATATTTCTGGCCATGTTAAAACAGTTTTTAAATAATATTTAGCGGCGGAAGAATTAATGTATGCTAAGAGATGAGTTCAATATTTTTCTAGAATAGAAAAACTGAATTTCTGTTTGTATAATTATTTTGGTGAAAAGAAATAATATGGCAATTGAGAACCTTGCAGCGAGAGGGGTGCAGCTCCATCTTTATCAATTTCGAGTAAATTAAAAAAAACTGTTTATAAAATTCTTGCTTTGACTTAGCATAGAAAACAGAGCA
Source organism: Andrena chrysosceles (assembly GCA_963855975.1). NCBI lineage: Eukaryota > Metazoa > Arthropoda > Insecta > Hymenoptera > Andrenidae > Andrena > Andrena chrysosceles. Next base: position 106,573,600 of record OY979767.1, on the reverse strand, counting down.
ATGATTGAAAAATATATACTTTCATGCATTAAGTAGTAGTTATTGAATTGATAAGTTTGTATTTCTATCTATGGCGAAAAAATATTCTATAATACAAATAGTAATATTAATATATTATATTTTTAATGTTAATATCGTTATATTAATATTTTAATATTATATTATTATATTAATATTTCTATTTTTATTTATTTCGAATAAATCCTTCATTTGTTATCAGATTTGCATAAAATATTCACCATTGGATATAGAGTTCTTTTTACGCTGAGTGCAGACAATTTTTATCTTCCTATTTTAACCTCACGTGTCTCTACAAAACCGCCTACGAAATCAAACAATCTATTAATAATTAATGCAACAGTCATCTTTAAAATATTATATTCAAAGTGTGCCATGGCCTGTCTGGACTCTAAATATGATATTTTACATCTAGACCTAGACCTATGTTTAATTCATTGTCATCACACAGTGATGGGATGAAAAGTGACTTGTGCCACGAAACAACAAGAAAACACCCAGCACGGTTTCGTTGGCAACTGATAGTTATTTCAATGTAAATCACAGAAGGCACGGTCGTGCACTTAGCTTCTGAAAAAAGGTTACAGCCCTTCCCCCGTTCCTCTACGTAGAATCGGGTCGAAGGAGGGCGGTACATGCGAGAAGAACTCGAAAAGTAATAGCAGCCTCGCCGGGATTCACCGACGAAAAATGATAATCTTGTCCCACATGCACAAGTATCCCTGCATCTTGGCGAGCAAGCGGACGCATAAATAACAAAGTGGATTTCCAGATTTTTCATATGACCAACCACTTCGTTCCTAGGGGTTTATCGATCGGCCACGCGGTAGGACTCTTGCTGTGCCGCAGTCAGAAGAAAAGAAGCCACCCAGTTATATAGTATTTCGATCGGACCGAAATAATGCGCTCCCAGCGCAGGATTCACCGACGGCCTCGAACGAAAATTGATTCTCGTTTTTTCTCCCCACCTCGTTCGTTTTGGCCGCGGGTCCCGTTCGCGCAATATTTTATACACACAGCCATTTGTATAACGCTGCTAACTTGGCGCTATGGAATGTGAAATGCACTATGGTAACGCACCACGAGTGGAGCAAATATTAATTATTATTATTATTGTTAGTGTTATGTGTTATTTTATGTTCAAGTCTTTCACAATTCCGTATATATGGTGTTAAAGGTTCGATGTTTATAAGGTAGATAGTAATCACTGAATTAAGTACAAATTGTTAAGTACACTGTTTGGATTTTACGATTTCCTATGTACAGTTGAAAGTTTAGAGATCGTACTGGAATTGAAGACTTAACACTGCGTGTTTAATGTGGATAGCACAAGTCCTCTCATTTTTGGCAGATGGGAATATTATTTATTACCTCGTTTAAGAGGATTTTATTTGTGATGAGTTTGCTATGATCATCCACGAAAAAATTTCCTTGAACTGTTAGCAAAATTGTATCGGCCGTGTCATTGAAAGCAAGCTAATTATTTCTTGCTCGAAACAATATCAATTACCTGCCGATTGGCGGTTGAGGATTATTTATTCGCCGACCAAACGAAAAATTCAATCCCGAGCGTATGTTTAATTGCATTGAAAATCTTGCCTCGAGGAGATGCGTACTTGGTTCGGTCGGATTAAAATTAATTCACCGATATTAAAATACAGGATTCATGGTTTGTTGAAGGAACCGTTGATAACCAGAGGGATGGAAGGGTTTGCGCGAATCACAATAAAAATGAAACACAAGCTACAACGGAATGTAATTTACTGGAACGAGGATGCATAATATACGCGTTTCATGGATTTCTCTTCTACAAGTTATTCGCGAAATCGGTGAGCATAAATCGAATTACACAGATCGTATAACATATGTATTATCGTATCACAATTCACAGCAGCACGTTACATTGTAATCCGCGTGATGCTACGATATGCAAGTGTCCAATCTGCAGAAGTGCAGAATCATAAATACGTGTAAAGTATGAAATAGATTTAAAGAAACTTGTTAGTATTTTCAGAAGGTATGACAAGGACGTACTCATCCATTTTCCAGGTGAAAGAAAGATTTTTAAATTGGTTTAATTTTTTTATTATTAACGTTCAAAAAAACTAGTTTTTTAATGTTTAACTATTATTTTTTCACCGTCAAACACTAAGTGATCCGATTCGCCTCGGTCGCCCCTACGTAGGTACAGAGTGAAAGTTGCACGCCTCGAGGCATCGCCTGTCGGGAGATACAGAACTCAAATAATTAATTTACGTTTAGAATTTTTAATCACCTGCGGCACTTCTGTTCAAAATAGAAGGGGGCATTAAATTTGATGCGCGAGATTGGAAGTACCTCCGTTTATCATTAAAACGTTGCACCCATAAAATTTACCATAAAGCCACTCGTATCAGGTTAAATAGTTTAAGCCATCCTAAAACTTGGAAATGTAATAACTGTGAATATTTTCCATCGTTCTGACCCGGGAATAACAAGGTACCGGCGCATTAAGGCGCCTGCAAAGAGAAACTTTATGTTAATTGTTATAGTCACAGACCGGACTTAAGGAAATTAGGAATGTTATAAAACGTCATAGCGGTTTTGGTATAAAATGTTACTGCCTTCGCCTGCACCTGTACATGTATCCTGCTCTACTTATAGCTTTCAATTCATAAAGAGAGAATTCAAATTAAAATTATATATCGGCTCTAATAATTATCTTGTAATTAATGTTTCGCTGTCAATTAATGAATCATAACGCACAGTGTCATTCTGCACAATTTTTCAATGAATTTTGAGAAAAATTCTGATCCTTTTATTAGAAGTCTAATTTCATATCACTTTCCGCGATTGTTTATGCTTGCATTCAATATCTACCGAGTGATCTATTATTTGGAATACCAGCTGAACGATTGCTCTTCACCTGCACTTATTTATTTTCCTTGTGTTAGGTATTTCGAATGCATATCAAAGGAATTCAAAACAGTATCTTTCTAAAATGAAAGACAGATTTTAAAGGGATGATAATAATGGCCACGACGTTTTATCATATCGCATAGGTACGAATGAAACATTTACTCCTAATCTTCAAGTGCAACTTGAGATACGTGAATGAAAACATATTCTAAGGATCTCAGTAATCCTCTTTCTTATCTTTCAAACATACTTCAACATAAATGGCTGAATAGAGTTTCTTCCTATTTCGTTCGCTTATCTGGAATTTATATCGAAAAGTCTTGGATATCGTCGAGGCCTATTAAATCAGCCTTTCGAACACCCGAACACCACACTAACATAAGTGTCCGCAACAATCATCATCAATTTTCATCGAATAAAAGGAATCTATAGTGGAAGAAAGCACTGAAGCCGTTGACCTGCTAATAAATAATCGAAATGCGTACAGAGGCACTGAATCTCACAGATTTATGCTGCGCCGTGCATGAGATAAATAGGGTAGACTTGGTCCAGCAAGGTAGCCGGCTACATCGTAAAGGATGTCTGTGTTCGAAGGGGATAAAGCAAAGAATCGAGCGATCATGCTGATCCATTTCGTTGGTCCGTACCATTCAGGCGGATAGCGTGGCGGTACAGCCCGGGTATATAAAGTACCAACGATGAGTCTGTAACAGCTTTGCGACGAGATCTATAAAGTTATTCGTGCACGTGAGCAACTGGCGGCTAACGGATCGCGTTTATTACGAGCCATAGCGCAACAAAGCACCCCCGACACGATCCATCTAACCGTTCGTAAGGTTAAGGGGCACTACATTAATGGTTGCGCGGTGATCGGTGGCCACGAGGGTGGAGAGTTCTGGGCCTTTCAGTATGCACAGCTTGATATATTTTCTCGAAAAGTCTACTGTGCAGCGGATTCACTGTGAAACTTATAAGGGAACACCCCTAGTTGGAAGTGGGCATATCAAGTAGATAAATATCGGTACTGTTCGAAACCTTAGATAAAGACAAATTTATATATAGATAATTAACTGCTAGTGGCTTATACAACGGAAGAAAATAGGGTACAAAGATTACGTCTTTCCTTTATACCATTATTAGAAACGCGTCGTGGTGTTAGATGGTAGCAGGTACCTACTTCTAATGAAATATTCGGTAAATATCCATAAACGGGGCCACAACTGCAATTCTGTTGGATTTCAGATGTGTTATAGAGGGGAGGATCCTGAGTAATATGCACATTGTTCAAAGAGTGGGACGATCGTGGTTCCAGAGTTATGAAGGATTAAATTTTCCGTATATACAGTGCCGGACAAAAGTATTGGGACACCCTTTAAAACAAAATAACTTTTTTAAAATTAGCCCAAACGACTTGACTTTTTTTGAGAAGCTAGAAGGATTAGTTTACCACTTAGGTGATGTGTTTCGTCGTTTCGAAAATATTGCAATTGGTTGGAATAGGGAAGAAAATAGTGAAGGTCGCTTTGTCAACTTTTTTATCCGAGTCTCTAATGAAATTTTAAAAATTCCGTTTGTAGATTTAGGGTGACTCAATACTTTTGCCTCGCACTGTATTTACGATTCATAAGATGTATTCATAGTAGATTCTGTAATTTCACTTTTCAATAATTGAATCAGTACTCGATGTAATGGTCAATAACAGAAACCACTTACATATATTGAAGTAAATGTAACGTAACAAATGCCACCTTCTTTTTGTCATAACTTTTGAACGAAGATCGTCCACGCTTCGGATAAAGTGCATAAGTATTACTCAGGATCTTCCCTTCTACAACATGTCTGAAATTTAACAGAATTGGATGTTTGGCCCCTTCTACGCATAGTTACCTAATATTCTTATACCTGTCCCTCAATTAAAACTAATTGTATGATTACTATTAATAATAACACATAATCTCTGTACCCCATTGTTCACGCGTTATACAATCCATCAGCAACTAAGTAATCTACATAGTATAATTTTGTCATTACGTAAGGTTCCATACAGTAGCAATATTTATTTGATATTCTGACCCCCTACTGTGAATGTTTCCGTGTTAGATGTGACAGAGTCAAAACGTATTTAATAATGTACGTTAGTTACTATAGCTTTCAAAGTGTACCTTACTGCGAGTGGTAGATGTTGCACAGGGGGAGTCGATAAGTAAGGCAACCTGCTATTTATTATTCAATATAATCCCGTTAAGCTGAACTGCTTACTCAACAGCTGTAGACGCACCTAGTCTATTTCCCCACTAACCGTTGTCTTTGTTAAGCCACTCGTCTAAGCGGTGGCCGTCCACGAAAATCATTCGCGAGAATAGTCTGGCGAGCTGGAAATCAACGGGAAACTTTTGCGCACTCGAAAATCCATATTCAAACAGTGAATTTGTCGCAGGAAATTGTAGTACACGTTTTTTCCCCTCCGCCTCCGCTGCCTTTTGGCTCCACCCTAGCCACCCCCCGGGGCGCAACGGCGGAAATGCGTTGTGAAATATTTAACCCGGTCTCTCCCGTTACCACCCCGAGCAACGAGCTCTTCTCGCTTCACCGATCTTTCTCTCTCTCTGTTCATCTTTTTGCCCGGCTCCATCCCTTCACGTCCCTACCCGTCCCCTCTCTATCCCTCTGCACTCTGTCTCTCTCCGCAATTCGATGCCGAGCTAGGAACATCCGGTGCTCTGCATTATTAAATGCACGACACCGACCTCTGGTTACCCTGATTTTATGGGAAATCCGTGAATGAAATAACTTGTCTTTCTTCCGCCCTCTCTTCCTCTTCCTGTCAATGCCTTCGATTTGTACGTGTTACGCGGCACGAGCATGCACGCCGAGGATCCGTCAAGCATCTTCACTTCCTTTGCAACGTTGAAACAGTACCTTTTCCTCTCTGTACGGTAATTATGGGAGAGTTGCCGCATCTTATGGAAAATTCTCACCGTATCTAAATTTTGCAATGGAAACTTTTTCCAAGGATACATATTATTAGTTGAATATCTTGTGCCACTACTTACATTGAAGAAAATCAAAATTTTAATATTTATCACCCTTGAAAATTTAAAACCTAAGAGATCCTTTGTTGTGAGAGACGCCGTACTTGCAGTAGGGATGCCACATTTCGAAACACTTTTAATTTTCCATTTTAACTTGTTAATTTTATCTTCTTTTTTAAAAAATATATAGTACAAGTAAAGTAAAATGAAACATATTTTTATTTTATGCAGTTACAGAATACAATAAAATTGGAAAAATAAATATCTGCAGATATTATTTCTGCTTTTCTAAATTTAATTGCTTCTTTCTTCCACATTCATTGCGGTAAGCTTACCTCGAAAAACAGCACAATTTTAAAAAATAATAAGAGATACACGGTCTCGGTTACTACTCTAACCCAAACTAACAGCCTAAAACAAATAAAATCAACAAAGCTGTATTTTATTCTCGACAACCCTGAAATACCGAAAGCTTGGCGTCTCCCCCAGTGCGCCATGTCTCCCATAATTACCCTACCTAGCGGTATAGCAACGATTAGAAACAATCTGAGACAAAAGGAAGCACAGCTCCGATATATCGATCTATCAAAAGCAATAACGTAAATTCTAGCCAGCGCCGCGCTGTCTGCCTCACCATGGAATATGGGGAGTCCATCAAGGAAGGCCTGAACTCGTTTGAATTCAAACAAAACGAACGTCTCGGGTGTCCTCGTATAACCGCCGTGGAATCACGAATTAGTCGAACTTTCTCCATTACTAAGAGATACCGCATAATTACAGGGAGCGGCAGTATGTCCGCGTTTATCCGCTCCCTCTTAATGAAACCGTACTTGCCAACTCGTCAAACGAGCGGAGACGGCGCCGTGGTTGTCGCCATAAAGCTGGGCTTTCGCGTTCGAGCTTTTCCTTATTTATGTCATAGAGCGCGGGAATATGCAATAGGATAACAGCGGTCACCGTTCGCGCTGGCACGCATTACGTGGAGCAGAAACACGGGCACAAGGGTCGGGAGGGGTGCGGAGGGGGTGGGTTGCGGTGACTGCAACACGCTCGTGATTGATCATTTCCCTTATCGAGGGTTTTATTTAAATTTTTAATTACTCCACGGGCATTCCGGCCGATCGGCGATAACGCGTTTGAATTACAATTACACGCGTGCGTTTCGCCCGTTTCGCATTGGCGCGCACCTATTGTTCGTCACGAGTGCTCTTTACGCACTGGATAAGTCGTCGGGCGGGTATAAATGAACACTGCCGGTGGGTCGGCGGCGAGTGAGTTTCCATTGCAATTCCTTTGATACGACCAAGCCGCGTATCACCGCCTTTTAAAAACAGTCTTCGTGATTCCTGGGAATCAGGATTAATTCGAATGGCTGGTACGTGCGCGCACCGCCGAGAAACGGGGGGGGTTGGTTTTATGAAAAATATTGTCGGGCTATGATTTTCAGGCGCGCGATCCTGGACTTCGTGGAAGCTACCCGTTGATCGACTCCATTTCGACAATTAAGATTCTGTAAAATCAGTTTCTTTGTGAAGCCTAGTATTTTTAAGAATAATAAACATTACCCAAAAGTACAAGGCACAATTTGTATTCATCTCGTTGTAATTAATTCGCACAAAAATACTTGATCTTCGAGCGATTTGACTGCCTGCTCCCCTTAACAACTACAAAAATTCATAAATGCTTGAGTTACTTTGCCAAACGTAAATCAGTTCTATCTACCAATCGCTGTTAAAACGCGCAATGAGAATGTATCGCAAACGAAACTCGGTCGAGGTGGCGCTCTGATCGGAGTGCGCAAGATGGCGTCTGAGCATGCGCGTGATGACGCTGTGACGTCAAACCAATCACACTTTCTCTAATAATAATTTGCTCCGATTTGAAATGATGCACCCAAAAATCATGATATTTGATTTCAAATAAAAAGGTTATAATAATAAACACTATAAACGAATCGACGCAAGCGCAAAACCAAGCTCATCTTGGCGTTGATTGATTTGACGTCACAGCGTCATCACGCGCATGCTCAGACGCCATCTTGCGCACTCCGATCAGAGCGCCACCTCGACCGAGTTTCGTTTGCGATACATTCTCATTTTCAGTCGGTCCTTGGAAAAAAAAGAAAGCAGCTCGAGTGTCTCGAAAGGGGAAAGTTTTCACTCCGTTCTCCCGCGATTGCCATTGTATGCGTAGATTTAGCATATATGTATATAAGTGGCCGGTATTATCTAGCCATCTACCATGCGACCCGGCTAAATAGTCAGAAACAGCCACCTATCCATGATAACATACACGGTGGCGGGCTTTGCTTCTAACCGTTGGAGCGTGTGTAATGATATTAATTATTAAAAGCAGAGCGACAACAGGCGACACGATCAAAGCGTCGTCGACGTCAGCGACGCAGCTCGCTGTTAAGTTATCATTTTATTCCCCGTCGCGTCCTCGGATCACGCCCCCTAGTGCCTCGGTTATTAAGGCCCGGCGCGAAGGAATATCAAGAACCGAAGCTAATTACTATACTCCAAAATTTCCCTCGGAAAAGTTGCGCCCTTCAGAAGCCCGCGCGAAGAAAGTTCCTAATAATACCGACTTCCTTCCCCCGCTATTCGCCGCGCGTCCAGCGAATAGCCGGGGAAATCTGATAATCGTGAGTTTGCGAACGGCCGCGCTATTTAATAATGAGGCACGCGCGCCGTGTTTGCGCGAATTGTTTTTCGAATCGAGTTAAATCCGTCTCGTCGATACGGATTCGTTTCAGGGCGCAGACAATTCTCGTACCGTGGAAATCATGTTCCGTGCTGCGCTATCGGTATCCGCTATGCAAATCTGGGCATATTATTGACGACTTGTTGATGTTTTAAGTGCTAGTTGTACGGGCGAGATCGAATTCGCGAGTATTAAATAGAATATGAATTTTAAAGCTTCTCGGCGATTATTCACTACTAGCAAGAGAACTTAGGCATCCCGAAAATTTAGGAAATTATGCAACATTGTGTGCAAGTAGGGTAGTTCATGCGCAAGACAAACCTATTTTTTGTTGATGCCATAATGCGCTGTGGGGGTGAAATCAGCTGCTGAGAAAAATGCAGAGTTTTTTCTTTATCGTGGAATATCTCGAAAACGGTGAGAGATATCGAAAAGGAGTTTAAACCAAAATTGCATTTTTCTTTTATATCTACAAAACTGCGTAAAATAATTATCGAAAGAAACATACTTTTAAAGTTGCCCCCATCACCAATCCTTAATTCGATAATTACTTTTACGCAATTTTGTAGATATGGAAAAAGTATTAAATTTTGTTTAAACATCTTTTCAATATCTCTTACTGTTCTCGAAATATTCCACAAAAAAGAAAATTCTGTATTTTCTTCAAGGGGTGATTTCACCCCCAGAGCGCACTATGGCACCAACAAAAAATAGGCTCAGTTAACTCGGGGAGATGTAACGTTACTCACCAAAGAACGTAGAATCGTTGAAGTTCATTAATACAGCGACGTTTTCGCTCGCGATACAAGTATTCATTTAAACCAGTGCTAGCCACGAGCCAAGGACGCGAGGTTCGCCCCCTCGAGCGCGCGAAGCCGAGTGAAAATTACGTAAGAACGTGCGCGCGATAATTTACGAAAAGTGTTTTTAAACTGTCTCATTGATAGAGAACGGTCCCCGTTAAATGACTTTTTATGCGCGATGCCTCGATGCTAATGAGCAACGACGTAATTACGCCTCAACTGGCGCCGAGTGGAGGCGTCCAATTTTCCGTTCTTCCTTTCTTATATGGATTGGGACGGGTTAAGAGCAGTCAGGAAATTACGAGGAGCGGGTAATGCAATTCCGTAGCGCGGCAAGTGGACAGCGCAAGGGTGAGGGGTGGTTAGGTGGCGTGGGGGTCTCGGCCACCATGAAATTTGGCATTCCTGCAGGTCGGCCTAATTGCTATGGGCCATGCAGACGAGGAATTAATAATTAAAATAAAATACAGCGGCGAACGGGTTCGCGTCTCCCCCCTCAACACCCACCCACCCCTCCCAACCTTTTACTCGGCGACGCTTCTAGCGGAGGGAGCCACGCAGACGGGGTTGGGGCTGTGGGATAGAGGGATGTGTGTGTGTGTGTGTGTGTCTGTGGCGATGGCGGCAGTCGTGCTCTGGTTTTCAGCCCCGCAGGCAGTAATATACATAATTAAACATACGTGACTTATCTGCTGAAAAATGTTGCGTTTAACACCCACTCGCCCGCCAGAGTAGCAGTGCCCAACCCCCCTCCCTTTCGCGCGGTTACCTCTTCTCGCTCTGCAGCCCCGTCACCCCAAACCATAGCGCGTGACATAGTGCGCGTGGTTCCCTGCAGATACCAGTGTATCGTGTGTCCGCGGTTTCCCAAATTATTTTTTTTCACCCCTTCCATCGTTGCCACCCTTTTCCTCAGCCGCGTGACCTGCGCTTTCCTTCCCATTGCCCCCTGCATCGTTTCACGTACAGGGTGTCCCCGGCGCGTTTCGTTTTAAACTGTATTTCGACGCTTGACGTTAATCGTGTTGCTGGAGAAACGTCGCGAGGACATTGCAGGAGGAACTCTAGATGTTGAAAGTGGCGTGTTAGAGATGGGATTTAAATGCTCGAGTAGATTGTTAAATATGTACGAGAGCTATGAATGGTCACGCTGAGTACAGAGAAATGGTAAACCCGATAGTTCTATTTCGGATTTGGAACCGATAACAAAGGGACAATGATGCATCATTGCAAGTGTGATTTGTTGGTGACAGTAACACATAGCTGCATGATAAATAAGTCATAACATGTGTCATGAAGCATTGCTGCCCGAACTTTGAAATGGTAGATGTGTAGATATTATACGTCGAGTAAATGACTGGGAATAATGTGGAAGCTCAAAGTTTCTGTTGCGAAAATTTTCACACTGTTGGTTTCCATCTTTTCTTGTAATTCGTAGACATTTTGCTGAAAACGGGTCTCTTCCCTCGCTGAAACCAATAAATGTAGCGTAAGGGGAAAACGAGGAATGTCCATTCTTCGTGATTTTGCGATTTATAGCATATTTTGTTGTTGGCAACTGGGACTACAAAACTGTGGAATCACAAAGAGTTATAAAGTTCTAATTTCCTCGTAAAATAACGTTAAATGTTTGTTATACTGGTTAGAAACAGGTAATGTCCACTCTGCACTGGATCTTTTGCACTGCACTGCACTTTTCTCGATAAAGTTGTTTTGTGACATTTCCTGTTTTTCTTCGTGCCCTTCAAATATCCAGCATGCTTTCTCCACGAGTAGAGGAGAGAATATATGATCAATTCGATATAATGTGATTCTCGAACGTCTGGAAAGCAATTTGTGCCGCTTGCTACTTGCTACTTTCTCAAAACAAAACTTATGATCAACCCTTAGAAAGCTGCCGCTGTAGAAATACTCCATGCAATGTGCTCCAATTTATTGTAAACAAATTTTCAAGTGTACTCGATAATCAATGTGAAACTTGTCTCCTCCCTAATCTGACGTGCAAAAGAGGATTGCAATTTGAAAGGAAGTATTATCTTACATTGACATTTTCTACTAGAAATACCTCTCCTTTTTTTTACAGAATAGTCTTGTGTAATAAACTTGAACTCATCGCGTATAGTATAACACTTTTGTACGAGTACACTTAATAGAATACGTTGCAAAGGTTGACAAAACCTTTTAGCAGCACCCTGTATACTCTGTGTGCTTTCCCTGATATCCCGCGTTAACAGCCGTCTGCTTGTATCGCGTTTTATTAACTAACGCGTAGCGTGCCAACATCGTAAAAAGTTCCGAGAATTTATCTTTCGCTTTGCCCCCGCGCGACACGCGGCTTTTGATGACAGGTAAGTCGCGCGATCACGTTCGATTTATAGCGTATTTATTCTACTTTTACGATAATCTCGCGATACTTATGTGTGATTACATGCGCCTTTTGCGCAGGGAATCCTCCAACAAAAAAAATTGCGTCAATCTTAGGCAATTCGAAGAATACAACTAATATTTCTTATCGAATGGTCAGGAGTTAAAGGACGATTTTGATTTATCACTAGTGCAAAATAATTTATATCTTGAAGAGAAAAGAAATTGTATCCAAATACTATTCCCGCTGTAATACCTAAATAGGTTTCAATTACTTTTCTCACTTGAACGGTTCATGTGAGTGGCACCGATATTTTTTAAAGCTCAGTGAAATTAATTGTTATTTTGTTTTATGACTGATTCCGAATTTTGAAGCAAAGTAGATAATGTCGCTAATCTGCTACTTTTAGCATTCAGCATAGCGCGTGCTATTTATTCATTAAATCCCGAATGATCTGCTTAGGTAAATAAGCGAGACACGAGAACGAGAATATGCAAATGATCGCCAAGTAAATATGTACTAAGCAAGAGAATGGCAATCAGATCTTAAAGAGAATGTTTTGCGCTCGCATATGCACCGCTTCAAAGCCTATACTTTCCTTCTTCCGTGCATGTAAATATCTTTTTGGAATATCTAGACTCACGTGAGGTCTAGATATGTATGTAATTGATGAATGTATGAATATAAATCGGGCTTGTTAATCTCGCCAAAGTGTCAACATCAGTTATTCTTATACCCCAGTCAGGGAAGGGATAGCGCAACGAATTTCAAACTAATCGAGGCACCTCGCCGAGCCAGGAAACGATCATTTTCGTTAGGAATTCGTTAAAATCACAATGCCATATTCGATACACAGAATCGTTCCGTTCCATCGGCGATCGTGACTGCTAATTGAGGGCATTAAATATACCGTTCCGGCTGTAATGTTGTGCACGATGATGTATAAAAGTGAGCGTCAATTAGCACGATCGAGCGCCACTTGTTTCGATGATTAATTGCAACGCCCCGTCGTTATACACTCGACGAGATCCGTAACCGCAGATGAAATCGTTCCACTGTTTACCGCGTTCTCGTCTCGAACACCGAAAGCACGGGATTATCGATCATCCGTGTACAAATCTGCTGCAACGCTCTGTAACGAGCTGCCGCGTGCTGGAATTCCGACGATGGAATAACACTTATTCTTACCCGGCTGATAGCGGCGCGGAAATTCATTTCGCACGGCTGACAGCTTCTGTTAAAAGCGAACGGCAATAATAGACGCATGACCGATGAGCGTGGGATCGGGGGTGTTGTTTTTTTTCTTCTTTCCCTCCGCCCCACCGTTCTCACTTAAGAAGAGCTTTTTTTCTCTGGACATTTTAACAATGCAACAGGGGAGCCCGGCTATCTCGGCCAGTATTTCAGCGCGATACCAGTCTGTGACAAATAGCTACCGATGTAATGAATATGAAACGCAACCCCTGACTCGCTCGCTCCTGCAATCCTTTCACCCCCTCGCCAATCCCGCGTAATATGACGTACAACGTTGTCGTACGCGTAGCGCAAAGTTGAAACAAAGCCTTTAGGACCTGCTCCACCTCCTTTGTGTTTGGAATATTTAATTCCACCTCCTGTCCCGTTATGACTTATTTAAACTATCAATCCTCGCGATAAATGTGCACGTAACTCGCGGAGGTGTTATTATTTTGCTACTAGAATTTTAACTGCCGAGTCAATTACCGCTGATGGCGATGGGACTCCAGAATAGGGCTATAACGAATATTCGAATAATGTAAGTAGGAGTATTCGAATACCAGAGAATTCGATTTTGAGATTCTAATATTTGAATATTCGAATATTAAGGAATATTCAAATAGTCGGCGTGATCGAATTTCGGATTGTACCGAAGAGGAATCCGAACATGAAATATTTTTTCACAATTTATCATGAAAGTATTTTTATATTGGCGTGTACAATTATTTGTTTTTCAAACCATCAATTTGGAACTTTATTGATTTTTGGTAAAATACATTTTGAAACGAAAACAACCAGTAGTATTACTAGCAAGTAGTTTTACTAAGAGATATTAAGGACTCCATGAAAACACATTTCACTCCTTTTCACCACCTCCTAGGGGTTGATGAGGGGAAAATCCTGAAATTGTTTTTAGGCATTTATGTGGGTTATGGTTTTGGAGTAAAAACCAACTTGATATTTAATCGGATCAGAGAGATTTTAAGAATTACGTGGAAACACATTTCATCCCCTTTTCACTCCCTTAGGGGTTGATTAGGGCATAATGTTGAATCTTGTTTTTAGGCATTTGTGTAGGGGACATTTGTAAGTAAAAACCAAGTTGATATTTAATCGGACATAAGAAATAATAAGGAGCCCGAGAAAACATATCTCACCCCTTCTTACCCCAAAGGGGTTCGAATTTAAAAAAATCCCTTCTTATCGAGCACCTACGCCGCAGAAGGAATATACCCTCCAAATTTCATGTTTCTAGGGTCAGCGATTTAGGCTGGACGGTGATGAATCAGTAAATTCATTATTCAAATATTTGAATATTCGAAGAAATTGTTTCTATTTGAAATTACTCGAATATTCGAATCATTACAGCTCCACTCGGGAGTATTGTTACGACGATTAATTTTTATACATATTAATATAGAGGTGCGTATAACGAAGATTCTTTGCTAATTTCGCATATATTATACTTTCATATTCTGTATCACCTGAATACATTCCTATATATAGTAGTTCATATTTTCATTTGCGGGATGATTGTAACACACCGATACACAAATATCAGTTATTTATTAACATTTCATCCCGAGCTTACAATTATTAAGTACTTAGTATTCGCAAATAGATATAGTCAATAAATCCTGTTAATAATTACATTCTGTAATTTTGCTTTACATATAATTTTCCCCTTCTATTGAACTGACACATTGCAAATGAACACTGACTTTCCACAAGCTCTACGTTGCACTATATTCAATCTTTATGAGCGATTTCAATATTGCTCCGAGTGTCTTAACGACGCGGGCGCATCTGCTGCGAAGCCGTACCGCGTCAACCACGTTTACTCGCAATTCACTCAGAATATACCACGCGATAAAGCAAGAGATATCGCGCCGCGTTGAAAAGACTGGGCGCGCGAGGTATTTCTTTGCATTCATTATGACGTGTACACAGGGATAATCCTATAATGAACGAGCACAAAAAAGACAACGGCATTTAAACGATAATAATGATCTTGTTACAGATAATTCCCGGCTAGACTCTCGTTAACCTACATGCAGCCAGGGTGGCGGGACGACGCGACCTGGCAAGGCTCGTAAGCTGTGGATTTTTCGAATTAATATCCGTTCCTTATTTACACGTCTCGCGTAACAATCGTGACAAAGGGAGCCGCTGGCAAGAGGGAGGACGTTGGTAAATGCCGGCAACATCAGCGACAGACGCATGTGTAACATCTTTATGCTGTGTGTACGAAGGGATTATACCACGACAAATGAACAAACAGCCTGCGCACCCTTTCCTTTCCTTCCTTCCTTTCTCCGCTCCCAACACGTTAGAACACTGTCCCGCCCCCACTGTAATCTCTCCTTCCACGTATGTAGCTCACCCTATCGCCGTTTCTCACTCTTACCAGCCCTCGCTCTGCCTACGTGGAACGGCGTATGTTAATTGCCTGGTGGGCTCAAGTAAACCCCTATGAAACTGCAAGGATTGCGTGGCGTCAACCCCCTGTACTTTCTACCTGCATCTAACAATAGCTGAGGTAAGAGTTTCCAGGCAATTAAATCTCAGTAGTTCACGTTATTCAGCCGTCCCCTGTTTCAGTCACGTTACTTTTCTATTTCTCTGTGCACTGGCTCGTGGACTAACGGCAAGTTTGGGTGCTTAGGATCTGATCGGTTCAATGTATTTCGCGTGCAATGGAAATTGGACTCTCAACTTTGATTTTGGGACCTGAAATATCTGCTGTTCTGAGAGGACTTGGTGCTTTGTAATTTTTTAGGTAGCAGAATCGTTGAAATATAATTCGCTCAGAGCGCTAGATTTCATGCAGGGGATGTTACAATAGAGAGGGAAGTGATTTTTCATATGGAAAAATCGAAAATTCAGAAGAAAGCTATTTAAATGGTGGCGTTGAGGTAAGTAACTTTGATGACCTTTCAAGTTTCAGTAAATAAATAAATGTTTCTGATCATTCGGAACGTAACACTGAATACTGCATACACAGCAATTATAACACCTTCCACGTGGGCAATTCGGTATTTATCGGTGGTGGAACTTTTATTCAAAGGAAAAAGCTGTTTCCGAAAAGTAGAATAAAGAAGAGCTGAAATTATTGAGAATATTACTCAACCCATATTTTTCTCTAATTGCATATCGCAATTTAGTTCTTTCATCACTTTCTATACTCCTCCGAGAATCTGAATTTCCACCGTGGCAGGAACGTGTTAATATGTTAAATTTGCGACATTTGCACGATAGAGAGGAACAAATGAAGTAAATCGAACAAGACTTTATGACGAATCTCCAGGGTGATGTATCGAGTGTCTATGAACGAATGCACAGCACGACGTGTCACGTGCTCGATTAAACGTGCTTTTTTTGAAGAGCGTAAATTATCTGAGACATTCGCTCGTAAGAGGCTTATCGTCTATCAGTCACCTCTGGGTAACAGCGCAGCGGGCTAAGCATTTTTGATGGGCCCGTAGCGTATCGACGTCGTTAACACGCGAACGGATACGTAGAAATGCTCGTTCGTTCTTTTAACAATATTCGAGCGTGGTCGGTCGCAGCTTCGATTCGCCCGATTTCTCCGCCGATTCGCATTCGGGGACACCTACCGCGCGATAAATGCATAACGGGCGGCGCAGGAATGAAATTTATGTCAAAGATAATTGTCACATTGCTACGACGTCACTCAAGTTTTTCATCCGTCACGCGGGAAAATCTGTGCTGGCCGATGCGCAGATGTTTTTCTCCTGCCCGCAGGCTCGTTATATCTTTTCGTATCAGCACGTGATCGAAATTAAACCGTGCCACGGATTTGGCTGCTCGAATTGCGGGATTCAATTGTTAAAAGAACGAGTTCCGTGATTCAGGGCGGCTTTGTGGCTCTTGTAACAATTTTATCTTGTGAACTTAATTTTAACAAATTTTTCAACAAAATCGCCTTTTGTCGAATATTGTCCACGGAGTGCGATGTATTTATTTTTATTGTGATTCCATTTATTATTGCCTGTTGCGACTAAATCAATGAAATGGAGCGTAAAATATGTTTAAAAATTTTATAAACTGAAATATAAAAAATTTACTTTATATTCGCATAATTGGTGTACATAGAATTAAATTGGCATATCGACCATATAAATTAAAACTTACTGGCGTATCAGTTAAAATAGTGTTCAAATAAACTAAAGAAAAAATATTAGAATACTTTAACTTGTGAGATACTAATTTTGCCTTCTGTGTTTTCGCGCGAAGGAAATATTTTCCATGCGAGGGTTATTTGCTAACATTTCATAGAGAAAAGGGGAAAATACTTGTGTCTTTATAATGATAATCCAATTGTCAGATGAGAGGTTGTCCTACTTTGAAATGTTCAGGGAAGACGTTTTCGCGATTGTACGGTCAAGGAGACAATTCGAGTTTTCCATTTGCGGCAATTTTCTCGAGTAGCTACGTATCTATTTCGAGCCCTGTGGGATACCGTTTAGAGAATTGCATTAGAGGTTCGTTCATGTGTACACGGTTCGCACTCTGTGTTGCGAATTTGTAAACAGCGATACACACTCTGTACACCGTATTGCGATTAGAGATAAATTTGTCAGTTAATTAATGCCTGCTACAACAGAGCGAATAATTAAATTAGCGGTCGAGTTATAGTGCGCTTAACGCCGTGAAATGATCAAAGCAATATTTAGACCAACTACCTCAATACACATCGAACAATTGCATGAAACAACAAACAACTTTCTGCGATAAATAGTATTATACGTTTTTATTCAGCCCAGATATTGTAATTCTAACAGTGATTCTTTAAACATCAATATATTAACATTATTGGGTATAATGTATTTAAAATTATTTTCTTGAAAGAAAGAGACTGTGACAATGAACTGTATACTGATCTACCCATTTTTATCTCACAAGAATTAAGGGTACGTATGAAACCCAAAGTGTGTCTAGATATACTTGTGTACAAATTTTCATATACAAATAACTTAAGTGGAAATTTTTTGGAAATATTTCAAATTACACAAAGAGCAGACAAAACCCACGTTAAACGGCTATCTACTTACACTTCTCTCTCCTTGCCACTGGGTTCCCAGTGTTCCATATTGATACCACAATTTAACACGGTAGATAGAACATTGTCTTCAAACTTTATATCTTTTCAAACACAATTTCAATTGCAATCTTTTAATAATTACCTTCAAGCTCAATCGCCACAGTAACGTATATAATTTAAAAGCCATTTGTTTATTACAAAAAATTCATCGCATTCGTATCTGCTGATGAGGACCTGTGATATTTTGGAGCATTATTTGATTAATCGATCAGCACCTTTTCAAAGGGCGTAATTACGTTGGCTCCGATTAATGTTTCCATTGATAAGCCAGTTTTGCCTTTCATGACGCTGGTTGATTTCAATTTCTACGTAAAATCCCCACCCCTTCACTATCGATAGGCGAAACGCTCATAGCAGTTTAGCCTCTAGCATCCTAGGGTGGCATCGATTTTCGAAGCGTACTTGAACCTCTTTAACCTCTCTCGTGGTCGATCGATCGAGCGAGCGGCCACGACGAGGGAAAGGTGCGAGTTTAATGAGTGTTGGTATTCGATTTAATATGAGTGTTGGTCTACCTCTGATCGTCGTGTTTCGTAGATGCAGACGGAACGACATGGCGAGGAAAGTTACCATCCTATGTGAAAGAATTGAGAAGGTTGAAGCTGTGGATTATAAACGAGGATGAAGCGCTGAGAAGGTAAATAATCAAAATTCACTTGATAAATAGATTCATATTTATCGCGAGATACTATTAGAATTGGAAACTAATAATTAGAAAAGCTTTATTGCAAATTATATTCCACGAGTTTCTATGAATGTTTGCTAACGAGGAGATTTCTTTAGCATATTTTTTAGAAGAATTATTCAAATGCCTAAACGAATAGGTAGTAACCTAAACTCTTATGGAAGAAGTTCAGCGAGTATATTCTAACACTTCAAAAGTGATATCTGATATCACCAAGGGTATATAACTAATCCGCAAAATGCAATTTTAGAAATCAAACTTAAGTCATACGTTTGGGCATGAGAAGTCCAGTTAATGTTTCAAAATATCCCTGAGGTGTTGCACCAGCATGACAAATGAAGGAATAAATACTAAATCTAAAATTTAAACTCATTTGAGTCAAAGAAGTAAGATATTCAAACATTATAATACATCACTTCATAGACCGCAATTAGCACCGAAGCTTCCAATAAATAATGACTTCCATTTACTCGTGAGACGTCTAGGTTAAGCCTGACTTAAGAAAAAAACTATTAGCAAACACCATATACAGAAGTGCACAGAAGTCCCTTCAGCGAACCAATGCTTTGGAGAAACGTCAGCGTGTCCGCGTGCAAGTAGTACAAGCCCCTCTGGAAGCAGAACGCACAGTAAGATATTCAGAAGCGTCTTACTCGCCGCTGTGCATCGCGCATCAATTCCTTCGTAAACCATAAAGGGCTATAAACGGAAAGAGTTATAAAGGTGAAGATGGGAAAAGTGGCGGGGCGAAGAACGGAGGCAGCGGAGTATCCGGAGGTGTTTTACGGGGGTCTCACGAAGTACACACAGTGTGTACAAGTAGTCAAGATGTTGGTATACGAGTGAACGTGTGTACGCATCGGCGTCATTGTGTGCTCAGTTACTCACGACCCTGTGCACACAATACCATCGCCTATAGGAACGCTTATACACCATGACCTGCGTCAACGGTGGCGAGAGAAACCTCGGTGCAAACGTCATCGAGTACGGTGAGGGATTATGCGTGGAAAGGGGCCAAGAGGGTGAACGGAGACAGAGAGTGAGGGAGAGTGAGAGAGAGAGGGGCACGCATACATCAAATCGAGCAACTTGAGAGATCGACTACACCGTCAGAGGAACCCGTTCGTGACACGCGGTGACGTTTGACGTGATCCATAGCTACGAATGCGCCGCTTGTCTCTATACATCACGCCCGCGTCGACTGACCCAGTAATGAGTAATTACTTGGTAATTCTAAAGTGAAGGTGGCGGAGCTAAGAACGGCCTCCGCCGCTCCCTGATATCGCCCTAGAACGGAAGCAATGGTAGCTTGGTTTATTTGCCGCCACTTCAGCCGGCCACGTCATAGATAGACAAGTGATGATTAGAAGACCACGATACGGACTGAGATAGTAAAACTACGGCAATATCCCTGTTACGACGTGTAGCCATTAAAAGTTTGTATGGAACGTGAATCACATAGTGTTTCTATTAAAGGAGTATGCAGCACTGCTGGGTATCAACTCTCCTCTTCAAATGTTAATAGTTGAATCCCACTGTAGTAAGCGAACTAATCAGCTAAAATTCACACTAATATGATTAACACTTTCGCGAGCACGCCTTTTGGGGCAAACTTACGTTCACTTTTCCAACTATTCAGAGGTTTTTTAAAAAAATCAAAACAGTATAGGTATTATAAGTAAGATACAAATCTTTGATCGGTGTAGTTTTTCCGGTGATAAATATGAGATACAATTATTTGCCGTCAAAGTATTAATAAATAATCTCTGAGAGTTATTGTAACCCCAAGCAATGGTATCAGAGTTTTCGGTGAAGCTTCTTCCTCCCAGCGCTGTTCCTTAAATTCCCAAGAATTGTTTCAGCTTACAGCACCAACTCCTTAAGAAGTAACCCTTCGATATTTCGATGGGATCCGCCAATTGTTACTGGCTAATTAATGGCTCCCTGAAAGGGAAGTTTTCCTGTCAGCCGACAAGATCGCGACGGATTAAAGGCGAGCCGGCAAGGGGGCTTGTTCGGAGAGCAACGAGGGGGGTAAAGGAACCCCGGGTAAGGTTGCAAGGCCCTGTTGTATGTTTAATTAAGGAAAAATCCCATAACCCGCTAATGGGCGTAACGGTGTCGCCGAAAAAGAACGTAGGCACCACAAAAGAATGGAAGAAAGTGGTGCGCTCCCCTGGATTTCGCGTGGCTACGAACAAGCCTCCGCCCTTAATTCCGTAATACGAATATATGCACCTACAGGCGAGAGAGAAAAAGGGGAGCGAGGTAATGCACGCTCGTCTAAGTACAGTCTGTAATTATGAAATAACCCCGGACCCTCTTTACGCTTCTATTATCATAGCTTTTTACGCCAGCGCAGGAGAAACCACGACAAATTTTTCCGTAGCTAGGGTCCGCGCTCGAAAAGTCGTTCTCCATTTTCCTCGCTCTCCCTTCCTCTCCTATCTCCAGAGAGGCGAAGCCGCGCCGGGGCGCGCTCCGTGGCTGACAAGCTATCGTCATTGTTCACGTTCCGTGTTCTCTCGTTAAACGCCCTTTTCCTTCCGCCGGCGAACTTGCCGCCACTGGGAAACTTTTTCGGATTTAACTAGATTTCGCACTCCCAGTGTTTATCATGTATCCCGTCGGGGGTAAAATGATACACGCGTGCTCTGCTGCGCCGCGGAATTTAGAACTTTCGCAATTTTACCGGGTTACAGTTGTCCGAATTGCACCCGTCCTCCGTAATCTCTCGCCGAGCTCCGTTGCGCGGTTACAACCGAACCGTCGCGTATAAATTATTGTCGTGCCGGAGGAACCGATCGACCTGTCGGGTTTACGATGTCTCTGACGGGATGGAATTTAAAATATATAGAGAAGAGTGTTTCTGCGGCGGAGCTGAGATATTCGAAAAAGTTTACGGTGCACGTTCCACTTGCAGCGCTATCGAAAATCTACTCGAGCGACGCGACGCTTGTTTGCTAGCGGGGGATGTTATTTTCAATTTGATCGAGTGTTCGATTCGCGCGAGTTCGGTTACGTTTAAGTAATTAATTTTGCGAGATGGACGTATATTGGTTTTAATATGTGACGAATATGTCACTTCGACCACATCGGCTTTTGCAAATATTGGAATACGTTATGTGCACTTTGGAAGGAGCTTCGATAGTCGATCTTGAAGTTTGGACAGCGGAGGAACTGTTATGGATGCAAGAGGTGTTTGATCAGAATGATTCCTCTATTATTTGTTAGCCATGGAACTATTGCTCTAAGTGAATTATTCACCCACGATTCTTTGCCACTTTTGGACGAACGCCAGTTGCAGGAACACTCGTTGCAGGGGTAAACTTGGAATTATACGCATCATTCGGTCGCGTGCGTATAATCTTTCCTGGTGGATTTAGAGATTTCGAGGGAGCCTGTTACATAAGCTCATCGGCCCGCTCCGATTGTTGAATAATTTATGCTGACTTTGTTGAGAACCGCTGCGCCACAGAGACCAGGCATCGTGCATACGCGATAAGACAAGAGCAATGTATTCCCTGCCTGTAAACGCATACACGCGCAAACCTCTTCCAGTACGTGCAATAGTCACGTATGCACCAAGGTATACTGGAAATATGCCTTGATAAATAATAACTGAGGGGAAAGAAAGTTGTGTAGAAGCCAAGAGAGAAATTTCTTTCGTCTTTTAGAAATGGCAAAATCTTCGACTTAAAATCCGAAGACTTAATAGGTACTCAAGATGTTTCATTTTAATGAGAAATCCATAATCATCGGTGATAACTGAGAAGTAAGACCACATAAAAACTCCACAATAAATACAGCCATTCCAATTGGAATTTCCGCTTAGGGTGCCAATCATTTTACACTTTACCCTACTTCCTAAAATCCCTTTCCTTTCGTACACTTATTTCACCCTGCATGCATCTCCGTCACCCTCCACTACGATGCCTTCATATCACTCTACGACCCCACTTCCTTTCTTACAACAGACATGAAAAAAAGAAGCAGAAGAAGACAAAGGGGAGGAAGAAAAGCAATTAGACAGTTCCACTATCCCGTTAAAACAAGTATTAGCCGAGACGTGTTGACGTCACCGGCATAATACAGGTGCAGCTAAGCGTGCCCGTCCTTTAGCCAGAGTATCCATGCGTTATACAGCCGCGTGGCCGCTTTAACGTTAGCAGTTACATCGTGTTTCACTAACACCCTATTCATTACCCTGCTCACTCCATCGACCCCGGGTACACGAGTCCGGTCTGCATTTCAGTCTGCTCGCATTAAAGCTCTAAATACCGTGCGACGAGCGCAAACGGCTGCCGTGTCAGGATGGCCCCTATCTACTTCCTCCCGCCTCTTGGTCTCACTCGGTCTTTCCACGTTTATATCTCCCTGCCCATCTGCTTTTACCACCCGGCATTTCTCTGCATATGCGGCTACAAGGCTGTCCTGTATTAAAATCCGAAACTACTCGACCGAATATCCAGAATCCGCCAAGTTCGCGACGAATGTTACGATCGCTGGAGGGAACGGCTAAAAGCCACGTTCCCTTTTTTGTCTGTTTCCAGTTTCCTCTCCCTTCCCCAACTTTCTGTGCTTCTCTCTCTCCCCCTTCTCTCTCTCTCTCTCTCTCTCTCTCTCTCTCTCTCTCTCTCTCTCAGTGTCTGTCCCTCTTTCTCTGTCATCCTATCGCAGAATGCTACCTCCAATGAACTGGACACCCATCGGCGCCGATCGATGCACGCATATCTATTCGTTCCGAACTAGTCCCGCAATTGGGATACTGTAATTGATTTTAATCAGCGGATTAGCTTCAGATTAATTCGCCGATCGACGCGCAGCGATATTATTAGATGGCCATCGAGCCGGTATTCCCGCGCGTTTCGAATTTCGCATTCCACCGCAGCGGACAGTATATACGTATTAACGGCTTTCCGACAACTAAATTCATTGCGATGCAACGCCATCCGATCAATAAACAAAGAGAGCTTAAAAGGTTCACGTGTCGTAAGCAAATATCAACGACGCGCGTGAAAGCAGCAAAAAGCTCCTGCGTGCCAGCGTACGTGTACGATACACCGGGAATTATCGCGCAACCTGGATGTAACGTTCACGTGTTCCCGTCCAGAAATCCAGAAATATTTTCCCCGGTCAGAAATAGCAACTTTTTGCACCGCTAAATACACGGCGGTATTTTTTGTGATCATTAGCGAAATAGGGGCAGTTCATTTCTATGAATCCATTCGGCTCTGAAGTGTATTTACTGCGATTTTATTGAAATATTAGGTTAATTAAAAACTGTAGATTGTATTGAAATTGGGATACGAAAAATTCATTCTAATTCTGTTCGTCTCACGAAACGTCTAACGAAATTTACATGTAAGTCCAACATTTGCAATACAACAATTTCTTAGAAAACAATCCTTTACACCCCAATACAGTAAGTAAAGTACATACACTTATTTGACCGGGTTTTCGCCCCTATTTTTTCGAACGTAGTTGTCAATTTTTAATCAGCTGCTGTTAAAAAACTATCTGCTAAATTAAGTCGCAAAAATTCTGGGATAAAGTTTGAACATTGTAGAATATATGTTCATGGCTGAAAATTAACAGTTAAAGTATCATCTTGTTTAAACAGTAGTCTATTTTCAATGATGCCTGAAAGATATTTTACCTGAAAGTCAAATTGTGACAAACTAAATTTCCAGTCGCTACAAGAGTTACAATCGTTGTATTCATGAATTTCTTCACTCACAATTTGAACAGCACATATTTATCAGAATATCTTGCTTTAACCACCGCCACGCATGGTATTCTGTTCGATAGTATTAAAAGCCACCCCCTCTCTATGGATGCTCCGAATGCCTCCGTGCATTAGTATCTGTTATCACTCACGATTTAGCAGCGGCGCTGCGTCGCATGCTTTTAAAAGGTTCCGCTCGTATCTGTGTTTGCAAATTGTGCACCCCCGCTGCATATTTTTGTTTGCGCTCACTCTGTATGCTTGCCCGTCACTGCTCGTTGCACCCGCGCGGCCAGAAAATTTCACGACGTCGTAATTCCATTAAATCTGCACATTATGATTCATCGGGAATCTACAATACGATGACAAATCCCGCGAAATCAGCGCGACTAGTGATATTTTCCAGCGGATTTGCCGGTTGAATTAATAGGTCGCGTGTTTCTACGATCCGCGAGGCAATAATTGATCGAGAAGCATGGAAAAATATCATTGGCAAACGTTTTTAACGATATTTGCTATGCGACGCGCCATATGTCGCGGATAACGATACCCTTATAACTCAGCCTGATTCATTGAACATCCGTCCCTCCTTCATCGCCAAAGAATGACACACGTGAAATCGCAAATTTGTTGATATGACACGGTACGGGGCGTGCAAATATTACAGGGTAGGTTGTTTCAACCTGCATTATAAACTCCACGTTCCACTCGATTGGATGAAAATACATGTAACATGTGTGTGAATACATCTCTTATGATATTGAAATAGATTCACATAACGATGACTCGTAGTGTCAAAGAGATATTTGTTCAGTATTTCATTTTATTATAAATATTTTTCTTAATAGAGTTTGAGTGCAATAGATTATGTGCAGTCTAAAAATAGTTTTATTCCAAATTATTAATGCATTCCTAGATTTTGAGATATAGGGGCTGTGACACCCAACGTGTGCAATGGTTTAATTTTAATTTACGTGTACAATGTAGGGTTAAAAATTTTGAGAAGCAAGATGGTGTGATGGAATTTGATTATTGTAAGTCGAAAAATTTGGCTTGAAATTAAATTAAAAATAAATTATTTGCATGCTCAACTAAATGTTTTGACTTGTATTAATTAAAGGTTTCCTGTCTTGAATGAATATTATGCACTTGTAAAATTGTAATCCCTTTCCTGCTAACGCACTGTTTTCATTGTATTAATAGAAAGTTTTTCTACATAAAACTGAAAATATCGTAAGTATTTAATTTATAAGAACGACATTATTATTAAAAGTCTCTTCTTTCCTTATCGGTGTGCACACCTTTTTGTAAACTCTTTAATAGTGCTGCAAGTACTTCTTGAAACGCCCTTACTAGTCACGTACTTTAAGTTTCTACCAACCTGTTGCATTTGCTACTAAAGGAAAGTATGTGCGACATGTATGTCTGTCCTAGCTATATAAATATTACACTTTGACTTAATGCTATTTATTAGTATTTTATACGCATGTAAACTTTATATGTGTATTCTAAATCAAATAAAAAATGAATTACAACCATAATTGATTCATCGAATCGCAATAAAATATACCAAATAAAATAAAAATCACGTCTGTCTGAAGCCTTAGAAGGTTTTTCTACATGCCACTAACATGAATTTTCCAAACAGAGCTCCCACTATTTCTTATAAATCAATAAAAGATTACCATCCATTACATTCGTAAACAAGGCATCACAGCAATCCTTAAAAAAGGTTTGCTTCAAATACATTCACGAAAATTCAGTTATAAAGATACTTTCCAGGATTATCTAACGTTAGTACCAGATATAAGAAATAGAGTGGAACGAAAAAAGTTTCTTTTAAAAAGAAGTGTTATCGTATGGGAAAATAAAATTCATAAGATCAATGAAAATAACAATTTTTATCTGGCTTGCGACATCTCAAAACATTGATTGCTGAAGTTCAGCTGCTGACAGCTTAAATGCCATCATAAAAGACAACTTTTGCCAACTATCAGAAGTCATGAATAATAAAAAAAAAATTGTGCCCCTGTATTTCGTTCCACCCTAATAAGAAAAGCTTGCTGCAACGAATGCACCACAAAACGAAATTAAAAGCGCTCCAAAAAGCATCTGCACGTTGACTCCTATTCAAATATCACGAAGAGTGGAAGCGAACAATCTCCGCGCGGAGTCTAAAGACAGGGGTCGGACGCCGCGTTCTCGTGCGAGCGGTCGACATCCGCGAGACAACGGGGTGTCTTAGACGAGCAACGCCCTTGCAGACAAGGGAGGGCGAGGAATTCAAAAGGATGAGATTAGTCGTGTACGTGGCTGGTGTTCCCACTTAGAACCGCGTCTCGCTATTTGCTATGCAAATAATCCATTCGTCCTACTCCTCGGTGTTTAGTTACACACATTCAGCCAGCCAGCACACGTTCCATCATAAATATGTATCATCTCGGATGTAGCTACGTATCTAAATACACACAAGCCTGCTTCTACGCCGTTTTGGTAGGCACACAAGTTCGGGGATCCACGGGAGGATACATTAGCTAGCGGTGTGACGTGTGTGCATACTCGAACTCACACACGCGCACGCACCAGTTGAATAAGAGTGGGCAAGGGTAGAGTGGCAGGTACGCGCGTGCTCGCATATTAAGGTGTGTTCGCGGAAAATTATTTTTAATGCGTCCAATTAGAGAGGTACATGTTACAAACATGATTTTCATGGAAGATAAATGAATTTAATAAACGGAAATCCCCACCGTGGCCACGGCCAGAAGTAGCGCGCACTGTTAGGCGGCATATGGAAGCGACGTGTGTCTGAATACGAGCAACCCTCCTTTCCTACGTTTCGTTCCTACTACGCGGGGCCTGTACGGGTAATTATCGTCGACGAGATGCACTTTACTACCACCACGGAGGCTCATGATGAGGAGCGCCTTACACTGCCAAGTAAACACGCGGCAAACAACGAAAAGCTAGAAAACCCCCGTCGGGGGTGCATAAAGGATGCCCCTAGAAACGTTGCTTCACGCTAATGAAACTCGTTTAAAGGGAATTGCTCCCGATGCTAATGCGCGCCACTGACGCGGCCGATTCCTGACGGTCTTGGATGCTCGGAAGAAACCGTCGGGCCTCGGAAATATGAGAGGATTGAAATATCAACGTTCCTTCGTAGTTTCTAAGCGGCAGCGAGATATGTACATACTGGGAACGTTATCAAAGGAAATAGGATTGATGTTCGAGGGTACGTAGTTTGGAAAATGTGTGCTGCAAGAGAATTGTGTGTGTTATGAAAAATTGGAAGTAAGAGAAAGGAAAGTTTGTTCGACGCAGCTGCCGCGTGAGCTTCTCTTTTTCAGAAATAATAACGCAAGAAGAATAGAGTATATTTATGTATCGCACAGGTCGACACTTGGTAGTGTATGTTGTTGTAGCGTTTGTAGTATGAGTGCTTTCACAAATATTATTCCGATCTGCATCTTCCTTTAGTCCCACTTGCTGTAGATCAACAATGCCAAAGTGGGATTCGTACCTCTACGATCTTTTATTTCAACAAAATTTAATTTCATCCATTCTGTGAGAGTTGATGGTTCATATGGTAATTTTGCACTGATAATAATGTTGGCACCAGATCATAACGGTCGAATAAGAATTACGTAGAGTAGGTGGTTCTCTTTTATGAAAAGAATGTGTGATTGTTGAAAGCGTGTCGCATGTGTCATGATATGAAGCGAAGTAGAAAATAAGAAGCCAGAAAGGGTTATAAGCTTCATTACGTATGTCATAATTGTAATTCGGAGTAACTAAAATAATTTAATACTTATCATTAAACCCAATACCAAATAAATGTTCAAGCTGGTTATGCTTCCTACCTTTTGTTACTTAAAATATACTTGTTTTTATCATTACTTAAATTATGTTTATTTAAATGTTTCCTTCTATCGTTTCCTATAATAAATCCTTCTCGTGATTTTTGCACGAGAAAATCAGAATTTCAACATCAAATAGCCCTCCATTTTGTTTTAAATTAATATTTCGGAAATTCACCCCGTTCATCAGACGATACATGTTATTTCGCCCTGCTATTTCAGGATAAAAGTAACAATGACCTGCGGAAAATTGCCATAACTCTTTGACTACTTATTACGTCAGGCTGGTGCACTATTTTAAAGCAAAATTTTATTTTTTATATCTTTAAAAGGTAATTGTCAGCTAGACCAAATGTAAAAAATGTTACTTTTGTCCCGACTCTCCCCTACATAAGATAGTTCTACACACATTATTTAACTAAATCTAAATAAATATTTACATTACAAAGAAAGATTCAGTCTTAACTACCCAACAGTCCCAACCATAGCCACCGTATCGAGCAACTTCCTCCAGCAATTTCACTAAGACCCTTCACCATCGAATTAACCGGCACAGAAACATCGTTCTTTTATAGCACCAGCAGAAATATCGATAGCCCGGCGAACAAAGGCAGCATTGTTTCCCATCCATTCGCCCCGCCACGTTTCGACTAGCGCCCTTGAACGCTACTTTTGTGTGAGGAGCACGAATTATGGACATCCCCGCCCAGAAAAGCGTCCATTCATTTCACCTGTCCGGCAGGCATACGAGAAAAGTTGCTGTCATCTCGGACGTCCGCGTTATCGAAGTCACGAGCGCGCGAGCACTTTCAGAGCGCATTTGCATATCCACTGGTTTATACTGTTTCGATATCGAGCCGCGCTGGCAGAGTACCCCTGGACGAGAGTCGCTCTGTCCACGCGCGAAATTGCACCACGTTCGACTGTCCTCTTTTCCACCCTTCCCATTCGACTATCCTCGTTACGTCGTTGCTAATTTAAGGGCCTTGACGATCTAACGGCTCCCCATGGTCTCGCGCACCAGGTTGTTTCGGTCGGCTGCCGCAGTTACCTCTCCGATATTGCGATACGATGCCCTTACTGTTGGTCATGGTAGCTTTCGGCTGACTATCACCTCGAAACGTTCACTTTCCCTAGAACCTTTCAGCGCCTGCGATGGAACCAATGTGCGTAATATTCGTCCTGGATATAGCCGCGTTTAGAATTTAAAAGTAAGATGCTTTGGGGACTGGTAAACGCCTGTGTAGCTTACTGGAATTGTCACAGAAATTGTATTTCGGTTGCTTGTGGGAGGAAAGGTGTTAGTGTCGTCCGTTTATCGAGTTGGTTAGTGATTAGACTACCTTGTGAGTTGTATTTTTTAAATGATAGGATTTGACATCGAAGTTTGTACTTTGTGGAATGTAAACATAAAATTATCAGCACTCAGTTTTGCAAGTAGGCTTCCAATAATTAGTTACATAA
Source organism: Andrena chrysosceles (assembly GCA_963855975.1). Lineage (NCBI taxonomy): Eukaryota > Metazoa > Arthropoda > Insecta > Hymenoptera > Andrenidae > Andrena > Andrena chrysosceles. The sequence goes on along the minus strand of OY979767.1, from coordinate 106,543,683 downwards.
GTTAGTTGGCTGTTCAGAATTTTGGAAGCAATGAGGCTTAGCGGTCAGTTGGCGGTTAGTCAGCCGTGAGCGAGATATCAACTACTTCGGAAGCAATCAGACTCGCAGTAGTAGACAGTTGGATTCGAGCGACGGGCACCGAAGCAATTAGGCTTTCTGTCGATTAGATGGGCCAGTTAGTTAATGTAGAAGTAGTTAGGCTCATATTTTGCGTCTGAGGTTTAGAGAAATCACAGTTTGAGTCATTCTTACCATTTGTCTTATTATAACAGTTTTTCTAACTTGCTCGACAATGCCTTTTCGTATAATACAACAATCTGCAACCTTCAATATCTTTTCAGTTAGTTTAATGGTCACACTTCTGTAAAGTTCTGCGGGTGTCAGACTGGGTCCAATGCACCCGGTCGATTTTTAAAGAGTTACCGTAAAAACTGTATCGGTCCCATCGAGTCCCAAAAATTATAATACACACTTTGAACATTGTAGAATATCGAATAGTCGCGTTTTAGTAAAAAATCAAATGATAACATATACCAACAAAATCGGAAAAAGGTAAAGTGCTGAAGAATGTTTTTTTACTAAAAAAAATCATAGCTTTTTATTTTTAATAAAGATATAGTTCTTTTAGAAAATACACACTTTCATACTGTGCGCTTGAAAAAACGTATTTATTTTGAGATCTGAAAATGGTAAATTGTGGAGTAAAAAACATGTTTAATTTAGAGAAATAATTACTTATTATTATTATAATGATTCTTATTAGTAGCATTAAATATTTATTATTATTATTGTTATTCGTAAGAAAGTAATTTAACAAAGAAAAGAATTCAATCTAGTCTTTTACCGCGCATTCGGCAAAAATATACATTTTTTTTCGTACTCATTATACGCACATATAACTTGGGGGTAAAAAATTTTGTCACAGCCATACACATTATATTTTATTGAATTAGAATAGAATTAGAATAGAATAAAATTTTTTCATTTTTTTCGATAAAATTTACGCGTTAGTCACACATGGGTCCGAAGCTCAAAAACGATATTTTTGTAGCAGCTGCCACTCACCAACGAACTTTCTGATTCAAAAACTGACGGTCCGTACCGAAAGAGGAAAGCTCAAATTTCCGTAAATGTCACGTCAATGCTATTTCAAAGACAGGAACTTACCGGTATCAAGTTCCAAAGTTAAAAGCCGGGTCTATTGGACCGAGTGTGACCATGAAGGGTTAAAATGAGGTATTTGAATGCAAGAAAAAAATCCATGAAATTTTGCATGAAATCCTCTTCGTCTGTTATTTTCAAATAAACCTAATTTCTTTTACTTTGGTGTCAACTGTGCCTACAGTATATGATCTTGAATTTCGTAGAAAAGAACGATAATGTAATTGGAAATGCTAACGACACTTTCCTTTATATATTCCTTCCCCTTTTTTCAAAGTACTAGTAGGTGCCATAAAGTTTAACTTTATTTTTATTTGAGATGCAGCGTTCTCGGTATTTACTACAATACATACACCGGCCCCAGTGCACAATTTCAACGGGAAGGAGACCATACATCGTGACGCAGGCTAATTTTGTATCACCCCTAGGGAAGTGTAACTCGTCCTTCAGGGGGGAGTTAACGGTGCCAGAACTCTTTATCGCTTTCCAGCTCCTCACGGCATCGTTAAACTTTACAAGCGATAGAAATATCGGCCTCCAAAACGATTATGAAGTTCCTTAATCTTCCGCAATATTTTTAGCCACCCTACGCCCGTGTGCATACATTCGGGCCTGAAATTCTCAGATGTAGGTATTTACGCGCGACCGTTTCCATTGTCGAGCGATTTACGTGTTTTTCGAAGTTGAAGGTTAGCTTCTTGCGTACAGCAGGGAAAGTTGGACTTTATGTTACCGATGTAATACTCTCGCATGAAATGTGGACTGTCCCAAGATATTCCCGCGCTTGTTTCTAGACTTCGTGAATAAAGAAGACATCGTATTACCAAGGAAGCCAATTTCGTACTCTATCGCGATGAACACCTCCCTACAAGTCACCACCGCGCCACGCCTAAACTCTTTATCGTCTCGTTACCCATTTCCATCTCGAGTTTATAGAGAATGAAAATACAAGCCCCAATTTTCTTCATTGTCAACTGTGCTTGCTTTAACAACAAGGTGTTTGGAGAATGTGAAATATATGAGTGACATTCTGAGTGCTTGCCTTCCTCCTGAACGAGGTAATCTTTAGTTTACTGGTTACAAAATGACGTTTAATTGTTATATGGAATTGCAACGGGGTGAGGAACAATTTATTTACGGTTAGATAGTATTCTTAATATTGAAGCTTTAATTTAGATATGAATTCTATTCGTGATTGACTTGATTCAATTCCTGAGCAAGGATATAATGAATTTCGTATATTATGAGAATTAAGTTATGTACTAAGAGAATTAACTTAATAATAGAAGTGAATATTTCTTACTTTGCTTCAATAGGTATGCTGCCCTGTCTAAACTTAAAAAAAAATATTAAAATAATGTAAAATAATTATTATTTTTTTTCTGCTGCCTATTTAGGGTATAAGCTTTGTGTTATGAAGAATGCAGATAAATTCATTGAACCCTATTTCTCTACTGGTAGACTAAAGTATTGAAATTTACTTTTCTCGATTAAACTATTCTGTGACATTCCCTGGTTTCTTCCCTTACCCTTCATATATAATTCCACACAAATAATAATTCTACATAGATTGTAATGATGACGAAAAGGTACCACAACTCGTCAAAGTTCGATCGAGAAATGAATACTGTAAAAAGATAGTATCAGATCAGACGGCGCAACAAACTTCTACTCCAACGTATTATTATTAAATTTGTTCATAGTGCTCGTTTACTATGGATTATTAAAGAAACACCGCATTTCCAATTCATGAAAGTTTCAAGGATCGTCTTTCAATTTGCAATACGATCAGCTCGTCAACTTTCGTTCCTTTCGTGTAATTGAAATTTCAACCCATTCCCAGCCTTACTTTCTCCCTTCATTTGCATTTCCATAAAGCTCCGATCTTGGAAGCGATCCATCAAGAAGCTCGGAGAAATGTAATCAATTAAATGCAAAAGTAACAAGACGCGGCTCGATTGATTAGGGAAGGCCGAATTCTGCATGATCGAGTTTCACGGGTGCCTTTATGCCGTGCGTGCAGGCTGATTAAGTTTCCCCCGCGTGCATGCACACCGAGGCTGGCGACGGTATACGAATATCGATTACCGTCCTGACTTTTTAACAGCGAAATCACTTAATTGCCGCATATAAAGTTTTGCTGAGTTGAATACGGCTAGGTGGAAGTGAGTTCAATTTGTATGTAGATTTCGCCACACATGGACCCGTTTATAGTACAAAATTCTAGGTTGCGGGATATAATCATCCATATTACAATTTATATGCGACCTCGTAATCATCCAGGCTTGTTTTAGATGCGAGCACATTCCAAATTCGCTTCGTGTTTAACGTGCATCGAGAATTAAACGGCTGCAATGTGCGTTATCAATTCCTTCGTGAACACAACGTAGACGTAGAAAGTACAGCTTCGTGTGCCGGCAAATATTTGACCTTCTTGAGTAATTTTAAATTACGCCGCTTGCGTCGGAACAGATTGTCTATCGGACCAATTAAAACAACTCGCATGCTTGTATTGCATTATGAAACGTAACAAACACTTTATCTCTCCCTAACACTAGGTTTACGGACATATCTTATATACCTACCTATTAAATAAATTAATAAATCGTCTAAATAAATTACTAATGAGTAAAAAGTATTTTCCCAGAAATTATTACAGAAGTGTTAACAATAATATCAACATTTTACGATATTATTTTTTACTGCGACTCCAATTTAGCTACTGAAGATCGTTTTTTATCAACAAAGTAGCAATAAATACTGAGGTAATATGATATATCATTTGAGACATTTCGACATATTATGATTTCTACTTAGTAGCCCCTTTTTCACTTCTGTTATATTTATTACTGGAGTAATACTTTCACGAATGAGCAAATATATTAAGATTATTTATGCAATTAGTCGATCCGTTAATTTGACGGCTTCCGCAGAAATAGGTATACTAAGTGCATATACATCTAAAAAGTTAGGAGGCCTAGTTATTAGGCCTAGCAGGAAATAAATGTGTGTCTAAATTCTTTGAATAGAATTAATTATCTATGGTACAAATTTGTTATAATTACTGCGACGATTTTTTCTTTTTCGCTATTATTTTCTTAAATTTAAAATCCGTTAAATTCACGGATGCCGTAAACCTAGTGGTAATAAAGAATAATTACTTATTACGGTTGATCCTAGATAATGATTAAATAAATATTATATGGTATTGCATTATTTTCGATGAAATTCTAGAAGATGATTCAAATCGCGTCACTATAGCCTGATTCTCCACTTTTCACCGACTTGCACTTTTTGGAGACGAAGGAGGTCGAGCTCAGGAGGTCTCATTAGTGTATAATCACCGCTAAATGAGCGTCAACTGGGGCAGAGACTACGCGGTTGCATCGCTCACCTGTAACTCACCACTTTATTCTGGCGACAATTACTGCACATCGACGCAGTATCGTGTAACATGTAACTGCTAGATCAGCAGTTACGATAAGCCAAGAATTATGTTGACAGTGTTAGTGAGTGGAGCACACGTTAAGTACGCCAGACAAGTGCCTTTGCTGGTGGCTCAAGACAATGTAGTTAAATGGATCTTGCTGTTACGAAGGGTTGCGGGAGAAATTCATACTTGAGAAGTTCGCACTACGAGCTACCAGTGAGATCTCAGATATAATTTTCAGCCCACAATTCATCGTAATCAGGGCTCCCAATCAGTTTCGCAGAATAATGCTTTAATACAGTTTCTTCAATGAGCATTTCCAAGCTACATGTTACTCGTTAATCGTATATTAACCGACATTTTCTACCCCGACTCCTGTATTCCACATTTAAGAGTTAGACAAACAAAGTTTCTTATCTTTATTTAAAAAAACTAATTCTTTCAAAAATTTATTCCCACCACCTTTTTTTTCGAAAATTCATAATCGCCATATTGTAGGACATAAAAGCCATAAAACATTGAATTAAACTTTTTTTCTTTATGTTACGATTTTGCAGATATTGGCGTATCATGAAAACTCACAATTTCTTTGATGGGGTGCTTTCACCCCCAGGGCCGTTTCATTGCCAAAACAAAAAATTGTTATGTTGTCAACGTCACTTGAACTAGATTTCTGCAAAGTTTCAAATTTTTTTGAATTTTCGAGTTGCCCAACCTCCCCTGTAAGTCACGCCCGATGTTCGACAGAATTTGCATTTTTACTGGACAGAGTCGGGTTCCATGCAAATTTTTGTTAAATTTTTTTCCAATCGCCTTTTCCCTAAAGCGGTCATGTCCGGTTAATCCGTAGCTTCGCATCGGAAAATGGTTACCGCCACGTGGAGTAGCTTATGGCGTGCCCGCCAGCAGTTTATTTAAAACATCCATGCGGTTTTTGTTGACCGTGCATCCTGCGCATGAAATCGTATCATAAACTGGCCGCTTTCGAGTGAGCGACTAGCCGTTTAACCGATGTCAGCAGCAGAATCAAAGCCCGAAAACAAAGAATGATCAAATTTAGTATCTCCTAGCAGCGGCGACATACCATACCGGGTGTCCCGCAATCATGCATTATTCATACCAACAGAAATGCAAAAGTTTTTTATTATTCAAAGTGTTTCAGAAACGGGGATGCGCGTAGTTTAACCATTGCATGTTTTGTGCCATTCTAAGCGGAAAAATTGAAATGAACATGGCTTTTAATTACGTTGCCTTCCTAAGGAACTGGGCTTAAATGTATCGTTGCATTTGTAATTTATGAGTTCAAGGTAGATAACAATTTCCAATAGTGATAATAATAATAATAATAATAATTCTTCATTGCACCAGTAGACATTACGAAAATAATAAACAGATAAAAGAAGAAAACAAATAACAAATAACATAGTAATAGTAGTTTTATGAATAAAATTTGTGCAATTTTGACCTACTAATAAATTGAACTTCCTTTTTCTGAGACACACGGTATTATTTGAATATATAATCGATATGTTTTTAGCAGTCTTAAGAATATTTTACGCGTTAAAATAATAAAATTCTATTTATTTTTACATCTTCAAGAGCATCCATTTCATGATCCTGTAAAATGTAATCACTTTCAATTGAATTTTAATACACCCTTTATCTTATATAATTTCACACCAAAAAAGACTGCTTCGGCAATGCATAATTCGATCTATATAGTGAAACATTTGACATGTTTCTATTATGAGAAATTTGTACGTTTCGTACTTTGCTCCGCTATTGTAGATCACCCCGTATATTTTCACTGCTTTGTGTCAGCACAGCATACAATGGGCGGTTTGCGTTGCGGTACGTTCTTGTTTAAATCACGTGCGTCAAAATTCAAACGGTTTCCAGCAGCGAACAAATTGTAACGTCGCACAGAAGTAATTAATTTAAAATCAAACTCCCACTGTCGATTAGAACGTGCTTCATTACTCTGCCTTGTAATTAAACCCGACAGGGAAGTTTAGTAAATTACACCTTGCGTAAAGGCAGGTACTAGTTGTTCGTTAACAATCAGCTTATATTGACAATTATGATAACTACATCGATATTGTTCACTAATTGCTCTATTGCTGGTAATTTATTAATTAAATGTAACGTTACAAATTCCTCCACGCATAATAATGATGCAATGACATAAACAGCTAATTGTAAGTGAAAGAATATTTAAATTGACTCTTATTGCAAAATCCTGCATTGTATTGTAAACCCGTAAACATGTGCACATGTTTAGTTATTTACACAAAAATTATATATTCATGTAACTGCAACATTTTGTAGAGTTTATTGAAAATTCTTACTTCATTACTTATTTTTTGACTTTAGACTGTTTTAAACATAACTCTATCGTAATCAAAACATATAATCTCAAAATCTACTGTATACAGCATCTCCTAATTTCAACTAAAACCACTTGTTACTCATCAGTTGACCCGCAACTAAAACGAATAATACGGCCGTAGCAAGAACTGCACTCACCCAGTTAAGTAGTGTGCTAAACAGCAATCACGACTCTTTGTAACTTCAATACTTCGCGATAAAGTCTTGGACAACGTACTCGCAGGATCGAGATTAAAGAAGAAAAACGACGGTAGAGTTCAATTTGAATAACTCCAGTACGTACGTAAGAACGATAAGGAAGTACTGTTCAATCTGTTCGTGCAAAGCAGGTGTTACAAGCGCGATCCGTTGCAGGCTGCGAAAGGACGAGAGGCTCTGGAAGAGCGTTAAAAAGAACGGTCGTATATGTCGGGCACTCTTTGCGGCATAATCTTTACAACCGCCATAAACTCCGTTTTTCATATCGTTCCCAACCGCTTTTACCTATCTCTCTCTTTCTGTTTCTCTTCCCCCCCTAGGCACGTGTCATGGGGACAAAATAATTTTCCCTCCGCCGCAGGATAAGGCCTCCTCAGCTAAGTTCTGCATTTTAAAATTACTCGGTTAGCTATCTGAAAGGGGTAGATATACGCTGGCGTGATTTATTTCTTCGTTAACGTTATATTTCACCCCGTGATCGTTGCTCTTTCGCGCGAACGCCTTCCGCTGAACCCCAACGCGATTTTCACCGATAAAACTTGCGCGCCGCTTCGTCGCCGCTGTCCAAACTCTGGACGATCGCTCGCGCGCCGTTCGAACGTGCGCGTGAAATCAGAAAATCTGCTATTAAGCGTTTCAGTCCGATGGTGGCTGCAGGGGGTGGCTTTGAAATGTGGAAAAAAACGGTGGAGTGGAAGCTGATATTTCATTATTACTCTGTCGTTCAATGACAGTAAAAATAGCCTACATTATTAACTCTGCAATTTCGTTTAACTTTTCCAAGCAATGGTTTGCTGTAGTTTAAAAAATCATATTTATGATTTGAGTTTCTTTCGAGATTGCATAGAAGGTTGTAAGTGTTCTTAAATTTCTAACTCTTGTAACTCTATTTTTCAATCAGTGTTATTTTTTTAATGTTAAGACAATGTAATAATATTGTAAACATATTTTTCTACTTTTTGATTAATTTTTCTAAATTACTCTAATTTAAATACCTCTTATGGACTCCAATTTATTATAAAAAACAGTACCTACTATACAAAAACATTACTTGCGTCCCCCAAAATCAGTCTGACATCTCATACAACCCTCAACTTCTCTATTTTAATATCCATCACTAGTTTATCTCAAATAAAAAGGAACAAAAGTTTACCTACGAGAGGAACCAGAATAGTAATTCATCAGAAACGGAGCAAGGTGCAAAAAAGAGAGAAATCTGTTGCAATGCAGGTGGTTCCCACGAAAGTACGAAACGTTCGCTCGAAATCAGAACGCTCATGGCAAAGGGTCTGTACCCGCTGTGCGTTTAACGAGTGCCGTAAAACGATAGGATGTTAAATCGCCGGCCATGTAGGACACATATAGGAGATTTTGCGAGTGGTGTAGGCGGGCGTCAGGGGGAAGAGTTGAATGCGAAAGCGGCAGTGTTGTGCTGCTGCATAAATGGCGGTATGTTCGAGCAAAGAGAGGTCAGCTTATTCACGCTACCTGAGTTATCACACACAGGGGATTGCAGTGATTCTCACTGTTCAATATCACAGTCTTATCCTGCGATGTTAGCCAGCTCGCTGAGGGGATGCAGCGCAACAACCCCTGCGCTTCTCTCCCGAGAACTCTTAACATAGTAATGTTCGGTCGCTAGGCAAGTCCAGGCGCGTTCATTTCCTCTGCCGATCCTCCTGTTCTTTTAATTCGCGCAGAGCAAAAACGCGGACGGACGTTCTTGTTCCCCGTTCTTTGCGTGCGCTATTAATAAAGAGAACGGGCGGAATTTGTTCGTCGGTTGGAGAAGTGGCTGGCGTTGGTTTTCGCTTAAAGGGGGACCCTATTTTATAGGCTAACAACATAGCAAAATTTAGAATTTTTTTTTTTAAGAAACTAGCATTTCGATTCATTTCAAATTTATACCATGTTTTTATGCATCCTTGAAGAAGTTGTAGTTTTTTTTTGGTTATGTGGATGCTATTATTTCTCAGCCGATGGATTTCAGTTTCTCATCACGACGTTTGAATAAAGAATATTCTGGGAAGAGAAATTATCCCTTCGATGTTGTAAGCTGAAAGATTTATTTAGTAAATAACAAAAATGAGTGCAGAATATTTAGAATTAAATTTGACTTCCTAAGCTTTCCACATTCTCCGGGAGAGTTCTATTATTGTAAATTAAGTCTGCGGTATTTTTTAACCCTTGTGCAAATAGGTTTGAAGTCGAATTACTCATCGAAGACAGGTATAATCCCAGCGGTCGTTTCACAATCAATTGAAAGAAGACCCCTTTCTTTGGCAGTATTGAAAAAAGATGACATCGAAATTGACCTGGCATTATTCTTCGAAGCAATCCGCGAGAAATGTGCTTGTAAGGAGCGGCTGGTAGTTGGAAGTTCCGGTTGGCACGCGGTGGCACCGTTCCCAAAGTGTGCACTGCCCATAAAAGTCATCCTGCTGGGCATGTGCCCGTGTACACGTGCACCGGTGTTCGTCGTGTCCGCGGCTGAAGATCGGGGGCGCAGAGGGAAGCCGCGTGGTTGCATTAACTTGATTAAAATGCGTATCCTTCCATCAACGGAACGCCGATGGCCGCACGTGAAACTAATCCTTAAAACCCCTGGCATGCGGGAACAACAGATTTTTGCGCGCAGATTTCCTTTGTCACGGTCGCGGATAAAAATTGCACGAGGTGCTCTGATTGTTTCCAGGACGCCGCGTCCTAATGGGAAAACGTAATAATCACCGTGTCCTGCTGTACCTGTAATTACCTGCGAACGCGTACACGATCCGCTAATGCTTTCTTTGCACGTGTAAACTCGTGCGGCGTATGCGTTATAAGCACCCCATAAGTAATGCAGTTTTTGTCGGCACATTGTCTATTCTTGCACAGCTTTCCAATACGTTTTAGGTGAAGCTGGGTCGTAGAATGAGTTGAATTCAACTTCTGGGATAATTCTTCAACAGTTACTATTGGATTTCATTCAGCAGTAAATCTTCATCGAACTCTTTAGTCCTTCCGGTACGCGGTTCATCTTGAAGACTAGTTACCTGATCGACATTTGTTAAGTGGTCATGCCTAGTTGGCAGGAGAAAAAGAACGTGATATACGGGAATTGTTTGTGGGAAATCTAATGTATATTTTTTACAACTATTTGCTCATTTTAAAAGTATATATATTCAGCAATTCTCAGTAATTTTGTTATAGGAAAATATTAAAAAATGTCTGAAATCATTTTTCTGAAAAATCCTACGTTCATGTACCATATAAACTCATAAGTATATTAACAGAATCTTTTTCACTTTCTGAATTTTCATCGCTAAAAAATAGCTTCCGAGAGAGTGGCTGTTATTCGTCCATTTTTTAATATTTTTCTATAACAAAATTTCTTAGTGTTGCCGAATATGTTTATGTATAAAATAAGGAAATAGTTGTAAGAAACATACATCACATTTTTCACAAAAAATCCCCGAATGTGACGTCCTTTTTCGCCTGCCAACTAGGCAAGACCCCTTAAACTCAGATATATTTTTCATCGCTACAATTGCATTATGAACTGCAATATTTGATCTACGCTCGTAAACTTCTGACACAACATTTTTATATACCAAGCAGATAAGTGACGATCGCGACGAGTGCCATTGTTTAAAACTCAGCTCTCAGAAAAACCGTCTGGACACAATATACATATCTATAGTAATTATGTGCGTTTGTGCATCCCGGGGTTGCTCCCAGAGAACGCTTATTATTCATTTGCCCGTCGAAAGTCGGCTAACACATGGACGATATTTAAAAAAAAGAGGAAGAAGAAACAACAAGCATTGTCCCGCTGCCCCGAGCTCCTCTATCCAATCTCGTGTTACCGGGGAGTTCGTTTCGAAGCTGGTGGAAAAATCACACCCGTTCAATTGGGGGTAACCGCCAACACAACGGGACGCGCTGGAAAGTGGAGCAACCGCTACACGCGCGCTGCCTGAAACGAAATTTTCTATTTTCCGCCTAACAGCCGCGGCCCGATTCGACTAACAAATTCGAACGATAAATTGCGGGCCGCGTAATCTCTAGCAGCGAATCTCGGGAACGGGAAAATCGGGCGTCGATGTTGAGAGGTAAGTGACATAAGCCTCGAGGGCAGAGCGACCCCTACTATATCCTCTATCCCCGTGTCTATTAGCCGCTATATGATGGCAGGCGAGCTGACGAGCAAGCGCGAACAGACGACCAGCCTGATCTCGCAGATGCTCTCCGAGGTTTACCGGTTCCCTCGTCAACCATGCACTACCTGCAAATGCCATCCGCAGTGCTTTCGCTGCACTATCCCACCACGAGTCACCGTTACACCACGGGAGGCGCTCAGGACGGAGCTGGGACGTGTGGGCGCCGCTCGGTTTTGGTACAACGTCGAGGACAAAGAGAATGGACGATGCACTTGTCTACCGCGTCCGATCCTATTCTCTCGGTCCATCGAGCCGATCGTGTCGTCAGTTAAACGCGGGTATTCCGCGAACGTGAGTGGCACTAGACACACGTGCTCCTCCCTTGATCGCTCACATCTGGAGGTATTCGGAACGGAGCGCCGCGCTTCGGATTGATGACTGGTTTCTTATGATGGCTACGCTTTGCGTGGTACACATATCTGGTAAGCTGATACGACATTGTGTTGATTGCAGTGATTCTACTGGTAGTCAAACTTGGAGAAACCTTGTGCAGGGTGTGGTGATTAGGATGATGGAACGCAATAAGGTAAATGTCCCAATTTCTGCTCATGTACCGATTCCTACTCATTTCGTATTTTTCTCATTATTATAAATTTTACGTTTGTACTATAGTTGTAACACAATAATTTTAAATTATTTGAACGTTTACGCGAGTGTTGCACGAGGTGGGGGCTAAATTAAGTACAGCCTAAGCAACAGATTTTGTGATCATGTTCTAGCTGTTTGTGCTAAGGAACAGCGCCACAATTGGCATTCGAGAATTAGGCACAAGGTGGCCATTATAGTGAAAATTGTTGTTTAGTAAAACATACAGAGATTATACAGTGCTCTCCATTTAGATTTTTCACGATTTCTAATATTTTGAAGTAGAAAACAGGTGAGTAAGTTTAGGGTCAAGTAAATAACGTCATGTCCGTATTTCTACTCACCCAAAAATTTTAGTAAGATAACCTCAAAATCAAAGTAATGTAGTAACCTCTATATCTATTCGAAGGCATGTTATTTTTTTTATCATTCTTTTATGTTCTAAAAATAATATTATTTATATTTTTCATAGTTTTAATATGGAAGATAAAAATTTGAAAACAAAACAAATGGCAACAAAAAAGACGAGTAAGCCTCAGTATACTGATGAAAGCATAAGAAATGCAATAGATGCTGTTTCTAGAGGTGTATCAGTTAGGGCTGCCAGTAAACAATATAACATACCATTTTCAACATTCAGGTGCAAATACAAAGGAATATACCCAATAGGGAAGAAAAGCGGTCCACAGACTATATTAACAAATAACGAAGAAGAACGATTAGTTCAGTGGATTTTGTTTGTAGGCAGTAAAGGTTTTCCATTAATCAAGAATATACTGTTGAATAGTGTCGCATTGTTAATAAAACAGTTGGAAAGGGAAAATCCATTTAATGGTGGTAGACCAGGAAGGCATTGGTTTGAAGGCTTTTTAAAACGACACCCAGAATTATCTATACGTACACCACAAAATCTGAATTATTTTTATTATAATAAATATTTTTTCCAAATTATAAATAGTTGTATTTGTTATTATGTTATAACACCTCTCCATAAAAGATGTAACTTATTCTAAGCTGAAACGGCAACATATTGTGTGAGCAGAAATTGGTACAAATTGTGAGTAGAAATACGGACATCGGTATTTCTCGTGAGTAGAAATACGGACATCGGTATTTCTCGTGAGTAGAAATACGGACATTTGGAGCATTGTATTTAATTACAAATTACTAATAGTTAAACATCTTGAAATATCTTTTTTAAATATTTTTTAATTAGTTGATGTATTATTAAGGTATTAACCAATTTCTCTGCAAATTTTGACCACAAACAAATTTTTTACGCATTCTTTATGACGAGTAACCTCTTAAATGAGTAGAAATTGGGACATTTACCTTATGGTAATTCGTCGGGTATTAAGATATTGTATAGGAATTCTTTGTTGATGAGGAAACTAAGTAGTTTTGGAAATTTGTTAGATAGTCGGAATCTATGTAGATGACAACAGCAAATGTTGAAGTGCACCCCTTTTTCAAATACATCCTGTATAAAGCAAAGTAAACAATCAATCATCCTACTGGAGGGAGATTTTTTCGGCTTCAAAATGGAATGTGTTGCTTTGAGGCACGGTGGAAGTTTCCTGTGGTTGTTGTAAATATTAATGTAATGCAACTGAAGAGTTACTCGAACTGAGGCAACTGAAAATTTAAGCAAAATAATTCTTCAAGGCTGCCAGTGAATACGATGATTTTGAAGGTAACGTGTGTTTATCGATCGAATCTGTTATTTCACACGAAAAAGTGTATTTTGATATAATTCCTTATAGTAAACGCTATTTGGGACTTTAGAAGGATTATCCACTATCTTCTTACAATATTAACTAAGTCAGGTAACCGATTACCTTTGTTGTGCGGCCATTCGTGCGTTACAACAGTTGCAATTAAACGTCTACATCGAACCTGCAGGGGTTTCTTTTTCTACGTTTTCTGAGATACTACGAATCCGCTTAATTGGAGCTTGATAAAATCGAAGTCTGCAGGCGCTTGAATGACTCTTGAGCACACAATGTCTTGATTTCTCCAGCAAAGTAAGCGTATAACACATACTCTTGTATGCACTTATTACACCTTCAACGATAAACTAATTAGGATAAAAATCATTACAGCTTTTCATAGTTGGACTGTAAATTAAAAAGCCTCGAAATAAAGCTACTTTACTCAAGTTTTGATGACACATATAAAGGTATTTATTTATTTTAAAGCAGATTCTCCTTTTCTTCTTAGATTTTCCAATTACCCATTTGTTCGTATTTACAGTAAAAGTTTGTCACCATGATTGATTTCATAATAAGTGATTTGGAACTTGGATTTTAATGAAGATATCCATTATATCCATATGAAAGGTGTAGATGTACAATAATGTAAAGGGTCTTTAAGAGGTGTATGTGAAGTATGGCGGATATCTTTAATCGCGGATTAAAGTAGGTACATTCAATGCCATTATGTTTTACAAATAACCTCCACAGCTTCGATTGTTGGAGACAATCCGAGAGACCCAATTTTGGATAACTTTTCCACATAAATCGGGCTGGATTTCAGCAATGGCTTGAATGACGTTAATCTCCAGGTCATGAATTGTTGCTGGATTATTACCATAGGCCATAGACATGGCCTCCTCTCGAAATAACGCTGAGTCTGATTTTATTTTTAAAACATAATGGCATTGATTGTACTTTAATCCGCAATACAGATTTTCGCTATACCTCACATACACCCCTTTTTATTCAATATAAAAGATCAAGCGCCCTTATTGAAAGGCCCTATACAACTAGAAAAAACGACTTTCATATTTAAAAATTCTAATCTACATTTATCCTGTGAATGATGACAGAAAATTTTCAAACGACTTCTCGATTTATCAATATGTCCAAGCGCTTGCCAATTAACAAAATGAAAATACTAAAGACAATAGACTAATCACATTTCCTCGAGTAACAGTTTTGCGTAACCCGCAACAGTCTGCAGTTTCCGTAGACCGTCACAAATCTATCAGCGCAGCGCGGGCAAGCTCCGCGTATTTTCAAAACCGATTACGTCGAAAACGAAGGTTCGTATGAAAAAAACTTCGCTCCACATGTTCCATTCATTTCCCCGAAACAAATTACCTCCTTTCGAGTTTTACCACGTACCGGCTGCGCGGCGTGCGCTAGGCGTATCAGCGAGCACCATACTCGAATCATCCATCCCCCGCCAAGCGCGTTGACCTTTTTAAATATCATGGGGTACGCCGCGGCGTGACTGATTGCACGCTCGCGACAAGAAGCGTCCGCCGCGACGCTCCGGGGCAACACAAACGTTTACATTACTCCCACGTAGCGGCGTTAATAAAGAAACACGAGTCGCGAAATTTCCTGCTCTCTCGCGAGTCATTAAATTTAAGTACCACGCCGAGGGGGTGTGTGGGGCGGGGTGACGGAGGAAAAAAAAAGGTGGGGCAGCGTACGAGAAAGCGCGCGACAAGACGTATGTACGCGGGTATGCGAGACGGCAGAGCGTGAACGAAGCGAAGCGCGGGCAGACAGAAAGCGCGAAAGGGTTGAGCGGATGGTGCGCGGCGAGGAGGCGGCGAGGGGTCGGGTGTAGCGGAGAGACGCGAGAAAGACAGCTCGTGTTTTGTTAATAACGATAACAGCTCCCGTAATGCATATAAACAGCAAAGGCGTGCGGCTTATGGTCTAACGGTAAACGCTTTGCCAGAGATAAACGGAATACGGGAGTGGGACTCGCGGTGTAACCCCTTTGTGCCGAAAAGCCCCGTAAATACTGGGACGATTATCCCGTAGCGCGATTCATAATGCAGGAAAAACGATGCGCGATTACGCAGTCTACCAGCCGCGCTCAATCCGGTTCTACACCACGACCTTCCAATCCGCTTACATTCCAACCCCTCTGCCTCTCCGACGCCAGCCACCGCCACCCCTTTCTGTCTCTTTCCCTGCTTCAGCAGCGCTTCCTGCCTTGTGATCGCGCTAAGAAAGTAGAACACAGATTCCCTGCTTCCACCTCCCTTTTTCAGGCGAATTTCCTTGCGTCAGTTCGTTCTTCGGAATGGATGCAACAATATCGTACCTCATGGAACACGTTAAGGAATGTGTTGCCGGTTCTTGCGCTCCACCACGGTGAGATGTTTCCGTTTCGATCCACCGGGCACAAATACGGGATTTTTTTGCGATTCGAGTGAACGCTGTGTCTACGTACGGGCCACGTTGCCTGAGACCACTGAGAATTAGGTTGTAGATTAGAGTGGAGCGAAACACGAGGGCAGGCATTTTGTATTATTCGTGGCTTTTAGTAGTTAACGAAAGTTGTCTTTTATAATGACATTTAAGCTGTCGAAGTGGGAACTTAATCGACAAATTTTTTCAGGTGCCGCAAGTCACTCAAAAATGATTAATTTATTGATCTTATGAGTTATCCGTGAATGTGAATCGACGCTCCAAAATTGCTCATTTTCGGTACATGGCTGCATTATGTTCGATATTAATAATGTATCTTTAATTAGGCGGGCTACACATGTTATGGATAGTAGAAAAAATAGATCAAATACACTAGGGGTGTAAAGTCTATCTCCACTACTGTGTATATAACTAATCGTGTACCATCGCACAATGTGTTCTAATGATAACACATTACAAGCTCTTTCAGCACTGATTCGTGAATCTGAAATATCTATACTGAACTCGAGTACATTGTGAATTTCAAATATTAATAATAATAATAATACGTCTTTATCACACCATCAGATTGTGTTAGATTAATACATAGTTATTTGTTGTTTTTTGGAGGGTAATGGGCGAGATTCAGCAAAATACTGTTTTAAAATCTTACCCTAAAATCCTCCACTAGTATTACAAATTTTTCTTGTACCACCATTTCAATAGAAATTCAGAATTTTAGTAAAACTCCGATAACGATGCATTTTTGGCTGTCTCGAGGTTTAGCGTATATACAAAAATTTCTATCGCCCTTTTGGGAGCCATGCTGTACGTCTGGGTAGCTACTATAATTCCTTTGCATTTGATGTTAAAATTACACGTTTTAAAGGGTTCATGAAATCCCCTGCCCCTTTATGATGCGTATCACGAAGAGATTTTAACCCATAAAAGTATGAAAGATTTCCCTCCACCTGAACGTAACGTCCGAAATCTCCACTCATTACGTACCAGCTTTCCCGCGGCTCTGCATACGATATACTATCGCCTTAGGATAATATTCCTATCCGTGGCGAATTCCCCGAGCATGCATTACGAGCGCTCATAAACGTCCGCGGCTCTAAAGTTGCCGTCCAGTGGCTGGAACTAACCTGGATCCTGTACATCCAAGCGTATCTTCTCTGCACTTAAAACGCATACAGCTTCTCGATGCAAAGAATACTTGATTCTCGATGGTATACTAGTACTAACTGCGACCTGACGTCTAGCATAACAGCGCTGGCTTAAGCGATCAGTTGTATAAAGCCTGTTTCACGGTTTACTTCCATTTTTAAGCACGTAGGCTCGCTTATGTACTTCAACTGAGATATCTCCGCTTTTGTTCTTCTGTCTTTTATATTCTTTCATTCTTTGAGAGTATTATGTACGATTTAATGGATACAAAAGATTGAGATGTTAAGAGAAGAAGAAACAATTTTGTAGTTCGTCTTGGGGCTGATAATCGAAGTAAATTAGGTACTTATTTAAATATTGAGTACACTCTGATCTGTAACTTACAGATATTGACTGTTAAGACGACGGATGTGTAATGTAATTAATAACTAAGAATTCCTGATAATAATTCTATAATTCCTATAATTTTAGCACGGAGTGCAGACGATGGCATTGCAAACTTATTGGGTATCAATCCGGTCTATCCTACTCTATCAAGAAATCTGTGGTGACATCCCTTTAATCTCTTACTTATTACTAGAATTCTTTTAGTATGAAGGTGTTTATCTCGAAATACTATTAATAAAAATAAACTATAGGTAGTATCTTCAGCGTTGAATGATTAACAATGGAGTGCAAACCTTTTGCACTACATCTATAAAACGTGCTGAATTACTATTGGCTAAACGAACCATTACTCTAATTACTGTATTCTTTAAAAAATGACTACACCCATCATTATCATCAATTATTTCTATTACAACACATTGTGCAGGAAAACTTTAGTAGGTTACAAATTACAGAAAAAATCTCGAGCACCACGTACCACAGGATCTAGAACCACGCAGATTTGGTATCTCTCCAGTGTGCAATCAGCTACACCGCCCTGAAGTAGGCTCTCATAATATACATACGTATACTTGCTCCACGGCACACTATACCTAACCCAGTCGCAGGATGCGCAGGTGTACCGATACACCCGAGTTTCGTAGAATCCCCTTACAGAAAACTAAAACAACCGCGCGCCTTCGCCCCGTCTCAGTTGTAACCGCAACGCGTACAGAGGTATCTACTCCCCGTAGACGGGGGAATGCGATCGTGGGGAAGGAAACCGACGGGGGTAGGAAAAAGTGTGCTCACCCCGTTCAACGACCGTGCAGTAGTTCCCCGGCCATATTTACACGGAGAATGGGGGAGGGGGTGCGTTTTAGTTTTGCATTTGTCCGCGGGGAGGTATAGCGCGGCTTCGAAAGAGAATTCGATGGGGCGGGCTAGAGGCCGCAAGGGGGTGGAGGGAAGATTCGAGAAGCATGGCGAGGGTGGTAGCGGACCAGCAATGGAAAAGTCGGTGGGAAGAACGACGAGAGACACGGGACTACCATCTAACCGTTTCAGATGGGGCAAGTGCAGGCTGGGGTGGGGCGAACAGGGGCATAGAAGAGAACGACATGGGTGAAGCGCGAGGAAGGGGATGCAGGATCGGGTCCCATGTGCCTGTCACGGTTTTACAAGTCTATAAAAAGAGGAATTTCAGACTGAGTTAAATATTGCTACCGCCCCTCACTGAATTTCAAACACGCACACGCGCTCATCGCTCACCGTACATGTATAATAGGGGGCGAGACACACGTGCCCGTCCTTTTCGGCTTCCTTGCAAATACAGTGGACGGGGTAGAAGAGGAAATCCCTTCTCTGCTTTATTTACGCCATCATCGATTGTTTGTGTGAGACTTCCCGTTGTGACTGCAGTCCGATTTTCGAAGGATCGTTAATCTTCTGTGTGGAATGTTTGTGTGTTTGCTTACTATTAACTTATAAACCCTTCGACCGATCTGGACCAAATTTTGCTCAGTGACTCTGTAAGACCCTGTGGAACATATAGGCTACCATGGAACTGGGACAGCCCACCTCCTGCCTCTGATTTCATCCCCTTCACACTTTGTGATAATTTATGTTTAGTGCGTTATTATATAAGTAAGCATTACGTATTGAAGTATATGTAAGTGAGAATTATGTAATAACTAATGAAACAACCACTTAATTTTAAAATATTATAGTATTGTTATTGTTTGATTTTCACATTTCCACAACTGCTGATGTTCTAGAATTTAGATACAAGAAATACGGGCTATGTTGGGTAGTTTAAACAATTTTTAGATATTTACAAAGGTAATGGACAAAGTCATTCAGTTTGGATGATTCTCATTCGTTTTGTGCAGGCAGAGATTTCAGACTTCCTTGTTTTTGTTATTCATGTGAGGATTTAAGAAAAGGTAATAGCAGGAACTTTTATTTAACAATTGTAGAAAGTATTTATTTTTTACTTGCAGACACGTATAATTTTTTAAAGAATATGCGACTGTAATAATTTTAGAGGAACTGTTTCAAGATTTTTTTTCATTTAAAGCATGTTCTCATACTTGCTGTAAGGAAACAATACATTTAAGGCAATTTCTGCAAAATTTTGCAGTTTTTTTTCCATCGTTATTTTATTAAAAGCTTCATTTTCCAAAATGACCGCCCCTTCAGTGCTAATGCTTTCAGAAGAATTATCCATTGTGCTGAAACAAGTGCTTCAACGAATATTTGTAAATGTCATTAAGGAAACAAGACGCCGGCATGTATTCAATTATAATAACTGTCTCCGGTTAATTAAAAACACTCACCTAAGAATGAAAATTTTCCTACCCTTTTGTAGGTACAGGAACCGCGGAAATTAAGCGAGACATCAACGTCAAACAGACTTAAAGGAATGAGAAAGGAAACAGTCAGCAAAAGGAAATTGATTCGTTGCTACGAAAAGCTGTATTTAAGTTGTAAGATCAAGTATATTGTATTTTTTGCATGTCTGATTAGTATACGTTATAAAGCATTTACCAATGGCTGCGACATGTCATTTAATTTTCTCTAATTTGTAATACGATTGTCTGAAAGTCTGAAAGTATTTCATTAGTGTTCTTCTGTTCCAGCTTCTGTATAGGTATCTATTACTTTTTCAGAATGTCTTGAAATGGAAATTAAACACTTTGACACATTTTAGTGTCCGATCACTTTTGGGAACAGAATTTTGTGTGTACTATGGAGTCTTTGTTAATTAGAACATCCGTATTGAATTAATTATTAATGTTAGGACAGTAGACTATACAACTTATTGTGAATAATATTCTTGCTTGTTAATATGCAAAGGTTAATGATCAATGACAATTCATAAAAATTAATCAATGACAATTTAAAGAAATGTTTCGTATGCAAATTCTCTTCAGCTTCTAACGACTTATGAAAGCAGGAGCTTTTGCAAGTGCAAATCTGTCTTTGTAATAAAAGGCTAGGGAAAGAGTAAAGGTTTCCGTGAAAAACATTTCACTGCCATTCATGCCGAAGGATATTCGCGTCTGGGGAGAGACATATTAAATTTTTTTATAAGTGGAAGCAGCTGTAATCCTCAAAAAGCAAGGGCTTACGTTAGGTTCACTGGTTTGTGGTTGTGTTGCTTCGATGGTGCAAAAACAGAAGGTGAAAGGGTTTACTAAATGATGTATTTTTAACGTGTAACCACTGCTCTATTGTATAGTCCATGCACATAGAAATTATAATGTGATTAGATAAAACCACTATTTCAAATTTTAGGTCGTTACAATTTCTAACAATTCCTTATCACATTATAATTCTGAAGCATGTAATAATAACAAAGACACAAAGTTAGTGTATGTATTGTACTGAAAGGTGTTCTGTTCCCTTTCAACAGGAAAAATGTGTGCTCCACGTGACTTGTGAATCCTTTTAATTCTCATTATCGTGGTATGTAGTCAACCGCGCAAATGGTAAATTGTGTATCATAAATAATCTTACTGGCAGTGTATCACAGCAAATTCCAAGTATATACGTGCATCGAATGGAATAAATCGGAAGGATGAATTGAATTTAATGCCACAGGGCATACATTGACCGACAAATCATTGTGTTTCTCTATATTGGCCACCAGCCAATTAGTTAATGAAAAATTTGGCAGTCGTATTAGCGTTAGTTTGTTTTGCGTGATAGAATATTCGAGATGAAATATGGAGCTCGCATGAGGTAAAACCTATTATTTGCAGAACTTTGCGCCTAAGGCATCGAAACGTAGAACGAGATTTTTAATTTCCTACCATCCGCACAAAAGCGTGCTCGTATATTTCATATTTTAATAAGATCGATCAGTTTTTTGCTAAACGCTCCGATATGAACATTTCAGAGAATTGATAACAAAAGGAAGATAAATATTGAGCTAGCCATTATTTTTCAATCTCTTTTCACAAAATGAATGTAATGAAAGTTTATATTCGACCTTACATATATGTTTTATGTACAATATGTTATATATTCTATTTTAAATTTCAAATATATTAAAAATTAGTTTACTTCTGACGCTAAGGAACCCAACTTACGTGGTGGTTTCATACTTCAGCATCGTCAATATGTCTTAGGCCTACATAAAGAACAATTCTTTTTGACAATTTAATTCTCTTATGATCAGTAAACTGGCCAGTTATTCTGTACATGTACAGTGTATAGTCTAGAATAATGAATGAACGTTACATAGAAAACAACAGTAGTGGAATAATTGTACGTTTCAATTATTAATTCGACGGTTTTCAAAATGCAGTAATAATGCGTGTTTTACAAACAGCAATTAATTACAAGAAGATTATGTCAAGCCGTAAGTACTCTTTTCCTAATGTTTTTCACAGCCTTCGAAATTACGAAAGTACCTTCAACGACTTTGTGGAGTACATTTTTTAGGAGGAAAAGAATCCTTAACCATTTTGGCTACCCAGGCCATCCACGAATACTTTTCCCTCAACTCTCATAATCAAGACGTAATGGCTGCTTATGTACTGTAACAGTACGTAAATAAATCTTTAAATAGGGGGTTACTGTAAAGAATAATGCACACTTCAGGGAACAATGATAGCCTTAAAACAGACAGAGACTTAAATGAATCATTGATGTCCAACTGGACAAGAAAAAGAAGACAGGTGATGCCGAGGTACTTACTGCTGGTGTCTTGTTTTGGCTGGTTTCCTGGAGACGTCGCCCAATTAACTTTCATTTCCTAAAACAGACAAAAACACGAATATTTAGTGCAATGTAGTCGCACATCGGAAATATGTACACTCGCAACATGCGCGGTAGGAAGGAATAGAGGAGTAGGAAAAGGAAAAGGAGGAACGGAAACAGGGAATAGAACGAGGAACAAATCATTCCTTTTATCGATACGTTTATGCTGAAATAAATGAATGCTTAATTAACAACGTTGACCGTTAAAAATTGGCCAATGTAAGAGAAAGCAATTATTAATTTCTATTATTAATAATTAATTGTTATTAATATTGTCACTGGCTCCATTTTGTATTCCGGCATATAAGAAAATTTCATATTTTATATCATTACTATTTTGTCTATGGCTAGAAAATTATTTTCCATTCAGTGATTAATTATTTATTAAAAAAATTTCAAGCTTTCTCTTTTTTTAAAAAAAGTGAAAAAGATCGTTTGTTTTATCTAATTCAATATTCAAATTCTCACAGTGTTTAACATTAACATCTCAAGTGTCACGATCCATTTCAGAAGTCCCCTCACATTTCGCCGTGTAAGGTCTCAATGTAAAAGAGCGCAATAAGAAATGAAAGTTAAGAATGGGAATGAATGAATCCAGAAGGAAACGGTGAATTTTGTATAAGGCATTTGGCGAGGCAGACATCTTAAAACGCTTTGGCTGATGGAGCACCAATATTCTGCTGTACATATACCTAAGACAAGTAAATTTTCTAGTGACGACCAATTCGGTTTATAGAGGATCGGTTTAGTCTTTACTCTTGAATACGGCTGGGTAGTTCGTAGCAACAGGAAGCGGTATCACCGCCAAAAATACGTCGGCTGGCGGAAATGGGACGTGTCGGATATCGTCGGGTCCTAACAGACACCATAAACTGGATTCTTTATGCATCACGGTATACCTAGCCGCGACGTCGCTGATATTCGATAGATAGTAAAAGTCATTTCGAAGAAATCGCTTGCCAGCGAGGCAGGGATGAAGGTGTACTAAAAACCGAAGCGATCCAAGACCTGGACGAGCTTTTGCTTCATTCAATTTAGGCGACGAGGAAGAATTGGGCTAATTGGATCGATTCATGCGCTTTTATATTCGTTTAGGCGGATCGAATGAATTTTATGACATCAAAATTTCAAAGGAACCAGGGAATTTATGGCAGGTTAAATTTTCCGGGATTATTGTGATACTTAAAGAAAACATGTAAAAAGAATTAGTCAGTCTTTATATGAGATTTTACTTATTATGACAAAACTAATATTTTTTATATTTTTTAATTTTTCTGTTTTGAAATTATTGGTTCTTGCTTTCGATTAAGGGGGGAACCTGGTTTAGGACGCTGAAAACACGGTCATTTTTAAGAATTATTTTCTCAACAAATATAAAGAGAATCTTTCCAAAATTTTAAGAGTGTTTTACTGTATATCGTGTCAACAATATTAAATGAATTATTATTGAATAAAAAAAAGTTTTCTGGTTCTCCAAATATATAGTAAAATACCCTTAGTGTTTTGGAAAGATGCTTTTTATATTTATTAAGAAAATAATTCTTAAAAAATCACCGTATTTTCAGCGTCCTAAACCAGGTTCCCCCCTTAAGTACATACATTTTGTGAACCTCTACCTCTACCTCCATCTGTACTTAAAAAGTGAATAAAAATTGGAGCTTTTAATTGCAATTGATACAATTAGTGTTTAATATACTCATGTTTGCACAGATGTGCCCAAAAGTAAATGACATATTTATTATTAAATTGTTAACGCAACTACATCGTTATTTCATGTGAGTTTAACAGTGTTCCATCGTGAAGCACCAATGATAACCATAAGTAATACTCGAATCCGGAAAACGCAGCTTCCACTTTACGACTTTGCATCCCTTTGGTAATTAATACAGAAGAATATCGAACATGTAGCACCTACGTGTGAGTAAGAATAGAATAACAGCCGAACCAGTGAAATCGTAAAAGCTTGTTACACAATACTGAGTGTAGGCAGACTTAATGGAAAAATGGTGTCACCGGTGGCGGACGATACATCGTCGACCATATCAGTAGTGTTAATTCAGTCCACGCAACCGGTGTGCGCGTGATATTGAGTCGTTACTTTCCATTTTCTTACCTTCCCATACGATAACGTTGACATTCTCTGTAGTCCTAATGATAGTGCATTCATCCTGAGATATTCTTACAGAGTTTCCGGACAAAATGCACAAACGAGGATTAAATGCTACAGAAAACTTAAATAGTCCTTTACGGCACTGAAAGAGAAAAATGAGTGAAACACGAATTAGTGTTAGAAAATTAGGGCTGATTACTAAATTTACGAAACAAAGTGAATATTTCAACAAGCTTTTTAATTACTCGGAGAAGGATGATATTAAATAATAATAGAATAAAGTATTTTTTATACTTTATATGGTGATGTAGAAGAGCGAATAATTTGTACACTTAAAATTCATTTGCACGTGAAAATTGAATTTCCTTTTAGTTAAACTTTATTGCCCTTTACCTTTCTGCTAATAGAATATCATTAAAAAAGTTCAATTAAGATGGTAATAAATTTCATTCTAGGCCGCACATTTCTTTTTTAGCATAGCTCATTCGTTGATAAAGATCGTTTTCAAAGTGGCTGTTAAACACAGTTTTATCCTAAATTCACACACTTATCGTACACGTGCTGCTAATTAACCCTCACAACTCTAGACCAGCTGTTTATAACGAAACAAATTCAAAGAAAATAAACACGAATAATAGAGTACAAATGCTTCGAAGTTTTTAATGGCTCTATAAACGACACATTCGATTTCTTTCTGCAAATAGCATCTCTTAAACAATCATATACAATATATGGCAGAAATATTCATCTCTTCTAATTCTAGATAAAAGTCACGAAAGAATGTTTCACTTTTAACTCAATAGTTTATCGATTCATGTTGCCATGGACTTTCATTTGCGCGAATAATGCTTTGAATTTGTGGAATCATCGGTTCGCCTTTTACAACAGTGCTCGAGGAACGCTGCTAACTACGCGGTCCTGAATTCGATATAATGAAATGATAATTGAACCGAATTACGATGAAATGCGCGAATGGAGGGAAAATACTCCGCGGTGCTCGATAAAGCGTTTACGCCGATGCGGTGCTTTGTTCGATTAGTAACGCGCCGCAGGTCGTGAAATACTTTATAGGATATATTTAGGAACAGAAATGGAAAGCCACAACTAACTGGTAAAATAAACGCCGTTAATACTCTTTAGCACTATATTAGTATACACGATCCGCGATCCAACGATGCGCTGTTTCATTTACTTTATTGACTGTTGCAGCGTGATACGAATGTTCAATTGCAAAGAAAACGACAATCCTCGAAACAAGTAAACACGATCGTTGATGCATGATTTTGTGGCGGTGGCGAGCAGTTAATCGTTTTTGCACCGTGTACACTGGTCCCCCGATTTACGCCGAGTACTCGCTCCACATGTCTTTTTTCCGTTGTTGGAAATAGTGTAAATGGTGTCTGCTAGTAAAAAAAAATACTAAGAAATGCATCTATGTTTTGTAAAAACATTTAAGCAAATTAATTTAATTGTTATTTGTAAAAAGTATCTACTAAAGAAAGAACTTTGTTGCTACTGAAACGTAATGAAAGTACACAGAGAATTTTTTGGACCATTTTGCAGATACTGGGTACCGTTAGTATTCTATAATCAAAAACGATATTTATTAGACAGTTCAGAAGGATATAAGCCCTCTTACAAATTCTTTCGAAGCCCTCTTACAAATTCTTTGAGGGGCTTGTATATCTACGCATCTATTTTTCGCAAATTGATCTTTGTTATTCCCATTTCTATCATTCATCCCATTTGAGTCAACAGAAATTCCAATCTACCAACACGATCTACTTGTCCTCAGTTCATGTATCTTAAATAAATTTTTGACAATTTCGTTCCCAACAACTTCGTCTTGATTTTTCAGCTTGTCATACTTAAAAGACGAAACTAGGAAAGCAGAGGAAAGCACTTTGCTGCATTTCTCTTCAAGTAAATACGAAGAGAGCGTTTCCTGTCGTAGTAACATTATATTAGAGTTTCAAGGTTTACTCTTAGAAACTATAATATTCATATTCTTTGCGCTCCAGTTTCTGTTATTCGAGGTCACGAAAATTAAGTACTCTGAACGTTTTCGCAAGTGTATGGATGAATCGAGAAACAGTAGAGCAACACCGATATCTTCTCACGCAAAATCAATGTTTGAATAGTACTCGAAAAATGGCACACAGCATTGCAATTGGAAACTTACGAGCCTCTGTAAATTGATATTCACTCCTCTTCGAATGAAACGCGTAAGAGGATA
The DNA here is from genome assembly GCA_963855975.1 of Andrena chrysosceles. Taxonomy (NCBI): domain Eukaryota; kingdom Metazoa; phylum Arthropoda; class Insecta; order Hymenoptera; family Andrenidae; genus Andrena; species Andrena chrysosceles. The sequence goes on along the minus strand of OY979767.1, from coordinate 106,516,916 downwards.
AAACGTCGCCTGGTTTTGTTAAACATACCTACGGTTCGTTCATGGTGAGACACCTACTAAAATTTCGCTAATATTATTATTGGCGTTTATCACATGCAGGTATTATTATATTTGTGTTCCTGTTGGTCTGGAATAATGCACTATATTTTAAAAACAATGTGTGGAAGATATTCACACTTATTTTCGCAAACTGTACAAATTAAAACTAGTCATTTTTTATTTACATAATTCCAAATACAAAGGGGGCAAAAAGGGGTGAAATATGTTTTTTGTGACACATGTATTTTTAACGGTATTGAAAATGGTGACAGCTGTATAATATTATTATGCTCCTCAATATTTTGTTCACACAAGAACTCCACGTTTTTCTGTAAAATTAAGCAACTTGAAAGGCATTAATAACCTATATAAAAATATCCTGAAATTTCAACACTGACTACAGTTATTGAATAATTCAAACGATCGCGAATAAAAGGTCTCATTTGCTAACCCTTTTTTTCGTGGATAATGACTATAATATCCGACGAAATTCTGAACGCTAATGGGCCGATAAATATCGAATCGATACCGACGTTCTATAACGCTGACCGCGTATAAACATCGGCAAACGGGAAGATTAACGAGTCCAAACAAGAATATAATATTTACGTGCGTTTCCGTCGATACCTTCGCTAATGAATGTTTCATTTCCGCGTCTGTCGAAAATCATAAGTCGATAATCGGATCAGCAGCACTCAACGTGCCCAGCTTATAATCGCGTTAGCCAATGGGGAGCTTCGCCGCTCCCCTCCAAGCTCCGTGGGAAGTTCGTTGCCTTAAATAAATTCGAAAAATAATACGCGAGCACGCGGGCTTGTTGTTCCCCTAAGTTTAGTGTGTCTGCTATGCCATTCGGGAGTTCGGGGCGGCCCAGTTGCCTCGGAACGCGAGGAAAGAACATGAACAAGTAATGTTAAGCGAGGGAACTGTGGCGCAGAAACAGGCGAGGGTAAAGAATACGGGGCTGGGAATAAGTAAGTAAGCGAGTGACTATGTAAGTAAGGAAGTAAGTCTGGTAAGTAAGTAAGTTAGGGCAGGCCGGGAGGAGCGGCCAAGATGGTCGGCGCGCTAACGTCGGGGCCCGCAGTGTGTCTGCAGCAATTTGCAACTTTTAATAGTTAGTCTAGGTTGCGAAGTCGTCTGTCGGCCCAGAACCCCGCTCTTTTATAAATTATAGTTTATACAAGGGGAAAGGAAGTTTATATGTCGTAGTTTTGAACAGTTAATACGCGCGCGACTCATGCCCACCTCGAAGGGTATGCGATATTTACGCCGACTGTCCCGCGGGCCGCGCTGAAACCGATCAACGAAAGATTCTCCAACTAAACGCGAGGGGATCCTGTGTCAAATATGAGATGACGGTGTCCAGCATTGGTCTCTGTAATTAAATCTTTTCGGCGATGTTTAAAAATGGCACATGAAACTTTACTATCACGGTGGAGACACATGCGGGGACACTTTACGACTTTGGGGTGAAAATGCGAACGAGCTGAGTGTGCATATTTCATGGTCGAGAATGTGACACGCTTTACATAAAATTACGCTTTTATGTTTGATTAAAAATGTCGCATTCCCTTGGAGGACAGGCTTTCAACTTTTCGCTTTTGTATTTAGGGGTGCAGGTTTGTCTCGTTATAAGCCCGACGATCAGAGCACAGATCGAACCTCTAACGAAACGGTACCTATGCTATTCGACTCGCCTTCCTTCTTTGCTGCGGCGTTTTAATTTTATTATAAATGTAAATATTTTTCTACAAAAAATTACCAAATGTTCTTTAACTTTTGCTCTGTTAAGCGCAAAAAGTTCTGTAAAAATATATGCTTCCGCTTTTTCCAAAACAATTCACAAACATTCGCCTCGTTTCGGCTTCCTCTACTAGGTAACCCCTTGAGGCATACAGTAGTACCTGTTTTTACACAAAGAACTGTATTTAAATAATGCAAATATGAAAAAATCTCGAGCAGAAACAGGAGCGTTCCCGTTGCAACGTTCCCCGTCCAGGGACTATCGAACCTCGATAACACTCGAAGGCCGAAACGTCGAGGCTCGATATGGCACTTTAATGCGAGACTTAAGCCGCGATAGGGAACCAATTACATACTATAGATGCGAAGGTTGAGTTACTGACCACAGGCATCGGCAGCAAGTCGGGCAGAAATTGCGAGCTGCTGCACTTTTGACCTTAACTGGCCGGTCGCCTGTCGGTCAGATATTTATTGTCCTATTATCGTGATTGATGCACGGTCGGCCGACCACTATCTTATATAAGTACATTTAATGGCGTAAGGTCGTTTCGGACTTTCACATGACGAAGGGAGGCCGCTTCTTCCGTTGTCGTCCGACATTACGGTCGGTCGCAGCCATCCCCGTGCCAGGGGGGTTGCTTGTACGTTTTCTTACTTCTATCTTCTTATTTCCCAACCACATGGCGCCATTAGTCGCCGCTGCGCCGCAGACGTTTCTCGCCTGCTGCGGTAATAAGTCACGGAAATACTATCACGAGGTATTTACTCGAGGCAGGGTTACTTTCTCCGCGGTGGCATGCAACCATCCCACTTGGTAGGTCCTCGCTAGACTCTGTGACGATTCTTCGTACTGATGTCATCGTAAATTATGCCCGAGCCACTGATGGTGAGTGGTGAGTGCCAGGACGAGCCGAAAATATTGTGACGAGTCCTGCTAATACGATGAAGAATTAACAGTTTGTTTGGCGTCGGCGTGTTTCCACGCCGAGAGATATGTACTATGCTGTGCGTGGTATTCGCATGCTTTCACGTTGATATGTTGTGGAAAATATTGAAGGTGTTGCTTGAGTGACTCGGTATGCTTGCTCGCAGCGTGTTAGCAAAACTTTCTCGGGAGAAGCGATATTTTTCAAATCCTTAAACAACTCAAAGTGTTAACGGTAAGAAAATCACGTATATTCACAACTAAAATTTGACAGAATCTTATATATTGGATACATTCAATTAATAGAGGCAAAATTCACTTACAACTAGATAGAAGAAGATAGAAAATGTGTTCACATGTGAAAAATATCAGTCACCTCAAAAATGTTTCCTATAAAAGGTCCGTTGTAGTGTAATAGCTTACGTTCAACCAGCGGTGGCTGTTTATAGCAACTCTAATGCCACTGCTAATTGTGTTCGTTATGCTAATAAAGACCGAGTTTCTATAGCATCAAGTGCTTATAGAGGGTGTCCCAGAATCATGCGGCACGTCGAAACATGCAAATGCCTCGTACTAACAGAAATTCAAAACTGCTTTACCACGTTGCAATGCGAGGCTTCATTCTCGAGATATAAGCAATTAGAGTTAGGGTGTCGGTCTTCTGGATAACGCCGCGTGACAATAAGTGTTACGTGTCTTACAATTGAGCAAATAAGTTCTGGATACTGAAAATAAAGGCTACTCTTATAAAATGTTTTTACTGAAGCCTTCTACTGCCATATTGCAAAGAAAATTTTTTCTCTCTGAAATTCTTTTTTACACCCAGTTACAAATTCGATGATCAATAACCGAAGAAATTATTAGCATATTGTGTTCTACTGTAAGTGTAATTTTATAACGACAATGCAAAATTTCTACATGGGAATAACATGTATTGTACGTACTGTGTACAAGTGTTACAGTTTATTGATGTAGTGGTGAGACTGTATTCTTTATGCGAACTTGCATAAAACGAAGGATGCTATATTGTCTTTGGAAGTGACGTCGTTTCATGTGATCGTATAAACATGTGCCTGTAATCATACTAGCAAAAGGTGTGCGTGTGTGGTTTAACGCATAAAACATTGTTAAATCTTAACTAGCGACGTAAGGTCGGACATGCCACAATCTTTATTTCTATTTACACAGTAAAAATGGCTTTTTCCTCGGAATAAAGCATTTGAATCTTTTCAGTAAGTGATACGAATACAATCTTATTTGTAATGGGTATAAAACTACAATTAGTTGGTATGTATGTTCACGTGGAAAAACGTGGAAATAAAGAAACATGTCAGCATCATCCGTTAAGGGTTGTGGCTAGTAAAACTGTATTCATGGTGTGACGCACATGAACCCATACACATTTATGATATCAGTGTGTGATGTGTCTATATACGTGTTGATGTTCGTTGATATTTCAACAGCGCACATCAAAAGTTAAGCCATGAAGATTTAATTGCTTATACTTGAAAAGCGAAATCTCCCATTAGAAAACACTAACACAGTAAAACAGCTTTCAGCGTCATTTCTCTGAAAGTTTACATGTTTCTTTTTGTGGCATGATATGGGAATATCCCGTATACAGATAATGTTCTATATATTATATAGCCAATTTCTTCCTTTTACGAATTTAGGCTGAGAAAGTATGGAGTTACTGGATATGATTTTTTAATATTTATCCTTGGTTCTTAAGATAGATCAATTGCAAATGGTTCCAGCCTTCCTTTTTTAAACTGACAACCCATATTATTCTGAGTCAGTAAGTTATTGAGTGCCGCGTAAAAAACATTCTGCCAACTAAGCGCAAGATCCTTCCTCATAATACATTCTACTACGTCGATAAAGCTTTCCGTGGTATAAAGCCTCGGTATAAAATTTTATAGAATATTGAACCTCAAATTCTAAAAAAGCTGCGTGCGCCTCAAGTGTGGAAAGCTGGGTTTAAAATTATTTAGTTCTTCTACTTTTCCTCCAATGTAAGGAGTTCAGATCAATATTTCGGGCTGTGAGTAATTTTTATTTATTATATATTATATTTTAATTTTTAAAGTTTTTATGTGTGCAATTTTTTATACTACCAAATGTGTAAAATTTTGGAAATACAACAGTTGAATTAGAATTTTTTAGAATTTCTATGAAATTTAGTGGAAATACACAATATTACTAATTAACTTACCTTTTAAACAGCAATTCGAAAATTTATTTCTACCTTTACCACGTATTTATTTTTCTATTGTTTAAAATAAACATGGATAGATTTCTAAAAAAAAGTATATACATTAGTTGAAATCGAAATCGTGTAAAGGAAGGTGGAAACTTGAGGACGTTATTCATTCGTTCTTTTCCTTTCATCGTTTCTAACTCTCTGTTAAAGGATCGCGAGTCAGTTTTCAGACCAGTCTATGTTATTTTGCAGAACTACAATTGATTCAGTGTCCAACCTACACAATTTCCCACATGCCACTGCGCACACAGAAAAGTATCTCCTTACGTCAACTTTCCCCTGATTCTACTATTTATTCATTGACCGAACCATTTACCCCCTCGGCGCGCTGTGCAACTTTCCGTTCTTGTTCAAAAAGTTAGAGAAACTGCTCCGAAATCCCAGAGAGCGCGCACATTGGTCGCTTCGAACACTAATGTCGATCCATGTGTGTGCACGGACCCCGCAGTTTAAGCGATCCTCGTCGAAAAGGACGGTGGGAAAGGTAAAGAAGTAAGCGTTAATAGTGCACGACTTCGCAGAACCCTTAACACATTGGCTGCCATGTCTACACAACGAAAATTTCCATTGGGAACAGACCACTTTTATATCTGTTACACCAATTATTTTCCTACCAACTTCGTACAATTTTGTGTTCAATATTGTGTGCATGTTGTACAATAATTGTACTTTCGATTTTGCACCCATTATTGTTTTGCGCAATACGAATGCTCTAACTATGATACATACTTCCACGAATTGCAATTAATAGAAAATTAGCTGACAATCACGGTAGGGGTACACGGAACTATACTTAATGACTTGAAAATATCTTTCACTGGTCTACTATTGGCTTTCAATCTGAAGGTAAATAATTCCTAGCGCAAGGAAAGCCTCGCGAATTTGTATAGTATAATGGAGGCTGGTGCTATCAGAAAGTTTGAGAACCTGCATTAAAGCGGATAGTCTTCTCGTGTGCCCGTGAAAGAGGCGGTGATTGTATCCACTACGGTAGTGTGTTCTCCTTGCAGAACGGACGACTACTTCCCATACCGCGCTAACCTTTGATATATGATTATGCCGCGTGCCCTCTCTCTGTTCATATCTTATTATGTATTACCGCCACCGTACACAACTGTGTTCTCATGCAGTCGAGCCTATATATCCCGAAAACTAAAGTGGCTTCGGTTTGTTTCTTTCCCTTGGACAAAGAAGTTCGCGGAGTGTGAGCATACTCGATGGTTGTAAGAGGCATTTGTTTGGAGAGATCCACATTGGTGGTATTCGATTTCAACGTGGTAGAGAAATTCACTGATAGTGAATGTCATATGTCATTGCGTTTCGCTACTTTGTCCCTCGAGGATGAGGGAAAGAGAAGCCAGTGGTAAAGAGAAAATGCAAGGGACAACTGAGGAGGGTGAGTTATGCGGACCTGTTAATAGGGATGATGATCATTAGATAGTGGGCGCCCGAAGTTTATTGGAGTTTGTAATTATTTGTAATGTACTTGTAAAGCTTATTAATGCAACGTGAAGTTTTTTCTATTTTGTCTTCTTGGGTTATTGGTGAACAATATTACTATATTATAATTATATTACTAGGATTCTTGTAGGAGTTTCTATTTGGTAGAAGCACTTTAGGATTTATTAAATGTGTTTGGTTTTGTTTGTGGTAGTGCAACGTATGTACGCTGGCGGAAAATACATAAACTACTCAATTTGTTTCCTTGTATGCTGATTCTTGCAATAAAGTTTCTAGAAACATACACGAAAACTGTTGAAATTACCTGATACATTTTTCATTCCTTGCCCCTTGACCTGTGGTCTGTCAATACGTTTTCAAGTAGAGTAAACTAGTTTTGGTCAGACCAAACGTATGTATAACTTTTGTAGCACAGTAGGGCCAATTGAGGTAGATCTATCTGTCCTCGCGATGTATCGTTTTGATAAATTCCATTATAAAGAATGTATTTTACGAAGGAAATGTTATTACTTCAATTTTGTATGTTCCTAGGTGACCGACTTACTGTTTCTAGCAGATTGATTCCTGGATATGCTTCCAACGTTGTTATTAAAAAACTCTTTTATCGTTTCAGACTTAAGACCGTTTCTTGTTCAGATTTGGGAAAATGAGTGCGACTGTATGCATGTACATTTGTGTGATATGTTAGATATATTTAATTATTTATTTATTAGCATACTCTCCTTCCGTTTTACTTGCCTCACAATATTAATAACTGCCCTTTCCTGAGTATAAGTTTCTTATACAATGTAAATAGATGATTGAAAAATATACAGGCTGCTCCAAAATTCTGAGATCAGCAAGAAAATTCTAATTCCATGCACCAAGAGAAATCAAAATATTGTGAAATTCTGTTTCAAAACATAAACGATTAAGAGAATCTATTTAGAAAATGAAACACTACAATGCAGAATGGTAACTGAATTTTCGATTTCTTATGGCAATTCTTACATGGCATTTCTCATAAAGTTTCATATTTCGGTTTGTCCTACAATTTGGAACTGGAAGAAAAATTTGTTCTCAAAGAATCAATCAGAGCAATTAAATACACGCAACATCTTAATTTAATCTATAATTTTTTGTTAAAAAACGATTTTGAAACTGCTGAGGTCTTCATAGTTTCCATGCTTCTAATTCATCTCTCAATTCTTTTTGACATTCTTATTTCTACAACACTTACATTTTACTTACAAAAACGAACCCTTGGAACATGTACTAAGCATGATGATAATTACAGCGAATGCTGCGTTTTAAGTTCGTGATTTCATGGATATCGTTTATGCTGCGAATAAATGCTTGCAGTTAACGATAGATTAAATGCCCCTTGAGTACCAACAACATGCTCGTTATTAAACGCGGATATTGCTGTTTCAGTGAAAACGCTGTTATGGAACCAAACATGATGATAGCTATTTTTATATTCTCTTTCGCGAGTAATCGCCGTTGTAGAGGTTTAAATGGTCTTTTAAATGCCAATCGGTGGATGCGTTGATATAATGGTTAATAGAGCACTCAAAATTCAACCTCTCTCCGCTTTCTGTAAACAACGGAAAATGGAAAAACTACGTCAATAGCGCTGATAACGTTGTAAGCCGTCTTTAAGCGATGTGCCGTCGTAGGAGTTAAAAATTTTCCATAACTCAGTAGACTGTAGAGTATTTACGCATGCGGCAGCGTTGTTATTTCTACGCAATGCAAGGAAGCAATGAAATTTTATCAGCACATCTACATATGCAGAAAATATAAAACGGGAAACAAGAGCACGAATATAATTCAGAGCAGCCATATTTCGTTCTACACATTACTACATAACGAAGATTAATATATTTTACCTCTTAATTAAGCCTTTACTCTCAACTTTAAATATACACTTTTGTGAATGTAACGATATTAGCATTCAAAAAATGGAACATTCCTAATCACATAGTTTCATTACATTTATCGTACTCGTCGTTCGTAATTACCACACTCTCCGGCACTTATTATTAAACAATTTTCTATAGAACAAATTAAAAGTTCTCTAATCAAAAAACGAGACCCGGGGTTCTTAACCTACAAAACGAAATAAATGAAATATTCATAGCATTGAAATGGAATGATATAAGAATACTTCGCAAAACATACGTTAAAAGTTCGAATAGTGAAGTGTGCTCACACATTTCCCTTTCGTAATGGAATACGTTCATTTGAGAAGTGCAGAAACAGAATCCTGAAACAGTGAAAAGGAGAGAACAGGGTCGAAAGAGGGTGATACAGGTTAGTGTCTCTCCAGCCGGTTGGAAAATCAACTCTGAGCCCCGAAATGTGCCCCTGACCAAGATACGAGCTCGGTGCCACCGAATATGCATCCCATGTGCCTCGTATCGACCATTGCTTCAATAATAAAACATCGATCCTCATAAATCGTTTCCGCCAGGTCGGCTGCCGCGTACGCACATTCGACGTCCGTCTATGCCAGCAATTCTGAGAATCGCATAGTTCCGAATTAAAATATGCAAGGGGAGCGATGGTAATTGCGAGAAAGGCCGCTGCGAAATAAAACACGAGGTATAGCGAGTGAAATATGTATACGCATCAGAAGATTAAATACGGCAATTCGAATTGTTGTCGCACCACGCAGAGAGACTTGAACGCCCTACACTTTTTCCTCTATTTCATATGTCCAACCTCATTCCATCCAGCGTGCTAAAAGAAATTTATTCTGCATTATGGTTATTTAGAATTCCATATCGTTGCAGAGCGCTTTATGAAACAGGGCACGCAGGTTTTCGCGGCGGAAATTAAAATTTTTGCCTTTATGGAGGGCGAAAATGAAAATGACCATTTATAGCGGGGAAACAAAATTCACGGGGCAGTGAGGGAGGGGGTTGCGAAGAACCAATTGAAAAATTTGAATACTCTATTTGCCGCAATATTCAGCGTAAAATGATGCAGCCGAAATGGAGTTGACCTAAAAAGTAAATCACAAGTGAAGAAACTGGTTTATGTAAATCGTTCGTCAATCGTTCTGCCGATCGGAACGCGCGGATAGATCGTGCTACATTTGAAAATGCATGGAACAACGGACAAAGAAGAATGGCGCAAAAACGGCGATGGAAGATTGTAATGCTCGGAAATTTCTGATAAATGTGTAAACGTCGAAATGGAACGTTTCCTTGCTTTACCGGCTCGTTCCGTAAACAGTACGACGAAGATATTCTAAATCGATACGAGTAAATAACGATACAAGTAAAGCAAGCAATGTGACTATCTTAAACAAAGGAACAAAAGCATGAAGGTATCTGTTAACTCTAAAAGTTCGAATATCGATGAATCTCGGAATTTACCGTGGAAGTGGGAAATACCTTATAAAATATTTGAACTTCGGGCATTTGCCACCAGGGCTGATCGGTAAATCCTCACATTTACCACAATCTGTTGGTGGAAGCCCGAGGTTTGAATGTTCTGTGGGATATTTCGGACTTTTGCCGCCCCGTTGCGTCCAGTGTCACAATTCGCCAGTAAATTCCAAGATTCGCCGGTCTTCGAACTTTTACAGTGACATATTTATCGCAGAGCTAATATTATTCATGCGATTGTAACGATACCTCCGACTCCGCAACCAGATGGCCTTTCGATTCCTATATATACCAGTGTCGTCCTATCTCCTAACATTCCTGCGTCTAAGGTAGGGCCTGTTAGATAAGTCTTAACGATGAGTTCATTAGCAGGCCCGGGACGAAACGCAACTTTCTCATTCCTTCCTTCGATCCTACCTGTCACTCATTCTCAACTCCCGCAATCAATCAATCATTCTGAGGAAGAATACCTACAACGGCTAGAAGATGCCAGAAAAAAGAGACATTGTGAAACGAAAGGGTTGAGTCCTGGTGCGGGTGTTCGGAACTTGACACAGTTTTCGCCGAATTTAATAACTGCAGAAAAGATGTTCTGTGATGATCCTGTGGCCGAAAAGAGAGTCCAATATCGACAAAAGCTGAAGCACACTGAAATGTGAACAGGAGCCGAGAGAAAGTGGCCAAATGTATATATGCACGTTATAGCATAGTTCTTTCTCCTACGGGTGAATTTTTAACGTACGCCGTCGGTGACCCGCGTGAAACGCAGTTCGGCCATAGTTGAGACAGTAGAAGGACGACAAGCGATGCGGCACGCATTCCTCGCAGAAAGCACGTATTCGTGCGCTAAGGTTAAGCGAGAAAGCTGGGGCATGCTTTTGGTACGGGCCTCTCTTCGTAAGCACCCACACTATGGAATGCGTTCCCCTTCAAGTGGCTCCTCGTCTCTCGAAACATTCTAAACGCGTGGACCCAGCTCTTCTTTCCCATCTACACATCTAGACCGAGAACTGCGCGGCCACTTCTCTCGAGTAATCCATTTACTGGCTCCTAAACACAGGATTAAGGCCCGAAATAATGTCGTCACATTGATTTCGGTGAGCTTTCGTCACACTTTGGAACAAAATTTTTAAAAATTCGAACGTCGTTTATCAGTTCCATGAGGATTTTTAAGTCTTACACTTTATGCAGAGGTGCAACTTTACTGCGTTTTTTCTTGTATTGTCGCGTTCAGTTCCATTTCTTCAAAACACATAGTGGGAAGCTGAAATCGGTGGTATAATAACCAATGAAATCGGTGGTCGAATAAAAAAATTAACTTTATTCGTCAAATAATCTAAAGTTAAAGTAACTTTTATTCGATTCATTATTTAAATAATTTTTTATTTAGTTAATGCTCAACTGTGCTCTAATGGCTCATATTTCTTCAATGACAGATGTAAAGTGGTTGCTCAGAGACATGTGTGTTTCAGAAAGTTCCACTATCTTTTTAAAAACTTTCTAGTAATAATCTTGTGACTTTTATTACATATTGTCTTTCTTAGATTCTTTCATCAGTTCAGAAGTATTTTGTTTTTATTACCTGCAGTGTATATGCCTTAGAAAATATTTTGGTGTCTATACCGCGTTTCAAACTTGGATTTTCGTTAATTTCCATTTCGATTGCAAAACAACTGACACTAAACATTTAATGTTGAAGAGCGACTGACAGATATGCATAATTTAACATCTGAAACAAGCGTGAGGATTTCTCGTCAATACTAAAAGCAGAAATGCGCAATTGACCGCGCATGGGAGCGATGTGTTTACAGCGTTTACATATTTAAGGAATTGAGCATGTTACATATTGTAACGCTTTACCAGGATCACCGTTTCATCACACGTGTCATAGTGGAAGCAACAGCGAGAATACAATCTATTGACGCAATTAATCAATGAATAAGCTTTGCATCAACATACTAAGCTTTAAAGAAAGAAGAAAATGCAGGAATGCACAACAGAATGACAGATTGGTACGAAGATGAGATTCAGTTTATCTAACAATAAAAACAAAGTGTGTGTACCTTCTGCTTATTCAAGGAAATTTTCAAATAATTTACAGAACTTTCTTATTCCATTGAATCAAACCTTTAGAGATTCTCAAAGTGTAAATTACTTAATTTAACAATGCTCAGAGTATAAATCAGCGTAAAACTATGATAATACTGCTTCTAACGCACAGATATTCACTACAATGCATAGTTCCTTTCTAGGTGAATATTGGAGGCCGGAATATTTTCTCAGAAAGTGTGACATAAGGATATGAATTCTCTTAACTTAAATATAAATGTTAAATTCTAATCATAGTACGTTTTATAACCCTCGTATGGTTTAAAGCAATAAATAAATAAATGAAGAAGCATATCAACTATTTACTCCAACTCATGATATTCAAATTATATAAAAAGCGAAAAGTTACTCGCGATATCTATGCGACTCCGGTAAGTTTCATCCCAAGAATGAAACGTTAAACTACAACCGCGAAAGGCAATTGTAGATAATAACAATTTAAAGAAACCTAACGACCAGGAAATTGGCGAAGTAGTTTGTCGAGCAAAGTGCCGTTTCTAGTTTCCCCGGTATTGCGTCCAATTGAATTCAACAGATTCTTAATCCTTCTCCTCTGTGTGTCTTCTTCGAAGCTTCTAGCTGGTGAAAGTAAACTTTCCCATCGACGGGAACTTGGTAATCGATACCAATTGATTGGAATCCATGCGTCCCAACGAAGGCGTATCGCTAATACGGCATAACTGCGTGATCATAATACAAACGAGGGGATAAATGCACTTCTATGCATAATTACGAAGGCAGATGGTTAATAGCCGTGCTGCTACGTAGGCAAGATATTAAGCTTCGTTGAAGTTATCCGCGTGACTTCTTCCCCGATCCCAAGGGCGCATTAAACCTGTTACGTTGATTATTTTGCGCAATAAAGCGCGCCGTACGGTTTAATTGTCAGGTGCATTATGCGTATCGTGTAACATTCTAAAATAACTCCGTTGTCACCTTGATTTAAAAAAAAAGAGAGGCCTTCATACGTGACACGTATAGTAGTAATCTCTTAGCGATCCTTGAAACATTTAGTTTGTTAGATGCATGGAGTGTCACAGGAATAAATTAACGGACAGCATGTGATAATATAAATAGGATCTAAAACTTTAATTTCAAGTATAAAAAATTCTAACTCTTGCTATAAGTAATTGATTATTTTTTCTTCCAGTAAGTGTGAACGATATGCACGCTTCTATTTGTTCCGCAAATCTCATGTTTAAACAAGATGGGAGATTGCCACGGGTTAGGCAGAGCTTTTCCTTTTCCCGAACGACTTATTATTACAATTCATAATCCTACTAATATAATAATATAATAAATGCGAAAGTGTGTTTGGATGCTTGGATGTTTGTTACGTAATCACGTCGCAACTACGCAACGGATCTTTCTGCATTTTTGTATATATGTACATAGTCTAGGACCAGAAATAGCAGAGATAATTTTAGAAACTTTTTATCCCTATTTTTTTAACCAATCTGAACCAAATTTTGCATAATTACTCTCTAGAACACTGCGGAAAATATATGCTCCATGAAATTTGGACATCCCACCCCTTCCCCATTATTTCACCCTCTTGATATTCCGTGATAATCGAAGTTTCACCCGAGCAACGCCGGGTACTTTCAGCTAGTATTACATAAGTCTGTTGCAGTCTACACTTAAGGGGTTATTCTACTTTGATCAGCTAAAGATTATACTTTTATATTATACAAAAATATCTTTTTAATTCTTTTCGTATAATATAAAAGTAGCTTAATAAATAGCCCCAAAAATTATTTCGTTATATGCTGTATTTACCAAGAAAAAAATCTTTAAAAATAGCTTATTAATTTCTCAGCCGGTCAAAGTAGAATGCTCCTTTAAGCTGGTTCTTAAAATGCTCACGTACCGTCAAGATTCGCATGAAAATCCCATTGCCAAAATTTCACGAGGCTATGTTGCATTTTTCGCGAACTATCGGCTGGTAACGAGGACAGGGAAATAAAGGAACTTTAAAATATCCACGCGGACTTTAACAGTTGTCTGGAGCGAGAAGTTGGCAGGAAAAGCGAGGGGCGCTGACAGTAGATAACTTCCTTTGTTTCCCACGACCGTCTGTTTTCCCTTCAGCACACCCCCTTGTCACTCGGCAACGAAAAGAAAGGGCGCCAGCGACGAGTTGTCTTCGACTGGTAGCGCAGGGAAGGAAAGGTGGCGAATGCTGCAGCTACCGAAGTCAAACGGTGAATACTTCCGTCGATATTTAAATTCCGCTTCGTCGAAAGACGACGACGAAAGGAAGGCCCGGGTCGACAAGAAGGGCGAAGCCGACGCGCACGGGTCACAGGCGTTGTTTCTCTGACTTTGATCCTTCCAGTAATTACATTCTTTCTGTTCGAAGGCGAGAGGAGAGCGTCGGGATGTTTCCGCCGTTACACCCCCGAAAATCTCTTTCTCCTTCTCTTTCCCTCGTCACAGATTACGAACTATAAGCAGCACGTGCGCCTTGGACCGTTGTGTTTGCAAATCAGTACAGGACGGAAGAATCGCGACGGTCACGAGTTCTGCGGATCTATCTGTGCACCTAAGTCGGAGGAGATTTGGTGAAAATAACCTCAGGAAACTCACTCCATGTCACCACGGGATTCGAAGTTAAAATTTGCCCCTCATTTGAGTGGATTTTACACGACAAGAGGATGGATAGTCCAAAATGGCTTTTGCTCCCCTTTTTGTGCGACGTAATGAATGTTACAGTGAGGAAAGTCCTCTGCTACTAGAAGGAGCTGTGCAATCTTTATAGGTCAAAACTTTGATAAGCTTTTATAAAAAAAATAATTGATTTGTGATGCATGATTACTTTAAGTTCCTTTCACTTGTGAAGTGGACTATAAAATTCAGTTTATATCTTGTAAATAATTTAGATTATTCGTTTCATTTCATCTATATTTTTATAATTCCCTTTCATGTACCTAACTATACAGCACACGGTAAACTGAACCTGCCTTGCGAACAAATAGTTTGTAAATATGTATAACATCCAATATGTATAACACTTAACTTTTGCAGTGATGATGCCATTCTTCATTTAATAATAAATACCAAATTGCGTAACCAGATCCTATATTGATTTATTTTGTGAAAAACATGATTGCTGTGTTGTAGACATTTGAATAATGAAATACCTACAACACGAAGTTGACATTTTGTATCGTCTACTGCAATTCATGTATTATTTTGCAATTAATTAACTTTTGTAAATTTATGGAGAGCTCGAACCAGTTTAAATTCGTTTAAATTAATTCACTCCGATATACATACATGTAGGTAATATATTATACCGTGCAAATATTGATCGAGAAAAAGTCATTCGACGCATTTGTTGCAAATGTTACGGGCTAGATAGGATTTCGTGTGAAGGATTACTTATATACGGATTAACGATTTCAAAGTCCGAAATATAAATTTTATAGACGTACGCTGGCGCACGAAGGCAATGGAATTCGTCGAACGTATTGGAATCGAAGAACAATATGATAAGACGTGAGGCGAAGGATGTTAGGTAACGAATTAAATAAACTGTGAACTACGTCGACGGTTGGAGAGCTTTCAGAGGATTGTCCGGCAGACAAGAAGCCTGGTATGTCCCTAAGGGGCCGCTTTGACATTCTAGTAGAAAGTACCTTCCTCACATTTGCCAATTTCTATCCACGTCCACGTAAGTTCTCCATTTACTGAAGAACCCATATAAGAGATCTGCTATAAATTATTCTGCTGGTAATCTTACAAACGTCTGTCGAGTTTACGTGAAAATGATACTGGGAATTATTTGAGATTCTTTTAGGGTAGTTACTTACATGGCTAAAATAAACAGGTAAATAAATTGCGATAGAAAACATTTCTTAGATTTCGGATGAATTACATTAATTTGGGATTACAAATCTAGTGATCGAGTATTGATCAACAACAATTTAAATTGAAAATCTAGACGAGTCGAGAAATAAAATTTCACTCTCGAAGGTCCTCAATGACAATTCTCTTTCAATAAGAAGTATAATTCATTTTATATTCATTGATGGCGACTGATGAAAGATATGACCATTTTACAACCATCAATGGATTCTCTAGAATAAACCAGTAATACCCACACAAGAAATATAGTCTCCATAGAAATCCATCGCTTTCAAACATTCCTTCCATTCTTTCCACCACAGCTGTTGCAGTTTATAACGATTTACAGAAACCACTTACACCGCCTTTGAAGCGAAAACAACTCGCCAGACTGGATAATTATAAAGCAAAATTAATTAATCAAGAAGGATATTACCAGATCTGCAAACACGCTTATAAATTATACTATCAATAATGGCACGATAAACATTACACATGCAGCTCTACTTCAACGATTATAATGTTGTTGAACTAAACCAAACGTTTGTCATTGGAGTGGAGCAAAGCGGCGACCAGAGCTCTAAATCCTGGAATATCGAAAGTGGCTTTTACGCAACCGGATCGACCAGTTTGATGCATCGAAACCAGGCTATGCCGCATCGAGCTGTTCCTCCGTGTGCCACCGTTTCATGCATTCCCGTTTAATGCTTCCGTACAATGCTTCCGGGCGCAAAGTGGGGCCCGGAGCAGCGCGTGGCTGCTGGCCTCGGCCATTCTTCCGGAGAAAAAATTTCCATGGCAAAGTCTACGGAGGCAGATAACGCGTAGGGGGGGAGGGGAGGGATTCAGGGGGCTTGCTGAGAGGATAGGAGACGCGGCAGAAAGGGAAGAAAGCAAGGGAAGCATCTGGGCAGGCTCGCATGAATGTTTAAACCGATGTTTTACGATGGCTTTTTGTTTCGCGTGTTTTATTGAGCAGAGAGCGGATATTCACGTCAATCTCGCTCTTTTGCAATCCGCGAGAAGCAGTGGAGGCTACACCGACCTGTCTCTCCCTTACTCTTTCGCACTCCTCCCTCCCCCGCCGTTCTATCGCCCACGCACCCCTTCGCCACCCCTCGTCCGTCCTACCCCCGCGTCGTTCTTCTTCTGCTATTCCCTCTGAATCTCTGGTCCTCTACCATTTTTCATAAAACTTTCAGCATAAACCGGTGGTGTAGGTACACGCGAGCGACAGCCGCCTCCGACTACCTCCGAGGAAGATTTTATAGGGTTATAGATTAAAGCCGGTAACCTTTTGTACGTCTGGGGCGCTGTTTAACACGTAAAAGAATAGGGGATGCCGCCCCGATTACGTGCTACAAAGGCTGAATTCCACGGTTTAATGCGCGCGGGCAAAAGGAATTGGATATTCCTGAGAGTATCAAGACGGTTTGGTTGTCCGGGGTATCTTGAAAAATTGCGCGCGCTGTAGTGACTTTCTCGCGCGCTGAAAATATATGGGCGAAGTTGCGAAAGGGAAGCTGGTTTACACGATGATGCGACGCGTAAAGTTTCATGAAGTATTTTCATTGAAGGCATAAGTTTGCGCCGCGTAACGAAATTTGTGACATTTTTATTGGAATATATTAGCGAGCAGCGTAATGCATGGTTGTTTGGGGAATATTTATTTAAAAGGAGACGAACGAAATCGGGAGATGTTTTTAATATGAAATTAAACGAGTTTTATTGGTAAATTGTGATTTAGGCCGAAAGTTAATTAATTTTTTGTAGTACGTTCAAATGTTGGGCGAATATCGATTATCTAGTTGTTGAAAGTCGTGATGAATGAAATCAATTTAATTAAAGTTAAATTGGAAGAAAATATCTGTGCTTTATGAAGTTTTAGATTGATTCTATGGAAACACTGGTGTAGAATTATTCAATTAAAATATGTATACGTGTTATATTCGGCAAATCAATAACATGGTGGGCGCGAATACCCACGGTTTCCTCTTCAATTCATCAAATACAGCTAAGTTTCGACGAATTGGGATACGAGGTACTACGACTTTTTATACGCAGACGAAATCATAAATAGTACCTTTTACATATGCAAAATTCCGTACCAGTGCCGTTTTATTGTTTTCCGGGGCCCTGAGGCGAGTTCCAAATGGGACCCCCTAAATTATTCTAAATTAAACAAAATCAAAAATACCACGCTAACGCGCGAAGTGGTTATGTATTAAAACAATTGGATAATATATTATTACTTCCAATAAACCGAAAGAAATTTTGCAGCAAATTTAATAATAACAACCGCGTTGTCAGTAATATGCCCGATCATTTCTTCCGCGCAGAATTAAATGTCAACTGTTTAACAAATTATGCCCTTGTAATTATCTCCGCATTTAATTATTTCCCCGCATTAATTATCCCGTTAATTAAGTATTCGCGTGGCTATTTATTTGGTAAATACAGCTAAATCATTCAGCGGATCCGGGTACAAAGAGGATGAAAGAAGTTCCCGATAACCGTAGCCTGAGAGAGCCCTTTGTACTCGAAACAAAAGAAGTCTATCTCTAATCCCACGAGATGTTTCTTAACTACAGGAGGCAAATGAAGAAGATAATGTCTGAGAAAGGAACGGCAGCTTCCTCTGGGTCTGACCTCCGCGGAAGGAAAGCCCTGAGGGTCTTTGTCTGCAAAATTAAATGATAAAAACATGTCGTACTTCCGCATCACCTAGGCTATGCCCCTCGACGCTCCTATTCACCCTATTCGTGTCATCGTCCTTTCGCGTGCCTCGCCCCCCCCCCCCTCCCCCTAGCCCCTATCCCGTTGTCCTGTTTTAATAAGAGATTTCACCGAAACATGAAGACTTCCCTGCTCGAGCCTTCGCTCCTTGCCAGATACTTTTCCCGTGCACTATGCGTCGCGATACAATGATGCCCCCCTTTTACACCGAAAAGTGGAGCGGCGCTTTGTACGCGTACGCGAACGAACCTCTGCAACTCGGATGAGAACAAAGGAGGGGAGGAAATGAACAGGACGATGGGGTGCGCTAACTCGAAGAATTCTGAGGGAAGCAATTTTATTTAACTTTGCTGGAGCCTCGCTTCACTGTTTGACACGTGATACTCGGGCTGACCAATTTGTTACAGCGATAAGTAAATGAACCATGTTCTGGTGGTGTACAGTGTGAACTCTGTGGAAGATGGGACAGAAGGGAAGGAACTGTGGAATGTCAAGTTGTATAAGGAAATGAAAGATATACATATATATATATATCAATCTCATTGACACTTTATCAGTATCATAGCCTCTAAGATTTTCAGATCATGATGACTTTTTTAAATCGAATGTTACTATCATTTCACACAATAATGAAATATTTGTAGTTAATGCAAAGAAGAATTCAAGAACTTACAGTAACATTCGATGTCTCTCATTAAACAAAACACACTTTTTCTTAGACAGTACCTGTTCTCTAATAGCAAAAGTGAAAGAATCATTCGAGGCGATAAATTTCAATCATTCAACTTCTATAAGAGTGTTAAACTGGGGTCTTCAAATCTCCGTAATTTTTCAAATCAAGTTGCGTAACCTATAATATTTCTCATTAACAATTTTCCTATTTTACCATTTATCTGCACCACGCAATGTTTCCCAGCTTACACAAACTATCACCAAGGTGAAGGAGAACGAATTCAAAAGCGTTTAAAGTTGAATACGGCAGGCATGCATATGCATAGTGCATGTCGAAGTAGATAAAGTGATCGGGAGCGCATATACGCGCGTATGTCGTGATCTATCGACGTGGGAAGGGATGACAAAAAATTGAATTTAAGGCCGTCGTAAAGGGTCTAGCAGGGTAAGTATGGGCAAACGGCCCCCACGCCGATTCCTGGAGGTGTTATTTTTTAAACAATGCTCCTGGCCTGAAACACCATTGTGTAAAGTTTTAGATCGCTACCCCCCCGTTTAAGGGTAATACGGGGGTGAACGCCCTTAACGTTATTATTTTTTATCTCGGTTACTACTTAAAATATTTGAATGAGAAAAATATGAAAAAAAGCTACATACTAACTGTACTTCGTGTATTTTTCTCGAAATTGTAAATCAATTATTAAGGGTAGAAAAAAAATAATTAATTTTTTGAGGGTGGTTTTTCGAAACAACCCTTTGAGTGACAACCTCCAAAAAAATAAAAAATAATGCTCTATTATGGTGGTATTATATAAAAAATCCTGAAGATGATCGAGTTGGTGGAACATAGTTAAATAATTTAAAGAAGATCATTATATTATAAAGGGTCTAGCAGGGTAAGTATGGGCAAACGGCCCCAACGTCGATTCCTGGAGGTGTTATTTTTTTAAACAATGCTCCTGGCCTGAAACACCATTATGTAAAGTTTTAGATCGCTACCCCCAGTTGAATACGGTAATACGGGGGTAAACGCTCTTATATTTATAATTTTTTTTCTTGGTTAAAGATATTTAAATGAAACAAAAGCGACAATATTTTTCCGGATTGGAAATGAATTATTACGGGTAGAAAAATATAATTTATATTTGGGGGTAGTTTTTGCACACAACCCTATGAGTGACAACCACCAAAAAATTAAGAATAATACTCTATTATATAACTATCATGTATAAAAATGTAGAATAGTCGCGTTGGTGGAAACATACTTAAATAACCCCTCAACGACGGCGACTGCGTCCCAATATTATTTTTACGCGGACGGCGCGGCGCGGTGAGGCGGCCGCGTCCCTCTATTCACCATACGACGACGTATCGACGTCGCGGTCCGCCGACAGCACGGAACCGTCGCTGTTTTATCGACATTTTGCTTGCGAGTTTACTAATAGAGAAAATCATGAATATTACGATAAAAATTGTTTGAGTGCTTTATTTAGCACCAGTATTATTTAGAACAATGCCTGAAAGCAGTAGTGATAACTGCATTATTTGTAATTTTTCTTTAATCGATTATAAGTTATCAGCGTTTATATAATCAGAAAGACAGCAAAATACGCCTGGCTAAGTACGGATTATCCCTTCGATATGTGCAAACAAATATAAGCGATTATCACGACAAGGGGTTGTCATTCATAGGGTTGGGTGCAAAAACTACCCCCAAATATAAATTATATTTTTCTACCCGTAATAATTCATTTCCAATCCGGAAAAATATTGTCGCTTTTGTTTCATTTAAATATCTTTAACCAAGAAAAAAAATTATAAATATAAGAGCGTTTACCCCCGTATTACCGTATTAAACGGGGGGTAGCGATCTAAAACTTTACATAATGGTGTTTCAGGCCAGGAGCATTGTTTAAAAAATAACACCTCCAGGAATCGACGTTGGGGCCGTTTGCCCATACTTACCCTGCTAGACCCTTTATAATATAATGATCTTCTTTAAATTATTTAACTATGTTCCACCAACTCGATCATCTTCAGGATTTTTTATATAATACCACCATAATAGAGCATTATTTTTTATTTTTTTGGAGGTTGTCACTCAAAGGGTTGTTTCGAAAAACCACCCTCAAAAAATTAATTATTTTTTTTCTACCCTTAATAATTGATTTACAATTTCGAGAAAAATACACGAAGTACAGTTAGTATGTAGCTTTTTTTCATATTTTTCTCATTCAAATATTTTAAGTAGTAACCGAGATAAAAAATAATAACGTTAAGGGCGTTCACCCCCGTATTACCCTTAAACGGGGGGGTAGCGATCTAAAACTTTACACAATGGTGTTTCATGCCAGGAGCATTGTTTAAAAAATAACACCTCCAGGAATCGGCGTGGGGGCCGTTTGCCCATACTTACCCTGCTAGACCCTTTACATCCCGATCAGGACACTTTACAAAAAAAAAAAACAAGAAAATCAACCAATAGAAATAAAATTTGGATCCCCCGTTTAAGAGGTTACGTAAATTAAACGAATTTTTTTTATGACACTTCGATGTTGAAATTTATTTCTATACTTCTTGTGTTTGGGACATGTGTTAATGAATATATTGTATAAATATTGTACAGAAATATTAAAAAATGACCGAGTTTAGTGTTGTCTCACAAAACTTCTCGGAATCACTTTTCTCAAATTGGGTAACAGCATAACTTGAACAATTTTTATTCGATTCACTTGAAATGTTAATAGTATATTCTATAATAGATTATCTACAGCAGTCCATCCGGATTTTACGACCAATAGAAACATTTTTGTTACAGAAAATTTTAGATTAAGCAAATTAGGTTTAAAATTTTAGACACATTTTCCTCACTGATATTCTCTTCAAGCGTCCACCATTTTTACAAAAATCAATATTTTGACAAATCTGTATGTACATCTATAGTAAATGTCACTTAAATAATGAAAATTTTCGGTTTTTTATTCTACGTCAAAGTATACGGGACTTCTACTGCTAGCCGTGGAGAGTGTCATTTCAAAAACTACAAGAATGAGAGAGCACCAGCAACGCCATATTGTTTAAAAAAAAAAAATAGTTACGGTATATTTTATAATGAAGCCCTTAAAAAAGTTTTTTCATTAAATTTTCTAATTTCGCCCAAAAAGGTTCTGAAACTTGCATATAATTTCTGAGCCTCCAAGGTGGCCAACCCCTGAACGGTGAAACTCCATGGAAAATCAAGCACCCGAAATTGTAGCGATTTAAAAATTCTAACCGACACGTCTCCCTCTACACAGGTCCTTGTTAATACGAATTCGCCAGGCCACCGTGCTTCGTGTCTAGCGCATGACACGTGTCGTTTTATGATGCTTCAATCATTATTACGTTCCTGGCCGCGCGCGAAACGGCCGTGGATTAAGAGCTGTCGATTCCCCGAATCCCATGAAGCAGTGCCGACCATCAATTTATACGGCTTATTCTTGCAATAAAGAGGATCCCGCGTCAGCTGCCTATTCCGCTATTCTTCTCCACCCCTTTTCCGCTCTATTTTCCCCTGCTCCTCTCTAGCAGGGTATCTTTAGCGCAGCTCCGCTCGCCGAGCCCGTCCTTTTCACTACCGAACCCAACGTTCGCGGAGTACACTCCTTTGAGATACACCGCGATCGTATGTCAACCGGGACTGATTCAAGAGCACCGCGTAATAAAAGGACAGCGACTCGATGAGAAAGCATGCGATTGAAACGACGGCGCGCCGAGGGGAGCAGCGGGGGAGGCGGTAATCGATGACATTACCTCGGGACGTCTGACCGTGCACGTACATCTTCCACTAGACGGAGCACAGAGTCCCGCCAGCGCAACGCCCGCCTCCTTCGGCGACTTTTCGTTTGTTTCTACCGTCGGCTGTCTCGAGCACGCGCGAGACCACGCCGTATACCCCGAACCCCGGAGCTACTTTCGACTTTGTGCTCTTAAGCTTTTTCTAGCTTCTGCCCCGTTCGTTTGTCCTTAATCGGTGCATGGCTAGGGACGACAGATGTCAAAGATGCACGGTGAAATGGGAAAATATTTATGCGCGGAGAAAACGCTGCTTCCACAGTCGCAGCTGCGAGCAAACTTTTTTTCTCAGGTAACAAAGCGTTAGGAAACGGCTATTGAATATACTCTGGCTACGCTGAGCTATTTATTTTTACGCCTCGAGCAAATGTTCAGGGATGCAGGGCATGGAAATCGCAGGTTGTGCGGCTTTGGACTTTCAAGACTGCGTTTTTATGTTTGCAAGAGATGAGGGTAAAGGGATTGTAAGAGAATGTTCTTTGGTAAGAGAATGGTTGTTGGTTATTGGAATATCAGAGTCAGGTCTGTATTTAACTGAATATAGTTCCAGCTTGTAAATTACGAGAGCAGACGAAAAGTGCATTACGTAAAATTAAACAATAACTATACCGTGAATATTCGCGTTTATTATATGCAGTGTAAGGGGAAAACCGGGGATATCCGTTTTTCGTGATTTTGCGATTTATAGCAGTTTTTGATGGTGGCAACTTGGACTACAGAGCTGTCAAATCACAAAGGCTTATAAAGAACAAATACCTCCGTGACATAACGTTAAAGATTTGGTATCCTGGTTAAAAACAGGAAATGTCGACTCCGCAGTGGAACAAAATACGGAATGTCCCCACTCTTTGCCTGAGCATAAGCTTCTGTCGTCAAGGTAAAACAAGAAATTATTTAAGAAGGAAATTATATATGCAAATTAAATTCATTGAACCTTGTTTCTTTATTGATGGACGAAAGTATTAAAATTTAATTTTTTCGATAACGCTGTTTTGTGACATTCGCTTCTTTTTCTCCTTACTCTTCATATGTAGCAAACCGTAAATCAATCTACATTGTATATAGAAATAAATACTATCTTGATTCCTATATAGCCTTGAATATGTATGTGTCTGTGCAACACATTTTCTGGTCAAGTTAAATAATCGTGTCAGTCACAATTACACCAAAGACATAAATAGAACAAAGTCAATTAATGTTTAGAGAACACTCATCTTCACCCTTCTTTGTGAACTGTTTCCATACCAGATAGAACGACACAGTAGAATTCAGACGCAGAACAGTAATTAATTTAAATTGATCTATAAATGTATGAAATGTAATCTTATATACATATTGTGATCGATACATTAAATCCATTAGAACGATGTAAAAATAAATGGAGAAATGAAGCTTGTACTCCAATGAAACCTCAGATTACGAGAAACGCTGTTCCCTGGCAGGAAATTAAAAATCTTACCGGCATTAAGATTCACTCACCGAAGGAGCAAATTTAAATGTTAATTTAACACGAAATTTTCGCAAGAGGTCACAAAATGTCTGCTTACCGTGCCGCAATGAATGCGTCTTCTGCTAATGAAATTACTCATAAAAGAAGCGAACATAAATAACGTCCATGAAATTGGATGCTCCGCGCTGTAATCAGAGCTACGGGGGATTTACTCGCGCAAACAGTTTGAAATGGGGGATATATCGAAAGGCAGGTCATTTCCTGAAGCTACTCCACCTGTGAAGATAAAATTGCGACATATCGAGACTATTCCTTTTGTCCAATGACGAAAAGTAATTTGCCCGTCCATTCTTGCGTGACAAGTCGAAAAGTTAATTTCCTTGTTGCGCACCGCCAGTACATTGTAGCTACGTTTCGAGTTGTCCGTGACATCAATCTCTGTTTCATGTCTATCCGCTCAACTGAACGCTATTTGCCGGACAATAAAGAATTAAAAGGAAGCAGGTAAAAGCATTTGCTCAGAGGGTGACATTTTGAAACTTTTTAGCTCGTTCCATGGCACGTGAATCGTTAGTAGTTAACAATGTCGCATTACATATAAAACTGGGTATGGTCCAATTCCATGTTGAAGTAAAACACAGGAAAAAGCTGAACACATCCACAATTTAAAATTTAACCCAACTTCAACTTCTGCTTAGTGGAATATTGCAATTCAACGCTCCGATCAGTTTAGGTCATAATAACATTTTACAAAAAATTGCTGTATCAAAATTGCCCTAAGGCAAAGTGAAGGGGATATAATGTGGAATAGAATGAGTAATGGTATTTATAGCTCGTTTACTTGTTGTGCGATTTAAGTTCATTAAAGCCAGTGTTGTTGAAACCTACAATATTTGTTAAAGCCACGGTCACGCTGTCTACACGTTCGCGCGTGTATCAGGGGTGAACGTCTATTCCGATAATTTTATGCTATTTTATGAGAGATTCTGGGCCATAAATTTGATACGTTCATCCGTTGCGCATGGGGACAGAATTATGAGTATCACATGCATTATTACGTCGAACCGCTCCGCGTAGGGAGATACGTGCCTATCTACACGCAAGTTGAACACAAAAAAATGTCGTGAAAGTTATTACTTTCGATTTTCCCCTGTCTAGGGGCTTTGATGGATTCCCACGTAGTCTGTAATCGATCATAGTGCAATCAGTATTATCGGTGCATTACTTAAGTCGAGCTACACACTCAAGTCTGTTCCTTCGAGATATCAGAAGTGTAATGTTTTAATACACAGTTTCCAATTTTTGGATCGTTCTTTAAAGGTTCGTACGTCCTTTGGAAGACATTTATGTAAGCGTTTCAATTAGGATGAACGATATTTTAATTAACGAAATTTGTAGGAATTCAGAATTAAGCATTATATCAATCGGGAAATGGAAACAGTCCAAGTCTTTATCATATTTTAATTACCAACAATGGAATATATGTCTTTTTAAGAAAGTTCCGAAAATAATGCCTGATATACGTAAAAGATTATAAAAAATTAAATTCTTTGTGAACGTAGTGATTGAAAAGGAAAGAAAGTTTTCATGATCCAATTATCTACTCAACTATGATGAGGATACACATGTGTACGAATTACGTGCATAAATTCCTGCAGCCTTTCAACTATCCTACCTACATACATGAATCTAAATAAAATTTCCACAGAAGAAACACTAAGGTACAAATTGGTCATAAAGTGTTTTTACGCGTGTTCTTTATATACATTTTACGAAAGAAACAAGACAATATTGGCAACATTGTGGTTTCATACAATTTACATAGCAACAACTCAGTGTATATCCTCCGATGTTTTCATATCGATTTTAATCTCCGTGGTGCAAAATTCAATATCAATTTTCCCCATAAACAACGCATTCAAAAGTACTATCGTACATCTAGAATCTTCAGTCACGATCACCACCTACTTATCAGATATCAAAAAAATAAATAACATTGTATATACGTAATACTTAAAGCCTAGTAGTAGGTTGCTTTTAATTCTTCTTAGGTGACTATAATATACCAAGAGGGTTATATCCCGTTAAAAATAATAAATAAATAAATAAAAATTCTAGCGTGAACATAACCCGTCATTAAGCACAATCTAAAGGATTATCAATATCCACTGGTGGGAAAAAGATCATCGTCAAGTATCAAAAGACCAGGAGCGACGAAAATTGAAACAAGACACACGTTGCTTGCGAACAGGTTGCAACGTGGAAGGGCGAGCCAGGTAGATCGATGAGAAAGGGGAAACAAGAAAAGAGTGCACGTGCAACAGAAATACAGAGACTCTATCGCCCAACGAGACTTGGCGCTCGTGCACGCTTACGTAGCGTGGCTCGCGGAGCTTTCGGCTAGCAGCGTGGCAGCGTGGAAGCGCGTTTTTCCGCGGCTTTACTGATTGGTCCACCTTGGAGGCTGCGCGTCCGGGCATGTTTGATATTGGCCAGCGCAGCAGAGGACCAGCGAACCCTTATGCCTCGCTATTGGCGGGGGGCGGAGCTAGCCGAAGCTTTCAGGAAAGCTCGCACCCCATCTCCCTCTAACCTGGTCCCTCACCTGCTCTCCCACCCTCTCCGCCCAACCACCCCCTGACCGTCCACGTTCGTTCTTCGCCTCTAACGTTCCAGCCCCTACCAAACCGTGGATTCCACGACGAGCCAAGGCTGCCTGCCTAGGCACGAAGACTCTCGCGCAATTTGGGTCACAATACCAGCAAGCTTTTTCCCTGCTATCGAAGATTTCCCTGCCCGCCCTTAGATCCAACCCACCCCCACGTATCCTCGCGTGCAGCGCCTCACGTGCCACGCATCGAACAATCGCCGCGGCCAATCACTCGTCTCCATTTATGCCACCAGCGAACTTCGCCAGGACGAGGACGACCCTCGAAGTGGACAGCTGAATGTGGAGGAAAAAACCACGCTGCTCGAACCACTGCGCCGGGGGTAGGTCGTTTTCCATAACAGTCCCGTTATTTTTTTACCTTCGGCCTGGTGCATCCGCAGCTCGTGTCGGATATTCAACAAGGTATCGTTCGACTGGTGATAATAGTTTGCATGCTCTCGGTATCGAGAATTATACGTGGACGATGTTTTCCCCGGGGTGGGGGACGGTACCAGTTTAAGAGCGCGAAAGAAGCAGAGTGGACGGGAGCCTCGCAACCCCGTGGAAACGAGGAGGGCCAAGGATTCGGTGCGAGCGCGGAACTAGTGGCTTTTCCTGAAGGTTCTTAATAAATATATTAGCAGCCCGGGTAGCTCCGAGCAAACCAGCCCGCTCCCTCCTGGGGGTGAGATTTTAGCTTCCGACACCGCAAAGTATGCTTAAGATAATCAAGCTTGTCAATAATGTAAGGTACGGCCGAGGAAACAAGCAGGCAAGCTCTGTGTAATCTTGCTTGTGCTCTGTACCTTCTTCTACCCCTTCCTAGAAAAATTTCTGCCGCTTGTTCTTTTATCAACGAGGCTGCGCCTCGTTTTTCTGCCGTTCCACATCCCCCCGTTTCGCACGACTTTGCCACTCGCATTTTATCTGTTCCTTGAAAGGAAATTTAAGGAAAACTGGCTCGCCTAATGGCTATGGGAAATGAAATTGTCACAGGGAAGCTATGATATCATATATATAATTGTCGGTAAGACAGAAAATCTCCTACGTCCTTTCTTATTATATTCCATATTTTAACACATTTCAAATCATTAACTTTATCGCACGCGACACAGCCCCGTTGAAGTCCCGGGATGGGAAATCTTGAGGAAAGATGGGGCAATGTTGAGAAACTTTCCCGCAGAATGATCCCTAGTTTGAAGGAAAGAATAATGGAGTTCCCAAACCTAATCGCCGATTCAGCTGTTTTATTCGTCCCTTCGGTCTAATCACCAGGGACCTCCACCCCCTGTTTCCCTTAATTCCTCGTTGCTGTCGCAGTTGCTTCCTCTCTTGGCCAACGGGGCAGGCCGCTTAATTTTGATTCACCAGCGATTCGTGTACGGTCTGGTTAGCCGTGCGCATATTTTATTCACCGGCGCGAGGGAACTTTTGTCGTGGCCTGTAAATTTCCCTTCTCGCGGGTGGCGGCGACGGGAAGGAAGGGGTAAAAAAATCTACAAGCCCGACGTCGGCGACGGGTCGCTCATTAATTTCTAATGAAAGAGCCGCGCGACCGGTGTCGTCCCGCAAACGACGCTTAATAAACCGATGACGCTGTACTTTCTAAATCGGGCTAATCAAATTCCGCGCACGCCGGCCAGTTATCGAAAGAAAGTTGGCGGGAATAGGGACGGGCGAGGGTTTCCCTTTGGCTCGTTAAATATGCTATAAAAGTAACGTGGAAGTCTATTCTCCCGTATGGCCTGTAGACACGAAGTTTCAAGTAGTTCGGAAGTCACTGGGGGAACGAACGAATCGAGACTTCGTTATCTTTCAGGATAATCGAATTCCCTCGTCGAATCACTTTGGACGGGCCGGAATTATTTAAATCAATTATAAAAGTGTATTCGATTAGCGGGATAATTCAGTCTGTTCGCCGATTCTTCGCGTTTAGTTAATCAGCTTTCAAACGAACTACCAGGATCCAGATAATATGACTTTCATTTCGATACACTTGTGATTAGAAACCTTGAAACTGTGATTGGTGTTATAGATAACAAGTGAGTTTGAATTTACTGGATGTTTATGGGATAACACAGTTCTTTTTTTTTTACTGTGAATGTGTAATGTACTTCCGGTTACATGCTACTAGAATAAGTTCTCGCTAGTTCTCGCAGCCATGATGCTTTCTATACAAACAAGTTTCATTCTTTCTTTAAATGCATTTACTAGCATCTAAGGCAGGTTCTGCTAAGTATACCTTACTAACGAGTCCACTAGCAAACCCAGGACAAAACTCACTTGTTCTTTTCTTTCATCTAACATTCTATCTTTAAAATCCTACAAAAGGATATTTGATTGACTAAATTACTCGATGTGTCTGAATCAGCCATTAGTGTAGGTAGGCATCGATATAATTCAAAATGGAAAACGCTATTCGCGTTGTCTGTCTGCGAGGCTCATTTCCATACCTCCCTTCTTTCGGGCGCTATTTAATAAACGCGAATAGTACGTAATATTCGGTTCGAGACGCTGGTTCATAATCGAAAAGGAAGAACTGCCTGCCGGGAGCCGTTTCGCATAGAAATTCCCTCGCAGGTGGGTTTCGGGAATCGAATTATTCCAGTTAGGCGTTTCACGTTGGGCTTGCAGAAGATTTTCAGCGCAGCATTCTTGGAAAATTACAACGGAGAAGTTCGGAACATTTAAAGGGGCCCCGGAGAACGTGTAATAGCACGTATAATACGAAAGTTCGAAAGATCCGCCCAGCGTTTTGGATCAAACTTCTAATGGCAGTTGGCACTCATCTTTCAGAAGCGATTTCAGTCGAGACAAGTTACATTAAGGTAACCCATAGAGGTGTACCATTTCATACATCCTTGAGTAGGGAGTTATACGATGGAGCCAGGGCTCCTCTAACGTTCCTTCACCTATTTCCACTCGCTGATGCTCGACGTCTCTCTTAACTTTGCGAAATGCTATTTTGCCAAATTCACTTGCCGACCAGTCGCGACCTTTACGGCAACGGGTGCCAATATCGTTCCTTGCAGAACGCAAACCTGGCCAGGCTGCGACTTCCTATGATTCTATGTCAGGGGGGACGTTTATGTGAGTAAAATCAGTGTAGAGTACATTCTTTGTTGCATGGTTCCTGCATGGGCGTGTAGCCTTTTAATGGCTCTTGAACTTTTGGTATAAGATAAAACTACTTGCAAACGTTACTATCTTCAATAGTGTCTGTGAAATTATGGTACAACAGGACGTAAATGTTTGGTAAGATGGTATAACAGTGTTCATAAAAGTGTGTGATATTTTATTAAAACCACGGGACGATTTTCGAAGCTGTCGATGTTATTGAAAAATATTTCAGACAAAAGTTTAATGGATTTGAGACACAACTATAACTGTTTATAGAGTATTCCCACAGGACTTATGTACATACCGCCCATATACTACTTAAACACTATTCATATACTCCTTCCACACATTGTATGCACTATACTCACACTGCTAACACAATACCCCTTTATTATTTGCACATTATTCACACATCTCCTATATCTCATGGTCAAAACTATCGATAGTAGCAGGTTCCAACAATGCTTCATACCCACAAAAGAATAAAAATTTATTTTCAACCCAGTTACAATGTCGTGGCAAACGCAAAATCGATCTGCAACTTTGTTTCAATTCCGCGGAATCTTGCAACCGATTTGCAACTTTGTTGTGCTTTTGGGAGTGGTAAAAAGGGGCTTTCAAATTTAGTTCAACTTCTGGAGAGGTCAAGCCGGTTTGCCACTTTATTGTAAATTCAGGAGAAGCAAAACTGGTTTGCAACTTTAATGCAGTTTCAGAAGAGGACAAAAACAGATTTGCTGTTATGCTGTACTTTAGGAGAAACGCACCATGAAATGGTACAGGAATGTTGAAAGCAGAAATCCTTCACTATTTTCCAATTGTAAAATTTCTATATATTCTTCTGTACAAGTTTAGCTTTCTTCCCATGTCCCTCCCAATATTTCAAGCATTTTAAACAATGATGAAAGATTCCGTACATATATGGACTAAATGTTCGTGCGTCGTTTTTCTCAAATTAAGAATACGGGTTATGTCATTCGACAACATACATCCCTGAATGTCCCATTGCAGCCGACTTGTACGAGATGTATGCAAATTCATGAAACTGGTCCAAAAATCCTTGGTGTTGTTCTTGTGTCCTCATTCATACATACAACCCCCCAAGGGCAATATGCAGCCAGAAATTAGAACAGGTCCTACAGTATGAGTCTAGTTGTTTTTAGCAAAATTAATTGAACTTCACTGTACACATTTACACTTTTGGAATTTGCAATGTTAGTCGAATCCTTGTATTTTGTACTTGAAGACTTTGAATTTGGGTTCTTGCATTAGGAGTTGAGATTCTTTTCCCTCAAGTCGCATATATACTGAAACATTGTCGTATTATTATTGCGTTATTGTCGAAATGATGCATTGTCAAATTTGATGCATTAACACAAATTTTTTGTTTATACATTTCTAAGAAATTTAGTCTTGCAGTTACCTCTATTGTTCTTCCACATCACTAGAGTAACTGTGTTCAATTTATTACATTAACAAGGACGTATTAACCGAATAGTTTATAAACTTGTACAAATTATTACTCATTTGCCATTTCAGAATATTAATAAAAAATTGAATGGTTCCATTAATAAATAATGCTTGGTGTGCTTTATGCCTGGTATATATTGGTAGAATGCGTTTTTGAGGATAAAAATTTTAATTGCAAGCCATAATTCAATTTAGCGGTAGGTAGAATATTAATGAGACTTTCATAACTTTTTAAAGTGGTACGATATGAATATTAATTTTCAGAGGGATTTCGTGCTCGTCACGGTTGTGTAGCTTTATAAATCATCCTATCAACTATAAATTACGAATTTTTTCGTGGATTTAACAGATGAAGTTCAACGAGGACTGAAGTAGGCAAGTGCAATTTATGTGACTTATATTTAATACCGTACTATGCCCATGTTCGTGATATTTTAAAAATTTTCATCTGAAAACTAACTGACGTACATACTAAATTACTGCACAAATTTCCTTCTATAAGACAAGTTCCAAAAAAGGAAAACATCAGAGGTGATTTCAAGATTACATTAATTAATTAATAACCTATGAATCATTCAAAATCTATTTCTTTTAGATATTAGTAACTAAACCGGTCTGTTCTAAAAAATAACTAAAATGAGAGCTCTGAAAGGTACATCTCACCCTCAATTAAAAACTAGCAAAAGAAACACGAGAAAACGTCTAAAATCCTCAATTACAAATTGGTAACATCGCATTCTCTGCACCATAAAATTGTTACATTCTTCGACTCATGACAAATATCAAAAACTATAATCACTTCCTCCCCCAAAACCATGTACGATTCGTTTAACCTGAATATTCCTGACATGTCACCTGACGATATCGAGAAAGGTACATGTTTCTCGAGTAAATGCAGCGTTCTCGAGCACCATCAAAGATTGATCAATCAGATCCACGTATCCGTGGATTTCCGTCCTCCTAAGAAGCTGAACACGAAAAGTCAGTAATCCGCCTCAGACTGAAGCAGCGAAGCTCCTGAAATCTCGCGACTTGACATTAGAGGGTCCAAAACGTCTGGTGCTTTCATCCCTGTACTCAGGGGCTACTAATGCCACGTGTCATCCGACCGCGCCAGATTTCTTTTCGCATAGGTGTTCATATCTGCTCAGGTCCAGTATCTGCCTCGAGGGAGTTCTCGGCGGTCACCGATTACTTCCTCCGCGTAAGGAAGTAATCATAAAACAGCGTCCCATTAGTACATGCGTCGACAGTATATAGGGCAAGCCGCGCCGCTAAGAAGCATAATTTCCCCATTTAAACGCCGCTTTATCGGGAATGTTTTAATCGTTGCACGTGATACCGCGGAGCGTATGCCGCTTTTAACTGAGCCCTCGCGTATACATCCAGTGTTACGTCCCGTGATAAACCTTTTTAAATGAAATAAAGAAGGGGGAGATTTACGTGAGCGCGTATTATTTAAAGGTACGAAGCGGACCTCCATGTACACTCGTGTTTAATTGATGCATTTTCATCGAGCTGCAGGCTAGTTCTAGGAGCCTGGAGTGATTGTTATGCAGGCTATTATAGCTGGGAGAATGCAAATATTGTGACATGGAAGGCATGCTACTTTTAAATATTAAGCTTCCTAATACTATGTGGTGGTGGGTGTTTTTTCAATTTTTGTTGAGATGGAGGAATAAAGGACAGAGACATAAAGAAATTGAGGGTTTTAGAAGATCATGGTGTCGATTATTATAAATATTAATAATATATCGATGGATTTATTCCACTGTGATATTAGATTGCAGTTGGTTACAACTCCAAATACAAATGGTTACATTTGATTAAATCAGATAGATACAGAATGCAGCAGGAATCTGTCAGAGTAAGTAGTATAACCTGATTATGGTCAGCCGCAGCTCAAGAACATATCTATGAAAGAAGATATTAATATACCAATACACGTATTTCTGAAATCGGCGAAGCACTACTAGAGAATGCAAACTGTGTTTTGCAATGAAATTTTCTTAATGGATTTACTGGAGTATTTTCGAAACTATTCATAATATAGGAAAATATTCTAGATAAATGTCGAATGATTTCAGGGAAGGCATAACCGCATGTAAATAGTTTTTTATTTTGTAGATGGAGATGTAGAGGAGATATTAATTACATTTAGAGAATTAAATTTGTCTTTCTAATATCATATCCGGAAGCTTCCTGTTTGTAGTATTGAAATTACTTTTTGTTGTAGTTATAATTGGTCTCCCGCGGGTGTAACGTAGCTATTTCAAATTATCGCACCTTTTTCCAGGCGGGCAAGCTATGCAAACATCATTCTATGGAAATTTATGCGATTATACATACAGGTACGCATGAATTACGGAATTTATGCGCGTGTCGATAGCAGTAAACTACACCTTCCCTGTGGAATTTCTTATTAAGCTGAAACGCGGCAACATGCCAGTTCTTTCTGAATACGAATTGCAAGTGCCCGTCTTTCAACAAAAACGCGGTAAAATTATACATTTGGCGCTTTTAAAAACTGCGAGTCATGGAATTTTTATAGTTTCGTAAAATTCTATTTAAAACAATTCTAGTTTTATTCATTTCAAATAATGATTAATACTGCACACTTATGCAGCCATATTATGAAACTTAAATACTCTGCGGAATTATTCTAACAATAAGTCGGATATGAATTTATAAATAAAAGTGTACATTTTAAAAGAAGGAATAGAAAACTCTTAAGAACTATTTACTCCACTTTTTTCAAAGTGGTAAACTAGTTGGGGTTCTAATTATGTATGTAAATTATTTGATTCTGCACATCGAAAATAGTACAAAAAAATGAAAGATTGTTATCAATGGTTTTATCATTTTTACCGTGTTTACTTTTATTTCATTCAAATAAATACTACACGTTTCTAATTCTTGATATCATTTTTTGATATTCAAAACTATTTTATGCAGTAAGTAGATCAAAATCGTTAAAAACCACCCCCTTGAACTTTCATTCGTAATAAATTCATATAATTTCAAGACTGACAAAAAGTTAACCATTAAACATAATTATTGCAGGTGAAGGAGGAATGTAGAATATTCTGTTTAACACATAGTGTTCTGTCTGAGCGTGTTCTGAATGGAGTTATCAATGTTAGTACGTACAGACTGTGCTGAAACTGCTGGCTATAATCCCACCGGCCCTTTCTCCTCCTTCTTTAGGTCACCGATTAACTTGAAGTGAATTTCGTTCCGACCTAACGCGATTTTTATCAGGCTTTTCATTAAAGGCTGGAGCCCCGCTTAAATCGATGAAGATGGAGGCGACGTAATGCTTGCAAATTTATTTCGAACAGTTTTAAATCTTCACGACGGGCGTAATTAGTGTAAAGGAAACGAATCTTACTTCAGGAGTGTCCTATCGTCGAAGATTAATAGGCAAAAATAAGGCGTGAAGAATTACATGTACAAATTTATATATTCTAAGATGTTAGAGTATATATTACTGTAGTTTTTTGCATATTAGAAGTAATGGAAACACTTTTCAATTTCAAATATACTTGTGATAGCAATAAGAAGGATATTTCGGTGGCTTACTGCTCAAATATTATATATCCACTTTTTGTGACATTGTGGAATTGTGTCTTTCTTGAATTATAAAGTACCCTTGTATTTTTAAATCTTTTATCTCGAAAACGCTAAAAGTGGACATACAATATTTATGTAGCAAGCCATCTATTTAAAAATACAATTATATTTGCAATATCAGTAGGTAGAAAGTGTAGTCCATTTGTATTGCAGGAAATTTCTTAAATGAACTTAAAATCTAATCTCACGCAGGCTCCACACAATTTTGAAAATAATACACGTGATGAATGCCACACTATGCAAATGTGTCACCAATTTGTACAATAAGAAATACTAGAACCGTGAAAACTGTAAGTGAGTAAAGGAAAGAGGTCAGTATATGGTCAGACGCGCAGTGTCATCACTATTTAGAAGCATCGTTGCATCCTTTTGTACCTTTCAGTGCGCGTACGTTCGTCAAAATTGATTCCGTGAAGGATTAATTAGATTAATTGGAGTCTCACATCGATGAAAAAATAACTGTCAATTCTATTTAATATTCTTAACCTATCATTAATTTCCAATGTGTCTGTTCCATGAAATACAAGATGGCTTTTCAAATCACAATAACTCATAAGAAAATCACCTCAATATAATTAATATATTCTCGACAAATTCCTCTGAATAATGTCAGTACTTTTATAGTAAATAGCAGAATACCTATACCAAAAATATTAATAAACTTTCATAACGAAAGATGAAAGGTTACTTAACGCATAAAGGATTAGAAACGACAGGTATATAGGCAGCATACCTTCGTTGCACGCATGTCTAGTTGTTATTTTACGCCTGGGAGCAAAAAGTAAGTAAGCTACGTCTGTTAGAACGAAAAGGTGGGGCCCTGCGGAAGGGTAGTGGTTCCATTCAGTCTATTTGGGCTATGTAATGATCTCATTTGTTGTTCGCTTGACTGTAGGGCGCTTAACCCAATTAGCACGTCATAGCCTTACTCTTATGTACTTATCTACCCGCCTATCTATTTCCTGGGAAAAGTGTACACATGTAAGTACCGAGTCACCTATGTATATATTACACCGGAAATGTGAAATGACAGTCTCCACATGCCCTCGTTAATTTAATTAATTTTGGGTCGCACGTATTACGGAACATGATTACCGAAATGAAATTATAATAATTAGCTGCACCCGGGGGAACGACGATGTTTCTTTTTCCTATTTCGACGTGCCTTTGCCCCTTGTTCTGCCCAAAACGTGGCAGTCACGCGAACTCCGTGAAACTGAATGATTAATAGGAAATGGATTGTGGTGATTATGCCTGCTGGTTGTTTTAGCAATTAATGACGTTTAATAATGAAGCCGATGAATTAACGTTTCGTTGACAAAGGCGAGGAAAGCTTGCAAAACTCGATTACTTGGCCACGTAAAGTGACAAGTTGTTAGCAGGTTTCAATTTCTCCTAACCCAGGAATTTTAATATAGATGCTTTATATGTTGATCGTTAACTTCTATAGTAAACGTTATGTAAAACTGAAACCTTTCTGTAATTATTCAGACGGGACAAAGTGAATATCATAAAGTTTGCAAGGTTTCATTGCGAATGTATTCATGATATCGATGTGTGTCTTATTCTTTTCCAGCTTTCACTATTTGTAGAAGCATTTCGTCCGATTTAAAATAATAAATCTCATATTTCTTATTTGAGTAATTCTTAGTTGAGTATTTGATCCCATACATCCAGAATCACATAAAATTGCTAACAACCTTTTAGACTTTTTCAAATCTGTTACTGATCTTAGCAATTTTTAAAATACGCCCACAGAATAATGTACAGATATATTAACTACTGCAATTATACTTCGAATCTCGCCCTCGAGATTACAAGTGTAGTACCATTTATCCTACCTACTAACAGTCACGGTTTCAGAGTTTTAAACCTAAAAATCTGGGCTCCCGGCCCCTCCGGCCCTGGCGCCCTCCGGCGGCCCGACTCGTCATAACGTTTTTTCGTGCCGAAGCAGTCACGTCGTGAGTTTCTTCGATCAAAATTTTTCTTTCGATTATTAGGATTATTTAAGGAAAAATATCGGTGTGCATACCAGAAAGAAATGGGTAAGCACAAGGAAAAGTCCTCGAGGGGCGATAAGGATGATAGACTGTTGAGGAGATTAAAAAAGCTGGAAAGAAAGTTAAAAAGGAGAACAGATTATGTGACGTCTATACGCGCTTTTGTTTCTGATAATGATGGCGCAATTTCAGACAGCGAAATAATGACAGACGAAAATATGTCGAGACCGCTGGATTTATCGAGCTATACAGGTGAGTTTTGATGGGTAATTCCTACATTTTTCCTGTAAACGCTGAGGTTCTGCGAGACATAACACGATGGCGTATGATTATTGCGATCGAACTTATACGTGAGATAAGTCTATGATCGACATAATATTTACGGTTGAGCTTACACGAGAGGTAAGACATGGCCGAAGTATATCTACAATAGCGGGCCTTCACTGAGGTCCCGTTTGCCTTCTACAGGGCCTCGGATCCAGGAGACGGTAAATGCAGCTCCCGCCTCAAGCAGAACTCGTGCGCTCCCAGTAGTAACATCTGTTACCGTGGTGGGGAGACAAAATGAGGCCTCTACTTCGAACACTACCCCTTTGGAGCAGCCACAACACATTGAGGTAGCTGATGTTATACCCTTAGACGAGGAGATTTTATCAATAATTGGCGAAACTCCACAATCAAAAGAAGGTGAGTTAAAGCTCTCGCCTCATATTTCATTGCGATGGGCTGTCTGGCTCAAAGAGGGTCAGAAGAAAGACGTGAAAGAGGCCCTCTTAAAGAAGCATGTGAGGAAGGGTGCCTGCTTCTTGGAAGCACCAACGCTGAACCCAGAGGTCGCAGCATCGTTGAACGACAGCTCGCTGAAGAGGGACAAATATTTCTGCAAGACGCAAAATTTAGTGGGTTCTGCCTTATCGGCTTTGGGTAAGGTCATCGATCCTTTACTTACTCAAAAAAGAGAAGATATCGATCTAAGAAAGGCAATTGAAGGACTGTGGGAGACATCCCAGCTCCTTGCAGAGGTGTATAGGGGACAAACAATGGCCCGAAAATCGTGTATTATACCCAGCTTAAACAAACAGGTGGCATCGGTGCTGGAGAAAACTATTGCAGACGAGTTCCTATTTGGAGAGAAGCTCGGCGAAAAATTGAAAGAGGCTAGGTCGGTTGACAAGGTAGGACAAGGAATGAAGTCACAACAGTCGCTGAAAAAGCACACGCCGAACTACAACCAGGGAAACTCGAAACGCCCGTCTGCACTGAGGCCAATGGTACAGACGGGTTCAAGGATGGGTTTTATACCGAAACCTTCGCAGCGAATACCACGCAATCGTTTCGCATCTGTGCAGCAAGCGCAGAGACCCCATCGTCCAGCACCCAACGGACAAAAGAACTCGAAGCAGGAAACCCGTTAGAGGTAACTAAGATAGCAGGTAGACTAAAACTTTTTACAAAGCGATGGATGGAAATCACTTCAGACAGCTTTGTCTTGGAATGCATTCGGGGTTATAAGTTACCCTTCACATCCGAGATCACTCAGTCATCGCTACCTCCTTCGCACACCTGGTCTCAGAGGGAATCTCTGGAAATTAGAAAGGAAATAGATAGTTTAATGCGGAAAGGTGCAGTAAAACCTTGTGAACCAGTCGATGGTCAATTTATTTCCAATGTATTCCTGGTGCCAAAACCTGATGGCTCAAACAGGCTCATAATTAATTTGAAGGAGCTAAATGAGTTCTTAGATCCAGTCCATTTTAAAATGGAAGATCTTCGCACGGTATGTAAGCTAATGTGGCCTGACGCATACCTTGGTTCAATCGATTTGAAAGACGCCTACTTCCTCATCCCATTACATAAAAAGTGTAGAAAGTTTGTAAGATTTTTGTTTGACGATCACTTATATGAGTATACCTGCTTACCATTTGGCCTGTGTACGAGTCCATGGATATTCACGAAAGTAATGAAGCCAGTGGTTAGCCATTTACGTTCAAAGTCGCATCTGTCAGTCATATACCTCGATGATATCCTATGCCTGGGGAAGGATGCGGAATCTTGCAATGAAAATATTCAGACAACGATAGATCTCCTTACGTCGTTGGGATTTATGATTAATTATAAGAAAAGTGATCTTACGCCAAATACAAGGTGTAAATACCTTGGGTTCATAATAGACTCGGAAAAATTTGCGATTGAGTTAACCCAGAAAAAACGGGAATATTTGAAAAATATGGTGTCTCTCTTTCTCAAGAGGCAACGATGTAGGATTAGGGAGTATGCACAATTAATTGGTTCTTTAGTAGCGGCTTGCCCAGCTGTGGAGTATGCAGCGTTGCATTGCAAATTACTAGAAAGAGCTAAATGTCAAGCTCTTGAATATAGCTTTGGAAATTTCGATGTAACGGTAACACTACCGAACTATATAAAACCAGATTTGGTATGGTGGCATCAGAGATTAGATAATTCAGTAAGAGTTATACGGTCCGCGTCTTATAGAAGGGAAATTTTTTCCGACGCCTCTCTGACAGGATGGGGTGCCTTTTGTGAGGGAAGGACGGCACATGGGTTATGGAAGGAAAAGGAAACAGAATTGCATATTAACTCCCTAGAGCTAATGGCAGCGTTCTTGGCGCTAAAATGTTTTGCTACAGACCTGACGGATTGTGAAATTCTGCTCAGGGTTGATAACACAACAGCTAAAGCATATATAAATAAAATGGGGGGCACTCAGTTTCCTCAATTGCATACCTTAGCGGCAGATATTTGGAATTGGTGCGAGACCCGTAGGTTATGGATCCATGCTGCGTACATACCATCTCGCGAGAATACTGACGCAGACTTCTTATCACGGATAAAGAATACTGATACCGAGTGGGCGTTGGCCGAATATGCCTTCCATCTTATTGTGCGACGTTTTGGGTCACCGTCTATTGACCTCTTTGCTTCACGTGCTAATGCAAAATGCCCTGTCTATTGCGCTTGGGAGAGAGATCCAGATGCAATGAACATTGACGCGTTTACAATAAATTGGAGGAATAGGGATTTCTATGCGTTCCCTCCTTTTGCGGTGATTCCTAGAGTTCTTCAGAAGATTCTGAACGAAGGAGCGTCTGGTGTGGTTGTGGTCCCGCTTTGGACAACGCAACCATGGTTTCCATTGTTCCAGAGGTTACTAACCTCGAACCCACTGATTTTTAAGTATAATCGTGATCTTTTGGTGTCTCCTTGCAGGAAACGGTACCACCCTCTCAAGCTTACCCTGGTTGCAGCGAGGTTATCAGGAGCTCACTTTTGAGGAAAAACATTCCAACTGCATCATTGCGTATTATGATCGCCTCATTGGCAGGAACAACAATTAAGCAATATAATACAGCATTAAAGGAATGGTGGAGCTTCTGTCAAGAAAGAAGCTGGGACCCGCTGGAAACTACACATTCGGCGGTGCTAGAGTTCCTAGCCAAAAAATTTGAAGAGGGAGCCTCCTACGGAACGCTCAATTCCGCAAGAGCCGCTATTTCGTTGATCGCGTCAGAAAACCTTACTCATAATGTATATATATCCCGTTTCATGAAAGGAATATTTCGTTTGCGACCGAGTACGCCTCGTTATGAAACAACATGGGACGTAAGTCCGGTCTTAACAAAAATGAGCAATCTGTTTCCCCTGGAACAGCTGTCTTTACGACAATTATCTTATAAAACGATCATTCTGTTAGCCCTTGCTACAGCTCATAGAGTTCAAACCTTTTCTCTCATCTCGGTAGAGAATATCACTGTTTTGGCGCACGGTGTAAGGATTAAAATCCCTCGACTTATTAAAACATCGAGACCGGGGGCGCCGCAGCCAGTATTATATCTTCCATTTTTTGTCAACAAACCTGAACTTTGTGTAGCTAAGGCTGTCCTAAGGTATGTGGAGGCTACTAAGCGTATTAGAAAGGAAGAAAGGTTATTGTTTATCTCTTTTCGCAAACCACATGGGCCGGTATCCAGCCAAACGCTGAGTAAGTGGATCAAGGTAGTTCTTTCCGAGTGTGACATAGACGTGTCTTTTACAGCACATAGCACGAGGCATGCGTCGACCTCGAGAGCGTCGGAAAAAGGGATAAGCATAGACCTGATCAAAAAGACAGCTGGTTGGTCAAAAAATTCAACTGTATTTGCTAATTTTTATAAGAGGCCAATCATATTCCAAGATACTGACGAGTTTGCGTCAGCGGTATTAACAGGCTAAGCAAACTTAAGTATTACCAAAAATATGGGGTCATAATTAGAAAGCTAAAATAATTTTTACGTTGAGTTCAAATATGTCATACACTTATATTCACATATTAATAATATATTTAAAAAAAAAAAAAAAAAAAAAAAAAAATTATGTTATGCTCTAAAAAGCTACACTTGTAATCTCGAGGGCGAGATTCGAAGTATAATTTAACGATCAAACGAACTTACCTGTATGTGAAGTTCGATCGTAATTATAGGAGAATCTCGCCCGAGATGATTACAGTCCCACCCAGGGAAGATACCCAAAGAAATGTTGTAATTTCTTTTACCCAGTAATTTGTACAAACAATTTTGTTTTTTATTTTTTATTTTAAAGGCTTTAAACGATATGACGAGTCGGGCCGCCGGAGGGCGCCAGGGCCGGAGGGGCCGGGAGCCCAGATTTTTAGGTTTAAAACTCTGAAACCGTGACTGTTAGTAGGTAGGATAAATGGTACTACACTTGTAATCATCTCGGGCGAGATTCTCCTATAATTACGATCGAACTTCACATACAGGTAAGTTCGTTTGATCGTTAAATAATATTTAGCAGGGTGTGATAGTTCTGGACGCTTTCTTCACAATGCTCCTACATATTCCACTATAACTGAATATTTTTACTTACAACGTTATTTTATAGTCCTAAAAGGTGATAAAATAAAGCTACAAACTTGCAAAAGGATACGTGCAATACTTGTTTCAATACTTAAGTTTTTTGCAGTGGTCACACTAGTGATCCGTTAATATAATAGAATGTATAGTAGATTTATTTATCCATTATTTTAGAAGGCTGTGTTAATTAAAGTAACTTTTTCTTTGACCGTCATGTTAAACATCCCAGACATTTAGTGGCAGTTATATCTAAAATTCCTACATCTAATCCTTCAATTGAAGTACAAAGTTTTCCTCCAACCTGTAGTACAAAAAGCTTCGTACCACCAAGTTTAACAAGAAAGTCACGCCCACGTTATCAATTTCACCGGAAAAAACGCTTGGTAATAGAGTTAGTAAAGCAGACTTTATGTACTCATCATTTATAACCTTCAGCAAGCCTGGGCCAGACATTTGTTCCTCCTTCCACGGTGCGAACCTAAACACAGCCCAGTATGAAAATAAATAATTCCTCCATCTTTTACTCTCCTTTTCCATGGAAACCGCTTATTTACTAAATAACGAATCCGCCAATACCAAGCCCCATTTATCCAATTTAAATTAATAAATTCTCTACTCGAACATTCTCAAGACTGTCGTTTCAGGCTCGGCTTCGCCGAACAAAGCTGCGCGTGTATTTGTTTAGCACACGCGGGATGGACACGCGGCGGTGCCACTTTTGAGATTTGCATTCCAGATGAAGATTTTTATGCGATTCGTATTGCAAACACGAGGAGGGAAGAAAGTGCGGTAATGCCCGACGGGCTGGCAAAGAAAGGAGGAAGACAGCAAATGAGTGAGTGAGTTTTATGTTTTATGCCGGGCGTAATGTTCCAGGATTAGCATAGTACACGATTGTAAAACCTCCCTGGCGGGATGCAGAAGCCGCAGAGGAGGCATCTCCGCTTCCACTATCTGCAGGCTTGCCCTTAACGTCCCAGTTTACCATGTTTTTCGCGGCTGCGAAATTATTTTCAGAATTTCCCTGGTTCCTTGCCCCCTCCCCCGTCGCCACTACCCTCTAGTTCGACTCGCACGAATATAACCAACCGAACATGGAGAGAGAGTCGAGTTCGCGCCGAAGACGCGAAACCACGAGAAGAGAATTCTTCTGCGGTATCGCGCGGGATTAGTAAGTAGAGGGAAATCCTTGAAATGCGAGGGGGTTGCCGAGCTTGGATACGATGGAGGAAAAGTGAAAATATCCGAGCCGCGGCGTTGGTGCTGGGATGCTCGAAGGAAAATTTAAAAGTTTACTTTTACCTGTCGATATAAATAATGCTAGCGATAGAGTTGTCACTGGGGGATGTCTAGCCTATTTCGCAGAATTCAAGTCACTCGAATTGTTAGACCACGTTCACTTACTCAAGCTCACAAAAGTTATAGCCACCGTGTGTACGAAAACAAGGTATAATTGAAACTCGCAGAGGTAACAGCATCGACAGCAGGACGTTTAATACGTTTGATCGTTTGGCTCGCAGTAGCACCATCCAAATTCTTGACAGGAAGAAAGCAGTTGGCTTGCTGGGCAGAGAGGAAGAGGCAGCGTATCGCGTATCAGTGATCCGAGACACGAGTGAGAAATTTCCTCTAATTCGGGTCAATGAGAAATGGACATCCGGTAGGCAGGCAGGGAGTCGAAGCTCGTATAGGGTATCGTATCGTATCGTATCGTATCGTATCGCATCGGATCGCTATCGTATCGCTGGGAGCATCGCGTGGTGCGGCCGCACGCGCGTCCGCTTTATTGTTCCACGGAAAAAGAAAACGAGGGGAGGATAGCGCGGAGCCACGGAGGCAATCTGCGACCGGAAATTTAAAAAGTTGCGCAAATACACAGGCCACAGGGGAGCTAGATGGGAGCCAAGGGGATGCGGCGGCAAAAGGGGTTGGTTAGTAGGTTCCTGGCTACGGAACAGAGAGGGAGTTCCAAGTATACTTGGAAGGTTACGCTCGCGAAATTACGTAGTTGCG
Organism: Andrena chrysosceles; assembly: GCA_963855975.1. Classification (NCBI taxonomy): domain Eukaryota; kingdom Metazoa; phylum Arthropoda; class Insecta; order Hymenoptera; family Andrenidae; genus Andrena; species Andrena chrysosceles. The sequence goes on along the minus strand of OY979767.1, from coordinate 106,472,695 downwards.
AGCAATTCGCATCCGAATGACTCGCGGATGATCAAAGCACGCTTGCATGTTAGAGGTTGATATCCTTCACTGATACTCCCGCGGAAGATGAAGAAAGTTACTCTCGGTTTCTTTCGTGTTGCAAGCCTGACAGGGGCATGGTTGATGGCTCGAAATGGATGCAGATACCATCGGGAGGTTCGCGGAAACTCGGGCTACGCTCCTTCGCGGAATAAAGAGATTAACGGCTATTTGGAAGGAAGCGGCGCTATTTTCTGATTCGCGGGCAAGTGAAGTGATCTGTAAAGGGGCGCGACGCGAATATTGTTTGCGGTTTGTTTTCGGTTCATGGAGGGTGAAACCGTTGGGTGAAGGGAGGCACATGTCCTTTTGTTTCTGTGAAAATCATAGTTGAAAACTGTGGGGGAAGAATTCGATTGGGGACTTCGGTAACTTTCTTCGTTTTCCACTCAAGTGTTTCACATCACCCGTCATTTTATTTTGTATTAATTCAATGTATTAATTATTGTGTTACTGAGGTATTCTCGTTTGGAGGTGTCAGTTTTAAGCGATTTTTGGGATAAAGAATTATCGGATTATTATACATCAAGGAACTTTACTTGCATTATCATAACTTCTCAGCTTATGTTGGCCAACTATACTTCATCCCATTTACCGAGTATCACCCATTGTCTAAGTCCTGAATCCTTTTCTCCATACTCTACGGAGTCTTCTCTAAAGCATTATCCCGCGAGCTATTACTTCCTAAAAGTTTCCTGCTGGGAAAAATCGTATTTCAGTGGCACGTTCGAAAGTAATTTCACTCTTAATCAGCCGAACTTTAAATACAGCTATAACGTCCATAGTGGAGTTCCAGACCAGGGTAACGCGATTTCAGCTCCACAATGCCTTCATTGCCGTATCGGCGCCGCTAACAAATGCATGCGTGGGTGGAATTATTGCCAATAAATCTTTGCGATATCGCTCCCGTATTCTTATTGTTTTAGCTGCCCCTCCACCTACAGTTACGGTGATAGAGAAATGAATTGTTATTCAATAGCGCAAAACGTAAGGAAAAACGACACGGGATGCGAATCGCCGATGATTCATGCTTCCTGTCTTCCTCCGCAAAATTACTTTCCCTCGTAAATTACAGCGGAATACGCGCGCTCGATATGCTAGCAGATACAACGTCGGATGTGTCGATGTAGTGGTTTCGTAAGCGTATTAAATAAAAAAAATCGAAACTCGGCACTTCCGGCTGGAAACCGTTTAGCACATAATAAAAGTGTGCGCGTGATTTTGACGGCTCCAGGATTTTGAAACATTATTATAATGCATAGAATGTTTAAAGCATTAAACAGTAATGACCGTGTACATGTCTGCGCTCGAACGGTGCGAAGCGACGCTAGTAATTTTGCTTTTCCTTCATAGAGTGTCCAATGATTTTAAATATCTGATCGAATGACGTTTGATATTGTGTTATGTATAAAATTATTAGATTTCAATATATTGAGCGCAAAATATATTGCAATCATATTGAAATGAATAGAAATACAGTGATAAGTCTGTGGGGCGATTCGCGACCAAAAAACGTGTCGCCATTGGTATGTATACACATTTTAATGAGAGAAAGATCAGATGGAAACACTTTCGGAAATCACTTTATAGTTCATGATCTCTAGATTACCGATACAGAGGCAGGTAGAAAATGAAAATGTGGATGGAAAGATTTATAAGGATATCCAGGTAATACATCAGCGATATCCTTGAAAGCCAGCTGCCAAATATATCCTTATATTCTTAGAGCGAGTGATGAAAAATATAGTTGACACCTCGTACCTTAAAACATATCGTTGGCATAGATACAATAAAACAAACTACATACAAGGGAAGTTAGGTAACTCGAAAATTCAGGAAATCATGCAACTCTGCGTGCTTAACTTCCCTTGTTAGTTCTCTCATTATTAATTTTTTTTGGAAGTACAGTGACATCGTCATAGAGAACAATCCTGAATTTTGAATCCGTGCCCCAACAACCCCATCCATATCATAAACTCAAATTGAGTCAACAGTGCAATGTTTGAAGAACAATGCACTTAAATATCGATGACTGAGTGCACAAATATTGTATGTCAACTTTTTGTGAAATTTAAGTTTTTATATGCACCAAATAGTTCTTGACTATTTCTTTCTGCTGCTAAAACGGTAAAAGTACACATACAATATTTGTGCACTAAGCCATCGAAATATTAATGGTCGTCTGAGAACATGAGAATATTCAGTAGCGAATCACGAAGCACTCCCATCGTCAAAGTTGAGTTTTTAAAATTAAATTTCCTTTGTACTCGCGGCTGGTACCATAAGGCAACGAGAGCATCGCGATTGATTGTCGATTTTTGACGAGCTGTAGCAGGAGCAGAAAGGATGATATCGCGTTTCTGGTGGAAAGACGGGGGCAAACGATGAAACTGTGGAATCCAAACCTCGAGGGGTGGAGAAAGGAACGCGAAAGAAAAATGGCGGACGCGGAGGCCAGTGGAATAAAATAAAATATCGGATTCCCCACGTATGACTGACGCGGCATTTGGCGGAAGATGTGTTTGATGTTTTCTCCGCAAGCCCGGCAGCGATGCCCGTTTCTTCTGTGTATTATATAATACATGTTCCACGAAACACACAAAGGAGAAGCGCATCGGTTACGACATATAGAACTATTCATACGAGAATAATCGGATTATTCCCGTGTTTGCTGGAACAATGTGTAAGAGCTGTAACGGTATCGTATCGTTTTCAATCTTTTTAAGGTCCAGGTTTACATGCATTAGTTTACCTCAGAACCTCTTACTGCTAATGTACGCGTACTAACAACGAGAAATCTGTACTTTATGTGTATATTCTGTATTTAGAATTCCACATACGGCTCCAAAGCAAAGGTCATTTACTGTAAAAAATGTGACCATTTTGCATTAAGGGGATACATACGTTCTCGGCGCCTAATAATTTATCACTTTTGGGATTTTTTCCTCGAGAGGTGAGAAATTAATCATATTCATTTCCTTTAATCCAAAATAACGAATGGTTGACCACACTATCTGCAAGATTTTATCCAGAATTTTATGTTACCAAGGTAAAATAAAATATTTTAAAAGAATTTAAAGGCTTCGAATGTAGAAGAAGATTTACTAAGCTTTGCACGTTAATCCTTTCCGCTTTGAAATTTATTTCAAGCAAATTAAGGAGATCAGAACGTTGTTAACACCTTCAGACCTTCACGCACGTACAGTTGAAGGAGCGTGTACTCACGGTGAAACCTGTTACGTGACACGCATACTCCGCCCGCGACCCCTCATTAGTTTAAGATCTGTCTGTCGATTAGTCTAATCATTCGTTCGAAAACCGATAGCACGGCGTCTACAGAAAACGATTGAGTCGTAGCAGCGAAAATTGCACAGAAGAATAGTAAGTATTATAAACGGGCTGGTCAGAAATCAAAATGCGTATGAAAGGAAATAAATATTTTATGTAAATAATGACGAAACCATTCACGTGGAAGAGCATAAAAGTTGACATTTAATTAAATTGGAACGCGATTTTTACATATTCCTGCCCTTTAAAATGAATACAAAAAGAAATGCAAATGTGGTACTTGCAGACCAGATTAATATGTTTATCTGTGCCCTGGATTTTTATGTTTGTTCAAAAGTAATTGTCAAATATATTGGTTGTCTATGTGGTATTGCTCTAGGGCGACTGTGGTTCATGAAATTGATAGCATTGCCAATTAATAGTGTCACCTACACACAAGGTACGCCAGTAATTTGCGTAACGCGCTGTATTCATATAACAGAATGAGAATATGTTATGAGTTGCAATAACAACTTTGATGCTTGCTAATGAATAGTCACTGTAATGGTTTGAATGTAAATTTTCAATTAATACTTCTCAATATTCAAACAATACCGCGCACGTATTAATTCGAAAATTATGGAATACTGCATATTTTATATTGGGAAATATTGGGAAATATCGTCAATTTCTCTTTACATACGATTAGCCTGATCCGGTATTTGTGACAAAGTGATGCTGTCGAAAATATGAAATACCTTGTCCAAGAGTATTATTTTGTACGCAAATACTGTAATCGTACAACGATATAATTCTAAGGGAATGTATTATAAAATTAGTATTCTTGTCTATGACTAGATAATACAGCAAATGAATATCGAATATTGGTCGCGAAACTGTAATTTTTCCAAATGAATTTTGAAGTGTCAAAGTAGGTAAATAAGAGATTCCAAAATGTGAAAAAAGCTAAACTACGAGTTTGAAAAATACATTTCTGTTTGTAACTCTATCTGTGTAAGGCTATCACACTTTCCTTTAATTACGTAAAAAGAAAAAACGAAGAAGAATGCTTGGAACTCTTTCACACAAACAGAAGTATTGAATTCTTTATTCTTCTAATTACACTTGCTTTTGGGAGCATTAAAGAAGTAAATAGTAAGAGAGAAGAATTTCTAAATTCTGAGAATGTTACAAATGATATATTCCGCAACGGTACACTTTCGTAGATGTGACAGTTTCGGAGTTATGGTTAAATTAAACGGTATCAAATACGAGTTAAATTATCTTTGGGGGGAACGCGAGCTTGTCATGGCTTCCAACCATTCTCACGACGCATCAAAGTTTTGTAGCTGCAAGTTTGTGATTCTGCCGCCGATTTCTAAGTCGCCTGTGACAGCCGGCAAATTAAAAACCGTCCAAGTTTTCAGACCGAACGTGTCTCAGCGAACGATTTCAAGTAACGACCGGAATATAACAGTAAGTATTTAAGTAACGCTTTAATAAGGGCGGATCACGCCAAGTCTTCAACTGCCAGGCTATTCTCACGCTCAGCCAAAACTCTGATTTACGATACAGCCGCGTACTAGTCTACTAATGAGTGAAATATTGCAGTAAAGTGCCTTTGTAAAACCATACTGCCGTTAAAATTGTCACGAGAAAAGTACGATATAATTTTCGAAAGGTAAGTATACTTTGGGCGTGCAGCTTTGAGCGTGTAATGTAAGAAGACAATTGATAATAACTTCTTTCCTAAGAAGTGTTTCCGGAGCTACTGAGAAATATATAGACATTAAAAAAGAATTTACGATTAATTAACCACCGAAAAATTTTTGTTTACATGTGATTCTGGATAAAAGAAAGATGAAATATAAAACTGTACAATTTTAAAAATGTAATTTAAGTGGAAGATAAAACAATTTATTGAACGTTTAATTTCTAATTTATTTTCACCAGTGATGTATCAATGAGAAAGAAAGAAGAGAAACAATAAAAGTTCGACCGTGTACATTTTCTGATCAATATAATAGTAAATAATACGTCCACCGATTACTCAGTATAGAATACCACAAAATGTTGATGACCAAGCATGGACTACGTAATATTTATTCGACACAAACATTTTCGCTTCGTGCAACTAACTTAAAATCCGCATTCGTTAATATTGTTTGAAGCGTGCTTTTCGCTTGCTTCGCAGAACCTACAGCGCCACTGTATTTGCTGGGGAAATTAGAAAAGGAAAATATGCAGAATCACGTAGTTGTTTTTAACCCTGAAGCACCTGTAATTTCACAATCTCTGAATTATTTCAAATCTACATCAACATGTTTGCGTTCAAGCATGGGAGCAAACATCAAGCGCGGGCTTGTGACAGGCGATAAGAACAAACTTTACGAACCACCTTTTTATAATTCCTTCTCTTTATCTAAAACATCTTTAGTGGTAGTGCACCAACTGCAGAATGATGTATCTTCGTCAGGTGAAAGCATTGCAGGTGTTTCATTTTAATTAAACGCATTTCTGTCAAGGATTGATGGAACGAGCGGTTTAATTGGCCCCAAGAGGAAGACGATGCGATTCCTTCCGTCAGACCTTTTGTATATTCAGTTTTGAATTAAGTCGAGTCATATTTCTTCTTCTCGAACGAAGGACACTGTCAACTTCAGTCATCGTTTACAATCAAGCATGTAATGAGTCAGAGACAGATCTGTTGACTCTCAAGTTTCGTTCGATCATGATCGCCACCGTCGACGCTGGGATTCCCCAGCCAGAGCCTTTTCGTTTCCCGATTATGAATATTCACGAATCTGCTTCTGCGTCGCCTAGCCTTCGCAATCTTTCCAGTATTATAAATCTTTAAATATCGCGATTTCGTGCATACTGAATGCGAGGGTGAAAAGAAGCGAGGAAGGAGAAGCTCTTTAAATAGTTCATTCAAAGGAACAGTGGTTGCAGACGGCACTTCTTACCAAAAAAAATAATTCAAATAGCCCGTTACAAATAACAACATTGTCAGCGTTTATAAACATCACTTATTATCATCCTTCGTTTCATTTTACTGATTGGGTCATGGGAATTACCATTGATCAATGTTTCGATCTTAAAATAGTTTCTTAAAAAGCTTACAATAAAAACCTCTGAAATTTGTGAAGTTTGATATTCTGTCAATCAGTGTCATGTCTATTTTCGAGAACCAGCTTTACCAATACCTATATTTTAATTGGAATAAGTTTAGGCAACATTCTTTATTTCTATATAATCTTAAACCTGTACATGAGTCATTGAGAGCAAAAGCAGACTAACCCACATCGAAAAAACATAATTTTTCCTATTTTATATGATCAGTAGAGCCTAGTAGAATACATTATTGCTACTAACTCAATTTGGCAAAAAAATGTGGGTTAGTCCGTTTTTGTTCTCAATGCCTTATACTATTAAAATATTAAATAAAAACTTCCTCGCTACTTACATTTGCCTCCCCCCAAAAAATTACAAAATTGACTTTTCCTCGAACCTTCATAGCAGTACAATCCCTTAAGCAGGCGCATATAGGACGTTAAGGTATTCGAATTGTTACATTGTAGCAGAGTTATCGTCTGCATTTGCACAGTTATCAAGAGACCAGAAATATCTGGAACACTTCCTTTAATTGGATGGGATAATCTTTCTGGCAGTCGCTAAATCGCAGCTTATGCATTCTGCGCGTGGTTGCAGCACACGTTGCATTGTTAATATCGTCGGAATCTGTGTACCGGTATATATGTACAGGGCTGAGGTTTCCCAAGTGCTTATGCGTACAGGTTTCACGTGACAAGTATATAAACATTACACGCGTATCGTACGTATATTTACACGCCGCTAAGACATGTGTGCGCAGCACACATATCGATCGCCCATGCTTTCACCTGTAACGTACGCACATCAGGCGCACATAAGAAAGTTCAACGGCCTTCATCTTGCTTAAATATACATTAATGAATACCACCGACGTTCACGTCGACGAAAGGCTTAGCGTACCATTGCAACACGAACTGCTTGCTTTAATCCCCCTGAGTTTGTGGTTGCAGCATTTCTTCCTTCGATCCACAAAGCTGTGCAATACCAGGTCCTTTCGGGCAAAACATTTTGTTATTCACCTATCTTCAAAAGTTTAAAACACCTCTAAGCTGGAAAAGTAAAATGCAGTCGCCTGTTTCACCCATCGAAAAAATAGTTGTGGATGACAGCGATTTTTTTTGTTAAAATTCACCAAGTTCTTAAACTTTATGATTAAGGTCCAAAAATTTACAGAAATATTGGGAAAGACAGATCCTCGGGTGCGATACCACCTCGTGTGACCGCGAAGGGTTAATATCGATTTTTTTAATATGCGCTTTAATGGTCTGGTGGAGGATTAAACAACAGACCAACATGTGAAGTGTACAGAAATTTGATTCGTTGCCGATTTCGATATCACTAATTTCAGATCCAATTATGGGCACATTGTTATAGGAGATTGCGAAGGCACGAGACAAGAAACAATTAGTTGAACGTTTCGTTTAATTGGATTTAAGGAAGCGTTAAGTCTACCAGGTAAATTTCTAATACCGAGCACGGACCTTTCAAGCTTCTGTTGTCTTTTCATTTCCTTAAATTTTCTACCCTGTTAATTAGACGCCTCCCTCCTCGTCTTTACTTGCTTTCGACGAAGCAAAAATAGCGATATTTACAAATTAGAGGGACGTCAGGTCGTGACATGAATTTAAACAGTCGCCACGGGAAATGTATACCTAGCAGTATTTTCTAACATCATGTGAAACATTCTCCATTATTTGTTCCTTTCCCATCGATTGTTCCGCAATTACACGCTATAATTGAAGGATGTGGACGGCACTGTATAGGGGGCAACAGTTGGAGCGAAATAGCTGATACAAACCTAAATTGGCAAATACAAATCCCGTCGCCGTAGCGTTACGCAACGTGCAAATAGCTACGGCTAATAAATCAGCTTTAATTCTTAAGGCGAAGTAATGTCCTGAAACGCTGACTCTAACAAGATAATACGAACTCGCGGAACGATTAAACATCCGGCGATGCAAACATGCAGAGGAGAGTTTTCGAGATGTTTCATTTTAATCTGAGTTTCTCACTGAGTTGTTCTTCGGCGCCGTCTCTACTCTCGACGGAGACTCCTCTCCTCGTTAAGGAGATACACGAGCACCGGCCGTGTAAGTTAGACTCGACTCTTGATTTCCGACTTCTCCATGGCCCTCTAATATCTCGAAACTGTTACCTTAGGCTACCTTGGTCTACTTTGCCTATTATAATAGCATTCTTCTTTCCAGGCTTCGTGCACTCGAATTTATTGCACATGCACTCTATTGCCCAAAATTTATCTCTTAACCCTACGCTGCGGAATACAAACAAAATACGGAATGTCCTCACTCATTGCTTAAACATAATCTCCTGTCGTCAAGGTAAAACAAGAAATTATTGAAGAAGAAAATTAGATAAGAAAATTAAATTCATTTAACTTTATTTCTTTTCTGATGGACTAAAATATTAAAACTTAATTTTCTCAATAAAGCTATTTTGTGACACCCCTTTTTCCCCCCTTGCTCCACATTCTTCAACAATATTAACAGTGGAATAATGGCAAATATAAAACTGCTGTAGTGGAAGATACAATTTCACATTCGACTCAGCATTTCGCTCACTTGAATGCTTCGGTAGCCTTGATACTGTACAGATCCCTTGTATATAAGATAACAAGAGCCGTGTGTGGGATGATTGTAGCCAGAGGCGTCGCAAGTGTTGCTCTCCATCAGGTATAGAAATAATAACGAATATAACAAGGAGACATTCCGAAGGAAAACAGATCGCTGACGTGAAGTAATAAGATACGCCGCGTACCTCGTTGACCCACCTATACCATTCTATTAAACAGGAAACTCGCTCGTTTTCTTTCCACCATTTTTCTCGAAGAATTCAAGCAAGTTTCGTCGTATCATCGGGTCTTACGGTTCTCGCAGTACATTGCGCTCCATTAGGATTAATTATCTCAGTTATGCGCGGGAACACCGGGGCTCTATTCACTTAGCGCGGAGCCTTGTTCTGGCGTCTCATTCAAATAATTCCCAGAAAGTTTCGGACTTCCGATGTTAATGTATACGTTACTGTGACTACTTTCACGTTTCATAACGCAGCAATAATAATTTTCAACAGGCTGCGATTGCTCTTTCTACTTAATTCCAGTTTTCACTGATAACATTGCGAAACCAGGTCATTGTGTGCACGAACGTGACGTCTGTTTTTACGTAAAAAATTATCATCGATTTTTATGGAAAGTGATATTATACGCGATGCTACCGCTCGTTACGTTTCACTGTTATGTTACTCAATCCTGGAAGCTGACTTTTAGTAATAAATAAATATATAATTCAGTTCGACATTGTACAAATGCAAATGTTGTAAATTAGGTGCTATTTTCTGTAAGTGATCGTATAAATTATTTTTATATACGATGTGATCATAATTACAATCTATGGATCGGATCAATTTTAAGTCGAGAGGAATTATTGAAGTATTTTCTGAATACAGAGGTACTTAGACTTTGTTTTTTATTTCTTAAAGAAAAATTTGTGGATACTGTATAGATGACATTCTTCAAATCCATGAATGATAGAAAATTTGACGAATATAAATGATTAATTTGCAATGAATCATTTACTAATCAAACCTAAGTGCAATTTCAATTTATTGATAATAATTTTTGTAGCAAAATGAATTATCTAAGAATTCCAATTATATTGAATGATGTGGTGAAACGATTAAAGAAAAGATAACTCTCTTGAATATCATATTTAAATTTCCTCAAATCGCTGTTCCACCTGGTCGATGTTGAACAACCAGCCGCACCCTGTCAACCCCTGTTTCCCTTATTCGTCAGTCACGATACAGGGAAAACTTTGTACGGAGTTAAGTTGGGAAATGTTTTCACGGAGGAGAACACGCTTTGCGTAGTTCCCGTCACAGATAATTATGAACTAAATAAGTAAACATTACGTCTTGGTCAAAAGTTTCGCCATTTTCCGTATGAAGAGGAATGCGTGCTGGATAACTGCGCGATAACATACATCCTGCTGAGAAATTCTGAAACTGAAACTTCGAGAACATCCGTTTTTATGCGGTACAATTTGCGCTTATGACGCAGCGGAACTTTTCCTTCGCATTAAACTGTGCCACAACCACGAGCTTTCTCGAAATACTTTAACAAAGATTCTTTGACCAGCCTTCAGGAATGTATTCTGATTTTTATTATTGTAACTATTAGAAAATTAGTATATTGAAATTAATTATTTTTAATATATAAATTGTGGAAGTGACAACAAGATTATGAAAATATGAATTATTTGATTGGCAAATTTTGCTACTTATGAAAGATTCAAGTAAATATCTTACTGACTACTTAGCGTTGTAACGTGTAACAAGAAAACGCTGTCCTTCAGTTTGTTTCCTTCCTTTCGTTTTGACATCGTAATTCGTATTGTACATATTTCGACCTGAACCTGCGCTTTCAAATAAAAAAAATATACTTCTCGATCAGTGCCTTTTGCCTTTCCCGAATCTCGAGTTATCTAAAATTCATTTTACGCTTTCCACTCTCGGGAAGAATTTAAAACACAACTATACCGAGGCTTTATCGATGCACTGCACCTTTCCAAACAATAAAGCCTTCTTGTTTTGTTTTTCTGGTCCTAATGTAAGAAATGGAACTCTGAATATCTAAACGTGGAAGGAGTTGTTTGTTACCAAGGAGAACAGGCACATTTAAGTTTCGAAAGATTAGCAATTGGTAAAACACGGTGCTACCCTGTCAGGTATCCTCAGGAGGTGATGGTTTCTCCACTGAAAACGGAAGATCGTTAGTTGAAATTGAAGGAACAAAAAGGTGAGGAAGGTTAGGTAATGTTAAGAGTGCCGGAGGTAAAGCCCGATACGTATTTAACTCACGTGCCAGCCTAAGCCCGGAAATCAATCGGTTCTCCCAAACGAATTCGGCCACCAGTCGGACGAATACTACCTGACGAAAATCAAAACCTTCTATCGAATCGTTAGCCACAGGATCGAAACAGCCTTTTTCTTCCTTTCAGGGAACGCACGCCCGTGCATACGTATTGGTTTACGTTAGATTTTCCTCGTTACGCTTTCCCGTCTATCTGATCCACGGGCGCACGTATTTTTCATTAATTCTTCAATTAATTCATTGACGTCTCGACTTTTGTTCAGTGCAAAAATTTCTTTATCACGTCGAATAGGTAGTTGTACGTTTAATCTTTCGATTTTATTTCCTTCAACCTGTTTGTATCATTCGAAGTAGCTTGAGATCGTGTCTTTCAGTTTCACTCTCCTCTGAAAATTATTATTTCTCAGCAATATGTCTTTTGCAGTTTTACAAAAAATTTCGTGTAAACATTTACGAATGATGGAAAATACTTATGTAACGAATGCTGTAAAATGGGAATTTAAAAAGTTCAATTTTCTAAATCTCTCTATACAGTTTTGGCCCCCGAACTCTTTGGGTTTTGGTAAATTGGAGAAAGTGAATCGCTGAATGAATAACAATTATTAACTACTATTATATGCGTTTTAAATTTAATAAAAAAGCCCTACACATCACTGGAATATTGCAGAAATTTTAGTTAAAAATTTGGATAGACTCTGAAGCGTTTCTCCTGCACATTCATAACACGTGTATTAGTTTCAATGAAATGCGATGTTGGAAGTAATATTCTATTATATGCGTAACGTTTAAAATAAATATTCACGACACATTCAGAGAAAATGATTACATTTTTCTTCAGTAATTAACGAGAGTACGTATAAGAGAAAGTTATTCACTAGGTTCGTACTGTTACCTCGCTTAAAAGTTGAACAACAAAAGGGTAGGATACATTAGTAGAAAATACGCTGCGCAGTATGTGAAAATATGTTATTAAAATATGAATATGACCATTTATATTATCATAAAGATAGCAAATGGAAAGTTATTAGCGCAATGGATGCTCCGATGCAGTTTTAACGATAACAAAATACGCAAATAAATATATGTGGCATCAATTGGGCGAAAAAATGTCATTCACCAATAACGAATAACGGTAGCAGGTCTTTCAAATGGATTAAAGCATTACGAAAAACATAAACAAATTAGTGTAATACGTTAAATAAGTAATTTAACTCCTGAATTTCAAAACGATGATTGCATATTGAAATCTTATTGAAATTGTATTACTTGACCAATTCCATTTTTTTCGAAACGACGAAACACGTAATTTAGAAAACTAATCCTTCTAGCGTCTCAAAAAAACTGAAGTCGTTTGGACCAATTTTAAAAACGTTATGCGATTTTAAAAGATGTAAACTTTATATCGTCCGCCACTGTATATGTCCACATAAAATTACTACCTCTACCAAACTATCCCAATACTCTCTACTACAATTCTTCTAATACAAAAATAGCTAAATAAAAAGTGCTCTAAAACCGCTTACTGGCAAAAAGTACAAACAGAAGAAAACCACCACTAACCCCTACTATCAAACTACGATTGCATGCCCTCCTATTGTTTCCATGCCGCGTCAAATTCCATTATTCCATTACAGAGGCGACAGGGCGCATTTGTCAATACGCTGGGCGCGGTGCAACACTTGGCAATATCAGGGCGCGTTAAACGCAATATCGTTACATCTTCCGACGTGTGTCCTATTGACGGATCCCGTCGCGGAAGCGACAGGAAGACTGGCACGAAAAGAGCCGGCATCCCGATTACGACGGTCATTTTTCACGCGAGCGTATCGCATCCACCCTTCGTAAACTCGGTAAACAGTATCGCGATGGGAGTTCCATATTGTGTTCCCGCTGGTAAGTTGCCGGGTGGATAGGCGGCAGTCCGTCTACGTAGACCTGCTACCCCCGCGTATCCGTTCGCGCTAACCCCTAGCTGCTGTGCGCCTGTGTTCCACGCCCATGGAGACGTAAATATACGCGCACACGTACGACACACCGCGCACGGCTGGATCCGGGGCATTAAAGTTAAGTCTGTATTTTATTGGACGCGCCTATAAATCAAAAGCTTCGGCTAGTCAAATATTGGAAGCTTTGCATACGCCAATACGCGCCGGTGATGTACAAAATGCAGATACCTGCCTATCTGCTCTCGTATACCCGATTGGCCAGCTTGTTCTCATAAGTGCAAACATGCATCATGCACGCCGGCTATCCATCGATGTTTATTGCGGCCGAATAAAAGCGTGGATGTTTACACGGCGGATAATAATTAGCCCGGCACCGCTTATTTGTAAAGCAAACGTTCGGGTTTTGCAACGCGCCTTTACGAAAGGATCGACTGCTTTCTCCGTGACTTTACAAGCGCCGTTGGTGTTTACTGTTCATCTCGGAGCGGCGTGTTTTATTACCGGCGTGTGTGATGCTTCTTTTAAAGTAATTGGGTGTCAACGTTCCGGTGCTATTGGGTTCTGTTTGCGTTAAATGGTTGTTTCATTTTGTAAATACTGGTAAGTCTGTTGAGAGCTGGTGAATTTAGAGTAAAAGGAATTTGAAAATAATGGGTTTTGTTCTCTTTACTGTGTTACGTTGCGAAGGAAATACTATGATCAACTTTAATTATTGGGTATAAATTTAATTCAGAGGTATTTTACATAAGGGGTATATAATTAAACTCCTTAGCGATTAATAAACACAATTTTTCCGTGATCTTGGAGGGAACCTATGCTTATTCATATTTATGGACAATAAATTTCTTAAGTCTTTTCTATTGAAATATCAAAGCATCACTGACATATACCTGAATGACATATACCTGACATATACCTGACTTCTGCGCCACCTGTTATCAAGATTATTTCGATTTTCCTAAATGTCAGTATATGTATTTTCAAATATTTGCTTTTGTAGCTTTTTTGTTGATGAGTAAAATGATTATAATCAGTCAGTATTATACCATGTTTGTAACCAAAAAATAGCGTCCAAAAGACGTAATATGTAAAATTTGTATTACAGAAAGAGTGCTACAAATTTTTGAAATAATAAATTTGCAATATTATGGTCAGTAGGTATGGCTGGAATACTGATGAGCGCCTCGTGTGTCGCGTTCATGGCGCGTATATACTACTGATCTGTGTCTGACCAAATACCAGGCGCCTCTACTTCCATTCTACTGCGCGCTTTGTCTGACAAAGAAACCGTATCGGAAGAAAGCCGAGAAAGAAGTTAATTTTCCCTTTTTCGCCCACTACTTTCACATCATGTATTTCCTATTTGCTTTATTCTGTATAGTCACTTTCCTCGGCAACATATACAGTAGGTACAAATGTAGGCAGTTGAAAACTTTTACTACTGGCCAAAAGATTGGGATCCCTTGCAGATTTTCATTGAATTCATATTGTAAAACAAATTTCTTTTTATTCCGAAATCAATTTTTTCAGCGGCGATTGCAATACGCTTAATTTCAATAAAGTCTGATATCTACTATGACTCTCGGATCTTTTTCGATCCACTTGCGTTTTCATTTCTTTCAATGCTTCCTTCTTCTGACTTTGTAAAAAATATAAGAAACTTATTGTAACATGTGTGTTTCTCTTCCTTCAACGATATGTTAAATATACAGCACTATAGAAGAACTGAAGGGTCGTAGCAGAGTGTTTATTTTTTTCACGGGAAAATCCCTACTTCCCTTAATTTGCATGCGCAATATTTCTATTGCAAACGAATATCAATCGCTATCGTGGAAATAGGTATTCAAACATATATCGTTAATGGTACAATTACTTTACCACTTTTTCTTTGCTGCTTTTATCCAGGCACGAAGCGTAAACTTTTATTATCCCACGGGCCTGAGGAGAAGCAAATCGATTCAGAAGCTCTGCTACTGCATGCTTTGCGTAAAAGTGCTGTTGGTAATTCAGACTGGTCATGTAGAAGTACACACGGCTTAATTTCGTTATTCCGTATAATGCCAGTGACCACACCGCGGGTGCTAAAAACACAGACGCTAAAAAGGGAAAGAAGAAACGTTCTCATTGTCCAGGAGTAGTAAGACTTACAAAACAATGGGAAGGGGTCAGACCACCGCTGACAGTGGCGCATTTCTTCTTGTTTCGTTAAGTACGCTGGACCTCTGGTATTACAGGTGCAATTATCAAAGTAAGGAACTATGCTCTGAACACACGGGGTGTTGAAAAAAGAGTGCTGGACTTATGAGATAAATAGTACTTACCGAAGTAAGTTATCAGTGCTTGGCGAAGATAGGTCGAAAAATTAACACTGTTACAGTTGTGGGTGATTTGAAAGCTTATCTCTGTTCTAATTTGGTGTGTAACAAAGTCGTATTATTATCATCTTCGATTTCTTTTATTTATTGCATGTAACATTGATACGAAAAAATACCTTACAGTATGTTTACTTTGATAGCTAAAAAAAGTATTCCCAGAATATTACTTCAATTTCCACATACAATGTATGCTCTTTACTTTTACAATAAAAAATTATGATCTGTGTTAGAAGTTCCACTGGAGTTCATACCACAAGTATTTCGTATATTCAATTAAAAGGGCATTAAATTTATTGTGTAATATTCACACGTTAATATTATTTAACATTGATAACATTCTCCCGGAGGATTATTTAATTTTAACGTAGCCAATATTTGAACATTTTCCCTTCACGATTAATATTTTGAGGGACAATACACATAATTTGATTCATATAATGATGATTTATGTACCAATATCATTAAAATACATGTTAATTAACGCGCTTGTTATTTATTGAAATATTGGTTTCCTGCATAAAATATATCGGTGTTTAATTTGGTGAAAGAAATCAGCCTGGATTTATAATCCGTAAAATATACATCGTTTTAAAATAAATTATATTTTTCTGGTGAATCTAAGCACTACTTTTGTTAATTTTAAAGAAATTAATTCAAAGCATAGAGATCCAGAGGCTTTTATAAAGTAACGTTATTTAAGAAGTAATAAGCTACAATATGCGCAACCTGTTCATATGCAATGGACTGGACGCAAAAATTGTAAACAGCCCTCGGGTACCTACAGTCCATTTTGCGTTCTCCACGCAACATCTGTCAAAAAATTAATTAGTTTGCATTCGCGTTGGGTTAAATGTTTCCTGTATCCTTTTAATTTGCAGCAACAGAAGTAACGTAGATTTTCAGGCTCCCAAATATAAAAGAAGAAGCAATCCAGGAATATCTGACGGATACTCCAATTTCGAACACCATTTTCTTAAATACACATTATAACAAGAACAATTTTATCCCCTATTATATCAATTAATCAATTTTCAATGAAAAGAATTTTTTACACGATTAAATATAAATCGCTTCTCCAAGATACATATTATCTGGTGTAATTTTTATGACACTTCTATTAGTTAAATAATCTTCTATTGACTTTAAAAACACAGGTCTGTACGTCATTAAGAGCGACAAAAAGTCCCACAATTTACCATGACAATATTCTCGATAATCCAACAAAACCATTATTACAGCTCAATCAGAATAAATATTCCAACTTTCACTACGTAAAAAGTTATTAAAAAACGGAAACGATTTACGAAATCAGTTGTCCCAGTTCCTAAGCATAGAAAAAGAAGCTGTTACCCCACTCGATAAGTGCATGACTAACAAACAAAGGTAGCAAATAATTATAAAAATAAACAACGAATGCGCCATCTTTAACCATTATTTATTTATCAACGAACCAAGGTCTCGTTACAATCTCGTCTTCTATCACTACCGAAAACTAATTTAATTTGAGAATATTCTCCACTATTCGACTAGAAGCAAAATCTGCTAACAAATGTCTACAAACGATGGAGTGTTATACGTTTTGCGTCGCTTGTATCGGATGGCAGATTTCGTTATTAGAAGCACACTTGCCCGTTTCGTCACGTACGTGTGCGATAGAAGGTACACTTTGTCTGTCCCTCTCATCTGTCCAATCTTTCTCCCTCGTCTCGCGATATTCTCGTTGCAGAAGATACGTCAGACCTCAGTGGAGCTAGATAGAAAGTCAATTTGGCGTGATTCGAAGTAAGTCACGCGCACAGCGTTCATCTGGCTGCTTCCGGTTAAAACTTCCGGTCGGCGGGCAGCCAGTTTGGGCAGTTTGTTGGTGAACAGGGATGCAATTTAATGTATAGCCCTACGGGTGTATGTGTGTGTGTGTACGCCGGCTTGCAGAGGTGTACGTGTGTACCGGCGCGCAAGTATGCAGCAACAGTGGCGGTTCTAGATGGAGAGAACCTTTTCGCGAGAACAGGTTAAATTCCCCCTGAACCTCCTTCACCCTTCTTTATTTTCGCTATGCGGCGGCATACCTACCTTTTTATTTACAGCGGTTATTAAGCGCTAATGAATACCTAATAACTGTAGGAGTAGAATGTTCATGCAGGGTGAGTAATTTCATTTTCAAGCTGAGTGTTTACCTCATCTCTTAGTGCAATAAAAACAATCAAGGGCATCTCTTAAAATTTTTAAAACCCTGAATTTCCTTCTCTCTTTGACAAATTCGAGATCGCACATTATGGATATTTAAACAGGATGTTTAGAGATTGTTCGCTGAAACTTTTTCAGTGTATTCAAGCGTCTTTTCAAATTTTTGGCCTGCCTGGAGTTTGATAATAGTTGAATTAAAAGGTGAATTCTTGTGGAAGTCTTAAAGTTGACCGGTTTTCCTAACTATGATTAAGAAAGTTCTGCTGGCTGTGGTATTAAAATGAATTCAAACGGGATTAAATGGTACTGAATATGAAATGCATTCAAAGATATTTCGAGTTTGACCTCGTAATGTGAACTTTAAATGCGCCTAATATATTGTATAATAATTCTTAAATGATATGTGTATTTTAAGAGGCTACGTTATAAATTATCATCCACAATTTTTTTCCTTTGATGTATCGAAACATTTGGTATCAATGGCTCTAAAAAATAACTGTTTTCATGATTCGTATCTTCCTCACGCTTTAGGCCATCTGTTGTTTTGAATATACCTCTAGTATTTAGTTTAGGTAATGACTTTGGAACACATATATGTCGGATGCAATAAAAAGCATAAAATAGTCACTGCAATCACCAGATCCCAGCAAAACATTGTGGGACGAACTAGCGACACATTTGAAAAACTTGCCTCAAGTCAGTAACACAGCTATGGAGCATTCAGTAACAAGAATGGAAAAATATAACGACGGAAAGCTTAAAAAAATTAGCTGATGTTATTAAAAAGTAAACTCTAAAACTAAAATATATTTAAAAAAAACCTTTTATTTCAGCGCAAAATGATTTTGGTATTTCATAAGTAGTGGTGCAGTGATAACACCTTGAATTTTTTATACGAAAAGAATGCACTCAGACGCGTGTCACTTATTCAAATTCGGTTCACGATTACCATCGCCTTCCCCTACGAAGCTATTAAAAGCTAGCGACATCCTTGAAGAAAACTCCAACGCCGGAAGCACCGAGCGGACTTCTCTTTTTAGAAGTTGCGCTCCTGGTATCCAGCCAAGCGCAGCCTCTTAATAATACATTTCTGTTGAATTGCTGCCAAGCCGATAATTTCGGACCCGACGATAGTTCAGGAAAGATGCTGCTGCCATGTCAGAAGGACCTCCTTGAAGGCCGCACGAAACGTTTCGCAGCTTAAAGATCAGTCCACACAGGAGTCAAAACTCGGGCTGAACCTCGAATCGAACCAACAAAGTGGGATTCATGAGTTCTTGCCCAGTTCGGGGAATCCTGTATTTTGCCTTGACTTCATAGCTCAGAAAGTGATACAGATGATGAATTTCACAGTTAGCATATAATGCCTTTGATTTCAATTAATAGAATTTATTGTATGAATTTTTATAAAATAAATGAACTTTGCAAGTAATCAGAGCAAGAGTTTTTATGAACCGTCCTTTGAATATTATTGTCAAGTTTCTATATCAGTGACCACACTTTTAACGTTACAAATTCGAAATTAGAGCCCGCTGTTAACTTTGAGTAACTTTAATTAACATATTCCTATGATTACTTGATAACTCATAGTTTGTAGCCAAACATTTTCTTTCTTTTCACCTGAATTATTCACTTCAAGATATAACTAGTTACCGTAGTTGATTCTGCGGTAGCCTAGTGTAGACGAAACACTGCATTGACTAACTTCAGGAGAATGCACAAGCGAGTGAGCGAAGCAAACAAGAAGAAGGACAAGCAGTTACGAAACATAAGACGAGTTCTGTTTCTTGTTACGCTTTAGTTTAAAAGAAACTCAAATTAATTTAAATTTACAAGTAACTCAATGCGCCATAAAGTAGTAACTGGAAAATTTCAAAATCGAGTCGTTTAAATATACCAACTCTATTTCTAATAGTCAGATTAAAAACATTTTTTGAGAAACTCAAAGTATTTCAATTGGTGGAATTTAATCCAAGAATTTAATACTTTTGAGCTCCTCGGCTGACATTTTTTACTAATCAACAATATTAACGATAAGGAAAACAGGCTTAAAAAGGAGTAATTTTACGCTTAAAAATGCTAATAACAAAAACCTACAACCCCTAAAATTTATGATCGAAATCTGATACGATAGTGAATTCAACTACAAAAAATATGCCACCAAGATTTTTGGAATCGGTTCATAATTTCTTTTATTATGCTGGCTACCGTTCGGAAAAATCATGTTTCGAGATATACGCGCTTAAAGTTTTGCTTGTACGTTGCGGCCGTTCGGAGGTCGAGTCGCTTCTATCGCTGCAGAATCTATACTGTTACGAATTTCGTCTTATAACTTTTATTGACTATGCTTCAGATACTATACTATAGATATATGTAAGCAAATCGATTTTCTGAAAAATTTTAGTTAGAATTTAAATCCAAATTCTGGCTTGACCTATGTTCAAACACTCTGTGTTCAATTTATGTTCTAGAATGTGTTACAGAGTCTTATCAATACTGATGCCAATAACGTTCAGCTAAAGGTCCTTAACACGAGCATTTCGGAATTCGTTGTACCCGAGTTTCCTCGATGAAATCGCAGGAATTGCGGGACAATTTAGCAAGAGGCATGAAACGAGCACAGCATTCCACCAACAGCTCCCCCTCCCATGCATTTCCAAATTTTTCTGCTCGCGAAAAGGGGGAACGGACGTATCGTCACGTCCGCGTCTACTATTGACTTATTCCACTTGCCGTATCAGCATTACTGTCGGCACGAAAGTCGTACGATAAGTAGTAGGGATGGGGAGACGGTTGGAAATGGCACGAGAGCCATGCTTTGTAATCGAACTTTCTGCTGAAGGAATTCAAATTCGAAGGGAAAACAGGACACGGTGACTCTCATTTCCGTGAACGCGGTCAGAATTCGATGCAGCAACAGTCGCAATCGCGGGATCAAAAGAAACTTCAATATGTGCTCGCACCTAAATGTCAACCCTTAAACGTGGCTTCCGTTCTTTTTATCAAATTAACGGTCATTATTAAAATATCACGTTCATTATGCAAGTAATACAGTGTACATAACACTTATGGCCTCGAATAAATCACGTGAAAAGTGAGATAGAGTTGAAATGTTGTCATAATGTCAATGTTACAATTCAGATATTTCAAGCATGTATGCGTGTGATACCGAATAATGAACTACGATTCATTGCGAAAAGTTTACACAAACAGAACACATGCTGGAAGGCATGAATAGTATAAAAACAAATTTTATATTTAGAAAGTTACTTCGTTTATGTTGCAAATATAAAATAACATGACGTACTTATAACATAAACGTGGGCTCGTGTTTTTAAAGGCCAACGATAGTTATTTACATTTCAGGGACTACAATTGTGAATTGATCACTATGTACAGGAAACGATTACAGGCTCCTGGAATACAAGGCAAAACTGGGATAAGTACATATAATAATACTCGAATACGTGTATTTACTGTTTATAGCCACCTAGGGAATTTATGCCACATTAATCGATATTGAAACGCAGAGAGGAAATCTGATTAGAATCTCAAAACCCTCCCCACTACAAACACACCACCTCTGTGCCCAAAATGTGAACAGCAATTACAGCTTCCAAAATAGTAAACGTAATCATAAATACCATCAAACCACAACTGAGAATGAGTACAGCATGAGTACAGCACTTTCTAATAGGCGCAAAATCTGCTGTAAAAACTACATTGCTCGTAACAGTTCAAAGTCAATTTGTCAAGATGATAGTTTGGTGACTGTTTACATTCTTTAGTCTGGCGGAGGGGATTTCTTGACCCTCGCACACCTTCACGAGGAATACAGAAGAATTTCCCTGGCGTAACCTTGATTCTTGACACCCTTGTTTCTCATTAAGCTTAAGGAATGTTCTGTTACCCGGACATTACGATTTGTTTGAAACTGTGCATGTTGACGAGCTAAATAGAACTATCAGTCAATTTTTCGTTTGTGTCCATTTTCGGTTCTTCAAGGTGAAAACAGCCCCTAAAGGTTAACGAGTGTTTTCCAATTTTCCAGTATACCATGAAAAAATTTGTTATAAAGAAAATTGAATAGCTTTTTATGCTGTATAAAACAATGTAAACGAATCGTTTAAAACTTATGGCGGGGAAGATTTTATTGTTTAAATTACAAATTATAAAAAATTCAGTTACCCAGTTATATAGATCATAAGAAGCCGTTATTATTATGTTTTAATTCTAACAATTTTTTTATATCGATTACAATAGGAAATCACTCGTTAACATTTAAGGGGTGTTTTCACCCTCAAGAACAAAAAACGGACACACTCTCTCAGGGTCTGAGCACAGGTGAGCCAGTTCAGGTGTCCGAGAATCGCCCAGTTTCCACCTTACAGGCATCCAGAGAGACGTCAGCCACGAATCGATCCCCAAGCAAAATTATCCCACGAAAAATAAACCGAATCGCCGTCCGTTTAAGCAACAATTCCAGCCGAAAGCATTGGTACCTGAACGTATTTCGGCTAGAAACAAGTCCGCACCACTCTTGTCCCGCGGAACGCGACCAGAATTCACCAGGGTGACGGCAAAAACGTCGGCGACATCGTCGAGCGTACCCCTGCTCGGCGTCCTTCGACGTGCCGTGCACACGCCCGGCCATACGTACGCCCTGTTACTACCCACACACGTGCAGCAATTTTCATCTCGCCCGTTACCCTCTGTACGTGTGGAAGGGCCAGAACGCGCGGTTTCTGCGGCACCACGCGTCCCTCCTATATCATCGTTTAAAATAATATTGCGTCCAAAGGGGCATTCGCCGCTCTCATATCCGCCCGCGACAAATCACCCTCGCCCAGCCGCCTAGCGCCTACCGCGGTATCGCTGCTGGAACCGAACGCGAAACGCCAGAGGGATTGGGCACGAAAGCGTGGGGAACGGGGCGGAGGGAGGGAACGTGAGAACAAGGGGGCGGCTGAGGGGAAGGGACGACGAGGAGATCGTAAGCCAAGCCGAGCACGAGCCTCCGCTGCTATCGTTATTTATACTCGCCAGCTTATTGCTTGATTTGATTAATAATTCGCGAGCCGCCCCGCGGAGAAAGACTCGCGGGAAAGAAACGAATATGTGCTCGCCGTGAACGGGGGATAAATAATCGCGTTGGATGGTGCCATCGTGGCCGAGGTTGGGGCGCTGCGTCAAAAGGAACGCGTACAGCTTGCGTTCGGCTTGCGTCCAAGGTAACGGACGATTTCAATCGATTTACTTTATCGTAGTCACGTTCTGACTGCCCTGTATCTCGAATTGATGACGGAGAACCGTGAATCCGAAGGTGGATTGCGATTTCGTGCGTTCACGCTGCTGCGAGGGTGATGCGATGAGGGGAGATGTGCTTCCGCGTGGAAACTCGAGACGGAGTTGTTGAATAATTCTTTTTGCACGAGTCTTTTTGCTGGAGAAGATTCCATCATTCTTATTTGTTTTGGTTGAGGAGGATTTTACCTGTCGATTTCCTCCTGGGTGGAAAACGAGAATCTGTGGCTTGCAAGGGAGTTTCGCTACTTTTGTTGTTTACAATGTATTAAGGAGACTGAAGGAAGGCACGAGTATTATTACAGCCGTTGTCGTCAACAACTTATGTTCAGACGAAACAGTTCAGCCAAGATAGTCGTGGTTTTATGTGTTTCCTTTCAACAGTAAACTTGAGAATTTTTGCGAAAAGAAAATCAAGTAGTTGCTGGATGTGATGAAATATTGTACCTAAAATTACAGGATAAATATAAATAAATAGATTACGTTTGGATAAAGTTGGTTTGGAGATTGAAAACTTATCTGGCAATATCGACTGATTTCTACATGTGAATGAATTTGTTATTTGTGTATAATTTTCAATTTCTTTATTAATAATTTTAAATTTTAAATAATTGCTGTTTCTGAAGTTCCTATTTTTTAAACAGAGATTGTCTATAGACCAGATCATTAGGTATACAGATTTAAATATGTATAATAATTGACGTTTAGTATCTAGCTTATAAAATTGGATAAGAATTTCCACCTTGACAATCATTTTATAACTTGATCGAGAGATATATTACAAATATTGTCAATAACGTGTGTCAATCACAACTGTTCTAACAGATAATATTGGACACAGTTTAATTGTGCAGGGTAATTAATTATATTTGTTTCTCGCGCAATTATGATCAAAGTGTTCGTAGGAAGCAAAACTGACGCATATGATATTCAAACATATCAGAGAGCGAATAGTATGTTAATGAGATTAGCATAATGCTAAAGTACGTGTGCTATAGATTTTTACTGTATTAAATCGTAGTTTATATTACGTTACGCGACGCTAACACCGTTTTGTACCAGGACCAATGACCCCCGTGCCGAATAAAATAATTCCCAGTACTCAAAGTATCATTATTTTCAACTTGCTAATAAAATCAGGGACTGCTAATTTCTGAACGTTAGCTGGCCAGAACGGAGCGAGCCGTTGGCCACTGTTAAAGTCCACGTAGCTAGTACGTATTTGGTGTAAGTCGATCGTTAAAATGGCTATAACCGCCATGGAACGATATAACGTTAACGAAGCAATTTCGGTATCAACACATTCCCCGTAATGATTGTATTACACAAAGGCAGTCGTTGGGGGCATAACATAAGCAGAAACAAATAACCCAGCACCGTGGTCCCGTAAACGCGAAACTTTTGTCCCCTGACCAGACAGGGTCGTTCCAGTTGCCGACAACTTACCTCCGTGGCTTTCTGACCATCGACTTTTTCTCATCGAGTTTAATCTAAATCCAGCTATGGAACCGTCTCCGTTTCACTGACTCGACTCACTTTCTCTTTACACAATTTAAAAATAGTGAAATATGTATAAAAATTAATTCATTCGGTTAAAATTGACAGAAGTGAAGGTGGTTTTCATATTTCGATAAAATAAATAATGAAAAATGGCTGATTACTTTCTGACATAGGTACCCGTTACAATTCCATACAACATTAATTTCACACTTAGTGAATCTTAATATATTTACTGAAAAAAAATTTATATAAATTTTTTAAATGAATGTTTGGGGACTCTACTTGGGCAGACGTAGTTGAATATCATTTTTTCAGTAGCCTAAAACAGGTGGTAATGGTGTTCCTTAAGCTTGTATTTCCAAGCACAAGATTTATGGCAATTGATATTAGTTTGTGAATACAGTAGCTGTAAATAACGCTGTTTTGGTAGATAGGATCGTGCTCCTTGAAGGGAAAAGGATATCGGGTACAACTTCGTTAATCGCTGTCAGCGAGAGAATTATCAGGTAGGAACCCTTTCGAAGAAGAGACGAAGGAGAATAGATGGAAGGAGATAGGAATGCTGCTATGATATACGAGCTTACGATTTAGCTGCGAAATCAGAAGGATGTAGTTATATTGTATCTGAAAACGATGCGCGTCGCTGAAGCTAAAATTTATAGCTGCGGGGGCTCCTTATTCGTGTCGTATAATTTAACACGGAGATATAGAATTCCTGTATCTGCGAATGATATTGCTCTCGGGGCACTGCTCTAAGCACAGTTACTCACTATAGAACAGTTACATATACATATTTTAAAGTAATCATGCCAGGTTATACCTTCGTTCATTGATATTCTAATGAAAACGTTTCAGAGACAAATAAGAAATTCAAACCACTCTAACCTACTCAGTATTGAGAAAATTACATTTCTAATTAACAACAGTGGTAGTATTATATTGTAACAGTAATTTTGAATCACTATCTTAGTACCCATTTGTGCATATCAATTGATTAAATTAAGAATTCTTTCTCGAGAATTTCTCAACAAATTTTATAATTGCTAATTTCTTATTTCTCGAAAAACTTAAGTTTAGGAAATCCCGAACGTATAAATACATCTACAATTTATAATAAATCTTATTTATTTATTTATTTATTTACTAAAATATAAATTTTATAATATTTTTTTCAATTTCTCGAGAATTCTTAAGAGGTGTGATCTCGTTTCTGATTTCTCGAAAAATAAAAAATATCGAGATATCAGGAACACTAGTTAACCATGTCATTTCAAATTTGTAAAAGAAACTGATTGTGAGTAACACTAGCGCGCGAGTGAAAAGCTCCCTAATAAGTGAGCCGCGTGAGGCTGATCCCAAGTGGTAAATACGAAAACTAATCAGACCAATGCGCCGACCGCGCGACGTTGACAAAGAACTTTGACGGACGTCGAGTGCATGAAACGTCCATGGGAAGAGGTCATGAAAAGTCGATCGATCCCGACCAACGCTTCGGTAACACTCAAACCGTTGGCTAATTATACGAACAAATTATTGACAGGATTAAAGCAATTATACGCCGCAGCTGATTAACGCGAAACTGGAACTACATCTACCTTGCTTGCAATTATCCTATCGATTAAAACTACATCTGTCCACCTTGACTACTTTCTGAATTTCGATAAATTATTCATCCTCTCGTATTCTTATCTAGTCTATATTATATTTATTCATTACATACATATACAATGTGTAAGTGGGAAAGTGGAGATTCTACATGAAAAAAACTGTGAAAAATATACAATAAAATTTTAAACTGTACTTCAGAGCTCGCGTACGCAGCCGAAATTCAAATTCAATTCTCTCAAAAATTAAACGAGTTACGACAAAATTTTATTCTATATTTTTCACTAATTTTTTCATGTATAATGGCCAACCCTGTAACAACAAACACTGAACATCTTTATGTAGGTCGCACAGAATTTTAATGCAAGCTATGGGAATCACTTTGAAACCAAAAATTGTGATCCCATTTGATTTTGTGCCACGTGTCTATTTCTAATAGGAACATCTGTATAACTGGTAAAGTTAGTCTCTGAGGTTGATCTTCAGTCAAGTGATTCGAAACGTTACAACATGATCGTCGAAGCACATCTGAACCCTTCGTGTAAGTGCAGTAACAGCCCTCACCAGAGAGTCCGACTCATTATTCGATCCAGCAACTCGCGAGCACTGCTCGATTTGACAGCACACACTGGGGATTCCATATGACGCCGCAGGTAGTAACCTAATTTCTCAAACGCAGCCACTACACGGACGATCGTCCGATCTAAAATCGAATGCAAACATCGCGCAAATTACAAATGCAAAAAAATTCTGCCTCTCATTCCTCGATGCGCCGCTCCAGCTCGCACAGCTGTGTATTTCAACTTTTCAGTTGAAAATGGACCCAGGCGCCGGTAATTAAGCTAAGTGCATCCTATTTTGGGCACAATCCGCATACTTTCCATTTGCATCGCGTGACTCAGAAAGGAACATTTACGAAATTCCCGATGAAAATTTTGACGGGATTCCGCGGATCCGTTCACCAACGAAAAATAACACTCAGTTCGTGTGGACCGTACATTAGTCGAAGCGTTGGATCTTCTAAGTAATTAAGTATGTATGTATCTCCGATAATCATTACCAGGCGAGCGCCGGGCGAGTTGTGGAATCGCGCTTTTGTTTGCCACCGCTAAATTATCCCTGCCCCACTGTTAACGTGGCGTTAACATTAATGAGTATATTGTTAAAACTCGCGTGCATTTCGATTAAACCAGACAATCGAATTTGTTATCATTAGCGGCTGAAGCTCCCTCGCGGCCATTCGTCGTTTTATTCGTTGCTCTGTTTTTCGCACAAATACGTCACAGATTACTTTAGGAACAGGTCATCCGTAAATCTTGAAATAATGATAGAAATTGTACACCCACTATTTGGTCTAGCACTCTCGAGCTCGACGACTGCGAAAAATACGGTCGCCTCTTATAACGAGGACATATGTTTTCGCGAAAATCTATGGGGTAAAACTTCGTCATTATGGGGTTGTTATACTATAGCTAGGATAACCCCATATATTATTCTAATATGTAGTTTCGTGGGGGTTCAATGGAACGTGAGTAGAAAGATGTGAATTAATGTTTCTATTCTTAATTCTGAAATATCCTGCGTGGAACGAGTATGTTTACTGTGATTGAAATTTATCTTATTGTCAGTGATAGAATAAGTTATTTCAAATAGGACCCAAATTCTTGGGATCCTCACTCATACTGTTAGTACCATGTCGTGGTTCTGTTACAATTTTTCTAATTTTAAATAACGTATTTTATCATCATTTATCAGTATTAAAAAATATGGATTATTATAGATTCTGATTTTGTCAAACTTATTTCACTACCTCTTATTACTTCATCCCCAAAATTCTCAAATCTCTTTTCACATTCATTTATAAATATTTTCTGTCGACACAAGTGCGTAAATTGAATCTGGTGGCCGCACTGTGATAAATACAAAAATTCACTTACGAGCAAGCAAAGAACTGTGCATTATTGTGCAAAGTATACGAAAAACGTTTGATGTAGCACACGTGTATGAGGTACGGCGTAAAAAAGATGTTAAAGAAGTTAACCGGGTGGTTTTTATCATGCTCGATGACCAAGACAAGGTGGAAGATTGGCCAGAAGATTGGTTAACTGGAAGGAAGCGACGTTTTATTTACGCCCAATTACGCCCCGACTAATCGTCCGCCGTGCAGCCCAAGCTGGACCCTAATTTTTTCTCCACTACTTCAACGAACCCATATTCGAGCAGTCTCTACAAATCAGCCATCGTATACGTGTTTTTCGTGAGTTTATGCCGGGGCAGAGGCAGAAACCATTAGCTGCCCCCGGGCTTCCATTTCACGTACGTGGAGTTAATCGAAAAGTATCGACCGCGGCTAAAATGAAAAAACCTTTAATGGATTTATCGTGTCTACACGCTCGAAAATTAATAATTCCACTGCGTGTAATACAAATGAGTGTGCCCGTGGAATCTCATATTCCCATTATTGTTGCGACGCTGAGGACAAAGTTGCACAATCTCAACAACTTTAAGTGAATTCCATTTTTGCTAGGTATTAACAATAGTTGCATAAAGATTCGTAAAGGATATTCTTCCTTGCATTTGTACAGCAATATGCTTCTAGCCCTTTACATGACGCCTTGAACGTAAGTCCTGCGTTTAAGGGCATGAAATACACCTGGTGTAAGTGTCTAGAAAATATTACTCCTCAAGTTATAAGGGAAAGAATGTGCTGCTGGTATGTGCTGCTGGTATGTGCTCGACATGTTCTACATGAGCTTTGATAATTTCTCATTCTCCGTAATAGAACGGTGAACAGTTCCGTCGTTTTCTGTGAGAATTGCACACAGAAGAGATTTTAAATATCCTTACAAATAAAAATCTAAGAGGGCAGGTACTGCATATTGCTGACAGTAGTCAATGCTTTGACAAAGTGAAATGCTAATATACAGTGAAATTGTATCTCTTCAGTCAAACGGTGGCAGACAAAAGTGTAATAAAGTAAAATTGGTATTTTCGAAATTACAAAGAAAATATTGAAAAAATGACTTTCATTTTTTTGTTATTTCGAAAATACCGATATTTTTAAAACTACGAAAACACGATATCTAGAAAACTGATTCTTCTAAATTCTTAAAAAAACTCAACTCGTTCAGTCCATTTTAAAAAAGTTATGCGATTTTGAAGAGTCTATGTATACTTTTGTCTGCCACTGTACATAGAACGTTTTTTTCATAATGGAACCTATAACTTCTCGAAGTTTTAATCCACATGCTTGAAATGCCCAGTGGCTAAGAGCAGACCTTCAGGTATTTATTATATTTGTCATAAAACACGCGATAAAAAAAGTATTCATGGGTTACATTGTAGAAGTTTATTCTTATTGTTAATTATATTACAGAGACGCAAATTTTCGTATAGTATAATTGCAGTATGCCACTACAGCTAGTATTCGAAGATGCTTAAGAATATTCAAATGCCTTTAAAAGAGTATGCTTTCAATGAGAAAGGTTATAGGATCTTTACTGTTGTATAGGATACATTAAGGTTTAATATGTAAAGGTGTATATATGTATATCTATGTATTTTGTGCCTAGTTCAAACTACCCTGTAGACAGGTACACAATATATCACGAGATGTAGCGTATTCATCTCATGTGTATAAGTCATGGTTAATGTACTGTGTGAACATTATGCCTAAACGTTGTTGGAGATTATATAGTATCAGTAGATAAAGCAAAGCTTATGGTTATTTATTTCGTAATAAACGTTAGCTGAACTTTAATACAGTACATTACAAATTGAAGTTATTCGGGTTTAAACAGTAGTTATTGTTAAATTGCGTATGAACTGTAGGAAATACTGTGGATTGCTTGAAACATACATCATTTTAAATATTATAGCAACAATATTCTTTATTAAATAGTATAAGTGTGATTGAACAATTCGTTTATTGTTTCTAATGGAAAAGTATGTCCAATTTTTCTTTTTCATCTATGATCATTACTTTCAAAATTTTAAAGTCGAAATAGTTTGGAGTTACTTTAACCTGCAGTCATATCATTCAGAAATGAATTTCCATTATTGTTGAGTAGCAGAATGCAAGACAGAAGAAAACAGTTGTAGGTTAATAACTTTGCTTAAGGGACTATTTCTCACCCACCATTGCACTTAAATGTAATAATAATTTCCTCCAAGTTTCAAGCATTGCATTCAAACTACTAATATTACAACTTATTCAAAACATTGATAGTGCCTTCTTGCACAGCATTGCTTTTAATTTCTACGCTACAAAATCTTAATTTCCTGCAAATATCAATCTCCTACAATCAGCAAGCTGCTAATCGTAAAAGTCGTGAACATAAAATGTCACAAGAAGTAACGAATTATGACACAAAAACACTTTTTATGTAATTCCATTTTCAATTTCAATACATCCCTCTTTGAAAGTACACTAACTTCTCTGGAAACTAAATTCAACTTATTAACACAAAAATATGTCAAATTGCAGAAACCCGTCCTACACAATACATTCCTTAATTATTGCAATAAAAAGGTGCATGTCAATAATCATCCAC
Source organism: Andrena chrysosceles (assembly GCA_963855975.1). NCBI lineage: Eukaryota > Metazoa > Arthropoda > Insecta > Hymenoptera > Andrenidae > Andrena > Andrena chrysosceles. The sequence goes on along the minus strand of OY979767.1, from coordinate 106,441,896 downwards.
AAATCCCACACAGCTAAAGAATTACATACCAAATCGAAGAACGACTTCTTCCTCAATACAGTTCACAATCTTTGCGTTACAGAAATCTACCTAAAGACAGTGACCACCGTAAATGTTTCATATTTAAAGAAACTACGTGTTACTCGGCTTAATCGTGGAAAACATTGAGTGGACGCAGAAGCGACGGGCCTGCCAGTGCCTACCAGAGTTCGTCAGCAATGAATCGCAGGTCATCGTGATTGGATATCGACATCTTGGGAAACATACCACCTGTCAGACGCATAAGTCACCCGGTACCTCGACAACGCTAATAGATGCAACCTCCTTGCAGTCACGTCATTCGAAAATTAATTACAGTTGGTCGCGGGGTCGTAAAGAACAAGGCCTGAATAATTAACGTAACCGTTGTATCGCGCCCCGAGCTAATTATAGGCCCCTCCTTTTCTATTCGCCTGATTAGCATATTCGTTAATTATCGGCCCTATGTAACGCTGTGTACATACTTACATAAGACCCTGTCGTCCGTGAGCTTGCGTGCGTTAATGTTCGCGTGAACGTGCGTGTCGCAGATCGTACAAGCATGTTGGTATATAACCGCCAACCTACCAACCACCTCCAGGATGGTGTAAAATGTCGCCTGAGTTTCCTCGTTTACGGATACTATGATTACAACATTCTGCAGAATTTTTCCAGCCATCTGCGCGACGTAAGATTCTTATTTTTGGGTGCAAAGAATGCTTGCTGTCATTCTTCTGTTTGGAGTTTCAAAGTCGTGAATTTGAGAAAAAGAATGGAAAGTTTCGAAACCCTTCAGTTTTCCTAACGAGAACTGTAGGTACCATGTACCTACTAATCTATAGGATTTATAAACACGAATACTTGGATTGATTTATATTTTCAGGGTATTAATGATTGTGAGTCTCCTTAATTTGCTTATCTTACTTTAAAATATTGTTCGAATGTTCTTGTACCGCCAAAGAAAATTATTAGCTTTTTCCCTCATAACGTAAATTTTCTATGCACGGACTACGCTTTTTACGAGCAATATGGGAAAAATATTTAAAGTAGAATCGTAACATGAATGTGGCCATAGAATTGAATTTAATATTTATGTCCATAGCGCCAAATGATTGCATCAGGCGACTGTAGTTTATAAATAACATTTCTTGGTCACGTGATATTTAGTTACTAAATTAATTGTACAGATAATAGTGTTTTCACCACATGAGTTATTGTTTATACCTAGTGAACATTTAGTTTGAAATTTGGAATGTATATTAGAGTGAGTTTTAGTTTGAACGCTGTTACGGATGAGGGTTTATCAATAATAGCAGACAACAATTCCCAACCACACGATGATTAGAGAGTTCATATCGGGAGCTTAACAATCGTGTATTGTTGCCAAACGCGTCGTCTGTTCCATGATTGAATTTAGTCAATCCAAAGTCAACGAAAACATGTATAATGCATTCAAAAGAACCATTATTAATATATAAAACTACGAGGATATAATCAATCTCAACAAGAAATACTATAGACACGTTTCAGTATATAGAAGAAAATTAACAATTTCCTTTAAATTATCCATCCCATAATACACACCCCTCCCCCAAATCCTTTTGGCATATTCACAGAATTTCTTTGAAAACTTTTATATCTCCAAATATTTAAAATCCCATAATCTTAAAGCACCTGACCTATCTTGATACCATGCTAGTTACCACAAAATAATTAATCAATAATTTCCTCCAAATACTACAATACTATACTATTTTATTCCCAAAGCGACAGCTTGGAAACGAATCTGTTAATTTCCTCGGGAACCATTTTTCGCGCCAGAGCGCTGTGTCTGCTTGGTGGTTAACGAAAATTGATTCAAGCGCGAGGAACGTGACGTCGCCCTCGCATGAAGACGTAAACTCCACGAGGGGGGTGGATGGGAAGGCCAGGTTTACGCGTATTCGAACGTTTATCGCGCCATGTCGAGTGGAGCACGCAATCCCACCGTTACACCCTCTGTCGTTCTCGCTGCGCAGGAATACTGCTCAACTCCTGTAATCCCCCTTGATCGCGTTCACAAGTGCGAGTTTTCGAAAGTTCTGATCGCGAAATCGGTTTCTGTGCTACAGGTTGCGTTCGAATGGATCTGAAAGGCACCGGATGAGAAGGTCGCGACACACTTCGGCTACTGGATGTTCCGACGACAAGACTGGAAATCCCGTTTGCGTAAACAAACGGGTACAATTTTACAAGAGAAATCGAACACAGCAATACAATCGCTTTCCTCTTAACGAAATTTAATGAAATTTGACAGAATTGTATTGGTAAAATTGAGACAACAGCAAGATTCTTTAAACTGTTAACTGGGGTAGACGAGTTAACACGTTATTCCAAAATTCGTCCGCGTTGGATAAGATGAGTTCATTCATCACGAAAATCAAATAATGTTGTAGGTTATACGTTACCATTGCTGCAGACGAAATGAGTTAATTCGCCTGGAATAATTACTAACCCTTTAACCTCCGAGGTGGCATACATGATACATTCCCTTTCATTGCTGTTTCGGAGTTTCCACCAGATTAAGTAGTAGGTACATGTTTAGAGTAGTTTTATTTATTGAAGACGGATAGGCCTACCTGAACCCTATATTCATTTCTTTGATGTATGTTAACCTCTGAATAAAAATAAAAAAAGGAACAAAAATTTTTGTTTAAAAATATAAAAATTCTGACCATTTTTAACGATAAAAAGAAAACGAAATAATTTTTCTTCAAGGGGATGTAGGTGCCGCCGCTAAATAGTTAGACATACAATTTTTGCTACACTGAAGACATTTCTAATTGAGAAACAATGCAAGCAATCCTCCTTGCACTATTATAATTTTCATGTTCAGAGCACCATGATTAGTAGTAATATTCAGAAATTTCTCAAAGACGTTCCTTCTGTTGATGGAAGAGACAGACAAATGGCAAGCCCAATTCACCAGAAATGCTTATTCTCCCTCACTAATAAATTAATGAAAACATATTCCCACGATTTACGAGAGGCAATCTCACAATCACTTCAATTATTCTCTAAATGTGTATAAAACAGTGTAGAAAAAGTGGACATAATTAGGTAGCCGCCTAACTACAATCAAAATTACTCGAGGCAAAGGCGACGTTGAACGAGGGGAAGGTATCCTGAACGGCGAGGTGGCAAGACCTGTTAAAGAGCAGAAGTAGTGTGAGAGTATCGTGTCGACGGCGAGCCTATGGCCAATAGTTCCAACGGGCTTTTCGCCGATAAATGAGCAATAATGGTGGCAGGTTGGAATAATGGCTCCGTTTAACGCCCTCCACTCGTTCGTCCGGGTATCGCTGCCGCGGGACTAACGGTAGCCAGCCAGCAAAGTATATCGGTGGTATCGATATATCGGCGCCACTGTTATATCGCATGAAAATGGCCAGCCCGTTATATATAGAATCTTACAGCTAATGAAAAGTTTCGCCGCTGACTGACTGCTTCTTTTACCCCGCAAAATCAACGGTAACTTTTAAATCGACATGATCCTCGAAGGTTTCAGTTAGTCGACTTTCCCGTTCAGTGCCTCTGCGTTCGACAAAAATGTCCTTCGTCAGAGCTGGAAGCTATTAATCTGTTAGCGGAGAGAGAGTGAACCCGGTTTTTCAAATACACCCTGAAAATTTGACGATCACACTCGATTAAAAAGGAGTAAATATCGCGGAATCACGCAGTCGGCAGACTGACCGTCCTGACACCCGAGTTTCCTTTTATGGCGAGCAACAGGCATCATCATTTTTGTGTTTACCACTGAAATTCGGACTCCGCTTTGAGCAGATCCCTGCAAGTCAAACACTACGCATTCGCAACTGACAAAAAGGATGACCTCGCGGTCCCCTTCAAACTTCTAGTGTGTCACGTCAGTGGCAATACGCCAACGGAACACGTAGAAAATTGCGACGAAGAGACGATGTTTCGCTGGTAGGACAGACGATAAAGTTGCACTGTAAAACGTGCTGTGTAATTATTTTTCCCCTAGTTACGGTACGCGATGTTCCATGTTCCTGCTTGACGGGAGCGTCCGCCGCGAGTCCCAGACAGGGATGTTTATATTTATGGAATCGGTATTGTTTCGTTCCCCGAAAGTGGGACGAAAGGAAAGACCGTCACATTTCCCTAATATTTCACTTATGGTGCAACATTGTACGCAACTCCCTCTATTAATATCCAACCTTCTAAACAAATATGAAAACGTCCCCCGCAGCCGAGTTTCGCCACGAATGTAATCTCCTCCATTCGCACCTACCCTCCACCCCCGTCCTCCGTCCCCCTCCCCCTTGCCTCACCCCATTCTGGCATCTACGTGCTCCGGTTTAACTCCGCGCTATAAAGTTTTTGTCACTGTCTACAAAATGGCAGTGAGAAACGAGCGAACCTGTCGTGCCGGGCTAAAATGGTAGATTAAACGTCCGGCTGTCGGCTATTCAGATCGATTCGTTTCTCTTTTCTTTCGTCTTTGGCCGCGTTATCCAGACGATGCATATCAAGGATCAGAAACTAATCGCGCGATGTCATGTCGCACGCTCTAATAAACGTACACCTCTCTGCCGTATTTTCGGTTAATAAATGCCACTCGCGGTATTAAAACCGGTGTTAATGCGCCGTTATTTCACGCAGCGCTTGATTTAGCTGGCACGTTCGCTTATTACGTTGCTGAGAATATCAGAAGATTCGGGGTGGATTCTTTTCGCCGCTATTCTGCGCCCATTTTACGTTTAGTCTGCAATATTATGCGTTTGAAACAAATGTAGGTAATGTTTTTCGAATGCGCGATGAAATTGTTAATTTCACTTAATTTTCTGGTTGGAAACGAATAGGGTGTTGTTTAGTACGAAAACTTTGGCTCGTGAAGAATTGTTATGTGATGGTAGTATTTTTGTAAATAATGGTAACTTGATTACGAAAGTTAATGTTTCTTTTAGAATGAAATGTATGTTTTAGATTATCTAGTTGTGTATGGCTCCTATTCTCAATGTTCCCATATCCGTTCTCTTAATGAGTTTCGTAAAGGAGAAATGTATATAGAGTAACGCTAAAATGTAATATTGTGAAACGTGTAACGAGCAGTCAAACATATTAAACAGAGAGCTAATTATATTTACATACTGATGCTATTAAGATCGTATCAAAAAGTAGGGGAAAAGTATAACTGGTAGCTACATTATAATATTATCGCAAACAAGTCTCCATTTGAACCATTCTACTCTAGCGATATACAGTACTGGGAATATTTATTGCATCACTCGAATAAACACGTTACCACGTTACCTCTGTTATTATTGGTGTTAAGGAAGTATTATTGTAATGTTTATTTATTGCAAATTTATTGCAATAAGTTGGACGTGATTCATAATTTTCAGGGTGACCCAATAAATAATCCAGTAGTGTATATATACACGCTATTTTAGTATTACATTATAAACTTTTTACTGATGTCTGTAAAATAGTTGTAGTAGTTGCATCTTCCTTTTTCGTGAATTAATTACTAATCGAAGAACGAAGAAACATGTCATTCGTCTTGCAAGAAAATTAGTGGCAAACAAGTATGATCAAATAACAAGGAAAAAATCAATTAATTATTTTTACGTATCTAATTGAGACCACGTGATTCAGTTCAACACATGAATATAATTTTTAATGAAGAATCTCATTAACCAAACAGCAAATAGCTGAACAACAAAAGCGATACAAGAAATGGATTTTAAATTAGAACAGAGCAAATTTAATAGATGCAGAATGGTCATATTGTGCAAGCACCAGAAGTATGCTTTTGTTAGAATAATTATACTTTCCCAAGCAATCAGAGGTTTCTTATGGCTGACCAATCGCGCGATAGAGTAACCTTTCAACTGTATTATATGCACTTTGCAGCTTCCGCTCTTTCCGTAGGTACTTGAGCATCTCTATTCGAATGACACGAGTACTTTCATTCATCCATGTGATTAGGTTACGCCACAGAATCGAAGGATCTATATAGGTATCCATCGACGAATCAAAAACGAATCATACGCAAAGTCTGCTGTGAAATTCGACACCCGGTGTCGCTTTTCGTCCGGCAACGATACTGTTTCCATGACAGGGGTGGCTTTGCCTCTGAAAGTTACGATACGCCGAAAAATCCGATCGCCACCTCCAATTCGTTTGATTCGGTACCGTCTCGAATTTAATTATAATCTCTCTACCGACAATCCATATTACATCGTGGCATGTCATACTGGATACTTTTACAAAGTTTTACATTACTATAGTGGAGATACTAGATGTAGATACTTAAACTTTTAATATAATTTTATTCCTAATGTTTTTACATTTGCTAACAAATGTGAGATTTCGAGTTTCTAATTACTTCATGAATGTTCCTGTTTGCAGTAAGTTTTAAAAGACACGCGAATATATGTATTGCGATTTGAAATGTTTAGTTGAATTTTTATTATTTAGTTTCTTTATTTATTTAGGTTATTTGGACATTTAGTTTATCTTCGATGTAATAAATAACATGAAATTTGGTTTATACACGATTGCTTTGATAAGTATCTGGTTAATACACAATGATATCCGACCTTTTAATGATTTAATTATAATAAGTCCCCAATATAACAGAAACTGCGCAGAGAAGCTTAAATAACACCGCGAAAGCCCTTTTTCGCAATTAGTTGTAAGGCTAAGTAACATTATCGCAAACAATAATATTATACCTTTCAGCGCGAGGACAATGCAATCTAAATAACGAGTTACTATAGAAACGGTACTAAATTCCGCGTACGTCGAAACAATGGGGAACTGTGGAGCCACTCGCTGAATGAAACGTTCCCGGTGTGAAGCAAATTGAAGAACTATTTATGGAATAACTGAACAGTTTAATTTGCAGCAAAACTCCGCGGCAAACACGATTCGTATTCATTAGGGGAAAGCGGAGACAGGTGTACCTACATCTGAGCGCGAGTTGACAGTGGAGAATAAGAGGCGGAGAGGTCACTCAACAATGGATTCGCGCAAGGATCCCCAGATTTGGATTCGGAATTCCCAGCGTCCCGAAGTATCCCGCCTTCGTTCTAGCGTGAAATAAGTCTGGGACCTCGGTGCCCGCCCTGTATAGCTGACTATTTGCACTTAGCAACTAGTGGCTTGGCATCTAGGTGCTCTCAACTAAAATACTACTTTCCGACGACTGCCTTTTGCGCCGTAAGGCAATGCATACATTTAAATGTTAAATCTTTGTTACACAGATACGGCCGGGCCGTTTAATTGTACGGAATATGCCACCAGCTGTTGCTCACGCGTTTCCTACCTGTAATCCCGCCAATCGTTCCATCGGTCCCTTAAAAACGTGATCGCACTATCGCGAGTCTGCAAATACCAACGATTTCATCTACCGCAGTTGCGCACCAAATTTATGGACAAATAATACGGGGACAGTTAAAATTACCTATTTAGCTAACATTATTGATCATCGTATTCGTTACCTCTAATTACGGCAATATTCCCCTGCCGACGTATAATTAATTGTGCCCCGAACGATTCTAATGGAATTCTTCTACAAACAAGCGAATATCGTGGGCACAGTTGCGCACCATAGCAATCGATAATCGTCGTACGAAACACCGATTCCTGGGGACACTTGTGCTAAGCTTTTAGGACGGTTATTATTCTATCCATCGATGTTACCTGAGGAGCAACCAAAAAGTTCTCGTTTCGATACAGGAGACACCTCCAGAAGTTCTTTTGTTCAACACGAATTGTACAAAGGGGCGGCAAATTTTGGGCAGCGATAAATTTTAGGAAGCTGCAAATTTTGGGGAGCGATAAATTTTAAGGAGAGACAAATTTTAGGGCGTGGCAAATTTGCAGGGCGACAAATATTGAGCGAAATAAATTGGGAAAGTTTTAAACACAGAGGCTTAAGACAACTTTAAAAACAATTCATTTTTTCATCTTGCGAATTAGCAATGATTCAGATTTGAGTTGCCATATTGAATTAATTCTTAAATTATCTCGACTGTTTTAAATTAAAATATTTTATGATATTTCACGGAAAGGGTGGCAAACGCTTGTTAGCCTAGGGGCGCCAAATCTTCAAATCCGCCCCTGTGTGTACAAGTTTCGATAAGATGGTAAGCTTATGGTAATAAGGGTAGCGCGAGACGAATTTCAAGTAAAATAGTCCCAGAGAAAGGCATTCCTTTCGAATAATTTCACCGAGTAGCAATAGTTTCTCTTTAAACATCGAAAGGTAAAATTCTTCGTGACCGTTTCGTACATCACCGAATGCGGGCGAGATGAATTTTCAGCAACGACATCCGAAGAAAAAGATGAATACGCACGGAGGCAGGAAGAGGGAATCGCGGACAGCGCGGCCGTTTCTGTTTACAAGATGAGCACCGTGGTTGTAAATCATAGAGCACGATGGGTAGCACGACCGCGTGTTAGAGCGCAGAGGATGAGATGCAAGAAGAGGAATGTTCGCAAGGTGGGCGAGGGCAGAGGGCAGAGCAAGCAAGTCTGTTGGGAAATAAGGAGGCAAAGTTAAGCTCTCATACCCCTCTCCATCTCGTCGTTCCTTGCCTTCGGCAAATAGCCATATAACCCTACTATATTCCATCTCTATCGCGCGAACGTTATATCCGCTTCAACTAACCATTCACCGTCGCCATCGTTTACCCATTTTCCTTATACCTGAAGGTGCTTATTGCTTACGGTTCTCCTCTTTGTTCCTTAACCCTACGACTTCTGGGGTCTCGGTTGGCCCTTCAAAATTGTTTGTCACTCTGTTCATTTTCTTTTATTCGATAAATGCCAGCGGGCGAATTGTTCCGTTGCACGGGGACCTGGATAACTGGGGATGTAAGTATTATCATGTACGACCCCAAGAATTGGTAGTTGTTCTGGTAAACGTTGTTCTAAAACGTAGTGAAGTGAGAACGAATTTTCGAATTAAGTGTATTGCTGGTTTTAGAAACGCGTCACTTTAGACATGACTGTGATGAAGAGATCTGGATTGCTACTTAGAACTATGTACCAGATATTAAAGAAACGTATGAAATTTTAAATGGATTTACAAGTTAAGTGTTATGAGGTAGGAGACAGACGTAGGAGCATTTAAGACCCGAATGTTTCGTAATATCTCCCACACATATTGCGCAAACCTTAACCTAGCGATCTATCTTTGCAGTGTGCGCTAAACGCAGGCGTTCCAGATTTATATGACTCATATCTGCTGTCCGGTGGAAACGTTTCGCAAAAAGAGCGTTTCCCCTCTGTTGCAGCCATTAAAGCTGTGTACGTGCTCCCTTTTCTCTGACGACAATTTCCGAAAATTTCACCATCTACGTGGGTCAGATGCTTGATTCGCATGTGGCGAGGGGAGTGAAAAAAATGACAATACTGGAGGAACGAGACCTGCCGAGGGCACGATTCGCCTCTAAATTTAAAGAAAGTATTACTGCAGCAAGAACGACATGTTAACAACACTGCGGATACAACGTCGTTCTATGTATATGGTACATTGAAATTGGCATAACAATTTATGGTGATGTGTTAATAAACATCGTGAAATTGACAAACGTTAAAAGTATTCAAATTATGTTTCTGGAATCTTACCCCATGTTGCCAATAATTATTATTGTAAATTATAGATTAATTGTCCGTTTAATTTTCACAGATTTCATCAGTGCTTATAGGTTAAAAAAATAATAACCATTTGTAATTCATTACATACATCATCTTGAATTTATGTGAGAAAATATAAATTTGGACATAACAGGTATTAGAAAGGATTAATACATTCAGTTATTTGCGGCAAACTATATCAACACGATTAACGGAAGCAAGCAGGAAAAATATTTCAAGCATTCCCGGACGCTTTAAGTGGAACAAGTCAATATTTTCCGTGCCAAGTGTAACAATCCATCGTTCCTGACACGTTAACAGCCAGATTGAAGTTTCCTCACATCACTGTACCCATATTTTTTCAAAGAAAATACCGTTGGGATATTTCACAGCACCTTAGAACATACCGGGTGGCCCATAATTAATGATATTATTGAGAAATGAATGAGGAACGAGGACAGTTTTCTTACACGAGGCCTTGCTTTCGAAAAAAGTGATTTTGTACATGAATAGAAATACCTCAATTTAATTGTGGTCTGTCGTGTTAACGATTTAGGTCCTCTCTTACTGGTGTGATAGAAGTATGATGAAGATAAGATCCCCAGAAAATATATGAAATATTTCCGTGAATGCTAAATCGGATCACCGACGAAAATCATAATATAACGCGTCCGTTTTGTGCCGCGCTGAGCGTCAGTGACGATGCTAAAAATGTACCAACACCATCACTTTTCTGCAGCACACACCGAACTCTTTGAAAATCTCATTTAGGGCGCGATACGGTCCGATTCCCCTCGCAATATCTCGTTCGCAACAATTCGGCGTGCAGGAACGTCTTCCTCGTGGATTTAATACACGAAGGCAAGGCTAACCCTCGAAATTGAATCGCCGTGCAGCGCACATACCGTGCACGGAGACGTTCGACGGTCCTCGTCGCCTCGACGGAGTGAATATTTTATATGTTAATTTGATTAAGCAAGTGGCTTTAATGGATAGAAACGAGATTTACGCGCAAGTGTCAGTGCAAGGAGGCATACAAAAATTTATGTAGGTACAAAGTGATCCCCAATATACTCATAAAAAAAGATTTGAAGTAAAAATCTGAAGGAGGTGCCAGGAGAAGGAAAATCATAAGAAATCGTGACGAAACCAATGTTTTAAGAAGAAATTATGTCACAGGATGTACTATCAGACGATTACATTTCAAGTACTTAAAGCCAGTATCCTACATATTTTCTATTATTTCACGATTAACTATTTTCCATTATTGATGTCTGAAGTGACCCTGCCCCTGACGCAGCGTTTCTCAAACTTTTTTGATTCGTGACCCCCTTTTATAATATTCAAATAACCTCCACCCCCATATGAGGTAAGGTAAATTTATTAAGGTAAAGAAAACACATTAAAAATAGGTATTTCAGAATATAATTCTGACTTAATAATATTAAAAAAGCCCCTAAAACCGTGGCGATCCTCAGAAATTCTTCGCAACCCACAGGTTAGGAATTACTACCCTAACGAGTACCTTGGTGTACGTATCATTGTAATATTTATCTTCTGGTGTATTTAGGTCCTAGGAAAGAATCTAATCATCGTGATCCTGCAGGACACGTACATTCCTTTCGACAAGTGATCAGTCTTCGTCCTCAACTCCATTCATCCAAACAGCTACTGCAATACCTCCCTAACTGCTCGTTGTAAAAGACTATACACAAAATATACAATACTATCGCAATATTATCATCGTACTCAATCATTGCCTGTGCTCTGACACTCTCCACTTTACAGCCGACAGAAAAGTCCTTGGGTCACATCAAATGAATCACACGATCGCGAATAAAAATACGATCAAACCCGGCCGATCTCTCTGTCTGGCTGTTAACAGGAATAAGTAACTCCGCGTGGTTTTTCACGAAAAGTGGCGGGGACAATATCGCGTGAAGCACGCACTAGACGCTCGCGCGACTCCTCGCGGGCTAGCCGACCGAACGTGTCGTCGGTTTTCTCATTTTACGTGCACACGAGACGGACGTGCATGTATGACGGGGGCATGGGGGCGCACGTCACCGCTGCGCAACATCTACAGCATGCACAGACCTGTGTAATGCCAGAGGAGAGAGAAAAAAAATACGTGTAAAATATTTCACAGGCCTGAATTTCACAAGCTGCCGTCAGGTCGACCCTGTCCGCGGACTTTGATTGCCATAGAGCTGTACGTCGAGTGCATTGTGAGACCAATGGCACAGCGTAAACACCCGCCGGCCAGTCGCTGTCAACCAGACGGAAATGTTTGAGGGGCCCTTTGTGAAAAATAACACACCGCCATCGATATTTTCGGGTTAGGCTACGGATGCGCTACGGTATTGATGTTTATTTTGATGAAGCTAACGTCGTACGGCGGATATTGATTTTAATGCCTGGCGGACTGAAACGTTGGAAACACATCAGGTTTAAACTAGGCGCACTTGTTTTCACTGAAGCGTTTCAATTATATTTCGGGATTAATAAAACGGGGAAGTCTGCTTAAATCTGCTTTGAAGATTCCGTGGCGTTGTACTGTTAGTGTGCTGTATCAAATTAACATTATGCATATTCCGTGACAAAAGTTTGGATAATTTTCTCTTAAATAAGTTGACTGAATAGGACTATGAATGGGAGGAAACTAACAAGTTGCTGCATTTATATTCGTATTCTGTAATTTCTTCTGTAAATATAACGCTAAATAATAAAAGCAATCGATATTCTGGTGCTTTTGCTCTGATATCGATTTATTAACTCTGTGATAAAACTTTGTTGGAATATTGAAATATTTTTAATCACTGACAGGTGCAAATTTTGGTAAAATATTGCATGGAATATTTCCATCGATATCTTAGTTAGAAAGTAATTAGTAACGGACCTATGAGGATGCATTTAGGAATTCACATAATTTTCTCCTCTTCAATTGGATCTCCACCCAGGGTCAATCAAAGGATTCTCGAATCCTGGATGCTTGCGCATCCAATTCGTTTCGGATCAACGCATTGATTTTACCTCGCTCTACTTGAGGCAGTTAGGGGTGGAATAGTTTCGCGGTGTCCGGTTATCAAAGGGCTGTAAACCGATCCTCGAGACCCACGATGAAGTCAGATCTTGTTACTCTGATATTAAATCCGCTTTTAAAACCTTACGCCTGTCCAGCCTTGTATCCGACCATGACATTAACTTCAAGATAATTTACGTTAGAGTGCTCTTATTATGTGTACTACCTCACAATACGACACCTTCCGACAAACATACTTTCACGATTCATGCATCAGACACGAAGAAATATTCCTTGACTCTACATGTCGAGAGCGATTAAGAAAAATTAATGCATAATTCCGTTTCGTACCGTCTGAACTGGCGCAGCCCGGGGAACGCATGCAAATTAAATGTGATTCATTCGCATGACACGAAACGAGGAGATTACGACATAATTTGACGAACTTTTACCAGCTGGTAAGGACACCGGTGCCGGTCAAACGAGAAGGGAAACACGCGTTCTTCTGTTTCCGTGCCGAGTCGCACTAGAATCCGAGCCTGTGCATTAATTCCAGCCTTAAAAATAATGATAGCGTGCCCCAAGCTGAAATTCCGAAAGCGACTGCAAAGGGGCCTAGATCGGTAAGCCAGTCGACGTACGAGCGAACGAGGGGGAAGAGCGCGGGATCGAGGCGAAAGACAAAAGTCGGGACAAGGCACGCTCGCCGCATTACTTTGTACAAATAACGCAGGTCGGTGTAATTTGCGAAATTCCCGTTATTTTACATTTTAAACTAGAAAATAAAACGGCCTGGCTGGCGGCTGCTTATCCGCCCGACGGGATCTCGATGCTATCGCCCCCAGTCACGCTTACCCTGCCGCAGAGCAAGCCGAGCACGACTGCTCTGAAAATTACTGTACTGCCGTACGTGGCGTGAGTATTATTTTTTTTTCCCGCCACCCCACGCACGCCACCCTCCTCCCACCCCCTTCTCCACCTTTCGATCTCACGTGTTCCAAAGAACGCGGAGATTTCGGTTAGATACGGGGCGCGTGGCTCGTGTGCCTGCGCGAACATCGGAACCTATCATCCCCCCGGAAGCTTCCCACCTTATCAACGTAGGGGTGTCGCGCAGCCGGATTGCCACGCGGAAAACCGAATCCTGGCGTCATCTCGCGGACGTACATCGAACTACGAATACTCACCCCTCGTCGGAGGGGTTGTAGGGGCGATCTCGTGCCAACCTCGGTAGGGGTAACTTGGAGCAGAGTGGGGGTGGCGTATACAAGTCCATGTTACACTCGTCGGAATTTTATTTCCACCGTGCAAAACTTTGATCGAACTTTATTCTTGGTAAATACTGCGCACGATTTTAAATTCATTTACGTATTTGGTGAAACTAAATTTCTCGCTAGGGGTAGAAAGTTTGCTTTCACAGATTTTTCTAATTTTTAACTGCGATTCTTTTTAAGACTTAGAAAGTTATGTTCGTAGATTATATTCTAAAGTATCTGCTATTATTGCAGGTCTATTGTAATAAATCGTGGCTTAATTGAGTCCCTTCAAAATTGTGTTTTATTATCATTTTGTTTGAACCATTTTGTTATTGTAAAAATTATTTGGAAACCTGAAATCATTTATTATATTCGCCGCAAGTGTCCTTATAACTTATGGGTCACCGCGTTGAGGTTAAAATACCCTATTTGAGTTTCTCTGACCGCACAAGTGTCCCTTGAACTTGGAAAAATTTGCCTCGTGCACAATGGGCTAACTGCCGGCTCTCCCACCACGGTGGCTGAGGAGCCAGTGGGGGTGAATCGATACAGCCGCGATACAACCGACTAAAGCCTCGGAACTCGAAATAGGAATGCGCACGCACCTCCTTCTATCGGCGCTCTATTGAGCCTTGAAACAATGTAACGGCGAGCGAATCATTTGCTCGCGAAGAGGTGACTCTTTCAACTCTATTCAGAACGGGTATATTTTAAGGGTTCAGCGACGTCCATTCCAACCGGACCGTAAGTGTTTCGTCCCGGTTCTCCTCCGCCAGAATGGTTAGTAGCAAAGTGACTTGTAGCAGTTAAGACGTAGTGACGTATCTATAGCTTCTTTACGTAGTTGCATTCATTCACGAATCCAGTTCATTCACAAACACGTAACAGTACGTAAACACATAAGAAATCGGTTACCATGTCAGTTTAAATGTTTTTTCATGTTGCACATACAACGAGGAATACGTAGAATTTTTCATACTCTGAATCCTAAACACGCATTCAAATTTGACACGCATAATCCATTGATAAAACTTCATCTCGCGCACAGTGAAGTGTAAAACGTATCCGCTGACTAATTTATGAGGGGAATGTAAATGACTTCGCGTAGAAATTAGATTCAACGACTTGTATAAAACGGAATACCCCACCGAGCATCTACGAACGATATGTTGAATTTTCCAAACAAACTTCGCCACTTCCCGCGCCTGTAACTTCCGTGTGAGTAGTATATAGAAGATGCGCATGCATTTAAAGAGAACACCAGTGTTCAACATGTCCACGGCCTTCGTCCTTTGTCACGAAATAACAGCGCGCTGTTCTCGCGTCAGTCAAAGAAGTTAGCCCGAAAGGGGCAACCACTCTCGTTGACCGCGAATCGTCAAGCACCATCGCGGACTTGCTTCCGTATCAACGTTTCCATTACGCCTGGCCGCGAAGGGCACTGGAACAATGAACAGGGGCGTGTGGCTTTCGCCGGGAGCACGGTTCAAAAGCGGAATCGCGGGTCCTCTGAAGGGTGAAAGGGGAAAATGGACAGCGGCATCCCGTGGGGGGAGGGTTGTAACCGGAAAGCTGACCCTCTCGTGTTCGCGGAAGTTGCTTAAGTGTCGGCTCGAGGCAAACGACGCAAGTTCGAAATGCATGGCCCTCGATCGAAATTCAAGGTTCCAAGTGTCGTTCACCGATTCCGGAAATAAAATGCTGGTGGCGCGCCATTGTCTCGTCTATCGATCTAACGCGTTAGATCGCTGGATCGATCGACTTTCCTCGGGATGCACTATCGGGAGACTAGAAAAGGGGGTGATGCGGTACCTACGGGGTGCACGCCAGTGCACATCGTACAACGTACGCGGTATGCTGAAGGGGTGAGAGACAGATTAATGTGACCCCGTCACCGTTCGAACAAAGCTTCGCACAATGGCCGCACGCCGGGGACACTGGACGGGTGGATTGCGTGGGACGGGGTTCGATGTTAGGGGGAGGGGGTGGGTGGCGGTAGGGTGAGAGGGCCCAGAAGGAAAGGGCTTGACTGCGCTGGATATATTACCCGCCACTCGCGGCTATCACCAATGAAATTCAATGCGCGATCACGTACGTCCGTTACGATACCTGCAAAAGTGTTGACCGTTTTGCCTTTCCGCCCTTTAACATCTACGTGTCCCTTTACCCTCTTGGCTTCCTGGGTTCGTGACGCCCGAGGGTGCTGGCTCCATCCCCTTCCCTTCGTTCCTTCGATAGGTACAATTAACTGGTCTTGTCAGTTTTGGTAATTGGAGCCCCTTCGGGCGAGATACTGTGTTGACACGTATTCGAAAATTTTTGATGTTTTATTCTTCGTTCGTAAGATAAGTGGCGGGCACAGTTGTGTTTCTTGGATAGGAGAAGAAATATTGTTGATGAGAAAAAGTATCCTACTTTAAATTCAAGCGGCTCGTCATCGAGGATATATTGCGATCAGTGGAAGCGTTCAGATGTGCAGCGTTTTTTATAACAGACCACGGTGCCTCATTGATGGCTTTCGAGTCTAGTAACCCAGATGTTGACAGATTTAACAATCTGATGCGGTTGTGCGGAAATGCAGCGTAATCGTGCCTAGATCCTCCAATAGGAGAAAAACTTTCTAGAATCATTTTTGTGTTATCAATTAAGTTTGTGTAGGTATTACTGGTACGCGTCGAAGAATACTTGTGACTAATTTATTAACGCAACATTTTGGGGAAAATCTTAAATCTTGAAGGGATAATCTTATCAGTTATTTACAACTGAAATTTACAAATAAAGGTGTATGCCTTACAGAATCTACGTTACTTAAAAAATAGTGATGGTTCCGGTAGAAATGTGTTGAAAACCGATAAATTCATCTACAGTTCTCGTATAGGGGACCAGAGTGTGCTTCACGATTTTCAAGCTATAATCGTCTTTCGGTTCGTAGATTTTTTGATTGCATGGAAATTCTATAGCCATTTGATGGAGAGAGAATGGGGTGACCACACCTCCAGAGGGTGGGTTCCATTGCGCGCGCACAGTAACCTTCGTTCCTATCAGAGATGTTTCCAATATTTGCTCACATTCGGCCAGTCACCAGGTCGAAGATCACATCGAACTCGTATGAAGTAGATCAGAATTTTTCGTGCATCCACCGCACTGTCGTTCACTTTTACATGAAACGCAACTCTAATGGATCTCCAAAAATGTAACTTTCAACACGCTCTTTGTATGTGAAGATTGAGTACCAGCTAATTAATTCCCGTTTCCCTACAGAGTTTCTATATTCACTTAAGCGAACAATTAATTTTCATTTTTGGCTATCTAACATAGAACATGGTTATTCCTCACAGCACAGTAATCACTCTCAGAGATCGCACGCTATACAAAAAGGATTAAAACGTTTCTCTGTATCGAAGTTATCAAAGTCTTACTTGATCCACAATCAATAAGCATCTCTATTCCTCCAACTTCCCATTAAATCATTCAGTAATTAACCGCTATATCTCTCAAACACTTCGTTCCCTAATCAGCTTTAACTTTCGAAGGGAATTCGAATTGGTTCGCGGTGAATACATTTTCGGTTCGTCAGCCCAGTCCGATGGAGCTCCATTACCGAGGCGGTTGCCGATCGGTTTAATTTATCGGCTATAATTTCCAAGCGCCGAAGGGAACATTCAAGATCTCTTTCGGGCAGCTGGAAATCCTCCTGTAATTTCTCGCTTGCCAGGTCGCGGCGGTATACTTTAAAGGGGAAAGTAGAAGCTCGGTAACGCGGCAACGTGCTGGCAGAGCGACGAGACGGGCACCGTTCGGTAACCGGCGAGCAGGGATCGATATATCTGGCCGTAATCGTTTTTTTCCACGGCGATAAAGGGGACAGGCCGCTGTACACGGTCTGTATTTTCACGGGGGCTCCATTAAATCACTGGAAAATCTGTTCCAGCGTGAGTGCCGTGACTGCCGTGGCGCTGGGGAATAAAGAGGGGCTTATTATAAGCGACGGTAATTCTCGAATAAATAACCGCGGGCTTGTGTGAAGATCCAGAAAGGGCTGCTAGGCTGGGAAGGCCGTGGAGGAAGGTGGAAGAGATGGTGAAGTGCAAGCGGAGAGAGGAAGTCGCGGCGGAGAAGAAGGAGAAGAAGGAGAAGGAGCCCGGGGGTCGTAGGTGGCTGATTTATTTCGGCGCCGCAAAGATCTGGATCCGCGTACGTGCCCCGTGCCTCAAATTACCAACTTATAAACTCTCACTCCTTCCCCTCTCCGCCCTCTCATTTCCTCCTGCTTCGTTTCGCCGGCGCCCTATCCTCGTTCCGCAGCCGACCTTCCTCATCCTCAGTCTCCCTCCTTCTCGACAGGATCCTCCATACATCACCCTATTCGTCGGCCAATAAAGTGGGAAAGTAATGCGCGCCTTCGTCGCCCCGTTGACGAATTGGCGAGGGTGGAGATTCCGCCTCGGGATAATCTCAGATATTTATAGATTAACGCGGCCTACTTACTGCTTCGGATCGGCGCCAGTCATCGTGAGTCCACGATTTATACAGTCCACGGAGCTGTCTTACCTGAAAACAAATTACGAGTAATTAAATCATTGCAGACGATACGTGGAGTTGGGTTTTATAATGGATATTTAAAATAAATATCATTCTTTGAAGTGATTGAACACAGTATACTGGGCAGGATTATGGAGTGATGGAGTGGAAGACAAAGTGGGAAATATGGAATATGAACATGCGTGACTAATGAATACGATGCAGGGGTTGGAAGCTGATAGGGCCATTTCATACAAGACACTGGCTTTTATGGATAGCCGCTGGTATCTCAGACACATTTGCTTGACGGAAATAGCATTAGCTTATAAAATGATAGGAACAGACAGAACAATAATTGTTGAAAGATAAGGGCAAAAATCTGGGAATGCCCATGTTTTTTGATTTTGCGATTTATAGCATATTTTGTTGATGGCAACTGGGACTACAGATTTGGCGAATCACAAAGGGTTGTAAAGTTCAAATACCCTCGTAACATAACGTTAAAGATTTGGTATACTGGTTCAAACAGGAAATGTGCACTCTGCAATGGAACAAAATATGCTTTCCTCCATGCCAAAACGTCCCCACTCTTTTCCTGAACATAAGCTTTTGTCGTCAAGGTAAAACAAGAAATTATTTAAGAAGAAAATTAAATTCGTTGGACCTTGTTTCTTGACTGGTGTATCAAGGTAAATATTAAAACTTAATTTTCTCGGTAAAGCTGTTTTGTGACATTCTCTGTTCTTTCCCTTTATCCTTCATTTAAAATATCAACTATAAGCCGAAACAGTGTCGTGTGAAAAGACTCTTAATAGGTTCATAACCTGGAACAGCTTTCAACTTGCTTGTTGGCCTTACATTTCACAGTTGGCCTTACATTTCCAATTTCTGGGAGAATAAAAAAACATCTGCGGTGCAGATCACCTGAATTTCTGCTATTTTAATTTACGTAAGTTGGATCAAAGGATTATTAATAAATCTCCAATCGACGATCATGGTACATTTGCTTAAATAACACAAACTGCATCGTAACCTATTTCCTCAGTACCCGCGAACGTTGTAACTTTCAAACAATTTCCAATCGACACCGAGCAGTGTGCAAACCTTAATCAGCTGTATGTAAGCTGAAACGTAAAACTGGCCAGTTGCAAATAAATTGCGCTTTATTATGTACCAGCTGCAAGCTAATAAATTTCTTCCGTCGAGGTGAATAGCTCGGAATATTTACACTCCCGCGCGCAGTGTTTAAACGAAGGATCGATATTCTTCTCGTACAACAGTAAACGTTTCGTACCGTTGTACCGCTTGACGAATCTTAATTAAATCAGCAGTAAGAAAGAACAAAGGAGAGGGAGGGAGGAAAGAGCACCACGAAAGGGAGAAGGGTGAATGAAACGGCAGATTTGACGAAGCTGAACGTAAAGGGTGCCAAGGAAGAAGTCAAGCAAAAATCAAAGTTTTTTAGGCATCGTTGGCGCATTTAATTTGTCTGACGATAATGAGAAGACGACGATATGGTGAACAGGAGAAAAAGGACGGTTAGCTTGGTAGGGGGAGAGAAAGGGGGGAGAGTCAGAGTCCCTTATTAAAATTCATTAATTTCGCCCATCTATGAAAGTTTCATTTTCATGCAAATCCGAGGAATAATCCGACAGGAAAAGAACTAAATCGGATGACTTTGGAAGTGGCGCAGGGTCTCTTGCAAAAATTTGTCCGCGTTCTCAGAGACAAACATCCCCAAACAGTGGAAACAAAGTTCGTTAATAAGAGCAACCTGTATACGATAAGCGTATTTTAAAGTAAATGTTCTCGATTACAGTACCGTCAACGGGACAATCTCTCAAGTAATTATTATTTCATGTTCATTTGCTAGCTTGATTACTAAGCAGCGTTTACGAATTTAAGAATATGAGTTAGTAAATTATAATCTGATGCTTGTATTCTTACTTATTCCGGGCTCTTTGCGCGTCACATTACTTCGATAGAGGAGTATTTTATAATCTAATAAGAATTATATTTAACTGCATACTCGATAACGTATGCAGAATCGCTGAATGCTTACTTGAAGGTTAAATTTTCCTTTATCGAGCTAATTTTAGAATAAAGTTCAATACTTCATTTATGCTCTGAAGTATTGAATTTCATTCTATTATTCGCTTCTGAGAAGAAGAATAAACTGGGTCAAAGTACTGCATCGTGTTTACTCAACACAACCTTCCAGAACAGCTGCTTTGAATAACTTTCTGTGACTCTGAATCAATCTCCACAATACAAGGATAATTTGCTGGGAGTTGCACCGTAGGACTATATAAATAAAAGGTCCCAAATTAGACATCTGATAGATGGTACATATTTAATTCAACAAATGTAAAAATACTATAGTCGTAAATAGAAAACAGAAAGTCAAACTAGATATACACGCAAGTCCCGTCAAAATCAGTTGCAGCTTCGTTTAAAAACGCTCTTGAATTTTGTTTGGGAGCAAATCGATCCCAACACAGTCATGAATTTCAAGTATTCTGTCAATTTCAGCGATTTCCCGATATCACGCAGCACTTCGAAAAATAGCCGGAATTCCACTACATTTTCAGCGTAAAATTGCTCGAGGTGAATGCGCGGGGGGCATTAGAAAGGCGTGAAAAAATTTGTTCCCCACCCGCAACATGGAATCGGTACTCCGTTGCGTGGGGAGCGGTTCCGTAACAACTATAATCAGTTTCTATACCCACGAGACACCGCTGAATCAACCGTGTCAGCCGCGAACAACCCCCTCCCTGCGCGCACCGCCGTGTATTAATTCGTTTAACAGTAAATGCCGTGCATCGGGACGCGGGACACGCTCGATCAAGTTCGATCGGCGTTAGGAACGGGGGCCGAGGAGTTGAACAAATGGACGTGACAGAAATCTGGCACGGCGTGCAATGAGCGATCGCGTGTTCCCAGCGGTAACCTCAGAAGGAGCGAAATTTTCCGACCGACAGCCACGTCAAAGCGATTTGTCGTCGGGCTTCCGGAGAGAAATGCGAGCCGCTTCCCCTGCCCGTAGACGAAACGACCATTTCCTACGTCTCGAGAGTCGCCCTTGCTCCTTGTTCCTACGTGTCCTGCCGCTTCTGCTGGTCGAATTTCCAGTGTTCCCAGACATTTCTCGGCATCGTCGTTCTGGTTACCGTTCGTTATTTATTTAGAACGAGCGGATGAACGGTGGCCCCTCGATACCGAGCGGACTACGCCGGCGACCAATGTGCAACCTTTTCGCCGATATATACAGCCCGCAGGTGACGGCTTATCGCTTTCATGCAACATTAGGCTTCCCCGTTATTTACCGCGCATCCAGGCTTTTCGATTCCCCCTGGTGCCCCCCCCCCCTCCTTCTTCGCCCTTTTTCGCCCGCTGCAACGCATTCTGCGCGGGCAACCACCGCGAACGAAGGGAAATCTGCGGCGAACAAATATGTCTCGTGACTTTCGCTGTTGCTTATTTATATCCGTGCACGTCGAACGATTCCTCTCGGAAACGCTTCTGAATCTGCGCGTCCTTGTGTGGATTATGTGAGTGTGAAACGTCCGCTCAGATTGCGGGTTTTACGAGCTTCGCTTGGGATCACTTAGTTAGAGAGAATTGTTGCTATTTTGTTGCTTTGGAGGTGGCACGGCTCTGTGTGGTGGCTCGGGTTCTGATAAATGGGGGTGCGAAACGGTGAAAGTATGATCCCGTTTTCAGGGCGTGCTTTTAGGGGTATGTGAATGGGAGGGTTGCTCTGGGCTCTGAGATCTGGTTTGAATATTTTTACCGAGGTATATACATACATTGCCATGCGAAAGCTGTAATGGAACCGATGCTTCAATTGATCTGATTAAAAGAAGTAACTTTTATTTTCAAAGCAGCCGAATTTCCAGGGGTTAATTTCACTCGATTCGAGTGAATTTGGGCAGCAAACAAAAATTGCGTTGTAATCAGGAGCAAATCCCCACATATTCACAAAGCTTCAAAAATTTTTGAATTTTCGGGTTCGGGATCGTCCCTTGTAAGGTAAGGAGTAAAATTAATAAATTGTGGAAAAATACAAATTGTAGTGTGGTGTAGAATTACTAGGGTATTCTAAAGAAGAGATTCAAGATGCAATTAAGAAAAGTCCGTCCTGTCTTCTTTGTCTTAACCTTCTTTGTCTAAAATGAAGTTACACTCACAAGGTTCTGTATGAAAATTCAAAGTGGGATGTGCATACAGTGAACTAACGTTCAAAGACCTCTTCTTCAAAGACAAAGCTTCTCGTACTACAACGTGATTTTATAATTTCATCTTATTTTATCACATAGGAGCATCCCGATTCTGATTGCATCACATATTTCAGTATACATTGCTATCAACAGAAATCGACACGTCTTTCAAAACATTTGTCACTTCATTTCACTCTTGCCTTCTTTAAATTTCCTAATAATTTCATGTGCAACGGTGTACTGACAAGTCTGCTTACATGTTTCTTTTTTAGCTCACAAATTGTACCCCGCCTGATACGCAGCAGTTTCTACTCAGTCTCTATTCAGTATTTATAGTACCTATTAGCTACTTAGCACGGTTACTCTACACCTACGTCCTTCGAGGTTCCAAACTTCAACTTCGAGACAACTGAAGCAGAAATGGCCTCTTTAGAAAGCGCAGGGCACGCTCTGCGTCACCCTGCGCTTAATGCGCGCCTACGGTTAACTGGCCACGACGTTCGCGCCCCATTTTTTCATTAAGTGCCCGGCGATCCCGGCTCACAGTGGTGAAATATAATTTGGTTTGCATATTTCGTGTTGCAATCGATGCTCGGCGCGGCACGAGCGAACGCCCGACCGCCAGCTTTCTGCTTCGACGGTTATGTTAATGCGGGTAACGAAGGTAACACAACTGCGTGCCGTGCGAGGCGTGTGCTGGATATATTTTCCGAGCACTTTTTCTTTTCCCTTCTTTATGCACCACCCTTCACGACGTCTCGTCTAGGACCAGCGCCGGCGCGCATAAAAATATATGCAGACCTTCGAACCGACATGAGTTCGCTGCATAATCATGCAGTCAATGAGTGCGAAGGAGCTAACCATGCGAAAAAGGAGAGCGAGGGAAAAAAGAATTTATGGGAATACGTATCGGGCTCGATACCCATTTGAGACCTTCGTGCAGCCGCCCCGCCACCCTCTCTCCAATCGTGTTCTATCTTCCAGGGCAGAGAGACGTCGGGATGATTTTATTTAAACGCGCGTTATCGCCCGTTCTATTGATCCCCCTGTTAATGCTGTCAGGAAATACGCGCGCAAATAGTTGAGTGAACACGCAGGCCACTGTTGCGGCTAGTCGAACAAACAGACACCTATTTATTCGGATGATGACGACGGGGAATATTCATGAACCCAACTTGTTTGAATATTCAGATTACGAGCGTTTTTCGCTATTGATCAACTTTTAGCTTTTGGTGGCAATCGTGCGACAGTGTCCCGACGCTCACTGTGCAAGTAGGCTTGTTCGTGTGGTGGTTTCGGACGGTAACGTATGAGAGTGATGCTGGGGAAGTTATTAGTATGTGTTGGATTTAACTTTTATCTAGGTGGAATGAGCGAGGGACGTTCTGTGCTGTTGAATTAAATTTTGTGCTCCTAACTTAATTCTTTTATTTCTGTGACAAATTGTGGAGATATCTGGGTTGAATATTTAGAGAGAATGTATCTCGTATTGTGTTGTTTGATTTTAGACAGATGCAGTTAAGGGGCAGCTGCAGATTTGAAAAATTCGCCAAAAATGGAAATAAAAACTTATCAATTCAACAACTACTACTTATTGTTTTCTTTTCAATGTTAAATCAAAGCAAAAATTTTGTAAACAATTTTTTATAATTTATTCGAGGTTGGTAAAGATGGAGCGGCACCCTTCTTGGTGCAAGGTTCTCATTTGCGCCATACTTGAGAGCCCACTGATATTTTGCACAAATGTTTCTAAAGCAGAGAAAATGTCATTTTTTCCTAACGTTCGTTTTACACGCCACCTTGATCCACTGAACATAAGGCATGCTTCCACGTAACTCAATTTATTCCACAATTTATGCACAGTTAGGGTTACTCACCCATGAAACGCACTATTGGTGCTTTCTACAAATTTACATACTTCCACCTTCTTCCTATTTTATTTTTAAACCAGTACTAGTTCTGCTAACTGAATATATACGAGATACCAGCCATGAACCACACAAGTGTGCCGTGTGAAAAGGCCCTTAACGAAGTGGAGTGTGAAACTATTGACAAATCGTGTGCAAACAAAAGTAAACTCTGATGCAATAGAAATAATGTATGACTTGGATGGCAAATCGATTTGAATACTCCTGTGTTTATTTCATTGCAGCGGGAGCTGAGATTTAATTGATCCTTCGATTCCCGTATTACGGGCAGGTCTGTGTTGCAGCGCGATTTTCTAACTGCTCCCCGAATACGTCGAAATTTACTGGCCTGTATGTGTTTCATGATGTTGCGCGGGAGGTATTCGCCCGTTAGCACCAAATATTTACCTTGCCTCGTGTAATGCATTCACTATTGTCCATGTTCACAGCGATGTTAGCGTCAGTGCTTTTCTGTTTCTCACTCCGCACTTGTATTCAAGTATATGGGAAACCTGTTTATGTGAAAGCAACGGCAAACAGAAGAGTACCATTGTTGCAAACAACTTCCACATAAATAAGGATATCCTCCCTATTGCATAACATTCGAAACAACGTTTTGTATTTTATTGAGTCAGTTACATTGCGCTCATTTTAATCAAATTCGCCCCTATAAAATGTATCTTAGTTGCAGCTTTTAATACTCTGGTCGATATAATCAGAGAATTAATTACTGAAATGATTTTATTAATCTTTAGAAGCTTTAATATATTATACAGGATATTTCAGTATCTTAATTGTGAATAGTTTATAGAAATTATATTGACGGAATCGGCATATTTTTTTATTTAACATAACATAAAGAGATATTTTATACCGAACAAAAAATTTTTTGCTTCTCCTAAAGGGGTGAATAAAGATATAATTTACAAACTTGAATGGAATTGAGGACTTTGCAGCAAAGGGGGTGCAGCTCCATCTTTACAAACTTCAAGTAAATTAGAAAAAACTTATAAAATTATTAAATTTACATCAAACGCGCACCGAAAGATGTAGAATTTATTTACACATACCACACATCATAATTCAAAAACTGTAAAAAATGGTGCTGCAAGGTCCTCAGTTGTTGTTAAAGTTCGACTAGTTTATAAAGTTCTTCTAAAATCTAAATAATGTTTACTTGAAACAATATTGAAAATAACTCACTGTCACGCTATTTTTATTTCCATATTTAACCAATTCATAATCAAGTAGACTTGTACATAATAAGTATTCAGTGAAATTGTAAATTCCGAAATGTTATTCTGTACTATCTACATACATATTCTTTGATGTAAATCACTTTTCCATTTGAACCACCAGTTACAGGACACCCTGTAAGAAACGAAATTCTTAATCATGGAAACGCCAGGGGTGGCTGTGTAATTCCTAATGCAGGATGTTATATTGCACCGTTGAATACGTTATGCCTTCATGAATTCTGTTCGATTTCACAGAAGACGTAACAGTCGCGGGCAGAAGACAGGTCGATATAGCTGAGACTGTAACTCTTATCGCTAGGAAGCCGGCGGCGGAAGAAGAAACATCCCTCGTAAATATAGAAGGTATAAAAGCTACCCTTTTGATGGAGTGGGCTTTTAAGGGTCGACCTGGTATCGGACCGTCCGTTCGCCGCAGGATGACCAGAAGGATCGAACTGGGGGCCGAAGGATGAGGGGTCCTTGGGACGCAGGCTACCAACCGTGTTTAACGACCATCGCTTTACGGGTTTCGTGTTTTGTTTAAAATCTAACCATAAAGTGGCCATCGGTGCTGACCTTATCGTGGCATTCGCCATTATGAGTTTTAAGGCCGTCGGCAGTTACGTACCATCTTGCATCTGTCTGGCTTGCCTATCACGATGCGACGCCATGAAATGTGACTCGCTCAAGCATTCCTGGGAAATGGTTTGCTTTTCCGAACGTCCCGTACAGTAGGCACTGCGTCTAAGGCCTACAGAATCTATCTTCTAAATAGGAATGTACCCTAATATAACAAAAACAAAATTGAAAATATAATTTAATTTAAAAAATAATGTAAATATGTTAACAATTGAATGACGTGAACAATAAATTGGAAGAGCTTACAAATACAGTTTTTATGCAAAAGTGCCTAGGGCCTACGACGGTCCTAAAACGGCCCTGACTACATCTTTATTTTATATTTATGTATGATGAAACTGAAAACATCAAGTAGTATTATTTTACTCGTTTGTCTTTTGATTTACTAATTAATAAAGCGAAGCTCCTTAAACATTTCGAGCGAACCATGATACATCTTAATCATCGTTAAATATTTGTAACCAATGACACGGTCGTAAGTAATTTCTGCATACGATCATGAAATAAGAAGATCGCCTTCTATGTCGAGAAATTCTTTAAAAATACCTTCCTTTGCAAGATTTAGATATATACGCCTACCCGACACGTTTATTCGAACGGATATTTGTATGGAGAGAAAGGAATCGCAGCTGTTCCCATTTTCCTCCTACATATATTTTCGTCTATTTGTCTCGCGAAACGATTTCTGCAGATAGTGTATGATGATAGAAAGCATCATCGAAATTCAGAAGGAAGCGTCACAAGGTATTCCCATTTCCGGGCGCGCGTTCCCAGTCATATGGTATCGCGTGTCTTCGTGTTTGCGTAAGGATATCAACGAGGCGATAGATCTGTGCCCGTCTGGGGTGAATAACTTATGCTTATCCACATCAATTCTCATATATGGCGCCACTTAAACGTTTGAAATTTTTTTCAGACCAAGGAAATCGACTGCTTCATATAGTCAGCTATGATTTCATGTTACGTTTTTATGTTATTTTACAACTATTTAATTTCATATTCACGTTTCGTGTCACATTCGTCGAAAATGTATTCGATATTTCACATTAAATTGTTTGTGACATATAATTATACATAATTTTTAAAATTTCAAAAATCTATCGAACTTAGATAAATAATTGCTATGTTTCTTTCACTATTTCCAATTTAGAAGTCTTTGTATGTTTCTCGAAGGCATTCTGAAGATACTTTATGTATTTTATGCAGACTGTGATATTTCGATTTTGATACTACGAACGTATAAAAGTGAAATTCATCCCAGGATACATATGTCCTAGAAGTTTCTCAACTTTCATACTTCACTGATACATAATACTTTCAACTATAACTTTTCTTATGGCATGGCAACCACTTCTATGCGCCCGTTACCTAATAACCATCAGTAGGTACATTTATATTCACGTTACTTACATCACGACATAATTGACCATTATATTATCTCAGTACCTAAATATCTTCTCATTTTCTAGCTATGTATTCCCCACGTTAGAGTACATAAAAGAAAGCAATTTAATTTTAATTCTCTGCAATTATGTATCACGTTTCTATGTAGAGGGAAATAAACTCGTGAAATAAACTGTAACTTATCTGTTGTACCTGAATGTTAATCGTTAATATATCCAGCGCATCATGAACGCCATGGATAGACGTTATACCGAAGCGGACTGCCGCTAAGACATTATATTTTTCGAAAGCAACCAGCCGCGCTGGGGCTTACGATGGCCATAAAGCTGTTTTATTTCCGCGGAGCGGTTTTAAAATTCCGCTCTTGGAATGACGTGTGCAAGGTAAGCGCGGAACGAGGGGAGAAAGCGAGCGGGATAGAAGGGACAGCGGGACGAAGTGAGAACGCCAACTGAGAGCTTACGAACACACACGGAAGTGAAAAGTATAAATGTTAGTAGTTCCCCCTGGTAGTTGTGAATTCGAGGGGGTTCGTCGGTCGTACATATGGGACCAATTTACAAAAATTATTCAGAAACCAGACGATCCTGCCTATATTCCTCTCGCGACCCATGAAGCTGCCTTAAACGCGTATCATTGTCGAAGGATTTGAAAGACTTCGGGGAGAACACGGAACTACCGTTCAATGTAAAAGGGAAATAGTGTCTTCAGATTCGTAAAATATATAGGATGCTTCAAGAAACGGATTATAAATTTTTAGGGTTTATAATAGTTGTTTGAATAAAGAAGGAAATCCTACGAAGTTTGTGTCTTACAAAAAAAGTCTATAATTTGTTTATGTCATTTAGTAGATATTTATAGTGGAATTGATTGTACAGAATTTGGATATTTTATCTACAGTGAATAGCTACTAATGTACTAATTATGGGGGGAATAGTCATTCAATGTTCTCAGTAGTCTCGATCTAATCAAATCTTTTATATACACAATTGTATTACAGAGGTATGTCAATAAACGATATCAAATATTGAAATACTAAGTGTTTGAGAGAATTTTCAAAATATGTAGAGGAATATACCATTAATATTAAACGTTCTAAACGTGTTGTAGTTGAGAGGATTCAATCCTCAATGACGTTACACAGAATAATTGAAATGAAAACTGAAAAGTCACGGAATATAATATTGCGTAATTTTTATTGCGATGTATTATTCACATTTTATTACTTTGTTGCATTTATGAACTTCTTTCTTGTATATGTATATTCAAGCTTTCCAGCGGCAGTGACTACATCCTTGCTTCTGCGGATTAAAAAAGTTAATTCTGCTCTTCATGGAAAGGAAGGTAGCGAAGTGCTTGCAGTTAACTTGTTTTTGCTTCGAAAGGACAATTTTAGCTTTCAAAGAGCGAACTCCTATACGACTTTATAAAATTTACCTTGAAATTTAAATCCGAGTTTTTCTGTTTAAAATGCTTTAATTTCGAAATGAATTTCTGAACAGCGCAGAAGGTAACATGAACAAAAATTTATACAGTTATAAAATTTATAAAAATTTATAAATTTATACTTTGTATCTACACACTAATATTTATGAATTTGGCTTTGTATATTTCTTGTTTTAACACGTTCTAGTCACTACGTAATGGATTACGTATTGACTATTAAAGGAACAATGACAATTTGGTTTCTTATTTGCGCTAAATTGTTGCTATTTCTGCTTAAATAGTGTGGTTACTCGCTTATTCCTATTACTGCCATTCTCAGTATTCTATCATTGCCATTAACAAACTAATGATAATATATAAAATATATTGCACTCAATAACCCAGTGCCGAGTTCAATTCTGGCTAACTCCTACCCTACAAGACGACACACGCATTTCAATATTCTGTGGCATCGACCGACTATTGGGTCGATGCATATAAAATTTCCAATCACGGATAGCGTAAAACTTCCTCTGTTTATGGTGGGGATACAATAACAGTTGCTAACGCTAGCTTATGCTTCGAGGGATGTCTCCGAAACGCAAAAATAAATCAAATAAATAAAATATTTAAAAAGGAAAAATATTTTCACTTCATTAACACTTCGTTTGTTCCCCAACCGGTATTCCGTAAACGCGAAACAAAACGCGGAGCCTCATTATTGTAACTTTCAATAATCGTTGACGACTAAATCTTGTTGGTGAGCTAGGTAGAACATAACCAGCGGCAACATCACTGTCATATTCCACCCGAAATTCGCAGAAAATTTCCAAGTCACGAGATCGGCGTGTGCCCGCCACCGTCATAAATTCATCTATGCAAGCCGGCCTGTACAAGGAGGCCGAAACCCCTCCTGCTATTTCAGTTTTCACTAGACGATGCCTTTGCCTGAACGAGGAGGCACGCGTGCACTAAATAAATAAAGTACAATGCGCGCGTAGGGGCGCGGACCTGAAACTCCGAAAGTAAACTAAAGAATCGCCGTGCTCTCGGGGGCTCGCGGAGGAGAGAAGAGAGAAAAGAAGCAAAAGAGTTGAGCCCGGGGGTGGGGGCGAGGCTGGGAGGGCGGTTAGAATGGTTGAAAGAAAGAGATCGGAGGGAGAAGGAACGAAACCCCGCGGGTCACTCGTCCGACTTTGCGAAATAAAAACTCGCTTTACGGGGAGCTTTTATTGCGGGCTCGATGTTTTTTTTTGTATCCCTTTCGTTGCACGCCACAGTGCCTTTCAATCGGTTCAACGAATACATAGTTTACCAATGGTCTCTTCGGGAGTACCGCGTTTCCCTTTTTCCTAACAACTTCTATCTCCTCCTGTCCGCCTCTCTACCCTCATGTTTTCTCTTCGCTACGCCTCTCTTAATTCCTGTCGTTGCTTACTTTTTTTTGCTCACTCTGTCCCCCTCTGCCCTTCTCTCTTTTCCTCTCGACGAAACGACGGCTCTTAAACGACCGTCCTTAAACGCGGCCAACTTTCCCGATTCTTTGATTCGTCGTTCTCCCGGCTCTTTCTTAATCTGTTGCAGAGAAGTAACTTAAATTCGAGAATTGTTTGACGCAATTAAACCTTTCTGGAGTAATTAGATCGCAGTTTGAGGGTAACGAAGGAGGAACAACTCCTTTAGTCGAGCTTCACTCGTGTTTCTTATGGTCGTTTGAAGAATCAGTTCCTAATTACTTCAGAGGGAAGCTCCGTACAAAGTTTTGGATATTTTGTGTTATAAAAAATATCAAAGGGAAGAAGTATTTCCTTTAGTGGCCCGACCAACGTGAATTACTAAGAGATTATTAGGATTGGTAAAAGTTTGTGGTTTTATGGTTAGGGATTCGTGAAGTAACTATAATATTTTTAAACGAAATTTGAAAAATACTTTGCGATAGCTAATAATAGTAGGTTGTACTGTGGAGTAGTAAAGGTTGGGTGAAATTTCGAATTATGAAAAACAGGTCTGCATTTGCGAAGATTGAGCACTACTTTGCAGAGGCGATTAATTGAGAATTTCACATTACGCTTAGTTTTGATCAGGCAAAAATTAATTTTTTATTGTTAATTTGGCAATTAGTTTGCCAAGAGGAAAAGTGGTTCTTACAGTAAGTTGAAGGAGGGCCTGTCAAGAGCACTGATTGAAATGTAGGGTGAAAAAGCCTCAGGCGGAGGATTCGAGCGTGGAATATTGGGGGTGGGCGGGAGTGCGAGAAGCGCAATTTAAAATGGCTAACAACATACCATCAAAGAAATGATACTTGAGTGCAGGAAAAAATATTTGCCAACATCAAAGTCAAGAAGTGCTGAAAAAATTGGCATGAACCACTCTTTAATATTCTGTGCATACAACAGAACTGCATATTAATAGTTTGTCCAATAAGGTTAATATTCTAAACCTTATAATTTAAAGAACGTTTCGGTATAGTTTAAATTGAAGTCTAATAAATTTACTATGTTGACCTGGGAATGTATTATTGTTAATGCGCTAGACTATCAAACTTTCACCCCCAAATATCGATTTTCTTACTTTAAACAGTAGGTACAGTTGCAAATATCTTGTTTAAAGATACTCAACGAGAAATACAAAAGAATTTTTCGGTAACGTTAAGTGAATTTTTAAATATTCAGATTTCAATTCTGGATCGATCGCGCCCCAAATGTCACAGTGTCGTTCTAGGGTTAAGATCACATTCCCGTCATGATCCAGCTGCAAACCCTTCGAAAACGAAACGTAGGATCTGCCTTCTAAACATCTTTAAATAACATTGGTTGCTAATTTTTTTTATCTTCATTCTGCTGTCACATTTTCCATTTCTTTTTCAAAATACTTCCCCGAACACTTTTCATTCTTGCATTTGCAAGTGAGGGAAAATTATCTGAGATTAAGTAGATAACAGCACAAAAAGTAATTAAACGTCTAGCATCCTTAGTAACGATTACTTCTTTATTTTATAGAATTTCTTTCTCGCGTTCGAATCATTAAGGCATCATGCACAGTCGGCGTCAAGGGAGCCTTCAATTATATCGCAAGATTGGAGGGAATTTCAGTCCGTTTACTGAAACAACGTTCAGTGGACGCTAGATTTCAGTGTGATTTCCTTGGTGTTTTTCTGGATGTAATAAACGAGTGGTGTTTGCGGCAGAGTTCGCAATTAAACCGTATATACGTACCCGTACATACCATATGTACCGAGCACACTCTAGACGCAGAGTGCCGGTAAAGTCCGTTTGTTTTGGAAATTGCGTTAATTTGCCAAGCGCAGACCGGCTGATTTTGTGAGTGACGTCGCAATCACTGCGCAATCACCGGAAACGAACGAATCGCGGAGACCGACCGCTACGGTCGTACGTACTGCTCTTGCTATCGTCCGTATATAGTTTAACAACAACAAATATATATAGCTTAACAATCAAATTCTTTGAGTAACAATGTTGTAATGCAACAATAATTATTACACTTTAATTTCAAAATATTAATCTGTTTCATAGAGATCAGATATGAGTCTCATCGTTGAAGAAAATAAACTGTTGAAGAATGATGAAAATAATTGTGGTTGAAATACTTTTGTTGAATGCAGAAATAATTTCAAACATGACGAAGGGTTTAAAAATAAAACTGTGTACATCCAGATTAGATACTGCTTGTGTGAAAAAATATGTATTAATGGTCTACTGAAGAATGCTAACGAACATGCTAAACATTATAGCATACCAAGACAGTTCTACGAATACATAATGGCATTTGTAGAAGATCACGATGGAATCCACTGAAGTTGCTTGCCACATTTACTCATAGCCGATTTAGTAATTAGCATTTTCGATACGTTAAGCCTTTAATACATTATCTCGTGAAAACATCGCCGTAATTACAATGGCGCGGCTAGAGAACAGCTTGTACATCACAGATTAGAAGGCCACGGTGAAATTTAGAGTGTCATCCTGGCAAATTAATCATCTATTAATTGGCAAGAAAAGATGTGTTGTCATCCTGCGAAATTACTTGATCTTGAAGGGACGAGTTCCCGGGTGAGTTAAATGCCGCTGCTCATTATTTATAATTAATTAATATCCGGCTGCTTCTGGATGAATCAGTGTAGTCGGATGCTTGTAAGCCGAGACGTGACGTGCAGCACACTCTTCCGTAGATTGTGAATGAGGAATTCGTGCGTTGGCGTAACAACGTAAATTCAACATGAATATATTAACAGAATTAATTGCCCGCCCACGAGCAACTTCTCCTTCTTATTAGCAAGGAACTGATTGCATCGAAAGCATAAATAGAGGAAACGTTAGTACTGTCTGCTATTGTTAATGGATAAGTGACTATTTGATTCATCTATTTGTATATGCAAGATGTACAAGATGTTTCTGTATTAATTATACAGGATGAGCCACATAAAGTGTGTTAAATGAATATTTTCTGAAATATTGCATTGCAGTTTGAAATAACAGAAAATAAATATTGCATCATGCTAACGCAAAAGACTTGCAATCTATAATCTAAAAATACGTGAAAGTGTTTAATTCCTATAACAATGAAACGTGTGAAAGCTAACGTTACAATGGGAGCATCGTGTTAAACGCGAAAAAGTGGTTTCGTAACGAAGGACGCAGCAATAATTTGTCTGTTTCAATAGGAGCGTGTAACGAATGCAACGATTGAACAAGTAGGAACGTTATGTGAAAAACGTACGTTCTCAAAAACAATATACGTACAGACATACATGTGTAAGAGAATGTTTTGTGTAAATGTAATTAAATTTAATAAACTGTGGAGTTGGTTCTATGACGAAGCTGTGTACATAGAGAGTTAATGAAAAAACAAATAAATACTGAGTAGTCAAATATAAGAAGAAAAAGAAGACTTATTATTTATAACTAGATCAGGATGAGTAGAAGAAGTAGGAAACATAATCAACAGGAAACAGCCAGTCACTAATTATTATTTGACTACCCTTGTTAATTATTTGCAAAGCAGAGTTTAATTTTTTTGAAATATATGAAGTTTGCACAGTAAAAAGCATGAGATAACGATGTTATCATTATTGTGCTACAATATTTTGGCGGATGTATTGCAAGTTTAGTTATAAAAATTGCAATATTGGTAAAAATAAATTGCTAACCAAATCGTACTAAAATAATGAACTTTTAGCACTGATGAATACGTGCATATAAAATAAAAGCTACAAGATATTGTGGCTCAATTCGTGAAACAGAGAGTACCATAATCATACACAAATTCAGTAGAATCTTCATCTTCAGAATACTCTACTTTACTTTTAGACTACGATTCTTTATTAATCCTTTCGTTTTTGTTATTCCAGCATATCTACATAGCATAAATTTATTACAATTTACCTAAAACGGCGCGCGATAAATATAAGGAAAGTGAGGGTTTTATTATCCTTTAATTAAAATTCTCGTAATTAAACTACCTATCTATATAATAATAAGAAGGAACACATATGACGATAAACGTGATGTCCGCGAGACATTCATTCTCGACCGACATATGGGAATGGGCAAGTTCCTAAGCAGAAACATTTGAGTAGACACGTGTAACTTATTTTTCAATTTGTACCGACCACTGGCGACCCTACCGAGGGTATGGTTTTTGCGAAATCAATCACACGTTATTTGCTACCACATGTCCGGGCCGTTAGCAGAGCAGATAGAAAGAGTGACGACTGACGCGTGGAACACGAGAAAGGGCGAAGGAGAAAGGGGAAAGAAAGAGGGATTAGAAAAAGAGAGATTTACTCATATCAGACTCGAACACGCGAGTAAAATCCTGAGTAAAAAGTCTGTAAGTTTATCAAAGGGAATAAGTGAACTGGGAGGAGCAGTGTACTGCTGTTTTCGATTTTTTTCACATCCTTTGATAAAATGAGAAATATAGTCACTTAAAAAGAAGATGCAAAATACGGATGATAAGTAAAATAAAAATGGTTTTGTAATCAACTTGAAGACGCGTAGCATAACGAAATGGAAGTTAAAAATAAGTTTAAATCACATATCTATTATTTTTCCATTATTACAATTAATAATGAGATTTTGTAATAAATGTTCCAAAGCAGTTGATATCGTTCTACCATTCAATACTCGAGCATCCCCACTGGAAATCAGAAATACTTTTCGATTAAAAAGTCGCGCACAATATTTTATTTCTTATTGGAACGAAACCCATAGGGGCAAGAAAAATGAAAACAGAAAACGTTCAGAAGCTCGTCGACGCCGTGCAGTTCTGACGGTTTCGCCAGTGTTATTTTAACTCTACACCAGATAAGATCCTTCTTGTGGCCCTACAGAAGCTGCCCGAATGGCGGCGCCGTATTTCGTTCCTTCGATGTTCAGATGGACCGTGCATTGTACCTTAACTGCTCAGACGTGTTTTACGTTGAAAGAATCAAAGGGTAGGTTACCAGGGGGCGGGGCCCCGTCTAACCTTTTCCACAGCAATTTACTTTGAAATCATTTACCTTCCTGGCGGTGAGCGATAGAGAGAGCAGGAGAAAGGCAGAAGGGGCGGGAAAGGGAGGACAAGCCACGGGGTGAAAGACGAAAAGAAAAGGGTGCACACGGGAGTCCGGTGCTTTCGAAAAATTACGCCAGTAAATTCCCTTGGCAACTACCATCATTTACCTAAACTTCGTGGCGTCAGGGCTATTGCGAGGCGGAGTTAGACGCCGTCCTGCGGAATCACGGGGACAATTGTTTTCCCGCCGTGGCCATAAGTAGACCTACCGAAACTGTACGAAGCCAACTCGAGATGTACGGTAATTGTTTGCAATTATTGGCTCGCCTGGGGCCAACTTCGGGATCATCTCAACATGCCCAGCAAATTGTTACCACCGCTATCCTCGGCTTCTATTCCTCGCGCACCCCTCCTTCCCACCCCATTTCTCGCCGCTTTCGCCTTTCAGTATCCCGCGAATTTCCTACTGCCGCCCTTTCCTTACTTACGCCCCACCCTATTACTAGTTAAACGACTCCTTCGTACCTTGTCAGTTGACGAAATTGAACTTTATCCCCCTCGTCCACCCGGCTCCCTTTCGACCGATCGTTTCACTTACACCTCTATCGACTGCCTTCGAAGAAGAAATTGTCGCCCTGCTGTCGGGATTAACGCGCTACAATCTTGATTTTCATGATCTTTTAATAAATTGCCGGAAATAATTGTGGACATTGCAGTCAGGGTTATGCAACTCCATTTTGGACAGTTTTTGAGTTATGACGTGTAATATACGTAAAAAATTCTACATCGTTGGTGCAGATTTGATTCAAATCCGATAACAAATAACCGATTTATTGCAAATTTTGAACATGCACCCATTATTGTATTGTGCAAATATTTTTGTTTTGGGAAGCTCCGGATTTGAAAAATTCGCCAACAATGGAAATGTAAATTTATCAACTCAATAACTACTACTTATTGTCTGAAAATATATTTTTTTTCCAATTAGTGTTCTCTTTTCAATGTTAAGTCAAAGCAATAATTTTATAAACAGTGTTTTCTAATTTACTCGAAGTTGGTAAAGATGAAGGCAAAAGATCGCCAGCTTTATTCAACTAAAGTCTTTATTGAAAGTAAAAATATATTACATATTTATTTAATCAAAGTACTTAGTGGTTAATTTAAATTTTGTAATTTTCTTTTCGAATATAAAGTATATTATGAAAGTCCAATGGGACGAGACATATGTTATCAACATTCACATAGCACTATCAATTTTCAAAGTGTCTTCCTGCAAAACTAAGAATTCTGACTTATATTTACTCGTTTGCCTGACCACCAGAGAACTATTACATGCAAGTTCAAAAATCTCACACTTATATCACACTTATTATTTTGAAACTCTGTTAGCACAAGAATCGGGGGGAAAAAGTCACCATCGAACGAGATTCATCGTTGGCAGGATCCCTGAGTATCTCGTATCCATAGCGCACACAACGCTGCTGGCAAGACAGCAAATCTTACCGAGGGAAGATTCAAGACACGGAACGGGGCGAAGGTGGTGGCTTCTGCCTTGAGATACGGCGATACATTCTCGGTCGTGGTCGTAGCATTAGGATTAACATTCGACCGAGCTAACTACCAGCCAGACTAGGATTCTCCGGCGAAATTTACGGTAACTCCCTGTTAAACGATAAAACCAACAGCGGGGCTTGCTACGGGAGAAGAGAGACGAGAGACGAAATATGTATGCGTGTATGTATTTGCATGACTGAGGGAGCACGGGGCGAGAGGGGGGTGGGTTGGGAGTAGGAGGGAAAGAGGGAGGCAAAGAGAGGGGGCATGGTTGCGGGCTCTTGGCTCCAGTATGTGCATACTGCAAGTATACTATACGCGAGAATGGTACGTATAGTAACGAGGCCCTCCATATTCATGGTGTACGACATACTCGCGCAAATTTAATCCACCTGTACACCCTTACCCTTGTTCGCCCCCTGTGCCTCTCTTCTCCTACGTTTCTCCTCCGTTTTCCCTCTCTTCCGTCTCTCCCACGACCAACCCCCTTTTCTCGTATGTAATTTTGTACAACGGCTCTCTCTCTTTTCGTCCCCACTCCTCCCCCTCCCCCACACGCACGGTACCTCAACGTTTTCTCCATGGCTGACACCGACACGTTCGATTATGCACAGTCAATATTTACCGCGACCCGTGCAGTCAGTTCGATCGCGTACTTTTACATTTAAGATAGCAGACACGGTGGATCATGCTGGTTCTGTTTGCTTCTCGCCGGACTATGAATAATCTTCTTTTTCGTTAATCACTCCAATTATTTCGTTTGTTTGTGCAGATATATAGCGGATATAGGTACATATCGGTATATACTGCGCAATTTTTTTGCTGCCCGAATTTATTCTAAGGGGCCATCCTTAAATTACGTAAGGGTAATTTTGACCATTTCTTACCCCCTCCCTCCCCCAGTATAAGAATTCGTAAGATTTGATATTGCAACCCCCTTCTTACGTAATACTTTTTACATTGAAATTTTTCAATTATTAAAATTCTTTTAAAGATTTATCTAATTCATTTAACTCGGTTTCGGGAAATTTAAACTAAAAGGCTTTTCTAGAACATTAATAATAGAATTTGTATTTATTGAAAATTAGATTAAAAAATATTACGTAAGACGCTACTTTACTCCCCCCTCCCCCTTGTAAGAAAACATAAGAAATTCGCGACCCCCTCCCTCCCCAAAAAAGCCTTACGTAATTTAAGGACGACCCCTAAGGGGGTAAAATTGGCCCCTGAAAATCTGATAATTTTCTGATTTTGTGTTATAACTCGCGTAATGTAAGAACTGTAAATGATAGTCCTAATTAACAGAAGTAACTTTTGTCTGAAAACTTTTTTTCTATCTCTTACAGTTCCCAAGTTATAACACCAAATTGGAAAACAGCCGGATTTTCTGTGATCAATTTCACCCCTTAGAGTGAATTCGGCCAGCAAAAAAATTGCATAATACATATCTATATATCCTCTACACATTCCCAAAGTTTCATAATTTTTTGAATTTCAGGCTAGGGGATCTTCCCTTGTTAGCCATATTGCAGGGTGGAAGCATTATTCAGTGCCTTAATCCACATGAATATCTTCATACCCTCTATGTTCACTGCTGAACTTGTGTAATACCAGTACGTTTCTGTCGGCAAGCATAACTGAGTCCTCTGCAAAACGAAGGGGATACGAGTAAGATGAAAGTCACTGAAATGTTCGTATTGGCGGAGAAATATTTCGTGCATGGTCAGCGGGACATGCGTAGATCGTAGGAAATATGAAATTTGAAGAAGACACCGAAATGAATTCCATTCTGCCAGCTCGACGGCGCCGCCATGTAGGAATAACACTTGGTGAACGGGCAGGGGCGTCGGGGATTTGTCTGGGACTATCTAGAATCAATTCGGTTATAGTAGTCAACCCCTCGAAAGTAACGGCGTAGGGAACCTCAACCCTTAGCCGTGCCTGTCTGTCGGCTGTGTCAATAGCTGATAGCATTAGCACCATCTATTTCACGCTACTGTCATGTATTAGAGCGGCAGAAACTTAGGTCACCTATTACATTGTCCCGTTGAGGAAGGTTCTGAGTTCTCATGCGAATACCGAATGGCATACGGAATCTGAATGACGAGAATGAATGGATGGCGAAGAAAATGATGAATTTTTATAGTAATACACATTTTGTCACTTACGTACTGATACCACAAGGATAAATCATTTATTCAAGTGTTAGATTTTGACATTTATTGACACCTTTCAATGACCGTAATTTAAGCCACACATTAGTACTTCATCAAATTTGCTGTCAGTATAATTAAGGGGAGGTCCTCAAATAAAAACGCTGAAAACGAGGTAATATTGGGGATTTTTTTAAGGAGACGATAAAATGAAACTGTTTGAAACTTTTATTATATGTTTAGCAATATTTTTGGATGTAAAAAAAAATGTTCTTATTGCCAAATACTTTATTGACAAGTAAGAACAAAGTCGATTCTTCAAAGGCCTCGGCGCCAGAAAAAATTTTTGGAAAAAATTTTCCATAATTACCTCGTTTTAAGCGTTTTTACATCAGGATCATCCCTTAAGATAATATATTTGTAAAGTTCATTTGAACACTAGTCTCTAGTTTAACATTACGTAGATAGGTATTACTAACGATATTTGGAGATAAAGTAATTAAGTTAAAAATTGAACCATATAAATTATACATTCTGCGTAAACTTGTAATTTAAAGCAGAATTTACCGGGAAAGGGAATATCTCCATATAATCGATGTTATTACATTAAATATTATTACTCTTATTTAATCTAATAAATATAATTCTATTTAATTCTATGTAATTTAATAATTCTCTAAATTATGTTTAACTATATTCTTCTTACTTTTTTCTCTAAAAGTTACTTTATTTTCTCCGTAAATCACATTAATTTCGCAGAAATCTTGATGAGAAAGCCGATAGTATTAATACACAGAATAATTTCCTGGTGGATGATTAAAATACTTGCGATATCGCTTTTAATATAACTTTTCTTCGTTTCTGGTCGATGCACAAAAGTGATCAGAATTGTGGCACGTCGATTTTTGTTCCGCAGCTGAAAGTTGAACGCATGCACATGTTTCGAAGCGCGAATATTCGAGGAGATCGATGCAATCGTGGAAAATTGCCGCTTTTCTCTCCAGCGGAAGCGACAATACTTCCTCGTCGCGGGGGAACGTCCCCTCTGTGCGAACCACCGTGTGGAAAAAATCCAATTTGACGTGCCGATTCCGCGACTTAACCCCTTAAACTTGCGCCAGCAGATATTCATAACTTTTACATTCACACGGTCGCCAGGCTTTGAAAAATAAGTTGGAAACACGCATCGCGATCATATCTTCCGTGTCGATTCGAATGAATACTATTAAGGCAGGACACTCCATAAAATGTGTAAAGGTTTTATATATCACGAAGCGTATAACTAATTCGTAATAAGTGTTCTAACAGCAAGTAACAGGGTAAATGTAAAGGTTGGTACGATGAAGAATGACAAAAATGGAAATATTATGTAATAATATAGAAATATCAGTAGAAAGGAAATAGATGTTTATAATAAAATAAGTTAACCTTTAATTAATTCCTTAGTTCATAGTTTGAACTACGAAGTGAAGTAATAGTTTGAATGCATATATGTACTTTCGTTTGAAATAACTCTGTATGGTTTTCATTTACAAAAACAGAGAAGGCAGATTAGATGTGTCTTAATTATTATGTGACTATTATCTATAAAATATACTGAACTTATCATTTCTGCTAAAAACGTTGCTTTATTAGTGACTGTACTAAGGTGTGGAATCCGGTCTTTGAAATGAATTTCCAATGAATTGTAGCACATGGAGTTTTCATTAATGTTTTATAAACTTCCAGATAAATTTTTTAACACCCTGCGATTATGTGACTAGAGATTAAGTGAAGAAATTCTCAAGTGGTACCATGAAAATATTGATATAAAACAAAGACGATAAATGACCCTTTCTTAAGGGGTCTCGAAACACTTGAGGAAATCTACCGTCTTTATTATTCTATAAAAATAAAACACTTTTCGTGGCGAATGACTATTCTGGTTTCTTTAGTATTATCTGTCTCACCTTTTTATTGTTCATCGTCCTTACGAGACCCTTTGAATCTCATTGTTCAGGCATTAAACTTAAACTTAGCTCGAGAACCAGTCCTCAAAAGGGAGAGGCTGCTTATTCACATAAATTCATTCAACGTCTGCTGATGTTGCATTCCACGGTTACATAAATACATTAAACAGTTAAGATAGTAATAAACCAGAAGATGAACAGGTCTTTCAAAATAGGGAAATAACTTCTCTATAACCTTTCATTATACAGTTAAACTTACAAGAATGTTCAGACTGTAACAGTCACTTTTCAACAGAATTGGGCATTAACTAAATAAAAAATTTAACTTTAACTGTAGATTATTTGACGAATAAAGTTAATTTTTTATTCGTCGAGTTTTCCAACTTCAGCGTCGATTTTTTTCAATTTCTACTTTAACTTCAACTTCAACTTATTCGACGTCAAATAAAGTTAACCCGGGTCAACTTTATTCGATAAATGACGAATAATTTTTTTAACTTCTATTCGTTATTCGAAGTTTATTTAAACACAAATTTGCCCATCTCTGTTTTTTAACCACCAGCCCCTTAATCACCAAATAAAGGGAAGAAGAGAGAGTACTGACACCGGATTCCCTCATCCCTTGATTAATTCAAATAATTATTTAAAATCCCTACAGCCATAAATGTCACAAAGCCTAGATATGTTGCTTGATATTACGGGACTTTGGCTTCTCGGTAATTCCGTCAGAACTATGTTAATGCAGCGGGAAATGCGTTATGCATGTACGCGGCATCGTCTGTGCATCGAATTTACATTTTTGGACCGTAAGACGAGAAGAAATCCGCGGCCTCGTTGTTTTCCCCTGTATCAGAAGCTATGCGGCAAGAGACGCAGCTTCCACGGCATACTTAATGATACTTTGAAAGCTGCTCTTTACCGGTTCCGATTCGCTAGCCGCCCACGATAATAGAATTCAGCCCCATAATCCTGTGTTTGACGAGAGCTGTTGGAGATAAAGATGGCGGAATGAGGTTCCAACGGTGGGGAGGGGGAGGAAAACAGAGAAAGAGAGGGACGAAAGACCATCGCGGAAAGACAACGAGCAAAGGGGGGGGGGGGGCAAGGGTGTGAGGGTTCGAACGAGAGGAAAAAGATAGGGACGAGGAGGGGACGGGAAGCTTGTTTTCTCGGAAGATAAAAATGTTAATTTAAAAATAAGGCGCTAGTTGGGATTAATAGGGTAATAAAAAGACTCGTTCCATGAACGCATTTTTCTTTCTCTCCTCTTTTACTACGTTTCCGTCTTCCGCCTGTCTCCGGCTACGAAATGGGATAATTTAGTATTATTGCAAATTAGGAAGCCGGGACACTACGTTGTTTGTGAATAATAAAGCCCTCCCGCGGGACGTCGAACACCGGATGAAAGGGATGGAGTGGCCCTCCTGCGCCGACATCCGCGACACCGAATTTCATTACAATACGTTATAGAATATTTCATTGCGCAAGGAATTTTTAATGCGCGTTTGCGATTCTCTGAATTATGAGACTCAAAGCAATGAGGTGATTGCGTGAGAGGACAATCAACAGACGTAATCAAATATCAAAGACGAAAGAAGGGTTATATATTTGTTAAGTGACTTAATACCTGACTTCCTGAAAACTTGCGGTATTGTTGTTTAAAATGCTGTATTAAAAAGAAATTAAAAAGCTTTATGCACTTTGAGAAAGCAAAATGTACCGTTGGGAATATTGCATTTCAATTGTGGAAATGGGGTTGATTTTTACTAAGTGAACCTATTCAATTTTCACCACTCTCAAGTTAATCATTCAACAAAACTGACGGCGGTGGTTACGCAGTTTTCCTTTTTATTCAAAGTAGTTTGGAACTGAATCTGGAGTAATTCTGAAGTGGCATTAAACACTCTTTAAGAATAAAGTGTCAGCAAAGGGGAAGAAGCAATTTTAAGTAAACAGCTCTTCTACCAACTAAGAGAAGCATTTTATATTTAATAAGTATTTAATGTGGTTAGTGAGTTTGTTATATTTTAACGAAATGAAATGGAAAGATTTTGAACAGATGAATAAATATTAGAGAATTTAAACTATATACACATAATTAATTACCACTGCAAAACTAAATTTCAATTTCATCACATTCATTTCGTCGAGTTTATAAATTAATGTATTACTTACATTGAGATATATTGTGTTTTTTTTATAAGTAACCTCCAATTGTCCGACAATCCGATTGTCCTATATGTTTTTCAAACTATTATCGCAGCTACAACAAGTAAATTTAATAAGATAAAGAAAACGCATTAAAAATAGGTATTTCAGAATATAATTCTAACTTAATAATATTAAAAAAGAAAAACCCAAAAACCGATGGCGAACCCCTAGAAAACACTTCGTGACCCACTTGCGACCAACAGGTTAGGAATCACTGCTTTACCGAATATTAATTTGCACACGAACCCCGTAACACGTAAAAAAACACAAAATTTTAAAGTACACAATCATTGACTTTCACTGGTGCAATTAATTAAAGTGTTGAAGCAATTACCAAATAGAACATGCTGCAGCGTTTCTCTCTGTCAGTAAAGTATTACTCAACGATACCTTATATTCATTTCAGCGAATATTTATCTGCCCTCAAAAAAGAAGTGAATCGGAAGCGAGACTTTTAATTTATTATC
Source organism: Andrena chrysosceles (assembly GCA_963855975.1). Classification (NCBI taxonomy): domain Eukaryota; kingdom Metazoa; phylum Arthropoda; class Insecta; order Hymenoptera; family Andrenidae; genus Andrena; species Andrena chrysosceles. Next base: position 106,397,742 of record OY979767.1, on the reverse strand, counting down.
GGCAGAACGTCTGCGTGTAATATCTCTTTTATAACCGGAACGGGGAATTTGACGCGCTGTCAGCGAATTCCCGTACCCGATGGAAAATAAACGCGTGCCTGATAAAAACGGGGCCGCCTTATACCGTTCAACGTAAATTGCTCCATTATGACGGGTGGTGGGGGGGGGGGGGGGGGGGAGCGCGGAACATCCGCGGACGGCGCGTAAATCAAAATCTATAAAACTTGTTTCCTCCCCCGTGGAAAACTTTGTTAACGATGTTGTTACGAGCTGACGAGAAAATGCGGGCCGAACCGCGCCGCGGTTCTTATTTTTCCTATCACGGCCGCGCGTTATCGAAGTCTCAGGTGCATTTTTATATTTCCTGCCAGGCCGGGGGAAAAGTTGTAACAACCCCTAGCCCTCGAGGGAGCGCGGCACGCGAGCCCGCGAAAAGTGACTTCTCGTATCTTCGTACACCGATGCTCCCCCGATGGATACAGACGCCCCTATACGTACCTGGATCTCCGAGGAAATGATGTAAGAAAAGGACACGTAGCTTGGTGGGAAGAGGAAAGAAGTCGCAGGGTGAAACGCAGAGGAGAACGAAACGGGAGAAGAGCAGCCCCCTGATGGAGGGCGCAGGAACTTGGAATGCAGTTTTTACCTTTACATCCGCCTGGATGTTTTATCCTATAGGTTGCCAGTTGGGGTGGCGGTCCCCACCCCTCCCCGTCTGGCAGGGTTAACTTTTAGCGTCCCTTGTCTCTTGCAATAGAGGAAAGTAGCGGATAGATACCTATACGGTCGTTCTCCGCTGCTTCGAGCCCTCGGTTGGGTGTTACGAGGACGTATACGCGCCGCGATAGGAATACGCTCGGAAGCTGGCTGTAAGAGAGGGATAACGTTTTCGTGTTCCAGGAAAACGAAGCATGGGCTGTTTGGTATTCAGACCGCGATCGGTGCTATCTGTTTATTCCGTAACAACCGCGTCTCTGGTAGTTGCCCGTCTACGTATCCACCACTCTCGCTCTTTCTTCTATCGTGCCTCTCCTTTTGCTCTGGCTTTATCTATCTGCATCTATATCTCTGTCTCGGGAGTGGGTCGCCGTCTACGTATCTCTGTTAAAAACTGATCGGGCCGCACGAAACCGAAGAAACACGTACACACGTGGATACAACTTGAACGGATGTGGAAGAATGCGGATGAATTACGCTGAGGGAGCGCTGACCAACTGGGGTTTCGTCAGACACCAGTGCTTGTTATTTAGAGTCATCTCGACTCATCTCGATTCAACGAATTGTAGAAAACCTCTTGTTATCAGATTTCTAACTTATTCCTCTAATTGTAAAAACAAAGAGCGCAAATTCAAAGCATTTGTTGGCATGTATAACATATTGTAATTTATCCAGTACATCATTACTAATTTAATTACTATAAAATATAAATTGTAGTGCAAATTAATTAACTAAAATATAGCAGTACTTTGTTGAATAAATATGAAACAACTCGCTATTTCCAGAATTAGTATTTACCTAGTATTCCGCGTGCACTTTATTCAGTTTTCAGGAGTTGATCTGTCCCTTCGAGTTTCCTCTACTTGCTCGCATGTACGTGTCAGCGTTTATATTCTGTCGTCGTCGCTCAAATGCGATGTATTGCTTTTATAAAATTTATAAGCTTGACGAAATCGAAGAAACAAAAGGAACAACGTAGGGCGGCCGACTGCTGAAAGCTTGAAGGATAAAACGGGTAGACGCTATCGTGTAGAAACCGATATTTATTTGCTACTTTAACACTCGATCGAAACATCTTCCCGAGAACATTCGAATCACGCAACCACGTCTGCATGCATCTGCTTTCGAGTTTGCAAATGTTTCAGCAGCTGTGGGTACAAACCAGGTTTCGAACTCTGCCTCGTATGTATTTTATTGCGTTATTGTATTCACAGTACTTCGAAACGTTACGTTCCCGAAACTGTACTTCACCTTAAGAATGATCAAATACTATACTCTATAAGGTTATTCACACATTAACTTTGTGAGTTATAATATTTTTTAAAATTTTTAAAATTTAAAAACCAATTTTTAAAGAAAAGTATTCAGTAGTCCCCATGTGTTTATACGAAACCCCTCTACGTGTTCGTGAAAATTCAATAAGAACATCTTACTGAAAATTCAATAAGATGTCCAAAAGCTTTAATTTATAATGATACTGTATTTAAAAAGAAATTCAACACTCCAGCTATTCCACTGGAGTCCAAAGTCTCCCCAAAATTAAGAAAACAGGTCCTGAATTTGATTATCGCATTAAAAGGAAGTGAAGTCTCCATATTATTGATTGCTTCGACAGGAGGCATTACACACGTGACTGCCTAATATAATGAATAGAATAAATGCGATTCAAATTTATTAGAACCTGTAACATATGGCAATTGCGTTTACAAGTGATGCATCTTCAAAGGTGATTCATCTTCATTCAAAGGTACCCTTTGAGTAACAGAAATTCGAAGCATGAAACAGGATGTAAAAGGTCCTGTACGTACGAATAGACGATAGTTTTTAGACGCCAACTACTGAAACCTAAATATCGAAAGACGGAAAGAGCCAACTTGTTCGTTGAACTTGTACGAAGTCACTGGAGGTCCATGCACGTGACGAGAGAAACAACATGCGCGGCAAAATTGTTGTCCTCAAACCACCGAGCTTCGGCGTGGGAGAAAGGGAGACAAATGGTGAAGGAGCTGGAGAAAAAGGTGCAGAGAGAGAGAGAGAGAGAGAGAGAGAAAGGGAGAGAGGGGGAGAGAAACAGATAGTGAGGGAGAGAGAGAGGGACAGAGAAGCTGGCGGCGAGAGCTCACGTTCTGATTAAATTCTCGAGGAATTTAGGTGATTGCACGTTGATTCGATTGAAGGCATTTCATAGACGAACAGTCACGAATAAGGGGCCAATGAAGGCGCGTTTGTCAAAGGAAAATACCCAGACCTAACGTTTCTGACGGATAGGGTCGCCTGAAATCCACCTAAAACGGATCTTTCACTTATTTCCCGTTTATCACGCATTCCTTTGTATAAAAGCAGCAAACACAGGTACACAGGTTGCTTTAACAATACTTCTGATGCAAGTTCTACGCGTTAAAATAAGGAAGACTTTTTAAAATACAATTCACCTTAACACACGTTAATGGTCATTGATGCCTCTAGACTGAGGCTCTTGGTGATTTTTTATGGGCCAGGGTACGTTGCTCCATCGATTTATGGGCAAAAACTACAGGAACCTTCTGACAAATGATTTATCGATATTATTAGAAGGTGTAGCAGTGGGAGTCGAGAGAAGCATGTGGTTCATTCATGACAAATGCCCTGGTACGGGTTTCGTATGCTCTGTGAAATGTGCTGAACAATACTTATCAGCACTGACAAATAGGTACAAGAAGCCCCATTGTATGACCTCCACCCGCACAACTTGAATCTTTCGAATGCTCACTTCTAGAGACACTTGGAAGCCTCCATGTCCGCAACTCCTATACAAACTACTCTGTTTTTCTATGTAGGCATATTAACCCTCCATGGACCAGCGTCAATTTTGAGTTACCATTTTCATAATTTTGAATCTTTTAACTTTTGAATAATAAATGTAAATTTTGATATGTGGAAATATGTACTTGAAAAAATAGTTGTGGATAAAAGCGCTTTTTTTCAAATTCACCAAATTTCTAAATTCAATTATTAAGGTCTAACAATTTAAACAAATATTGGCAAAAGCATATCCTGGGGTACGATACCCCCCGCGTGGCCACGAAGGGTTAAAATTAACTTTAAGAATTTATGTTTAAGAATTTAAGCAGAATTCTTCAACTACATACAGATTCAAAGAAATTTCCAAGTAGCTTTCTAATGAATTCAAGCTTCATTTGAGCAAAATTGTTTCTGAACTTTCAGTGCAGTTTTTGACAAGGAGTTACCACGCGTCCACTTGTACCATGCTTTTTGTTGCGCTCCTTTGTACACACATACAGACACACATTCTTACGCTACATACCGACATCCTCTTTTGTCACTCTTAATTTCTATTTTCCACCCTTTCGCGCTCCGCGTCGATTCCACTGTCTGCGTCCCTCGGAATCGCTTCATTGCTCGCCGGCTGTCTCCCAACGCCCACGCTCTTTTTTCCCCCACACCACGATTCTCGGTCAGCCTCGACGAGACGAGTCTCGCGGAAAGCTGAAATATGCTGACTTTTACAGGCACGCGAGGCCCAGGCAACCAGAGGCTGGGAGAGAACTGGGGAACGAAGAATGAGAAGGGACCAGACCACAAAGGCAGCGGTCGGCCCGATTTTACCGGCAGACGTGTCCTCGGCAATTATCGAACTTTTAAAGACCGAAAGGGCTCCGTTACCCATTACCTAACGCTAGACACGTCCATTGTAAAATTGTCGACGCTTCGTGCCCGTCCTCCCCAATGCCTCATATTCGCTCGTAAAAAGTAAGGCGCGAAAGGAAATTTCTTCTGACGCTAAATTAAAATTCACGCGGCACATCCCTGTAACTGTGTACCGATCATCCTGCTGTGCAATCAAACACGACAATTTGCCTTTATTTTAGAGAACATCTTTTTCACCCCGGACTGATAAACCCTGTGGGCTTTCTCGTGATATAGTAGTATTTATTTCTCTTTTAGGATTTCAGGGAGCTCGAATCATGAATTCAAATGATAAGTCATTGAATAATTGTATACATCAATTTTGAAAATCTTAGATGTAAATTTTCTACTTCACCTCCCTGTAGTAAAATTTTATAGAAAATGAGAAATGGAGATTTGAGGAAGGAACTGCCGTAGATAGTAGGTATCATCACCCAAAAGCTTGACAGGCCCAAGTTCCTATGATATTGAAAAATTTTCATATAACTATGCCACGTATCTATTTGTTCAGTATTTCATTTTGTTATTAAATATTTCTGTTAATAAAGATTCAGTGTAATAGATTACATTTAAAAATGTATTTTCTCAGAATATCCATGCATTTCTAGATTTGGAGATATTGGTCTGTCAGACCCAACGTGTACAGCGGTGTAATTTCAATTTACGTGTGCACTGTAGAGTTAAACAAAGTCACAAGAATACCGTATGAGTTGACGTTACAAGTCACCTGAGAATTCACTTTGAAACGTTGACATAAAAAGAACCCGAGTCCGCTGACCTTAAATAAGAAGTGGCCAAAGGAGGGTGGCAGCAAGGAACAACAATTTACTCTCCCGTTTTACAATGTTTACGTGGCCAAGGCTGCACGTCGTTCGAGTGTGACCTTTCCAGATACGACGTGGAGCATTTGCGCACACGTGTGTGTATGTGTGTGCACTGAATCCATTTTATTTGAACGATCGCGCGCACGCGTCGCATGACCCGCATAGGCGTTGCTTGACTGGCCACCGCAGGTAAGCGCGAAATTTCATGCTTGAATAGATAGACAGACATATATGCACGCGCGACGGAATGCACGTCCCTAGTTTGCAAACTAATCGACAATTCTCTCTTCCGAGTGTTATATGCATGGCGCGAGGTTTGAAGCGATGCGGACGGTTGGCCCCGGGGCGAGATGCATGCATATTTGGCAGTCGGACAGACTTGTACTACGGTATATACCTTGTACCAGTAACGGTTCGGTAACGGCCCCGATATGCAAATATATTCATTACGTTCCACGGTCATATCCCCTTTAACTTCCGACAACCGCACTCCTCGCCAAAAACCTCAGCGGTAACGACGTGATCGTACCCATTCGAAAAGCAACCCCTCTTATCGTTGACCAGAGAGTTTTCTGGTCTGCACGATTCGTGGTTCGAGTCAATGTTTCCTCTTCGTTGCTTTCGATTACGCCGCTTTCGAGGAAGCTCCGCGGTGGGGATGAAGATCGCGCTGACAATTAGAGTTCGTGGAGAGTTTCGGTGTGCACAGAATGGCAACTTTGATGTAACCACCCTCAAACGGTTTCGTTGCTTTTGGGTACCAATATTTTTATATTCTTTCTAGCAAAATACACCCGCGCTTCGCTTCGGTCCTAAGGGATATTAAGGACACCAGGAAAACACATTTCACCCCTTTTCACCACCCCCTTAGGGATTGGTTAGTGCAAAATCCTGAAATTGGTTCTAGGCATTTATATCTTCTGAAGTAAAAACCAAGCTGATATCAATTCGGGTCTTAGAGATTTTGAGGAATCCGAGAAAATACATTTTACCCTTTTTCATCCCCCTGGGGGATGGAATTTCCGAAAATCCTTCCTTAGTGGGTGCTTACGTTATGAAAACAATGTACCTTCCAAATTTCACGTTCCTAGGTTAAATGTTTTGAGTTGGGCGGTGATGATATAGCGGTGATTCTTGTTTTATATATATATATATATATATATATAGATGAATTAAAATTTTTAGTGACGTTTCTGCTAGTCGTGAGTTATAGAAGTATTTTGTATAAAAGGGACGAGGCATTTCGAGGTTATTACCACAGTTTCTAAACCTATAAGTTCCTATAACGTATCAATAAGAAAGTTCAAGTTCAAAGTAGCTATTTCTCCTTTTACAGCTCCCAGCTTCTGCTTCCACATCTCTACTTTCTTCGGGACTTTTATATATTACCTTGGTCGAAACAGCACTGGTTTTAAAGCGATGGAAAGTTTATGAATATGTCCAAAATGCCAGCCATAGGATACAGAAGTGTATTGTGTAAAAAAGCCCGCAATCTGTTGTCTCGTTCACGTGATGTGACTGCATAGTGAAGAGAGAACTCCAGAGGTATCTAAAGAATGTGCAAGAGCGAAGAGATCCCGAGAAAAAATCAAGAATGCCAGATTCGCAGTATCTTCAAGGATACTGTGCTAGACGTAGCTTGAAATTGCGTTTCCTCGATGCTCCCCTTTCGTTTCTACTATTTTCCTATCGTTCTTTGTATCTCGCATCGAAAACTTTTGCCATCGAGGCACGGGATCGAGAGGATAAAAGAGAATTTGGTTCGATGCAGTGAGATAACGTTGTTTAAAACAGTATTTTCACGGCAATCTATTAAATCCGTTTGAAAAGTATTTTTTGTGAAATATCTTCGATAATTTTGGAAACAATATATATAATTCAGGAAACATTCATGACATATCAAACACTGAAAATATGGCAACAATTTTTTTTATCTTTTTGAAATATCTCTGTATATGCCTCGCCGTAAATGTTTAAAAAATAGTCCTCGAAAATAAAAAGAATTTTTTTCTTCACCTTCATAAATAAAAACTGTTCGAGAAGGAACTTTCAAAACAATCTTTAAACTTTCAAAACTTGAAAAATACAAATATTTTTTAAGGTTTTTGGACATTTCTCGAAAACCGCATTATTAATTTGCTGGAAATAATTCTGACTTAAATGCGTTGGCACATAGGACTCGATATGTTGTGCACAGTTGCAATGGCGGTATCTCGTGCCAGGATTCTCTCTCTCCAGGACTCTATTCTTGCTTGAGGCACCGTATCAATCCAGGAATATGATTTTCATATTTCCGGAACGTGTATCGTTTTATACCGTGTTATTCTGTAGACGCTTATCAATGCTATACACGTTCCTTACTAGAGCAATGCAAAACAGTAATTGTAACCAATTTTGTTTTCGTCAATATCCGTCAAGATCAACGCAAACTATAATTTTTTTTTAACTATAGCAGTAATTTTTCAAAAACGTTTTACTTCATACAATTTCCTTGTAGTTTCCATCTCCTGTTCAGTCTTTAAAATGAAAATGAAGTGAGGAATGAATTCGTTACAATTCTGGAGGTTCAGTTGCGTGCATACAGAGACACGTGTATTAAACTATAATGAACAAAACTGTTAAATTGTGGTTATACAGAATTAATTGACTGCAACAAATTTTTGGGTACATTATTTTACTGACACTTTGCAATATAGTATTTGGGCAACTGAGATGATTTCTCGGTGTGGATGGAAAATGCGGTTCTTGAAACGCTACTGTAGCTTATTTACTTTAACCATAAATGTTTAATTAAACTCGTACCCGCTTGTGACGCCCTCCTTAACTTCAATTAATTACGAGCGATTACTCCTCCGTATGATGAAGTTTCGAACTCCGATATTCATACTCGTGAACATGAGGATCTGGGAAGGAAGTCGATATTACTAGAGTTTAATACCAGCTAACAAAGTGATATTCCAATTTTAGAAATCAATGTGGAATAAGCTCATATGATTGAAAGATGTTTTGAAGGCAAATACTTGGACGCTATTTCGCTTTGGACGGATATATGGCAGGGTCAAGTCTCGAAATTGGGTCGTGACATAAGTCAAACACCCATGTGAGAGGGCATTGGCTGATGTTTGGTGACTGCAAGTCATGGAGCTGTTGGGTGTGACTTGAGATTGTTTGAAAACAGAGAGAGAGAGAGAGAGATTTCGGGAATAACAAGAGACACCACGTCGTGTTGCTGAAGAATAAGGACTGTTCCTAAAGGATCTGACCACCGAGTGGGGAAGACGAGGGTGTCTTCTGGTAAGACGATTGTGGTGAACCAAACAGCTCTAACTTCAGACCAAAGGAACTGAAACGTATTCTTTTTTACATCTGCCTTGTTAGTAATCGAATCTAACTTATCGAGGATGTAACGTAACAAGTGCATCAAACTTCAAGGGTGGATTTAGTCAACAAATTATGTAGGGGAGAGTCGTGCAGTACCGACCAGCATACAGTACCGACCAAAGCTAGTTCTCGTTTTTTCGACCAGATATTAGCACCTTATTTGAATTAACCAATGAAAATCACAATTCTCTATAACCCATTTCGGGGCCATATTGTTTACTCCAATGCTCTCGATGTTCTGAGGCATTAAACGTATACGTTGATATTGAGTGGGTTAAAAGTTATTTTTTAAAGCTGATCTTTTGTTTCTCGTGTAAGTAAATGATTTTGTCCTATTATGTATACTATCTCTAGTCTATTAAGTTTAATAAAACGTCCTAGTTTTGCAATATTTTTTTGTACACAATATACCATGATCTCAAATGTTTCCCCGTGTTTGTCATACAGTACCGACCATCCAACTGTCGTGCAGTACCGACCAACATACTCTGTCAACCAGTAGGGACCAAATTTTTCTTATCAGTACGTTCAATCTGTCAGCAACTCAGACTATTTATAAGATGTTCATTTAGCCTTCCTTCTACCTTTTTCCGCAGAAAAATAAAGTTAATAGGGATAGGTATGATAACCTAACAAACAGGAAGCTTGAATTTAATGAAGAAGTTATCCAGTGTATTATTTGCAAGCAGAGTTGGACATTAACGAAATAAAAAATTATGTAAATAAGGATAAAAAGAAAGTTACTTTAACTTTAGATTATTCGACGAATAAAGTTAATTTTTTTTATTCGATGAGAATTTATTCCATGAACAAAGTTAATTTTATTATTAGACGAAAAAAGTTAATTTGTTTTATTCATTATTCGAAATTTTATTTGAATACAAATTTTGCCTATCACTGTTTGCAAGGAATCATTTGACAAAGATTGGGTGCAGTGTACCGAATGTGACATTTGGGTACACGTCAAATACACAGATCAGGAGAATATTAATTATTTTACTTGCGTGTTTGTACAAGTAAAATTTGGCAAAAATCTTGTACTGTAATAATTAAATGTCTTTTTATTAACATTGTTAATCATTTAGATCTAAAAATCTACTAATTTAATATTTGGTCGGTACTGGACGACAATTTTTCGTTTCCTAGAAATTACAACTTTTTTACTTTTGCGAATTATCAATTATAATTATTAGATTTCCCAAAAATAATTTCCCTCCTTTTACTAAGTTCTATCTATACTATAAACACGTTTTTGAATTTCCGATTTTTATCGACTCTACCCCAAGATATAAGGAAAAAACTTAGAGCGGTCGGTACTGCACGACTCTCCCCTATGTATGTTCGATTTAAACTTTCTTCTGAGTTTCAGAGAATTTCGTTATATATAAACTTGTATTTTTGTATCTTCATAATAGGTGTTCAAAATGACCACCTTTTATCTTAATACAAGTCCGTAAACGTCTTTTTGAGAATTTCAGGTGTTAATCGTAATATCCAGCGTGATTTGTACACAATTGAACGGAGTTAAATACTACTGTTCACAAATAATTCTGGTTAATCGAAGGAATTAGTGGAATACAGAACTTGCTAAGCCTCAGAAACAATTACACCCTTCAACACTGATCCACTTTTTATGTTAGACCCAGCATGTTTTGAGTTCTATGAAGTTATTAGGAGAGTAGGTAATACTTTTATTTGAAATTGTAATCTACTTAACACGTTGAGGGAACGTTAAATACTGGAGAGGTGGTATACGTATCGTTCGGTTTATAAAATTATTTAGTGTAATTAAGCGTATCACGTTTCACCCTTTCAATTAGGCAGTTTGGAAATGAATATGCACTTTATTATAACGTAATTCACTGGCGTGAAATTCGTGGACGAAACTTTTCTAAAATTGAATTATGTATTTCGAAGCACTGAAAATTTTGTAGTATAAATAATTATTATATTGATAAATGGGATTGGATTCACGTTTAAGATATTTCAAAATATTTTTTATATAGCGCACTTCACCCTTAATCGAAAAGGTAAATAAGTTTACAGTTTCAGAACTCAAAGGCGTTTGAACATTTTCAGCTCCTTTCGATTGTTTAAACTTCGTGCAACTTTCGAAGCTATCAAACTCTTTAAAAGTTTCGGAAATTTCAGAACCTTGTGGGTTTAAATAATGTTGCACAAGGGTAATGCATTCAGAGTTTCATGCAGATTATAAATTATAATTGAATCTTATTTGCAATTAGGCATCCATACAAAGTGCAACTCGACATAATATAGCTCTTGTACAAGTACAATTCTAAATTATATTATTATTGTAACCACACATTTATAAATGTTCAGGCCCGACAACATTTGCAACGTCTGGTCTACTTTTTGATGGAAGATTGCTGAATTCGTTAATTAACATTTTTTTATAAATTTATAGCACAGTATTGCATATCCTTGATTTCGAGGAACTGAACTTAGAGAAATTTAACAAAACATTCGACTACTTTAGACCTGGAAAGAGACGAACAGGAAGCACTGATGTATGCTCCAGAAAAACAAATTCAATGTACGCTGTACAGACACACGTAAAATTTTCAATATTGTTTAAAGTTTCAAGACCCCTACGACTTTCAAGACTTTATAAGACTTCCGAAGTTTTTGAAACTTTTAAAGTCGCCGATACTTGGAAGATTTGAATAATATTTGAGGTTTCCAAAGTTTCTGAAAACCCGATTGAAGATTTCCGAGATAATACATCAAATTTCCATTGCTGAAAACTATAATGTTCCAACGTGCATATTGATGTATATTTACCGTTAATTATAAAAGCAACAAAATACACATAGAACGTGTCACACAATTGTGACTGAAAGGTACCTTTCTTTCATTAATTATAAATTTTTTCAGTGGACAAATAATTTTTACGTCAGCCTTTATTAATACAGTGAAGTTAATTTTGAATATTTTAAGTGAAACTATAAAAAATTCGGGATATAAAGAAGAATTAGTGAACATTGGCCCAAGAATCAAACAGTTTCAAATTACATATAATGCACTACTTTCATGTCTAGTCTATTAGTAGACTATTAAAAGGTACGACGTACATGGCAACGCTTCATATTTTGGATGAATTGAAATAACGAACGTGGTATAATAGTCCAGGAATAAAGAGAAAGTTTCTGTATCTATACCATTATAATGAAGTTTCTGTATGCGAATAGAAGAAAGAGATATCGATCAGCTTTTCTGATAAATGAAGTACCTACCTTATATTTTATAATTCGGAAATGGCTCGAATTCGAATTCATTATTAGTGATACTTTTCTCATTATTTTATCGGCTCTGCATGCGTTTCTGTATGTTTCCGAGCATAACCTGGGTTTTATTAACTTTGTTACAGTAATAATTTTGCTACAGCCATAATTTTCGAAAAATTAAATCAGAAAAGATGACTGTACACTATTATGGAAAATATAAAAAGGGATATAAATGAAGAATCTTCTAGAAGGTTGCTCTAGAATCTGTTACAAGTTTCTAAAATTCTTATCAATTTGAATCGCTTCAATTCGAAATAATTTTAAGAATAATGCAGTGTGAGGCACATATATACTCCAAATAGTTTTGAAAATAATGCAGGTTTGAAAAGTGATCGATTATCTTGGGGAAATTACGGAGTATATTTTCACTGGCGTAGGTTCGCGTTGCATATCTGACTATACATAGTCCTCTTCCCCTTGCTCACATCACAATCTACTTCTTTGCACTTTATCCACCCAGGCCAAACATACCTTTCTATATATTATGTTGTATCATTTAATATATTGACTATTTTAAAATTTGATTCATATAGAACTTACTCAGGACAGTAACTGCTTCATAGAGACATAGAGAACCAACGATTCCATTTACGATTCTGACATTACACCACTATTTACTCTGCAAGAAGTTTCAAATTTTCTCTTCCACTTGAAACAAAAGAACCATTCAGAGAGGTTAGTTCCAGAAAGAACACTTCATGTCTGGCTGCCAAAAAGTTCGTGTAATTCAAGCAGACTCCATGAAAAGAAAATCCACGAAACAAAAACACTGAATATTATACAACTCAGTTAACAGATCATCCTGTAGAGAAAATGTCCTTTAAACCAGATAGTACCTTAGACCCTACATGATTCGAAGATCCTAGAACGAACACTAAAAAATAAAAAAAAAAATTTCTGCACGTAATTACAGAACACCTCCAGGATGTTGCCGAGTTTCTTACATTTTCATCAGATTTTCGAAGCTCCACTTATTGCCGCAGAGGAAGCCATATATACATCCCTCCTTCGTTCAGTTCCGATCTTGTCCGGTCAGAGGGAAGTCAGTGTGTGCAGAAAGGGATCCTTCCCAAGCTGCTGCCTGTCCTAAGGGAGTTTCGACTAATTTCCCGTAGATCCAAGTCGAAATAGACCGTTAACACCCTAGTGGAAGCGTAGGAAGGACGCTGCGGCAAGGGAGGGTAAGTTTCTGGAGCAAGAAGGACAGATAGGTCAGAGGGAGGCTGCTGTACATATAGAAACGAGGATAGAGGGAGAGGTGGCGGCTGGCGGGGAAGAAAGGGAGAGATGTTCCTACAATGGCGAAGAAAGGAAAACTAGGGAGTAGCTAGAGAAGGAGGGTGGTAAAAGTGGGAAAGGGCTGGCAGGCCTGGAGTCAAACAGAGATGTGATCCCCTTTTGATCTTGACTCACTGCTCCTCTCTCTCTCTCTCTCTCTACCCCCTCCAACCCTCTCTCTCTTTACCCTGCTGCCGTGCTCCTCTGCCGTATACCTTGTAACGGCCGGAAATTTGGAAACTTGACACGGCGGAGCGGATCGACGCGGTTCTTGAACGAACACTTTGGAATTTCTCCGCCGGACACCACTTCGCTCCCGAGCAAAATCGTCCTACCGTATAACCTCGTTGTCGCTTCGCTACCCCTTTCCTAATCTACATCTTCAGTTAGTCGTGTTTGCACCCCAAAATTCACGGTGTATGTACGTGTTTCCGTGACATTCTTTCACCACGGAGCTCGTACTGCTTCGTAGCCAGATACAGGGTGCATTCCTTGTGGCACGTTCGCTTAATGTGTTAAGAAGGCTTTTGAACATTTTGGGGTGTGTTAAGCAGGGCTTCGTTACGAAGGTAGTTGGGAGAAATTTATTAATATTCATGGAGAAAATGCAGTTTAAATAAGTTATACTTTTGCCCCTGTTAGATGAGTTATGATGTGGATCATGTTTTCGTCCAATTTTGTAGAATTAAGAAGACAGGTTATGCAGATATTATAAGAATACGGCTTTGTAGATTTGATAATTCAGAATGCAAATGAAAACATGCAGTGAATAAAATTATATTCCCAATTATAATTTAATTAATATATTCCCCGCGTAATAATGCAGGCTGTACAAGTCTGATAATTAAACAGAGATATTAAATATGTGTAATGCACACCAAGGATGAAAAAGCGAACCAAGGAGTTTGATATAAAATTTTGAAAAACATTTTACTGTTAAGAAGACAGTCCATTAAGAATCTAATCTAATAGTTATTACAAAACGAAACGGGAAGTACCATATTCACCACAGGCTTATAAAAATTGCTATGGCAATTTGAAATCGAACCCACTCTCCAGCTCAAGGCAGCCAAGTTTTAAGCTTGCCATTTTACAGAACGTCTTACGTGCACCTAACAGAGCCCCGCTACAATTACTCCTATTAATTTCCCACACACGCGCTTCAAACACGATGTTATTCCAATGCCACTGTTCGCGACGAACTGTACATTTCGCGAGGAACGTTCTTCCAGTGAAATCGATTCGACGCGCTTTAAGCTCTCCCGCGCGCGATAAACCGTATGCCCAATATTTTTACGCAAACACGCCCACAAAATTGGAGCCGTATCATTGCAGAATGATCGCTGGTAAATGGGATCGTTCCGCATCTCATTGTTGTTCGATTAACCTTTCTCTCCACCGCGCTGCTTTTTCATTTTCAAATTCGCAGGGGCCTTTTTTCCACGTCCTTCCCCGTCGGACCACGTCGTCGTCGATTCTTCCCGTTCTTACCTCGCCCGCGCCTCCTCACCTTTATTTCAATACTGCCCCATTGTACGCACGCATAACCGTCGCTGTAATAACACAGCGAGGCTGCGAAGGGAGAGAAAGAGAAAGCTCGGGGGGGGGGGGAGGGCCCCACCGCGCTTCGTATACCCCGAGGAAGAGACTGAGCTTTATAATGGCACGATGGAAACACAATGGCACCCATTCTACCTTTCTACCTCGTCCATCGTCCTCGGTTGCCCCAGGACCCTGGCCCCCTCCCCTCTTATCCTTACGCCCTCTCCCGTCCACCTGCGCACCTGCAAACTTTGCATAAATATACTATAACTATTGTTTCACAAGAGCCATTCGCGGCAGTGCGCCCGGTTATTTATCGTTGTGGGTTAATGAATTTCCCCTTTCAGCCTCGATTTATTGGCTAATCCGACTCGCTCGCCGCGTGAATAAGTTGTTGCGATTCTCTCTTGTTCCCTGGGGTGGGGGGCGTCGACTGAAGAAATCGGTCGAGGCGCTGCAGAACTTGCGACTGGAAGGATATCGATGCGTCAATCAATGGATTTATTATCAAATCTCCTTTAGCGAGGTGCGGGGGAAACAAAGAGTGAACCGGGGAATGCTACTGGCAGGTTGAAGCGTTTAGAAGATTGGATGTATTTGCCATCAACCGTCTGACCATTTTGAAGAATTCTAATTCTTTTTGATAAACGCTAGATTTTATAATTTAATTTGTTATTGTAATTGTCGCAATGCCAACTCCAATTGTAATACGTTGCTATAATTCTAAACACGTGGAACTGGCATGTTATTGAGAACCCAGGGAAAAATTATTTGTGAACGTGACGACTTCATTACGCATAAAATTGCGGTAGGAGTAAGAATTTCATTTGTTTAGTAATTTACGTAGTTAAAAGCAATTTCAAGTGCGAGGGGAGGGGTCAGCTATAGGGTTGCTGTTATTTAACGTAACTCCAACATAACATAACTTGAACCTTTCTAACATTCACGTAATGAGGAATGATAATGTCAAAAATCATGTGCCTCAGCTTCAATAGGAGCTTTACACAAAATGTAAAACGTTGATCAAGGATTCTCTGCACAAACGCAATGTAACTTGAGAATCTGCTAAACAAGCCCAAGAAACTTCTCATTATCAAGGGATACGAATTCCTTTAGTAAAACTCAGTGTAAATAACGCTTCTTCTACCATTTGCCTCGCTGCTCTACCAAACGATTCCCATAGTACTAAGACATCTCAACAGATGTCTTCTATACTCCAATGCATCAGAAGATCGTAACAAGTTACTCGCTTGTGTAGTAAAATAAAGATAAGACCTAGCACCCTCTATTTAAATCCTTTAAACTAGTTTCTGCCCGTTGCAACTGTCTCAGTAACGAAGACTGCCACCTCTTATCTCTCTGTTTCATCTAGACACGAAAGAACGGCCGGAGTATTTCATTTGTTGAATTGCCGGCACCGTGATTTGTAGGTAACAGTTAATTCATTTTCCTCGCTCATTCCTCCTCGCTCATAGCAGATTGACGCCAACAAAATCCACGCTCAAGAAACTATTGTCAGCTTGTCTGCCTATCAAGCTTCGTCTCTGGCCATTTCACGAGCGCGGCAGAGGATTCTACGGCTCCTTCTTCTACCACTTTCGCCAATATTCCTCCTCGGTTTCGGGGAAGGAAAATCGCGTTTGGCGGGAAACTATGGGGGCCACCGTTTTATTAAGGCCTCGGTTTTTATGCTACTTTATGGCCCATTCCGCGGAGTACGTAACAGAACAGCGTCCAATATCGTAAAGAAAAAAAATATTCCTTCGGTCAGTGATGATGCGAAATATCTCAATCGTTTGTTACACGGCCGTAACGTGGTCAAGGTTCTTTTATGGACGATACGCGGAGGCAGAATATTGCATGTTGGATTCAAGTCGTCTGTGATTACGTCGTTTTGAGTGGCATGACGTTAAAAGGGTGTGCGAGAACAGTTGATGTTAGGTACATGTTTATGAGTGTAGAAAATAGGGGAGGCGGAAAAAAATATGGTATTTCTTCATTGAATTTAGGGAATGGTGGAGGGAACTCGGAAAGAAATATTGGCGAGATTCTGATGGCTATCTCTTTTGTATTTGAGAAATCTACTAAATTATTATCTACTTCATTTTACTTTTAACGTTATGAATAATTTTTTAGCTGAAAATTATGCTGCTTTTCCGGGATCTAGAGTGGCATTATCCCTTAATAACATTTCTCAACCAGTTGCATTGAAAGGTACTGTAACATATGTATAGTAAAATTAAACAGCACAACAGTATAGTGAAATAAGTATGATGGAATTTCATTGAGAAGTAGCCCACATTTCCACCACCGCGAGCACAATGCATTCCACATTAATACATCCAATTTAACAGTTTCAAGGTGATCTTCATGAACTGTCAAACTGCAAACATCGCATAATTAATAAAGTTGCGGGGCAACAATTTTGTACACATATCTGTAGGGAATGGTAAAGTTAGAAGCTCCCGCTGCGTGCGTATTAAAATGAACCGTACGAACAGAGACTTCGTAACGCAACACCGAGGCTCTGCTTACACCACAACGCCCTCGAATTCCATTCCGCGGCAAGGGGGTTAAGCCTACGCGTAGCTGGCGCGCAACCCTCTCCACCCGGCGAATGTATCGCGAAAAGGAAGCCTGTCCCTAGGCTGGTTTCTCTATTTTAGGCGTGTTAATTGTCAGTGCTCAGCTTCGGCACACGTGCGGGAAACGCTTGGCTATTCATGCAAACAGTTTTCGGAAGTTTAATCGGCGCATCCGTCGGCTGCGCCGTATGGTCGTTCGTTCGGAGTTCATGCGAACAAACCGAGGGACAAGGACGGCGAGGAAGGAGGAAGAGGTCAGTGGAGGGCAGGGCTAGAAGCTAGATACGATGGAGCAGTGAGAAGGAAAAATAGAAAAAATGCGGGGCGAGAAGATGAGCAGAAGAAAATATAATTACGAAAAAATTCGGAATCAAATGGTGGGTGGGGCAGAGGTGTGGAATGAACCGAGACGGGGGAGATAAACGTAAACGAGATAGAGAGAAAGAAAGTGGAGGGAACTGGGGGAGAGACTCGGAGATACGAAGTGGAAAAATCAAGGAATAAACGGGAAAGGGGCGAGAGCGAGAGAAAAGTTGTTATCTGGCTCACAGGTGGTGATAAGGCCGCGATTTGTTTTCACGTGAGGTACCTAGGCATAGATTAAAACTGTTTAAGCCCCGGCCATCCCGGGAGGCGCCGTTCCTACATGAGTTTAATCTAACCTCACTGTTCCCCTGTGGTATCCATCCACTCCACCGTTCCAATTTCACCTATCCTCGCGAATGTATTAAATCCTTTTATAAATGCTCTCGAAACGAGTTTCAAAAGGGGAGGAACTTAATCCTCGTGTCCCTTAAAAACGAAAAAGAAGGGATGGAGGGTGAAAGGTGGAAAACAAAGAGGATAATACAGTTCCGTGTGAATGTACTATCGAAGGAGGAAGATTAATGGAATATGCAGCGTGTGTGCACGGTGAAAATGCCACGAGCCGAATCGATGATAGAACAAACTTCGCTCCCTATTTTCCAGCGGAATTAACGCGAATTAGCAGTTTCGATGCGAATTCGGCTGAAATTTTACAAGTTGTTTAGAAACTACGCTCGCATGCGACCAACAACTTGCACGCTTTCAGGAAATTAAGTTGAAAACACACGCGCGTGGACTATGAGGGGCCAGCCTTATCGGACGGACATGGTTGTAATTGATGACAATGGTGGTACCGCTTTGTGTACTTTGGATAAACTTTCGCGTTCGCTTGCTCGTGATTATTGCGTTATCAGGTTTGGTAATAGGAAAGGTAATGAAGAACTGTTCTTAAATAGATGTTTTCATTTGCTTATTGATTGGACAGGATGTAGATTTTTACAGAACGAGATATGTGCAGAAATTATTTGCAATGTAAAATAGGAATAATATTTATGATGATGAACCATTTGTATTTAAATTGCAGATATGAAATATATGGTAAAGTGGGGTTGCAAGGTAACGTCTTTATTTTAATGTTTAATATTTCCTATTACGGTTATACTTATTTTTAGGTGAACTATCATAGGCAGAGTATAACTAAAAATTATTAGCAAAGATATTTTAGAAGGTATTCGTATAAATATGAAGCAACAAGATAAAGTAATTTGATTTGGTAACAAATAATGAAATAATAAAAAAAATAGTTATCAAATCATTTTCATAACGTTTCGTATAAATAGATAAGAATAACTAACATTGAACTTTAATTCTGTCTCAGACATTAACAAACGATTAAAAAGTATATTTCGTGCGGTAAGGAGAATTCTATTTGACATATACATATAATTTCCAGTTAACGTAATTGCCAATTACTTGAAAGTCTTAGATGAAGAGATGGAAATGACAATGGGCCAAGGGAACGATCGAAGGATAATTTCAGTCCTTAACTCTACCCACACCCATTTCCTCAATCGCAGAGGTAAAATCGATACGACGATGCGCAAGGGATGTTTCCAATTATCGTTAACTATCGGCATGGACGAGATATATCGTATCGCAATCACGGGCACATGTACGCCTTAATGTAACTAACGAGACCTGGTCCCCACTTTTGCGACCAAACTCGTGGTCCTGCCTCGTCCATGAATAAAAGGACACGCTGACCACCTTTCCATTGATTTCTCAAAACTTCTTTAGCAACCTCACTGTTATTCATTTATTAAAGTTTCAGTTTGAAAGAACCATAGAAATAGCAACTATCAGAAATAATGTTTAAATACAGTTTAATTGGAAAGAAATGTCTTTGCGATATATTTTTAATAATTACCTAGAATACCTTTGAAAATGGAAAAGGTTTTTTGCATTTCTCACTTAGCTGTCTGAAACTGCAAATCTAATGACCCTTTAGTATTTTAAATCTAAACATTTACCTCTAAGAATAATTTTGCATTCAAATAGAAAGCTAAAATATGTGGACCACATTCATACTTCAAACATTATCTTCCCCCCATAAAAAACATGTGAGAAATAGGCCATAAGACATAGGGTAGAGGTGCTATAAAAGGGACAATTCTTTTTAGCGTCCATTTCTCATAATATCATTATAGGTATTTAAAACAGAAGTATGTTTATTGGCCTTCGATACAAATATATTCTAAACGCATCAATAATCACAGAAAATAACAAAATTTTAGATTTTTAAATAAGTCGAAAATGTCCCTTTCATGCCTAAGTGGTGGTTTTAAATAGGACATTATTCGTCGTGAAAAGGACACGTTAATGAAAATAAACTTATCAAGTATTAAAATTATAATTCTAAACCTTAATACTACAAAACAATAGAATCAATGATTTTTATAGTACCTCTCCACTACTGATGACCATTATATTGTATCTAAAATGATTATTATGTGATTTCTTTAATGCAAGCAAAGCCTGATCCCCTTAAGTTTTTGATCGACTCTATGTAACTGAAAATGTCACATCATTCAACGAATTACACACCCCAAATATAAAATACACTTGTCACATATCAGCAAAGTGTAATGCAAAGTGACACAATTAAACAGGACCGTGATATAAACTATTCCGTGGTGGTTAAATATTGAACAAATGATGGCCATCTGACTCTGTTTTTGTGAATGACGTGTAGGTGGTCGGAATGCGTTTTACATGCACTTCAGAGGCAATAAATCAATCCTAGGCGATTCACTTCTCTCCTACGTTCCCGTTCCACAGTTTTCGCGATCAGACATGCGATGTAACAATTACTGCTCGCTCTCAGCGTCATTCGCAATATCTATCATCCGCGAAACCTGAAGGGGGACGTGCCTCTGTGTTCGGGTGTCCCTCTCATCGAGTAGCAACTTTAGGGAAGTGTGTATCATCACTCATCACGCTTCCACCTACTAAACGATGTTACCATGCAAACGTTCAGTTACTACATTGACATACAAATCTGCCACATCTCATATTTTTTATCGGGTGAAGTGCGTGAGAATTATTATACAGTGTAGGGTGCAACGAACTCCTGGGACAACTGCAGACAAAGTCTGAGATAATAGGGAAACAAATGTATCTGATATAAATTACTAAAAATATCAAATGTAGCACAGACACATTGTTTATCAGAAATAGACAAAGGAGCAAGAAAAATTATGAAGAGGAATTATAGGGGTTTCCCACCAATACTCCTCATCGTTATAAATTTTCCATTCAGTACAGTGCTTGGAAGAACTGTGGTAAGCTTAAAACAACTATGCATAGTCTCCACATTTTATAAATGATAATTGAAAGTCAGCGAAACACTTTAAGTGCTAAAATTAAATTTTTTATCGGAAAATGTTCTACGTTTCAATGATAATACTATAGTATAGAAATTTAATGCAACTTCCTTTTATAAATAAGTTATTGGCAAACAGGATTGGCCTTACAGGGCTTGCAAATTTAAATAAATGACACATTCAGCTTTGGCTATTACTAAGTAGTGGCACATATAGTGTTTTCTGCAAATACGTACAATTCTTCTTTTCACGAATTCGGACTATATTAATGCAAAAAATACAAAATTGATTGTAGACTTAACCATATTTAGCAATGGAACAAATCAAATTTCGTAAATAATTTAAAGTCAGGGATGTTTTTTCTCTCTCTTGCAAAAATTGATTTTTAGCACTTACAGGTTTTCTACAAGAACTCTCCAAATAGCAATCTCCTAATACTGCTGTTAATTCTGATCTTCAGTTACTTGCAACTCCGATAAGCAGAAGCTGAAATGTCATATTTGACAGCTCAAGTTGATCACGAGTCTGCATAGTCTCTTTATTATTGAACAAATCTCATTATCCAACTACAGTCTAGAATCTAGACACTTGCAACAGACTTCAGTTAACGTTTACGTCTGCAAAACTTACTCAAAATAGCTTCTGGTTTTCATAAATGATGTATCTAGTCAAATATAACATTTGAATCTATAAAATTATCAATGGAATCGATCTACTTGTCGGCTGTATAATTATCTCAAATGTGCTCTGTATTAAATCACCTAAATGACGACAAATTTTAACATAGCCGATGCAACGTGAAAATCCTTGTGTTTTGGATGACGAGGCACACGGTTATTCCCATATAATTGCAGAAAAATAGTGCTTGTCCACGCCACGTGCGAGCGCAATTAAGATTCGTAGGTGGCGTAAAGCGTCGAGATTCCTAGGTTGCTAATTACATGGCGCTTCGCGGTTCTTATGTGCCTACCAGCCAGATAGGTAGTTGGCAATAAATTTTCTGCTGCGCAGCCAACAGCCGCAGCGAGCAAATCCGGCTGAGTTACGAAAGAGAGTAATGGTAGTGGATGCACGAAGTTAGTGCAGCAGGCGAAGCCGTTTGTTCTCACTGTACGTATTTACTTATTCGTAATTGAACAAATCCGTGGGACTTGATCCAGCCGCAAACTCCTTAGTTGAAGCAAAATATATCGTTGTGCATGGTAGATGAAGTGTAACAATGGAATACTGACGCTTGATTGAACATGATATGTATGATTGTATAATTTGTCTTTTCTATTCTCTTTAAAACAACAACATCATTGTCAACCTGAATAAATCCAAAGTATCATTCCTGAATCTTAGAAGTCCATGAAGTGGAAAATATTTCAACGTTCCACTTAAAAGACGCTTTTTTTAAATTCATATTCTTAAAGTAAGTATTAACGCATATTTTTCCAAGGTTGAAACCTTCAAACAATTTCTGCTTCTTCAAACACTTTCACGAAACTTTATACCAGCAAATAGACAAGCATTACACACTTAAACATAGTTCCTTTGCAAATTGAAAATTTTGCACTTTTTAACGGCGCGACTTGCTGCTTCGCATAAATATTTCCGCGTGGAAGCAAAGCTAGAGGGCGAGAAATATTTAATGCAACACCCCGTTGAACGTGGCGCGAATGCACGGTACGATGTGTTGAACGACCGCTGGCTTGTCTATCTCTGATCAAGCTGTAGCATTAATGCACCATTTACCATAATGGTCAGAAACGACCTGGAAAAGACCCCAGATGTTCTGTTCCTCGTGAAACTTGCCCCATCTGTACACATCCCAACACACGAAATAAACGTGTATTGAGCCATGTATTACGACCAATAAATTCAGTTCCAATCTCGTGCTCTATCGTCCAATATAACAGAATTAATAATTAATCCATCAAGGATTCCAAATTCCAACTTTGGGGATTATTGGGCAACCATACTGTGGAATTTAGGTAATTTAATAATAAAAACTGTTCCACGGTGTCTATGGATAATTGTTAAAAAGCTTAAGAAATTAAGAACATGTGTTTAGTTCAAGCTCTGCCTAGCTTTAAATCTAAAGATGGAATTCAAATATTTGGCGGTATAAATATTATTCACTTCAATTAACTTCAACTAATGCATGATTTATCCAAGCGGTGTTCAATTAATGATGATAATGACTACTGACTCATTGTCAGTAAAATGCGTTTGAAATATTTAATAAATCTCTGTCATTATTTGAACCTGAATAATTCGCTTCTGTATTCGATCACAAACTCCATAACCAGAATATGTGAATTATCAAATTCCTACTGCAACTGATTAGACTTATTTGATTATTCTCTTATCCAGAGTTGGGCACTAACTAACTAAAAAAATATTTAAATAACGAATCGAATAAAAGTGAATTTAACTTTTGATTATTCGACGAACAAAGTGAATTTTTTTATTCGACGAGAATTTATTTAATTTTTTTAATCGTCGAATTCGACTTCAGCGCCGAATAAATTTTTCAGCTTTAACTTAAATTTTCTTAACCTTATTCGTTATTCGAAATTTATTTCTAAATAAAAATTTTACCCATCTCCGCTCTTACCTTCCACTGAATGATCTTATGCAGATCTACAGTCACAAGCTTAAATTCGCACTAAGTGTACCATATTTAATGGCCACAAACAAACAACTATCAAATATATCTCACAGCGAAATAAATAATTAAATACTTACACCTAAATTTTATCCCAGAGTGTTATAAAAACTCTAATCACACATGTGACAGAGGCGTAAAGATTTCCAATAATTATTTCTTATAAAAATCATTCACCGTGCAAACCGCATTTACTTATAAGGAAACATCAATTCAGGTCATCCTAGGAAGCTACAGGGATCTTAACACGAACTTGGGTCCAATGTTCTAGAGCGGTGTACAAGTTGCGCTGTTGCACGGCTCGATGGCCGAATTACGATGCCTCGCGCGTCGATAAATTTTCATTAACCGGCGTGATGCACGACTTATTCCGCGAGGATGCGTCGCTAAATCTCACATTCCGCGAGATCCGTAATAGCCTCATTAATTCTGATCGCGGAAGGGATGCCGGGCTGCTTTATGAGGCGGCGTCTTTTCAGGAAACGCTTAGAAAAAACTGTGCAGTTCTCGTCGCGGTGTGTATACAGTCGGCGGCCCTTAATAAATCTCCGCGGCATGGCGGGCCAGCCTCGTGCTCAGGAAGCCCAGTAAATAAGCTGGCCGAGTTTTAATTATTCCTATTTTTGCATCCGCGAGACCGGTCACGAGTTTAGCGCCTCATTCCCCTCGACCCTTCCCTTCTCCCTTTTCCTCCTTACCGCCCTTGCTCACACTCTCTCTCTCTCTCTCTCTCTCTCTCTCTCTCTCTCTCTCTCTCTCTCTATCTCCCTCTCCCTTCTCTTGACTCCCTCAAGATTTAATTATGCAAATCGCAGGGCCACTAGACAAAACCAATATTTGCTTGAGTTCTTAGATGGAGGCAAAAGGGGCAGGGAAGTGGAGGATGGGGGTGGAAAACGGCACCAAGAGGCTGCCACGGTCGGCCAGGTACGATTTCGCAACTCATAATCAGGGAGATTCATTTGCCTCGGTACATAAAAATATAATCTTTCGCCTCTTCTCCCTGTTCACCCCTCCCACGTCTTGCCTCCTTGTCGCGATAAATACATTTCCAACGTTAATGGTAATAACTTCTCTGCTGATTAAAGCCGCGCATTAACGCCCTCCCGCCGGGCCGGATGGGATTACGTGAATTGTATTGTTGGCGTAGGCGTTTCTTCAAAGCGGTGTGCACAAGGAGGCGCGTAGTCTGAACGACGGCGCGGGGATCTTTATTTACATAGGAGGTAATAAAATTGTTTGCCCAAAAGTACATTTCGGAATTAATTACGGCGCCGGGGGAAAGGTGGGGATGGAAGGGGGATTAAAACGAATTATGTTACTTGTGAGCTTGTACGTTTCTTTGGGCACGTGTACTTATTGTGCGAGCAGGTGATCTCACACGAGTCTAGGAAGTAAATGTTTTGAATATCTTGTCTATTAAACAAGATTTAATATCAGTGCTTCGTTTATGATTGGTAACTGTGTGGGGACTTTGAAATGAGTCACTTGTAATAATACAAGATGAATATGGTTTTGAAAGAAAGTGGCTGAAAGAATGAGATCGTAAGAAATATAAGGGTGCAAAAAAATTGTTGTGCGATTATATTATAATACATATTTTATACTATAATGCTGAATAATGATAAAATGTTTCCTATTATCTTATGGGAGAATGGTAGCTTAAATGATAATTTATTTGCAAATAATTTGCCGGTGTTATATAAACAATATCCGTTTCTTCCTCAAGACTACTATTTTTTATTTAAAATCATTTGTGCCAGTGCGTGGCTATTTCGAATGCTCATAAAATGATGGAGCACTCTTTAGTCAACACACCCAAAAACCATAAGCAATATTTTCCGGAGTTATACGTCAGAAGTAAATGAAGACTCTTTACAAGCAGACAGGTTTACAAAGCTTCCACATGAATTTTTCACATGAATTACCAGTGACGTGGACTGAATTTAAGAAATTCGCATGCAAAGTTTATGACAACGTACATGTTGCTGGTAGCACAGTTACGTACTCACGTTTCATAAATTTACACAATTGTACGTGCGAAATTATGGCCCCCAAACTGCGAGCCCGGATTAAATGCAAATAGAGAGTCACGCTTTGTGCTTATCTATTGTAAATTCCCTTTTTGCCCGGAACTTTTATAAAGTAATTTAACTTCCATAGAGGAATAATTTTATTCATTTGTATGAAACTTCGTGTAAGTATCCTGGGAAAACGGATTCACTGGAAGAAAGTTGGCAAGCACTGATGAGAAATAACGCTTTTGCAGAAACAGTTGAAAACTGGCTCCGTCGAGTTGGAAAGAATGAAATTATTCATCTTGTTTGACTTATTAATTACAATGACCATTCGAAAGCAACAAGATTTCTATTATACGAAGGTGGCATGCGTGTCAACGTATTCGTAATTCAATGTTTTGCAAACATTGTACCCTTATAGCTTCTTATTAACTGATCGATTTTGTAAATTCGTAAGAGTATACTTAACTTTACCTTTAGTATCGACATAACATTTAAAAACCAACAGAATGGTATTATAATTAAAATTCTTCGGCATAAAGTTTGTCAGCAATAGAGAGTGGGTGCCTCGTAATTTGTAATGTAATTGATAAGGGATGATCAGAGAATAAATTTTCTGAAGTTTATTTTTACTAATGCCGTTGGGTTGAATTTTACGGAACACAGAATATCAAAAACAAATCCCTTTCACAACAAAGTAGAGTTAAAAAAATTTTGATACATTCTTCCCTTTTCACTCATTTCCTTTGCAATCCTCGCGGTTGCACCACGAAGTACAGGACATTGCAGAACATTCCAACAAATACTAAGTGAAAATCACTCGTTACAATGCAAAATCGTAGTAGTAGAACTAAGCAATGACAGAAATCTAAATACGAGCGAGCGCGTTCTCGTGTAATCGAGAAGTATAGGAAACGCTGGGCATCATTATAACTTGGGATATTCATTGAAAAATTTCCCTCGCGATCGCGAAAACGGCCGTGGCTCAGTGAAAGCGTTTTACAAATCGAGCATCGGAAGGAACCGAAGAATTACAGCTCGTTGGAACAAAAGCCCTAACGACGACGGCCACGGCGACAATTATTCATTATTTTCCCCTGGTTTCACCATGAAATCTCTAATAACGCCGGCTGCACCGAGCCACCCGTAGGAGTTTAAAAGCCTCCCCCGCGATAAAAAAGGAAAGCCGGCGGTAGTCAAGCAGGTAATGTATCCAGTTAAAAGTTTTCCAGGTCCGCTGTAGAGGGTGGAAAACTTCTCAGGCCGTCGCCAAGTAAGGGGCCAAGGTGCCAGTAGAGACTAGAGATTGTGCATTTGTTATTCATGGGGTCCAACGCTTCAGTTGGCTTTAACATTTCATCGTGTAGAAAGTAGCCGCTTTCACTGTGGCCCGCGTCTATGTAAACTGTGCACGATGCATGCGTGAGAAAGATAAAAAGCGTGTCGATTCTTTCAACCAGTCATCGATCCATGTTATAAATTGAATGTGCTGGTCCAGAAGCAATTTCATAGCAAAACGTGTATTCATTTTTCATCTTACATCCGTGTGACTGTTCTACATATACACGTTCTACTTCGAATTAGGAATCTGAAAATTGTGTTACGATTGTAAAGAAATATTTGAAGAATATTATGATACTGAATATGCATGTGTTTGTTGTTATTATTTTCGTACAATCTGCAGTACACACTTCCTTGTGACAGAATAGATGAAGGTAATAATATTTTAAGCACGAATTTAAATGTAGGTGAGAGTTAGTTGCACAGGTTAATTCTTGAATACGATTAGTCGGAGGGTGGATCGAAAACGACTGAAAAAGGGGAACAATTATGTACTTTCACTCTATGTTTATTAGAACATTGCGTTCATTCCTTGAATGTAGCAATTTCATGGAAATGTGATCAGTTAGAATTTCTGGAAAGTGCAAGTAAGTTCAAAGGTCACGGTAATAAACTTTAGAGTACTACCATGCAGTGGTATGGTAGGTTTACGAGAGATACATAGCAAGCTTACTCCAAAGCTGCTTCAAACTTTGTATAATACAATGCTTCCTTAGACATAATAATTCAGGATGCAACAACCTTCTCTGCGTATCAGTAACAAATTTCTTTTACTGGTATTTATCGTTCTATTATATGTTTTACCATATTTAAAAGGAAAATGTGCAGAATATATACTATGACATCCGTAAAGCCAGATATGAAGGAATTAATAATATCTATCATTTGCAATACATCCCACATGGGTTATTCTAAAAAAATATTGGCAAACGTCGTAATCAATTGTTTTAACTTGCAGTCAGTCACAAACGTCTACGTACACTGTATGCTTATCAATTACAAAGTTTTCATTCTAAAATTATGGAAACAATCTCTAGTAAATAATATTTGTCAATATTCCCCTCGTACATCTTTCCTTCTAATGAGTAGTGACAGTGAAATACCGATGAGGTAAAGTCAGCATAACCAGTATTAATACCGTGATTTAATTTTTGTTGTATTTGTATATTATCAAAAATCTGCCATGATGTAATGTAACATATTGAAATTCATAAAAAAAAGTATAATTAAGGAATTAATTAAAAATAAAGTAAAATAAAATTAAATTCTATTGCATTCCAAGTTCCTTGTTTCGTGACTAAATATTTGGAAGCAGTTCACATATATAATTACTAATTTAACTAGGTTTAGTATAACTATCACCTACACTAAGTAGATTTTGCTGTATGATAGTAATGCTCGTTACTGTTATAAAGTCTGCATAATTAAAACACTATAAAACTCGATATTCTTCTGATCAATTATCAATAGCAATCCACACTATTGACACTGAAGAAAGAAAGAAATAATCTGTACATTCAGCAGTGAGATAAGTGTGCGTCTTTTTATGAACACATTAAATAGCTTAAAAGCTCCAATTTGACTGAGGGGTCCATAAACGAATGGGTATTTCATTATGTGTGGATGTCACGTTTTTTTAAAGCACCTTAAATTTCTCGAACGACAGCTTTTTTCTAAACCACTCACAAGAGAAGAATGAACGAGGGAGAAAGGGGCTCTCAGGTGCGTGCAACATCGTCTCCACGAAAGCGTTAGGGGTGGCAATATGAAATTTTCCCTGCCTCCTTCGGCCCTCGCCTCCTCATGAATCGCTGTTGTTTCGTCTCCTCCATTGGGAGCCCCATCGATAAAACCGACGAATGGGAAACGAGTTTCCTGTCGGGCGTTCAGTTTCCACTAAGTTTCGCTTCGTTTGCAATTAACCCATAACATGCAAATCATCCTATAATTACTCAAAACTTCTCCCTGACAACAAAAGGGACCGCTCTCCTATTTTACAGCTCGTTACTCCAACTTCTCATCTTATTATCATTTTGTCGAGACTTCAAGAAAATTTGTCAAACGCCTCGAAAATAGGTATTATGCACAGATTGGTATCAAATGAATTTATTCTATGGGAAATTGCTTTGCCTGGACACTGAGTTCTTTTTTAAAACATTCTGTAATACATATTTATATGATTCGCATTGAAAATACTCTTTAGATAGTCCTTGAGCAAAAGCTTTCCTTCAAGTGCCTCAGTGTTGTCCAAAAATAGTTGGGTGCTGCAAATATATAATTTAACTGTATTAATCAGGATTCTCAAATCCCTAATCAAATTATGTCACATACAGATTTCCAGACAGCTATTTCGGAATAATTTTAAATTTAGCTATTTGAAGCTTTAGTAGAGATGGTGATTATAGCGCCCCAATTAATATTCATGTTTATACCACAGAATCAATATGAGCTTAAGCAGAGAAGTGGTGGCGAAGTTTTCCTGTGGATATTACACGAAATAACGTAAATCACCAACCTCAACTACGAAAGTAAGAGTAGGGGGAGAAACGTGTTAGACGCGCGCCAAACGAAGTTGCTCATGGCTAAGGTCATGGTTTGGCCATGCCAGCCCCTCCTAGAAGCTTTTAGATCCTCCTACCCTTGGCCACTTTCTTCGACTACCCTTTTACACATCATTATAGTTGCGAAGTTCTTGGTGGCATGGAACAGTTGGTTGATCGTAAACACCGTAGTAAATAAAATGACCCCGTATAAGCTTAAATATACGCCAGAAATTAAGCACCGTGCTTCGTCCTATAATTTATTCGGCATAATACAGCTTTGGAATTCGTCTCCTCGAATCACGAACAGACATAAGATAAGCGAATAAAAAATTGTGAAATGGACCCGATTTTTCCATGAAAGATGAAAGTGTCAACATGCATTTTATTTGTGATCTGAGTAAGAGTAACATTTATGTAACGACGACAAATTTGTGGAGAATATGTTTATTAAATTGAAGTGTTATAATAACGTCTGATTATATTTACAGCAGCATATTATACTCACAGATTTCAAATTTTTAATTAGTAAGTTTAAAATATCAAATTGCCAACATTCTTTATTAGGAAGAAATAATTCCCTCCGCATTGCAAAAGAAAGGAACACCAATATTATACAAAATTCTAACACCACTCTATGTCCCCATTTCAAATATTCCAAGCAACCTTTTAAAATTAGAAAAATTTGTGACGTATTCTTCAAAAGTCTATATGTCAAAACTTTGTTCATTATAAGTACATCATTAGGTATCATTTAAAAACCGATTATAAAAGATTAATACACACAGGATGGAACTTATTGAAATTGAAAGAGGGATCTCATCGATCTGCCTCTCGTGACACTTTGTTTGGCAAAAAGAACTAAAGTGCCACCGAAACAAGATTAAACGGACGGAGGTGTGAGATTGCGGAGTCACGTAATCCGGTCTCTATTGAAGTAGGCGTAACTTGTCGCGCAACCAGAAGCTCTCGGGTTACATCTCTTTCCCAACAGTCGCGGGGATGATACCAAAGAAGGGAAGTCCCTGGAGCAAAGGGGTGAGGGCGCTGGATTAAGCCCGAATAACCAGCGACGCGAACACGTCTTGCGCAAGTTTAGGGGATGATTAATCTATCTGTACCCTCAGCAAACAAGCATCCATCGCGTACCTGTCTACCTACCCATCAATCGCCCACGAAACGACAAAAAGGGTTGTTTCCAATTACTATTTAATCCCCTCGTAATCTCATGTTAATTCGAGTGTGACACGTGTGTTTTATGAATCAACTATATCAAATTCCTAAAGAATTTCTTTCAAAGAATCACTGTAATCATTCAACAAAATTGAAAAAAAAATGGTAAAATGGTAACTATTAAATATTAACTTAATCACAACAGCATTCTGTATATTTATTTCTCCCGCAAGTTAATAAAATTACAATCGTCATGAATAACTCCCTCATTCCTCTAGCGATAACTCAATTCACCAGTTTCCATTTACCTCCACAGATTTAACCCTCAGTCATTCGAATGTACTTCTCCCCACAAAGTCCTTCCCGCCACAGTTTCTCTTTTAATCCCAAATTCTCTGCTTTTAATTCCCTCGCGAGGTGCACAGCGGGTGTCAATCCCCGAATCGAACGTGCCCGAATTTTCCGTATTTGTCATGTCTTGCGCGTGCATACAAGTTACTTTCGTCCGCGCAGCGGCACGCTCTAATAGAGCGGAACAATTGCTAATGCAACATCCCGGTATAGTGCGCTGCCGGACTGATCACATTGCTGGCCGTGAACGGGAAGACGATCAGATAGATCGCATGAATACTGCGGATGTCGTGCCGTGTCCGGACCTCCTATATATCCGTGGACGAGTCCGACAGACAGCGGACGCTCCAGTGGGACACCATCAACCCTGATTGACAACTTCATGCGTGGAGCGGTGCAACCGAGATTATCGGGTCTCCAGACCGGAAACTCGTTCTGCTGACCACCTCGGGCCTGAATCGAATTTCACGTACCGCGCCGTGTACGATTTCCGCATACAAAAGGGACATCGGACCGGGGGCTGAACCGTGCCGACGAGACACTCGATAAGGACGTTTCATGCCATACGAAGCTGATTACCATAGTGAAGCTACAGGGGTATTCTTAACGCGCGACAAATCGGGGAAATGACGTTGTTACGATTTTAACAGGGAGGTTTCCTCTGTTCAAAGACTCTCTAGTCAGATTCGAGACAAGACTTTATTATAATACGCTTTTGTAATCAGAAATAGGTCACTGACCAGTGTGCTTGGAGTGGACTTTAATTGATCTTCTTAGTGGTTGGGTGCCAAGAGCTTTTATACCTACGTGAATTAAAAACCTCCAGAACATGGGAATTCTCATTTTCCAGCTCTAAAAGTAGTGCCACAGCGTATATATTGGTCTAAGAAACATGTCAATCTGACAGAAATCTAGTTTGTAGTGCATTTTTTATTATTATTATTTCCTCCAGATTGAAATAAAGTGCCATACCGCAAATAGATTGAAATTTTACTTTCCTCACAATCCGTATTCGAAAAAAAATTCTACCCGTCACACTAGTATAACCCCTTAAGCTGCATTTATGCTTATAATAGAACAGGTAGAATTTCTGTTCAGAAAACAGATATAACGATAAAAGTCTCGGATTTAAAGGGGGCAACATCGTTCCCAAGCTTTCAAACTCATCACTGCCCTCTTTTATGTATCTAATATACTTCAACACACACTTTGTAGAATAGATTGAATTACAAATCTATCCGATGTGGAGCCTCACAAAGCACTGTAGTTCCCAACCTGGGAAGCTTCTTTCCTCATTAAAGTCACTCCTCCCTAGAATCTTTCCAGAACAAATGAAAAATGAACCGCCAAGGTCAAATTCACATTGACGTATTTCAAACTACATCATACAGACGCCAATGGAAAACAACGCTGGTCAGTATAAAACTTTGAGTCCCCAATGATCACAAACCACACAGAAGCCTCCATAAGACCTCGCCTCACTCAACATCCCCCAAGTGGTAACTGTTTTCCCCCCAGCAACCTTTGCCGATCCGCGCGCCTCGATCGCGAGCTACGTGTTTATCGAATTGGGAGCAGAATTACCGTGGCCACGTGGCGATACCCGTGCGCTGAAGAATATCGAGGGTTGATCGGCCGCGCAGCCGAGACAATGGGCAAAGATTATTTTAGCGGGTGTAACCGAGAAGCACCGGAGAACGTTGGGAACATAGAGGGACGATAAAAGCGAGGGAGAAAGTGCAAGGGGCTGTGTGCAGTAAGAGGGCACCAGCGGGTGGTTAAAATAGGGGGTAGCCACGCGGGAAAGGGGGCACCAATGTCTTGGCTTGCAAGCTTCGAGGTCCTCCCGTCACCCAATCACGTCCTGGCGAAGCTCGCCATATTTCGCGGGGCGGAGCCCTCTCCTCACCCTCCTCGCGCGACCGACTCAGCCTCTGTGTTCTACTATTATTTTAAACCTTTCGCTCTCTTCTTCCCACTCGCCGCCCCCTTTCTGCCCTTCTGGTTCGCCAGCTTCATCCCCCTAGTCTTACTTACCACCTCTGCACCGACACCCCACTCACCTATCCCCCCACTGCCACCCTCCCCTCGCGATCTGATTCCCTGCTCTCCCTTTCTCTGTCGGCCGGCTCACTTCAACCCCGACTCGCCACCTTTGGGAACCATCCACCTCTGTCTCTCCCACTGTCTACGACGGACGTAGATCTGTGCCCCCTCCCCCGCCACACCCCATCTGACGTCCCGTGCCTCCAGGCAGAGATGAAAATTTCCAGACTCCTCGCGATCGAAACCGAATTGTTATTTCACGAGGTAGTCGACCCCTTCGCTCCCGTCCCGCCAACTCTCTCTTTCTCCTTTGCCCTTGGACCGCGGAGTTACGCGACCAAAGGCTTCCACTAGCGGTCCCCGCACCCCCTCCACCTCCTGCTTTTTCCCACTTTCCTCCTTTTTCTCCGTTACCCCTGCACGGCAGATTAAGAAAAGGGGCTCAGTGGTTACTTGGCGGCGCTTGGCTTCAGATGTTACGGACAATGGTTGTTGATTCTGGAAGGGACAATCGGTTTATCATCCCTGGACACATTCTGGCGGTTAATTAGCGCCACAAGGGAGGATTAATTATTATTGAACTGGGATTTTATATTGCTTGAATAGAATGTAGATTAGATGAATATTTTATGGTTCATGGTTGTCAAGTGGTTTTTTACTGGACGATCGTGATGTTATTGTGGAAGAAAATATCGTTTGTGTTTTACGTTGTAATTTAATGTAATGTAAAGTGAATTATTTTGGCACGTTTGAAAATTTTAGTAACTGAAGTGTGATTAAGATGGAACAGCAAAAAGTTGTTTCTTTGGTGTTCAGAATTTTTCTATACATTCTTTCTTACGTTATGTCTGCCATCGAGGATTATGAGATACGATAATCCTTTGCAACACAGTCAGACTTATATCCCTTTCATATTTATTCTAAGAGTTAACTGATCGATACTTTAGTCAGAGTATTAGAATAAAGCTTCGAGACTGTGGTTAAAAAGAAAATTTAAAAAATTTTCGTTTCTGGCACTTACAACATTTACCATTTCAATTCCTCAATTGATCCCACACACGATTTTTCCGCGGTTCCCTTGACTCGAGGTCGTCCAAGACGTCTTCGGTCACAGGCTGAGAAAGAACACCCTCAGAATGACAGAGGGTGGAGGTGGGCGATGAGAAAGATAGGAACGTGCAGGAAAACCCCCCCTTTCCGTGCGATCGCTGTCTGCGCCACACGTAAGAGGATGCAATAGAGGTTTACGTATTCTCGATGGAAACTGCAAGGCGCACGAATTATATATACAATCTCAATACGCTCATTTCGCTCGCTGGGGTCGAACGAGGGCGCACGAACTTGTTATACACCTTTGTAAAGAAGATTTTACGCGGAAGCGGGCTTATAACGAGATCAGCTGATTTCGCGGCACAAGTGTAGGGGGTTAATGCCGAATCTCTCGTAGCACGTGCCGTACTTATCAGGCCGTTGACTGAAGGGCATAAAGGCGTCGGGCGATTTAAAGCATTTCTCGTGGAGCACCGCAAATTCACTCTCTTTCGGAGGAAGATAGGGGAGGGTGGGGGGAGAGGGTTAGAGGGTGGTTTTGAAATTCAGCTGAGAGATTTCCATGAATGGGCCGCGAGAGGAGTTGCATAAAACAGTTTTTAGAAATCCGCATGGCTGGATTTCCTGCGGAGAAGTGGAGGAAATTTCAAAACGTAAGAACCGTGAAGAGTGTTGTGCGAAGCAAAAGGGCGGCTTAACATTAAGGGACGGGGGCGGTGAACGGGTAAATAGAAGCGAACGGACCGAGTCGGCGGGAGGAAAGAGTTATTTCTATTCACACGGGGCAAGCCGCGAATCTTACGATAATTAGCATGACAGGCGTGTCTAGTGATTCTGATGGTAATCCAATTAACGGCGATCTCGCCACTGTAACGTAAATTTAATATGCAAGCGTTGTCGCGTCAGGTTCTTCGAATTCCCGTCATGCTTTCTAGCGAAGAGAGTTATTGTATTACTCGAGCTTGCCCAGATATCTGTCAATTGCTTTATTCGAAGACAAGGTGAACTGAAAGTGGTGGTACAGGTGAAAAGCGAATGGTGACATTTGAGATGAATTTGGTAAATACGTGTTTGACTAGAGACAGTCGAATGAATGAAAGAACAGGCAGATCAAATTTAAATTATTTGGAATATTAAAATAGAATACTACGGGCATATTGGTTTGAATTGAAAATAGTTTCCTGGAATCATATTGAAGCTCTATATAGTGGAATCAATTTGTGAAATAGGTGCAATTATTTAATTTCACCTAATTTATATTTTCCTTATGACGAGACTGTTTTACGAAAAACATTTTAAGATTCTGCCTTTCAATTACTTCTTATATATCTGTTTTCAAAACACTGAAAATTATTTTGAGTCGAATATACCCGAACAAATCAACAAAATGAGGGAAATGAGTTTTCCTTCGCCATTTCAGAGAATAAATAATTAAAGAGGCAAATATTATTGTCCAGGGTGCGCTTGAATAAAATTAAATGTGTTGAACAAAGGCATGCGTTTGAAATGGCAGTGTTTAAATTTAATGTATGATTTTATTGCATTATTTGAGATATTCCGTGCATGCACCAGCATTTAGAAGCGTTTTTAATAAATAACCGTTGCCGCGTTTGTTTATGACCTGAAATGTATGGTCGGCTATATGTTAGTCCAGTTTGTGCGCAGTAAGTATAATAGACGGCCATTTGTTTGTTTTTGCAGCACCTCACCGTGCTATGTGACTTGGTTACCTAGAATTTACCATGTTCCAGCGAAAAAGAGTACCAATGTATCTTGCTGTTTCATTGCTATTTCATACGTTCTGCGTTTTGTTACGTTTCATTGTGAAGTCGTTATAAATTGGTACGTCTTAGGCCAGTCATTATATTCACAAATGGCAAAACAAACAAATATCAGAAATGAAACTGTTGTAGCTTATAGGGGTTATAAGTCACTGCACTTTAATCTGTGGACTTCTTTAAAAAGTGTGGTGCGCACTGTATCAGTTGTTATGCTGATACAATGTTCAATAAAAATAATATTTAAGTGCAGGGAATATTTTTTAATTTTTTAACTTTTTTAGAAACTGACATAAATTGATAAAGTTGGGAGTCGAAAACAAATTTTCAGGAATATCTTGAAAACCATTAAACACAGAACAAATTTTTTTTAAAGTGTGTGTATTTTTAGAAATAAATCCAGCATCCTGCTCAATTCTTAGAAAATTTCAGAAAATAAGTTTTCGACCCCAACTATAGGGGCTGTTTTCACCTCTTCAACATGGGCGATTGCCGATAACAAAAAATACGTGTCAAATGTTTTTCCCTATTCTGTAAATCTGCAGAGTCTCATAAAAATTGGCGCGTGCGGTTTAGATATGTTCCCTTGTCAGAACTACACTTTAAAGTTTAAATTCTTCCATTGTCAGTTATCAAATACATATTACACTTCGCAACCACATAAAACGAAGCATCTACCCTTGCAACTACCACCCTATTCTAACAAACCGAACTATACATACACTCCCCATTCATTATTATTCACGAATACATATTGAACATTAGTCTCTTCGAAACCTACCACTATCAATCAAAGGAATGTCCAGGACGTCGTCATAAACCGAATTGAAACGTTCGTTTCTCCGAAGCAGCCAGCGCAGACCTATATCCAGCCGCGCAGGACAAAGCCTGCTGAAAAATTCTGCAACGTAACCAGTCCCGAACGGAAATGCAAAAAGTGCATCGAGGTGTAACACTTTCTCCTCCAGGCTAATGATCAATCTCGTTATACAGTCATCGCCTGCGGAACAGTTGCTTGCCGCGTGACGTATGATCGAGCACTTCTGGCAGACGGTAGTCTGTTCTAAATTCCGGCCCCTGGGTTTCTGTCAGCGTGACCAGTTCGATCGATGTTGCGCTCGGGTAGCCAATTTGTCGCTTACGAAATTACAGAAGGGTACGCGCGGACCTTGGCCGGATTAGCATAGGCTTCGCGGGGCACCGAGGCGGGGTTGCGGGGGCTAGTGCTCGTTTATCAGGAAACAGTTAATATTTAACTGGCGGTAGCGTTATGAAGGCGAGAGGTTTACGTGCACCCGTTAACAAAGTGCCACAGAACGACGGGGGTAGGGGAGCGCGTTCCCTGGGCCCGCTTCGGTTCCGCCCCTGGCTTGTTTCGTTTACGATAATCCGTCGTGAAATTAAAAACATTAGGGCCTCGTAAAGATAAAGATATTGTCCGTTCCATAACCGGCAGCGTTATAAACGAGCACGCCGCGATATAACCCTCGGCACGATGGCGAGGCCGACCAACTTAATATCTACATCACGTATTTCTCTTCTCTCGTATCTATTCCCTCCCCGCGCAACCCCACCCCTCTGACCGCTTATCGCGACCGTTACAACCATTTCTTCATGCTGTGTAATTGACCGTCTTATGTTTATCACTTGTTTAATACACTTACGCCAGTGCTACCGACTTGTGTCAGTGTCGGGGCAACATAATCGTGTCCCACCCCTATGGTTTCTACCCTTGGCATCGTAATAGCGTTCGCATTCCAGTCGGGGCTTGGCGATTTAAATTATAAGTACGGATATTTTACAGCAATCGTTCGGCCGATGTGTAAGTGGGACGATCGTCTAATTGGGAGGGATTAATTACCACGGTAATTACTCATTCGTACAGGATATAAAAGGAATATTTGATTCTCGTGAATGGAGAAGTTTTATTCATTCGGCGATAGCTACGTGCCTGTGGTATTAGAGGTAATTACTATTCTTGTCTCGTTTTTCTTGTAGTAGATAATTTAACAATCTTCGAAATGGGGTATTATTAAATTAGTATTCCGATTGAGAGCGATAAAATTCGGTATATAGATATATACTGTTTCTCAAGAGATTCTTTATTATCACTCGAAATATCAATGATATTACTATTTCATATTATTAAGCGGAAATTATAGATTAAAACGCGATTTTTTTACAGAATTTTGGGTATTTTTTTATGGCGCATCTATACAATTGTATTCGACAAACTTTGGTTCACACATTTATCCATGTTTCAATATAATGTTTACGAACTTTGTAGAGAGATGCAATTCACATTTGTGACAGTGAAAACGTTTGATTGCATTCGGTAATAAAAAGTCTTCCCATGGTTGCCATAAGTTCGACTATTTTGTTCACTTGAAATAAAAAAACGAAAGTGATTCTTAATTAAGACGAGTTTGGTTATAGTCGGTACCAAACATAACGAAAAAAATTGACTATCAAAAAAGGGGTGGCACTTTGAAGTTTGACTATCGATATTTTCACGTTTTTCGTACATTTCGTGGACTAAAAAAACTGAGGAAAATACATTATTATGAAGTAATTTTGTGAGGGGCGATAAAAACGCGCGCAGTGTAGGTGCACAAAAAATATGGGATCAATCCATCAAGTAGATCGTGAGATATTATGGCAACCATTTAGAAAACATGGTTTGGAGAACAACGCGTTTAAAGTTTTCCATATCACCCAGCATCTTCCCCCTCATTACCTTATTTGTTTGTTTTTTATATTCTTGTTACTCTCGTTATATCTACTGAAGCTATAAAGAATTATTATTATTATTATTATTATTATTATAATTCTCAAAAGAGTGATAATAGAATAGGCAGAATACGTTTCCTTGTTACAAAAGTGGGAGACTGTTAATGCACGATAAAAAGTAAAGTATGATACCTACTTCCCGTTGTTGCAAGGATTTCCGCATTACTATGTATTAATGTGGTAGAAACGATTTCACTGAGAGACCGTGATTTGAACCAACAGGTAGAATTACGAGTAAGAGAGTTTCACAGGGGATATTTCATCGCTAATCGAACATGGGTACGAGCAGGTGCACAGGGGTTGGTTTTCACCCTTACAGTGCTGATCCGATACTGTACGCGGTTACGTTCTATTATGGGTTGTTAGCTATTGTCAAATGGGACTGGTGTGAGATTAGGAATGAATGACTAACGCTACTCTGCTTTAAAAATATCTGTTATGCTACTTGTTCCCGATTGTGAACCACCGTGATTATAAAATCACTTTCATATAACAAATGCGCGTCGCTCTGTCTTATAAGATTGAGCGAAGAAGGTAGATAACTTGTTGTTAAAAAAATGTATGATATTTCAGAGTTACAGTTGTACAATATACTTATATTACTTCACACGTTATAGGTAGTTACTGTCTTAGATAAATAGTACAATTTTCTATGAACCCATATCTCGTGAGTTCCATGCAATGAGAAAATGGAATTTAACTTCAACGTAGTTTTAAACTCATGCAATGTTAATATTTACATTCGTATAAAATAGTTGCTTGGAACTGTGTAAAATAAATTACATGCATGGAATATAATCATTGCAATAATGAATAATCACCGAGTGTGATGTAATGCTACATTAAATAAAACTAGGATTAATTATAATAGAATCTTTTAAATCTTATTCGTAGACAGAAAAATAAAGTTTTCGTTGAAAGGAATATATCATTGAACATTTAAATTTAACCGTAAGTTTGAGTGAAAAAACTGTATACATACAACTGGAAGAAATTGCAGTAGTAAAATGTTGGGACTACGTGTCAGCAACCACCACTCAGGAGCCTTACCTGGAACAAAATTAAATTATTAAATTTGTGCTTAAATCAGCAGAAAGTTAGTAGATTCATAACTAATATTGTCCTTTATACAGGATATTTATAATTTATCCAATTCATTGAATAATGTATCATATATAATTACTAACAGAATAATTTAAAGTACGTTTAATCATTCGCAAACGCACGTTGTATCAGCGTTTAATTTGCAAATGTTTGTGTGTATTTCAAACAATGTAAAAAATATCTGCAATTATTCTAAAAATTATACACTGGATGTAGTTTTCTAATACCTTGACACATTTTTAGCTTCATTACATGGAGAACCTATTTTTTGTTGAGAAAATGTTTTAAATCGATGTGGTATGTTAGAAGTGATTAATACAATTGTTAATAAATTTTGTATATGTTCTCGATGATTCAATTAACTTCAGCACTCATCTCGAACCAGTTCCACAGTGATTCATATATTAAACGATGTATATAGCATAACAGTGGGCGATATGATTGATTTGTACTACCAGCTCGTGGTTAAGAACCGCAACACCGTAACAGAATGAGGGAAGTAGGTTTGTGCATGGTCAGACGCGCCTCACTTCCCAATACGACTGAAACTAAATAGACATTTCTGTAGCTTCTCACGCGTGCATTATTCTGAAAATTGGTTTGAACTAAAGCTACCTAATTTCATAAGGATCTCAGGAATGTATAAAAATTTGCATAAGTTCTATTTAGCATTTTTAAATTACTCCATTGTTAACTTTTTGAAAAGGGACATAGTTCTCTTCCCTCTATGGTACAAAAGGCTATTTTATACCATGAAAGTGAAGAAGAATTATATGGATATCATTCATATATTTTTCATAAACTACTCACGACGTACTTAACAAAATAGCTAAAATAATTCGTATATTTATACGTCTATCTTTCAGATTATTGCATCTATATAGAAAAGTGTACTTTGAAACTTCGAAGACCGACTGAATAGAAGTGAATGGATTGGTAGCTCGTTCAATAACAATGAGGTATAATAAAGAGGAATTTCTGAAGAATATAAGTCTCCAAACACTTTTTAAAAGTAAATCATTTCTTCACTGCAATATTGATATTTACAGCCTAACTGTAAATATTCGCGTAAAAGTTTAAGCTTCTCCTGACAGCAACAGAACACTTTATGCACCCAGTTTAACGTTGTTCTTAAATCCGTTACAATGATAATAATTCTAACTCTTCTAATAACTAACGTTAACAAAGAACATTCATGCAAACCACAATCTTCCCATTTTACTTTAACAGTTATTATCGATCAAATCAATGGCTATATAATCTTTTCGTTCCACATAAGATAAAGTGGAATGTACTGTCTTACTAACATTGTGCACAGTTCTTATAAAATGCTTGACAAAGGACATACTAGCTTAATTGCATCGCTTTCTGCGGTTGCTGACATAAAATTCAGGTCAGTAATTACGCGATCTTCTAAATGACGATAAAGGATCGCCAGTGACTTGGTGCTTCCTACAGCATGAAGACATATCGTTGACTGACCTGACTGACTGGAGCGTACATACTCGGTGTTAGAGGA
Source organism: Andrena chrysosceles (assembly GCA_963855975.1). Taxonomy (NCBI): domain Eukaryota; kingdom Metazoa; phylum Arthropoda; class Insecta; order Hymenoptera; family Andrenidae; genus Andrena; species Andrena chrysosceles. Next base: position 106,356,371 of record OY979767.1, on the reverse strand, counting down.
AGACCAGCGAACGGGAAAGTCGTAGAAAAAGAGAATAAGCCAACGCGTGATGTACAATATTGTTAAAAGCATAGAAATAGAACGACACAACACGCCGGTCTGTACCATACGAGGCCAGGCTGACAATGACAAATGGCACCGTGCGCCGTCCTCAAATTTTCTTATTACCCTGTACGTAAGTTCTTGCGTCGGTGTGCTTCGCAATTTACGCTTCTGCCGGAGCACTGCCCGGGAATTTGAAGCTGAATTGTGCACTCGAAACCTACGTACATACGTATGTATATAGCATATACCCTGCTCTGCGTTTCCGAGACATTAGGCGTACGTTGTTAAGCTTGTTGTGTTTAGAGCCACATAACGTTCCAAACCTGCACGTTGCTCCCGAAATAAATTCAACCGGTATGCGAGAAGACAGAATTAAACAGCAATCGAAAATGATCCAGAAGATTCAAAATAACCGAGTGTAGCTGAATCGTTTTAGATCTGAAGTACTGAATTCTGAAAGGAAAGTTTATTGAAGCTACATTTTTCTGCCAAATTTGATAAATTTCTGTGATTAGGTGTATTTATTAATAGTTCGTGAAATTTATGAATTTGTGAAATTTTATGAAAAATATAATCGTACCATTGGCACGTAGAACGTTTTTCAATAATTTTTTTTTAAGTTTGGCACTTACAGTGGCTTCTACAAGGATTTTCCATTTCTAGAATTGCTGAAATAATTATGATATTCTTTGCTACGGTTTTAATAAAAAATATTCACATATTAAAAATAAATATTGAAACCTGTACCTATATATCATCTTTCTGTGTTACTGCAAAACTAATCTTTAATAGGGACAAGGTTCTTAATACAATCCCTAATATCATTAAGAAGGCAACTATTATCACCATAATCACAGTAATTACTTTCCAACAACTGTTGATAGATATTACAATGCCCTTCAGTTATACGATTTCTGGTGCTGCAGACTGTTGACATTAATTCAAGTTCCTCTCCTTGAATCAATTGGGAACTTCACCGAATTCAAACAAAACTGAAAGGGATAATTCCTAATGGCCGTGTAAACACAATGATTGACGAGTGGGGAAACAGAAGACATGGCAGATGAAAGGCGTCAAAGTGAAGAAACAGGCATTTAAAGGAAGATCCTCGCCCTATTACTTCCATCCACTTGATCTCTACTTCACGAATCGTCAACTTATAATCGCCCCTTTTCGTTGGGTTATTCACAACCTTTTCATCTCCCATTCTCAAGTTTATTTGCTCTCAACTGATTGGTTTTTCTTTCTCGACATTTAGTGCCCAGACACTCCAATGCGATTATACGGTTCTTAATCTCGCTTCACAGTGTTTTATCCGTTGTAATGTTGTAACGCAATAATTTACAACAATATTAAAGTATAAAGATAGCGTGGAATTTTACTATTTGCATTCAATTATCAGCTAGTATTATATACAGTGGCGGATTTAACGGGTGGCCGATGCGCAGTTGTAGTCTGAATCCCTACCCAGAAGGCCCCCGAGCCCCATCCTCAAAAAAGTTATGATTTTATCCAAACAGTATATTTCTTTCTGTACCTTTCTGTACACTTAACTCGTTTTTAGTAAACTACCTCTTCATTTTCCCGACAAATGGGCCTCTCAGAATAATTGTTACCTGGGCCTTTTTCTTAACCCTTCATGGTCACACTGGATCCAATAGACTCGCTTTTAAATTTCAGAGCTTGATACCGTAATGTTCCTGGCTTTCCTTTTCGATTTTTTTGGTACAAGTTGTCATTTCATTTCTTACTAAAACGCTATTATTCCATAACTTCCTCCACCCAACAAATACTCAAATTCTTATCAAACAGATGCTCCTTATTTTCACGAAATGCCCCAAGTTTTATTAAAGTACACATTAACACAATCCGCAAGCAAAACGAGCAACTGACAACTAAGTTACAGAAAAAGAGAAATCGATCCCAATTCGAAAGAAGAAGCTCGCAGCGGCACATATCCGTAGCTCCGAAAATGATAAAACTTGCGCTATTCGCCTTCCCAAGTTTCACGAATAACGGCCGGGACGTCGCCTCGAAAAACCAGGTTGCCCGTGCACCCAGGTGCACGTACGCCCACGCACCGCTGTCGAGACATCCACACGTGCGCGCACACACGTGTTCGTGTAAAGAGAGCGAAAGGAAGCGGCCGTGCGCTTCTGCGAGTAACAGGGCGAGCGGATAGAGCCTGCGGGGGGCAGCGTGGAGAGCGGAGGATAATAGGGATGAGTGGGCCAAGGGGTATGAATCAAGCTGAGCAAACATTGAACTTCGAGATACGGTATCGCCGCACGAAAGCTACACACCGCGGGCAAAGAGGAGGACCGTACCTCGAAGTACACCTTAGCGATTACAATTCTCGACCCTGGCCGTAGCTCCTCCACAGAATGGCGTCCCCCGTTTTCGGTCGCTCCTAACTCCCGGTCCTCGGCGACGGAATGTGTATGTGCCAAATATTGGCAGTGCCAGACACGGTGTATGTTTGCTAGGGGACCGGGCGCCGTGCAAAAATTTCGATGGACTTTGAAAACCTGCAACCCACCGTGGCGACGGTTTCAACGCAGACGGCGGGAAAAACGTGGCGAATGGATTTTAAATACCACGCCGCAGCTTGGAGTAATTCGTTTGGGTTCGATGCTTGCCCTCGTAGTACCGTCGCACTTGTTCGAGGACTGAAGCCTCTGCTTTCTGTTGTTCATGAAAGCTGGATTATTCAAATTAGTTGGGACCGAGCATTTCGGCCGTTCGGCGCTAAGGGATGCAATCTCGTGAGTTGTGATGGAATTTTTTGTTGCACGTTGGGAGGTTCATAGGTGGGGTCTTGGAAGCTAGTTAAATAGTTTTGCTTCTGAATGTAGCTATTTCTTGTTACGCTTGCGTGGAAAATATATTATTGTATTGTGTTTGACGCGTTTGACAAGTGTCTGTGTCAGAATGGAATTAATTGTTTTAAAGAAATTGGGGTAGTGAAATATTTTATGTTATGGAGAGATACATACATCATAAATAGGTATTACTATTTGAATGTTCTATTCAATTTCAAAGCTGAGTTTGAAAATATTATGCAATCAAGGATATGAATATTTATGCATTAGAGTTTTCATTTAGAGACTTCATTTTGACACGTATAAAACTGTTTAACTTTGATTGCAAGACATACGTGTAACGTTGCATGTGATATTTCAGGGATAGTTCATGCTTATTTATTACAGTGCTGTTTTTACTAGAACTTGAAAAGTTGGTGATTGAATAATTTGCTACCTGATATATGTATCAGATCGAAACACATTCTTTATACATTTTAGTGTATGTAAATCCATGCAGAAACGGCAGCTGATTTATTCACAAAATACGCATAAGATCCATTATTAGTGAAAATGACACACTGGCTTCATCATATTTCTTTATATACAATTAAGTGATGCCACAATTACATGAAAAATGTATGAGTTTATTATTACTCTAACAGTGCAACTACACACACAGCTATTAATTTTAAGCTTTTCAACATAGCTCCAATATTATAATACCACTATTCCAAACGTCAACGTTTAATACAATACAAGATTCATAATTTATTATCCACACTACACTGAATATTAATAAATATTGGATATTACTCTACAATAAGATACTGAAAATTTCCATCGCCCACATTAAAATTTAAATTCTTTTCCTCTAAAAAGAACACAGTATAAAAACACAATCTTTGCTTACGTACAACAGTTCTAAGTTACAAAGGGCAATTTAATTTCATAAAAAGATGACGATCAATACACTGCTTATCAAATTTTTTATTCCCTCAAACGATCAGAAATCCAATTTTTGTTTCATAGTCCGTGTTGATTGTAAAATTTATGTTTTTTCGGAATTGCAGTAGACAAGGAATATGACGAAGAGGATGGCCCTCTAAAATAGGCAGCGACTGCATGAAGATAAGGGTGCGTTCGGCTCGGAGGAACGTAACGTCTCATCCCCAAGGGATATCAGGAGAGTGGCCTCCCGGTCTCTTATTCCCGAATGTTTTAGCCAACCCCAGTTATACCAGACCGGAATATCTTAAACGGGCAGGGACTTTTTAAGCAAAAACTTTATCGTATATACGCCGGCACCATCAGCTGAGAGGACCGAAAGCTCTCTGCCTGCCAAAATCCCTGGCAATAAATCGTTAATATTCTAATTGACAAAAAAAAGCGCCCGGGTCTCGGGAAGGAAGCGTAAAGTACGACTACTCATCGGATTGACTGGGAATACGTGCAAATTGGTCGCGAGCAGAGCTGTTACCGCTGGGTCACTCGATTCGTCGCCGAATCGATTTTCAGATTTACTAAATTGAAAGTGCTAATTTGCCGTCGCGATAACTGATGCCTGCCACTCTTTAGCTTGTCACTGTCCGTCACGCTTGACGCGAATTTTTGCGCACAGTGCAAGTGATGGCATCAAATTTTGGAAGCTGTTGTAAGTTAAGAACCAAGGAGAATTTGCTTTAGTATTTGGGGGAGCGTGCAGTTGTGAAATGGGAGTTAATAGTATGTTGCTTGGTAAGGAATTACTATAATGAAGAGTTGCTGGCTTCAATCGATAAGGGGCTGTAACAAAAATTTACTTAAATGCACCTCAATTTTGTAAAGGAAATGTAATTTTTTCTCTTCTACTTCATTTTAGTAATTGCAGAGTTGTAGGCTTCTGTAGATTTGGTCATTAGTTAAGGTGTTATTGTGGTTCATACATGCATACTAATTAACATTGAGTTATAATTTAACCACATTTGGCGATTACCATTATTTCAATGAATTCATACTGCATCATAGGTCCTATTTGTTGGTATGCTACAAATATACAAGTAATTAAAGTAACCATTACAATAGAACCTCTGTTACCCTTGACTTATTGAATAAAACAATTTTCAGGCAATAATAAGGTTCATATTGTTGCCGAGCTTATTTTCCACGTAAAATAACATACTTGGAAGGTAGGGGGGGGGGGAACAGGGCATGTCCATTATTAGCGATTCGGCGATGTATGACGTATTTTGTTGGTGGAAACTGGAACCACAGAACATTGTTAAGTTCATTGAACCCTGTGTCCTTACTGACTGACTAAATTACTAAAACTTGCTTTTCTCAATAAAGCGGTTTTGTGACATTCGTTGTTTCCCCCTACCCAATTTAGTATAAAGAAACATTTCGAATTTCAGTATGTTATTCGATTTTCAAAAAAACTTTACCAATACCATCTATTCTTTCACATTTTCCGGCACCTGGTTACACAATTAATCTGTCCCCCATAAAAACCTGTATAAATAATCCTATACTCCGTTCAAATTATTCGAATAGAAGATCGTCCAAATATATCCCATAGCATAAAAAAAAGGATTTCGAACTGCATATCACTCTATAAATTCCCTTGTCCTACAAACAAATTTTGCAGAGCATTACAGATCGATGCGCGGGGTACGGCGCATAAGGGGACGAAGAAACGAGATTCGCGTAAGAAACAGAGAGGAGCAGCGCAACGGAGAAAGAAAAGAATCGAATGATAAAGAGCGGGAAGGATGGAGGGAAGCAGGAAGACAAGGAGGACGGAAGAGAGGGAATCTTTGTGCGAGCTGGCACACAATAGTAAAGCGAAAGTCAGCTCCCTGCCGCGCCGGAAGTCGACGGTCGGCCATCTTTCCAACCGGATGTGCATCCTAAATGTCTCGCGAGGTTTGTATATAGGAATTGTATATGGCATTCTCCTTGCCTTCCTATTCCCATTCTCCTCTCCGCTGCTCTTCTTTCCACCCTGTCCCCATTTCTCTCGCCTCCCTGTCTCCCTCGCTCGCCCCGTTCGCTCGCCGCGTCGTTTCTTCCCCAGTTGCCTTCTATCGTTTCACCTTTCCCCATTCTACGCGGCCCCCATTCGGCATTATCATCGCCGGAGTTTTAACTCGACGGGCAGCGGCGGTCGTCCGCGGGGGTGGCTGTTGGGTGGGTCGTTGCGTGGCGCGAGCTGCGAAACGAGAGCAGGGACGAGGACTACAAGGACGACGGCGCTGTGGGCGAAGACGACGACTTTATTCGTAGCGGTGCGGCGCTACATAGGGCTCTGCACGCACAGTAGGTGTTATGCATTTACGGCACTGTTTCGCGGCGCATGCACGCCAACACTATAAAGGCGAAAACGGGGAACCAGCGAACGAGAAGCGCATAAAGCGTCGCGGTGCACCCTCCTAGGCCGTAGAGCGTAAAGCGTAAACCGTCAGACCGCTTTCTCCATCTTACATCTTCCTTCGTGGTCGTCGCCGTGGAGCTCCGAGCCTCCTACGGAGCCTTTGGTCTTGTCCTCTTGCTTGTCCCCCAGCCCCCCGTCACTTACCACCTACACCAACGCCGCCGTCTCGTATGTTTCTTTACGGGCACGATAAAGCCTCGCGGCGTAACTTTATCAAATTTCATTATACCGTCCCTGGTACAGCCTAGCATCCTGACCCACGCTTAGGGAATTTTATCGTCCTCGCTATTCCGCCTTGTAGCCAGAGAACGCTGGTCTCGCCTCTTCGATGGCACTGACGCGATACTGTTGCATGAAGGCAACAAGATTCATGGGGTTTAATGTGGTACAATGGATGAGGAAGTAGGAATTGGGGCTAAAGTATCGTATTGAACGTGGTGGCTGGTCATGCAGAGGTGAATGGTGAGTTAATTGATTTACTTATCAACTGAAAGTTTTAACAATAAAGACGTTTTCGAACTAAATAACTTCTTTTCAGGGAAACTTCTGAATCTTCCAAATGTACTTCCAGTACGTTAACTGTAAATCAATTTGAATTAGACAAATTCTCATTTGAGATTATTCACATTATTATATTCTGAAACAACTGCTGATTAGTTCTTCTATAAAGTGTCTGCATGGTTTCATAGAAATACACTTTGTCGTCGATTTAGGCTGTCATCGAGGATTTATTTACAAGCAATCGCACTGCAAATCAAAGCATGGCGACAATCTGCTTTATAAATTATCCGTCACTGTACCGAATCCTCATATTTACCGCATTCACATGTATCGGGAATCTCCATAAGCCAAAGTAGTGTGTTCCGCAGGAGAATAACTCTCGCCCATACGTATGCAGGTATGTATATATGTGTGCGGAGAGTATCGATCTTTCGCAAACAGCAAATGTTACTAGACTCCTTGAGAATTTCACGGTATCACTGCTTTTGTCCAATTGCTTTGTTCCATGTAAATACATCGACGTCTGAGTTCAGATGGAATTTTCACGCACCAGCATACAATTCACAAGGATGCGATAACGTTTCAAATACAACAGAAACTTTTACATTTGAAAATAGTACATATTATACACGTTGACGAAGCTGTCTGAAATTTTACATATGCATACATTCTGGTTTGATATAATTAAACTTTCTTTTCAAAACCTGATTTCTACAAACAAAATCACAATTTAATTGAAGTAAATCTAATGCCAAATTACCTCATCTTGCATATCCAGAGTTTTACCCATTCTGAATTCCACAAAAAAAGATTATACAATAAATCTCTGTTAAAAATTTTAAGCCCTCTATTCCATCCAGCCCGTTCAACAAAAGTACAGACATAAGAATATCCAAACTACCTGATCGATGAAGCGACGTAGGACGAAGCGATAAAATTGCACTTCCTCTCCGAAGCACCAATCGAATGCATCTACTTCTAACAGCATTGCTAATGTAACTAAGGTTTCAATTTCCACCAGGCTGCAATAATGATTCGGGGCCCCCAGGGCGACACCGTCCGAACGGGGTGAAACAGTTTAAAGGAGGCGTGATAACTCCTGTGTACGGTAGTTTAAAGTTGACCGAGATAAGGAACGATAACAAGCAACGGGAGAGTTACGAGGCAACCAAGAAACGAGGTCGAAAGATCGGTAATACCCGGGGGAGAGGTTTTTCTCACGAAGTGGTCTTCCGGCAGGAAGAGAAAACTGCCGTGTTCCGAGAAATATTCTACAAGAGGTTACGGAGACCGTGCATTCGCGGTAACCCGGGATTGCATGTCGGTAAATCCGTGAAATTCTTTGATTTAGTTTACCGCCCTCCGCGCCCAGTGTTCTCGCACACACATACACACAGCGAGCGCACACAGGTGAAGAGGGTGCTCCCGAAGAGGAAGGAGCGAGAGAGGGCAGCCATGTGCTCGCGCACGGGTCGCAAATGCAAAGATAAGCTTCACGGAGCGGGATCACTGTGGATAAAGAAGCACTCACGACACATCTTATTTCATTGTACCTTCTCTCTGGCTACGCTGGTTTCCTCGTTTTAAGTTATGGCTTGATTCTCGACGTGTTTACGGATTCTCTTCTAGACGATACCCACCGTGTTACCGCATTTAAGGCGGTAGGAATCGAATGGCTGTGAAATTGCTGGAAGGAACTTCGCAGTTCCTGTGTTTATTTGAAGGTATTATATATAATTGTTTAAGAAATGTGATTCAGTGAAGAAGAACCATTACCTACGCCTTATTTGTATCCATTAGGATGCGTGGTATTTGCTGGCGTTACCAAAAAAGGGTTAAAAACCCACAAGCAGGAATGCATTAAAATTGTTGGTGAAGTTAAATGAAGGGTGAGTTGAAAAACAGAGAATGTACATTTTTAGTGATTCTGCGATGTATAACTTATTTTGTTGATATCAACTGGGGCCACAGAACTGTCGAATCACAAAGGTGTTTGTTAAAGTAGAAATGTCCACATAAGACAACGTTCAAGATTTCGTGTACTGGTTAAAACAGGGAATGTCCTCCCTGCACTTGAACAAAACACGAAATGTCCACAGTCTTCGTACTTGTACTATGCATTTCTGATAAAGCTTGCACTACCTCAGGAGCCCTCGGACGTCACTGTAAACACATCCTGGTTTTGATAACACTGTAAACACATCCTGGTTTTGATGAATACTGTAATAAAATAAATGTCCACTTTCAAGTGGACATTTATTTTATTACAGTATTATGCAGTCTGCCACTTGAAAGATATTATAACAATGTAAAACAATTATCTTTTCGCGGAAAAGTACTATAGGACATAGTCATTCTATTTTTATCATTGTAGAACCACTTTAAGGCCGAGGAGAACTTCCGCCGACAGTGTGTGATCTCATTCAGGCACAAACATTGTGATTTAAATCCACACACTTATAATTATATGCTGGAAACACGAAAAATACGGTTCTACATAGCAATGAATAATAAACATTTAACAAAAACAAAACATTAAAATCCGCACATTAGTTCCTGAATAAAAATTACGAAAATAGGCCCCTTTTTCGACCAGTAGAGTAGAATGGACCCTTAAAACACAAATTAAAATAAAGGAAATGTGCCTATGAACTTTGTTACAAGGAAAAGATAAAAGAAAAACATAACGGGAACCTCCCAATTCGCCTGAGATACCAGCGTCTATGAAAATGATAGTTTTTGCAAGTAAACATGCAAACAGAGCGCAGGAACAGCTGCGTGCCGTGTGCGAACTACATACATGTATATTTACCGTGGCAATGGAAACAAAACTACCCGAGTCTGAAGATTTTGTTCGCCTGCCGTTTGTAAACACGTGTAATACAACATTTCGTTGGAAAAAGAAGCACTCGTGCTGGCAGCCGTCGCTACTTCATTGAGAGCGCGCGCAACCAGGGGAATCTTGTAATGCCGCTATGTATATGTAATTGCAAGGACTCTGCTGTAGCGTAAATTCGTTTAATGCGGCACAGATTTAGCTCCGTAAGTGCACATAATGATAGCAACCAGCAATTCAGACGAGTCACGTGATGCACCAGCATTTCGTGTCTTAAATAACTTAACGATGCGTCTCGTTCTCGTGCGTTACATTAAATTAATCACGCCACGATACGTCTGTTAACAGGACTTTCCTAGAATTAGAGAACGAAGTAGAATTCTCATACAACCATCGTGGTACTTCATTCTTGTTATCGTCACGCTGGTAGAATATTTTCTTTCGGTTTAATTCTTCTTTAACTGTGATGGTTCTTTGGCCTGTGCCGAGGAGTTTTAATGAAGAGTAACAGTGGTAGTGAGGGAGAGAAGAGATTTGCTGAAGTATTTCAGAGCTCTCGGTGTACTTTCTTCCGTGAAAGTTGAAGTTAGCGTGTTGAAGTTGAGATACTGAATGTTGGTGGTGTGAGTACAGGAGGCGACTTTAGTGGAAGTCGTGAAATATGTGAGATAGATTCACTACTTTTTTGAGATTGAATAAAAACGTCACGCTTGTACTCGCGAAGTTAGAAGAGCAAAATTTGAGGAACTTATGGTGATTATATTTGCAAGTAAGAAACACATAAATAATGTATTTATTTCTTACTTTCCCTCAACACACTGCACTGACGAAAATATAGTTCTATCGAAAAACAAATTTCACACCTTAAAAGATCTTCTGTTCTTCACTGTTGTTCATCTTTCCATTATTGTTATATCTCTCCTGCTAATTAAAGGAACTTTTGTCACTGCTATTTCTCAATTTAAGACAGATGTTCAAAGATATTCAGGTTTGTATTTACTACAGATACTCCACTCTGTAGCTTCAGTTTAAATACGTACCTCTTTACACTGTACTAACTTCCAATAAGAATTAAGACTCCATATTTTACGCGTAAAAATTCTCGACATGATACCGGCGTGACAGTTTACAAGTCAGTAGTCAAGAAATTATAGATATATGGCATTTTCAGATTTCTGGCAACATAAGAATTGCCTCGAACCATACCTGCTATAATTTTTCCAATACTTTGTTGGTTACCCTTCAATTTTCATTGGTCCGTTTCGCTCGTTTCGCATCATTTTTCATTTCTCAATCTCTTTATAACATATTCTGCCTTCAGCCATCTATTACTCTTCGTTCACCTTTCAGCTTCCGCTCAACTATCCCGGCCGTTAGTTCCTTTGAAAACAAGCACGTCTGAGGGAGACGGCGTAAAGCAGAAAGTGGAATAGAGCGAGCGAAAGATTAATGGAATCAGTCTGTATATTTACGCACACGTTTAATCTTCCCCGCTTTAAAAAAAAATCCCCTTGTTTAGATCTGCGTCGGTGTTCCCCTTTGCCACACCGTCCACTACTGCAAAATATTTTCCTTTATCCGCTCCCATATTTGCAGCCATCCCCTCAACAAGTATTCAACATAAAAAATTCAATTGAATCAGCGTAGTTGGGAATAGCACTAGTTGCGATACTGAAATTTCGCTGGGAAAACATGAGAACACGGTGTTTATTCTTTCGAACGACTGTAATTTCTTCCACCAAATCGTGTCGCGCGACGCTTTTTACCCCCAAGAAAATGAAATTACGTACGCGAGCCCGCGTTATTTCTGCCCCAGAGGCAAACATTTGTTCGACGCCTGTTAACACCGCGGGCATTAAAAACTGTTTCTCATCCACCTCAGAATTATCAGAAACGACTAATTAACAGCAGCTCAGCCAGCTGAAGCAGAATTTGGTACTTTAAACAAACAGTGGGGAGTGTTTATTGAATTCTTCTTGACGGAGGTACAAGCAAACATGGACAAAATATTTATTTAAATAAAATTTCGAAAAAGGATTGCGAGTTAAAAAAATTATTCGACGAATGAAGTGAAGTTTTTTATTCGTCGCACGTTTCAATTTCAGTCGAATAAAATTTTGAACTTCAACTTCAACTTCCACTTTGAGTTAAGTTTAAGTTAAAGTTGAAAAATATATTCGACACTGAAGTTGAAGCGCTGGTCGAATAAAAAATTAACTTTTTTCGTCAAATAATCTAAAGTGAAAGTAACTTTTATTTGATCCGTTATTTAAATAATTTTGTATTTAGTTAATACCCAACTCTGTTTAGAAGGAGCGGTTGAAAACACGCATCAAAATATACAAACGTCCGTGGCAAACGGGCGAAGACAAATATAGGCAGTTTATCAACAACGAAGTTGCTGCTACAAATAATATTTCGTTTCTCCGCGTCTCTCTGCGGTTATTTTAAATAATTTTTGTTTCGTCGTGTTATCGATCTGAAAATATCAAGAACGCGAGCAGCTGTCGAGGATGGCGGGCTGGAGGTTGAATGGTATTCCCTCGCAAATCGTAAATATCCGTGGAACTTGCGCGCGAGCGCAACAGAGGAAACGGTAAACATTATGAAACTACTGGCTTAAGATTTCGTTAAACAACAGGGCACGTACGCTGGTTATCGTCGATGTTTCGCTCCGAACCGTACCATTTTCTATTTCCTCCACCCCGACCCTCGTTCCTTTGTACATTGACTTTTTCAGCTTGCAACAATGCAGCTGCACCGGCTATTAGTCCAGCCATTTCGTTTGTATGCACGTTCTCAAAGCAGCGCCAGTTCCATCGAACGAATTTTAACGAAATGAAGAGTCACACGTGTCAAAAGCCTCGCAGTTATATTGAATTCTCTGTTTCATATCGGGCTCCGATGTGAATGGTGGCTTCGTGAGAAATTTCCTGCTGCACTTTATACAAATGACTTTGTTAGCAAACGCCATAGAGGCATTTATACTTCGCGCAGTATTTGTTGCTCCGGTTTATAAACCAGTGGACGGTGCCAGAGTAATTATCAAGTTAATGTTATTGTATGTAGATGAGAATTAAAAACACCTGAGAAACCATCGATTTCGTTTGTCTACTGAGGCTAGCAGAGTTTCATGGGTGAATGGTAGTAATTTATATCGTTATTTAAAATAATCGGGGGAAATTTATTTATCTAGTTCTGAGCGTATCAAATTATTTTTTTAATGGAACTTTAAAAATATTTCTAAGGGTAGGATTGCAACGATGTCACTACACGTATGGAATAGATTTTTATCGGCACTGAGCGCTACATTATTATATTAAGGGGAGGGGGGAGCACTACATTATATTAAGGGGGTTTTTGTTCACAGTAACAGTACAACAAGTGCAATTGACGTGTAATATGTCAGATAAAAGACATCCACAAAAAATTATTCCTCCTTTATTGAAAGGAAAGCTGCTTCTAGGCGTGCAGTGAAACAGCTCCGTAATATGTCAGCCATCAATACAACACGCAACAGTCGGAAACACTATTTGCGTCGAATAAAAGGGACATGATATTAATTAAAGGTAATAACTGAAATTAACAGTGAGGAAACATTGTAAAAATTTCTTATATTCTTGAAGCAGAGTTGAAATAATCATCCCACTCTAATCATAGCGGTAAATAGTGCAACGATTTACTAAAACTGAAAGTAGCATCAGAGAATGCCCTCAATTAACATAATTTATACGTACGCAAAACTTCTCTGGGGACAGAATAAATATCACAAATAAACACAGAAAAGTATCCAATTTATCAACCGAGACAGACATTTCTATACAATTCCCTTTCTACTCCAAAGAAATCGGTATAACTTCTGCAGCACCTCGGTGCGTCGAGAGACACCATTTGGCGTCGTTCACCACGAAAATGAACGATTGGACACACGAGTACATCTGAATCCCGCGTGCCAAGTGTTTTGCGTGCCCAATTGAGCCCCCGAATGCAGATTGATTAAGGGCGGCGTTATTCCCAAGCGTAATAAAGAAATTCCTCGTCGATTTCACGTTCAACTTTCACGTAAGTCTCTAACAGGATTGCTCGATGGAGAGCCGCGTTCTCAATCAATCCCTGCGTAAACAAGCGGCCGTGGCACGACTTCCTGCCCGCCTGACGTTCCCCGCCGTGTCCTCTCTTTCCTCAGACACAAGCGGAAGAAAATTGTAAAACGCGGCGGGTGGCTTTTCCCTCATTGATATTCATCCGGTGTAGCAGTGCAGCGCGATTGGCTAACTACCCTACCATATACCACCACGGTCTACCCAGCCATTTTTCTTCGTCCCTCTCCGGTACTTCGTCGTACTTCCAAGCGTTCCTTTTTAACGTTTCTCCCGTGCTCCCGTACACGCTTAAACGCGGGCCCGTACACGTGCAAACAACCACCCGCGTGAGTCGTGCATAAGCATTCCTTCCTTTTGCTCCTTTTTTCCCCCGTCCCCTTTATCGATCACCCCTCGCCCCCCGGTGTCCCACCAATCTGACTCTCTTCATCTGTCTTCGTCCAAGTGTCAATTCGCGGAGTGCTCTCTCTCTCTGTCCCTCTTCCGTCCCTGTCCTTTTTTCTTCATTCCCAGTCGACGACTGAACGACTGTTCCGGGTAATGCATCGATTCGTTCCTGGCTCACCCCCTGTAATACGTACTTCCACCGCGTGCCTCTGTCTTCCACCAGTTCCACCCCCCCCCGACCCCGGTCACGGGTTCCTGCGCTCTTCACTCCGCGTTTACTCTTCTTGATTAGGCCCCGCGTATAATAAAACGGAGAAGAAAGGAAACACGGGGGGTGAAATCGGTTCGACGGTGGCTCGAAGCGGCCTGCAAAGACGCGATCGTAGAGCATGCGGACGTGAACCGTCGATGGTACTGAACGATGCAGGGGGAATAAAGCGAGGGCACCCGAGGGAAACGCGCACGTAGATACGTAAATCGCAATCTGATTAATTGCGCGTCGAATCGAATCATTCGTACGCCGTGGTAATGTATGTCCGCCCACGCGTTCACCGTCCCTCCGCGCAGTTACACGACTCTCGCGGGAGCAAATAACAAAATCCTTCTTTGTGCAGCTTTATCGCCGGTTTAATTAGGACTCCACTCGGTTTAGTCGACAAAACAGCTGCGCTACGACATTCGTTCCACTAAGGGCCTTTTCACAGGGACAGTTTTCTGATAATATTCGCGTATTTTGGGCTTTTTCTTATACATATAATTTTTTTTTTAAGTCTACGCTGCATTTACCTGGGTTCAAATAAAAAAGTTGAAGAAGACACCTTCACTATTTTCTTCGCTATTCCGAACAATTGTAATTTTTTAAAACGACGGAACACGCCACCTAGTAAACTAATCCTTCTGGCTTCTAAAAAAACTGAAGTCATTTGAACCAATTTTAAAAGAGGTACTCTGTTTTAAAGTATGTCCCAACACTGTTGTCCAGCACTGTAGTAGTGTCTCGTATTAGAAGGTTTCAACTCTTTATCTTCAACTGTTCAACCGTTTATTCGAAACTTTATAGGATATTTTGGGAAGCTATCCAGAGTAAACTACATTCGTGTGTTTCAAATGTATGTGTTAATTCTCTACTGCACCGGGAAACGGTAAAAAGGATACGCAGAAATCGATATTCACGATTTCCTGTACTCCCATGCCGCTTTACCTAAAAACTGTAAGCTTCCGTAAACGTGATGGACTTACTGCGCCACTATATTTCGAAAATTCGAATCGTTTCTCCAGCACCCGTCTACCTCAAAATACTCCCGTGAAAAGCACTTTCTAAAAAATATTTAAAAAAATGTTACCACCCACAAGTCTGACCAACAAACATTAACACTTCGATGAAAAGAATTTCCACACTCGATCCACCCTTAACCACCAAGGCGCACGTAACCCCTCAAAATGACTAGCACGCAAAACGAACAAGAAAACTTCCACGTATCGTTCATACCGCGCACATAAAACGCTCAAGTTTCAGGGCCATTAGCCATAAAAAAGAAAAATGCCCGGGTGACTGGGAGCCCTCCCCTTGTTCCCCGAAAACGAAAGAGGCTACATGGAGCGAGGGGGAGGGGGCGTCACTCATCGCCTGCCACTGCGTAATTACTCAAACGCGATTAAATGCCCCCCTGCCATACCCCGAAGAAAGAACTTCGAGCATTAGTGGGTTACATCGGGCGTAACGTACATGGAATGCTTTAAAACCGGACGCGAATTACCCGCTGCTATGGCGGGGGTGGAAACTTGGCCACTTTATTCATACGCCTCTAACTTCGTGTTCATAACCTTCCTCCGCGGGGGTGTATAAAAAACGCGGGTATGCAGCCACCACCCGCGCACTTCTATCCCATCCTAGTACGTCAACCCCCACGCGCTCCACGGGCTTTCCTATATTTCTTCCTCCGCCACTGGCTTAAATATGCTTAGATTCAGGCCAGACTGATATTATGTTGCGCGCCCCGCCACGAGGGAGACTCCTCGAGGTATTTCAGCGACGACTACGTACCACGGAGCATATAGGTACGTCGGGGATCAAGGTAAAAGGGAGACGGTTTTTTGAGGCTCTTCGAAAGCAGTTGTCGGAATATAGTGCTCTTTGTAGAACTTTCCATGCATTATTGAGACCCCCGCCCGACTCGCTGTAAAACGTAACTACGCCTTCGACTACGTACTTTCGGAGGGGTATTAAAATAGTAACGAAGCTTCGAGAAACGTATATCTTCAAAGGACACGTGGAGGGCTCAAGATATTGGGCTTTGTAATCGCGGGAGAACGTATCGGGATCGGAGCTGAATGAATTTTCTTTCACATGGGAAAGAGAAGTGGAGATTTCGAGGGATGTTTTGGAATTCTGTTCGCGATGGTGTTTCGAGATGAATAGAATGCGGATATGCATGGGCCCATTTTGTTGCTGTTCATTTTGGGGAGTTGTGAAAAAATGCAGGTTAGTCGAGAAAAATGTATCCGTTGAATGTGTCGACACTCTCACGAGCTAAATTTTAATAAAACTGGAGATTATTCAATGGATTATGCTCCTTGTTTAATAAGTTGTATAATTAGATTTCGTACTCTGAATTTATTTTGCGTTAATGATGAATATAATTACCATTGTCTTAACTGATAATTAACATCATTTACGCAGTGAAGATTATTAGTTAAATCAATAATTAATCTTGAATATAAATCACGCAAAGGGAAATTAAATACTGTAAACTGGGGGAACATTGACGGTTAATTAATATGTATTAAAGACGGACATTTTCACACTTGTAGTACAATCACAAAAGATTCAATGTTATAATAGGATACTTAAAGCGAATGTAAAAATGTTAATCTTTATATTATATAACAAAATTTTACAGAAACCTGCCAATAATTCCACAGTTTACGATACGCAAAATACTAACAAAATACACGCATCTTAATAATATATTTTTCCTGCCCTAAAATGGATTGAATATATTAATTAAATACATTTATTAAATACATGTAGGAATGGTAGTAGCGGCCGGAATGCGATACATTCTCGTGCGGAAGACGGAGGTCGGCGGAAGACGAAGTTTGGCGAAGATCCAGGCGGTCCTCGGCGGTCGTGTCGATCGAAAATCATTGAAAAGCATGCTAAGAACACAGTCACGTTGCTATTATATTCTGTATTCCTTCTGCATTTCTTTTATATTAATCTTTCATCATTATATTGCATATTCTCATTTCACTGGTGTGTTTGATTGTTTAATTTGTGAAACACCGACTTTTCTACATATATTTATTAAATGTATTCGATCTATTTTAAATAAATATATACAACTACGCTGTTATACAGAGTAAACAGGAAATACAAATTCATATCTGTTAAAATTGAAAAAATGTAATAACGTTTCGGATACCAAAAGATTTTTAAAATTGATCAATAAAAAGTTTGTATTTACACATTTCTGCACTATAGCTTGCATTCTGGGAAATACACGAATAACACCACATGTGTGAATACTTGCATGCAAATATAGTTTCGTTATTATTGATTCAATGTAAATGACCATCTGTCCCCATTACATCGCTACAGTAAATATTTCGTCAGGTTTGATTGCATATTTATTTTTCATTTAGTACATCCTTTCTCTGTAAAAATAGTCGGTGTTTATTAGTTGTTAATAGAACTCATAGAAATATATTTTTGGATAGCAGGGTGATTGATAACCAATCTGAATTATATGCAGATGTTTATGAAAATATTGTGCAAACAGTGCCATTTATTGTGTACAACGAAACGAAGTTTCATTTAATTCTTTTTTGTAAAAATATGTACTAGAACAAAATATACACCATGAACATCATTTGACATTTCTTAAGTTATTAATAATATATGCTTAATTAATTGTGAATTTAGTCCGTAAAAATAAAAACGTAACTTTCACTTCTGCTTTGCAAGCTTTGAAGCTTTCAAAAATTATTCATGCTTATAGGGGCGAATTAATGAAATAGAAATAGAAAACACTACATACCATGCAGCAACCGGTTGCAATCACTAGTCAACTGAATTTAACAATAATAAATAGTTTCTATTCGTCTAAATATAGAAGCATTCCATCTCTAAGAAATTAAGCAGCAAATCAAAAGAATAATAACAAATAATAACACTTCATCTGAAAAGTCCAATAAAAATAGTAAGACGATGACGCGTTTGTAAATTCTATAAATCCAAAATTAAAACCCCAAATCTGACAAGTGGAATTTAATTGTGAAACCATACCCAAGCTGCAAAATATGTCAATTAATGTAATCATTGCCAAATCAAAAACTCTCGTAACCCTGAGTAGGCACCTACATAACTCCAACTTATTATTCAATGCAGCACTAATTGCAATTTGTATTGCAGATGGAGTGCACCTCGATAGTCGAGCTGAAGCCTTATTGATTGTCAAAATGATAAATGTATCAGATCCAATATTTACAAGCAGAACTCCAAGCATTGGAATTGTCTACCGAAGACAGATGACGGAATCGATAGCCAAGAAGACAGTCAACGAAGTGAATTAAATACACACACCAGAAGACATACAATTCATACAACACGTGATGGAAATTGAACTTGAAAACCAAACACTGAAATTTACAAAAATAAAAAGGCAACAATCTGTAAAAAGACATTTAAGCATTCAAAACGAGAAAATGGAATCTACCATAGCACATCCATATCTGACACAATTACACAAAATATTTGATCAAGTTCAATATGTAATCACGAATCAAAGTCAATTCCAATACAAAAATTTCACTTTATGGGATTCGAATACTACTCATAAGACGTGACGTTTCATTGTATGTACTCCCAAAGTACTTGGGTTGTACAAACTGGTTTCGAATCACAGAAGGAGTACCTGCAGGGTTCGAGAATGTACTTGTAAATACTTTGAAAGAATCGAATCTCGTAAAATTAGTATTCGAACCCTAAAAGAAAACAGAACAAATCACACAATTGTACAGAATAGAATACTGCTGGTTAAGTACTCGTAAAAGGTTCGAATCTACTTGGTCAGGGTTCGGTTACTTGAAAGTTGTTCGAGCCTACTTCCTATCTCGTCGAGGTTCGAGTCTACTTAAAAATATTGTTTTTCTTTTTCGAAGTACCCGTGCACTGTTCAGAACTATCCACTCAGATTCGAACCTATTTCCAATATACTTCATCCCACCACTACCAAATCTGTAATCGTATTCTCAATAATATCGTTTTGTTATCCTATCAATCAGAATCCATCGTATCTTGTATCTTCGAAGAGCTCCGATTTATTGGCGCTGTTGACACGTTTCGTTTACTGCAATTCGAAGCTTGATCGATTGAGCCGTGAACGGGGAAAGGCGCACATCGAAGCCAGGAGGAAAAAATCAAAATAAGACAATAAAGGAGGAGAAAAACTGAGGGGCACTCAACGATCGAGGCATTCGAACGAGAGATGGAAGTCGAAAAGCAGGAATCTAGAGATAAATCACGTGGAAGGTTGAAAGGCGGTAGTGTTCGAGTCAATGGCCCTTGCCCTAGTAGTAGTTGCCCAGGGTTTTTGGTTTTTGCTATAGCGTCTTCTTCCATCCGGTTCCCTGGCCTCCGTAGTGTCCTGGGTAATGGACTAGAAGGATAATAATGCTCTGTTTTACAGCAACGCAGGGCGGCCTCTTCTTTCCCCTCGTTTCACGTCACTGTATATGAAAACATCCAGCAAAATATACACGGTCCATGCAGCTTCCTAAGTTTGAGAGATGAGCTGCTGGCTGTACTTTAGCTTCCCTTCGCCTGCTCACTTCACCCATTCTTTCCTCGTCTATTTCTGTCGTCCCTCTGCTACCGTCCAAAGCCACTGTTTGCTAAATACTTCCATATTTTGAGATGTCACTGGCGAGCAACGTCCCAACTCTGTAACTATGGCTTTGGTTGTCGTGCTCACTTCGTTGTCAAAATGACTATGATTTAACCCTTGGACGGAGAATAGCATGTCTGCACAGTGGATTCAGGATCCATTTTACCTATAATCTCACTGCTTCACAGCTTAAAATAAGCTCTTACATTATTCTCTGACTTTAGTATGATTTGAAATCCTTAAAATCCTCAAGTAGTAATACTAGATAATATAATAAGTAACACATAGCCTTTAATACTTAGGGTGGTTCAAAATAGACCCAGCATAACGAGGGATTTCTTTAGGCGAATTGAATCATAGATGTTGCAGAAATATTTGTGAGCGGTGATTGTGAAAGTAGTCTAAGTCAGGGTTGTCTAACTGACGACTCACGAGATGCCGGGGGCTCCGCCGCCTTGCGACCACGCTGACGATCGCAGTGGAATTCGTCCGTCCGTACACAGACATAAATACATTCGATTGCTACGGCCGGCTACTTGGTCTTCGATCTTACATCCTTTTGGATTATTAAAAATTATAAGCTCATTTTTTATTAATGTATCGAAGACCAAGAAATGTATTATCGAGATGAATTGTGTAATTTACAAGGAGATCCGTTCGTACTTGCCAGAAATGAATATGGACAGGAGTTTTTTAAATTATTATCAGAAGAAAAGTATCCGAAATTGGTGGATTTGGGATTAAAAATTTCATCAATGTTTGGTTCTACCTACAGATGTGAAAGTGCGTTTTCCATTATGAAAAATGTAAGAAATAAATATCGGTCAAGATTAGCGGACCATTCATTATCTTCGCTGTTAAGGATGGCCATAACAAAAATTGATGTGGATATACCATCCCTTGTCAATAATATGACGCGGCCTCAATGTGCACGTTCACATTCACAGAAACGAGTAAAAGTAAGTATATATCAGTTCGTATTAATTATAATTATATGTAAACGTATGGTCGTAGCCGGCCGTAGCAATCGAATGTATTTATGTCTGTGTAGGGACGGACGAAATCGACTGCGATCGTCAATGTTTAGTAGGTGTGGAGCAATGCGGCGGAGCCCCCGGCATCTCGTGAGTCGTCAGTTAGACAACCCTGGTCTAAGTAAAAAATCTAAAAAAATTGAATTTGTCTCTTAGTTTGCCGATTACACAAATGCAGAAATCCAAATACCGCGAAACGACAAAGAAAATGACTTAGATCACTTCTATGGACTGATATCAATACGGGTTTAATGAAATCTCGTATTTGGGAAACGAAGTAGTAGTGGAGATAGTAAGAAAATTGTTTACGCAGCTTGGAAATGAAGCTTTTTATAGATTGTAAGATGGAGAAAGGTAATAGTAAAATGAAGAAAATTAAAAATGATCTACAAGGTATATGTAGTATAAGTTTTTGCCTGAACAACAACTTCTTCATAGAAGCCAGTTTCTTTACACTAAAAGAACTTTAAACCAGTAGCCAGAGCAGCATTTAAATCAGATTTTCCATTAAAACTACACAGAACTGATCCTTTTCCGAAACAACCAACAACCCAGTAAAAACAGAGCTCGCTCTCAAGGAGCTTACGCGTTCAGAAGCATACACGAGCAACAGTCTCCAACTAAACGAGAATAATTTTCATAAATAACGCGTAGGTACAGTTCACATAAGCAGACTATCCGGAGGTGTACTAATTGAAGCTCTGTAGTTAGAATGTAAAGGGTCAGGCTAACAGCTAACAACGCAAGGAATGAAGAACGACGCGATTATACATGCATGTACAACAGAAGAACACGATTTTCTTAATCCGATTTCAGAGTGCCATTAAACGCGTAATCCTATAGAATTATTAACGAGCCGAAGCAGAGCCACTAAAAATGCCTACCTGCCCCCAGACTCGGTTCCCACCGCTCTCACGTATACCACCGCCGTTCTACCCTGCATTACTGCTGCACTTTTTCACCCGTGAATGCCCCTCCTTTTCCTCCTTCATCATCCTCCAACACCACCGAACAGCCTGCCTCCCCGTGCGCAATCATCCCCCGCCCGCGTAGCCCCGCTGGGAACACCGCTAACAGCGGTTCAACGGTTGTGCGTTTCATCGACCAACAACCGCGGATCAAGATATCGGCTAAAGATTAGGCGCAACTACCAGCCTGGGTAGCCCGGCCACCGCGTGGGTGGGCGCAAAAACGTCGAAAGGAAGAGGTTCTCCGCGCCTAGTTTTTGCACGCGACCAGCGGATGGAGACTCAGGGCTAGAGTGTCTCGGTTCTTTCGCGATACGAGCAGATGGGGAAAAGGAAAACGCAGCGTCAGGTACGCGATGGGGTTGGTGAAAGAAGAGGGGGAGGGAGGAGACAGCAAACGTCATACAGCGAGGGGGGGGGGGGGGGGAATGGAGAAGTAGAATGGTAGAGAAGGAAGAGTCAGGCGAAACAAGAGGGGTGTGATGAGGAAGAATGAGGGGCACCGGTGGGGGTACACCTTCATAAATACTTCAGAGCCAGACTTCGAGAATTTCGCACCCCAATTCCTGGTCGACTAATATTCGGCGCAGCCGTCGACGGGGAAAGGAAGGCTGGAAATGGGAAGCATAAAGGAATATAGACTACATGGGTTAGGGAAATCTGGCGGATCGCATCGCGGAGGTGACTTTCGACCTTCGTTAGTTGAGATATGGAATTCGCTAGAATTCATCACTCGGGGTGGATAATTTTTGCGAAATGTGCAGGGTGCAGGCTGGGGTGGCTCTCATTTACTCTGGGTGAAATTTTTTTCAAGATTATCTTCGTAACACGCGCCAGGATAGTTCCAAATAATGATAAAAAAAATCTGTGTAATGTTTGAGCCCGATCGGGAAAAGGTAGTCCTGGGCCCTTGAACATTTACATAATTATTTAATATTATATAATATCGACTTTCTGAGCTGTTCAATAATTATTTAAATATTCAAGGTCCCAGGGGCACCTTTTCCCGTTATCCGATGGGGCTCAACCTTTACATAGATATTTTTCAATTATTTGGAACTATTCTGAGGTATACCGCGACGAAAATTAAAATGTCGAAAATAAGAGCCACCCTAGTGCAGGCGGTAAAACCTGAAATCCTTGCAGCTCGCGACAAAAATCTCGACCTGGCGTTGAAACGGTATAGTCGCCCCTGCAGGCTCACCGTCGAAGGCGCCGCGCGCGTTCACGTTTCCCCGAAAGTTCGTCGTTTTTATTTTCCCGTCCATTTTCTGTATCGCCCGCCGCGATCGCTAAACTTCGCGAAACAATAGCAGCGGCGGCGTAGGTATTATTTCAGTTTTACCGGGGGCGTTATCAGAAACGCCATTCATAAAAGCGGGGCCACGGGCCGCGTACATCCGCGATGCGGCTCGGTAATCAACCACGAGCAGACAAATTAAAACGTTCGATTTTTCATGCAGCGCTACCTACGCCCAGTTCATAACAAATGTAAACTGCGCGAACGCGCGTCGCTGTTCTGGGGCATCGCGACGCGCCCCATGATGAAGTGCCGGCCCGCGCAACAAGGAGCCCCGGTATCGGAGGGGGTCGGGCCATCCCGGTTTTTTCGAAGTACACAAATTTTATACGCGACTGCACGTGGGCGTGGACGCCTGCCGAAAGGGTGTGCGTGCAGTAGACGTAGTTTATTCAAACGAGGCAAGAGAAAGCTATTGAAATAAGTAGGGTCGAGTGGTTGAGACGATGGAGAGTGGTCTCGCTCTTTCTCCAACCCCAGCTCCCTCTTCCGGCCCATTGGTCGCCCTCATGATTTAACCTCGCGTTCCCGTTTTTCAAACGGCAAAGGGAAGCGACTGGAATACCTTCCACCAGAAGTGCCGCTTCATTTTTTCACATATCAAGTGTACTGTCTGGACCTGACTCCAAATGCATGCTCATTCGCGTGGATAACTAAGGCTACGGATATCTGGCAAGTTAATGCGTAGGTGCATTTCTGTAGACGTGTAGAATGACACTAATGGCAGTCGATTTATTCATCAAGGTCTAGCGTTAAATGCAATAACCTTAATTTCCAAATGTAAGGGGCTTTAAATTGTTTATTATATTTTGTTCCACCTCGCTTTTTCCGAGGTTCAAGCATGACTCCAGGACGACCACACACTTTTCACGTGGTGTCCGCTTCGCCACGATCTTCAATTATCCACGACGCCGCTCACGATTAGCCGAATAGCTGTCCACTAAAACTCTTACACAGAGCTTGTAACCTGCATCTTCCTCGGGTACATACGCGTTTAAACATACAAACTAATCCAGCTTTCAACGCGCAAACATTCCAATTTCCAACATCTCCCGTGTCAACACGGATTGTTACATCTACTTGCTATTGTTGTTGGTAAATACACTGAGTTTCATTACAGTGATGTGTAGAATTCATCTTAGGAGCGTTCTCGCCAGCACGTCCACTTAGTTAAATTAACCTTGGGGAACTTCATTAATAGTGAAACAGACGTGCAACGCTAATAAAGGATAGATCAACATCGAGTCAGGCACAGTGTGCAGCGGCAAAAGCTGTTTATCTAACCTAACCCATACAAATAATGACCACAGAATCCTCATAAATATCCGCGACACGAAGATCACGGGAACGAATTCATCGGTGCGCCGCGTCTTACTCCACAAAACCGACCACACTTGAAGCCATTTCCCTGTATGTTCGAGGGGAAACAGGCAAGCTATTTCCACGAGATCACCTCGGCCGTGATCGTACGTACACGTGTACGGTCACGCGCGGAATTCGGCTGATACGGTTGCAAAGTCGATACACGGTAACGAGAAGGACGGCCCCATACACGCATACGTGTATCGGAGCGTAATACCACGGCGGATAACCGAACGGTTCAACAAGACAGAGAGGGGGGCCATAAGACAGCCTCGGATTTCTTTGCAAAGTCCAATTTCCCGTAAACGCTGGTACCGCGCTCGCTAGACTCCTTTCGATATTCCAACTCCCCGCACTCTTCCCCTTTTTCGTACGATACTTCTCAATCTTGGTCCGCCCTTAGCCGTGTCTATCACTAGCTGTCGCAGTTACAGGCTTGGGCTGGTTCCCAAGCATTGTCGTGGAACTTTCCCTATAAAAGTCAACGATACGATGAAAATAAAAGGCGGCATCGGCGTAACATAACCGCGGGGGGCCAGCGCTCCGCAACGGCGGCTGTTGGTACGCGCGACTTTTGGTCACCGCCAGTGCATTTTCATGCTTCGCTGTATCGAATATCGCTCCGGCCGGACTTTTAATATCGGGCCGCGCGCGGGGTCCCGGCTTTTTTGCCGAGGTTTGACCATCGAGTCGTGCGAGAAACATGTCACGGCAGGGGGGACGAAATGAGTTCGCGTTACTTTTTCCCCATGATTTTCCATTACCGCGAACGATTCGGGGAACATTTGTACCGGCCGCTCGGGGCGACGATTCGTGCAACGGTATATATGGCCGATGCCGCGCTTGATGGGCGTGCCGGAGAAATTGAAAAATTCAAATGCGCCGCGGACTGGATCGCGTGTAATTATAATTTCAATGGGCGGCCATTCAAGCGCCGGCGATTTTATGCGGCCGATGAAATGTTATCGCTCAATTCGAATATTCGAATGCATGGCGAAGCCTGGTACATCGTGGTTTGTAGAATATCTAATTTTAAGTTGGGTAACAAAGTCTTCCAAAGGGGTGAAGAATTTCTGATTTAAATCAGAACTCTTCTAAAAGAGTTTTAACGTTTTAGCTCAACACTTAGTCACCTTTAGCTAAACCGGAACGCTGTATTTAACAGGTCGTTGTAAAATCAACGTTAAAATGACGATCCGAGCCTTCTTACGGAAAAAAGATTTCGCAGAATTTTAGAATCGCGACCTTGGAGGGACTAAAGTAACTTATGCGATTCGTTATTTAAATAACTCGTTATTTAGTCACTGCCCAACTCTGTACAAAACTCACAGTGTTAATCGCTTCTGAGCTAAAACGATCCATCACCAAACATTCGAACTCCAGCCGGGTTTTACCCCTCCCGCGCATATCTAGGATACATATTGTCCTTTCCACAGTGGAACGTCAACAATCCTACCGAAAGCCACATCCGTTCGTCTGATACGTTTCTGTCAACGTCTTTCGCGTTATTACCGTCAACAGTAATACACGGTGATCAACGTTAGGGCGGGAATAAAGCCTAGGAGTGGCGAGAAGAGTAATATCGTGACGGATATTACTTGGCCGGTGGGAACACGTTGCCTCTGCCGATGGTCACGATCGTCGGAGTGTTTAGTCTAGTGTCCCCTGCTGTTGTGACAATCCATCCGCGCGCAAGCACAAAGACACACACACGTCCGCGCGTGCAGGGGGACGCGTACGCAGGTACAGACTCTCTGGCCACGTAGGTTAGGTGAAACGTCCACGCACCAGCAGGGACGCAGGACACCGCGCTGTGGAAGGGTTCTCGATGCAGGGGGATAGAAGCATCGGTGAGAGTTAGGAGAGAAGCGTACAGGAGGAGAGACAACGTACGTGTTCGGGATTACGGCGATCAATGCGGTAAGCCCTGTTTGTTTTGCGCTGGACCCACCCACACTCGAGCAAACATCCATCGCCACGTTGTTCCGAAATCAGCCATCTGTAGATTTCATTCATCCCCGTGGTCTCCGTTTGCTACGGAGGCTGGGCTGGCCGTCGTTGTCTGGCTATGCTTCGATGTTTCCTTTTTTTTTTACTGGCGCGTATAGGGGTGGTTGTTCAACATGGGTGCAACCATGGGGCTTTTTGATTCCATGCGTGGCCCAAAGGTTTCATTAACTGTACGAGGAAACGTTAGTCTGAATTTTTTTGATTCTCCAGATTTCTGCTGGCTGTAGACGAGTATGCCAGGTTTTGAAGAACTTTGAGGTGGATGTTTAAGAATATGAGTAACTCGTCGGAAGGAATGAGGAGGACTTACATGCGTTTGAAAAGTCACTTGTTTCAAAATCCATGAAATTGAAATATAATGCAGCTCACTTGAAATTAGAGGGGGTTTAAGTCATCATTTTGCTTATTTCGAGTTTGTTTAAAAAATACAAGCCGCTCATGGAAAAATAAGCGTGCCGTATAACGTGATCTTAATATGATTCCAAATTTGGAAGTTTAGTATTAACTGAGTAGGATCTACCGTTATGCAGTTCTTGTACTTTAGTTTTTCAATACACTCTTCGCAAGATAATTACGAAAATTCTTATGTTTCATTGAAATAAGTAGTCAAGATGATAGCATTAATACTTAATGAGGAGTAAATTGGCTTCTAGAAGGGAAACAAGACGTTCGAACTGGAAAATGGAATGAGTAATTAAAGAATCGGTTAATTTTAGGGTCGTGTTTTATGATACGCGTTTTACTTCCCCTCGTTCATGGTAGAACGTAAGGAGAAAGTTAAAAGCTGTAGGGTTCCGTAATGATTTATAAGGCAGGGTGAAGACTAAACGTGTGCTGCGAATTAGGCTTTGGAGACTGTACTTTAGTTACGCTTAATAATCAGAAAAATGTAATTTGCATTTACATGTCGAAAAAACGTAAGTTACTATAAATCTATATTTAATTTATTTTAAATGTAAGCCCTAAACTGTCGCCGTAAAGAAATGCTCGTAATGTACAGTTAACTTTCAATTCCATGCTACTGTTAATTTGCTTTATTAAACAACATAAATGCGAATATTGAATTCTTTGCACTTAGCAAAAGGGGCACAAAATACCAAATGGAAACTGGGCACATATAAGAAACACGTGACACATGGGTCTGTCAGGCGAAGCGAGGTTTATTGATTGCAGTACTTAATTACGTTTAGATTTCATTACGCGTATATCTATTATCGATATTGCAATTTGGAGTACACATTCAACGGAGCAAATACGTGAAACTGTAATTTACAATGACTTTAATATCGCACACTTTGATGTCTTTCCCTTTTCCTGTAATAGAATTACTACAGCCTTGTAGCAAGTCGTTTAGTTTACTTTGTTGTACGATTAAATTGCTTCAATAATAGCGGTTAATTGGTTCTTTAAACGTTGTGATGCCATTCATTTTACGGTGAGGCTGCCTTTCATTGAAAAATACTGCAATATTTTTAGGGTTAACGATGATATCAGTTTTAGTGTGATGGTGTCGTGTTGTTTGTGTTGAAAATAGCTATGTCATGATTATTAACATTTAAGAAGTTGTATTGTTGTAAAAAAATATTATTACCTCGCTTCTTTATCATATCACTGATAAGGACTTATCAAAGTTGTAGCAATAGTTGTACTGCTGAACAGTTAAGTTCGTACAGTTGATTATTATAGTTGATTCAATTACTATCGAGGAGATTGGGCTAAATCTTATAGGGGCAGGTTGTTATAAAGCCATTTCAATTTTTGTCGCTTGAACTGTCACTTTGAAGATGAAGTGTGCTGATGTGTTTCAATCATACACAGTTGCATGGTTGTTATTTCATGTCATCCACGAATTTCCTAGTCGAACTTTTTTATTTCAGCATATTCTATTCACCCATACAATATAATATTCAAAAACAATTCAATGCAGAACCAGCAGCTTCACAATGTCAACAGAAATAGTGAAAAATCACATTGTTCTCAGAAATAAACCAGCGCAACATAATAAACCTATACAGTAACAATTATTCCTAAACTGAAGCAGTTCGTCTTCTGCACATAGCATTTTTCAAAACTCGTACCCTTCTGTCAACTATACTATACAGGATTAAAAAGAATTCGACCACGAATCTCAAACTCAAGAAGACCGTTCTCGATCAGTTCCCTTTCCAACCAATCACCCCCATAACGAATACATAGATCCACTCATGGCCATTCCTTCTTCAACACCCTATACAGTTCCTCTCCTCAGCCGCTCTTAAAAATGCCTTTTAGTCGACTGAGTCGCGAAGCATCGTCGCCATGACTTAACATCGTTCCCCCTCGCCCCAGCACTTTGTCACCATCCCCCGATTCCTCTGTTCCTTTCTTTCTCTGCAGCGTCGTTTAACATCGCGCCAAGATCGAAGCGCGGTAGGATTATCCGCGGATCCCGGATTCCAGCATGCCTAGGAGACGCTCCAGTTGTTTCAACGCGATATTCGTGACTCGATTTCCGAGAGTGGCTCGTCCCTCCACCCCGATGCACACACGTACGTACATATATACATGTACATCCGTGTACGTGCGTACATATCCCAACGATTCTTTCGAACGGTGCCCGAGACCGCTTCGCCGATTTGCAGCCCCCCGTTCTCGATTTACGGTGAACTCGATCCGTACAATAGCAATTACAGGCCAGGAAGGAAGCTGAGCCGTCCACGTCGTTACGTGTACGTGTGTATGTGCGACAGAGCAGAGTCGGAGGACATCCGTGGGGCAAGTGTACAACGAGATATTGCCAGCACGCGCACGTACGTACCGAAAGAGGCGGCATAATCGAAACTAACGACGGGATGTGTCGTCGTTATTCGCCCACCGAGATAAATTAAAAACTTTCCCGCGAGTTCGTTGATTATAAGTTTCATAACTTCCGGGCCCGGGGGCCTCCGTCGCTTGTCTTGCCGCGGAAGTTGAGCCGCTGCGCGTGCCAGCTAAGTGGAACGGCGTTCCTTTAATTAAAATCGCGCTTGCTTGTTTGTTTAAAACAGGCGATATCGGCTCCTCGAGCCTAATATAGGATCGAAAAAAATTTCTGCACGGGCGACTAAGAGATGGGAGAGAGATATGGGAGGTTTCCTGCAGTCTCGCGAGCGGGTGTAAGTAGTATGTGCTTTGTATGGGTCAGACAGTTGGATGAATGTAGGCGGTGAAAGGGTCATTTTTTGTTAAGATATTGCAAAGGTGTATTGCAGGTCAGATTATAAATTATTTCTGGTTTTTAGATGTGTTTCATGTTTGTCTGACTTTTGTCAGATAACAATATTATTAAGTAAGAACTGGGAAGTAGGAAGATATATTGGTAAATAAAGTAATATTCATTTGTTCAGTTTTATTATTCGTGATGTGATATGACACGTTTGTGTGCATAATGAATGGTTTACATAGTTTCGATTTTTCTGTACAGGGAGGAATTGCGTGAGCAACTTTAGGACGATCCAGACGGATTGCGATTTACTTTAAACATATTGTCTATGTGATACTCTAATACATCAAACTAATTATTCCTTACAATTTTATTCAAATTCAGATATACGCAAATCAGATATACATTTGAATCACGAAGGGTTTCAAAGGGTTTAAGTGACGAACCGAAAAACAATTGAAAATGACCTTGAATTACGTGACTTTGTTCTACTAACACGAATGTTCATTTAAGCGTAAACTTATTTCTCAATGGAAACATTTCAATGGGACAAAGCATAAATGGCAGCAAAGAATGCAAAAATGGAGAGAAGAAGGGGAGAATGGGAAAAGGGAATAAAAGAATAAAGAAAGCGTAAAAAGAGGTTCAGGTCCATCCAAGACGGAAGGGGCGAAAGGAATAGAAGAATAACATACACACAATGGAAGACGGAAGGCGTGCATATGTGCAATGAGCTTTCTGGTTTCCAGCTTCGTACACACGCTTTCTTTTCGACGGCTGATAAGAAGGGTTGCGCATTCATGCCTCTTCACGCAAATTTTTGCCAGTCCCGTGACCTTCCACATCTCATAGGCAATGGTTCGTTCCCTTCTTTCTGGTTATTTTACTACACGCAGAACTCCAATAATTATTATATCACCACGTTGAATATTTTTAAAGCTGTACAAGTAAAATAAACTAATTCCTTAAGACCTACTAATTACAGTAATAGACACTCCCCAAAGAATATAACTGTATTTAAACGGGTATGTCGTCAACTTTCATAATTACAAAATTAATTTCTTTACCCATCTCGCTTTGCAAGTAGTTGCAACACAAAAACTGAAAACATTTCTCCACAGCTGAAGAACACCTAAGATTAAAATTTGATATTACATATTTAACTGGATACCATTAAACACTAATCACATCAACAGTAGCGCAGTCAGATAAAAATATTTTTAATGCAATTCAATAAAAATTATTTACAGAGTAAGATCCACGTTTCTTTTCTTTTCACAAAGCCCTTGAATTACTTCAGGCGTGGTTACATTAATCTGCTATTTCCTTTTTTTTTTAGGGTACCAAGGCCCCTTGCCCCCCCCCCCCCGACCACTTTAGGTGCACCACTGCATATAATTAATAACGAACAATGTCTTATTAAATCACACATACAGACAATTCGGGAAAACTAAAAACAAAAAATCTCAATGTTCAAAAATTTTTGACAGTGAGTGAAATTTTTTACAGCTATTTTTTTTTAATAACAAAAGCCTTTGGCTTTATAAAAAATTTAATATTCATAAAAAAAAACAGTAACAAAACAAAGTAAACTATATAGGCAAGAGGTTGTACGTATTCTTTAAATCTAAAAAAAAGGATTTAACGAATGAAACTAAAAAAAATATAAGAAAAGGGGAAAAATTCAAGATCTGTAAGAATTTTCCCTAGTATAATAGTAATTATATGGGTGATTTAAAAACAATTTATAAGTTCGATACTAAATTCAAACATGTATTACCCACTTTTTTCCGTTTCCCAAAAGTTTCAGTTTTTTATTGATTTTTATTGATTTTAATTTTCTAATTCTACCAATTCCGTCGCCTCCAAAGCCACTCTGGACAGTTGCCCTGTTTGCGCTCCCTTAGATGGGGCCCTGGACGTCCGTTTTATATGCAACAATTAGCCGTGTATGCGGTGACAATGCACACACCCACACAGACACGTAAACCACGCATCGAATGGTCAAAAGAACGGGACCTACATGCTGCACGACTTGATGGATAAAAAAGAAAGGAGGGGGAGTGAGGAGTGAGAAGGAAGGGCTAAACTGTCCTCATAGCACGTCCACGGTCGAAAAGTGATTGCGAAGTTCCTCCTACGGTCTGTGTGCTCGTGTACCAACTGACGAGGTCAAAGGGTTGGTCTGCAGCATGAAAGGAGGCTGGGCGGCGTCGGGGGTGGGCACAGCCAGGGCTCCACGTTTCATTAGCCCCGGCGGCTAACTGTTAAGCGACAATTTAAACAATTTTTAACTTCGAAACTTCATTTTGTCCTTTTGCCCTCCGTAGCCTTTTACAGCCTGCGGCGTAGATGGCGGCGGGTTGGACAAGGCTCATCACAAACGAATACAGCTTTGCTCGGAGGGGAACCAGCAGAAATGGCGGCGTAGACGCGAGATGGAGAATGAAACGGAGAAAAAGGGAACACGGATCAACTTCGGGATATGCGATTATGGGGATGGTTAAAGTTTCGAATCGATGGGAAACACGGTAACTCGTCTGAGACAGACGGAATTGGTCGTTGCAGTTCGCGCTGGGCTGGTGATCGCGCGCTGCACGTGCATCAGTTTCTGATGTCGTTTGTTATATGTTCCTGTAGTGTTTGATAGTTGTTGGTATCACGTGATAATGTCTTTATTGGATTGTAAAGATTGCAGGAGTTTGTGAAAGCTTAGCACCTCTTCCTCTCCTTAGCGTTCCCTCCACGTGTTTAATTGATCATCATATTCTGTTAATTGTGATGAAATGTGGGCACGTTCTTAATTAATACGAGTAAATTATTAAGAATTTATTTTATTGGTATTTCCTATAAATCTCCTATGATTTCTTTTTATTTTTTTTTTTAAATTGTGGGATTAGAAATTTTTGAGTCAAAAACTTGAAACTGCGTGTTTTCTATAAAAGCAATCAATCAGAATGCATATGCCCACATTAAGATATTGCAACAATATAAATACAGAAATCTCGTTATCAAATTCGGTAGCATTCGCATATGATATACATAAGCAGTGCACACTCAGCTCCTCAGTAGTATGTATCAGTCACACGACCGAAGTAACTCGAGCCAACCACACAGTACTACGATTAATTTCGTCTTCAAACTCCTAGAACACCCACCGAACTAATTTGTCATGCGATTGGTGCGGAGAAAATTCGACAGTATCTTTCGTGACTGCACATAGCTATTAAGTTCGCGTATGAATTGTATTTGTTAAAGAAGGTTCATAAAGAAATTACACAATTTTGAAGTAATTTAAAGCATCCCCAGTGAACCCCGTGCTGGGAGACGCTTTGTGATACAGAAAGTACTCGCGAGACTTAAATAAATGAAGATCATTAGACGAAAGATTAGAAGAGTGCAGTGGATGTCGAAATGTCTCCACTTTACCTGCTTTAACGCTTAAAATTAATAGAATAATACATGCATTCTATCCCGAAAAGACAACGCAGGCTTCTTAAAACACGACTTTAGTAACATCCAAATCGATCCCACCAGAGGAAGGCTTTCGTCACGTCACCACTTGTTAAACGATCGTACAGCCCACAACGTCCATCCACTTTGATATACCCAGCCCTTTGACATTCTAGTGTCCGAAAGCTACACAGGATGCATCCCCAAGCTCCCGACACTCGACACTCCAGCACCCTGTCTTCACCCCTTTTGCTTTTACCATCTCACTACACTACTTCTACCCTCTGCACCAATCCTCCCAACGCACTCCAGCAGTGTCGCGAGCGATCAGGCAGTTTTCAAAGTGCACTTGGTGTGCATTTGGGCTGGACGAGTCCGCGATGTCACAGTTCCATCGTAATAGGTAACACGGGGAGGACGCGGGGGGTGCAGAGCACGGTGTGCGCGCCGTATTGAAATTTTTGTTAGTGGCAGCGCGGGGAACGCGTTTCTCCCTTTGGCGGAAGATAGGGCACAGGAAGGGGGGACGGCGGTGGCGCAAAGGCCGAAGGGGGGATGGCGAGGCGAGCGGTATTTCGATGGCCTGTTGCCGGCACGCCGCACGCCGGTAATATGCAAATAGCGCGGCTGAAGCGTGCCCGTACGATGACAGCGGCGCGGACAGGGGGGTGAAGAGCCCCGCTAGCGAGGGGGCGGGCGGAGAAGGATCGAAAGTACGTAACTGTACACGTCGGCTTTGATCAAGTGTAACAGCCCTTCCCACTGGAATGAACTCGATGAACGTCACGCGTGTAACCGTGGAGTGTGGAAGAATTTCGGGTTGTAATTTTCCCGAAAATTTCAAACGGTTATTCCCCCCGCTGCGCGGCGCTCATCCCCTTGCCAATAAATTCGCGAGCACCACAAGGCAAGCCCTCTGGGCACTTTCAAATTCGTATTAATAGCCTTCTCCTCCGATTTTTCGCCGGCCAGTCGCTGGGGGTTGGCAATAATTTCAAAGATCCGCTGGAATCACGCGGATTTTCGAAATTCTGCATGGTCGACGGTTCCGGGAGCTATGCGAAGTATTTTCGTGGTAGAATGAGCTCTGATTTGACGGACTGTGCGCGCTTTGTACGGATGTTCCATGGCGAACACTCGTCCCCTCTTCGTCGCGTAATTTCGACAGCACTGTTGCGCGGAATATTTCGCTGAACATATTGTAAATGGTAAAGAACGAATAAACGTTTGTTATTTTACGTAGCGCGTTAGAGAAACTAATATTTGGTTTCTATTTCTTTAGGGAGGAAATATTCTGTCAACCAATAGTGTTGGGATTTAGCGCGAGCTTTCGAATTTTAAATCGTACTTGTTTTCGAATACTCTGGTAAACAGAGAATAAAATTCTACCACCACGTATGAAATTGTCTACTATGCTATAGCGTATCATGCGTGAAATTAAACGCAAATTTTAAGTGAAGGATATTCAATATTTTGTGTTATAACTCGTGAAATGTAAGAGGTAGAAAAAAAGTTTTCGGATAAAAGTTAGTTTTTTAAATTAGGACTATCATTTGGTAACGTGCAGTTCTTACAGTTCGCGAATTAGAACATAAAATTGGAAAATAGCAGGGTCAATTTCACCCCCTTAGAATGAATTTGAGCAGCAAAAAATTCCCGATCGGGGATATTCCTTGGAAGACATATTCACTTTTAACTCATTCCAGTCGCTTTCAGTTGCAATTTCCTTCGACGTCACTTAATCGTTTCGATTTCTCTTTCCCCTGAAAAAACTCTGAAATTCTCCCAAGTTACCTTACTTGCGCGCCAATCGAAAACTACGAAAAATCACGAGATAGTTCGGTTAACCGACGAACTTTCATCGGAACGGGATGGTAACGATGCCTTAATGAAAATAGTTCGCAAGCACGATTGCGCCCCTGTAGAGGAGAGTCGAAAAGACGCGTCCAGCCGCAGAATAAGTCAGACAATTGCTTCTCTGACACAGAGACCGATCGTGCGCGGTGAACCCATTCTTCTTACTCTTTGAGACACGATCTGCCCGATAGCTTGGACTGCGTTCCCGCTGGTATTGTTCGGGTATCTCTTTCACCGTTGTTTCTGTTCCTTGTCCGGTGGAAACGCTGCCAAACGATGAACGAGCTTTCAAGAATGTTTCCGCGCAGCGTTCGGTATGCGGTCGGGGATTACAAACGGGGCCACTTCGCTCGTGATCAACAACGCGAAAGTTTGTATAACTTACTTCAACTTCTCTCAACGTCTACTTACAAGGGCGGGCCACGATATGGATGTGGTGTTCATCGATGGAACTGGACACGAAATGTATGAACCGATGAATATCGGTAAAGCCTTGGTCAAGAAGAAAAATTAAAGATGATTATCTTTCCCCGATTTCTTTTCTTTAAGTAAAATTCAATATATTACAATATTACCCGGAATATTGAGGCAGAGATGGGCATTAACTAAATGAATAATTATTTAAATAATCGATCAAATAAAAGTTATTTTAACTTTAGAATATTTGATGAATGAAGTTCATTCTTTTATTCGTCGAGGGCTTCAATTTCAGCGTCAAATAAAGCTTTTGACGTTTACTTTAACTTTCTAACTCTAACTCTAAATTTCACTCTAACTCTAAATCTAATTCTAATTCTAACTCCTCTAATTTAAACATTAAATTTAACTTTTACTTTTTTCGACGTCGTTAAAATTAAAGTTGAATTTAAAGTTTAATTTATGGTTACAGTTAAAGTTAAAGTTGACAAATTTATTTGGTGCTGAAATTGTAAAGTTCGACGAATAAAAAAATTAACTTTATTCGACACAGGGCGAATAATTTTTTAATTTTTAATCGAAATTTTATTTAAATACAAATTTTACCTATCTTTGTATTGAGGGTTTCCAATTTAAAAACGAAAGTAAGGAAGAATGCTGAACGATTTGGATTTTTCACAAAAAATACCAGGAAGAATTCTGTAAGAGAAATCAAGTTGGTTAGATATGTACCATCTAATTCCCTTTCTTGTAAATAAAAATTGTTAACCATGGCCGACTAAAATTCCACGAGTTATCGGTATTCGCTTGTTCCTACATTTCAACCCCAATTCCGCCCAAAGAAAACGACCATGTAGATCGTAATATCTGCTTATTAGATGTTTCGAATGTGCACCCTCTTCCTTTCATATAAATGATAGTATTGTCATTCTCGTTTCTGCTTTTCAGTTTGAAGCTCCGATGGGAGGAGATGTAAATAATGCAGGTAATAATAGTGTGAATGTGCTTCCCCGCCTTTCGTATATCATAACGGCTTCTGTTTCCTTGGATGAAGCAGGGAGAAGGAAAGATTCTTATGAAATGTTGCGTGCCAGCTGTGTTGAGGGGTGAAAGTGAAATGCTTATTCTTTGCAAGAGATCTGCCTCAATTTCGCCATTGTACATGGGTCGAAAGTATGTGGCAGTTTCGTAGCTGTGTACTTGGAATTCATACTAAACTAGTTTTATATCTTGACAGTTTAATAACCTTCTGTTTCTGATGATTCGCATTCTTGTGCATCTTTGCCTTGTGCATGGGCGTTTCTCAGTATTGATACAAATTCAGAACAGCAGGCATACAATTCGTTTTTTAAGCAGCTTGCTTGGAGGAAGCAAATGAATGTGCTCTGACTAGGAACACTATTCGGTTGATGATGGAATCGCGCAGATTTTTTTATATAGATCGAAAGTATATGTCACCACAGTCACAAAAATATAAATTAAAGATGCTCCCAAGAGCTGGTCTGAGCTTGGAAAAATCAACAAAGGTGGAACAGGGGGAAGAAGAAAAATGTGAGAAAGAGAATGACAACACCGTCGGTTGAAATTTAATTATCTCTATTATATGAGAATACTAAATGATTATATTAAATGAATGATAATAGATTAATGATATATAACAATTAGAAAAAAATTAATGATAATAAATAAAATTAATGATAATGATGATGATGGTGATTCAAATTAATGATGATGAACAGGCTAATTTATTGCGACACATTTTTTTTTACGAGAAAGTTTGGCGCTTTGAATAGTCACTTGTTTACTGATTCTTAAATTTGAAACAATACGCCAGCTTCTTCTTGCTATCTAGAATCTTTATCTTGAATCTATTATTGCTTCAATCAGTTTTTTAACCCTTCTTGTCGACAAGATTATCATAAATGTAATGATTAATTACCTACTGTTATAATTTCAATAGTATTATCATTAATTTTATTTATTAGCATTAATTTTGTTCTAATTGTTATCTATCATTAATCTATTATCACTCATTTAATATAATCATTTATTTTTTTCCTATAATAGAGATAATTAAATTTCAACAAACGGTATTATCATTCTGTTTCCTCATTTTTCTTCTTTCCCCTGTTCCACCTTTGTTGAATTTTCAAGGTCAGTCCAGCATTTGGGAACATCTTTAATTTACATTTTTGTGACAGTGGTGACATATACTTTCGATCTATATAAAAAAATCTGCGCGATTCCATCATCAACCGAATAGTGTTCCTAGTGAGTAGCAACTGAACAAGTAGATATAACTCTTCCTTAAATCCTTAAATGTGGATAAGAAATCTATCCTGAAATTGTGAATATAACGTATTTAAATAATTTGAGTGCAAAACAAAATTGCTGACGATGTAGTCTTGAATAGATAATTAAAACGTGAAATAACTGGCTATTATCCTAATTTATATTTTATATGACGAAACAATATATAATCTGCCATCACTCTCAAAATACAC
Source organism: Andrena chrysosceles (assembly GCA_963855975.1). Lineage (NCBI taxonomy): Eukaryota > Metazoa > Arthropoda > Insecta > Hymenoptera > Andrenidae > Andrena > Andrena chrysosceles. Next base: position 106,318,312 of record OY979767.1, on the reverse strand, counting down.
TTCCTCTGCAAATGCTTAACAATTGGACTAAAAATAACTGACTCATAGCGAAGGAAACATAGAGGACAATCCATCCTCCAAGTAAGTGCACATCAAAATTTGCAAATTTAACATCGCAATGCCTTCATCTTTCCCTGACTGGCTAAACAAGAAACCCCAATTTACATGCAACGAAAATAATACAAAGTATACCTGCAATCTACTCCACAACGAATGATAAAAATTTAAAGATCGATATTACGCTACATTCCGGGGGAAGAGACTTTTCTGCACGAATATTCCAGGGAAATTAGAGCCCCGAAAAGGTTAAAGAAACAGTTCATCAGCTCGTCGCGGGGAAACAAGGAAAGTGTTTGGCAAAATCAAACGAAGGGGGTGCAACTATGTATATAGCCGGAGATTCTGGGGATTCTTAGCCCAGCAGCGACTAAGAGATAGGGAAGCAAACGGAAGAGGGTGAAAGCAGGATCAGGACGGGCGCGGAGGGCGATCCGGCCTCCGTTAGCAGCATATTGTAATGCGCCGAGAAGTTGGCGAATAAATCGAAGAAGCGTTGAGAGTAAAATTAGATAACAACTCCCGCTCTAGCTGCCGCCAGTAAAGAGCCCGCTCTTCTCGAACTTTTAAGGACCATTCTCTTATTCCTCCCGTGCTCTGCTGGTCGCTGCTCGCCCCTCTCTCTTCCTCCTCGCCAATTCGACTCCCCCTTCCTGGCTATGACTCCAGTTCCTTCGCGAACAAGTCCCCAGCAGTCGATCCCTCCATCACCCTCGAGAACGACAAGATCTTACCTTCGCCCATTCATTTATCTGCAGTTTACATTATTAGGCGTCACTGAGCTTTAAAATTTGTCCGTTCTGACGAAGAAGAAATTTCTCCTTTCAGTCTCGTTTCGAATTTTCATTGGACTGTGCTTGTTACGTTTTACTGGTGGTAGTAATTGAGGATTAAGCTTAAAAACTTTCTTGCAATTTCTACAAGTTAACAACTGTATGATTGATTAAATTAGTTCACAGTGCGTAAGGGATAAAATAATTAAATTACAATATTGAAGACCCACTAACTCATTGTGTATAAAACTCAGTGACATTAATTATTCAATGATGAACTCTCTAATAAATATACAAAAATTTTACACGCCTGTACAGTTCTTATCAATGTGGGCAACTTTCAACTGAAATGATTTCTAAAGTGACGCACGTTAAAAAATTATACGAAGATATAGTTTCAGTTATATTGGTGTGCGGATTGTGTCTGACCATAAACGCTACTCTTTCCCTTGCTCGTGCTTCTTTCAAGCGATTCAGTGGAACGAGTCAATCATTCCTTCCATAAACTTCCTGCACATTTAACACGTGCAGTGCTTCGAAAATGGTATCAAATAAAATTTGCTGGGATCAACAATTCCATATATGATTCTGAGATTATACCATTTACCCTATCAAGGGGAGAACCTGGTGTAATCGGCAGAAATTAAGTCTTTTTTGCAGAATTTTTGTAAGGAAATTACACATGCAATGTTTTTGAACCTTGATTTCTGCCGATTACACCAGGAAAGTCCCCTTAAAAAGGATCTGAAATATTTTCTACATTAGCAAAAGAAAAAACCCTTCAAAATTTCAAGTATACAAAGGGATACCACCCCAACAACGCTAACCCATTCAAGTACCCATAAAAATTTCACTCCTTCCTAGTATTTCACATTTCACTTACAATTCCAAAAGAACCTATCCATGTTCCACAGCTCACAAAATTTTCGACAATCACTATTACCATTGTACGCTATATAATTCCATAAAATCCAACGAAACGAAGTAAAATCAATCTCTGTACCAGCGTTCGATCTTCCCAGCGTAGCGTTAAATTAATCAAGCAGCGAGATCGTGTGAGCAACAGTGATATCTTCACCATCGACAGAATCTGCCTCGTTTGACATCCTTTCTTATGACCGAGGAGGACGGGCAACGACAAGGAGGAAGAAAGGGCAGATAAAAGGAGACGGGGCAGAGGAAAACGAGCCGGCAGTGTGGAACAGGAGCGGATCAAACGAGCTATTAGACCCGTGTTACGGCTACCTTCGAAGCTCCAGACCTAACCCTCGTCTGCTGGACCGTGCGTCGCCTCTAGGCCCCCAGGGAAGCAACGGTCTGACTATTACATTCCACCACTCACTGCCTGCAGCGGAACAATCATAAATCTTCACGCAGAGCTATCCCGTTACTTCGACTACGTCCCCGAACCTGTCACCTTGTCGAGGTAAATACCCTGCTCCTTAATCTTGTCGCTGCAGCGTACCTGGCTGTCACGTGTCTCTCTTCGTTGCGGTATATGTGCATCCGCGGATGTATAACGGCGTCTCAAGAGCCCGCCGCGCGCTGGTAACAATACATGTGCGTCACGGGCCAATATAGGCTGACAAGTCATGTAATTCTGTGACAGCCCATCACGAACGCCGCCGTCTGATCGAGACCAGAACCTCTATGGGAGACCCAACACGGTTAATTACTTTAACGGGAATTGTTGTTTGTTAATAATTCTGGCCGTGTAATAGACTTGGATGAATCGACTCGAGTATCTAATCCCATGCTTGCGATATAATATGGTAATAGAGGAACAAAGGTAGTTAGTTATTGTCAGAATTCAGTAAGGAAACTTGATTTCAATTGAAGCGTTTAATCAAAGTTTATCCTGTGAACGTAGATTTACAAATGCAACCTTTTCTGACGTAAAAGGTACAGCTTTAAAGCCCTCCTTGTAGCCTCTTCAACTTTTCCCACGTGTACAGTTAACGTTCTCCTCTGGACAACTGTAAATATCAAAGTATGCCCACTTCTCATTACCACGCAGCTGTCTAGTGTTACGTTCGCTCGCCACATTCAAGACTTCATCCCCCAAAAAGCTATAGTCCCGCAGCGTTTCTCAAAGGGGAGCACAACGAGTCGTTTGACGCTTGGCAATTCCGCGGCGAAGAGTGTATCCCTAATTACCGAATTCCCAAGCGGCTTGTCATGGAGCTAATTACGTTTCGAGTGACGAGATCAAATAGGAGGCTGGCGAGACAGTTTCTGTATGCAGAAATGGACACGCGAGGCTGCGTGGTGGAGAACGGTGGTAGGCGGTTTAGCGGGCGGAGCGAAGAGTGTAACCGGGGAACGGCAAGCGCGGCGGTTTGCGGAAAACCGCAGGCAGCCTGAACCCGACGGATCTGGAATAATCATTTGCAGCCTAAAACACATTACCTGTACAATTTATTTCGGTTTGTTTCGGTTTTGTCCCCATGATTTAGTCGAGTTGTCGGCGTTCAAGCGACCTACCACTTCGGTGGCTAGGAGATGAAAGAAAGGGGTAGCAAAAAGAGGAGACAATAGGGACGGGGTAGATAGATAAATAGAGAGAGGGAGAAAGTGATTATGTATCACAGAATGCAAACCGATTTCCGCTGTTCTACTCCTTTCTTTACTATTCACCTATTTCGCTGCCTGTAATATATGTATTCGTTCCCCTATTTCCCTCTTTCGTTCCGAATCACTGTTACCCTTTCTTTCTCCACCCTCCGGCTCTCGTCCCGTCTCTCTGTCGAGCCGCCAGCCCCCCGTTATACAGGCGTGTTTCAGCCGACCGTCTATTGATTCCTGACGCGAGAGTAATGTTCTTCTATTAATGATCATGTCCTGAATAAATCACTCGATTAAATGGGTTCGTTGTTCGTGCGCACTCGTTGCTGGGTCAGCCTCATCCCCGCTAGAGAATAAGCGCAAACAAATTGACAGTGACCAGCGGGTGGTTATACGCGCCTTTGTAATGGGTCCTGCGTGTTAAAGGTTATTCATTTTACAGTTATCCTGGTCGCTTTAACGTCACCGCGGGTTAATGTGTGTTTAAGGACAGTTTCGAACTCTTTTCACGGGGAGTGCAATTTCTTGAAAGCATTATGGGAAAGTTTTGAGGGAAGTTGATGGTAGCAGGGGGCCGTGCCGGAATTTATTAGATTGCACATCTGTTATTGACGTATTCGTGACGGAGGACTTTAGTTGTTTACGTGGTTAAATAGTTTTGGGAATGAATACGTTCAAACGTAAAATACATCTGTCACGTAAAGGGATAACTGCTGTGGATTACAAGGTTTAATAGTTGGTATTGATCTCATTTTATCTTTGCAGAATTTTTTACTCTTTAAGGGGATTAGGCTACTTAAGGGGTCTGGTTCCCTTAATCTGACCGACCTCGTTGAAACTCTATTTTCACTTGATGAATTCAGAAAACAGGATGGAGTGTGATTTGCGGGACAATCGTTTCATTATTATATTTATTTATTATACTGATCAGAAAAATATGTAGGTACATTCTCAGTCACTTTATCTTTATGTAAGATGACTAACACGACAATACACTGATTCGAACAAAGAACTATCTAGACAGTGAATTACGTAACCCTCTCTTAAAGGCTACTTTAATTCCAGTTTGTTTCCATAAAGAGAACTAGAAGAATCTCAGAGGGAGAAATGGAAGGAGCACGCGCATGCATACTTGGCTCAGCTATACGAATCTCAGAAGCCTCCGATGCATTTCGCAATTGGGATTGGCGTCTCACGTGACGTCAGGAAATGAGACTGCATTGAGACAAATGGCACAGGAATGATGAATCATCGTACGTCAGAAGCATGAAGTGAAGCCACCAGTTTGCAGCCACATCACTGGATTCCGCGGTACAGCCCGCGGTACATAAAGAAGCGCTTTCTCTCCGCTTTTTCTATCTTCACATTGACGAACTGAGCCGCCACGGTACGATATCTCTTGCAGAGCGAGCGCGGGACGGCGTGATTGGAAAGAGCAGATTACAAATCATTGCCGCTACGGGAACTGTGGCTCGATAAAAACTGAGAACTTTTACTTGTTCTTTAGCGAGACTAGTTTCTCACAAAGAATATAGTAATCTTCGGATTCTTCAAGTTTGTCGTGGATGACAATGCTGTAATGAATTTTTATAGAACATAAATTTTACTCACGAAAGTATCCGTCCGGAGATGGGCAAAATTTTTATTGAAATAAAATTTCCAATAACGAATAAATGTTAAAAAAATGATTCGTCATGTGTTGAATAAAAAAATTAACTTCATTCGTCGTCGAATAATCTAAAGTTAAGGGGTGTATTTTAAAATTTGTATCAAGTATTAGCGGAGATAATGAAGGGAAACAAAAAAATTAGTAGAAATTATCCTAGGTAATATTGAAAGAAAAGAGTTTCTTATTTATACAAATTGCAATTTTGAATTCAGATTTGATGACAGGTGTCTTTTTTATAAAACGATGGTGTGTTACAGTATTAATCATATTTGAAAAATTCATAGGTTGTAAGAATAGAGAATGCCACAGAGTGGTTACATAAGTTATTAAAAAAAAAATAGTTTAGAAATTAATGTTAGATGGTAGGATTCTGTCAAAAACTTCTGACTTTATAATGGTTACAAATTTGCAGCTTCAAAGTGAACAAATATGTGCCTACTTACATATATTTGTTTCGAAAGCGTCCAAGTTCATTTCACTCAAAGAATTAAGTAGTTCGAGACCGCCAAAGGTCAGACGCACTCATTGCCATACGCGTGATTATTACTATGTACTTCACGTTACACAGTAATGGCAGTTCGTAGCAATGAGGAATAAACAAATCTCTAGACGCTACTAAATACTAAAACAAGAACACATTAGTCCACCCACCTCTGAAACCTAATAAAAGCCGCGAATACATCTCATTTAATTAATTAAACTCTTTAAACTACCCTGTTCATTTAACCCCATTTACCTAGTTTATAGTTTACTTAATTCATAAACCAATTGCACTACCCCACTCAGCTTTCCCTCTCAATCCCACTGAATATTTCTCTTTGAAAGCTAAATATCCAGGAATCTCTTGGGGAAAAATTTCACTTTAATTTAGATAGTCGTAAGCAACCCTCTCCTGTCCAGCTTCCACCTATACCAAACGTTTCAAACAAATGATCCTCCTTACTGATACTGACCTCCCGCGATGATATCTCCGCATAACATTAATTAGCTAGAATCCTTAGCACCAATTAACGAGTTCGCGAATTAATGAAAGACGGAGAACCAACACGGTCGAAGGACGAGGAACGGCGGATGGAAGAGAAACAGGAAACGAGCGCGACAGGAGCAAACGGCGAGCGTAGGTGTACGTACCAGCGGTGCGTTGGCGCGCCATTTTCAGTTAACTAGTTACCACACTCGAAGCGCGTGAGAGGGGAATATATCGGTTGGGCGAGATGAGCGAAGAGGGCAGAAGCGTTTTCCAATTAGCGTTAAATAAATATTCACACGAAGTAAGTACCTTTCGAGCTGGCAACGCCAAGTAATATCCGCGTAGCTGCGCATCCCCTAGCGAGCGGGGGCGAGAAATCGGGAACCTGCTCGGCCCCGGAATGCGCGAGGCGGGGGAGGATGGGCAGGAAGCGACAGAAATAGTATAAAAAGAAAAGAGTCAGAGAGAAACATGGAAAAGGGGAGGAAGCAGAGAACAACTGGTTTGAGGAATAAGAAAAGCCCGACGCGAACGGGACGAGGGTGAAAGGGGTCGATCGAGGAAGAAAGTCCAGAGATGAGGCGGGAATACACGGGGGCTGAAGCTGGAACTGATGAACGCGAAAGAACTGAGTGGAATTTCGCATTTAATCAGGAAAGCAACGAGAGACCGGTTGGCTCGCGGAGGGATAAGGAGAAGCGGAAAAGCGGCGAGGATAAAGCGTGGAAAGCGCTAAATGGTATCTGAACTGGTTCCTTTCTGACGGGTGCGAGGGGGAGGGGACACGGGGCAGGATAGGGCGGGGGGAGGATGGGGGCGAGCGAACAGCCATTTGGTCGGTGAGTCGGGAAGATGGTGAGGCTGACGAAGGGGTGGCGGTGGGCGGACGGTGCCGTCGGTGGGTGCTTTTAATCTTTCGCTCGTGCGAGGATGCGCCCATTACTGCAAATTAAACTCCCTCGGGAGCTTCCGGCGTGTGACTGCCGCTAGTGCTACGGTAATCTGTCCACGAGGAGCGCGTGTATATGTACGGGAGTCCGTGTCTGGTGAAAAACCGACCTGGAACCAGATGCCCGTCGTCCTGGATACAGGATTTATGGACGTAGCGCCGCGACACGCCGCGATCTTTTCAGCGAGTGATCAACTTAGCGCAGAAATGAAACTGTGAGCCGGGATACTTAATAACGGCACTGCCTTTCACCGATCCCACCGTTGTAATATCTGTGGGACAAATAATAATTTCCCGGGGTTAACGCTCCTTTGTGCTATGCTTCGTCAGTTGGTCCAAGTGCATGGCAACTCGGCAGGATGATCGATAATGTTGCGTAGGAACAATGAATAAGTAATGCCAATGGATGCAGCTGCTCTTGCTTTAGGGATCAGAGTTTTAGGGTTACGTGCCATCGAGACATTTTCGTAAGCAGTAGATCATCAAATTTAATTGCGTGGTTTTTAGTAGATTCATGAGTTGATAAGGTAGATTCTGCGTTGATAATTTGTCTAGATTACATGCCTTCAATCTTGGTCTTTACAGATGGGAAACTTCTAAAAGATAATTCTAATTTAGCAGCTTGCTCGTCTCAAGTATGTTAAGAATCAGGTGCACTTTGGGAACTGAATAAATCAACAGGGATTTAAGCTCTGAAGAAATCAGTTGTGCTTTCGGGTTCAACAGTCGACTCGAGTGCTCGTTAAAATTGCATTGACGACAATTGAATAGTTCAAGTGGGTTGGAAATTATGTGAAACAATTTGTGCTCGAATGCATACGTTTCTCGGAAATGTAATTAAGCGAAAGCTGAATGAGACAGTAGAATGTCGCATAAGTGTACTTTCCTAACCACTAGTTCATCAACACTCTGATTATTTTCGAGGGAATGGTACCGAAACGATACCGTGACGAGAAGTGCTCGAGACATTGAAATAAAACCAGCAGTGTTTGCCAACGCTGACCGTAATACACGCAAGATCCTCAAATTCAAGCACGCTGTATATCATGCGTTATCACGAAAGCTTACGTGAGTGGAGGAAATAAAAAAAGTGATGAGCTGCTTTACACAAAGGTAATGCCTCCCTTTGTGCAATCTCGCTGTCTCTCTTAAAAGTAAGTAGATGAAAAAATGAGAGTCCTGAAATTTGGTGAAACAGTTATAGTATGAATTAGAATAACGTAGCTACGATTATGATACTTGATAGTTGTTACACTACATAACCTAAGATATAGTCTACTAAGCTGTACGATTAATTTATTTCTTCTGTATCATATGTTTACTTATAGTCCCCGTCTATAATAGCTACTTGATAACGTCTGTCAAATGATATATAATAGAAAGATAAAAATATCATTTTCTGCAACACAACTAAAAATCCCGAGGACTTCCCTTTTCCCAACCCCTTCAGGTTTGCTTGCTGTATTTAAGGTAAAGGTACCAGTTGTTGACAAATTTTCAGAAAAACGAGAAAAATAAGGTTACTAGGAGTGACGAACTTTTGAAAAAAGTGCAGTTGACGGGCCAACACATCTACCTACTAAACTCTAAGACACTCGAGTGTGAAGAGTATTGTTAATAGTATTGGTGAACGTTTATTTTCATCTAGATGAATTTTATTACGAACAGGCATATGGTGTAATGACAGCGCAAGTACTTACTATTGTTTACGTGAAGAAATTCTCTTAACTGGTCAACTACTGGTACCTTTACCTTAGATATTACTAACCACAGACCATCTACAAAGAAACCCAAGCATTTTCCTCGTTTTTCTTAACTACACTAATCTTCCAATAAGTCCTTCCAGATCGAGACATTCAGTGACGTTATAAAGATTCCCTAAAAAAACATTACAAGCACGTAGAACATCGAGTAACGACCAATCTACGGACGTTAAACGGTTGAAGCGCAAAGAGATGTCTCGAGTTTCATTAGTCAGCCACCGGTTCCGGAAGGGGCCCGCGAACGCGAGCGAGCGCGCGCTCGCTCGAGCGCGGCGGGCGTATGGTTTCCTTTACAGCCTGCTTTCAATCGCTCGTTCTTTTTCCTCCGTTCCTGATAGCGGCGCCGGTTGAGCCGGTAGTTTTAATTGAATATCAGGCGAAATGTAATTACGGTTGGAATTCATGCTTCGTCGGAGCAAATAATTTGCCATGGCATGGAACACAGTGGAATGGTAACGAGGGGGATAGGATGAAGGGTGTGTCGAGGGATGGCGCAGCGCGGCGGGGTTTTGCGCGGCCGGAAGAGCTCGATGCGTTATCAAAACTTTGATAATCCAATCGATTACCAATGCAATAATTGGTGGCCGAGCCGGTCGTGGCGGACGGGCGGCTGTGGGGGTGGGGGTTGGGGTATCCGGTCATACTCGAATTCGATTCGGGATAGGAGCGGGTTAAGTGGAATGAGTGGATAGTCCCGTGTGGGTGTCAGGGGGGCAGTGGGGTGCCCCGGGGTGGTACAGGAAGCGCGGAAAGGGGAAGGAGGGAACGGTGGGCACCATTGTAAATTAACGATAAACGAACTGGCGCTCATCAAAGAGCACCCTACACTCGTAATATCTGTCTGGCTAATCCATTTACCGACAACGGTAATTCTGTCCCGTCACCGCGTCCACCTCGCCCCGAGTCTTCCGCGAAACGGGATGCTCGGCACCCCCGCGAAATCGAAGGAGCTAGACAGCTCGCCAGCCTGAACGGATTCCAATACAATTCTCTAGGTTAATCCTGGTGTCTTCCAGATCCGTCTTTTTCCACCTGGCAAGATGAAAGTCGACTCTGATTGGAGTCGACGGATCGATACGCCACTTCGTTTCGTGTGCTGATATACAAACTGCTTCGCGGAATTTAGTTAAAATTAATGGGAGGTGATTTTTCGCGTGTAGAATTGAATAGTAGAATCACTTTCTGCAACGTTTGAATTTTGAGAAAATTTATATTTATAGTGATAATTCGTGAGGTATATATAAATACTCGTAGTGTTTCGTATTATATTTATACTTTCAGTATGTTAATGGTTAAACGTTTATAAGTATGGGAGAATATACTGGTCATTGTACTTGATACGGAAATTATTTGCATCTATTTAGTTAATTATACTTACTTGAGGCAGTAGCATTTTGAACTCAACACGCGTATGAACGATAGGACGTGGAGGCCTTTTATACTGGAATTGAATTATTGGGACGGAAGAAGAGGCGAGGAACCAGTAAGCAGTTAATTTTGCTGCATTTCCGCTTCCTTGGTCTTCGAACCCCGGTTTCCGATAACCGGATTCTCCGTTAAAATCCGTTGTGAAGTACTATGAGAGGCGAGAACGTCAACATTCATGAAATCATCGATCCTATGGAGGAGGATGCACTTTAGAAACTTATCAACAAATTGTATTTCATTATATATTCCAATACATCCATGTCAGATTAGGAAAGTAACAGTAATATAGAATATTAAACTCGAGAGAAATAGTATCCACTGTGTAAAACAAATGTTTTGTGGAAATAAATATTATTTCTATTACGACTTCTTTAATATCATGTATAATAACTAATTTTCAATTGCTAACCATTGCTCTAATCTCCCTCCAATAATTCACTTAGACTTGGAAATACTGTGAAATACACTTTGAAACTAAGTTGTCACTTAATTGTCGACTTCCTCGGTAACTCAATGGAATAAGGGAATTTCTAATCTATATGAATCTGACAAAACAGGAAGATGATTGAAATATTCTAAAATGAATGAATTATGTCATTGCACAAAACACGGGAGCTTCCAATTTGCTGCTATGAAGCGTACCCTGATCGACGAAATTCACACGCCACCCGAAGGGACGATTTCGCCCTATACCATTCATGTCTAACTGGCAATTGAGCATCAAAGGTCTTTAAACGTTTGATGTTTCTCATCTTCGTACCCAATTGGCGCTACGACGATGGTGTTGTAGTTTCCGTTGCTGAACGGAAGCCTCTGTGACACTGGAATTATTACCCTGAAGTTCAGAGCCAAATTATCGAAGAATTAATAGGAAACGTGAAATAAATACTTCCACTTGTAAACAGATTTTTATTACGCCATTTTTTCATTGGTATAATACCGGTATTTTACGTACCGGTAGGAGTCCCTGTTAGAAACTACTGTGGAACGTTTAAAAAAAAAGCATTGTAGGACACTTGATAATTTTTCAGATCTTGGTTTAGTACTACGAGAAGCAGTAAATATGAGAGTGGTGATCTTTATTCCCACGACCACGTTTCAGAATAAAAGACAGGCCGTGTCAAACATTAAGAAAAAAGGAGCTCTCATTCTGTTGAAGTTAGGGGATCCTCGAAACCGCAAATTTCTGGAAAAGCACTTTGCGGAATATGAGATTCGCTTGAAACGCTAATGAAATCCGAAGGGCAACGAGCAATTTCTGAAGGTGGCTTACTGGCCATGGCTTAATCTAACTCGGAGCCAGACTTTGCGCCGCGGGAGTTTCGTGCCGCTGGCTCTCGAGGAAGCCATCTCCGAAACTTGTCCTCCTAAACGGGGAAGCATACGTCACCGACAATGGAACTTAGTTCGATGAGAAAGCCCGAGGTGTCGATTCTAAAACGTGATGTCTTCAAAGTCAGCTGAAACGTACGTACACGCTCACGTGAGCTGGCAAATTATCGTGCCGGCGATAAGCAGATTAGTGCCAAGGCGTGTTCGTTAATCACCAACAATATCGATTAATTACACTTTCTTACAGGCCTCGTTGCCGTGCAATTTGGCGATGCGAAGGAACACGGATGTGAATCATTAGGATTTACCGTACTACAGAATAACATCGTAAACTGGTTCCTTTGGACGTGTGTTCCAACATTGTTTAGTCGGGCTTTAACAATGCACTTCACTAATCATATTGATACATAAAATGTTTGTATATTCAGAAAAATATTGAAATATTGCAGGAGAAAGCAAATAAACATTTATACCTTTCCCAGTGAGAATATTTTTTTTTTAAACGTTGGTTAAATGTTTGTTGTTTCCCTTTAAGCCACAAAAAATCAGGTTTTAATTTACTTGCACAATTAATTATTAAATTAAACAACCACTGGAGTGTGCACTTGGTTTCTTAAATCTTTATAACCTGTCACTCATTGCCAATTAGTTGTTCCTTTTTAGGACTTACTTTTATGAAAGAAATTCAATGCGAGCATATTCTCATTAAAAAGCATGATATAAAAATTGTGTTAAGAAGATTTTAGTCAGCAACGCTATGCGAAATCTTTATCTGTAATGACAACTATACACTTCATAGAATTAGTGAGAGAAAAGAAACAGTAGAGTAGGTCAATGTTTGAAGCGACAAACCTTCCCACGTCAATGATATCCAGCGGAACTGATATTTGTAGGAATTTTTAAACGTGTTGCAACAAATGGATCCAATTAACCTGCTCACATTATTTATAATCACAAATTGGTCACATGGTATTCACTGCACCCCAGCGTCATTTTGCAGTTACCATTTTTGTAATTTTGAATCTTTTAACTTTGGAGTGATAATTATACATTCGTAATAACTTCCCCAATTCCAGCACTGTAAATTTTGATATAATGAAATTTGTAGTTCAAGAAGATATTACTGGAGTATGTTAATAAAGTTTGGACAAACAATTTAAAAATGCCTACATTTTCATTTTAGGTCACTGATAACTTTCTACTAATATAACCAATTTCCAAAAATCGGAACGTAATTGAAGACTTAGAAAGGGAGCAATTAACATTAGCCTGATAGTTTGCGGAACATCAATCTGAATGGTATGCGAAATAATTAATAGGAGAAAACAAAGATAACGTTAACGACACATGTATGCGTCACAGGCAGAACGAAATTAAACACCGTTGAGAATGCAACCATTCATTAACAGGTTCTCATTCGAAGCATGCTCAAAGTACTTGAGCACGATAATACTTGTCAATGTTCCCTCTAGATGTAGGGACATGTAGTATACAATTAATGACACAAATGTCGTCACCTGTTCTGCGTAATATTTATTTGTCGTAAGCCTATGAATTTATCGCAATGGAAATGACGTCGGAAAAAAGTATCACAGTTAATGGCAAAGAATATTTGAAATTCTCTAATGAACTTTGGTTTATGTAAATGTTTAGTTATAACTATAATATAGAATATATAATTTTACGAAATTTGTATCTCTAGACGATTTTGCACATTTCTGCATGTTATGTAAACTGGAAACTATTACCTCATGCATTACCAAACGGAGCAAAGAGATTTAAGTGAGCGTTATATTTGTAAAAGGAGATTTACTTGGACTTTCAAATATTTCGTAGAATGATTAACATTGCGCGCAGAAATTGTTACATTTTCTTGTACTGTAAATATTAATAACTCATCAACACGTTTCACTATGTTTCTCTGAAATGCACAATTTAATACATCCGAGTGCAGTTGAATTAATTAGTTTGAAATTTTTCGTCTATTCATTCTTGAATATTGTTAATAAAATATTCTCTATGAGAGAAACTAAAAGCAAAAGAATTATAATGAATACATATTCTTCACAAATTGAAATATTGTTTACTTTTATTGATACGCAACTTACTTTGTCCTTTCCATTAATATGTCGCCTGGAGGAATGTTATCAAGTTTCTCTGTTAAATGCTCTTCCTTGAGGCCAAGCTCTTTAAATTCAGTCTTCGCGTGTGTATGACGTTTAAGCCAGTTTGACCCTCGTTACTACGTAATAACATGGATGTAAACGACAGAACAGGTTTACATGGGTCAAGTTATAGTATATCGACAAAGGATTTGACGTAGCAAAAAGACAATGAAACGGTGTTCACGAATAGAACAAAAGAACAAACTAGCCACAACTCTTTGAGATATAGCCATATAATAGAATACAAGAATATTGCTGTTATGTCTCAATCAAATTATAAAAAATATGGCTCTGATAAATACACGATTACGTATTTCGAATATCATAACATTTTTTCATAATTGTTATGAATACATTATTCGTAAAATGTTTTATGAATTTTGAGGGATTGAAGTTAAATTGAAGAATGACAAAAGGATTTGCTAGGGACTAGAAATTATAAGTCCAGAAAATAGTAATATTTGAAGGTCGGTGCAGTGCATGTAAATGTTTATGACTAACAATCACAGGTTTCATATAAAATTGACAATAATTTATATCTATCAGCAAGTAATAAAAATGTAATTTTACATTGACTAAAATTATGATAATTGGAAGACTTAGCTTTCAAAGTACAGCAAACTCTAAATTTGACAGTAAAGGGAGTAACCCAGATAATAAAGAAATAAAAATAAATTGTTCCAAAATTGCGAGCTGTAACTTCAGTACAAAGAGTGCATCGTATACTGAAATTGGAAGAGTGTTCCCCGATAACCGCAGCGAAAAAGGACGCGCGATATCGCATACCGTTGCAATGATAGCGTTGGGATCGAGCGATAACTGCCTTTCTTGATTGATACACTGCATCGAGTGTCAAAGGCAACGTGTTTTGTACTCTAGTCCACGGTAAAAAAAATGTTGCAACTTGGCGAATTTCAGTTTCTGTATCTGTTTGACACTCCACTTGTTATCCATTACTTTGAAAGTAAATATTCTAATTTGACGTGAAAGTGAATATAAATTTGCCAGCGAGAAGGACTAATTTAATCGTGATTAATAAAGTGAAGAATGACAGCAATTTAAACATATAACAAAGTATACATTCGCAATACACTATGATATGGCATAATATTATTGAACAGAATATATAATTTGAAATATGAAGAATATACGATATCGAAGCTTTCCTCGGTCAAAGTTACGAAATGAACTTTGCAGACGTAATTTTACCAGCAATTCGAACAATTCTACTTTTATCTCTCGTTACGACATTCCACAATTTTGCTCCCGTAACTTTGACATTTCGGCGCGGGCTCTTCATCAAAAACCAGTCGACACGGTTACGATTCCGCTTTGTAATTTGCTTTGTACGATATTCAGCCGGGTGGTTAGGAGACGAAAAATTACAAAGACCTTTCATAGCACGTGAACACTCATTACAATTTCATTTAGGAAACCGGGGACAAAGAATCTGTACGACGGGAATCGAAAAATATAATGGGCGAATTTTAAGCAAGAAAATAATATATATTTAAAAAAAAGGGTGGCTTATATGAAATGTATTGAAATGGCTAGTAAACTTAGTTGCATTCTAAATCATAGCATATATTACATCATTGGCCAAAATATACTCAATTGATTAAAGTTATCATACTTCAAAATTTCACTAATAAAATCCACCACACCTGTGCAACAATCTAATGTATACCGTCACTGAATTACATGATTATGAAACTGGGTAATAACCAAGCATAATACTGTAATAACAATAGCCTCTTAAATGGTCCTTAAAGGAATTTTTAATTTCGAGTAGAATACAAACTGTAGCGATACAAACTGTAGCATGTCTACCGATCTCGTTCTCTCGCAAGTGCTCCCTCAACTACCGATTCCTACATATACCTCTTTCGTTCTGTCTTCTAACATACTTGCGTCTTAGCTTTACTGACGAGTTCACTACCAGGCCCAGAACAAAAAGCACACTTCCTTTCCTTCTCTCCTTTTCTATCCGACCATCATTTTCATACACACCCCGTACCTTAACCTCCTCGAAACTAATACTTTAATTACCCTAGAGAAAGATAACAATCTTCGAATTTTATACGCCGTGAAAAATCATTCAAACTATAAAATAAGTACCAAATTGAACGCCCCCTTTACGTTGTCCTAAACCATCACTTACACACAAACAAAACACAATTCCAATACCTTCCAGTAATGCAATACGACGCGTGCTCAATCTTCACGTCCACAAGATATGCAGTATAGCCTTCAAATCAAAATATCGTTCGATCCAACTAATGTCTCGAGTCCAGGCGGGAATGTTTCGTCAGAAAGGGTGATCGACGCCATAAGGGGATCACCGTTTGAATACGGAAACAGGGAAAGAAAGGAAAGTAGGGGGGAATCTGGAGCAGAACGTATCAGTGATAAAGGGATATTGTTCACGGTGAGACGTGTGTGTACCAGAAGGTAAATGGACGGATAAACTTGCTCGAAGAAGTCTGAGAGGTAGGCAGTTGGCATTCACGATGGTTCTCAGCCTTTGGTCCGTGTAAGGCTACCGTTTCGCACCACTTTGATTTCGCGGATTTCCCTTGGTATATCGGGAGTTGAGCGAGCCTGACGAACGCTGCTATTCTGCCAAGGACTTTATTGGCTTTTAAGACGAGCGTAATTAAAATGTAAAGGGTTGTCGGCTCGCTCATCCCCTTTGGCGCTCGCTCGAACTCGTTACGTATATACAGGGTGTTTCATGAGCCTGATAATAATCGGGTAACAAGAAGCTTTCTCGAGTAGCAGGAGGAATGTCTTTTAGGTAGCGATTTACTTTTAAAAGGCATTCGTTTATATCCAGTTATTAGTTAAGGATTTGTTAAGGGTTTTTTGTGGAAGCTTACGTGACAAAGTTAATTGGGGTATTTACATGCTTGTGTGTGATTCTGTTCCTGTTTCGTGATTATATATCACGGGGTGAGGTAAAACTCGTAAAATTTGTTATATTGGGAGAAAGTGAAAGGTATTCCATTCTTCTGTGAAAAATTTCAATGAAAACCATATCTATTTCACTGTCAGACTATTTAAACTTTGATTTGGTGGTAGTATATGCAAAGTAACTATATCTAAAGAATCAAATATTGAATGTTTGTGAACTTAATTCTGCAAAGTCTTCGAGATGACGTTTCCCACAGAACTTCCATGGTGGTATGAATATAAATCCCGACGATTCTCATTTCAGTTTATGGAAGGTTGTATATATTTATGATGCGCCGCCAACTTATTACGTTTTACTATCCAACGAACGATGGACACTTTTCTCACGAAATAAAACTCGGTATCCGTATATTGTCTCCTTCGCTATCAACAGCTTTTATTATTCGCCACCGACTGATTGAAATCAGGTGGTGTTTCCTTATTTCTAGCAAGTGAGTGATTTCTGTTCCATATGTGCGCTGAATATTAAAAGTAACACAGTTTTAGTATATTTATATATGAATATGAAGTTGCTAAGAACTCCCCTATTGTCCCCCATGCTGCGTCATCTCGACGACGCGCTCTATCCGCGTCCACGCGTTTGGAATCTACGATCGCATAAAAAGCGACAGCGTCTATCCGCGATATGGCCGCAAGGCGCTGCCCGCTCTTTCTCGATATTTATTGGACGTATCCACAAGACACAGGGGGCACATCCGGTATAATAATATCTATTTTCTGGAGGGTGGAGCTCGCAGAAGCTCGACGAACGGAACGAAACGAAATGGAACGAAGCAGAGGAAGCAACTCCTGTCCGATGACGTTGACGACGTCGCGGTGGCCGATCGTAAATGGAAACCCGCGCGCCGGAATAGGAGATAAATAAAATAAGAAGAAGGGGAACAGAATGGTCGAAGAGCGAAGGAGGAGCGTGGCGATGACGTGACCGTCCAGTCATAGGTGTTAGAGGCGAACGAAATGCTGATTGCATGTGCCAATAAAATAATTCCCCTGGAACTATGAGCGATTGCGAAATGAGGAGACGTTCCGTTCAATGTTTGCCACTAAATCACCTCACCATGCTGCCAAATCAACGTTAACGCGCTATCTCAAACCTATATTGCAACGAACGTAGCTACAGAACTTTTTATACTTGAGATGTAAGTTCATAGCATAAAGGCGCAAATCGACGGCGAGAAAAAAATATCGTGTCTCACATGAGACTTTAATCCAATGAGCCAATTATTTAATTATTTTATTACTTTTTCATTATTTTGTCATTAGTTTCATGAAATTGGACTTTCATGAGACCTCATCTCTGGGTCTCGTCTCGATCAAAAAGATGCTGCTAAATCTCCAGAATTCGAAACTCTGATGTCAGCACTGCATTTCGCGCATACCACCCCCAATTTCATAAGCAACGTACGCGCATCCAAACTGCAGCATCGCGCGAGCACGTGCCACGCCAACAACAATAATACTTCAAAGTAGTTCCGCGGCGTATTTACGTCGGACTTGCTTCAAGCACGAAGACCTTCGAAACGAGCCCGGCTCCTCGAAACCTGTTGATACAATAAGCAACTTTACAAGCGGTCGCCCAAACTGAACCCGCGCTTCTCCCGAACCCCGTCGTTTCCCCTCGTTTCGGAACGTTTACGCGTTTTCTTTTACACATCCCGCGACAAACGCTTCCAGTCCCTCTCCCGTGCATCAGACGAGCGCGATACCCGCGAGCTGACGAGGAAGAGGAGCAGGACAAATAGGATGCAGAGAGGCAAGGGGTAGAGGCGGGGGAGCGAGAGGGTTCGCATAAAAGAAAGATCTAGAGACAGGATGGTTTCAAACGAGACGCGAGCGACGCTCATTAAGCTGCCTCGCGCAGAGCGCGGCGACGGTGGCGGACGGAATAGAGGGTTAGAGAGGGAGGCAGGATGAGGAGTCAATAGTTTTCACGCGCGGCATCGTGACGCCGGCATTTAAATGTATTTTATTTAACAGGTGAACGCGCGAGGCGTTCGAAGCTTTGAGCTTTTTCCCTTGGCGCGCTCTTCAGCTCTACCCTCTCCCGGCCTGTCGACCGTCTTATTGAGAATACTCGTTAATTACATGCCCACCCTACTGTACCCTCGCCCCTCCCGCCGCGGTCCCCTCTGCTCCACGCTCAGCGGAGGCTGTGTCTCGCTTCGGCGGCCGAACTTCTCGCTCCTCGCGGCGCGATCCAGAACACGCGGGGATGGAGTTACCCCGTTTTTCAAGTTAGGCGAGCCGGAAAAAGAGATGGCGGGCGAGTTTCCATCGATGAACGCTGTTCGTTCGAATTCTTCGTGCCTTCCGGTCCTTTGACTTTGTGTTTCCTCGCTTCTCGCTCGGACGCGGGGACGATAAAGCGGAGGGCATGATGAACGACACACCGTCGAACACCCTTCGCGTCTGGGGAACCGGGTGGGGCTTTCTGTTTGGTTACTAATGGGAGGAGTGAAATTTGTCGGAAATTAAGGGGCTGAAATCTTCTTTGGGTTATGGTTTATCACGCTCGCCAATCTGTCCTCTGCGAGAGGGGAGGCTCCGGGCTCTGGAGAGCTTGAATTCTATTCTATTTGCTTGATTGGGGTTGCCGCATTTTTTGCGATAGTATCCTTAAGATCAATTTCGTACGATTGAAGGGGCGCTGAAAATTTCTACGGCTTAAAGGGAGGTTCTGGGCTAATAATCGATTTTTTTCAGTTTTTGAGTGTTCAACATTTTAAGAATACCTATGTGTTTAAAAGGATTTTCTGAAATTTGATTTTTTTTCACCGAAACTTATTTTATTTTGAATAATATACATCTGTGCAGTGGAGAAACCTCTAAAATTTTAAATATTTTGAAATTTTTTATTTTTTAAAGCGATAAAAGGACGAAAATCATGGGGAAAAAGTGATTTCAAATTGCAAGTGTCGTTATTTTGTCTAAAAATGTAATTTTTTTACATTTTTAAAACTATGCCCACTAGGGAATTTCACGCCCCTTAACCCTCGTCAGGCGGCACAATTTTTGCAATCCTGAACTCAATCCCCTATCTCGCAAGGGGGTAGAGATATTATTCTGAAATTTGGTCTATGTAATCTAGACCAAATATTTAGAGAAGACAAGAAACATCAGCTCTCCACGGCTTCTCGAAAAAAAGTTATCCCAATTTAAAAAAACGCAAAAGTTACAATTGTACCTATGCCGCCTGACGAGGGTTAACAATTTGGAATTTTTTTTATTTCTGGCAAATGGTTTAAGTGCTACATGTCCCACCGTTTTGGATGATTTTTTGACACCTCCATTTTAACGAATCCCCAGTGCCATTTGCAATAATTAATTACAGAAAAAGAAATTCTATAGTTTAAAACATTCTTAATACAACTGCAAAAAGTGCCATTAAATTATCTGTGTTAGTTTTCCTTTAATTAATTCCAAAAGATCACGCATTCTTATGGCTTCTAGTCTGGAACTTCCTCTGAAGTTTAAAGGGAAATTTGGACAGCTACTGTTACATCGGAGAACTTAATCTTTTATTATTCCAACTACTTTGAACAAAGTTTCTTTCGCTGAGTACCAAAATCTACTATCCTTTCCCATAGTTCTTACTCGTCACTCCGAAAGTAAGTCAGACCACGAAGCCTTGTCAAGTTACGAAATATCCCCGCTGAAGAAGATTCGAATTTCCCTAGAATTTATGCGCCATACTCTCGCAAAAATGGTGTTTGCACCTTCTTGAATTACAATCGAGACGTGACTTCTGAATTGCCTGGAAATTACCTTCCGCGGCTTAAAATTTCCTTCTGAGGCACCGGCAGGGCAGAGGTAGACACCGAGAAATGAGCTAATCGATTTGACAAGGTACTCCCCGAGCAACCATTATATTCGGTACGTCTGTGTAAGAACAACATGATATCAGCTTTCTGAAACACTGAGCGCGAGAGGAAGGCCAGCATCCATTTATTCATAGCGGTTCATAAATAAATGCATGAAAGTAGGAAGGCTACAGCGGCGAGCAGCCACTGACCCGCTCATCTTCCTCCATCACGACTATACATAAAGGTAAGTCGCCTTTTTCGAGTTGTATACATTTATTGCACGATAAGCAAGAAATCCAACAGGCGCACGTTTAAGGGACTCTTTACAGGACGGGCCATTTAACTGGGTTCGAGGATCCCACTAAATTATGAAAGCACGAAAGAGACTTTGCCTCGTAATTTATATACTGCACGAAATTGAAAAGATTCACGTGTGTCTGCATCGCCCGAGCGAATATGTAGCTAGCTTTATGCCCAAGTGTATATAACGCGACACGTGGCCAGAATACGAAATTGTGCATGATTCGGCATAAGCACGAGGACTTAGAGGTCTATAAGAAGAACGAGCAACATCTACCTTTTGTTAGTCGTTAAATTCGGACGACAAATGATGGTTGCCAGAAGCTGATATTCGAAATTCGTTTGAAATTTGTCTAATAACTTGGGTTTGTTAAAGCGTTTCAATTTTCTTGCACCGTGAGTGCATATTGTAGAACGAATTGTCACAAAGGAAGCGCGCATCGCTCGAAATGTTACCAAGGAAATTCTGTTACAAAATTCTCTACAGCTACTCGGTAGTATAGTTGGAAGGTATGTTTACGATGTAATAAACGTTCCATTGAAATTTATGGCAGGCTTTGAGGTAAATTAATGGCAAATTCAGGCTAAATTAAATCATTTATGAAGTGGTAGCCGAGAAAGGGGAATGAATGCAGCTCATTTTTGCTCCGAAATTGCCAATTCCAGCTTCAAGAAGTGAATTCTCCCTTTATTGTCGTGTAATGCCTTTTTATTGACTTGGAAACCAGAGAACAGTTCCCTGAAAATGGAATTAGCATTCGAGACTATAATTCTGGCTCTTAAAATAAATAATGTAATATAATTCTCACTGCCAAATTTTGTCATTCAAGCAAAATTCCCATTAATTCTTCTTTCATCAAAAAGTATAATTAATTTGAAGGAAGCTCGACTACCCTGATCACACGTTTAATTGTCCGAATAATGATATAATTTTCCACATCCTTATCAAATATCATTTCCAAAACATTATAACACGTTCCCTTTTTTGTGGCACAGTCGTAGCGAAAATTAAGCAAACTTCCATTTAACATTTCCACGAGAAGTGTAAAGAGGCCGACAAGAAGAGGATGCATCGTTGATTGTGCAAAGGGTTAAGATTATGTGCAAAGAAAGGGAGTAGAGGCTGAAAGAACGGAAGCTTTTGTTCCGTGTTCCAAGTTATTCCCAGAGGACAGATTAACCCACGCTGTCTTTCACCCTTGTGAGAGAGAAAGAACAGGAATAACAAGTATGGAAGGTGAGTGGCACAAGGTAGAAAACTTGCCATTGTATGCTGCCTAGTTTACAATACAGGATTAAGCCAGGGACCGCACTCCCCTGCTCCAATGGTTCTGTGAGCAAAACTTAAAGCTCTTGATAAGCTCTGGCGCTACCTTTCTCACACTCGACTACGCAAATCTCCCTCTTTCTCGGGTATTCTTATTCCTCTCTATATTCTTCGTGCAAGAATAGCTTGCACCGTTAAAACGAAACGTCTATGCAACCGTTGCATTAAAGACAAGCTGAAAAATTGAAACGAAAATGTAACCGTGGCTGTTGCAACTTGAATTTGTACAATAATATAACGGATTCGTAATATTTTCGCTGTTTCTGTTGTAATTTGTAGTATGATAGTGATAGAAATGATGCTTTTGTACATTGGTTTTAGGCGGGAATGAAATTTCACAAATTCTGTTTTTATGTGTTGAAGCATAGAGGTAATTCATTTACCTACTTTACAGTATTTGCATTTTAATTGTTTTAGAGTAAACAGAGGCAGAAGAAGATCAATTTATGTCTGCAGAAATAAAGGAGATTCAGATCTGTTATACATAAATAAAGTTAGAACCAGTTAAGACCAACTAACGCTCACCGAAACCAATCAATAGATTAGGAACTCTATTCCTTCATAAACTTGCTTTTGTTTGTAATATTCTAAAATAAAGGCAAAGACCTCGCCTCATAAAAAGTTGCATGCATTAAAGAGTCGAACCAATGTAATACTCGTGCTTGCTCTTAACAGCCCGAAGCGTGGACCACATTGCCCATTATAACAGGGAAATAATCGAGCAGAGCCTCGAAAAAGCCGGGACCTCGGGAGACTTCGGAAATACGATTTCATATATGAAATTACCGTTGTGTCTCGGGGAGGAAAATAAGATCAGACCAAGTCGGGCACATTGTCCTGCGCTGCCGGTGATACCTAAGGGGTGGCTTGGAGTCACATGTCCGAAAGAAATAGTAGGTATAGGCTACATGGGTTAGATATAATGTTATGGTACGTTGACCACCACGGCCCATGTAGTTCCCGGGATGCCGGCGGTGGCACGCCACGGTAGATTTACTTCTCATCTTCTCCCGTACACTTTTTTTCACCCTCGTTTTTTACTTCTACCGATGTAGCCCGCGTACATCATTCCCGTTTGCATCCCTTCATCCCGGCCGATGTTGTAAAAACGGTGTTCTGGCACGAGGGCGCTATCCAATTAGCCAGTTTCTTCTTCGGCTACGAATTAAGCGTAGTGCTTCGCCGGATGAATGTCTTCGTGGCTCCCGTTGGATATCGTAGGTCTAAATGCAATTACGCCGTCTAATTATGAGATTTATGCCAACCGTACTCCAACAATTCGCTCTGAAGTTTTTCAGACGGCCCACGTCAAGGGCGGAGCTTATTTCCTCTTCTTTCTTAACGTTACGCTAACGGAGGCACGTAGAACCGTTTTGCCTTGTGGTGTAGTTGTTTTTTTGCAAACTGGACGTGCTGTTTTTGCCATATAATTTCAGACGGGTTTTATTGCCAAACATTGCGAAATATTCAAGGTACCAGAAGTAGTGATAGAAGAAAATTTATCACTTTAACTGGTAAAGCCAGTTTGGCAAAAAACTGTTCAGAATGATGACCTTTATAAAATATTTCATGATCATCAAAATCGGTGAGCTGTGCCCTCTTTTATATAATTACCACATTGGATATGTGTTTACATCAGTCGAGTTAGTAAATTTAACCTGATTATATTAAAAATACTGATAAAACCTTTCTCCCAATCATGACGCGGGAGTTTCGAATATTTTCATTCACTCCAACAGAATATCCACGAACGATTATCTGTAGTAGCAGCTGTATCGGTATGTGTCTGTGCATATCCGCGTTTCAAAGTGGCTCCGCACGTTTATGCCTCGTACAGGAGTATTCATCGCGCGAACGATTCGCAAAATTTTACAGCAACATCGGCCATCGGGTTGCTGTTGTCGCCGCGCTATTTAAACCCGTGCAACATCGATTTACACGTTTAATTTCTGTTCGTGGGGACGCATAATAGCGCAGCGGAGGAAAATAAAGGTGATCCCAACCGCGGAGCACGTCCCAAAGCTGAAACCACGTTTCCCATTCCGCGTCGCGACCGACGACACGTCGCGTCGTGCCTTCGTTCTTCGGAAAGGCGAACTGTTATTGCAAATAGGCGAAATCGTCGTAGCGATCCGCCGCTATGGAGATATCATGCGGTTTGCGATATCGGGCTGGTGCGACGCGGAGGATAATTTTCCCATAAGAACCCCGGCACGGACAGTATCGTGACATTCGAATCTGGGAAAGCGTCGGCTCTTCGCGGGCGGCCGTTTAAGTCTGCTGTCACGTGCGGGAATTCTTAGCTGGGATTGTTGCTTCGCACTGCTAGACGGTGCCCCGTGGAAATATTCACCGTACGGAGAGCATAATTTCATTTTGCACTAAGCAATGAATTGATATTGGTAAGCTTGAACGAGTCTTGAACAGCGTGGAGTGTGACGGGGATCTTATGGTGGCAATGTCGAAATGTTTAGAAGATTTTCTTGTATCCTTCTATTTTTGGTTATCTTCTTTGTAAGAGTAGACTAATTAAATGATATAAAAATTGCATGAAATTTATTAGTCTACGTATACCTAATGAAAAGTTATTCGTGATGGAAGGTGAAAGGATTTGTGTCTTGTTCTTTTTTTGTATTAACAAAAGAAGATGAAAACTTAGGTGGAAATCACATGCTTGACTTTGAGCAGCTGCCATTTTGTAAAAAATAGATTTTTTTCAAAATCGGTTTCGACAAGTACTAGTTTTTTTGTCTACTTTAATGTAAAAAAATTATATTTCAGATAAAACCCTACGAAGATATCTATGGTAGCGCAAATGCTGTAACTATGAAGAGGCCTTGGTAGAGGAGGCTGCTATGGCATAATTTCGTAAGATATCAAACTTCTTTTTTAAGAGAGTATATTTGTACACAAAAAGGTGTATGTCTTGATTTTTAAATATAATGGTTTTTTATATGAAAACAAATTTTATAAATATAACCGTAATTTCCGACCTGTCAAAAGTATGTGGCCCCTTAAAAGGTCCTTTACAATTCAAAACTATTGCTGTTTCAATATCTTACAATTTCGCCCTCTCTCATTTTTTCACATAACTCATATGGTATGAGGCACTCCTGTCACTCGTACAATTTATTTTAGGGAATTTTTCAATGCGTGTGACATGTGTCATTTTCGCAGATAACAAACGGTCGTTCTCTAATATTTACAGGTATATAAACAAAGGCAATAAATAGTTGTTTTCTTGAGGGTGACAAAAAAGAATCACGAACTAAATCACACAAAATTGAGTGGCCCAGTGGAAAACAGACACATGCTACATATCCATAAATTTTCATTTCTTTGTACCATTAATTCGTCCCTGCAATGTAGTTTATTTCCAGTACCTCTTAATATAATATAGCATGTACTCATTTCACCGAGTGGTATCATATTAAATTTTCTTCACGCTGAGAACAAACAAATGCGTAGTGGAAAAGAGGTCCATGTCACTCGGCTCCTTGGGAAATCGTGACCTAATAAAATTAATATTTCAGCTAAAAGTTGACAATTTGTCATTTCCATCTAGGTAATTCAAGTGGGTATCGTTTAAAATATTTACAATTTCTTACCGCATTTCCTATGTAAACAATTTTTCCCTCAACTTGCTTTCCTCTAAAATCATAAAACTACGGGGCCCCTCAATTATAAAAATTGTAATCAATTACCAGAACAAGTACCTAGTTCAAATGATTACAATTCACTATAGCTTTCCAAAAATAAAATCCAATCGATCCCATCCTTGCGCAGTATTTCGTCCAACTACCGAATTCATCAGAGCCACAGCGACAGTAGGAATTCTGACCCTTTCACACAAGACGCTTTTGTGACTTGCCCCTAGTATTTTAAACATGCTCACAGATTTTCCATCCTTTTCTGCACTCCATAAATCACCCCCATCGGTGGCAAAAGAATATATCCGAAGCACCAACCGCGAGTGACCGAAGTGTCTCGCGCGAATGGGCCTTAATCCCATAGTTTTTTCGGCGTTCCGAGAGGGTGGGTGGTTTTTATGTACTCGGGTACTTACAGGGAGCACACCGATCACAGATAGGCTGGCTCTGTGTCACAGCTTGACCGATATACCGTGGCATTAAACGCGCGAGTGTGCATACAACCGGAAGCGTGGTAACGTGCCGCGTGTCGGCGGTGTCGACACGACGACAACACGACGATACGCAGCATCAGTGGTGGTGGAAGGCAACATGCCAAACTGTCAGATAGCTAGCAGCGTGCAGCTCGGCTACACGTGTTCACGGGCCCTTCTGTAACCATCGGTATGCCAATAGGACGCGGCAGCTCTCGCCCTCCGCCCTTTCCCGCCGAAACGCTTTATGCTTTGGCTATCTGATAACCCTTTAACGTCGCTGTGACCTACTATGCCAGGTTTGCACGCACGCACAGCACAGGCCACCCACCACCTGGTCTTAATCACTTTCAATGTCGGTTCTTCGGCCGCGGCCGTCTCGGTAGTAGGCAGTGCGAGGCACCGAGACGCTTACGCGGCCACTTCCGCGGATATGCCCTGTTTCCTGGCGGATTTCCATCGCTGTCGACTACTGATGGGACTATAACTTCGATACGTCACCGTAAATACCAAACGATTCTATAAACAGGGTTTACGTGGGAAACAATTTCGAAATGGATTCAGGATTTAAGGAATGATGAAGATATTAGGAAGTGTCATAAGTTCTTGTGTAGCTTACGCATACCGTTTATTTGTTCTGTAAAAATTCTGGTACCTTTCAGATTCTTAGCCACCTGGAAGCTAAGCTAACAAAGCAAATTAGGCAACTTGAAAATTCAGAAAATTCAATGTTTTCAACTTTTGGTGAAAACGGTTCCATAAGGATGTATCGAAGCTAATTTTTTAAAACTTAGCATAGCTTATCTTAACTTCGAGGAGGATTCCCGGCTTCAAATATTCCCCAATCCATAAACCATCATCCATAATCCATTAATCTACACATTCAGTCCTACAAATTATAATAATCCTACCTTTTCAACTTCAAAACAATAAATACACTTCAAAGACCATTAGCAGTGATTCATCAGAAACCTCGACTCGTTCCTAAAATCCGCATACTCGCTTGTTTATTCTAAATATTTAGTGGCAAATCGCTCGAAAATGCGGCAAGGGCAGTCCGACGAGCGATCCCAGGAGAAAAAGCTCGTGGAACCAAACGAATGTCGCGTCGGTCCCGAAGAAGTATGGAAATTCGAAGCTCGTACGGAGTCAGCAACGATTTCGGGCGGCGCAGCCACGGCCAGACGTCGGGCGAGGCTGAAACGTGGCGAAACCCTGGAGCGGCTCGGTGTCATAGGGGGGCGGACATAGTTATTGCTATGCATATGGTACCTCGAACAATAAAACGGAATAGCAGCGCGGCGCAATAGGTTCGGTAGGTGAGACGGGATTTTAGAGTCGGTTTTAATCGGACTATCGGGCTCTGGGGTTGGCGAAAATGTGGCGAGGGCGAATTGCACGCCGGGACCCCATTCTTCCCCCTTCGCCACATTTCCCCGCCGTCGTTCACGAATTTCTGAGCGTCGTACTTTACATTTCCCGTGCTAGCTTCCTCCTGTACCCGCGATCCCAGCCCGCGCGTGGACAAACGCCGAGGATCCATCGATACAGGGTCAGCCAGTGTTTCCCTCCTACGTGGCACCTGGTTGTGTCGCTCGGTCTCGCGCGTCTAGGTAAGGAAAGCCGTGGGAAAAGAGCGATTCAGAGGCGGGGTTAAAGGGAACGGAGCGGATACAGTGTTAGCACCGGATTGTATCTACTCGAGCACGAAACGGTTTACATTTACTAAAAGTTTCCAATTGCATGGAGCACGCCGGATATCCACTCTACTTTCCTCCTACGGAGACGTCATTTTACTGCCGGCGATTGCCGGGGGAGATGCAGGGCGACTGCTACGGAGCACCACCGCCACCCCCTCCGCCTCCTCCTCCTCCGTTGGCGGGGAACGACTTCAAAGTCGTAGCCGGGAATCGTTTCGCAAATCCTCGGAGGAGGCGTATCGGGCCTTTTCGTATACCGGCACCTCGATCTCGCTCCGTGCACCTCCACCTCCGCAACCCCCACCCCCTAAGTTACCCCCTTCTGCTCCAGCCCCATCTCCCTATTGCCACTCGACTTTGTCTCTTTCTGCCTCTCGTTATCTATAATGGGTTTTCGCCGTTCTTTAGCGAACTACAGAAATCCTGTCTACCGTGTAAACTCGTTCCTTTGGTATTATGGCCTTATAATTATGCAACGGATCTCGCGATATTGTGCCGCGCGCCAGTCTGTTACCCTTCCACGCTTCGCAGGGCCGGAAGTTTCCCGATGCGGGCTTTTGAAGCGCGAAAAAGGGAAGCTACTACTTTCCCGCGGGGATTCAGGCGTGACCTGGGATTACGAATGCATTTAAATCGGAATAGAGTCTTGGGATTTTTTGAAAGGGACAAGTTTGCGAGGCTCCCGAGCGGCGCCCGGTTACGATTGGATGGAGGATTTGCAGCTCGCAATTTATGATAAACTTGAGACGAGCGGGAGCGTTTATGAATCTGCATGGGAAATTAATTCTTTTGCATGCGAGCTTGTGGAAATGCGACAAGCTTCAATGTTACGCTGCGAGTCGAAAGTCCACGCTGGATTTACACTGCGAGCGAGTCCAAATCTGCTTCAATCCTGCTTTGCGATTTTCCAGCAATATTGTCGAGTATAAAATAGTGAATTAAAGTGCGCAGCGACTGCTGCTATTGAATAATGTCACACCCACTGTGCCTTTCATTTTATCGCTCAGTATTCACTCGTGTAACATGCTTTGATAGACGGAAATAAAATCAAATAATTGGTCCCTCTGTGGCGTGCAGAAATCTTTCTCAAGTTTACATAAAATGATCCGAATGACCTTCCAGTCTACTGGAACCTAGCAGAAGTGTAGACCCGCGGCCAATGTAAACTCCCAGATCAACGTTCCAGGAGCGAATAAATGCAAAACGCTTTCCCGACCGCGGAGGGCCAGATTTCCTCGGAGAAATAATCGTTGACGAAGGTCGACGACGGGGACACCATGGATTGGATCGAGGGTCGGCCAGTGAAAACGGAGCGGTCGGGGGTCGGGGGCGAAGCAAGCCCCGAAAGAAGGAGGACGGGTGTAGGCGATGGTTTTCGGGTCGACGAGAGAGACGGGGCTGGTCACAAAGTTGCGAATTAAAAAACACAAAGAAGGACGGGATAGATGGGGACGGCGGCCTGGCGATGCTGGAAGGTCGGTCGTGGGAGGGTAGATTTGAGACAAAGGGTGACGCGGGAACAATAGCTTGTAATCTCGAGCCCTTAGAATAACCCTATCCTGCGTTGCTCCGTTCAGCTCAGGCATGCCCTTTTCCCTCGCAGCCACCACCTCGTATCGAAGCCACGATTTTCAACTGCCTGACTCGGGGCCAAGCGACGGCCGATGAGCGGCTTGTCAGATCTGGCCGAGTACAATGAGCAGGTTAAACGAATCAATTTTTGCGCGATTCTACTCGGAAATTCCATTTCCGTGAGCGACAACCCTCCCGGCTGAAGAGCTACAAGAAGATAACGGATGTAGGGACCGGCGAGGGTGATGGCTACGGGCGAATGGGGCGGCGGCGGCTCATAAAAAGCTAAAGAGATTTTGTGTCTGTGATCGTTCTTCCATCGTAGAAGAAATATCACGAGAAGTGACGGCGGGATAAGAAGCTCGTGTGGAATTAATATCGCGCTTTATTTCCACGCCGAGACGACAGCCTCCAGGTCCATTGAATATGAACGGCACGGATATTCTCTGGCTCGTTACGAACGTTCTGCGCGTTCAGGGATCTACGACGTACCGTGAATTCGTGAAATTTACTTGTCAAAATAAGCTCCATTTCAGCCGACAGTGCTCCGACGAATCGCGAGCCGGACGCATTCCACTGATAAAGAAGGCTAGTTGTGTAGGATGAACGAAGTTGATGCTGCTTTTAAATTGCGTTCTATTTGTGAGAGACGTTTGTCCAGGAAATATGGCGGCAGCCTGGTATGGAGACGAGGCGACTCAAGAAACATTTCGTATTCCAAATATCAGGAAAATGTAGAAAAATTATGGTAATTTGTATCACGAGAATGTCGACGCAAAAGGGTTGGAAAATAAATTAGTAACATATGAGTGGTATGTATCTGAAAGAAATTTGAAATTACTGTTCCGCTTGTTTTCCTTGAATTTTTATGGCAAATGTAATAAATTCTCAATCGAAGAATCTTTTAATTTAAACAATATCCCAGAATTAATTCTACTATATGGAGAAACTAGTCATAGTACCTATTTCTAAAAGTTACCTAAATTATTACACCATTCGCAAAGTGAACACGCCCCCATGTTTCAATTGCTCGAAAGTGGGTGTTAATTGAAAGAATTTGTCTCTTCAGCGGTAAAAGGAGTATCGCGAGTGCAGCCCAGCAGCTTCCTCTTCGCTCGAGCAACGCGGAATAGTGTTTCAGAAGTTCTCAGCGGCAAGTTTCCAGGACAGCTACTGAGAAGACGGAAGCGAGATAGCAAAAGAAGAAGAATAACAGGATAATTTACATTGTCAAATTTTCATTGTGTTTCCCCTCTGAATTATCTTGGCATCCTCCTTCACTTTGCTCAACTACTCGCCGCGTCACACCCTTTCCCGCCGTTTCTCCATTTTACATCCCCTTGGCAGTCTAGCCACAAAGAAAAACTTCTGCGGATTACCATCTCGTCGCGGTTCTTGTTAATATTTATTAGACGGGCCAGCGGTGGGCGGGCGACGGGGATCGACAGGGCCGCCTCGTGTTAGGGGTAACACGAAACTTTCGCACTTCAGCCCGCCGCATTTTCGATGAAAGTAATTACGGAGGGAAATAAACGATGGGAACAACGCCGACTTTCGCGTTGTAACGATCAATGAATATCTGCGTCATTCAAGTACTCCGTATTTTGGCGAGAAAATTTAAAAATTCTTTTATTTGTTTTATACTTTTTGCTTTAGCTATTTGTAGTGAAATCGTCGCTTTCATTCGTTATTTAGTAAAATTCTTGTATGACTTAGAGGTTAAAATGCTGTAAAAACTTCCTTTTATACAAATGTAAATACTTCTGTTGTTTTGGTACAGTATGTGTTCGAAATTTTTGAATAATATTCTGTCTTTTCGTTTACCTTATTTATTAGTTCACATTTTGTTTATCATTTCAACGATTCTAAACCTATTCATACAACGTTTCTTTTATATTTTAAGTATCTCTGTACACACCCACAAGTATGCCGTCTCTGTTTCTTATCCTCCTCGTTTGAATCCCAATTAGTCCGGTTCCATCAATAATATTTAACTTTTTGCGATGCAATGAAAAATGTGAAATGTAGAATAATTTGTAAGTTAAGGGGAATTGACAGGCAGCTGTCAATATTTCATATCAGTTTCTCTCTGGGAATGCAGTGCTCTGCTAATTATATTAATTGAAATTTTATCGCGTGACGATAAAGATTTAAACGCAAATTTTATCGATCTTGGAAACAGCTGATTTGAATGTAGATTTCAAACAGAGCACAAACTGTAGGCTCACTTCAACCCGTCGCATCTGCATTTGGTATTGGCGTTTCTATCAGTTATTTATCATGCATACGCTTATCATTCCTACGTTTAACGCGCCTGTTTTTGATGAGGTATCATCGCTACACGTACATATTTCCTATACTTTTTAAAGTTACTATTACTACCTTTACTACTAACGCAGAATTTTTTGCTTCATACTTTTTATCATTCCATTAACATTCGTAAAAATTGTAATTTTTTAATTAAAATTGCAGAAATACTATATAGATATTAATTTACATATGAAGCTGTTATATACAAACTGAATTGTTCATTACTTAGAATGAAACATATACTTAATTAAACGTTAATTTTTGCATCGTGTTTGTTATAATATTTTAATTGGTCAAAAATCTCAATAGTGTTGTCGAGGTCAGAAAAAACTTAATAAGGATGAAATTTGTAATAAAATAAATTCATTCCAAACACGGTCGGCTATTATAATTGATAGATCTAAAGTGGCAAATAAATACTCAAAATTCCCAATGTACTGAGATTACAATGTTTAATTCCACTCACTTAACTGCTTGTTGGATTAAATGCTCATTTCTAGATAATTACATTACATTTAAATTGGCGCTTTGAGGGCTTAATAAATTCATATGTGTGTCGAAAATGTTGAACGAGGGTAAATGATTGGTAAAGTTATATAAACAAACAGAAGCATAATGAACTTTGTTTAAAGAGTCTGTAATCTGCATTTAACATTAATTCTTACAGAACATTTAATTAACTGCCTCTAACAGACAAGTACGTGAATTTAAGATACTAATATGAAATAAAGTAACTCAGAAAATATCCTGTGTCATTTTTACACACTGTTTTATTTGTACCAAGACCTCGGGCAAATTAAAAAACCTTATTCTTCCAATTAAAACTGAACAGGTATAACTAACAGAGATGTATTCGTAAGGATGAAAAATATCCAGTAATATCCTCACTCTCTTACTTAAAATATCACATTACAGCTCTCATTTCTCTTACTTGTTTCAAACTAAAATTTTTATCTTGTAACTGCTGCGACAATATCCTCTCTAGGTACTTATTACACAGTTCGAAAACATATGGACTTGCAACATGGACTCGCTGATCAGCACACGCCGACTGCACTTTTTTGTGTTAAAATCGTAGAATTTTTGGTAGAACTAAGATAGAGGGATGAATCCTTTTGGAGGATAAAGCTAAGATGTTTCAGAATAAGGGGAAAATGTTGAAAAAATATGCCAAACAAGTTTTGACCTTGAAAAACTATGTCAAATTTGACATTTTCAAAGAAAATTACGGTTTTTCTGCTCTAATATGTGGTTGAAGTTTTTCCTTAACTTATTATACCTACATCAGTTCCCATAGATTTTGACGCGCTGAAATCAAATCTGATCGCAGAAATTTTCTAGCCCTTCAGAATTATTTGACATAGATTTTTAATATTAAAACTTGTTTGGCATGCTGTCGAATAAAATTCTCGTCGAATAAAAAAATTAACTTTAGTCGTCGAGTAATTTAACCTTAAAGTAACGTTTTATTCGATCCGTAATTTAAATAATTCTTTATTTAGTGAATACCCAACTCTGCCAGGCACCGACTACTTCCACTAAAGAAACTGCACCCGAGTCATTGCATACCATCCACGCTACACCATTCGCCTCCCCCAGCCATTCCGCATCATTAACGAAAAGGAATGCGCGACATTTCACCAAAACAGCGCATCCGTGCCTCCCCTTTCCTCCGAAACGCCATTCCCCCCGAGTCGCTGTTCCGTGTCCAGCAAACTTCGAACTTCTTAACGTTCTAATCACGCCGCGCGTAATTGCCGTGTCCTGCGGTGCACGCGCACGGCGTCATCCAGTGGAAGCGCAGAACGTGGCTGTCGAGTATCGCCCCGCACACGGTGGGGCACGTAGACGACGGGGGAGCGGTCCCGTCGGTACCGATCTACCGCAATCCCATTCCGGGATGGCGCAGCGGGGTGTCCAACGGTGGTCGTCGGCTCGGTTTGCATTTCACAGCAGATATACGGTTATCTTGTACACGTCCGTGACAAAGCCCGTACGTTCCGGTTTAAGCGCTATCTCGCCCCCGTGCCCTGGCGAACGTCCCACCAATCTGCGTCCGTATTAATTACGGCACTCATTAAGATATCCGGTAATTCGCGGCGAGGCTGAACACGTTTGTAGCCGCACGGCCATGGCAACCGAGCCATCAGCAACGACAGCGAGCGACGGCGTAGAAGAGAGGGAAGGGGGTTGGAGCGTTGTTTGGGGAGGGTGGCCCACGCAAGAGCTGCTCCCGAATGCGCACGTAGAAACCGGTGTCTGCTATTCATTTAGCGGAACCGTGATTTTCCTTAATTAATTGATAGATTGTCGGGCGAGATAGGGCAGAGCACAATCGCGTTCGCCGCGACGCGCCTCCGATTCGCGGCCGTAACACAGAACTGGCGGGCAGGGGCTGGGGGGCTCCTACGATTCGGGCGAGCAAATGGAAAATCGGGGGTGGCGGTGTGGTAGGTGGGGGGCGAATGAATGCGGTACGCGTCGCAAATTACCGTGTGTGATCGTCTCCGGAATAATTAAATTTGACGCGAACGCCTGCGATGCCGTGTCACGACGGGAAACCGCGCTGCGAGGGGTCGCGTCAGGTCGAAACGCTCGACCATTCCGCGAAACACGGCCGCGAAGCCAATGATTCCGCGTTGCTTCGCGTTAACCTTGAGGATCGCTCTGCAGAGAGGAAAGATAACGAAGACAGTGATAACTATTAAATTCAGCCGTGCTTGTCTGGGAATTCAGGGGAATGGGTACACTGGTGTGTCGCTTTTCATTCCTGCGTGATATTCTGCGCGGAGTTTGCAATGTGAATTGTGCATTTTTTTGTGCAATTGTTTATTTGACAATGCCAATATGTTACAATATAGAACAACAATAAATGAATACTCCAGAAATACACAGAAGAGTTTCAGTACCTTGTTTAGCGCTCTATTGACCTATTCATTGTTAGAAATGGATGTTTCCATTGCACCTATTTGAATAACATATTGTATTCTCAGAAACTTAATCACTTTTAAAGAATTTTGTACAAGTTCAGGAAAAATATTGGTTGCTATTTTATACGGCTAAATAAAGTGAACTATTTGAACTGCGGAGTAAAAAGAAAAATCGTCCTTTTTAGTCTAGGAACTTATCTTTTCCCTTTTGTGAGAACAAAGGAAATCTTAAGGACTACATTTGAGGAAGTGAAAGCAAAGAGGGGCTACCCCACATTGAAAAAAATTAATTTTTTTTAATGTAATTAGTAGAGTCTATTGGAATACATTATTGCTACTAACTCCATTTCGCAAAAAAATGGTGTTTGTCTGTTTTTACCCGACTGCGGCACGGCAAGGAGGGTATGTATTGTGTTTATCATTCTATGTATGTACTTGCCTTTAAAATTGTCTTGATTGTTCTCAATTTCTTTACTTGAGCATAAATTCTGAAATAAGTATTATTATACAAGGACATTCCATTTTAATACAGACGTCTTTTTATTTAGTGGTGGGGAGAGAAGAAGGGATCGCATACTTCCCCGCCCTCCATGAAGCATGGGGATGGTGGAACGAAAATGTTCCGGTTAAAAGATTCACTTTATCTCGTTCTGTTCCACAGCTTCTTATTCACTGTATGCTGGAGAGAAAGAGGTAAGATGGACTTCGAGTATGCAAGGAAATTATGACACAGGGGTCGTAAAAATGACACGGAGACATTTGTTTGCATTATAGGAATATTTATAAACCTGATGTTATTATACTACTTCCAGGTGTAGAATTGTGGAGAGAGTATTTTGTTTACACAATTTACAAAAGAGTAGAATATGAACTTCGTATAAACATTGAAATGACGCAAATTTATTTTCAAGGAGTTCTGCTATCCCTGTCCATTATGATTATACCCCGCACTTAAAATTTATCTTAGGGACAATTATTATTAAATGCACTGTTGGAAGAGTCGTAAAATTTTGGACGCCAGGGTATATAGTAATTTAATTTTATCAAGGAATTAGTTCAATCAGGAGCTACGAATCTTTCTACTCAAGCAGAAGTATCTACTAAATTTTTGCGCGTTGACTATCGTGCTGCTTCGAAATGTGAAGCCTGTGTGGTCGATGATGGAAGAACGACGCTAATAAGCAACCAACGGTCAATATGGCGTACCGTATTCATAGGAGGTGGGGGAGATATAATCTCGACGATAACTAGTGACTCGCATTCGAGTCACGAAAGCGTCGCGAACTTGTGAAACGACATGCCTACGAGCATGCAGTGTCTACTAGTTCTCCTACCGAGAAATATTCGTCATTATTTTGTCGAATCCTCTGATTTCAAAACGCAGGTACGGGGCATCACAGTTACATCACAATGCTAATGAATTAATAATGAGATACATATGAACAAATCTTGCGGAACAAATATTGCGGAATATAGAAAATGCATCGGCGAAATGAGGTACTGATATGTTCTGAATACACCAAAGTACGTACCAAATTAATACTACTACTACTAATAATAATAATAACAATAATAATAATGATAATAATATTTTCATAAAATTGTACAAGTCTTCTGAAGTCGAATAACAGCTATGACACTTTAGAAACAAAGATTTCAGATATTAATCTTATATGAAATTAATGCAAAAATTTGGTATATTTTTAAACTGCTTCCCAATTTGTATAGGTTTTGTTGGGAAATAATGAATTTTATTAAGTAATGCACTTACAGAATGTAACACATAAGTTGCAGTTACTCTGATCACTGATGTACTACTACGTCCGTCTGACCATAGACGCAGCCACACTCCTTGGAGACGTTGCTTCTTTCTCGTACCTTACTCGTACGGATCAGTCATTTTGATGTCTTCCTATATTTCGATACATGTGACGTTTCGTACGCGAATTATTTTGAAGATTATTTTAAGCACCAACTGCTTGCATTTACAAAAGCTTGATAGACATATGCTAATTAACCAGCAATTCCATCTAAGATTTTGAAGTTGTAACACTATTTATTTCTTTTATTTTTTTTCGTCTTTATTTCGCCAATTTTAATAGATATGACGGTGAAAAGACGAGGCCCATCTGAAGCTGCTATTAAGTCTACCCTCTGTATAAGTGTCAAAGCATGACATTAGAATAAAGAAATTGAGAAAAAAACTACAACTAAAACTGAAACTAAGTCGTGAATGACTTTGCGGAGGTGGTAAAAGTATAGGAAGTGAGAGTAGCAAAATAAATTCATCTATGAATTTTTCTATGAATTTACACAGTTAAGTTTGAAGTTCTTTCATCCATTGAAATACTCTGAATAGATATATTATTGATCGATGAAAAGTGATAGTACGTCCTGAAGTGTGCGATTTTCAGGAACACCGTTGTACATAATTCCACAATCGACATTAATTGCAATTTACAAAGGTACTTAGCTTTCAATATTAATAACTCATCGTTGGAAAACAATTTATAACAATAATCCGGCCATTACATATTTTTGTTGCGTCAAAACCAGAAATTACGGAAACGCGCCTTACGCACGGTCCTATAAATTTCGGGCAATGCAATTTTCTAAAAGCCATTGATCAAGGTCTAGTGTAATACGTGGATGAGTGGTGACTGTATTAACAAAGTGGAGTACAAAATATGGGAAAATGGAGGGATCCACGTACGCGTACATAAATCACGTACATAGTCGTTGACTCGAAATAATTGATTACTTCCGGGCGAGGCATTTTGGTAATGAAATCGACGGACCTCACACGTTCGTGGCGAAAGATGGGTGTGCTAACGAGGTTAGAAAGTCAGTTCCGGTCTGTAGACGGAAGAGAGTATAACCAGCAACCCTTATCCTCGCGAGTTCGCATCCAAGGAAAACCATATTATAACTTCATCGTCCTTTCCGACGGATCTACTGAACACAGAAACCGTGCATGCTGTCCTTCACTCTAAGCTTCACCCACGTCTCACACGAATATGTTTCATTTTATTAGTAATATATTCTATCGTGCTTGTAATGGAATACATAAGCCATTCCAGAAATGTAGGTACAAAAATTGAAGAAAATAAAAAATGTCAAAGTAAACGTAGATGTATAAAATAAATTTCATTTGTAACGTTACTACTTGCATGTAACATAAGCATAAAAAGCCATTTTAAATTAACACAAGTACTAAGACAGTAGCAATAAAAATTATTATTACTATTACTGTTATTATTATTATTAATAATATATCGAAATCGGTGTTTAATGGTATAAATCTACATCCATATAGCACCTTTAACTTCTTATAATGGGTAAATTCACCCGTTGAAGTATTAAAATGCATTTATGAATCACTCTGCATAGTAATGGAGACAAAAATTAAAAGAATTATTTAAGAAACATATACAGTGTGCGTCCAAGTTCTATTTATTTATAATGAAAAATGAATCTAGCTTGATGTTTCAGACGTCATTAGTTTTCAATATTGTAATTTATTTTCTACTCTTGTTAACTTGTTTTCATATTGGGAGATATTTTTCGTACTCATTGTCTCGGTACACTATGTTCATCCTTGACCCCACACGTACGAGTACATTTCGAGTCCTTTACAGCTCGTAGAAGAGAGCATGCTTGAATTCACAATAGTCAGAAACTGCGTTGCGAATTTGCGACGTGCTAATGTTAATTCCTGTCGGTTTTAAACTGGAATTACACGGGCTGACCACATTCGGACCTTCTTCTCGCTAATGCATTAACCCTTTTTCCCCGTGCATGCTTTAGGACAGATCCCACATGTTCAAGGCTTAATCTACATGGGGAAGGTGTGAAACTATTATACTTAAACTGAATCCACGATAAGCAAAGCGCGATGGATAATTCACATTTCTACTTTGGTAAAATCTGTGTAATGCAACTGTAATGGAATTTTGAAATAAATTATTCTACACACTGCGTGAGCAACTTTCCTGAATTATAGAAAAGTTGTTCCAACAAAATGGATATTTTTAATTTAAATGATATAAAAAAAAGATTATTCTCCGTTTGCAAGAATTATTAAAACTTAGATTGTATAATTTGCTGTAGGGTATAAAAAATATAATGTACCAAATATACTTGTGTTTAATTGAAACTCGAAATGAATTTTATTTCACTTCCCATGGATTATGGAAATTCTAAAGTTTAATAGATTCCTACAGGCAAACAAAATTATATGTACAATTATCATTCCGATGAAATAACTTACGCAGCTACGTTTATTTACAAATTTGCAGTAAATTTCCATTCGTTCCAAAGTGAAACTATTTTTTAATGAAAACAGTTTCCACACAGGAACTGAAATTTACTCACATTATTCTACAATTTTTTCAACGAGTCTATAGTTTCCAAATATACGTGAATTCTATGCTAATTACTTATAAAATCACTGGCGCATTCTCTACAACGTTTCGCCCACCAAAATCGGTGAGTTCGGATCACTTCGAAGGCTTGGGGCAGCAAAGTTACATTCTCATCCGACGCTCGGGCACTGATTATCTCCCCCGTTCACCGGCAACTTCTTAATAATTAAATTCCTCGAATCACGTCGCCGACAAGGCCGTACACCGCGCGGCATTGTGTCTGCCCGCGCGCGTTGTTTAATCCCGAGTAACCATAACGCCGGCGAAGTTGCCGCGTTAAGTTCACAGGCAACAATAACAAAGACTGTCAGTCTTTATATCCCCCCTCAACACTTTGTAATAATTTCCACGGGATTATTCGGCCGTACTTTGTTCTAAACCCTGTCAAAGTCCGCGCGCTCATCCGAGTGATGGTTACTAGGATACGCGACACCCACCGCCCTCCCAACCCCCACAGCGTTTCCCGTTTTACTCTTCTCCCGGCCGCGCTCCTACCCCCGTCATCCGCCACATCGTGCGCTGATGTATGATTTAATGCTGGTTTCGAGAGTAGACCGAGGAGAGCGTGGAGCGAGTAAACTGGCAACAGAGTAAAGGAGCGGCGGGAGGCACGGGGACGGTCGGGACGGTATAAGGGTTTGCACGGTGTAGTGTTGCAGTGAGCTCATTAATTTACTAGCAAGCGGCAAAGGGTGGCTTAACAAGGTGCTAGGTTCCATTTTATTAGGTAAAATTGAAGACACATCGGAGAATGCGCTTCCCGAACGTGAAAGGCCTATGGATCCCTTCGAATCCCAACATTTTCAGGGGACACTGCGTCGCGGGTCTACGAAGACTTGATTCTTGTACCCTCGGGAAGAGACACGGGAGTGTGGAGTTTATATTCTTGAGGCCCCATAAAAGATGGCGATAGTGTGACACGTGTGGTCAAAATGTGGTAATACACTCATGTGACATGTTTTTCTTTTTGAAGAAATGTGTAGGGTTAAATGTGATCGTTTTGACGTATGTAAAGACTTCACCGTACTTAAGTAAAGTATTGTTCATTTAATACTCCTGCAATTATTTGCGATGCTTGCTACAAAATTATATGGGGGTTAATTGATAAGTCTGCCGTGTTAATTCGAAATGGCGTATCTGCAACTTTCGCTTAAATTGGGTTATTGCTGTCAGGTAGCAGAAAAATAGTTTATCTATGTGTAGGTATATTAAATAAGAAAGCCATATCTGTATTAAAACTGAAGTATAATAGCTTATATTTCGGATGTATTTGAAATCGATACCTGATTTCGAAATGGTGTAAATGTATGTATCTTCAAAATTACAGGTTTATTTTTCCAAAAAGGAGGACTATTCCTGTGAATCACAACGCAAGGCTTCGTTGCAGTTAGCAAACGACGAAAACGATGAGGAGCCACAAATTTACAGTTGTTGCACACCTTACGTACAGTCCAGATTTGGCACTCATGGACTTTTGGTTGCTTTCGAAATTGAAAGAGGCGTTCAAAGGTCAACATTTCTCATCTGATGCTGAAGTTGAAGTCGCTGTGCCATGCTTTGCTTCAAAAGCAAAGCAGAAACTTTCTCCATGGACGGAATAGCGAAGTGGATAGAACGTTTGACTATATTGAAAAGTAAACTTGCAGTTTTCAACTGAAATAAATTTAGTTCATCATCATACCAGTTTCATTAAGGGTACCCACCCATAAGATATGTCCAAAACAGGATCTCCTCTGCGAAGTCAAAGTTATTTAGACAAGGACAAGTAATTCACCCAGGGAGGAGTCTTAGAGCATTGCACCTATGTAACCGCGGTCAGTGACGTCTCACAAAATGGCAGGCACCGAGGGTCGCAGCGCTGGGAAGGGAAAAAAACAATAGGAAAAGAAGAAAAATAATTAATGTGGGTGTCTCATGTGCGCTCGCTTGGCTCCTCTCTTTCTTCTTCCCTTTTGTCCCCCTTCCCAGGAAAGAGAAGGGTGGGACGAGTACCAGATAAAAAGATAACGAGTCTCCGGGAGGCTTCGCAGGCCAGGCTCGACAAAGGTGCCCGGTGACGTTACGTTTCAAGGTACGTTTTAGCTATCCGTGCATGCATTGCCCACCGTGGCTGCGCAAACACAGTTTCAAAACGCGCTTCCTTGTGAATGTAAACGTCTAGGAGAGGCGCATAATGACGTTTCTCGTTTTTCTTTCGACAATGCTTCCCTAAGTGTGAATTCGAAATGAATTCACTAAAACCCGCCGTTATCAAAGACCCTGTCTACCCCCTGTGTAGTGTATTTTGTCGTTTAAATTGTCGCGTGGACCCGCGCATCGCGTTGCACCTGTTAAACGTAACTTACGGAGATTCCTCTTTGAGGCGACGCGGGGATATAATTAAAACATGTCAACGAAATCCACGAAATTCAAGCTTAGGTAAACATCAGCCGCGAAACAGCGCATTGTGCTTTTTCTTTAACCATGGTGGCGTGCGTCAAACGTGGCTGTCAAAAGATTCCTTTTCTCGCCAGCACGAACTGTTTCAGCTATCCCGCGCTTTGTGAAATAAACTTTTACACTCAAGTGAGATTTGCTAGACTGTAAAAGAAGAAGCTTTTATGGTGGTTAATCGTCTCGATTGATATTTGTTAGAATGTGACGTTTGTGGTGAGTTTTATTTGGTATGAATGAATAGGAGCAAGGGGATTGGTAGCAGTCTCCAGTTGCTGTTCATAGCCGATGGTTTCTGGCTGACATAATAAGATTTCCGTATTTATCCTCGGCTTAGGAGGCTCCCAACCTTCGTCACGTTCCCGAGTCTATGGCAATTTCTTGGGAAACCTTCTATCTTACCTGACGTCTTCCATCGATTCCCCTCAGCCACTTTGCATTCCATTTATCACGATACAGGATATCATGATGTAGGATGGATACAGTAATAATACGACTTGAAAAAATTATAATACAGGGAGGTGATTCCAAAGGAACATCGGATGTGTAAAATAATTTTACAATTGATTAATGGTGGGACACTAACAGGGGAACATATCGAATCCGCTGACGCCAATTTTGATGAGATTCTGCAGATTTACAGAATAGTGAAAAATATTTGACATGTATTCTTTGTTATCGAAAATTGCCCATGTTGAAGGGGTGAAAAGAGCCCGTGCAGTTGGGGGTGGAAAACATATTTTTTTAAATTTTTTAAAAAAGTGAGCAGGGGCTGGATTCGTAGTTAAAAAACTCACACTTTGAAAAAAAATGTAATATTCCAGGAAATATCTTTTCGACCCTCAACTTTAGGGGCTGTTTTCACCCCTTCAACATGGACGATTTCCGATAACAAAAAATACGTGTCAAATATTTTTCACTATTCTGCAAATCTGCAGAGTCTGATCAAAA
This sequence comes from Andrena chrysosceles, assembly GCA_963855975.1. NCBI lineage: Eukaryota > Metazoa > Arthropoda > Insecta > Hymenoptera > Andrenidae > Andrena > Andrena chrysosceles. The sequence goes on along the minus strand of OY979767.1, from coordinate 106,275,795 downwards.
TCGGCGTGTGCGGATTGAATGTGTTCCCTTGTAACTCTAAGTATGAAAGAGAGGGAAGATTTGAAAACATTTTTCTGTGATTTGATGCTTGTTTTAATGTAATTACAAGTGGAACAGTAAGTAACGCATAAATCTCTGTTTGAGGAATAGATTCTTCAATAAATGAGTTATTTCAATACTTTTTTATTTGAATACTCCTTCAAATAATAAGGTTTTTATATAGGTACTATTTTTGTAAATAATGCTAAACCTGAAACTGGAAAATGAAATTATATTTCATCTACTTGAAATTATATTATATTTCATTTACTTAAAATTATGTTATATTTCATTTACTTAAAATTATGTTATATTTAATTTACCAGTTTCAAATCATAAAAAGAAAACTAAGGCTTCAGTAGAGTAAATTTACTGAATCGCGTTAAACTACAGTTTCTAATAGAATTTGGCGATTATCTTATACAGCTGTCAAATGCAAACTAATCAGCTTTCGTGAAAATCATGCTGTCAAGCGCAGATGCACATCACAGGATGTACGCTTAAGATCATCTTCTAAACTGTCACATTTCAGAGTTCAAGATGCGGCCGTAATTACCAATTAATTATATCAGACTACAAATAATCCCCTTTTATCAGCTTGTAAAATAACGCGTTGCCTCATTAAGCTCCTCATCTGTAACTTATATGTACCTTGCCCACTGCCGGATTTAAGGAAAAAGGCCCAGGTAGCAAACGTTCTGAGGGGCCCATTTTTCTGAGAAATGAAGAGGTAGTTTACTGAAAACGGGCTAATGTAAGTAGTAAGCAGTATGGAGAAAAAATATAGTTTGGATAAAATCATCATTTTTTAGGATGGGGCTCTGAGGGGCCTCCTGAGCAGGAGGCTCTAAATACATGTTCATTAATATAAAAAATCTCAGCCAAAAGCAAACGCTTGTTTTAAATTTACGATAAACAAATTATCAGAAACGGCGATTCGCTAGTGTACACTACCCCAGAAATTCACCTAAAAAATAAATCCCCCCCAACTTTCCCCCAAACTTTGCGTAGCAATCCATCTTCCGTTCACCAAGAGATCCTTTCAAATTCGTGAGCATTAGCAGCGACAGTCTACTCGCCGTCGCTCTTCAATATTTTAAACAAAGCATTGCCAAGCATCGGCGACGCGGTTTACACAGCCCGCGACGATCATTTCAACGACGCGGGTTACAACGCACCCCCGTGCACCATCGACGAACGACATCGCAATTAGGGGCCCGCGGACAAAAAAAAATGTGTTCCTATCAGAAGCACGGCGCAACCATCCCCGGTAATAAACAAACGAGCCCTTTGTTAAAACACACGAGCGTACAGGACCATCGTGGAAGTGGCGAAAAATATAAAACGACGCGGTGGAGAGAGGCATCGTGTTTTTGGGCAATTAAACATTTCCATTTTCAATTTCTCGTTGGCGCTGAGCGTCGGGGCGCGGTCGGCGGTCAGCCTGTGGCTGACGATCGTTGATTCGTTTATCGCCAATCTCTCTGTTCCTCCAGCTACCCCCCTATCCCACCCCCTTTCCCGCTTTTCCCTCTCATACTCCTGTTACCACCGCTGCCCCCTCGCACCCTACCCTCCCACCCTTCGATCCCCAGCCCTCCCCCTTCCAGGCCTCTTTGTTGCTTCAATTTTTTTCGTGGTTTTCCATTTCGAGCAGCCTCGCTTCACCCCGGTCCATCGACAATCCCGCCATTCGAATCACCCTCGAGAATCGAACGGATACCAAGCAATTATTTAACGCTGCGTACTGTGGCTTCGGTTTGTCTCGTTGAAATACGCCAGAATCCCGCCTATCGGAACGCCCCTTACACGAGGTGACAGTTTCATCGATTATCCTATTATCATCGAGCCGATGAAAGCCAACTCTCTACTATACTGACGAAATAAATTTCAATTCCGGCCCAACTATTATCTGGTCATTGCAGGTTACCTGCTAACGATGCCTGAAAAAGTGTGATTCCGCACCGCTCGCTGTTCACGCGCGGCTCGCGACTGCCCGGGCGTTCCGGCGAGCGTCCGCGCGGATTTAAACGCTCCTTCGCGCGTTTTACGGCTTTTACTCGCCTCGCTGGCGAGGGCTATTACGCCGAGTCATGGGGAATTTCCGGTTTATCGGGCCGGATGTATCGTTGCCCTGTTTTATGCCTAGGGAGTACTTCGGTCTGGAAGATATTCGTTGTTGTAATTATGGTGTTTAATAAGTTCGTGTCGTTTTTGTTCCGTGAGTATTTGAAACCAGAAGAAATTGCCTGTTAGCTTCGTGCTCGCACCATTGTGAAGTCTGTAATTGTACTGTTGAAGATACTTTCTAGACAAGTATCTGTACTTAAACAAAGTTCGAATATGTTTTATACATAGTGACGTTGTTGTAAAATTGTCTACAATATTTACAAATTTGATATATCTCCTTTGTAGTTGCATATTACAAACGGAATTATTTAATAAATTAGTCAGTGAAATTATTATAGCACCCGCAGACCCTTCTAGCATAAAATGAAGAAACATAGAATAAAATGTTCTATTTTCACATTAGTTTTTATAACTTATTTAATGTTTGATAAATATATAGAATATTGAAAAAATATAGTCATAAAAATAGTCATAGATCGTGTCATGTTCAGGTTGATGTTAGCTTAGATACGAGTTAAAGGGACCGAAATGAAATTTAGTGCGCATACGTAGAAAATAATGAGGAACCTAAATATGCGTTTTATGCAGAAAGGTCTTGAGTGTAATGACATGCATCCATCAGTACAATTTTATCTATTTTACTACGTTTAAGCTTTCCTTATCTGCTTTCTCATTTTTGTACTGTAAATTTAAAACTATGCAGCGTCATGTTGATAAACACGATCATTTTCGACACCTTCTGTTACTCGAGCCTAATCGAGTTTGTACCGCGTCGCAAGCTGCTGGAAACATATGTGCCGTTTATGGAGAAGACTCTATTGCAGAGGGAACACCTTCAATGAAGATCGATTCGAGGCCTTTAATTCTGGGAGATCCTCGTCAAACAACGAGGATGCTCATCACAGACACTACTCTATCATCTAAAGGCAATGGCAAATTTTGAAAAAGACGTTTTTAATACTAAGAAACGCCCTAAAATTATTGTGGACTTTCCTACACCAGATTCTTTGCAACTTCTCAATTCTAATACCATAATGGAATTCATCTAGTGTCACGTCCGCGATGGAAAATGATTTTTCAGTTTCTCAATGCGTACCAGAGATTTTTCAATGCGTACGTATTCAGAGATTTTTGGTGATGTCAAGTTTTCAAATGTTTGCTTTGTGCGATATCAGAGATACAATATTACAATATTTTAATATCACATTCTCGATTTGATAATTTCGTTTCATTAATTTTTCTGTTAGAGGGTCTACTTGTTGCAGATAAACGTCTGTAGTGACAGCTTCATTGTGAGGTAGCAGCTTATAATGGATAATACGAAGATAATCCCATCAAAGGCGGAATAACAGCTTGCTTCCATGTGAAATTAACTTAGTATCTCTATGTAGCAATTTTCTTCGGTGGCAGCATTGTTTCTTTGGTACTACATTCGCGTTATAATCCCATTTCTCGTCTTTCATAAAAACTTCGTCCAAGAGAGATGGAACGGTACTGACACATTTTTCCTTGTTTCACTGGGATAAAGTTTGTCATATGATACTTATTTTTCTATTAGTATTTATGTAGGTACCTTATATTTATTGTTTGCTAACATTCCCAACGCTGCGAGAACGGCGAGTTATTATCGATTATACTGCACTTTATACCTTTGTTAAGTCTCGCAGAGTTACGCATGGATTATCTTCACGTGCTTCGTTCATTTTTCATTTTTTCCACGGCTGTCAAAGTGGGCTTTTCAAATTCATATCAGCAGAACAAAACCTTTCAAACCCAGTTCCTGCATTAGCCATGAGAAATTGCACCTTTCCCACACTACAATTTTTACTCTCTTTCACGAAGTACTGTCACCTAATTAAAATCCCAACAATGTACATGAAAAACACCTAGTATAATAATAACAATATAACAAATATTGTCTACAATCTTCCGCTACCTTTCACGAAACATAATTTACATCGCGACATCAAAGTGTCTTCATTAACAGCGCTGCAAACAGTATCTAGAAGGCCACATGAATAATGTCTTACAATCTAACATCGCATTCACAACTATTACTGCTGCCATAAAATTCAACACGACACGCTTCTACAAATACTTTCTCGTCACATCAATCATGAACGTTAAACGAAACAATTAAACGAAACTTATCAGCCAGCTTGTTTGTGATAATTAATAATCAAAGTAACGAAGGTAAACGATTACAGGCGGCAGCCATATTCATAGAGTAATTAATTAGGAGCTCCCTCATGAATGTTCGTTGCAACGTGTGATTATCTTAAACCTGGGGGATAGAAATCAGTTTCCAATTAGAGGGCTTCGATGGATTCATATGGTGCGCGCGCGTGTCGCATAATTGAAGGCCGGCGAGTCGAAGGATGGAACTAAATCTTTTTTTAATGAACGCCCGTCGCCAGCTTCCTCGGTGCCCAGTGATTTATCCGAGTTTAGCGCTCGCGAGGATAGTTTACTGGGCGTGCAACGAGCTATCTGAACGGGCCAGTTTCAACGAGAACGCGGTTGGTATTGTGTTAGGGCCACCTTGGGAGCAAGCAGGTGCTCCGCTCTGTCCCAAAGGAGATATCAGATCCTCGCAAACCAGGAAATATATCTCGTAGACAAAGGTTAGCTGTGTCGCGGAAAACTCGTAAACGGTTGAATCGCGTCCAGGAAAATACGACCGTTCTGATTGCTCGAGTGCAGCGGCTGAGATGCTCAATCATTCCTCATTTCCCACGTTATTCCGGGCTGTTACGCCCCTGAAACCCTTGATACTGCTTGCGTGCAATCGTCGTTCTACGGAAGTGTCAGGAATGATTAAAATGTTTCATTGTGCGTTCTCGCGTGGGGAGTAGGGAGCCCTGCTTTTTTTCCTCGCAACCCACGTGTGTCTGTACATTAATTGATTCATAGGGAAATCGTGGACAGTGGTGGATTTGCCTGAAATAATGGCGAAAAGTAAAAAAAATTTTTTGTTTTAGAAATCAGTAGGAAAAATGCAAACAGGAATTTTGTACAGACACAACAAGCGTGTGTGGACTAGGAATATTTATAAGTGAATTACACATTGCAATATTTACAGCATAATCTATACTATTATATAAAATTGAAGTTGCATACTTTGAAATGCGGTTTCTCAGTAAATATGAACTGTAGCCACAAGTGTGTTACATCACTTTGTTCGTCTTGACGAGAGGAAGGTTCTAACGTTTTTATTTTTTTAAATAATGATTTTTAAAAGGGGTGGTGAAAGGGGGTGAAATGTGTTTTCATGAAGTCCTCAATATCTCTTTGACCCGAAGCGAAGCGCGGGGGTATTTTGCTAGTTTCATATAAAAGTAATGGAAACTTCAACCATCATCTAAATCATTTTCTGACGTTACCAACAGTATGAATAATATTCACGTGAGTCGGTGGAAACGGGACACCCCATGCAGGAAATATGTTTGGAATTCTGTTGGAACTAGTTTAATGACTGTGCAACCATTCATCCCTTCCCCAAAGTTTCTCGCGATCGAGATGTATCGAGTAGGCCGTATGCAAATGCGCTGGTTGGAAATTCTCGGATTATTCATTGGAATGGTCAAAGACGCCGACTACACAGTAGATTTGTAAAGCAGATCACGCGATGCAAACGGGATGTATCCGTTAAACTAGCCCTCTTTGCTTCGCGGACTAGATAGCTGTACTCGTGTTTACAATAATAACGCGTCGCTGGTCCTAACCAGATACCGTATATATACATATATAAGCAACAAGCCAAAGCAATTACGCCGCGGTCCGAGTATCGTCGTTGTTATGCCAGATGCTCGTCGTACTCCATTACATTGATTAGTAACGAGAGCTACGTATCCTTCGTGGTTAACAGTGATCATTCATCTACCAATTTCGATGTAACTGATATGTCATGGACTAAACGTTTGATCAGCACGTACGATCAAGAATGCAATTCTCTTTTGGCCCCGTCCACCTGCATCTCTGCGGTAATTGTGAAATGAGATCCGCTGGAAACGGCTGCGATAGTGTTTCAAAATACATTCCACTCATTGAACACGGATTCGAATTGTAATGTAGATAGTTCTTTCTGAAGTTTGTCGAATAAGCACTCCAAAACATAAAATAATCAAATTCAATATTTTTCATATACCTATCCAGAGATTTAACGTAGAAGTTGTCAATGTATTTTTCTTAATTCAATCTTAAATTGAATTCTTTCATCCCCCATATTAACCTTCATCCGTCCCTCGTGTTAATTTGATACAGTTTTCCCGTAATAAGTTATACTGTTTTATTATTTCTAATACTTGTAAACAAGCAATATGTTCTGCACATCGTTTTATGTTATGCGAAAGTTGTGAAACATCTAAGATGTACATGTTATCTCTTCAATTTGAGTAAAAAAATATCGAAAAATAACTGTTTTCCTTGTCATTTCATCGATCTTATACCACTGTTTCAATTTGACACCGAACGACAGATTCAATTCGTGAAATGAGAAACGGATGAAGGTCAAAATGACGTCACCGAGACGTCAGGGATAATTTTGGTATTTTTCTTTTGATTTTTTTTAGTATGTTTTGTTCAACGACCTCGGAATTAAATTGTAAGGCAAGGAGTTAATACGAGTCAAATTTCACGCCACCCTACTTAATCAGACTTAACCAGACTAAATCAGACTTCTCTGCTCTCGAATACCAAAATAACGATCGAGAAAAATCATTTTGAAAGAGTTTTTATCACCACGATTATTCCAAATCATTTCCCCCTCGTTCTTAAATAATCCCATGCACACGCGCGTCACTTTTCATAAAGCCAAAAGCGTGATGCAAGTGCGTGTCACGGCACCCGATCGATTCCAGGCAACGCAATTCGCGCCCCGTCATTCCGGCATTTTACACGCACGGAGGCTAACTACGGATAATCTCTTACAATACGGGCGAATATTTTATTCACGTCAAACAGCCCGCGGAAAGAATGATCACGCTAGAGAAAGACGGTGTGGCGAGGGGGTTGAAGGGGCTGAATGTGGAGGGAGGGGTGGAAGGTGGTGAATTGCGAAGGAAGGAGCGAAACGAGGAGAGCACGGAAATCTCTGGACGTCGGACTGGCATCGTGTTGGCCGCGGAATTAAAAACCCCCGCAAGAAATATAGCCATTGCAAAAGCTCTCATTTGCAATCTACTCCCCGTGCCCTCGACCTCCTGCCGCAGCACTTTTCTCCGACAAGACGATAACAGGTGTATGTAACATGAAACACGACCACATAGGAAATAGCCACGAATATCTATTGTGCTTAAAGTGGTTGTGTTGGGTAACGGTTTGAATACGTGAATCTAGAAAACGGCTTAACATTTCGCGAAATTCTTAAGGGTTGCTGCCTTCCATTAAACGCACGTAACTGGAAAAAATGACTTTGTATTTGCTTTCTTGATGGCAAACTTTTAGGTATATAAAATTACTGAGATATATTATTTAAATGGTAAATGCAAATTTGAGTGTGTGTTAAATATGTATATACGTAGGTGTGTTCTGGAATACTGATTTACTTTTGCATGTAAAGTTTGTGAAGATTATTTGCTGAAGTTTTGACGCTGTTTGTTGCGTCGGAATTTCTTTTTAATTTTTCTACATCTTTGGAATAAATAGTTCTGAGAGAATACCAAAAATACAGTAATTGTAAGATTATCTACCGTTTTTAAAAGAATTCACTTCAGCTCGATATTCCTTAAAGATCGATCTCAATATAATAAAAGCTTAGAAACAATAAAATTCCATATCACATTAATCCTTTACCAACCAATCCTCCACATCTATTATCTCCAATATAACCCAGCATTAGTCTTTGAAACTTTTTTCTACCACAAACTCACCATCCACAGTCAAAATTAAACGCGACTGTAACACAGCACGCCAGATATGAAACAAACAGCAAATTAAGCTCCGCATTACACAGATACCACAAGCAGCACAACAAAACCAAAATTGCTGTTAATAGCTCGTGATAGTCCAATCAGATGACCGAGCAATAATTTCGTTAATTACTCGACAACGACGAACATCGATCCACATCTCATCTCTCCTGTAGACCTGTCTGGCCTATTTAATAAAACCTCCGATCTCCCTACTTGCCGTACACACACGCGCGTCTTATGAAAATGTAGCGAGAGAAAAGAAGGCGAGACGTACATCGATGAACGACGCCTGCGAAGATCAAAGACGGCGCCGATACGCGGGCGAGGAAGGCAAGTGTCATGATTCAAAGTCCAGAAAGGTGCTCGACACGCACGAATACCTTCAGCGCGATCCTTATTTTCCTTCCTGCCCGTGCACCGTGTGTTTTCTCCTGTCCGTTCACGTCTCACCTGAGATCCAGCTGCCCGTGAAAGGGGGTTTCGGATCAGGCAACGCCTCTGAACGAGGGTCTGCATGTTGTTGCAGAGAGAGATCGTGTATCGCTAGAGGAGGTGGCGGGCGGCGAGGGTTAGTCGGTGGCGGAGGAGAGGTCGAGGAGTAGATGGTGGAGTGTTAGAGAGAGAGAGAGAGAGAGTGAGAGGGGGGAGGGGGAGGTTGAACGGTACCACGGGGGTGGGGGGTTAACGACCCCGATAGTCGCGATAGGACGTGCGTGAGCCCTCGCACGACTGATTACGAGTGAGCGACCCTTTGACGATCACGATCGACCGACCTGACGCACGAGAAAGAGAGACAGTGGGACAACGCTGGCAGGATGGAAAAGGAGAGCGACGCGGGCCGCACACATGTGATCGATCCGAGCGTGAGCGTCGAAGAGAGCATCGCCTTAGGGGCTCTCCAGAGTGAAGGGGTTGGTTACACTGATGCGGTGTACGCGGCTACTATCGTGTATCAGCCTAGATAAATGACCGGATGTACTTCGAGGCGCATACGCTGGGGAAGACGTCGCGTTAACGTTTTCGCTGCGCAACCGGCAGGATATTGCGCCGGATGACTTTCAATTGTGACCACCAGCGACTGATTTATGCGCGAATTTCGGCTCGGTTTGGTCGACGCGGATGCAATGCTTGAGAAACGCAGATATTAGGTGGCTTGATTTTAAACGTTTGAATAATTTTGTGCGATATGCTGCATTTCTGTTTTTACTTGAAAGCTTCTGGGAAGTACCATCGCTACTATTTTGGGTTTTCTTTTCAGGGGCACACAAGAGCGATGTTTGTATTCAGTTACCGTAATTCATAGAATATTTTGATTTACTCCTTCGTTGGAAATGCCGAGACTCGATCGCGTGAGATTTCTTGGACAGAATCACGCTCTGTGGAAAATAAATCGTCAAGCAAGGGGATAACGTCATCTATATTTTTAAACGATTTTTTCCATTTTGATGTTATGCTTCTGTACTGGATTTAACACTGTTTCGGATTGGTGCAGGATATTAGCGTTGTAGAAATCTATTAATGTTTTATTTCAGACAGCAATAGTACCATGATTGGTGGTGAAGTCATCGACAAGGTTCAGACCAAAGTTGATGACTCTTTCGTAATTCAGCTAGTCCTTATTGTCGCTTCACGCGGGTATACTTGAGAAATAATTGATTATATAATTACTAAACATCGTTTTGCTTCAAGTATGAATTTTTAACGAATAGTTTTGTAATTCCTAATTCAAAAGATTGTCTATGCTTATATTCTATACACTATTTCTGTGTAAGAATTTTGAATTAAGTTATTTATATATTAATTAATTTGTTGGTTAATTTATACAGGCTTCTATTAATCACTTGACTGCCACTTATTGCGTGAGTGATAAGTAACCTGATGCGTAAGGAGTTATGAGACGGAACGCAGCATCGGCAGACGCATAAACCATTGACTTACACTACTGGCAGACGATCTACGACTGCTATTACCTGTAACCTGATTTCGCGGCAAGTGGCAACACAATTGCAATAGTGTATACATAGTTTCTTACGATGTACAAGTAAATTGCTGTATAAATACATTTCTAATTGAAATGTAATTGTTTCTTAACAAACTAATTTGTTAAAATATTACTTTCTCAATATCCTTTTGCTAATTAATGAAAATGTGTAATACAGTGCACAATAATTGAAGAGTTCTTGTAGAAAACACAGTAAGTGCCACTATTAAAAAAAATTTATTGGAAAATATTCTACGTTCCAGTGGTAATGTCATAGTATAGAATTTGAACATTCCGATCTCTCCCGAACACCCCTTATTTGCCATATCCATCTATTCCCCAAAATAACAATTTACTCGAGAACACAGAGACCACAGCATAATGCAGACAATGGAACGTCGAACATCGACGATAAAACGAAAACTGCCTCTCGTGAACCCCCCGATTCAACTCCGATCCCATTTTTTCCTTCGTATCACATAATCCCCGAGTTCAAGGTGAACGTACCGGGGAATAGTACGGTCGGCGGTAACCGGACCTAATCAGGATACACAGAATCGTTCGCGAAGTTATGCGAGATATAGTCATTTGTGGACCCTTGAATTCGTATTTATGTTTGTACCCGCCGTTTGGCAGCGGCGGTGGCAGCGACGGTGGTGAGAGTCTCGTGGAATTGAAATGCAAATAGTGGGATCCGGGATGCAAATTCCGGTTGCACGGGGTAACGCCAGCCAGCCATCCAGAACGAATGAGCGAACGAACGAACGAAACACGGCCCAGGGCAGGCACGGATCAGTTCAGAACGGAACCAAAAGGAATGGAACTGAGTGGACTGCGGATAAAACGGGAGAGAGAAAGAGAGCGCGATGGTGGGCAGGGGGTGGGAAGGGGGTGAGCGATGAGTGGGGCTGAGAAAGAAAGACAAAAAATTGATTGCAATTCGGCGCCACTCTCGGCTTGCTCGAGATAAAAGTAATGCGTTTCGTGCATAACGAGTCCCTCCGCTTCCACCGAACCCTCTTATCCTCGCGTGTTGCCCGCGTTCTCTGCGCCCCGTGCCGAACCCCCCGCCGCGCTTTATGCCGCCTTATTTCGTACTGCCACTTTGTTTCCAACTTCCAGCGGTGCTTTATGAACTGCGTTTTCGATGAGTAACTTCGATCGTTCGGGATCCAACTGAATATGCAGATGAGCTCGCCGGTGATCAAACGAGGAAAGTAGATACGGTCTGTGAGGTACATATTATTAATAGGGGAGATCGGGGCACAATTTGGATGTTGCTTGAAATTGGAACATATTTTTTTTTCTATGCAGGAAAAATAATTTTTGTTTTATAGACAGTTAAACTTTAACTAAACTTTAACTAAATGAATTTTGTGGTGTGGTAAATATTAGTGTACAATTTCGGTTCGATCAAACAATTCTAATCCCTGCCTCAAGACGCTCAAAGTTTCAAACGAAACTGCACTATTGCGAACAGCTGTTTTTTTTTTAATGTGCAACCCTGTATATAAGCAAATATGTGATGGAACTGAAGTTGGGATATCGATTATCGATATCTTATCCATAACTTATTGATACTTAGCAATATATCGATAATATCGTTATGATATCGTTAAGTGGTGAAAGAACGAAGGTGGTACAAGTTTTCCATTTCTCCAGTCTTTGGACTATGGCGGTAAAATATTTATGCATTCCCGGAACCTCTGTTCCACATGAACGATTATTTTCTAAACGTGAACAAAAAAAGAAAAATAAATGAAAAAAATTAATAATAGGTATATCATAACTTTAAGGTTCTTGAGGCAGGGTTCCGACCAAACCGATTGTGCCGAAATTTTGCATACTTCCTTAGCACCCCAAAATGAATAAAATTAGCGGGCGTCCTAACATTTTATCGCACTTTCAATTGTAATGGACACCCTAAAGGGAGGGGAGGGGATAGAACTTTATCAGTAGCAGATGGAACGTGTACTAGGTAATGACATTAGCCAGATCCTTTATTTGGGCCTCTTCACTCCCTTCACTTGTACGGGATAGGATCGATACTTCGTAATTATATTAAGCAGAATGTCAGTGGCAGCGACTGGTCCGTACCGCGGCTTATTTCGCGATAGAAGTATTCACTGCATAGCGATGGACGACAATCGGACGGTTAACAGGAAGTAATTGGACATTCGTAGTTACCGGCAAGCGAAGCACATCTGTAATTCGTTGGATGAGTACAGGTCGGTTGTCACTAGGTAGCCAGATTCTGTTTCGCATACCTACCGACTGCCATACGCCATGCATATCAATTTTCTGTCACTTTTCCACTTACAGTGTTGATTCGATTAACAATCGCGCAAGTAGGCATTTGAACTTACACCCGTCACTGGAAAGTTCGTGAATGCGTAATCATACCCCCGAGATTGCCCGGTGATATACATTTTCTGACGCTAATTGATGGTATTTCTCTGGCAAATTGAATTGTGATACGTATTCCCGGCTATACACGTGTATATTCATCGGGAAATTGTATCGTACGAGTAACGCGTTTGCCCCGCAAGTTTCGGGTAGATAGAGTGCATTCAGTGGAACACATACAGTGTAATAGGATAAACTGCACTGATGCCGGCACTGCACTGATCATTGGCAATCCTGATTAAAAAGCCAGAGATTACGAAGTACGAGCTTAGAAAGTACATTTTTACAATTTCTTAGTTTTCTTTCACTGCAACACTGCAAATTCCAGTAGTTGACCCCATCTTTTGAAGTTTGAGGGTGGATAAAACCTTATCAATGGGGTTTAATAGTGAATGAAATAGTCTGTTTAAACATCGTTTTTAACAATTTTTTTTCAATATAACATCATGTCCAGTTTTATTTTTCATTGAATATTCATAAATTAAATGGCTTAGAGGTACTCAAGATGTTTTATTTTAATGAGAAATCCATAATCATCGACAACAACTGAAAATTAAGACCATATAAAAACGTTTATAAAAAAATATAGACATTCCAATGGGGGTTTCCGCTTAGGGTGCCAATCATTTTACTGTTCACCCTATTCCTATTTGCGAGCATCGAAACATTCCTCCTAACTATAGAGAGCTATCACAAATCGAATACATCCTAAGAGTCAAGATAGCTTGTTTTAATGGCACTTTGGCATTCTCCTTACAAACTCTCTGTCCAAGCATATCCCAAAGTGCACGCTGCACAGTCGCGACAATTACACTATCTCTATTCACAAAAGCGATGGGACCAGTTCGGAAGCTCGCATTCGAAAACACTTCCTGTCTGTCTTTCACACCGTCCTCGAGCAGAGTCAACAGAGCTGCCGCTGCATTCGCAGCAGCGAGACCACAGATTTTTGAACTCCATTGATCAGCCACTTTATAACACTAATTACGTTCAACCAGCATGTTTTATCGGGTCGGAGTGGGCGGGCAGAAAAGGTAAAGGCTGTCAACCGAGGCGTACCGATACCCGCGGATAAAGAGGGCGGAGGGTCCGAGGGGGACATCGATTACGGTGAAATTAACATTTAAAAGCGGGAAATTTGCAAGTGCCAAGAAGGCCAGCGTTGTACTAACTGTGGACTGTACGCGGACTGTAACTGTGCCGCCGTACATAATGCAACCCGAGCGTACATACAAGCGAGCTCTCGTTACCAAGCACATGAGCAATCCCTGCGGGAGGAACGGAAAGGGAGAGAGAGAGAAGCGGAGAATAAAAGGGGGAAAGAAATGTTGAGCATAGCAGGAGCAACGTTAAGGAGAAAGAGTGAAGACGAGGGCGACGGAGAAGGACAGAGGGCCACCCTTGCTGCTAAATGTAAATGTCCGGCATTTGTTACTTCGCCTGTATGACCCGCTGTTTGTTTGTATCCGCGGTACGAGCGCGGCGAGGCGAGGGAATGGGGGCAGGGACGAAGCAGGAACAGGCGAAGGAGAAAATGATGGAGGTGGAGGACGAGCAGACACTAGCAACAGCGGCGGCGTAGCTGTGTTCGGTGTGTTTTCTGCTTTCTTCCTTCCTTTTTGTTCTCGCTTTTGGTATCTACTCTTTTATTCCCCTGCTCCCCTCCGCTGTTCCCAGTAAGCCGCCACTTCGGTACGCTCATTTGTAAAATTTTATGATGGCCCCCGCTGCGTTGTATCCATTACGACCCCGGCGACCAGGTTCTTTTTTGCGAATTTCGTTTTAATTACTGACCTGTCCGGGGGATTCGCGCTTGCCCGGTTAGCCGCCCCCATGGCGAATATATCCGACGGCGCGGAGACTAAACACCGTTGTAGATCGATTTGAGGCCAGGTATCCGCGGCCTATTGAAATCCCGCGGAATTGCATCCCGTCCCTCGCGGGCTTCCCTTTCGACGCGTAATTCTCCGCGCCCCGCGTTGTTAACGGATGCGGGGCCGAGAGAGCGATAAACGGCGGGCCTGGCCGAGCCGGAAGCAAGAGGCCAGAAGGGGTGTTCGAAAGGGCAGAGGGCTGAAAAATTTGCTCGCCGATCAAAGGGTCGGGCGGGTTTCAAGGAATGGAGATTATTTACGTGGTTGCACGTACGCAACGCTCGGAACGGCGCGGACCGTGATTATGGTTTTTTTTTATAAAGCGTTATCGGCCGGGCCCACCGCCGACTGGAACGTCGAAAGCCGAGTAATATGTAGAGTTCGTGTTACGCGATAGTAACACTTCTCGGCAATGCCCGGGTATCATATTTCCAGCAAGTAACAACTTTCCACGTTTGCTTCAGAATCCTTGGCAATGCCGGTACGTACATGCCTCGCTGTGTGCAACGCTGGAATTACTGGGGGATATATATTTTTCCGTGTAGCCGTTACCCGGCTGCACGCCCGGAATATTTAATGCAATTCGGCCTCTTATATTCCGTTGCTTCGACGTGATAATTAAATTAAATATTCTAATCCTGCTCTCTGGGAATGAATCGTGGATACCTATCGATTGCTAATCAATCCTGTTACCTGTCGTTGGAGAAGCTCAGGAAAGTGGTAAGGAAGATGTTTGGTGTTCAGCTTCTATAGTTTTGGGGGCGGTAAAAATGTAAAAGGATGAGACTCTAGGAGAGTGGATACATTTTTAAACGATTTTACTTAGCTTCAATCTTATGCTTGTTTGTTTATATCATATTTGGTTCAAATCTGGAAACTCAATTTGAACCCAGTTTCAACTATCCAATAGACTTGAAACTTGGAAAGCGTGCGTAGTTTGGATGACAATTCCGAATTATGAAAAAAAGTAAAAAATAAAAAGGTATAAAAAAAATTATATAATCTTATGAACAATTTTTTCTAATTTACTCGAAACTGTCTAAAATGGAGCCGCACCCCTTTTGCTACACATTCCTAAAAAAATTCTGAGTAATACTAACATGAAGATCAAGTACAACAAAAGCAAGTAAGTCCGCAGGAATAATAGATGATCGTCAAACTAAGAAGCCGTTTATTATATTAACAAAACTCATTTAAAACCAAGCCACTATACAAGTTCCAAACTCTACTCTGCTTCCTTTTTTCAACACCCCACTTTACATCGCAGCGGTATTTCAGTCGCCCTCCTCAGCAGTCAGCAATTCCATCAACAGCATCGCGAGAAATCGAATGATCGTCCAATGAAATTGAATTCCGCGAACACCGGATGAATTCAGCGCGCTGGGTGCGTATCTTTAGCTGATATTTCGGTCGAACATATCTCGACAATAGGCGGCAGCTTGAGCTAATAATATTCTTCCCCTGTGAAGGGAGAGGAAGAGGAGGCCGGAATCAGAGCGCAGAGGGTTACTTTCGTGCGCCTGAGCTTTTTCCTCCGCCTGGTCCTCCTTCCTCCCGCAACAGGAGCATTCTCCTTTCTCTTTGGCCCGGCAAGGAAAGCATTGTGCGGAAAACTTGCGCACACCGACGAGCAGAGCCGCGCCGACGGCTGCTGAGCCTGTATGAGGCCGCCACTCTTTTGATATTTCAACGTAGTAGACGAGTGGCGTGTCGTAATGAAATCATCTCCAGTGCTTTGATCTTCCCCTCGCGCGCCTCTCGCTCCTTTCCACCATGAGCAACCTCCGCGTCGCTTTCCCTTGAAAACGGCTACGCAACCCCCTCGTTCCACTCACCACTGTCCCGACCGTCCCCTACCCCTGCACCAACTTCTCCACCCCCCCCCCCATCCTCGTTGTTCCTTCTCGACCCCCTGACACCCAACCGCCCACCCACACTTCTACACCTTCCTCCTGACCCCAACAATCTCTCCCGTAATGAGTTCCTTCTGCGCTTTCTTCGCCACGATACATTTTTACCATGCGAAAAGCAATTTCCTAATTATGGCAAGCGCTAACCGGTTATCCTTTGTCGCGCGCCGCTCTTTTCTTCCGTCGGTTACGGTGCCCGACCGGGTCGTAATTACATTTCCGCGCACTGTTTTTCGCGCGATGACGTTAATAGACACCTGGAGAGAATGCACGCGCCCAAGGGTGGTAGAGGGAAGGTGCGACACTGGTCTGGAGGCCTGCAATTGCTTCCGTTGCTTCTCTGCAGCCCGTTGGCGAATAAGCAGCTGCACGTGTATCGAGGATTTCAGCTACTTTGGCTGCACGTTGGCGAGTAACTCCTTTAATGTTGGGGGAAACCGTTTGAACTGGTCTGTGAATGTGATGAAAGCTCCGGCTCGTACAGAGAGTCGTCCTCGAGCTTAAATATTTTAGCTGGTGCCTTTGTGGACGCTGGGGTTTCGAAGTGAAGGAAAAGAAGCTGCTCCTTGGGAGGACGGAGGATGTTTGGGAGAGAACGTGTGGTTGGCGTGATTTAGGTAATTGGTGGTGTGGTAAGTAGCTTGTGGGTGTTATAGAAATGGGTCACTTTTCAGAAGTGGATGAAGGATAATCTTTTGGTTGAGATCTCTACTTTTGTACATCTTGAATATGTTTGGGTTAGGTGACACTGAAAGCTTAATCTGGTTGTACGTGTAAGGATGAGCACAAAATATTTGTATCAAGGTCTGACAAGTTTATACACATCCAGAAATCAGTCGATTTTTTAAGCTTTTTCTAAGTAAAGCGTTTCAATCAGTTTGTGTCTATAGTTTTATGTTTATAGTTTAAATTTTTAGGGGGTTACTATACCTGGTCAGGAGGACGAAAAAAGGCGAATGTTTGTGAATTTTTTTTGAAAAAGCGGAAGCATATATATTTACCAAACTTCTTGCAGTTAAAAGAGCAACATTTAAAGAACATTTGATAATTTCTCTGTAGAAAGATATTTACATTTATAATAAAAATACAACGACATCCAAGAAGCCTTTTTAAAAACCGTGAGCAAGATATCGCAAAAACTACTGCACCAATCTTTCTGCAATTTGGTGGGCTTCTTTTTTATGTAAAAATCTCTTTTAAGTGCAAAAAGTTCAGTAAAAATATATGCTTCCGCTTTTTAAAAAAAAATTCACAAACATTCGCCTCTTTTCAGCCTCCTGACTAGGTATAACCCCTTAATACTGCGTCAGTATTGATGAAACACTAGAGGCAATAGAATATTCCCCACTGGCATGCTAAAGCCTTCTGTAGCCAAAGGTGTCTGTCCTTTACGTCTTGGTGGTGACACCTCATTACCCTCCCCACTGTTATGAACTACAGCATTATCTTTTTTCTTGAAAACCGAGTTAAAGTTCATCCATCTCACTTCAGTTACTCTTTCTCCATTCCCCCGTTCCCCTTCTTTTATTTTAAGCAAACTTTCGTCACCACGCTTCACAGTACCTTTCGATATATTCCATTCCACTTCTCCATAAACAAACACAAAGGCAAGCATTCGCTTTACATTTCCTTTTAAAATATCTCTTTAATGCTCCACCTACATGCATTTTTACTTCCCTCCCTAGGTGCGAGTAATCAAAGCAGTTACCCCGTCAATAAAGTGCCAAGATACATCTTCCACACAATACACGACCGTCACTATAGCGTCCGATGTGACAATGCACCGACCGAATTTCCCTATAAATTCATAGCTTGTTTAAAGTAATCCAGCCTGACAAAGCCCAGCGGAGGAAGCGTCCAAAGTGATTGTACCTGGCTCAATAAGGGAGCGCCGATCTTTTGAGGGGCAATAATGCAAGGCGCGATCCATTGGAAGCTACAGTGGACACTGACGATGATCGATACGCGGGACGTATAAGTGAGAGCGTCGAAGGAGACGGCTGTAGGTAGAGCAGATGAAGGACGAGATGCTCGGTCTTCTTTGCGCGAGCGAGCCCCGCGACCGTGGTAGGTATATAAGATGTATCGAGCAACAAGGACTAACGGCCTTTAATTAATAAAGTTACGCGAACAACTCTCAAAGTCTTCCTACTCCTTCTACACGGCCTTCCAACGGCGTATCAGCTATTTTCCTTGCTTTAGAAATTCTGTTATTCCCACCCCATTGGGTGCCTTCCTTCTTTATCGCTTCTTCATTCCTCCGCGAGGGCCCACCTGCAAACTTCTATGCCTTTATTGGCTGAGAACTATGAAAACTACACCTTATCGTCAAGGTTTACTCGCACTTTCATTAATTGCGTTCTCGATAATCCAAGCGCGCTGGGGGAGGCTTGAAGTATAACGCGTAAATGTTGTGATAATTTGGAGAAACGGTTCCCCTGTAATGCCTCGCTTTCGCCTCGTTCCACCCCGTTGGGAGATACATACGTTTTGCAACAGTCTTTGGAGACACGCCATTGTACGCGCGCCGGTGTGAATAACGCTTTGGAATAATTTCAAGTGGCAGCTATATTTGTTCCGACACGTTTAAGTCTGAATTTTATCAGAGAATAATGTTGCAGTGGAGAAACCTCTGGGGTGTTTGAGAAGAAAGAAGGTTTATATGTATGTTAAGGTTTATGTGTATAAGAATTGGGTTGAACAAGAAACTTGTTATAAAGTTTATTACACGATTTTCACTCCTATATTCTCCTTCTAGTTTCTAACCTTTGACTTTCTTCCAATACTATAGAATTTCCTATGGATTACAGAGGATACACATTAATGATGTACTGTAATCAAATATTAATTACAACGGAGGTACTTTGTATGTATAGTTATAGTGTACACATTATGTGCACCGTAATATACACAACATGCGCGCAAAACATACACCTAGGTATACATGAAATACAATTTATATTAATACTGTCTACATATAGACATGCACAAAGCTTGTGTTTAAGAAATATGTATTTAAATTACTTTTATTACCTTTAAAGAGTATTTTTAATTGTCGGTTATAGATCTACTAATTTTTAAAATTTTTACTTCTATAATGCAATACGAATCATCATCACATCCATTTGGGGATTTTGTTCGTTCGGTATACCTACTTCTGAATCTACATAATGATTGTATACAAAAAGTAACGAGACACGTCATTATTCTGGTTGTTATTATACAGTATGAAATAAATCCATGCATAAAAGTAGAATCATTTCAGAAGAGGAATGGAGCACAAAAATAGTTTACCGAAAATCATTATTCTTTGCATAAAAGTCATCAATTTTTTATTAAGTAGAACTGTGAATATATTTCTACAGATACATTCAATAGCCTGTAATGCATATATGCAATATTGCTCAATTAATTACACATTAATTAGAAAAATATATCTTTCGCCATATTGTTACTCAAGAATTATTATCACCCGCAAAACCTGCATATAATTCAGCTTTCTGAATTTCTCTTACAAGCAACCCTAATATTCTCCAGAGAAGTACATATAGTATTAGAATAAACACTAACGATCTTTCCTCAAAACCAACGTTCAGAAACAGTAAACCTCGCCCACCCCTTGCCCAACGTAACTCCCTTATAAACCAGTGTCTGCTCTCACCCCTTGACATCAATGAAACAAGCAGGCATTCCCTCTTTGACAAACTATCCCACACAGACGCACGTCTCGAGCCTCTACCGCGGTCCACCAAACGCGACCTCTCCGGGAACTATTGAAACCGAACAGCAATTCGATGAAAGAAAATAGACTCTAAAACTCCCAACTTTCTTCAGCCTGATCCCCTCGTGTCGCGATTTCCGTGGAGCCCCACGCGCAAGAATAATTTTCTGGCCGTTGAAAAACTTTGGAGCAACCATCCACCCTAATTTAACCTGGTTCCCAAACAAAGATGGAGAGATCAATTCGCACAACAGCCCCACGCTTCGTCCCCTTGCTCCCCCGTCTCTTCCGCCCCCTCCGCAGCCCGTAGCTCTCCCCGAGCGGGGCGCTTGATAATTGATAACTCGCACGAGAGCACGATACGTCTTTTCTTCTGATCGGCGAGCCGGCGCCAACGCGAGTAGGGGTCGTATCGTTTCTGAGGGTGTCCCGAAGATTCCGTGGAGGAACGGCGGAACGCCGCGGGAGGAAACGCCGCCCCGCGAATTGCCAGACTTGAAGAATTAAAGGAAGCTCGCTAGCTGGCAACGGCAACGCGTCGCGTCCGCTGCGTGTCCCGACGACACAAGGCGAACTCTCCTCGGCGAGTTATGGCTCGCTAAAGAAAATTGACTTGAACCCTGGCCAGGATAATAAAAGCGCGTCGCCACGGGAAAACGCGGGCGAGAGAAACGAAGGAAGCAATACGACGCAACGGGACGACATCGAGGGGCTGCCTGCCGAGCATCAGACAGCCAGGGGAGATGGTAGCTGTCTGCAGATATCGGTCGTTTGTTAGAGATACCGATATCCATAGATACCAATTAAGAGTCGATATGCCCTTTGTGTCGGAATGGATCGCGACAGCAAGATCATGGCGTCGATTAGGGTAACTGTATCAGAGGCTGACAGCGACTCGACGCTTGATATCTTCGACTTGTAACAATGAGGTGACGTCCATACGATTGAAATTTGATGTACATACGCTGTTTCATTAATTTGACAGCGATATGGTGTATCAGTAATGTTAATAATGTGTAATGGATTTGTGTTCGTTTAAGGGGGAAAGCCCATATTAACGGCTCATTTTTGTATGAATATTTAGGAATTTTTTACGAAGATGCCAATGCGCTAATCTTCTCGGAACTTTAAGGGTACTTTATTTAACATTATAACAATTAAAAAAAGAATTATAACGGTAAAATTATAATAAATACAAAGGAAATAGAGCAGTATCTGAAATAGTTTTTTTTCGAGATGCATGCCTGGATTCAGTTCGTATTTTCGCCTCTGCACTGGAACATTTTGCACTGGTATGATAGATGGTTGACAGTTATTTCTTTGTTACAGAGGTCGCAACACGGTGCAGGGCTTGAAAACTGTTATAATATCGATTTCGGTTCTCCAAATGGTTATCAAGAACCTTTATTATGAACAACTGTTATGAAGAACCGAAATTTCCAACTATTACCTGTTTCGGTTACGGTTCCTATTTCCCTCCTCATATCGGTTCTACAATCGTTATTTTTTCGGTTCTACCTATATAGGTTTCGAAACGGTTCTAGAATCAATTCTTGTATCGACTTTTCCGTAATTGTTATCATTAATTATTATATATATGTGCATATTTTTCACAAAATACACTGCTGAAATAAATAAATCCGCTATATATTTTTTACATACACACACTATATTATTCAGAATAGGAAGTTAAAAGTTTCTCCTGTTTCTGCAAGGATTTTGTAAAAAATATGCACATATACAGTAATCTGCAACTACAATAATTAATTATACCAATTAGGGAAAAGTCAATACAAGAATTGATTCTGGAACCGTTTCGGAACCGATATAGAACCGAATATATATATATATATACCTTTATATAACAGTTTTAAACAGTTTTTTCGGAACCATTTCAAACCCTGGCACGGTGACTCCGTTTTCTTTATTAAGTGTTCATGGATTATTTTAAAATGGTCTGTTCTAAGTCGGGTTATAATCGTCTTTTCCTTTCTGCTCTTGTTGTAGTTAGGTATTGGTTGATAGAATTCTTGTGCTGTATCGCGAGTTTTTGTTCTTTTGTTCGCGGTCCATAGTCTATTCCATTCTCCTCTTAAGTTGCCTTGTATTGTATTTGTGAGGTCTTGGTACGGGATTTGTTTTTCAATTTCATTTGGTGAGGGAGATATTGCTTCGTTTGCGGAAGAATCGGCTTTTTCGTTACCAGCTCTGCCTTGATGGGAGGCAACCCAGGTGAAGATTATGTGCTTGGCATTATTAGTCTACTCTGTGTAGGTTTCGTGTACAGTTTTTATGATTCCATATTCACTTTCTTCATTTGGGTTCTTTATAGCGTTGGTTACACTCGTAGAATCCATATAGACGATGTGGTATTGAATATCATTTGCATCGAGGATTCCGATTGTATTTATTTGTTCATCTTTGAAACTGTGTTTTCATCGTGCATTATAATGGTATAAATGGTCCCACGACGTAGTAAGTATTGGTGCGTTTACTTCCACTGTTGCTTTACAATTGCAAGTTTTGTAAATAAGTAACTTTAATCGTTTTGAAATTAAAACAAAATTATAAAGTATGATTCGTTGAATTTTTGTGAATCTTCAGGACAATTTTATATGATCAGTTTAATTCTTTCTGTTAACCTGTGCGTATTTCAGTTCATTTACCCAAACTACTTAATTTAATCAACTTCCTATTGGTGTGTTCATCTATTCGCATTATATTTAATTAGTAGTTAACAATAAATTTCCCAATGTTGCGAGTCAACACTTGCCTCGATTCTACTCAATTCAGCCTCATCCATTGTTTCTCAAAAATCTGTGAGGTCCACTTCAGCACGATTAATCATTTCGCTCAAACTTCCGTTGTTGCTGTCCCTAGCATCAGGGGTTCATCTCTTTGCGTGATATACAGCGGTCAATCATTTTCAGGGAGGTAGATAGGACCAGCACAATCATTCACGTCTAATTTCCCAGTGTGGAAATTCGATAGGAAAATAACGTAAAGTTTATCCTGCCGGAGGAACTGAATTACCCTATGATCTTTATTTTTTCTCTGTTTCAGATCAATTTATTGCTCCTTTTTACAGTGAGAAGTGAGAACTATTAGTAATAGTGTATTATTCTTTGTGTCACTGCGAAAGTCTACTAGTATAAAATGAACTTACTAAAATGAAACTATTGATATTATTTTTCTATAGGAATTTATTTCTAAGAAATAATATTAATAGGATATTATTTGTAGGAAATAATATTTATAGAAAATAATATTATTTATTAAATTTTTTATAGAAAATCTCGGGTCTTTCCGAAAATTTAATCCCCGAAGCCCGAAAAACCCGATTTGTTCAATTCTATTTTCTTTTAAAATTTTCCTCAGCTTTCTTCTGAACGTAACAGAGGCAGTAAAAGAAGGAAATACCTGTCATTTTATCAACCTTAAAGAGAGCTCATTTCCAAATAAAATCACCGTGCAATGTGCATACAGTTAAACTTTATACTGTTACAGAGGCACTGGTCCCTTTCATTTTACGACACTTTGTTTAAAGGCACGAATTGTTTGCACTAACTCGTGTCGTTTATAGTGAATTCTATGTAACACGTTAATGACATTGTTTTCGTTAAATACACGGGAACAAGGTCAGCTAATGCAACAGCATGCGCCCAGAGTAGATCATATACGCAGTGAATTGTTATTTTATTTGTAGTCGGTCAGCTCCGATTTTACGTTTAACTGAATGGGCTGAATTGTATCAGTGATGTGTAAATCAGCGAACTGGAATTCTGGTAACTCGATGATAAACGGCTCTGTCCTGGCTATTGAGACACGCACATTATTTTTTAACTGTCACGATCAGCAGTGATGGATCGTCGGGCTATTGCGTACGAGATATTCCTCTGAGCTCCGTACGAAAATGTATCGTGAAATTCATTTTACTCTGAAACGCGTGTGGTAGCTTCCAAACAAGTATGCTCGAAACTGTTCATCAGTAGTTAAGTATTTTTATTACTACATACTCCATAAATGTACTGTATTTCATTATATTTTGCTTGATTATGAACTTTGATTAATTCAAATGATGAGGATGAAATATAGAAATACTTAGAGGGAATGTTTGCGTGGTGGCTTTTGGATTATACGCAAGAATAATACGCAAGAATAATCATACGAATCATTTTGTCAATGATATTGTTTTGAAAATAGTGCGTACTACGTAAATTTGGGAGCGATGCAATAAATATTTGCAGTACTGTAACTATTCTGAAATTAGCATGATAACCCATCAGGCAGCATAAAGAAAATAAACTTGTTAAGGAACAATAAAAATATTATAAGGTATTCAAGAAACCACAAGATATGTAGGTAACGAAATTACTGTCAGGTGTTAAGAAAAATCTGGTACTATTTGTTCCTTTATACGTTTCTATGGAAATGGCCTCGGAAGAGTGGCCATTTCGATACAGTTTTTCCACGTCTCTGATCAGTCGAACAGTGGTATCCAATAGAGGCCTAGCAAAAAGTAATGTATCAGTCATGTTTTTTTACCTTGTTCGGTGTTGTTGCTTGTTGCTGCGGCGAACAGCTGGTGCTATGTATGGTCGGCTGGTTGGTCGTCGCCGGCACAATGCCTTGGTGATTCAGGTGGCTCAGCTGATTGAGCTGGGTGAGTTGTTGCGGCTGCTGCACCGGATTCTGGGTAGTGGCCTGCAGCTGTTGATGATGCGTCTGATGCGCAGGATGGGTCGTCTGGTGATGCGTCGCGGGGAAGGTGGGTACCGTGAACGGGACGAACAGCATCGGGCTGCCGAGGATGTGCGCACCACCTCCACCCAATGCCCCCGTCTCCTCCCTACACCTTTTTCGTGCGTTTTTGGTTTTGGATAACTTTATCTACTCCACCAACGGTGCTTGTTACTTCGACGTGCGACTACGTATACCCTTACTATATTGTACTGTTTTATTATTTCTCAAACACTGCCGACGACGACAACGACCAGCAGAGTGAGAGCAGGTGTAGCGGTAGTGATAGTGGTACAGATAAAAGTGGTAGTAGAGTGGTAGGGGGTAGAGTAGTACGTGTCGAAGTGAAGCTACAATGTATGTTTAGTGATTTATTATTACCTGCACTCCTGCCCCAGCTCCTGGTGCTGGGGGTGGGCGTAGGGGGCGGCTCGGACGGAGGTGGTGGACGCCACCCTCGCTACCCTCAGCGATAGGCCGCCCCGCTGACTGGTAAGCTGGACCGAAGCCGGCTGGTGATTGCTATGCACGCAGCAACAAGCACGGCAGCCAATCGGTTGTTGCTGATTCGGGATTGCCTGGAGGTGATGAGTTAGGGGGCCCCTGGGCCCCGTGGAGGAGGGAGAACACGGGTACACCCCAACCAGGCAGCCAACCACCGCAGCCCCGGGGCCCGGTGCACTCGGTGCCAAGGCTCCCGTGGACGAGGCCACCCCAACCTCGCTGGCCCTCCTGCAACCACTGCACCACTGCACCCACCCTCCTTGATGGGGCGCCTGATAAGGCCTACTGACGCCGATTGTTGACCCTCTCTGGACCACTTCCACCTGGGCCTCTTTCAGCGCACGGCCTCCTGCGGGTGGGATCTTGCTACTTTCCACTTTCCCTGGGGATAATCAACTCCGACTGGTCTCTCAATTGCAGCTGACTTTCGAGTTACTCAGCACCCTGTCTCGTTGCCTGATCACTACGTACACTCTCGTGGTCGCTTCACTTCGATCTCGTGCGTTTTCGCTCCTCGGATCGCGTACTCGGTATGAAAACGGAGGAACTTGTCGCGATTAACACGATGTACAGCCGGTAAGTATACTGACCAAACGAGCAGCACACTCGTTCACAAGCTTTCAAACTCCGTCGACACGTTTGCCACAAAAACAGTTAGAATTTGGTGGATAAATACGTAACCGCGATTAATACAATCGGTGTTTGTACAATCGAAATCACTGTCGAAGATCCTACAGCTTCGTGCAAGAAACAATTTGTTCACTGCGGTGGTCGATGCTCACTCATAGCCACGTGGTCGACTTGAGAAACTCCGTACGTCGATCCCTCTGATTCCCGTCACAAATACAAACGGCGAGCGGATGCCCTCTCCACGACGAGTTTATCTCTCGGGAGAAGTTAACGACGTTGTATCGCTGGAAGAAAGTTTCGTCCCTTCGGCGAAGTGATGGATTGAGTCACAATAGAAGCCGGTATTAAAGACGTGACGCTGGGTTTGCCGGTTCAACAAGTACACAATTGATTGCTCTTTTATCCCCTCCTCGCGACAGCCGAGCTCGGCCGACAGCAGTGTTTGTCTTGGTCTATCAATGTTTCCTCGCAAAGTCGGCGTGCCTTTAACCAGCTTTGCGGTCATAAAAACTCGCGTCGCTCTCTCAGTGCCTCAGCCGTCGACGAGAACAATGCCTCCGAGTCCGCGGATCCAAACTTGGAACACTGTTTCCGCTGTCACCAAATATTAACGCTCACGTGTGCTGAACAATGGGAAACGTATTACGCGATGTCGTCACACGTTTCGCGGAGTTCCTTCTCGGCACGCTTCCGGGGGGGCCAAAAACACAACAACGATCGCGGCAACGCACCACCTTCTTGTTTTCTCCTTTGCTCTAGAAACAGACGTTCGCCGACTGTCAAAATGGCATTTTTATCCCTCTGTCATTCCTGCCGGGCTCTACCATTCAACCTTCACTCCACCACCGTAAGGCAACGACGAGCGTGTCAGTTGCGAAGGACGCGGACCGTCATCCTTCCACGTTTCTGCTTTAAAGAGATCACGGTGTCTCACTGCAACGAACAAAACTCGGTGTCTGACCGGCTGCCTTCCTGTTTCCCCGTATTCGAACTCAATTTAGGCTGAAGGTCCTCGCGCTTTTGTAAACGAGGATGAAGGACACAACGGATGGAAAAAGAGGGAACCTAACCCGTAATGTTGGAAGGTCGCTCGCCGACTGACTAGCACTTCCGCTCAGGCTGTTGTGCGATTCAGAGTGGGGGATGCTTCGTTGGGTTGTTGTGTGTAGGGGCTGGTGGCGGTGGGTAGACTCGTCGGTTGGTTGGTCGGGGTGGTTGTGTGTGCACGGCTCGTGCTGTGCGCGGGAAACCAAGGGGTTCTGAGCTTCTACAAGCGGTACGGCCCGGCAAAATAGCGACCAGTTTCACGTGGCTCGCAGTACCTTGAGTTCGACTACTTTCGCCTCGAGTTTTCCTGCACCAGTCGCGGAGAATCTCCTCTGCTGGGCGTCGATATCACTTGGAGCTGGTGTCCCTCTTCCTTCCCCGCGATGCGCAATCTTCTCTAATTCTTGATTCGTTGGTTTTCTGCTGTATTGTTTCAATCAGTGTATTCTCAACGCGCAAGTAATTCGTAGTTGCATCCTTCTTGCGTTTCTGTGCGATAGCTTCGATCGAAAACGTTCGCTTTCCTCCCGACGAACTTCACAGTGCCGATTTCGCCTCGAAACGAGTGTCGAATGAGTTACGGGATAAGACGCCTGCAGTAAGAAGAAACGGGAGCTCGACGATGGGGTGTGATTGCAGTGGAGTGTAGACGATTATTTCTGCGATCAAATCAGTGCGATATTGTTGTCTCTATTTAGCATCTCTATTTATCCCACTCCGATCGCTCCGATCCAAGTAAATCCTTCCTTGCTCGCTGAGTTATCTTACAGAACTCCTTTCCCGCGAGTGCGAACGACCTGACGCTTCCAATCTTCGTTGCCTCTCGTTAATCCCTCAGCTCCGAAGAAAACACGATCGTTCATATAAACGAGCACGTTCTCTGACACAACGACTCCGAATACATCACCGACGGAAGAACCCAACGTTACTTCG
Source organism: Andrena chrysosceles (assembly GCA_963855975.1). Taxonomy (NCBI): domain Eukaryota; kingdom Metazoa; phylum Arthropoda; class Insecta; order Hymenoptera; family Andrenidae; genus Andrena; species Andrena chrysosceles. The sequence continues at coordinate 106,247,968 of OY979767.1, read as the reverse complement.
ACCGGGGTAACACCGGGACTACGTATCTTCGCTAAAAGAGGGACGTCTAGCCGACGGACTAACGCCACTATATCCCGCGGGTCACTCGATTCTTCGGAGCGGATGCACGTGCTTCGAACCGGTCCCTCGCCGTCAGACACCCGTGTAAACACTCAGATGCAGCACTCGAGACACCATTCACAATCGTCGTACATCCTAGTCGCGCACACGTTGCGTCAGCACTCGCGTGCCCGTCACGTACACCGCCGGAGGAAAGATCCCGCTGGATCAGGATCACCACGGGGTAACCACGTAAAAACGAAACGGTCCGTGAGCGTGTGCCTCTTTCTACGCGTGCGTGGCCGTGCGCGTTGTTGTGTTTACGGCTCGCGACTGTGTGGGTGGTTGCGGCCGGCGCGGGGACGAAGACAACTGTGCCTTTTGACGCGGTGATACGCGAGCGACGGCGGAGGGAAAAAGTTCGAGGGAAAGATCGACGGGGGTGGCGGGGAGGGTAGAAGCGGTGGAAGGACGATGGCTGCCTAGTGGCCTAGTGCGTAGGGAGCTATGGATTCGGTGAAGCGCTGTGACCTGCACGTAGGTAGGTAGCGTGGAGACAAGAACCGTGTATCGCAATGTATCGCGGTGGTGGCGACGACGACGGCGGCGGCGGCGGCGGCAGCGGCGGCGGTGGTAACTGGAGGGGTGGTCTGTCGGGCTGGAGGGGCGAGTGGGTGGTAGATGGAGGGAGCCTGGTTCGTTCCTTCGCTCCCTCCCCCCCCCCCCACGAGGTGGTGGAAGAGAGGGTAGATCGGACGTTTGGGAGACCGAGGGCGCGCAAAGCGCCGTGGCTCGGGGGTTGGAAACGGCTGCTCGTGGTACTGCTCTCTGTATTGTTCCGGCTGCGCCGCTTTTTAATTATAATTTTTTGTACGATTTGCACGGAATAAATTTGCTGAAAATTATCGGCCGCCTATTGTTCGTTAATAACGATTCGGAAGAGAGGTTGAATTAACGTTCCGGGCGAACGGACAGGGACATCCGATTAGTGCACTTGTTCTCTTTCAGTGACGTGTCCAGGTTAAACTGCGGCACGGTTGAATACGTTTATGGCGGGGAAACGGGGAGTAAATAATATAATTATGGGCCTGTATTTAATGATTGTTAATGGTTTAATATTTTCTGATAATATTGCTCCGACGTTCATTGCCGTGCGAGTTTTATATTGTTTCTGTTGTGACAAAAGCTGATTTCAAGGGAGTTTCGGATGCAGTGAATTGGCGGTGGTAGAAGTCGATACTGAATTAATGTACACTTAAGGCATTCATTCTATTCTGATCAGAATAGGTACTATTCGTGTGTAGAATTTTTTCTTTTATCGTCACATTTCGTACATTTAGCACAATTTTTATAATCTCAAGTTACCTAGTGATGCTTGTGCCAAGTCGATTCATATCCTTATGTAATTCACATTGCAGAAAGTACAACAGAATTAATTAATTTCGTGACTAGCATTTTTCTCTAATATTTTCAACGCAATGCCACTTTTATTATATTCTAATTCAGTATTCAATTCGATATTGCTTACATGGATAAATAGTTCTAATTTGCAAGTTTATGGGAGTTAAAAATTTTAATTCTCTCATCAGTGAACCGTGGAAACGAAAGAAAAAAGAGATCGATCCTTTACTCTTCTACGGAGCAAATTAATTTGTTCCTCCTCGTCTTCGCTAGTTAACTACGAGGCGAGAATAACCAAAGGCCTGCGGTTACCGAGGCATCGATCGGCACCCGTCATTTTTGTCCACTTTGTCGCGTGTGTTAATTAAAAATTGCTCGTGGTCATTGTCGTGGAAGAAATCACGCGCGTCCCTGTAATTAAATCCTGGATGAATTCTCGTCAATCGACCATCAAGCAATCATCGCCCACCCATTCAACGGCACACACGTACGCCATGTGATTTGAACGTTTCGTGTTTTCCATTGCGCCACCAGAGGGGCACGAATTTATTAATTATGCCCCCATCTCAGGCATTATTAAACTGCTGCTTTCAGAAATACTGCGATTTACTTGTATTAATGATTCCACGTGAACATTAAAGGTAGTAGACCTCCATATCGATCTCATTCAACCTTCGACGCTTAATTAATAAATCAATAGATACAATAGAAACATATTTAACACGCAACAAACTCTACATTTGAACGTATGTAGTTATTTAAAATTAAACATCAACACCTTGTGATTCTCGAACCGATTTTTCATTCATATGTTATTGTTCTATCGATTATTCAAGCACGTAAAAAGTTTTACTACTCGATACTATTTCGATTAACGAAGCAGTTTTCGTTCTATTCATTCAGAGGACGTTTTACACTTACCAGTTCATAATATCTTTCAAAATAACAGAGCTACTGATAACTTCTCCTGTCAACCACTCGACCACATTCAGTCGCGCAATATTACGAAACTAAACACGCTGTGTTTAAGCTAATACTAAATGATGCTCAAAACTCCACTCTACTCGATATAAGGAATTCGCTCTCAGCTTTAGAAAATTAGAAGTTACCCCTTCGTCCATTTACGTTTTATTATTATTAATTATCTCAAATTATTTACGCACGTGTCACCATACGTCACATGCCGTGTTCCGTCAAAATTCTCGCGCCACAAGAAAGCCAAGCCACGTGACGGGGGCCCATTCAACATTTGGGCGCGTCGCCGATACTTTGCGCGGGACAAATTGCAGCCATCAGGCACGACAGATACCTACGATCTGCATTTCGCGTCCGGTGAATTTCGTATTTTCACGGCTAATGACTGAGGAACGAGACGGTAATGTATTCTACGCGGAGCATCTACTATGCGCTTTCCATTAGCATTTGTAATGCTCGCCTACCCCTAACCACGGGCCCGCGAGCGTTGACGGTTCGCGCAAACCCATCAGCAGTGCCATTTATAGCGGGCGTTCTGTGCCGGTGCCCGGGCAGAAAAGAAATTTACCGCTCGTCGCTGGGCGATATGTTAATAGAACGCACGAGGCACGTTATAAGGGCCGCCGTCGAGGACGTCGGTTGCCAGGCGTCAAGGATTTTTCACGGGTTGCCACGAAACGCCACGGCAACCCCGTGGAAATAGACGCGCCATTAAGAACCTTTCACGCGTTGCTCGAACGCCGTGCGTCGTTACCGTCGCTTGTCGCTGCTCTGTGCAGTCTCTCCGTCCCGTCGTTCAAACCTATAACGATTCTTAGTTATTCCCATTGAGCCAGGAAATCACCTGCTCGCTGGCACAACCGCCCCATCACTCAGGGATATTGACATCCCGCGAACACTTGACGCATTATTTCAGATCCCTCTGTGATGATTCGTGCCTCCGCGGAGGTGGTGGGACGCTTTAGATGCTGGGGAAAGTTCGCAGGGCGATGCTTCAGACGTGTGTTTACTAATATGGAACGTAAGGAAACAGTGTTGTTAGTCAGAATGCTTGATATTATTTTGTATAACTTAACCTTAGTCTCTCGGGTCTTTCTTAACCCAGTCGCGTTTTTATTTCTATTACCACGGACTCGCGCTTTCGTTTCCTTCAGCACTCTTTTAGTTAGACGAACGCTGGGCCTCAACGTTTTGAGAAAAATGTAATGTGTTTCGTGTTTTTTGACTTTATGTTAAAGAGACATTTAACCAAATCGCTGGTAAAGTAGGTCTCTAAAATTTAAAAAAAATACAACTTGCCGTAATAAACTTTATGGTCTTTATTTACTCGTTCTTCAAGGATATGAAAACTTTTTTTTTTCATTTTCGTCGAAGATGTGGACAAGATTCCAGAATAATTAATAAATAGTAAGAAGGATCGACATAAAAAAATATTTTCTGCAAGTATAAAGATGCCTCCTTATATCCCAAAAGGGTATAACCCAGTATAACCAACATTTTTTCCAAAAAAAATTCTTAAATATGAGTTACTTTTGGGGCTGTTAGACAAGAATCCCCCTTAAGTCAGCCAATCCATCGCGAAAGGGTGATGGTAGTCGAAAGATAATAAATGTATCCCTTCACGCATGGTCAAGCTTACTAAGTGAACCGTACAAGGAAAAATTTCCCAAATCAAGTTTAAAGTACCTTCAATAATGGACCTGCAGCACGCGATCAAACATTGACGCGCAGGAGTATAAACTTCCTCCCTCATGCACTAACTATTCCCTTTCCTTACCGTACATCCCTCAATCCACTCGTTTCATTTCTACAACATTTTGCAGTCTCCTTTAAGGGGTCATGCCTAGTTGGCAGGCGTGATTTTACGGAAATTTTTTGTGGAAAATCTAATGTATATTGTTTACAACTATTTGCTTATTTTAAAAGTACATATATTCAGCAACTCTCAGTAATTTTGTTATAGAAAAATATTAAAAGATGAACGAATAACAGCCACTCTCCCGAAAGCTATTTCTTTTGCGGTGAGCACGATTTCTCAGAGTTGGATCATCTGAAATCGAAAAGTGAAGCAGATTTTGTTAGTGTATGAGTTTATCTAGTTCGTGAACGAAGGATTTTTGTTTTTGATGGGAACTCTATTTTTAATTCACGAAAAATGATCAATTCAGACATCGAAAAATCACGATTTTGAGTTAAGCGACTGCCATTTTGTCTGAAATCATTTTTTTGAAAAATCCTTCGTTCACGAACTAGATAAACTCATATACTAACAGAATCTTCTTCAGTTTTTGATTTCAGATAATCCGGCTCTGAGAAATCGTGCTCACCGCAAAAAAAAATAGCTTTCGGGAGAGTAGCAGTTATTCGTTCATTTTTTAATATTTTTCTATAACAAAATTACTGAGAGTTGCTGAATATATGTACTTTTGAAATAAGCAAATAGTTGTAAAAAATATACATCAGATTTTCCACAAAAAATTCCTGAAAATCAAGCCTGTCAACTAGGCATGACCCCTTAATCACGGAAGATCAGCGACAACAATTCCCACCAAAGCACCCAGTAAGTAAGAATTTCGTTCCACGTCCCAAAGTAGCAGCCCGCTGCGTAGAAGGAGCGGCTCATCGAAGGCGCGCGGCCACGCGACAGTTATCAGCAACAGCGTTCTAAATAATTGTCCCGAGCGGCCGCCGTAATCTCGCGACTCGAACGTTATCCGCGGCGCACGCGAAGCCGTTTTAATCTCCGTGAAAAACGCTTGTCCGAGGCCGAAACGTCCGTTGAGACCCGGGAACAAGCTGAACCACACGCGGAGGTGGTGACTGCGAAGGCGGCGAACGCAATAACGGGATAAGCGGGGCCATCGGACAGTTTGCGAGCGCCTCTGCTCCTGATGGGGCCGGACGATGGAGAGACAGGGATATAGGGAGTCGGTATATTTATAATGACCCTATATGTATGCAAATGGCTGCATATCGTACAGAGCTATCCCACTCGTGCTCGTACGTGACAGAGGGCTCTGTCCACGTGTCCTTCCTCTTCGTCCCACCCGCCTAGCAGCGGCTTCCTCTCTGTTCTTCCCGCCGTCCCCATCGTGTGTGTCTCTTGGAGGCCGCAAGTTCGTTTGTACGTATTCAGCGGAACGATCGCATAGCAAGTTGTCGTTGCGCGGCGAGAGGATGGGCAAAACGCATCGATTGCGCGTAAATGCGAGTCGACGCGATTTCCACGAGAGACCGTGCCGCAATTTTCCAGCTAACCAAGTCTTTCCGAGCGTCACGCTCGCGCGCGTCTCGCCCGAGCGAATCGACCATCCCCTCCCCTCCTTTCGCACTTCAGTGTCGATTCTACCCCCTAAACGTGACATCAACCAGAAATTTAGACTGACTTCAACTTTCGACGGGGACGAGGTGGGGATGGTCACATCGGTAGGGGACAAGGACGTTTCGTTAACTACTTTAAAAGCTTTTAACGTTAAATGTAACGCGTAACTCGTATCGTTCTCGACCGATGCTTCGATTGTTAACTGGTCCCTTCGATTTCGCGGCTGTGAGTGTAGGTCGGAGCATGTTGTTGTAGTGGATTCGTAATTGGCGGAAATATACGGGATTGGTGATTGAGAAACAGGGCATTCAGTTATGATTTTTGGATTTGAAAGTTTGAAGAAGATGAATGGTGTGTAGGATTTTTTTTATTAGTATATTCATATCTTCCTACCTTTTCTTCTCTCGCACACAATGATCTTTCTATCCTTTTTATCTTGAAATTATACAAATCTGTTTAAGTATTCCTATTCTTCTAATTCTGCTGTATCCTATTTTTATGATTGCATTTCAGATATCTATTAAAATACAATTTACGAGATCGTGCCGTCAAAGATGAACACCACACTTCATAGTCTGCTCTAACATTTTGAGAATATTGACGACTATTGAGAATATTGATTACAATGAGAATATTCAACGTCGTTTAAATTTTTTTTATCTTATAACCCCATTATATCCATCTCAATCATCTAGGAACTAAGGTTTAACTGGGCTGATTGTTAACAAATAATATAAGTGAAAAAAAATCACTCTAATGAAATAGTAAGTAACCTTTCATCGAATAAATTTACTGAAAGCAACATTTGCCTCTTTTCCCCATAAATTAAGGGCAATTTACAGAGGAGCAGTTTATTGTGCCTACCCGTCTGGTTGCATGATTTAAAACAGTACGGCCGTTGGAGGCGAAAAATAGCAAATTAAACTTATACCGGAGTCTAAACAAACATTAAAAATAGTGTACACTTTAATCTTAAAATAATCAGATTAAACTACTTTGATTAAATATGAAAGAACAAATCGTCACACTTATCTACGCGATGTGTAAGTAACAGTGTGTGTAAGAAATAGATTAAAAAGTTTTTGGAAGTATAGTATAAAAAGAAATATATAAATAAAAAGTATCTCGTTAACATATGTCGGTGTAACAATCCTGTTATAATTATTTCTATAAGATGTTAAAGCTCTAAATACTAAATAATGTCGCCACTACTATTTAGTTTGTTTTAATCATATATAGTAAAAAGGGTGACATAATTTATGAATAATTTGGTGAAATTATAGTTAATGTGTATCGATCGCAACGCATTCTGGGTTCCACGCAGGTTTTCGCCAGCTGCGGTTACTGGGATAGCAAAAATGCGGTGATTAATATCGCTAATGGTGTTTTTGAATTACGGACGCAAAACGCGCATCGATCTTGCCACTCTCGAATTTGTTCAACGCGTACATCGATATGATGCGTTGCAACGCGCATAAATTATAACGATAAACATGTTATTTATACGCTGACATAAATTAGCTATGCTAATTTCTGCTGATCAACGGGAAACTGTATTTCGGGTCGGCATGATCGCTAGTGGAACGAAAAACCTACCCTAAAATTTACTCGTTAAAACGCCCCCGACGAAATTAATGGCATTTCCGACGAACGAAACATATTAGGACTAATTACAAGAATTATTCAAAATGACATAAGGTAAAGAAATACCATAAACAGGGTAAAAGGTATTTTTGGCTCCTATATGAATTTAGATGTGAAAGTACATTTAAAGAAAGTAAAATCCAATTAGATAGAGAACACTGAAAAATGATCAACTTGAATATAAATTTCCGATATGATCCTTCTTCGACATATAATATATGAAATAAGTGGGTACGCAAGTAATATTCAATTCATATAGAAATTTTGGATATTAAAATTATAATTCAAAAGGTTATCTCGAAATAGATGTTTAAAAAAATACACTTGGAATAAAATTCATTTCTTTTTAATTTATTAGTTCGAAAACTGTTCCTATACCGCCCACGACATAAAGTTCTGTAAGTCGAGTGCCAACACCTCCATTTCCAAGAATTACATTCAACACTGGTCTTTACCTTACGCTTACAAAATAACTATTGCAATTCAAGTTATTTTTCCTCCAAATCACGTTTTTATAAAAAGCAACGATAAACAGGCAAAATCCAACATGATAAACAGTAACAATAGAACTTTTTAGTTTCCTTTATTGCGTACCTTCGCCTGTATATACCACTCTTGTTTTACAAGGAGAAACCCTGAACTATCTTAAATAATTGCAACTTTAAGCGTGTTTTGCTCAAACTGAACAAAGGAAATAAATAACTAAATGGAAGGAAGAACCTCAGCGCTGGAAAGTTTACAAAGCGTTTGTGAATAGCGTATCCGTTTCTCTCTCGATCCAGCAATTCTGTTGGAATGCTTGATGAATTATTGTTTAGCTAGGAAGCTGAGCAAATAGAGACAATCGATCTGCCTTTTGACCATTCGAATATCGCAGACGACGAAATCTGCCCCATTTCATCTCAATTTCCTTTAATGCATTCAAGAATCTAAATATACCGTGAAGAAATAATTGTTCCCAAAAATGGAATCGACTTTTAATGAAGTGCCCAAACACGTCACAGATTTTCAAACTCTATTCCTAGAAAGCAAAGCGTTTTTTAAAAAATAATTGTACAATTATAACTTACATTTACATGAAGAATTGTTCCATATACAATTAAACTACATTAATTGCTGCACTTAATTAATTTCTACAGTTGACGATCTTTCAACCCCGACTTCTCCGAAAACGAAGACTCGCAGAACAAAATTCTCTTGCACATCTTCTTCCCATTACTTCTCTTCGTGTTTTTGGAAATGCAATAAAGACGTATTATTATTTACATTTACATATACCAGCACCTTCGTTTCACTTGCACCGCTCCACGGGGACCTGCACCTTGTAAAACAAGTACCCAGATCATTCTGACCCAGTTAATTCAGCACCCACTTCACAATATCGAGCCCGTCAACAGAGCACTCTAAAGAAAGCATAACCGATCGACAGGAGGGCTGAAGGGTCTGAGCGCGTAATATAGACGTCTTATTTCTCGGTACGCAGGAACAGCATGACGAACGGTCGACCCCTCGGCAGAGTCCTTTGCATAGCCGGAGGGAACACGCCGAAATTCCAGGGAAGATTAAGACGTGCGGATTTGTGGGTAGGGCAAGCGGAAAAACAGGAGCTAAGGGCAGAAAACGGAACCTTAGCTCGCGGCTACGGAAAACCGTAGTCAGGCTGCTAGTAGATGCGAGAGAAACTTCGTTTCCTCTCTCTCTCCCTTCCCCTCGTACACACACAGTTACATATACACGGTGGTCCTGTCTCTGTTCTTCTGGGCACGTCCTGGTCGTCAGCTCTGTTCGTCTTCGTCGGCGCGTCTCTCGTTCCCGCGATGGCAAGAAAGCTCAATTTCAATTTCGAGCCCCGAGGGTGTCGTTCCGAAACGAATATAATTATACGAAATAATTCTGACACGAGGGGTTGGGCGCGGGGTGGAGGTGGAGGGCTTCGGCTCCTGAGTCTGCGAGAAGGAAGTCTGGTTTAAAATGGGCGGCAGGGGTGGCTGCGTATAGTCTAACTACCGAGTAGTCCGCGGTTATAGGCTCGCCCTTCGCGTTACGCACGCCAGGCCCGTCGAAAGATAGCGAGTGGTTAATGGCTCGAAATTCCTGCCGTCGTGGAATGCCCTGAATGAAAATTAAGTCAAGTATACCTACAGGGATCGGTTCACTCCCGTGCTGCCCGTAACGCGCCGTTCGAAAGAACACTCTGCGATTTCTGTCTGCTGAGGTTCCGCCCTATATTTCCTATTCCTCTGTCGCCTCCACCCTTTCAGTTGGCGTTTATCAGCGAATTCGTCTGCAGGATGGTTTGTGCGATAGCGGGTCGACAGGATGTAACCAGGAATGGGAAATGTTTGGTAACATTAATGGCAAATAATTATAACGAACTTGATTTGATGAGAACACTCATACGGAAGGTTTAGTACCTACATGTCGATGGTTTAGGGCACAAATATTTTATGTTCACTTTTAACGTATTCGAGGAAAATAGTACATCAGAGTTGGGCATTAAGTAAATAAGAAATTATTTAAATAACAGATCAAATAAAAATAACTCTAACTTTAGATTGTTTGACGAATAAAGTTAATTTTGTTATTCGTAGAGCATTTCAAGTTCAACGTCAAATAAGTTTTTCACCTTTAACTTTAACTTTACTCGACGACAAATATTTTTCTGACGAATGTTATTCTGGCGATAATGACAAATAATATTTTTAACTTGTTAGTCGTTGTTAGAAATTTATTTAAATAAAAGTTTTACCCGTTTATGTGGTACACAAGATTCAGGAACATACAATGAAGAAAAATATTATTTTTGACAAATTTATGAAGTAGGTACAAATGTGATTTTTACACAGCATAAAGAAAGAGTCGAGAACTATTTACTGCATATAAAAATTCAAATTTCACAAAAAGTGGACATACAATATTTATGTACTAAGCCATCGATGTCAATTTGGAAAATCAATAAACTGTTTATTCCTAGGATACTTAGTTCTTTGATAAAAAACATTCTGTAACGCACCATCGAGTTGCTTATTTTGAATTTTGAATTTTGCTCGAGTAAGCACAAGGACCTAATTTACAATGTAATGAGAATTAAATGGTTACGAGGGAAAGTGGCTGAAAGTAAGAGAAACTTACAGAAACATGCATTCACCATTACCTTATTTACTTGCAGAAGATTGAAATATAATGACTTTAATATAACAATAACCCGACGTATCAGAATACAGAATTAATTAAGCTCAATGCTTCCAATACCCGTGTTTTAATGAGTGTTTATGTCGAATTAATTCCCCACGGTTGCCTCATGAAATAGAAATATTAATTTCTCAACTTGTCGGTCCGTAAATTTATGTCTCAATCATTTCACTCCCTCTTATCAATTGCCCTCGAATGGAATAACTTCACACTCCCCGCGCTCTCCTTCTTCGGCTGTTCACCCCTACTTTGACCTATCTTCCATCCCTCTTTCGTTCATCCCTTCTGCAGCCAGCTGAGACGAAGCCACCTCGTTCCATTACCCGGATATTAGCCATCGGGGCGCCGCGAAAATGTTACGACTTATGTAATTTGCTCCAATGCGATTGCCAATTAATCGTTTAAAATTCTCTCGCCGATCCACTGCGTCAAATTGATTTGTTTCCTTCTCTCCACTGCGAATCGTTGCTGGCTTGAAGGAAGACGATATCATAAATCCTGAATGTAAAACGCGAATGTAAATCATTGGCGACGATCCTTTTTTAAACAAAGCTACGGTACACTCTTTGTGAATCGAAATTATATCGCGCACATTTGTTTAAACAGCATTCGTTGAAGTCCTTCGTGTCGCGGCTCTCGAACGTGCACGCGCGCTTTTAATGTCGAATATCGCGAATTCGTTAGTGATTTATATACAAAATTCACGAGCGTGGATTCATTACCATTAACTGGGCACGGAGACAGAAACGTAATTAATAATTTGAAATTGTGGCCGTTCCACGGCTGGATATCGGTAATCCATAGCAGTTTGCCACTCTTATGTTTTATGGTAACTTTTCGTCTATACGAAACGTTTCGTTGCAGAATTTATAGAGGCCCGATATTTCGCCAGTGTATAAACAATGCGTCACGTGCGTTGTCTGGTTTAAAATTTCACAAAAATATGGAAGCTACTCGAATGAATAAACCTTATTGTAGGTCTATAAATCTTTTCTCTCTTTTCAAATATTCTGTGAAGAAAATCATAGAAAAATTATTTAGGCTTCTTTATTAACAAATTCGGTTACAAAGGGTTGTCTCGAAATTGTATTAAATACAGGAATATAATGTTTTTAGTAAACTTTGTGTTATAAAACGGTATTTCGTACATATAAAATGACACTGTTCAGTTTTATAATGTTAGATAAGGTTATAAGATAAAAATGCCAAATGAAAATAACAGAAATTTAAAGTTCATATTATGATGGATAACTTTCATTTGAAACAGTTTTTAAAATAAAGCACATGCGGAAAGTTACAAAGAAAAGTATTTTCAGTGATATTGTCTGACCATAGACAGTCCTCCGCTCCTTGCCTTTTTACGCATTGCTCTATACATTCTACAAATTATTGGTACTTATTGTTAGAGTTCACTGAATATTGCAACACGTGTCGTTTAATGCGTGCACTAATTTAGAAATAGTTTCAAATGAAACTTACTCGAATTAAAGATAATTTTATAAAGATGTGCACACTTATCCGTAATTCCTTTGAAGACACTGATATTGTACCAACATTTATCTTATTCAGAAGAGTTTGAAATTTTGTCTTCCATATAAAATAAGAGAACATTCCTCATGGCAAACTTTAATGAAAAAAAGTAATTCAAAGGTCTTGAAGAAATTCATGAAGACTGTTTCTACTGAAGTTAGTGAAACACATGAGCTTTAATTTTATATTTATATTTAACTCTCGATTTTGAAAATATTTTATGTTTCTTACGTCTTAAAACATTTTATATTTCATACCACTTTTGGTTGCGAATTTTGTATGAACCCAGATCACTAAAAAATTGCATTCACTTAGTGAGTTCACCATTTAATCAACAAAGTAATTAAAAATGTTACAAATCTAAAATTTTGATAACGGAAACAACTCGTTTTTAGGAGAAACTCTGGGAGGCTATGAATTAAATCCTACCATAAATTAACATGCTTTGAACAAAAAGTTTTATAACTGCAATATATACTATTCTGAAACAAATCAAATTTATTCATAAACTATTTAACAATGAGGTGAAATATAAAACTACAAGTATTATATTTTTAGAATAGAGAAATAACACCCAATATGTGTATGGTATCATTTGAGAAATTAAGCTTCTTGCTCGCAGACTGTCTGTCTATGCGTCGCGATATTAAATTGAAAACGTTGCAGTTTCACCAAAGCGCAATCCTTTGTGAACTGAATCGCGGGGTACTCATAAATAAAATAATGCCTGGTTCGTTTAATTTAACCGTGCCCTCTTCAATTTCAATTAGCCCCAGTGAAATAGTGAATGAAGGTTTGAAGATAATACGACAAAGGTTCCAGGCTTTCCTGCTGGGCTTTCAAGATGAAGGAGTAGTTCGTCCCTCACCTTCAAGAATACAGGCATTACATTATTACAAAGAGAGATTCTTAGATCAAAGAAGTCATCGTACACCTCAGCCGCCAAGAAAAGGTAAAAGAAGGTTTCGACGATTCAACCGAGCTAATAAAACTGGAGGAACTCCTTTGAAATGTCGCAGGGTCGACAATTATTAAACAAACTGAATATCGATGGGTGTGCCTCAAAAATGTATTATATGTCAGTGTTTGTTAAAGTTATTCCTTTACCGAACAACCGACATTTTATGTTTTGACACAAAATTGATTTGTGTAAACAAAAATTTGTTTTAATATTCAATTGCATTTTTTAAATTATTTTTATATTCCATTACTGTAAAATGCTTCGTACTAGATCAAGAATAATTATCTACCTTTTGCGATTTGTTATAATTGAAAATTTGGTAGTGTTAGGTCTAATGTAGGGTTTATACAAAAACCGACTTTTGAAAAAAAAACGGGTTTCGAATTCCACTATTCCCCAAAACTGGTTAAACCGGTTTTTGAATTTTCACAAAAAAATATTAAAATAGAAAATAAACATTTGTACTTTTTCAAGATAAAATGTTAACGTTTTTAATTAAATAATTAATTCATTTTTATATATTAATTCTAGTATATAAAACATTCTTTTTTAAATTGAAAAACCTGGTTTTCAAATTTTACAAATTTATTAAAAAAACGGTTTTTAAACCCGGTTTTTAAAAACCGCCAAACCCTAGTCTAATGAGGGCGACATCTATACCTATTTATATACATTTCAGTTACATTACAATAATTTTCGTCATATTTTCAAGAAACCCTGAACCAAAGCCAGACTCCTCTTCCTGTTTCTAGAAGTGGAAGGATTTCAAATAAATTTCTGTCACAGCTCATCCAGCAATGTTTCGTGTTCGATATAACAAGAAAGCCAAACTATATAACTTGTGTACCTACTGAAGTACAGAACAATTCGCGCGCTTCATAAAACGCAAGTACTCCAGATACTCAACCAGTCGCACCTCCGCTCACTTAAACAAACCTCCTTTCGTATTCATCTTTCGTTTTCCCCCGCGTGCAATACGATCACCCACGGAACATGCATTTCTTCCCCTCGATCGCGCGGTCACTGGGCCGCTCTAAACGCCCAGTGATCGAGTCTCCATAAAACCTTTCACGCAGATTAGATCGCCCCTGGTCCTTCAAAATCCGTTGTTATTCGTAAGACGGAGTGTGATGGAGGAACTCGGGGGCGAAGCTGGGAGTCATCCCGCTTCTCCGTGTCTGCGGAACGGGTGGGTGGGAGGGTGCGAGGGGCGCGTGTATTTCGAAAGGAGATTCCAGAGGAGATTAAGAAGACCGTTTCGAGACGAACGGAATCATCGTGCTTCTTGAAGCTCTCCAGGATATCCGAGGGAAAGGGATTCCAAGGCGAAGACGAAGGTAGGTACTAGATTGCAGCTCGGCACGCGTCGCTTAGCGTGGATTCGCCAACAGACAAAGAAGACGGGGCGAGAGGGTCGAATGGCAAACGAATCGTTTAGGATTCCACGCGGTGTCCTTCGACTATCCAGACTCCTGCCCTTCCGACGTGGAAACAGTTTTGTTGCAACTGCAGGATTTATAAGCTGTTCCATTTCGCTGGGCGACTCGTGTTATTGAATGCGACAACAAATTCCTTGGATGTCGCGCGGCAGGCGATCCTTCTGGATTACTTGTAAATATCGTGGCCATCCCAATGCTGACTGGAATATCGATATGTGTCTTTGGTACGCGCGGAAGGCGCGAGCGGAATCCTCAGGTCAGAACAGTATCGCGATTGATTTTTAAAAACATTGACAACAATTGAAGAGTCCTAAAATTAAAAAAAAATTGTCGGAAAATGTTCTACGTGCTAATGGCAATACTGGTAGTGTAGAATTTGATTTTTGGCTCTTACAGTATTTTCTGTAAGGGCTCTTCAATTGTAGCGTCAATAATTAGAGTTTCCTAGAGTTTTTCCTCTAAACTATTGGTTGTCAAGAAGTCTTACTCTTTTTGTAATATAATAATTGGTTGATAAGGAAGAATTAATTAAGAAGGCAGTGTATTTTATCAGTTTGTACATGATTGCATATCAGTTTCTTATTTAATATGTAATGTTAATTTGAAGTTTGGTAATTGAGTTTATTGTAACTAAACAAATATTAAAAATGGTCCTTATAAGAACCAAACAATTATTATAGAGTTGCAAGATAAACATAAAAAATAATTAATCAACAGAATATTTTAGTTATGCTTGGTAGATCTAAAGTTTCCACTATTCATCAAATTAGATGTTCAGTGGTATATTTGCAGAATCATTTCTATACCATAAAAAGTACTTTCAATGTATTCATATTTTGAATAAAAAGCAGAGTATTTTGAGAAACTAATAATAAAATCTGTTTCTCTGCTGGATATAGAATTCTGAAAATACTATCTCTCTTCGTTATATGTAGCGAATACGAATATATCTCGAAATGCGTGTTTCGAAGGTCTTGTAAATTGAGGTATTCGTTTACTGGTACACATTCAAAGTAAGCAAAGCCCGCTTTTACATTCTGCGCTGCAAACAAATTTGGATACTATTTAAGTAACAAGATTCTGCTATCTGGAAATGTGGCAGACAGGCGTGCAGCCGCATGTTTTCAAGTTGCCACTCACTCCACTTTCTGGCAGCAACACTTTCAATTTCCACTCTTAATAGATAAATATCGACTGTTGCCTGCGCGTGACGTGTCGCATCCATCGTGATATAATTTACACTCGTGCCTCTGATGTATTCAGCTCAGCACTCGAACTAGTCTCGAAGATTTATCCTATAATTCTCAGCAATTTGCCAAAAAAGTACAGCAACTGTTTCTTGTAATTCTTGAGGGCGAGATATATAAAGTATAAAATATAATAAAGTTCGATTGATAATAAAGTATTAGGATATTAAAGTAAGGGAAAAATTTTGGTAACTACCGTTACCACATTTAATTATGAGAATTCATTCTTTATTACTCTGTTACTTAATTAAATTACGTACAATCGTAAACGTACAGATAAAACAAAATAATTTTCTGCGTATCTGTACATTATATAGCTTAGTTTTTCTTCATTATGAAACTGTTTGTACATCGCTGTAGCAGCAGCAGCATGAAATAAAAGCGGCTAATTTAAATGCATTGATATGTATACGAAAAAGTGCTCATGAAAGACTAAAATAAATCTACAATTTACTTGTAAATTATTGTTGAATATTAAACACTCTATTTGAATATTTCTTACCCAACTTCACCTGCCAACAAATTGCGTCACGGAATCACAGACGCTCGGACGTCGATTCATTAGTTTCGTATATTGTACCTGCTTTGTCTTTTCACTTTCATGCATCCGAGATTTATGACGCCAGAGATGAATTATGAGAAAAAATTGTTCCTCTTAAAATTGCATTTCCGTCTATTAAAAATTCATCGAATTAATGTTCCACTCTGTCGATTCGGTGCCCAAATGTCAGAGTCCCATTACCAAAAACTGCGATGAAACGAAACAATTTCCACTGGCACTTCCGACAGATTTTTCTGTCGCTATGAAATTTCGTTCATTGTTTAATCACAAATTGGAGACAATGTGTGTAAAGACTAACAGTTTCCAAATTTATTTTAAATGTATCAAATAACAACGACTATTTTATACCATATGAGAAAAAAGAAAGCAGTATATGTAATGTGGTGTAAAGGGCCCAGCTCAACTTAGCTGTTTTTCTTATTATTATTATCATTTTTTCTTCTTCTTATTATTATTATTCTCATTATTATTATTATTATGTTAACAGGATATAAGACCCCTTCGACGAATAAATTTAATTTCTTTATTCGTCGAGCGTTTCAATTTCGGCGTCAAATAAAGTTTTCAACTTCAAATTCAACTTCAACCTCGACTTCAACTCCGATTTCAACCTTACTTGACGTCGAATAATTTTACCTTTATCCCACACGTACATGATAAATACTTTATTCAATTATTATTTGTTATTCGAAATTTTTATTTAAATAAACATTTCGCCCATTCCTGTTTTATACAATACATAAATACATTGTAATCGCACGAGGTTAGTTTTGCTGCAATTTCTGGAACGCAGAGTTTTTGCAAATAGATACTGTTCCAGGAAAATAAATGAATATCCTTGAAGACATCATTAGCGTTGCTGCACAATCTAGTTATACAACTATGCGGCCCTAGGGCTTTCATACAGTATTCCAAATTAAATAAATGGTACTCCCTTAGCGTCCTCGGTGGAACATTAAGCGGGATGCAACTTAGTACGTCAGGGCACGAAATATGACCGTTTAACAACCGTTTTTAAGTTTACTCTCAACCCAAATCATTATAAGTAATTGCGAATAACAGCTCCACTGGGAAGGATTATCGGTAAACCATACTAGAAATGAATTTAGAATTCGCTTGAAAAAGCGAATTAATTTTTTGAACTACAACAACCGTTAAGCCACACTGTTAACACGAATTGTTCTTCGACTCTTCTACTCAGAGATGGGCAAAAATTTTATTCAAATAAAAATTTCGAATAACGAATAAAAATTAAAAAAATTATTCGTCATGATTACCAGAATAATATTCGCCAGAAAATGTTTGACGCCAAATAAAGTTAACGTTAATGTTAAAGCTAAAAAATGTATTCGATGCTGAAGTCGAAACGCTCGACGAATAAAAAAAATTTTAATATAAAAATTTTAATAATAAACTTCATTCGTCAAATAATCTAATGTTAAGGTAATATTTATTTAATCCGTTATTTAAATAATTCTTTATTTTCTTAATGCTGAATTCTGCTTCCACCCTCAACTCTCGACATTACTCCTTCCTCCTCATCATTCATACACCCTGTCACAGAAAATACTAAATACCAAAATAAGAATCGGGTAGTAAATTGTGAATAATGTTTTCATCGAAACGTCGTCATAGAAGAGTCGTGACCGTCGCCAGAGTTTGACCACGTTTCCAGTAATTCGTGAGATTTAATCAATCAGCCGAATTCGCGTGGCGCAGAATAGCGCGGACCTTTGATCGAGGAGAATCGAATTAAGTCACTCGCCCGTGGAACTTTTCCCGGCGATAATTTCCAGCTGCATTCAGCGAGCGTATCGCGTGGCGAGTCCTCTGTCGGTGACGCTTGCGTTGCGGTGCTACGCCGAAGGACCTTAATTAATTTTCGTATCCAGCCGCAAATACCTCACGAACAGGGAGTGGGGCGGTCCGCGCCGGAGGTCCGCCGAGGTTTTTAAACTTCAGAGCTTTCGTCGCGAGGGAAGCCAAAGTGGGTACGGGGGGAGGGGGCGTGGGTGGACGGATGCCCAAGTTGAAAGAGGCCGAGAGGGAAGACCGTAGGAGCGAAAAGAGAAAGTTGAAGAGGCGGAAGGGGCGAGAAGGGTGTGCCGAAGGAAAGCGAAGGAAGCAAAGGGGTAGGGGCAGGGACAGATAGAGAAAGGGAGTTAGAAACGCGGAGAAAAAAGAAGCGAGTGAAAGAAGGGAGAAAAGTAGAAGAAAGGAGGCAGAGAACGGTGAAGCAAGGGGGACAGTGGACGTCGTAGGACGGTGATTTAAGGCTCGACGCCGCGCTTAGTTCTCTAAACATTTTAGCCGACCTTATTTCGCCTGCATTATTTCAACGTTAAGACAAGGCGGAGCTCGACGCCGTGGTAGTGCACAAGGGCTGGCTCTAGGAGGAGCAGGTCGGAGCTTAAGAAGAAAGCTACCGGCTCGGTTAAGTGGCCTGATACATAAATATGCGATTAATCAAGTTAACTACCTCGTCGTGGGTGCCTTTTTCCTCTCCTTTCCTCCCACCCCCCTCGCCCCTATTTTTCCGCCCTTCCTTCCATTTTCTCTAGTTCCCCTCGCCAGCTCACTTTCTCCGTTTTTCAGCGAGGAGGATGATGGGCACCGTAGCCTCTGTCACGGTAGATAGGTAAATAGGCCCGTTCGCCTAAACGACATCCTGCCATGCGCATTATGCGAATCCTGCGGCGTACAAAGCGCTCGTCCTCGAACAAATGACTCGTGAAACGAACCGCGACCGACACGACCTCCCCGCGATCGCTTGATTGACGTGCTGATACTATAATTCATAGATTGTGTAGCCTGTGGGTTGCGGTACGCGGAACCTGCTTTTATTCGCCGGCGCTGTGCGTAGGGGATTTTGGAACTGTTGGTACGATGTTCACTAGTGGGAGGAAGTCGTTAGGAGATTTAGAGGTGTCTTGGGGAACGTATGTTTGGGAAGTGATCACTTTAAGTAGATTCAGTTACCTATTGTTTGTATAAATTTGTAGGTGCTTGGAAGCTTACACATTTATACTCGAGTATTATAATTGAAGCACTGAGAGAAAAAACGGATTAACCCATAATGAAAAATAATTATTCTTTCCTATTTTATATGATTAGTACAACCTATTGGAATACATTACTGCTACTAACTCAATTTCACCAAGAAATGTGAGTTAGTCTGTTTTTGCTTTCAATGCCTGAATTAATATGTATCTAGAATATTTGCAGTAATTTGTGGATAAACTTCTAAATTGAAATGTTAGATGAGAGCCTTACTGGAAAGTATAAATTATTTGAAATGAAAAGAATATTTCGTATGTTCACAGAGATATAGTATCACATGTTGGGAAGATGTTTACGAAAGTGTGCACGGAGGAAAATAACAAGATCTGGCACAATATAATTGATTGCTATAAGGAAAACATTTGTGCAACCAAGTTTTGTAGGCATTGGATTCAATAACAGCTGCTAACAGATGAAAGAAGAGAAGCTAGAGGCTCAGGCAAAAGAAAATGTTATTCTTGGAAAACTCTGCTTGCAATAATTCTCCTGATCAAACTTTAAACGTTATTCAAATCAGTGTAACGTTTCAAAGAATATCATTAATCCGAAAATTGAAATATTGTTGAGTATACCTACGTGATCTTAAATAGCACAGATAAGAGAACTACAGTGAAAAGTAATAACATTCACTATTTCAATTTCCTTATATTTAGTAGAAATTTCATAAGCTTCCTTTTTGTGCACGACAACATTTTCTTGTGTGTCATAAAATAAAAAATTTACATAAATTTCGTGCTTTCATACCAAAATTTATGAGTTCGGTTGGCGCTTGCCAACCGAACTCATAACTAAACACAATCTTCAATACAAATTAAATTTTACGCAATTGAAGTATACAAATGAAATAGTATCTTTCCTAGAACAGGTATTTTAAAAACTCCTTAAGAGCGTACCATGGATCGAAAATTTTAGCAAAATCGTTTGGAACAGGCCGCCACGAACCAGAAATAAGTAAATTAAACCGCGAAAGTGATATTCAGTACCGCGCACTGATACGCAACATAAGATTTATCGACTGATCAAGATCTAAATTGCGTTACCGGTTAAATAAACACTCCATTGCTACGTTATCTTGGCAATAACGCATAACTTTATGCCAGCAATGGTGCAGCACGAGCTGATTATTCTTCCTGTATTGGGATGTCCCACGTGGACTAACATCTATAGTCGAGCACAGCCACGGCTGCCATTTAAAATATTACCGCAGAATTCTAAATTACTACGGACTATAAAGTCAGCCAGAATCGGCTATCGACGTATCGTTATTCACCATTTATAGTCCCAATGTATTCACATATTTTATAACTATGTTAAATTCCATCAGATTCTTTTCTCAGTTGGTTATGTCTCGTTGCAATATTAAAATTACTTTTAGAAGTCAATCCTGTCTCATCCACTACAGACGTTCTAAGAATTATAATCGTTCAGTACATAACACTACTATAACTGTTTCATTGGGAAACACTGGCCTAAATATATCTGAAATACCAATTCTGTGAAAAGGCTGTTGAAAACCCAGGTGTTAAACGCCATACATCAATTATACTTTAAGAACATAATATATTTCGGATACGTTTCTATAAACAACATTAGTTTCAACTCACAAAAGAAGATTCCCAACTCATAAATTCAAAAAATGTATGAAACTTTGAGTATACGTAGAGGATATATAGCTATGTATTACGCAATTTTCTGCCTGCCCAAATTCACTCTAAGGGGGTAAAATGGGCTTTAGAATGGTAAATGGATTTTGTAACTTGCGAACTGTAAAAGCTAAAAAAAACATTTTTAGACAAAAGTTACTTCTTTTAATTAGGATTATCATATGGCAGAAGTGATACGCGAGTTCTAATACAAAATCGGAAAATAGTTGGATTTTCAGGGGTCAATTTCACCCCCTTAGAGTGAATTTTGGCAGCAAAACAGTTTCAGAGTTTCATAACTTTTTGAATTTACGGGTTGTGGATCTCCCCCCGTCAATATTATGCTGAATCGATTTACCAAGATGTAAACGATCCAACCAACAACAACTGGAATACAAAATTGTCTAGGTATTCTGCAGAAATACCTATAAAAAATACATGAAAACTGCTCTTTGTAAATATTCTTTATAAAATGGTACGTCAGAATGCTAGCTAGGCTTTAGCTAGCCAACGAGGCTTTTAAACTCGTAATCTTTCGAAAAGCTGAAAGGCACATGACAAAGGCATTAAGTCGCGCAACGATCGTTTGCTCCTTTACCACGAGCAGCGTATATTAATATATTGTTCGTCTCTGTAGAATCAACTTGTTTGCTGTTTACTCAGCGCGTTTCAATTAATGGATATTTACCGCGACTGGGGGGATGTTTGCCGCGTTGAAGGCAAATACGATTTGTCGTTTTAAACGCGGTGACTGCGTACGGTCGTGTGCAGGCGCATAAGCCACGAAAAACCGAGCCGACGCTGGATAAAGTGACTTTATCGTCGTGGTGCACAGAGATCGGTATAAATATCACGGTGTTTGTACATAATTTATTACTGCCGGTTGAAGGATATGCACTAACGAATGAATAATTAGAAGGGCGGCCAGCGAGCCCCTTCACGTTCGGAAGAAGCGAACTAAATCATTAGTACGAATTAATGAAGCGGCCGATAAGGGCACATAATGACGATATCCCCTCTTCGAAAAGAGAAACGCTTGCCTGCGCGACGGAACGCGGACGATTCCCGTAATTATACATAATTTACGTGTGTGTCGCGATAATAACGCGTTATGGTAATGCTGAATGACAAATTACGGCCCAGGAGCGTGTAAGCGTTACAGTTATTGTGCCGATGGCAACTATGAGATAAGAGAGTCTAAGGTAGATCTGTTCGGTTTCTGGAGTGTATCGCATGTTTCGATGATTCGTTATAGTTGCGAGTAGTTATGAAGCTCAGATAATATACACAGTACGCTGAAAAACGTCTTCAATACATTATATACCTTATTTACCTAAGAACAATACTGGGGGGGGGGGGGACAGGAAATGTTAATGATTTCTGTGAATATGATAATAAACGCTAGGATGTCGGGCTTTATTATCTCTTAACCATAATTGAGGACCTTGGTGCAGCTCCATCTTTACCAATTTCGGATAAATTAGAAAAAATTGTTTATGAAATTATTGCTTTGATTTAACATTAAAAAGAGAACACTAATTGAAAAATATATATTTTCACACAATTAGTAGGAGTTGCTGAGTTGATAAGTTTTTATTTCTATTTTTGGCGAAAAAATATTCTATAATAATGGTATTAGTATTAATATTAATATTTCTATTTATTAGTTGTTCTAATATTACGATTAATATTAATATTAATATTTATGTTTATTAGTTATTCTAATATAAATATTTCTATTTTTATTTATTTGCAATAAATCGTTCATTGTGTATCCGATTTGAATGAAACGTGCTTCAGCTGCATCCCTATTACTGTAAGGTCCTCCATTTGTGTCGTATTTATAGAATTAGTAACACTTTCACACGCCGAATAACGAGAAAAATAGTCTTTTTTGGAAAAAACATAGATTCCATTTAAATTCCGCACGATTGAAATTTGCAGAATGAAAAGTGATTCAACAGCTTCGGACTTTCCTGGATCAGAAAGTACCAACTTCCTGCATATTTGCCAAATAAAATGAAGGCTCACCGCGACTGAACGTAGTCAGGCTAAAGAACCGCCATTTATCACGAGCAACAAGGCCTGCACAGAGGCCAAAATATTACACGCGAAGCATCGCGACAGGCCCCAGAGGCGTGATCGCGTCGCCCCAACAAGAACTGTTGCCTCCATAAAAACGATATCTCCGCAACGGGGGCGCACGAATGAGTTCCTCGCTCTCGCCCGAGTTTCCAATCGTCCCACGTTCCGCCGTGGAATTTAAAACGCGATCGCTACACCGGGACGAACAATAACTCACGTGGAAAGTGGCCGTCTAAAAAAGGCAAAGTAATCTCCGCGGCTTGTCCCTATTCGCGTCCGTAAATCTCCGCCCGCGAGTCCGCTCTGCATAGCGGGTCACGGAAGTCAACCGTAGAGAATCAACGGGGAAGAAGTAAAAACCGTGGCCGGGTGCCGTTCCTCTAATAACCAGGCGAGCTCGTATCCTCCAGGAAAACGGTCACTGACCAAGTTCGCCGCCCCTTTTGTCCCGTTCTCTGTCGCGTCACGTGTCTGGGGAATATTTGTGAGCCACGGTAAGAAAATCTGGTGTACCTGTGATATACGTATGACAAGTTTATATAGTGGATCCCGTAGACATAGTGGTGTCGTGAATGCAGTAGGGGGACTACGTTGGCAGGACCCTTGGGTTTCCTGCTGATACGTAAGTCAAGAACCCAGGAATGCATTCAGCAATAGGAGTATTCCCCTGGAATAGGGGAGGAAGGTACATTTGGTGGTTAGTGATATCGGTTTATATGTTATCGTAAAAGTTCGAAGGCCGCTGAATCTTAGAATTTACCATTGTGGGGCGGTGAAAGTCCGAAGTAACTCGGGCTTAACTCTGGCTTGGGATGACATTTCTTGGGGCACTTCTCGTCTTTTGACATTTCTCGTCTTAGGTTGATAATGTTTTTGGGGATTACTGGGGATTTGCCGGGAAAATCTAAGATTCTCTGGTCTTCGAACTTTTACACTGACATGTACACCGGTTAATTGAGGAGGGCCCGGGTGAATCTGATCTCTGTAGAAGCGTAGTACGCATGTGTACTTTAATTGACACACCGCCATAAACTTTTACCTTTGGACGCCACGCAGTAATTAAGGGGGAACACCACTGTGACGGCCGGAAAAATGAGCCCATTTTTAAGATTTTTTTAAGGGACAACTTGCAGTTTTATTATAAAATTGTTATTACCTATCTTTAGTACAATGTCTTAAGAGACTATAAAAAAAAAAGTAATAGAAAAACATGCATAGATTTCCATATACAGTTAATCTCCTACATCCCTCACAAGAAAACATAGGTCGCTTATCGAAACGATATCTTTGGAACGGCAACTCTGAAACCAATTTTTTTTTTTTTAATATAATCGGTATGAGTGTAGTTTCCGTTGTACGTACCGATTTTTAAAAAAAATTATTTTTGTAAAAATGGTGCGCTTGGGAAGAAAAAGTTTCGAAAATCCGCAAAAAAATGGATAGTTTTTCGAGCGTATTTAAAAAAATATGTTTTCGATCAAAAAATCGGTACGTAC
The DNA here is from genome assembly GCA_963855975.1 of Andrena chrysosceles. Taxonomy (NCBI): domain Eukaryota; kingdom Metazoa; phylum Arthropoda; class Insecta; order Hymenoptera; family Andrenidae; genus Andrena; species Andrena chrysosceles. The sequence continues at coordinate 106,223,372 of OY979767.1, read as the reverse complement.
AACTGAAGATACTCTTGTTTTAAAGATCCTATCAAAATTTCAAGTCGATCGGATAAAAATTGACAGAGCTATTGATTCGATCAGTTAGAAAAATGTCGTTTCGAGAAAATCGCGTTTAAAGTTTGCACGGGAAAAATCACACTTCCGTTCGTGACGTTCACTGTCACTCGAATGCCCGATCAACGGTTGCATTTCTTCGATTCTCGAACGAACAGCGTACCGTGCGTAAAAACGGGAAAAACCCAAAATTTATAACCTTTAACAATGTGGGGGAACAGTGGGTAAGAAAAATGTCGGCGCGCTATTTGCCGCTAACATAGCGCGCTCGGAAAGGCATCGTGACGCGTCTCACAAAATGCACTGTATCTTCGTCAATTCTTCGAATATCAACTTGAAATTTTCAGAGAGTATTTTTGAAGAGTTAAACATTAAGAAAGTGAAGAAGAAAAAAATCGAAATTTTTTCAACTTTCACAGTGGTGTTCCCCCTTAAGGGGTCATTCTACTTTAAACCGCCAAAAAAATTAAGCTATTTTTAAAGATATATTTCTCTGTAAATGCAATATATAATGAAATAAAGTTTTCTGGTATTTATTAAGCTACTCTTATATTATACAAAAATAATTTAAAATGATTTTTTGCAAGTTTTTTACAGTGTCAATATGGCATCTAAAAAAAGAGGTATGTTCACGGCGTAGGTGATGTCTCGGCTCAGGCTTATCCGAAACAAAAAATTCTAAAAGATTCTTAATCTGTATGAGTGCCGCTATAGCCCTCAGCACAATTAACCATTTTTGTTGAAAAGATAAAAAACATCCAAAAAATTGTTTTCTCGGGCGTTCCATGAGAAAAATCTCGGTTATTTCACGATAAAAATTATTTATTGAGCTAGGGGCTATAGCGACACATACGGACAATATCCGAAAGATATTCCTTCCTTCAGTTATGTTTCAAGCAATTGAAAATTCTGGGCATTATGTTTTATTAAATATTCAGTGTGTCAGAGAACAGAAGCCTGAGAACTGAACTGATGTCTCATGATTTCGTCCCAACTTGTACGTGTTGTTTGATACATGTACATATCACGATTTTTATCAATACACATCTCAAACGTGTGTGGATATAGAAAAGTCTCAGGGTATCATAAATATGCGATGCATGATATCGCAAACTTTAAGTCGAGGTTCAGAGATTCGAGTGCTACTTCGCACCGCTCTCCACGAAGAAGGTGCAGCCCGTGGTAGTTGCAAATGAATCGTTAAAAGTAGAAATGAAATGCGAGCGCTTTGGACCCAAGAGAATCGATGGCCAGAGTAAATGATTTCCCGTAGCTGGGACGTAAACGGTTCGCGCCTTTCGTACGCGAAGGTGAGCAATATAAATCTTCCGTTAAGTCCCTCCCGCTCGTGGTAGGCGCGTGTGCCCTGGCGGATGGCCCTCTCTGGCTGCTTGCCGCTTACTCGTCGAGTGCTCAGATGATGCTCCTACCTATAGCTTTTGCACCTTTAATATTGCGCGCGTCAGTGCTGAAGTATTTACGGCCACCGGATCGTGTAAGAACGCCACGTCCTCGCCTCTTGGATTCTATCTTCAGCCCCGCTCTTTTTCAATATGAACGTTCCCGTTCTGCAACGCGATGTGTTTTATGGCGCGGCTAATCCGCAGACGTGCGCTGCCGTCTCCATGAATTCACGACGACTCCACGGTTTACGGGTTTAATCGAATTATCGGTGGTGCATGGCTGTTCTATGCGGGAAGGTGGGTGAAAAAAAATGGTGAAGCGAAGTTAATTGGGTTGGTCTCGATGTGTGTTTAAATACTTGTCCTGGGATGTTTGTAAATCTTTTATATATCTTAAATGAACGTTTTGTTTCTGCAAGCTGTTGTGATATTCGAATGCTTCTGCTTTAATTGGAAATGTCAGTATGTATAGGAGAGAGTCGTGCAGTACCGGCCACTCTAAGTTTTTGTACTATAACTTGGGTCACTGTTGGTAAAAATGAAATTTCAAAAAATTAATTTGTAGTATAAATGATGGTTAATAAAAGGGGCAAATCGTTTTTCTTACATTTGATCATAAAGATTACTAAGTCGCAGGAATAAATAAGTTGTAATTAGCAGCGGCCGAAGAATTGTCGCCCAGTACCTACCTGTTGTTGCAGTACAGTGAAATCTTTTTGTGTAATGGTTTAATTCGTTTACATTGAAACATAAATTAATAAATTATTTGAAATTATTTATCTGGACCTGGATATCGTACTCTTGAATTTCTCTGGAATTGTCTTGAATTTTAAAGTAAATAGCTTCTAAAGCAGCTAAAGCACGTTGACGATTGTTATATAAACATTAAATAAACTGACTGGGAACTGTACTCCTTTAGTCTAATAATTTTATGAAAATTTATCTGTAAATGACTTTAGTTCATTTCCAGTTTCATCGTAACTTAATAAATCCTAATTACAAAATTGTATTACACGTGTCCCGTTGAACATGCAGCTTCACTTTTACTCCATCTTTGTTGAGCGTTTTCTTTTCGCATCATTATTGAAATAATATGTTAATAACCTTTAGCAGACACAATATTTTTCAACTCATTTATCTGCACTGCCTCCCTCTCGAGTGTCTCTTCTCTTTGCATTGAAATGTTACGGGTTGCTTCAAAGCACTCGCCACTTGTCCTTCGACCCTCTTCTCAAAGAGCTCTTTAGATTGAGAAGTTTCCTCACCTTGACATTGCATACATCTGACATAAGAGTGTTACGAAGATCCCCTGCTATTTGTGCTTGCGTTTGATGCATTTCATACATTTCACGTGCACATCTCAACTTGTAAATCCGTACCATAGGATGTAATTCAAAATTTGCAACTACATTCAAAATTACTTTTTACATATTTCCACATTATTTATGTCAAATTAGATTTAGATATACGGCGATATACTCGGTCACTGAAAAAATTAATAACCTTAATATGTAAAGAAAGTGGAGACCACGTAAGTGGAACAGAAAAATTAAATCCTTTTCTAAATAAAAATATATACAGCCGCAATTGCATTATGTAGTAGAAAAATTTCTAATCTGTCTTCTTAGAATGGATAAGATCATTCAAGGATTTCTGATTTCATTGTTTTTCCAGCATAATATTTTGTCCTCTTGGGAGATTAATTTTTTTCTGCTGCTTCTCGGCGAATTAGAGAATTCGTGCGCCGTCCCTCACTTTCCTACGAGTATCCGAGCACGAGATACACGAGATAGGGTGTAATGACATAATGACGTGACACTCGGTAACTTCGTTCTCTTGAAGCATTTAGTTTGGACGGAACTACGTTATATGCTACACAGCATCGTAAAGTGTACTTTACTCAGTGTTACTGTGCTCCAGAGTACAAAGCATATTTTTCCATCCTTTATTTCTTTGCCCCTGTATTATTTAATGTTATAACCTGGCGTTGCTTCCTCCCATGAACACTGTGATGTACGCGCAACGATCTGTTTATGTGCACCTGAGTACTTAAAAACGCAACACGAATAACAACGCGCAACTCGAATGGATCTCAAATGAATCTTTGTCCCCTAAAAACGTGGAAAATAGCAGAAAATCTGCAGTCGTAAAGAATGATAATTGAAAATTCGTTGCTTAGGATTATAATAATAATAGAAGAAAAGGAGCAGATGATTGGCAGAAGTGTGAAAATAAGTATTTCTATCAGGTACAGATTAATTTTATTATCGAGAATAATTGGTTCTCCTAATTCTTAATTATGCAATTCTTAATTAGTGTAAAGTGAATTTTTACAACAAATTTTAATTAAAAGTTCATTCAATTATTTCTCTCTATCGATGTACTTATCCCTGCTATCAAGTACTTAATGTTCCACTGCAATTCTTATCTTCAACTTAATCATAAATTAGCATTCGTTGGTGTAGTAATAGAAAAAAACCCTGTATTTATTAACTTGTTATGTACGTATACCTACTTCAGGATTTCATTGTAAAGTATCTTATTCCTCCGAAATTTTATAATCGTTCTCCCTCCTTTTCTACTTAAATCATTTTCTCCACCCTCCAACAACTATGTAAAACTCCCAACTTTCGTTTGCCTTCCTTTTCCTTTTCTTCCTGCATCGAAATTCCTGCATTTTCCTCTGCCTTCCTCCAACTTCAGCCTGTCTCCTAGTCTTCTCCTCATCTTCAAATTGCTGGTCTTTAAAACGGCAGAAGATATTGTGTATTATACGATAATTCCCTTGCCCCAATGTCCATGTCTTCCTCATACCCTTAATTCGCACAAGATACTACTTGATAAGCTCCACCGTAGAATAAATAAATATTCCATAATCAAAAAGCCTGAAAGAATTCCACAAGCATAATCGATTCTACTGTATACACCATTCAACAAACTGCCTTTTATTGAATTCACGTCCATCAGAAAACCACCCTTTGAAACCTGGCTCCGACACCTCAAGCTCCCACGAGCCAGGAGTCAAGACGTGTCGCTCGATCCGGGTATCGCCACATCGCGAGAATCTGAAATCTCTGGCGAAGGTTGGAACATCGGGCGTCGAACGAGCACTCGACAGCGTGTACGCGGATGGGGTGGAGGCAATGCGGCCGGGCATAAATATTAATTGTTCGAAACATGTAAATACGTGCGGGGAGAACTGCGGCGCGACGAGTTTAGGAGGATACTGCGACAGCACGTGCATCCCAAATGGACTATTATTTCATCAGCGACACAAACTGTTGGGTAACTCGGTCAAGCGGAGCGCGCCGTGGACTTTCCTTCGGTTTAGAGCAGGGTTGGAGAGGGTGCACACATGACGCTGACCAGAGGCCGGGGAAGAGAGAGAGAGAGAGAGAGAAAGAGAGGGAGAGAAAGGGGTAGAGAGAATGGGCAGTTTAATTTTTGCGGGCAGTTGCCAGAAATAATCTCTTGCCGGGCTCGGTAGGGCTGATTGCTTGATTTCGACAAACATCGTTCGTTCAACCCGATCTCGTCGCTCTATCGCCGGGCATTCGGTCTCTGAGAATTAGGCTGTCGTCCAACCGACTGTCCTCCGCGGTCGGCATACCAAATGCATCCGGAATTTCCAGTTTCTTAATCCAATTAAGCGTGGGCAGGGCACTTTGCTACTGTGTGCGAAATGAATACGACTGACGGAGGGCCGTCAAGTGCGGTGCCTGATTTCTGGTACACGCGGTGTACAGGATGTCCCAGGAGGCAGGGTCGATATTGTGAGAGGTCATAGTATTGGTTATTCTAAGAACAAATATTTATATGTATATGGCTTCTATACTGAACGTTTACCGACATTTGGCGAGGAGTATTTCCAATTTGATGAGCAATGTGTTCTCTGACTCGCAAGTCCGCTCTTTTGTTTACTTAGACGCATTGTCGATTTTTATTTATACGCGAGGGTGGAAAGTGCATAGAAGTGTATAGAAGAAAATTGGATACACGAGACGAACTTCTCAGACGCATAATGGCTGCTGTTGTCCGTATAAAGGGAAGTTGAGATGAACTCAGACAAGTAGTACGCCATGTTCTTGTACGAGGTGCGTTGGGGTGGAATTTTTTAATGTTTATTATAAACTGTAATAGATGTTGACCAGAAAGATCGAAAAGTTCATTAATTTCTTAACTATCCTGAATCTATAACAGCAACGGATTTTACGGATGTATCGGACGTACAGTATTAGATAAACGTATATGAAATTTGAAATACTTGAATATTTATGCCTTACGCATAGTAAATCTAGATGTAAGGAACTCGGACGACAGTTGGAGTATAAATTTCTACTCCTAGAAAGGTATTTTTTACTTTACAAATGCATTGTCAGGCATTATTTGCTAAACTTTTGGTCCCGAATTCACAATTTTCTCGAGTCTTAATTTATTTCTTCAAAACGGTGTAGTGAAAACAATTGAAACTCGGCAGATATTTTTATCTATCCATATACTAAATATACAAAAAAAATGAAAATAGTGGTCCCATTTCTTCAACATTTTTTCAGCTGTTTTATCTGTCAAGATCGTCTCTTTCCATAAGAGTACGTGTAAAATTAGTGAAAATTAAAATCGTTATACCTCAGCAACCGTTTAGTGAATTCGTTTAAAATTTTTCGAGCACATCAGGAAGATTAAAAAGAACAATTTCACAAATTGTCACCAACTTGGTATCATTTTGAAGATAGGTCCGATAAATCCTTAAGAAACGTCGAATATTATTGAAATCTGTGAAATGTTAAGTGGTAATCAACATTGAAATCCTCGATGACTTTACTGTTTTCCATTCAGTGAATATCAACTCGATAACGAAAACTATTCCTAGCGCGTACATATTTACTCTTCCGAAATAAAGTACTTACTCGTGCAAACTTTCAAAGCCGACGGTAGCTACCAAAATTATTCTTGAGATCAGAATCGATTGAAATCTTTCATGAGCGTGAATCGAACGTTCATCGCCGTCTCGAGCACGCGATGAACTCTAGTTGCCAGAAATTCCCGCGGCAAAACAAGCCAACCGTGATCGTGGTCGAGATAAATACCGAAAGCATCTCAAAGTTCTCTCTTAATCCCGACGAAGCCGCGGAAGATTCGCGCAGATCCTGCGTGTCATACGCCGTACACGAAAGTACGCAGAAGTACGCAGGGTATCGTGTCGCTGGAAGCCAAGAGCTGCAGCTCTAACGTTCGCTGCGTGAAGGGCGAACGTCCTCGCCGGTTTGTCGCTTCATGCGTCAGAAACGATGGAGTCCTGATAGAGGGTGGAGAGGAGACCCGCACGGGAGATACAGAGGAGGGTGAAACGACTGTTAATATGGAAGACAGGATGAAGACGATGCGGCAGGATATGCTCCAGGCACATTTCACACAAAGTTCTTCCGATTAGGTGGGTACAAGTTTTGGACTGAGACTTCTTCGTTCCTCTGACACGTTACTTGATATACACTTGCTCCCTGAGACGCAACTTGCGTCAGCAATATTATTTCCTTAACCGGTTAACTGGCAATGTATCATATATGATCAAACAAAAATCTGGCCAATTCTGGCAATGTATCATATATGATCAAATGGAATAACTTTTTTGTTTTTTAATCGATTTGAATGAAACTTGGTATGTAATGGTTTTTGGAGTCGCTGAATCTGAATTTCGCATTGGAATTGTAAAATTCAATATGGCAGACTCAAAATGGCCAAACCAAATTGGCTGACAAATATTAAAATACTATCGGGATATAGAAAAATTGTATATAGGGGTTTTTGGGGTCGCTGAATCTGAATTTAGCATTGGAATTGTAAATTTCAATATAGCAGACTCAAAATGGCGAACCAAAATGGCCGCCAAATATTAAAATACTACCGGGATATAGAAAAATTGTACACTGGAGTTTTTGGGATCGCTGAATCTGAATTTGGCATTGGAATTTTAAATTTCAATATAGCAAACTCAAAATGGCGAACCAAAATGGCTGACAAATATTAAAATACTATCGGGATATAGAAAAATTGTACACAGGGGTTTTTGGGATCGCTGAATCTGAATGTGGAATTGGAATTGTAAAATTCAATATAGCAGACTCAATATGGCCGAACCAAAATTCAGGTATAAAATTATTCAAAACTATTTCGTAGAAAATAAAAAAACTAAAAAAATTAACCCCTAAACCCTTATTTTTCAGGGGTTGGGGGTGGCATTGAAAAAAGTAACTGCTGCAATCGAATTATAGACAAGAAAACTTCACAAATAAAAAAGGTTTAGTAAAGAATTGACAAACTCACCCCTAAATTCTATTTTTTTAGGGGTTGGGGGTGTCAGATGAAAAAAATTACCCCCGGAATCGGTTCAGCGACTCAAAAAACCCCTGTATACCAAATTTTGTGTGATTCACTTAATTATTCGATGGTACCAGTTTGGGCCCGAATAGTGAAAAGGACCGTGCCAGTTAACCGGTTAATGCACAGTGTTTTAAGCGTATGTGTTACTTTAGTCAAGGTGCTGCTTATAATTTTCAATAACTCCGCTTGGTTTTGAAGTTTGAACACTTAGGTACTGATCGGGGACCCGGAGCGAACACGATAAACGAAAAGAACAAAATATTTTTCCGGTAAAGAAACGGAAACGAAGTGAAATTCTTAATCCTATTGCAGGAGTAAAAACGATGTAACCGAAATAAAAATTCCGGTTAATAAGGTTATTATTTTGTTTTTGATGCACATTTTATGTTATAAAATTTCAATTGCGGGCCCCTTATTTTTATCACGAATCTATTTGTGCCTGAATCTGAACAGCACATATATATTTTGTGATTTCGGATTTTTATTTTGTATAATCTGTTTATATTATTAGAGACTTTCGAGTGTAAGCCTAAAAACTCTGTATTATTTCTTAATACATAATATATATAATATATAATATTTTATAATTTAACTACCAAATGCAATAAAATTATTAAAAATAAGTTTATATGGGTTACTTTTATAAATATGAAATCACCGGTTCGGAACAAAATTTGTTTTTCGTTGCAATATTTGCACGAAATATTTTTCAGCAGGAACGATATTAACCGAAACGAAATTATTATTATCGGAGCTGAACCGAAACGAAACAAAAAACATTTCGTCCCAGGTCCCTGCTACTGATTATGAAAGTCACAAAGCTCGAGACAATCTATACAGTTAGACAGAATAGTGTAACTAAAAAAGAGCCGTTTTTAAGGCCGACAAGAGTCGAGTGAGGATTTCGTTCGATCTTTCTTCTTGGATCTCTGTCTTCTCAATCGCGAGAAGGCTGGATGGAAACTTTGTTTCTTTACCACAAGCTTCTTGGCGGAGTTTAGTTCAAGGTAGGAGGATTGACAATAAAGAAAACAGTTGGTTAGGGGAGACTTTGGGGTTGTTCCTCGAATTTGACAATGTTTGGCCCACCATGCTGCATGAGAAATGTAGTGGGAGATCGAGGCGCATGAATTGGGTCGGTGCACAAGTTCGTTCGCTCACTGTTAGGTGATGTTAGGTGTACGGAAATATCCTTTTTTATTACGCCGACTTGTACTTTTACCAGAAAAGTGTCAAAATGTCGTAGATAGCCAAGGAAAATACTTTGATTATAAAAACATGTAATATATTTTTACTTTTAACAAAGACTTTAGTTCAATAAAACAAACGAACTTTTTCACCAACCTACTATATAACTATAACTATCCTAATTGAAATTTGGAGTTTTCTACTGTTTATTGCGTCTAAATGTTACGGTCATAGCAATTGTGCAGACGAGTTTCTTTCGCTCCAAAATAGTGTGGACGTTGTGTGGACATCTTCATAAAAAATGCAGACACCTTTGAAAATACGTAACACCTTAAATTTTTACTCGTTTGTAGAACTTCTGAGACTCAGCTACAAGAATAGCTACAGCGATGCTAAGCGAGCATCGTCTTTCGGATAGTGGATTTTTTTCACTTCCTCGTGTAGGTATTGATAGAGAATTTATAATGCTGCTACAGTAAATATTCGTTATATGTTCGTTAGAAATATTCGTTATATTATCGTCGCCTTGCCCTACCAACTGGGGGATCTCCCTCGGAACCAGTCAAGCGTGAAAGGTGACACGAGGGAAAACAAGCTATCCCTGAGATTAGACTCGAGCGAGCGTGCCGGCGCGGCCTGGCATTTATAGACCAGAGCCTTAATGACAAATTAAATTCCTAAATGTTTGGTTTCATTCTTATGAAAATATTTTTTACACATTAACGAGGTTTTTCTGATGAAGATAAGACCAAACACGATGTGATTTGGATCATGTTGAGTAATTTTCATATTGAACTGTGGTTCATTTTTTCTCATTCACACTTCCTCACTCGCTGTCCCTTTCTTCGACTGCCGATTGTCGATTACGAACCCTAAGCTTGACGGTATTACTTGAATAAACAAGCCAGCTTCAGCTGAAATTCGTGGCCTCCTACACGTTTTGTGTTCATGCAACAAATGCCTTTAAGAATTTTGTGTATTTAATGATATATCGAGACTTTTTCTTTGACTGTGCTAATACTAATAATATGCTGTGCAAACAGTTTAATGAAATGAGAAATGAAAATTTCTGTGAGCAATTTCATGCGGAAAATTTTGTCAAATTCTAAAGGAACGAAATCGTAGCTTCCAGTTCTCGATGATTACACAATATCCTATTTCAATTTCCTCTATTTACACGATCCGCGTGTGTACAACGTTCTTCATGCCTATAACGGCGCAGGCATTAACAAATAATTGTAACTTCGGATTTCGGTATTTAGTAGCCTACCGAAACGATATTCGACCGAATTCCCTGACCGTTGTTTAATGATCATATTCATGACAATAACTATTAAACGGAGCTTAATGATAATTCGCGCATATGCATCGCGGAAGTCATAGAAATCGCTACTTAAAATCACCGTAATTAGCATAAATTTCGTTTACCTGCCGGCCACAGTGTCTACGTAAAAGCAAAAAGGCATTAGCAAACGGGCTGTGCTCGTGTTAGATGCGGGCAAAAATAAATGATCGAACTTCTACGCTTAACGGTTCGATAATAATTCCAGCCTGCCCAGTAGCAAAAGCGAAGGGCTTCGAGTTTCGTGGATTTGCAATTTTATCGTCTACTTAGCGCCGTTTCCACAGGGGAAACCTTAATGATTGCGCATTGTCACGAAAAGGAGGAAGGGACAAAGGCAGGCTGTGTTTAAGACCAAAGGGGTTTTTTTAATAAGCGACTGACACCCTTCTGCCGCGATCCGCTTACCAACCCTTTCTTCGTTGGATAGAGACAAATATTCAGCCGGGGGAAAAAATAACGTGACGGTGCTAGGGTTGCGCCGTCAAGACTCATCCATCCTCTGGACTGTGATAAATGCTGCTGGTTAATAAAAAAAGAGTATTCTCCCCAGGAGAGTCCGAGCGTGAGAAAAAAAATATGAATATCAATTTGTATTACTAATTTGATGTAGAAGTTTGTCAGCAATTCTGTAAATAGAATTCATAACTCGATAAAAATTGTTAAGATATTTGAAACATTAGCAATTAAGGAACCCTGCGCGAAATAATTTTCTAACTAACGCAATTATTAGAAGATATATACTGTGATTGTAGGCAAACTAGTGTAAGGAGGGAAGTGGAAGTGGACAGTGCATGATCAGACTTTTTATGGTCCGAAATCGAGGCATGAAATTTTGTACCAAACAAATAAACACTTATTTATCTAACGTTAGAACGTGTTTCCATGCTGTGTCGCTATTTATTATTTTAACCCTTAATTGGTGAGGTGGTGACACTTCAATTTTTACTACTATTTATATCGTAATATTTTGAATTTTTCTTCGAAACTAAATATTCAAGTCTTTTCAGTAATATTAATACCAGTGATACGAATAAAATCTTATTTGCGAAGAATATGAACATACAATTAATTGTTCTGTGATCTTGTATGAAAAAACATCGAAATATTTCACCAGTTAAGCGTTAAAAACTGTTTTGAACTTTTCCTTCATATGAAATGAAAAAAAATACATTTGAAAATGCTTGTTACATTTTACGCCACAGTAACTTCGAGGTTGCTGATAAGATGTTTTTACCCACGTGCACTGTCGCAAAACATAGACACGATTATATTTTCATTACAAGCTTGCTTGAAGGAACGCAAAGTAGAAACTCGGGATTCGTCTGGATTCTAACACGGTGCTCGTAATAATTCTCAGGTAATCGTGATTAGTCAAATTGACCGCCGTGAATCCGGAATCAAGGGTGAAAGAGGGAAAATCGAGAAGCCAAGGACCGAGTGTAGCTTCAGCAAGTTCGCGAGATTAAGATTATGCAGGGAATTATTCAGAGTAATTAAAATGCAGATGCGACGCACAAATCATCGAGATTTTTCGGTGCGTTAAGAAGGGTGGCCGCTTCTTCTATCCCCCTACTTCGTTCCCCTCTTTGTGAAAAAAGGCGCGCTCGTGGAAGTTGAAGGGATTTCCCTCGAAGAACCCATATATATGTATATGCACGAACGAACGAATGAAATATACTGTGAATAAGGAATGAGAGGAATATTTGAGCTAGTACCTTGTATCTTCCTCACTCCTCCACGTGCTTCGAACGTGACTATGAGATAATTTCTGACGAAATTCCTTTACGGGATGAATACGCCAGCAATATGGGTCTTTCTGTTTCGTAGGCCATTCGAGGTCTTTAATTTTATTAAATCGTTGAAATGATAACCGAATTCAAATAATCTTTATCAAATCATGTGAAATATATATTTTATCGGAGACTGTAAACAATTTTCGGATAAAAAGTAAAGGAAAGAAGTAGGTTTTCTTTTTAGGGAAAGTGATATAGTGCTTTATTACTCGGCTTCGCCCGAAATTTAGATTCTGATTTTATAACAAAATTTTGTTAAGTTTTTTTCGTGAAAATTCACAACATTCATCTGGATTAGTCAGGCATAATGAGCTGAGGGATATTTCGTTCGAAAGTGTTCAGGCGACAGAAGCTTTCTGCTTTATATATTAAGACAGGGTTGTCTAACTGACGACTCACGAGATGCCGGGGGCTCCTCCGCCTTGCGGCCACGCTGACGATCGCAGTAAAATTCGTCCGTCCCTACACAGACATAAATACATTCGATTGCTACGGCCGGCCACGGCCATACGTTGGCCGTGTATTACATATAATTATAATTAATACGACAATACGAACTGATATATCCTTAACAGCGAAGACCAAGAAATGTATTATCGAGTTGCATTGTGTAATTTGCAAGCAGATCCGTTCGTTCATCAATGTTTGGTTCTACATACAGATGCGAAAGTGCGTTTTCCGTTATGACAAAAATAAAAAGTAAATATCGGTCAAGATTAGCGGACCATTCATTATCTTCGCTGTTAAGGATACCCATAACAAAAATTGATGTGGATATACCATCCCTTGTCAATAATATGACGCGGCCTCAATGGCACGTTCACATTCACAGAGACGAGTAAAAGTAAGTATATATCAATTCGTATTGTCGTATTAATTATAATTATATGTAAACGTATGGCCGTAGCCGGCCGTAGCAATCGAATGTATTTATGTCTGTGTAGGGACGGACGAATTCGACTGCGATCGTCAGCGTGGCCGCAAGGCGGAGGAGCCCCCGGCATCTCGTGAGTCGTCAGTTAGACAACCCTGTATTAAGATATACCAATAAACAGTAGGAATAACGAAAAATTCAGGAAGTCCCTATTCTCATTTTTATTTTTGACAGTTTGCTACTTGTACCCCAAATTCCAAACTAGCTGTACTATTATAATCCTTATTGTACTTTCACATTAATTATTATTATTTAATAACTATAATTTATAACTGAAAGTAATGCTGAACGTAATAGCGATGCACCACGTGCCACAATATTTCGATGAAAATTTTAACCTACCGATACATGGAATATATGAGAAATATACGCTTTTGTACCGAATCGACATTACGGCTTTTGTTGCATTGAAAAAAAAATATTAATGCCACTGAACACAGCGTCTCTGTGCATTTTAGTGATAACACGCAGGCTCGAGTCACTTATCTGTCTGTATTATTAAAAATCGCAAATGGCCGAGCGCGTTCATTCCAGCTTTGTAAACCAATTATGATTTCGAGTTTAATCCGATTGCAGCGTGCACTTGTTTTATTTAACGGTGCCGGCATGCCGTACGTTTTAAATATGAATCCGTATGACGCATCATGGAAATCAAAAGGCCGGAATTCTACGCGCGCCAATACAATTAGCGTGTGTTAATGGAATTACCCTAAATGGAGATTAAAAATTAAAACATTTGAACTTTGTCCAGCACGCCAGTCGCCACCGGAGCGTGCATACGAAGATAGGCCGGCAGGTTCCGCGGGGGGAAAAAAAAGGAACAAAACCGAACGTACATTCTGCGACAAATCACCAGCATCCACGGCCAGCTTCGACGACTTTCGTTTAATTGATTAATTCAATAATCGTTTGTTTCAGCGCCGCGTGGTGTTTTAATGGAATTTGTCATCAGACCGTGTCAATACTACATGCATTTCCATTTACGAATATATACACAGGAAATTTTTATGCTCCCGAATATTTATGCGCGTTATGGAGATTTATTATCATTTTGAATATTGAAGGGGCAGTATTACTTTGCATGTGGACGATCGACGCGACGTGATTAAAAAAGGAATGGGTAGGAATGATTATTAATACATCAATTGCTCTATGGCGTGAGTCACATTTTTACAAGGAAGTCATATTACAATTCAGTACAATAATGGCACTTGATTATTCGTTATGTTACCGTTAGTTTACTATTGAAAGAAACGTAGTTTTTCTTTCAAGTTATGTTATCATAATTACTATTCTTTCACTTTATTTTCTTACAATAATATTTTATAAAGCATTACACGAAAGTCCAATTTTCACAATACTAAGAAAACCGACTTAATTTACTTGTTAACTAAGGGGCTCATATGGCGCGAGACTTCATCAAAGTAACATGTATATCAACTTCGACATGTCCGACTATCTCTTTTAGGGAAACTCGATACTTTACCATATACGTGTAATTTATGTAATTCAATTCTTCTGTTCCAAGAGAATCTCTATAGTGCGATCCAAATATTTTATGTGTCTAAGCGAATATTTCCATCGATTCTGTCCGAAGATCCAGTGCGTTAAAATATATGGCGTAATGGACCCGGTTAGAAGATAGTGGGTAAGCAGGTTGAAAATATAACCAGGCCCCAGCGTCCCGATCCAACGAATTGATAGTTAATTACCGGGAAATGGGGGTGACTCGGATAACGGATGGGACAGCCCGTCGGTGTAATTCACGAGGAACGGATTTTCGTGTTCCTTTATAGGAGACGTAACGCGAGGCGAGCGACACAGTCGGCCGCACCCTCCTCGAATCTTTAACCTGCCGGAACTGAATATTTAACCTGTCTCGGCGGGAGCACAGGAAGGAACGAGATAGGGATGAGCCGAGGAGAAGATACCCCGCCGAGGCAGATAGATTCGCGTTCGTTTTAAACGACCTGTCGATTCCTGTCTAACAGAATTCCAATCAACCTTCGCCAGTCAATCTTGACGAATCTGGCGGGCGCACTGGGACCATTCTTCCGGCTGGATCTAAGCAGCCCGTCGATGGGGATGGAGACGAGTGAATTAGCGATCTTCATTTTTCACTTTCACGTCATGTTTATTTATTACTAGCAAAATACCCCGCGCTTCGCTTCGGGTCTAAGAGATATTAAGGAGTCCATGAAACATTTCACTCCTTTCCACCACCGCCTTAGACGTTGATTATCTAGATTGAATATCTAGTTTTCATTAAAAAGTCAAAATTGAACAATTCAAAGTACCCTTATTTCACAGTTTGGTTTATAGTGTACGTTGACAAATTTACGTTAAAATGGATCAACAATGTATAAGAAAAACGAGTGAAAAATGACTACTTTTTAATGTATTGTTTAAACAAATTGGCATATTACGAATCTGATTACGTGATTGAATTTGTTATAAAAAATACATCATTTTCACCTAAAAGATTATTTCTATAGTGTATACTATCCGAGATATTGAGGCAATCGTGTTTTCACCCCCAACTTTGAGGGCTGATTTCACCCCCTGGATATGGGTTATTGATGATAAAAAAATATGTATCTAATATTTTTTCGATAAATAGGTACAATCTACGTAAACCTCATCAAAATCGGTGTGTAACAGTTGAGAAATATTCCTTGTAAAATTGAAACATTTGGGACATGAATGGAATAATATAACAATCGAAACTAGAAGCAAATTAAGTAATAGAATGAATGCCAAGATTGATAAAGACAGTCGTCACGATGCGCGACGGCTACATCGACGGAAAAAGATAATTTGTTGCATTACAAAATTTGTTCACCATGAAAATTCGAATGTTTCCTTTTAATTCTACATTTCCTAAATATTTGGATTTCCAGAATCTGTTCAATCTTGAATGTGAAGCAATTTCTAAGTTCCAAGTTACTGTTGCACATTTCTAGACTCTCTGCTTTCTCATCTTTCTTGTTCATCGTTCACCATCACGGCTCATTCGAGCTGCAGCAACTGTAATTAATTTTCTTTTAATTCTCGAGATTAATGGATCGGCGTGATCCACTTCATTGAACCGAAGACTTTACGGCGTTTGCCGATCTATTCAGAAATTTCCTGCCCTTCTGGCAGGCATCCAAACTAAAACACGATGGGAGCAAAGCGAGCATCCCTCTCGACTAAAAATGGGACATTGTATCGTAACAATACTAACAGTTACCTTCTTCTAATTAATATTAAAGCATCATTCTAAAGGTGAAAATAAACTGAAGCACTTTAACGAGAAAATGATGTTGCGTAATGGGTTTTAGATTGAGATGATAAAATACTGGTCATTTTTATTTAAATTATTATTCTTATTCTTTTATATATTTTAATAAAATTAATGAAACCCCACCCACTTAATTGTGTTCCTTGTTTGCTGATAATCTTTGAGGATGTCCAACTTTAAGAAACTTAAGTTCAAGCTCCAAACACAAAGATAATTTGATAAAAAAATATAATCGCGAAAGTTCCAATGCGTTTGGTGATGTTATTGATTATACTTAATGTAATTTATTTTATTTAACTGTTCCTTTTTCCTTTTTCCAAGGTTAGCTTAAATGCACCTTATATTTCAAATGTAGAGGAATAATACTATTGTCAGTGCTGCCAGCTGCTGCTAAATGACGCAATAAGGTAACATTATTCCAGCTGCCGCGATCGTATTATCTGCTAAATGTCCCGCAGTTCACTTCCACCGAATTTAGACGTGGAAAGGTACGGTTGATGTTTCAACTACTGCATTCTTTTATGCCAATTCTTAACAACCAACTACAATATGTGTGCTTGCACGAAAAAATCGGGTAAACTGTTTGGTGCGTACTTTAAAATAAATTAAGATGTGAAAAAATAATACATTACTGAGGAAGTTTAATGGGAATTTTCCCTAATTTTTTCTTACATTGCAAATTTCCGGTTTTGCGAGAATTTCTGTTCTGCAAAAATGTATTCCATATTTGAGTTGCCCTCAAAACTGCTAGTTTAAATACATTTTTGGATGCACATGATATGCTATCACAGAGTTGAGAAAAACTTAACTTGAGTTATATATTGATACCGAAAATAACGTGCACTGATGCACCATTAATTTATGAATCGATTATTCGAGTCATAGTTGTAAGTAGTTTCAATGTGAAAAAATATCGATCTAAGGAGACTCGGTCGTCATTAGGCAATAGGATAACCGCGCAGTTTATAGTCGCCTACCAATGAATTAAACAATCAAGAACGATGTTAGACTTGGTTCAGGGTTCAGCGTGAATTAATACAACACCGTGAACAAAGAGCAGATTTCGTGAATCACGGTAGAGTGTAACGCAGATTCGTGCAAGTGCGTCATTTGTAATTACATCTCTAATCTTAAGCGTAACTGGGAGCAGGGTGTAAATTTCGCGAGGTCTCTTGTAATTACGCGCAGACAACTTTCGTGAATGCGACCTTCGTACAGAATGGTTGTTGAGTGCAACTTTTACATCTTCCTCCTTCTTCGTCCACATACGAATGAAGATTTATTAAATATTTAAAAATAGAGCTGCGAGTAGTGAGCACATAGGAGCGATATTTAAAAGAATATAAAAAGCGTAAATTTGCTATGAGAGTACGCGTTCTGATACCATTCAATTTAACCCAATAATATTTTCTAGGACACCAATAATTTATGAAAATTAATGTAGGTAGCCTATAATTAGTATTAACAGTTTGAAAAAGTTATATTCAATGGTTAAGGACTTTAAACGCGTAAGTTTTAAGACTTACTTCCTAAGGAAATGTGTTTTTAATTTGAATCGTTTATTAGGAATAGCAGGATTGTAGATTAACGGTTGGTTGATATTTCTGTCGTTTACGCGATAAGGGCTATAGCTCGGGGTCGTGTAATTATCTCTATTAAATCAAGAAGCTTACCGATTCCGTTTGACAGTGATTGGTCGGACTGAATGGCAGTAATTATTAATGGCAGTAAACGTAGCTGTTGGCTGAATGTCGAATTCAATTCTAACCCACACGGCAATACATATTAAGCATTCCGTATTCGAATACTAATTAGATCAGGCAAAGTGTTTGAATAAGCATCTCATTCGGATCGTTCGTAGTTCAAAGTCTAATGCACGGAATTACCCGATATTACCTACCCGTCTATCCAAACAAACGAT
The DNA here is from genome assembly GCA_963855975.1 of Andrena chrysosceles. Taxonomy (NCBI): domain Eukaryota; kingdom Metazoa; phylum Arthropoda; class Insecta; order Hymenoptera; family Andrenidae; genus Andrena; species Andrena chrysosceles. The sequence goes on along the minus strand of OY979767.1, from coordinate 106,205,070 downwards.
AACTATCAATATAAAATCTTACTTCACTTTTCTTACTTTACTTTTTGTGTTATTCCCATCCTTAGCTTTAAGTCTTAAGATTACTTTTACTTTAGTTTATTCTGATTGTTATTCTTTTATGAGCAATAAAAACGTGATATTTATCACAGATTAATGATACAGGAAAATGACACTTTTTAACTAAGTATTTATTAAATTATTAAGCATAGGCATAATCTGTTCCCCTCCAAACACTAGATAAAACACGAAACGCGTGAAAACAGTTCTATGTATAACAGGATGTTTGTCTACAATCGTTGATGTTTCGTCGACACATGGAATTAGATGAAATTTCGAAGTCGTTAAATTAATACACGCCATATCTGCTCAGAATGGGAATTATACTGGCACGCGATCGCAGATGTAATACCTATACGGTTTCATACATAATACGCCGTACGTGCGGTTAGCCGCGTACATTTAATTATTAAATTCGTCGATGGCAAAACTGCTTGTGGATTTATTGTGTATTGATGCCGATAAACAGCGGGAAAACACTCATTTGCATGGCAGAACGTGCTGTTTACGTTTTCATAGAAATTTCCGTTTCAAAGATTACTGTATGCTCGTGTTTACACCTAAAACATTTACCATCAAAATCGATCTGAATCGATTTAGTAATTTGGATGTTACACCTCCAAAAGTCTGTACTCCCTTGTATTCCTTAGGCAGTCGTTTTTGTCCAAAATGAAGCATGCCTTTTTTAATTAATTACAAAGAAATAAATTGAGGCTGAGGCTTATTCTTTGACATAATATTTATTAACATCATAAGCTTTAATAACAAACACATATAATATGTTTCGCCAAAAATATGCATTGTAGATGACGCCACAAATGGATCATTAACGTGGCCATTTAAAAAAGTTTTTTCTAAATGCCTGTATCCTGATTAAAAACAGAACGGACATTTGACATCTTTATTAAACCCCGGCCAACACAAATGCAGAAAAGAAACGAGGATACACACACTTGCTTCGACAGTGGCAGCAAGAACGAAAGACCGGGGATCCTTTTTACGATCTTTTAGTGAGGCATTGCGCACTGTTTAAATGAAGTGTTGAAGGGCTCTGCCAACACGAATTCGCGAGGGTTAGAGTAACACGCGCTTTGAATCCCGAAACTACAAAGGGCCGCCGCCGGGCTAATTTGTCTGAATGAGCGGACGATGGACTATGGGGGTACCACGGGGGTTGGACCTAATTCTGGATAAACACCCTTTCATTATTTCCGGGGCTCCGGCAGAGTCCCTCCATCCAGCCTTTCCGCCCCGTTCCCCGCTTCTGTCCCTTTGTTCTCCGCGCGTTGTCTTGCAAGACTTCGAGCGGCGGGATTTAGGTTGCACTTATCACGAAAAATCCTGTTGGAGGATTGTCTGCCCGCGGCGAGGGTTATCGGCTCCTCGAGCGTCCTCGTCTTTTGTCTCTGCTTAATTGATTCGACGCGGAACAGTTTTACGAGCCTCGGTTTCACCCCGCCGAGTGCGGCTCGCGGTGAATGGGAGAGGAGCGTTGCCCGTGAATGCGATTATTATTGACAGAGTTACTTGAGGGGATCGATGGGAACGGGAAACGTTTCGAGTTGGTCGCTCCTTCGGCGGATTGAATTATTAAATCGCTGGAGATTATCGATGCTTGGGCGTCAAGACAAAGAGATTTCTTGCGGCATGCTTTCCACTGTTTTGCTCCTTACTTCCGTACCGCAACTTTAAAAGGGTATTGTTAGGCAACCATTTCACAGTGCCGCCTGTGGGTGTTTTGTCCGAGGCGTTTTTTGTACTCGCTATTGTGAATGTAAATAATTTAGACGGCTAAAAGAAATACTCTTAATTCTGCCTTCACACGGTCTAGAAAGAAATTAAATTCTCTTTTTGAAGGTTTTGTTTTGATCCAACACGGTCCGATAAATTTCCCTTGTTAGGAATCTTCACCCAATTTTAATTCTGAGAAGAAATATTACTACGAAATTGCTGTTGATTAAACAAATTCTGAGAATTTGCATTTGAGGCTGCCACCCACTCTCAAGTAAATGATTTATCTCTTTTTACGAATTATTGGAACGTGTGTAACGACTCGTATGTGACGCAGTCAGACAAAATTGAGTCCGAGGTTTGACAATTTGTTTGTATGATTGCGGTCCGGATACAATGCTCCGTTTTTTCATATTCACGGTATATTTTTTCTACGAATTTTTGGGAAACGTATCTATTGTGTAAAAACAAATTAGGTGTACACATTTTGATGTTTTCATTTCATTCCAGTTCAAGGGATGAAACTTTGAAATTGGAAACTTTGAAATAGAATGCTGCTTTTCTTTAACTAGAATATTGATATATGGTCCTGTTTCTTTCATTAAAAAGCATTTTGAAAATTTGCAACTAGGGATACAAACAGACTAAAATTATAGTGGAAGAAAAGGAGAGTGATTTATTGAAATATACTTCAATTTTATGATTTAGTTATGTAGGCCACATAGTGAACACTTGAATTTACTATCAGTAAGAAGTATACCACCTTTACGTCAAGTGTGCTGTTAGAAGTTAATTAGCTAAAAATAGCGTAGAATATGTAACTATTTGAGCACACCACCTAACCACGTAACATCTTGATATGACTGCGATTTTCTCTCCAAGGGGTGGTTTAAAATTACCGAACCTCAGATTGCCAAACGCAGAACCCCTTTCAACTGGAACATTGGGTAACGAAATATTTTCAAACGTCAGAAGTTACGTTCACCGTAACAAGGGATAAATTAATCGTTGATCTCTCGACATGACGAAGTTTTGGGTGTCTAATTTGGGATACCACGCCATACCGGGGCGAAGGTTGGTCGACGTTTACTGTTCGACTCCTGATGTATACGTTAACTGATTTAATTAACATGAATAGCAACAGCCTGCCTGTACGCGTGTAATGATCAAAATAGCTCACGGCCTGACGTATCCTTTCAGTTACATCGTCTGTAATAAGCAACCAATGGGAACATTCCAAGAAAAAATTCAGCTAACTATGCGTGTGCTGGAATTATCTGCAAATACACTATAAGCTATTAGCGAAAGGGTAGGCAGGATTAATGTTATTTTGAAGGGTTTGGAAAGTGGTCGGATGGAATGCATGGGACAAGTGGGGAAATATTAATTTGCAGGTGTGCAGATGTAAACCAATGAAACGAATACAAGAATATTGTGTGAGAGTATAAAATATAGAGAAATGTAAAATAATAAATATATTGTTTAGAAGAATGGCAGAAAAATTATCGTTGTAAAAGGCATTTATTCTATAAATAATAGAAGAGGCCTTGTAGAAAACACTGTAAGTGCCAAAAATCAAATTCTATTCTAGGTATAGTATTACCATCAGCACGTAGAACATTTTCGTAAAAAAACAATATTATTTTTTTTCAAGTTTGGCACTTATAGTGTTTTCTACAAGAACTCTTCAATTATTGTGTTTGGGTGTTCAGTCTCAAAAGCAGACTATTTAAATAAACTTTATAATATGCAGTGATTTTGGTGGAAATTTATATATTTAATTTTATAATCGTTTAAGGAGAATTTACTTATAGAGTGGAAATTATGTTCATGTTACTAACTTGTAACAGTATGTCACCGAACATTTCAGTTGCTTCCTAGAAGGTAAAATGAATAGGACATTCGCAGTAATTCAATTCCAGAACGCGATGCTACTCTTGCAAATGAAACAATTAGTAATGGTAAGAGATATAAGAAAATATGCTTTGTCCTGCGAGAGACATTTAGGGAATGAGATTCAAGGTTTGATTGATAAATAAAATGATCAAATTTGAAATGAAAGAATAGCTGTGCTTGGAGGAGCTGACTGGAAGATAACTTGAAATGGTGGATTAGTGTCTACTAACCCCTGTTTCCTCTCTTTCACATATCACATCCTTCTAAATTTTAGTAGAAGCTGCTTTATATGACCAATCCAAGTTAAAGAACTCGTTTATTAGTGACGATCTCTATTTTCTGACGTATTTATCGCAGTAAAAGATTTTTCCTTAAAAGTAGAAGAAGAACTCGGCTAACATAATACTTTTGGTTCACCTAACTTTATACCATATTCTCTGTTCTCAACTCCAATCAAGCTTCGTTAAATCAAAACTACATTCCAAGAAATAAAGACACATCCACCAGGTTCGTACGCTAGATACCCAAATCGAATTAGCATTTGTGCAAAAGTTACAATCGTACCAATCGCGTATCCTTTGATCGAAGAAGCCATTACAATACCTTTAAGACGCTGCGCAGCGAAGAACAATCGATCGATAACTCTCTGATCGCGGTGCATCGAGCAAGCAGCCTGGAAGTAGTAGCGCGTAATTGAAAAAGGAACGGGGGGGGGGGGGGGGAACGGCGACGAGGGGCGTAAAATTGTAGGCGAAATTCGTGCAAGACGGCGAAGAAATTAAGGTAAAATCATGGAGTAAAGCGAAAGGGGTTGTCGGGGGGAAGCGGGAGGGGTCAGGATTGGTCGATCGTAAAGGCATGTCGAAACAAGCGAGCGTAAAAAACGGGATGCAATTGCCGTTGGCTTAGAGTAAGTCCTCCTATAGGCCAAACTCTGCGAGCTTACGGCGCGGTGCCTCGAGGGTGGCTGCAGCCCTCTTTGCGGCGCACCCTCCGTAATCGATCAATTGAGAATCGTTGGAACGACAATCGATTTCGAATCAATTGGAGCCACAGTGTAAAACTAACTGGATACGTATTTCTACGGTCGCCACCCCGGCCCACAGTCGACTTCCTCTCCTGCAATTCCTCCATTCCTCCCTTGCGTCCCAACACTTTTCTCCCCCGCCCGCCCCCTCGACCATGAAACGAAACTCCGGCTCCCCCCCTCTTTAAACCCCTTTTCTCCAGCCCTCCCCCATCCTCGGTCGCAGTCCTCTCCGTCCAAAAGCCTTTTTCGCGCGGCTCTGCGCCCCCTCCCCCCTCTCTCTCATACTACTCGTGCCGCCAACCGACGCTCTACATACGTACGCGGCTCTTTGTTTTCTATCGAGCAAACACAATTTTGGTTACAGTTCATTCGTCGATTCTCCTTTTATTTAATCTCCATTAGAGGCCAGCCTCCATTCGGCCAACTGCTCTTTCTCTCTGGTTAATGCACGGCTGTGTTTCGTTCCTGACTCTTCTCGATCTAACGTTCTCGCGCTCCGCTCGCTGTTTTCTTCCTCGTTCCCGTTGCCTGCGTTTCGTCTGCACGCAATTCCTTCACTCGTTCTTTCACGCGCACCACGCTGAGTCCGTGCCCGAGAAAACAACTCGATTACCACTCCTTACGAGCGCTAGGTGTCTGACTTATAGCGGCATTGACTACTTGTCTGCTGGATGGGTAATTTGAGGCAAGGGGGACGAGTGATGTTTTAAATAATTTAAATGATGCTTCGCGGTGGGGACTGGCGAATACTCCGTGGTGGACTAGAATTGTTATTTTTATTTTTAATCTTAGGTAAAATAATTTATTTTTAAAAACTAAACTTTATTAAGTTTACAAAAAGAGAATATTCTTAGATTTAAATTTTAAATTTTTAATTAAATCGGCTGCTACGAAATGAGTTCAAACAAGCAATGTTGTGGTTTGTATTTCCTTGGCAATAAATGTTTCTGTTCGTAAAAGGATTAGGAGTGGTAAATTTCTTTGAAGTATGTACTATTTTCTAGCGTACAAATATAACTTCAACAAAATTCATGGCAAAATATTCAGTATTGTAAACACTGAGTTTTTGAAGTAAAGAAATGTAAATTAACAGCTGAACACAATAAATTGAGCATTTATTTCGCGCACTACTTTCCAATAAATTTATTGTTATTTATTCGATTACAAAATTATCCAAATAATAGTACGAGTAACTCTTCTTTGGTTTGTTTTGCTCTTACAATTATTTTTCTAAACCTGTGTACATGAAATAACACGACTGAATATAAATTATTTACATTATCTGCATAACTTATTGCTTCATTAAAAATGTATTCGGATGAATTCTTATTCGACTACAAACTAAAACCTTATCAGTTTGTGGCAAAGAGAAGTACTTAAGGTAAAAGTACCAATAACTGGACACGTCCCAATACCTGGACACCAATGACATTTATATTTTAATTTTAAGCTTCATAGAAAGTTTAGAACAATATTGTTGGAAATATATGTTATTTTGCAACTTGTTCTTTTATATAAAAAATTAAGAAAGTCCTAGATGTAAAGTTTAATATATAAAACAGTCTTTAAATATCGGAGGTGCATGCACTTGAATTCTGCGTAGATTTCTTAAGTAATTCTTAAGAAAAATACAGTTAGTTGTTAAGATGATAATCATCGTTATATAATGTTTTTCTGAGAAAAAAACGTATGTACAGATTCTTAAGAAGTTTCTTGTCACATACAAAACAAAACATTGTTCGGTTAATGTTGATTTTAATTAAAAATATACGTGTTCATGTACCGGTACATAATAATCTTGCCCTCTGCACGCTGTCCCAATAACTGACCAGCCGTCCAGTTGATCGGCCTGCCAGCATTTTAAACGGTTAGGTGAAATCCCAATACCTGACGGCATTGTCAAACCGATAAAGTATCTGTGTTTCCTCAAATTTTTGTATATCAAAATACAAGTATACTGTACATAAATTACCAGCTTTCTATTTTCAAGTTATATTTTTATTCAATTGCATGCTACATTTTCAAAATAACCATTCACACAAACACTAGTGACGCCCTCTGCCCCGAGCTTTGCGACATTTTCCCTATTGACCAGGTATTGGGACACCACAAATGGGACGCTGGGACATATCAGAATTCTATTGTCCACGTATTGGTACACATAACTATTTGTATTTTTACTCAATTTAATTAAAATAACGCACTGAAAACAAGGTTTTAATAGCGCATTTGCTAGAAAGAAGTAACATTTATCTGAATATTGACAGTTTTGTTCAAAAGGACATTTATTTTTGGTCCATTTTTAAGATATACAACTTTGATATCCTTAAGTGTCCAGTTATTGGTACTTTTACCTTACATTCGTTATTCGCCATCCGAATAAAAGTTTGCCCATTTCTGATTCAAAGGCGACAAAGGAAATTTACTCCAACACACATTCCCACACACTCTTTTATTTTTAATTGAAACATCGCGGTATAACTCAGACAGAAGGAACAATGCCAAGAAACACTCAGTTGCATAAAAAATGTACTTGAATGTTCATTTTGTCGGTAGCAGCTGGGACTACAGAACTGTCATATCACAAAGGGTATAAAGTTCAAATACCCCCGTAAGATAATGTTAAAAATTTGGTATCGATACTGGTTAAGAACAGCAAATGTCCACTCTGCACTGGAACAAAATACAGAATGCATAAGCTTCTGTCGTCAAGGTAAAACAAGAAATAATTTAAGAACAAAATTGTAGAAGAAAATTCATTAATTCATTAAACCTTGTTTCTTTACTGATGAGCTAAAGTACTATAACTTAATTTTCTCGTTAAAGCTGTTTTGTGACACTTCCCGTTTGTTCTCCTTACCCTTCAAATAATCGTACACTTCAGTGATCTAAAATGTGCATGAAAAAAAGATTAACGTTTATCTTGCCCGTTAACGAACCCGAAAGTGAAAGTCGTTTGAGAAAATTTCCCCCGTAAGATCGCATAGAAAAGGGTGCGACAGAATCTCCGAATCAGAAGCAGTGGGCGTTATCGGAAACTAACGACGGCCAAAGACGCGTAATCTGCCTAAGCCATGAAATTCTGCAGAAGGTACTCCCAAGTTTCTCTTTTTTCCCCGCCCGCCGGGTCTCCCAGCCTCTCTTTCCCACCTCCAAGCATTTCCCTCCCCCAACCCCGTCCCTGTATTTCCATTTCTCCTTTCCCTTCTCTTTTTTCCTCTCCGCGTGCCTCTCACCCTCTCCCTCCGCCCGCCACTATTAGTCTGCGCTTCAACATTTTCCTCCTTGCTCGATCGTCGCAGGTACCATAGAATTTGCTCGTCGAACCGCGAAGCACCTGATAATTTAAATCGAACGAATCGACGAGCATGTAATTCTCGGCGCCGCAAGCTAAACGGTCACTTGGCAATGCCTGGCAATCTGCAAAGTTCGCAAAAGCGTATCCACTCCGTCCGTGGAAAATCGCTTATTACTTCCGTAATGGATTTCCGTTCTTGTAACGACGCGACGCCTTGGTAAAATGCGAGGGAACGACCCTTTCTTCCTTCGTAACGAAGTCGGTTGTCCGTTTGCCTCGCGGGGAACACGGAATCCTTGTCAATTACTAATTAACGTTCTCCGTAATGACTTTTAATGACTCGAGTGTTTATCGACGGACGGCAAGAGATGGAATAGTATACTATTCTGAAGGAGCACAGTTTGTGGATATGTAAGTACTTACATCTGAATCAACTTCAAGGGGGTTGCGAAGTGTATTCTGGGTTGTTATTATTTTTAGTTAACTATTCATAGCACTTATTTTTTGTAATATGGTTACATTACCAGATTCTATTAATGATGTAACACTGATTTTTCATAAATAAAAAATAGGAAAATTATGTTACCCAGATGCAAGTACAACCATCACACTACATAAGATAATTAAGTGTATTTAATTTATGTATTAAGATTTAAGATATTTAAATATTATTAAGTTACAATTATATTCTGAAATACCTATTTTTAATGTGTATCTTTTACCTTATTAAATTTATCTTACCTTATATTGGGGGGGGGGGCGTTTTTTGAATATTATACAAGGTGATCGGGACTCAATAGTGTTGGGAAACGCTGCTCTATCGATTCTAAACATTGATAAATTCATGTACAAACTGAGAAATGAGGAACTACACTAAGAATATCACTTAAATATTTTAATAATGACATTGAAGTTTACGAAATTGAAGTGTGCTTATCATATTCAGAATGCGAGTAGCTGAATGGTTGCAACGAGTGTGTATGTGTCCTGAAGAATTGTCACTGTAGTGCTGGAACAGTATAGGATCCCCCCACTAAAGGAATGCACAGAAAGAAAATTAAAAGTTCATAGAACAGAGTCTTCAAAAGGAAGCAGTAAAAGAAAGAACAGTATAAACTGTGCAAGATATAATAAGAGTGTTATAACAGAGTAACGTAAAATAGTAAATTAAAATAAATACAGATATACTATTATGCTATCTGCAGCCACTGTACCACATTTAGATATTGTCCAAATTGAAAGTGTTAGAGCAACCAAGTTACATAGTTTAACCACCTGTTTCTGATTTAAAAATTCTCCCCTTCAGATTCAGTGTCCAATGATCATCAATGTTTTAACCCTAGAGTAGGTACACATGTGGGTCACGACAAGTTCAAGCGAGGAGTTCTCATAATATTGAAAAAGATTCAGATAATGATGACGCGTATTAAAGAGATATTTTTTCAGTATTTCATTTTGTTACACATATTTTCCTTAATAAAGATTTAGTGCAATAGGTCACGTGCAGACCAAAAAACATTTTTTTACACAATATATCTATGCATTCCCAGATTTGTAATTTTAATTTATGTGTGCACTATAGGGTTAATAACACCATTAAACTCTAGTACAAATCTATGATACACCATTCCTGCGCAAACCATCGTATTCGCAATGAAACCATATCCGAACAAGGTTAACACATTCAGTGCAGAAATCTGCTGCACTGTCCATCAGTGTCGCCCAGACGAGTGTGCAAAAGCAGCTGGGACCGGTGCGAAATTAATCGTTTCGCATAATACACGTTCGTGTTGTCTTCAGAAGTTAGGGAACGGGGAAACTTCTTCTCCGGCAGATGCCTGTTTCGTTCTTTCGGGGCAAGAAGGATAAGGCGCACGACAGCTGAGGAAAGGGGTAAAGAGTTGGCGGAAGAAAGATGGAGAGGGGAACTTAATGAAACGCGTCTGACGAATAGACCAACTAATTGTATCTGAGAGGAATTAATAAAAACGTCTGACGGGCCGAACTGGTGGTAGTGCCGAGGGTGTGCTTCTCCATCATTTATTTCATTTTTCTCAAAGTGCCAGTAATTCTCTCCTACTCTGCAGAGCTGATATCCGTCTGTCATTCTGCTTCATAAGTTAGCAGCTTCGAAGGTAATTCTATGTGTCTTCTCTCGGGCTTCTCATACTCGTCGACTGTATACGCGAAAAAACGCAGAAACGATAGGTAGGTACATTGTTTTAGATAATAATTATGATGGAGTTCGTACAGTGTAACGATATAAATTGGATTCGACGGAGTATTATTATAAAATACATTTTAATTATGATATAATATATCCTATACGAGTTGCAAAGCTGTTTTAAACACAATTAGTGCAAAAATGTACATAAATTATTATACAGTGGTGATGTATTGCTCGCTTGTAACGAATATTTAATGCATTTAGTTATGAGGCCGTCAATACGGTGTGCACATTTATTTTTGCATGTTGCGTTGCGATAATAAAAAATATTGGTTCATGTTTTCTTTGTAAAATCTATTTACAATCGATAGGGTTGTTTGCATTAATTTGAGTGCTGCGACATTAAAACCTGGTACAATTTGTTTTCATATCCATAAATGGCACAATAATACTTACTCAATTGTTTCCTCTGGTTTGGAAACGATATCGCGACACACGTTACAGGGATTTAAAATGTTTCCAATTCAGAAAATTCCCGATGATTTCTGAAAAATTACAACGTCCTGACACATTTTGCTATTATTCTTGATTGGTACATTTTTAATTAGATAGCTCAGGCATGTTATAACTAGGTGTATGATTTCAATAGTTTGATTTATTTATTTCACGTATTTATATTTCACGTGCTAGCGAAAACAAAATATCTAAAAATACTTTGACATTCGGAAGCTCCCGCAATGGCCTAAGGTAACCGAAGCAAACCAACCTAAGCTCTGGAAATGTTTCAACAACCAATTTCGCGTCCTCCGGTGTGTCCATTGGAGACCACCGCCCTATGTGTCGCGAAGCCATTCGAAGTATGTATTTTATGCCGGTGGCTAACGTTCCATCGCCCCTGTGTTTAATACGGCAACGAATAGGACACTGTTATTCGGTAACTAGCCAGCAGCTGATGCAGAATTGCGGGGTCGTCTTGTTTACCGCAGCAGGTTCGTCTTTCACGGCGCCACGAGGTATCTGCAATTCGCCGGCCCTCGGTGTTGTACGGTGCCGTAGTTTTCGCCGAGGGCAGCGGGCTTTTTGCGCACTTCAACTCGGTCACACTAAATTTCTGGCCGAGCGGATTCCAAGTTGCGGCAAGCCGGCAGACCAAAAATAATGGCCGCCACGGCTAAAACCAAAAATAATCGGCGCCGCCTGCTGTTCCCTCACTAAATCACCCTTCTCAACTGGTAGCCGGTGACCAGCTTCCGTCTCTCCTCCTGCAACCCCACCCCCACCCCCAAGCTGTGCTTACTCCTCTCCAACCCATCGCGTCACTCGCCCTTTGCTCCACCACACCCAGCATCTCATTATTTGCCTTAATTAGTAACAATTAACGAATAATTGATTGCACCAGCAACGCGTGCAAGGACTCGCCTGTGAAAAATCGAGCAAAACTTTCATCCCACCCCGTGGATTTTTGGGCATTTACACGCGACTGCGAGGACAAGTCCTGGGGATTGCGCATAGGGGTGTCTGTCGAGTTGGATGCTGGTAGCTGCGTACTAATTTCATTGTGATAGGAAGAGCAGAAATACATTTCACTGTTTTATTTAATTTAAGATTGACGTTTCTTGTGTGATATTACCGGGGTTCGATTTTAATCGTTGTGTGATTCAGAGAGATTTATATGTGATTTAAGAAAGAGGTGGAAGAATTTATATTGCAGGCGATACTGACAAAGATCAATCGTAAAGCGTTCAATGCTGAGTGTTTTTAAACATTGCCAGTTTGCAGAATAGTCGAAGGGAGTGTAGTTTTTTATCCGTAATAACTCAAGTTTTTGATGAAACTGTCTCCCAAACTTCTGTTCAACTGATGCTGTTGTGAAAACTGCTGGAATCATTGACAAGCTTCTGCGCAACATGCAAACGTTTCGTGTTTCTCAATGAAAGATAACAAGGTGTACTCGTGAGCAATAATTTAACAAAAATTATCTATAGCTTATAAGCCTAAATTTAAATTTCACGTAATTATTGAGTGTGTTTGTACAGTATAAGTAAACCTCGTATAAGGTCTCGAATGCTTAATAATAAAAAAAGAATATAGAGTAACCAGTTATTGTCTTACGTTAATTGTACAGTTAACAAAAATGCTACATGAATAATCTAGCAAACAGTTTTTCCATGCTTCGATGCACAATCCACTGTAATTAAAATATGATATACATAGGTACCTACGTGCAATTCTTTTATTTATGAACAGAATTTATGGACGGAATTCCTGTCAAAAAAATCTTACCACAGTGTTCGGGGCACTTTTATTAAAACATGTATCTATCATCGAATTTTCATTATTTTGCAGTAACGATATGTCATACGATGACCATAATCATATATTTTAAGAAAAACGTTCGATATTTGATTTCAGATGAGCCTATTTTGAAATATCGCCTACACCGTCAAAGTTACAGCTATTTATTCAAAATTACATCGGAAGCAAACAGAAAAATTTATTTTTTATCATCTTAACCCTAAAATAGTGACGTCCCACTTTGTGATATAAACGGTGATATGAAATCTCAGAGACCTCTCTTTAATAATTTGACATTGTCAAGCCTAAATTTATTTTTAAGATATACTGGAGTTCCTTGTGACTTTATTACACATTTGAAAAGATGCTTTTGCATGTTTCGTTCAAAACCACTGAAAGTTGTCTTCACGACTCGATATATTGTGAAACAAGGTCGAACGAAAAGAAGAAAAATATAGGAAAAATAATTCTGCAGGAGTCATCCAGAGACCCCACGTCACAGGTTAAAGATTAAAATATGTATAAATCAATACCAAAATGACCATTTACTCTATTCGTTACAGTTTTCTTTAAAAAAAATCCCAAATTTTTCAGGGGATTACACGAGAGTGTAACGGCAAGGGGAATGTAAAAGTCAATTCGATACAAATAGTCAGTCAATTTCAGTTGCATGTAAAGACACGGTTTTCCCAAAACCGCGGAATCCCCCAGCTTCGACAAAGGAAAGCGAAAAAGCGAGACACGCCACCTAGGAATCTGGCGATCCGTGATTTACCGTTATTCACGGTAAAAGGGGGCTTGCGCCATAAATTGCCCGATTATTCCGAGCGATAGCATCGCGCAGGAGTTCTGTAAGCGATGAACGGTAACAGTCGCTAAATAAAAATGCGCTATAATAACGACGGGACGCGTGACGACGTAGAACGAGCCAGAAACGTCCGCAACGCTTTGGCAAATGCATCTGTCAGCGAGGGAAAGCGGGCACGGGAATGGCTTTCCTCCACCTCCGCCTCCAAGCACCCTCCGACCCTCCCGCGCCCACCCTCGAAATCCGTCCAGTTTACCTCACACCCGTTGGTTCGCCCTCTTTTACCCTTCGCCGCCCCTCCCGGCTCGATCGTCCCGTCCCTCTCGCATCGGCCCGTTTCATCTCACTTTCCCGCTGTCCCGCTCCCTCCGGCAATTACTATAAATCAGAATCGCAGTCAATATTTAATCCTCGTGGAATGGTGTTCGGTATGGAGGGGACGGGGGTCGGTCGAGCGAAGGGGGTAACACGGAGAGTGGTGACCATGGGGGTATAGCTGGGAACTGATGCAACAATGCCAGTAATGCGATAAAATATACTACGTGTCGAGGGTTGGAGGGGGACAGGGAGAAATAGGCGAAATGTCCACCGTTCGTACTGCTGACCATTGTTCGTTTCGTTCCGTTTCGTTCGTTCGTGTTTCACTCGTACGAATCTCGCAGCCATTCCACTGACAGATTGCTGCTTTTCGTACAGACGTTCGAAAGTGGAGGATGAAGCAGGCAGAAGAGCCGAGGCAGCATGGTTTGCGATCGCGAGTGTCGACTGTCCTTTTAGCTAGCCTCGCGACGGGGAAACACTTCGACCGACGAGGCGCACGCGTGTTTGCAATTTAATCGGATTGAGGACGGTGGAAAAAAGAATTTAGCGCCGTTCATTTGCATTTTCCTTCTCTTGCAGCCTTTTCTATCTCCTCTTTGGGCATCGTTAAGAGAACCTGTTTGCGAGAAAAGACGAATAAACGTGAAATCGGTTTCTCGCTGGGTCATGGTACCAATTATACGCTTAAGGGTGGATTTTTGGTAATTCAAGTTCGAGGGTGGAAACACTTGGTCTGATTTAACTTCAGCGTCGTTGTTGTAGTTTGTAATTTATGTGCGATTGGATCTTCTTGTAGTTTGAAGTATCGTAGCGTAGGAAATCAATTCTTGTTCCCTTTCATGTTTAGGAGTTCATAGTTCATAGTGTTCATACCTTATGGGTACTAGACGGTCGTTTTTATCCAAAATGAAGCATTTCTTTTTCAATTACATAGAAAGGAATAAATTGAAGCTGAGACTTGTTCTTTATAATCTTCTTAATATGCTTCACAAATTTTAAACGAATTCACTAAACAATTGCTGAGTTATAACGATTTTAATTTTCACTGATTTTATACGTACTTTTATGGAAAGAGACGATCTTGAGAGATAAAACAGTTGAAAATTGTTGAAGAAATGATACAATGTTTCCATTTTTTTTGTACATGTAGTATATGGATAGATGAAAATATCTGCCGAGTTTCATTTTTTTCACTGCACCGTTTTAAAGAAATAAATTATAACTTGAGAAAATTGTGAATTCAGGGCATTTTCACTGCCAAAAATTTAGCAAATAATGCTTGAAAAAGCATTTATAAAGTGAAAAGTACTTTTCTAGGAGTAAAAATAAGACTCCACCTGTCGTTCGAGTTCCTTACATCTAGATTTACTATGCCTAAGACGTAGATATTCAAGTATTTCAAATTTCATATACTTTTGTCCAATATTATACGTCCGATACATCATTAACTATCAGATAGAGATTAACTATCAAGATAAATCATTGTCTCACAGAAGTATATCAGCTGTAATTATCGAAAGTAGAAGTAGAGTAACAAACAGCGATAAAAGTTGATAAGCCACTTTAGTCGAGCCAACGTGTATGCACTATTAAGAGCAATCAGATCAACTCGGCAAGGACCTTCTCGATCTCTCCTTGGAACAAGAAGCAGCTAATATTTACAATAGGAAGCGAAGTGGTCGCGTGCCATCCAGCTATAAACCATGGAATTGCAACAACTTCTGTTTTATTAGGGAGGCAAGTCCGGCAGCGTACCAATTCCTACGTCATTATTGCGGCAATAGTGGTTCGTGATCTTATTACTGTCATTACTATTGCTATCGTAGCGGAATTGTACGGTTTTCCACAATTCGGTTCGGACGGTAATCACGTTGAAAGTATTTTAATAGCGTGCTTCGATGTGATACGATACGCATATTCAGGAGTTCTACGCACGCACGTACTTTTAGATGATTACGTAGAAGCGTTCAGTTGACGATGCTCGTTACTTTTGTGACAAGCCCAACTGCTTCGGTCTTTTAACTGAAAGTAATTAAGTATTGGGTCTGTTGGAAGGCTCTGTTTTTTGTATGCATGCAAAAATTGATTTACTTGTTATGCAAGTCTTGTGTTGACACATCTGGGCAGAAGCTTCTTATGGTCTACTGTGCATAGTTTAACAGGAAAGATAGTGTGATTTATTAAGAAGAGAAATGTGTCTGCGGAGGTTTGTGAGGCAAAAGTCCGTATGGACAATATGTACTTATTTGCAATACTGAACATATCATGACTATCAAATATGCAGCAGTTCCTCAAAAGTTGACAGTAATATGTGTGACTTTTGATATCTTTGTGAAATTACAAACAAAATTTATTTGTTGATTCCAAAGAAACACTAAAAGTTTTCCTTGGTTGGTAAATGTACTTTTGATGATTCGTTTTGTTTGACTTATCAGGGAATTGGTTGCGTAAGGGAAGTACTGTTTCTTTATCTATGTATGCAGTAAATGTGGTCTGTAGATAAAGATACTTTTTATTTTCTTAGTAGAGTGTGATAAACGTATTAGACCAGTTCACGTGAGGAAGTACCTAATCGGTTACTAAAATTACAATATTGCGTGTAAATAATCGAGCACGCCACAGCTACACAAACTTTACCTTTTAATATAAAATCAAGTAGTGTTCTTCATGAAATATACACACAATCTCCGGTATAGTCTTTTAAACCAACAAACCTACTACAAAACAATTTTCCATTCCTATTTTATTAATTTTATATACATAATTACTTTATTAATCCTCCACTATAGTTTTCTATGCCTGCAAATTCACCCCAAAACACTTCCCCTTTATGTCCACTAATTGAAGTAATTTTTTACAACTGGATACCATTTTCCTTATTTTCAGTTCCCATAAAAAAGACGATAATCACTATTACACAATACTTAACGTAAATTGTATTTCATAAGCAGAGGTGTTTCCACACTCGAGTACAAATACACCAAACAATAATAAACAATGTGCACATAAAGTATATTATTCTCAGATGAACGTAACAAGAAACAATGCTCCACTTCCAAAGTGTCAACATGAAAAGGAATTGAAAGAAACAACACATTTCTCAGCGGTTCTAACATACGATGCTCGAGAAAGCAGACTGAGAGGAAAGTGTAACAGGTTGTCGAACGATTAACGATTCAAAATCATCTGAAAAGTTATGAGACTTGAATATAGTACAAATAGTTGACAGCGACGTGCTCGTGACACGTAGCTGCCAATAGCGAACGCGAGAGCTTCGCAATGGAGATGAAGTGCCGCGAAGGCAGGGAGTCATTGTGGGCAGAAGAATAGTTTCTCAAGGGTTTGGTCCTCAGGGAAATCAGAAGGCAGTGGGCCGCCGGGATAAACCAAGCAGATCTCGACGGAGGTTCGCCAAAGTAGCTTGTCAATAACTTAAATCTCAATCGTAACTTGCTGCTCCGAACTGATTTCCATTTCTGCGACTCGTATCTTCTGCTTTCCTATATTCATAGGCTGACGTATCTTCCGCCCCGTTACAGAAGGCATCCGCTCTCTGATTTCGATCCGCGTACCCGTCCTGCATGCTTTCACGCATCTCCCATATTTCTATTCATCCTGACACCACACTGCTTATTCCGTGGATGAAAATAGTGTCAACAGTGCTTTCTTCGGCGTTTAATTGCGTATTCTGGATCGTCGTGTTGTTATTTCGGCAGAAAAATGTCCAAACTTATTGTCAACAAAACTGTAAGCATCTAAATTGATATAAATAGTTATCGTCAGTATATATTGTGCTTCTTTTCCTTCTCAATCAATTCTGTTTAACATGATATGTAATTTGAAACACTCTTTCCACCAATACCACCAGATTACATAGATTCGAGGCTTAGCAAATGATCTAGTCACATAGATATGTTTAGCCGCGGCGAAAATGAACGAT
Organism: Andrena chrysosceles; assembly: GCA_963855975.1. Lineage (NCBI taxonomy): Eukaryota > Metazoa > Arthropoda > Insecta > Hymenoptera > Andrenidae > Andrena > Andrena chrysosceles. Next base: position 106,187,527 of record OY979767.1, on the reverse strand, counting down.
TTCAGGAATTTCTTGTAGACGTTTTATTAAAAAAAAAAAATAAAATACCCTTAAGTAACTGAAAACCAAAGACTTCATATGAACCCCTCTACTTCCCCTTCATCTTAACATACCCCAAAATCTACAATACTACATGGTACACCATTTACCGTGTTAATTATGTTTCATTTTATTACTTAAAATAAATAAAAAAGGAATGCTAACACCAAAACTTCAGCTACCTACTCCACTTACAAAATTCCCTCGATTTCTCATCGTTCACAGATGTCTAACAGCAAACGAACCGCGTCCACTATTCCTCGCGGCGCCAAACGCCTAAAGAACCCGCTAGAAGGAGCACACGTCCGGAACGATTTTAATTAAGTCCTCTGTTAGCGCCTAATTCGTCAGGAGAATCGGTGCCGAGGCGGGCCATTCTTCGTTCACGTCCGCGCCACAACTCGCATCCAGCAGTGTAGAATATTTTCCTACGAGAAATCCGAGGCGCAGAACGAGTTTCCTGGCGTGGCGCGAGACGCGAAGAAGAGCGATGAGTTGCATTAACACTTGAAACTCGCCAGAAACTCGGCAACGATCAATTTGTACCGGGCGCGAGATGCACCTCCCTCGGCTGGATACTTAGTTAATTCGATCCCGGGGAGGCTGAAAATCGAGGAAGACTACCGCAAGGCACGGACAAAGGAACGGGGACACGAACCGCCTTGGATGTAGGTAATTTCACGGTGCTGCTTCGCATTAATACGGAGGTAAATCGGGACGAGCTTTGTCCGTGTCTTAAGCACGACAGACATCCGTTGCCGTTCTCATTCCGCGAGGCTGCAGAGGGAAAGTATTCCACGGACTTTTCGTCACCGCTGGCTGATTGAATTTAAGTCATCTCCGATAACCTTGCCATCCGACAATCGGCTGCTATTGCACCCTCGCTCCGTCTTTTTCTACCGTCCATCCTCCAAGCCCCATTCGCATCCCTGTCTTTCCCTGTGGCTGGCGGCGTACCGATCGCGCCCCGTCACTTTCGCTACTTCCACGGCCAGACGTGATTCCTATGGCACGACGGATTATTTCCTGCATCAGCTGGCCAGGAAATTTGATTTTCAGGGCGCCTTATTGGATTGATGGCTACGGGTGAATGAATAAAATGGAGACCTTTGTTTGGGGGCGGCTCGGGGTTTCTTGAAATAATTGGAAACACGGGGGATGTTTCTATTAATCATATTACTGGGAATATTTGTTGCATCAATCCAGTTTTTAAGGTGTTATTGATTACAGCTTACTTAATATTACTATTGTAATATTAGTATTTCAACGTTAAGTTGTTTTTAAATATTAGTATTGTAATATTAAGTAGTATTGTAATATTAGTATTCGATTCAATAATCATAAAAATTGGCTGTGACTATGTTCGTTGCTACTAGTTTATTAAAAGATCCTAAGTAATAGTAGTTACTTAAAAAATAATACTGTACATGGAAGAATCCATTTCGTCCAGGGGTCGAATGAAACTGTTTTTGGAATGAAAAATTAATTGTGGAATAACTGTAATTTTATGATTGTTATATTTTCTGTTTCGAGAAAACTGTTATAAAATGCAGTGTATTAACTGAAACTTTTATTCCATACATTTTTGTGTAAATAAGAAACTTTTACTGTCTTGAAAATAGAAAGAAGTGCTTGTTAAACAGGCACATTTATTCTGCGCTGACAAAGTTAAAGTTGTGGCAAGCAGATTTCCTGAAAATGTTCTGGGGTAGATAGATCTGCAGTTGAAATCTTAACCCGCTTAATTGCACTAAGGAAAATAGCGACACTCATACAGATTAAGAATTTTTTGGAATTTTTTGTTTCGGATAAGCCTGAGTCGGTAAATCACCTACGCCGTGAACATACCTCTTTTTTTAGGTGCATATTGACGTTGTAAAAAAAAAAATTAAAACAAATTCTACAAATTCTTTTTAATCTTTTTTGTATAATATAAGAGTAACTTAATTAATACCAAAAAGATTCATTTCATTATATGTTGTATTTAATAAAAAATAAATTTTTACAAAGAGCTTAATTTTTTTGGCCAGTCAAAATTGAATGACCCCTTAAAGCAGAAAAAATTATTTAAAAGTTAAAAGTTCGATAAATAACTTTCATTTGTAAAAGTTAACAGTTTTATTCGACCCTTGATTTCGTCCCTTTAATTATAATTGACTGTTACCATACATATATATGTATACTATATCTTCTCGAACATGAATTTTGTACACTTAAACACACACCATTCAACGGGCACGATAGTATTTTGCAGTTTACAGTAACTTACAATGCATTGATTCGCCTAGAGCTGTTTGACCAATATATCGAGCTGGCGTATAGAAATTCATGCAAACAAGCAGCACGGCTGACCTATTTATCCGTGCGACTGCCAATTTGACTAACCGATTAGTTGCTCAATCGCGTAACAACGCTGGTCCTAATCGTTTGCCCATGCTACGTGGTAAAGTAACTGTCGATATACGTGTATTACATGTTTTATCATTAATCAAGTTCCAAACTGAATTACGTTTGCTTCAGTGAACTGAAAAACCTCGAAAACATCAAGTATGGTAAGGAAAATATTAAACCCGCTAAGTCCGTTCACATTTACTAATCAAGGCGATCGATCTTTACCTTCCAGCTAATTAGCGACCATTTCGATCAAACCACTTCCTTGTTCTATTACTCCATGTCTATACTTGCGCCATCAAATACTTGATATTGCTTCTTTGAACGTCCTCTTTTTCGATTAATATAGAAACGCTTGTGTACGTCATAGAGCACAATGTTACTAGCACGCCCACGCTGCGCTTTCTTATCAAACGCATCTATTGCCACAATGCCGGGAAATGGAATTGCCAATCCATCTGTCCGTCACTTAATTTCAATATGAGTATTCCACCATCAGCCTGCCGAATGGTCGTTGATGCATCTCGTGCAGCATTCAGTTAATAGATCTGTTGCTGTAAGTAATGGGCCTTGCCAGTCCGATGTTTGGATCGTGCATAACGCTCGCACAATCATCTTGAGTGGATACGTACTCTTGTCGAAACAACGTCTTAAGGGAGGATTGCGCCTTGTTGGGCTAAAACACAGGAAATTCCTTGTGAATTTTTTGTATAAAAAGGGTTCGACAAATTAATTTAATGTATTGCAGATACAATAAAACAGTAAGTCAATCCTTAAATTAATTTGTCAAACTGTTTTTGTACAGGAGATTCACAAAAAATTACCTATTTTTCGGCCCAACAAGGCGCAAACCCCCCTTAATCACTTCACCATTTGAGGGCACATTGTGGCGGAAGTTGTATTGCTATTAAGCGTGCTAATTGCACGCATCAAGCATAGCGACAACCATAATAAAGAAAATAATCCTAAGTTTTTCAAGTTTGGATGAGTATAACAGTCCCTAGGTCTACAACATCCCCTGACGGAAGAGAATTGTTTTGAAGAAGCGTGCACCACCAACTATATCTATGAATAAAAAAAATTTCAAAAATATTCTGTGTATAGTTTTTGTTAAATAAATTCCCTAAGATGGCGTTGAAAACGGGCACTTACATTAGAATACCCCCTTAAGCCTCGGTGACAGGTGTCACCCATGGCAGTAAACGCGGTAAAAGAACCCCAAAACATCCAAGACGTCAATAAATATATACTACTATTTGAAGCAATAAATCCGTAGCCTATTTTACATGCAACACGCCGTATCGCCCATCGTGTCAGGCCATCTCCTTAACGCGGTAGACAAACGCGCGCAGCCCCACGCGTAATTCATGGTATCGCTATCAGTCATCATCGACAATAACGCGGAAGCACCGCGGCAAGTGACGCATCCTATAAAGGGTAACAAGATAACCGCGATTCACGGGGGCCTAGGGTACGCGGCATTGTTCCTCCATTGACTCTCTGCCACGGTGCACGGGACAGCGAGTGATAGACCGGCGACAATCGTGAATGCAAATCGCGAAACAACGTACCCGGGCCGCTTTCTCGGGGTCGTATTAATAATTTCGGCCCTGGAATTACGCGCCACGCACGATCGCGCACGGCGCAGCGCTCCTCGGCGAGTCTCGAAGCAAGTATAATTCGGGCTAACGAGCGGTGGAGAGACTATGCCTGTGTCGCGGGAACAGAGAGAGTGAGAGAGTCGCGGTGAGCAACAGAGGGAGGGAAAGGGTGACAGAGTAGGGGAGGAGGTGAGCGGATAGGGTGAGCGAACTGCCGCGAAGGTGGTGGCGACGGGGTGAACCCCGGTGGTATGGGACACGGCTAGGTAAGTAAAGTAAAGTTGGCGGCTGTATCGCGCTTAAACTTGGGGTTAATTCCCCTCGTTACATAGCGAAATGCCAGCGCACTTTCCTTAGCGATCGCACCGCTCAGCTGCACGCTTAGGACCGCATTGCGGAATAAGCACCGCCACGCGCATAAGAAAGTCGTTTTTTCCCTGTTCGCCTCCGTGTCCCTTCCCTTCCTTCCCCAATGGCCCTGTCCACTTCTATTTCTAGGGACTGTAGGTGCCATTGATAGAAGGTAGGTATATAGGTACCATTGCTTGCGGTGGCGAGGGAGCTCGATGAGAGAGGTGGATCGAGGATTGTTACGTAGTCAGGAACGGTCCACTCGATTGGTTAGAAGGTTTATTGGTAATTAAACAACTGATTTAAAAGTCTAACGAGTGAACGTTTCAGAAGAACGCTACTCTGGGGATGGGTGGTGACACTTGGTTCACGTTCAGTAGAGGAACTCTCAAGCTTCCTTCTACAATCCACCTGATTTGCAAAGCTTCTGTGTAACTTAAAGTCTAAGCGTGCAATACCTGTACGAGTATATTCAGTTCAACCCGACTACGAACTCAGATTATTTTATCTCCGAAGAAGACCAATTAACCGTGACCGACTAACCCAGGTGTGAGATAGGAAAAACAGAGATAGAACCGTACTTCGCAATATTTCTCAAGCCAACGTACTGGATACAACACATTAAAGCAGAATTACTGTCACAGTAGGGAAATCCATCGGACCTGATGAAAACTAATACCAATGAAGCCACGGTATTCCCAATTTGGCGCTCCACTGGACGCAGTATGGAGGAAGCAGGTAGAAAGTAAGCATACGGTCTGTCGAGGAGATGACAAGCCAAAGAAAGTGGTTGCCCCAGCGCATTAGTTGACGTATCCAAGTTCCAGGCATCCAATCTATTACGACCAGTTCGGCATTAGTAATGTGTCGGCGGTGATGGCGAACTCGCGGATCCTGGTATGGGTTGTCTGAAGCGGTGTGGGAGAAGGTGGCTGGCTGCGTGAATCGCTGCAGGGTGGCTGGCGTGGAAGGTGGTAGCAGGGCTCCCGAAGGAGATTCCGGCCGCCAGAGGGGGAGAGAGTGGGGTTAGAGGAACGGCTGACAGAGATTCAACCCGCGGAAGCTGAAGCGGGGCGGGGGAGTAGGCAAGCACGACATCGAAACTTGCTTGAGCGAATCTAAACTAACCGAGTAACTCTCCGCGTTACGGGGGCCACGATATACGTCGCGGCAGAATGGTGAATCGGTGGGCGCTGATGGTGGTGGTGTATGAAATAGAGGCCTTGCGACGTAGGCGAGGGGGAGGGTGCTCGAAGAAACGGGGGTGCGAGCGAGAGGGCCAGGTGGCGAGTCGATGTGCCGACGGCGAAAGAGGAACCGCGTATCGGGGGGGTTGGTGTGAAGCTAGGAGACCTGGAGAATACTGGCACGGCGTGCAAGAGCGAGCGAAGAAAGGGCAGGGGCGGTGAAGGTGGTGTACGTACGGAGGGAGCAATGCTTGAGAATGAGGTAACTCGCGCGTATATCTCGAAGCATGTATAATTCTGACCGCATCCCACCAAACTATGACATATTCGAGCATTAGCTATGCCAACTGGATCCCAATACCTTCTCTCAACCTCTGGCGTACCCCTTGCGCACGGCCTTCCCTCCGACCATCCCTCCCGCCCTCTTTTCGCCATCCTCCACTGTCCTTCTCTCCCAAACCGCACAGTAGACCCTCGCCCCCGCCAGTTTGCCACTATGATTCACCCGCAACCGACTTAAGACGTGCGCCGCGAACACGACTTGTGACCGTCAACGAGCGAACTTTAACCGTACATAGGTTCGGAATACGCTGGGCCGAACATCGGGGGTGTGGAGAGGATTCAAGAACGTGAGGACTCGGGAGACGGGAAAACTTATCCTATCCCGCGTTGACGCGCTTTCCGCCGAGACATACGGTTTATGATATGCCTCGGCGATATTAAGAAATCGCGTGGAACGATACGGTTGCCCGCCTTCTTGCTGTTTCACTGCTCGATTTCTGGCGGAGGCTGGAAGGAGAGGGTGGCGATACCGCGATTGGATAGAATCGCTGAGGTAATGTCATTGAATGCTCGATAAGAGATTAAGGTCCACGTTGAGATTGATACTCTCGTGGAAGGTAAGAGAGAGGTTCGAACTCACCTTGCCCAGGAAAAGTCTCTGATTGAGGGCTGTTAACGCTGCGGATGCGGCTACGTGGTCGGCGAACTCGACGAACGCGTAGCAATCAAACCCAGGCTGTAACAGTTAAAATTGCTTGATTCTCAAGTTGTAACTACTTCTCAGTTGACTTAATGTCTTTTAATTTATATTACTTTTTAGATTTTCTATATTCATTATTCGTACGTATTAGTTTTCAGAGAAATATTGAGACGTCTTTCAATATCACTTGAAATAGGTATTCAGGTAAGAATTCAATGGTACTTGAAAAGTGTCCGATGCTAAGTTATAAAATATTAGAGGGCGAATCGCGGTTTATTACATGTTCGCGGATTTCATTGATTACATATTGATTCTACTGTAATTGTCAGCAACGATGGATATATAGCGCGCAATTAATCCTCAACATTACGCGCTGTAAATCCTTCGATGCCGTTTAACACTATATCCGGTGACCTCATGATTGTTTATCGCAGCGGTATTTGTTATACGTACGCAAAGTGTTATCATATCTGTGTGATAGACTATAGAGTATAATAAACTTACAGTAAAAGTTTGATTAAGAAAAGCAATAATCAAGATATTATCAATTGCAATTCTTTCATAGATAATATTCGCATAGAATACCTAAGTGAATCATAAAACAAATCCCAAATTCCTATTCGAGGAATTTTATGATTGCGAGTGAAAAAAAATGGTGCTCTCTTCTTGTCTACCATTACTTGCTATTTCGTAATATTAAGCACGGAAAAATGTTTTTAAAAAACTCTTTTCATCGAAAACCTCTGAAAACATCTGAAAACCTCTTCTTGTAAGTTAATCTGTAGGTAATTGTAGGGTGGTACTACACATGGTGACTTTGAACCCGCGCGTACACAGAATGCATTTGATTCTCAGACACTAGCCGCAATCACACAGTGAACAGTTAGGAGCTCGGTTGGCCTTCACATTAGAAACTTAGCGCTATCCCCACCACTTCTGGTTCACTCTTGATCCACGAAGGTGAGAGTGAGATGGAACAAGAGTGGATCAGAAAACGTTGTGAAAAGGAGTACCGAGGCAGGCAAGCGGTATGGTGGGAAAATACATCTGATCCCGATCTTATTGTTAGTTCGAACCATTCGTTTCGATCACCGTTCAAGCCACCTTTGTACCTTAAAGCAGTTAATCAGTTATCGCGTTTCCTACCGATTTTCTTCGAGTAGGCGCCGGAATCCTATCACAAGCAGTGGAATTAATCCCGGACGACATACGCAGTGATCACATGGGAAGCTGACCAGCCAGCCTTGCAGTGGACAACACATTCGTTAACGGTAGACATCCGATCCAGAAACGTTTTCACAGTACAAGGACTTCGGTACAGTAAGATCGTTATTGAGGAATTACCAATCAGCCAAACCTACGTGATTTCTCCTTCCTTTAATTCATACCAATACTTTTCCAGTTCGATTAAAATGGGGAAAGCAAACATGGGTAATCATGTAAAGAAATGTGACTTATTCAAAAGGCAAATCGCTACTTTCGATCGCTATATCAATTCGTACCACGATTCTGAAATCGAACGTGCTAATCTTCAGACACGTATGGAGGGACTCCGTAACGAATTTGACAAGTTCAACGAGATTCAGATAGAGCTGGACCTTGAAATCTCCGACGAAATAACCAAGCAGTTCTACTATGTAATAGCTAAAGCAACGGTCGTGCAGAAGCAGTTCACAATTAATATTCCGCAACGGAGCACCGAAATCGTCCCTCAAGACTCGTCTGCGCCATCGACTTCATCATCGTACCAGCATCCGGTGATTCCGAGCAAAGATATTCCACACTTCAGCGGTTGGATAGAGGACTGGGCTAAATATAAGAAAAATTTCGAGCAATTCATCCATTCGAATTCCAAACTCAGCAACACCCAGAAGCTCCAATATTTAAAACAATCTTTACAGGGAGAAGCCGCAAATGTTATCCCGGTCGACGAGAGCAATTACAACGCCGCTTGGAAATACCTCGAGAATAAATACGATAGTAAACGTGATCTTATTCTCCGCCACGCCGAGCTTCTGCTAAAAACACTTCCGATGCGCGACGATTCGCCGAAGTCGATGTCCGATCTCGCGGCGGAGATGAACGATCATGTTCATTGCTTGAAAACCCTCACCCAGAATTGGAGCAACATTGCAGATCACTTGCTAACGAGCATTGCAGTGTCTCGCATGGAGAAAGGCGTGCGACAAAGGTGGGAACAAATATTCACCGAGATGCCGCGTACTTTCTGTGAAACTTGCAAATTTTTACATCAGGAGTATCAGTATTCGCCGAAAACGCATCGCCAAACAAGAAACAGATCGTATAGGCCAACGTCACCCTTGCCGAAGAGACCGTGTTACCAATAGTAAAATTTGCAACACTGGCGCCCACACCGCATATCAAAGTTTTTAGATTTAACGATCGAAAACGCATCGAAGTTGCGCGTAAGACGAATCTGCGTACAAATTGTATGCACTCAAATCCTAAATCTGAAGATTGTAAAGCCGGAACATGTCGCGTGTGCAACAAAGCGCGTAATACAAAGCTCCATCAGGACTCTCATAACGAGTCCTGACTAAAGCCGTCACATGAAGCCGCGGAAACGCCACCGCCGAGAAACCTCCCTAGCCGCCAATGCATTGGCCGTCCAGGTGATGCCTCCTACGATCGTTCACGTATCAGACGACGATCAGGGATTGATCGAGTGTCGAACGTTGGTAGACACATGCTCCAATAGGGTTGCCCCTATTTTTCAATATCCGATTTCTTTTACTTTCACTCTCTAGTATGGTTCCATTTCATAATGAAATAATCCCTGAAAAAGTTTATTGCAATCGGACAACAGGAAAGGGTGCCGACCAGGCCTTAAAGTTTAGAATTCATCAATTGTTTGAATTTAAAGAATTTCTCAAAAATAGTAAGCCCTATCGATTTTTTTTTAAAAACACGATTAAAAGACCATTCAATTTTCTACAATTTCTGTATATATAATTTCTTCGTGTTTCCAACCATTTTTTAGATAATAGCGTTTGACTATAAAGAGGTCCGGACTATGCGCGCGTAGACAATACGCCACATCGTGGAGTTAAACTTTAACGCCCGGCACCCTTCCCTGTTATCCCATTGCAATCAACTTTTTCAGGGATTATTATCTTATGAAATGGAATCATTCTAGGGGGTGAGAGCAATGGAATACGGAAAAAAATTTGGAGATACGTATAAGGAAGGGCCTAATGCTCGAACGCGAATTACATCACCGAAGAAATCGCGCCACAGTTAGGTCTTCCAAGCAGAAAGGCTTCCGCGTTAAATGCGTTAAACACCGTGATAAACAACCTCGCTAGTGAATTTTCAACACCTTCTTCTAACTTCCCTCTCCTGCGATCGCAATGATCCTTTAGCTTTAACACCTGCTCACTTCTTAATTCTGTAACGAGCTTATCCGAGACCAATTTCAAGGCAACAAATAAGACTTCTGATCAAAGAAGACTTCTGGTCCAGGTGGCATGAAGAGTATGTTAACCACCTGAACGTGCGTCATGCATGGACTCCCATAACATCAAGGAGGGTACCATCATGGTTATAAAGGATGATCATCTTCCACCGCTACAGTGGCATCTCGGCCACATCGAAAAGCTACATCCCGAGAAGGACAGCACCCTACGGACTGTCACCGTGCGAACATCCAACGGTGTTCACACTCGCAACGTGAAGCATTTGGCACCGCTTGCCGTCCACAAGGCCTAGAAGCTCGTTATATTTAAAGAATCCTTATTTTAATAAACATCGTAGTTACAAGTACCTATATCATAGTTTCATTTATTTATGCAATACATATAATTGATCAACAAAGTCTCTCAACGGGGGGAGCATATCTTGCGGGACAAAAGCGGGCTTATAGTGAACCGAGCATTCATCCTCCATTAGGAGAGGGTTCCTTCCCCACCGATAAATTCGCAGAGGTGAGGTTCCTCCTCCTCTAGGTTTGTCGCCTCTCAAAAATCGCGCAAAAAGTGCGCGTGTCCTTTCCAATTTTCAGAAAGGTTGGACATCACACTCGTCACGTTCATTGATCTATATATGTAGGTAGAAACATAATTCTCATCGCGAACAGCAACCATTCGAATCACGAGTTTCTCGTTTCGGATATCACTCTTATCGCAATCTTCTTTCGAAAATGATCAGTCTTTTCACTGTCGTCGTTTGGATCACAGCACTCGAGACGTATAACTTTCAGACGGGCAAGTGACTTGAATTTGAAGTCAGTTATCGCGTTTCGTCAATTATTATAGAGTTCACATAAAAATCAGAACCACTAGCTCTACCATTTGAACTAGTCAGTTAATATTAATTTGACGAGTGATAAGTCGCTAATACACGCTTACCACGACGATTAGTTGAGCCTCACAAGTCAACAGAATTGAAAAGACAATTCGCGCGTTTGTTAGTGGCAACCCTTGAGGATTCTCTGTAGATTTGCAATAAAGTGGGCATGTGCGCGTACAAAACAGTGGTGGATAACAGCGCTGTTAATGACGCATGCCCAACGAGACAGCTGGGATTTCTTCCGCAGCTGAGCGCAATTGTGAAATCAACTGCCTTCTGTGGCCACTGAAACAAGACAAACGCTACCGCTGAATGAACACCGTAAACCTTATCACGCACGTTTATTTGCGAAAACCGTGCACAACAGGCTCATATAAGTCTGAGCACATGTGTGGAGTTCATGATACGCGACGGTCGTCCGCAACCCTTCAACAATACCTCCGTCTGCGTTTATAACGAAACAGTGTCGTATAACGCTTTATCGTTTCTGTTCGCGTTGCAACAAAGGCGTCACGGAGCTGTTGCAAATTTTATTAACAGTCGTGATCCAAGTGCCATCGACACAAACACGGATACGTTCCATACATATCAATTGCTTCTATTTTTAAATTTTTAGAAACGTAAAAGGAAATATGAAGAGCGTATCAATCAAGTATAGATCAAGTCAAATTAACACATTTTGTTTGGGATGTTTCAAGAGTAGAAAATTTATTAGAACCTCTTTGTTTTCCTTCGTGAGTTTCATTAACTGTGTACTTGCATTTTCGACACTTTCACTAGTTATTGAGGTTCAGGTTGGTGATTGGGAAATGCAGTAACACGAACCTACGACGTACAATAAAACGAGGAACTCAATATTTTAAATGAGAAAGAAAAAGTTGATGTAGAAAAATATATTGAGCCCCAACGTGAACCAAAATCATCCGCCTGGAGGTTCAGACGTGCGCACGGCTAAAATTGTTCGTTCCCTTTTTACCTGCGTAATATAATAACGCCTAATACGTTTCGCAGAGGTGGTGGGAAGAATTTCATGCCCGGAACTCCGGTTTACCTGGGGCGTCGGGCGCAGCCGCGGTCTCGTGCCAGGAACCGGCAGTAGCTTTGCGTCGAAAAATACGTAATAACGGAAAAACGCAGCTGAGCGTAAGTTAATTACAAGTAGCTACTCGCAAGGGCGCTAATTACTTATTGTAACTTTCGCGTTAATTGCTCTCGGTAATTGCTTTCGGTAATTGGCCGTCCCCTTGCCTCGTTTACCTGCGCGATTCCAATAGCCGTCGCGTGGACAGTAAAAATTTTTGCGATCCGAGCGATCTCCTCGCACCCGTGATCACGTTCGCCGGCGTATGGTCGAATGCTCCTTAACTTTTCTGCCTACCCTGGGACAGTGGACGTTCAGAAGGGGCGTGAAGGATGGCGATATATCGAACGAACGCCGGAGATGGAGCCAGAACGAGCAATTGGAGAAGTTAGCGCCAGTTCGGGAATTACTGCTAACTTCCTTAATGGGCTGCGCTCACTTTTCAATTTCTTTAATCTAATACCCACGCTCTTCTATTGATTCACGCGTCGAAAGCAACGCAGATATTTTATCAAGAGAAAGATAAGTATTTTGATGTGGCTCAGGCAATACGTCGAGTGTAGTCGGTTGATCGAAACAGAGCTGGTTTGTGAAAGATAGAAAAAGGTGGACAATGTGCGAATATTTCCTACCTGTGATAAATATGTTTTATCTGATAGGTGCTTAGTGATGCGATTTCAGATTACGTGTCAAGTATTTGTTAATACATTGGTAAAGCAGATTAGATCAAATTTATTTAAGACAAAGTTCTATGTCTTTTAGAATATACTTATAATTAACTCTATTTATACTTAATTATCTTTCTTCCTATGAGCTCTTCTTGCTTACGTGTCTGAGGCATTTTGATAGAGACAAATAAATATCTTGAATTTCAAGAATTTATTGAGACAAATAAATATCTTAATTCTTGAAATTATTTTTTAGAAATTCAGACACAAATTCACGGTGACATTATTTCGTTAGCGACTGACAGTGGATATTTTCTTGCGTTCCGAAGAAAGACATGTACTACTCGCTGCTCTACCGGCTGAATTATGTTTAACTTTACTACTTGCTACGTTTTTACTTGCAGACAATAAGCCCAAATTAATGCTGAAAATTATTTAGGGATTTCAATTTTAACATTTCATTAGAGCAGACTTATCTTATTTTGCATAAACCGCCTGACATAATTTGTTATTACCTATAAATAATCATAAGCGCATAAGAAAAACGGTAATGGTTTGCAATTTATTAAACTTATCTAATTTCTAAGAATTACCATGTCGGAGAATTAAATAAGGTTAACTTACTTCGCTAAAAACAGAATTGAAAGAGAAGCTATCAATATCTTTCTCCTTACAACTTGGTTCAGCAACAATCAAACTCTACTTCTATCCATTTAAAAATGTTTCATGACAACTGTTTCTCCTTATAAGAATAAACAATGTGCATTCCACCATGTTTGTTCACGTTAATCAGCAGGTTTGTTTTTATCGTTTCAATACAAATTACCATCGTATCATTTCCCCGTCTCCTTTTCGAAATAGTACGGAACGTTTTAAAAGCACAAAGGTCACTGCTGGAATTCCAAATCACCAGGTGCAGATTGGGATACACGCTTCAATTACACCGCGCTGGGTGTGTAATAAAGATTTTTAATGAATGCTATTTAACACCCATTCATCGGAAACCCGTGTTTACGTGAGAAGTACCAGGGAGCCGTTATTATTTACGAGCGTTGCACATTATCCGGAAAATATGTGATATTTGGCGCCGTGCATTTGTACCCTCCATTAATCTCGCGGACGAAAATTGGTTTGCATTTCGAAAGGCGCCCCCGCCCACAGTTTTCCCATGGCGACACTTCGATTTAGCTTTATCGTTCATAGTCGAGGAACGATATAAAATTATGTTTCCTACTATCGTCGCGGATCTTCCATCATTTAATCGCTTTTGAAATTTAAACGATTCTTAAAATCTTTGTAATACACCTCAGGAAATATACCAAAGGGGTCATCCTTAAATTATGTAAGGCTTTATTGGAGGGGAAGGAGTCGCAAATTTTTTAGGTTTTCTTACAAAGGGCGAGAGAGGAAGTCATGTAGCGTTTTACGTAATATTTTTTAACTCAATTTTTAATATGAGTAGCCTGAAAAAACATGTTAAATAAATTCCGTAAACCTTTAATAGGATTTTAATAACTGGAAAAATGCTATGTAAAAAAGGGGGTTGGAATATAAAATCTTACAAATTCTTATACCGAGGATGGAAGGGGTGAGAAATCGCCAAAATTATAATATGTTATTCGCATAATACATTAACAATTTCCAACCACTATTCAAGAGGCTCTAACGTTTTCCATAGACACAGAAAGGAGCAACTAATCCTATAATGAAACACCAGAGGTTAACGGAATTCTACGACCAAACGCTTTCAATATCCACTCTTCCATTCCGTTACGAAAAGCATAGCGACCACGCGGTGCAATTTCCGTCGCAGCAGTTTAACCGAAACCAATTTAGAGTCTAATTATTCCATCTTCGAAACCGAACCGATTCACCAAACACCAGCTACCACCCACCCCGAAACCAATTTGCCCATTTCACCAATTAATCTTCTCAACTTTTTCCACGAACAATTTGTCAGGCTATTACTTAATTGACCGCTGTTGTGCTCCACTCCACAACCCCTGACCACCGAAAAAATCACGCAGCAACGGAACAGCGGTCGGAACCCGCGCCACGAGGTTAATCAAACCGACGCGACGACGATTCGGGTGGCGCATGTTTTCGCATCGGGTGTTGGTTTCCCGAAACCAACATCTGTTTAACAAAATTCCATTTCATAAATCTTATCTTATTCGCGACCAAAAATATTTCTTCAGGGCCAAGTGATGAACTCGTAAGGTGAATAGACATTCCAATATTCTTCACGCCTAGCCATTATGAACCCAAACTATCGCCCAGCTATCATAAATTTTTGTGTCGTCACAGAATGTTTTCAAATTCTGAAGATTTTATTTGTTTATTACCCGCGCTCGATCTCACAAGAAATTTTCCACTGACCGTGAAATGCAAAGTCCACTGTACATACGTAGGAGGCGGTTACTCGCTATCATCCTCTTTTGCGCAAATTCCCAATGCCAATAGAATGTCTCTAAAATAGTCTGACTCCAACTAGCCAATAAGAAATCAATTTTGTATTGACCCCACTAGCGCCAAAAGTTTACGTTAACGGTTGCACGAAGCGCCCAGACACTCTTGTTCAATTTTCCAACCGACAAACATCCACGAAATCTGTATCCGTTGTGTAGTAATATTACCGCTCATATGTATTTGATCATTTATTATTTTATTTCTCACATAACTATAAAAGTAATCATTGATTTGTCTTAAATAGAGGAAATGGAATTGAGGAGTAGCCATAATAATAAAAGAAGGAATTATTCTCTGTTATCAAACGTAGACGCAATAAGTGACCAAATACTTCTGAGTGGTAGACATTCTTTCTTAGAGTGTTAACCAAGTTATGTTGCTTCTATTCGTATCAACGAAACAGCCTTAAAGTAGGTTTTCCCATACGCGCTTGGACGCAACGTCAAGAAAATCAAAATCGATTTCCTTGAAAATGAAGCGCAATATCAAAAAATTGTATTCCTTTTTGTCGACGTATTCACTTGTCATAAGTCAAAAAGATAGAGTAATTTTTTTTTATATCGCGCTTCATTTTCGGGAAAATCGACTTTGAATTCCTTGACGCTGCGTTCAGACACGTGTAGGGAAAGATACCTTTACAGATACCTTAACCTGCTTGCAAGTTGCCAGAGCGGCCCTGAAATGTCAGTCGTGAGGCACACATGGCACTTTACTCTGCGTGAGTACGGCTCACTACCAGTTTCTTTTGTCCAAAACCGCAGAATCATGAGCTTCAAAGCCATTTTACGATATAACCCCATACGATTTGAAAGTTAAAAATAACACCGATCCATTCGCCTTGACAAGACCTTCCCAAAGCTTTACAGAAATCGCTGCACGCCTTCAGTAATCACTCTACACACTCAACATTGTCCATTTTTGATAAAATCGCATGACACGCGTGGGACCGTCCGGACCGATAGTAACGTTTGCCAGTTGACAATATCGACAGATATTGAGAGGCCGTGGCAAGGTGCGAGCCGGCAGCCTGCATTTCAGCGACGACGGGAGCGCATTTGCCTCGCTGTTTGTGTTTGGACAGAGGGAAGCGCTGGACATTGTAATTAGGCACGACACATCGCGCCCCTGGGACCGCGCTGGCAACCTTCTCCACTCCACCAGGCTCACCCTCGATCATTCGGCGCGTTACGTGCTCCCCGGCACGGCCCCCACCTTTCCCTCGAGCCGTGTTAGATTCGTCCTAGCTACCAGGTCCGGGTTAGGTACCAGGAGGAAAGGGTAAACGCATCTCCTACACGGAATTCATCCGAGCGGTTGGCGGCGGTTAAGGACGGTGGAGGAGGAGGAGGACAGGCCTGGGTACGGCGGCGGCAAGAGGGTGGCATGCCTGGCGCTCAACGTCCTCGTGGAATGCGGCCTCGGCGCGCACCTACTTCATTTCAGCTGATTATGCTCACTGCCGACCGCTAACCGCCAGTTGCGCATCTGACCTAACTGGCTGGCCTTTCCTAGCCGCGCACCACGGTCTCCGCTTCACGATAAGGATCGGGGGATAGTTGTTGCATCGACTACTTCGATACTGATGCCGGAGAGTGATAACTCGTGGCATGGTGAACATGTATGCGCTGCCGTGGATGGTGGCAGCATGCGTTCGGGGACCGTCAAGCTAAATCACTCCCTAATGGATCGACCCTCTAATCTCTGATAGACTGCACGCTACCGCCCCTCCCCTTCCTCCTCTTCCTCTTCACCTCGTTGTTCTGTACGTTTCCTCCTGTACTAGATTCCCTCGCCTCTCCACGGTCCTCCTTCCTCTTTGGATTGCGAGCACTGTGCACTTGCTGTGCGACCGCGTCAGCTTGGATCCAACATGCGGCCGCATGTACCGTCGTTAATTTTCCTGCCCCATCGGCGGCTCCCGTTTTTGGTCGAGGTCGCGCTAGCTTCGATTCTGAATGCTTTTTTCTAAATTTGGGGCTTAGGTGATTGCATAAGGCAGGGGTGCACAAGGAGCTGTTTTCGGCGCCTAGCGGCGAGCAACCCACCTGTCTCGTTGCTAACATTAGAATCGGTGAGGAGAACTGTAGTAGTGTATGTGCGCGCTTGTAGGCTCGTAGCATAAGTATATATGGCTAGGTTCAAGTCATACCAAGTGCACGTACACTACTGCAGTTCTCCTCACCGATTCTAACGTTAGCAACGAGGCAGGTGGGTTGCTCGCCGCTAGGCGCTGAAAACAGCTCCTTGTGCACCCCTGGCATAAGGTGAGGCGTAATAGTGAAGGTCATGGTCCTATTACATTTGAAGAGCTTAAATTAACTCTTATACACAGCTTTTTCTAGCTGATACCTTTGTGGAGAAGTGAAAATCCTCCAAAATCGTCTGAATTTGTCAGTCTTGAAGAAATGCGAGTAATGGATGAAAGTTGTATTAAGGAGTTACATCCACCTAGAGGTCCGAAAAAAGCATACAAGTTCAGGACTTTTTTAGGGAAAAGTATAAGGGAAAATCATGCGCAATGTTTTTGTACTAAAAGATACATCTTTTAACTATATTTTTCTAAATTTTCATGAGATATTATTATTAAATAAAGGAGATATCGGTTTGGATATGAGTCGGGTTTTTTTAAGCATTAGCTGATGGACATTCCCTAGGATGAACGATCCATCTGAAAGCAAAAATTCAAATAGATAGTAGATTTTTAAAATAGTAGATTTTAAAAATAAATAATTTCCAGAAGTACCTGACGTTCTCAAATTTTTAAATTTTTCCTTAAATTTTGAAATAATGGAAATACTTGCAAAGCCTTCTCGAAAAAAAGAAATAAAAATTCCACGTAATTCGGTATTACAACTTCAAACGGTCGTCCTTTTTTTAGCAAAATACAATATTAAAAATCGGAGAACTTCTGGGTACTTCTGTAAATTATTTATTTTTAGAACTTATTTGAATTTTTGCTTTCAGATGCATCGTTTGGCCTAGGGAATGTTCACCAGCTGATGCTGAAAAAAACACGACTCAAACCCAAGCCGATATCTCCTTTAGTTAATAATAATAGCTCATGAAAATTTATAATAATAGAGTTAAAAGATGTATCTATTAGTAGGAAAACATTGTGTACGATTTTCACTTATACTTTTCCCAAAAAAAATTCCTGAACTTGTATGCTTTTTCCGGAGCTCTAGGTGAATGTAACTCCTTAAGTAGACGTCAAGTATTTAATGTTACACATTACCAAAGATTCCATTTTTTGTCATTTTTGTGTACAAGGTAAAGTTTGATATCTTTTTTTAACCAAAAGTTACGGCTTGCATCAGGTTTTACAAAATGTGCACTTTGGCCTCCTCCTCCGCTTGCTTCGCAGATCGATGGGAAAATCAACACCGAAAATCGTTGACCCACATACGAATCTACAAATATGCAAAGTTTGAGAAAATAAATTGGGGTTTGGGGGCTTTCATATATAGGGTCCAACACGTAGTAGTTCCAAAAGAACCGACGCATAAAATGAACAATTAATTCGACAGGAATACATTCCGTTGCGCAACAATTTGCGAGAAGGGTATTAAGGAAACTTCGAACGGTGTCAGCAGTTTCTACGGAGAAATTCCAGTGACAATAGCGTTACCTACCATTCCTTATTGCCTGTATGAATTCTTCATGGTCCAACGACCGTTCAGAGCCCTTTACCAGGAATTTAAACTGCGATCAACAATTTAACATCTACAAAATCACACGGAACGTGCGGAACAAAAGAATCAAGGGGGAAACGTTAGAGCATACGAAATGCATAACACAAGGGAAACGCTTTTAAATATAGAAGTAAGAAGGGATAGGGGAAGCGGACGGAACGTTCGAGTTTCATACGGCACAAGCCGCGAGCTTTAAAAGCAACCTCAGAGGACGCGAAAATTTCAGAATAAAATTCCGCCGGGGACTGCGTCACGCGATGCAACATTCCACGAAGGTTCGAGAACAGAGAAGAAAGTTTCGCGCGGCTGGTTCACCGCAGTTAAATACATATATACATATATGTATATATATTTTTTCCTAATTTTTTCCCTTCGGCGGGTTAACTACATGCGGGCATACCGACCCCAACAGAGAGTCACTGTACTCTCGCCATGAAAGGTGTATTACGTGTACTTTGGAGAAAATTCACGCAACGCGCTAAAGGGAAGCTTGGCGTGTCCGAGGACTGTAAATTTTCGGTCTAAGCACGGGGGCTTGCGTGGAATTTTGCAAACAATCAATTAGTCCGCAGGAAGCTTCGGTAATCCGTCCGGTCAATTTGAACGGTAGGTAGTTGAAAATCTTCGTGCTTCCCTCGCGAACCGGAGCAGGAAGTGAGGAGCTAGCGTACATGGGGCAACCTCTATCGATAATTGTGTTTTCAGTTTTCGGGGTTACTACCATGCGAACCTGCGACCATTTGGCTCTATTTTACGAGTCTAAGGTAAGGCAATGGGTTGCATAGGTGTGCTGACGACTTTTGGACATTTTGTAATTTAATTGCCCTGGACTGTAGCAATCAGTGAAATCTAAGGAATAGTAATAATTATTGCTCGCTTCGGTGACAATTATATTGGCCATTGCTGCTTCATCGTTGCTTCATTGCAGTGAGACATTCCAATTTGGGCGTGGAAGAACTAGTAGTAGTATACTGATAGTTCTTCGGAAGCCATAAAATAAATTGTCTCACTATTGGACGTGTGGGGATATAATGGTTTAGAAGCAAGTACTTTTTTAGTGGTATGTAAAAACAGTTATGGTAAAATACAAATTATTGTGTGCATTAGGTTATCTAACATTTAATTAAATTTTCTTTTAAATAGACAATGAATTTTTACGACAAACATATATTAATAGATATGTGCAACCTTTTACTCTATTTATCGAGTTAACTGTGTTTAATACCAATTATTTTACGTCAACATTAATCAATTTATTAATTTCAGTTTCCTCATTAATCTTAATAAACTACTTTATCGCCTGATAGATATCTGATAATGAATGCAATGATCTGAATAACAAATTTTTATGCTGCATTAAAATCAGTGTGTTCTCATAACAATAAACAACCTCACAACTTTATATTCATTAGGGCACGTAAGTGTAATTAAAGCTTCAGATTTTAACATAAGAATACATTACTCAATACCAAATTAATTCAATTCCTTACATTATGTAATAAATTTAAAAAAATTGAATAAGATGATATCTGACAGATCATGTACAACTTGACAAATTTTGTCCAATTACATTTAGAGTTCAGCCACTAAAGAATATTCTTAACTATAAATGATGTAATAAAAACATGTTGCTGTAAACTTCATTTTAAATGCATTTTTATAAACTACACAATTTGTACAGAAACGTACATGAATGTAAAAAGTGACCACTTTTTGTATATCATTCCATTTAAACGGGTGATCGTGAGAGGGATGTCACTCTCCACCCCCTGTGTGTGGTCCAACAGCAGTATCGCATGTCTCACTAAAGGGGCCCCAGTGGGCACTGAAATTTAAACTCTGTGTAAAGAACATTTATCCCTCACATATAAAACGTATGTATACATATGTTAATGAAGAAATATTTACACCTTCCTCCTGTCAAATCATCACACCTCCGAAAAGTTTCGAAGCATCTTCAAGCCATCACCACTAATAATTAAAGTCACATCTCGATGATCGATGTAGAAGATTTAGTACCTACCCCTGCGTCACGTGCGCGTTAACAGAGTGCGAGTCCAGATTCTCCCCGTGAGCCGGTGACCATTCCACTTTCCCCGTCGTCCCGTTGACTGCGGAAAGAGTGAAATCGAGGAGGAAGATGGGCAAGGGGTGGATTGGCTGATCTGGCTAGGCGATCTTTACTGCCGAAAATCCATTATTTTCCCCATTAGATCGCTCTGCCCGATCTTCCGGGGCAGGCATTTTCGTTTAGCAGTTTTTCTTCCGATTCACGTCGTTTATGACTACCCAGCACCGACGATCTCTATCCACCGTTTCGTGTCGCGCGCTATCTCGCGCCTTCGATAGCTCGCTTCAAGCCCGTGGAAACCTCGTCGATCTCGTTTCCCAGCTCTCCACGCTTTCGCCAGTTTTTATCGTGCCCGCTTACCGTCAACCGTAAGCAACACAGTCGGGCGCATAGCGCGCGTCTGCTTGCCACGTCGACAACTTAAAGCGGAACGTTTTGTTCCGCGCGAACCGAATTACCAGGACTTCCGATCGAGTCGATAAATTCGCTGTAGTTTCGCGTGGCGTCGGGGACGAGCGGTGGGACCGGAATCGATATGGAGGATGTGTCGAATAGTTACATATTCTACAAGTGTTGAAAGTAACCTGCCTCGTTGATGAAGGGAGTACCGAAGAGATCTCGGTTGAGGCTAATATCCAGATTTCTCTGGAAGGTGTTTTAGAATGTGTTTTTTATCGGGTGACGTGCTTCTACGTGAATTTGAAAATCTAGTTTAATACCCTGTGCATGTAAGTCGATAAGAGAGTCGATGGATTTTGAGGCAGCATTTGTAGGTATCTGGAGACTCGATAATGCAAGATAAGCGTCGTGTAAATTAGTTCGAATTATCGGGAACTCTGATTAAGCGAAATACACGCAAACATGTGTGTGTCCCATATCTGCGGGGAATTTTAGGAGAGGAGATGTTTTGAGAAACGAAAAGTCATCTACGAAAATAGCGACGATAAATTTTTTAGGATACAAGTTCGAATTAAGTAGAGTGTACTCGGTTCATTGGGACTTATTGTTAAATTATTGAGGCTACATTGTTATGTGAAATGCCTTCGTATTGGAGAAATAAAACATTTCTAAAGAAACGTATCAGTTGCAATCGCAACGATCGGGGTTATTACTCCCCACTGATGTATGTTTTAGCTATCTATATTTTGAAAAATTATTGTATGTGAAATGTTAAGTATAACTGGCAAAAGAACGGTGTAATGAAACTTTTTACTTATTTTTTATAGTTTTACAAAGTTGCTTCGAAACTGATTTTTTAACTAATAATAAGATGAAATATTATTACTAAGAAATATGTTCCTTTTATGGATCAGTTGTTTCCATTCGTCCATTGAAAGGTGCGAATGAATAAATATATTGGACAAAACGATTGAAGATTATGGCTAGAAATATTTGCCTACTAAAGTATTCATGGCTGAATTCCTGATGAGTTAATTAGCAGTTTTAATGAATATAAAATCGCGAGGCAGTTCGTTGACACGGAAGCAGACAGATATTGGTAAATTATCTGTAGACGTTATTTAAACCGTTACATTTAATACCAAAAATCGATCCTGATCGATTCATAGCCTGACATGAAGTAATTTATTAAGAGTAAGAGAAAGAATATATCTAATTAAGAAATTAAGTAACAGAAATAGGGGTTAATTAAAAGCAAGCACAGATAGATTAATATCAGAACAAAAATTGCATATAAACACTTTTCAATATAATTTTCTTGTTTGTAATCATATTAGGTATATCCAAAAGTTAGAATAATGTGAACAAGTATTTTTAACAATTATATTCTTAAATTGTTGGTATCGAAATATTTGAATTAAAAATGTGTCTACGCTTAAATAATGTTATATAGTATTGAAATGGAAAGAATGTATTTAATTAAAATGCCAGAACTGTCGACACTGTGCTAATCAGAACGTATCATCCAAGCCAGCCGGTGTGGTTAATCAACTAAGCGGTGAATTCACCAAACAGGTTAATAAACTAAATAGGTCAGCCGGTCAAATTGATTAATCATCCGAATTGGTGACTTAATTAAGCAGACTGATTAAAGCCGTGCAAATAATTGTGGCCATATTTTCTCAAGTGTTATTATACGGGTTTATTATTACAATTTCCAACAATAGATGTGAAGGCAGGTTTGCTGCCACTATTCATTAATATCATTAGCAAGTGTTACATGTAACGTGTTATTTATTTTTGTATTGCCAGAAATAAATTCGAAAACAGAAATACTGGATATATTAGATACGTGGAGATATTTACCTGTAAATGTGTTGCTAATATTCAATTACAAATATGGTACAACATCATAGAAGACCAAACGTAAATAAAATAAATTATCATTACATATAGTCTTTTTCATTACTAAATTGATGAACAGAACTTTAGGATCTATTACACAGTTTCCATAATTCGTATTTTAGTTTATGTTTGAAAATGTACATTGTATACATTTGCCACATAATCGGAGGAGTTATTTATGAAATCAAGATGTAGGGAAAGTATTGCATGGAAACTGATGTCTCAAGCACTATTACGATTCTTAAGGAATATATTAGGAAAAATATAAAGATGATTTTGTAGTTATTATTTGCGTACAATAGTAAAAAGTGGTAGAATTAAATAATCAAATTAATAAACATTGGAGGAAGTTACCTTTTCATTTCGTCTAGCTTCAATCATCAACTTCAACAATGCAATTACGAAATATTGTTAATATAACATACGTCCCGCATGCAACGTGAAATTCTGAAATTAAATATAGTATTTCATTCATACAAATTCACATATTAAATTTTTACAACAGCGAAACTAATTTGAATTAACCCTCTTATTTTCGCATTTGCTTCAACTTAAACTTTTTAATTAGCATACTTTACGTAGCAGGATGCTATAAAACAGTCCTGTCACGTTATTTTCAAATTTTATACAGTTGTTACCAAAATGTTATTAGTAATTGCATTTCATATAGGTAGGTACTACAATATATTGTTTCGCAATTACACAATACTCTGATAAATGATATATGTAAATGCAATCCGTTTATAAAGTTAAACACTATCAACTATATTCTCAGGTTGAAAATTTTTACATAATTTGACTCAAACGTGTTTTCACTAAAATATACATAAGAAGTACCAATGTGACTCTTAATATCGAAGATCGATAAATGATGGAAAGACCTCGATAATTAAGAGCGCCAGGTAAATCTTTCTGAAGTGTGTTTCCATACATTTGCACACTCCATAATGTACGTTTTTATATTAAATATTTTCTCGCAGCTGAACCTCTTCGTGATAACATAAAGCAGGGAGCCATTAATAGCTTCCACGCTGTCCTTAATGCAAACGATAAAAATGTACCAGGTGATCCTGTAAGCTTTTACGCGGCAGGTCCAATGTGCGACACGAAGTTAAGGAATTTCCATGGAAAAACTTGTTTACGTTCTCAAATGTGGACTTCTAAGAGAATCGAGGCTTGTATCGATTTTTGCGCTGGCATCCAATCCCAGGTAAATGTATTTAATTAATTTGATTTTGTAATTAATAAAAGTGCAAACTATTATTCTACGAAAGTTTATTAAAAAATAAGAAGGATGTAATTTTGGGTTTGAGGCGTAAAGAACGCTCGGATTTATTATTATTAATGAACTCCGTTTTGTTTGCAGGTAATATATTTTCATTCCCCGAACAATCACTTGCAAGAACTTCGAGGAAGTTAATTAGAAGCTTTAAGAGAACGAGGCAAGTATTTTTTAATTTTTTCATTGGTCCTTTGGCTGAATAACTCCAAGCCAAACTAACTTCAGCGCTTTAATCTCTTACTTTCGTGGGGGACTCGGTACAAAACGCAGCTGAAGATTGTTCTAAATAATAGCACACATGTCACATAGTAACTAATCATGACGAAGTGCTTTTCGTGAATCAGAATTTGTTGGGTAAGCAAACAAGGGTACAGCTGTACACATATGGTTCTGAAAACTGTACATATATGTAGCTAAATATTCAGCGGGAGGTACTCAAACTCGTTACATATTTCTGCCATGAAAAATTACACCATGGGGATTTTTTAAAGCACAGCAATGAAAATAATTGATACAAAACAAACATGGTTCGTACCATTAATAATATACTTCCCATTACTTCCTATTAGAACTTAATTATATTCACTTTCAAATTTTGTCCCCTAATAACATTTCCATTTTTAGGCAAATAATTGATGAATAAAATACTGAATATCTACAACATCCACATCCATGCCATGCATGAAGCGTACCAAATATGTAAGTAATTCTTAAAAAATAAAAATCATCGAGAATTCTCAGAAAGAGTAATTTCAGACCATTCCTGTTTGAATATCCACCTAGCCTACATGTCACTCTCATGCGTCGTGGGGACTGAATGAAAAATCTGTGGACTACAACACACGAACAACAATATGTCCAGCGACCGTACGCAGCTAGGGTGTAAAATATTATGAAAATGCGTAGTATCTGATGACGGTTAAGCCATGGATATGAGCCTCGAGCTGCTGGTCATTGCCCCCCACCCCAGGAAGCGGGCTTTTATGGGGTTTTTACAGCGTTGCGTTACCGTGCAGATGCCACGGGGGTCTTGCATAACCTTTCATCGGCCACGGCCTCGGACGGAAGCGCAAAAAAGAGTAATGAAAAATACGCAACGCTGCCGTTTGAATGCTGCGTTATGGACTGTATCTAAAATGGGTCTCTTGCGGGTCTACCATTGGTTCTGCATGGAGGTATGCAAATATCCGAGCGCGTTGTGCATATACGAAAGGGTACAAGGATTTCAGAAATGTGCGCGAACGTGCTTTTTTACTTTCGCACGTTTGCCGAATCAATTGGGCCTCCTTTGTGAGTGAAGTATCGTGGTAGAAGCGCAGAGTGAGGGGTAATTCGCGGTGTAGCCGAAAGAGGGGAGCGATTCTTTTTGCAAAAAATAAAGGGAAATTGAGGAATGAAATTTTTTCCACGGGGCTTCGTTTTCGAGGAAATCGATTTGGAGAGTTCGTGTCTAATTTCACGTCATTTCACGTCAAATCGATTGCTTTTTCCTCTGGATGTCAGGGATTTTGGCGAAATGGTAATTATAATGTAGTCCACATGAAATTAGGGGGGTTTAAGTCATCATTTTGCTGGTGTTGAATTTATTTAAATGATAGAGATCGTCGAAGTTTACAGTTGCCTATTCTCGCGAAAACAGCAGAGCTCTGCAAATCTGTTTTTATCTCCGAAACTATCAGCCGTGCGAAGTTCGTTCTTGATTTATTTTAATCAAGAATTTAATTTAATTTAAATAATACACCAAACAAGCAACTACTCACAATCAAACAGCTACTAATCTTTCAAAATTAATTTGAAGGGTAATGGGAAAACTGGGAATGTCCATTTTTAGTGATTCTTTGATGTATAACGTATTTTGTTGGTGGCATCTGGGCCACAGAATTGTTGTATCACAAAGGTTTATAGTGTAGAAATATGCACTATAGACAACGTTAAAAATTAATTAGTGTACAGACTAAAAACAGAGAATGTCCACCATCCACTGGAACAAAACAAGGAATGTCCCCATGCTTTCTACTTGCACTATGTATTTCTGATTACTGTAAGTTTGTACTACGTGAGGAACCCTCAAACGTCACTATGTATACACCCTTGTTTTGATAATATTAGAAGTGGACATTTTTTGTTACAGTATTCTGCAGTGTTACACTTGAAAGATATTAAAACAATGTAAAACAATTATCTCTTTTCTCACTAATACCTAATTAGAGCAAAAATTGATCGTGTTATGGACAATACAGTTAAGTTCATTGAAACTTGTTTTTTTACTAATGTACTAAAGTATTAAAACCTGATTTTCTTAATAAGACTGTTTTGTGACATTCCTTGTTTTTCCCCTCACCCTTCATTTACAGAATATCAGTTCAGGTAATAGAAACTAGAACGTACACGATCCTATCACTAAACTTAACAATTAATCTACCAATACTTAATAAGTAATTACTTGTACCCTTAATTAAATCCAGCAGGACTGAAATTCCAAATTGCATTCGAACTGTTGTCCGAAGAAGATTACAAAGTTCATTCCCTTAGGGAGCAAACGGCGATGCAATAACTCGTATCGTAAGACGAAAATAATTCCTTTGAATATAACCGTCGTCAAAGGGGATGCATTATTAAAACACCACGTAGATCCACTGCACCTTGCTGTGCCCCCTGCCCTCTATGCACTTCATGCTGCGCTTTAATTCACATCTTCCGTTTCATTATTCAAAAATGGGTTCCGGGGGTGCTTGTATTCCCTCAGCCTCTAAATCGGCTTTACCAAAGAGCCGCGATCACCCGCGCAGCTATGTGTATAGGTGTTTGTATATCTTGGCAAAGTAAAGACGAGCGAAGGAAGACGCTTCGTAGACGCTCGAGGGCGGTATCGATAAAAGTGTCGGCGTCTTTTTCCATCCTCCAGCACCGCCAACCCCCGTCTCGTTTCTCGATCCTGTAGCAACTTCTTTCCGTCGTTCTCGCAACCTCTGCAACAGCCTGGCTGCACCTCCGACCTCTCCGGATCCTCGAAATCTAAATGATTCGGTTATTTCTGGAAGGTTGCTGGAGGCGTTTCTCTTCCACCAGGTTCGTTGCAAAGTGATTTCCCTCGTACTTGTAATCCCGAATTCGATCGATCGCTAGCCAGCTCGGGCGAACAATTTCACGCGAGGGTGGATCGACCTACAGGGGGTTGGCGGAAAAATTCTAATATGTGTACAAGGTAAGCAAACAACGACAGAAATTGCAAGGTGAACGAATATGTTAGCAACGACGACTCTTTGCTTCGTAACTTCGATTACTGCTTTGTACTGTTGGAAACTTTCTGTTAGCATTCCTCGATCACCGAGGGATGTTCCGGATAAGAGCCGCCTAGTACCCATGTTCAAACCAAGACACTTATAACTACACATTTTATTTCGAAGTGCAAATTCGTGTTACACCTTGCAAGTGGTGTGTAAAGTAATATTATGACTTTGAGTAGCGCAAGGAATAGCGGTTCTAGGCTATCAGGGCTTTTAAAGTGATAACTTTTGAGAAGAAGCTTTTATCCTGTTGAACACATGTTGGCGCAAATAAAAAAATCTCTATATTCTTTAAGGGAAGATTCCGGTCTAAAAATCGATTTTTTTATTTCATTTTTCGAATGTTCAACCTTTTAAGAATACGTGTTTAATATGATCTTTTTAAATTCTTAAAATTCCCGAAGTTATAGGCATTTGAGTAGCAGCAAATGCATGGTTAACACTCGGCCACTTGGCACTCACGAAAAACTACAAACGCGTGTTTCTCGAAAAAGTTTTCTTAAAATCGGTCGAACCTATTTCTCGGAAAGTTATTATCCGATTCAACTGAAACTTCTTTTATTTTAAAGAATATACTTCTGGCTAGGGGAAGGGTAGAAAAAATTACTAAAAATTGAAAATTTATCATTTTCGAAGGCGTTGAAAGGATGACTAATATAGGGGAAAAATGATTTCAAAACTTCAAGTGTCGTTCTTTTTCCTAAATATGTAATTTTTCCAATTTTTACTGCTAAGTCCACGAGCGAGTTCAATGCCCTTTATTAATCTGGCATTGTTTTCTTATTTCAGATCAATCGTTTACGTGCTACAGGTTCCACCGTCTTGGATGAAATTTCGACGCCTCGACTTTAACGACTCCTCAGTGCCGTCTGCAAAAATTAATTATAAAACGAAAAAAATATTTCTGCAGTTTAAGACATCCTTAATCCAATGCAAAAGGTCTCATTAAATTATGTGTAGTAGTTTTTCTTTAATTAATTCCAAAAGATCACAGACTTTTATGTGCTCTAGATCGGAACAGTCATGCCTACCTGTGAGGTCTGAAAACACATGTACAATCAGGATTTTTTTTTTGAGAAACGTGAAGACTTTTTTTAAATAAACAGTTGCGTATTCGAACGCATATATTTTAAAGTTCTTGTATTTTTTTTCGCAATGCAATATATAAATAAATAAAGAAATGAGTTTTTTTAAGCACTTTGCGGTGGCCACTGTAGACCTTTAACAGACTTAATATACCCTCACGATAGTACTATCAAGGACTACACGGTGTTCCTCAAATAAAAATTTACTCGAAATACGACCCCCTTCCGGCTAACCCCGGATCCACTTAAAAGATCAGCCACGCGTTCACTGACACTATCATTTCGACGATAATTCAGCCACTTTATCCAGAGGTACTCGCGACACAGATTCTTAATTCTGCCCGCTAGTGCTTTTGGCAGTTGGGATAGTGCGATATCTTACGGGGGCACAAAGCGCGCTGGGTGGCTGGGAAGAGGAGCAGAATAAATAAAGAGAAACAAGAAGAACACCGTGGACGTGTGTGGAGCGTATGGCTGGTCAGTTTCTGGTACCAACGTGAATGCCAACATAGGCCTGAATAAGAGGGTAGATTTCAGGGGCTTTAATATGAATAGGTATACCACGTATGTACTCTGTTCCACCTACCGCGGTATGGACAGAAGGTTCAGGCCTTGGGAGCAAGACTGCAGGACAGAGGGAGAGAGGAATGGGTATACATATATATTTTTCAGCGAAGAGGGCCAGCCAAATGCCTAGAATTGCCTCGCCTCTTCCGTGTTGGTGTCCACTACGATTCATTACCTCTCTATTCATCGACATTACCGACGGTACGTTCTGCTGGGTCCTCGAAAATCACCCACCATCCTCTCTCCTCTGCCTCCTCCTCGCCACACTTCAACGTCCTTTAACACTTCACTTTGCATCAGCCACCGCTGACATCACTGGAACGACGGCCTTGCTCCTCCATCGCGCCCTGGCACTGGTCAATTATTGGACGAGCAATGTGACAACGATGTCGCGGCTGTGTACGGAACGTTAGAGACGTCCCAGCGACGTGCTTGTTATTAGATCACGAGAAAGCACCGAAACTTCATCCCCCTCGATCATCCCCCTTGACCCCTCGCGCCCATTCGTTTTCAGCGCGTGTTACGCGACACGGTCTCCCGCCTTTCCATTCCTTCTGCGTTTTAACCGAGAACCGTAATGCCTGGGATATGCGGGTTTGCATACATACGTATTGAATTATATCCGCGTATCATTTTGTTTTCCCCCTTGTTGCTAATAGGCGCGGCTGCTGAAAGCCTCCTAATTTATTATGAGCGTTCCGTGCCGAAACGGCGCGTGCATTATGCACGATTTTTGGCAATTGGATATCGCGTACCGGGCACAAGTACTAAAAGCAACCATTACGTTTTCGCTGTTTCAGCCGGTTTTAACGAGAGTATAATATAACGCGTCGGCGCACCTGCGAATGGGCTTCGTACTTTTACTGTTCACAATAACCATATTATTCGTCATAAGTTTAATTCTCGGTCCGCGCGATCGCGGAATCGCTGTTAATAAATATTGCGGATGCAGGAGCGCCGACAATTCTACTTGCAGAATAATTTATGGCTTTCGATCTCTTGATGCACGCTTCACTTAAGTCATTCAAATGAAATACAAAAATGAGTGGTTGAACTTTCGTGCTTCTATTGGTCCACGGTAGCTGGGATAAAACGAAAATGTATTTATACTTTGGTTTTCTGATTCAACGAGACTTTATGATCTTTTTATTCAACGACGGTAATGTTGGCCTGACAAATGAATGTTTCATGAGATGTATAATTTCAGAGAAAATTTTTGGATATGTTAGATGGGAACGATCAATTTCTGGTCTTGGATTAGTTTTAACTAACTCTAGTTAATAGTCATTTCTACTTATTCTTCGTCACAGAGAAGGGAAGTTATTCGAGTTACGGACATATCCAAGGGAATTCATATCTACTTTTCATACCAATATGCACTTCTATATAGAACATACAACTATGAATTCACTTTAAGGGAACATTCTACGGTCTCGAACGAAAATTCGGCAACTTTTCAGAGATGGTTTTTATAATGAAATAAATAATTAAGGTTTCTGGAACTTTTGAGGGTATATTCTACGACTCTGGAAATACGAGAGAAAATCTTTGTTGTTTGTTTACATCATTTGATTAGATAAATATTTGGTAGTGACCTAACATATTTTTAATTCGCAGAGGTATGATTATCTGATATACCACGAAAGAACAATTTTGGACAAAAGTTATTAAAATGGCGGTCGATCAAAGTTGAGAGTACCGAAAATGGCATTTCGTTTCTACATTTGATCGACGTAAAAAAGTGTGAAAATATTAAAAAGTTAATATATTCAAGGTAAGTGCAAATTAAAAATATGGTTGGTCTTTTCATTTTAAATGATCCAGTCGTCGTAAATTTCAACCACCAGCAAGGGATCAAATGTTGAAGATGCCAACTTCACTGCGACATATTTATCTAAACAAATGAAATAAACAACAGACAAAGATTTTTTCTTGTATTTCAAGAGTGGTAGAATATACACCCACAAGTTTGAAAACGTTATGTGTTTATTGCATTATAAAATCCATCACCGAAAAGTGGCTGAGACTGTAAAATTTCACCTTAAAACAACTGTACGCTGCAACTCAAGTTATCCATCCAAATGTCTTAACATAAACGGAGACAAATCACTTTCGTAGCGGGCAATGGATGTGTAAAATATTACACTAAGGTGACTAAGGTATAAAAAAAACATAGAAAATTGAACATCCATTCGAAACGTTCAAAAGGTGGCATATAAATTCATAATATCTAGAATATATAAAATCAAGTATGTGAATGCTCACATAAAATGTGCGGAAAATGGAACCTGTCTAAACTTTTAAGGAAAAAACGCTGCAACACTTCTCAAAACCGCGACTGCCTGATTAAAGGTTAAAGGTCTCTGAAATTTGCTCATCTCGTTGCTTGTACTTACCGTAACTTCTAGTTCATCAGCGCAATTAACCGAGTTAATTAAACCCGCTCTCCTCCACGTATCCTGGCGATATAGTATTCAGGAAACCTTTTCGTATATTACAGAACGTCGTGTGTTAGTCGCATTATGCAGCCTAATGGACGCATTATGCAGCAAATTATATTTTTCCACGTTTATACAGACTGGATATAATCAACGCAGTAATCTCGCATGTGATAAAAAAACCACGGCTTTCTTAACCAACAAATTGTTTAATAGATTGCTGCAAACAATACTGTTTAGGTATCTACCACCAATCCTCCTCGTATTCTTATATCCTCTGCCTGCTCATACAAGCTATAAATTCATTCATTCCTTGCTGTGGATCTACAACTACAGCTCTTCCTGCCATTTCCTGATTTTAAGGAGTATGACCACGACGCTATTTTAAAAAGTAAAGTTAAGTTTATAATTTATGTTTCAGGTGGATAATGTTTTTTCTATTGCAATTTATTAATATGTACATATTCTCATTTCATTTTAAAAAGAAGCTAAGAAATGTCATGTTGAATACGATATATTCAATTTTACATAGCAGGAAAACTGAGAAGTTCAAATGGTAAGCGATGTACGTAAGATCCAGCAGTGAAAATGTTCAATAAGAACAGAAAACGCATGTCTGTCTATTTCGTCACTTAAATCATTTATCACTCGTTTACCTTAACTTGATTGTTTATCGCTATTAACTTTCAGGGAATACCACCTTTAAACATTGAGAGGAAAATGATAAGATTATGGCCGTGAAGATTGCTAGCAGTTTCACCGTTTTTCACCACAGCGAAATTGGCACTTACGATTTTAGCTCTAACAATCGAAATAAATTATTCTAGTACTTATAACATCCTTTTCCACATAAAAGAATTATTTTTCATTTTTCTGGCACTTCCATCGTTTACCATTTCAACTTTTCAATTATTCTAAATACATACGAACGTGTCTGTCACAATGGACATTTAACATAAGACTAAAGCCTAAACAAACGCTAAAGAATTTTAATAAACCGCGATATAGCGGTTGAATGTGTGAGATCAGAAATATGTGACAGAGCGGCGAAAGTGTTAAGAATTGAAGAAACTCCAGGGAGGAGGCACCCTCGCGCGTTTTATCGTCGATTACCAGCGAAAGGAAAGTCGTTTCTGCAGGTTAAATATTCATAACGATCAGAGAAGTTTTCGAGTTTCGGAAAGAAAGGCGCGCCGTGAATTTCCCCGAGAAAATCCGTCGTCGGTGCGCGCCGAGAAAATAATAGCGCGGTTGCCCTCTCCCGTTTTAAACGATCGAATACGTCCGTGCCACGCGACGAGATTTATGCGTCGATTATTTATCGCGTCCCTTTCGCCGTGGAAAATAGAAAATATGCTTAAAAGGGAGAGCTGCCGCAAGCGCACGCGCTCGACAACAAGCCCGCGATAGGTATACTTAAAATCTCATTTATATTGTCCTTCCTATCTGCTGGTACATAAATTCAGCCATTGGAAGATCACTCCCCCGCCCGTTATAGAAATGGAACGCAACAACCTTCGAAACGCTGCAGACGCATAAACATCGTTACACTTACTTCTGTACAAGACTGATATCTTAATTCGTGCCTTCGACGAAGGCGCTTTATTTGAAAGCTTAATTAAGGGATTTGACCACCTTGGCTAGGTCGAGAAATACCGCATCTTTGGGAATTTATTTCAAATGACAAAACCACTTTTTTCGATTTACATTTTCCAATCAAGATAAAGACACCTTTGAATAATATATACAATTTTCCTCTTAAGTTTTCTTTAAAAACAAATATGGTGTAAGTACGTTATTTCTGACTAACAGGTTTCTGAAACAAAATTTTAAGAATAGAATATTAAATAAAACTGAGTTGTCTATTGACCGACGTTCAATTTTGTCAGTACCTTTTAATTTTTACCTGACTTATGTGTAGATAAGGGTCCAGTTTCATAAACACAAAATGGTGCTTTTTGCTTCAAAGTGTAATCATTTTGTTATTTTTCAACCATCTCCAACGTCTGGTAACCTGATGCCTACAGGTTTCTGTTTTTGTTTGGGATTTAAGGGCCCCATCGACTGCAGGAGCCATTAGTAATTGAACACTGATTTAAAGTAGTTGATATTGCCGTTATATTTCGCCACCAACGAGTTTGACGCTTCTGCAGAATTTGCTACGGAAGTTCACTTCCCAGGCACAGCACATTTCCTTCGTCTAATGGCTCTCGTCAATAATTTCAATAGAAGTTTAATCGAACTGCGAGCGAACGGCCCCCGCCTTTGCAATCGCAAGAATTGATTGCCGTAAACGCGATTCGATGGGTGCCATTTTCTTTCGATAGGCAATGCAACGATGTTATAAAGGGCACTCATAACTTATTCCGACAAGTCCACTCGCGGAAACGGACGGACGCGAGCCGAAGGGAAAAGGGGAACACAAGATGTGGAAATAAATAAAGGAAGCCGATCTAACGTGCTTACGGGGCAAGGTAACTGGTTTGAGATGGTTTAAAGCAGGGTCGGCCGGGATGGGTTCAGGTGGTGTTGCAACCAATATCGTAAATCCAGATCGACTTCGACGAGGCCAGAGGGAGAAGAAGAGAGAACGACCCCTTTTCGCTCTTTCGCGTACAATCACCGTAACGCCTTCTTTTGCATCTGTGCAATATCTTCATAGAGCCGACGGTACGATTATCAGGCTACAGATCCCGTATGAATTGTAAAAAGGACTGCATAGAGTTGCCTCTGTATTCGATTTCGATTTCCGCTCGAACGTAAAACGGTAGGCGGAACTGTGCCGTGTATGCGTCAGGCATATTGTTTCGTTTTTTATACTGTTATATAGCCGTAGGGGGAGTTCCCCTAGTGCCGGACGCTAAAGAAGGGAATTTTTGGGCTAAAAACATATCAAAATTTGGGATTTTATAAGAAACTAGGGATTTGATTCATTTAAAATTTGGACTATGTTATGCATCTTTGAAGAAGTTGCAGTTGTTTTCTATTAATTTCATATGAATCGAATCTCCAGTTTCTTAAAAAAAATCCCAAATTTTACTATGTTCTTAGCACCAAAAATAGGATTCCCCTCTTAGGGGAAGAAACCCGTATAAACGGGTTATTTTGGTATCAATTTTTAGGAATTTGTTACAAAGATACCAATATTTGCAAGTTGATTGGTCAAATAGTTTTTGAGTTATCCCCGGCGCCAATTTTGAAAACGTGGTTTCGAGAAAAACGCGTTTAAAATGCGTTTTGGGTATGCTCGGTTCTCGGAAGCGCGCTGACTCACCAGGCTATAGTATCGATACAGAGTTGAATTTCGACCTATAACTTTGAGAATATATTTTTGAAGTGTTTTAGAAACGATTTATGGAACAAATTTTTGTTTCTATTTTTCGTTCAATTTATACAATATTCTCCTCTTAACGTTTTTTTCAAGTACGAACAAAGAAACAATATTAAATCAATCTCTTTAGCTGTGCACACGTGATTGGAACATGTCGACACCTAATTGTTGTTTACGCTGAATAACGGCTCTGTATCGTTTCAAATATCACAGATATCCCTAATGTCCGGTATTAGGTGCCGTCCGGCGTTAAGGGAACTCCCCCATCAATCAATAATATATCTGTGGGAGGAATTAAAGACAGCAAGTGGGGAATAATCTTCGTGGAAGGTCTTAGTTTATGATCTACTTAATAATGTCTTGACTTTAGATACTTGGTCGAACTTCGAATCTAATCGTTATCTTTGTAAAGTTTAAACTGTAGAGCTGCATTCCGTTTGAGCACGCGCGCCTTATTGCTTCGTATAATAATTGAATTTCTTATGTTGTGGAAGGCGTAGTATTTATTTTAGTTTGCAAAGCCGTGAATGATTTTCTTATGGTTTTTATGCTGCATCGTGTGATAGACTCTAAACAAAAAATAATAATTAAAAAAAATGAAATGAGCACAGGCATCACGAAAGTATTCGCACACTTTTTAAATGTAGATAGACAGTGAGATGAATTTTTAGTCTCTCCTTGGAGACAGACTATCCATTCCATGTAGATATCCTTTTTATTAAATGGCTTCTTTTAGGCGTTTAGAGGTACTTATAATAATTTATGTCAAATATGGTGAAACAACATAGCTGTATCCTGTGGCACTACTACTGATGAACGAATAGATCTTCATGAGCCCATTGTTCTAGTAGATCTTGTAGACTGTAGAGCAGGCCTGCACAGCGAGCCTTTTTCAGCGCCTAGCGGCAAGCAACCAGCTGTACGCCGTTACTAAGGGTAGAATCGGTGAGGCGAACTGCAGTAGTGTAGGTGCTCGACGAGCCCGCACCTACACTACTGCAGTTCGCCTCACCGATTCTACCCTTAGTAACGGCGTACAGCTGGTTGCTTGCCGCTAGGCGCTGAAAAAGGCTCGCTGTGCAGGCCTGCTGTAGAGTAACTGATGTGGTGGATGTAAAATTTTAAGGTAGCAATAGAATAAATGTTTTTAAAATGGTGACTTGAGAAATTCGAAACAAATTGTTCAGGGCTAAATAACTATTGCAATGCTCTACTAATACCTCTATAATTATGGCGATGGAATTATATAGTTCACACTGTAAGTGTATCTTATATAGTGTAGCAAGTATTACATTTAACGTAGACCTCGCACAGAATTTCAAAACTTTTATAAAAACAGTGAAACACTTCCACTCTGACCTCGAGAAATATAAATAATATACAAATGTATGGTACTTTCGTACTTTAATGGGTACCTAGTACATACTGGATATGAGAAACAAATGCTGAAACTTAAACAAATGTTTACAGAAAACTTCCTTATTTTTTAAGAAACTAATGTACATTTACTTAGTTTTGTGCCTCCTAATTCTTATATTCCACTATAAAATAAATTATGTTAAATGTCATTTTTCCAAAATACATTTTGTAGTATTTGATTAAGAATCAGATCAATTATCAGTGTTAAAATCCACTCGCGACAGTTTCCTGCTTTACCCCTAATCTAATTCTTATCCATCAAGGTAAAAGCGATAAGATCGATCGAAAGATACATTATGTCTAAATAATTCAATCGTAAGTCTTTTATGATATATAATTAAAAAAATAAAACACACAGGAAATCCCATTTCCTGGAATAATTCATTGTATTACCATGTACTTACTTTGAAACAATTCTTTATATTACATTGGTCAGAACATCTTGTCACTTATCACGTTTGCTAAGTACGATCTTCTCACTCGAACAAACAACAGGATTAGTTTATGATTCGTTGTGATATCGGGGATAGCAATCCATTCCATTTCTATAAAAAAACGTATTCTTGAACTCTAAATGTACGTTATATAGCTCGTTAAATATTCGTAACTACGAAACCTTTCATTATTAAAAAGAATTATACAACGTCCGGATCAGATGACAATCTGATGTTCAGTCAGAAAAATATTGTGGTGGGTTAATTGATTTCCAATCCAAGCCATCGAGTTTCTTTTAATAGGAACTACTGTGTGTAATCGAATATTGTTACTGATTCATTTTTCAGCTTCGACAGTACATTTGAAAGAATGAAAGAAGGCAAACAAATTGCTATTTATTCTAATGGTTCACATTGAACTTCAATTACAAAATCTAATGTACAATACATTTCGAGATCTCTGTCAACACAAACAGGCGACAGATTTGAATTTTCTATTTCTACTTCTTTTAGATAAACTTCAGTTGAAGTTCAGATGAACGTTCAGAACATGCTACCTGCAGGCAGAACCTTCTAAGGATGTCTTAGCAGGGGGAATCAGCACGTTTCATTTAGTTTTCTATTAGTCAGAGAAATCAGAATGGTCCTAACTTCGAAAATGAACACTTCACCGTTCGTGACAGGCGCATTCAGGCACTTCGACAATCACGATGGCCTCCCACAGAACTTAGCACTTATCGTTAGTGCTCGTACGCTCCACAGCTTATTCCGTTACTATGTACTTTGATCTTCGTGACGGTCTTGAAATCTGTATGAGTTTAGTTCAAGTTACACGGTGTTCTAAGAAGGAAATTTCGAACATTGTAATTAGCACGGCTGCATAGACGGGAAAATGAAATAAATGACCGCTGTTGAACGTTGCGCTTGCATATCGAATTAGCAATTCCGTAAAAGTAAATACAAGAGACACAACGTATTCGTTAAAATGGCAAACTTATTCCCTGTTGGCAGGGAAGTCACTAGAGTGTCTGTTTTTCAGGAAAGAGAAATTAAAAGCTCGACACTTAGTTTGCTTTTCCGAATTATGCAAATTAAATCACTCCTGACGCGGAGAAATTGTTTACCTAACAATAAGCCACATGTTGCATTAATCACTCGTGGTCACACCTTCATTTAATCACAAATTGGTCACATGGAGTTCACTGAACCACGGTGTCATTTTGGAGTTACCATTTTCATACTTATGAATCTTTTAAATTTTGATTGATAGGTACCTAATTGTACATTCGTAATACTCATACAATCATGCTCCAATAATCTTTTTATAGAAATATAAATTTTGATATGATGAAAATTGTAGTTGAAAAAATACTTGTAGGAAAAAGCGATTTTCTTGTTATAATTCACCAAATTTCTGAATTTTAATATTAAGGTCTAAGTATTTATCTAGAATTCCAGTTTTAATGTATGTTCGCGCATAACTTTGTAACGCATCGACTGATTTACATGATTCTTTCGTTGTTATGTGGAGTACTTTGTTCCCCAATTGGAACCATAATAAAAGTTTTTTAACCGAATTCAAACGAACGTAACTATAAATTGAAAAATAATAATCTTTTTAAAAAAAGTAAAAAACCGACTTCAAAGATGCGCTAAAAACAATAAATCGTTTTTTTAATTCGGTGCTAAAATAGAAACAAGTTTAAATCAATTTCTAAACCTTTATCAATTATAGTCCATTAGCACATCAACGCCCGCAAATTAGAGCGCGCAAAAATTTAGTGGAACGTCACGCGTCCAGTCAATTTAATTTTGTTTCTATTTTGACACCAACTTAAAAAAAAATATTTTACCCATTTTAGCGCACCTTTGATGTCGGTTTTTTACTTTTTTAAAAAACTATATTATGTGTTTGTACCTTTATGTGCTTTTTGCTTCTACTTTATTTGGGTATTACTTGTACACATAATTCTTTCTCTAATCTACGCTTCATTGCTCAGTGTATATATAATTGTTTCTTGTATCGATCAAAGGGCATTCGTTTAACTAAATAAATAAATAAATAATCTATCCCCCTCAAATGACAAAGTGACATTGTTATCCCTTCTGTATTATCATGCATCCGAAACTTCGGAGTAATTACAATTATGTACCCACGCTCCAAGTATCGTTGCTCGAGAAATGAATGCTTCCTTCCAGATTCGCGGCGTAATCGGTACAATGCTCCGCAGCCGGATTAAAATGTTTTCACAGGTGCCGTCTCCGTGCGAGTCGTCTCCGTAGCATAAGGCAATCGATGTCATATCGATGAATTACACCGTAGAGAGCAATGGTTTCGCAACTTGACATTTCCCTGTGACACATTTCCTCCCGCCTAAAAGGTCGAGCAGCACGGAGATTTCGAAAATCGGAAGTATTACACGTAGCCCCCGCTTTGGCAGGCGTGGACGCGACCCGCGACACACACACACCATCGAAACTGACGCCTGCGGAGGGGCACAGCAATTCCTGATATCGTGGCTGTCGATCAATCGATGCGTGGGTTTCAATAACCCAACGGATTGTTATCGGGGCCTCGCACATAAAACTCTGCCGGAATATCACACGACGTACCGATGATAACCGATCGAATTTTAATCGGGCCACCTCGTCGAATTGGATAGCTGACGTGTGATCCTCTCGAAAATCCACGTAAAAACGCGATATGCCAGGAATCAATCCCCGATGTGTCATCGTCGACTTTGGCCGTGCGCGTGGTAATACGTGACGGTGTATTATTCTCTACGTGTGTCGAATTAAAAACATTCGCCGAGGCGCAACCCCGTCGAATTTCAGCTCTGTTAATCTCAACATCTTCCACGTGTTGCGGCGTTGACGTGCAGCACGCGTAATAGAGGGCAACGTCAGGGGACCATTTTGTAATTGCACTGGAGCTTTCGCGGATGGAAAACTCGTGACACTTTCGATTGTATTCAGCAGCTTAGCTCCGCCATAGAAATGTCGGTTTCGTTTTACAGAGTATTTTGCGTAGGTACCTTCATGAAAGCGGTTGTAAGTAAAATTTATATAGGTAGGTAGGTACCATTGAAGTGTAACTTCGTAATATGATGTAGAAGAGATGAAATGAACTTTCCTACTTCCTTTCTCGCGGAGTATATGAAATTGGTAATTTCATGAAGAAATTATGCATGTACCTTTTAATTCTCGATTTGTGAAAGTTATTGTTTGGATCAGGGAGGATGTTTTAATAAAGTGACCGAAAAGTAAATGCGTCACTTCTAGCATGCCAATAACCCGCTGTTAATTTGTATAGGCTAGACCAAAAATAAAATTGTGTTTTAAAATTTTAATTGACTATTGGCGGTTAAATCATGGTATCTACAGATGCAGCGTCTAAATTCAAGTTATATAAAAAATGCCTTTCTCAGCCTCCTAAATTTATTGCATAATATGTAGAATGTCCAAAATTTTTTCCATTAAGACTAGAAATAATATGAAGGGATATATTAAGCCAATGATTAACAATCTGTAGGTCGCGAAGTGTTTTCTGGGGAGTCGCCACGATTATTTTTAGTTGACGATTTTTAGCAGTTATATATTTTAATATGGTTGCATTGCCTGATATTATTAATGATGAAAACTGAACACTGATTTTCCATAAATGAAAAGGAAGGACATATTTACCTTACCTTATATGGAGGGGGGCGCAGGTTATTTGAATATTATAAAAGGGAATTGCGACTCAAAAAAGGTTCCGCAACACTGTATTAAGCGATCCCGCACGAGGAAACTCATTTGTCGATAAAATTATCTACTAAACACCACACATTCAAAATTCTCTAGTTCATTTAAAGACACAAGTAGTTCTTTAACGCACGTAGAAATCTCATAGATTCGGTTACTTATTCAATTCACCGCATTAGGTCAACAAAACGAGGGCACAGTCTACCGACGAGTAATTAAAACCCGTGTCGCTTAGTCGATTAGAATTGTTGAAGGGTGTTTCTGGACTGGCTGATAGTATTTTCGAGTTTCACGTCGCGACCCCTAATCCGAGGAGATTGTTTTCGGTCAAACGAAGCATTTATAAGCCGTAAAAAATCTGCAGTCCCATTCAGGACAGGTGATCCATTAAACTTTTATGAGCTTTTTGTCGAAAACCCAGCGGCGCGTCCACCCTACACACTGAAAGCCGCTGTTCGCTCTGCTCCAAGTTTGCTTGGACAGCCTAGAATCGAAAAAAAAACGGATTAGAAACTACGGTGCAGCACAGTAGGTATAATAACAATCGGCTGATGTATCGCGACGAACAAAATACAGCGACATTAATTTTAATATCATAAGTGTGAATTGAACGATGGAAATGGCGTGGAGTGTATATTAATTAAATCAATTGATGTGATCCGGACGATTCGTTGCACGTGTTTGTGCAACTGGAACGAATTATATTTATAGGTGAACATGTCCACAGGCAATGTTTAAATTATTAAGGATATAATCTTCCATTGAAAGCTTGCATTAACAGTTTGTTTACTCGTATTTATTCCACTTCGTTATTTTGTTACCAAGTATTGTTGTTATTGTTTAGTAAAAGTTAATTAAATGTGCATCTAATTACCAGGAGTAAT
Source organism: Andrena chrysosceles (assembly GCA_963855975.1). Lineage (NCBI taxonomy): Eukaryota > Metazoa > Arthropoda > Insecta > Hymenoptera > Andrenidae > Andrena > Andrena chrysosceles. The sequence goes on along the minus strand of OY979767.1, from coordinate 106,145,912 downwards.
GAAGCATTTTCTGGTGATGGAATCATATAAAAAAAATTCTTGCGTACGTGACTGTGTGAGATATAAAATACGCATTATTCATATCAATATTTCGAATAATACTTCTAGGCGCGATAACGCAACGAAATTTGACAAGTAATTAATGTGAAATGAATGTCACGTTAAATACGCCGATTGCAAGAGTTTTTGACTACGTAACAATAAGAATAAGATCGATTATCTGTCGAAGAAAATTGGAATCTTTACTTAACTGATAAATGTTAAGTTGGTATATTTCACGACGTTCTTATCGGCCTTCTCCATTAAATCGCATTAAACCTCTTCAATCACATACACTTTGAACATATTTACGAATAAAAATATTAAAATCTTCGCCCCGATTATGATGCCCAAGCAAGTGACAAGTTAAAGAAGTTCGATAATTAAATTTGTAGTTCAGCTCAACTGAGGATCCTTCTTACACGTTTTTCCAAGGATTTCAGTATAGGTATCCTATTCATTCTATCATATTCTTCAGTATTCTACACCTATCAAGCCATCTTAACATTCAGTCCAAGCAGAGTTTCGATTATCAAACATTTAAAACCATCAAGTTTTCGTGAAAAAGAAGATAGAAAAAGAAGTCAGTTGTGGGCGACCCAAAGTTCCACGGTCCATGTTTCAAATAGAACCTATTCAAAAGTTTCAGAACTCTTTCGAAGCCTGAAAAAAGTAGTAGTTGCGCCATGTTCTTATCAGGTCCTTTGCTTTTCCCTTTCAATGAAAGTCTCACTCCCAATAAATATCGTGGACCACCGGTGGCTCACATAGCGGACCGCGATAAACACCTTCATAAATCATTGTCCACACAAATGGCCAAGCATCGTTGATTTATTTTCTTTGAAATCGTGAGATAACGCTTCATGTGATCCCGATCTTAAAAGACCTTGAACAACGACCTCGCTTAGGAGGACCAGTCGATAGAATGTCACACATTCCACGAGTATCTGCCGTGACGCGAAGTCTGCGTGCACGATGGGCAGAGGTTCGTTTCTATCGAGGAAACGGAAGCTAAAGAGAAGCGAGCGAAAGGGGGCTGGGAGAGGCTGAGGGAAGAGTATACGCGTCCAACTCCGCTCGTAATGAACTTGTGAATATTTAGTGGGGTAATTGCCCTTCGTGGCGAGTCCGGTGCGTCTGTGTAGCTATAAGGGGTGTCCACAAAATTCAGAAGCAAAACCAATATCATTGGGCCACCTGTGCTCGGCCCTCATCGCGTCATACGCGTACGTGCGCCAGTCGGCTCTGATAATTTGATTTCCTCGGCGGGGTGGGGGGGGGAGGAAGGAGAATGTCCAGCAACCGCACCCCAGCCTTCTCCCTTTTTCTATTTCCCTCCACGTCGGAGAGATTTCGTTGATTCGCCGTTACGACGCAGTTCCTCGATGCTTCCAGACGGTTTTTCGAAAAAAGACCACGCTCGTGCCAGCTAGCCACGCGACTTGGCTCCTGTGCAAATCTATATTCTTACATCTGACCGTTGCGTTCCATCATTGGGGATGTCTGCGCTATACCATTATCGTTATAAAAGCCAAAACCTTGAGGTGAACTGTCTTCATCGATATTTTGGGGGAAACATCGAATTCTGAGAGCCACTGCATTCTTTCCTTGGCAAACGTCCATCGCGAATAGGTGTAATTAAAAGATGTACCATTCCAATGACTCTGAGGCTATCTACGTGAAAATTGAATGCGTGTGTTTATCGTTGAATGGAACAGCTGTTTGCAACGCGACACGCGTACGCGATGATAACGCACTTGTGTCTGAAAGCTGAGCTGCAGACTGTATAGAATTGAATTTTTGATAGGACGAGATTTTATAAATTAAACGCTCGGGATGAAATATTCTACAAGGGTAGGTAGATTCTCACAACCTTGAACATCATGTGGCGTCATGTTTACTAATTCAGTCACAGTTCCGATGGTGAAGGGGTTAAAAGTATGTACGTTGTTCGTGTAAAGGTTAATACGGCAGGTAGAAAGAAGAGACGGCGTTCGAGGGTGATTAAAAAACGATAATCCAGTTGTACGAGAATTGCCGGCCGTGTAATAAATGTACATGTCCAGGGAAGCACGCAACAAAACTGTAATTTACAGGCAAGTCAAGCCTGAGCTTGCCGCGTGTCTCGTGCAACGGGGGCCGTCGCGTTCTTTGCACGCCATCTGAGCGTTTTATAATCGGTATATTCCTTTCGTCCCTCTACCTTCTCTCATTCCCTTCCCATCTGAACCTCCCTTCGGCTTTCTCCGGCAGAAAAATGTCTGGCTATTAATTCGATCTCACCTCCTGCCAGGACTAGCAGCTTGACAGAACGTACCGCCTAGCAAGACGGACGGAATAAATTAACCACCCAATCGTGCCTTTCGAAATTTCCTTTGTTCCACGGGCAAAGAAAAAACTCGGGACGAGAGCTCGAAAGGATTTGAACGTAACAGCCGTGGGTAACAACATTGGCTACGCGGAGACGGACTAAATGAGCCTACTCCTAGCGAGATATTTCTCATGTCGCTGAATGCAAATGGGCAGCTATGGCACCCGTTGATGTACATAGATCAATGTGTGTTAGCAAAACTGTGATATTTGAAAACGAAACTGCTGAGGCTTTGTAGTATTCAAATAGGTACTAAAAGACGTATAAAATTGTTTTTTCATTGGGCACTAGGGTGGCTCTTACTTTCGACTTTTGAATTTTCTTCACGACACACCCCCGAATAGTACCAAATAATAAAAAAGATTTGTGTAAAGTTTGAAAAAAGTCCGAAAACTAAAAAAAAATTATTTTTCAAGTTTTGAAACACTAAATCCTTCTCAAACACTTTTTATTTATGAAGACGGAGAAAAAATTGTAATTTCTATTTTCGAGGACTATTTTTTAAACATTTAAGGCGGAGCATATATCGAGATATGCCAAAAAGAGAAAAAAAATCCATATTTTCAGTGTTTGATGTGTCATGAATGTTTCCTGAAAATTAGGGACCGAAATTCGCAAAAATCTCGAAAATATAGACATTAGAAGTGAGGTATGCTCACTGGTGACAGATACGTAACAGCATTAACCTTTAGGGTTGAAAATAAAAAATACACATTTCTTTTAGTTTTCATAAATAAGAAACGTTCAATATACATTTAAATTTTTCAAATTTAAAAAAAATCCGACACGAAATCTTGCACTTTTTAGGCAATAAAAAGAAACTACGAATCAAATAAAAAATCCACCACATTTGGCTACCAAAACAAGGATACAGCCCAACTACGACAAATTAAGACTCGCGTCACTCAGTTAGTCGATTAGAATTGCCGAAAGATGTTGCTAGACTGGTCGATGCCGAAGCACTTCTTCATCTTAAAATACGACTGAAATCTTGATGAAACGAGTATCCACTCTTCCTGGACCAATAACATTGCAGTTACTCTGCTGTCGAGTAACCAGCAATATTTAATTAAAGAAAGTTACTAATTTCACAGGATTGGATTGTAGGTACACACAAACATCGGTTTACCGTTAATATTTTCCAGAGGCACGGTCATTCAGCAGCTGACGACACGAGGGGGGCCCCCGATCGGTTTCCAATTCGGCGGAGAATGGATTCCATTAACATTTCCCAGCGACCGTCTTTGGGACCCGATACGTTTCGTTGAGCGTCGGTAAAGAATGGAAGAGGGAACGCGGGAAACCAACGAAAGTGGTAAAAGTGGCAGGGAGGGGGCGCGGAAACTGCGGGGAGGGGAAGGGGCCAAGGGAGAAAGAGGGAAGGAAGGTTCGCGAAGGAAAAGGAGCATACGAGGCGCGAGTGTACGAAGCTGGCAGCCGGTGTAGCTGAGTCGTACCGATAAGAAGTCTCGATCCGTTCGCTCGCGCCGTTCTTTCTGTCGTTTCCTCCTCTCGCCCTCGTTCTCCTTCTTACATCGGGAATACGACATTAACTGACGGACGAGAACGCCGTGGACGTCGTCACCGACGGCGGCGCGCACGACGAGCACGAGAAACTCCGTGGCCCCCGTAGCTGCATTCAGCGTCAAACGAAATAGGGAATTTAAGTGTCGCCACTCTGATGAGATCTCTCCCTTTCCCTCTCGTCGTCGCCCTTCCACGGGCATTGCTCACTTCCCAGCAGCCTTTTCCCTCTCGTGTTCGTCCCGTTGGTACGACGTCCTCTCCTGTTTTGCACACGATACACGGGGCGATCCCTTGAGAATTCAGAAGTCCTCTTGTAAGTCCCCGCGCCCCTCACCCCTCCGCCTCGCCCTTTTCATCTGTTCCTCATCGCTACGCTTACGTCTTCATTTTCTTTTCCACGTCTCGTTCGCCTAGTTTCCATCGATCGCAGCGATAATCTCGGATCGAACCGTCCCACTTTACTGGCAGAAACGACGCAACTTATTCATGAAAGGGCGAACGAAGCGGATCGACGGGCCAGGAAGAGATTGAATTGTAAAGTCTTCAGCTTCCGCGAGGATAAATGAATGCCGTCGATGTCTATGGTGTTTAGTTAGCAGAACGTTAACGATATAGATGGTCGGGATGTCATTTCCCAGCAGATCCTGGGTGTGACCTACACTATTAGCTAGTGGAAAGGGAACATCGTTTTTATTTATTAAAACGCCGCAACCATAGCATTCACGATTGCCCCGCGTTCGTGTTTACCCCACTCACCCTTAAATTATTTTATGCTTTTCAGTCTTCTTTTTACTTATATAGGTATATAACTAACGAACTAACCAGTGAAGCTAAATGAAAGCTTGTGAACTGGTATCGATTTGTACAAACATTCACTGTGTACTGTGTCGCAAATGTATGAATAACATCGTAATTTTGTAAAGTAGTAATTTAGTGACGCTTAATTTCTACGAAACCTGGATGCTTTAATTGGGCATCAATATCGTTCCAAGTTCCATTTGTATCGTACTGTGGCTGCATATTCATGGATGATGAGGTTCTCATTTTAATTGTAATAAAGGAAACAGTTAAATATACGTAGGAAACAAATATCAAACAAGAATAAGGTAATATAGGATCATTTATTCTCCATGTCCTTATGTATACATATGTTGTTGCGCGTTTATACAATACAATGTGGATGATGCTCAATTTTAAATAAGTCGAAAGACAATCATGCAAATAACGGATTTCATTTACACTCCGCTAATTAATGTCCCTGTATTCAGTGGCGGAAATGTTAAATACACAGATATATTACTAACACTCCTAACATTACAAATATCCCTTTTAAATATCATGATTATTCTAATTTAAGAGAGAGTTAGGGTGCTGATTCCTAACAATTCGGATTCTTCGTGCAGTGCGCCTTATTCGTATAATCGCACCGTTGCGTGGCGGCGTTGAAATGAAGGCCTGGTGGACACGGCATAGGGGTTGCATACTCTCCCTGGCAAACAAAGTAGGCACTACAATTGCATGGATTTGGTACCAAGATGTAGTCCGCATCGATGCCGGTCCAATCCGTTGGGCATTGCACTCTTTGACTGCTTGCAGTATACAGGTAGACCGCGAAAATCGCGCAAAATACAAATATCGCTGAAATAGCACAACGGGTCCAATTAGTATTGCATGACATTTAAAAAATATGGAAATCGTGGAACATTAGAATATTACGGTACAAGAGTTGTTGCACCACTTTAGATGATCTGTGTAGACAGAACATCGTTCACGGTAGAACAATAATCGACGTATCGATGGCTTACTACACAAATGTTGTACGAGTATATCCACTTATAACGTTTTCGAGAAAAACAGTTTGAAAAATGCACATATAAGTACTTTATAATTATAGAAATACACTGTTTCAGTAAAAGTGGTCATACAATATTTGTGCAGTAAGCCATCGATATGCTAACTTCACAGTAAATGCTTCACATCCTGCGCGATCTACATTTTATTAACGCTGTTGGACCATAGTATAACACTAGAATCGTAACACGAACAAGTTGCAATTAAGAACTTACCTTTCATTTTGCCTTTGTTAAATTTAAAATTCACTGAATCTTCTGACTAGACGATATTATGGCAAATCGAAGTCCAGGTGTTCTTTATATACCCAAACTACTGCCTAATTGCCTTTATCAAGGGATACCGTCCCCGGCTGACCCCTCGCTCCTTCACGTGATGTTATCAAGCACAATGACGATAACGACTATAAACGTACAACATTCTAAGACATAATCGATGAGAGATAATCGATGAATTCCATGTTCCATGACTTACTCGGGGACGGATATCTTGAACAGATTGAAGATTAGTCTACGTTTTAATGTAACACTTTTTTCAAAATGTCTTCTAAGTCCTATGGTGTCTTTCTTAATCATGCACGTTTACAAATACTCATCGTCGGTTTACTTATCGTACAAATATTTAATAACTCTTTATGGCAGCTATGAACACGTGCCACATATATATGTAGTCAGTTATGTGTGTTGAGTTACATATCCAGGAAAATTGAGAACCGCTAGAAAAGGATGTGGTTTTTGGGCGACACTCGCCAAATTTTGCATCCCTGGACTTGGAATTATTGTCAAGTAATATTATAAATTGCTACCCTTGGAAGTGGCGCAGACACAGACATCACAGGCGTGTGAGTACTCGATTTACTCGAGTACTCGAATTTTGAGTCGAGTAATGATCGTTCGGTCGAGAAGAGTCGAACGTTTGAATTTTCCGAGCCGCTTCAAATCGACGAACTGTTTGATAATCTGTCACGACAAAAATTGAACACCTGATCATACGTAGCACTTTGAAAATTCTAAGTGTCTTCCTGCAAAACTAATAATTCTAACTTACCTATACTCCTTTGCCCGTCCACCAGACAAATATCAAATAACAATGAGATAATACAGAATCGTTTATTGTCAATTTACTTATGTTTAAATATATTGTTGCGAATCTATACAATACAATGTGGATGATACTTAATTTTAAATAACTCGAAAGACAATCATGCAAATAACAGATTTCATTTACACTGCGCTAATCAATGTCTGTGTTTTCAGTGGCTGGATAGTTAAATACTCGGATACATTAGTACCATTATTAACGCTATAAACATCCTTTTTAAATATCACGATTGTTATAATATAAGAGAGAGAGTTAGAGTGCTAGTTTGGGACATGCTGGATTCTCTGTGCAATTCGCCTTATTCGTATAATCGCACTGTTTCGTGGCGTTGTTGAAATGAAGGTGTGGTGGACATGGCATAGGGATTGCATAGTCTCCCTGGCAAACATAGTAGGCACTGCAATTGCATGGATTTGGGATCAAGACGTAATCCTTGTCGCCAGGCCAATCCTTTGGGCATTCCACTCTTAGACCGCTTCCAATGCACTGGTAGACGGCGAAAATCGCGAAAACTGCAAATATCGCTGAAAGAGCACAACAGGTCCAATCAGTATTGCATAAAATTTGCCCTTAAGTTTTGAAAACAACACTTCGAAATTATTGGAAATTAAAATGCAATGGTACGCAGTATTGTTAAACTACTTTAAATGACCTATTTTCACAGAACATCGATCTCAGCAGAACAATAATTGCCTGAACTTCACAGTCAACGCACAAACCCGCAGGATCTATGTACCTACTTTTTAATCGATTTTATTCAGCTTCGATCCTCTGTTTGTATGTTTGTAGGTTAAATCAATCAGTAATTGACCGCATACCACTGAATGACCATTAAGCAAAGAAATGTCAAGTATAAATTTAAAAATATTATATGTTTATAAATGGAGTGTAGTTGCACTTTTCATATCCCATATTTTTAGTTACGCGTATTAAGCAAACATTAATAAGTACAATTATTATTAAAAGTATGCGGTCATTTACTGGGCTTCTACACGTTTTGCATTTTATAATCGTTTTCTTAAAAATTGCGATAAGAATAAGTGATAATTTTTATAGAAATTTCAAGAAAAATTAATTTAAATGCAAATCCAACAGTTGTTTTGTTGTTATACACAAATATATTCAAGTATTAATCTCAAAAGTCCATAAATTCAACAATTCGGTCATTCACTTGGTTTACCCTATGTATGGTTCAAATTTGGCAACTCAAATGTAACCAACAACCAACTATCCAATTGTTTTGAAACTTTACGGGCGTGCGTAGTCTGGATGGCAATACAATTTAAAAAAAAAATAACCCCGTGGCGGTGAAAAAATTACCCAATCATCAATAAATATAACCCATAACTATAAATCCAAACGACTTGAAATCTGCCACTAGCCTCCTTTACGATAACGCCAAAAAGCCGCTGCGTTCTGGTCGCTAGTTGCACCGCGATTACCGAAAATACACAATTTATCGAGAAATGATCCGTCACGTATGTACGAATAGTAAAACTGAAACTTTGCAGGCGTTCGTAGTATATCATCATCGAAATTCTAGTAGAAGAAAATAATTATTTCTTAGTAATTTTAGCACTACAGCGTTTAAGGAAACTGTTAAACTGTATACAGCAATAAAATATATTTGTAAAGAAGTGTGAGCTGTGAAATGTAAATCCATAAACACTAAAAAGTAGAAAATAAAAAAATATATAAAAAAAATGTTATGTTAAGAGATTTTATTAAAAATGCACTAAAAACTAAAAAATACTTCCTGTCTTTTACTACAATTTCGATGGTGTCTTTTCACTTTAAATAAAATCGTGGGGCATGGTATATGCCATTACAGGATACGAATCACTTTAATACAGATGCAAACGTCGAAATGAATGTGTTGTGAGATAGTTTTCATTCGCATTAATGAAAGAAAATGTTTTAATTACAGGATACAGATTGTAATGTGAAATAAAATTGATAAACTGTAGTTGATGAGGTTCTACTTGTCAACCCATACTTCAACTACTAGTTGCACATGGTGCCCCATGATTTTATTTAAAGCGAAAAAACACCATCGAAATTGTAGTAAAAGAAACGAAGAGTTATTTTTTAGTTTTTAGTGCATTTTAATTTAGTTTTTGGTGCATTTTTAATAAAATCGTTTAACATAAATTTTTTTTACACGCGTTTTTATTAATGCTATTAGTCCGTAGTATAACGCCAGAATCGCGACACAAACAAGGTGCTATTAACAACTTACCTTTCATTTTGCCTTCGTTTAATAAAAATTCACGGAGTGTTTTGACTGGGTGTTATTGCGAAACAATTGTGTGGTCAAAATGCAGGTTCTCTTTATATACCCATTCCATTGCGTAATTGCCGTTATCGAGGGATTGCATTGGCGGTTCACCTCTCACCCCTTCCCCGGATCTTATTAATTGCAATAGCAATAAAGATATAAATGTTCAATATTCCAAATCAACATCTGAGATAACCGATCATTTCCATGTTCCAAGATTTGCTAAAGGATCGATATCTTGAAGAGGTTAATCTACATATTAATCTGCAAGTACTAGGAATGTTTTTTTCCAAATATTCTTCCAAGTCCCATGGTGTGTTTTTTAAAAGTATGTGGGCGCTGCTTTTGGCAGCCGCCTGTGTGAGCCAACTAATCGAGCCACGCACCGTGGGATTTCACCTTAAGGAGGTACTCTAGTGTAACTACACGTTTTTCAACGCCATCTTCGGGAATTTATTTAACAAAAACTATAAGTTTATATTATATGGCGTTTTGCCTGCATATTAAGGTATGTTTGGAGTAATACTCAGAATTTTTTTGAACTTTTTTATCGCACATATAGTCGGTGGTGCAAGCTACTTTAACAAAATGAAAACAGCTAAATTTATGAGCAAAACTCAAACATTTTTCTTCAAAATGCTGTCATTCTGCAAATTAATCAGCAATTTTGGCACCTCCCAAAATTCTGTCGCCTAGTCTACCTTCGACGTCGAAAAGTGGACAAGGCCAGAACTCAATCGGCTCTTTTGCGAAAGTCATCGTCTGGACAACATTAACTGGTCCGGTCAAACATTCGTGGCATAGATCTCATACCTCCTCTGGTCAACAGTCGGACCAACGAGTTTTCTTTTCGTCACGATTCAAATCAGTCACTTCAAATTTATTTGGTGAGTGATAAAGTCACTAGGACCGCGTGTCACGGAGTTAATCGGCCCTTACGACCCCGAGAGAAAGGGCAAAATCTTCCGCGCGTGTGTAGGTAGCTTACACTAGCTATCATTCTGTTTTCCAGCTGGTATTACCGGGATTACAAGATTTGAAAAGTTTGGCCGAGAGCTGCATCCATTCGACTTATGTTTCTATATTGTTTGAACCTCTGGGATAGAACAAAAGTTAAAAATCAGCAACTGTTTAACAGTTTCGTTCGGTTGGAACCGAATAAGAATCATGCTATGCACGGGCTTCGAGGTCAAATAAAACGATTTCTAGAAGACCGTTTGGAGCAAGGCGTGAATTCGCGCCGAAACTGCACTCCTGTCTATAAATTGCCATACATGATGCTGGGTCTATACAAAACATGATACTTGACCCATATTGCATATTTTTCACTAGTTTTCATATACTCAGCTTTAAGCATATGTTACGTAAATAGATAATTTAACCATTTAATTCGAAAACGTGTACCAAATGAGCGTCGGTGCTGAGGGCTTTCCAACTGCGATTGTTTCGATACACGAATACTGATACGTTTACGGGATGAATGGAATAAAATAATAACAGACCCCACAAGGAAACTAATAGACCAACTGCGGAGATTGATAAAAGCAGTCATCAGGATGCATGACGGCTACATCAGAGAATGGCAAAGACTTTGTTACATAAATATCTATGGTAATGTTTCTACTGTAACCTATCTATCTTCTTCTATATATGCATGTGTGACGTCCTGGCCCCACCACGGTATCGCGACATAGTGTCGACGAGCGCCACCAGAGGTCTCTAATCTTTCCCGCTAGTCCTAACTCTCAATATCATTCGTATATATAAAAGTTCCAAATAATATCCTCTGTGTCCCCGTGTGTGTCTAGGGCAGGGGCCGTCAGCTATTATAGCCCTACTGATGAGTCTGGCTGGCGGTCCCAAGACAAACACACCTCTTCTTTTCCTCCTCGATCCTCCAACGCCGATCCACCCGCCCCGCATAAGTTAGTTACTCCACGGTGGCGTTACCGGGCCGGCCTTAGGGTTTTTTATGGTACGTCGGAGGCGACGGGGGGCAAGAACTCCTTCTCGTCCTTGAACGTGTTCCGGCAATGAGGAAGATGACTGCAACTTTTTTCCACCAGTGACGCCACCAGCACACATTCCCATTTATACGATACATAAATGAAAAATTCGCGCGCAAACAATTCACACATACGCACTCGGGCGCAACTACAAAACTTGCGCTAGTGGCGCCATCTGCGCCGAGCTTTGCGTCATCTTCCCCATTCAGGACGTGACACATGTATATAAAATCGGTAGGTCACTCACTGATTAATAATAATAATAATACGTCTTTATTACACTATCAGATTGTGTCAGATTAATAGTTAGAACATAGTTAGAATTTAAATAGTTAATTTTAAATAACTTAAATGACGATGATGCAAATAACAGATTTTATTTACAGTGCGCCAGTTAATCTCTCTGTTTTTAGTGGTGGGAATGTGAACACTATTAACATTATAAATATCCTTTTAAATATCATGATTGTTAGAATATAGGAGAGAGTCAGAGTATTTATTTGAAACACGATGGAGCCACAGTACACTTCACCCTATACGACATATCGCACTGATTCGTGGTGCCGTTGAAAAAAAGGCCTTCTGTACATGATACAGATACTGGAAGTTTTCCAAGGCAAACAACGAAGACGCTGCAATTGCATGGATGTGGGACCAAGGTGTACGTCCTACCCTCAGGCAATGTCGCTGGGCATACCGTTGTTAGATCGAATGCAGTGCACTGGTAGACGGTGAAAATCGCAAAAACTACAAATATCGCTGAAATAGCACAACAGGTTCAATTAGTATTGCATGGAATTTGTCTTTACATTTTGAAGCGACCACTTGGAAATTATTGGAAATTAAAATACAATGGCACGCAGTATTGTTACACAGAATATCGATCGCAGCCGAACCAAAATTGACATATGCTAACTTCACACTCAATGTACTTTTTATTGATGCTGTTAGTCCGTAGTATAACACAAGAATTGTGACACAAATATGTTGCAATTAAAAATTTACCTTTCATTTTGCCTTTGTTGAATAAAAGTTCCCGGAGTGTTCTGATTGGGTGTTATTAAGAAACAATTGCGTGGCCGAATTCCAAGTTCTCTTTATATACTTATATAGCCAATCTACTGCGTTAAATTTCCGGAGACTAGTGATGACATTCGCGGTTCACCTCTCGCCCCTCCCCGGGATCTTATTAATTGCGATGACAGCAAAGATTATAAGCGTTCAATATTCCAAATCAATATCCGAGATTACCAATCAATTCGATGTCTCATGATTCGCTAATGGCTAAAGGATCGATATCTTGAAGAGGTTAAGGGGGGAATCCTATTTAATGGGCTCAAAACATTAAAAAATTTAGGAATTTTTTTTAAGAAACTAGCACTTCGATTCATCTGAAATTTGGACCATGTTTTTATGCATCTTTGAAGAAGTAGCAGTTTTTTTATTCATTTTTAATCATAAATATAGCAGTCATGCATCACGCCGCACAAAACTCGTCGTCTGCTGGTGTGCATGATATTTGCTTCCCAGGTAATCTGAAACAGAAAAATAAAACGTCGTTTTACTTTGTACATATCTGGCTTCAATTTGATGAACCAGAATACCGCTAAGTTCTATACTTCTTTTGTTACATAAGAAATTTGGCGCAAAATTGGATTGCAAAAATTAAAGGTTCATACCTTTCAGTTTGGAAACTCCCCACACTGCTCAATAATTTTTTTGTTTTTCTGCTGGTTCATCAATTGCAAGCTACATATGTATAAAATAAAACGCCCTTTCATTTTTCTGTTTCAGATTAACTGGTAGATAAATATCATGCACACCAACGGCCGGCGAATTTTGCGCGGTGTTATAGTCGATCATGCATAACTACTATATTTATGGTTAAAAATTAATAAAATAAACGGCTGCTTCCCCAAAGATGCATCAAAACATGGTCCAAATTTCAGATGACTCGAATCGCTGGTTTCTTAAAGAAAATCCAAAATTCTGTTATGTTTTTAGTCCAAAGAATAGGATTCCCCCCTTAGTGTACATGTTTGTCTTGCAGGTACTACCAGCTATTTTTTCCAAATATCTTTCAAGTTCTATGCGGATCTCACTTAATCACGGACGTTTACAATTATTACTCATCGTTAACTTACATATCGCCTTTTGCACACCTCTACTGCCACAAGTGCTATTTATGTTTATCTTTTATTTTCTTTCGTCACCTTCTCACTTATTATATTTTTTTTTCTCTTGTAAAGCGTGTTGTGCAATAAAGAATTATTATTATTATTATATCATATTGTTACAAGCACGAAGTATGCAAATTATAATAAAAAATAATAATTTTGATACCGTCCTAAACGACTGCCTTAGAAGAATTTCACCATATGACTAAGAATAAAAGTGAGGAGCTAACGGCAACACATCATTAAATGTCACAACCCAAACATGGGTGATATGCAATTTTTGGGATCACTTTAAAATGGATTTTATACGATGCAGAAAATCTTTTTTAGTTGGCCACTAAGGGCTCTAAAAGGAAAATTTCTTAGCTTTGCAAAACACTCATGAAAATTTTTCTACGGTCATGCGTTCGCATGTTATAGGTGTTCAAAGCTAAAAGTACCTTTTTGCTTTTATCGAGAATAACTCGGCCAATAAAAATCACACAGCAAAACGAAAAAGACGAAATTTAGGAGAAGTGTTTGCTTTATAAGAGTTCTCTTTTGGATTCACCTAAAAAAAAAATCGTCCAAGCCAAACACGTTTCAGCAAAACAATCAGGACTCCGCCCCTAACTGTTCCATGATAATAACAAATAAATTGATTTTAACAAACCCACACAGTCTATCATTTTCCCTCACCGCCCATAGACATCGTCACGCAAAAACACCTGCAGCCGTGTAGACGACACAGCCCAGAGTTTTTTCAAAATATTTTTTGCGACCATTTTTCGCGGAAATACAGCCATTTGGAAATGACCAAAATTTTCGGAAAAGTATAGTGTTCCTTTAATTTAGACCAGCAGTGTATGTAATAATTGTATTCAATCTCAAATTAATACACAATTTTAAATAAATAGGAAGACAGTCACACAAATAACAAAGTTTATTTACACTGCGCTAATCAATGTCTCCGTTTTCGGTGGCTGGAAAGTTAAATACTCGGATACATTAGTAACAATATTAATATTCTAAACATTTTCTTTAAATAGCATGATTGTTATAATATAAGGTAAAGTTACAGCGATTGTTAACACATTGAATCCGGTTTGCAGTTCGCACTGGGAATAGTATCGCACTTTTTCGTGGTGTCGTTGAAATGAAGCTCTATTGGACATGACATACGGATTGGTTCAATCCCCCCTCCCAGGCAAACAAAGTAATTTCTACAAATGCATGGATGTCGGATGAAGACATATGGACTAGCGCAAGGCCAATTCTGTGGGCATTGCACTCTTAGACTGCTTCCAAGGCACTGGTAGACGGCGAAAATCGCGAACACTACAAATATCGCTGAAACAGCACAACAGGTCCAATTAGTATTGCATGGAATTTGTCTTTAAAATTTGAAAAAAAAAACACTTGGAAATTAAAATGCAATGGTACGCAGTATTGTTAAACTACTATAAACGACATGTTTACACAGAACATCGATTTCAGCCGAACAATAATTGACATATGCGAACTTCATAGTCAACGCACAACCCACAGCATCTATGTACTTTTTATTGACGCTGTTAGTTCGTAATATAACCCAAGAATCGTGATACAAACAAGTTGCCATTAACAATTTACCTTTCATTTTCCCTTTGTTGAATACAAATTTACGGAGTGTTCTGAATGGGTGTTATTGCGAAACAATTGCGTGGCCGAATTCCAGGTTCTCTTTATATACTTATATAGCCAATCTACTGCGTTAAATTTCCGGAGACTAGTGATGGCACTCGCGATTCACCTCTCCCCCTTCCCGAGATCTTATTAATTGCGATGACAGCAAAGATTATAAGCGTTCAATATTCCAAATCAGCATCAAAGATAACTGATAAATTCGATATTCTTAGCCCGCTTTCATACAGCGATACGTGTATCGCGATACGTGTACCATGAATGCCGATGTTACATTGATCATTATAGAACCATCCACGCGACGATAGTCAAAGAAAAAATGAAAATCGGTAATTCATCATACGCGTATCGCGTGTACATGTATCGCCGTGTGAATGCGGGCTTAACGGATCGATATCTTGAAGAGTACATATTTATATACAATCGATAAACTATTACATACTTATATAATGTTTATGAACTTCATATTTATATACAAGTATTACGATAGGTTTTCTCAAAATATTCTTCCAAGTCCTATAATGTCTTCCCTAACCATGGGCTTTTACAAATTCTCATTGTCATTTTACTTATCGTATAAATATTTAATAACTCTTTATGGCAGCTATCAACACGTACCACATAGGTACTCAGTTAGGTGTGTTGAGTTACAAGTCCAGGTCAATTGAGAACCGGTAGAAAGAGATGTAGTTTTTAGGCGACACGGACCAAATGTTGCATGCCTGAACTGCGCCCTATTGTCAGGTAATATTAATTCCAGCCCAGACCATACAGCAATCGCTCGGTCACTGTTGGCCCCTGTTACCCGAAGAATTGAATACAAGTTGACGGTGACAGAGCAACATCTCCCGAGTGACTAGTGACATGACGCGAAAGGACGTTGCATGTATCCAGGTTTCAGGTTTCCGATGGGAAACATCGCAGAATCTGTGGACTCGAACTAACTAGGTACCCATGTGCTTTTTGGGATCTTTGGACAAACCATCATGTGTATTAATTTGGAGTTTCGCCACTTGGCCATGATCAGGCGACAATTGTTCCGTACCATAAATCATAATTCCTAATGAATATCGCCGGGTCGTAAATTTCGTTACGCGGTTTGTTTCTTGCGAGGATATAAGACGTCGGTCTTCTAATAACTTTAGTACCACAAGACTGGTTAAGTAGACACAAATAAATATATTTTAACGAGTTACACACAACAAACAACGTGTGTAAGGTGAGTGATGTTGAAAATGAATGAACTCATGAACCAACAGCGGCTGGATTTTTAATTTGAAAAATTTAGGATTTGGTTCGACTAAAGCACCATGATTGGTCACCTTGTTTTGGATTAAACAGGTAAATATCAAATACTCATAACGTGGAACGATTAAGTTTGTTTTTTATTCTCATACATACAAGTAAATTTTGGCAAATGTACGTGTTGTTACGTGAGAAGTAATTTATTACAAATAGCAATATACGCATATAAAACTGGCATAATTGCAATAAGTTATGGTTTTATATGCAGTGGGTGAGATGTTAACTGTGCAGATGTGTACAGCTAACACTTTCGAAGTCCCGCGTTTGTTATACTACCACTAATTGCTAGACTCAGAAACCTTTGCGGGGCAACCTGCATCTACTTTGCAGTGTGCTTTATTTGTATAATCGCACATCTTCAGAGCGGCGTTGTAGTGGAGGCCTACAGGACACGGCATATTAAAGTGAGCCCCAGGTACGCAGACAATGTAGGCACTGCAGTTGCATGGATCTCGAGTTAAAACGTAATCTTTGTCGTCCCTAAAGTCTGTTGGACAATTTATCTTCTGACTGCTCGCAGCATACAGGTAGACCGCGAAAATCGCGAAAGTTACAAATATCGCTGAAAGAAGGCACATGCGAACCAGTTAATTTTGCACGGAATTTGAATTTCAGTGTTACATGGTATATATGTTAAATATAAAATAGCGGAAACAGAATTTTCCTTAACGGGGATTGCGCCTTGTTGGGACGAAAAGTAGGTAATTGTTTGTGATTTTTTCCTGGAAAAACGGTGCGACAAATTAATTTGAGATTTGGCAGTTTTATTGTATCTTGAGCTATTGTTCTGAATTTCTGTGTGGCAGTGAAAAAAAACATGGTAGGTACAGAGTGCTGACGGAGAACGCTGAAAAAATCGGATGGTCCTGGCTTTGACGGAAAGTACTGTACGGGTTGTCTGAAACACAAAAAGGAAAAGAGACTCGTAATCTATATGAATGTGGCTATAGATCTGTGGTAGTAGATTTGTTGCCTTATCTGTTACCGTTCCTTTTTTATTTAAAGAAATTTTCCTGATTTTGAAGCATAACCTTTCTCAGCCTCTGATCAGGACGCATCACTTTCTTCAAATGGCTGCCATTGTAACATTTTTGTATTTTTCTTAATGCATCTACTACCACAGATAGCCTCATTCATATAGATTAAGAATCTCTTATCCCTTTTGTGTTACAGATAACCCTTATAGTACTTTTCGTCAACGCCAGGATCACCCGATTATTTTTCAACGCTCTCTCTATGTCTGCCATGTTTTTTTTCACTGTCGCACAACAATTCAGAACAATAGTTCAAGATACAATAAAACAGCTTACCCAACCTCAAATTAATTTGTCGAACCGTTTTTGTAAAAAAAATTCACAAAGAATTGCCTATTTGTCGGCCCAACAAGGCGCAATCTTCCCTTAATGCACTATTATACACGCCTAGTAGGTATATGCATTTGTGTTATACATATGCGAATTATAATTTTTATGACAGAGCAAGTAACCAATGATCGTGTTATATCAGAAATGACCACGCGTGGATTGCACTAAATTAGAATTGCTGTAAATTAGAGTTACTAAGCTATGCAGACTGTTCGTGTCACTTCAAATGCTTGGTTTTACGCGAAATTAATCACGAGCAAACAGCACTCGGCGTCTGCTACACTTCATAGTTAATGCACACCCTGCACGATCTACTTATATTCAACGTTGTCTATTCACATGACGTCGCGGGAACTGAGATTTGAACGTGTCGCGATTAGGAGGATAGGTACCTTTCATTTTCTTTCCGTAAAATAGAAGTTCACTGAATGTTTTGACTAAGCGTTATCGCAAATCCTATTAATTCTGTCATCGCCTAGCAAACCAATCAATTGCAATTGTGATAACTTTATGGCTATCCTAGGAATTATCCAAATCAAAGATCAGAAATAATCGATCATTTAGAGATTAAGTCTTCCATGATGATTCGATATCATCAAGTAGCTTGCCCATAAGTCTATTTGCAGGTGCTTCAAATTTTTCTTTTGAAATATTATGTTCGTAGTTCCACGGTGCCCTTATTTATTACATATTCCACGGTTCCTTACTTATTACATATATAGATATTTAATAACTGTTTATTGCAAGCATTAACACGCACCACTATTCACTTCTATGTACTTCAGTCATTTCGATTAATTTCAATTCATCGGATATCTTATGACTTATACAATCATTTATTTTCTTTAAAAACGACAATGCAATGTAGACGCCCGAAAAGTAAGGTATCTATAGAATTTTGTAACATGAAACCTATTCAAGATATTTCAAACTTTGCACCTTAATTTATCCATACTTTATTAAGCAACATAATTTTTTTTCAGACTAAAATACACAATAGTTTTAGAGATATACACTGATGCAAACATGTTGCCAAAAAATGTCTTCCTGGTTCACACATAATTCCGATCCTCTCGGCAGCATGAAATGAACAAGGCACCGAAATTATTAATCTATAACAGTGTGACTATCGTTGGAACTAGTAGAAATGAAAAATCAGAAAAATCGTGGCATTTTGAAGTACACGAATCTATTATTGCCTGTAAATTTTTTACTATGATACTTAAAAGAGATACATAATTTCCAAATATCACATTGGTCTTACCTCCGACAATAAAAATACAAATGTTTTAATGTACACAAAATTTAAGGCCAATCTGTATATTAATTTTTACTCAATCGTGTCAACCACTTCAGAAAATGTAGTTTTACGGGAAACAAATTTCTCGTGAATTTCTGCAGCGTTTATTCTTATTCTGCAATACTAGGATCAGATACTAAACGATTCGGAACCGAATACAATATTTCCAGTGCTGCATACCTATACATTGATGCCAAATACTATAAATGATTTCGCTTAAAGGGGGAAGGTACTGTGACGGTCGAAAATAATGGCTATTTTCAAGGCATTATTTATAATGAAATGTAACTTTTTACGAAAAATCTTTATTAGCAACTGAAAATCCATATATTTAACTAATATTTTATGCATCTAGATTGAAAAAATGTTGGGTAGCATGAACACCATACAAGATAACGTTAGGCTCTGCAAAAAAATTACAAAACGGGCGGTCGTGTAACTTTCCAACGTTTGCTCCGAAATGAAAAATTCGAAGGTTTTCTTAAAGTATATTAAAATAGCATCAGTTAAGCGTACAGATTTAAAAAATATTAATTTTTGAAGAAATGGCAAAATTTCATGTGAATCCGAGCGCTGTGCTACCTATACAAAACATTCCGAATTTTTCCGGATCCACTTTAGAATTATGCAAGTATATTTTTGAGACACCATATATTATGAAAATGCACAAAAAGAAAAATCGAAAAAAAATATTTCACAGTGGCTTCCCGCCCTAAGGATCAAGCAGACAGAAAATTGCCCGCAATACTGAGACACTGAATTATTCAACCTCTATGAACGTAATCGAACTGTGAACCTCAAAACCCATTCTGAGAAAGCGAATCAGTCTCGAGACGCGATGAACCCAAAGCTTCGATGTGTGACTTCGCTAGGATTAAGAAATAGTGTCAATGCAATCCTAAGAGGCGGGTGTTTATGAAAAGTAAGGGGAAACGAAGAAATGCAAGGATGGAAATAGAGCAAGAACGATATTATAGGAGAGTGTGCGTACATGTATGTAGGGGTGGGAATAGGAGAGAGAGAGAGAGAGAGAGAGAGAGAGAGAGAGAGAGAGAGAGAAGGTGAGCGGGAGAGAAGGAACTTTGCCTGACATTCGGACAATGCCGGTGTGGTGCTGTCGCGTTCGGTTCCTGGTTATGGCGGGTACACAATGCCTATTGTCGAGTAACCCACCGTGCAAACGTGTGTGCCAACGCTTCCACACAACAGCCTGGTCTAGGCCATCGCGTCGCCTCTCTGTTTCTCCTCAAAACCCACGCACGTTGCTTTTTCTTGAAAACCACCACCACCCCCTGACACGACCAGGTCCGCGTAACCCTTAGGTTTTGGCAAGGGCAATAAGATCCAGCAGAACGCCGCGGAATAGAAAGATATTGATTCCTTTTTCCCCCGAACGGGTCCGAGGAAACTCATTGTCGGGGGGAAATGAGCCTGAGGGATAAAACGGTACCCCGAGTCCTCGCTCAGGACTCGGAATCTCATGGCCCGCGCGAATGCAGGCTTCATAAGTTCGCGCGTGATTAGAGTGGAGGATGGCAGTGCATAAGCTTAAGGTCATTGATGAAGTTCGAATTTTGCATGCTATGAATGCACCACTGCGTGGAAATATTTAAAATTTTCAGAAGAAACCGAATTCGAAGTTCTGTCTTTTACGACTTCTGAAAAAGGGGGTGCCTAAGATTCGGTCATTGATTTAGCTCGAATTTTGCATAATGTTATTTCACACTGAGTGTAAGTATGTGACACCAGCATAGGAACGCAATATTAAAATTTTTACTACTGTTTCTTAAATTCTATATATTGCGCAATTTATATAATTGTTAGATGTAAGAATTAGAGCAAATACCAAAGTAGTTAACAGACCAAGACTATTAGATCATGATTATTAAGTCAGAAATAAGGGAAGGTTTCTGTGTTTGAGCAGTGTCCTTTTGCATGAATATTTCTCTGTTTTATCAGAATTACAACACGCGGATATTGATGTGTGCTTATGGTTGTCTCGTATTAAAAACATCCGTTCCTACAGTTAATCCGTTAGGATTATCCTCAATTTTATCAATAATTTAACGTTTCTTTTAATCACAAATCGCAAACCAGTACGTATAGTACCTGTTGGTTATCTGACAGATCTGCGTTTATCAGCCCAAAATTTGTTTCCAGTTTTATAATCTGGGATTATTATAGGATTATTTTGCAAGCTTATATTTCACAATATTCCTTTTGTATGACTGTGCATAAATTTACTTTAAATTGTTTTTTAAAAAAAGTTGTGTAGCTCTTTCTTTTTTATAGCAAAGTAGTGAATGGTACATTGGCAGAGGAAAATCAGAAGTGATCAACCAACGTTGTAAGAATTTTCTATTATTCGCGGTTTTTAAATATTTGCGACGCAATCTTTACGACGATCGCTAGCGTTTGAAATTCCCAGTAAGTAATAAGTACCACTTGTCTTGGCAGAATGTTGGTCAAATATATCTCGCACTTCAGATAAACCTACGAACGTAAGAACCAAATGAATTGCTATTATCGTCACGAATTCAACACGATATTCGCATTAAAAGCGAAAAGAATAAGATTCTGATAAGGCAACAGTAAATTGAATTTCTTGTATCTAGCTATCGCTTTCCTTGTTGATCAAGTCCCAAGATAGGTGTTGCGCAACGGTGGTAAATTACACTAGTAATTAGATAAATATACTCTTCGACACTATTTGTTACCCGTCGGTCACGCGAAAAGTTAAACCAAATTCATGTAAAGCAAATAGTGTATTATCCGATACATCGATGACGTTGTGTTAAATTATCAGTTATTAGTTAGAAGAAGATGGCGTATTGTTTCACATTTAAGAATCAGTAAACAAGTGACTATTCAAAACGACAAACTTTATATTAAAAAATATGTGTCACAATAAATTAGCCTTCGTTATCAGTTTTGTAAAGTTTTATGTGTATTCAAATTGTTTTCTCTATCTTCTTTACTTCTTATATGGTTTTTAAGAAGATTGTATATGAATTCTCTTGAACATTTATTTTTCAATTAATGTATATATAATTATATTTTCGGCAAAAAATATTGTCAGTTAACTTGAGATTATTTTAAATATTTACAATCATACTCGAACAAACTGAAAACAACTACATTTGGTATTATCTAAAAGATTCAATACAATATTCCGTAAATTCTGTAACACCTTTATTGCGCTTCTCTCAATATAATCATATTCCAAAAACAATATACCTATCAGACCAGAATAATTTAGGTACACCTTAGAATGAAATTTCAACACAACCCGCAATCTCTTCAGAAACACATAATAATACCAAACTAATAGTTTTCACCATAGTTGAACGCAGGAATTCAACTTCTCAAAGAATATTTCAGTCTGCCCAAAAACGTACGAAATAATTTTAACTAGCACGTGTAATCAAAAATAGATACCATTAAACATTTAGATATACTTCAAACTCCACGCAAAATTTAGAATAATATATCTTTATACGTCGTGTCCACCTTCGATCAAAACTATATCTCGCTAAGTTGCCAGCAAGTAATGGGATCGTTCGGAAGGGAATCGAGGACGCGGTGGACAAATGAATCACGAAGGAAAGGGTAAGGATAAAAGAAAGTGGCAACTTCTTTAAGCACCCGCCAGCTCGTAGCATTTGAAATTCGAATTTAATCACACTTTATTGTAGAGAAGCGCGCGAAGAATTCTTGATCGCGGGGAATCGTGGCGTAACGAGATACAGGAAGTAACGAGAAAAGAATTCCCTTCGTTATGCCGCACAGGGTGGAGAGAAGAAGCTAAACCTGACTCCAGCTCCTTTCCCTTTTCCCTCCAGTTTGTCGCGATGTCCACAGTTCCGATTCGATCATTTGCAAATCACCAACTCGTCCAGTTCCTAGCCCCGAGAGTTCGAGACGATGCAGGGATTGCATTCGCTTTGCGAAATGAAGCGTTCTGATCCTCTGGATCGACCGACCGATCGCTGGAAACACGGTTCGATGGCTGGAACCTCGAAGTCTTGGGCGACGCGTGACATCTTTCAGCAAGTGATGATTTCGTTCGATGGTGTGTGATAAGTGTGCGTAGTTTGTGCTTAGTGATTGAATAATGCTGGTGTGATTATGGTAGTGTGGATGCCCGAACACCATGGATATCACTGGATTTACAAAGGAACAGTTGCCATTTCCAGTTTGTGTATATTATTATTAAGGGATTACATACGTTTTCGGCGCCTAATAATTGATCACATTTTGGATTTTTTATCTCGAGAGGTGTGAAATAAAATGAAAATTGTATAAATGTATCTTGTTTTTGGGACCTTCACTCATATAAAAAAATTTATTTGACACACTTTTCATGTATTGCCGTTCGGTTTCTGCGGTTACAGCAAATAAAACTTCGCCAATTTACAACCTTTTTTCATGAAATTTGCGTTAATCTATGCAGAATGACATTCTCTAAGGGCCATCGGGCCATTTTTTAAAATTTTTAATTTGTAATATTTTTTACTATTCAAACATTTAAATTGTATTACTTTCCACAATCTTCGAAGATCCAGTGGGCACACCAACGCACGCTTGCTCGCCCACAACCGTGCACACTGAACTGTCAAATGTCACATTTACCATATTTCCCGTACACTAATTTATCGTGATCCTTACAACCACAAAATCGACGTATAAAATGGTGAATTTTAACCAAAGAATCCAAACATGTCTCCTCAGAACGAACATTTCCAGTCGAAGGAGAAAGATTAATTTACAGCTATGCTTACAGCGCAACGAGTAAGGACGTCGTCGAATATTTTGGCGGAACGTTAGCGTTAATATCCCGGATTCCCCCGTTGTACGTCGATACGCAGCAAAGAGAACGAGAGAAAAGCGCGGGCAGCCACGCTCGCCATATTGCCGTACACGCCGCCTGCGTTTTACGGCCGTATTCAGCGATTTTGCATATCGAGCACTCCGTCTGCCTGTGTGCGCGGGTGGATCGCGGAAAAAGGGAAAGGGGTAGGTGCAGGACGGGGGAAGGAGACGAAGGGAGGGCGGGTGAGAGGGGCAGAAGGAGATGGAAAAAGGGACACCGTCGTTGTCCTTTCTCCAGCAGTGTCGCCGGAACTGCTCCGAGCCCATTCACCTTTTCCACACCGATTCGCGTATATACAGCAATCGTGAAGCTCCTTGAGAGCTCAATTTATCGCGAAACGGCCACCGCCCGCTGGTACAAAGTGAACCGACGTATGGAACGTGCGGCCCTCTTCTCGAACAAATTGTCATAATTGAATAACCAGGGAGATAAGCGAGCGTCGCTTTGACCGTCGCTGCTTTCCCTGGTAACTCGCGTTCGTGGCTTCATACGGGCTGATCCATTTAACTCTCGAGTGTCTCGAGTCCACTTAATACGCGATCCGTGCTCCCACCCATTGTGCGTCCCGAGACCTGCGCCCGCTTTCGTTTCACCGTGGCGACGGGTTTAATCAATCCGTTACGTTCGCCAAGTCCGCCAGGAATTCTTAGCAGGACCTCAGAATCGAACTCAGACTTGCGGCGAGCTGCATCTTCGATGGCGAGTGCGGTCTTGGGTAATTGAGTACCTAATTCGTTGGTGTAAGATACGTAAGTGCTTATGTCACGCGTGATCTTTATGGGAGATGGGGTCCAAAGTGGGTAGAATGGGATGATGTAAACCTGTAGGATGTTGAAACGGTTCGGGGGCATTGTTTTGGGATCGATTATAGATTTTTTAGTGGCAGATATTTTGTATTGTGCGAAATGGGTGTAGACGAGAAGTCAGTCTATAGCACTCGTGGCGCACCTATGGCACAGGAGAAAATTTTGCTGGCATGTCAATCATTTAGGGGTATATACTAACTTTACTACTCGGCATCGGCCGAAATTTATATTCTGATTTTTGACCAATAAGATAAATAAGCACGTGCTTAGGGCATTAGGAGAAAGGGGGGCACCATAGAAATTTTCTGAATGTTAAGATTTAACTTTTGTTAGAGACACTTTTTAATCAAATTATCGGAAATGACTAAGACATCGTACATTGCGTTGAAGTGATCACCCTGTATAAAGGGGCCTGAAAATCTTTTAATTGCTTAGGGCCTTTATAGATCCTAATCCAACATTGCTTAAACGTTTCAGAACTATTCATCACCAATAGTTCATTAACATTACATCATTAATGTTATTCCATAAGTAATAGATTCCTTTCGATGCACACTCACCCTGTAAATGACCAATGATTTTAATATAATATTGTCTCCAACAATTCCTATTTTTCTGCTAATGATATAGCGAATGTGCAGAGCACAACTTTCGCCCTTCTTCGAAAGGTTTTACAGTAAATCGGCGTAATTACAGACAATACTATCTGATACAATTCCCTCGAAAGGTACAAAACAACAATCAACCGAAATATCTAACGAAGCTGAAAGGAGAGACTGGAACGAAATAAACGAGAACAGGAAGCAGAGGTGCAGATATCGAGGGTGGCTTTAACGGCCTTTTGTTTGGTTAACTTCATTGCTTCCCGGCTCGGCGGTAATTGCCACAATACGGGGCGAGGAACCAAAAAGAGAATAGCGATCCAGGAAATCAGAGAAAATGGTTAATCGAACAACAAGTCGATCCCTAATTTCCCCCTTGAGATACATTGCTCCGATTGTTCAGTCTCTTCGACTTTTTTTTAATTTCAGATACAGAATCTGTAAAGGGACAGTGAAATATTCACAAAACTATTTTAAATGAAGAATAAATCAACTGCGAGCAAAGGAATTTCACTCAAGTATAAATAAAATACTTCATCTTTATTCACTTCCCTACAACAAAAATTTTCTGACCCACCAAAAGAATTAAAGCAGCTGCTGAGATTCCTACAAAATATCAATCTTCTTCAGGAGTTGTGAATATCGTTACTATAGATCGAGTCGCTAATAATTCAACTTAGAGCCTGATGCGATTTAAAGTAACTAACAATAAATTAAAACAAAACACAAATTTTATAATTATTTATAGATTCAAATCCTTGACCATCACAAGAACCTATTCAAAAATTTTACTTGTGTCTGTATTTTGATAATAGAAATAATCATGGCGTTCAACGTACACCGTCCATTTCGTGTAAAATAACAGAATTCGACACGAAGGTACAAAAGTACAGTACGATGTGCTTCGTATATAACATGTGATAGTTTCAATGACGCACAGAGTATCGTAAAGTGTTTTCCGTCCCGTGTCTCGGTGCCCTTTGAAAATTGTAGTAGGTTGGTTGTTTCATTCCGGGCACGATCGAGCCTTACGGAAATTTGGATTGACCCTACTGGCGTGGAACAATTCTTGGCTTTGGGGCGAGTAAAAAGAGCAGGAGACAGTAAAAATATCTGGCCGCAGTGCTGTAAGATCTCTCGGTGGTCATCTGATATTTATGAAGAACCGTGACTCAGGAGTCGCATTCGAGGAGTACAAAATACGCTTTGCCCCGACGTGCCCGTGGAGTGCAAGTTAGGGCTTACAAGTGAGGCAACTGAAATGGATCTCTCGGTATAGGACGTATCTTACACACATCAAGCCTGTAACCACCCTGAACGGTTAAAGTTTCAAGTACTGTCAGAATTATAGAGCAGTGTAACACCGGATAAATTCCAACATGGTAACAAAAGGAGTGATGGAATTTTAAATTGTGTTCTGAGTTTGTGCTTGTCTATGTGTAGCTCGTTCGCACAAAGAAACTACAAGTTACGCATTTGCTACGTACAGAAAATTCAGATATATGATTTTGAACGAGTTACGCATAAACCACGGTAATAGAATATTGTACAGTCGGGACGGAAATATTTCTAAAATCACACGTGACGCGGGCATGTGTTGCGACAATCAGCAAAGAGATGAAGACGGTGTCTGCCGAGGCGACTACCATCAAATAGGGTCAAAATCAGAAACTATACGCGATGCCGCCACGATTTTGGCGACATGCGTGCGCCACGATTGTGATGAACCGGATGGCGTGATACGTGCCCCGAATATTATTGTATATATATAAACTCCTTCTGTGGCTAAGACAAAGACAGTTTCAAAGAAGAATCGTATAAAATACGGCTAAGCATTAGAGCAGAGTATTCCAGTAATTATTATTGTTTATTATTGCAGAATATTTTGTAAATATATGTATCATTATTGTTAATATTTTTATTGATATTGGAAGATCGAACAAAGTACTTATATAGTTATCAAAATATAAAAATAAAAATTATCTTGGTAGTTTTGTAGAAACCAGTGAAACATATTTTGTATTCATTAAGAATTAATATTTGGCATCAAAGCTTTCGAGCCTTGTATCCTTTTGGTTAAGATCAGAATCTGTTTGTTATAAGGTATTACAGTCGGTACCGATCCTTCGATACTTTATACCGTAATAATAAATCATCTATGAGAGATAATATAATATAGCTAAGAGTACTCCAAACTATCTATCACTGGCGTTCAAGTTTTTATTGAATAATTAAAAACGTCAGTGGCAGATCTGCACGCTCTTACGATCTCGAGTAGGGGAAGGTCCCTCTTGAAATTTGCATAGCTGCTTCAGCGATAGGAGCTCCGTTGAAATATGGGGTTTTATTATTTTCCAGGTAGTTCACTCGCACGGAATAGCGAAGATCGCAAGTGTGTCATACGTTTCGATTTCACTATGGCAAACTTTCTTGGACGAACGAACGATCTCTATACTTGAACGTTCGTTTACTTATTGTTCTTTAACTTTAAAAAAACTGATACACTTTTTTTGGAATATTGAATAAAAATATTGAACACATGTTGCCTGATATTCATCCCAAGATAATTATTATTTAAGAAATTATAAATCTTGCTTGGAAACAAATTCAACTCAATATATTATAATTGTGGACTTGGAATTCCCTTACTTTCAACAATTTTTTCAGTATCACTCTATGGTTAAAAAACAAGTCTGAATTCTAATATATTTTGAGTGTTAGATTATAAGGTTATAAAAATATATTAAAAAATACCTTTCGCTAAATTTATAACCAAAGAATAGTCCTGAATTGTTGAGGTAATGGCATTTTTCTTAGATAGATTAAATTCTGCTGCAAAATATTTCATTTTAAATTTATGATGCATGTAAAATATGCTACGTTTTCAGTTATTGTTTCTACCCAAGAATAATAACGTTTCTCTGAGATTGCTGTCTGGGTGCAGCAGGAAGACTCAGAGGGATCAGTATCTGCCAATATGCCAGATATTGGCTGACCAGTGCAGAAGATACTACTGCCCATGTTAGTACCACTGGTGTAGACGATATAAAGTAGGGCTCTGATAAAGCGGCACATTTTGGCGACGTGTCGTTTATCACACGTGCTCCACGTGTTCACAGTGCGGTTTCAAACAAGTCTTGCGCCTCTATGATCACGTAAAAGTATGCAGAAATCGTTTGAATAAATTAAAGTGGCACGGTGTTTCACACTGTATTATGTCTTATGTCTCACTATCATTACAAATATTTGCCATTCCTGTTTAAATTCATCTACAACGAATGTAAAACTATGAAGTAAAATTAAAGTGTGATACCCCTCATAAAGTCGATCAACTTCCGCAATTAACATTAGAGATTTTTATGAAATTGAAATATAATGTATTCCACGTGAAATTAGATAAGGTTTAAGTCACCATTTCACAGGTTTCGAATTTGTTTAAAAAGTACAAGTTATCAATGTTAAAAATTTCTCTTTATGTTTGCTAAATGTTCTTTTACTTTAATTGAGAAGCATTAGCCTTTCTGAATAAGCTATTTTTACATTTTTGAGAAGTCAATTTAGCAGATTGAATATTTTAAAAAAATAATATTTCAATAGTCATTGATTTCGTTAAATTGGATAATGGAAAAGTTGCATAAAGTAGTGCAAGAACATCTGTGCATATTCTGCATGATCTGCAGGTAGTCACTTTGAGTATGTAACTTGGGCATGCAGGGCAACAGCGGCATTTCAGCAATGTCCACGAAGGATGTACATACGTTTAGAGACCAACCGTGAAAAGGAAGAATACAGTGGAAGGCTCCATGCCATGTTCGCCATGAATTTTTCATTTGGAGACGTCAACTGCTCGAGACCCTGACTCATATTCAGCGTTTCGGGAGCTTCCCAGAAACACATTTATCAACTGTTACTTTCAAGAATATGCTGTTCACATGTGCCCTGCGGGTTTACGATACGTACCCTTTAAAGGCACATCTTTAATTTCCAGATAGTGGAAATATACGTGTGCGTGCATTTTATCTTCACTAAATTTTTACAATAAAAATCGTATTACGAATATTGCTTCGACAAAACACTCCTCAGTGACAGATTTAAGGAAAAATGCCCAGGTGGCAAACGTCCTGAGGGGCCCATTTTTTCGAGAAAATGAAGACGCAGTTTAATACAAAATGGCTAAAATCGGCCATATAATTTGGATAAAATCATAATTTCTTTTTTTTGAAGATGGGGCCTTGGCTGTACTACTTGCACCAAACCATCTATAATTCCGTTATTTCCTCGAATTTTACTTCAATACTTAAAAGACACATTATAATACTAAGACCACAGACATTAACAAAATACACCAAAAAAATTGAATTTTTCGAACCACCACCCTGGTTTCCCCCCTTAAAGGCTGGAAGCTTCCCAAAATCCAGTAACGCACCTACGAAAACGTTTAACATAACACACACACATGTAAGCCGCAGGAGAGTTAACTGCTCGGCGAAGTTCCTTCGGGTCCTGAATTCTGAATATTAAGTTCATTCCAGCGAGCGTCAACTCGCCAGTATTTACTCGATTTTCAAGGCCAGTTTGCGAATTACTCCCGCGTCTTGCCCTTCTCGGTCACTTGGCAAATTTCACCGTCGTCTCCGCTAATCATCACCCGTGCACCCCGCGGAACTTTCAAAGAGAAATGAACTATTCATTGCGGTCGACCCTTACGGCGTATACCGTTCTCTGGATACCTTCCTCCGTCCCTCTCCCTCCGCCCCTCCTGAAAAGGATCTCACTCAACCTTTGGCCGTTTACCCTCTTTATCCAGCGCTCATTAATTCCGTCGTTCCGCCTTCCTCTGTCCCTCGAGCCCACCCCCATCGCCCGCCGAACAGAGGACAGAGCAACCGAGGGTGGCTGGTATCGTCGCTGTTGCTCCTATTACCGCATCCTTTCATAACACTAAATAATTCCATTTAATTACTCGCCCTTTGCCCCGCCCAGCGGCTGCCGAATGGGCACGGGATATTATTTATCACGCTTTCCAAGTCGCTCTAAAGAACGGCCTGCGTCCTCTCAGACACACCTTCCGATCCATGCCTCCTTCAAGCCGACTCTTCAACCAGCTTCAACTCCTTCACTCCACGTCGCGGTGTATTCAGCAACTTTAATGGGTCAGAAGCTCTCGTGTGCGACATGCACTGGCCACTTCGACTACGGCTACGTTAATGGTACTATCTGTCTTTCGTTAATTTCCCGCGTAGATCCTATTTAGCGGGTGCTTGGACACGAGACTTTGGTCTCCTCTGAAGTCTTCGTTCTACGCGGACTACGTGACCGTTGACTCGTCGTAGAATTTGTATGTCGCCTGATAGTTACGTGGTTTCGGGAATGGATATTGTTTTAACACTTTAACTACCGGAAGCCTATGAATCGGCTTTATTTGAGCCACGAGTGGTAGGTAAAGGGATAAGTTGGTGCATAGAGATGAAAAGGTCATTTTACACATAATAGTTTTGAATAAGTAGATAAAGAAGTCAATTTGATTCTTTTGCCGTTTCGAGTAGGGAAGTGTAAATAAAAATGTAGTTTGCTTTTTATGTAACTATTTTATTAATTTAATTTTGAGGATTTCTGGGATTTTTTTCGAGTGGTAAGCCAGCATTAACAATTATTATTACACTAACCACATATTTTGATTAATGAAAATTCGCCAACTATGTGATTATAGTAGACCTTTACTTCTATTTGGTTGCAAAATAATTAAAGGCTGCTATTATCTTTTGACAATTTTATTTTATAGTGAATCTTACTATTATAGATATTTATAATTAGTTATGATTTAGTTTAGTAGAGCACAAATTCTTGGAATACTTGTAATTTTACATTTTACAGCATATTCTACTTCAACCGAATGGAAATATACTAAAGAGTAGTTCATTCAAGATAATTATTCAAAGATGCCACGATGTAAACAATTAATTCAAAATTCAAGACACCTAAATTTTATTTGATGCCACTGAGAACATTTTTATTTTTGACGATTTTACACCTGTACAAAACAATCCGTAATGAGAACTAAGTTTTCTGTTTGAATATGGGAGGGGCTTTTTCTTACAACTTTGTACATTGATGCCTTCAAAATTGAATACACCATTATCGCTCTGTCGAGTGCAGAACTGTTCTACCTGCAGGGTTGCAAGATTTGTCAAACGTTTCATATATCAAACAGAAACGTGTCACAGGCTTGCAAAGCGCTTTGCTGCAGTTCATGTCGTGCAACACTAGCAACAACGCTGCTCTGGCGTTCTTTGGGTGTTACATGAAGCATGAACCAAAGTTACATGCTAGAAACTCGCATAGTTACCAAATATGACAAATGAATTTATTGGATTTCTGATAATAATAGCCTTCATTGAGATGAATTGCATTCGTTATTTTAAAACACATTACATAATAATAACCATCGTTCTATTTAGTCCCATTTTACTAAGATAATAATAACCTTCGTTCTATTTAGTCCCATTTTAGTAACATAATAATAACCTTCATCCCATCCCATTTTAGTCAATTTAGACTCCTACTATGCCTTTTAATTTCTATCATACTAAACTACTAACACGAGGAAAGTAAACTACTTTCAAAGTCCTCTTCATAAGCCACAGTACCTCGACTTAAACTACACAAAGTTCATTTGGGCGCATGAAAATTACCACCAGAACATTCACTTACAAACAGAGACATTGACAAGAACCCATAATTTTCCTCAATAACACTGTTGGTAAGATAGCAATTTTCACTGTCTCGAAAAGT
The DNA here is from genome assembly GCA_963855975.1 of Andrena chrysosceles. NCBI lineage: Eukaryota > Metazoa > Arthropoda > Insecta > Hymenoptera > Andrenidae > Andrena > Andrena chrysosceles. Next base: position 106,113,858 of record OY979767.1, on the reverse strand, counting down.
GCAATGATATCTGTCAACGACAAAGCTACTACTACAAACAACACTATCTTACAATTTTTAGAAACACTTGCTGAACTAATAAACAAATGGAAAAAGGAGAAGACTAATTTGGATCCCCTCGCATACCGGAATTACTGAATACCATCACCAAGTCATTTTCAGAGCTATACGCAAACTGCCAGTTCGAAGACCTTCTAAATTATACCGAAAGGAAGCTGATGATTAAGTCAGAGACGGAATAGAACAACTCTGTGCCCTTGCACATCCAAAACCACACGGATAACTCTGCTACACCAACCAAAGGTATTAGGAAGCTACCAAGACAGTAACAAGTAGCAATATCAATGATCAAAATCGGACATACATAAATAACCCATTCGTAAAGACCAGTTAAGGGCCGACATACATTTGTATTGATTATAATTTTCTAATTACAATGGAACACCTAGTACTATACTGTGTTAAGGGGCTACATAGTTTCTCGGCCCCTAATAATTTATCACTTTTGGGATTTTTTTCCTGGAGAGGTGTGAAATAAATCGAAAATATTATAATTGTATCTTGTTCGTGGGACCTTTATTTATATAAAAAAAATTATTTGACACACTTTTGTCATATATTGCCGTTCGTTTTCTGCGGTTGCGACAACCTCTGAACCACGCAGAGGGCCTTCTTATCTTCAAAATGGCATAATTTTCTTATTTTCTAAAAATTCCGAAATTTGGCTCAATGGCCGTTAAAGAATGTCATTCTGCATAGATTAACGCAAAGTTCATAAGAAAAGGTTGTAAATTGGCGAAGTTGTGATGCTGATAAGGTGGCCCTGCTTGGTGCAGAGGTTGCTGCAACCGTAGAAAACGAACGATATCATATGACAAAAGTGTGTGTCAAAAATTTTTTTTATATGAATAAAGGTCTCAAGAACAAGATACAATTACAAAATTTTCGATTTATTTCATACCTCTCGAGAAAAAAAATCTCAAATGTGATTAATTATTAGGCGCCGAGAACGTATGTAACCCCATTAAATAGCCGTCGCTAATACCCAAGCAGTTGATGCGACTTTAAACTAGCATCTAAAAAAAAACACTGTTGGCGAACACTTTACTCCAGCGCCACCTGTACCACACAAATGTCCCATCTTCCGCTCCCTTTCAGCAACCCTTGAGCTCTCGAAGTCACCTAAAATTTCGCAGTTAATAGCCCCATGGCCGAAGAAACAATGCAATCAGAATTTACTCGGGTCGATTCCGTGGGTCTAAGAAAACGTTAACGGCAGGGTAGTTTCCTATCCTGCGGGGCAAGTTCCGCCGATACAATGTGCACGGCGAACTCTTCCGCGGGCGTCTACATGCGATGCACGATCGTTCGTAATGGCGGGGGTTAGGTTGGCGGATGGCAGCGGAAACAGAGACAAGAGGGAACAGCAGGGCTCGTGAGCAGTTCTTGCGAGGAGGAGGTCCTGGCAGGGATGCACCGGGCCCAGGCAACTTTAGTCGGCGTGGATGCTGCGTACGTCGCTTAGTCGGGCTTAGCGACCTACCCAGACTCCTATTTACATTAATTCCCAATAATCGGACAACAGCATCCGTCCTTAGTCGAGCGCACCTTATGAAACGATCTCCTGAAATCGCTTAACCTCCTTACAGGCGACGGTTGCGCTCCTTGCCACGGGTATCGTGGGACCGTCACGACGCACTTACGCCCCCGGATCCGTACACCTGAGGAGAGTTCATCGAGTTTCTCCATTTGCATCGTGGATGACCTATTTCCATAATGTTGCCCCTGTAGCGGCATAAGTGTTCCCGAGTTGCTGCAACACCAGCCATCACGAAGCAGTGTCTCGGTGGATTCCCGAAATTACCCTCCTGCCTTCTACATATTAGGTAGAGATTACGCCGGGAGTCTTTCCATCGCCGTGAATTAGACGCCGTTCCTTTTTACTGCTTTCGTTTCGTCCTCTAGTTGGTACTTGGCGAAGCACTGTCTATTCAGGCACTAGTGACGGCGATGGCTAGGGGACGAACCTCATTTACCACTGCTTTTAAGGATACATGTGTAAACTTTTTAGTTTGGATCGTATGTCTGCATGGAGTGGACGTGGAAAGTAGGACATTCTGTTTTTTGTGTTCGATGTTTCTTCTAATGTGTTCCTCGCAACCTTGGCTTTAAGTTTACTGAGTGGTATTTATAGATTGTTAGTTCCTATTCTTTTTTTAAATTTTGACGAATTAGTCAAAACTGAAGGATAGAGGAATCTCTTATGTTTAAAAAAATATCTACATGATATGGTAAAATATGCGCAGAATGAAAGGAGGAAGATAAATCATTTCCTTATTTTACATACATTTCATTCTGTCTAAGAGAACTGGTCCTCACTTACGAACAAGTCGAGAGTCTTCTCGCGTAGGACACTTTTATGACTCACAACTGGTATTTCGGATATATTTTCTACAAGAAATCAGTCTTTATTTGTTTAGTTTATTTTCTTTATTATTGTTATTATTATCCTTTTTCGTGATTTCGTTTGTTGAATAAATGTTATGCTAGTTTGTAGTTGAGAAATTACTTAGGGCTTAAAATATTTCTTGCACCCGGGCCCCTTTACAGAGAAGCTCGTCCCCGGTATCAAGTGTATCTATCAGCAACACCAGTCTTTAGAAAAATAAATGTCTCACTCAAAACATCTCCTAACTTCATTAAAAATTGGAACCCTTCACTATCTTCCAGATTCCACTCAAAATCCTCTTCCCTAATCCTCCCCCATCATGCCCACTTAAATCCACCCGCAAGTACGTTTCCACGAACACGCAAGCTTCCATAAAACACACCGAGACCCACATCGATTTAAGCACTACCAAAGGAACGTTACCAAAGCATTCACGTCTGACGAACGATGCACGAAGAGCAGCATTCTCGTACCAATACCAGATATCGGTTTCGTGCATCCTTTCGGGAAAGCATTTCCACGTACAGCGCCCGCCCAATCACGCGACGTCACGGCGAACGCCGATGAGTACCAGCAAGAAACGATCAACGTTTGATGTTCGCTTGATCGCGCGATCGTTTGCCATCGTGCTCGCCCGAAATTTCCTATCGCGACGGATATTTCCGTTTTAACGATGACACCTCGTCGCTGGGAAATTCTTTCGACGGCCTTCGGGGCAAGTTAGCGAGCCGTCGCCGTCTATATTCCGAGCGGGTCCGCTAGAAGGGGCGAGGGGTGGGTGCCGGGACAATGAAATGAGCAAATAACTAGATTCTCACGCGCAGCGGAACAATAATAGCACCGGGGGAAATTTTTCACGGGCCCGTGGGCAAAATAATTTGGCAACAGATGCGTCGCGTTTTCCACCGAACCACCCGACCAAGAGTAACCGGGCTCGAGGGGGTTAGGGGGCTGTTTGGTACGGCAGGGGCCGACAGAATGCGGTGGCGCGAACCCTGTGCTGAGAAGTTTGACGCTGTCACCGAGTTCCAGAGAGAATTTTCCGCCTCGGATCAGCGAAAGATACGTTTGGACAGTAATTATCTTTTTTTTATTTGTATATATCGCGGGTATGCGAGTTAGACGATTCACTTAAAATTATTCTAGTTCTCTTCTTCGTAATGGGTATTTTGTAATTGATTTTTGTGTTGTAATGGCGGACCGTGGATTGGGTGAAGTGGAGACTAGTTTGTTTCATGTGTGTATCTGGTAAGGTGGAACGAAATAGTGGGGTACAATTTTTTTTATTATTCATGACTCATTATAGTTGGCCAAATTTGCCTACTATGTATAATAGTATTTAAGCTGTCAAAATCTGAACTTTATCCATAAATGTTTTAAGGTGCCGCAAGTCACTTAAAAATTATTACTTTTATTGATCTTATGAATTTTATTTTATCATACCATAGCACTTCTTTTTAAAAGAAACTTACTCGTTAGACTTCCTAGCCGTGTATCCTATCTGACTGGTATCTAACAACTGAAGAAAGCTGCTACAATGAAGGAGTGACGATACATTATACATATGTATATTGTATACAAATCAAAAGGCAAATATTTAAATTAAGTATTCTGTTGCTTTGCTGGAAGCATGAGTGAGGTACGCTAGAATGAACGTGTTAAGAATATAAAAAAATTACCACATACAAAATTTTAAAAATATGTTTAAAAAAATAAAAAGTTCAAGGTTCTTGCAGGACATCAAATTTTTTTGGACAGAGTCTAGCTTTTACAAGATTAATCTGTATCACTAAAGGCAAGTTTTTTTCAGTATTAGCAAACAATCACACAATTTTAACTTTTTCGTTCCACTCTAATATCTATGTTTTTATTATTGATTGTGTCGAATCTATAAAACTTTTGATGTATTTGATGTGTGCGTAGAAAATCATGTGACCTTTTGACTGATTTTTATGTTGCAATGGAGGAGTGTTTTGAGCGAGGGAGGCATTAGCGCGAGGTCTAATGTGCTAATATTAGCTATGTTGTAAATGTAAGTCAAAGTCCATGGTCTATACCAAATACTAGAGTTCCGTTCAAAACAGCGGGTGTACTAAGACTTTTGAGCGGGGGTGTACATGCGAATGACTGAAAAAAGGGTTGACTATGAAATTGTTTTTATAATAAAGTTACCCTTTATTGATCAAATTTTTGTTAGTTAAAAAGTACATATACCGAAATATATTTCAAAATCAAATTTGGTGAAAAAATTTGTAGATATGTCAATGGCTTACGGCCATCGCCGTAGGTCATCATATTTTCCAACAATGTTTGGCATTGAACAGGATGCTGGTCACACGATTCCAATGAAACAAGAAAACCAAGTTAACTTTATTGAGATATTTTTACAATTTCGAAAAATGTAATTATTCTATTTGAATGTGTGCACGACAGTATTTATAAAATGTTATTCTACCGTTATATTTCTACGCACACGATTTCCAATTTACACTGAAAAATCAGGCCATAATTTTTATTAACATTCACAGGTGTATTATATTAATATTAACGAGTACTTATTATAGTATACAGAATGTGTAACTTTGAATCTTACGCCTTGGATTATCTAAAAAAAATTCGCCTTGTCGCAATTCACAAATTCTGATCGTCTCCTGTAACGTACAGCTCTCGTTTGTCTATCAAGAAGAATCCAATTCGATGAGGGTGAGCTTGAGTGGTAAGATAAAAGGGGACGGGGAAGAAAATTGTTTCTCGCAACGGAGTGAAACGCTAAAGAGGGGGATCGTCTTCCCTTCGATACGGTTAGGGTGATAAAAATCAAGAACAGTTTGCCACTCAACGTTATTTGGAACAGAGACACTTCTTTAACGATATATAAGTGTCGTAGGTAGTATTGGAAGAGTCCCCAAGGAAAATGTTTGTTAATGAAGTGATACTCACTCAGTCGAAAGGAACAAATTACGAAGTCAAGGAATTAGTGAATTGTATTATAAAAACGTCCTATTGTACAAGATTTTGAAATGTGTAGATGTACAAATAATGGTCCTACATAGTTGGAATATGTTTCCGCGTACGAAGTTAAAAATTTCGACTTGCACTCTTACAATATTGATTCACACAGAATTAATCTAATAAGCCCCATATAAATGAAAATGAGTTAAATATAAAAATGAAACATTCAATTAAACAGCGAACACTTTGGCTGATTAAGAAAAGGGCCACAGAAGAATACAATAAAATACTATAAACATAGTTCATTAATATAAACAGGATAATACCCAGCACTTCACACCCTGTAGCTTAATGGAACAAACCTAAAGACCAGACAAATACCAGCAAACATTTAAACGACATCGTTGCCGTCATCGATCCAACAGAAAAACACAGGACGACCTAAGAGAAACTCCAACTTCTGATAATCCTCTCGACGTCCACTAAGGACATCGAGACGAACGCCATCGGGGCGTTCTGAAAAAGTGTTCGGACCACGAGTACGTGGCGAAGGTCTCCGTGAAGAGAAGTAACGCTCCCTATAAGCACTCGGCTCCAAATGAATACCTGATGCCTATTGCCCCGTGGCCACGCTGCTCTGTGTTTTTATGCGGTAAGGAAACTCTTCGACCCTCGAGAGATCGAAGGGTCGGCCGCAGGAAGGGTGAGGGGGCGACACGAACGAACGAGCGCCGGCGGAAAGAAGCGAAAGACAGGGCAAGAAGGGTGGAGGAGGGCGGCGGGGGGTTGGGGGTGAGCAACTTAGAAATAACAAGGCCGAATGACAAGAAAACAGTGAAGAAGGGAAGACGGGCGGCTCGTTTCGTCGGAGGAAGGGAGGACTTCGGTGACGGGACATTGGGAAGGGTGGTCGAATCGCGGGGAGGGGACGCGGGGCGAGGGGGTGGGAATGGCAGGGTGTAAAGATAAGGGCGTTACGTGAGCGACTCATTAAGGGATGCAAATTAACCAGCGCCAACGATGCCGCTGCCTAGTTCCCTCGAAACTTCGGGCATGAGCACCCTAGACCCGCCACCGCTACCTGCTAGTCGTAGTTCGCCAGAAGTACAACGTGCTTCGAACCACCATTCAAGTATCCAGCATGCATAGTACCTATCATCCGGTGCCACCTTCACGGCAAGACAAAGAATACCGACTTGTGCGGCCGCCACGTCCGGCATGGATCAAAGCTGAGAATTTACATAACCAACGGGAACAAGAGGCGCCCTGGATGATTGTTTGCCCGGTGTTTCCAGTTTAAATTCGCAAGAAAAGGGATACTGCCATGGTAGACTGGCCCTGCTGGCGATCGAGAAGTTGTGGACTTTGTGGGTAGATCGGCAAAAAGGGATCAGATTAAGTGGTTAATAGTTGATGGCCATTTTGATTTGCATGCACCATGGCTGCTGGTAAACCTGGTGCATGAGTGATTCAGGTATCACATTTATAGTAGGTATTTGTGAGGTGAACTATCGTTTGTGGGACTTAAAGAATGGAATATGTAGGACGATTAAGGTTTTGCCAAGTGGAATTTGCAGATTTTCATTGGTTATGTGGAGTATTCACTAATACTTTCTAATAATTGCAGATGCCTGTATTTCACAACGACACAATGACTAGCATAATATTGAATGTAGAATTATTTATTTATTAAATTTTAGCTGACTTAGCAAATGCCAGTTCGTCCATTCGATTCGAGGCAATTGCTAGACGTCGAAGATCTCTTTTGTAACTGACTGTCCAGTAATCCTATGATTTATTTCAGCTTTTAGCTGGTACGCACGCAAAAACTGTTCCTCCATCCCCGAGCGCAGAAATATATACACTAGCAGAGGCAGAGTTTTCAGGATTCCCTGACACATCATGAAAGAGAATATGAAATTGAAAAATTTGGGTTTTCGAAACGCAGCTTCTCTACCTTTTCTAATTCCACCTGATTTAAGAGCACTAAGTTACAATGACTCTCGTTGTACGTACACGTTGCACTTTCTACCTATTATCAGTGGTCAGCCTAAAATATTATACTACTACAACTGCAGACTCACTAAAATTAAATTTTACTGTAAAATTAAGTTTCCATCTTACAAGTTTTTCCTACCCTCTGCAAGCAATATCCACATTCAAAATTAACAGTAATCTAAACCAAGAAGCTCCATTTCCTAAATTTTCATTCGGAAGATTACTTTGTGTTTTCTCCTAACGCACATGTAACGAGGATCTATCAAATTATGTAGTTTGCTTTAGTTTATCAAAGACGTGGACCGAGACATACGTTCGTAATTACGCCAGTAAAACATGATTACAACGTAACTGCGTTAATAACGTCGTTACGAGGTAGCTGACGCCGTCAAGCCTAATAATTCCATGGGACGAAGCAGTATCAGGACCAAATAACCGATATTAAATGAAGGTTCTTAGATCACAGTCAATTGATGCTGCTCCACTGGGCAACAAAATCGGGCGGATCTTCAAATACGAGCAAATCGGCTTTTGGAAGGGATCCTAATCAAGAAGGAATGCATTCAGTGTTAGTAGGCAGCGCCGACTGATGGGGAACAGCGTTCCACAGCTTCCACTAGGCGTTCTTAGGGAGTATTAGTGACCACTCTAGAGATCACCCAGGGGCTTACCCTACGAATTTCCGCCCTGAAATACCCAGTTCATTCGCCCTATTCCCACCTCTCGTCGTTAATTCATCCTTGGTAGATTGACTCAGGATACAGGGAATTCGACAACTTAAGCCCTTGTACGACTCTAGAAAGGAAGGTTAACGTGTGACTCTGTGTATTTGTCGCTTCTATTACAGGCAATCCCAAACTAACCCTAGTGTGGGGTAGCATTTTTCGAGGCAATTGAAAACAAAGCCGGACACGATTTTTCGGAATACTATACTCTCTTTGTGCTGATACCTATCTTTAAGGGTTGAATTTTTTGGCTAAAATCGTAGCAAAATTTGGGATTTTGTTTTTAGGAAACTAGCGATTCGATTCTTCCGAAATTTGGACCATATGTTTATGCTTCTTTGAAGAAGTTGCAGTTTTTTTATTAATTTTTAGTAATAAATATAGAAGGTATGTATGGTCGACCATCACGTCGGACAATGTTCGTCACCCGGTGGTGTGCATATTTATTTTCCTGGTAATCTAAAACAGAAAAATGAAGTCGTTTTTTTACTTTATACATATGTAGCGTGAATTTGATGAATCAGACTAAAAAGAAAAAAATTATTCAGCAGAGTGATGAATTTTTAAATCGAACCTTAATTTTTGCTATCAAAATTCTCCATATTTCTTATGTAACACAAAAATATATAACTTATCGGTATTCTGATTAATCAAATTGGAGCTACATATGTAGAAAGTAACACGCCGTTTCATTTCTCAGTTTCAGATTACCTACCTGGAAGATAAGTATCATTGCACTCCAGCTGAACGACGAATTTTGCGCGGCGTGATGGTCGATCATGAATAATTCCTACATTTATAATTAAAAATTAATAAAAAAAACTAGCAACGTCTTCAAAAGTGCATAAAAAAATAGTCAAAATTTCGGATGAATCGAATGGCTTTAAAAAAATCCCAAATTTCCCTATATTTTTAGTCCAAAGAATAGTATACTTCCCTGAATCAAATTATTGCATTGGGCAAATAACTTTGTCTTTTAAATAGATAGAAGCTGAATGTTCTCGTAATATGTGCCGCGTATTTGACTAATTACTCTACGAATTAATATCATCAGGTCTAAAATAATTGTAAATATTATACAGTAGTCAATTTGTTATAACATTAACATTCACGTGTACATCATAATTTATACCAGTTTCCAATCAAAAGCCCGTATCTTTCAATTGAGCACTCACACGCGTCGACAAATTGGCAAAAAACCCTAGAGCAACAATCACGATTACTAAATCACCGAGTAATTCTAATTTAACGTCGCGCGATATCATCTTTATTAATCGTGTGTGCTTTTCGTTTAAACGGCCGAAGCCAAGTGCAAAGACCGGCGCGCGACCCCTCCCTTACGTTAGAGACGGATTTAGTGTTCGATGAAATATGTATTTGACTTTAAAAGTTGAACAATTTGTCTTCCTCACTATTTATCTTGTCCGCTTGCAGCGAGACGGCCGGCTGTAGAGCGTAAAATTCACTTCCGCGCAGAAGCGAAAGGTAAATGTAATGGAAAGTAGAATCAGAAGCTATATGAGTTATCGCTCCGCCGACTTAAACGCTTCTTTTCCCGTTACACGCCCGTATCTTCGGCATTCCACGACATCTGACCTTCGATTGATAGCGCATGTATTTCTATTACCTCCACGTGCGATCTATCGCGTTATATCTATCAGAATAATATTGCGATCTCCATCACCAGCGCGCAATGATTAATCAATTGCCAACAGCACGACCGCTCCGTCTCGTAGATTCCCGCAGCGACGGGCGGCCAGATGAAACGCGGCTAGGGAAAACCAAAGAGCCCCCGGAGAAGATAGTGGGCTGCTAAAGAAAGCTGATGGAAAATGACATTATCTTTTGGCGTAAGTCGGCCAAGTCACGAGGGAGGCGATTCGTAATTGCTTTAGTTAAGGAATGTGCGTCGCGCTTCGGGCTTGGACGTGGGATAAAAGCTGGAACGACGATGGCAGAGGGGCGAAGGGGGGTGTAAAGAAGGGAAAAGAGAGGAAGATTAAAGCAAGGCGAGGGCAGAGAGAGGAGGAGAACGCAACGAGAAAACGAAAAGTGAACGGGGGAGGGTTGGACGGGGATGCAAGAGAGAAGGAGACCGAGCCAGGGGTAAGTTCAGCGCCATGGGGTGGCTATGAATTTAAATTTCTCTAATTAGGACGCGCGGGAAATGCGGTGACGCTGTTGGTAGCTACGACCCCCTTCAGGTCCCTTTCTTCCATCCCAACCACCCTCCCTCCCCCCGTCTCTATGCCACCCCCGCATCAACTCCCTCATTCTCTCGTATAATACTTTCTTCCTCGTGGCCCCTTTTCGCCCTTTCCGTTCCTCTTCCCTTAACCATGCGTACATACATCTACGCACGCGTTACCGCGCGTCTGTCTAGGAGCGTCAGCGGGTGTTGGTGCCCCACCATAATACCGTACCAGCCACAAAAGCCTCGCGCTGAAGTAACTCAAGTAAGAGGTGGCTCGCGTTCGCCGTAGTTGACACCACCTGACTCAGATTTGTTGCTTCTCACGTTCTAACCAAAATTTATTTGATGCCAGCCCGCGCGGGTTAATTAACGCTTCCCGGGGAAGGGTGAGCCGCGCGGCGGGGAGTGCGCGGGAAAGGAGGAGACAGAGATAGGGCGGCGGAGACGAACCGCGGGACACCGCTGCTGTGGGAGAGAGAGGAAGGCCTCGTCCGAGTTGGACCGAGCTGAGGGGGGTGGTGGGATCCTGTCGGAGGAAGATTCCAGAGGGAGGCGGTCAAAATGCTCGTGGTCTCAATGGCACGATTAAAGAGAGGGCTCGTATCGCCGTGTGCCGTCCACCTCTTGCGCTGTACTATGGGACAAAGTAATATATTCGCGGAGGAAATAAAATATCGTTTCGATGGAAGCGTGTGGTAATGCGATGCTTCCGTTAATAATGATTCGAACCGACTAAATTGTTTGATGGTACTAGGCAGTCGCACCAGTGTAAGTAAAAACAAGCAAAAAATAATCACAAATAAGTGGAAACAACATTAAAAATAATCAATGAGTAAATACTTTTAAAGTATAGATAAAAACGTAGAGGACAAAATAATGACAAAAATAATTTTGATTAGCTGGAATTGGATTTTAAACCACTTTGCGACAGTGGCCACACATATCACATAATACTCTTCTATATTACAGGTGCTAAATCATAGAAACTTTATATTCATCCATCGTAACATAGAAAACATCAACCTTCATTTTCCAATAAACTGGTTATTAAATGAAACTGAAATGTATTTACCTGTAAATTTTTATGCAATCTTTAATGTCCATCAATGTGCTAAAAATTTCGATTATACAGGGGTGAAAACCTTGCGGCCCCAATTGCAGACATCCTTCACCAAGGTGGTTCGTGAAAGACTAAAGAAAAGAAGGAAACGAACAAAGAGGCCAGAGAAAAATATTCCATCAATTATTCCCGTAAATTTCAGCATTTCGTTTTCGCCGTTACCCGGCCAGATGACTGATCTGACTAGCAGCAGTAAGGAATTTCAAAGAAGTTTCGGGCAGCCATTAGCCGGGATCGGTCTAAGCCGACGACTTAAAAGAACTTCCCTCGGTGCATACATTAACCCCCCGTGACTGTGAGCAGCTACACCGGTGTGTACGAGCCTTAATTCTTTCTTTGTTATCTCTTTCCACTAATTCATGACAATTGCACGGGTGGGGATCGACGAACGGGGCGGGGAGAAAAGTACAGAACGAAGAAAAGGAAGAAATTGCAGGGGGAAAGAAGAGAGGAAAGAAGGTAAAGCCGCGGCCATGGCGGGCGCTCCTCGTTTTCTTTGTCTCGAGAGATTAAAGGTTTAAAATGTTCACACCCGTTCTACATATTTCACCCGCGGCCCTGCGGCTTCGTACAATCCAAACTGCTCCATGAATAATTTCCCGGGAGCCGAGCCAAGTTGCTGAGTTACGATTCGATACAAAATATACACACGTCGAATTTGCATATTTCAAAGCGTTGTCTCATAAACAGTTACAAATGACGCATTCGAAGTTCGCGTCCGCATGTGAAGGTACTCGTGAAGCCGCACGAGGCTGACGAATGAATTTGGAAGGCCCCCGATGGGACAGCGATATTTTCCATTAGGCACGTTAAATCTTCTGTTCGAGCCTGCCGGCCGCAAGTCAGAATTCAGTGAAGCATCGCAGTACGAATCACTAACATTGGAAAATCCTACTGGTGTGTGGCGAGTGGAAAGGTCGAAGGTAATAAACGACGTCGCAGAGGCATTCACGAGTATCATTCGATAAATTAAGCCCCGTTGTAGTAATTAGGCGCGCGAGAATTGGTCTGGCTACGGGCGACGCGACGGTGTCATCGATTTCGTATCCAATTCAAGCTAAACTGTAGTCGAATTCATAAAAATGTGGTAATTAAAAGTATTGATTATCGAACGGTGACCGATGCGGCGCAGGGGGAGGAGCAGGGCAGGTTGCCTCGTACACCTGTTCATTAGGTAATGAACTTATTAAATCAGGGAGGCACGACGCAGTAAAAAAGTTTCGCCAGCCTCCGCGACCTTCGACCGGTACCATGACGCTCCTCCTCCGCCATTTGTTCAATTATCGCGCGGAAATGATCGCGCGTTATTGGAAGTAACAAGTTCAGCTGAATCTTTCCAGCAGTTGGGACTATGAACCAATTGAAAATCGTGCGAGGTAATGGATTCACGAATTATTAACGTTTTAAGTAAATTAAGAATTATTAAAGCAATTAACGAATTATTAATGAATTCTCCACAGAGTGATTTAAATTCACAGGACCGAATAAACTAAAATCTCCTTAGAGTATGCCTGATATATTTCAAATGGACCAGGATTTCTAATTTTTTGACAATCAAATAAATTCTAAAATTCACCGGCCTTGTAGTATTTACAGTAACCCACATACCTACCATAATAATACTATTGTTTCCCCAATTCATCACGATTTCACCACCACGTATACAAACAAGTAATTATACAGGCACACAATAATATCGTTACAGCCGAACCATCCCGAAAGCAGTCTAAAAACAGCCGTTCCTTACAGTCCAAACAGATCCCCGTCTCCTTCGCTGGATAAACCTGCACCGTTTTATATTTTCGTTTGTGCCGCGGCTCGCACGGGCGGGCGTATTATTACGTCTACCTTCAGCGCTATCTCGCAGAACAGTATAGAACAAGTTTTCAGAAGAGCTAACTGGAAACGCTCGAAACGTTTCACGGGGGGTAGGGCGCGAGGCACCCTCGACGGACTAACCCGCATAACCGAATTAACACCGGGGAAACCTTGGTGCAGGTTTACCTCGGTACGATTAAATCCCGCGTTCCACGTCGCGTCCACGAGGAGGCGATGGTGGTCGTCGCGGAGCTGGGCCGAGCGGTAGGTGGGAAAGGCGACGTAAAATTTAAGAACCAGCCCGCATTAAAATCACTGCCCTCGCTAGTATTTCAAGCACCTACACAACCGTTCTCCTGCACACCCTTTCATTCCCCTCCTCTCGCATCCACGTCGTCCACCCCCCGCCCTTCGAAGTGTTACGCTCTCCACGGTTCACGAAAGACAGCAGGTACAGGGGGGTATATAAAGAGTTTCGCGAAGTGATTCGAATTGCCGCACAGTCGACTTTACGAGACTAGGTATTGCTAATATCCGAGCATAAGGGCTTCTGTCCCCTTCCCTCAGCCCCTAATTGTTGCTCGCACTTTCTTCCTCCAGCGGGAGCGGAACCCTCGCCCTTCGCCGAGAACAGCCTTACACCCCGACTAGGTGGAAACCCGCTCGATCCTGACGTCCCTTGGTTCCCTTGAAACTCCTTAACCGTTCGACCCTCCGCGACATTTTTAGTGGCCATCAAAAACCAACGCCGGCTTAATTATGGGGGTAGGGCCAGAAATCCTCGTGCCCCCGCTGCTACCAACCTGGCCGCACATGAAGACCACCTTTTGGCCATTTTAGTACACTTCCCCGCCACATTCCCCCGATCCTCGATGGGCCCTTCAGAACTCCGAGGTACAAAGGTCTCGATGAATATTTCCCTACTTCTTCTTCTCCTCGTGTTTCGGAGAGGGAAAGGGGGGTTTCGAAATAGTACGATACTCGGGAAATGAAAATGTCCCGTGCGACAGGGTAGCGTGTCGTGATTTTAGGCTTTTGTAAGAAGAATTTAGGCTTTGGTAAAAATAATAACGCGGTGAAGAACGTTTAATTGGATTAACTAATTAATTAGATAATAAACACTGTGAAGATAATGCAATCATTGGTCTGAGGAAGTGATTGTTGAGTAAATCGAGGACGTAACATACAGGGTGTATCAGAAATCGTGGTACAAAGAAAAAGGGACCATTTCTCATGCAAAAATAAATTGAAAATGTATAATAACCTTTTTTTATATAAGCCTTTGTTTCCGAGAATATCGATTAGAAAATGGAACCGATTGTCAGCCCACGACAAAAATCGATTTTTTTAAATCAAAGGTACGTATGAAAAAATTGCACCCTATATTTTTAACTTAAATATTGCATGAGAATTCTCTTCCTTCTCGATTGTACCACGATTTTAGATACACCCTGTATATGGTTTAGTTTAATAGCGAAACAAAGTGGGCATTTTATTCAATACTTTGTTATTACTTTACAGTTCGAGATTAAATTCATATTTACATTGTAAGGGAAGAATTGTATGTAAAAAAATATAAGCGTTCAATACTTGTTTCAAAAAAGATATCATAAATTTCCAAGGCAGTAAATGCAAATATTTTATCAATGTCAGAATGTCCCATTTACTGGTGGCAACTGGTATTTGTAACCCAATTTGAAATGTAACGTTAGACACGTCCGCAACGCTAACTACTGATGTATGTCTGACCGCGTACGAAACGCTTCTACTTGCCCATTCCATCTGTTAATAGGTACGTTCCACACCACAGTGGAATTTCAGGTCCCCGGTAAGCCCTTAAAAAGTGATAAAAAAGTGAGACTGTAATAGTGAATTGTAGAGAAGTAGCGAATTGTTTTAAATTTTTCAGAACCTCAATTCTATCTCTTGTTCGATTTCGATATCTGATAGAAAAATACATTTTCCTGTTCGATGAAAGTTTCAGTTCCGATAAATATCACGAGTAAGCCAAACACAATTTCTCCATTTTATTTGACTTCGACGAATTAACAAAGAATATATCTTTTTTATCAAGCGGAAAAATGTCAAAGTTTATTACTACCTAATTCTTTTTTTATTTCACATTAATCAGCATTGATTAGCAAAAGATAAATATTTACATGGAAAAACACTAATTCTGTCACCAAAGTGGTCCTTTAAAATACCATTTTCCCTTGAAGCCGTTTGCATTTTTTTGAAGATTATGAAGACCGCTCGTGCTTTTGTCTTGAAAGCACGAGTCGCGGGAGATGTATTTTTTGAGATCTTATATAGCTTCAGCTTCTGCCAAAAGGTCGCAAGAAACTTATAGTGACTGAAGATCTTTGAAAGTTACAAATGTTCTCAAATGAAAGAAAGTAGTTCACGTTAAGATTCTTGCATGCGTCATCAATTTTTTTACACGATGTACATCGTTCTCGGGAGAAACTCTCTCGAGCTTAAACTTTCTTTGCAGACCTTAAGTTGCAACGGCGCTTAAACTGACAGTTTCTATGCAAAACCATATTGACGCCCGTAGAGCAAGAAAGTGCTTCAATTGATGCGCCAAAAAGTACGTGAATGCGTAATGCGATTGCAAAAACTTGGAACATTTAAAATCATTTGGTTCTTCCTTATAATATTTCTTTGAAAAAATACCGACACGCTAAAACTTTACAATAGCAATTAAAAATCTTTGCAAAAAGTAACATGTTTGAGAATTTCATACACAGTGTTCTCAAATCTGAATAAATGTGAATAAATTGCGTCAACTAGATACTACATAATTAAATACGATGATAGTATCGTACAATTCTATATTTCAGATTAATATTTTCCATATTATCAAATGAAAGGTTATTAGAAACAAAGGAGAAATTCGCACAAAATCATTCCTCCTAATTGGACGTTGAAAGATCATCCATTAGCGCATAGCGTTTCCCAACCTTTCTCTTTCACTTCAAGCTTAGACAACGCTCTTCCGTGTCTCCTTGCCCCTGAGAACAATATTAGTGTTCCGCATCATCATTCTACCCTTAACACGAATAATGGAGGGACTAAACGACACGGAGGGCGTAGAATGTTACGGGGATGCACCTCAGGGACAGATGATTAGGAGCGGGACAGTCTACAAGGTGTCAGGGCAATGTTGTCTGGGCTAACAGAAAAAACTTAAATTGTGATTCGTAAAAATTCTAATAATATGAGACACTCAAAGTTAACTCGATAACTCACGATATTTATATTTGTATAAGAAATACACTTTTTCTAATCAATTATCCACCAACATAGAATGCTTTAAATACAAATAGGAATTCTTTGCCTCAAATATTTGAAACAAATCCCCCGCCCCCAAATTAAAGCAGTTCAGGAAATATTAGGTTCACTAATAAAATTATAATTTTTAACACGCTTCTGCGTGTATTACTTTTAAACGGTAGATGAAAGAATCTATTTGTATTCAGAGGTCAAGTTCGACAGGTGTGTGGAATATCTTAGGCACTATTAGACTTTTGATTTTTCATTAAAAGAGGACAAAAGCTATGTTTTTATAAAGGAAAAGAAAATTAGAAGTAAGCTACCTACAGAAATGAAAGAAAATTGCGTTTCTTTATGTCAGAAAATAAGAAGTAAATTACCTCTGAGGATGAAAGAAATTTGCGCTTCTTTATGTCAGAAAGTAAGTTACTTATGATGATGAAAGAAAATTGTGCTTCTTTATGTCAATACCAAGTCTAACACTGATGATTCAGAACACTTGCTTCAAGCGTATGCAGAGCCGAGATTCGTGGTGGTGTAAATCACTCGCATGGTGTTTCTCGTAAAATAATGTTTTGCATTTACTATTATAAAAGAAATCTACATATATATCGCAGTTGTGGGAACACATCTAAAGGCTCAAAATACTACCATAATAAATATGTACCTACCTACTTAACAATTTGAAATTTTTTTATTCTTTTTTAATTTTTTTTACATTTTCACCTGTCAGCATAACGTACAAAATGCACTCCATATATCCACCTTAAATTAAGCATATAATCAAGAACAGTTCTCTAAAAAACCTTTGCAGCACAACTCAACAAACAAAATTTGCATAACACAATAGGTACTTTCACCCAAACTATTTCATACAAAGGGATTATCAGTAATGAAAACCCAATCATTATGAATTCAAAATTAGAGGATCGACGTTTACCTTCCCCTTCAACAGAGTTTCGCAACGTTACCACCTCCTCGAACACTTCAAAGATAACTATTCATCGAACAGTAGTTTACGAGAATCGAAACTTCCTCGACTGCTTCGCACGCGTGCCGTGTGGAACGCGCGAAAATTCGTAATTTCGACGTGCCCAATGATAAGGAGGTCACGAGTACAGTGTGAGAGGGAGGAGGAGGAGGAGGAGGGTGAGATGGCGTGGGTGGCGAAAAACGCCGATGTAACACTAGGGCGTGCATATGGCGGAGAAAATAGCTTAGTTTCGTCGTAGGACCGAAATTAGATTTCGTTCAAGAAGACGTTCCAAATGTTCGCTCTCCGACCTTCTTTTCCTTTATCTGTTGTACGCCCCCTCCCCACCGAACCTCCACCCCCCTTCAGCCACGTTCCAGTCGCTCATACCGCGTCTCCTTCCTTCACTGTTACTGGCACCCTTCCTCTACCCCTATCCTCCTCCCACCGATTCCCTTCTCTTCCCACTCGCAATTCGTTCTCTTCTTCGTGCTGGGATTCCCGTCTCCCCGGGGACACTCGACGACGTCGCGACGTTCCTCCACGTTCCGCGGCACTATGCATATTTCACCGATTTTTATGGAATTCCTTCTAGCCTCGTCCCTGCCCCCCGGCCCTGCCCCCTTCGCCCCAGGGGGTCCTTCTCTGTTTCGGCTCGAAATGTCGCCTCTCTCTGCATCTATCTCCTTGTCTCCCGTTCTTCGCCACCCCTGCGCCTATTCCGCCCTTCGCTTCGCGTTCCCTCGCCCCTCTTCCGTCGTCGTCTGTCATTTTTCCCCGGCGTTGTTACGCGGCTTGTACTCCAGCCGTCCCGTAGCCGTCCGCCACCCCACGCCCCTCTGGGGGACCAGGATTTTGCACGGAGATTTTCCGATTAACCCCGTTGAACTGTCGATCGATCAAGCGGAACAATATCCCGCCTGACGTCTATGAATTCCCGCGCTCCTCCGAGCATCGCTTGTGTCTTCTCGCTTCGGAGAACGGCGACGCGGCTAAACGCCTGTAAACGGAACAGCTCGCTTTTCGGGAGTTGTCGAAAGGGGCGCGGAATGCGTGTGGGGGAGGCTGTTTGGCGGGGTCGAAAGTTGTCGCTGTACAGGGTCTACGAAAATTATATGTCACGACCACTGTAGCGGGATTCTACGCCTATGGATCGATGGAGAGTAAGTTCAATTTTTACGATTGGTTGAATAATAACAAAATAGATACACCCATAGGCCGTAACTCAACCGTTCTCTTAAAAAGAGATGTTAAAAGTTTTTCAATTACTCCTCACTGAATAATAATATATTTCTCTAGGTAAATTTTAATTTTCCGCTGCTTCGTCAATAGTACGTCACTTATTCTACACTCGATTGTAAAATATAAGAAAGTTATAAATAAAATAAGTGCAAAAATTATCGATACTATATGTGAAACTTATTATGAAACTTATGGAAACTATTTTTCAGTTTCATTATATGTCCGATTTCTCTATATTCTTCCACTCAATTACGTAATTGTAGCTTCGGACTGTCCGAAGAAGAGTGCACTCGTCAGGAAACACAAAGTCTATACGTTAGCGTGACCTAGTAATTTACTTAATTATTAAAGTGGACTTTGGATATTTCGTTACCGTTAACTGTTATTTAATGTAACTATGCATCCCATTTACTTGGTTCCATACATACGAATATCATTTTGAATTTGAAACCCGTCGCGCATAAATGGACGATGCTTCGTTTTCGCGATCGGAGCATCGTGCATTATTTGTCTCAACTGTCGTATGTGATGTCTCATTCGCCGATAAATTAATTAAGCAAGTGAAATATTACGTCGTTCATCTCGCGGACCTAATCAGGAACTATGTGCATATCCATTTAAAGTTGTCACATCCTTAAGTTCCCAATATTTCTCAGTTAACCAGTTAATTACGACGCCATGTCGCAACTGTCGTTTACTGCATCTGCAAGCGCGTAACTCCCACAGATGTGCAATGGAATGGGTCAATAATGTCAATACACATCTGAATGATGCGATTCATTAAAATAAATTCATACATTTTTACATATAACACTTGTACATAAATAAGCAACATTTATTTAGAGCGTTCATAGAGTGAGTGAGGATAAGAACAACGGTACCTATAGTTCATTCGAGGCGAATCGCCCTTTAAGGGTGTGAAAACTATCCTCAAAGTCAAATAGGCACTCCCACTTTTTCGCGTACAGTTCCCAAAGTACAAGCGACATGCAAAAATTTTTCAAACAGAAGTTTAATGGTACAATGAGCCCTACACACTTGCGTTAGCAAAATTCAGAAAAAAAAATTTTGCATCAGATATTTCTTTTTTTTTTAAATTACTATAGTATTACTATATTATAGTATGGTATTACTATAGTAAAAGTTTAAAAAAAAGAAATACCTGTCGCAAATTTATTTTTTAATATTGTATTAATATAGATATTATTACTATAGTATTTATTAATTTATTAAAAAAAAGAATATATTATATATTAAATTTATATTTTTGATTTTTAATATTTGGTATTTTAATTTATACAATTTATATATTCAATATTGGCATAGATTATTAGAATTTTAATTAATTTATTGAAGATATTTTGATTAATTTAATTGTTGGAGAATAACTGAATTTATGAGATGTATTTAATATGAATTGAATATTAGAGTAGTATTACTTTAGTATTATCATTGGCACGTAGAACATTTTCCGACAAAAAACAAAATATTTAATTTTGGCAATTATAGTGTTGTCTACAAGGACTCTTCAGTTAAGAAATTCACAATCAAAACTATCTTTTACTAAAACAAATCCAAAATAGGATATATTACGTCAGGTTGTTGCGTGTTAAAAGTCACTTTTATTAACGATTGCAATAACGGTAGCATTACATATTCATCAATTCTTTTATTGCTGTGCCTAATTGGGTTTCGAGGACGCAGCTTATAGCATACCACATAACCTATCGTATGTAATTATTTACCATTTGTGTGCGTTTTATATCGCGTTTAGAAAGTCGAAACGTTCGTTTAATTCGAAAGCTGCAGTACAACACACAGGACGTCCAATGCTCATTTGATACATTCTGTAAAGTTGTTTTCACGATGCATAAAACGGTTTGCTTTTTTGATAAGAATAATGAGTGCTCTCCGTTGTAAATCGAGTGCATCCTCTCGTGCATACTATACTCTATGTCCTGTTATTACGATGGCGAGCAGAGTATCACTTTTCCTCGTTAAGACGACCAGAAATTAGAAAATTGTGAACGCCATTCTCCTTCTGTTTGAAAAATACTGTTGGAAAGGTCAGGCATTCCGCACGAGGTCTTTGAAATCCTCTCGGCAAACATCTTGCATTACCTTTCTCCGTGCACAGTGGAACAAGGCACAGTCTCTTGCAACGATTCAATAATGCATTCAGTTTTCACCTAAATTCAACAGTCACGATGAGAATCCAGAATTTCACTCGAAAAAGGAAGGAAACGCACGTCCTCCGGCGTTTAATATTCATATCTCGTTGTTTACAACCTCGTTTGATAGAAGCTACGGCTGTAAAACGTTTCATTCGCTTCGGGCGAGTTACATTACGCTAAGGAAGATTTTCAGTCATTTTTCCGTAATTTTTATGAATTGCGATTGTCACGCAATGTACACAACGAAAATACATATTCCAACATTCGGGTATGAGAAGGTATTAATGAAACAACAAAAGTCGCTTTTATTTCACAAGAAATGATTTTGCATTATTCATCGGTCGTTTAAGCGTTTCGCTTGTTTAATTGAGAAACAGGATTCGATTACCCGTGTAACATATTACGCACAATGTCATTTTTAAAGTACCCAGATCTGCCACTTGTAATAATTTTAACCAGTATACTGTAAAAATGTAGGCCAAAAAGACTGCAAGCAGTCATCGATTCGAAAGGATATGCTGCAAAATATATTTCAATTTTTATTTATTTATTTATTTATTTTATTTAAACGGGACAAAGCCTAATATATAGACAAAGAAGTATCACAATAGGACATAGATCGAGAGAAATAAAAACACAAACGCCTGTAAGCAATAACCCCCAGAACTTTTATACCTAACAAAGAATTCCGGAAAACGGAGATTACTGACCGCTTAAAAGAATTAATAGTGGAGCCAAATAAATTAAATCGGGTGGCTACGTCATTCCCGCGCAAACGTAAGCTAGAGATAGGGTTGCTCAGATGCAGATTCATTCTATTTTTAATTTTTATTTTTAATTTTACTCTGACGTCGTTTTAAAATTATGCTAACAGTTATTTATCGTCTAATTTCTTTGAAGATAAATATTGTCTGAATACATAATTTAAAAAATATATTTACTGTTCAAATTCATTAATTCTACTAAAATGACTCATGTAGTGTACCCTCCTTTACACACTGTTGACTTAATTTAACATTAATTGTATTCCTATTTCAAATACTACAGCAAAAGGAGTTTCTTAAACATATAACGTATTCTTTCAAACGGACAATATGTATTCAATCTACAAAAAGTATATAAAAAAAATTATGTTAAACGATTTTACTAAACGCGCACTAAAAACTAAAAAATAATTATTTTCTTGTACTACCATTCGATGGAGATATGTGACTTTAAATAAAATCATACAAACTCTGTGATTATCCTTTTTCTTTAGAATTGATTTGAACAATTCTACTGGATAATCTATTGGATATTTTTTTATTTTTGACTATCTTCTTGAAAAAAATTGTATTATCATCCAATCTACGCACGCATGCACAGTTTCCATACACCAAACAAACATACCTACACCAAACATACAGAAGATCGAAGCTGAGTAAAGTCATTTAAAAATAATGTCAAGGCAAATGAGACGTGCACAGACGAGAATTCTCGAGAAAATAAAGAAATTCCACTAAACGTTCGAGGAGCTTTAAGGAGTACACGTCCTCCAATGATCCCGAGAGGAAATTATCTCCCCCAGAATTGAAATATTCAAAGCATCGGCGTTCCCTGTGACCGAGGAATACCCTCTCTCAAAGGGAGGGAAATGATACCTGGAATGAATCGTTAACGACACATGCTGAATTTCACGGCCGAAATTATTCCTCTTTAGCGTAACACGCGTTGCCCTGGAGGGCGTCCCCGAGCGCATGCTAAGCTGTTTTAAAGAGGCGCGGATCGCTGTCGACGCGGTTTAAGACCAGCAGCCCTCCCCCCCCCCCCCCACGGGGGTATTTTATTTTCTTAGATTTTACTTTTAGCGACTATTCGCCTTTTCGAAAGAAATACAACTTTGCCTACGGCGAACGAGCTGCGTCAAGCATACCAGCCAACGATACGCTCGAGACTATCCCTCTCTCTCTCTTCCTCTCCCTCTCTCTCTTGTCAAGCCGCCTTATACTCTGTGTATACCACCCAGGAGGCAACAACGTGCCTCCAGAGATCAGTATGACTGTCGGTGTGTACGGATACCCGCGCACTATGGAAATAAAGCACTTCCGAGCTCCGCGAGAAATGCATACGTTCCCCCTGGCTACCCCTGGCAAAACCCTCCTTCGAGATCTCTGGCAATCCCTCCTCGTCACCAGACCCTCCTCGAAGAACCGAGAACCCGGTGATACGGCTCTCGATTAAAGCTACACGAGAAGGAAGTCGTTACGTTCCTTCGAGGTTCCTCCGAGCACCAACGAAATTCATTTACACGCCGCCGTTGTTGTCGTTGTTGTCGACGCGCCGGTCGTTACCGCGTTTTGTCTTCGACCCTGTTAACTCGGCTCGCGAAGCAGCTTGGCGGCGGCGGCGGCGGCTCGAGGAGGAAGCCCGTGGCCGGGTAACGACAGCTCCGACGGGCACCTCCTACTCGCGTGCTGTTCGCACGCGATCGTCACATCTTCAACACGAATTTCTGGTCGAATGCATTTTCTTGGGTAATGAGGCTACAGGAAACAGAATCAAGGAGCGTTTGGGAAAGAACGGAGGGGAGCTGGGTTGGATTATAGGAGGGGGTTGGTTTAGCCGTGAAATCATAATTTGGGGATGGAATTACTAGGTGTGAAGTTGGCTTGAGAAGGACAGGGAACGACGTGTGATTTTCTCGCTTTCTTGAACGAGGGTCGTGGATTTAGGAGTCTGGAAAAACATTGTTGTGACCCAAGGTGAGAAACGCAGGCGTCGATTGTAGGTACTTGATGAAGGAACCTCGTGTGATCGGCAGAAATGAACGTTCTCTTTGTGAATTTTATTTAATGTATTTCAAGAAGTGAACAAATATTTTTTTATTTAAAAATAACGCAAGTGATTCTTGATTGAATTTAAAACATGTTGTTATTATTTCGTAACAGTCTAATATAATTTTTTGTAGTAGGTGTACTGGTACATAATGTATTAATTAATTAAATGTTTCAGATGGGATACTTTAACCATCTAATAAACCAATAAAAAAGTTTTAAAAACAAGCTTTACGTGAAAGAGACATGAAAATAGTGTATTATCATCGAAACTACGTATGTGTGCAAAATTTCAAGTCGATCGGAAATGTGGAAGTGGGTCAAATCTAGTCTTCTAATATCACGAATACTAATCTCCATTGCTTCCAACACGTTCCTACGTTAAATTTCTTTTTCAGTAGATCTGTGGCTTGACAATATAAAACGTGTTATTCCCATAACTTATCATAACCATCTCGTACACCAAAAAGAGAAGCTGCCCACAAATAAAAACGCCCCTTAAGTGTGCCAAACCGTAAGCAGATACAGAGCGCGACATTGTTTCCTATCGTGTTTATTAGCGCTTCATTTTAAGAGGCCACATCAAATGCCGTTGGAGATCAGGCGGGCGAACAATTAACACGCCCCGGGGCCAAATTAACCGAGCGGAAATCTTGCGCGTTACCGTCCACGCCCGGGTTTATAACCGAAAACGTGCGAACATTCCCATACTTCAGTCGAGTTTCAGTTTGCAAAGGAAGCCTTATGATCGCATTGTCTGGCCGCGCGAAGAACGGAATAATGGAGGAAACGTGGAGAACCGTGCGCGGTTTTAGGGAGGCCGAAGAGGGAAGGGAAAGAAGCGAACGAAAAGTGTGAAGGGAACCAAGGATGGGGGGAGCAGAAGGGGGCCATTCGATGGAAAGTGGTCGAGAAGCGATTTTAACGAGCAGAGAAGCCCCAGCCACGCTAACTGTCCACACTAACCTAAGCGGCACGATAACGTTTCATTTACATAACTGTAATCCTACTTAGCGGAGGATGCCTAATTCCCCTCATACGTTTCCGTTTCTCCCGCCGTGCCAGGAGCCCCTGCCACGCGGCCAACTTCCGGCGTACCTGTTTGTTTCCTCGTAACAAACACTTTCGCCGACATTTTCGGAAGCTGTTACTGAGGAACGCTGGCCAACGAATGCGGCCGCGAATCTTGGCTACTGAAAACCCAGATTACGGGTTGCTAAATGAATTTCGGGGATAAACTGCGTTCAGTATAAAGTTTTGAAATGTTTACACGAATGTTTTTCTTTAAACCTTAATCGTGAGTTGGTTTTTGTAGACAAGATGCAATTTTGGATAGTAGGTATTCGATTCTGAAAATTTTTGTTACGGCGGGATAAAGGTGACATTTTATCAAAGTGATCAGTAATGGAATATATCAAGTGAGGTATAAAAAAGATGGCAAAAAGAAATGATAGCTACTTTTTATAGTGAATTGTCATTGCGTAATTATACAACTCGTAGAGAAGACTGTGGCTTGATATTAGATCATTTGAATGTGACAATACCTAAGATAAATCCTATCCTCACTGACGAGGGCGACATGAGTTGCCCTTCTCTGTGATACCTCCACACCTGATACAGTTATATTATATAGTGATTAATCTTAGACCCATTCAAGTGATGTGTAAAGCGATATCCCTGGTGCAAGCTACCAAATATGTTCTTCATCACAAAGCTACAGTTATTTGGCATAGGCTTCTGCTTTACAGAGATACGGAGACTAATCTTAGACTAAAACGCTGTGTAAAAGGTTATCCCTGAGGATGCAACCGGGAAATATATTATTCATCATCTGTTATAGGGCTGCACTTATTTGGTCACATTCCTGCACATCGCAGGACCTTAAAATACTAATGTCCAGAAAGTGTACTAAAAACATCCCTGAGGTGTTGGATCGAGGAAACACAGTCAACAGCCCAGCTGACTTTACCCTCCGTTGCTTTTACGACATCACTATATCCATGCAAGGCACTGTACCTCTTTGCTTCCTCGTAACAAACACTTTTGCCAGTATTTCGGGTAGCTGTTGCCGAAAAACGTTGGCCCAGGGAATGGATCCGCGAATCTCTACTGCTGAAAGCCGAGATTACGGCTGGCTGAATGAACAGCGCGAAGGGTAAACGACGCGATCTAGATAAACAGACCGCCAGATGCTTGGGAACTCTATCGGATGTCCATGCGTACGCGGCTTTTGCGGTGAAACGCTGTTTAACGATCTACTGGCTTCCTGGCTTTTGAACATTTCCATTCCAGCTCCTGGAGATCCTGGGTGTTGATAGACTTTGAATGCATTTGACGTTACGTTAGGGCGAGGAAAGGGGCAACGATAAGTGAAGGTAGGATTGTTTTAATGTTCCCTCACTGTTTATTAAAGTTTTCGACCATCCAAGTTATTGCAAGAATGTGTTCGTTAATTATACAGTAACGGTGATAAAGTTACCACTTTCTCGATTTGTTTAATTTTTGTTACTTTTTAGAATCAACTTGGAACTGTGGTATGTGTTTAATATATGGATAATTGAAAGCTGTATAAAACCTAGTTAAAATATATATATAAATATATATATATATATAAAAAAATTCTATTAATTTGTTTATCAAAATTTTGTTTCCGACACAAGATGGAGACTGTCTTACAGATTACAAAAATGCCTTTACTTTGTATTTTAGGTAATTCACCTATCCGTAATCGTGTTCACCATCAAACGGTGCATCGCGTACACGCATTTATATTTACGGCTTTTTTCCCTGTAAGTACAACGTAAAATTAAAACAAAAATTATCTCTATATTTATTTATTACTTCAGAATAGGCGTTTGAAGAAGTGCCTGATTTTGGACGGTTGAAGATAACCTAACCCCTTAAACGTTCTAAATGAAGGAGTTCCGACATTCCCAAAGGGGATGGCAATAATCGGAGGGGAGCTGTGAATAAAATTAGCCGTGTACTTACAAATAGATCATATATTTACATGCTTAACACACCTTCACACGTACATAAAAAAATACAGAGTCACACGCACGCTGCGTTCAACGAGTTCCACGACTTAGCGTACAAAATAATAAATAAATCTATATAAAAAAAAGAAGAAGAGATGAAAGTGTCTACGAGTTAGGAGAGCGAGTCGACGTGTTTTATGGCTTGGCAGCGTCGTCACTGCGTATTCCTTAACAATAAGCGCCCCCTGCGCTTGTACGCTTTACTTAGCTTTACGTATCCGCGATACACCGAGTTATGCATAACCATTTGCCAGGCAGCGCCATAAAAGTACAAGAAGTTTAAGATTACTTGGAATGCGGAATGCGCGCACGGCGATACGCAACGACGGCTCTAACGTCGTCGATGAGCGCGCCAGCGTGCACAGGAACGCGTTAACGTTTTATTACCTATATTTCTGGCCAGTTATATTTCTGCGTGTGATCGCGGCGGTTATCAACGTGTCGGGCGACAGGGTTTACTGTCCCTTTACACGGGGTTGAATCGTGCATCTTTCGGTGCTTGCACCTTTAAATGCTTTCCCTTCTAAAGACCCTCTAGCTGTGCTATGAAACAGCTACAATGCTATTTTTAACGTTACTTTCTACGCGTACACGAGTCAGCAGAACAAGACCGCATGTTCAACGCGAACGACCTGTTGGAATTTCCTTTGTATCGATCTTTAACCCTAACGTTCATATTAAAGACTTCATATGTTTGCTAGAAATATGTGGTACACTTAATTCTGTCTCTAAGCGATTTTTATTTAACGCGGGTCGATAAGTTTGCCTTTTTAAAAATCTTGACTAAATTTCAATTCTGAGGAAACATATTCCTACTTATTTTCCTAGAAGATTTTTCTTAATTGATTTGTCGTATTATTTTTATTAGGATTTATGGTCTGTGTGCCATTTTTCGGGAACGGGTCTATCGTTTGAAGACCGACTTAAGTGTATTAATATGGTCCTGTTATTATTCATTATAGCTGCCCACAAACACCTCGCAGGGGTTCGAAAAGTCTGCCGACACGTGACTTTCGGCTGGAAACGTGTCTCCCCTTATGTGTACAACTAGAGTATCGTATACCATGGAGAGCAGCGGACTAGATGTGTGCGTATCTGCCTGTTGTCGTCGCAAACGGTACGCAGAACCGTGTGTATCGCGTGCAAACGGCCGCGGAGCACCGAGCCGGTGCATTTCACTCCGAGAACGAGATTGCCGCGAAAGGTAGGCAATCGTTAGCCGAAGCAGTTAGACGAGATTCTGAACTTTCGCCTCGATGAAGGTTAAGGATGTGGAGGCGCTGAGGGGCCGACGATCGTTTGACCGCGCCTCGGACCGCCGATGAAAGTTTCTCGACCGGCCGCCTCTAGCTGCGCAGCGCCGCGTAGAGCGAGCGATTCGTAACCCAATGACCTGGATGAGCGTTGCAAAATCCGCGGATGCTCGCCGCCTTGGGTGTCGATGCGTCAATCGAGCGCGCCAAAAGCGGCGATTCCGTGTCCCGTCGCCTCACGTGAGACGCTCGCGGGTGGCCGTGACACGGTTGCCCGGCGACCCGAAAGCGATCACTCCGATACCTTTGCTCGCTTTCGTTCACGTGGAAGCTCTCCAGACGGCGAAGAGTTCCCAAGCGAAAAGGCCGTCGAATGGCCCTGCTTGTCGACGAGCACAAGAGCACTCGAGGACTTTGGATCCTTGCTGTATTGCAATTAAGCTACTATATCCGTCTCCCAAGCCGTGTAACCTGTTCACTCGAAAGACTCCAGCGTTGCCTTGCCCGTGTGATTCGCGAATTCGCAAGGGGAAGAGGACTCCGCGAGTAAACGAGCGTCCCACTTCGTAACCGTCCATAACCGACGATAATCGATACATTGGGCAAGAAGCAATTATCACTTTCGCTGGCTGGCGGCGGGGAATGGAAGCAGTTACGCAAATGGTAACGTCCTCCCTTTAATCACGGATTTTTAGAACGATAATAATAGAAGTAGCCCAATTGTAATTGTCGCGTTGCGTGGACGTTCCCAGGTCTCTTTACAAGATGCAGCACTATAATTCGCCGTACTAAATTGAGCGTCATTACGGTCCGAAATTCTTTCGAGCAATTCGTCGGAGCGACGTTGAAAAATTCGCTCTTCTCGATTGGCAGCGGAACAGAATCCAGCAACTTGTAAATAGAACCTATGTACCATACAAGGGGATTTTCGCTGGAGAATGAAAAGGATCGCCGGGAATGGCGACGCGTTGGATTCTCGGCAAACCTCACAATGAAGAAAACACAGGAGTCTCTCGATCGATACATAAATTATCATAAATAGGCCAAGAAAAGTGGTCAGTGGCTATGAAGGATGGATGAATCACGTGGAATAATTTAAGAGGACTTCGGTTTGCTCGCGCTTTTACCATCCTCGGAGGAAGCCGCGGCCACCTTCTCGCTTTTTGCTACTGACCTCGTCTCCTTCCTCGAATCACCGTATTGATTATTGAAGAAGAGTGCAACGGCGTCCTTTTTCGCAGACTCCGCTTCGTTTAATTCGGCCTCGTTCCTCTCGCTGGCATGGCTGACCAATTCCTCCACGTCCTTGTGCGCACCGTCGTCCACTGTGATGTAATGCCCTTTAGGAACATCGATGTTCCCAGCCTGCTGCAGATCACTGTAAACGTGCTGCAGCGGTTGCGCCTCCGGAAGCCCTTGGAGCTGTATCTGCCCCCGGTCCGGCTGCTCGATGGCCGCCAAGATGTCCTGCAGAAGCCCGTTGGACAGCACCTGATCGTGCCTGATGCTGCCATCTGAATTCTCTGTTCCTAATCCTCCGTCCGCGGCTTGGATCTGCAGCGTGTACGTCCCCTTGGATCCCTGAATCTCAAATCCACCCGTTCCGTGAGCAGTCAGTCCCTTCGCCATAGACAGGGCCTCGCTGCCTTCCTGGGTGTTCAGAAACTGACTAGCATCGACCGCGCTCGAGCCGAAGTTCTTTGCCTGACCGAATCCCTGCTCGGTCAAGCTGGCAGTCAGCGCCTCAGCCCTTATCCCACTTTCATAGTGATACTGAGTATCAGGCTGCGCTATGTCTTGGGACGGACTGGCCGGAGGGGCGGAGAGTACGTTCGCGACCTCGAACGATTGGCTGTGATCGCTGGATAATACGCTGTCCGCGTGGTCAGGACCAGTGTAGGTAATTCCTACTGGCTGTCCATAGCTGTCCTTCAGATTAGTGGTCGGCTGAGTGTGCACGGTCAGTTGACCAAGGGACGGTGTGACGCCCAGGGTGCTCTGCAGTGGCTCCACTCTGAGAAGCGAGTTCTGATTCAGATCGCTGGAGAAAGAGTGGCTGCCAGACACCGAGGAGGCGAAACTTTGAGCATGAGATCCCAGGCCCGCGTTGCGAGTACCAAGGTCTTCGAAACTGTACTGCCCACCGTTGCTTGTCTGTTGGAAGCCACAGTCGTGACCGCCGCCTGCTGAGAGCGGGCTGTTTACAATCGGGGTGCCATAAGTGGTGGTCAGGGTGTTGCTGATGCCGTTATACAGGTTGTTTCCAAAGCCGGCGGAGGTTGAGACGAAAGAAGAGGCGGGCCCGAAGTTCGGCGCCCCGTATGTTAAGACGGGTGCTGGGGTGTTGAAGTCGCTGAAGGACAGTGGCGTGCCGTAGTGCGCGTTGGGCGCTGCTATTGGTGAATTGGAACCGATGTCGGGTAGCTTGTTAAAGGCGATTGGGGAACTAAGACTGGGCAATTGCTGCGCGAACGACAGGGGAGGGAGATAAGTTTTCGGCGACTTGATTAATTCGTGGTGCCTTGGAGGTGGCACGTAACGGTTCAAGTTACTTAGAAGTCCACTGGGGATGAGTTCTTTAAATTTAATTGGCTCGCGATTTCTGGGTGGTATCAAAGTCCCAGGAGGGGATAAGGGGGGCCTGTAAGCCCCATGGAAACGATGATGATGTAAGTTCTGCTTATAAAGAGAGCCACCGTGTAATCCAAAGGATGAGAATGCTGTCGCTCGACCTGCCTCGGCAGCTGGATAGGGGCCATTCGCCGAGTATGAAGAAAGAGGAGGCAAGCTGTAGGAGTCAAGTAGTGGAGGTGGTGGCAGAGGTATCCCAGATTCAATGGAGTTCAGTTTTCCAAAGGCAACACTCGGCAGTGGGGGGCCGTAATTACCAGACAGCGCGTTCACCGATATTTGTGACAGCGATAAGTCGTTCCCGAAGTTCTGAAGCGCGTGACCGTCCCCGTTCCCAAGAGAAAGCTGAGACTCGCTATCGAGCACTGGTAATTTCAGGGTTGATAGCGATCCTGCGTTGAAGTCTGGCGTTAACGATGCAGAGGTGGGCAGCAGCTCGAATCCTACCGTTTTTACGATAGAAAGTGGCTCGACCTTCGGCACTTCGTACTGCAGGTTCAAGTTACCCGACAGGATCTTCTCAGGTTTGTTCTTCGGGACGTTTTGATTTTCGTTGTGGAAGGGCTCGTACTGAGGAAGCGGCGGCGGCGGTAACCCGTTGTTATCATTCGCAGCGGAATGCACGGAGCTCTTTAGGTTCTGGGCATCGGGGTTGTGTATCGGGACACCGTAGGAATCGTTCGGCACGTTCGGATCATCAACGACGGCATTCGAGGTGGCTTGCGCTACGTGCAAGCCAACAGAGCCTCCCAGATTTTTCTGTTCGTTGTGCGGCGGTCCATAATTCTCAACAGGCTGCCCGTGGTTCCCAGGTACACCAGCGATAGGCTGCCAGCCGTCGTACTTTATATCAGGCGGGGTAGGTGGTGCTGGCACGCCCGGTGGGGGACCCGGCGGAGGAGGTCCATAGAGATCAGCAGCAGGTGGACCGTACTGAACGTTCGGTGCAGACGAAAGTGCTGGCGGCAGTGGCGGCGGTCCATAATTGTCGATCGGCTGGGAGACGAACTGAACGGCGAGTTTCTGAGGTGGCGGACCGTATGTGTCCAAAGATAGGGGGATAGAAAGTCCGTGTCCCGGTTTCGTTGGCCCGTGGCTCGAAGATGCTGTAGCTGCGTATTGATTGGACAGGACGGAAGTGAATTTCAGTGGTGGACCGTACTGAGATTTCGGCGGTTTGAATGAAGCCAATGAAAGGGGTGGCCCGTAGTGTTGCTTCGGCGGCCCGTAGTGAAGTTTCAGCGAGCCGAAGCTCAGCTTCGGTGGCAGGGGGGACAAGGGAGGGCCGAAAGTTAGTTTCGGTGGGCCGTGGTGCGGTTTGATATTTCGTGGCGGGCCGTACGAAGACAGTGGTGGCCCATAGATGGGTGGTGGTGGTACGTCCGGGGGTGGCGGCGGGTATATAGGCGTTGGTCCTTGATCACCCACTAGTTCTGGCGGCCCGTAGACTGGTACTGGCCCATTAAAGTCTGACCCAAGGGGAGGCCCGTAATCGTTGGATGGTGGGCCGTACAAGTTGCTTATCCTTTCATCAGCTTTAACCTCGTTCTGCTTCTCTTCCTCGCTGTTAACTGGTCCCTGCGACTGCGCCTTGTTAACCACTGCCTGTGCATGGTGTCCGATCAGCAGGATGCACAGCAACGTAATTGCCATCTAAAATCAGAACCAGACTTCCCTTCAACATCCCTGCATCCGTGCATTAACAATGTCAGTGATACGTATCGCTTAACTGTGCGTTCTCTTTGTGTTCTATGTGGGGGACTTACATAAAATTCTCTATAAAATAACTAAGAAATTGCCAACTCGTAACTCTAAGGAGAACATTACGTGTGCCCAGAATGTGGTAAAAATCTCACTAGGTACTGATATAATGCTTTACAAAAAAACACATCGATGTTCCTAAACAGTATTTATCGATCCATTTTATAATTCCTTGACCTTACAGACTCCAGGATTCGTTCGTGAATTGTTCTTCAAACTTAAGGGTTTTTTTTAACCAGAGTAAAGTATCATTGCTCTAAACTCTAAACAATATGGCCCTTCTGTACTTTCTCCGAAATCTTTTTCTCCGCTATGTGCAGAGGCAAATGCAAAATTACAATTTCCTGGTGTGGGAGTTAGCTAACTGGTCTAGCACCATCCCTTGCTCTAATTAGTTCGCCGGGAGCATAAGTGTAGCTCAGTATCGCGTACACGTTTCGCTCGCGTCGCACACATTATCTACGGGCGCCTATTGAAGGCCGTGAGAGACTTTAAGCTAGTTTACAAGCGAGGCTGGCGCAAGATGAGGCAGTCGTCCCGTGGTATGTGAAAATTATGTGAACCTGCATGCACTCTCTTGCGCGTATTAAACGCATGCGCCCGTGAATAATTGCGTTAATTGCAAAAGTGGCGCGCGACGCGGCAACAAAAGAAATTCACGTTTTCTCTTGAACCTGTCATTGTTACTGCCACGTCTGGCTGTAATGTTAAACAATCACCCACTGAAAGATAAATATGAACGCAACGAAAGCTGAAGCCTCATTATCGAGGGAATGTATGAAAATCAACTACACCAACGTATTACACTATTTGCTCAAATTAATGTCAGATAATTCTGGGCAAGAAACACTTTATTGCTTATTTAAGACACTGTGTAAAACATCCGAGTTTATGATACTACTTTTGCTAATGCTTACGAAATTTTTTAGTAAAGTATTAAGGAACTAAAGCTTTAGAGAAGGCAATTTTTAAGGACATTAGACACACTAATTAATCTCAATGATATGGTCGATGTAATTAGAGAAGGAAAGGTGTGTACTTTAGCGAATCTTTCGTATCAATAGTGTAGTAGGGAGAGTTCAAACTCGAATTTGAGTTTGGGGGATTTAAACTAAAATTTGGATTTCCCCCTCCTCAAAACTCAAATTTGGATTTTCAATTTCAAATTTCGATTTCCCCTCCTCAAAACTAAAATTTGGATTCCCAAAATATCCTTACTATACTACTCGAGTTAAAATGGAAATTCCTGATTTGTTCTTGAGAGGTCCGTAAGAAGCTTTTTCGCGGATATTACCTAACCTTACGACAGAAATAAAAGATAAAAGTTTACGCTCTTTTTACGGTGACGATTATTCACTATGCCCTATTCCACTGTAACAGCTAGTTGTTCTACCATAAATGATATCAAATAGGGAGCCATGAAACCGCGTAAAAGTTTGAAGTTGTAAATGCCATCATGGAGCCGTGCTTGGAAATCTTAAGTGGCACAATGACCGAGATGCAAGGCTAACATAATATGCTGCACTTTCTCCCAAGTGAATCCGCGAGAAGTGCTGTGGAAGAGTACACAGTAATAAATGAGCAGTCACAAGGCACCGATTTCGTTATAAATTTCTACATTCTACGATCCTATCATTTTATTCATTCGTTTGTACACATTGGGCATTATAATTTCATACGGGGTATTGTTAACATGTTTTCTCAGTATTTTTTATTAAGACAATTATGTCACCAATTTTGTCAATATCGATAAGCTATCAAAATCGCAGCCACTTATGTATATCTTAGCTGGCATTCATGATATAGTATTTATCGTTAAATCTTTGATCATGGCACATATGATGTCCTTGAAAACTCGATATTATTTTTTTAAGAAGGTAGAAGTACGTTTAAAAGGCTGGAAGCCGCTGTGACAATTTTTTTCTCCGATTTTTCTTTTTGTGCATTTTCATAACATTTGGGGTTCCAAAAATATAGCTGCAGGTATATTTGGCAAAGGCAGGCAAAGTGAATCTCGAAAATTTCTGGGAGCTACGGTAAGTTTGTATAGGTTTTTACTTTAAGAAAACCTTCGAATTTTTCAATTCAGAGCAAGTGTTGGAAAGTTACACGACCGCCCGTTTTGTAATTTTTTTGCAGAGCCTAACGTTATCGTATGTTGTGGCCATACTGTTCAATCATTTTTCAATGTAGGAACATAAAATATTAATTTAATATATGTATTTTCAGTTGGTAATAAAGATTTTTCGCAGAAAGTTACATTTCATTATAAAAAATATGCCTTGAATATAGCCCTAATTTTCGACCGCCTCAGTGGCTTCCTATTTAATACTTGTTCACTGACAGTATAGCAGATTTTAATCACTTTCAATTGAAGAAAGTTGAAAGTGAATTTAATGTACGATTTGGTAAAGAATATGATTTTATAAATCCATATTTTGGTTAAAGGAAGATAATATTGGTTACTTCCGCGGAAATGAAAAAGATAAATGTTAAAAAGTTGAAAAATTAGGAAGAGGTGATAATAATCGACAGAAATTTGATCCATGTAATTCAAAGGAATTTGAAATCAATTATAATTATCAATATAAGACGAAAAAATGAAAATCTGAAGAATCAATCTCAATTAAATTGTATGTGAGATTAAAAAATACTGTGACAATTGTAGAAATTATTCTGTCACCAAATTTACCGCACAAATACAATTATCTGCTTAAAAAACTACTACAACAGTGACTTAAGATGATTATACAACATTAAGTATCATCTCAATCATATTTTCACAAAAATTTAAAATGGAAGATACGAAAGGATTTCACTATTAGAAATTTCACTTACATAAAATAATTGAATATTTTCTTCATTTCCAACTCACATTCTCAATAATAAAAACCTGAAGCGTTGCTTCAAATCGTTATTTCTTATCTTGATCGTACACAAAATGTTACGAGTTCTGATTAAAGCTATCACTTCTCTTCCTCTTATCACTCCAGCGTAACTTTATCCAAAATTCCTTAACGCGGTTGGCTCAAAATAAATATTCACTCTTTCGTACGTAGTACCTATAACTTTGTTAGTCTCTAACAATATTTTCAAACACAATAAAACTCAAAAAATTAATTACTCCATACAATTAGTGCATAGAATTACTCTCGCCAATCAACTGTAAGCTGTTTCATCGATAATCTGTTCAGTGGCGGATTTAACAGGGCGGCTGATGAGCAGTTGCCGGCTAGGTCCCTGCACAGAAGGCCCACGCAGGGCCCCATCTCCACAAAAAAATTATCACTAGGTATAGGTATCCAAACAGTACATTTTTTTCGTAATACTACACTTGGCCCGTTTTTATGAAACTACCTCTTCCTCTTCTCCCAAAAATGGGCCCCTCAGAATGTTTACCCCTAGACCTGTTTTCTTAAATCCGTCACTGAATCTGTTGTATCTAGATAATATTTCACACAATAATTGCATGTAATTGTACAATTTATATACCAAGGGCTAGTCTCGTTTAAATAAATAATAAATAATGAATAATAATAATAATAATTAAATATCTCGAAACAGGAAACAGTGGACTTATCCCAATTTGAAAAACAACGGCTCGTATATCCTGCAAGCAATTCGCCTTTGACGTTACGTCCGCTTATCATGATTCAGTCCGTGCAGTTGCGTACACGCAATAGTTTACACGTAGGTGGCAGCCAGAATAGGCACACGCTTAAGTGCACTGATGCAGGCGGATTGTGACTAGGTCGAACACCTCCTTCATGCATAGTCATAGATTCGGGCCACGTAGGACGAGTGCACGTAACGCGGTTGGGAGCCGTCACTTCTTATCGAGCGATACGATTCACCGGAAAATCCGATATTTATTTCCCTTCCTTCCGCATGCAAACGCCGACTTTTCTCCGCGCGAACGTGCTCCCCGCTTCCGGCACCCCGATGCACGCGCACTCTCGATTTCGTTGTAAATCGATAAGCCCCCGAGAAAAAAAGCCAGCCGACCATCGCGCCGAGAACGCTGAAAGGCAGTTGCATGCGCGAAGATCCCTGATACCGTGAGAAACTGTGCACTGGAATTGACAATCGAGGAAGCAAAGGGACCTTGCTTCGCGTTTAATCGCCGGCGAGGCGAAGCGGCAAGCGTAATTTTACGCAACGCTTCCCGGGTGGAGCATATCCAGCGAAATTTCAATCAACATTCCCCGATTCCACGATACACAGCTTTTGGAGGAAGAACTCGAATTGGTTGAAAACATTACATTCTGGTTTTAGAATGACGAATTGTCTAAATGCGGTTTGTGGTGCGAGCAAGGCCATGCTTGAAATGTCAGGGCATTACGTAACAGGGGACTGGAAAGGATCGGGGACGTTTTTGTGCGCGAAGGACATCATGCGTGACCATGGATTTTGCACAGTTTTTATATTTGACACGTAACGTTATTCCCCTCGCTTTATTTCTGTTTGGTGGTATAGGGATAAAGTCCATTTTGAATGACTCTTACAGAGAGAACCTTTCTACAAAATATTTCTCATACTCTGCGGTGGAAAGTACCTGTGTATGTATTGACGCTGGAATTGAAAGCACCGTACATCTCGAAAACAGAAATACCCGGAACCGTGTTTGCTGGAACTTCCCTCTGTGTTTTGCATTTTAAAATGCATGTTCGAATTTTTTGTCGGTATCCCATATACATCACGTTCAAAACATCCATGTCTTTTAGCTTGCGATTCAAACCGGAAATTGCACATTCGTGTTCAATTTGAAATGTAACGTTGTATCGTCAGTTTTCAGTTGATAAAAATGCTATTTATAAAGAGCACCCAAGGGAAAAATTCATTTTAACAGAATTTTTTTGTAGAACTCGTTTTCCTGTAAAATCGAGCAATGAATAAACTCAATTGAATTTTTGTACACGAGTAAATAGCCAATTTATTCATTCGATCTGGTGAAATTGATTAATTTAAGCAACATTTTTATAACCTTCCATAGTTACAAATAATTGGTCAAAGCAAATATTCAGCATTTCTGTAATTGTAAAAAACACTAAATGCCAAAATTAAAAAAGAAACGATTTTTTATAGGAAAATGATTTACGTGTCAATGGTAATACTATATTATAGAATTTGATTTTTGGCACTTACAGTGCTTTCTACAAGTACTTACTCTTCAATTCCGTTAAATCGCCAAATTTCTCTAATCACGTCTAATGCTTCATCATTCTTACGTCCACGATTATCGATCTATTACAGCAACGTTAAATTAAAATCACTACTTTCTACACTTTCAGCCATAGGTAATTGTACAGCAAAAAGGGCGATCACTTTCATCCCGTTTTTTTATTCCCATCATGTTGATGCAACAGCGTCTCGAGGAAACGTAACATTGCCCGCGATTTTATTCGACGGGCAAAAAAATTTTACTTTCACGCCAGAACGATGCTTCCGGTAATGCATACCGTTATACTGTTTCACTTTTATTTACCATCGTTGCGCTTCGATGGTGCTGAAGGGGATAATACTTCAACGCGCTCGATACGCAGATGGAAAACACGGTATTTCGTTCCCCTTTCGTGAGACTAGCCCGAGCAGCGCGTAGTTAATAACGTGTATGATAATGCAGGCAGTTGTCTGCCGAAAGGGAGAGTAATCTTTCGGGATTTATGGCACCGGAACGGCCAATTAAGAATAGGGAACGCTGAATGAACGGTTATCAGGGACTGGGAGAAACGTGTAATTATTTAATCTATGCTCCAGAATCGTCGCTATGTAATTAGCGGTAATGGACATGCTCGTGGCGCCTGCATCGTGCTCATTTTTCGTAATGTGTGCGACCTATTTTTAATGCGAAATTCTTCTTCGGAAGAAAATGTGAATAAATGGTTAACCTAACGATCGTAATTTTCCAGAGAAAGAAACATTTAGGTCTTCCTGGGTTATAACTCAATTTCAATATATATGCACTAACGTCACAAAACCTAGTAAAAATTAAACTGTAAGTAGAAATCATAACCGAAATTTCTCTCCATTCTGGACACACGTATTAGTAAACCCATTGCTAAAATATTGCAATATGGCTAGATGATTTTGTAAACCTCCATTTAGCTGATTAACGAAAGAAATGATTTGAGGTTGGGCTCAGTCCTTGTAGACTATTTGACCTAAGTTAAAATACCAATTTCGGCTTGCTACGTTCAAGAACTTTTAATACAAATATTTAACACCTCTCGAGCTAATTTTCTATCAAATCATTGCAAATTACGACGAATCTTAAAACAGGTAGCGACAGATGTTGTGTTCGCGCCTGGATTCCATGCACCACTGCTCGGTTCAGGAAAGCAATCGTCACAACAGACCGAATCACGCGGATCAACTCTACAAGAACAACTTTCCCAAGTTTCCCTTTAAGAGAAAATTGCATCCACCACGAAATTGATATTCCCGTGAGGAGTTCTTCCGGTGGATTGCAACAGAACCGTGAATCCGCGGCTGCAATCGCGACGGGCTGAGTACCCTGATCACCTCGAACGATTTGTGAAACGTCGTAACGAATCGTATCTCGTCCTCGAAATCGTGGCTCGTCGTCGCAACAAGCGTTTACAAAGATCACGTAGACGAGTGGCCGCGAAATAGAAAATTCACGTGACTAGGGGATGGCGCGTGACGGGTCGACGATCGGAGATCCTCGATCACCTACCTTGCCTCGCAGCATGTTTCACGCGCGCAATTCGCCGGCCACACTTGCACAAATGTCGAACGGCACTAGCAGGAGGTTCTCGCGTTTCGGCGCGCGGCTCGTTTTACTTTTATCGTTCACTCGGTACGAGAACGTCGCGCTGCCGTTCCCTCCGTTTTACAGCGTCTTCTCGGCTTTTAATCGAACACGGATCCTTGGTATCGCGTCGCGCACACCATCCTGAATGACACTTCTCTGCCCGTTTGCCCCTTTTGTCGGCGGAGACCGACGACTCCTTTGCTACCAACACAAAAAATGCTCAGTCTCGTATGAGCACTCGGCTTATATAGACTCTGAGAGGGGTACCAGTCGTCGGAATTCTCGGCGGAGCTTGCCGTGCACACCGAGGAAACGAGGGACCGAGAGAGGAAAGCGAGAGGACGGGAAGTAAATGAAGAGAGACGGTGAAATGCCGAGGGAGAGAGAGAGAGAGGAGGGAAAGGAGAAAGAGAGAAAAAGAGAGGAAGAGTAAGTGAGAGGGAAGGAGGGGGTGGGAGAGAGTCGAGGCAACGTCCAGGATGAGAGGGCAGGGAGAGGGTACCCTCACACATCAGTTAAAAATTCTCTTTGCAGAGAAAGTAGGCTAGCCCTGTCACTGACGCGACGGGGAAAGATGCGGTCGGAAGTATTGGTCCGACGATGATGCTCGTCGATGATCTTACCACGCGTGAAATTAGTATGGCGTGTCTCGGAGCTGCGGCTGCAAGCGTAATTGCTATTACATTCGTGTCTGATAGGGATCATGGGAAGACGTTCTGGGGACGTTGGTTTTATGTACCTACTTTTTTATCAGAATGGTATAGAGGTGTTTGAACACTTTGTTGTATGGATTCTAATTGATGGTAGGATAGATTTCATTCATTGTTTACTTGAAAGATGCAAGTGGGTTTGGGAGGTATGTAAATTGGTTGGGGTTTAGATATTTTACGTAGATATTAGGTTCTTCTGTCTTTAAGGATGTATCAGACCTATATTCAGAATGGTACCAAGTTGATGAAAATTTGTGAGATTGCTATTTTTAATCTTCCTGATATGCTTAAAAATTTTAAACAAATTCACTAAACGGTTGCTGAGTGATAACGATTTTAATTTTCACTGATTTTACACGAAGTCTTGTGGAATGAGACGATCTTGACAGATAAAGCAGCTGATATAATGTTGAAGAAATGGTACCAATATTTTCAATTTTGATGTACATGTAAGTAGACTTTGCGTGGAAAGTTCTAAGATTTGGGAGATTTATATTTGGTCTCAGAGATGGTTTTCATCGAAAGTGATCATTTGTATTTGCAAATACCAAAGCAAAACAATGGTGCAGATGGAAATGTTTAAATGAAAATGCTATCAATTCCAGTTCGCCAAACTAATCACCATTAGGATATTCAATTCTTTATTGAAAACAGATGCCAATAGAATGATCAGTATTACGTCCTACCCATACCCCTCACATATATCTTGAAAATGAAAGTTTCTCACTGATATGGAACAATTTCTCAAGCATCCACTTCATTTCGGTATTATTATAGTAGCAGAATTGAAATGTTTTCTTAGAGATTCGAAAAATGAACACCATTTTCATTATCATTAATTTTACATCATTGTGACATTTCAAACAAATGTTGCTCTTGTCAGTTTGTCGTTGTAATTCTGG
Source organism: Andrena chrysosceles (assembly GCA_963855975.1). Classification (NCBI taxonomy): domain Eukaryota; kingdom Metazoa; phylum Arthropoda; class Insecta; order Hymenoptera; family Andrenidae; genus Andrena; species Andrena chrysosceles. Next base: position 106,073,054 of record OY979767.1, on the reverse strand, counting down.
TACAATTAAGATGGCACTCAGCGCGGAGTAGAAATGGCGAATTAACGAATCATAATGAGCAGCACGAGTTTTTATATTAAACTGCTACCGTGCACAGTCAGCCTCAGCCAATCATGCATGAATAGATGCGTTTCGTGGCTTTCTACAGAAAAATTTTACGCAATGCGACAGAATTTTGCACGATTCGCGGGAGTAGCAGCTGTTGTAATTCCTTCGCAATAACTAATTATTACAGTTTAAAGGGAATCTTTGGAGACACGCCACCAGTGCACTGCAACGTAAAAGAAAACAAACAATGACAGAACCATGAAATGTTGAAATTTTCAGAAACGTGAGCTGTAGCTGCTTAACAAATAGACTGTTTTAAACAATGGTAGAAATTAGTTACTTAAAGTGGAAGGAAAATTAGAAATTACAATATGTTACAAACAAGAAAAATATCATATCGTGAATAAATTTCAATCTGTAATATGTAAATTATTCATCGAAGATACAGACACATATTCAAAATATTAAACTGCCGCAAATGAAAGGAAAACCTTCTTCACGTGTTATCTCGTCTATTAGAATAAACGTAACCATAAAGTAGATCGTTATGTTAACGATATATATTACGATATACACATATTTTAGAAACTTCGAGTTCCAATACTACAATTCGAAATTTATAATTAAAATGTTAATTACCCACAAAAGAAACGAATCTTGACGTGTAATTTCATTTTCGTGTTGTTCACTATAATATGACAAAGAGCTAGGAGCCAAAATTTCTACAAGAATGTAGCAAGGTTTTCTCGGAGCGCGTCAAAAGTGCGCGTACTAATTCGAGGATGCAAACAGAGCTTGATTACATTTCGTTCCTTACAAATAATTGCAAGGGTCGCGCTGATAGCGACCTACAAACCGAGGCGCACTGTCTACCTAAATTCCTGCTGAAGCAGCTAATTATCGTACAATAGTAATGTAATTCTCAGTGAAGAGCGGAACACAATGAAATAGAAACGCGACCTGTTTCACAGCTCCGCGAGTCGTTCGAGCTGCCAGTAGAATCCAAACAAGTGGGAGCCGAGATTTCGTGTGTCAAAATCACACCAAACGCGTGTACCCTTCAACTCAGGCGATCTGGGGTGTCGTAATTGCAACTGCAATTCGTCATCAAACGATCTTCAACGATAATTAACAACTCTGAGCATCAACTATTCAGCCTCAATCACAAACACCTAATGCAACTACCCTATCAAACAATCTACCCCATTACTTCGCCTTTTTTTTTTAAAGGTACCAATATCTCCCCAAATGAAAACTGATGACTTAAACCTCCCCTAATATCGCGTGGACTACGTCATACTGCAATTTCATTCAAATCCCTCGCACCCACTCCAAGATCAGATCGATTCCTCGTAGAATTACCCCAGCGTTTCCCGTTGGAACGCCATCCTCGTCGCTGTTCGCGGCTTTCAGACAGGCTTCCCAGACATCAAGGGACGAAGTTGAATTAATCCTGCCCCCGTGTACAGTGTGTATGCTCTAAAGACGCTCTGTTTTTGCGCACAGGGGAAAGAAGAGAGTGCCGCGGAGCTTTCGGACGCGTGCATACAAGATGAAGCGGTGCGCGTATATCTGCGCGGCCCCATTCAGGTCCATTACGTTGGCATCAATAATTCAGCGGAAAAATGCGCGCCCCTCGCGGGTTACACTTTGCAAAGGCCTGTCGACACCGCTGCTACCGGCCTGCCTGTACCCGCGCAAAAGCCCGAAAATAACGAAAGAGCCCGCCGACAAAATTGTTTCGGCCGGAAATCTCTCGCCCTGCAGAACACTGGTAAGGGTGGCTAGTTGTGTGACATGTGCTGGAATTAATTGTCCAGCCTCGAGTTCTCTCTCCCTCTACGCTCATGATTTTTAACCCCCTCACCTGGCTTCATTTTTATTTACCAAACACGGTATATTCGCCCTTCCGCTGCCGACGTTATTTAAATTACGGCCGATCGCGCGTTTCGAGCGGAATAAAAATTTCAAGAGGGGAATTGATACGTAATTACCGGTACGTCGTTTCCGTAAAACGACGAGTGTGTTACATTTCTTGTGTGTGATTGTAAGACTATGCTATATATCAGGATCACTCAAGTAGAGTTAATAATTCACTTTGTATTCATGTTGATTGCTGTTAAACACAGTGATCACTTCAAAACTAACATGGGAAGATCCAAAACCTGGAAATTAAAAAAATTATGAAACTTTGGGGATGTGTACAGGATATATGTATAGGTATGTATTACGCAATTTCTTTTTGCTGCTCAAATTCACTCTAAAGGGATGAAATTGACCCCTGAAAATCCGGCCATTTTTTCGATTTTGTGTTATAATTCGCGAACTGTAAGAACTGTAAGTTACCAAATGATAGTCCTGATTAAAAGTAGTAATTTTTATGTGAAAACTTTTTTTCTATCTCTTACAGTTCGCGAGTTATACCTATAACACAAAATCGAAAAATAACTGGATTTTCGGGAATCATGTTCACTCCCTTAGAGTGAATTTGTACAGCAAAAAAATTGATTAATACATATCTATATACCCTCCACATATCTCCAAAGTTTCATAATTTTTGGAAGTTCCGGGTTAAGGATCTTCCTCTATAAATTCTTTTTAATGAAGCTAAACAGCGGTGAGCAAATATTATCTGTATATTATTAGGTCGGTGCAAAAGTTCGTTCGCTCACTGTTAGGTAATGTTAGGTGTATGGAAGTGTCTTCTTTTACTACACCTATTTGTACTTCTACGAGGAAAATACTTTGATTAAAAAAACTTGTAGTATATTGTTAACTTCAATGAAGACTCTGGTTTAATGAAGCGAAAAACTTTTGCGCCTAGCCTAATATTTCTAACATTAACATTCTAATTGTCGAACATAAATGAAACGTATTTCGCAATAAATCACAGAAGTTCAGCTCCCGACTTTCACTAAATCTCACATGTACGCCTTCGTAGGTGTCAACTGAATCTCTCAGAAAACCCTTAATATTTGCAAGCCTGTTTGATCGCCCACAAACAGATTGATGGTGTCGCGTCGTCCTCCGGAGCCGGAACGTCTCTGAAGACTTTCACGTGAAGCCGCGCGTGGTATGTGTAAAATTGTCGTTTGGCCGAGGAATTTTCGCTGAATATTCAGCAGATGATTATCAAGGATGTCATTCCCTTTCACGTTCAAGGCCCACGAGCCCTGCCGTGTAATTGCGCGTTAGGCCGAGGCTCATAGGCGCTACGGCTATGTGTACCGAAACTATCTTCTGAGGATGACCTATGGTCAAGGTGAGCGCAGGGATGGACGTTAAAATTTTAGGGTCACGTCGCGCGGTATGCGCGCAGGTGCGGCAGCATCTCACACGCCCAGGTGGAACTTTCTTCTTTCTTCTCCTCGAGGTCGCCGATGTGACACACGTTTGGAGAAATCACTGGACGAAACGCCTTGTTCAAAAGAAAAGCCTCCATGCTATGAGGAATTCTAATGTTTCTTTCTCTCCCTCTTTCTGTTGTCGAGGACAGCGATTATATCACGGAACAGGATGGAATGGTAACTAGGTGGTTCAGGTAAATCACCCGATTATCAGGTGTGTAATAATAAAATAGTTTAAATAGAATATTGTTTACTTACGTGGCAGGAAAATGAACGGGGAATACATACCCTCCGTGGTCACACCTTATAATCACTAATTGGTAATTCACAAATTGGTCAAATGGGGTTCACTGCACCTCAGCGTCATTTTTGAGTTACCATTTTCGTATTTTTGAATCTCTTAAATAGTCAATTTTGATATATTGAAATTTGTATTTGAAAAAATAGTTGTCTATAAAAGCGATTTTTTTTAAAAATTCACAACATTTTTAAATCTTATTATTAAGGTGTACAATTTTACAAAAATATTGGCAAAAACATATCCTGGGGGATAAATTGTAGAGAAGTTTGAGGAGATTGGGCTTCTGATTGAATTTAGTTTTAGATTTAAGGTGAATTATTGTGGGAAAGTTATATTGGAAAGTGCACGTAGATTTGTTCTTCTTAACGAATGTTCCACCTACTTATTAAGCAGGCTACAACACTTATATCGCTCATTACAATAAATTGTAACGTGTCAACGAATTATTTCCATTTGATTATAACATTACAAAAACTCTCTCATTGATCATACTTCGAATACATTCGTATTTAACACCTTTCAGAGTTCCTCTAATTTATATAAACAAAGAGAAACCTGTCCATCAAAGCAAGCATTAAACAATTTTCACGCGGCTTGCAAAAGGAACTCCAGCTCACACGTGTGTATCACTCATTAGCACCAGCATCCAATTTATTTACTAAATCAATACGCGGGTCCTAGTGCGCGCAGATTAATTGGGGGGGGGGGGGGGGGACATTATTATAATATCGGAAAATCTGGTAAATAACAATGCGAGTCATTTATCAGGGTACGTTGGCTTATCGCACCTGATCTCGGAGACTAAACGATCCGAATGTCTGGCTGGCGTTGCAGCACAGCTGGTCCAATTCGCAGCGAGCTATTCAGGAGTGACTAGCTTGAATTAACGTTTGGTTTATGTCGCTAAAAATAGAGCTAGCCAACAATGTAAACTTTACAGCGGCTTGTGTTAAATGTATCGTTGCTGCCGCGCTTTTAAAGTCTGATAAATAACGCCGAGGACCATTGTCGTGCGGAAAAATTCGACACCCACCCCAGCGTCGATTCTACAGGACGACACCTCGATGGATATTTTTCCACCGATTTTCGTGAACGATTGCAACTTGTCGATCGATGTACCTGACGTTTTCCCGTTCTCCACCCATTAATATAAAAACTGAAAAAATTTCGAGAATTGACGTGCCTCTGCTTGCGCCCCCGTGCAGCTTCAAGTGGGATCAATATCGTACGATCATTGTTGAATTATTTGTAAATCTTGACGTATAAATTTATCCGTTTTATCATTTTTGTTGAAAAGTATGTCCGTGAATTATGGACGCAGTGGTGGTGCAGCGCAGTTCGACCCGAGAAGGCAGCCCTCGTTGGGAAATACTCGCAGTAATTTCCGTCAAGGTATTCCTCTTCCATAAATTCGTACCCGTAAAAAGGAACGAGCGGAGTTTTCGTAACACAGCCGTCTCCATAATCGGGTGATATAACGAGACGCTCGAGAGTATCACAATGCAACAATGAGAGGTGCATCAAGTGCACACTCGGGTCTCGTACTTCACTTCCGTTTACGCCCGTGTCATAAATGAAACAAATATGGAAGAATCACGTTGGCCGTGTGTGTGACCATCTTGTTTAACGATTCGCAGAGGAGAACACGTCCCATGTGGCAAAGGCGGGATGGGGGTAAATGTGTGGGGGTTTGGAAGTGCTTCAAGGGAAATGAAATATTACTAGGTACACTTGTGTTGCGTGGGTTAATTAACGACAGCGCGTAAAATCATTCCACACATAACACATTCTTAACACTCCCATAGGAAGTGTTAAGAATGTGAACACTCCCATGGGCAAGGCAAGTAAAATTCACTTTCATTTCCCAAGATTACACTTTTGTGTTATTATATTATAATATATTAAAAATGTTAATATATTAAACTATTTTCGAATAGTTTAACGCTTCGTGATTACACGCGGTGTATCGCAACCCATGCAATTTTTATTTTTTTGCCAATATTTTTGTAAATTTTTACACCTTAATATTAAAATTTATTTTTTCAACTACAAATTTCATCGTATCAAAATTTACATGTACAACACGAGTGTATAAGTATTACGCATATATAATTATCACTCAAAAGTTAAAAGATTCAAAAATATGAAAATGGTAACTCACAAATGACATTGGGGTACAGTGAAAGAAATAGAATAAACAAAATAATTTATCAATACAGAAATTAAGTACTATCTAGTCCATTTACTAAAAGTAGTTAAATACGGGTTTAATCAGCCAATTAAATCAAAATGCGCTCATACACGTTCAACCATGATCTATTTTCGCCACGATAAGTCACCTGCCGGCAGTTAGAAATTCGCCTTTGCGTCAATGTTCAGGCATTTTTCCCATCGTCGTCGTCCCCAACGATATGTCGGCTAATGACGTTGGGGAGGGGGGCAAAATTGGTTTGATGTCGGCCATTATTGGAGAAAGTTTACAGCGTTCGTGTTTTACCGGAGTTTATCATCTAAGCTCCCCCACCTCTGTCCATCATCTACTGAGCCTCTACTCAGATAATCGCAAGTTAGGATACTTTTGTTCCACGAAACTTTCCCAGACCATTCGAATTTGGTTCGCACGTGAATGCCAGTTCCACGAAGCACGTACCCCTAGTTCGTTACTCCTTCGCTTTTCCCGTTTTTCGCCGGTTAGTAGGTGCTTACTTCTGATACCGCGCGAGTAGTTCAGTCTAGTTCCCGTAAAGTTTGTTATCTGCGAACATGTTTAATGTCAGGGTTCATCAGAAGAGGTGAATAAAAATTTGCAAAAAAGGTCGGGTATAATTAACTTGTTAGCGCATAGTATGATCTGGTAATAATATTTATCTATGAATTACGATGGTCTTGTTGCGTGATGCGTAAATGAATTTTTCCATTTTTTCCTATTTTTGTGCACATGAAAGATATTAGAATATTTCTTACTGTGCTATTCAAATTATAAAAATTTTTGTGCAACTCGAAGTAGATTTCATTCTGCGATTGTCAGAAAATAAAATGGTTGTGAATCTTTTGAGTACTTTGAAACTTTCAATGGCGTCACTGTTTAATTTTTAAAACGGGTACTCTATGGACGTTATTGGGTAATAACGAATATTTATAAGAAACAAGGTCTTATCTCTATTAAAAATTGAGCTTTACACAATTAGTGTACTGACTAAGTAGAAAGTATCTACATGACAAAAGGCATGTCGAAGCTCTCACTTCACACAGAAAGCATTCTTTTCCATTCTAATCCCTAACACTTTCTAAAAAAGAAACTTGAAATTGTTTATTTATAACCTGCAATACGATCCGAGCAGGACCATTTCATTTGCGCGTTCAAAGAAATGAGCACCGAGATAAATCGGGCCGTTTTACCTCGTTCTCATAATCACAGGAAACTATTGCCGTCATAGATCAGAGGATCTTGGTGCGTTAACAGTTAAACGATCATGGGCGTAACGCGCGGATCGTGTAATATCCTGTTGCTGGCAATGGAAACGTAACATTGTAATTTGTTGCTCCATTTATGTGGACCGTGGCCGCGAGAAACTTTCATGCTACTTACACACGCGTTCAAGTCCACTGGAATCTTTGCATACAACGCGCGAGGACTTCTCTGACGGTCGTTGAAATCGAAAGTACCGATTTTACGTATTTTGTGTTGGTGTTTAGATAAGAAGATGAAATGGAACTATTTATTTAAAAAATAATTGAAAATAGAATATTGCAAAATTCGCTTAACATTCCCGAAGAATCCTTTAATATTTCTCTTTAGGTATCTTTAAAAAAGATATTCACAATAAGAGAATCGAAATTTGGAAGTGAAAATTTGATGAAGCCAGCGTCTATTGACACGTTCGTAGAAAATATTAAAATTTCCTGTGATCGCTAGCGGCGCTACAGTGTCGTTCTAGGGTTAGACGCAACAAGCAAGTAGAAACGCCCAGTTCGCGATCAGACACACGTGAGTAGTTGGCGCGCCTAAGTGGGGCCTGGTCCCGCGAAACGAAAGCGGATCGCGTCACTCCGCTGGCCAGGAAGTGACCATGTCGGGGGAATCTGACGCCGTTTTGCGTCGGATCCGCGTACGGGGAGAACGTGCAGCCAGAAACAGACCGAAATTTACAATTTAAACGCGCCACCTCAGAGTTTTCACTGAGTTGATACAAGCCGGGTGATTCACCCGGAGTGAAATCCTGGTGCTCGCTCATACCAGCGGCAGAGAACCGGATGTACGAAAGGATATGGAAATGAACGACGAGACGCGATCAGTGTTCCTGTCTTTAACGAGCATAGGGGAAGTAATGTAAGCGGGGAAATATATTCGATCGCAAGTGTGTACGTCAGTAAGTTAATAATAATCACCACTGCTACGTCTTTACTGCGCTGAAGTTGCATACAATGAACATTAAGGAAAGTTGATATGAGGAATCGAAGGTTGCATGCGTAATTACCATGAAAAGGAGCATTGACTAGATTCTGAAATTGTTTCAGCTTCGTTTTTATTTTCGTCGTTGAGAAATTATATTGCATTTGCATTCGTAGATATATAGGTGAGAATTAAAGGGTCACGATCTAATTTTGTAATTTTGGGAACACGTGTTTTTTTAACTGAAAAGTCTAAAGTATTTAGGAAATGGTAGATTGGAGATTCATGGATTCGATTTAAATCTGTTTTTAAATATTGGCGTTACTTTCTGTTTCGAAATCATGATGACCTCGATTTTCTTCTCAACGACGGCGACCGAGGATTAAGACATGGAAATTCCTTGGAAGATATTTGAAATGCTTCTGCCTAGAATATCGAATAGCTTTTTGTTGTAACAATGTGGTCAACAATTTTCATTTTTCGAACATAAATTTTCAACAATTGTCTTTTCAGGTCAAATGCTACAAATGTAGAACAGTTACAAAAAATTGTTTATATAATTTTGTTATGTAATACATTACAGTCACAACAATTACATAATACAGTATAACATATTATACTGTGTGAAATATCTGTTCAGTGAAATTTATTTCAACTTATATATATTTGTCTCATGAATGAAACAAATGAAAATAAATCTGAAGTTTGTCTGCACTTGTAATCGTCTCGTAACGCGTTACTTTCGTAAGTAACAATAAAAGCAGTGTTAACAGTCGGCGCTCGCTTTACGAAAATAGCCAATAAAATGAAGATACGCAGTCGTCTTCGTATGTGCATATGCGTGCGTACACGCATTTTACGATTCTACCACGTTTTCTGGTGAAGCCATTCACGAGCATCATTAACATACATTCCAGCCGGCAAGCTTCACCTTCGGGGCTGCTCGATCGGTGTGCACTTTCTCCAGAGACTGAATTCCATGCGTGGGATTCACTGGCCACTTTAACCATCTCTACACGTGTATCGAGGTTTTACACCTGAGCAGAGGCGAACGTGTGGATGCAAGACACGTGTCCGAGCGTATACTCCTTTTCCAGGGTTCATCGTGCCTCTATCGAATATAAAAGTGAACTCCAACCTCCTTCTCGTAACTGGTGCTTACGTACGTAGGAGGTAACGCGTGAATTCTTTATTATGGTAGTTACATTTTATTAAATCCATTATTGTTGCGTATTAAAAGAAGCTCAGAAACGATGTTGTAAGAGTTGCAGATGGTGATATTGTATGACGTTTGGTACGAAATTGTTTAAGGGTCCATTTTACTTTGCTGATTGAATAGGAGGCCTATTTTCATGATATTTTTTCTGGAACTAATGTACAGATTTTAATGTCTTTTTTGGTTAAATATTTATTATTCTCTGGCGATAAACATATGGTGGGAAGATATTTTAAAAATCACAATATTTCAGAATGAAGTGGACAATAATTGGTTTCTGTACAAATACAATTAGGGGAAATTAAGATGGCGAGCTACTTAGGTTTATAAATTATCAGCTTCGACTACCACTCAGCTTCGTACAAAATTTAAATTCTAATTTTATAAAAGAAAACAATTTTTTTTTTTTTGTGAAAATGGTCACATTTATCTGAATTAGCCAGGCATAATGAGCTGAGATACATATCATGACCCCAGAGCTTTCCGTTCAAAAATTTTTAGGCGACAAACATACACCTTCTGCTTCATAGTATCAGATAGCAGTTCAGGGAAACTGTAGTTTTTATTCGTTACACATGCTGGATCATGTTTAATTTAAAGATGTTGAATGATAATTATGTATATATAAGCAAGCGAAAAAAATTTTAAACTATCTTTTAAATTGCATTACTCTCAACAAGAATGGAGCAATATATTTTTTTGCACGTCGCAGTCGAGATGGTAATATAGTTAAGTAATTGAATTAATTAATACCCGAATTATGTGCAAGGTAATTAAAACAAACATTAAACACTTCCAGAAGTTCTGAACGACCATTAAATGGCCGCCAAAGGCTCGTGAAAGTGTCCTTGTCGCATGAACTTGCCTCGCACCTGTTATGCATTATAACTGGCCGTTGTAAACCAGCTGACGCTGTGTGTTCATATCTAACATCTTCTAAGAAGAAAATCATAATTTTAGGAGACTCATCGCGGTAAAGTCTACTTATACATTTTTTGCATTAAATTGATAATGACATGAAGTGATTCCAGAAGTGTACATATATTAATAGATCACATAAAATCACGGGTCCAATAAAACTGTTAACATCTGTAAACAAAAGTTACTTATCGAACTTTTAAAATTTAAGTCATTTCTTTTCTGTTTTAAGTTAACTTTTTACATTAATACTTTGACTCTGTTGTAAGTGTTCAGGTTTAACAGTTATTTTATATTCGATTAATAAAAGTTGTAGAGGATCATGCAAAACGACCCCTTAGCTTCTACCAAAAACTAAACCTTCCATCCTAAATGCAAGAAAAACAATGCAATTTCATAGAAATTTAATTGCCTCTATCAGTAAACTAAAATTCTAACAATAATATAGAATTCTCCCCCGAACTACTGTTAACTTCTGCTTCCTTCAACGCTAACATTGCAACCAAACTAAATGACACTTTCACACTTCACTTGCGACAGCACCACAACCACACCGTTGTACAGTAGCTTACAAAAAAGTTACACTTTTTCGATCCACACTACTTCTCTTACTTTTCAACATAAACTAAAAACTGCAGCATTTGCCCAATACGCATATTCTGATAGAGAATTAAAAACCGTATAAAACCCAATTAAAGTTGAATTTATTTAACTAACAAACAAAACCCCTATAACATTAAACAAAACAACACACTTTTAAAGCCGCCAAAAAATTACCCCATTTAAACAGTAATAAGCAAATCTAATACTTTGTGGGGACTCGTTTAGCTTTTAGGACTACCTACAAAGTTACCAAGAGTGGTAACTCCTCTGCGGCCCCGTTCAATATCATATATTTTGCTTGTCAGTTAAATAAATTCAACCTTACCTGGATTTAATACAACTTAAAATTTTCCATATGCTTAGGTATTACAAAATACGCATATTAAACATACCCCAGTTCCAAGTTTTTGCTAAAATATAACAAAAATAAAACAAATCGAAAAAGCTCTAACTTTATTGCCCGCTAGTGTACATTGCTTCCCATCTGAAAAAGGGTTTCCGAGAATCTGCGAGAAACCATCGAAAAAGCGGAACAAACGTAGGGGCACGCGTGACGTCCGACGGTTTCATCAGCATTGGAGCAGGTTTGATCTCGCGGCCGGAACTTTCATTCTTCCATCGATCACAGGAATCGTAGCCGTGCTCACGATTACAGGGCGCTTTGGCCTAGCCTAGCCGCCGATGTATCCCGTCGGGTCGCATCGCTCGTTGGAGGAAAAAACGACCGCGAAAGAAGGGAGGGGAGCTGTAACAGCGACAGACAGGAAGACACGCGGCGGGAACGGGACAAAAGGTATCGAACGAGAGGGAGAGAAATATCCGAGAGGCGATGGTAAAAGGCGGTGGCGGGACGGGGGGGGGGGGGGGGTCGAAAGAGCAGGGCACGTGATCGGGAGCGCGACTGCACTTTCTAAACGAAGCGTAAGGTAAATCTCCCATCAGTAAATCGTCGAGCGATTACACGGCGAGGAAGCCCCGGGGGCCGGGGCCCCGGAGGCTCACGGGGCGCTGCGTGCGAGAGACGATTCGTTCCGGTTCGCGGACGGGGCACCGCCGACAAGCAGCGCAGTTCCCTTTCTCCGGAAAACCCGGTCGTCCGGCAATTGCGACCACTCGTCGCGGAAAGGAAGCGCCGAAGAAAGAGAAGGTGGGCAACGATAGACGGGCGTCGCGGCTGTTCGGGAAGGAAGAGGGTTAACGGGAAACGAGCGGTGGAGCGACGAAGGTTGACTTGGGTGATCAGTTGGCGGTGGGACGAAGAGGGAAACGGTGGCGAGAGAGAAAGGATGGGAGCGGGAGAGAGATGGGGGGATACGGTAGTTGTATCTTGGCATGAGAACCTTTATACCTCCGTCCTCGCCATTCCGGACGTGGCCAAATGAATTCGTTCCGAATGCAATTCGCAATTTGTCGTTAGAGCACACGGCCAGCGAGACAAATGCTCTTACCGTTGCGTTGTAAATGCTCATCGCGATGTAATTAAGTTCCAGCCCCCGTGTACGGGCCGCGCGTCCCCCTGAATAAGAATGGTGTGTACTCGATTTAGCTGAATAAACTGTCACGTACAGGCTGCTGATCGATCGACCGGCCACGCGACGCGCGCGTTTCGGCCGCGTTGTTTAGGATTAATTGAAACAGTCTCATTCATCCGATCAGATTCGCCACGTCCACGGATTCCAGGCTCCGAAGGTTTATGCTTCCGATTTTCTCGTACTTCGTAGATACCGATGGATCTGCTCGACTTCCTTTTCGGTGAGAACTTCGCGGTTGCTCTGTTTGTACTGTGGATTATTATTATTCCATAGCTTCCAGATTATATACCATGTACAGAAAATTGTTCAGGTTTACATAAGAGGCGAGATGGAGTTAATAGGCTGTTATTATACCTGACCTTAACATGGTTCGTGGGGAATCGTTAGTGGATCAATTAATTCTGTATGAAAATGAAAATCCGTGTTGGATTGTTAATTCTAGGATGATTTTAGTTGATGCGAGTGACTCGTGGAAAAATTGGAGGTGTTTCTTGAAACTTATATTTTAGCTTGTATTTTTGCAGCCACAAATGATTGATCAGTGTCATGATAATCTTCGCATTAAGAGAATAGTAATTGCATAAAATTTAAGAAACTAAGGAATTCATCTGGAAGTGTCTTTGTTTGTCGAATTGGAGAAATATTTGATAAAGGATACTCAATCCCAAATATAGAAATATAATTCGGCAGAATACTTTAATCTTTTTATAATTTTCAGAAAATTCACCTTTGTCGTCTCTCTTTCTCACTCAAATGAACAAAAATTCATTAAAATGGATTTAACTGGAGAGGCAGCAATTTAATTTCACTTCATATTATTGCAATAAAATATGACGGTTACATATTTGACATTCTTAAGTCCTAAATCGTGTGAAAAGGTTGTACTCGATTGAAGGTTTAATTGAAATTGAGTTGGTATCAATTTTTATCGTTTTAATACAATATAGCGGTTATCAACGACAGTAGATATAAAGAGTGTAGGGCAAGAAAGAATGATAAATAATAGTACCAAAGGGACAATTTGTTTTGTAATTGGTATTAAATGAAATTTACTCGTAGCAGAGAGGCGGAAAATTGTAAAAGGATAGAGTGAAAATAGACGAACGAAAAAGGAAAAGGGAGAAAACGGCGAGCAGTTATCTCGGCACGAGAAACCTTTACTTCCATTCACACTATTGCGGATGTGTCCAAATGAATTCGTTCCGTATACAATTTACAATTTGTCGCGAAGCGCGCGAAAAGTGAGACAAATGATTTTCTGCATTTCCCCTTCGCAACGAGATAATTAAGTTTCAATCTCACCAAACGAGCAAGTAATTCGATTGTGAAACAAAGTCATTCCTAAGGAATTCTGCCAATGCTGAAAATGCCACGTTAATCTTATAATTAAGTATACTAAATCACAGCAAATGCTTTTCCTTACAGTGATTAATAACAATATTATTATTAAATTGTATATTTACAGTATTAGTGTCATACCAATTACAAACAGATTTTTAATGCCTTTCAATCGTCAAATTTCATAGTACATTAATTAAAGTAAAAATTCATCAATATTTTTATATAAAATTCTCAATGCAATACGAATATTGTGTCTTTTGTAAAACGGAACTGTTTCTATTTCCTGTAGGCGACAGTTGATCGCGACATCAATAAAAACGAACGAAATTATTAACACTTGATGCACGTGCACATTAGGACCCAGCGCCATGTGCTCTAAATCAGAAAGTGCATTCGTGGAATCGAGTATCAAGAGAAATTTCTTCCCTCGATGACACAAGGCAAGGGGAACTTTCGTTTTAGTCATTCCCTTTCCGAATGAGTAATCACTTCCTGAATTTTCTGATACATAGCCCTAAGTGCACTGTGCGTCATTTTCTTGCATGCCACTTCTAAAAATATGCGAACGTAGTGATTATAAAATTTGTTACACGAGTGATTCAGGGCGGAGATGGGCAAAATTTTAAGAAAGAATTTACAAGAAATATTTATTTTATATTCACAAATCTAAATGAATTCTCGGTGGAAGAACTTTTCCGTAAGGATTTATTCATTTCCAAGTTCTAAGCATACCTATGTAGATATTTCCCTGCTCATCACACTTTCACTTCAAATATTTAACGTAGCTATATCTAGACAATAAGCATTCAGCAGCACAGTTGCAAAACAGCTACGGTTGTACCAACTTGATCATATAATGCTACAATGTCATAGTACACATTATTCTATAATATAATCATTACACTAATATTAAATACGAAAACAGAAAACTGTTGCTTTGAAAACGAAATTTTAAAAAATGTTTTTTAGCGGATTCATTCTGCATTGTTTTAAATTTCTACAAAAAAAACAACCAAACCCTAAACTGCTTAACATACAATAATTTCTATTTAAATCCAGACAGTTACTTCGCAGATTTACGATCCATTAAATTCCTCTGACCGTTTAAGAATGTGCTCAAAAACTTATTTTTTTGTTATGCTGCCACGCATGGCACTTGCGTAATCATGTTGTCTTACAAAATTCAATATACAAAAACAGTGTCTCGCAGTTTTATGTTAATAACACACATTATCGTCAAAGATCACGTGATACTTAGGTACCTTTTTTTCAAAATCATTATCTTAAACTTTAAGAATTTTAAATTTCACAGAATTCTTCGTAGTTTCACTGGTTACATAATGGAAGATATCCTTCTCCTTTTATCTCCTTCGCGTTATGGGATTTTTGTAAATATAATGGTGTAATTGAACGAGCCAATATTAGACAACGGTTTATGTAACGGAGAAAAAGAAGTGTAGGTATAGCTCTTTCTGTTGCAAAACGCTGTCTTGTGAGTTTCTATTAGTAGACTAAATATTTAGCAGCAATCGCTCCACGTGTCGAAAAAATTCGTTTTAGCTTTCTTGAGACGGGTCTACTTGATTAATGTTCTCGTAACAATTTCCAAAAATCGAGTCGATACTGTAGAAGCCTCGTATTGGGACCACTTTCTTATTGGAAAGGCCACGAAACGAGAATTCTGACACACTCCCCGGGGCTCGTACATGGCCCACATACGAATATCTTTTAAATATAATTTCCTGACTTTTTACAGCACTGTATTTTGTCTCTAGAAATGGGGACCACCTACTTGTTGTAATTTACATTTTACTATCTTCACTTACACTTTTTATCGAGTCTGTTGTATTTTTTAGAACGTGACTTTCTTTCATAGTAATACCGGATATAACCGATTTTTGGAAGAATCTACTTTGAAGGAACACAGGTTGAACATTGTTACTTCTTTAGAAGATTAATTGGAATTTGAAACACAGATATCCAATTTCCATATTTATTGTTTATGCAAATTGCACAGTAAGTTAGGAGACACTTTTATTTTCTTTCCAGCGAATTAGTTTGAGTTCCCAAGACATTAATGTTTTCTAGAATGAAGCAAAGCACTTTTGGTACCTGAAAAAGTTATGTTAATATATAGAGACGTCGTTAAACATTCCACCCTGCATTCAAGGTAACGCAGAATCAGTGGACCAACTCTTTTTGTGGTAAAAATATCATCCCATAAATTCAAAATTATAATTAACTATAAATAAAATTATATATTCATTAACCCACTGTTTGAGCCCTTTTACTGAGTTACTTCGAAGAAACAGGAATAAATCACAATCGGATATATCTAAAAAATAAGAAATCTTATTTTCTATTAAAATAAGCTATCAAATATTCACAACTACATCTAATAACTGACTTATAATTCTCCATCCCCTATTCCCTCTTATCCTCAAAGCTCAAGGAACGATATAGATATTGAATTGCTCAATTAGCAAAAAGGTGAGCTAAACTATAAAACGCTATGGCCCTCATTTCCGAAACTGGAATCTATTCCCTGTATAAAATAGGCAAGAACTTACGACCCACCCTCTGTACACCTCCTCCCGATATTGCGTAACGTTCTACTAATCCGTGGAACCGTTCCACTGGAAACGTGTCACTGCATCGTGCAATTTCGTAATAGGTTCACGCGATCGCCCGATGGCCTGTGATCGGTCGGCGTTCTGAAATGAGCAAGTTTCCGTCCAAGTTCCGCAATTCAATTCGAACGCGATCTGCCAGTGTCACGGCTGCGTAACGAGATGGAAGGGCAGAAGGCCAAGGTGTCGAGCTGTCTCACGTGGTCGAAGGCCTAACTGATCGTAACCGTAACCAGACAGTCCAGATTCCTACACCCTTCCGTTGCTATGTAGACGATACGGAGCGTGAAATCAGGTTTGCGTTCCTGCAACGGCGAGATCAATGCACGGCTACACGTATTCGGTTCAACGATCCATGATTATGTAACGATGCTTTATTTATGCTTACTTGCCACCCGTTTCCGTTGTATCATAACGGGCGATCGCCAACTGGTTCGCCGAGGGATGCGTAATCGTCGAAAATTCGACGAAATTACAATTCGCTTGTTAATTGACATGACCTTTACTTCCATGAACTTTTCAGTTAACTACCTGGTCGAGCAGCGACGCGCGAATTTTTGTGTTGTTTATTGAGTATCGGCAACGTCAAACATCGCTGATGGTACAATATTTTATGAACAGATAGGGATGCAATAAAACGTATAAGTTCATTTGTATTGGAGACGTAATTCTCCTGTATAAAATATTTCGTCCTATGCTGGCCGTTTTCTGGGGTCACGGGGGTCGCCACGGTTTTTTTAAATATTATTAAGTTAGAATTGTAATTTGAAATACCTATTTTTAATGTTTTTTTTGCCTTATTAAATTTATCATACCTTATTCGAATATTATAAAAGGGGATCGCGCCTAAAAAAAGGTTGGGAAATACTGATTTAGATATTTCTTATAAGAGGGTCATATAATTCTAAGTATCAATTTTCCGAGGATTTGAATCGTATTTCTTCCGAATACTGATTATGAATACTGTGGTATTTCTCGAGAACTTGACGAAAAAAATTCAATTCTCCAATTTTTTTAATATTGTTATTTTAAGTCGCATCAACCTCTAAGTTACTTTCGATTTATTTTTGCATAAGGAATCGCCTCTTGCCCGCCTGTACCATCCTTTCGGCCGCACCCTGTATAATATGCCAAGGTGCAGCGCATAAAAAAGTGCACCATCGCTGCTTTTAATAAATACATTTCATGAACCGGTTACATTAGAGGACGAACAGAAAAACAGTCGTAAAAAAACTTCTTAGCGAGGCTGTCGTCAAGCGGGCCGATGAAAGAAAAGGAATACGAGGCATTCGATACTCCCAAACCACAAAGTTGATTGCTTTATGTCGATCCCCGTCGAGGGAAGACGAAGACATTTCACGAGGACGAAGAACCAACGGGCGGAGAAAGTATCTTCCCCCCCTTGCCGTTCATCTCCCGTCCTCACCATTTTACACCATCCGTTTTGTCTGTTTTTAATCTCCTTACTCGGAAGAATGGATTTCGTCGTGTAATACCTGTCTGTCACGGAAAGTCGAGCAGCCATAACGGTACACGACCACGCCGATCACGAACGAACGACCAAAAAGCGAGCGCAGTGTCACGCATTGAAAACGCCACCATCATGCTTCTCCCGTTCGTTCAACGTTGACGGCTAACTTCTCGGGATTCGTTGGCGCAAGGTGAATCGATTTTCTGAAATAGAGCGCACGTGAAATCCATAAGGGAACGGGGACCAAAGCGGCTCTTTAAGCGACAAATAAATGCCTTGAGGAATGAGTTTCGTACAGCCGAGTTTCATTATGTGGAGTATTGCCCGGGGATTCGTTATGATCTATTATTGGCGGATCGACGACAAATTATATATTTTAAGAGCACGGATGTGGGAAATATATTTTAGGGGTGGGATTCCAAATATTATAAGTTATTATAAATAAATATTAGAAGGGAGACCGGTGCTACTTGATACATTTGTACATTTTATATTTTTTTGCATCCCATATTAATTTCCTCGTACTTTCCTATACCGATGCCCGCTATCTATGACTTTGGAGAAAAGCCATTCTGAAGGCCGAGATATGTTGCCCCTTCATCGTCAAAGTGTTAGTCCAAGCAACAAAAATTTAAACTGCTTTATAACAACCTGTAACAGCTATATATCCCCGGTCTGCCCTACATATTATAAAAATACGGATACGACAAATATATAATCGATTCGTGCGTTAGAATGTAATTAATATGTAAAAACCCAGTGACTGTTAACATTCCATGCTACTGGACTGGAGACCCATGATATTTATCGGAGATGGAACTTTTATTTACGGGAAAAAAATATTCCTCAATCCAGTGGCGAAATTAAAATAGGAAAAAAATACTGAAATTATGTAGATTGTAGAATATAACACAACTACTATAAATTCTATAATTGAATACTGCGATTTATACTTTTCTCAGCGCTTCTCCTAGTCCCGCCAAAAATCTGAGCTTAATATTCAAATACGTTGAGGTTGGGCAGGATGACGCAAAGTTCGCAGAGAAAGTTGTCGTGGGATGTTTGATTTGAGAGAAACTGGATAAGCGATAGATGTTTGCATACCATAAAGTGGAAGTTAAATTGAACTGAACTAAATTAGCCCGCGCGTCTCGATGCTACTTTAAAGCATACGTATCATCGTAACGGAATCATCAGTGGCGGCGAAAAAATCATAAATCCGGCGATTTCCAAGCGCGATGTAAATTAATGAATCTCACGCGGTAACGAGGAAACTTCTGGCCGTACGGCGGTTCGTTTTATTTGATTAAATAACTTTAAAGTCGGTATCGCAAGGCGACACGGTTTACACCGCTGTCTGCTGAAATATTCATCAGGAAAAAGAAAGGTGATGCCCGTGTACCGTCCCAACTTGCTGACCTAATACATTCTTGAACTTCGTCATTCTACTTTTTTACGCGACACTCGGTTTATAACTTTCCCACTCGTAGCATTACCGAGTGGCATATTTTTTCATGCTTCAAGGGTGCCTGACGTGCGCCCGTGGAACTTCGAAATTAATATATAATCAACTCTTCCTTCCTGAAATTCCCCTATTCGGCGTTGGAATTCGAGGCCGCGCCGCGAGGACCGACCGCCTCGACTCCAATGCGAACACTTGGAAAAAATAACGTTGCCCACGGACGACGTTCCACTTTTTCTTGAATTCTTTGCTCCTTCTGTCTACCAGCTTTCTATCGTCGCGACATGCGAAACCTGGGCACGAGATACTCGAATTGAAAGCGATCCGAAAAGAAATGATCGGAATCGTTACCAGCTACGTGCAATATAGATAATAACTTCCTGTAATCGCATGAAAATGCCACAATTCTGAAGGTATTTCTGCGTTTCCTTCGGACCGATTTCATTATGTAACCGCGGTGAGGCGTTCATTATCTTCATTGTCATTAAGAACAGCATCGCGTCAAGTAACGGCGCGGTGAATATAACGTTATTACCCGGTTGATTACAAACAAAGGCGTCACGTCAATTACGCCTCGAAGGAATTCGCGTAATGGGGGAATTAATTCGTCGTTTAATTTTCTCCAGGAAGCCGATGAGCGGGATTGCCTGGCCGTGTCACGAGCTCGAGGTAGGTATTTGCATATCTGCGATCTCGATACATTGTCACACTTGACCTCGATACACGCGAAAGGAGGTAAGAAATCTTGATTGCACGGCCACAGAGATGTAACTATTGCTTTCTGCGATCTGCGGTCTGTGTGGATTTCTGCGATTTCAATTTCTATATGTTATGTGTTTGTCTGTCGCCTAAAAACTTTCAAACGATAACCTCTGGGATCATGAAATGTGCCTCAGCTCATTATTCCTAAATACCATTAGGTCTAAAAAGACCCAGAGACTGCCAACCTAGCGTTAACGATTCATAACTGACAGAAGTCTATCCACCCGACAACAGTACTTACACAAATCACTCTACAACACAGCAACCACCTCGAAAGAACTGAACCAGCTCAATCCCCTCGACTCTAAACAGGCATTAAATTGCCCACCCTCATCGCGCCCGAAAAATTAATTCAAATCCAATTGGTACTCGCAGCCGTCGGCGAAAGGGAGGGTGTATCGGTCTTTATTAAACGTCAGATTTTCGGCAATGTAGGTCGCTCGTTTAATTTCCGCGTCAGTCAAAAACGGAAGAGCAGTCCGTTGCCCCTTGAAACGCGGGGATCATGGATGGATACGGGCCCGACGAAAAGAAGAAAGGTATACCGTCAGAGGTGCAGTAGAAGAGAGAAGGTCGGAGGAGGGTAGCAGGACACCAGGGGGAAAAGAATTCCCCGTGCTGTTCCCCAGGTCTGTTTGCTTCGTTTTCTCGTCGTGAAATGAAACTATTGCTCTATCAATCGGTGCTCTCCTTCCTGCTCCATCCCGCCCCCTCCTTCCCCCATCGGTGCCGCGGAAGAAACGTCGGGGGCTGGTTCGTTCGTTTGTTTCCCCCGTTTTCTTCCCACCTTCCTGTCCGTCCGCCAGAACACCGGGGCCGACCTTCTCGCGCGCCTTTCACGAACTTCACCAGACTGCCAGGCTACCGGGGTCTAAGAGGAATAAGCCTGTACACCGGAGGGGCTGTGCACACCCGCTGGCTGTCGAGATACCAAAGATTCCTTCAGAGATTGCGGACGGAATTTCGCTGTAGTGATGGACGAACTCCTCTCCCTCCGCGCGTCTTGTCTTATCTTACCCCTGCCGGTATTATACCCGTCCTCTAGTGCAGCCCACCTCCTCCTCTGTGCCCACGCCCCACGACCCCCTTGTAAGACGGAGGTATCCTACGCCAGACAGATAAAATTCCAGGAAAAGCGAAAAGGGCCTCCACCGACTCCCTTTTCCTCTGGAAATCTGAACCTCCCGCGCCATGGCGGAGCTACGCTCCCCTATCCTATATCCTATCGGGACATGCCTTCCCCTCCACCCCCGCCCCGCCTCGCCTGTGCCCTCGACACCCCGGCCATGGAGACTTTAAATCGAAAGATCCCCGTTTAGATGGATCCACAGTCACGTTCCAGCTGCGGGATATCCTGTCATAGGGAATCGATTCCGAATCTTCACGGCCGCTCCTGCCTAATAATTCCCCTGGACCGTCTTAGCTTCGGCGCCTCAGGCGATTGATTTCGTCGACGGCCGAGGGAATCGTTTAATTTAATCGATAAGCGATCGATACGTGGAGTAGTTAGTTAGCAGCTTTTTTGAGTAACTTTAGGATATGGTCTAACGAGTTGGATTTCTAGGGTCACTTCAGAGCTTCAATTGGAGCACGTTTGAATTAGGGGAATTGATATCTTTAGGTATTCAAGGAGGGTATTGATATATTTTCGATTAGGATACGATGAGGAAGATAGATACGTGGAGTGAAACCTGCAGAAGGCTTAAATTCTGGGAATTGAGGACCTTACAGGAAGAGGGGTGCAGCTCCATCTTTACCATTTTCGAGATAAATTAGAAAATACTGTTTATAAAATTATTGCTTTGATTTGACAGTAAAAAAAAAGAACACTAATTGAAAACTATATATATTTTCATACGATAAGTAGTAATTATTGAGTTGATAAGTTTTTATTTCTATTTTTGGCAAATTTTTCATATCTGGAGCTGTCCAAAACAAAAATATTGCAGGTTCAATATTTTCAATAAATCGCTCATTTGTTATCGGATTTGCATTAAACGCGCGCCAAACGCTGCAGAATTTTTTTCACGTACATATATTATACGTCATAACTTAAAAACTGTCAAAGATGGAGTTGCACCCCTCCTGCGGCAAAGTCCTCGATTCAACTTCTTTTCAGAATATCGTCATTTCTTTTTTCTTTAGTCACTAAAATATTTTGTATAATTATATTGATTAGTGCCATTAACTCATGGTAATGTTGAACGTGCCTGCTGTAATGCGTTTGTTTTTGTATTTTGTATTTTATTTAATCTTATTTTCTAATTACTAGTATTTATATTCTCTTTCTATTATTGTTGTATTTTGTTATTGAAGTTAGGGCTAGACTCAAGAGCAGCAAATTCCTGAATCGCGTTCATTACTTTTCTTCGTGTGTTTTGGGAATGTAATAAAGACGTATTATTATTATTATTATTATTATTATTATTATTATTATTATTATTATTATTATTATTTGAAAACTACGAGGGATTCTTTACAAGTGCAAACGTAAACAAAAGCTGTCGTCTGAACTATCAGCAGCCAATCGTTAGCAATAGAGAAATGTGTACGTGCTGAGCTCTTCTTCCTAAATTGCAAATTAGTTGCTCAATTGTATTGTGACGCAGGAATAATAAACGAGTATCGCGTAGTAATGTTAAACGTTAGAAATAATAGATTAGTAATTACGAAGCCCTAGTACCACAACGGGAACAAGAGCTATGCCAGCAGAAAGTTTTATTGCCTGCTTGGCGGGACACGGAAGGAATTATCCCCTTTGAACTGTTGTCTTGCAATCAGGCAATAACTAAGAAGTTTCGCCGTGAGCATTTAGACATTTTGAAATCGGCAGTAGAAGAAAAACGACCAGCCTTGGTCACGCGACACATTGTTCTGTTCCATCAAGACACGCGAGACCACGCGTTGCGAAGGAAACGTTACAAAAATTACAAGGCTTCTGTTGGGAAATTGTGTGTCATCCGCCCAGTTCGCCGGAAATTACCTCGACAGATTCTCAATTTTGTCAAAATCCTCGAATTTCGTCAGAAATTTAAATGAGAAGTTTTCTAAACTACAGATGAAAGGATTTTATAATAAGAACATATAGAAAATGGTAGAAAAGTGAAAAAGGACTGTAGGAAATTAATGATACTAGCAACTTGAATAATTATTCAAGAAAGTTATTACTTGTAGATAACTTATTAATATAAAATACGTACAGGATAAAAATTGGTGCCTTGAATAACATTTGCTATGGTTAATATAACACACCATTTGATTTGATTAATTACTTAGTTATTAACTAGTTGATTAACGGTCAGCGCACAAAAATTTGTTACTCCGTTTAAACAGAGTAAGGATCATAGATAAAACACTAAAAACGGAAAATGTCGCATCGCTGAATCCAATTCATTCGAATTCATTAGATTCACTTCGAAAGTTTGATTGACTTTCATCAAAACTCCAATTTTTACCAATTTTTTTATTGAAATACCAGCAACATTCAACAGAATTTCATTCAATCTGCGAAAATATTTATTCTCATACGTGAAATGAATTTGAGCATTCGACGCGTTGATTTTTCCGCAGTAGAAATTTCATAAAAATTGTAAACGCCACAATATTTCGGTCGTTTCAAATTCGGTGACTATAAAGTGTTTCCCAACTTTTTTGAGTCGCAATCCCTTTTTATAATATTCAAATAACCTCCTTCCCCGCTCCATGTAAGGTAAGGTAAATTTAATAAGGTGAAGAAAACATAGTAAAAATAGTTATTTCAGATATAATTCTAACTTAATAACATTGAAATAAATCGAAAAACCGTGACGACCCCCTAGAAAAAAATTCGCGACCCACAGGTTGAGAATCACTGCTACAATCGAATATCTTTTTATTTCTATCATTTCCTTTTTTTTACTCTTCATCATCCACGATGATCCCCCACTACTATGAAGCACAGCTGCACAGTTTCCTGTAGGTACGTTTAACTTTTACAAATCGAAACACGTGTAAAAATCACCGATGCATTTGAATGATGCTCCATAAGTTACAAGCGAAACGTGCACTCGTAAAATATTAATTCCGCACATTGTATCACGATCCTACCTTTAATCAATTTAGATTTGTTCCGCCATTTGCTAGCAGCTTAGCAAAACCTCAGTCAGTCTTAACTAATTATATCTCGAATCGCACTAAATGGCATATAATTATAGAAAGCACGATCGATCGCCCAACAAATGAAAGGGATTATACTTTTTAATCGTGCATACTTTCACTCGGGTTACTTTGCTTTTGTGTCATCTGATAGCCTTTATAATTACGCTTTCGGTTAAATGAAAATTTAATCATTAACAGTGATATTCCAGGTCACAGAGAAATTTAGAATAAATATAATACTTTGACTGGTTCTATTATTCGTTGTAATTAATTTTAGGCGAGAGTATTTTTTGTAGGATGGAAAAAGTGATTTCAGTAAATTAATAACTTTAAGAAACGTCATTGCTTGATGCTATATTAATTTCTCACGCAGATACTCATCATAGTGATTATTTATTAGTAGGAAAGCAATTACAGTGTGAATGTATGATATTACGTAGAAAAATTGTATACAATGATCATTTCTCTAATAAAACTTTGGATAAATATCTTCACGACTTTTTCGCGTGAAAGCTGCTGGGAAAAGGCACAATTATGGCTTCGTTAAAGTCGAGCTCGTTCGATTGAAATCTGTAGATGGGATAAATAAGAAAACACGTGCTCGTGATATAAAGATTACATGTGATTGGGAGATATCTATTTAATCTGATGAACAGGTTGTGGTATTTTGTACGTAATACGTAAATCTTTTTTGTTTGAATGCCATACCAAAAGTGTGGAGCAGAATTGTACGGCGAAGAGTCACACGAGTGAATGAGACTTTTAGGGCACCCGAGTCTCTAATTTAACCGTAATTAAACAGATGTAATTTCACTTCTCGTAATGCCTAATTATGTTAGTGAAACGTCAAAGTTTTGCATAGAAAGTCGTTTACGAAAAAATTTGCCAGGAGTCAAGTGTTAACGGGAAGTGAAAGTCGAGGAAGTGGATTAAATTTCGACAGTCTCATAATTGGGGGTTCGTATGAAAAAGGACAGATTAAAGAATGCCAAATTCTTGAAAGTATGTCAATCACTTTATTACCTACTTATCACTTGATTATTTAATTTGGTATATCAGTAATACATAATTAACAAGATTATTTGTTGCAACGATGGCTCAGAACTTTCCAAAGTACTACAAAGATTAAAGATATATGGGAGCAATTTATGAAATAGGGAAAAAACCATTTAATTGAAGCTGTAGAATGTCCAAGAAGTTCAAATACTTATTACATTCGACTTATTGAACGCAGTTGCTCAGAATTCTCATTTTACGTGAAATAAGTACCTAATTTACTAGGATTAGAATCTCTTAGAGAGTGCTTGATTAAAATATATTTTCTAATGGCTAATTTAAAATGATTAATGGAAGAAAATAATGATATGAGATAATTCAATAAAATCTTAGTAGAAAAGTATATTTGTAGCGTGTGTAAAGTGTTTAGAAAGTGTCAAATAATTTCTCCTGTAACCTCCCCTTACTGTTCCAGTCTAGTAACTACAAAAGCAAGAAAAAGATTTAAGGCTAATCAGACAGTTCTAATAAAACTAAAAATATCCACGATTATTGTAAGATTTTATAAAAAAATGGGGGTTTGAACTAGGAGGAAGTAACATTATCGAATCCAACGTGAAGAAATAATTGAAGTAGGAATTAGCAAACAAATAGGTAGTCTTTTCTCACATTAGTCACTCTCTTCCTTCTTTTTGTTCCATATTCTTCCATATATAAACACACTTTCCCCATTACGATCTTGGACGAACTCGAGCATAGTACACGGAATCCTTAATACTGAGAAATAAATAAAAATACTTCCTTCTAAAGTCGTAACGCGTAACGCATCGACTTGGAGATGACATCGTCTCTTCAAGTTCAAATACATTTCGACGTTGGAACCTGTTTGGCGAAGAAGAAAGTTGCGTCCCAAACTTGACTCTCGAACATTGGCCTCGCAACTTTCCTGGCGACCTCCATTTTTGAATTTCATTCGTTTTCTTCTTCACTCAGCAACGCCCTGATATAATTTACCATAATACACCTCGTCACAAGTTAAAAATCTTTCATTCGTTCTATCGTAAATAACTGGAGCAAATAAAAATTAAATATTCGATGGAAATCAAATTTTCAGCTCTGAGGAACGTTCGAGTGAAGAAAATATTACAATCATTCTGTTAACTTAACTTAAAGTTAATTGAATTTGCATTGTATATAGTGATAAATCTTCACACATGTGTTTAGAGAATGTGTTTAATGGTTTATGAATTTGTTTATTGAAATTGGTCACGGCTTGAAAAGAAAAGGGGGCGTTTTTAAAAATGAGCGACGGCTAATGAATTATTTCTAATCGCGTCAGCATGCGCAGCTTGCAAGCGACAGAAACGAGCCAAGTTATTGCATCGGGATAAGTGCTCGTGATATCTGGGGATAAAATTTGCATTAATCGTTCTCAAAGATGCAAACGGATTCCATAAAGAACAGAAAATTATTGCATATATCAGAATATCTCAGAAAGCAAATAACAGATACACGTGAAATTATGGCGCAACTGGGCGAACCTTTGCGAATAAAGTAGATTGTAACAATAAAATTTTATAAAATAAAAACACATGATTCTGATTCATTCTTATCTCGATTAGGGCTGTAATGAATATTCAAATAATTTAAGTATTCGCATACCAGAGAATTCGAATGTGAGATTCGAATATGCGAATATTCGAACAAATTATTCGTATTCGAAATTATTCGAATTATTCGAATATAATTAGAGCTCTAATTTCAATACAACGTGTCTCCATGAAAAAAAGATGCTCAAGCTTGATATCCAAATGAAACTCCCACACGACGTTTGCAAAATGTTCCAAGCAGAAACTCACCGTTTCGCTTTTCCCCCAATTCCTAAGCGAAAGTTAGCTTATCAATTAACACGTCAGAGAAAAAATTGCTGCAGCAAGGTTGACAGTTAATAAACTTTCCTAATTACAACTCAGGCAACGCCGGCAGTGAAACAAGCAGAGCAAAATAATCCTCCGGGGAAATAAAATTTAAACAGGCACGACGCGAACGTGTATTTGCGGTTGTATCGTAGAAACAACATTTTTTTCTGGTTAATTAATGAAAGCAGAAAGATACGCGCGGTAACTCGGGCCAACTAATTGACGTACTCCTACCATTGTCTGTTTGATTAACCTCCTACAAACGAAACATAATTCCGTTTTATTACTGCCAAATTTATATCGTTTCCAAACGCCCATTATTTGGCGGTCACTCTAATTAATCTAATTACGACCGGGAACAACTACGATCGAAAATTGTATTCGATTACTGTAATGGCTCGGAACATCGTTATTAACCTCATTGTTACGTTAACAAGGGAACTGAATGAGAAATATAACCGAGCCGTGTGTAATTAACCTACGCCCCGTTTTAAACCGGCAGCAAAAAAAAAGAAGGAAAACTCGTTCGATTCGTTTCCCAGGCTCCCCATTATCATATTTTATTTCCGGCTTTACGTTCAATTCTGATGGAATTTTAAATGGATCCCTTGTTTGGTGTGATTTACAGGTATGGGAGCAAGGGAGCTTTCCAGGTACTTGATCTGATAGCTCTTTTTTGAGCATGTTATCGTGAATTGGAAACACGAAACTCGGAGGTACGAGGGAGAAACATTTTTGTGATCGAATATTCAATGTCAAGTTTAACCCTCGGTTGTCACACCATTTAGCAATAACTTATATATATCTACTAATAGTATGTCACAATTTATTTTCCAATATTATACCTATATTATAAAGTAGTATCTTATTGTATAATAAAATGTCATGATGGACATAAATATTGTGGTTCCGATTTGAGACCACTTCAAACGTGAAACAAAAGGGTCACTTCCCTCGACACACGGACAAGGGCCGATGAGCAGGGGCCACGAATGGTATAAGAAGATAAATACGAAACAGGTACGAGGGGCTTACTTTTGAAGTCCGTGGATCTCAGCGATGATATCACCAGAACTCTTATTTATGAACTATCCGCTGGCACGTGATTTACCGGGGGATGAATCCTGCGGGCTATAGACGTAGATCTGGGTGGCGGTTGGCACGGGGGAAAGGGTTGTCGGAGCAGCGGGAAAGAAGGAAGCGCGGACGGCGTCAACGAATAAAGGGGGACGTGAAAACAGAAAAACAGAAAGAAACAGATGCGAAAGTAGCGCGCGGAACGGCATTACGTAGGTGTAAGAAGAGCAGAGGAAATGGAAGAAAGTGGTGTAGCTGGAGGCAGGCAAAGAGGGAGCCTCAGAGGCCACAGAGTCAGCCAGTGACTGCACGTTCCCCTGGCGCCTTTCCAAATCTACTCTACAAGCTTTTTCTATTTTAGCCCCTTGCTACTCCTTCCTCCTGATTTATCGTTTTATTGTTCAGAAGCCGCTTCTGAAAACCGCTAAACCTGACTCACGCCCGTCCCTCATCCTAGCAGCTCGTCCATTCTTTTTATATATCAACTTATGCTTGCGCGCGCTTTTACCTCTGATCGATTCGTAACGATACTTGTCCCGGGCACAAGCTGTTATTGCGCAAAGTTTTACACATTATAAAGGAACCGCGAGCCTTTAACGCGAAAATTTCGCGTTAAAGGGCACATTTACCTAATTTCTGAAAATTTCACAGTTCCCTCGACCTGTTGCAAGCCTGACTGAGGCGTATTTAAATATACATGATAATTATATACACCTACACGAACTTCTGGATAGTACAGCGTGAACGATAGCAACGATGAATTCGAAACAGCTGGGTTTCGATTAATTAAATACGGTCGTCCATAATTTTCTCTGGACACGCGAACGACGTCGAGGAATTTTTGCATCCTGAATAAAGCCGTCACGTACACGTTAATCGCGCCGTTTCCTGATAACTTATCGCACTTTACAAGCGTTCAATATAGTTTTCGGGGCATGTATCATCCGTGGAAATAGCTGGAATGCTCCAGGCGGCTATCGGTGCGGTGCAAGCACACGAGACACACGTGTGTCAGGTGAACGTGTGTGCGCGGACAGAGCTCGTATATCTTTGTAATAAACTCCGGTGGGCCTAGCCTTTTCGAGCCGCATGTTACACTTATGACCCGCCAGTGTTAATTACGGGAATAATTGTGCAGCTGAAAATCCAGACATTACGCGAATGCACTTTCCTCGCGATTAGATCGAGCAGCATGCACCTGGTAAACTAACTGGCTTGGTCTTACACTTTAGTTGGTCCTATGTCTAGGGACTCTGCAAATGGATTTTACTGAGCTGAGTCCCATGTCTACAGTCTTGGGACATTGATTTTATTCAGGTGAGTCTTACGTCTAGAATGTCTAGGTCGGGGGTGGGAATCCTGTGGCCTTACATTCTACTTTGATCGACTGAAAAATGAAGCTATTTTTACAGATTTTTTTCTGAGTAAATACAACATGTAATGAAATAAATCTTTCGAAATAAATCTTTGATATTTATTAACACGTTGGCTGCCATGTGTCCCGCCGGTGTGTCACACCCTGTCTGGACCACTGTGCCGCGTGACACGCCGGCGGGTCACATGATGTCCTATTTTATATTGTATTTTTCGCGTCAACAAAAGACGTTGAGTTGTTTTGACAGTTATATGGCACATCAGGGATGTTTGTCTTATCACTAATGTAAGATGATTTTATTGCTTCTTTTGATTCGATTGAGGAGGAAAGTAAAATACGTTTTTGAAAAGTCATAAGTAGGGGAGAGGTGGGATGAAAGGGACACTTGTGTTTAGGACCAGATAGTAAAAAAACTAAATAACCATTCGAGTTCTAATTGGTAACATTAGAAAGGCCAGTTATCTGGCTATAATAATACACGGGCCTATTAAGCTTCTCTCTATATTTACATGTCATATTTTTCGTTTTTTAAAAAAGTGTGTTTTGTCCCTTTCATAAATTGGCTGTATTGAAAGGGACATGGGTGTTTATGAATGGGACAGTATAATAAAACCAGGTAATATTAATATCATTTTTTTAATTATTATTTATGCAGGTACCGAAATCACAGTAGCTATTTTAATTTGTAATAGGAACTAAAAACTCAACACTTAAGCTTATGTAACTAAATGATCTTAATAGCTATAAATAATGAATTGTCTAATGGCATCCTAACCCGACTTTTAGGTGGCATATTTTCACTGAAACAAATGAAGAATAGTAAGGTTTCGAAAGTGACAGGTACGAAAATTACGTCCCTTTCATAAATTTTTGTTGTGTCCCTTTCATAAATAAGGCACCAAAATTGAAAATCTAATTCCTACAATTACAATATGACACAAAAAGGATCAGGCATTATACGATATCGTTCTTAAATAAATATCTGTTCAGATGCAGTAATAGAGAAATCTGTCGCTGGTAACAGCACTTCACAAGACAGTTCAAGGAAATACTAAAAGTTATGCTTTGAACCTCAAAAAAATTCAGTCTTGTATTTCTGTCGTCGTAGATACGATAGCGGCTTGAAATTTGGCTTGATTACACATGAATGAATGTGGCTACTAAATAAAAACACTTTTGGCCTGGGCCCCTTTATCTTTGAGATAATGACCATGTCCCCTTCAATACGTGTCCCTTTCATCCCACCTCTCCCCTACTAATGATTTACATATTGGCACCCGGGGAAAGAAAAGTGTAATTCAGGTCTAGTAGCCAATGTGTTAAGTTATTCTTACAATATATGGGAGTCTTATATCTAAAGTGTTTGGATAGCAATCCTATTAAAATGAGTCCCATGTCCAGAGTATTTGTAGCGCGATCCCAATTAAGTTCTTCCTCTCTACGCATATACAACTGTTCCTATTTCTACACGTGTCTACGATATTGTTCACTTCCCTTCCTCCATTTAATCCTTCATCGACCCTTTTTCTGAACTAATCCAAGCCCTTTTTGTCCATTGAACACTGATAAGAAGCCCCGCTTAGTCGCGGCTCACCCCTGGAGCCGCGCGACTACTTCGTCCGATCTCTTTTAACGCACGGGACTTCGTTTGCCTTTCTCGTTCTCGCTAACAGCCTTGTCTATCCTGCTTACTCTCATCTATGGCTTTCTCCATCCTCGTTGCACTCGTCTACGGCCTTCTCCATCGTCCCTGCACGTGTTTCAAGACTGCATCCCCCTTTTTCCTGAACTACTTCTTGTTCACCCCTTTTCTCCGTTCGGCAAAAAACTTGCTTCGCTGCGACTTGATGCGCGGGTCACCCTTTTTTCTTCACCGCGTAAACAACTTCGCTCGTCTTTCTTGCACGCGTGCGCGACTTCTCTCGCCTTCCTTGCTCGTGTAAACGGCCTTGCCCATCCTCCTTGCACGTGTTTCGGGACTGGGTCCCCCTTTTTCTAGACTAGTTGTTCATCTACTGTAGTTATAGATGAACTAATTTTTGTTTAATAATAAAATCGAAAAGTAATAGGTGGAGAAACTTTCATTTTGAATTTAGTTTTTCTGAATATGTTTAAGTTACTTTTATTATCACTAAACTATGGGAGACACGTGGCTTTTAATTTTGCTTAATTGTTTGTTTTGAAGGATTAAGCAGCTACTCCAACATTGAAAATTGTGATTCTACGAATGAGAGGTATTACCTTTGTAAAGTTTACAATGTTATATCTTACAATTTTGAGAAATGCAATGTATTCTGTTATAAATTCACAAAATGACAGATTCCAATATTTCCCACACCCTAATCTTAACTTTTACAAACTGTACTAGAGCTCTACGTATCCATTCCCATTTGATACCTTTAGGAAATATTTATATTAAATTAAGTACCTATATGAGTACTACAATATTGGCAACAACTATACAAGAATGCCCTTGGATCGAATTTGTAACTTGGAATGGGGAATGGTAGGAACTGGAACCAAACTGTACCTACTATCAAACCAAGACTGACTTGGCTCTGAACTACTTATTGTTAGTAACGAATGTGAAACTCAAGAAATGCAATGAATTTTAAAGATTTGGAATTGGGAAAGGAAACGACAGAACTAAACAAATTTTACGAAGTTTTGATTGATGGCACTCAGGCTAATTTTTATGTAGCACCCATTCAATACAACAAAAAGAATTAATTTTAGTAACTTAAGATCGCATTAGAAATCATAACCAAGGCGCTTGTCTTTATTTCTGACATAACTTGTTAGCTCGATACAGATCCATAACATTAACTCGCGGTGGAGACGGCGTAGTTGTGCATAGCAGCTAGATTGCAGAAGCTGTCGACAGTGCACGGAGCCTCGTCACATACCGGCGCCTCGACAGTGTCCGTAGCTTCAAAGCCACTCTTTGAAGCACCGACACGATATTCTATTAATCCGAATCACGAATGGATTTTGTGCTACGATGCAAATACGTGCGACGTCTGTTTAATTGCGATCCTGCGTATTTCGCGTGTCACGGATGCCATCCTTGAGTTCAACATGTAATACGACGCGCCCGTGTGCCCAGGGGCTCGCGATATTCAGAAATTTTGTTAAATAATTCCTCCCCTACGTGCGAAAGGTAACAGGATAAAAAGCATTCGCTAAATTTCCGCGGTATTTTTCGTACGGCGCAAATTGGAAATTCCATTAAGGCAGCGCGATTGAATTCCCTATCTCCTACTTCGTCCACGTTGTGGGATTGGTAAATGTTTTAAATTAACAAAAACCTTGTCAAATAAATGTTGGGGGATCAGTGGCGGATTTAAGAAAAAAGGACCTGGTGGCAAACGTTCTGTGGGGCCCTTTTTGGGGGGAAATGAAGAGGTAATTTACTAAAAACGGGCTAAGTGTAGTAATACAGAAAACAAGTCTCAGTAGTGTTTGATTAAAATTATATTTTTTTTAAGATAGGGCCCCTGTGGGCAGGGGCACATTTTTTCTGGGAAATGAAGTAAAGAGGAAAATAAAGAAAAGAGGTAGTTTACTAAATACGGGCCAAGTGTAGTAGTACGAAAAAAAATATAGTTTTTGAATACCTATACCTAATCATAATTTTTTTTTGTCATGGGGCCCTGCAGGGGCCTAGTCGGCAACTGCTCATCAGCCGCCGTGTAAAATCCACTACTGACGCTGATATTATCAGTTACTATTGACTAATAAGTATGAAGTAATCGTCGCATTCTTATTAATTTTTACTTGCGTGAAATGGAGTAAAGGCACACTGCATCAATGATATATTTATCATCACCCACACAATATGTTCACAAAATGCTGCTCGCTCGATCACTTGAGTGTAGTCTTATTGTTTGTGTTGAAATTAAAGTGATGCCAATCTCAGCATCAAGAAGAAAAGCAGGATAGTGACTTTCATAATTGAAATTTAATTATCCAAACGTTTTGCGATGTCTGCAGCTGCTTGAAAGTGGATCAATAACTCAAAAACTGACAGAAATGGAGTTGCACTCCTCTTGCTGCAAGGTCCTCAATTATTATTCTTAATTTATGTACACAAACAATTGAGTCACTGTATACATTACGTTGCAACAAATTGTTTCGTGGTTCTTCGAATATAGACGTATGCAAATGGTTCTGAGATATACAATAATTTCTCTCGGTGCATTCTACGGGCAGAATTGATAATAGTGGAAATAATGCGGACACGATAACAAAAGCAGGTACACATATTTCGCGTTTCCGTTGTAGTACTAAAGAGTGCAGTTCGAAAGCATTCTCGATGAATGCACTTCCTGTGCTATTTTCCATGTTATCGAGTTTCACGTATCGAGGTTTACAAACGGTCACTCTTAGAACCTGCTTGAGTGTTGCGGCGGAAATAGTGTCGATTTTACTCGGAGAATGGGTACAGTCTTAATTGTTCAAGGTGCAACAGATCAATGTCCTTTTCCACTAGGTACACTCATTCTGTTCTGCTCTAGACAATAGAAATCAAATAAATCGTCGTTTCAGTGATACATTTAAGCGATTCAACAACTCATATCCTATGGTGGGCTGAGAATCATAGTGGTGTAAGCAGAGTATGGCATTATCCAAATAAATTTTTATTCGAATAATTTCGAATAAAATGAAGTTGTCCGATTATAACGATTAAATTTTTATTTCAATAATTTCGAATAAGAATTGTAAATAAATTTCATGCGTTGCGCTAACGAGTAAAAAAAAAGAAAACTTAATTTTTTTTTAAAAATTTTTAAGTATTTATATATTTATTATGGAAGTATTTTGAGTCTTTATATGTGTTCCCATAACTGTAACATATTAAAGTTTGTTATAACAGAAAATGCAAAACATTGTTTTACGAGAAACACCCTGCAAGTGACTTACATCACTATGAATCTGAGCCCTGCATACATATACCAATTTTGTTGAGCACTTTAAACGTCAAGTATTTGATGCAGAAGCACTAAAACACATTCCGAAGTCTGAAGTGAACAATGCAAATATCGTGGCTTCTATTTGGCGTTTTGCAACAGGTTTGATTCATTGTAGTTCGTACATTCGAGAGTGAAGGAGGATCCATCACACCTGACAAGCACAGAGAGAAAATAGTGAAAGCGATGCAGAAACTTTCGGCAAAGCAACTAATGTTGCCTAATAGACATAGTGTCATGCTCATCTACATTTCAAGCAGATTTCATAATTCTGAATAAATTGGACTTTGAATGTTTAGCTCATCCATCATGTTCAATGGAGTTGTTACCCCTTTCGAATTTCATTGTTAGTCTACCTCACGGTTGTAGTATACCTATTAGTTATTAGGATCTGAACATTTGAAATACATAAGAAGCAATAATAGTAGTCTTATCTCTGGAGAAAGGTAGGCTTTCACTACACCTCGCCTCGGCTCATATTATTCTTTCTATGCTTTTCTATGTATTTTGACAATTTGACCCACAGTGCGTCTCGGAGTCGCGCCGAGGATTCTTCTTCAAGAATATTTTAAAGAAGAGAGGCGAGACTAGCCGAGGCGAGGCGTAGTGTGAGTGGAAGCAATGCCACCGATTTCGGTGACCGCTAAAAGAGGAAGGAAGAGGTTCTCTGAGCAAGTGTCCAAATACATGAACCGAGGTAAGCTCTGATAACTTCAGGTACGGAAAAACCGAGACGACGCGAGCCTAGATGTGAGAGCGAAAAGAAGTTACACCGAGGCGAGGCGAGGTGAAGCGAGGTGTAGTAAGACCCTACATTAAAAAAGAAAATACTGAAGTTAGCGCTTTCCTATGAAGGGTAAGGGGTATAAACCAGAAATGTCAATTTTCGTGACTTTGCAATGTATAGAATATTTCGCTGGTGGCAACTGGGACTACAGAGCTGTCGAGTCACAAAGTGTTATAAAATCAAAAAACCCTGTAAGATAACGTTCAAGATTTGGTATCAGTACCAGTGTTAAAACCAGGAAATGTCCACTCTGCACTGGAACAAAACACGGAATGTCCCCACTAAATAATATGTAATTCGAACAGAAGAAGTAGCATTTGATAAAGACAATCAATAATCTACTACATCACAATTTATCCTATTTTCTCCTTTATCAAACGTATGTACCTATATATAGCAAACGATTAAATACTTTTGGACGGTACTGTGTGAATATCTCCGTTATTCTTCATACTACATAGTCTTCTTTCCAGGATTCGCAATCACGACCCTACATTAATGAAAAAAGGAACCGGTAATAACAAGCACGTGCTTTCTGGGCGTGGACAAATACTCGCGTGTGTGTAGTTTGACTCCCGCAATCATAGCTCTGACTTGGGGATTAAAACAAATGGAACGAGGTGGTGGAATCTGGTTGGTCGTTAAATCCAACCCTTGCCTCGATGCTTCACACGATTACGCGTCCCTGCCGCCGTTTACAAACTCCCGCGCACACGGGGTATTAAAATCGTTATTCAGTAAGGTACTTGGGACATCGTTCCGTCGGCATTGTCGTCGTCGTTGTTGCTATCGCTTTGATAGTTAATGTGTATCAATATTTTATGTATTCCGCATAAACAGCGCGGCAGGTATTTGCGTTTATTAGCTATAAACCCCCTGCAGGTGGGGCTCACCCCTGCGGGATTTATGGTGCACGTTCTTAGGACAACGACGCCGCCTCTAGACGGAATCAGGTTTTGTGCATTACGGTTACGGCGTTACGTAAAACCGTTAGATGCGCAGCTATCGTCGTGTAGATTTATGTACATGAATGTACGAACAGAATGAGAGCGTCGTTTTAACCTGTCTGACATCCTTCATATTATAATATTGCCCTAATTCCTCTTCAAGTACACCTGTAATGAATAGAGGATTTAACCCTAGAACGATGCTGTGAGGACCTCGGAAAATTTTAATATTCTCTACAAACATGTCAATTGACGCTAGAATATCAAATTTTCATTGTAAAATTTTGGTTTTCTTACTTTGAAGAGTAAGATGAAACAGGGAATCTCACACAACAGCTTTGTCGAGAAAATTAAGTTTTAATACTTTAGTCCACCAGTGAAGAAACAAGGTTCAATGAATTCATCGGCATTCTTCATAACATGAAGCTTATAACTCTTTGTGATTCGACAATTCTGCAGTCCCAGTTGCCACCAACAAAATATAGGTACTATAAATCGTAAAACACATGAAAAATGGGTATTCCTCGTTTTTCCCTTACCTTTCATATGCTGTAAATATTTTCTTTACAGATACGTAAAAAGAAATACAAAAAGAATTCGGTAACGTTCAGCGAATTTTTAAATATTCACATATCAATTTGGAGTCGCTCGGTATATACTACTATGTCAGATATACTTAAAAGTGACACAGTGTCGTTTTAGGGTTAATTTAAACTTTAAACTGAAGTTGCTAAATAGGGTAATCCAAAAGGAAGTCGAAGGGTTTAGGTCTGTAGATATAGTACTCGCAAAAACAATACTTGATTTCTCTTAAATTAAATAACAGCTACACGAATGTCTAAAATACTATTGGAAAATTATATATAAAGAATCTTAGGTAATATCAGAAACGAGAAAGAAATAATGAATACCGACTATTGTATTATTTCATTGCGATCGTGTGCTAGTGCACATCACGTTAACAAGGTATACGAGGACATTATTACGTTATAACTTATACACCTCAATTTATATTATAATAGTAGTCTGTACTTACGTGTAGTTAGCGTTGATGCATTTTATAGTTGCGTGTTTCGACGTTATTCCACGCGGAGCACATTTTTCGCCACATTTTATTCTTGCACAGCCGCCTTTCTACAACTAGCAAAGGCTAGTAAAGAACTCGTTGTCATAAAACACTGTGTATCGCGATGATACTATGCTAAATGGCATGGTTATGTATCGCTGTTGAGAAACAGAACACAAATTCGTTCCCAAGAATGAACTGAATAGTTCTTGTAGAAAACACTGTAAATGTCAAAATTAAAAAAAATCACTTTTTGTAATGCATTTGGGTAATTTTCTTTCCGGAAATTTTCCAAATTCTCTATTCTGGAAATTTTTATGTTTGGCAATTACAGGATTTTCTACAACAACTCTTCAACTGTATTGATGAAAAATATTAAATAACAGCTCATTTTTAGCTGCACGCGTTAAGATCAAGCGTGGATCATTTTATTCAGCTAATACAGTTACATCGAAATCCAGAACGATGGCGAACCCCCGATATTAGGAGAATCAGTAATCAAATGAGGAAAGTAGCAACGATGAAAACAAGAACAATAATCAAAACAATAAATCTGCATATATTATACAAATTTTGCACGGATTACAAAATATACGAATAATTGGGTCTAAAGTATGCAAAGCACTGAATATAAGAAGGATAGTAGTGATCAATTGTGATAGAAATTAAACAAACTGAAGATAATTTCGGCTACAAATATCAGAATTGCTTTAGTATATATAGGTAGCAACGGATAGTTTTTTCTTATCGAATTATACTTTTGATACTTTTTATCGATTATCGCTGCAGTTCATGAAACAACTTCACATCTCAAATCACCGATTCATGTAATATTACGCAGAAGTAAATGACAGGAACGAGTGGCACCAAACGAGGCAACACTGTTCTCCTTGATAGCTTCATAATGGGATGGGAATAATTGAAAACTTTTATTAAAGCAGTCGTAAGTCTAGCATCAATTTCACATTTAACAAATTTGTGAATTGTAAGAGTGTGGAAGACATTTTTATAGAATATGAAACTATTCATTATTTTATTATGCATCAATTAATCGATATACTTCGGTATAATAGTGATAAAATACGAGAGTATTTTCTGTTTAGAATTATTTCACATTATGGACGGATAAGTATACATGTTTCCTTATTCACAAGTCAAAGTATAATTAATATACTTCATACAGTGCGTATGTACCTTTATCGATTTCATTCCATAGCACTATTTTGCACAATCCTTGCACCTGGTAGAATGATGGAAGGCATCCGAAAAGTGACTATACGAAAGAAAATTTATAATATATTATTATATTTTCCACTAGTTTTCACATTCATTTGAAATAAAAGCTATTCTAAAACCTTCAATACTTCAAAACCTAATTTTTTTTTAAGAAACAGACGATTCAATTCATGTGAAATTTGGACCAAGTTTTTACGCCGCTTTGTGGAAGTTGCAGTTTTTTTATCAATTTTTAGTAATAAATATAGGAGTTTCACGTGATCGATCATCACGCTACGCAAAATTTGTCGACTGTCGGTGTACGTGATATTTATCCTCCAGGTAATCTGAAATAGAAAAATGAAATGGTATTTTACTTTATAGATATGTAGCTTCAGTCTGGTGAACCAGAATAAAAAAGAAAATTTAATTGAGGAGAGTGGTGAGTTTTCAAACTGAAAGGTCTGAACCTTTAATTTTTCTTATTCAATTTTGCGCGAGTTTTCAAATATAATAAAAGAAAGAGGTATATAACTTATCGGTATTCTGGTTCATCAAATTGAAGCTACATATGTATAAAATAAAACGCCGTTTCATTTTTCTGTTTCCGATTACCTGAAAGATAAATGTACACCAGTGGATGACGAACCTTGCGCGGCGTGATGCATAACTCCTATATTTATTATTAAAAATTAATAAACAAAAACTGCAACTTCCTCAAGGAGGCATAAAAACATGGTCCAAAATTCACATGAATTGAATCGCTAGTTGCTTAAACAAAAATTCCTAACTTTTGTTATGATTTTACCCCCAAAAATAGAATTCACCGCTTAAGACATTAATGTAATCACAAATTACATCAAATAATCTACGAATTACCCCATAATTTGCACTCAACTTATCAAAATTAATTCATGTACATATAGTTCCTCCACTATTTCCGTAAAGAGTAAATATGAATGAGAAATACCTATGAATAAATTTGACGTAACAATCTCCGACAAGAGCATTAACAAACACATTCACCATCCCCAAGAGACGTTAAAGAGCCGTTTCATTTTCTATGATTAACGCAAAAGTCAGCAAACGTGCGCAAACTCCGCCATATTTCACGGCAACTGAATCGAGTCTCGCGACGGCGATGAAAAGAAAAGGAGGGAAACAGTGACGATGAGGGAAAGAAGACTTTCGCGGTGTGCACGCGAATGTGTATGACGTATGTGCAAGCGTTAAGTCGCACGGAACTGTGCGCGTGAAGTGAGCGTATATCTTCGCGCGACGCGTGCAATCCACCAGTACGGAAGGAGCATAATATATAACGAGCGCGCGACGGTGGGAGGCGGAGGGGAACCAGTAGAGAGGCTAAATCTTACGAGAATCAAGGAGAAAAGTGTACAAACCTCGGTGATTTCTTGGCGCACCCGAATCCTGTCTGGCCACGTCCCGTTCTTTTCGCGGTTATGCTCCGAACCGGTTCGTCTCCCTTTTCATTCTGTCCGCGATGCTAGCATGCGTTTCACCAAAACGCGTGCCCGCGTCTGTGCCTCTGAAAAAACATCAACGTAGTCTTTTAGAGAGGCGCGCGGCTCCCGAGGATTTTTGCGGTTGAAGTTAAGACGCAACGTTAGACGAAATAGCTTGTTCCGTACGGTGCGGTCGTTCTTAAAGTCTGCTTGGTTCCCACAATCGGTAAATTTGAAATTACGATTACACATATATTTTTATTTAGTACTATCTACCAAAGAAATACTCAAATAAATTTTGGTACAATGATGAAACAAGATAAGCATGAATTTCATGAGAGAAACTACTTAAAAGGGAACATATCAGACCCACACACACCAATTTTGATGAGACAGTAGATTTGCAGAATAGTGAAAAATATTTGACACGTATTTTTTGTTATCGGCAATCGCCTATGTTGAAGGGGTGAAAAGAAAACATTTGTTCTATTTTTTCTAAAAACTGAACGTTTTATAAAAAATGCACATTAAAAAAAATTGTTCTACGTCTAATAGATGCATTTAGCTGAACATGCAACGTCACTCTTACCTCCCTGATGATCTTGCAACCCCTAATGACCCCGATATGCGAGAAGAGAGCGCAGAGTAAATCCTCCGAAACGCTTAGATCTAAATTCCCGACGTATCTGTATTGACAATAATTGAAAAATTAACGAATTATTTACGTAATTAAAATAATAATCCATGAGTTTCTAAGAAAATTCTAAATTAAGAAGTCGTGCGAGAATATATTTAACAATTTGTATAATTTTATGCTATATGATTCTACGTTACTAATTACTAATGAAATTATTTTTTTACGATATTTTTACTACGATATTCCACGGAAACGACTTCGACAACATTCGTAATCAGTAAATATACACGCTCAACTTTGATGCAACATTTTAAAAACGGAACTACCTTCTTTAACTTTTGCTCTACTTGCACGTATCTACATTTATATACAAAATATTTAGACAGGGACGTGAAACTGTATTTGTAAGCAGAATACTTTGACGGTGGAAAAAATTTGTAAAAATATATTGGCCATCTGTAAGCAAATATCGTCTACTTGTGCCACTACATTTGTATCGAGGAGCGTATTCATTAGTATACATGTCTTCCTCATTGAAAGCAAGAAAGTTTCATCTTTCCACCTCACAGATCAAACAGCACTGCATTTTTAATTTACATTATGATCCACATACAGGTAATACATATATAACAATATATAACTAGAAATTAACATTTGGAGAAAAATCTTGAAAGGTGTAGTGGTGATAAAAATTTAAAAAAATATATTTCAAAATACAAGGTAAAATGCGACCAAATTAATAAAACGTTCTCTGCATAGATGCATAATCTATTATATCAGACAGTAGCAGTGCACGAGCGATTTCGAAGAATTGTTATCGGTGTCAGCGCGTTATTTTCGCAAATGCTGGCCACGTTAAGACGGCCATAAACGCGAACCGCGGCCAAAAGCGGAAGATTAATTTCAAATTCGAACTTGATCGCCAAATCTTGATAAAGGGAATCACAGAGCGGTCTGTAATTCCAGAAAATAGCGCGAGATGGATGCTTGCCAAAAATCCCCGCTGGACATTCGAATCGGAGGCAGGCAAAAATCCAAACTTCCAAAATGCATAAGTTGTGATTAATGCTGGTGCCTGGGGTTCTGACGAGTTTCCATAAACTGGCCGCTATATTCTCGACTACTGCGACGCTCGATTTGGAAAACGGCACGGCGAGACCATAGTCGCTCTATTACTAATCTAGAATGAGTGGAGCAAGAATAGAGCAGCACCAAATGTCATTGGCATTAGGAATGAAGATGCTCCCAATTTATTTCAAACAGCGTAGCGTTTGTAATTTGCGGTCGTAATTAAATGAAACCGCTGGAAATTGACGCCGCTTCAAGAACTCCAGAAAAATACTAATGTGAACCAAATGTTATAAAAATTGGAAAGCAGCAATTTTTTTTCTTTTCCATACGCGCTTTTTACAACATATCCAATTGTAGGCGTATAGAAATATTGGAAAATGGCCTAGTATCGCCTAAATTATTATGCTGTCACTAGCACGTGGCAATTTCATCTAAAATATGAACTTTTTTTAACCAACGATATTGCCAATAATATTGCAAATTGATTTGAAAATTGATGTATGCTGAGAGGATCTAGTCGATGATATCACATCCTTTTTTAAGGTAAACAGTTTAGGAAGCACTTACAAGGTCTTTTGTGCTGTCGAGTCCGCCATGATGTTGTTGGAGACTATTTCACACCACGACAAACTGCCAACCGACACAACACTTTTGCACTCACGCGCGTTACATAAAGTAATTTTATTTAAATACAGCTTTGTACACGGTGACTAGAGTGCAGGGGGCTTAAAGTGCATAATATAGGTTGGTGGAAGGAAATAGGAGCGAGTGGGGAGAGAATCGCAAGCTCTTGGCGCTTGCGTCGATCTAAAGTGGCCATCTAGATCATTGTCCACACTTTTCATTAATGTAACCGCCACATTTGGACTCCTCCTTAAGTCCCCGTAAGACGAAGAAATTTTGTATTTGTGAAAACATAATGCAAAGTATGGAACAAGGTTTTAATAGTAATCACCACGCGACAGTTTAAAGTGGATGGTCGCACAATACTGTATTTTCAATAAATTATGTGGGATTTTTAAAAAAGTTCGTTTTACGACTATATTTTCTACCATTCAAAATTAGTTAGCGGAAATCTTTTCCCAATTTTGCTTAAAAGCTACAGTGCACGTAGAAGCCACCAACTACGTTTTGTCTTCAATTTAATTTTTTATGCATATAAATAATTCTATAATCCAATGTCACAATAGGATAAACCACGATTGTATGAAAAATATTCAAGTAATAATAAATTTGAATTTTTTAAAAATTCTCGAATGAATTAATTAGTAATCATATAGCCACAGAATAATTGATCTATTCGATTATTTGATACTTTCAAGTTTTTCAGCTATGTAGTGAAGCCAAATAGTTTGTGTTGTCTTCATTAAGCTTGTGAGGCATCTGAAGTGTGCAAACTTTGAAGTATATAAAATGCTAGTCCATTAGTACACAATTGCATTTGGAATATAATTCATAAACTCATTAACCTTTGTATGCTTCGTGATTTCGTTCAATCCGAGAATATATATCCATGTTTATCTAATTTATTATGATGGAAAGATGAGTAGCAATTTTTGCATTTGTGACGAGTGTCAAAATTGGACAATGGTACGGTAACCCCAGAAAACAGACGAACATCTTTTTTAAATTCTTCACCGTTTTATATGCTAAGGCATTTTATATGCCAAGTTTATAAAACGCCAGATTGCATATGCATTCTAATATAAACACATAGAAATCTCTCTTCCTATAGAGCGCCAGGGTTCTTCTAAGGAAACAAAAGAAAAGTATGGTTGGTGAAGTACTCGACACGAACAAGTGCTATAAATAATTCTCGAGTAGATATCGTAAACGTCGTGAAGTTTTTCCAAGGTGTAAATCACTATTTCCATGCCCTGTTGTAAAATTTTGCCTTACTTCACATTCTGCTACCGCTGTTGGTCATAAACGCCTGTTGTTTGTCATGATTGCTTTTGTAAAGTTGCATATAGTAACTACATATTAAACGCCGTGTCAACCTTACGTGTAATTAGTAAAGATATGAATAAATTAGACAAGTTTAGAAAAACGGTAATTTATATTTATTCACGGTTTCAAAAAATTCAATTACTCCTTCTGCAAGTTGTTATTTGTATTAATAAAAGCTTACTTGCTAGTGTAAGCACGTCGTGTTTCATAAGCTAGAGATTATAAATTGTTCAAAGAAGTATTTCATTTTATTGTGATATTAATTTTCAAACGAATGACGTATCGTCGTTTACCATTTTCAGTTAAATCAGGCAGCAAATTTTGATAGAGATTGGTGCACTGACATGAAATATGAACTACTGTTACGCGGAATTAAATAATTTAGTTGATTTATTTCTACGACCTGCAAAAAATAAACGAAAAATGTAATATCCTTGTAAATTTAATATTGAAGGAATATTTACTGAAATGCATTCAGTTTTGATTAAACAAAAAGTTATTAAAAAAATGCAACGAATATTAGCATGAGTCAATTAAATCCGTATTGCTTCACTTTTCGCGATATTACACTTTCTACATAATAATATAGAAATGGCTAATATAAAGATAAATAATTCTTCTATTCTCTGCGATCTACTGAAATCTCGATAAAAATAGGTGTTTGCAAGTAGTCAGAGAAATGAACTTTTAAGATATTTCATTAAAATACAAACTTCTTTAAAAAGCAATTATACTTACCGCTAATCATAACGTGCACCCGATAGTAGGTTACAAACCGATATTTAAAAAATATAAAATCGTGACGTCTCGCGTGACCAAATCGAAATTACAATTATACATTTCCCATAACGACCACT
The DNA here is from genome assembly GCA_963855975.1 of Andrena chrysosceles. Taxonomy (NCBI): domain Eukaryota; kingdom Metazoa; phylum Arthropoda; class Insecta; order Hymenoptera; family Andrenidae; genus Andrena; species Andrena chrysosceles. The sequence continues at coordinate 106,028,563 of OY979767.1, read as the reverse complement.
CAAACCATTTCTCATCCCTCGTAAGTTATTACTCATACTACTCCAACAGTGTGCAATGTGCGTATCATAGCAGGTGAAAAACTGATACAAACGAACATAAAATCCTGACGTCAAGCGTGACCAAGTTGATGCCACAGCTAAAGGTACCAATTATCCGACGTACCTACATAGATGTCGATGGTTAAGCCACGGTGGAACGTTTCACGTGAAACCCGTGGGGAAACTCAGTTGACGAGATTCCAGAGGCGAGAAGAGGAAACATATTTCAGCGTGACTCGGGTTGGATGGAAGGGACATAAAACACGAGTCGATCAACGGCGCCGAGTCGCGTAAGGAACAGGGGCAGACGTTTCTATGCGCGGCCCAGAGCGCGGATGTATAGTTGCATGTGCAAAAGCATTGCCTGCACCTTCCAGGACCCCCGAGGAGCCACGAAGTATCGCGAAAAACTTAGTTCTGTCGGGACGATAAATCATGCTGAAATTCGCCCGGGCTGACAGGCATGTAGTTTTACGAGGGCCTGCACGCAAAATGCAAAGCAGCGGCCGCACCGCCCCCGGGCTTGCACCGCAATTAATTAGCGTTTCGTGATACCCGTGCATGTGCCGAAGCATTCTTTTTTATGTCAGCTAACTAAAAACTGCTCGCACGATAAGCTAACGCCATTCGATGATCCCTCTAGTGGAAGTACAGCGCCCGCTCCAAAGGACACGGCAGATCCGACCACCGATTAGGACAACTGTGTCGGAATTTCTTCCAGACGAAGGAAACGAGCGATAAGAACTGAAGCGTTCTCGTTGCTCGCGTGAAACGATCGTCGAAAGATCGAGTGATATTAACGGTGACGTTATAGTACCGTGCAGAGATATAGCGATGTCGTAAGGGCAGTAGCGGGTGAATAAATGAAATTTAGTGAAGTAGATAAACTCGTTAGACAATGGAAATAAACCAAGAGTGTGAGATAAAGGAAGGTCAGCCTCGACAACAACTATTTAAGGAACCTAGATTTAAGTACCAGACTTTCTACTGGGATATAAATTGGTACTGGTCACACTATCTTGAAGAAACGTGAAACAGATTTGTGAAACGGTTCTGGAGGGGATGCTGTGGAATGGAGGGCGTGGAACGAAGGGGAGTGAAGTTGGTGGTGCCCTTAAACCAACACTTCAGAGGCATTTTGGGTATACTTTTTGAACATTAATGCTTTAAGACTTTGAGGTGTGTAGGAATGTGACCAAATAAGTGCAACCCTGTACCAAGTGATGGAGAACATATTTGGTGGTTCGCACCGTCAAGGATATCATCTTACACACCGCTTGAATGGGTCTCAGGTTATTCATTAGATATATGTATGCGAGCTACAGTACACGGCTGCTACACAAGTAATAGAAGATGGTCCAAAAGGATCATGTAATGAGAAACGATAGACATATTTGGTGTCTTAACTTGCAAGGGTATCGTTTTATCACTTTCATTTGCCTGTGTTTTATGATTTTACTACTGGCGTATTTTGTTTGAGGGATGGAAATCCCGAATGTTAGGATGCAAAAGGGGTAGTTGCCCCTCTCTGGCTTTTCAGAAAAGATAAAAAAGGGAATAGGAAATTTTGGATTTAAATTTTTTATTAAATTGACACTACAAAAGGGGTTCAAAAATGCAAGCGGACTACTCGTTTTTTCATTACTATATTTTTCCACCCTCACCTCAATGTTGACCCCCCACCCCCAACCTGGAAAAAAAGTCTGCGAACGCCGTTGCTTGTGAAGATACTCCCATTTGATTGTGAATTTAAATATGGTATCATTGGATTCATCTCGAAGGCAGCTTTCCAATGGTGTGTAGAGATCGCGACATACTTTTTGGTCACAAAGTATTCTACAGCTTCAATATATTGAATAGAAATTAAATAGAAAGTGATGGTCGACATTGAATAGAGAATTAATCCTTTTCGAGGAAAAGGCTATTTTGCATTTGAATAATATAACTTATTTATTCGCGTCTCTTCATCACTTACTGTTTGAAAATAGTGGATTGCCTTATCGTATTGTTCGTTACTCGGTTTCAATAAAACTAAGATTTTTCAGAATGCAAAATTCGATGAGACAAAGATGTCAATTATATTCTGAAATGAAAGCATGACACGTGGAATGCCTCTTGTAATAGATGAAAATAATAGAATGACTAATTCCACGTAACCAACTTAACAGATTATTGTGAAAACACACGTAACAAGTTGTACGCGTATAGTACATGCCTACATTAGATAGTAGATGTGAAGTATTCAGTAAACATAGATTCACAGATAAATATTAGTAAAGAATTTTCCATTGTTTACTCTAATGACGTAACTGTCTTGCTTTCCCGTCATGTTTCAGATGAAGGAAGAAAAGATGACATGGAACCAATTATAAAAGCAGAAACATGAAAGATAATACGATAAGTTATAATGATGTTTCTGATTTTTCCATAATACTTGACAAATATTACGTCAGAAGTACTACTTGTGTTGTAGTAACACAAGCTTTATATTACTTTGATAGTATCGATCTGATAATTTATGGTACGTAGATTATTTTCATCTGCTTTGTGACTATTATCTGCCTTTTGATTTCTATAGACGAATAATGTATGTAATCGTAAGTGTAATAAGTTTCGAAGTTAATTAAAAAATATAAATAGTCCTTATCGTAAATCTTCAATCTCAAAGAAAACGATGATCTCTTGATACAGTTATCCTTATTTTGGAGATCAAGGCTGAAAAATTCTCTCTAAGTACGATTAAAACATACTTGATACTGGGTTTCTTTAACATAACTACTTGGGACTGAAATAGAAAAGGCTCTCAAATAGAATATCGTGTTTTATTCATATTCTTGCATGGCTGAGAACGTGCATCTAGATTCTCACAATGCAAGTGTATTCTGAAGAAATCTGTAATTCTAATTTAACCCTCATCCGTTCCTCATTTCACGAACTGAATCAGTCCCTCGATGTCAAATCGACACAGTGGTATAAAATCGATGAAATGACAAGATAAACAGTTATTTTTCTATATTTTTTTTATTCAAATTCATGAGTCAACATATACATCTTAGATTTTTCACAACTTTCGCATAAAATAAAACGATGTACAGGACTGCTTATTTACAAGAATCGCAAATAATAGAACAGAATAATTTATTACGGGAAAACTGTGTCAAATTGACACGAGGGACGGATGAGGGTTAATTTATATATCCGTTTATAAATCATATATTTACAATAAACAATATGATTAATCCTCGTAACGTTTTCTTGTATTACAAACTCCCACTCTTACTCGCTTGTCCACTTGTCGCGTTCATTAATTTCCTGCGGTAATAGCAAGTGTTATGTGTGTGTGTGTATACATATCTGTAGGATTGGGATTGACGATGGCGGGCGGAATTAAGTAGTAACACCCTAAATGACAAAAGTGTATATTTAATAAAAGAAAGATATATAAAGCGTCTCGCAACGTGGCTAGGTGCGTCACACGCGACATCGGCGCCCGCTTATTCCGCGATCCTTCACATATATCTTTAAGTGTGGCGAAAGAGTGAAATCAACTCAGTTAATAAAATCTGAAATTCAACGTTATAAAGTGTCCACTTGTTAAATCGTCAAACTGTTTCTAATTTTTTGTAATCATTCTTTACGAGACACGATTTTAGATTAGTTACTTGGTGCTGGCAGCACGTTGCATAGGCCGGTTTTCGAAACGATCGATCGTTCACTGTTCGGAACACACGAAGGAACAATCCGTTTGGGCAACATTTCGAAAGGCCACAACATTCTAGTTATAACTTTCGTACAAAGAACATGGCTTTCACTGTCCATGTGACTTGTGACTCGTATCAGTGTCAGGTACAATGCCCGCATCAACCTGATGATAATGATAATGGTTTGCTAGTAGCTGTTCACCATCATCTTGAACTTTACAGTCGCTAAATTCTTCAAGGCTCGAAGAAATTCTTCCTCAATCACGACTTCCTGACGAATCCGGTCTTAGGTGGTGGGCCGACAGGTTTCTCAGCTATAGGTGCAGTGGGATTCATTCCTATGAATGATACAGACGGGTTGACGTCATCCTGGGTAGAGGTGGATGGCGGAGAAGCCAAAGATGGGGAAGGGTACACGCGTTCTATCGACATTGTTTGCTGAGGAAGTTGTGCGTCTGTCTGGATACCCGCGGAACCGTATATCTCCTTCAACATCATCAACATGGTGTCCTCGGATTCCCTAAACAGATAGGAAGATATCTGTGATATGGTGACTGACAACTGGAGTGCCAAGACGTTCAGATCGCCGACTTGTTTCAGACATCAGCGGCCTATATTTTTTAAACAAATTGTATACCAGCAAAATGATCACTTAAAGCCTCCCTAATTTTACGTCGATTACATTATACTTCAATTTCATCAAAATCCCTGACACCATTTGCAAAAAATAGTAGATTTTCACTTATCAGTGATATAATTTAGAAAATTGTACTAACCAGTAGCAGACGTGACTTGTCAAGGCAAAGATGTACTCGTTAATGTATTCGAATGGTGCTTCCTGAAGGACGTAATCTATTCTTCGGCCTCCATTCAACATGCCGACTTTAAAGTCCGCTCCACCATCGTCGTTAGTTTGTTGTTCTGATACAGTCGGCGTCTGCTGCAACTGCTCCTCGACAACCTTGTCAATTTCACGTTCCAGTGCACTATTATCTGGCTTATGAAACACTGCCAACTGATAGACGGAGTTCCACGTGTTCCTCACGGAATCTAACAGCTTCTGCTTTAGATCCGCACCAACGCGGGCCATTGTTTCTTTTAGTTCTATAACGCGCGACAAAATGTTATAAAATTACTTTCATATAATTATCATACAGTAGACAATAGTTTTGTGGCTTTCTACTTTAAAGCTTCATTCAACAACGAAAATATATATGAATTTATACGTCGTGGATTGCAATGATTTGGAGAACTTGCGAACCAGATACGAGGATCGTACGCAAAGTTTTTGTGAAAGGTAAAATATTCTATATGAAAGTATTAGCCTGTAGTAATTTAATACGTCGCTGAGAAGTCAATAAGGTTTTCCTTTTTTCTTCGGTTCACCAATACATTAAGAGACAGGGGCGTTTTTCAATATTATGTTACACCTTTCGTCTACATTAATTTCATCGTTTAACAGAAACTGGTAACAATGCCGACCAGTATATTAAAGAAAATATCAGAAAATGAAAACAAAGTGGCTCATTGCGAATAAGATTATTCATCGAAATATCGTATTGATCTTTTTAGAGATACCGTATACTCGGCGAACACTTACCTAAATGCATTCTCTTCCGTCCTTTGTGGTGAGGAATTAACATTGGTCGATATTTGTGAGCTTCCGGATTAATGAGGGCTTCGACTCTGTACGCCACGGGATCGAAGGGGTGAAATATGTTGAAGAAAGCTGGGCACGTTGGCAACACGAAATCTTCCCCGAGCATATCGATACCTCGGACAGTCACGAACATACCAATTGGGCTACCGAGAGCAAAAAAGGCACGTGGGTGAAAGTTTAATTGCGGATAATGTATATAAGGTTGGCCCGTTCCAGCGGCGCCTATCACGTAGCTGATCCTTTTACTAAGGCGTCTCTTTAGAACTCGGCCAGATATCGTTTGAGATGGACCAGTGTCCTCGTCCTTCTGCGACAGAAAAGTAAATAATTGTGCAACAAATTGAATGTACACATATTTTTGGTTAATTAAATTAAATTTTTGTTAATTACAAACTGCGATATGGAGAATGTAATACAGTAATTCTGGAAAAACAGGAAGGCTTCTTTGATATATAAATTATTTCTGTTTGGGATGGGATGATATTTTTTATTATAAATAAGCTGATGTAATCTTGGACTTTTGTATAATCAGCACGATATATGTATGCTAAAGTAACTTCTAAAAAGAATTTTATATCAAACTAATATAATCATATATTATTCTTGGAAATTCTGTAAACAATAACCGAAAACTGTAACAGTGTCTAATAATTTTATACGTCGTAATATAACATTCAATAATTCCAACAAAAACTAATGATTTGAAACCTTTCGCTTTTGATTAATTTCTGCTAGTTCCAAGGTGTTTTACGAGTACAGATTTTCCTTGTTTCAATCTTTGTTCCATGTGACAGAATTAGTGAATACTTCACTCACCTGTTCCTCCTTAGCTTCGGTATCATTGCCATTCGACTTATCATCAGATACTGGTTTCTGATGACACAGGAGGTCAAACAAGATCAGGCTGCCCAACGAATGCCCGCCCAGGTAAATTCCTCCATTGAAATCCGGGTTTCTCTCTTTGAAAAGGGCGTGCAACCTATTCACTTCGGTTCCAACTGTTTTCATAATGGTTTGGCAATACACGGGGCTGGTGTAGAAAAGTATGTCGAGCAACGTGTCGTTGGTGAAGTGTCGTAATTTCGGTATACTCTCCAACGTGATAGCTTGTAATTTCTTATCGATACCAGTGTCATCGGAATGGAGCGTCGTGTGCCAAGAAATCGGCAAAACCTCTATCCTGTTCACGATCCTCTGTTCACTGGCGGTTCGGTAATGAGACTGGACCATCTGCAGCGATATACTTCGAAACTCGTCAACTGAAATAAGAGTGCAATGCGTTTTATTATTGGTTATCGTTTGAAGTAACCGAATGAAGAATTAATTTAGAAGAATTTTATTAAAACGGAGCATGCTTTCACTTTACATAAATAATTATTATGAAAGGTGTCATTAAATGAGTAGCGCATAAAATAATTGCTGAACGGTAGGAGGCGAAAAGGCATGTAAGAAAGCTTCGTTTCATTATTTTTTAAGTTGGGTCTTATGTGTAATAGTGCAAGAATTGTTTTCAACGTTTTGCTAAGCTTGTTTCAAGGATGCTCTGTATTTCTTGTCAATGAAATGCTATCTAAAAACTGTTTGCAAAATAGTCAATTTATTAAAGATTCTGAAATTATCCATCTTTTATTATTGGGGCACCACTATGAATATAGGAGGCATGTATATAATCTGTTCTTTTGGGTTTTAAAATTATTCATGGACCTTGAAAGCTCCGACGAATTTTTTTTCTACAACCGAATAAATACACACGATTAGGAACATTTTACATCGTTAATTTATCGTATGTCGAATCAGAGGTACCTAAATTTTTTTTTTACCCCCCAACGGGATATTTAACATTCATGAAATGGAAATGATATTCGAAATGTTTCAAGACTTGCGTCATATGTTCGAAGTTGCTCGAGGCATCCTGAGGAGTTCAAGAGAAATGACTACTTATGCTTTCAGGCACAATTGGAAGATATTATTCCTTTAAAAAATTCCGATATTCTGAACAGATATTATTTTCTATCTTAATTCAATACGTACCGACTTCCTCTACGCTTCGAAACTTCAAGTCGCAAACGCTGCCTATACCGTGAACGAGGAACAGAAGATGATCCACTTTTTCGGGCTCGCCATCTTCAATGTGAAACTCGTCGAGGCCTCTTTTTATCACTCGCGGTCTACTACCGGCACCCTGTAAATATGCACTGTCCTCTGAGCCCTGTACAAATTATGATTGAATATTTCCAACAGAACCATGCGTGCGTTATTAATTAGGGAAGGACAATGATGAATGTATAAATGCGTCTATAAAAACAGCTTCAAAATTCTATACAAAATACATCAATACAAAATCTTCGAACATGTTCCAGTTGAACATTTCATTTCTCTAACTTATCAATACTACAAGTAGAAATTTACCGCGCTATTGCCCCACGACGCTGCCAACTCTGGGGACGCGGGTGTCGAATAATGAACCTGCACCGTGGCACTGTGGAAGACGATGTACTCTCCACTGTTCAAGTCGATCCTTCGATTCCAATTGTTAGTCAGACACGCTTGTTTGTACTCTTCCTCGAGTCTCGCGGCAGTGCCTTCGTCGTAAGGGATGTATCTGGATTCGGTGGGTCCTTTGAAGAACCAGGAGCACCGTCTCACCTCTGCCGGTCCGCCGCTCCAGTAAACAGAGGACCTTTGGCGTCGTAAAATGTCAACATCGTAACGACCACCGTCGGTGGCGACTGTGGTCTCTGGAGTGATCTCGCTGGAATTATGGACCTCCTCCAAACGCAAGCTATCTTGCATGGAGAACGGCAGCCATAATACCTTGTTCTCCACCTCTTTACGATAAAACCAATGGTGGTACACCGTTCTGTACTGCATGCGTTTTTCTGGGTGGCCAGCAGCCTGGAATTAATTAGAAAGTAACGCGTGTTCGTCATTTAAATTTGTTCCACCGGCGTGATATTGTAAGTGAGAGTAATATACGCGACAGTTATGATGTGGATTGTTAATAGCGAGTATCGAAAACCGTACGTTTGTTGAATTACTAGTTTTGGGAAATGTGAAGGGATAAGATTTTCAAGTTTCAAGCTCTTAAGATACATTGAAAATTGTATGATTATTTGGACTTCGAGTCTTACCAAATTTTGAAGACTTGGAGGCACGGTATCCGCGATGAGGCGTCCAGCCAGAGGATTAATTGAGCTTTGTACCGGACTTAGAGTAGCCGAACCCGTTGGTTCGGGTACCGTTGTCAACACAGGAGGCGTAGCAACGAATATATTATCGCTCCTGCCCACTATATGGTGCGTTTGTAATGATCCAATCGAATTCTCAAAGTACTGTTGAGCCTCGTTCACCACTGGTTGCACAAGAGGGGCGACGTGCGGATACCTCGCAGAGAAAGGTTTCTGCAATTCGTCCTGGAACTGCGCAGGATTGTAAAACAATGGCGGCGGCGCTGACTGTGTCAACGTGCTACATGTTGCGTTTATGGTCCCGGCCTGAGGGATCTGATTTGCATTCCACGCTGTTTGGAGCACAGACGCTGGGGGCCCGCTGAAATTCAACAAAGTGCTCGAAGGCGACTGTTGCAAATGGTTCGTCGAGAAAGCTACTCCGAAATCAGTCCGCACGTTTGTGCTTTGCTCTTTGTACTGGGGAAGAAAGGGGTTAGTGGTCTCCGAGGAGCTAAAAAACGAGCTCGCCGGCTGCGGAAAGGACTGTGATGGCCCAGAGAACGTGGCTGGAACTTCAGAATAGTTCAAATTCGACTTCTGCTCCGCTGGCTTCTCTGCGAAGAAACTGACGCCCGATGGAGGAGGTTGCGTTTGATGATATTGTTGGAAGGATGGCACATTCGATGCAACACCATAACTTTGGGTCACGTCAATCTTTTCGTTCGGTACACGCAGTTCCCGGGGAGCTGTTTGTGATTGCACGGGTTCGGAAGCTTCTTGCTTTAGAGGCACATCATTTAACGCATCAGCCTTTGGCAAATCGCTCTTTTCCTCAGTCTCCTTCGATTCGACGTTAAATGTTCCAACAGCTTCTCTTTCTACTGTATTCTCGTTTAGCTTTTCCCCCGAATCTTCCTTCTGCTCGGCGAGCAAATGCTCCAATTTCTCTGTCACTTGAACAGCAGAGATTGGACCGAACGTTACAGTGGGTTTAACTTCACTAGGCGGAACTACGTTCTCCCTCGAAACTTGCGAGTCAGCTCGACTGGAAATGCTCCTCGTCGCTGCTTCTTTTTCCGAGTTTGGCGTCGCGAGGAAGTCCCGTTGACTCGCGTATAAATCGAAGCCAGAGAAGGCAACGTTGGCAGGTGTGTTTTGTGGTGTTGCAGGCTCTGGAAGTTGGAAGGGGATCGGTCGAGACGAGGATACGGGAGCTGCTGGCTTCCCAGGGAGTTGGACACTTTCGTAGCCCGAGTTGTGGCTCTGGGGCGTCACACTTCGTGGACTTCCGGTTGAGCTGTATGGAATTCCAGTCGCTACTGGACTAGATCTAAACGACTCTTGCAGCGAATTAGCTTGAGATAGTTGCTCTGGCGTTGAGCGCTGTATCGATGGCGGACTCGTGGGAACTGATGTTTCGTGGGGCTGATGAGCTTGAGGCTGAGCGACTAACTCGTTTGGATTGAAGATAGTCGGCGTTGCAACGGTTTGAGGGGTGAATAATGGTTGAACCGCGGGTGCTGAATATTGTTTGGAGGTGCTTGTCGTTATATCGGGCGGTGGAGCGTACTTGAGACGTCTCTGATTACCGAGTCGATACGAAATGGGCGCTGAAATAGAAGGAAAAACGTCATGGTGTTTTGTGCAAGTAGTGTTATAGTAAGTAAGTACATACGCATTGGGAAACGAGATATCTTGTTCTTTAGAGAGTTTAAGTATTGTTCTTTTAAGAGTTTTCTGTTTAACTCTTTGCTGCCTTATTTTGAAGTGGACTCGAAATTGTTTCGTACCAGGTGGTTGATAGTGAATTTTATGGAGATTGGTACATGTATAATAGGTACTAGCAATTGTAGATATATTCGTTGTGATGTGGGGATTATGTGTTTGTTTCTGCAGAAATTTCTTATGCTCCTGATCTTACTAATTTACACTTTATAAGGTAATTAGGGGGAAGGTGTCAAATGGGGGATGCCAAGTAACCATAACTCAGAGTTTATCCCATAGATATTAACAAAATGGTATCTACGAATTCTTTTTTTATTATCATTATAATTATTATTATTATTAAGAAACCTTAGGCATCTTACCCCCAATTACCTTACGCAGTTATTATTGATAATAGTCAAACATAATACTTGCACGAATTTGAGTATGGCGATCTTTGTTCGGTCAATGGCAGCTTTTAGGTGAAAGATTATATGTTTATTCCGCATTCCGAATTAAAAGATAAAGATTATACAGCGGAAGAAAACGAAGGAGAGTTTTAAAAATATATTACACATTATAAATATTTCATTACGTGTACAAAACCATGTTTTGTACACTATTAATTATGTAATATAAATAGAATACCATAAATGTATTGCCGAATGTTAAACACAAAATATAGATAAAGTATATGATACTCATAAAAATAAATGATTGCAAAGGATTAACGATGGCTTTGAGTTAACGAGACATCTCCTTTTTAATTTACTTTTTTTAAAAAAAAAAATGATCAGACAAACCAATATACCCCATTATATTTAATCATGTTATTATATGTATGTATGTGTACTATGCTCTTAATAAATGTTTGAGCAACAATTCACAGTTGAATAAATAGGAGAAATTAATTCAAGGATGCCTAATAATATGAAATTTCAAATCTTAAGGTTTTCATTCAATTTTGACACTTTTTGTTGTACTACACTATACGTATGACGCATTGGAAGCAAAAATGGACTAACCCACGTTAAGAAAATTATTTTTTCCTGCTTTATATGATTAGTAGAGCCTATTGGAATACATTATTGCTACTAACACAATTGCGCAAAAAATGTGGGTTAGTCCGTTTTTGTTCTCAATACCTCACATGTACTTCAAAAAAATCTGAAATCTAGTATTTTTTTAGTGAAAATCACTCGAAAACTTATGTATTTAATCGTTCGTACTTCTGCGTTCAGAGTTAGCTCCTTTATACCAAATACTTATAGGGAATCTGTGCCTTTTGCAGATATCGCTAAGGTCAAGAATTCCAGACTTATGCAACTGACCCTCTGGTTTATCTATTCATGTATCCATATGAATATCAATAGGATAGCTGTTTAAGTATCTTCAACGATGCGATACTATTCACCATATTTACAATATTTGTACCATGTAACCACTATCCTGGTTGCTTGCTCGAAATATTATACCTAACACTTGACATAAAAAATTGAACAGCACAACAACGGTACAAAAGATTCTCATCTGCAGAACGATTAATTGATAAAAATAAAAGAATTTACCATCAGTTGAGGAAGGAACTGTAGGTGGCAAAGTTGATTGCGGCGGGGCTGACAAATTTGCGCCACTTCCGGGGTGAACGTCGCTAGATCCCAAGAAATTTGTACGTCGGGGATCATGAAAATTAGGGACCACGGGCGTCGTCGTATCTTTCAAGGAATCACGACGATCGTGGGAAGGCACATAAGGGTTCGTGTTTTGTACACCACCCGCGTTTTCGGATCCCTGATTCCCTTGCGATGCCGAGGAATCGCCCGTAATTGACGATAAAGACAAGTTAGGGAAAGAGGAAAGTATGGAGGTGAAGTAGCCCTGTCTTGCTGGCTGACTTGTTGGGATCTTGGTGTCTTCGGAATGTAAAGGAATAGGTGTGAATTCGGTGTCCGTAGCAGCGAGATTCGTCGATAAATTTGAATCAGGTGAATTGACTGGTTCCTGGCCTACGAGATTGTCCAGTTCAGCATCTGAAAATCACAGAAAATTTCGGTTGAAGGTATAAGTATAATTTTTTTTAGCAAAACAGAGCGGTGCAAAGCTTGTACAGAGTGGTTTAGTGAAAATCAGACATCCAATTCATTCCTGGTATTTCCTTTATTTTTGAAAAGCATTAAGAAAGCGTTTTTACAATAGAACATGAGATCATCCTGTTTTAAAATTGGCACTCCAGAACACTCCTGATTGTATTAATATTAGGTACATTATATTTGTATCATTTGCCTATTTAATTCTGCAATGAATTTTGGAAAAAATAGTGTTGTGTTAAATAAAATTGTTTTTTAAAGTTTTCTTAACAATTCGATGTTGAATTTTTATTTCAATTCCGTCACCTTCTTCGAAATTTTCACATCCCTTCAACATCAAACTATCTGATTAATAAATTCATTTTTTATCCCAGGTACATCAATTAGTTTGCGAATCAACTGTGCTGCTACATTAACAATTTCTAAGACAAAATGTTATCCAGCGAATTCTTTTTTGTTGATTCGTATAAAAATCAAATTAGATTATTATCCTGACAAACCGTTATCATTATTGAAAAATATTGAATGTTCTGGTATTACCATGTGTCGTGCACCGTTTACTAGATTATCTTCAGTTAACATGGATATAAGATCATCGTTATTCTTGAATGACCTTCCGTTTCGCTCTTTATCTTGCAAGCTGAAATCACCACTTCTATGATTCTTACGCCATTTTGGAATATACCATACACTAATCGCGTTATCACATTACTTCCTTTTCAGAAGTAAAATATCGTCAATTTATGAAAATGAATACTTCAATTTTGACTGCTGTAAATAACAGAAACATCTTCTCTTATAAAATGATCTATCCATTTGAACGAATCCTCGAGACCTACAATTTGAAATATGACTCCTTACAAAAGCACGGTTCCAGTTCTAGTCCTCTCCTCGTTAGTGGATTTTTCTGGTACGCCCACGATATACATAAATAAATGGTCCCATGGCTACCAATAATATTAGACTCATTGCACCAGTAGGTACTATGGTCCACGATTACAGATACCCGTGATTTTAAAAAATGAATCAAAAAGTGTTCGGAACAACGAGGTCCCTCGGTTCGATTATTCATAACCTGTCAATATTGAACAGGATTCAATGAACGTAAGTCCCAATGACGAAGATAATGCCCAGAGATACTACGTATCTTTTGCTACGTGGGCGATCGCGCGGAGCATCCTGTCCTCGAATTACCAATTTCTAGACGCGATCACATCCTGTACACGTATGCACATCAAACACCTGCGATTGTGCGACGGGCCGCGTTTACGCCTAGATTTACTTTCCTGTTCGCTCGCCGTTATCAACGGCGTAATAACAGACACCTTAGCCTTTTCTAAACGAATACGCCCGCCACTTATAAGTGACAGAACCATTTTTACGGCCAGTCTTTCGCGAAGATCGTTCTTGAGAGGGGCATCAACGAAGATGCGAGTGTGCATTCGATATTCGGTAATGTGGTACTTGTGCGTCACGTGTGCGATCATAATCGTTGCTGTGACAGCTGCGGGCCCTGTCACGATCGTTGAGGAGGATTCGGGAGAGAGTCGAAAGCATTTGGGGGAAAATGTGGCTGTGGGCGAGAAGACGCGACCGAGTTTGAACTTTCAGCGTGAAACGCCATATTGGATTATGTCTGTAGAAGACTGGATGGATACTAGTTTTTCTGAGAGATTCAAGGAATCAGCTATCGAAGGAACTATACTACTCTTCTCCACTGACAAGTGTTCTAGGTGAGCTGTTTGTAGAGAAGTGTTTGGGCACCTTTGTTTTACTTTAACAATAGCTGATCCGTTACCCGGTTTCATCCAGGAATTATTTATGATGTTTCCAAACTAAAAAAGCTTAAAAAATTAGTCTATAATCTAATCTAGGATGTATGTAATGTATATACAAAATTTCATTGAAATCCGTTTAGGCGTGAAAGAAGGACAAACAAAGAAACAGACGTTTGATTTTTATATATTAGTAGGGATATTCATGCTGGAAATTGTTTTTATTCACAGTCTCTATATAGATATTTCAATCGTTTTTATGAATGTACCTAATACATTTTAAGAGTGACATAACATTAGTGTCTCTTACGTTTAAAGAGAATATATGTCACTAAAACCCAATTAGATTATCGGTATGAAATACATAAAATAAATTGCAAATTTATCCCAAAGGTACTGCATTGTAAAGGGTATAAACAAGAAGGACGATCATTTGCAATACATTAATCTATTTTGGTCAGCTAATGGCACTGCCACGTCTGGTAAGACACGCAGAATTATAATAATTAATTATAACTGGAAACCAGAATGGAAGTATCAAAGCATTAACCCATTAACATTGAACATTACGTAAACATCAATTACGTTATGTGTATGCTTGCTTCAATGTTGATTTCTGAATCGACTATCCATCACAGATAAACTGCAATACTAACATCTACGTATACATCTAGTATTTCTGTGTATCCGATAGAGAAACGTCAAGCTGCTAGCAGGATACCAGGCTGCTTATTTGTGCGAAGTTATACAAACATTCATAAATAAATATTTTGCACGTGTTTGTTTTTGACCTGGGAAATTAAAGCGTCGTCATGAAGAAAATATTGAAGTAGCTAGTAAACAGAATATGACGTAAAATAAATTAAACTGAATAGACAAAAGAAGTAGTTGTTGATCACTAAGAGCATTACCTTTAATTTAAAAAGCTTAATTAAAAGTATTTCTATATCTACTTTGTAATAATAAAAATTATTATTGATGCAATAACTTATTAAAAAACTGATAGAGCATATAGTTGATTCAGGAATAATCACTAAACTGTCTTCCTATTTTCCAATCATGTACTATTCAAATTACTTCAAATTCCATACTTAATAATTAAGCAGAATAAATAAAATAATGAACTAAATTGAGTCTGTATCGTAAATATTTTAGATAATTCCCTCCCAAAAGGTCACTTGCAATTAATCATGCCAGAAGTAAAGTGGTCCGACGAGAAGAATATAAACAAGCATTCCACACAATGTCAGGTACAATTCGTCACAATTTGCACTATCATTTGAATAGTAATATTTATGGTCTTATTTACTCTTCTAGATTTACCTTGACCTGAATTGTCAAACTGCTGACGCGGGAACTGACACTAATTATATAAAAAAGCCATTCCACTCGAATGTGCATAACAATAGGGAAGATGATGGTAGTACTAAAAAATCTAGTAAAACCAATTTTCAGTTTCTCGTTAGTACAATAACATTCTCTATCGCGTTACGCAGCCTATTCCCCAAGTACATTGTTCTAATGAATACAATCTTTATTTTTTCAGGTGAAAATAGTAGAAAGATTTAACTTGAGCGAACATACAGAAACGAAATTCCTAGTGGACAGCAGACTACGTCGAATTATCCTAAACATCGATGGGAATGTCTCGCACGCCGTGCTTCGAATACCTATGAGTAAGTCTTCCTTTATTTTTACTATATTTTCGAAAACTAGATTTTCAAAAACTAAGTATTTAAAAAACTAGATCGCTCAAAACTGTACAATCAGTTCCCAGATTCTAGGGACCGGGATAAATAGTAACCCAGAATTTAAAAAACTAGGTAATTAGAAGATCAAATGTTGAGCAACTAGATAATTAGAGACCCAGATTGTCGAAAACTGAATAATTAAAAAATAGAACTTTAGGAAGCTAAATACTTAGACCAACGAAGTCAAGAAACTAGGTAATTAGAAAGTCAGAAGTTCAAGGTTACTAATAAATCGATACTAAATTAATCAGTCCTGGGATTGTCAATCTGTTTACATAGAGAAGAAGGTTGCTGCTCGTGGCATTTGTATTTTAATGCTACGCGGCCAATCTCGTTATGTATTGCAAACTAAAAATAATTTTCGACACTGGTAACGTACGCTGCCGCGTGAATTAATTATACGCCTATAAATTCGCGTCCGTGTTCAATGTCCGATGACAATGCACATTTATTTCCTAGAACACGTGACCGTCACCGTCCAGTGACGACACCCACTTATTTCTCATGAAACCGTGACTGCCACGGTGTTACGTCAAGAAAAAAGTTAAAACAGTGGAAAGTTTCTATTGGCGTTACTTGGATAAAAAAGTTGATTGCGCGTCTTAATGAACTGCGCACAAGCATTCACGTATTTAAAACATTCACGTTTTGACGGCGTGAACAGTATTGCAACGCAAGCTTCAACTGTGGATGTTATTAATGGAGTTACAAAAAGGATTCAACGCTTGGAACTTATTTAATAGTAAAGAATATTTAGTTAACAGAGATTGAAGAGTTAACTCTGCAAAATTATAGATATATCAAAATTTTTATAATTTTTTTATAAAAAATATTATACTATTGCAAAATGTAGAAAACAATAATTGATAATTTTATTTAGTTAATATTACTGCGATTTCTGTTTATAGTACCACGATATTGAAAAAAGCAGTAAAAAGTAGAAACTGCCTTTCGCGCACAGACCAGCAATTTTTTAAACAACGTGGCAATAAAAGAACAGTACCTAGGAAAATGTTCGTAGACATCAAAGTGACCACATAGCAGGACCATTGGTGTTTATGTTTCATTAACTAAGTACTTGTACTATATGCTTATCAAATCCTGAATCTTTTTATCACTCTATCAGGATTTCTGAAACAATACACCAAACGGTGTGATCAAAGGTTAACATAGACTGCAATAAATTTAAAGATTGCTTCTTTGACAAAAGGAGAGTCTCTGTCGCAGTAAAGTTGGTGAACCTATTGTATCAACGTTTAAAGTGGCAATAGCAATATAAATAGAACGCCGCGAATGAATTGTTAAACCTTCCACGAAACGATGCATCGTGTGCTTACTAACAAACGTTCTCAAATTTACGATTATTAGTGCCACTTCCTCTTCGTCCTCCACGCAAACAGTAAACTGTTTGCGAGCAGTCTCGTACACTCTTCACCTACCGTTCATGGTATCGACCGCGTCGTCGTCTCGGGGCGATTCAGTTCATGCTCCTCGTATAACACACAGCGATTGTCTTCACTTTCAACAAAAACCCGGGCGAGACACTTCGAACAAAGCCTGACGATTGTATCACGCGTGCCCTCTAACCATTGTCCTCACCGAAACGAAAGACCTTCGGTTGCTGAAAGGGTTACAAAGCTTTCTTTCCAGATGCTTTGACCCACAAACATGTCCCTCGCGACGACCAACCCTGATAGTTAGCATTGGAGACACTTGCTAAAATAACTGTCGGACACGAAGGGATAACACGTATTCTAATTAACAGACGCAACAGTGCCGTCACCTGCAACGGTGATATCTTGGACACGTAAGGGCAATGCGGATGGGGTGAGAATCGACACGAGCAACGCGCCGCCTGGCGAGTGGTGGGTGAAGCTTACTGGGGAGGACAATTCGAACTACCACTTCATTGCAGAGGGTTTCGATGAAGAACGGAAGAACGAAGAGGAAGACAAACTGTTTTTTCCGATACATCAACTTAATGGTGAGTGAACAATTTTATCGATAAGTGGCGGACTGTATTGGGGTTGAGAAGTTAGTTCGAAAACTCTTCGATCTTTTTTAGTTTTGAGTAGTAGAAGCTGGGATTAGTTGAATGTAGGCACGATTAAGTATTTTTTTTTTGAGTATTGGAAGGATCCAAATTTTTTTAATTTCTTGCGGCCCATGGCTTAGGCACCGTACCATTTCGGATTTCTGAATCCGATACTATTTTTTAAAACTATTTCTATAGGATCGCTCGATTCTGAAGCTGATTATGGTTCACAATCTTGTAAGCTCCTTCCTTATTGCTTTTTTCATTCTCCTTGGATTTGATTAGTTCCTTTGAAAATTGGTGTCTTCAATACTTTCCCATTCAACTCCGAGACAGTTCTTTTAGTTCATAATAAAATTTGAGTTCTACTTAGCTCACATAAGCTCGTACTGCTTACGAAAATGAAAGCTGCAGATTTTATTGCATTGGAAATATGTATTCTGCTACAAAAAAAATGGGAGGCAATTAGAAACAATTATGGAAAGTAGATAATTGAATGGGAAATACTTGAGTGTTCTTTATCGTAAGTGGTTGTGTAGACAAAATATAGAGGAACCTGATTTTTTAACAACCTAAGATTTTAGCTGGGCAACGAAATAGGAAAAACTGCCACGTAAAAGTGAAAAGTAACAATTATTCGAACTGCAAATATTACGTAATCTTGTGGAAGAAACGATAACCGAAATGGAGTATAATTATTCAGAAAAATTCGAAAGTGGAAGAAACCGCTCGTATCTACTTCAATCGCAGTTGCGAAGGTGTAATAACATACCAAGAAAGAGAACAGCGCTCGTACTACGTTAACGTTGGAAGAAATCGTTCGGTTCTTGTGCAAAAAATTAAACAATTTACGAACAATACTAAACATCTCACACTTTACACTTTCCCCACCAAATTTCAGACTATATTGTCTCATAGAGATCGTATTATAATTCGTATATCGATAAGCATCTCAAAGATAAGAAAGTGTGATGAACCGTTATCAAGAATCTTTTCTATACAAAACGTAATTTAAATCATATCTCCTTTTTAACACGAAATTAAGAAGTATTTAAAACTATCAATTAAAACACTGTGTAGTGATTACAGAATGATGAATTAGGTAAGTGATTTCGTTCAAAAACTGGAAATACCATCAGGTTTCAATTTCTCTTTACTTTTGATTTTAAATACACGAATTCTTGAGCAATTTCAAGAAAAAAGCAACCCCTTCTCGCTCTTTTATGTATAAATATCTATGCGTACGTAATATCAATATTTCATATAAGCAACTCCGTGAGAAATCTTAAATTTTTCCACTTTTTTAGCAACAAGATATCCCAAGATCGTATTCAAATAAATATTCGACGATATCAAACAACGTAATAAAAATCTACTCGAAGCAAAAGAATGGCAATAATCATCCTGTAGAATATCGACCGTCGCTTAAATAGACTACTTAGCTCTAAGTCTTTAACTACAAAATGCAACATTTTATGTACTTTCTATATACTTTCCACAAGCACCGTATAAAGCAGCCTCCCAATAATTATCAATCAATAAATCATCGGTGCTTCTCGCAGCACCAAGCAAACGCAGAGCTTTACTGCACTCGCCAGGCTGTCGATCAGAGAACCAGCACCACTAGTGAACCACTAGTGACACATTTGAAACGACTTCCAAAGAACAAGTACCACCACCAGAGTGATCGATACCGCTCCACGCGCAGCAAGCGCAAAGAAACAACTTCCAACGCTGACTCTCAAGATCGCAAAAAGACCATGCACCATCGGTCACGAGGCTCACGAAATTCGACACCATCACTGGCCACCATCGCACCTGTTACACTTACCATGTCCCTCGAACAGATCGTCTGTAATTAAACCGCAGCCACTGACACAATTTCGAGACCTAACCAAGCAGCATCTCGAGGCGCGGGATCAATCGACACGCGGGAACACCCTGGCGTGCCGTCCGATCTCGGGGAAACACTGAAGCTCGATCGTTCGATCCAGAGGCACCTGGCGAACGGAATCGTCGTGACGTGCCGTGCTCGAAACTTGCTCGCAACGTGTCGTCCATCTGACAACTGCCAAGCGAGTCGACGTTTTCTGGCAGGCAGATACTCACGATTGTGCAACGAACGGCGAGGCTGCCCTTTGATCGCCAGCTCGCGCGTTCGCGGAGTTGACGCACGATGATCTTCGAGCGGAAACGAGAGGCTTGCGAATTTTTTGTTTCCAACCTCGATGCAAACACGAGGGTGTTCCATGCACGCTCCGCGGGAAACCAAAGAGGCTGCCCCACGAGCTTATATTGGTCCCCCATACGCGCTGTTCTATTATTATCTAGTCGTGTATCTTGACCGTGCACTTTGCTTCCGATTTCGTTCGCCTTTTGATGCGCTGGTTTAATTTTGCTTCGCTTAGTGAAACGATGTTAGTCAGCTGTTGTTAAAGCTGTTGTTAAGTAGGTTTGGTGGGGTGGTTGTGCGTCAAGATGGGTCGGTTGGCTCTGAGGAGATCTGGGTGTATATTTCTTTTCCTTGTGTGGGGGCGGTGAATTGTGTAATAGGGTGAATTTCTAGATTAGAAGAAGATAGCTTAGGTACGTGGAGCCTGAAGGAACTTGTCTTGGAGATATTTTGGATAAATGTGTGCATCGTGGAGGGTAGAGAGTGTAATTTTAGATGAGGAAAGTTTCATCAAGGATACACACTATTGTTTATGAGTTTGAGATATTTTATACATTTTTAAAGAATGTTTTGTTTGTGTTAAAAAGTGAATGATTCATAAAAAAGCAATTCTCGTCGCTTTTATTAACTTAAGGATGAAAAAACTGTGGAGCATTCATCTTGAGTTTTTGTCATTCAAGTCACCTTCCTATTTTACTATTTCCTTAGAAATCGTAGGTGTTTTTTCGATAAATTTGTGTCCCTTGACATCACCGTATTTCCACTAGAAAGAATTAAGTAGAGTGTCTATATCTTTAACAAGTGGTGCTCCCCGCCCTTTAAAAACAAATATACAATTATTCTTCAATATTAAGAAATTCGAGATTAAAGAAACCCTTTTAGAATATTTTCCATGTCTCGCTTCGTGAATGTTGTTTTACGTACGATATGATCGGAGCTATCATTTCCTATAAATTGATAGATGCATTCATTCCAGTTTCTGCGTGATAAAGACTGTCTATAACACAAACAAAACATTTATGACTGTTGAGTAATGTACATATTGAATTACAAACTTAGAATCGCAAAACCTGCAACAACAAATAAACATGATAAGAATATGTTTCACCTACAACTGATTTATCTCAAAATTATTTGAACTTAATAAACTTTATGGTATCATACGAAAAGTAATACTATATTTAACGACTGTAAGAACTAAATATTTTTACTATAACATTTAAAGAAAACATTTGCGAGCATATGTCTCTAAAGTTTTTGACAGAAAGTGGATCTCTTTTTCACTACCAAACTAATGTTTTGTTGTGCAAAATGATTCTACAACCATATCAGAACATTAATTTGAATGTATAAATAACATAATACGTCACATGTAAGATGTGTAAATTTACACACATTAATTTCGACATTTTTGAAGAAGATACTATGTGTTTATCAGTTCTATCGCCAATTCGTATAAAAACTTCATACTGTTCAGGAAATTTACGGATAGGAAATATTGAATTCCTTTTCTATATGCATGTTTAACAATCATTTTTTAAATGAATTTTTCGAAACAATGTGAAATATTTATGAGACGTTTACATGATTCTTAATTAAACTACACTGCTCAGAAGGTGAAATGAAAAGCTTCACGCAACAATTTTATTCGTACAACATTTTTCAAACAGTCGAAGCCTCCATGTACTTATAAATTCAACCATTTCCCATGAGAAATTAAATAAACTCAGTTCTTTCGGGATGCCGAATACAGAATACTGCATCAGTATTCGGTTCACTCCACTTCGGAACACAATACCTTCTGATTAAAAACTTTCTTTGCAGATAACTTAAATGAAGCACTGGTTCCAAGATATTATTCACGTGTTAAAATAAGAGACGACAGAAAATTGGACAACAAAAGAACATTCGATGACTTTGCAAAGGTACCTGATTCAAGCGTTCGAACATTATTTTTTAATATACAAAAACAGATGGTCGCATTATATTCTTACCTCACCAACAATCTAAGTGAATATTTGATAATAACAATCTTAAATATTATAATTCCTTGCCTATGATACTAATATAAAGGATAAGTACTCCAAAATAGAAGATAAATATGCAAATTTCTCAAGCTAAATGAAATCTAAATTCTGTTTACTGTTTGCTAATCTTAAGTTTATTTTTAACCTTTGCTTACTGTTAACGATAGAATGTATGCGAACTTCTCACGTACATACAACTGTGTGTATGCATAGCCACACATGTTTCTAACTGACATTTAACGAGCACGTGCTTACAATTTAATTCACGAGCTTTAATTAGAATTCGGAAACGATGTTTCAAATTGTAATCAATTATAGTACTATTTATTTTCTCTTGGCACAAGAAGTTTGTATATTTCGACTTGTTTCATAATTTTGGGGCATCCCCTATATTTCAACTTCATAATAGACTTGATATCTATTATTAAAAATAGATTTTGATCGTTCAAAGAGTCAAGACAGCCAGTTTCCTCGTAAAGTATTTGAAACAGATACACTAATTCAATATCAAATGCGCAATAAATTCTTCTAGACTATTGACTCAGAAATAATCCCATTGGAACGACCAAACTCGCACGCATTAATCAACCGTGAAGCTGTCGACGAGAGAAAAATAACTCGGAAAGGATCCTTGGAACATCAATCGTTCGTACAAGAGCAAAGTGTTCCAGCGACAGTGGAAAACTTTGTCGACGATTCTGGCACTGAAAATGTGGTCGTCAAGTACGCTGAGTACGCTAGTTATACAAACGATGGTAGAAACGCAACTACTTCCTCGAGTAGTTCCAATAACGATCAGAAGATTTCGTACAGAATACTTCCAACGGAGGTAAAATAGCAAAATTCTTCTTGGTAACTGAAACGTGTCCAGCAACATTTCAGCGTAACACGATTAATTGTTAGCCAATCAAATTTGACGTAATAATGGCCCGTATCTATTTCATTCAGAAAGAGCAAAAAATTCACGGAAGATCGTCGATTGGATTAACCGAAACTTTCGATGTAGATAGTATCGGAAAACCAATAGTGAACTTTAGTGCGCCCATGAAAATGGTCGAGGCTTTGGATAATCGTGAATTATCGGAGGAGCTGGTGACCTACAGCAACGAAAATACCGTGGAAGAGAGAAGGATGCTCATAGACGTTAATAGGAATTCTAATTTACTTGCCACGCCTGGAACGATACACAGAATAGTTTTCGACGTAAAGAACAGCTGCGTTTTGCCAGTCAGATATGCGTACAGAGTCAAGAGCACGCCGTTTCGAGTGGTTGGTCTTCAACCTAACTTGTAAGTGGACATACGGTTTATCATTAATAATCAGTTACTCAAGCTTTATTTTAAAAATAGCAATTTTTGCCAATCTCATTCCGCGTGTTCCGCATGTTAATTTGCATCCATTATGGCCAGTGGCGGATTTAAGAGAAAAATCCCAGATGGCAAACGATTTAGGACACTCTGTATACAAACAGAATTACAAATAAATTTACGCGCGTGTGGTATGAAAAATTTGGGGGACAAGAAAAATATATAGTGTGGATAAAATCATAATTTTTTTTTAATATGGGGTCATTTTGGGCGCAGGCGGTAAATGCTCATCGGCCGCCCGTTAAATCCGCCACTGATTATGGCGTCCTTTGTATATACTACTCGGGCGCGAAGGTTCTACTCGTCACTGCTTTGTTCAATTTCTTGAAACAACACTGAACACACACGTGGAGGGCCAAAAATAGGCGTGATGAAAGTACAGGTGTGTTTTCATATTTTCAACTTCAGCGCGTGGATATATCCTGGACAGATGAGTAATGTGGCGGTGGATTTGATTATACCCGATAATACCGCAGCGGATACAGCTAATACAGTGACGTTATATATCTCGGGCACGGAAATAAAGGAGAAATCTGCGTATCTGTACGTGCAAGGATCGCTTTCGAAGGTAATCATGCATCTGTCAGAGAAGCGATTAATTACAACGGGTATTCATTAAGCGAAATCTTACTGAATGGAATTGTTTTCGCCGCTTCTTACGACTCGATTACACTAATGGCTATGACTACGAATTTTGAGCCATTATCTAACGAAACTAAGTAGTGATTCATGTAACTTATTGCATCGTTATCTGGCGATAAAGGTCGTAGCATGTATATTTGACCACGTTGATTTTAAATAACGAACCTGTAGACTTTATATACAATGCCGAGCAAATATACAAGCATGCAGTCATATGCTAAGTTTATTTCTGCGCGTTTTTCAAATGAATACTGAGAATTCTCATAAGGTCTCGTGTCATTCAAATTACATTTGTCCGGACTATAAAGAGATTTTCCTTCTATTTAGTTTTATTTCACTTCACTTTATATCTAAATGTACGGAACCATTGGCCATTCCTTTAAATGGTAACACAACGACGTTTAAATACTATTATAACTCACGTAATAGTTACTTATACTCATTTCGAAAAATATGCACTGTTTTCTTAATGTAAATTTCGAACGTGTAAAACTATAAACGTTAGGTCCCTTTATAATTACCGTAAAAGAAACAGGAGAAAGAAAATGTCAGCTTTCAATCATACAGCAATTAAATAAAAGGAAAATTTTCTGTTTAGTAAAGATAGACGCAGCAATGATTAAACCACACAATATGAAGTATTTTCTGCTCGCTTCGGAAGTAAAAAGATGGGAATCTAAGATACGGGAGCATGTTCACAGTTTCGTAAAGTGTACACGGTATTACGCTTCAAATTTAAATAATCTCGGTCACGTGACAAGCTTTAGAGTTTAATATAAATAGCAATAAATTCGATTGAACGATGGTTAAATTTCTATTACTCTAATGAAACATGGATCAATTAAAATACTTGACAATTACCGTAATCGAATATCAATTAATCAAGATCAACCAAATCTCTTTATTCCTATTACTATTAACCCTCCGTGATCACACCTTCTTATAATCACAAAATGATTACATGGGGTTCAGTGCACCCCAGCGTAAATTTCGAGTTACTGTTTTCGTATTTTTGAATCTTTTAATTTTTAAGTGATAATTGTACATTCATAATACTCATACAAGCATGCTCTACTCTAATAGTCTTTTTCTAGAAATGTAAATTTGTAATGTATTGAAATTTGTATTTGAAAAATAATTGTGGATAAATGCGATTTTTTTAAAAATTCAATAAATTTTTAAATTTTATTATTGAGGTCCAAAAATTTACGGAAATATTGGCAAACACATATCCTATAGTGCGATACACCCCGTGTGTCCACGAAGGGGTAAATACATTTATTCTTATACTGTGTCCACGTCGAACTTCATACTATATTATACTGTCCAGTTAACCGATGATGTGAAGCCAAAAATCCAATATTCGTTCAACAACAACTGTGGTGGAAAATTGGAGAAGGATCGATGCTATAAGTCTCGCTGGAGCGTGGACGTTACAATTCAGGACTACGATTCAGGTATCAGTTGAAGTGTTTATAAGAAACTCGATATTAAAAAAAAAATGCTCCCGTTTTACTTTATTTCTGGAAACAAAAATAAACACCCTGCAGAAAAGGGAGGGTATAAAAGTCGGCAAGTAAATCTTATCTCTAAGTAAACAAAACTGATTTTAGGACAAACAGGATTAAACGATACAGTTAGAATCTTTTTAATAACTGTAGTAGATAACGTTTGGGATATATTGTATGATAAATTTTGTACATTATTTTCGTTATCTTATCGAACCGCTTGCGCTGTCATGACGCAAGAACCATTTCCAACATGGTTCTCAAATGTAACTAGTAACTACCGATTGATTAATGCGTAGTAGTTGAATGAACAAAGAAAGATATATTGTAGAATAGTAATTAAATAAAATTAATTTTTCCCGCCTTATAGAATGTTTAATCGTTAATATAGGTTTGAAACGAGTGATTTCATCCCCGAATGAAATATATCCGCGAACTGAGTTTGTTAGTGGTACAAGAAGCTCTGTAACATTTTATTATTCCGCTACTTGTTGCGACACAACGGTGAAAATTACAGCAATAGATTTATTGGATAATTACAACACTCATACAGTGGATGTAACAGGTAACGTTCAAATAAACTTTCTCACATTCGTTGCTACAATTTCTCATCTAGCTAATTAATACAAATTATATATGCTCCAACGTTCGATTTTTATTCTATTTCCGTAGACGTTCATATGTAATTTATTTGTAAATTTGTGCAGAAGAACTGCTGCTTTGATCCTAAAGAAGTAGTGAACTGACGAGAAATAAATGCATTTTTAAGAATAATACATGATTCATTCTTTCAGCATGGAACAACTTGTCAGAAGCAGAAATTGCAGCTATTACAGTGGGAGTCTTGCTTGCTATATTACTCATCATTGTAATTGTACTTTTAGTAATCTATTGTATTCGAACAAGAAAAAGTCATGATTTGCCTTACACACAAAGATATGGATCTAGATCACCTGCGCAAGCTGAAAGAACTAGTTTCTAATTCCTTATGAGTACTACACAACGTATAAAAATTAAGTATGTAGTAAATAAGTATATTTATTATAACACTGATTAGCATTAAAATCACGTTTTATTTATATTGCATATAAAAATATATGTACATAAAGAGCTATCAATAAATTTTTGTATCATATTATAATTATGCTCCATTGCTGTTTTAAATAACTTTTCAGAAACTAAACGTGGAAAAATAAAAACACAATTTTATTATAGTCTGGCTCCATCGAATGCACTAAATAGAACCGACTGCTTCAAGTTATATTTTACTTCAGAAACTCAATGCCAGTTATTTTATAATTCAAAGCTTCCTCTATGATCTTTAACGTGTTTTTCCTAGCACTCTAATCTTGTTTTTATACCTCTTTCATAACTCTGTCATAAGAGTTTCTCAATTCTAGTACTTCGTATTAGAACACTGAAGTTACAGTGGCATGGTAAAATTTTAAATGTGTGAGTACAGACAAACAAACTCCAGTGCGCTATTAGCACGTAACCCAGACCTAACACTAGACTGTATCTACTATTTCGTTATTTGTTATGGGTATATTAATTGTTAGTATCTCATTGGTAATTTTCTTGTTGTTTTATAAGGATTATAAATAACTTCATTAGGGTCCTATGATGCACAGTATTTGATGCACTATCAACTATGCATAAAGTATTTGTTTTATGTCCGTAATCACATTCTATTATCTATAAATATCTTGGGTGGAGATTGGTTTCCTGGGAATAAATAATAAATTATTCTCATCGATACAACTTTACCATATCTTAATAACAAGCCTTGACCAAAAGAACTTCAAAGTACATTAACTTTGTTTTATAAATTGCTTTTAAACATCCCTTTACATTCAATGACCTTATCAATATTACACTGATATAGCAATATCATGTTTACCTTTAAAATACTTATCTGTAGAAGATTGATAAGTATTATGACCATCGGTATGCCTCCCTTTCTGCAGCTACCTGATTGCTATTAAGCAAAACTTTAGATATTCACGTATCTTCCCGAAATATTTTTCACAAAATCAACATCGAAATATTCCTCAATTTACAATAATTAGAAGAAATTGTATCGAATGATACATGAAATAAATTTCTCATACTGCACCATTTGGAGTACAATGCTTAATCGTGACACTTTAAAGGGAAAACACACAGTGGGACTGAAAGCAACAATCGTTTGCTTTCGTTACCGACGGCAGGAGCAGTATGCATGCCCAGATGTTTAGCCAGGTACAAAGGCTCCTCACGGCTGCGTGAAAATAAACCGATGCAGTGAGCAGAGAAGCAACCACGATGGCTATTAGTTTCACGATGGACAGAATTCAGAAATTTAGTCGCGTGCCAATGAGATTACAAAAACACGAGCCTGTAAAGCCCCACCCAGGTGCTTCAATAATTGACTCACCATCGCGGAGTACCGCAGGTGTAGCGGGCGTGACAGGCACCAACAGCGTATTTTCAGCATAATTTTCGAACGGGAAACCCTCGCCAGCCGCTGTCAATAACGGATTTTTCACTTTACGTGATGCACCACTCATGTTTGCAGTGATGTTGGCACCACGCGGCCCATAAACACTGCCATCAAAAGATAACTAAACTAAATATAGGAAAAACACTTTTAATTCACCATGAAATATGCACACTTGACCTATACCGTCACTTCCACGTAAGCACATATACGCGACAAAGGTGGCACGTGACCTGTCACAAACTTTTTTTAACCAGACGGGCGTAGCAGGGACGTTGCGTTTAGTGTTGTGGCGACGCCTTGCGACGCTTCGTGAGTGTTGCCAACAATGCCAACAGATGGCCACGCACAGCTGACGAGTTTTGTGAGTTCTCCAAGCGTACCAACTTCTTTTAAATTATGAAATCCTTTAAAATAAAGTATTCTTATGTATAAAGCAGAGTGCATTAGATATATCCTGTTAATATACTTAATTAGCCCGCATCCTTTACTTTAAAGATTAGTTTCAGTCGTTGCTTTTGCTTCCACTGATTTTAAGTTACTAATATACAAGCGCTTGGTAACTTGTCACTGATAAGCAGTGGTGGGTTTATTACGTTACATCGAATTTACTACGTGACACGCGTAAAAAATGTAAATAATTGTATAAAATACAGGACATGTATTCAATATCAAAAATTCAAATACAAACTATTAATCTCTACCTATTGCATTGAATTTAACTGCACAATATTTTAAATTACTTTAAAAAGAAAGATTGGAATGTAATTATAAAAATTATAAATAATTTGAAATTTTTTATTAAACATATTTTTGGTGTGCAGAAGATACTCAAATTTTTACATATATCTATAAGCTTTAGCAGATTATTTCTCTGGATGTAACGTTCCATTTAGTATTATTGAATCTGACCACTTTAGGAACTTGTTCATAAATTGAATTCAGATTATAAAATTCCAACTTGAAAGACACTGTCCAATAATTTACTTAACCCAAAATTTCAAGATTACAAAAAGTCAATAATCAGTGTGGAATGTAAAGATACAGTTCTACTTTTAGATGGTTGGAAAAAGTCATCATCCAACAATAAGTATGTTGTTGCAATTCTGAATTTAATAAATACGATATGTCCATGCAGGTTATGGCATTCCACAGTCTTCAACGGTTTTTTCAAACAATATGATTTTATACAGTAAAATACACAGGCCCGGATTCAAGAAGGGCTAGGGGAGGGCTGCAGCCCCGGGCTCTACTTTCCAAGGGGGCCTCGTTCTATGCCTTCAGGTCTGAGCTCACTCAGTCCACTACTATTAGCTCACTGTGTCTTCATTGGAAATGTTGTGTCAAATAAATTGTCTATGAGTTTGATAACTTCCAATTTTATGTTTTTATTTTAAAATTTCATTGTTTAAACCTCCTTTATGATATTTATTTAAATTTTTACAATTTTGGAAAATCATATATTTTTAGACATATACACGGTATCTCATTTTAAATTTCGCACGCAATTACAGTGAATTCTCGTTACACAAGAATTGAAACCCGTTATTGTTTAAGTGCACCCTCACGCGCTTTTTAACCACGGGGCCCTCGAAGGTTTGATAACCCCGGGCCCTAAAAATCTTAATCCAGGCCTGAAAATACAGGAAGATAATAAAGATAAGCTATTTACTACATCTGATACAGAATTTACTTTGCTACGTTAGGTAAAATACTGACCCATTATTGTTGATAAGTTATCAGCGTCCACTGACACTACGATATATAAAAATTGAGAGATATATTATTTAAATTTCGTTGAACAGTATTTTCATTTAACAATTAAGGGGTATATAAGTCTGACAGCATTTAAGTGTTTTAATGTCTCCAGTCACTGCAAATATGATTTGAGTTAAGTCACTATAGTGTTACATTGACATTTATACCAAAGTGTTGTCATGCTACTTGATATTTAAATAGCGCGCGGAGGAAGTTGTTCCTCTATATTTGAATTATCTATACTTTGAAAACAAAGCTATACTTTGCGGAATGGTGACGGACATTTCACTTTCTTTGGCACGGAGGATCTGTATCATCTTATCCCATGATTTTGAAACACTACGAATTGTCAGTATCATATTCAGCGTATTCATAAAAAAGTTTATATTTCAACGTTCGAAATATCGATTTCTCAGTTTTAAGCAGATAATATAAAGGATAAAAATTAAGATGTTTATGAAGCGTATAGATTTATTATATTTGTAACAATTTCAACACAATTATATCATTAATATCTTGTACTGCAAATGGTAATTATGGAGAACACAGGGCCTCAATTCGAACTTGTTGAATTTCAGATGTATTGTAGAGGGGGAGATCCTGAGTAATATGCACTTTGTCCGAAGCGTGGGGCGATCGTGGTTCAAGAGTTATTAACAAAAAAAAGATGGTACCTGTTACATTACATGGGGAAGATGACGCAAAGCTCGGCGCAGATGGCGCCACTAGCGCAAGTTTTGTGGTTGTGCCCGAGTGCGTATGTGTGAATTGTTTGCGCGCGAATTTTTCATTTATGTATCGTATAAATGGGAATGCGTGCTGGTGGCGTCACGGGTGGAAAAAAGTTGCAGTCATCTTCCTCATTCTGTACTTACTAAGTTACCAACATTCTAGAATGCTTCAGTATATATCACGAGGTATCGGTATAGGTTTCTGGACAGGTTGGGGGGGGGGGGGGGTCCCGCAGCAACGTCCACACTAGCTGCCACGTACGTGCCCCCTCCCCCCCCCTCCCTAATCGATCACCAAAACTGTTGGTACCCATACCTCGTTTCACTTTTTAATAACTAATGACCGCCGATTAAGTCATAAAGAAAAGTTACTCAGGGTCATGTCTTTGACAATATATATCAAGGTCAAGGTCATTGGAGTTTAAGGCCTCTTTTCCAGCATAGTTACTCTGCAGAGAAGTGTTGCTTTATTCACATATTATATGTAGTCCTGAATTTCAAGATCGTCTATTTCATTAGTGGATTCCTCCCATGCGGGTTCAGTTGTTGCTGGCCATTCGGGTTCAGATGATGAAGCAGTTGTTGCTGCGGTAGTGGGTGCAGATGGTGAAGTAGTTGCTGCTGCTGCGGTAGTGGGTGCAGATGGTGAAGGGCGGTGTGCATGACAGTTAGCGCTTTCCGGAAAATCGCATACGCTTTTTATGGCGTTAAATTCAAGTCCCTCGCTACATTGCATCAAAAATGCAATACCCCCGTTGCAAATGTAGAAGGTCTTACAGTCTTCTGGATTTGGTAGTATAGTAACTAGAGGTCCATTTTCTGCTGGACATTCAATGGCTTCGCTGGTAGAAGCGAAAGCCACGAGAATTGCAGCAAACGCAACTGTAAGTGCGGCTGCAAAAATTTGAAATAATTCTAGTGAACTTCGTGTCAACTGTCTACAACTTTCAGTCAATACACCTTCCATTTAAAAATTAAACGTATTTACAGCATTATTTTGTTTAGTGTATACAGTAATGGATTCTGTATAATAATTTTTGTATTTCATAGAATATAAAATACTAATGAAAACTAGAAAAGAGCGAATAAATAACAAAATCCGTTCTTATACTGCAAAATGTTATAGTTCACTGAATTTAGTAGGAATTTCGTTAGTTCTTAATATAATTTGCCAAATTACACAATTAAGTTCTTTCTTCGTATACGGAAATTCAGATATTTTCCATCAAACAAGACGATGTACATATTTTATTAATTTCTAAATCTTGTTATTTACGCGAACAATTGATTGCAAGTAAATAATCCCACTTCTGGCACCATTGTCAACGCGTATCTTTAATTCACTTCCGAGAATTGTTATTTATTCACCGTGCAATGCGAGAAGATTAAGTAATTAATCTTGTAAATTTTGTTACGTCAATGAACTTACTTTTCATTTTGAATTCGCAAATTTAAATCGATTCACGGTTCACGAATCGTAATTCCTATGAATCACGTTATAGCAACTATTACAATTGTGTCATCGAATCTAGAAAGCTCCTTTATATACCCCTTTGTAGATTTTTCTCTCCGTCATTATCAACCACTGATTTTTCATACCTCGCATTGGAGTTCTTATCGATCTCAACATAGCAGTGACGTTATAAGTGCTCTAGTGACAAGTCCGATATTCTATGAAATGATCGAATTATACTGACAAAGAATAGTTAATCATTTCCCATTTACGTTTTTCCAAGTACACTGATTGCTTTATAGTCAAATTTGATCTGTGTCATTTTTTAATATTCGCTCTCTTCGTTAATGTTTGAAGCATGTAGTAAAGAAGCAAACGTCATAAATTATATTGTACTATTTTATTTTGTATTATTAAAATACTTCTTTTTAAATATTAAATTCATAATATATAAACAAGAGGGAGCTGAAAAATTTGTGAATCCTCATAATGGTGTTGCGCCGAGGGCCTCCAAAAGTATAAATGCGGCTCTGTACATATGGATATCAATTGTGTACTACTGTAGACGAATCAAGCTATCATAGTATTTGACCCCTACATCAAACTGTCTCTCGTTTCCTATTTGGCGTGATATTTGAAGAACTGACTCTGGATGGTTATGAGTTATTGAATTTAATTCAACTGTAAAATCACTTTGTGATTTATATGTATGTGGGCAGTGGCTGTTTTAAAGAGTCAAACTTGATCGTAATCCCGCTGACTTCTCTGCAGTAAGTCAATAACACAGAGTCTTTATTTCCAGATACATATTAATGATGAAGAGGATCGTTGATGAGATTCAGACATATACACGAATAAAACGGAAATAGATGTAGTAGGTAGCACTTAGATTAGCGTCTTATCGGAAGTTTCTTGAAAATGTTTCCTTCTTGAGATTTCAATTTTAATTCAATTTTATGAAAAAATCACACTACAGGTTCATTACTGTGAAGATTGGTAATCGATTACACGATCGTGTTATCAGAAATTGTAATCTTTATCAAGAAATATATTTTTAGATAGACGAAGACTCTAATGAACGAGGAATGATAATTTACAATAACGGAAAATAATATATCGGAAATGGTACAGTATTTTTAATGGAATCAGTGTTCACAGTAATATCTAGATTTAGTTGTAGTAAAATAATACAAAATTACAGAGTTCACAAATTGCTAACAATATTTGCCCTTAAATTATGTAAATCCCGTTATTACACAGCTATTTTTGTGTTTTAAAAATTACATTCGACTATTCCTTTTATATTATTTGACACGAATTTTACATTTTATTTTATGAGGTATGTTATTAGAAAAATAATCTATACTATTATATAAAATTGAAGTTGCATACTTTGAAATGCGGTTTCTCAGTAAATATGAACTGTAGCCACAAGTGTGTTACATCACTTTGTTCGTCTTGACGAGAGGAAGGTTCTAACGTTTTTATTTTTTTAAATAATGATTTTTAAAAGGGGTGGTGAAAAGGGGTGAAATGTGTTTTCATGAAGTCCTCAATATCTCTTAGACCCGAAGCGAAGCGCGATGGTATTTTGCTAGTATAATATAAATTAGAGTCAGAATAACGTAATAAGAATTCTAGAACATTACATTCCGCTTTGGATTAATTAATACAACATTAGTATTCATTCCATTAATATGTTTTTGCTACAAGTAAAAACTATGATATCTCACAATACTTTGTATCGCTCTTGAAATAATTGTAGATAATTAACAAACTTTTAAAAAATTTTATTTAAAAAACTTCTCAAGTATCTAACTCTCAATCATAAATATTCAAATAAAC
This sequence comes from Andrena chrysosceles, assembly GCA_963855975.1. Classification (NCBI taxonomy): domain Eukaryota; kingdom Metazoa; phylum Arthropoda; class Insecta; order Hymenoptera; family Andrenidae; genus Andrena; species Andrena chrysosceles. The sequence continues at coordinate 105,994,658 of OY979767.1, read as the reverse complement.
AATTCTGTTTCTTTCTTTCCGTTTCTATGTATTTAATTTTAAGAATTTCATTCATTAAATTAACACATTCGCTACCGTATATATATATATATAGTACAACTGTGCGTAAAATTTCATTCGGTACTCGCAAACTTCCATTCACATATTTGAATATTTGGTGCCATAGGGACTTTTGTTTTTCGGGTTGTGGTATCACCACACGTATCGTGTTCGCGCAGGGGCGCTCGTTAGGAAAGATTGTTTACAGTGTTTGATTTAAAGTGTTCAAGATGGGAGTGAAAGATCTTTGGAATATTTTGTCGCCTTTGTGCGAGAGAAAACCAATGTTTGAACTTCAGGGGAAAACAATAGCCATTGACTTGAGCTGTTGGATAGTGGATAGTCAAACAATCACCGACAATTCCGTTCAACCAAAAATGTATCTTAGGTTGGTTTCTGTCAATTCTACCTGTCAGTGTCTCCCGTTTGAAATTAAAACAGCGCTAAATAACTTGTCATTTATTACAGGAATTTATACTTTCGCACAGCATTCCTTCTCATGCAAGGCATTTCCCCAGTATTTGTGTTAGAAGGAAAAGCACCTACCTTGAAACACAATACAATTGCAAAGAGAAATGAAATTCGTCATGGATTTCGCGAGACGAAAACTGTTAGAAAAGGAGGCAGATCACAGTTCAATAGGATTCTCAATGAATGCAGAGAAATGCTTAAATACATGGGTTTGGCTTGCGTACAAGGGCAAGGAGAGGCGGAAGCTATGTGTGCTTACTTAAACGAAGATGGGGTAATTATGTATTTTAAGTTACCTGCTAGCAGAAATTTATAGCGCTACAAGGAAAGTCACGATTGATTGTGCAAAAATAAGCTGAAAGTGGGACAGAGCCTACTGGTGTCATTTCTTCATCCCTGGCTTTGATTTTGAGAAAATTGATCTTGCGCCTCAGCCAGGTATGTATGCAATTATTATTGGAAACATGGTTTGCGAGCCACATAACTTTACATTTGACAACGTTAATCTTTTCGCTGCCAGGTGCCCGTAATTAATAGCACACGCTATATAGTATTAGAATGATGATTCACATTTTTCATACATAGAAAATGCAAATAGAATTATAGCTTGCATTACAGCTTCAGAAGTCGAGAAATTAACAGTCGCACGAAGCCTCTATAAGTCGAATTTTCGTTTGTTGAACCTTTCTTACTTGAAAACTTGATAACCCGAAACCTGAAAAAAATTATCTACATTTCCGATGTTTTTACTCAAAAAATCACTCCTTGCTCGTTTGTAACACGCACCTTCACTTATCCTGTGTACACCATTTGCAGCGGGAAAATTAAGAAAAAGTACCTATCACTTAAATTTTACTTATTTTATTAACTAAGAAATTGCTAAGTATTCTCCTGTTGCTCCAGATACACCTGCATTTGCCAAATTGTAGCTAGTCTTTGACTAATGTCTTCCAAATGTATAGTTTTTTAAACACTTTAATAGTGTTCTGTCTTAAATGTTGAAAACTTCCAATGTTTATGCAATACTGTAACTTAAATAGGACTCCATAAGTAAAAATCGAGTTCAGTTAAATTAGGTGGATCCTCTAACATCAATGTTTGCTGATTATATATTTTTTGTCCTTATTCATTAATATGCCACAAAACATTTTGACAAATTAAACACTGCAAATGTGGCCCAATCGTTCATGCAAAAGATGCTTGTAACACAGAAAATCCCTATTGAATTGACTGGTAGAAAATGCAGGCCAATAATTTCATTATCTATTATTCGAACTAATACTAAATAATTTAAAAAGATAAAAATGAATAATCATAATATTTATTTAATTTTTTTGCAACTTATTATGTTCCATCTACATGCAATTTCGTTTGCTTTGTTTCGTTTGAACTGTAAGTTTTAGGACTGTAACAAAAACTACAGAACTGAACAAATCGTCAGTGTTCATAAACATTACCAGTCACTTGAAAAACCAGTTGTAAATAAAGATGTGAATAAAAACAGTGCTTTTTGGGACGATAAACCACGTTCTAATTAAGTGATACACGCATATATAAAGTAATTTTCAATTTATATTGCCTTGAAAATAAAACTTCGGGTGGAAAAAGTTTATTCTGTACTTTCGACTTATTGTTGCACAAAAATCGCTTCATTCTTTGCTCTTAGAATTTGTTCCCACCCTGTATATTGGTTAATATGAATTCTGCTTATCTCTTAATGTTCGTACAATATATATATTCAAACAGCTTGTTGATGGGTGCATAAGTCAGGATAGTGATTGTTTCTTGTATGGAGCAAAAGTAGTTTACCGAAATTTTTGCACGAGCGCCCAAGGTAATCGAGGGGGTACAGGCGGTGCTGTGGATAAATACACCCTGGAAAAAATTGAGAATCTGCTGAATTTGGGTAGAAATAAAATGATAGCGTTGGCTTTGTTGTGTGGGTGTGATTATGACGACGGATTGAATGGGGTTGGCAAAGAAGCTGCTCTGAAACTTTTTAAAATTGTGAATGACGAAAACATACTTGAACGGTATAACATAAATCATAAATTCCCTCGATTCCATTCAGTTCACCCTATAAGGACGTGAGGCAAATATCATTATTTTTCTAGAATAAAAAGTTGGAAAACTGATAATACCCTAGATCAGAAGGAAGCAGAAATATTGTACTCAAATGTGTGTTCATCCTGTGGACACAGTGGTAAAGTGCAGAAGCACACAAAATCAGGGTGTGTAGATTGTGGCACTGTTGTAAAATGCAATGATTCTTACAGGTAAATTTTCCTTCATTACGCGTTAGTCCGTTTAGGCATCTATAATATTTGCTGCACTATATTCTTGTAGAGAAAAGAGAGCCTTAATGTTAAATGAAATTGCTTTGCGAAAGAAAGCACTTCTTATCGAAGATTTCCCCAATCAGGAATTGATAGATGAGTTTCTAGTTAGAAAAGACTCGGTACCTACAAGAATAGATCTTCAATGGAAACAACCACAAATGAATAAATTGATAGTAAGTTTGCAAATTAAATTTTACAGCTTTTTAGCAAGTTTCGTGCATTCATGGTTCGATTTGTGTTAGGACTTTCTGCAACGACAGTTGTCTTGGGAGGCAAAGTATGCGTTTGAAAAAGTATTTTCTTTAGTGACTCGATGGCAACTGGTTCACCTTCCAAATATTTCTATCGCGAATCGTTTATTGATCCCCGATTTATTCGTGCCCGAAGCAATAAAGAAGATTCGAAACATTAGGTCCGTCGCTAGTTACGAGATCATTTGGAAAACTGATCATGATGTAGTAGCAAGGTTGAAAGAATGTATCGCAATGGACGCAGAGAACGACGACGATAATGTCGATGTTTTATCCGCGTTAACGAGCATCGAGCCTCAAAGTACCGTATTGAAATGTTATCCAGAGTTAGTGGAAGCCTTCGAAAATGCAAGAAAACCGAAAGCAAAGAAACGCGCAATAAAAAGTAAAGCGCAAGGTGCTTCGAATGCTGAGAAGCCCGAGGCAGATAAAACGGAAAAGAGGCGACAGAAAAGAGGTGTGAAAAATCCGCCAAATGTGGCGAACAATCGAAAGATTGATAGTTTCGTGACCAAAAATCCTACCATATCGTTAGAAGAATCTTTCGAGAAAATGAGCATCACGCCAAAAAGATGTAAGAAGGTAAACGGGCCACGCGAAAATCAAGAGAAAAGTAGTAGGGTGAAACGTGGTCCTCAATTCGATAAAGTGTTGCAATTAGAAAAAGTAAATTCAGTGTTGAATAATACGTTGGGCAGAATGTTTGATGAACTTTCGCCGGATGATTTTATTAGCGATAGCGACGATCACGATTTAAATATGACGGAGATAATCGACAATATATGTGGCGAAAGAGTTTTTCAATTTAGTACCATAAAGGGCGTGCATGTATCTACGAGTGAAAGTAATTTAAATGCGAAGACTGATGAAGATTTTAATACGATCAATAAGGGAATTAATAACGAAACAGAGTTTGATCGAAGTCGAAAAAGTATCGCAAATTGTGATCAATCTGTTGATGAATTTGCTAATATAAGTGAATCCTATGTGCCTCTTAATCAAAGAATATTAACTTGTAAAGAGAAGGATGGGTTTAAACAAATTTCTGGAGGAAACGTTGAAAGATTCAGTCTCGGATTTGATGATCTTATGAACGACACTGACCCTGAAAATGCACAAATTGTTCCTTAACACGGAATGTAAAACGAAGCTTTTTATAGGAGAACTAATTTTTAAAAAAATTAAAATATGTAAATCAACTTTGTATATACACTATATGTGCATGTAATGTATTAAATGTATAAATAAATATTTTATATTTTTAAACGATATTTACTATATTATTATATTTTAAAAGTCTAATATTGTATGAAACAAATGTGAGGCAATATTTTATGAGAAAAATGTTAGAAAATGTATTTCTCACTAGCGAGTATGATTGAAGATGTGAAAGAAAATAAAGGAGATTAAAATATGTATCGTATAGGTAATAAAAGGTATTTTTATTGATGATGAATTAAAATTTTATTAAACCCTTCCTTCTGTATAATTTATTTATTTTCACATTGTGATGTATGCTTACATTCTAAATTAAAAAATTATAAAAAAATCTTCTCTTTCATCTTCGTGCAATGTTATGCGAAAAATATCATCGAAGAATTCTAGGAAAATGGGAAAAGGTTTTTCAGGGCGAAGTAAAAGATATTGTTGAGTAACGTTTATTAAAAATACGATTATGGCGCCATTGTTCGTAAATTAATTTCCCATCGAACTTTCGCAATGCCACAGAATTTCCGTGTGGCGCTTCCGTAGTATGGGCCCCAAAACTATGCATCAATAATTGGAAATGCAAAATGTCAAGCTTAACGCCGATTTAGCTGAAACGCAGACAATGACATCAGTATGGTTCACATAGAAAGATTCATGGTATGTGATGAGAAATACAGTAGTCACCGCGAAACCGCTCGTGTTGCTGGTCAGCACAAATATAATTATTGCGGTGTACAGCACATCTTCGACAATGGTCAGCAAACGTTTATAAATCATAATAAACTCTCTCCTACGCCGAGATAGATTTAAATCATCCTCGTGTAATCAATTTATATTCGTATCAGCGAACGAGTTGACGCGCAAAGTGTTTTTCCTCGTTATGGGAAAAGTAGTTATAAATTGGGTAATTATTTCCAAAAGGACAGTCCTCACCGATTTCAATGACCTTGAAGTATATTATCGGGGCCATGATTCTGAACAACTTTTTCCTATACATGTTACCGTTGCACGGCTTTAGTTTTCGAGATATTCGCCAAAAACTATGATCGGTAGGTGGTAGGGGTCAGATTGGTTTAGTGGCCCCGTGGGGGCCGCTAACTTTTGGGAGATTTGAGATAAAAAAATGTATAAATCTCCCGAAAGTTGGGGGGCCTCCGCACCTAACCCAACTAACCAGGGCTTGAAAATTGTTATAATATCGATTTCGGTTCTCCTAACGGTTATGAAGAACTTTTATTCTGAATAACTGTTATGAACAATGTTATGAAATTTCAAACTATTATCTGTTTCGGTTACGGGTTCTATTTCCCTCCTCATATCGGTTTCATATCCGTTATTATTTCGCTTCTATATTGGTTCCAAAACGGTTCTAGAATCAAATCTTGTATCGACTTTTCCCTAATTGATATCATTAATTATTGTAGTTGCAGATTATTGTATATGTGCATATTTTTTACAAAATCCTTATAGAAACAGGAGAAACTTTTTACTTCCTATTCTGAATAATATAGTGTGTGTGAATGTAAAAAATATGTATTCAATCAATGATATGTATAAATGTTTCTCCTTTTTCTATAAGGATACAGTAATTTGCAGCTACAATAATTAATGATATCAATTAGGGAAAAGTCGATGCAAGAATTGATTCTGGAAATTTTTCGGAAACGATATAGAACCGAAAAAATAACGGGTATGGAACGTTATTTACAGAAAAATCGAAACAGATAGTAGTTGGAAATTTCGGTTCTTCATAACAGTATTTGGAATAAAGGTTCTCCATAACCGTTTTAATCAGAACCTTTATATAACAGTTTTAAACAGTTATTTTCGGAACCATTTCAAGCCCTGCGATCACAGTTTTCTGTAAATATCTCATATACTAAAACCGAGCGACGGTAACGCCTGTTGAAAAAAGTGATTCATAATGTTAACTTTGACAACATATTTCCAGGTCATCGAAATCGGTTAGGATTGCTCTTTTGTAAATTGTTATTAGAAAAGTAAATTATTCACCATGATTTAACAATTATATAATTCCTTCGATCGTCTTTGGTACTAAGTAATTTTATATATCCAAAGTGCTATAGGTATTAATTTGTCCATAAAAGTCAGAATGCCCTGCACGAGTTGTAATATTGATTACATATAAAGTAAATTAATACGTTAGAAGTGGAAATTGTTGATTTTATTACCAACTGGAATCTTAAGAAGGTCCGATATGAAGATGTTCAACGAGATACCGCACAAGAGGCAAAGCAGAATCGACATGAAGTGGAATAACGTTTTCAGGCTAGAAGTAGCGCAGACATAAAAGCAACGAATGAAATATTCATTGCGAATGTAATGATGGTAAGCAATGAAGCGTAAAATTACAAAGATTGGATGGAGTCGTCGGGGTTGCGGAAGTACGTAGACAAAAGCAGGCTTTGAATAAAAGGAAAGGGTAAGGATCGCCAAAGGAAAATGCATTTCGTGGATAAAAAGGGGAAAGCTAGAAAAGAAGATAAGAAAGTTGCCGTTCAGTAACAAGGTGTATTTTTAGCTTAGTTAGTGTGAGCAATTCCGTGGTCGCAAAGAATAACTTTGGGCAGACTTGAGGAAAGTTCGCGAGTACATAAAATCAGTTGTAAAGATATAGTTTCCCGGTTAGTAACTTGAGGTCGGGCGGTGTAAATGATGGAGGTATAAAATAGATTTTGAAGAATTATCTATTCCATGTTTGTAAGCAAATTTTGGACGAGTGTTTTTAGAAGTAGAAAAATACCTGTTAATAAAAGTTTAACAACTAACCTAACCTGATACAGGTTTATTTCCCTGTACATTGATACTGATTGTAATTGAATGGTACGTGTAGGTATAAAAAGGACGTTTAAAGAAACAGGGTTTACAAAAAAACTCATATTTTCAAGAAAGAAATAAGTCTGGAACATTTGCTGTTACTTCATGAGAAATCGTGAAATTTGTTTTAAAATAAAAACCCTACCTATGAAATCTCGGATTTTCGAAGTTCTTTGAAGGAAAGCGTGCAATTCACTTCAAAATGAGTACTTAATAGAGCTCCAAATGCTTGAAATCTTTCTGCGAGAAAGGGTGAAATTCAATTTATGATAAGAACGTTATCAAATTTCTAACATTCAAACTTCTTTTTTATCAGAAAGTGTGAAATTCATTTTGAAATGACAATTCAATAAATCCCCCATTATATTGAATGTCTTTCCATGAAAATGAAAGATTTCAATTATTATATCATGGATTGAACATTTGCCATTTATTAATGAAGGCACTGAATGTCATTATCAACAGAAAAATGTAATGAGAATATAAATGCTCTTTATTTTGCCATCGAGTGTTCTTTGAATTACAAGAAATCTTTCCTCCATCCTCCATCATAGTATTGTTACCATGGAGAGCACAGAAAGCTCCCAGTTGCCTGAAGGCAAAGTGCATTTCTCAAAAAAAGGAAGAGCTGGTTCGAGTTAAGCCTCTTTTCTAGAAATACTGTAAGAAGGCTTTTAAGTACATTGCACTGTTATATTTAAATATTGTGCCGCTATTCAGAGGTATGTAGTGTGTATACATACGTTATGTATGTACACAGTGGCCTGTAAAGGCGCGCATAAAAAGTGGAAAGCGTTCTCGACATTTTGAAGGACGGATATAAAGTGTGTGCACAGGTTTTTAAGCTTTTATTTACGCAGCATGAGTGCAACAGTCGAGGAATCAACGCGAGGAGTAAAAATTATTAAAGCAGCACGTGCAATGTAAATGTTCCGACTTATTTAAGGACCAAAAATCACCTTTCATTTAAGTAGGATGTGTAAATGCGAATGTTCAATTGTTGGATCATTTGATATTTAATGATTTATTTATTTTGATGGATTTTTGTATTCCTTGTATGTATTTTGATAGCACGTAGTTGTTATTTAAAGAAATAAACTAATTAGGATTGATTTTGTTTATACATTGTAAAATACAAAAGAATATAATTGGTGCAGAAATTGAAAAACGAAGAATACCTTTCAAAATTTTGATTTATCGATGAATTAAATGAATTTTTATATGTTATGCAATACACCAAAGGAAAAGTTTAATTTAACTTAACTAGTTTAAATTTTAAAGGGAAGCAAATATTTTTTGAAGGCAAACATGTAATTAACGTTACCGGATCAAAGGAGTGCTGAGATTGGCTTTGTCGATCTACATTGGAGAAACTTTTAGTTCGTCTTTGGAAGTACTCAGTTTCCCAATTCTTTCTTTTCATCACCTTGCATATCAATTATCGATCCACTACTTCAGTATCTATTTTCTGTTTTAAACAAATAATAAGTAGGAACTTCACATCTGAAGTGAGTAATCTAACTGGGACCACAAAATATGTCATCAAGGAGAAAGATAAATTTTTCTCACCATTCATAATGGTTCTAATTATTAAATCTGTGTAAGTAGATTCCTATCAGTTCTCCTTAATAGCAAGTCCAGGAATCAGACAGTAGAAAGTAATTGAGCAGCACTTAACCGAACGACACTTCTCTCATTAATTTAAATCGAACGGGGTCTGCTCCATCTGTGTCTGCATAGTTTGACTTCGGCGCGGATTATTTCGATCGAAAGAGAGAAAGATTGGCGAAATGTTCCTCCGAATCCATTAAAGCATCGTAGAAGTTTAGCTTACATTTCGTCGAATGCGAGTCATTTGAAAGTTTTGCAAGCGGACGAAGGCATACGTAAAAGTTTCGCTCGTTTCTCGATGGCTTCAAGACGTATGGAATTTCTTCATGAAAATTAGATCCTCTAGGGTGCTCCACGACAATAAGAATATTGCATACGAAGCATCTACAAACTCCACGCGTATACATAGGTATAAATTGTACATATATGTACAGACTGATTGGTGTGATGCAGTAAACAATTTCCCAATGCGCTTCACAGATAGTGGTTCTGGTACGTTCCATCAATAATAATGATTGTTCAATCAAACTGAATTTGATCCTCGCATCCCAATTCTCAGAGTGCAATTTTATGACCGAAATTATGCAAGTCCACGTCCAGGTGACGTCAATATTTGTGACCACACTTTCAAGGTAAGTGCTTGGTGTAAAATTACCCTAGACTCAATAATTAATTCGACCAAGGACTACAAATTACTATTTCGTGGTTTTTAAATTTCGTAATATAGGATGTAGGGTAAGGGTAGGTAATATGGAACGGCACGTAACATGAAACATCGTAAAATTTTAATAAAGAAATGAACTCTACAGACAATCGTGTATATTAGTTCCTTAGAAACAATAGACTATCATAGTGATAATTGAGTATCAGTCGGGTATCTATTATTGAAATAGAAGTGTTTTTATTTTTTGTGATGTGGAAAAGTTTCTGAAAAGTGAATCAAATAGTTACATATTGTAGCGAAGGTATGTTATAAAGTATTAGCTTTGTACAATTTATCATAAAATGTGTTTTTTCTCGATTATCCCAAAATAGTTTACCAGTAAAATTTTTTTTTCGTAGTATAATTCGTAATTTCTTATCGGAACCTGTGTGTACGTAATATGGAACATATCGAGCAAACATGTTCCATAATACGATTATATTATAATATTATAATATAATTCTTTTAATTTTATTTATTTTTTAAGTACAGTTTTTTCAGTTTTCTTTACAAATTTTCTAGCTGCTTCATATTAGGCACCACTTTATCGAACTGCCGATTTTCACTCCTTTTAGTTTTTTAAATATAATTGCAAATCCTATGAATTTTTTACATTTGGTTATGCAAATATGATTATGCATTAGTTCCTACACCCCCTCATGTCAGTTTTACTAAAAAAAAAACCTCCCCTACTTTTGGCCCGCTTTTAAATTCAGGTGTTCCATATTACATACGTTTACCCTACCTACTTTGGCAGATATCTATGAATTTTTCTTTTTTCTCTTTCTTTCAAAACAGAAATGAATATCTGTTGGAAAGATGAGTCGAGAGTGTGAAATGATATTTCTTCGTAGAAAGCTTTCTTCCTGAGTAAACCTGGAGTAAAAATGGGGTAGATATAGACCATGGCCTGACAAACGTATTATTGTACAAATTCATGGTGGTGTAGTTGAAAGTGGTATCATAGATTCGTATAGGTCATTTACTTCTTCAGTGTCCAATTTGTACCTATTTTTGCAAAAAATAATGCCTTCATGATTTATTACTTGCTTTACTTCGACTCGAAGGCAGATCAGTGTCGAAAAATGAAGTATTGCATAAAAACACCGCTTTGCACTTTATCTTCGGAATCAGCTTGCATCTTTCATTAGTGGTATAAATAACAAATAGTACAGAAGGGCCCTATATATCTGCATTACCCATGGTCCCAACTTGAAACTTCATACTATTAACATGATACTATCGTTGCCACTTTTATAGGGTGAAGACACCAGTAGTCGACCATGTATCAGTAGTCGACCACTCTCAGAAAAACATGAAAAATAAGGTTTTTAGAAGTGACAATCTTTTGAACAAAGTGCAGTTCTCTAACTGCACTCTAACTGCACTCTGTTCAAAAGATCGTCACTTCTAAAAATCTTATTTTTCATGTTTTTCATGTATTTAAAAATAAGGTTTTTAGAAGTGACGATCTTTTGAACAGAGCGCAGTTAGAGTGCGGTTAGAGAACTGCACTGTGTTCAAAAGATCGTCACTTCAAAAAACCTTATTTTTCATGTTTTTCTGAAAGTGGTCGACTACTGATACATGGTCGACTACTGGTGTCTTTACCCTATTCAATTATTTATTGCTAAAATATCACCGCACACTACCACTTAGCAAAATCTAACATACATACAACATTTGCATGCAAATACACGTTGCAACTATCGAAGCTCTGCTGTATCACCCAATATCATTCAAGTACCTAATTACACAAAATGATGCCAAATTACAAAAAAAACACCTCAAATTGAAGCAGAATTTTTTTTCAATCCGAGTAAAATAAAATCAGATTTGTTACTCACGTACGAAGTAACCTCCCCCTCTTTCATTTCCCAAATCCATTACTCGAATAAAATTTCACCTGCGCGCGAAATTCGAATAATTAAGTGTCGAGTGCATCGAGCGACGATTAATAAAACTTCATTCAAATAATATCGCTAGTGCCGAATCCAGCGATAAATCGCACTGTACGCTCACCATAGCCTAGCCGCCCATCATAAATCATCCCTTCCGCGCGCTCGAACGCGGGCGGAATTTTTGAAGCGTCCAAATGATATGCCGTGGGCGTAAGATAGTAAAATGGTCGAGGCTATTCATTCACGCAACGGTAGCTCCCGATCGAAGCGACAGTTAATTACTCGAGCCACGACGGAACGTTTCAATAACCTCCTGCTCCTCGCGACATCGGCAGTATTTAATTCCGCGAAGGACTCGTATGCTCGTTGTGCCACCTCCTCCCCCCACCGGCCATCGCAGACGCTGTTATCGAAATTGGTATCTCTCGAACGTACGGAATCTTTTCCCTGGCTGGGGGGTGCTCTTAAGAGCGAACGAAATCCGCCGCACTGACTAATAACCGTGCATTTACCCGATTTCACCCCAGCTAGCCAAAGAGTTGTTACGGTCACTGATAAGGCGACAATTTCACGTGGAAGTTCAAGTTCCCGGGGCGCGAATGTGCACCGGATGCATTCTACAGACGTAACTTACACCCCCGCACGGCCCGTCGCTACGTGCATAGACGCAGACAGTGTTGTCTGTATTAGAACGGGGGCGGTTGGGGAGCGAGGGGAGGGTCGACGGGGGGTGGTTACTGGGATTTTCAGTACGCGCGCGATCGCCGTGCCGAAAACACGGCTCCAACGTGCATCCGCCCGCGCTCTACCAGGGATGCCTGGCTTCCCGTGACGCTTAAAACGTGTTCAACATCTCCGGTCTCCCCCGGGCTGGGTATTTTTAAAAAAATGCCGCCCGCTAAATCACGTCGAACAAACTATGCGGCGTGCTCGTGCTACGAAGTTGGACAATGAAAAAATTCACTCGCCGGCGGGAGGGTTGAATTTCTCGGGGAAACGTCGGTGGAAAATTGCAGGATGTTGAATTGTAACAGATTAAAGGAAACCTTGATAAATGGCGACGTGACGTTTGTACAAATGTTTAGAGCGTAGGTAAACAGGGATTTAAAGTTTTAACGTTTTAAGTAACAAGTTTTACAATCGATGAGATTTAGATAATTCTACGGTAGAAATGATTCTCCATCTGAATGGGATTAAGGGGAACTATTGCTTGGCCAGTTCTCCGAAACGAAATTGAACGTGGATTAAGAGTTGGCAGGCGAGTACGTGTCAGAAGTTACAAATACAATTAAAAGTGTGACGCGTTTAAATGAACGGAATTACGATGCACGGCTCCTAATATTATACGTACGTTTCGTGCACGGGCACTTGCGACAGTTCAGTGTGTGCATAAAGAATCCGAATGCCGACAAGGGGACATGCGAGCGGGCTGAAGCGGAGGAACGTAAATTAGGTATGTACACGTGCGAGAGATGATGGTAGAAATTCGTGAATAGGATCAAACGGAGAATGAAGTTCCTCTTTTGGGCCGCGACACGGATGGACGTGCTCCATTTCGGGGAGATGAATTTTCAAGAACTCTGTAATCGTGCACCGCCTGATCCACCTAGGGGAAACCGTTCTTTTGTTCCACGGGTTACTGCCACTTTGGAGGAAAGTCGGTCCACGATGGGCCATTAATGCTGGCACCGTTGTCAGAGGTCCGCAGCAAAGCTCGACAACAAGGCCCGTGCTGTAAATCTGCGATCGATACATTTTAATCTGTGCACTCGGGAGTGATACATTCTGTTCGAGGAACTTGCAGCGTTCATTTCGCTCGGCGGTTCCTCGAGAATTCGTTACATCGCTTCAGGGCTACGATGTGAATATCTGGCATTGCGGAATCACATAATTAACTGACGGGACACTTGCATTTGATGACGAACAATGGCGCACACGTTGCAGTGCTTAGCATTCTTCTAGTGTTCTGCCTGAAAGTTGGCTCCTGTATTTAGCTCGGGGGTCGTATTTTGATATGCAGGAGGCGGTATGGAATCGTCTGTGTAAACATTCAGGGCAGGATCTTTTTTAGGGGTTGCTTTCAGTTGATAGGAGAAATGTAGAGATCCGTTTTTAAATTTATCCAGTATTGAAGAGTCCTGGTAGAAAATACTGTAAGTGACAAAATTATAAACAATAAATTTTAGTGAAAAATGTTCTTCGTGTTAATGGTAATACTATGGTATAAAATTTGATTTTTGGCACTTACAGTATGTTGTACAAGGTCTCTTCAGTTAATCAGACTTCCATTTTAAGTAGAATATATCGATAGGGAACTGTACAAGTTTGGTACTCTGCGGTTTTTTAAAAAAGAAGTCCAGTAAAAGTGCCATTCGCGGAAAAATTGGCATTCAAGTATGTGCTTACTGGCGACAAAATTGGCTGATGGATCTAGAGATGATAAACGTTGCTAAGGGATGCTGCTATTAATTTGTCACCATTTTTTTCTCATTTCGCGCAATTCATCAATGGACGTCGAGACTCTTCCGAACTATTAATTTGTTTCAAACTTGTTGCCACTGGTACGTGCATAAAAGGCGGCACTGTGACGCGGATTTTGCATAATAATGCGGAAAATATGGGACTCTGAGCGGAATGAATAATTGGAGCACTTCACTGTTTGAAATTTCCGCCTCAAACTTATTTTTCCCGTCATTAGTGAACGGATTACTTAAAATTTTACGCGGATTCGGGGTACGCTTGACACGTGGCACACATTGTGGTGGGAATAATATTTTTTATCGTTATTGTACGCTCGGATGTCCAGTCTAATAAGACAATTTATGTTACAAATTCGGTTGCATTATCCGTAATTGTTATTAATACCACGCGTGCATTTGATACTCGACACTTGTTTGCACATGTTCCTGGGCGTTTTCCCACATACTAGATATTTCCGCCGCGGCGATAAAATCGATGGAATATTAAAGAGAGAAATTAATTAAGAAAGTGTGTAATACTTTCCAAGTGGCGTCATGTAAGTGTTCCACTTAAACGTACCTACGTGGTAGTGCTGTCGAATTGCGCAATATTTTAAAATGTTCAAATGCGTAGGTTAATATTTTCCTTGTCTCGAATCATTTTATGTAAATTTTTTTCCGATGCCAATAATTGATTACAGAATTCTCGATAAAAATATTTTTAACGACAGTAATCGTAGTGTCTTCAATATTCATTTACTCTGGCTAAATACGTGCTACTTTTATACTACTTTCCCACCACTTTCGTCTACTTGTATAGTTGGTGCTACATGCTTCCACTTTGACACAATTATTATATATACATAAACCCACACATTATCAGTTTCACATTAAACTAATATCCCCAAAAGTAATTGTAACAGATACAGAGAAAAACTGATTAGAAGAGAAGATGTCCTCTAACGATATCCCATGTTAGGCTATCAAAACGCTTCAATAATAAATCATTCGTATAATACAGTATGTATTCAGTTGACCCCATCGTACATACAAATTGATTTTGAATCAATTTACTCGCTCAGAATGTCACTATAACTTTCATCATCCCCTGCAGGGATGAAAGGGAGTAAACTGTGTTTACACGGACTTCTCAATATCCCTTAGACCCGATTAGATGTCAACTTGGATTTTACGAAGTCTCAAAAACAAATTTCACGATATTACCCTAATCATCCCCTAAGGGTGTGAAAAAGGATGAAATGTGTTTTCACGGATTTCTAAAAATCTCTTCAGTCCAATTTGATATCGATACTTAGTTTTAGTCTAACAACACAAATGCCTAAAAACCAATTTCTAAATTTTGCCCTAATCAACCCTTACAGTGTCAAATCTGAATCTTGTAACAAATCTTTTTGTAACATGTCTTACTAATAAGTGTACATTGAATGGAGGGTCTTAATTTTTTAACAGTATGTGTGAACAAACATGTACATATATAAATGTTCGTTATACAAAGATTACTTTACAGAAATTATATAAAAAACTACTTAAAAAAACAGGTACATATAAAAGTAATTTCTTTATTTATTCTACCGTCGCGAAGCACGGATATTTTGCTAGTCGCTAATAAGTGACAAGAATGTCCAAATCACGAGGCACGGGAGCGATAAGAATTAAGTAGAATTCAATAGTCCTGTTCGCGAGCCGCTATACAAAGGCGCAGCATTGGAATGAGAAAAAGTTGCAGTACTGTGGAAAATCACCTGGTACCAGTTACCGTTAGTAACGATAACGATGCTGCAGCTTTCCTTTTCCAAAAATCTGCTGGCGGCTTGAAAACCGGGAAGATAACAGCGCGGGGGTTCCTTGGGCTTCGGATCCAATTGCAGGGGGTTGGCGGGGGCAGTGCTTGCCGTTCAATGACATTACTACACCTTGATAACAGTGGGATTTCTTTTATCAGCGTGATTTCGCCGTGTGCCACTGGCATTGTACCAGGAAACGGCACTTTGAATCGCCTCGTTAAATTCGCTATGAATACTTATTGTTAGGGGACTACGAAAGAGATTCGTGAAGATTAAAGGATCTCGGCCATTATTTCTTCTCCTTTTCGTTCTCTCTTGTTCGTGGCGTGATGGCCACCGAGCTTGAATTGTGCCTCGGAAACTTTGCGGAGTCATATTAAGCATGTTTTAGAAAGCGCATAATAATTACTCTCGACTAAAATACTTAGCCGAAGTTCATACGTGCGAAGGACTCTTTAGTCGTCACTTGTTTAGGACGTGATGCGAAAAATGTATTCGTGGTTGCTGAAAGTGTTTGAGCAACCCTATTAGACGAGCTATAAATACATTCTCCTTCTACCATTATAGTTGTTCGTTAGAGCTAGGGATTGCAAATTTACCGACTTTTTCAATTACCGGTAATTCGGTACCATTTTCGGTATTGAAAATATGAAACTAAGCATTACAAAAAAAACTTCTTCAAATTTAATAGTGCATTATAAAAAAATATACAACACAGATATATTTGTATAATTATTGACAATACTTATTAATATGGATCTTCACCACGAAAACAATGAAAAAATCTTAGCTTAAATACATGATTAAATATTTTTTATTTAACAATTCTTTTTAATAAATAAGCACGCAAAAACATAATTTGTATAAACTTTGATTTCCTGATGGCGACCTAATTTTTGTATAAAATAATCCAGCCACGGATAAAGCGGTCTCAGATTCTACACTTGTTGGTCGGGTAGTCATTAAGAAATCATATGCCATTTGTATATATTTTCTCCTTACTTCTTCTACTTGAAAATGCGTCTATTTTTTTGATGACTTGATTCAGATTTTTAGTTTTCTTTTGGATCAGAGTCGTTTCTTCATGAGATACTTCGCTTTTCGTATTTATTAGTAATTGATTTTTTTTTCACTGATAACATAGTAGATGTCGACGGAATTAATGAACGCATATATGTGCTATATTGCTATACGTAATTTATCGAATTACCGGTAAAAATTTGAGGATATTTCTCGCGATTTACCGGGAAATAATCCCTAGTTATAACAGTACTCTAACAATGTTTGTTATTTGAACTTGTTGGTTGATGTATCAGATTTTCGTTACTATCGATACTTTTGCATTCCTGGTTTAATAGTTCGAAACAATTACAGGCGCTCACTTGTTTCTATGAAAATCTATTAGGAGTGTGCATTTTTATGGAAACTTTATATTGTGAACACGTTTAACGAGATCTCACTTGGGAGAAATAATATTCCAGAAATTATACTTTTAGATTAACTTCATATGTACATACATCGCATTAAATGTTGCAATCTTAATTACACAGAGTGACTTATAAATGTATGGTAATTTTTCTGGGGAAGATTCTGCACTCTGTAGCAAGTAAAAAACGTTATATGGATGTAGGTCGTACGTACAACGGTTGTTGAGCTACGAAAGATTAATGGAAATGCTCGAAGTATTTATTCGTCTGGTTCCGATGTAGTGCTTATAAATAATCTTGCTCTTTGTGAAGCAAATTGTCTAGTACAGAAACGACTTAATGGCGTAGGAATATAATATTAAATACACTGACAAATTAGTGCCAATATGAGCTGGATATGATTTTCTGCAAATGACGTTTAATGTTAATTAAACACCGTTATTATTCCCTTAGAATTGGTAAACTGTGCTGCATACAATCTACGTTCACGTAACAGTTTTTACTTGTTGTAGGATGCAGAATGCAGATTCATCCCCTAAAGTAACGATATTCAATATGCATTTATGAAGCAATCTGCATTTCTTTGGTCAGTTTCGCATATTTGTCTTTGGGGGACTTTTTTTTATCGTTTTTCAGTAAATCGGCTCGGCGAATTTCATTAATAACTCTAAAAAACATTTCATTAATTACTTCTGCTATAGACAATGTTGTTGAAGCCGATTTTATTAGCAGTGTTAATGACATTAGTTGTAGATGAAATTAATCTTCTGTTTTTGTAATCTAATTCCTATTACAAAAAGAATTTATATACAAGATGACAAAGCTTTTGTACAATAATAATTTTTTAACCGCGGAATCGTTTTGCAGAATTTAAATTTCGTTATTTCGATAGCATGTGAAAATATATCGTAATAACGATAAAATTGTTTTTCTCTCGAGTACAAAAGCTTTTCCGTGTCTGTGAATAATCGAAGGTTATTGAATCAATAATACGAGAATCAAGGATATTATTATTTAACAACGTATATGAAAAATTAAAACATGGATAAATATTTTACTTCAGATACGTTGTAATACTACTGTGATGAGATATATTCATTTATCTGGTTCGTTATATAGAATTCTTCTGTTATAATTAAAATTTCTAAGTGGCTGCAGGACAAAGTGGATTTTAGTACAAAGATGACGGATGAATTCTGTCTCACTTTAAAGGAGTTGTAATCTACATGCTGGTGTACACGATCATTATGACATCACACAATCAAACATTAACTCTAACGGTATTTCTTAACATTATTATTATTTTTCTGGCAAATATTGTCTTTTATTGGGAATATCTTTGAGTTTTACTAACGACGGGATTCCAAACGTTACGCTTATTTTTTATAACCTTTCCATCGTCTCCAGGGTAAACAATTATGCATTTCAGGTTCCTTAAGATCTGTAGAAACATATCCTGTAAAAAACTTTCGTTGCCAGCCAGGTAAAAAATTGACCGATTTCTACCATTCTACTTTCGTACATTGGTTTGTTTTCAAATCAATTTAATTTGAATATTCATTTCTGTTTATATATCTAAAAATTTACGATAACATTGTTCCATGTAATACTCCAGATTTGTATAATTCACTCATTTCAAAACCTCATTCCAAAATAAACCACTGTTCATAATCACATCTCTGCGAATGCAACAGCAAGTAGAAATGATCGCTTATAGTCAGCCACGCTATTCAGGCCGTAGTAAACACACTTTACTCACTTTCAGACTCGATTTCCTCGAAAACGAACCTTCGTACGAAAATATTTTATTCTCTAATTTTAACTTCTCTCGCATGGCGTCCGATCATTTCCATATCGTATCCCAAATTACTCACAACTCTATGTACTTGTCAAAGAACTACAATATTTAATGAAAACTTTCAGACCCTTATTAAAAACCCTTAAAAAAAGATAAGTATGGGTACACTGATTCGATGAAGACTTCAGTATATTTTTACAGTAAATAGTGTTAAAAATCTAGTTACAAATACTACTTTTCTCCCAAAATTGGTATTCCTTTCACGAAGGATGTTAGTGTCGAAAACGCATACTAACGCAGACAGCTGGAAAAAACGTCTACATGAAATGTGTAAATTAGATATGTGCGGTAACGTCGTCGCGTCCTTACAGAAAAAGCGCTGCTATGTGCTGCCGATTAATCTCATTTAAATGCATGCGCGAATTGTACGTGCCTGAATTCCGAGAATGCCCCATTTATTTCTGTTGGCTTGAGCTTTGAACGTTTGTATTTTACAGTGAAAATTATTTTTCGATTTTATATGGCATTGCCGACCTTCAGTGCATTAGACAGCAACGTATACAGTTTTATTTTATTATAGTGTACACAGCTGTGAAAGCTATTAACGTTTCTAAAAAGAATGTTATACGGTTCTGAGTGGCGTCTTATTTCATTTTTCAAGTAACGGCTAAGTGGAATATAAATTATACTTTAGAATTAATAGTGTTACTTTATTAATGATTATGATCAAAGTGGAATTATTTATTCAATTTCCACATGGCCGGAAATATTGTTTTAATTCATTGTACGTGCTTTCAAGATAGGTTTCAACCAATGGCGGAGTACATTTGTTTATTGGAGACTTTATGCACGACGGTGCTCTGATTTAAGTAAAACTTGCATTGCGACTGAATTTTCTCAAATTCACTTACCATTTCCAGCGTGTTAATTTCAAAGAGAAAATGAAAGGTTTCATACTTTTTTAACGTTATTAAAATAACACTGCTACCTTCGAGTTAAGTGACAAAATTTAGGAAAGGGGCATCCCGTGGACCAAATTAGAATAAGAAAAGCTGGATAGAGGTATATATATATATGTTTAAATTAAAGAGCTCACCAATTAATTTACACGCGACAGTGAAGGTTTAATAATGGTATCATTAGTCGTAGAAATTCTTAGTATTCGAGTGTATGACCTAATCACGTGCTCGAAATTGAATGTACATTTAATATAATATATAAACAACAAAATCCTTGTTTCAGTGAGTCATTTCATTTATCTATTTCACCGGTGTGAATTTTGCCCTACATTTTAGTTCTTCCTCATGGATGATTCGACTCTTTAAATTGATAGTATTTAAAAGCTCGGCAAGTTGCCATCGTGGACTGTCCGTCTAATGTAGATTAACAGGCACCTGTGTGGGAGGATCGATAAACTTGAGTGAATAGCGTCAAAAAAGAGGCGAGGTGATACTGGGGCCCGTAATCGCAGTGTGTTTCTCGAGTATTCGAAGAATTAGTGAAAATTTATTACGGTCGGTGTCGCCGCCAAAACGACGAAAACTCGACCGCCAGGTTTTCAGTAACCCGTAAATGCACGAACAACTCGTCTTCTCCCTGCCTTCGTCGTATTCCCCGTTCCGCTTTGTTTCCTTGCAATTTAATCCCGTCGCCGTTGCTCACCTCAGGCGATCTTTATTTTTCGAAGTCCAGACTGGAACTTCTCGGTCGACTCAATCGTTGGCCGTTTTACTAACGATTAAGAAACCGAGTTTTCTTGCTTGTTCACAATTCACAGCAGCCAGGCTAAACTTCTCAATCATTCGCACGAATTCATCGTGAATAATATTCAATGGCAGTGTATAATTTTTTACCTGTCTTCAAGGACTCTCACTGATACAATTTTCCGTAGGTTTCGTCAAATATGTGGAGGGAGTTTCTTTTTGAGGTTGTGAATGTTGCTTCGAATAAAATAATATGTGTATCTTTCTCTGCGTGAAAATGGGGACATTTGAATGGAATATTTGATTATATCAGTTAATTTAGGATGGTTTGGAAGCCTTGGATGATTATATAATCGGTGCTGAAGCAGTTACTGCTATGAAATTAATTTTTTACGTAGAATTCAGGTTCTTATAATAGTAGATATTTTGAAAGTAATATGTGATTTCATTTGAAAGTGGGTTGACAATCATGATTATTCTACAAAAAAAAGTATTTTAGGGGAAACGAATGACGTGCTTCATTCCCTCCATGAAATTACTCAAGCTTAACTTCCGCATTTTTTTTACTTTCATAGTAAAACTTTAAACAGTAAAGTTCTCCTTTCCTGATGGACCACCCCATATATATCGTAAAACGTGAAGTGCTTGGTAAAATTTAAAAACACATCTCTGTATGCTAACATAATACGTACAATGATGAATTTTCCACACATAAAGTTTTACTCGGGCAATGTATTCTACCTTCCTTCCTGAAATAAAATGGTGCACTTAATCTCGTATACTTTGACATCAACTGATCATGTTCAATCAGAAAATTCTAAAATGCTTCAATAAAATTCAAGCGCAATATTAGGTAACAAATTAGCGTTCACACAAACGAAATGAATATCTTAAACTGAGCATTATGCGACATTCATAGTTGGTTATGAAAATGAATTATTGGACGCGGAACGGCAGTAAACGAGTTACAGTGATTGGTGTCAACAGGCGTTAGGAGTTGCTTTAAGTTTCCAGATACAATGGAAACAGTGGCACAGCCTCATCATTTAGTTGGAGCCGAGGCATGAATCGATTTATCTCCCTTTACCTCCCATTGTCTTTGCGTCGATTCTGCCTCGAGGAGACATACTTTTATATTATTCAAGATTACATCAGCCTGCGAAGGGGAAGTTGGCTGAAAATTAACCTAAAAGCGGGTGTAAATGATTGAATTCACAGAACTTCTCAACTTCCATTTATTCGAGTTTATGCAATTACCGTCGTTCGCATCGGGGGCATAAATTATAACGAGCTGCAACTTGATAAGCATTTCTGTGGATGTATAATCAAATAATACCGAACAAGTACTCTGTGGCAACGAAACGTATCGTTTAAATTACAAATTCATAATTAATTGAACGAGCGGATGTAAGAAAGTGGACGATTTCAAGGCAACATCGTCTTTGCTTCTGATTATTTTTTATCAAATAAATCTGACTTTTAAATACCTTGGGAAAATTGATATCTAACCGAAAGGAAACCGAATAACAGCTGTAGGGGAATTACATTTACAGTCGGCGAAACTGTTCGTTACTTAAGGAAATTAATATCTACTCTATTAACTCCATTATTTCGAAAATTAGTATTTTCCGTACTTTAGGAGGAATAAACGTTACTTTCCCTCAATTTCCGTTTAATTTCATACCAAATATTTCATAGTTTCTGTAAGCAAATATTAGATAAATTATTGTAATAAATACATATCATTGAATACATCTTTAATCCTTTATAGCACTATGTGACTTTGAGGTAACATTATAATATCTGTATTTTATATTATAGTGGTTAATTCACAAAAGTCCCATATTAAACTATTGTAAAATAGGAATCACAAACCTTTATTTTACCATAAAATGTTTCCGAAACAAAACTGGAATTAATCTATTATTTTATATAAAATTTTCAATGTCTACCAGTGTCCTACAAATTTCGGTTAAAAAGGTTAAATTCCTTAACACGGTGGTTACCATATTCGATCTTCCAATCTGTCACTCTTTCAACCGCTTCATTCAACCACACTGAAATTACCCATCGTACTTTGAGAAAGCCTGCTCTATGTAGAGCAGGACGTAATTTGCGGTACAATTGGAACGGAGATGATCCCTCAGAAAGGAGGGAAACGAAAGTGCGAAATAGGATCTGTTTTTCATACAAGCATTCGTCTCGAAGAAAATTGAGTTTGAAAGTTCGCGTAATGTCCCTGCCTTCGACTACAACTTTACGAAGACGTTGCTGTATAAGTCATCAACTCGATCTGCGCGCTGAGGAAGATGCCTTCGCTTCTCCCCGCTGCACGTCAGCTTAATATTATGTGACTGTTTTTATGGCGTATATGAACAAGCTTGCTGAACAGCTACCGATCCTCTGGGTGACGTGCACGGAAATTTCACGCGCTACTTACAAACGACCTCCAAAGTTATGTGTAATCTCGTAAAGCCCTTGAGTTTAAAAGACACGCAACCACGTGCTCGAAGAATGCAGCACTTAATAAGGTGGCTTTCAGTCATAGAGTTGTAAACGAAACTTGTGGATTGTTATAGATTGAAGTTATGGTACATAGGTAGTATTGTTTAGGTGTTAGTTGGTCCTTTCGCTTCATTCCGCCGCAGCTTTATTATAAATTAACTCGTTGAACTCTGCAATAAGCTGGAATGAAGTATCATTTGTACGTCGAGTTTGACTTGGGGTTGGTGTTTGGAGGGTTACTGTGGTAAAGTTGGTGCAACGATACGATGCAACACTGTATTCCATTTTCGTCCAAATCCCTCTCCCCAAGTCCAGAAAATGATCAATTTGGCGTGGAATGTCACCTGAAAACGATAATGCTGCCTTCTATCAGGACTAAGTGTATCGTTTCTAAACAATTTCTTATTCAAATTAAGCTGATCACGGCAATAGACCAGATAATTTTTAGTTGTGACCATAAAGCGTAGGATCACGAAGTAGAATTGCAAAACAGCATGCTGGAAACAGCGGGATTTTCTTCCTCCGGCATCTACATCACGGTTCCTTTCTTTCTGTGTCTTTCATCTCCACCATTTTTTGCTGAGTACACTCCAGATTCAGACGCAACTCATCGTTTACGCGTGCGTTAACGAATGGAGGCAAGTCTACTTTCATTTGACAACGAGCCAGACGTCTATGCCAGAATCCCGTGGTTTCTTGCTTTGAATTTGCTCCTACTTTGATCGGTCGGCGATTCTTTCAGACATTTCTGTCTGCTCTTTTCATCCGTAAGGTCATTCATAAACACGATTCCGCCGCTGCCGCATTAGGCAAAATAAACTCTCGCTAGTGAGAAGCCAGTGTTGGCAGTCCTCTTGACCCAGTATTAATTAAAAAGAAAGATCCTTTTTCGACGAGATATGTATACAGACACCAAAGGTATGAAAAGAATTACACAATGCCAGATTTTTTCAGAATTACACCAGTGAAGACAGCGTCTCCACCATCAATCGACTTTTTTTAAATTCCCTTCAAATTTAATTGAATAAATCCATGAACAAAAGAATTTGCTTTCATTTAGCTGAAAATTGTAAGAAATTACAGCATTTGTTCGCCTCGAAATAATTATTCGCCGCGGTACCAATCACGAGGCATTAAACAGCGCGTCAAGTAAATTCTCTAATCGCGCGGTAACTCCAGAAGGGGGTTCGTAATTTTCCCGACGAGATACCAAATGAACTGTATCATCAGCGTGCAATATTTCAGACGTGCACCGCTATCTAACGCAATTATCATCGTCTTCTGCCTCGCTACCCCGCGAAGACGAGGCCGAGCAGTGGTTTATCTCCTTCGCCCCCTCCCCTTATTCCTTGGCTGTTCTTTCACGTTGAATCATTTAAAGTGCCGCACCAGTTTATACGATAATGGCACTGGCCTGAAGGCTTGAAATTTTCAGCACAATAGCGGTTCAGCTGGCGCCGTGTGAACTGTCTCGTGCAATAGTCTCACAAGAAGTAATTAAACGAGTGGAGGAGCTTCAAGGCTGTCAGCGGATCTCCCGCGGAGTCAGTGAAATATTACTCCGCGGCTGGGATTCCTGGGGTTGGCCCTTTTATTTGACGAATCGCGACGCTTGTCCTTCCTTACCTTGACTTGGTTCTAAGTTTCGGCAGACGCCAAACGCGCCAGAGCGCGCGAGACAAGAGGGGAAGCTGTGGCAATCCCGGAATGTTTACTGGATGCTTTTTGGTCGAACAAGCATGGCGGTGCTGAAAGTTGGCTTCACTCGCTGTCTATGCTTTCGATTGATTCATTGCAACGCCTGGTGATTACACGAAGTGGGCAAGAATGGTTAGAAGTAGAACTGTGTAACTAAGAATACTTAAATGGAACAGGAGATTCACGTGGACGACGTTAGAATGAGGAAAGCCAGATGCAGATAACACTAGTTTACAAAATTAAATAAATTTCATGTACATTTGATGAGAGGTGACTTTTCTTATGGATTTTCTCCCGCTGAATTCGAAAATCAAGGTTAAAATTTTTTTTACGGAACAGTTTTTAAGATATTATGATTTTTTCAATTTTTATACATCTTTTCACTTTAAAAACCATATCTGGAGCTAGATGTGCCCGATTTGGTCGTTCTTGGTACCAAATGAAAGACATTGAAATGGTGAACAAATATGTATAATGTGATCTTTAATTGGTTAAGCGGTTCAAAAGATATTGATGAAAATAGTCCATATTTTAAAATAAATTAAAGTTTTGAGCTTATTCTGTGGCCACGGAAAAATAGAAACCGATAAAATACGTCCGGTTTCTCTTCATATACGTAAACCTGATACTTTTACGCAAAAAATAACACCAACCAGAAGTAAATCGACCGAAAAATGACAAAGTTATTAGCGATTGAGTGAATAAATCCAAATCCCACATTTTGACAAGTGGCCATGCCGGCAACGGTTTTTTTCGTTCCCACATTGATGCCACTGCTACAGCGAAAACTGACATTTCGTTTTGAATAAAACAACACAATTTTGAGTGTAAAAAAATATACGAAAGAACCCAACTTTATTCTTTAGGATATTTTAGAAATATAGTTTTGACTCTTGCTCTGTCTTCGTTTGGTTTTGTAGTTGTGAAACCGATAAAATACGTCCGGTTTCTCTTGATATACGTAAACCTGATACTTTTACGCAAAAAATAACACCAACCAGAAGTAAATCGACCGAGAAATAACAAAGTTATTAGCGATTGAGTGAATAAATCCAAATCCCACATTTTGACAAGTGGCCATGCCGGCAACGGTTTTTTTCGATCTCACATTGATGCCACTGCTACAACGAAAACTGACATTTCGTTTTGAATAAAACAACACAACTACAAAACCAAACGAAGACAGAGCAAGAGCCAAAACTATATTTCTAAAATATTCTAAAGAATAAAGTTGGGTTCTTTCGTATGTTTTTTTACACTCAAAATTGTGTTGTTTTATTCAAAACGAAATGTCAGTTTTCGCTGTAGCAGTGGCATCAATGTGGGAACGAAAAAAACCGTTGCCGGCATGGCCACTTGTCAAAATGTGGGATTTGGATTTATTCACACAATCGCTAATAACTTTGTCATTTTTCGGTCGATTTACTTCTGGTTGGTGTTATTTTTTGCGTAAAAGTATCAGGTTTACGTATATGAAGAGAAACCGGACGTATTTTATCGGTTTCTATTTTTCCGTGGCCACAGAATAAGCTCAAAACTTTAATTTTTTTTTAAAATATGGACTATTTTCATCAATATCTTTTGAACCGCTTAACCAATTAAAGATCACATTATACATATTTGTTCATCATTTCAATGTCTTTCATTTGGTACCAAGAACGACCAAATCGGGCACATCTAGCTCCAGATATGGTTTTTAAAGTGAAAAGATGTATAAAAATTGAAAAAATCACAATATCTTAAAAACTGTTCCGTAAAAAAAAATTTAACCTTGATTTTCGAATTCAGCGGGAGAAAATCCATAAGAAAAGAAAAGTCACCTCTCATCAAATGTACATTTTCAGTGTAAACTAGTGTAATTAGAGTCATAGCGTAATTGGGTCATAGTGGGTGTTTCACTCTATCGGAAAATGTGTCAATGTATGACTGAGGAACAAAAGCAGGTGTGGGAAATAGATAATGGCTTGCATGTGTTTGATTAACCTGTTGTGTTACAACATGTCTTAAGGGGGGAATCCTATTCTTTGAGCTAAAAACATAGCAAATTTGGGATTTTTTTTATTAGATGAAGTGAAGTAAATATGTTATGGAAAATAGAAAATACAATCAAATGCATATATCATTACTCTTTATACTGTTACTGATAAAGGTATTTTTATTTTGACGCCATATTAGAATTATTACAAAAAATCTTATCCTTGGTTTATTTCGAATAATCAAAATGCTGCACCTTTTATTCATTCATTTATATTCGTATTCCTTCCACCTTGTTTGTTAAAATGGTACCCAAGTCAGACGTTTAATTCTACGTAGAAATGCAATGCAGACTTTGCAGGGGTCTTAAGGGACTAAGTATTTCGTTCGTTTTGTACATTTTTGTATTATAATCCTGCTGCTTTTAATGGCACCGCCGCGATAAATTGCTTGAAAAGATTTAATTGTTCGCATTCTCATTGGACTTAAACACAGTTCAATCAAACGTATACAATTCTAGAGCAGATGTTCTTTGCTGTGTTTCCGATTTACGTCAACGATTCTCTATAAGCACATTGCAGAAACTGTATTAACATTTCGGAATTTTCGGTTTTAATAATGCAAGCTATATACTTTCACTGTTGATGATATAGAGTGTATAAATTAATCGCCACCTTATTCTGTTCTTACTTTATCATCCATGAGAAGTATTTTAAGCGTCCTCTTTGTATTTCCAGAATACACTTCACACTTTATACTAGAATCCTTTACTATTTCAAAAGTTCCCACTCTGCTTTTGACAGGCATCTCCTCCTTCTCATAGCAAGCGCCTATTCTTTTTCGTAATATTATAATATTGTTACACGGTAACAGTTATTAATTGTAGTATTATTAAAATGAACTTAATAATTCTATCGATCTGTTTCCTGGTATAATAATGTTTCCTTGTTAGAGAAAATTGCTCCTAATTCTGCGAAGGGTAGCTTTTCAGCATATGCTGACTAACTAAGCAATTTTTCCTCAGTTCAGGGAGCACTAAACACCCTGTAACTTGTGAAACCTTTGCTTAGCACCTTATTAATCTCTCCATGGCTCCCTTCATGCAATGAATAGAGGCGACAGCTTTGATATTCATCGAATTCCAAACAAGTACGAAGTAGCCATCATCCTGGGTGATGATACTCTTCATCAATTTGAAGTGTTATGCTTTGACACTAAATTCAAGTTAGTTAAAGTTGAACTTGCCAGCCAGGATTTGGGCCATTGCTTTTACATCTAAGTTAAATGTTTTTATGAAGAACCTTCGGTCAATTTGGACATTCATTTTGTAATAGTTCGTTGTAAGATAAATGATATTTATTACTGAATTTGTAATTTCTTTTCTACATAGCGCAGATAGATTTTTCAGGCGCATGAGAAACTATCCTACTTCGTTTCTTTTTCCACATTATAGTCTCTAAATTTCAGAAATCATTCGCTTAGTTTCATCTGAACATTTATACGTAACAACGCTCGATTTTACGCTAATCACTGACGTAATACATAATTTAGCATGGCAATGCGTGATTGAATATGATAATTTGTAGTTGAATATGACAATATGCAATTTAATGTTAAATGGGTAGATAGTAGATAAATCGCAGCATATATAGAGCTCATTATTCGTTTGATTGTAAGTGTTCACCATCATGACGTATATATTCTTTACGTAAACAATTGCAGAATTAAAATTCAAACTCTGTAACATCTTAGAAGAAATAAACACTTCGCCATTAGTGTACAGAATAAGCTTGAAACTTTCCAACACAATTTCTATGCAAACGTATAGGTAAGTATCAAATTATCGTTTCCCTCAGATTTTTAATACTTTATTTCTGAGTGGTGTGATCGATGGTGAGCAGGAAAGTTCACAGCAAACTATTAACTACTTGGTTTACCTACATAGATTTATGAAGTGTATCGTTGGTATATGTAGGTGGAGGAACATAAAGAACGTTTGTAGTGTCGAACTCGTATGATTTAGCATGTAGCTGCAAGTATACATGAGCTACACGTTCGGCCCATAGTTTATAAAACACTTGAAGAAGTTTCATAAGAAAAAGTTGGTGGTGACGGTAGACAATGCATTTGCGCGTTTACGGTCCCGACTTACATTCAAACTTTAAATTGTGTTCGGCAACTACTCTTGCTGAATTTCATTAGCTTCCAATCGAATAGGTTCTTCTGCTTTCGTTTACTAGTGCATTAAGGTATGTAAATACATTCTATTATTGCGTTTATTATTGACGAGAAATTAGAGTAGAAGTGTTATTCGAATTCACTCGTGTACACGAAAACGGTTTGCCATTTTTGGCTGGTGCCAATGGAAGCCGAGAATATCTGAATATGAAATATTTTCAATTTTGGGAGGTGTTCGTGGGGGCCCCTAAGATTTATATGATACAATTTATTTTAATTATATGATTATGGCGGTCAAGGTAATAAAAAGTAGCAACAGCTTTGCGTTTTGACTGCAGTGTGGGTCTTCTTTAGAAGAGTAAAAAGAATAATTATTCTGTGTAGATAATTTTAACTATATTATTAGGTGAATTTAGTGTGAGTAATTTGAAAGCGTCAATAAATTTATTTAAACTGAATTTATTCCTTTAGTAAGGGAATATGCACTATGTAATCCTTATAGCATCTATGACAATTTATGTTCACTACTTTCTAACAATTTGCCTATTCCTACCTGTTTTTGTTAACATTTTACAAAATTGTATCACCCTTTCAAGAAGATCCACACAGACTTTGTTTTTAGTCTCTTAATTACTTTCATCGATTTATTAAGCCACAGATTTTCATGTATTTATATAAATAGTAGCCCCCCCCCTTAATCCAATTAAAATTACATCTACCCTCATCAAAAAGGCGTCTTTTTGTTTGTTTTATACTTTCAACTTTCAAGGCGTCATATTTTCCCTTTGACGATCCCTGTGCAAGAATATTACTGACTTTAATAGAGTGCCCTCTTCATCTTTATCTTCTGGTTCAATATTCTGTCCCAAGATATCGTCTAGGTTTCAATAGTTTTTTTTTTCGATTAGGTTTAGCAGTCCACTAAGACATTAGGATATCTAGATCACATGGGAGCTCGACAAGTTTAATTTGGCGGTACGCCAAGCATAATTTTCCTCACGAACATGATGATATTATCTTCCGGGGCTTCTGCTGATAAATTCATACCTCAGTAAAAATGAGAATGTCGGCCAGCGATAATTATACCTCTCTGTGATAAACGTAACACTCTTCTGCGCCACTTTAAATGTGTTTACCGAGTAATTTAAGTAATTATACCGGGCTGTTCTCAGATTTTTAATGGTTTTTTGAATAAACACTCGCTCACTGTATACTTGCATTAGATAGCAGTTGCGTCGTTTCAAATTAATCCCCCACTTCTTTTTTCTGAATCTTGCAACACTTAAGACCCATAAAAAAGTACGCTGCTCCTTCTTTTTCTGCACTTTCATGGTCGACACAATGCTTTTCGAATTGTTAATTTTTACAAGTTCTTGGTTGTTACTAAGGGAAATATCAGTATATAGAGGTTTGAATAATTATCAGATAATGTCGATTGTCGGCTAAGTACACTAAATTAGACCGATATAATTTTCGGATTTCACAACAATGAGGTACCTTATTAAGGGGGAGCTTTCTTTAAAATACATAAAAAAGGGACAGGTTTGGGAATTTTTTCAGAGATCCAGTGCAACGAATCTTTTTCAAAACTTTTGGGATATGTTTGTGTACATGTTGACTAATAAACAAAATTTGTTATGTTACAAATTGGCCGCCAATTATCGAGTAATTAGCAGATTCCGCCGTGGTCTCACCGCCGAAGTTGCCGACTCCTCACCAGCCTCACTAACGGAGTTCTGACGTCCATTATATTCAACTACAACGAAAAAACCAAGTAGTTTCTTGTTGCATATGAAATTACGCTGTCGATGTACCTATGGGAGAAAAAAAAGTGCAAAATGATTAGCTTTTAAACGGTGGTGCGCAAGAAATGACGCGTATTTCAGAACATTTTTTCGTTCGATTTATGGAAAAAAGTGGTTCAAAATAATTTTTTTAGGTACATCGGCGAGAGGATTTAATAAACTATATGTGTGCTTAAGTGAAGCTTAATTGATTAAATAGTTTTTGAGCTATCGTCTACACCGTCTGTTGCAAATGTGAAAAAAGTATTTCCGAGGAAAACGCGTTTAAAGTTCTCGCTTTTGCTGCGCGCACAATAATGGTCTGTACGGGATTTTAGAGTTCAAATTTTGGCCGGACGCTATATGCACATGTTTTCCACATGACGTACTATCGATTAAACCCCCCCAAAAATCGTTTTTTTTACCAATTACAGGAGGCTCCCCTTAAGTAGAATATTGATTGCTTTTTGGGCATGGGTTTGATCATTTGAAGAGTTCCTTGATATTGATCCATTCGATATTCCATCATGTATTACTGATTTCATCGGAAACATTTAATATTTACTTAACTACTGTTATATTCGTTGTTACAATTATAGTAACTTATTCTTTTTTAGTTGTTCTTGTAACTCACAGCAAATATTCAATCAAAAATAGGATCTTCATCGACTTTGATTAAAATTGCATGTTGGTATTCTCAGAATCTAACGTTAATGCACATTATTTACTAAAACAAAAAATGGTCTGTTGTTCCTATCAAAACACATTTATGATGTACCTATACCAATTTCTGATTTAGCCAAATTTAGGCTTGTTCACTTCAAAATTATTAGCAAATATTCTATCATTAAAATTGAGTCAGTAGTCTTGTATATTTATAATATTTCATGCCACAATTCACTGAAAAGAATATTATGGTATCTTCGGAAATTCGTTCTTAGAAAAAGCAATTAATGAAAGGTGTGATATCGAAAGTTTCACCGTTAATTAGACACTGCTGTCACTTTAACGAAAGGTCCTCCAGAACGGAAAGTACCTACGAAGAAGTTATTGGGTTACATGGTACGAAACCACATCGTGCAATATAAAGCGTCGAGGAATCGTTGGAATTTCAATTCGCAACCAATCTGTACCATCGTGCTTTAAATTTGATTCCCTTCTGTCTTTTGACGTTAGAACCACGTATGACGCTCACTTCGGTTCGTAGCATCCCCTTTCTTTTCATTACATTCCTCTCGAGCTGTATCTCGAATATGACGATTATTAAATCGATTTCAAGTGTAGATTTGTCGAATTTAAATTATCTTTCAACATTACTTAGTACCTTATTCTTTTATTTTAAATAGAAAGTTTACCTTAACATATAGACTGACATGCGGTTATCCCACATTTTTCATTCGCCCGCATTCGTTGAAAAGTGTGACATCCGAAATAAGAATATGTCATGGTTATTCTACAATATTCTACATCATTCCCAATAACAGTAATATAGTTCGCAATTCTAAGGGTAAGGAAATAATTCGATGATACCAAGTTAGACGTGTATGGTGCATTATTTGTTGACTCCTGATTGCCATATTGTGTGGTCAACTATTATTCTGGTGCATGGGAGTTACGGTATTCTCTCTGAAACTTTACACAAGTTTTTGGCAGCTGTTAGCTTATTGTGCATTTGATATTCATAAAGTATACAGTGCGTCAGGTGCGCTTTGCTCGCGCGTATGGCCACTTTATCACAGTACGTGAAGAAACGTTTTATTTCTTCCGAATTCACTCTGTTTTATAGCTCAACACATTCACCATAACAGTTTCTATTAATGTCCCCGTGTACGTGCCATTTGGGACTCATATGCCCTGTAAAATTTTATGACAAATGGGAAAGTATGCATTATACTTCCTGAATATTTATTTCACAATTATGAATATTTGCTC
Source organism: Andrena chrysosceles (assembly GCA_963855975.1). Classification (NCBI taxonomy): domain Eukaryota; kingdom Metazoa; phylum Arthropoda; class Insecta; order Hymenoptera; family Andrenidae; genus Andrena; species Andrena chrysosceles. Next base: position 105,962,033 of record OY979767.1, on the reverse strand, counting down.
TACATTTTCTAAATATTTTTTGTATATTCCATGAATATTTAGTTCATGTTTTCTAAATATTTATTTCATGTTTTCTGTATGTGTATATAATATTTGGATTCAACATTTGTTTCATATTACAAAATGTGGCTAAAAAAAATATTTTTTTAATACTTGCAAAAATATTTCACCAATATTTTGTGCTACTATGGTCTCTCGAAACCGTACGGGAATCGTTAAACAGTATCGCAACATGTGGAAGTTATGTTTTAGTTTCTGCACCACACAATCTGATAGAACATGCGAAATTGTACGCCATTAATCAGGGAAGACATTGCACCAGAGGCTCTTTCGCTTATTACGAACGTATTAAATATTGCGTGCATAAGAGTGACAGAATTTTAGCCCAGACTTCACACGTTTAGGGTAGTAATAATACGATTTTATTACACGCATAATTATATAATACATTTAAATTGATAATTATGGTGTAAAGTGTGAATTTCAGCTTTTACGGAAAATTACACTGTTATGGAATCTGACGCTACTGTAATATGATATAACGTCATCGCCATAACTAGGAAGGATAATTTTGTGAGTTTTAGCGTTAGACAAAGATTAGTGCTAACCACGTGTGAAACAATTTAGCGTGAGCTGACATTACGTAGTTAAGAATTAACAAATTATTCTCGTTAGATTATTTGAAAGTGATATACTACCCTAAGTCGTATTTCTCGAAGCCACTACGAACAGAAGATGAGAAAAATATGTGCTTCTATTAAAAAAAAAGTATTAGATGTAATTAAAAAAAGTATAAGATGGAAATTATGTGAATATGTCGAAATAAAGAAAAAGTAATTGTCAGTCGCAAGCCACAAAAGTGTCTTGTGTGAAAAGACCCTGGGGAAATTCTTCTTGTCGATATCTTTGCATTATAATATTTATACATTATATTATTATATTATTTTGTAGCATCTGAAATATTTTTTGTGGGTGACTCAATATCGTTATAGTAGTATTACTTTCAAACTACTGAAGTACTGCATTTTGTAATGGGCGTTGCCAATGGATGTTTATTTGTTCGTCGAGTTTTGGCAGGTAGATGGATGGGGTGAAGTTTTTAAGTTATAGGGGGTGAATAAATCGATGAGAGATATAATGAAAAAATAACACATTTTGGCACAAAATTTTTACGACATTTGCCAGGCCGCAGTTTCGGGTCAAGGAGAATTCGAAAGCCCTCCATGGATCGATAGTATGATGACGATGAAACAGCAGGAATATTTCTATCGGTCCTACTTCTTATCGTTTTCTTTCTGCTTCCCAAGCATCGTCAGAGTATCGGCAGAAACTTCGGAACGTATACTTTCAGACTGAGTTTCTCCTATTCCCTTCGAGATTTGTATTCCATAATCAGATTGAAGACAGTGCTGCGGATTCTTATTAAGAAACGACATTTCAACATCGTTGCAATTTTATGCCGATGCAGTAATTCTTATAGAATACAGATGTAGTACGTGTAAAAAGAAACTTGATTTCCTTTATGTACACTTAAATATAACTTTAAGACAAAAAAGAAGGGCGCAAATGAAACAATTACAGAATGAAAGTACAAAAGAAATTAGATATATTTTTTTGTATAAATCGTATCGCGTATTATAGTACTTATATTTGTCGTCAATAATTAATTAATGTATTTTCTACCGTAACAGTGATTTATTAATTCGTATCACATTATTTGTTAAATTGATAAATAAAACATAACTCGGTGAAACGACAATTTGTTATTGTTTGCATTCGGGATTAACGGAGAACGGGTAGGAATACGTTTTCGTAAAATCCGGCGCGTAAACGAAATAATTCCCTTAATTAAATGGCTTAGTGGAAGCTCTTTGCAGTCGAAACTTCAATTGACGTCAAAGTTACGTTAATAAAAGCACTGTATTAAAAATTCAAATTCTGAAACAACAACCGTGTCAGAAGCTGAAAATTGAAATAAAATTGAATGTCACTTAAACACCTTTCCAATATAAATTTTGCAGTGAGATAAAAATTGTGTTGAAGTCGTACTATATTAATATACACTTAACAGAATCAATGTTCTCCACAAAAATGTGGTCACATTCCAATTTCATTTTGGAATTTATTTTATGCATTTGACGGATTTCATATATTTCGAACCGCTTTTTGAACAGTTAAACCATTAACAATTTGTTGTTCTCATATTTTTTTGTTCCTCGAGCTTTTGTACATGTAATTGTCGTTTTAATAACTTCCACAAAACATGTCGAAAAAATCCACAACCGTGTTCGTGAATGGCATTTGCCAATACCGGAAATGTTAACACGTCACTTGAATTTCCGGACCGGATTGAAGCTATTCGGAATTCTATCTGATGGTGGGACGTGATAGTAGCACAAGTTTGTTTGATTGACATGCGAATCCCAACCTACCTTTTTATCGCTTAGGTGGAAACTGCGGGCGCGGTTTCCCAGTGTTTCCCCAATTTTTCCCGGGATTTTCTTAAGAATTCAAATTTCACCACCTATGAAAAATATAGCCATGTTTTATGCATGCATTGAAAAATTTATTATTTTTCGAATTTCTTTACAATTTCTTTTTTCACAATTCTGTACCACAATGATATATTTTTAATATCCCATTGTCGAACGATAAATTAGAAATACCGAAATCTGAGTATAGTTAATGTTACTGAAGCAGTTACGGTTTCTTCTGTGCTGTGAATAAATAAGTTTTAGTGATACAGAAATTGCTGTGTACTTAAGTTTGAAATAGAAATTTTCTTTCTCGCTTCAGCGAACGACGTGCAGCTTATATCAACATGTTTAGATAACGTCACTGGATATTGGCACCAAAATCGTCTGATACGTATGTATACGTATTTTTACTGGTTCCCAGAGATCAGCCGTTTATGTATATATAGAACATTTCTTCGCAGAGAACATTCGGTTTTATGCGCTGGCTTATTTCGTATTCACGGTAATCTTTTCGCCATTTCGAATATTCTCAGGCTAGTAGATCTATAGAAAACAATCTACTTAACTAGGATTTGTGTTTTACAAAATGGAATAAATGCTCTTGTTACATTTAATAATTACAGTCAACTATGAACGTCAATCATGATTCGAAAATGTAAAGCTTTGCGTATTGTACATAATATTCATCTCGAGTGATTTTGATATCGTTTCCATTATAGTTGACCTGTATTACTTGCTAATAACTACATCACTAGATAAATTCTAATATGATTCATGCGTGTTTCATAAGTATTTGAAATTGTTTGCATCATTGAGAATTAATAAGCAAAAGCAAATATGTGATATAGCTTGGCGTTGAAATATATTATATATTTTCCTGTAAATAAAAGGAACCGTAATATGTAGTTCATTTCTCAAAGGACAGAATTTGAAGAAATCTGAATACAAATTATTTGATTCGCATGTAATGTGATTAATCATTTAATGCCAGAAAAATACTACCTCGTTATTTACATTTAAAAAATGATAATCACATTAAAAATCACTATATAAAAATTGTGAAAATCATGTAGGAGTGATTAAACCAGTTATATAGATATAAAATAATTTATTTTAGAATGCAAGCCGGGAAATTGTAAATTTAGACGTTCATGTGACAGAATTCGCGCTTTTTTATTCGCATTCCACAGTTCATCTGAAGTTTTCTTTATTACCTTACTCGTGAATTGCGAAATGCTCGTAAATCTTTCCCGTCATGAACAGGAGTGAAATTTTCCGGAAGAGGCCAATGAATAATGTAGTTTATCAATAATGACATGATTTATATTAATAAGTACATGCAAAATTTCCTAAGCATGAAGCATGAATTAATTCCATCATATCCATTTCCATAACATCCGAAATATTTGCACACGAATGTTTCTGTTTACTAACAAACAAGTGTTGGTTATATGTATTTAAGTATCAGGCAGAAGGGCGAATGGGGATAGTATATTTATTAAAACCCATGATTTTAATTGATTGTTATCACAAGAATGAATGTCTGAGATATTATTGACAATATTGATAATTCTTAATTTTGAATAATTAAATTTCAATATTGTAATACACTATTATCCATATTATCTGTTTTTAGGTTATCTCTATTTCAAAAGATTTATTAAGTTTCAACACAAGATCTCCGGAAACTTTCTTACAACTTTGTAAATGAAATGAATGGTACGAATTTTCGCCTGGCTACACATCTAAGAAACTTTTTCAGATAAAGCCAGCAAATACTAAAAAGGGTTTCATAATTTCGTGAACTGGAAATAAATGTCTTCTTTAAAAGAGAATTTTTAGATAGATATCAGTTAGACAATTAGTATTAAATAATTCTTTAAATTTGTTTATATAGATTTCTTTTTAATAAAATTTGTTTAAAACTAAGATACATTGAAATTTTTAAATATGAAACACTGTAGCTGTTCTTGAACGTTGTATTCTCAACGTTTCTACCTTGGACTTCAATGATGGAATGCCACAACACGTATAAAGTACGTTTAGCTGATTCTTGAAGTTAGCATTTTCCTTTGTTTCGTTGAATGCCAAGGATTATAGACTCGTAAGAATGCTTCGACCCAACTTTAAGACACAAAGAAGAGCGCTAATCGTAAGTTAAGAGTCGCTCTGACGTCTTGAAAAGCTACCTTAGCATATTGGAAAGCACTTTCCACAAAGGTCGACTCTGTACAGGGAGATTCAAAAAACATATCCCTGATGTCTATCTTAAATTCTTGTAGAAAATATATTATTTTATTAGTCTATAATTATAAAAATAGTTCATTTAAAAACAATAAAAGCTGACGTCAAATACCAACAATAATCTACTGAGAAATATAATTCCTACCAAATAGATCCTTCTTCCATGACAAAACAAAATTGTTATAAAAATATTATTCTTTCCTTAATTTAATTAGTGTAATTCTCTAATTATGCCACAGTCTTACGAGTTATTGAAACTGACTTGCTGCTAGAATTTTGGTCTTACGCCGCGTTATCTGCTTACCACGAAGAATAAGTGACTCTCGAGTATTTTTGTAAGCGAGAATACGCGTTACGTGTTCCAATAAGACTGCTACCAAATGTTCGAAGAATACAAACATATACAGCAGCAGAATTTTTTTAGCAATGAATGGAATGAATAGTTCATGGTATTTCTAAACGAAAAGAATATAGCTTTAAGGGGGGATTCGAGTGTAACAGCCTCAAAAGGAACTGATATTTACAATTCTATGTTGAAAAAACTATTATCTATCTTGCATTAAACTCTTTTGGGATGTAAGGAGGCATCTTTAAACTTCCGGAAATTTTTTTTATGTCAATGCTTCCTATTATTTTTTAATTATTGTGGAATTTTGTCAACCTTTTCACTCGAAATGCTTTTAAAAATTACGAGAATCTGAGAAGTTAAAACGGGCTACACCTCCAGTCACGTTGATTTGGAGAGCACGTCTGACCACATACGTTCCTCTATCCCTTATTCTCATATACTTTGGCTCCTCTGTCCCCCTTTACGGAAACGGGTCAACCTCACTTCCTGTATCGAGGTATTTAACACACACCTACATGCATTACATTGAAAATTATTTCGAATAAAAGTTTGCAATGATCAAAATATTTTATCTCCACAAGTATCTAACTCTTTGTCCATTAAAAACATGAGATTCCTCTTCATGACGTTCCTTATTTCAAGAATCATGTGAACTTAATTAACAAAAGCTGTCCATATTTTAAGCTCAGCTTCATAACTGTTGAATTGATAATATTTTGGCAGATTCCCCAAATGTTTGCTTATCTCCACACAATTATCTCCATCTCTGCGCTAATGCGTCATTGTGAACGCCAGCAGAGGTGCCATTGAAACCGAATCCCCACCGATATGTCATCTGCTGCGTTATCTAACTCTTCGTCGAGAATACGTGACTTGCGAGGATTCGACGAACAATTATGCACGCTACGTGCTTCCGCGGAGCAACCTTCGCGCCCACGTTTCTCGAAAACGTCAGTCAGCCTGTACGCTGGCGTAGGAGGAACTGTGTTGACTCGGGGCCGCGGCGGGCGTGCTAAAAAATGTGTGCGACTTCGTAATTGAATGCATTTTCATTCCCCCTTTTGCATCGCGGGACAAACAACCACGATGGAGGCGAACAATGTACGCAAAGGCACTCGAGGGAGAAAGCAACTGCGCGTTCTGCCTTGAGAATGTTTATTGAATTCTGCGGACATTGTCGAGGAAGGACAATAAAACACAGCCCTTCGTCATGAGAGGTAACATTGTTCCTTTCAAATATTCAATGCAGATATTTCAAGAAGACCTTCAATTAATGTCGCGGTGCAGTTGTGTTCGGGTACTCGTGTAACTGGCTCGATACATGGCGACGAAAAACTTTCCTCTGAGGCTTCTGCACTGTTCCCTTTATTTCGGAAGGGAAATTTGAAACAATCGTTAGATAATTTGCGATTAAAATATGACGAATGAAAGGAAGAATATAGCCGAGGGATAATGTTATAATTGTCTTATATACAGGGTGTTTCAAGCAGATGTAATCAAGAAATCTTTTGGTTATCCTTTGCATTTTCAAATTGTTTTGTCAGTCCTTAGTATAGTTGTTTTAGTATATAGTTAGTAATACAGGTATTTAAACGTTATTTAGAGTCAAAGAAAAAAAGGAACAAACTGAAGCTTGACACTTTCAGGTTAAATACACACAATTAAAAAATCTAATTAAAACATCAAACTACATAAAAGACAGCCTATGCAGTTGAGACTTATTCTTTTAAGAGGTTATGCCTACCTGTAAGGTCTGAAAACACAAGTATTTTCGGGATTTTTTTTAAAAACTTGAAGACTTTTTTTAAATAAACGGTTGTGTATTCGAAATATACTTTAAAGTTCTTGTATTTTTTTTGCATTGCGATATCTAAATAAATAATGTAATTATAAGTGATCTCAGAGTAGCGTTTTTATATTACGGTGAACACAGAGTTACTTACATACCCTTAAATTGATTTTTGTTAAAATCTACGTTCGTTTTGAAAATCACTGTATTGTATCCTTTGAATTTACTTTTAAACGACATGTGCTTCTTTTAACCATATAAAGTATTTGCGTGGCCCAAGCCAAACCAACTGGAGCGAGGAAGCTTTCATATGTATTGAAATCAGGATTTTTTCGAAAGTCTCTCAGGCTTTTACGCGTAGAAGTTTAGAGATCATACGAGAGTCACGAGTTCACGCAAAGAGGCCTCTTGACTTTTAAGCGTTTAATCGAAAAGTGGGTAGTAAAGTTATATTCTCGTATCTACGAACTTCGCACCAGGTGGTCGTAAAGTTGAATTGCCCACCCACGGAATTCTGATAGAACCGGAAGGTGCGTTCGCGCCACGAGAACAGACACCTGCGCCACAGTACCCTCTGCTTACCATGCTCAAAATGTAGCAAACTTACCCCCCTTCACCCCCATCTCGCAATACTTGCTGCTTTTTACGAGGCCATGTAGTGGTCGCGATGAAAACGTTCCTTCCGAGAGCCTGGACCGCTAAGAACATGCAATAACACTTTGAATTTAATAGGAATATGAAGATTCACACGAAATGTGTCTGAAATCGAAGAAAGGTAAAGACGTATTAACCCTTATGTACGCAACCGGGTATCCGGATACCCATTTCTATGTTTCCTTTCACAATTTTTAATGTTCTTGTAAAAATATCGCAAAACCGCTTCGGATCCTCATTCTTTAGATATTTTTACGTCGATTTACATTTCGAAAATAAAAATGTATGCATAAAATTTTAAATAGTAAAACTTCAAACCCATGTAAGACAAACTTGGAGTTAGACTGTTCAAGAGCCTGATGGTTCGTACAACTCACCATAATGGTCAATGTCGCGAGTAAATTCGTATCGAGTATAGAAAGAAGGAGCAGAATGAAATTTCATGATTCCAATTTCTATCGAACCTAACATTCTTCTCGGTAGCGGCGAAAGGACAGAGTGGAACATCGATTGAGCGATTTGATTAGGACTGCGGTAGGTAGGATAAATGGAAACCCGCCAGACAATCGAATGGAGACTTGACGGAAAAAGATTAAAATGGTCTTTATTGGTGGAATTTTTGTTCTTACAAAATTAATGTACATGTATCTTCCTGCTATTATTATAGTATATTATACATACTGCATAATTTACTTCTTGCATTAATGTTTCACTTAAAGATTTCTTACATCACCGAGTCCTCTGCTTCTCTATTATTGCGTTGCTCTGGTGCAACACATATTGAACGGGTTGATTTAAAATTATAATACCATCTTGATGCCAGTTCTTTCATTTTCCACCCTTCCTTCATCGTCTATTTCATATTGCACATCAACGATTACATCTCATCAACGATTCATTTCTTGGTTGTCATTATCTCTCTCATATATCTCACTCGTCTAAATTTTTGCACAATTTAATTCTCTTAAGGGATCTTGGTTAGGTGGCCAAAAAGAGGCTTTTTTCTACAAAAAAGTTACCAAATTTTAAGTGCAAAAAGTTCTGTACAAATATATGCTTCCCATTCTTAAAGAAAAACAATCACAAACATTTGCCTCTTTTCGGCCTCCTGACTAGGTATAACCCATTATGTGGTTACATACGCCTAAAATGGTCGAAACAATCGAGTTTTCCAATAAAAAATTCGCAGAAGCTACCTACAACATCAAAGGAAGGTCAATTCGATGGCCCGGAATCGACGATTTTCTGTGAATTCGAAAATAAAATTATCTCACTTTACCCTGTAGCTTCAGCTTTAAACGCTGTTTTCTCGAAACTACGTTTTTCGGCGAACAAGACGCATCATGCCATTTTTTTCGGAAAATATTCTTTAAATTATAAACTTCCAAGTGCTATTACGGTTTTTGATTAACAAAATCACTTAGAGATACAAAAAATTCATAAAAAGTCCCCTCTTTTTACGCTAAACTTCCCGATTTGTTCAGCTTTCATTTCAGATTTATTCTCTCTCAAATTCCATTCTTCCCACGCATTTGTACACACTCTTTCACAAACAGGGGAAGTGGAGCAGATAAATAAAATCTGACAATATCAATCGGACACTTTCCATCCTTCATGAGTTCACTAGTGACGAAAGGATCGGCTGGAATAAAGGTTAATATGCAAATGGTTCAAGTGTTTTATAGCCACGTTACTGTCAGTGCTTCCCGCGTGGGAATTCGAGCCAGAGAACTCTCGAGTTCTGAAATATTTCCAGCATAAATATTCGTAATTAAAGATGATTTAATACGCGTGCACTATGCAAATGCAGAAGAGTATGGAGGATAGACCGAGGCTCGCGACAATCTGATGGTTTATCTTCGTCCGTGTCTTAACAAGCCAAAGTTGAGTGGATGACCTAAATCTTGGAGGCAGGTTGTTCGTAATTAGCAATAAAAATGAGGGAGAAAAAAAAACTAGAGTTACTGCTTGGGGACAGAGAGCAGGGCGAGAAGGGAAGAGAATGAGATTCTTCTGCAGTCCACGCTGGGCGAAGAATGACTCCTGTACCGTTCAGGAGAAAAACAAGTAGGTCGAGAAAGAAGAAAATTTAAGTTAAACCGAATAATTTGGAGCAGAATTTTCTAAATAAAATTCCCGCGTTAATGATATCGATTTGAAATACTTATCTCCACTGTACGTCACGAAATGTGAGTAGGTCGTAGAAATGTCGGAAACGTCAATATTCAATAAAGCTAATTTATGAAAACGCCGAGTATTCATCTCGTGAATGACGCTTGTAGTGACGCTTTCGATAACGTACGTTATCTCTAATTACGTTACCGCTAACAACCACTTGCCCGTTCATACCGTTGCACTAAAACCTCCAGAAGCAGTAATATCAGCAAGCAAGTGGAGCTGAATGAACGCAATTGCCGATTCATCCGCTGGGAAATTCGCAAATTAAATTTTCTGAAGTAAGGGGATCGTGCAGTTCCATTGTCGAATTCATCCAGGCCATATGGTCATTGTCTGCCCGTGCAAGGGAACAATGGAAACTTCAGAAAGGACAGTTAAAACACTTCTTAAATCGGATTCTACGACCCCGAAGGGTAAAGATGCTCGTATATGAAAATTAAAGGTTCGTCATATTTGGAATGTGCCACGACGAAATAATTTCGACCCTATTATACTCACATTTAATTACAATAAAATATTTAAAAAGGAAGGACGAGAAATTTGATTTTTGTTAAATATAACAGCGTCGCAAAAAGAAATTAGTATACTACTAAGAAGAAATATTATTCTGCTTAGTCACTCATCATCAGTCTATGTTAGAAAATGTTCGTCGGAGATTTCACTGGATATGGCGGTAGTTAATTAACTTAGTAACAAGCGCGAGATAAATTACAAGGATATAAGTAAGCAAGAAAACGAATAAAGCAAAAAATGAAGGTGCTTGAAGGGACTTATCAGAGCTATAATTTATAACTTTGTTTAAGTTTGCTGACGATTTTCGGGATTTATGGGCATGTTTCCTGCATTACACTGTACGAAATAGGTATTGCGTACTTCATAAGGTCCCCCAGGTGTGTTCTATGCCCACAGCGTATGTAGATTTATTACAGGTATTCCTGTGTGCAGGAGATACGCATAAACTGAAGTTTGTTCGTTAAGTAATAGGCACGGTTCGTCTGCACTTCATCATGTCAGGAAGTAATTTGCGATATAGTTTGTCAATGTTAAAGCATTCCGTTAGAATGAACCTCTAAACGCAAAATCGTGTTTCATATACGTATTCGTATGTAATAAATAAAAACTTTTCGGGGTACGAAATTTACAAAGGTAATGGATATAGTTATTCATATTTCGTAGATTAGAATTTTTGTTGATCTTATTATCAATAAAATAAAGCCTGAATCTGAATGTAAAGGTTGTTTTTTAGAAATTATCTTCGATATACAAGTTGATTTAAAATATTCAACCGAGACTTCTAGTTGTACTTGAATAATAACTCACATTCATAGCACTGGCAAAGCTGCCATAGTTGCAATTCACTCTTGACACAAGCAGCTGGTTTCATTCCAAATATTGATCCAAGGTTTGCTATGAGCATGCAACCGAACAATTGTATAAACCATAGTAATTTCTCACATGTGCTGCATCAACCTAACACTATATGTTGCTACTGTGAATAATAAATTATTTATATCTCCAACCAATTACACAATATTAAGTTTCCTTCCTGCTAGAATGAAAGACAAATCTGCGTTGATTGCACAGTAGCTTGTCACATTATGATCACTGATTGTGAGATTGTAAAAGAAAAGCTAAATGTTATAGCAATTTGTAAGCTATGATATAAAATGAACAAATTACAGAAATTTTTATGACATCGATGGGTTAGAAAAAGAATATGTGAACCATGGTAATAAAAATTCTTAACTAAAAAAGAAAACAATTAATATATTCAAGCATAATTTATGCCTTGATGACATTGTGTATAACCAAGTATATTATACTGTGCTACCGCCCGTAAATTTATAAATAAATAAATAATGAGCAAGGAGAAAGTATGAACAAATTCCCCAATTTCCTCGAAATTTGATTTCAAGATATTACTTTATTTCAAGTATTCTTAAAAACTTTCAAAACAGCTCACTGATCTAGAAAATATAACTCGTCTTATTCCCCTTACGAATTTCATCCATAGCCGCGATTCGTTGTTCTTCGTATCCCCGACATAGTCATCCCGTAATTTAGAACAAGGTCACGTCTGTGGAAAGTTTTCTTACTGCCTTTTTCCCTGCATACCAAGAAGGAGTGACGTATTTTAGCAAACGTAATTCGGCGCACTTCTGTAGCGAAGCCGTGCAGCCGAAAGCAGATCCATTTCCAGCGGTTAGAGGGCCACGCGAGTTATTTTGTTTATCTCGTTGATTCTACAGTCTCGTCGGTTTTTACGGGCGCTGCGCGTATTCGGCGGAAGTTGTTGCACGTTGTGGGTAGTTTACTAATGCTCCCGCGGAAACCAGACATATTTCTATCCATCGGCGATGTCGATAATGCCTCACTCGGGCCATATAGAAGTCTGCCCGTCATTATTACCAAGGCAAACATTTTCAACCAGCTTGGAAAAATAGTGTAACACAGTGGTCGCGTTGGAACTACCATCTGTGGAGCTATTACAGAGTGCGATGCCCATTGGGTCCAATTTCGTTGGAAGATTTATGTTTGGAGCGTATTTGTTATTTCTGGTTAGTTACTGCTTTGATAACAACGCTCCATTTTGAACTTAAAGTTTATTGACAATTATCGTCAGAAAGATCGACAAGAGTTAAAGGGTAAAAATTAAGAGAATGGTTGTCAACCTTCTAGGATGCACTGAGCATCCCTCGCGAGTCTCCGATTCTTGAGTTCTGCTCTCTCCCACGCGAGAACGCTTAAGGAAAACTATTTTTGCTACCACGAACTCTTTGGCAGAGTTTAGTTCAAGATGGGAGGATGAACAAGACCAAACTGTTGGTTTAGATGACACGTTGAGCCGGTTTCCCGAATTTGGCAATGTTCCGCCTACCTTTCTGTATGAAAAATGCGGAGGGAAACAAGGCGCATACAGTAAGGGAAAGTGGGGCAAAACCGGGTGCCTAATGTATTTTCCAACTAGCAAAAAGTTAGACGGCAAGAGAAACTTTGAACACCGTTAGAAATCTTAATTGGACCTTGCAGAATCGGAAAATGAGAGTCCTTTTTGAAAAAAATATTTGGTTCACAGGAAAACAAGATTTCTCGGAAGTATGCAAGTACCTACTCGGTTTTACTCTATAGGTATGGATAAGAGGTCTGGAAAAGTTATCTGCCACAAAAAGTGTCGAACCTGTTGTTCTGCAACCTCAAAGCTGTAAACGTCTATTTTAGGTACTGCAGCTGTAAATTCGAGACCAATCCGCTGAGCCACCAGGGCCCCCACGCGCGCGTCTTATCCAGGGGGTTTATGATGCGTCGATCGGTATTGAGCGCCAGAGACTTGAAGGGTTTCACGTCCCAATAGGAATTTGGATTTTTTTTTCTGTCACGTCGGCATCATAAATTCTTAACAACTGTACATTCAAGAAGTGCCTTGCGTAAAGAGGCCCTTCTCCTTCAATTTTACAAAGAGTGTGGGTGGGACTATAGAATTGGAGCACAAGAAGAGCAAGTGACGTTGAGGGGCCCAGTGGAAAACAGGCACATGCCACCGTTTTATGATTTTAGATTAAAGGAAGTTGAAGGAAAAATTATTTTCATAGGAAAATGGTATAAAATTGTAATTATTTTAAACGGCATTTGAATTAGGGAGTAAATAACAACTATTGTCAAATTTTAGCTGAAAAATTATTTATAGGAAATGCGATACGAAATTAGATACTTGAATTAGATGGTAAACGAGAACTTAATAGTTATCAAATTTTAGCTGAAGCATTAATTTCAAGCCGAATGGCAGAGCCTCTGTTCTACATGTTATTTTTTAGGAGGTGGTGGAATTAATGGTACAAAGAAACAAAAATTTATGCATATGTGGCATGTGCCAGTTTTCCCGTGGGCCCTTCAATTGTTGACAATCTTACCGAAAAACTAGCGATTTCTTCCATTGCATCACTGTCAGAAATAAGAATGATCCATGGTCAATTATGCAAGGGAAACGGTAACGCACGCTCGAAGCTAGATCCACTACAATTTCATGGGTCGCGCACCATAGCCGGTGCTTGTGAGCTTGCGCGTGAACGGTGCCAGGTGAGGAAGATTGGGATATTTACTGTGACGCTGGTGTTGCACTCTGTTTACGGTGCACATAAGTCATGCACTTGGTGCGAATTTGGTATCCAAGTAAGCAAAGGCAGAAGTTCTGTGTTGGAACGCCAAGAGTTAGACTGACCAATTAAGGTGACGTATAATAGAACTTCATAAGTTGGCGTACGTGTGCTGGATAAATTTTGAAGTATACACAACTGAAACGGTGTCAGCGAGTGAAGCATGCGAGTCGTAACTTGCTGGCGGCTTGTTGGGGAAGTTGTGTTTGCCTGGCTCTTTAACGTTTCACTTCGATGTCACGCACTTTCAATGAAGTATAAATTTATAACGTCAAGGGTTTCCTGGATACACAATCGAATATCATTCACTCGTTTGGCCAATTCCAGCGTGGATTATTTCTCACAATTCCGTTTGCGCGAGTGTATTTGCCGTAGTAATTAGATTTCTCGAAATTTATGAGATATTTGTGCCGACAATTTAATTTTCGCATTTATTTCGGACTGGAAATTTTAATAAAATTGAAGCCACTGGCAACGGTACCTTTTTGCATTTTCAAGTTGAATAGATTTTTAAATATCACATGAATTTTGTGCATCGAAATTGGATTATAAAGTGCATCGAGACCTTCTTGACTACCTTGTGTTCCCGTTTTTTAATTTTCATAACAATCTTAATAATTTTTAATTTCGATTTTATCACTTTACTTGACACGTTATAAAAAATTATTTGTGGAGTCGTTACCAATTAACACCTTTCTACTTTACACAAGCTGTTTTATGAGTTGCCTTCTATGTATTTTCAAAGTACATAGAAATCAGCAAATCATAGCGTCGTTTTGCCTAAAATTAATTTCGTTTCACCCAAGAGCACATAACTTCTATGTAGCGTCATACGTGCACATTATACTTTCATATACGACTACAGGAAAATTTATAAACTTGACACATATCTTCCTGTTACTATTAATACCATACCTTGGACTGTTAATTCTGTGTCCGAACTGTGCACGTGGGAGTCCTAACAATCCTCCACACCTTCTCCTACCATCCTCCAAATTCCTGTCAGGGGTAACATCGTCGTTCCAGATTTACATAACGTCATGCAGTGTTAGAAATTTTCCAATGTGCCTTCATTATTTCTCATAAATCCTGCATTATCTGTTAAAATCCTTAAAACTTTTTAATCTTCAGAAGTATGATAACTACTTAGTTACTCATCAGATTAGACAAGCAGTAGACAATAACCATCTTCACATATTTAAACAAGGGATGAAAAAATGCGTCGATGGCCTGGGTAGCTTAAAATTTGTTACGTCGATTGGTAAATGAGACATCCAGTCTCACTTTCCTCCACCTCTTTTCTCTCCTCACAAATAACCCTCGTTCTCATTCAATGGGCATCGTTTTCTAACTACCATTTCCCCGAAACCCTCATTTTCTCGACATCAATGGTGACCACTTGGTACGTCCGTAGCATACCTAAGCGAACCTTTGCGGCTCCGCCGTCATTCGCGACCGCTTTAACCGTATTTCCCGTGTCACCACCTGGAATACATTGCGCCAGTGTTTATTGTGCTTTGCCGAGGATACGGGCCCATTCACCGTGTTACCTCCGGTGCAAAAGGAAATACTACGGAAATAGTCTATCGATATTGCCAGTCAAACGGTCCTCGGTCCTCGGCCACGTCTGCACAAGTAGAATATCCTAACCACTTTCTGCATCGGTGATTCCTCTCGATCGTCGAATGTTACAACAAAAAGGGAGCTGGGTTCACTACATCCTTTGAAATCTATACAATGCTTATTGATATACTTTGGGGATCCGACACTTTCGATATCCCAGGAACGAGGTTTGCGTCGGTAGCTGATCGCAAATCGGTTGGCATCCGAGATTTTGTTGTTCCTTTTGGCTGTTTTTCTTCCACGCCTGCCTGCAGCTACGCGCCTGGCATTACTCCAAAGCACAGTGGCGGGTAAAAAGGTTTTCAGACCGTCGAATTTTTAATTAAGTCGTGCTCCGGAGAAGGAGAGTTAAAGGGGTCGAGTAAAGCTAAGAAGGGATCTGCTGATAATATGGGAGTAGAGGGTAATGAGAAGGAAAGGCAGCTTGCGATGGGGGAGCATTTTTTATCTGGTTTTCGTTTAGAAGGATATTTACGAGCTTTCATGTTTACTAAATCAAATTTCAATAGAAGGCACCGGTGATGAACGTAGTGGAAATCGATATTATAAATGGCCGCGTGTATAAAGGGCGTAGAACACCCTTGGCTGTCATGCGTTAAAGGGAAAATAATACCTGATTGAGTATTTCAAGAAAATCGTGGTGCGAACCAGCGATCGAAGGTGATCAGTCATGATTGCCATTGAAGAACGTTGACATGTAAAATTATCCGAATAACTAATTTAAAATTTTAATGACACAGTTGCAACGAGATATTTGTAATCACCTCTATAAATCAGCTAAAATTTTTACTGTTCAGAAATGACTGGATACAACTATAAATTTATTACTAATTCCCCTTTCTCTGATGTGTAGGTACATATATATTCAGTGCATGTGGAAATGTGTAATTTCTCTGAGTGCATTGAAAAGTACACAATAACATATTGATAACCAGTAATAATTAATATAATTCTGAAAGTAGATCACACAATAGTAATAGGAAAAAATGAAATCAGGTTCTCAGATTACCGTGCGGAAAAAATTGCTGCAACAGTATTTAATATAAAAGCAGCTGCTTCTTGTTAAATGTTAAGACTATACAGTGATAAGTGATAATTACAAGTCTTTAGGTGGGCCCGCGTCCATTCTAATTTGCGACATACCCATTCTCGAAACCTGTCATTTATTACACAGGACGTGAACAGAGTACGAGGCTTCTCGTTGCGTAAAATTAGTGAATCGCGTCAGGTCCGGCCAGGCGAGTTTGGCTTTTCTTTTATCTTCCTACTCTTTGATTACATTGCATCGGATTAGTTTAACATAATTCAGGCTCGCATAAAATTGCTCCCGCGGCGGTGCTTTTATTTCGTCCAACTCTTAACTCTAACTTTTCGCAACGTCCCTCCTCGCTGACAGCTAGGACCAATAATACAGAACAGTCCACTGCAGAAAGTCCAGATTAATATGGTCTGGTACATTAATAATGTGAAAAATTGTGCCAACGAAAGACTAATGATTTCGAAGGTAGAAGTTTATTTAGGTGCTCAGTTTGTTAAGTGGTCAGGATTATTTGTAGTTTATTCTTTAACTGTATGAAGTATAGTTTTGCGATTTAATTGCAGATAATATGAAGACAAACTAATCTTTTCTGTTTATATTTTTTCTCGAGTATATAAATTACCTTCTAATTACCTACTATAATTCATATAAATTACCTTCGCATTAATCAAGCTGTGATAAAAGCTTACTTAATCAAGTATACAGATAAATCTCACTTTTCTCCATCAAAAATTTGATTTTCCAAATCCATTACACTCCTGCACTTTTCTAAGTCGACTGCGGGCATTTTACTACTTGACAGGACAATGGCGTGGGATAAGGAACGATTTTCATCTCTTGAGGAAATCTAGCATCCCATTTTAATGAATTTTCACGCGAGGAGAAGCAACTTCCTTCAGCCACGTCTGAGAAAATATTTAAACGTCCGTCTGAATCCACTGCATCGTAACGTAATCTTTATACTATTCAACGGTACTCGAGATAAAGACGGGATCTCTTCGTCGAGGGACAATGAGACGCTCAGCATTATTCATTAAAGTGTATTAAACAAAATACTTCCCCTTCACTTTCACTTTATATTCTAAAGCGCGTTGTTCTGAAAATTACTCCTTATCAAGGAATCTGTACATAAACGTCAACTCCATATGTACAGGGTGTCACAAAACTGGAGGTAAAAGTAGAGATTCTACAGGAAAATACATGTCAAAAATATGGGAAAACATTTTTTCATTTGGAGCTTAGCTTTCAAGAACAATGATTTCGAATATTTGTTAAGTACGTATACACATGACTGAACCTGCAGGTGAAATGAATCACCGTGGGAAAATGAGTGGAAATTGTAGAATACCTTTTTTTAAATCGAGGCATTGTTTTTAAGAAATCAATTTTAATTTTATTATCATTTACTAATTCTATTATCTTAGTACAAGGATTCTTTCATTTTGTCATTTCCATTATATGTATTGTTGCAGTCTACCAATTTCAACGATACGAATTTTCACAATTGAAATTTTCGAAAATGAAGTGTCGTAAGAAAAAATGTCATTCCATATTTTTTACTTATTTCTCCATGTAGAAACACTTCCTTTAGTATTTGTTTGTGTATTTTTCTCTTCAGTCAATGGTATCATAAAATGTTTCGATAACCCAGACTAACCGCAAAAAGGAAACACAACATCCATGTAGATATTTCATTTTCCACGAACTCCATCGTTGTTACAAAATACAGCAAGTGAAAGAACAATGTTTCTTCTGTTGGTTTTAAATTTTCAGATTCGTTTTTCCATAGCAAAGTATAGTATGAGGCTGGAACACGTGACAGGGCGATATCATTCTCCAAAACTCGCTGACTTCATCCTTCATAAAAGCCACCTCCCTAGCAGAGCTTCACACTGCCATTTTGGAAGCATTCTGTCAGCAACTGCGACATGTGATACCCAGAAAAAACATTACGTGGTCAGTTCGCGTTCCAGATTCGTTTTTCTTGTCGATGTAACGCATCGTGTATGAAGTTCCAACAGTGTCCCCGGTAAATTGGATTTTTCGATTCTATTGATTCATATTTTTGTTGATTTTTATGACATGCGAGAAATCTGTCAGAGGCTTTCTTAAAGGAAACGAAAAGGAAAGTTGAAACAGTTATTATTAAGTTTCCTTAAGAATGTTCCCTGCTTACTTCTATCCGTAAAAAAGAAACAAATAATTCATATCAAAATTTACGGTTCTTCCTCCTCAACATTTCCAGTCACATGTGATTTAAGTCACGTTATCAAAGTGTCATTAAATGAAATCATCATGAGTCTGAGAAAAACACAATGATTTTAAATCTACACATTTCCATGAAACACACCTATTTAAATACTCCATCGTTGGATTTTAAACCACTATATTTTTGGTAGAATCACATATAAAAAATCACAAGATAGAATTTTACATATATGTCGCAGAACAATTGTAAAATCAGCCATTTTAAAAAATTTCCACTCCAATTAGGCTGAGGAATCATAGACCTCTAGCCTTAATGTAATGGAAACATTCGGCAACAAAAAGTATTAAAGTGTAATATCTTATAAATTCATTTTAAAAGTATTACAGAAAGCCTATGGTTCTCTAGCCCAATTGAGGCAAAAACGTTTACTCGACAAAAAGTCTTATTTCACGATTGCGCTGCGGCATAATATATATTGCCAATTTTCCAGAATTAAAACGAACAGAAATCTTCTGTACGAGTACCTACTTCTACTGAGTTTTGTGTAGGAACAGTCCCAATGGACAATTAATACGTCGTGCCAGCATAATCGTAATAATGTCCGACATGACCGCCGGATTCTCATTTTCCTGCTCTCAACCCCTTCCTCTTGAGCATTGAATAAATGACACCTCACCCTCTCTCTCCTTTCACCCCGTGATCCTTTAAGCATTTCTCGGTGGTTTCAGAACGGCGTAAACGAATGACAGACACCTTCGTTCCCGACTACTCTTCTCTAGTTAACGAGGCTTCGCTGCCCTTGGAGCAGAAATCGCTGGTGCAAGTTGCGTTGAAGCTCTGAAACGAAACGATTTCGTAATTAATTGCTCCGTCCACTGATTGGAAGCACTCTTAGCACGAAATGATTTATCGCTGGCTCCTTATGACCTACTTTCATCTTCGGATAAGATTGTGTACACTTTAATGAGTATTATTTGGTAAGATTTTAAACCGACGTGGTTTGCAGAGAAGTTACGTCATATATTTTGTGTTTCCCTTACGGTGTCTGTAATAAATAATTCATTGGTATTGCAAAACGTGTGTGTAATTCTAAGTATGTGAAAACAAATGTGAAATTAGTTAATGAAGATGAATCACAGTTCATTTCGCCAACATAACTTTGAAATGATATAACCTTCTTTGTATATAAAACTCTTCGATTTTCCCTAATCATATTTTTTCGTTTACTAGATTTCGAGCGCCTAGCTTTGCATAATCTTAATAATGTTTACCTGTTAATTAGTCACTTTTCGACCAGAACCGCCTAAATCGTGTTTACAAACGATTAAATGCAAACTACATAGCCCATTTTGTTCACAGTGAATGTTATACCTGACCTATTACTATATTTATTACGTTTATACTTGAATAATTATTAAATGTTTCGTGGTGCCCAATATGCACTAATTTACAAATGGCTACTTATTGCTAGTTAAGTCATCTCGCCTCGTTAACAGGCTCCATTATCCCTTGTCCACTGTAAGTTCACAAGATATTAAATTACCTTCCCTCGACGTGTTTACAGGATGTTGCACCATAACGACGATGTCGATGCTAATAAATTGCATTGCTAGTTGCGACACAATGAAGATTTGAAAGGGTGATACACACGAAGTGGCATTAACGTTTAATCATTTGAACACGAGATTTATTGTTCAAATAGATACGAGGTGCATATTCACAACAAACCGATAATCAGAATTGGAACGATGATTATCAGACATCAAGCTATTGGTTATTGGGTCATGTTCCTGGATTAGTCTCAAGAAAGCTATTGTATTAGAATTTATCTAATGCATTCGACTCTGCTAATTTCACTAAGTGAAATCAAAATGTAAAATTCCTTGTTAGTTATTTCTTCGATAAAGTTAAATAGAATGGCTCATTCAAGTGATGTAATCAGGTATCTAATTTATCTAAAGTTACTGCCTTCTGTGCTGAGGCATCTGTCTAAACTATATAAATGCACGAAAGTTCCACTCGCGGGTCTACCATATAAATTCAGGTACATCAATTTTTAAACCCCAGTGTAGATGTCAGAGCGAAATATACTCGTTTTATAAATATAGAAATGGTATGGGCGTTGAATGTTAGTAGGACCGAATCTATATTTTATTCGAGTAAAGACATATCTAATTTTAACGTTCTGATATTTCTTTCAAGGGAACTGGTTTATTGATTAAGAGGGAGCTGTTCTTGGCGAGTTAAAACCGTCGAATCTTTGATATTCGATGACGTTGCGCTTTTATTCAACTGGCAAAGTGCACGAATTCGTGCGATTTTTAGACATGTCTTCTAAAAATAAAAAATATTTACTCAATATTTCATACTTTCATGGTCACAGGAATGTAACTGAAATAACAAAAGATATGAAAGCAGAGTTTATGTTACTCTTAAACTTGTCAGATATTGGAAATACTATCAGCAAAAAGTTTTTCCGTCTCCGAAGGACTCTTCAATTTATTCCGAAGAATCCCCTTAGTTTAAGTGACCTAGACAATCGAATATAGTACTTGGTTAAACAATTGTATTTTTATTACTGTCTTTAACTATCATTGCCAGGCAACAATTTATAATATTAAAAAGAAACGTATTGTCTTCTACAGTTAATTACGTTGCGTTCGATTTAAGGGTTAGCGCACGGTAAAATTTTCTAAATGCCAATTTTTTCCCTGCATATTTCCATAGTTTAAGCCTTTGAGAATGTAACCGAGGAAATCAGAACGTACGCCTTTTTAAGCCCACCGAAGAATGCCTCCAGAAAATTCCTAAAAATGAGAAATACCTACCGGTTCAGTGTGTTAAGTCTCCGAAACTTACCCAAGAAAAGGGTGGCCACGTTCCCAGAACACTTTTCCTACTTTGTGGCATCGCTTTTCTACATTTTCTGGAATCTCGGCGTTCAACCCAAATTCTTCTCGTAAAGCTGGTAACCGTATGCCTCTGAAAAGTGACTTTTGAGTGAGGTGAAAAATTTTCTACCCCTAAAAGGAAACAGTAAAATATACGAGGCATTGGTCACTTCTCATGACAATTTGGGAATACCGATTTTGAAATTCGTCGATCGTTTTACAGAGATTAATCTGCTGAACTTGAAGGAGGAGATTAATGTTGTGGTGACTTTCGCTGTCCTATGCTGAATTTATCTGAATTTCGTTAAGAAATGCTTCCTATCCGTGTATGTAGATTTCTGCAGCATTTAGAAAGAGTTTCGAGTAGGGGGAAAGTGAAATAGTGTCGAACACACCTGGAGATTTTCTCAACGCGCAGAAAGTATTTCTATTAAAAAACTGCATCAAGTTTCACGAAGAATCGAGATTATTTGAATTTATTTCACGCCCTCAGTTTCATTTAAATTAACCACGGGTGACCGTGTGCGTTTGAACGTTACTACATATTACGAACTTAATTACTTAACGCTTACGCCATGCGTAATTGATTGAAATAGACTGAAGTCGCGCACGATTGCCTCGAGTGATATTGGTTTAAATATCATTTTCCTCTCTGAATTCTGAAACGACTCGATTCCAAAGCTATCTTTTATACAAAATTTTATCGATATTACGCTTGAAATAATTACGGACAAGAATTTTTAATTCTAAAGTTTCTGTGTAAGATATAATATAATTATTTAAATTCAATTTAAATATAATTTTGTTTCTAAAAAACAGATAGTACTTACATGCTATAGTTATATCAATTCCTATTATTTAATCGAAGCATAATATTGTATGCATGTTTAATTTTCAGAATAACAACATTCATTTTTAAAATTTATTCATTGTTAAAATCATACACATCAAGGTGGAAAACTCATTTTTAGAATTTTGAATTCTTCAAGTTATGAGGATTCATTCTTATAAAATAAATGAGTTGAAACTAGCTTGGGTTAGAATTTAACACATTATTCTTTTCTATTACGGTCGCCAATTTATTCTCTTTAGTAGTAAACCCTTAGACATTGTAAAACTTTGTTAACCTGTTTTTGCTTGCTGCTTTCAAGCTGGTAAGTAGACAGTATGTAAGCTTGCTCAAAGCGGGGCGAAATTACTGGTCATGTCACGATTGACTGAAGTGCACATTCTGGGAATGACAGCGAGTGTGTCGTGCAATGACAAGTAAAGTCTATTGTAAATCTACTCCTATCACGAGTGTACGCTCAACTCAGCTAATTTAATAGCGGGAACTAAATTCAACGCAATTATAGCACAAATGTTTCATCAGAATTAGGGTACTTTACGTAGCTAACGAAACACACAATACTTTCAATTGGACATTATTTTTTATATACACTGCTGCTTGCTATTTGTACTGTTCCATAGCACACATGAAATTGCTCGAGTGGAGTCAGTCAAGCGTGACGGAGAAAACTTTCTTGAAGGAGAGATAAAACAAGAATTGTAGAGATAAAAAAGCGAACAACGAGCTCTATCTCTGCAAACGTACACACTATAGAAGAACTATACTATAGTACAATAGAAGTATAACCTTGAAGAAGCTGCACGAAGAAAATGAACTGTAGGTGATATAAAATTCATCCTTGAATCGAAGGAAACATCGTTTCTCTACTTTTTATAAGATTACATATAAAGGTATATTCTCTTCTTTGTTACTGTTTCGATAAGAATACAGAAGTTTTGTAATGATGAATTTAAATTAATTTTCTTGCTGTGCTAATTTAAATATGAATGAATTTTCTTGATTTCTATATTTAAAAGTAATAATTAGGTATCTAAACTACGTTGCTATTTGAGGGGGAGTGAAGGAGAAAAAAATTTATATTGTTTTCAACAATTCTTACTCGAAACTATTTCTGAAATAATACACGTATGCAGAGTTACTGCATCATACATACAGGTCATTGAAGACAGAGCTTGGTTCAGATAGACGTCTGACCAAAGGCAATCCACTTCCACTTGGTCTGATATATTTGGATGCACACTACTTACATATGCTTTTCACGTTAAACTTATTCCACTCGAAGTGGCTTTTGTTTACTTATACTGTGGTAGTCAAATGATAGTCTAACATTAATGTTTATGCATGTGTGTATGAATAATTCTAACCTCAAAATTTATAGATCACTCTGATATTCAGGGACCCCGAACGGAACAGAAGCGGAAACGGTAAACGAAAAGAACGAAATATTTTTCCGGAACAAAATTAGAAACGAAACGAGATTCTTAATCTTATTGCAGGACTGAAAACGATATAATTGAAATAAAATTTCCGGTTAATAACGTTATTATTTTGGTTTCGATGCCCACTTTATGTTAAAAAATTTAAATTCAGAGCATCCTTTATTTTCATCATGAACCTATTTATGCCTGAATATGAACAATAGATATATTCTGTGATTGCGGATTTTTATTTTGTATCATCCATTTTTTTTATACAGTTTATATTCTTTTATAACTCTTTATTTTTTTGTAATATACAATATATATAATATATAATTATAATGCATAATATTCTATAATATGCAATAAAACCAAATGCAATAAAATTGTTAAAAGTAAGTACATATTAGTTTGCTTACAAATATGAAATAACCGGTTCGGAACAAATTTATTTTTCATTTCAGTGGAACATTTTTGAGCAGGAACGATATTAACCGCAACAATATTTGTATTATTGGAGCTGAACCGATAGGAAACAAAAAAAACATTTCGTTCTAGGTTCCTGCTGATAAATACTGATCAATAGGGAACAACAAATATCTCTTTGTAATATCTTTTCTATTAATTAATATTTATGAGGGAACATCACCTATTTGTCATAACGCTAATGTATTCTTTATTCCAATAACTGCTATGTTTCCTTAATTAATATTTAGCAGTTATACGACAGAGTAGTAGGTATTATAATTACACATGGTAAATAGGTGGTGAAATATAATATTAATAAATGTCTCCTTATTTCTAACAATACCATATTTTATTTATTATTACACTAAAAGCATCTTATGCATTCATGTGCAAATCAATACAGATTAATTGAAGCGTAGCATCCCTGCGGGATTGCATTTGATAGTTGTACAAAGATATATGTGCTGATTTATGTAGAATTAACAATTCGTTCTATATAGGTCTGTGGAACCTCAAACGTTGTTCACGTTTACATTTCGCATGTCAAAACGTAATTAATGGTCGTAGAGGGCAGAAATGACAATTCCATTTTCTTTTTATATTTACTGGAGATGGATCTTTGAAAATAATCTAACTGTAATTGAAACCTCAAATTCCACACATCAAGATATTTTTATAAGAGCATAGCTGAAGGTGGAAGAATCCTTGCAATCTTGTAATTAAAGTCGGTTTGAAATCCAGTGTTCTCACGAACTTTCGATACTTCCATCGCTATTGATAGATAGAACGAAACTCCAAGACATTCGAGTCCTAATTAGTATTTTCGAGTTTTCTTAGTCACAGACGTACAGCGTAGAATTGGTACAGAAAGATACTTGGAGATTGTGACTTCTAAACGCAGAGAAAAAGTCACGTGTGCGCCGTAAAGTGAGTCCTCGTTGTCTCTGATACTGACAGACGTGCGGTAGTAAAAGACGAGAAAATTTGTCTTATCGGCGACGTAAATAAAAATGATGCAACAAATTTTTCTTTTACGAGGTCGTTGCCAAAATAGCAAGCTCAAAATATTAATCAGACGTATCAGGTTCACATATTGATTTAAGGGACTTTTTGCAGAATAAGTATAAAATAATAAAAAATAGTGGAAGCAAATTTGAGCATAGTGAATTTTAAAAGTCACGGATAGTAATAAATATTACAATATTAAATATCAGAAGAGTAGAGATAATATATTAGGCTAAGAAACTGAAGAATTAGATTATTTAAGTCCAGCTTATCTGGATTAAAATATTAACTATATCTTTTGTAATGATAAGGCCAAATTGAGTATGTAATATAGTGAGCAGCATTCGTTATTAATTTGACACAACAAATGCTGAAGTCACTCTACACTCAACACTAATACTTTAATGTTATTTACCCTTCTAGAATTTAACAACTCATAAAATATTATGATTAATCACTAGTACATTCAATTAAATGATAATTTTTTATAATTGTAGCTATTTGTTTATTGTATCTTAGAAAACAGCTGTAAAAATGTTGATCACAAGCTCACGGTTTACAGTGTAATTACAAGTTACTACACCCATTTAATGATATTCTACGTGAAACATTTTTATTCATACTAAAATTTAAACGTGAGTTCATAACTGATATGCTCGTATCTGTGTGTGCAGGCAAACCATCTTGAAGAAGCTTTCAACCTGTAGTTCACTTTTTTATTCGGATTCGGGGTAATGCTTGCAAAACAGAGGCCACTTTACGACAGGAGGGCGATAATCGAGAATGGTAAGTTCGGTTTTATGCTGCTCACTGAAACGGGGATATGAAAACTAAAATAACAACACTGAATGAGGAAGAAAGTTTTGGGTTAAGTCCTTTCTAAGTGGATCTCATTTTAAGAAGCACTGAAAGCCTGCCAACGGGACGAAAATGTTTCACAAACATTTCAGCATAGTATCAAACGTATAAGTACTGTAGAATTTTCAAACAAATATGTATTCAAATATTGTTTTTAGAAATGACTAGTGGTTGAATATTCGAGCAAAATATTTGTAAATATAAATATTATATTTTTGATGAACGAAGTAGCGGGTATATAAGAGGAACGGTACGAGAGGGATTATATCGCACAGAAATATTGGGGTTACTTTTCCTTTGCATCTGCTCTATTCATCGTAACATATCCTTGGTTATTTTAAAGAGATATAAGGAATAATAAATAATAATACCACAATTATAATTGCATTTTATATAAGTATGAATTATTCTATTATTTGTAATGTCAACATTCCTCTGTTTACAATGTGCACTGCTATTCGCAACAGCAAGTAGATAATGTGGGTTTCACAAAGATAAAGTTTGTTTACAGCCCCGTAAACACGATGACATGCAATTTAAAGTTGCGTTAAAACAACGTACTCGAGCAGGAATTGTATTGCAAAAATTTGCACAATTTCCACCGCGCTCCTCCTAAAGCTTCAAAATAACTGTTCTGAATTGTAATTTCTGTATTGGTATTACATCGCCGAAATCACGTCGCAAATAAAATCAAGTCCACCTTCTACCTCGATTTAACATATAAATTGCCGGCACAGAGGCATTGCATACAAATTTCACAGCGAGTTACACGCCTACCTTTAAAAAAAATGGAGCGAAATACTCATTTTTAAGAGGCGTACAGAGGCATAAAATCCGATTTCCATTCCAATTCGATCTTTTCAACAATTTCACTCGACCCATGCAGCGGTTGCAGACTACAGGGGTGTTCTTTTTAAACGTCGATTCTTTTCCATTCACCTCACATCGATCAAAATTTCATTTCCCGCGAATTGTGCAAAAACATTGCGCTTATAAATCGTGTAAGTGATATTAAGCCGTATATCGTAAGAATTGTGTGCTCGGAATATTGACACTCCAGTTGCATTCCGAGGGACACCCAGCTCGTGTTTGTATGTTTTAATTAATATATCCACAGTGGTTACAATTTCGAGGCCAGGAAACACGTGTAGCGAAGTTGTTAGCAATTCTACAGCTATTGCTGCATGTTTCCCAGGGTGAGCACGTAATAAAGAGGGAGCTGTGGATCCATAATTCACTCATGTCTGTGCCACAATAACAAAATATGCAGTCAGGAGAACATGTAGCTGCGCGGTGAATCTGGTGCGAGTGCAGCAAGTTTCACTTGCGACACTGGTCAGGTCGATTTATAATAAAAATCAGCATTACAGTTTAAATTATTTATATTAGTATCATTTGCATCGTGCAGAATGGGAATTACCGTACAATGATAATTCCAGAGCAATCCTAATCTCACAGTTCAAATCATTATGAATCAATATCACGTCACTTATTAAACGTTAGAGTTTTGATATTTATGTTCAATAATAAGGGAAGTTAGACAATCCGGATATTCAGAAAATTATGAAACGGTGTGTGCAAGTAGAGTAGTCTATGTGTAGGACAAACCTATTTTTTGTTGGTGCCATAATACGGTTTTGGGGAGTGAAATCACCCCTTAGGAAAAATTCAGAATTTTATTTTTCGTGGAATATCTCGAGAATGGTGAGAGATATCCAAAAGATGTTTAAACAAAAGTTGCAACTTTTTCCATATTTACAAAACTACGTGAAAATAATTATCCAAAAATCCATACTTTTCAATTTACCCCCACTACAAATTCTTAATTCGATAAATACTTTTACGCAGTTTTGTAGATATGAAAAGAAGATGCAACTTTTGTTTAAACTTCTTTCCAATATCTCTCACCGTTCTCGAGATATTCCACGAAAAAGAAAACTCTGAATTTTTCCAAGGGATGATTTCCCCTAAAACCACATTATGGCACCAATAAAAAATAGGTTTGTCTTACGCATGAACGACTCTATTTGCACACACCGTTGCATAATTTTCTGAATTTCCGAGTTGCCTAACTTTCCTTGTAAGCACTCCCCTAATTATCGAAATTTTTCTATGAATTTTGAGTTTATAGGTGTTCCACTCTTCGACGGAATATTGAGGTAAATTTCAGTTTGCATTTCAATACTTTTCAGCGATAGACTCATCGTTTGAAATCATAAGATTCCATTGCCTTAACACTAATACGGGCTCTGTATTATTTGTACAATTTAGTACGTGAAACCTTATACAGAGCTTACTCTTTATTGCTACGTATTAATATTTTATACTTCGCCCAAATATTTACGTAACCGGATAGTGGGAATTAAAACGAAGGCGCCCAAGGTGCAAGTTAATATTCGGAAGGAAAAGTACACCATAACCATCGAGTTCCCGCACAAAGGTGGCGGTGGTGTCGTTGGTTAATTTACCGTATAACTGACCTCAGACTAAAACTCATTTACATCAGAATGTAGCGTTCCAACTTGGAAACTGTTCAAATCTTCGAATATACCCGAGGCACGCCTTAAAGAGCCTCATTCTTCAGCCCCGAGAGTTACCTCGCGTGTAATTACCTTACGCCGCTGTATAGATTTCAATAGTCACCATACGAAATTTTTATTCCCAATTTTTCATTCAACAATCAAATACAGTTCATTCGATTGCATGCATGTTCCATCAAAACACCTCATTCTCCAATGCGGTAAAGCTCGTGATAAATCGTGATAAAATCTTTAAACATGATCTATTAGAATTATATTCGGAATGCACGTTTCTCAAGCAGCTTCAATTTGTCCAACTTGTGTCAAACGCAGGGTGAGCTGGGACGTTTTCACTAGAAAAACAACTATGAACCATTAGTATCGAATACACCGTTGTGGCAATTATGCTCGCGTAACACTCGAAAGCGAATGTACATACATCCTCGAACTCATGATTACGTTATGTAGGTACATAACTCCCTTGAATGCAACCACAGACGAAGTATAAAGTAGACGGAACATCCCATGCATTTTTCTGTCCCGAGTATATAGGGTCTTGGTCCTTGTCGATAAATGTAATTTGGAATACCTCCTCAAGGAATTGAAACTTGGTATATTTCAGTGAAGTGCTGGTGCAGAGAGGAAGGTAACAAAAGTTAAAATTCCGATCAATTCCAACACCAAGCTCAAATAAAAAATTATTTAAATACCGGATCAAATAAAAGTTATTTTTACTTCAGATTATTTGACGAATAAAGTTAATTTGTTTTATTCTTTATTATAAAGTTAACCCGGGTTAACTTTATTCGACACATGATGAATAATTTATTTAACTTTCATTTGTTATTCGAAACTTTATTTAAATAAAATATTTGCCCATCTCTGGTCTGATGGCGCTGGCAAGCCTAAAAGGGATTCGTGAAATGTTAGCAAACGTTCGAATATGCCTAGAGACGCCTGGGGTGGAGGAGGGTAAGTTAAACGAGATTGCCTGAGTAACGTATTGAAATTTCTATTCGAAATGTAGCATCACAAATCTCGTGACATGGTTGCTGTAACTTGGATAAGTGGGTGGATGGAGAACGCTTGAAAATAGAAATGAAACTGGGATTGATTTTCCTCTGCCATTTAACAGCAGGAGCACGGGATTGATATCAATATTCTGTATATGATTAAACGGTACTGGACGATAGAAAGTTTAAAATTGATGTTTTTATATTTGCTTGTATAATTTACTTTGGTATGAAATTTCGCATGCAAATATTGGTGTCACTGGTCCGGTTCAGGCAATCCCTTGTGTAATACAGTCTATGGGCTACAGTTTCTTCTTATTAAACTGTGATATTCTTTGTTACTATTCACATTTTAAATTTACCTTCAACGTCACTGTAGTTATCACTGTAGTTATTACTGTCTTTATAGTAGACGACACTTTTGTGTAAACCAGTGATTTACATGATAAATGGATAATTTAAACCAGAAACAGTAAATATTTCCTCAACTTATTCATTCAAGCCTCCAATAAAAAGACTAATTATTATGCTACCTCTGTACAGTCAATATACTGCAGCCATTCAAAATAATTCATTGGGCAGAGCAGACTTTAAATTATTTAACAAAAAGACATGTTTTTGTGTCTAGCTAGTTCTAGTTGCAGTGTCTTCAGGCTAGCTCTAGCTGCAACTCCCGCGACGATAGGTCGAATTCAGTGTCGCGGATTGCTCTAGGCAGTTTCCAATCTTCTGGAAATTTTTTTGAGTGCCGCATACACTTGATCTAAACACAAAAGTATCATCGTGTAGACGTACCTTTAGGGCACTTATGAAATTTCGTATTATAAAGAAATGAATAAAATTTCATATTATAAACAAATGAATATGTATTTCATATTATAAACAAATGAATATGTATTTCAAATTGTTTTGATAGAAGTGTAACACCTATTCGCAGCACACTTTCAGTAAGAGTTGATACAAATGTTTTTCTACCACAGGAAATAGTTCAGAGCCTCTAATGAATGCATGCATGAAGAAATGCATTTCAGTAAGCTTCTTTACATGAGGAAATATTCGAAGTCTGACTTTAATTGCAGCAGGAATGTTTTCATTTCACCTCATGATGATCGGGGCATCCAAGCTCCCTCGAATAATAGATGCATGTATGCAAAATACAGAGCTGCTATAGTACAGTTACACCCATGACCCGATTTTCGACAATTTTCTATCGATTTATTTGACCTCCGAGAAACGGGATTGAAATACCAATCTATATATAAGTTTAATACTTGCTAACGTTTCGCGTGATACAATAAAATAGAGAGAATTAGGATTTCTAAATTTTTGCAGCCTCATCAAGATTATTAAGAGGATAGCGTTCCTAACGCCATATATTAATTACTAAAATTCTAAGTAATTACGTTATCCACCGTTCACCATCCAAAGTGTAAAATGAATTTGCAAAAGCACAGATATATTCTCATGATAAAAAATTATCCATCCATAATTCGCATTTACTCTCACTTAGCATGTTGCTCTGTGATCAGCAGCTTTTTTCGTTTCCGTGGTCGAAGAATCCCGAAAATGGATTTAATTACACGGAACTGCTGACTCAGCTGGCGACCGTGCCCGTTGTTTTCTCATTCCTAACTGCGGCCGCAGGTGTTGGCGTGTTCTGCGTGGTCTAACCCAAATAACGCATTAACGAAAATTATGCCTTGAACGGCACGTTGTAATCAACACGAACGAGCAGTGTTTACTTTAACACCCACCGGTTGATAATGCAGCGGTTTAATCACCTGCTGCAGATTACCATAAAAGTGCAACGGAAGCGATACGACAGAATTAGAAGTTCGCGTTTGTTACGGCAATTACGGGCAGCTGCCACGCGAAACATAGTTCAATGCTTTTAAGGGGAAATTTTCAAAGTACAGCAGCGCGAATTAATTTCACATTAAGGTCCGCTCGAGGGGGGAGGGGGTGGTGAAAGAAGCAGATCATTTAAAACTCGTGAAAGAAATTACACTCTGCTGATCGAAGACCTTGATGGTGTTGAGTGTTATTAGCACAAATTAGAGAGTTCGAAAGAAGTTTTCTTTAGGTATACAATGGCTGGCAAGGGTTCCTAAACTAGTTGCACGGTTAGCTTCGTTGTGATTGGGGAAAGTCGAAATGAATTTTGAGCAATATGGATTTGAAGTATGGGAAGCAAAGACAACAGTATGGTCGAGAAATATTGTATTTATTTATGCTGGTAGTAGTTAATTTGAATATATGAAACTATGATAAATAAAATAATAAAACGATGAATAACACCAAATTATATATTACCCTTAAAAGCAATCAACTTCTGTGCGAAACATTTTCAGCTATAATTATTATTAACAATTTCTAAGAAATATTTTAGGTTTCAACTTTTGATGACTAACTTTGTATTTTGCATATATGTTGCATAAAGCAGAAATGGCGATAGATGTATACTATCCCCAAGGAAATGCTGGTGAAAATGTATGGTAGTCGTACCGATTGCACTTTTAAATTACACTGTAAATAATAGTTAAAATTGCACAGTGTTTTCATAACAGATTTTTAAAAATTGAAGGATTAAGTTGTCGAACGTTGCCCTCGCCGACGAATTACTCTGGAAGATAAATTAAATGACAATCGCTGGGTGGAATATTCTTCACAGACAAGTTCCACGAGGATGAGTTACGCGCCTTTGCTCCTTTAATTTTCATGAGGCGGGGTACACCACGTTTAAACGTAGATTAAATTTGCTGCGCGATACTGTTGACAGTAGACGCTTCATGAATCACAATAACCAGTTGCTCTGCACCATGGAAAACCAGTGTTTACATTTTCAATTCCTTTATTCTCACGGAATCTCGCTCGGGATCGTCCTGAAACTAAGACGTGCATCTTGTTTGCTGCTTTTCACGAGAACGCAAGAAGTAGCGCCTCAGTAATATCTCGCGGCGTATCCGTACGAATCAGACTGTTCCCACATTGTTTCATAAATATTTTCTGAGACCCGATTAGCTTTGAAATAATCCTCAGTTCAAATCGTTATTTTATACACCACTGCTTTTCCATTCCATTTTGGCAAGCGTAGACGAAACAAACAGAGGACCGAAGCTGAATAAAATCGTTTAAAAAGCCTGTCTATCAACAATTTTTTTACAAGAGATAACGTACCTATTGCGAGGTTGGTGTACATGGGTGAGCACGTAGATGCAGGATGAAGCTAGATACGAGTCAAGGCATTCGCAGTTATCCGTGCACACACGATCTAGTGACATGCAGAAATACCAGACGATTTAGTAATGCAGTGTGACCTCGACACGAAGTGTATTTCTGTGGAATTTCCTTGGTATTTCACATGTATATGCGGGAGAGGGGCTTCCCAAGATGGCAGTCGCCCACGCCAGGCAGCGACCCATGCAAATGCAGGTTGTTGTACCGTGTCCAATTACGCTGATAATTATTATTCGCTTAACAGTCAGGAAGGATCAAGATCAAACTTTCAACTGGGTTGAGATACGAAAACTTGCGTGCAGTGGAATCTCCATTATAGGAAGCAATGGGGAGACGTAACTGGGTGGATAAATGAGGCACTCATTTGCCCAACCTTTAGTATACTACAGTATTGGGTACATTTATTGCATTGCTCGAATGTTTAGCGTGTATTCACTCCCACCTCATTTAATAAAATAAGTTGTATACCAACTACTTTATCAATTATGGAGTTATGAAGATTGTTTCATAGGATGTGGATTCGAGGGCGATGCAATAAATATTTCTATTACTGAATGTTGCAGGGAAAGTAATTTAGATATGAATATAAAAACTGGAGGAAAAAATTTCAAAATTTATGAGTTTCGTTACTTTTTTGAGTGTTCACTCATGTGAGATTTTAATTTGTTCAACTGTGAGGGATATTTCTCTCGTTTCTTAAACTATCCTAATCTTTACCATACCAAAATCTTTTTCCTAATGCTGATCATAGATTTTTCAATACCATTGAGCTATTTATAGTTCAATGCATTTAATTAGTTTGATCAAAATTAATTTTCACAAAATCTGGGGAAATTTCGTTGAAATGGAGTAGCTTTTGCATTATCACGTTTTGTTCTAATAGCCGAGTATTTAGATAATAGGGACTCTATTACCTACTTCTATTGTAGTTCCTACGGACATTTGTACCGATAACCTCGTCCCTCGTAAAAATGGTTCTACACGCGTGTTCCATGCAGAATAATAGCACGTACAGTTTGCAAAATAAATTAAGCGACATTATTTCACAATATTAACTACAATTGTACAGTTGGATACAAGAACAGTCTCAGGACACTCAGGCCCTTTTGCATAAAACTCATAATTAAATGTCTCTTTCTTTTTTCATATGCCCTCTTCATTTCATTGTCGTATCTTTAAAATTCACAGGGTTGTGATGTTGACCAACTAACCTTAATTCGTATCTAAGCCAAATATACATCAACCTGAACATTACACGATCTGCGACTATTTGTATATCTTTTCAATATACTATATTTTTTTTCAAACATTATGCAAATATTAAATTTACTACAAAGGAGATATATTAAATTTTTAAATATTATAGACAGTTTTACAACTTCACTATGTATAAAAAATATCTAACTTCGTAATGTTTACAGATACTTTTCCCAAAACTAACTTTTGGCATTGAGGCCCTTCTTGCATCCAACAGTATAATTTAGCACTGCGTACGGATCAGAGTGCCTCACACACGAGTAGCAACGTCCCTTCAAATTTACCCTTGCATAAAGTGTAGTAGTTACATGGTGGGCAATCTCTAGCCTAAATGGTTGACCTGAAACAAAATTCCTTTGCCCGGAATCATGTACACTTATGTGCCTCCCGCCTGAACCTCAGCCATCGTAGAGAAGATTAAGGTTGCTCCCATAATATGTAATTTGGAGTTCCTTGTGCACCACTTTTAATTTGCTGAAGTTAAAGGACCGTAAGCTATTAGAAGATTTCGTTCAATTAAGTATTTGTACATTTTACGCGTTCAAAGGTAATAGGATAGAAGTATTTCGTAGCCAATGCCCACTTAAGTTTGTTATCGATACTAAGCTGCAAGGAAGAAAAAAAATTCCTCAAATATGTTTTGTTTTTTTTTTTTGTTAAAAGAATTTTAATTTTCGACAGGTGTAACTTAACTAGAGAAGATACTTGGTGCACTCTTGAATTTAAAAGATTTTTCTATGATCTGTGCCGAAGTTTTATACACATGTAAGAGTAAGTAACGAGAAAGATATCGGAATATGTGCCAATATTCCATTTCATGTCGTGCAGTGAACTCTTTGGGGTATAGGATTCATGTAGAATTTGCAGTGGAAGTTATATTCCTGCAAGTCCTTTTATACGTCCTGCTCGATCGGGAATGGATATCCGGTTAGAATGTGAAGTAGAATCTGATAGATGCCATTCTTCGCTAAAATAATTAGGTGCATCGGACATTTTATAAAATCTGCTTTACTTATTTTAAGAGTTACAATATCCTGAAGAAATCAAGCACATTTATTCACTGGACTCAATTAAATCCTTGAAAATTAGTTCATTGCAGTTTTAACTGGCTGGACGTTAATTAGAGATAATCTTTCATATTAACAGTCATGCCAAAGGCAGAGAGGGTACTGAATAATCGGACTTCGATTTCCCATTAGTACCATTTTATTTTCCAACTTAGAATCAATTGGGACGGCGTGGTTACTATTAAGAATGATAATCGTTACTATTTTTTAAAAATGATATCACTTCTTTCTCCTTTTATAAGATAAACTGGCTGCTGGATTTTGGCGTTTGTTTACATTTCCAGGCACGACTAAGTCCAATCGCACAATTGCTCGAATACACTTTAATAATTTACTTCGGTGCTGTTGCAATTTCAAACAGCCAATACGTGTGCTGCATCACTGTGTTGCAATATAGATGCTTTGTACCATTAAGATTCAGTATGGACAGATATTAGAAGCCAAAATATCGTCATACACACATTAACCCATTCGATTTTGACTAGATATCGGTATACAGTATAACAGCTTAAATTCGTACACACAATTATTTCTAAAACTACCTATTGAAAATATAAAACAGATGCTCGTGTAGAAGTTATTTAATTTGAAAAGGGAAGTACAATACTAGGTTCCTTACAATTTTTTACGATATTATTACATGCGGAATTGCTCTTCCTATCATGTGAATCATTCATATATTGTGTTGTGAATACGAAGGTGCAGTTAATGCGGTAAATTATTGGTACTTTAGGCCAATCATTTATCAGAGATTTACATGGGCGTACATAACGTAGTTATAGCTATAATTCTGGGATAATTCAGTGATTCCCACATCATAAGCTCAAGCACTGTTTAACCTTTACACCTATCGCCAATACTCGTGGTAAACGATGGATTAAAAGTGCACTCTGTTCACCTCGTTAAACGCATTCTGGGACGACGAACAAAGTGGGTGGAATAAAAACGTACCCTTCCATTGACTAAAATTGAGTGTTCATTGAGTGTATAATTGAAATCCCTGCAAATATTACTCCTATAAAATATTTAAAGGTAATGTCATATTTCCACTTTGAATGAATGGAGTCTAATTCGAACAATATAATTTTCTAATTATATTACAAAAAGGTCAAACTTGTAGAGCAACTTTTTTCGAAGGAAGCCTGGTTTTCAAGAAAATTGGGTTTCAAGCAAATATTGTAGTTACAATAACAATAACTATTATTTGTAATTAGTTATATAAATTTACCAAATAGTTTATAAAGCAGGTTAATTCGCCCAGAATAGGTTTCGACTGATATAACTTGTAATTATAATTCGATTGTAAAATAATGTAACCGAAGATTAGGAATAAAAAGAGAGAAGATTACAAAATCATATGTATGTACATTTCATATATACTTTTTCAATTTTTTTGAAACCGAAGCCTCGTCCGAAAAAAATTGCATTCTCCCATTCTCAAAAAAACGTCACTCCACTTTCCGTTGTTCATTGATAACGAGTATTTGCAATTTTTTGCACTACAGAAGTGCGTTTTCATTCTGTTCCTACTCATTCTTGACAATTTGATTGGCGAATTCAATATTGAAGGATCGCTGCATCGAGTATATACGTAAATATCTCGAAATTCCAAGGATAAGTGCCGTTGTAATAAAGGGTGAGATTTGTGTATCGAATATCGATAGTGGACAGGCTATCTTTGAATGGATCTGAATTATAAATAGGAGACAAATGGGGAAGATTAAATCGAAAACCTTCGTTTTAGCAATTAAATAGTATTTTCTTCCTATTCGTGATTCTAACACTTGCTCATACGTTTCTAAATTGTTGTAATTAATAATTAGAATGTGAAAGAAGTAGGTAAATTGGACTTAGAGGGTTTATTGAATTTTCTTGTTCGTGGAAACTTGAATTAATCATTCAAACTGTTATTATAAAGCTATCTTTGAGGTACACGTCGATACAGTTTTATTTAATTGTATGTTATTATGCGAATCAAACGAAGATTTATGAAGTGAGGTCACTGAAGATTTGTAAATGTCTTTTGCTTTTGTGAAAGTTTTCTATGGTTTAATTTAAATACATATTACGTATAAAAATAGGAAAAATATTAGCAAAGTAGAACATGCACGTAGATAAAGATATGACAATTAAACAAATACAGTCTCTTAGAAAAATTGATTATAAAAGATAAAACGTACAAAAGAACAAAATCTATAAATTGTACGAAAGATTCCAATCCGTCAACTCGCAAATTGGAAGTTGAAAGCTCATTAATACAGATTTAACAAGTATTATTCGATTAGTAACGATTCAATACCCCTTAATTTCATCACAATTCGATTAAACAAATCAAAGTGTAACAGGAACTTCTAGAAACACGCGGCATCGCTGAAACACCTTTCGATCGTTTCACTTTCTCATCGTCAAACCGTCAAACGAACTGTCTAATTCCGTGTAACAATCTCTGTCGCGTGTGAAATTTCAATTGGCGGTTTCAGCTTACGGTCGCGTGTCCAATTAGCATGCGAAGTAATATGAAATCAGTTTAATTCTAAATTCAATTCGGTGGCGAAACGTTACACTGCAATCGGGATAAAACATCGAATAGTAATGGCATGGCAGGGATTTGCATTTTAAACTAATTCCTATGGGTGTTCCCACGGTAATCGCGTTATAACCAATTTCACAGATCGAATTTTTCTCGGATCAACGTGACGCGTAACGGAAATCGATAGTGATTTGCGCAACCTCTACAAATAACGATTAGATTCTTCTTTCTGTTTCAACCATTTGACAGAATATATGTGGCTTTTAAAATTTCGGGGATAAGAACATTGTATTTCGAAAGAAACGTGAATTTATGACTTTAATAAAAATCAATTAAGTGCAAGTAATGAATAATGAATATTATAGACTGAACTTGTCTCATTTCTTAATTGTTAAAAAATTTAGATCGATAGTAATTTTATTATGACCATGAATAGTCACGTGCTTCAAATATTGATTTGATACCCTATAATAAATCTGCGACAGGAAACAGATTCAATGTGAATTTCCACGTAGGTTTGTTCTCCTCCCTGTGTATCGTATATCTAAAGGTGCTCGATAACGCTTCTGTTATCGGCTAACGTGTATATTATTGGATATTATACGCAATAATTTAGATCCAATAGCGTAGCCACATTATTTATCGAAGTGTCGATAGAACAGTGTTTGCCTTTCGGGCGCAACCAAGCACAACTTCCACTTAACAATCACGTCTTCGACAAAACTTTAACAAACAGTATTTTTATTTTCCGAGTCCATAGGGACTTAAAATAAAATATGGATTTAAAACACAAGTAGTTGTGGTTTGTTTAAAATTCTTAATACATTGAACGACGTTCACCAATTTTTTGTGACTTGAAAACTTGTTACTTCTTCTTTCTATCATATCAGTTTATCAAGGTGCACGCCCCCTAATACAGTAACTAAAATTATAAAAATATTATATAAATATTACACAATTATAAAAATAGTAATTTGAAAATATAAACATTTCCTTGAGTTTGGAAAATCAGGAAGACGTGCTATCATGTTGCAAAGTACTTTACCCTTCAGATACACTTTTATGCGTTGTTATAATTTTCTCCCCATTCACGTTCAATGACTCATATTCCTACAATTACCTCAAGGTCCATGTTACAATATACATTGTATATCCTGCTCATTATTAGATACATATTGTGCATTTAAATGAATTAATGACATTTTGATACCGTGACGAGGAGTCGGATAGGTGGAATGCTCTCTATAAGGACAGATAGTACGTAACAAAGCTTTTGATTCTGTCTGGAATTGTGCCACGAGGCTATTATGGAATTCGAGCATACTAGTCTCGTACGACTTGGTTGGTATCAGATATTTCATGTACTTCCTCGAGGATGTGGCAGTTACATAACAAATGCACCGTATGGGTGTGATATGTACTGGAAAGTCGATTTCGAGGCAATAAGACAGGATTTTCCTAGGGGACGTGCTGGTGCTGGCATAGAAAATGATTGTACCTTTTGTATTCACGCATGTGGTGCATCAAAATTGAATCACTTCCTTATATGTGTACTCAAGCAATCGAGCGAGTAGTCTGGTTAAACTCTTTAAATAAATAATATAAATTTGTTTCGTTGTTCTTGGAAGAAAAATATAGGAGGAATAGTCCTACAGTTGCAGAATTTATTACTGTAAATTCTATTGGCGTAATACGTTGAAGATATTGTATAATAATATAAGTTCAAGTGAGAGATGAAGGAAACAGGAAATCTAAGATGGGTTTCATTGCTTATAATTTTTCTTATATTCTTAGCTGGTAAAAGGTTCAATCGAGGTAGGTAGAACTAGACGACAACTTCCCAACTAATCCTCCTCTATCTTGCGTAACACATTTTCTTAAGTAATACAGCAAACTCTTAATCACTCTAAATTCTAAACAAATATGATTTCCTTCATGCGTGTCGTAACGAAAATCTACGAAATTTCTTAATTAAAAATTTAAGTGACTATTCCATAAACTACTTAAAATAATTAAATTAATGATGGACATTTCTCAAAAAACGAAACTCCATACAAAAAAGTGTATCCCATTTACGTTTACGCTTGAACAGTGTTTAAGTAGGTCTTACGTACATACTTAATCTTGCACGAGGATATAGTATCCTCGTTGACCGATAGAGAAGTGCAATATTCATAGAGCCAATGCAGCACCTGCTGCTCGATTCTGTACTCCAGAATTTGCGACCTTGGATCCTAGTTACGATCGCCAATTTCAAATTCATCCCTCGTTGCTCGTCTCTCGAGGATGTGTCGAAGTTTACGAACTTTTTATCTGCTCATTCATTGTGAACGGAGCTCAGCTGTCATTCCATCAGCGAGAAGGGGAGGTGTGACGTGGT
The DNA here is from genome assembly GCA_963855975.1 of Andrena chrysosceles. Classification (NCBI taxonomy): domain Eukaryota; kingdom Metazoa; phylum Arthropoda; class Insecta; order Hymenoptera; family Andrenidae; genus Andrena; species Andrena chrysosceles. The sequence goes on along the minus strand of OY979767.1, from coordinate 105,921,827 downwards.
GCTACGAGGCAGCCCCGTTTTTCTCCCTTTTGCTTTCAGAGATGAAATGCAGGGCAGTGCACGCTAGAGAGTGACAGCTCTTCTTCCCAAATGAAGTCGTGTCTAGGGAAGAATGCCTTGAAATATCAGGCTTAATTAAGCTCAGTACTTCACTCGAGAGGAATGTTTATTCTGAGTGGTATTACTTAATATTTATGCTTATATCGTGTTTTGGGCTATTAGGAGATAAACTTCTCTTTTATAAAACTGATAGGACTACACATATTCATGAGCGTATTTAATTTCGACTTTAAACCTAACCCATTTATTTCATATGTAACATATTTTTTTAATTCCTTCTAACATTTACCGTTTACACAACTGATTTGCTGGGAGACTCTCTTACCGTTGCAATCCCTCGCAAAATGTCCCTTTTCGCCGCACTAGAAGGAAGAGCATTTTTCTCTTTGGGGCAACTCACAGTCTTTAGCAACATGTCCGAACATACTGCAATTGCAGCATCATGGATTGGCTGGCGCTGAATCTACCTCCTAAAATGTAGCATTCGTCTAGGTTGACTTTCCTGGGCCCTTGTTAGGCTTCGCACCACTCCCGAAGCTCGATTATCTCGTGCCTCCAGTCGATCAACGTCATAGTTCCGAAAGCTGCCAGAGGAGCATTTTCACGCTGATCGAACATCTCCTTCGTGTGAACCAACAGGTTATCAAATGTCATCTGAATATATTCAGTCCGGGAGTGGAACAAGGGCAGAAATGTTCCCTTAACACGCATTTCTATCAAACTTCTCGATATATTTTCGTCCAATTGCTATGTGGATATCAGCCTCTGTAATTGCCGTTCCCAGCCTGTAAAAGTGCCTTTCGTCCCGTTAAAATCGCTAAGCAGATCACTCAGTAATCTTACATTAAAGTTCGGCTGCACTTCAGGAACACCACTACTTGCACTTGATCTGTGTAGCCTTTCATTGTCACGTTTTAGTAGGAAAAACGGAACTTTCAGTACACGGATGTCTTTTTTTCAAAATATCTTGCAAATCAAAAGATTTTTTACCAAATTTCCTTATTGTCTAACGAATTGATAAAAAAAAGTGTTTAAATTGGTACAACAGGTCTTGATATATAGAGAGAAAATTCTAGGTTGCGTGGACCCAGTGTGGTGGAATTTTCGTTTTCCGCCACGCTGTCGAAAGCCGTCTGCGTTGTAAAATTTTTCTAAATTGTGCGGTCGCAACCTGCAGCACTTCAAACATCAACGTTCCACCAGTGTCATTTTCCTGCAATCTTTTAATTAATTCGGCTTTCGGTTCCCTCATCAAAAGCTTTCTGCACTGTAACGCTTTCTTAAGTTGTTTAACCCTGAAAAGTTTCTCATTCATTTGCAACTTTTTGGATTCAGTTACTACACACTAGAGAATGAACCTTGCACTTTCTATACACGAGTATCTAGCAATAATTTGGCGACTGTCAGTAACACTCAGTTAACTCGGATTTAAACTGCGCAGCCCGAAAATTCAACCGCTAATATTCAACTGTTCGAAGCCTCGAAGCCCAAAATGGTAAAGGACTTTTCGATGCCTTCTTGCATCAAGATATTGCATGTTCCAGGAAGTCCTCGAAGCTTGGGACACTCTGTACAAGAATATTAAAAATCAAATCCTCCTTTCCGCAGAAAGAGAAAACAGTGTCATGATTACATTATTGTAAATACCTACTAAATACTAAACTTGTTCTGAAACTATAAATTATAAGATGAGTATAAAATACTTCCCCCTAAGTAATAAATTCAATTGTTATTGGCAAGCGTGATTTAAAAGGGCATTATACGGCCCTTCTTATACTGAAATGACACTACTTGAAAATAACTCTTAAATCTTCTCTCAACAATCCCGGTAAAACACAATCATTGAAAAATGTAACCTGAATGTATTCTAAAAGATTGTTCTTGTCAGGACTCTCAATGTCACTCAAGCTTGGCAACGATCTCGCAGTTTACATTACCTTTTGACGTTTTTGAAAGGGACATATACTTTTGTGCCTAGCATAAAAGCCTAGCTGCAACAAATGTGTTCACATGTATGTACGTACACATGTCGCGAGCCTTGCATGTGTCACAATATGGCCATTGGCCATTGTGCATCATTATCCGAGTAGCCAGCTGTAACGCAAAAGTCGTCATTGCATTTTATTCCTTTGCACGAAATTTCCCGCGTATTGCGAATTTGCTAGAAGCACCTGCAGCATTGTAAAAAAAAAAATAGTCTGACGTAGGTGGATGCTGTTCATATGCTGTAACATTTTCTACTGATTATTATAAAGAAAAAACGAATGCTTTCCGTTCAAACCAATAAACTTGCGGAGGGGCTGTAGCGGATGTTTGCGTTCTCGGTTTATCGTACACGGCGGGTCTGTGTACAGAAGATATCACAATTTACGATTCGTGGCAATCGACTTTGAGTGATCGCTGGCGAAACAGGTGATGGAGATCAGTAATGAGATCGAGCAGATGCTAGAAAATAAAGTTTATAGGGTACTAAAATGAAATGATACTATGATACTATGTATTTACTAAATGTTGTTCAATTATTTATTTGTGGGTTATGTGGTGCAGAAAGAATTATAGGAGCAAAAGGACAATGCCTTTTGTTGGGAATACGTATCGGAATTTTTGGAATGCATTTTATTTTAGCATTGACGAAGTAAAAAATATATAAGTTCTAATTAATCATATTTACTATTGAGAAAGTAACCTATTCGTCCTTTTTCTTCTCTTAACACTGTTATTACATCATAAACTAATTGAGGATCTTGCAGCAAGAGGGGTACAACTCCATGTTTGACACTTTTTGAATTATGACTAATTTTTTATGACTAAGTTTTTTCTAATTTACTTGAACTTGGTACAGATGGAGCCTGCACCTTTCTTGCTACACGGTCCTCAATTCTAAATGGAAAAATCCGTTATCGTAGTCTAATTTTGAAACGCTAAAAAATTATTAACACCACATTTATTCATCTCTCATTTAAAATGGTCTACGTATATTCATTCCCCTACTCCACTCAGAATTACCACAAAACATTCACTCTTATCAAATCCTTAATCATCTCACGCACACAGGAATCTCTCCCAAACGCGAAAAAAATTCAGTTGCAAAAATGGCGTGAACTGATTGCACAATATTTTAATATCTGCGTCCGGCAGCGGCTCGTGAAATATCGCTGGATTTCTGCAATCGCTCAGCGTGGCAGCGTGGATAGTTGTCCCGTAGCGGGCCACGCCGCGCACAAACGTGTAATTTACCAATTCCAGAATTGACTTCATTCATTTCCCTCCTGTCCCCCGTGATTTATATTAGTTTTTGCACAGTTCATTACGCTGTAACTTTTGCCCCCTGCGTTTCCACGCATCACGCGTCCCGCTTCCTCGCCTGTCGTTTCTTCCTGAGCAGCAATTTAATTAGAGCACGACTAGGGCGGGAAAAGGGGGTGAAAGGCACCAGGTTCGAGGGAAGTAATCGGATCGCCGGAATAAAAGACAGGTTATCGTTATCGACAACTTAGGATTGCCGTTTGTCGATAGAATTCCGACCCTTGGAACACCAATAATCGCTAACTGCTGGATTTTATTAACCCTGCCTGTATTCCCCGTGCCACGGGGAAGTTTGACGATGAGATCGTTCGAATGCTAATAACGAACCGGGTGATATCCGGTCGGGGGCGCTAGTGTCGAGTGAGGGCAGAATCGTTTAACGAGGAATGGGAAATTCATTCGGAATTAATCGTCGGCGCATTAAGCCGTCGCGGACGGTCGCTTTGTGGAAAAATTGCCAGCTTTAGGTGGAAATTGCAGCCCATAAACGCCCCGTGGAAAAGTAAATTCTAGTCAGCCCTCCGGGTATAATCGTGAAGAGTGTTGTTGCGCGTCCATCTGCGACTTCGTAGCTAGCGACTTGCAGATGAGTTCACGGTGAACGTATTTATCTGTCTTCCTCTTCATCGCGCCCCGCGTTACGCGTTCACGTTATCACAAGTTGAATCTTAATTCAGTCCAAGACGATTCGATTCTTCCACTTCGTGGTTCGTTGAATTTTTCACGTAGATACACGCCTACTAAGAACGAAATAACTAATTGTTTTTTTTCATCGCTAAAAATGAGTGAAAAAATTTGGAAGTTAAGCAAATCGTTTAGCGAAGTCTAGTGTTCTCTTAGTGTCTACTTGTGGTATAATTGAGATTATACGTATAAACATTCTTCAATGATTTAATGATTTCTGCAGCATATAAATTCGAACGTGTGACAATGAAGACTGATAGTTTCAAATTTAAGTGTGGGCGAATGCAATAGCAATGATGAATGGAAAATTTACTGCTTTTAATTAACGATCCACCATGAATTTATTCGTAGCACCACCAAAACATTGCTCGCATACCTATGTAATCCTAAGGTATTTAACCAAAGGAGAAAATCGGATTAAATTTACATAGACAAGGGGTCAGGTAATGTTTCAAGTTCAGATTTAAGCTAAGCTTTCGAGTTCCTCGAAGTCCGAAGTACGTATATCCTCTGTCGTGGAATGTTTATTAAGTAATCGTTCCGTTACAAAACTGATAAAACGATATATTAATACTAATTGTTGTTTTGCAAACAAATGCTACTATATGTGGAAAAATGACTAATAAATCTCATAAAAAATAATATAATTCTTCCGTTTCATCGCACTTATAGTAATTTCAATAACTAAGGGTGGTACTAAATTTGGAAATCAAATTAACGCCGAAAATATATCAATTAATTAATAAAATACGAAGTGAATTGTTCGTAGAAATGAAAATGTTATACTACATATTCCGGTGGCATAGTGTAATGTTATTCGAAGGGAATTGTATACGTGATTCTCAAATAATCGATAAAATGAAGAATTCTTTGACGATAAAGCTGGAAGCTCGTTATTACCAAAACACTATTAGCGAACTTCTCTTTAACGAAGAGAGAAATTCTCACGATATCTCGTCCATTGTATTTAATGGAAAATACCGACCTCCTACGTTTAAAGTAAACACTCTCCACGTTGATGTCAACTGTGCAAACCTTCGTTTTTTAAACAAGTTCCTAACAATACTACGTTATCCTCCGATGATGATGTTTGTAGAAAGGATTCCTTAAAGAGAAGTCTTCGCAACGCTTTTAGTTTTATAAAGCACTGTCATTTGTAAGATGAAAAATTATGGTGGATGACTAGCATAGTGGTGTTACTATTAAAATAGGTTCTCCATCTTTGTAAATACTAATTCCTCTAAAAATCCTAAATTCTTTTACCATTAATTGCAATATTAATTTGTGAAGCAGATAGGAAGATGGTTTCACATTTATTTATATAATTGTGAATAAATTACAGTGTAGACCTCTGAACCCTCGTTTGGCGGATACAGGGTCAATTCAGAAACTATTTTAGTTCCCCCCCCCCCCTGGATTGTGAAAAGAACAATTTGCAAACATAACGAGATGCAGATTTCATGTAAATGCCTGTCCTATGATTTGTGTAAACAAAATTATGCTATGATTCAAAATAGACTCCATATAGACCGTGCGATCACTTGCCGAGCGATCCATCATTTCCAAACATATTTTCGATGCATTCTTATAGGTTACCAACATTGCTTCAGTGTCTAACTTCAAAAAAACAATTTAAAGAGAAAGATGAATTGAATACAAGATGAAACATACAATTTGTAAAAGTAAATTTACATGCAATATTAGCGGAAACAATTTTGTGCCTCGCGCCTGGTATTTTAAACATACCTATTCAAACATTTTCTAAGTATTCTCTTCTTTTTCAAAGTAGCTCTGTATCTGTGAACTGGATATACCCCGAATACCATTTGTGAACCACTAAATCGTTTCGTGTGAAAAGGCCCTTACTCGAATAATGACGGCACTCTTGTTACCACGCTGTCGCATTTAAGATTTAGGAAGTCTTAGCTGACTTGGCGCGAATAATTTTCTTAACGTCTGTATATGGCTGATTTATTCCTATGGCGTTCAGCCACGAAAGCGGAGCATTCTGAACTTCCGTCGATGTTACGGGCCTCGATTAAACCAAGGATGCAATAATCTCCTCCGGAAACAATTTCGCAGTAGCCATACTCAGCGGGGGTCAGGCATTTTCCAGACTCTCAAACGTATGTATGTGGGTCCGTTCGAAAATTCGATTTTCAGTAAATTTCCTTCAGCTAAAGTAAATTGTAACGTTATCATGTTCGTGGCTTCGTTTGCATATTGTCTTCGTAAAGAATGTCACGAAAACCTGCACGAAGGTTCGCATGAAATTCGTGTATCCCTCAACTTTTTATTTACCTCTGGCGTGTGTTCAGGTAATATGGGGAGATATCGAATAATTCTTTGGAATGTATGGGAAACAAAAATTCTTTAACCTGTGTAATTTATTTTTTCAATATATGATTCACTTAATACTTGTAAACACATACTTATTAATACTAATAAATAATGAGGAATTTTCTATAAGAAGTCACCTCGAAATTTATATTTTTGTGAAAATTATCTAATTGTAAGTAAATGATGTGACCATTCCAGGAGCTTTTAGAATCGAATAAAATAAAAATTTGCAGAATCGAGGATTTTCTTCGACGTAGAAAAATTATCTTTCTTCTTGGGGAAAGAAGCGTTGGACTTGAATATGTATTTAGTTTTTACAGTCTCATGTGAGAACTACTGCAAATTCTATAATAGTTTAAGGGTTTTGGATGGTACATTTTCTTCTGAAAGAAATGTGTTCTGCATGCTTATTACAGAGGGTGACCAAATTAATATACACAAAACATTTTCGTCAATTTTTGGGATTATTTTAAATGGATTTAATACGATTAACAAAATCTTAAATTGGCAGCTAAATGTTCTCTGAAAGGAAACATTCTTAGCTTTCCAAAGCACTTATGAAAATTTGTCTACGATCATGAGTTCGCAAGTTATAGGTGTTCAAAGTGCAAAGTACCTTCTTTACTTTGATTGCGAATAACTTGGTCAATAAAAATCATACAACAAAACCAAAAAACCGAAATTAAAAAGAAATATTTGCTCTATAAGAGCTCGTCGTTGGATTTATCGGAAATTTTTTTGGCTCGTGCATATGTTCAAACTAGGCAAAAATATCTGAAACTTCGTTCGCTGCGCTTCATCTCGATAAAAAAGTAACAGACTCAAAAATTAGAAACTTCAAAGGTTAAACTACGTTTTCTAAATTTTTTTGCGACCATTTTTTGCAGAGATACAGCAATTCCATCGCTTAAACTTACAAAATCTCAAACCTTTTTGTTTGAGTATAATAATTTGACCACCCACTGTAAATTCTACCTGGTCTGCGTATCTAACCATACTAGCTTTGTAACTTCGTATAAAACATAATAGTAATTACATTCTTCTTGTCACGTGAATTTGTGGTTCTTTAAGAAAAAAACATGACCCTGTAGAGATAGTGGTTTCTTATTTTTATTGTGTGCTGTATTCACCCCCAAAAATTGTGCCCACGTGTTACGAAACGTATGTAGGTATAGTAGTGATCTTTTGATACCAGTGACTTTGGATGATTTCCAAAAGTGTGCAAGAAAAGTTTCCGTCTTGAGGGATCTGTTTGTCAGACCTGACCTCGATCCTTCGCAGGCAATACTTCATGCATCAAAATAGTTATGTAACTCCCCCGGATTTGTGGACATGGCAGTTTTAGAAGGATGTAGGTATCGTTGGTCTTGTTTAACCTTGTAGCACTTTCTTCGTAGAAAACTGAATAATGTTCTGAACCAAAGTAAATCAAAGTATCCTCCAATTAGACGTATCTAGACTTTAGCAGAATATACACCATTACATAGAATACACGTGAAGACGAAGTTGCTAAGTAAAAATTTCAACTGTCTTACTTCTGTTAATCTTTGTTAAAAGACAAGTTATGATAGTTTCAATCTGCTATTAGCTTTAGGAGTTGATTCTTAGTATTATTGTAGGTGGGTAAATTTACTAGCAATTATATCCATTACTGTGAATATAGTGATGCTGGATTAATAGAAGTCTCATTATTCTATCTTGTATTCAGTCTTACTGATTTCGAACCACTTCGAGTATTATTCAGATCTTAAAAATGTCAAGTCTTGAAAATCTTGATGAATGTTTTATTCCATTAAGATTGAAGTAGATTGAAGTATGGATGAAGAGTAAGATCGAAATTAGAATCGCGAGACCCCACGTCCATTTATTAAAAGTCCTTTCAAACTACCAAAATTGAAGGTTAAGGGGAAAAAACTGAAAATGTCTATTTTTCGCGATTTTGCGGTTTCTAGCATAAAGTCTGTAAGATAACGTTAAAAACATACTGATTAAAAACAGGAAACGTTCACTCTGCACTGGAACAAAATACGTAAAACAAGAAATTATTTAAGAAGAAAATTATATAAGAAAATTAATTAATAATTCAATTCATTGAACCTTGTTCCTTTACTGATGGACTAAAGTATTCAAATTTAATTTTCTCGATAAAGTTATTTTTGTGACATTCCCCTTACCCTTCAATTTTAACATTAAAAAAAGCATTCAAAATACTTCAAAACGAAACAATAGAGGGTATCAAGTAACCATAATTGAGCTATCAATAAAAGTGTAACAAATATGAGTACACACGTCAAAATGAAAAAAAGAAAACAACAAATATTGACAGCCACTGCCATGTTAGCCATTAATTGAAACGGAAGAGGGTCCTAACAATCCAATGTCTCTTATTTTTCATGTAACCTGATTGTGTGTATTGTCAGAGCACGTCACAATTGGCCCAATCCGAAGCGAGAAACTGTTCCCCTTAAAAATGGCTTTTGTTTCATCGCCGTTGCCCGACGCTGCTGGTATATCCTCGTTTAGAGGGTGGTATAATTTTGAATATTTTACTATCGCTGTTCCGCTCGTGCTGGCGGATTTCTCGCTCGTCACGGACTCACCGCAAGCTACGTATCTATAGAGTTGTCAGTGGCGGACTCTGAATCAACGTTTCATTTTTCTTTTTCCTCTTTTTTTCTTTTAGCGCCAGTCGCAACGTGCGTGTCTCCGTGAAAGAAAGTAGGTCACGCCGTTTCCGGAAATTCCAGTCGTCATTAAACACCCTGCGTGTACCTACATTTTCGAAAGTATTTTAACGCCTTCCTTCGGTTGCGAAGCGTTACACTGATTTGTGGTAAAAGAAAGTTCACCAAATTACTTTATTTCTAGTAAACGCGAGGCATTGGTTCGTTAGGTGTGAAAATTTCTGTAGACTAGACGCACTTGCACGGTTATATTTTAGTACTGATCGATAAAGTGGTAGTCAGGTAGAAAATGTAATCGTGTTTAATTCTCGTGGCTGGACTTATCAAATGGATCAATCCAATAAGAATTTTTCTTGCGCAGCGTGAGTGGAAAAGTAGAATTCTTATTTGATAGCTCTTATTTTCTAGCCGTTTTTGAACCTTGGGTAATAGTGTTAATATTATTTACATTAAATTTATATCAACCTTTTAGCGCCGGCACCTAGACCTGGTTGGAGGAAAAATATCGTGTTTTCCTTTTATCGGTAAAAATGGTCTGAATTTTTATATTTTTATATAGAAACTTTTTTTCAGAGGTTAAAATGCAGAAATCAAACGAATACAGGGTTCACAGGGTGAATAAAACTATTCTAAACATGTACTTCTACTTAATCTGGTGCAAACTGCGAATTGGGAGTGTAAACTGCTAAACAACAAAGACGGGGAATGTATCATATATGTATGATACATTTGGCGCTAAAGGGTTAATTGTGTTAATATAAAAAATATAGGCATCGTTTGAAATTCGTTAAGGATACTCTTCCTACAAAACGTTTTTATAGTGATTTTTGTGTTGCAAAAATGTCTTCAAATATTTAGGTGAAACGAGTAAAGGTCTTAGTCAGTCTTAGCAATTTTACTATCTGTTTTATGCTTCATTAGGCAAAATGGTGTCAAGGGATTACACGATGGTATGTGATTTATGCATCGCCTGCAAGGCAACCACTGTGTTGACAAAGCATTTACAGACGTTTAGTCGTTCTGCTAACAAACACGTAAAGCTGAAATACACACTTTAAACACGCTGAAGTAAAATACACAAATCGAAGAAGTACAGTAGTAGTGAAAAGAAAGTTCAAAACTGACATTTCTATATGCGACTATAAATAACTTGAATTCTGGACTTTATTAATATATCGATGCATGGGACTTGCAATTGCACCATTTCTAATCATGATATTTTTGTTATCATTCACATTTTTAATTTTCTTTTTTCTAACATATTCCATACATTATGAACATGTAAAATTTGATATGAATGAATTTTATTTCAGCTACTTTACAATTATTAATAAAATATCGTGTGTTTGTTTCGTAGTCATGTATTTTCTAGTATTGGAAAGTTCATTTTTAGAGTTGAAGTTTAGTATGAGACGGATCCTGAAGGTTTTAACTTTTAAGAATATAAATGCTAATAGCGAATTCACTACTGTATAACCAGGAAAGAAAACACTACCGAAATTTTGGTAGCAAGAATATCCTAAAGGTAAACTCTGACACCTCGAGTCCTTTAATTAAAATGTAAGATTCTCGCGAAAAAACAGATATTCCGAGAAAAGCTTCACGCGATCTATGTCTCGTCAAATGAAGTTCGTTTGAAACATTGTATCCCGCGGTGATTTGAAAATCACGGTAATTTTAATTAGAAGGTTCTTGTTCGCCTGTTAGGTCCCCCCGCGACGCACCTTCGAATCGTTCGTTTCGCTAGCAAAACTTTTCATTTCATTGGGACGAAATTGATTTCCCACCAAGGCCATAGAAAACGTCGGATGGATAATTTTACGTTTGAATACGATTCAAAAACTGTCAAGTAAGCGCCAAAGCTCTGCATAGTCATTTTGATATTGCTAAACATTTGACGGTGCGAAAAATGGCGAAGCTATATTCAACTTTATAATTGCTCCGAGCAATACTGGAAAAACATGCAGATTTTAGAGTGGTTGACGAATGCCCGTGTCAGAAATAATGACACGGACATTCGCTGATAATTTAACATGTAAATTATTAAATCGACGAATATCAAAAGACACTTGTGTGAATTAGGAAAATTAAAGTGTCCTCTTTAAGGGGTTACATACATTCAGCCGAGGCGAAAATAAATGATATTTAGGAATTTTTAAGGAATGTTATTAAAAAAAATATTACTTACTTATTACATATGATTTATTAGTCCATAAAGTACACGAAATAATTTATGTACAAACATTTTTGTATTAAATTATTTATGATTTTGGAGGTTTTTTAGACCACTGCAGAAAAAACGTTCAGCAGGATATCTCCTTTAAACATCGATGGATCCGAAAAATAAAATGATATTCTTGTAAAATAATGTCGCTATTACGGGCTGACGGGTCATTTCTTTTATATTTTGTTTAATTGATTATTTATGCACAATTACAGAACAAAGTTTTGCATGAAAACAAATCATTTAACTTCAAAGTGCCATAAATGGTTTATTTTTTTCAACTTCCAAAATTTTCCTTGTCAGCCAATAATGGCAACTTTTACTCAAATTGATTGTACTACAGAAGATTACAACGTCTATAAAAAGTATCAACTCCCAATCAGAAATAAACTTGTCATACGATATAATCATAATAAAAATCATCAAGTGATCCCAAACTTGTGTTCGTCAGAAGCAACGCTCGTTAAAAAAGGCGGAAAATGCGTGAACATCCGCCAGTTGCCTGCCACGAAAACAACTCACGTGAAAAGTTTCTAGTTGGCCGAATGTTTCTCCATTCTTAATTGACTGCGGAACGCTTCGCCAGGGCGTGAAGGATTCACTCCAAGTTGGAGGGGGTGCGAACTTACTTCTGCTTCAGCACGTAATGCTTGAGGCGAATCCGATGTCTAAGACTGTTGACTCGTTAACAATCTCTTGTTTCAAATACCTAGCGTCTACGTGGGAGCGTCGGGCGTACCGGAATGAGATATTGCATACGCGTTTGCACGTTTACCGCATACCGAACGAGGGGTCCAGACAATCGTTGCCACCAACGAACTAGGCAACGACGCGTGCCCCTGCTGAGAACACACGTGAAAATAAATTCCCCGAATCCCTTGGTATCCGTCGACCCTTCGCCTCGAAATGAACACAGCGAAGCGTCGGGAGAGAACGGGGTGGAAACGAGCTTTGTTTTCTACGCGAGGCCAGTTCTCGGCAGATCAAAAGTTTCGTATTGCAGCTTTTACGTACGAGAGAAAGTTCGGCACGGGGATGGCTGCAAAATATTGTCTTATAGCTGGGGAACAACCGTTGCTGGACCATATCCAGCATATTTTTATCGTCGGAGCTAATATCGCTGAGGCAGATGCAGGGGAGGGAACATTTTAATTTCGGGGATGTTACTAATTTTTGCATATTCAGCGGACTTACAAGTGGATATTGGGCAGGATTCTAATGGCTGATGAAACGAAACACGTGTATGACAAGAGACGTGAACGTGTGATGGTTCGAGGTGCTCTTTGGGTATTAATGTTCGTGGTGTAGGTTTTTATAGGTCACCTTTTAATGCTTTCAATACTTTAAGGGGTCACTCTACATTGATAAAAGATTTTATAATATAATGAAGTAAATCTCTTTTGGTATTTATTAAGCTAGTCTTATATTATAGAAACAAAAATTAAAAAGAATTTTTTTAATTTATTTTAACGTTTTTTTACAGCGTCAATATGACACCCCAAAAAACGTATGTTCCTGGCACAGGGGATTTCCCGGCTCAGCGTTATCTGCAACCAAAATTTCGAAAAGATTCTTAATCTGTATGAGTGTCGCTATCGCCCGTAGATAAATTAATATTTTTTGTCGAAAAATAACCTAGATTTTTCTCATGGAACACCCGAGAAAACATCCTTTTAGGTGTTTTGTCAAACTATTTTTCAAACCGGCGCCTTCTTGTTACTTTTCAACAAAAATGGTTGATTGAGCTAAGTAGGGCACTCATGCAGAATAACGATCTTTTCGAATTTTTTGTTTCAGATAAGCCTGAGACGGGAAAGCGCCTGCATCATGGACATCTTTTTTAATTCTCTTATCTATCTGACTATCTACGATGAGCTCACCTTCGCGGTCGCAGCTGGAAAGAACGATGCTACTACGACACTAGTTCGCGTTTCTTATTCTATATCCTATCTTATATACCTATCGCGAATTATATTAGAGCGCACAGTTGAAAACTGTTTAGTATTCTGCAAAGTTGCAAGACTGACCAGAATTATGTTTTGAGATTCTTTTCTTAACAGAAAGTATACTTTAGTCAACGATCATCATCTAAATGAAAGCCTACCAATCCCTCGGGAGCTCCGTGTACAACGTGGCAGTGACTCGTTGTATTATCCAGCACGAATGTCCTTTCCACCCTTTCGCACCTCCATTTTCCAGCGGGTCCAGCAACCAGTCAGGCCCGCCGCTCGTTCGTCTTACCATGGATGTTCTTATCCACTGCTACCCACCGAGTCCTGTTTTATACGTCGTAAACCATTTCTCTGATATTGCGTCAGGCGAGCCATTATTTATGACTGACCGGGGGTCCCACGGCTACCAGCTCGGAATATCTCTATCGGCATTTGATCGATCCACCGCGAAACTTCTGAATTACGGAAATGGCTCAAGGCTGGCGGGGGCGTTATTTTTGTTTCCCTTTCGGCGATATCCGTGCCTGCGCGTGAAACGGTAACTTTGGTTGCTGCACGAAAATTGTGGACACAAATCCATGCTCTCGAATATTCAGTAGTGATCTCGATTTATCGGTAACATGGTTCTTCTCGTTTTCCACCCACCGTTTTGCAGAGGGTGTCTCGTTTTCACTGTTGTATGCGAGTAGTTGTGATATCAGAACATGTTAAGTTCAAAATCAGGTTCTTCTTTAAACGCATATTCTGAAGTAATAAATGAATATCGAGATAATTTTGGTTTTTATTTTTAATCGTCGTTTCGTTGACTTTAATGCACAAAAAGAAAATTTTAAATATATTTATAGGACAAAAAGTTATATATATAAATGTGAAAGCGTGTACGCGATGCGCCGTCTGATGGTGAACACTATTCCGGACAGGTGAACTACCTAAAACACAAAGTAAAGGCATTTTTATAATCTGTGAGACAGTCTCCATCTTGTGTCGGAAGTAAAATGTTGATAAACAAATTACTACAATGTTAATGTTGATGTATATGATTTTACCCTTTTTTGTAGGAAAAATATTTTATATCTTTTTTTTTAACAATTTATATTGAAAATATGCTGCAGTCACATTATGGGCAATAGTTTCCTGCACCTCCCTGTAAATTTTCATTCAAATCGTTGGAGCGTTTTGCGAGATTTTGTGTTCACCGCTTTGGAAAACGTAGTTTCTGGGAAATCGCGTGTAAAGTTGAACATTCATTTTTGTCATCATCCGATCTCATGTGCAGGCTCGTATATTTTTGGCTGTTCCATTATTAAAAGAAACAGCACAACCAGCCACTTACAGCAGCAGAAAACAGCTGAAAATATATCAATATTATTGAAAAAACATGGTCAAGTTGATAACGACACATCTGCTTACTGGTGTAGAACTAATCCCGATTTACATAATAAAAATACCGTACGTATATAGTCCATTTGTTCAAAGAACTCAAAATTTACACTTTTTTAACTTATATAAGAAAAAAAGTGAAAACATCCTGCGATACATTCTCGAACATCCTCACTTGCTACCTAAATCATTGCTTGCGCACCCTTGGTACGCCCTGTATACACTCAGCTCTGATACGCTGACTACCGAACAAATCCTCAAAGGAATAAGCTAATAGACGTATTCAAACTTTTTCCATAACGTTTTGCGTATTTCCAAGCGAAGTAGCGAAAATAACTTGGGCTACAGTCACAAGAACCCTCGGGGGCCATTTCACTTTAAAGCATAATCGCGTTGAAACGAAAGTTCTGCCTGTAATAAATTCGAGCGAAAGCGCGCATTCCACCGCGACAGTTTCCGTTTCAGTGGTAACGCGCGAAGGGAACAGATTTCGGCACCCCCCAGCTATCCTGGGTGACCGATTTTTCAAGACAAAAGCTTAGAATCTTGCTACCACGATGAATTGTTTGGAAGGGTTAAACCACTTCCGGGGTTTCCAGTCATGAAGGACCCCCGCCTTTTTCGTCGAATATGCGAGTGGCGCGATATTGCGCGGGGCGTTCTAGAATTTCGACGAAATTACTCCATGATGTCGTTGCGGAAAATTAAGTGCTGGCGAAGAAAGCGTTTCATTTTAAACGCACCTACCCAGTAAATTCCGAGCCGTGCACAGTACTTCGTATGTATGTACGTAGGGATATGCAGGGTGTCCGTGAACGAAATGACACTTGCGCGGGATCTGCCAAAGAAACGTTTCCAACCCGAAAATTCTGACTATAATTAAACATCGTGCGACTGTAGGACGTGTTGAAATAAAGATTATTAAAGTTCCAAATTTATCAATAATGTTCGAATATTCGAATACTCCTAATTATTCGAATATTCGAATACTCCTAATTATTCGAATATTCGAATACTCCTAATTATTCGAATATTCGAATACTCCTAATTATTCGAATATTTGAATACTCCTAATTATTCGATTATTCGAATATTCACAGCTGTAATACTGACCAATCTTCATTTTTCAATTCTCCTCAGATGTGAAAACCGAAAGGTATTAGACCTAGTGACTCGTATACTAGTCGCAAGTAAATAGCATGACAATGTATTTTAAGATTACACGGTCTTCTTAATAACTTTTAGGGGAAACATTTCTGATTTAATCAGATTCCAGGTCAATGCCCTAGTGTTGGAGGACACCCTGTACATGCTCATTCGGACGCGATGTATTCCGTGTCTCTGCACTCTCGCTACATAATGGCACAGAACCGTATATTCTCGTCTTGTACTTTGCGTTTTTATAACATCGCCATTTCAATCACGAGCTCTGTTACTTTTCCCCCGGCGACGAGCAGCAAGGCAGGTACGCGGATTGGAAAGTGACTAGCTGGAGGGAGGCTTTCGAGTCAAGATAAAGGACAAACACGAGCGAGTCGGTCTACTTCACATCTGCCTCTTGCATCTTCTGGCATTTCGCTCCGCGTAATGAATGAGTTACTTAGGAGTTTTGTGTTCGATTTACTTGATATCGGTAAAGTGCAGGAAGGTGGAAAACACTGCAGTTTAGAGGAGGCTTGTTGAAACAGTCGAGTCCCTTTTCGCTAATTCGTGAGCTGTAGATCTTCTTTTTCTTAATTTGAATAGT
Source organism: Andrena chrysosceles (assembly GCA_963855975.1). NCBI lineage: Eukaryota > Metazoa > Arthropoda > Insecta > Hymenoptera > Andrenidae > Andrena > Andrena chrysosceles. The sequence goes on along the minus strand of OY979767.1, from coordinate 105,905,450 downwards.
TTTCAACAAGTGCAGTAAATTTTTCTGAGAATTCTCTTGTAGAACAATTATAAAGTAGGTGTTGCTGGTTGGTAATGCGATGAACCAGGTAAAATTCTAATTTGAAAGCTTACTTTTAAGATAGAATATGTTTAGCACGAATAATGGATATTACATTGGTGAGAGCAATATGGAAGCGAACATTAGTTGTCATTAATATTAATATTTTACATGCTTCATGTTAATATAATAGGTGTTTTGTAGGTGACTTTAGTGATTAGTCTAGTCGCATTCTCATTACCCATATTTTGCAAATTATTTTATTATTTGACATTTTGTTCACTTTGATTGAAATTGTATGAGAGAAATTAGAGTATAACTTAACATTTTTTACCTCCAACTTCATTTTTTGAATCCTTTCAGTGGTTAAGCTTGAATGATTGGATTCCAGTCACTGCTTTACATTGCAAATCTATGGTATTTACATTAACGCAGCGCCGTATTTGTACATTTGAGCAGGGCAGGATACGTGGAAAGCTCTTTAAAAAGCACCACAGCCTGAATTAGGGTAAGTGTGGGTATTACTGTGGACTTTTAAGGTAGGTTAACTTTAGAACCCTCGATACGGGGTTCAAATGAATGAAAGTTCCTCCTTCTTTTTTTAAAAGAAAGGTGGGACCTTAATAATTCCATAAAAAAATATGAGGGCGGGGTAATAAGTACAGTTAATTAAAAACACAGAGATTTGTCGATCAATGTCATTGCATGAGTTACTGCGGACATGCATGTATTACCGCGTGCCAGTTACTAACGAAACACCAGTTACTGCGCATGTATTACTGCGGTCTGATATCAGGCGAAACATAACCTTAGTACAAATATCACTTGTTATTTCTTGATTCCTTATTATCACTTAAATTATTTCTCGGCATGCTTACAGAGTTACACGTGATTGCACGCACCGTTGCGTACTTTGCAGGTTATATAGACGTCAGTGAATACAGTCGTAGGTCCGCAGTAATACATGCACATGGTGTCAAGCAGTGCACCTAATACTGCGGTGAGAAATAAAAATTAAAACTAAACTGTAGACGACTGAGTTACTGTCTTTCTGAAAAAATAACTCTTATTTTATCGAGCAATACCGCTACAGTACATGTATTACTGTTAATAACAAAAATATAAATGTTTTTCAAGTAGGTGTTCATGACCGCCATATCGGAAATCGACCGAAGTTTCGCCTTGACGAATTTCAAACTACGATAAGAGAATTAATAATAACTTTGCTGTACATACTTATTAATAATTATCTGTAATAGAGTTTAAAATAATTTTATCAAAAATTTTCAAGAGATTATGTACTTTCCAACACTAAATAGGATCTGTTTTAGAATATCCGCAGTAATCGGGACATCCGCAGTAATTCCCACACCTACCCTACTTGTTAAATAAATGAGAGGAGAATTGTTTTCGTTGAAGAAATGGATGAAACGGGTGTGGGATCTAATGAAATGTACGCTCTCGATAAAATTGTATCACGCTCTACTATATTTAACGCGAATGGAGGCATGTTTAATGAGATAGCTTTTTAGGATTTAATAGAAAAAATATATATGGCGCGAATTGTGAAAATGTAAATAATTCTATATATCCCCGCGCACTGAAATACCACGGATAAAATGAAGATAGATGCAAGTTAGTTTCCAGGTAGGCCACAAATTATTCTGTGCAGATGTCTCTAGCTTTATTACAAGCAGAAATTTATGTCCTCGCAGGCTTAAAATCCTAGCTTAGCAGGCGGAATTTCCTCTTGCATTTATTTCTTAGACATTATACCGGGACATTATGTACCCTTCAATTTTACCCTGTTTTACAGAATATTAAAGCAAAATTCACTATTGCATTTTTAATTTAATTATAATTATCACGAAGGCAAAGATCTTGGATCGTACGAAATTAAAAATGTAATTCGTTATAAAAAGAGAAAGGGTAAACTTGAGTTATTGAATATTATCTATACTTTGTCCCATCACCCAGGATATCTTGACATTTTTAAATTTTTTTGTACTGAAAGTTCCTTTTGTTTCGTGAATGAATACCGACTTTAATTATCGTATGTTGTTAGCGACGTAACACGGTGGATAATAGCACTGTAGCGGATGCCTAAAAATGAAAAAGTGAATAGACGCGTTCTTGCATACACATGTTCAGTGATATATGTTTTCCTTGCTAATAAGGATGAAAAATGGATATTGGAGGAGAAGAATGCATACGTAGCTAGTGAAATAGAAACCATAATGTAATTAGAAACATGTTACAAAACAGGGCCATTAAGTTAGATTTATGCTGTTTACTTCCTCACTAAACGAGTAATTCCAGCTAAAAGGAAGAAGGATGTAAATACCATTCGTCTTTTGGCTTCCTCTTTCCGCTTCGAACGTGATAGCAGCGTGGATATTTGTAGCATCTTCTAGAAAAACTTTCAAATATTTCAAACAGTAGATATTTCCAAGAACTTCTTCGAGAATGATTCACTTAGGACATTTCTATCGTTTATTTCTCGAGTAGTATCAACAATAACAATATAAAAACCTCATTTCGAAGCTGAAAGAGAAACCCACATTGGAATATTGATAGAAATTTCTAGCAGGTCAATATGAAACAATAATAATTTATTAATGTTGATTAATCGTTGGAATCTGAGTATCTGTGATTTCATTTTTTTGGAGAGAGAAATTATATGGTAGGTTCGAAGAATGTCGTACAATATTCGTTTTTAAATTACTTTTTAATACTGTTACTCCTCTGTTTCACTATTGTAAAGTTTCAGAACTCTTTCGAACCCTGATGAGCAGTGCCTCTGTTTCGAGTTCAACAATGAATGTGTCAATCTACTGAATATCGGGAAGTGAGAACCATCGGTAGTTTGATGGTTTGATATTGATAAGATAAAACAAGTTGTCAGGGATCAATGTTTCACGGCTCTCTGACATATTAAATCCTTAACAGTCGGAGTAGTAATTAGGCCGAACAAAGGAGCGTGCAACAGTGCAGGCATTACACTTGTATCCATTCTCACTTTTGAAAACGCTCGTCAAGGGAACTTCACTCCTCCAGTGTTTCCTGAAAACGGGTTAATTACTTCGCGAGATTAGTATGTCTGTTTGCATACCAACAAGACTTATCGACATCTCGTACCCATACAGCACACTCTCGTTGCAGCAAAGTTGCAGGACCGTTGCACTGCAAGATTACAATGTTGCACGCAACGTTGCAGCAATATTCCTATGTCCGCCGTCTGCAACTTTTCGGACAGTAGGGCCAAAAATATAAATAACGGTTATATACAGCAACATTGCAGGAACGTTGCAGAAATATTGTAGGAACGTTGCCGTGCAATATTGCACCGCAACATTGATGCAACTTTGCATGCAACATAGCAAGGCTGCTGCAACGTTCCTGCAACATTGCCGCAACGAAGTGTGCTATATGGGTTAGCTATCTATCATCGCTGAAATTTAATTAACAATCGACAACATTTATTCTGCCTCTTCTATTTCCTTGGATTTGTATTTACAGATGTTTGTAAATAGTGCAGAGTTTAAAACGATTTAAACTGTTTAGTAGTTACATAATTTAGTAAACAATTAATTTTATCAGCGTTATGAATAGTCTTTCGCAATGTCTGTGATTTAATTCCTTATGGGGCAGCGAAATGTATTATAATATTATAGAATGGATAAATATAATTAACAGCTGCATTTAAGAAATATTGCACGGTATTAATTACTATTATTCTACTATAATCTTAGAATACTATAAGTCATGAAATTATGATTAATATAATAAAAAGTAAAAAAACATTGCTTCCTATTCGTGAAATAGTATAAAATGTCTAGCAAGTGCAAGTTAAAAATGTTTTCTTGAGGCTGCTATTTAAATACCCTGTACTTTAAATACAAGCTGAGTGGATGTGACTATTACTAACGGTTCTATTAAAAATGTTTATCCATATTACAAAACTCCTTCGACAATCATTTTCTACGACTTACGAGATAATTGGAGAACTTCTTCTATCTCGAAGATGTACTTTCCTCGAAATCGGCGTGTAGATGTAGGTCGCGGACAATTTGCGAGCTCGTCTCCGCGTGAAAAGGTTTTCACGCCATAAAAAACAACACATTATTGCGACTGCATTATTGCTCCACCGCTAGCAACACTTCACTTGCGAATTGTCACAGATATAAAACGTATACACTTTATCGTTGTGTAGAAATATCTAGTATATGGTGAGTGAAATGATTGTCATTTATGTTTTCAGCCTAGAAAGTGTTACATTTTCACCAGATTTAAAGAATTGAGCCTGACCAAATTTGTACCATTTTTTATCTACAATAATTTCTAAACTCGAGGTAGTTTCTTTGCAAATACATTTGTCCAAACAAGTTATACGCGATAGTGCCATATTTTCACTTGCTTTAATTCAAATCAGTATTGTCACAAGTACGAATACTGCGTAATTCAGTGAAGTACTCAATATTCTACATAACTTCAAATACCAGCAGTGTTCTTCAGAAATTTATAAATTGAAGGACTTATGTATTGCACACATTCATAGGAAAAACTCTTGTTCAAAGTACTTGTCACACGCAACCCCCATGGAAATCAATATTAATTCTACAAAACTGAAGTATCCTAAAAAGAAGTTTCATGAATTGTACTTCCCCAAAGTACCTACCTATCTTTTAGCTGAACTTCATTTTTCTCCTTTCAATTTTTTAATTCCAAGCCAAGTTTCTGCTTTTGAAATTCCCCTTAAAGGACCTTTTAAACCCAAAGAACATTAAAAGCCTGTCGCGTAGCGCACCATTATCATACAATCCGTATACTTTTCTACCATTTAGTTCGGTAGGGGAAATTTTAATTGGAAGACACGATCAATTTCGGCGTTCCGTTCGGTCCGAGTAATCCACTTAAAGCCGGTGAATTTTAGTGTGCTCATAGAATGGAAACTACACGCAAACAGACTTGGCTCAGCGAGTTGGTGTGTACGCGCGATTATTCTCGCGAATTTATAGTTGCCATCGGTATCCAACCGAAAACTTCACGGGAAAATCTTCGAGTTTCCCCACAATCCACTGGCACGTATCCGTTGACGTTATTAATTGGAAGTAACGTTGGAACTGTCCCATTCAGATGATTTGTATCAATACTTTCGCCACCATTTTCGAACTAATGCGCCCGCTAATGGGCTAATTGCCACTTCGGTTCAGTGGGATTTTCAACGAATTGTATGAGTTTAATGCGCTGGTTTCGTAGACGCAAGAAGGTATTCCAAAGTTTCTGTGGTTTGGTAATTTATAAGGGGAACGTCGTGGAATGTGCTGAAATTAAAAAGGTATAATTTTATATTTATTTTTAACCTCGAAACCACGTTAAATTCTTGGAAGTGTACTATTTAGTAACTCAATTTGAAATATTATAAATGAATATTGTGTGGGATGATGGAAAAAACACGGACTTTCAGGTGTTTTGTACTCAATGTATTACATTATTATAATAACATTTTAAATTATACAGTTTATTCAGTTTAATGTGCTTCTGTTTATAAAATCACGAAGCACTTATGTCACCCAATTACAAGGTTTAATATGCCCCATTTAGTATATCGTATTAATTAGTTGGTCTAATTTGCTCCAACGTATGTTGGATAAGTATCACGGTATCATATACTAACAAGGTATCATAATGAGTCTAAGCTTCCTGTGAAAGCAAGAGAGTAATATAACTGAACATGTAAATAAATGAAACGGCCATCAAAATGGCTACTAATTTACATACCTGATTGATGGAAATTTGTGTAGCAGTTGGAAGGCAAGGTAAATTTCCATAAATGTTGCAGATTGCATTGACAATCAAAGCACGCGTCAATGGCAATTACAACAATTCGAGTTTAACTACATTTCTCGCTGTAACGAAGAAAAATGTGTTTCCATACATTCGTAATGTCATTAATATTCTGCATGAAAATTGGACGTTCCTTGTAAAATGCGAGGAAAAGTGAAATGGCAATTAGTGCTACTTCACTGATGACCGGGCCATTTGATTCTCATTGAACGTGATGAAAATTTGATTTTTTTATTCTTTATATAATTTTATAAAATAAGAATACCGAGACTTTAAATATTTATTGTGAGTAATTTTTATGATGATGTAATCTGTAAATCTTTTAACAAATGTGTGAGAAATTTTCCTGCTGAATTGTTGCATGGAAAGGGGAGGAAACATCGAATACCTTTTACAGTAAATGATAGCATATTTTCTAACACTGTTCTATTATAATATGTATGTGTGATGGTTGTACATTAGGGTGGTTCTTAGTTACTCTTGGTGAATTTTTTTTCAAGATTTTCTTCGCGGCGGCCCCCAGAATAGTCCCAAATAATAAAAAGAAAATCTGTATAAAGTTTGAGCACGATCGGATAACGAGAAAAGTGCCCCTGGGCCCTTGAACGTTTAAATATTTATTTAACAGCTCACAAAGTTGATTTTATATAATATCCTCCAAGTTATTGATTACATAAAAAAATATGTCAAACAAAAGTTGTAGATCCAGACAGGGAGCATCTTTTATATTGTATTACTTTTCTTCGTGCGACAAATGGTTTTCGAAAAAAGTCTGAAAAACTAAAAAAAAATTTTTATTTTAAAATTTTGAAAGTTTAAATCCTTCTTGAATTCTTTTTACACTTCGCTGGTGCAATCGCTATTAGCGAGCACTTATATAAGACAGTTAATGCAGAATGTATTAATTTTACATTGAATAACTGACATTCTGTTAATATCTTCCATGTGCAAAAAATGAAACCTAATTATGATGACAATATATCGAAAGCAATAGTTATGTATATCGATTGTATATTTGCCTCTCTTGTGACTATGTTTCGTGAATATGTTTTACATACCTCAAATACTTACAGGATATTAAATCCACAACGCGAGCTTAGCCGTCAATAATATCAAACTACGCACAATGGGACAATATTAAAATATTCGATGGAAAAGTGTGTAACTACAGTTGAATGTATATACGTATATACACAGTTGACATGACAAAGCTTCTTATAATGAAAAGGATTGCCGAACTTGAATGAAATGAGAATTTCACTCTCGGTACGTTTAATATCACTGTCTTTATTCATTTCAGCATCGATGGATCTTTCATGCACGTAAAACGCTGATATAGAAAAAATATTAAATCGCTACAGACGAAATATATCGAAGCCCCGTTCAAAGCTTTATCTGCGAGAGTCGTTCGCCCATAGCATTTAAGTTGAGTACCACGCGATGCGCTCTTATCTTTCCTGAATTTCTTTATTCCACTAGACATCCTCATTCAACTTCTCTTCCTTTGAAACCCTTCAGATCCTCTGTGTACGATCTGCAGGGGGGGATTTCTTATTTTCAATTGAATGCCGTGCGGGCTGATTGAGTGGCGCATTTCAACCTAGTTCACCGAAAAATAAACTATTTGCTAAAACGACATTCCATTGTCCAAGTGGAGCTTTTGCGAAACATTGCTAGGTTGAGTAAAGGATATTTTCACGTTCACTTGACACAGGTAACTCTGATATTTAGATACAATAATGTGGGGAAAAAAAAGAAACGTCTGATATATAAAAAGTAGTAGACTCCAGCCTCCAAAGTGTTTCGCGTAAATGGGCCATAATGGTTTTGTTACCATTTTAAAGGGTTACGTGCACTTGAAGGGGTTTCCCTAATAAACTATTACCACTTGTCAATCTAATTTGTATTTGTGTATAAGTATACATATCGAACTATTTTTTCTGTCAACTGTTTCCAAGTAGAAGTATGTTTTAATCGCTATCAGACATGTTTTCTTCGACAGTATATCATAGTGCATACGTTGCTGATAAACGACACCCAAATATATTTTTTAAAGTGCAACATTGTAGTTAGATAGCCACGTGCGTGACAATTTAAATTTGTAGTTAAAGTCAAATGATGGCCTTCGAAGAAAATAACCCTTGTATAGGGGCTTTTTACCACTGTATTGTTGTTCGTTGCAAACCACCTATTATTACCAATGCATCTCTCGTGTAGCATCGACAGGATGGAAGGGATTGCTGTGGCCCATTTCCTGTGTATCGTCTCGCATTTTTGTTTCCCTCGGAGCCTAACATTACTTTGTCACTGGAGAAAATCGTCGACTACGACATAAATCCGGAAAATGCCCGGACAGACTGATTTGACAGATGCTCGAGGTCGGTGCATAAGTAATTTCAGTCACAATGCAGAGGCTATGTATATCCTATTGACCAGTTTCACTAGCAGCCCATAAAACTTATATGAAGTTCATATTATGAACCAATGAATGTAACTTCTCCATGATTACTGAATGAAACTTTTTAATTCGTAATAAAATCAATTCTCTCCTTTCTTATCCTTCCAAAAAAACTCTGCTCCAAAAGAACACTAGAATTATTTGTTGCACGTATAGTGAAGGTTTTATTCCATGAAAGAAATAATAAAAAAAATCATGTGAATGGATGTGAAATTTACCACTGACCATACACTGGAGTACTGGAACTGAGAAAACAAAAACGGGCAGTCGATCAGTGTGGTCTCTGTTACTCTGTGACCTATTTTTATTCCATGGAATAAAAAATGAAAAAAGAGTGATGCGAACGATGTAAAGGTACAGTACTACTAACGATATCCTGGAGTACCAAAAGAACTGAGGAATTTACAAAAAGGGGTTGATCAGTGTGACCTCTCTCAAGCTTATTTCAAAGAAGTAACTTCTTCTCTAACTGAACCTATACCTTCGCAATGTGTCACCACGCGGCCACCAAAGTGATCGTAAAAAATTTGTCTTGCAGAAAGTCCTATGACGCTCGGAAATGCGCAAATTGGTGAGCAGAAATCATCGTCGATGGACCGGGGGTAAGCGCCATGGCGAATCAAACGGCCAACTACTATGAGGACGTTTATCAATTGAATCACACCGTGTCGACGGACGATCGCGATCAGGAGTTGGAATACTACCTGCCGGATTGGACGGATCTCGTTTTAGCTGGCCTATTCACAATGCTGATCATCGTCACTATAGTAAGCAACAATTAAACCTTCCTCCATTCGGGGAGCCTCTTGTTTGCATGACGTTGCTCCCGCGATTTCAAAGCATTTTACGAGCCGCTGCTTGAATAGGGAGAAACTCGTTGAACTCTTCTTTGTGCACTACATATTGACTTTGCATCATTGGGGGAAGTTTCTTTCTAAACTGATCTGTGAAATGATTTCACAAATTTAGGGTCATGTAATACCCAAAAATGAGCGGAAAATGTGCAGTTAATGCAAGTTCGTGAGTTAACTTTGGGTATGGGATTTTTGGTTTAAATAATGTAAACGATATTCGTGTAGTGTAATGTAAAGCAGATCATCACTAAACACGTGAAATTTTATGAGTATTTCCTGGTTTTTTGGTTTTCTTATTATTTCCACATAATTTCATAAGTTGAATTTGATGATAACAGTAAATAATGCTGAATTTCTCCCCTTCACCATTGTGTAGGATAATTTTTCGATTACTGATTGGTTTATAGACATTCTTACACTATCCTCTTTATGGTGAAAACTAAATCATAAATCAGTATCAAATGCAAATACACATTTATTTAATAAAATAACTCTCTTTTACTGTTGAAGTAAGAAGTTGAACATTGTGTGTCGATTAGCAGCAGTATATTACTTTAAATGTTTTAGCTTCTGGTGCTCTTTTCATTTCTATGAAAAATACAGTTGGTAAAAGTATATTGAAATACCGATTGACATTTCTGAAGGAATTTAATTTAACTGGAATTCATTTTCATACGCTTTCTTTATCCCCTGTTCTTTGAATTCTAGCACAACGCATACCCCGAGGAACTTGAAATATACTTCTTGCCATTTTGTAATAACTTCATCCTTGCATGTCATATATTCTGTACAATTTTCTGTGATCCTTTATTTCAATTTCAATTTCATCATTGACAGTCCAATACTAGAACCTAAGAAAGTATCTATACATTAAACGCTCAGATGGATACAAAACATGGGGAGAATAAAAATTATTAAACAATTTTATTTATAAATTCTTATCGAATTAAAGTTATACAAAGGATCAACAACCTTGAATTTTGCAATGTAGACATGAACATTTAAAATTTCTTATGTCCTTATTCATTCAACTTGTAACCTGTTGCTCAAAATTGATCAAGTACATCCTCACTAATAATTCGAACTAAATTCTACTAGTGTTTTGCAAGACACTAATACAGAAATCTCCTACAATACTAATTAGCACTTTTATAATCGAGTTAATTCATACACTTACAAGTGCTTAATAAAAGAAGAACAAAATTTGTTGATGTAAGAACAATTCCATCTGCCATTACCAGACTCCTCGATTCGAGCATTCGTATTTATTGGTACACTTTTCGATCAAATGAACTTTGGCATATTTTTAATTCCCTAGAAAAAAAACGTCACATAGTAAGCGCCTTTTCAAATGAAACTCGTCTGTGGCTCGCAGCTGACATTTCGGTAAAGCCGACAGTGATTTAAAACTGATGGAAAAGGGATGAATATGTTCGAAATACCAGCCATGGAAGTGTTTCGTGTGAAAAGGCCTTAAGACTTCCACTTGACGTCTGACACGTGTCAGAGATGAAACGTGTACTTTCTGTTGCATCACAGGTAGGGAACACTCTAGTAATTGCCGCTGTGATAACAACCAGACGCCTACGTTCCGTTACTAATTGTTTCGTATCCAGTTTAGCCGCTGCGGATTTATTGGTCGGCTTGGCTGTGATGCCACCAGCAGTATTACTACAGGTACACAAACGACATATTTCAGAGTGGTTACTAATATAGAAACGTGTCCGTAAATAAACAACTGAGAATGACAGTGACCTAAGTCAAGAAAGTTGCAAAATTAAATCAATCATTTCATGTGAAAGCGATTTTTTTTTACCATTTGATGGCAGTGATTTTTATAAAATTGATGTTTAATGTAGTTCACGAGAAATTAGGGGGAATTTAAGTCATCATTTTACTGGTTTCAAGTTTGTTTAAAAACTCCGAGGCCTCCAAGTTTCCAACTTTTACGTACATTGACGAAAACGTGCTGTATACATGAATTTTTATCTTCAAAACTGTCAACCATACGAAGTTTGTTTTCCTCTTCCTTTACTTGAAGAGGCTCAGCCTGTATGACTAAATTTCTGTTTAAATCACAATGTCGTTTTTCTATATGAAAGTTGTAAACCAAGCATCATTTTGCAAATTTTGAATTGACATACTGTTTTGAAAAATGGGAAAAAAATATTGTTGGATTCTCCGAAGCTTCCTTTACAATATCACGTTGTTTCTAAACTGGTTACTTTAATTTTAACACCACAACGAGGTGTTAAAATTAAATACGCGGACTCCATATCATCGACATTACTACTTAGAATCGCGCAGTAGAATAAGTCAATAATTACATACACAATATGCTCAATTCTGTAATGTGTAAAACTTTGAAATACAAGAGGCCCTGTAACTGAAAATACAATCAGGAAATTGATGATGTTACATGAAAAAGATAAGTCAACAACATATTATAGTAAAATTTATTCATACAAAGTTTTACACACTTTTTTCCTTCCTACGCTTTCAGCATGATCAAAGTTACATTAACTTACGTCACTTTCATTGCCCAAATGACACGCACTACTTCATTTATCGGAACATTTGTCTAAGAAGTTAGTCGCTGCAAACAGACAGTAGACATTGAGTGGTACAAATCTTTGGAAGAGGCCAAAAATTTTTCGTGTGGTTCTGCTTTTAAATTCAAACTGTTCGTGCGCGAATATATACCGTTGCTGTGCAAGCCTGCACCGCGAAATTTCGGGGCACGTCGCGTTGCAACGTTCGTGGAAAAAAGAACATTAAAACAATGTGTCACGCCATAAAGTTGAAAATATCTGGGGTTACGAGCGATCGGAAGCTGGCGCAGGCAGTGCGCGATGGTCTCTTGAAAATCGGAATATTTTGTCGTCAAATATCGTTCAAGCAACGCGATAGCTGGAGAAGAATACGTGGCAGGCACATAAATCACAGTATTTACATTCACATTCGTATTTTCCGTGCACTGGCAATACGCAAATCCCCTCGTAACCATTAACTCCTATGAAGTCCGCGATACCAACTATTTAATGCATAAAAACATTAGCTGCAGCCACAACACACTTTTTTTTATTAATGAGAAAGTTTTAATGGAAACCTGAACATAGTTATTGAGTACATTTCTAAGTAGAAGTGGAAGTAAAAATTCACGTGCAAGATATCCGAAGCATTTCGAAGTGAACTATTATATGCGCATAATGGAAGTTTAATTACAGAGGGTCAGTTTAATATACGGGCGTTACACGATTTTATGGATTATTAGTTTGTAATTAATATGATGAGGATATACAGTTAATTCTAGTATATATGTATTGAGATAATTCATTTAAGAGGTTAATTTGTGAGAAGCTATTTACTGGTTAATGAAGAATTCGATGGAGAAATGTTAAGTGGAAAATGTGAATTCTTTATCGGAATGCAAAATAATGCATTAATATTGATTATCACGAATTTAATTATAAGGGGAATAATATTTCCTTGTATTTGGTACGAATGTCCAGAAAATTGAATTACACTCGATTAAAAAAAAACAGAAATGCGAGTGTAACTTTAATTAGGTAGATGTTCTTGGAAAATTATACGTGGAATTTTGGACGTAACAACACGAACTATTTTTTTTTGCGTTTTCAAATTATGGCAGGTTGTAAAGGGATTCTACAGCGATTAATAATACAATTTCATGTATAATAATAACAGTGTTAATTCTCAAACAAAATTAGTTAAGATTTATTGACTACATATGCGAGAAATTTGCATGAAGTAGGGGTGAAAACGTTTTATACAGCCTGCTGTGTCGCTTGAAAGCTAATCTTGCGCGAAATACAATGTGAACTAATGATGAACGTATTATGTGCCATGAAGCGTTACATCAGAATATCTAGCAGTTGAAAATTATTGGAGATAAATTTAAACTGAATTGGGACGAATAAATTGAACTGAAGCGTAGCCACTTGAAAAGAAATAGTAAATGTCCCTTTTGCTATCTGGATGTGCTCGTCATTCGCCTTAGGGGCGTTAAAGTGTCACGTGAGACTTATCAACATTGACCCTCCGTTCTTCTTGAACAGCCAAGTGCAATTTTGCATATAGATTAAAGCTGAGTTGGGCCATAATGAATGCTCTTCGATACGAGGCGATCCAATCAACTGAGTCTTGCGGAGACGACTCTTAACGTCTCCGATTCTCGGTAAAAATGATTACTTTCGCTTATTTATGGAGATTACATGTCTGGGTATTCTAACTAGCAAAGATAATGGAGAGCGTTGGCAAGGGAATAAATTCTTAAAACAAGTGATTGTTAAAGCTTCCGTGTAAAGTGAGTACTTTTCAAAAAATTTATTCTCACATCTTTATGAACATGTATTAATTAAAAACGAACGGTTTATTTCTTTTAAACAATATCTAAATTGTTACAATATACTTTGAAATGAAAATATAGAATAAAAGACTCAATTTTGTTGTTGATACTTCTATATTGAATTCAACTTAAAGTAATGCTTTAGTTAACAATAATTTATTCTACATCATATAATATTTGTTACTGATATCTATATTTAAGCATCCCTCGATAATATATATTACGGAAATAAATTACAAATCAATTCTAAGTAGAATAAGGTATATCTATCTATATAAACTCATTTTATTATTTTAGTAATCCTGTTTAAAATTAAAATACTATAATAAAGAATGTCTCATCAACAGTTCTATTTTCGAACTACTTACTCCGAGTTAAAAACGAAAGAGGTAATTGTGCGGATTTCCTACGTTTCAGTAATACTATTGAAATTCAAATTAGGAAGTTCTAAGCGAGAAAACTGGTTACACATCTAAGTTGAGTTCTGATAGGAAAACTTTATAAACTGTCGCTGAAGGGTTTCTATCAAATTTTCTGCTCCTTTTGTGATTATCTGAAAGTTCACCATCTTGAAACATCTTAAACGTTGTATATAATGGGAATAAATCGTTAGAAGCATGAAATATGGTGAATACATCCATACATGACTTGCATGATTCCCCTATACATCCTTGAAATTCTCCTATTGGAGATAATAATTTCCCACTAATTTATGCCAAAGGTCATAGTATCCTCATTGGCTTTGAATTATGCATCGATAAATTGCTACAGTAACATCGATTGAAGTTTCCTCGGACTTCTGCATAGCGAAATATATGTTCAGACATTAAATTTTTATTCGAATAACTTATTCGAATAAGAATTGCGAATAAAACTTTATTCGTTATTTTTTAATAACTTCATTTTATTCGAAGATTATTCGAATCAATTTGTATTCCAAGATTATTCAAATAATACTCAACTCTGCTTGTACTTTAGAATCCAAAAATTGAAAATCTAAATCAATGCATAGTTTAATATGCATTCAACTATAGATATTGTTCAAGAATAGGAATTCAGTAGTTAATAATTATATTACACCAAAGATCGATAAGATGCTATATATTATAAAGCTTTTGAAACATCACTGTTCACTATTTTTTACCTAAAAATATTCGGTAAATGTTGTTAATATATTGATACATTGAATTATATAGCAGTAGTAAAAAGAAGTTTAAAACTCATATATTAACATGTTTGCATAACTATAAATTTTAAGATATAATAATTTCTAATGTATCTAATGTATCTAAAGTATCTCATTTTAGTTACCGTTCGCAGTTTAAACTTTCTTTTGATTGCTGCTGTATATTCGACTCGATCTCATTGACACGATATTCGCATCTTTATCGATAAGATAAAAATAAGAACGCCGAAATGTCTTTCATTTGAAACCTATGAAATGAAATGTAGAGTTCAGTTTCTAACAAGATCTATAATACCACCTTCAATAAAATTCTCCCCGAGTCTGTTCGAAATTAAGAATGACATCGAGAAAACTTCTACTGTCCAACCTATCCACCTTCATCCCCTAAATTCAATTGCATCGACCATACAAGACTTCGCGAGGTCCATCAACTTACAGATTGAAATACAACACCGTATGTAAGGGGAAGCACACGAAACCTCCACCGTCAACGGGTTCTCAGTGTTCTCAGTGTCCCGATGAAATTGTTTGCAACGCTAACGAACCATTGGCGCCATTTTCCTCGCGAGAGGAGTACACGAAGCTCGTGTCATGGATTCTGCTCAAATTTCGCATGCAGTTAGAACACACTGTGTATAACAATACACTAAACAAACGCAAACTACTCAAGATTTCGTGAGAAGATCAAGTTCAAACTGTTAGATTCCTAGAAACATCATCGATTTCACAAACTAATCATAAAATAATTCAAAATTAGAAGAGAACTGAAAGACAAAATGGAGAACTAGAAACTTGCGACAAACTGCCCTTGTAAGTGTTTTAAACCAGTGTTATTCAACCGCTGATCCACGGAATATTTCGCCGAAATCATGTAGCCGCTACTTTAAATAAAAAAATAAATAAATTAAATTGTAATTTTGTAACATTAGATATAATAAATGAAATACTATCTAGATTGATTTTTATTTTCTCGCAGAAATTTAATTGATGCATCTTATACGCTTAATAGATTGTTATACACAGTGTGCATTAATTATCCAGAAAGTTTGAGTAAAATCGGTGACTTGAATACAGTGCGCTGTTCTTATCGTGGATACCAGCTTCGCGTGCCTCGAGACAGGGGCATTCTTGCATGGCTGATGATGATTAAGTATCCACGTTCGAAGCGTAACGTCTAATAAAACGAATTTGACAAAGCTCACAGGTGGTACTTGGGAGTTGGGCGAGGTGCTCTGCGACTCGTGGGTCTCCCTCGACGTTCTTCTCTGTACTGCCAGCATTCTATCGTTATGCGCCATATCCATCGACAGGTGAGTTATTCGGTTCCATTATCGACCCCCAGCACGTAAATAGAGCGAGATTACCGCGCAGGATTCTCTTATGCGGCTCAAATGGACCGACTTGTCGTCAATGAAAGTTTCGCGGACGCGTTGCAAAGCGGGATCCCCTAAAGTTCAGAGGAGATTTTCCAGGACGGAAGAAACACCGTTTAGCAGCATTTCAGTTGCCGATCACGTGCCAGCTTTTCCCACGTTTTTTGTATCGATCTGTGCTTAACCGGCTGAGCGGCGACTACATCGCAGTAAATTAGAAAGTTCTTAGGCAAACCGCTGATTAGATCGATGGGCGTCGAAATTATACACTACGGAGACGTTCGATGAATATATCAACTTTTTAAATGGAAGCTTTTATTGCTTACTTGTAATTAAGATTCGTTCAAAAAGTGGACATTTTTGGTATGTGTGTACTGAAATCGTAAATAAGGGGCGAAATTAGGGGCGTCGACACGATTGTTTGCGATCTAGGTATGAGGTAAATGATTAGTTAGATAGTGAGTTGTAATTGCAGAAAGGAACGTGTGCTTTATTTTCAAGCTACAAAAATTTCTGTACTCCGTGGAACAGGTGTCATTCAAATAAATTAAATTAGTCAGATTGTGCTGGTGGACTGAATATTTACTCTAACTGGCTTCATTGAAAGTTTCTAATAGGTATTACAAATGCCGTTTCACAAATATTACTATCAATCCGAGTTGGACAAAATTTATTTGAATAAATTTCGAATGACGAATAAAACTAAAAAAATTATTCGTCATGTATCGAATAAAGTTCATTATGTTTATTCGTCGAATGTTAGAACTCCAGCGTCGAACAAATATTTCAATTTTAACTTTAACTGTAACTTTAACCGCATTTCAAATATACAAGAATTCTTCTTCAACCTTTAGACGGTGGATAGTTTTCTGCTCGCAAATTTCATACCTTAGGATAAGCTTTTACTACGACCTTGTTCTAATTTATAAGTTTTATGTTCTCCGATAAATAATACATGTAGCTTAATATTTAGGCCGAACCCGGCACCTGCCACCCGAGGGTTAATACGACTACTACCGCACTTGACCCCGATCAAGGGTTTACCACCCAACAGATTCTTATGCAGATTTAATTTTCATTTAAGGTACCTAGCCGTGACTCAGCCATTGTTATACAGCCGGCGACGTCGAAGTAAAAGGCTAGCTGGGCTAATGATAGTTGCGGTGTGGATCCTAGCTGGGGCAATCACTAGCCCACCTTTGTTGGGATGCTTTCCACGCGCAACGAATCGCGACACTAAAAAGTGCTCGTACAATATGGACTCGTCATACGTGATATTCTCAGCGATGGGCTCCTTTTTCCTACCGATGCTGGTGATGCTGTACGTGTACAGCCGAATATCGTGCGTGATCGCGAGTCGACACAGAAACCTGGAGGCCACCGAAAACGAAAATATCCGACCACGACGCAACATGTTGGTAAGAATGTTTTTTAAGCATTCAAATAGTAATGGTATTAAAATTCTCACGCAGTTGCGAAATTCTGTTGTGTCGATAAAAACTAAACATCTAAAATTTAGCGGAAGGTTGTTGGAGCGTTATTCACGTTATGTAATAATTTGGCAACTTAATCGTCCAATTTTTTTGTACGTATGGCTTACTTTCATAACACTAGGGCCGGCCTTCTCTGTAAAGAGGCACGGATGCCAGAAATATTTGGAGTCCTAAACACATCGGCAAAATGTTTTTCGGTAGTCGATCTTTTGGATAATCAAATGGAGAAGATGGGAAATGGGGAATCTACAGGAATGGATATTTTTTTTGTAGAAGTTAGTGTAAAGTATTATTGAAACACATTCCGAGAAAGTTTATAATAATTTATTATAAGACAACTAGAGATTTCTGGGTGTGACTAAATTATTTTTAGTGGTATGAGTAATTGCAGAAAATTTACGAATATCTCTATTTTTATCTGTTTCAATTCTGAACACATTTTTCGTGAAAACCAGTTTATTTACCTTTGTCAGAAGAGGAAACGGTAAAACAACGGAAAAGTTGTTGTATCCATATTTTTAAAGGTCCGCGCTGGGGTTTACCTCCATGATTTACCGACTTATTTGTACTTTCAGTGTGGAATGTTTTTGGTTGCCATAAAAGTCGTTCGTGTGTGAACGCTGTTCCAACTTTAGATCCTAGTTTCTGGCACGTTATCCTGACTAGGGCTTGCTACTTGTCACAGTTCGTTCTCTGACATCGTTACCTATATTCCCGAATCACCGAACATTTCTGAGGAGATTCTGCAACTGTCATAAGCATTGGAAACAAGCGTCTTTAAAACCATAAATGGATTGGGAAACGGTTTCAGTAAAAGCACTTCGGCATGCAGAAATGATATCGATATGTGAAATAGCTATATATTAGAAATCTGTTCTTTATTTTTAATTCCCTCTAATTACTTCTCAATTACACTGCTGTTCCTCGCTAATCTCTTTTTCTTTTTACTCGATTTTTACTGATTCTGATTTTATTCTTTCTTCGTATTAATTTGTATGACTTTTAAAAACCATCGAAAGGTATAATTAAACTATAAGCAAAATATATTTATATTAAATGCACATTTAGCATATTTAGTTGATCAGTTATACATTTAGATACGAAGCTTATCAAAAATTTTAATAATGAAACAGGCATGAAATTGGAAGGTATTATATAAATAGGACGTTCATTTCAGAGTATTAATTAGTCATATTAAACGACTTTTGCCTCTAACTGTCCTCTTTCATTAGAGGCTGCATCGAATGATTCCCTGGAGGAATTTTAATAACTAGCCAACAAAGAAACAAAGCCAGCGGAGTCCCATACATGTTTTTTTGTATTTAGGTCGCCATTAATATATTCTTTATCCTTATAAAAAGATTAATAATAGCAGTAGCAAATAATCTAATTACAATTCCACTATTTAAAATAAATGAATTCTACTTCTTTACAGTATGTAAAATAGCTTTTTATTCACGTGTGGTCATTCGATACTAATCTCGACTTGTACAATCACTTTAATTGCAACTCAATTCTCGGTTGCACAATTCCATACCCATTTTAAAAATTCAGCGTGCACAGTACTTGTGGGACATCTCACATAATATTCTATTCGTAATCTATCGGATCCATAATTTAATATTCGAGTCATCTATTGTTTGAATAATTCTCCTGACAAACTTTTAAACTGTCCAATTATTAATTTCATACAGATCGAACGTGCAAAGACTATCAGGGTACGGAGGGCCGAATGCGTAACTAGCACTGTGACATGCGACAGAACTTCTGACGAGGTGGAGCCATCGACCACGAGCAAAAAACCGGGGATTGTCCGCAGTCATCAGCAGAGTTGCATCAACCGAGTGGCCAGGGAAACAAAAACCGCTGGGACATTGGCAGTGGTCGTCGGTGGATTCGTGGCATGCTGGTTGCCATTCTTCGTTCTCTATTTGGCCACCCCTTTTATACCCAGGGAACCACCGAAAGTCCTGATGCTAGCGTTAACTTGGCTAGGTATCTATACTCACGTTATAAACTTCACCATCTGGGACCTATAAATTTCTATGACCACTGCTGTAACCACATAAATTTTTTAACACGTTTCACTGAATTCTCCTGGAATTAATAATCCATCTTACGTTAGAAGATAAGCGATAATTTCAAGCCCGTAATATGAGCTATAAGAATGGAACATCCTCAAATGTTGTAATGCATGACATTGGGATTACCAATTTTGCGTATAGTTAGTGCATATAAATGTGCAAGATATAGTAGTAAAAATATTGAGAGATCAATCGAGTTCAATATGTTGTCTTTGAAGTTATTTAATAATTCTCGATCTAATATAATCTTTTACAATTGCTTTCATTTTCTCAACAGCTTATTTATCTTTTACAATTTACAGTATAAAATTATATTCTTGATTGAGAACTCAAAATATCTCGAAAACAAGTGAATAGTGAACAGTAATGTAGTAAAGTTAACATATCTGAAAACATATCAGTCGCGAACTGTGCAACTGTCTCAACAATGGAATTAAATTAATTTTCACTCTTGATTTCAGGGTGGATTAATTCGGCCATTAATCCATTCATCTACGCCTTTTACTCCGCCGACTTCAGACTCGCGTTCTGGCGACTAACATGCCGAAAATGCTTCAAAGGTAGAACCAACTTGGAACGCAGTAATCGGAAGTTGCCAACGCCGGCCAACTGGAAGAAAGAGACTTCGAGAACGTGAAGAACTAAACAGGGAACATTGATCGTTAAACGAAGATTTCTCGATCGTTGAAATCGAGACCGCGGCCACTGTGACTTACCAAAGAGAGCAATTTTTATTCTATCAAATGTGAAACGACATTTAAATAACATAAAAACGAGACATACATATTCCACCGACGTAAGTTATTCGACACGCATCAATTTATCAACACTCTTCAGAATTTTTATCATTGCAAAGAGGAAACAGAATGACTGTAATATTTATATCATTCAGATGATGTAGGTATTAATTTTCTCCAGAAAAAGGAAAATGGCTAATCTGAAATAATTTTTCCAGTTATAAATGAGTCGCATTTCTAAGATGCGAAGTTCAAAGTTCTCTAATCAGACGGTATTATTATCACAAAGTCAATGAATCTTGAGTTGTGTCACTTTTCCAATTTATTTATGATATATTGTTTCATATACGACTACTTTCAACATCGATCCTATTACATCTTTTGACAAATAATCTTTCAACCTGTTTCACGAAGGTATAGTTTCCTTTAACATCGAATTTATCCGAAAATATCATCAGCGAATCAAATAGTATATTTCAATTTCGAAATCATTATCGTTGTCTAACTGAAAGGTGAAGCAGGCCCGATACTATAAATCGACTATAAAACGACCGTGCGTACGAAAATTAACTTCACCTTCACATTGTAGAATCCACCAATAAATTATAGTCGGTTATATGAAATAGTCTTCCTTCGTCATTAAAGTATCTCTCCTATATTTATCAACGTACGAATGTCTGTAAATGTAGAAAGTACGCAAGTATACGGATTTTATAACGTTCTGACTGTGTATTTCACTTCGTAAACTCCCCACAATGCTCCATACATTTCTGGAGCCACTCCATTGCAAATCATTCTTCAGAATTGAGTACCTTGCAGCAAGAGGGTACAGCTCTATCTTCATCAACTTTGAGTAAATAAGAAAAAAATGTTTAGAAAATGATTGCATTGAGTTCACATTAAAACGAGAATTTTTGCACAATAAGTAGTAGTTATTCAGTTGATAAGATTTTATATTTATCTTTGGCGAATTCTTCAAATTTGGAGTTGCCCAAAACAAAAATATTGCACAAAATAGTAATGGGTGCAGGTTCAAAATTTGCAATAAATCGCTCATTTGTTATCGGATTTGCATCAAACGTGCACCAAACTCCTATGTAATTTTTTTTTTAAAAATGGAGTTGCGCCCTTCTCGCTGTAACGTCCCCAATTCTTTTTACTAATCCTTCCTTTGTTGCGTCCTCAGACGGAGGGTAATCCTTCGAATCCTACAAATCTGATAAAATATCTCCTAAACTAATGGCTTTTTTTAGGAACTTCAAACATATATTTCATCGAAATTCACAATTGTCTCTTGAAAGAAGTATGTACACTCTATTATGCAGTATGTATTTTATTATACTAAAAACGCAACGTATTAGATAACTCTATTCTAATTTAAAAAATGACCACACATTGAAAAAATGTCACTACTAAACTTAAATTCCAAAATACAGTATGGGGTATTGGATAATAAATATTCATTAATTTAAATTCTTTCATACCATTCGATTCTTTTATTGGAAATAATTTAGGCAATCCAATGAAACCTTTATTGAATTTAAAATTTTAGTCCTACGACATGATTGGGAGACCAGAGGAATAATCAAGCTGGCGAACTTGCAGGTTGAAGAATCGTATCACTTACGAATTATGAACGAAGTCATACTTCGTAGAAGCATTTCCTTATATTCTTGACTCATTAAATTCTTTACTTACAGTTAATCACTTAATCAAAGTTCCAATTAATTATCATTATGATTCACGTTGTTCATTTTGAAGAGTGTCATTTCTCACATATCGTTCGATTATCAGTGATACGAAAATTCATGTAAAAAGAATGAAAAAAAAAATAAAAGAAGAATATGAAAAATTGTTTCCTGCAAAATTACTGTGCAATGGTTTCGTGAGAAGGAAGGGTCAATGCAGCACGACCTTTTGCATCTCCTTTTCTCGTGTCTGTATTTGTACATTATCCGTTTATACATCTTTGTTATTAAGGGAACAGGCCAGCGGGGACACGGATGGGGTACACAAATCCACAAAATTCCTCGAGGCGAGGAATGAGCGAAAAATTCGATAGACTCGCGCGACGCGTTCATTCGCGCCCATGCACACTACAAAAACGTCACTCATCTTCAGATTTCGTCGTTGCGCAGAATAAATAAATCACCGGAGACGCGACAATCTTTCATCGAAATACACTTTACACGAAATTACGTACGACTCCCGCCAAAAATTTCTAAGTCGTCCCCGTATCAACCGTTGTGCCTAACCGCGATCGTTAAAATAATCCCACTATTCCTCCTGTTCCTTTTTCCGCAGAACAGTGATTTCCAAACCACGCGCATACTGTCGACGGTCGCAGAAGCGTCTGACATTTCGATACATCTTCAAGTTCTCTCCTAAAATATATGTTCGCTCACACACAACGTACATATTCATACCACAATTGTTCTCCTTAGCTCGTAATTTCGCTTTCATGCAGGAAGGTCGTTATCTCTTTGGAAATTGTCCTAGTAGTCGCGTAATTTCGTTCACTTTAGAAAGGTCAGGGTTTGGTGAATCATTGCGTCCCGAACAAAGGAAGACGATTCGTCTATGAGGAACCATTGTGTATTCTGATAAACTCTGGGATCATATATTTCTCTTGCAACATCGATAGAATTATTGATATTCAACTTGTTTTTGGTATACCGCTATAAATCTCTTTGCATCTGTGCTTCATAAACTCTGGGGCCACAATTTCATCAGCAACATCGATAAAATTACAACAGGTGTGTCTAACTCGCTGAGAGGGATCTCCCTTTTCACAAAGTTATATATTATATACTTTCATCTGTAACATTCGATAGATCTATTGTTTAGACCATTGAGAAGATTCGTTTCCTTGCTAGCTTATCTTTAAGTCTGAGGTCTCGTCCTTCTAGCAAATTAGAAAGTACGCCTCGAGAACGAAAAGTTTCAAATACACGGTCCTTCTTGAAGAAGTGGAACATAATTGAGAAAATAGAAATAACATGAAATTCTTTAGAATAATATAAAATTCTTTGTGTCGAGCTGGCGAGAATAAACAGAGAAGAATAAATGTTCGCTTTGCAAGTTTTCATTCTTCGTACTTTTAAGAAATTAAAGTAATTAAACCATAGAATCGATTCATCTTTGAAGAAGCGTCTTTCAGCCCGAAAAGTAACTTCACACAAAAGCACTAAGAATATCGTGGAAAGTTTAAGCAATTACGTCAAAAGGTGTGTACATAGAGAAAAGCCAACCCCAGTCTCATCGAAATTCCCATGCAAAACCGTATTTCGTCGCCGCGACTCGAAGACGTTTCCACCCCTAGCATTCATCACCGAATCCACTTTCACACGGGCTACCGCCACGGAATAACTCTAAGTTGATCGTTATTCGATTAACATTATTATAGCCTACCGCACGCCGTGATTCTAATCCACATGTGCGACAATCAACACTTAACACATAAGGAATCACATGTAATCCTGTATATAACGATACACCGTCTAAATTTGCTTAACTACCTTAAAGATGCCTCACCCAGCGTGTCTCCTCCAAACTTCGTGCTCCACGAATACCCGAAAGGAGTTTCACAGATCGTTAATCTTACAGCTTCGTGGAAAGATGAGCTCGAAATGCGCCGACAGCGATGTTAAGGATCGTGAGAACCGCGAGATAAGCAGCGGTCAAAGTATTACTTTCTTCCCCTTCGCTCTTCTTAACATACAGTTCCTCCTTCCGACACTGCTCGAGGTGTACCCGAAGTGCTTCAGAGACGTCGAAGAAGTGCGACATCGGAGATACGTTAGATTGGCCGAGATTTGGCTTCGAGTGTTTGAAATTTGGCGCGATTTAAATCCCCGTGCACGTTAGACGATACGCGCGGGGGATGATTTAGAACGTTCCGGAGCGGTCCAGGCTGGGAACTATCTCGTTGCTTGCGCATTGGAATGTTAGATAGTTATGTTAAATATAATAGGTTACACGTATAGTAAAGCTGTACGAGGTTCAGTGAAAATTCGTTAGGGGTTGAAAGTTCGATTAAAACGTGATTCGTAATACTTCTGCAGCGCTTGCCTGCAGGTGTTGGATGATTATTGTCATCCTTTGGCATCAAGGTCTCCGCGACCGAGCAACACCAACTTCCGAGACATTCGATGCAGTGATCGTTACTAAAATCTGCTCCGTGATATTATATTTTTCGCAGTTGATAAATCGATCGCAATTGGCCATGCCACTTCGCCGATGACGATGGCGTCCTCGATGCGCACGAATAGTTGTGCATATCATTACGAAATACTCATTTACGAGGATCAAGCACTTGTCGAAAATATGGTACTTTACGTTCGTTTGCCCTCGTCTCGGTTTAGGCCGTGGATTGAGCAGTATCTGTACGACTTGCATGGAACTTTTGAAAGAAACAGAGCGAGTTTGCGTTCGGTTGTCTCCTGCGAGTTGTTCGAGTTAAGCTTGTAAGGATTCAATTTTGTTATTGAATTAAGCAAAGTGTAATTGCGTGGTATCAGTACTTTGAAGTTACAGAACACTACTGGCCAGAATTTTTTGTTTTTACATGTGAAATTTCTTTACGAACATATGAACATATAGAAATCAGTTTTTAAGACAGAATACTATATCTCACCAAGCTATAAATCGAATGATATTAAATAAATTTCACTACATGACTAGAGAATGATATTGCACCTTCCTAACTATTTCCTTATAAGTTAGGCCAGCAGTGTCCGTTTCTTTTAGTCAGTTCTTATGTTTACTATAATAAAAGATCACACCTTTCTTCTACACCAATTAAGAATCTTGAAAGAATGACAACTGACGTCGTGACTACTATTTCTCTATACCAAGGACAGTTTTCTACCAAATAGAAAGTTCCATAAAAAGAACTCTTAAACAGGAAAGACACGAGCATCATTATATCCTGACACAAGTGGCAGAATAATAAAAAATGTTCCAAGAAATCTACTGTCTAAGGCTTTCATGGCCCTGGTTGCTACCACTTAACCTTTCCAGCCATAAACCATGTCCTATTCAATTATTGCACCCACTGGTACTACTAGTTCTAACAGATCCCCGAAGAATCTAACTTGCAACGCTGATGAAACATGGGAACAAAATTCTAATAGTACACGGTTTCACACCCAGAATCTTTCAAAGCTACTCTATCTAGCTTTGGAATGAAATAGAAAGAAGCAGAGATCACAGAGACACCGTGGAACTCGAAATCGATCTCTAGGCTGAACGCGGACAAAAGTTCACTGTCAGTTGTTCGATCCACGTGAGCGTAGGCGCGATTCAATGAGATTGTCTTTGACACTTAGATGTTAGAACGAGTACGTACAACACAGATATGTACGGGAAGAGGCTGTTGCTTGGATGTAAGTCCTAATTTATACTGTACTTCGTTCCCAGAAACCTTCGATTGCATCTTGAAAATATTTTGTAATATTTACCCCGAGAACCCTCTTTCGATTGTCTCCCTATTCAAAATGCAATCGACTGTCTCGGTAGCGCGCGACATCGCAGGTACATACATTCAACTATGTCAATGATGTCATATCTATACACATCTACAATTATTTCGCACGTGGCCGTGCTTAGATAAAATACGATTACGTACGATATATCTGTTAAAAGATTCGTAGCATACATAATTGGATTAATGATCTCGATTGTCAATTTCGATACGACATATGTACGCATTTCATATATGTGTATATATATAGATTCCTTTTGTATTTATATTTAAATACCTATAGTACGTGTATATTTATACGTATGTATATAAATGCTATGTACGTGTATATATATAGTATTTATGTAGGCGATACAGTAGTCGCAAAGTTAGGCAGACTCGATATACACTCGACATCGAAAGGCTGATTTCGTTTCATAGAAAAAGAAAACGATAGCTTTATACGAACTCAAGGTATTCTTTTCATAGCGTCGACCTTCTCTCGTCGCGTGGTAGAAAGCTCAAAGGAATATCGGCACGAGTGCCTACGTTCAGTAGCGTACGAAGGTAACTCGCGCCTTTGGGAAATATATCTCGCGTCAGCTCGAAATCCACCTGCACTCTCGTTGTCGGAATGCAAGGAACGCAGCGACAGCTTAGGTAGAAACCGTAGTGCTAACGAATACAATGCCAATAGTAGGTAATTAATTAGGTAGGTCACTTCGAAGTCTAGTAGAAAATGTACCTACAGCGCGCTTAGCCACTTACGAAGGAAGAACCTTTCATTCACAGGTTTAGATGATTGCATTCGTTCAAGAGGATTGTCCATGCGATTAACATCCGGCGAAGACGCTTTCGAGGGGAAGCTCTCGTGCATCGCGAGTGTCGCTTCGTCGAGCTCTCGTCGAAAATCTCTTCGCGCCTGATGTACCCTTAAAGAAACGTTAGGATATGTTTGTAGGCCGATCAGATTTTGCGTTTCGCCAAACATCTGCCCATGTATCCCTTTCCTCGAGCGTTCCTTTCTCTCGGTTCGTCGTCTTTAATGGGCCACCGTCACCCTTGTACTATTCTTCGTGATTAGACGATAAATGGATCGTCCCGCTTCGTCTGTTTTCGAAGGAGCGTCTGTTTGTTCCTCGAAACTGCGGTATAGGTGTATCGAGCAGTAGAGAAGTTTATGGTAGGAGTAAAAAATAGCATATTAGAATAGAAGTTCGGAGTAGGTGGTCGGAATAGGAATTACGACACGGTGGGAAACATAAGAGTCCATGAAATATTTCTTGGTTGCAAGCTACCTCAGTGATGCTTCGATACTAGATCTGTCAGACCTCGAATCTAGTCATCACTGTCCCCCTAGAATTCGCCCAGTGGAGTGAATGGGCCACGCCTACTTCCCCCTCTCCTGCTTGCGCATGCGTTCTGGGGACTTCGCTACTGCTCGATATGCCTATAGGTAGATGAACGATAGCGTATTTTGAGACTCGAGGTAGCGAGGTAGATTAAACCGATGATCTATATCCGTGCCAGGGCTAGATCGTCCTTTGAATAATTAAGAAGTGATTTGCATCAAATGTAACACGAGCGTGATCAGAAATAATCTGCAGGAGCCTTTAAGACTGGCAGAGTCCTATACCTTTCTCCAACTTCTCCTTCTCAAACGGTTCTGCAATTATCGCTGGGACAAGGTCATCATCCAAGATAATAGTAATTTGTAATACTCGGAGTTCTCTCTGCAGACATTAACCTTTATCGCATGAAAGATCGATACAATGGTCCATACTTTTACCGTTTATTGCTCTACAAGGTTCTCTCCAGATAAAGCACTTGCGCAAAGCAAGAAGGTTTAATCCTGAACAAAATACTAAATCCCTCAAAAGCAACCGAAACACCTAGAATTCCACGAAAATTAATTACACACCTCTTCGTTATTAAACATTGCAATTGTTTAAACATCTCTTTGCAGCTGTATATACTTCAAGCTGCTCCCTTCTTAAATTTCCGCCATTTCACTGTCACTTTTAAACAAATTCGAAATATTGCGCATTCGCGCGAGAACTTCGATCTTTTCTTTCAAAAAAATTCAATACGATAAAGGTTATAACTGCTCGTAACGGGGATTTGGTCGGCGAAATCATTGATTTCTATGTACCATTAATACACTTAAGTTTGATTACGTCGTGCTAGAATTACCTTGTAAAAGTATCGTATAACGCGCGCGACCGTTGAATACTTCCGTGACGCGCGCATTCCCATATACGCGTATCGAATAATTTTTACTTGACAATACAGTGTAGCATTTGCTTCTAACTCGGGCGGGGTAAGCGCAATACTTTCGGACAATTTATCATCCGTAATTTATTCACGCTTCGATTCTTCCGCCACTAGCTTTTACCCACGATTCTCTGCTTTTCGGCCACGTGCCGACCCACTAGAGGACCCAAAAAGGGTCCCACCGAGAAAGTTACTGTAATCGTTATTCTCGTGGCGAAAGAACGAAGAGTTTATTTAAATATGAACATCCCAGGTGCCACTGCAATGTCATCGTAGATAGAATCGATCAATTGAAAGCTGCGACAGGTTGGGAAATATCACATTGTAATGCGATTAGTGTCATTAGGTAAAACACATAATTGAATGATTTATGGAATATTCATTATATTCCCTGCTACAAGCATGTAGATAACACGACGAGCTCTTGGAGCGTGTACAGTGGCCCCTGGGATCGCCTCTCTCTGGAGGACCTCGGATATGAAATTCGCGATCGTTAAAGGGATCTTTGTCAGTCTACGAGCTACAAAAATTGCGTGACCTCTAAACACCGATTAATCAGTTGCTATTCATGTTGCCCGTAAAGTTGCTGTGGTTATTACCGATTGCTCCTCACATTTGGGCTCGGCCAGCGAGCCTTGGATTGTCTACCGTTAAACGATTAAAGCGTCGAAGGAGTCGTCTCGATCTATGGCTACCATCATTGAGCGTACCTCCACACGCAGCGGTGCCGATTGCACACTTCTGTCTTACAATCCTGGCAATTGTCGCTGAGTTTCATTGTTCTTCTTTTTCTATTTTTATTTCAATCACCGATCATTGAATCGTTGATTGCTATCGGTATTTAAGTACGAGTCAATGGGAGTGTTCGTCTCGAGACGCCTCCTCGACGAGAAAATACCTAACGACACGTTCGTCAGTGAGCGCACGTGTATAATGTGCCCCACCGAACGCAAATCGGTTCGCCATTTTCGCACGAGACACGATCGAATCGCGATACTGGATCAACCAGAGCACACCACGCCGTGGTAGATGTCGATCGTCCCTCGTATTTCTCCGTCAATCCTTAATTTTATGGGAAAAATGGACCCTCGTCGTCTTTGTAGGACGTCACTTATATCGTTCTCCACCCCCCTCTCTCTCTCCCTTTGTGCTTTTTCGCCTATCAGTTCGATGAAAAAAATAGAATCTCTCTTACGTTGCTTTCGTCGTACTTGCTTCTTCGTTTTCGTATGTTGTTTACTTTTGCATAGGTTTGTACAGGTACACCCTTATTGCTAGAACCCTCGTGGACGTTCGCGAACAATTCTTCCGCACAGAAGGTGGGAAAATACGGTCAAAGAGGATCGATATCCAGGGATATCTGATCGTTCGACGGTTCCATTTCGTGTGTGAACCGTTTTGAGAATCGTTCAACGTTTATTTATTTCTTTTTGCTTCCACGAAGGGTGGTTAAAGAGAATCAAATGAAAAGGTTGTGCGTCCATTTGCCATGGACTCCAATGTAAATAGATACTCGGGTAAATTATCGATTGGAAGCGTTCTAAGAGTTTGATTGTCTTATAACACGATCTTTATTGTGAGATCGCGATCGATAAACGAAAGATGGAGCTTGAATAAATTCGTAGTACAGCAGAATCCTGGTTACTAGAGTTTTGGTCATTGTTGACACGTTCTTGTTAATTGCATCCACCTCGATAGTAATTTAAATACAGTTACTGGTGCATCGAATCGAACAAAGGGACATCCGTTCAGCAGCAAAATTTAAAGGAAACAAGGAAAAGCAGAACGAACGGGGATGTGTTGAAGGAACAGTAACCGATTCCATCAAGAGATGATCTTGACGACGGACTCGCCCTCATTCTTGAGCAGAAGGCTCAGCCTGAGGTCGAGTTCCCCGGCCTCGAGGGCCCATTTTTCCCTGAACCATCATGGAGAGTCCGCGGTTTGGGTGTCGAGGGTGTGCATCGGGAACAACGGAAACCAATCGATGGTCAACCGTGTCAATGGAAGACGATCGAGTTCCACTTCGACGCCGCCTAAGCCCTGATTACTCTCGAAGGCCTGCTTCTTCTCCCACAGCATCACCAGCACATTCCTCCCGAGCGCGTCGCAGCTGCTGTACTTGATGGTCTGACGATACTGCGGGTTCCTCGAGTGTCGTATCACCCGCGTTTTGCGCTTCTGCAGCCACCTGTCGCCGTCACGGAGATACGTTTTCACGTATGTATCTGCGTAGAGACAGAAATACGACTCACTTGATTTGCAGGAAGAAAGATTTCAGGAAATAGTGGGCAGGAAGATGAAGGTAGTGAGATTGTCGTAGTGAGCAAAGCTGAAGGAGTTGAAAAGGGTGGAAGACAGGAGAAGGAATGGGAAGAACGTTGGAATTTATTTATTTCCATCAGCTTTCTGATTTTTTATACAGGATGTTTCATGATAGTTAGACATAAGGTCGAGGGTGCAAGTGATCTAAATACATTTAAATACTTTGGATTATAATGTCCCCTATGAGGAACAGACATTGCCTTAGAAAGCAGAAAATTTGGAAGGAAATAAATAATTACTAAGGATAAGTAATTTAAACCACTTTAAAATAAGTGTATAAAGAGGAGGCACAGGTTACCTGGTTCTTCTTTTTCTCCTGGACAAATGTCTTTGGCACAGATAACTTCGACCTCGAGTGTTCCCTTGCTTAGGCAGAAGCCCAACTTCACCTCGCCAATGTGAACTCCTGAAATTCATGAAAGATTCATACAGTTGACCCAGGATTTGCCAGGACGCCTTTTCTTAAATAAATTCATTTTTCTTCTTTCTGACATAATCTTGCACCAGTTAAAATTGGCAAAATAGTGTTGAAAAGTGTAGTTTGTCAAACGTGTTTTTCAAAATCTTTACCAGTGATCATCTTGACTCCTCTCGGCGGCACTTGCCCACGACCCAACTTCACGTCGATACCATTTTCGTTTCTCGCTGGCTGACTGAAAGTCATAGCGAACAAGAAAAAAATGGTCATTAATGAGCTGTGTTAGGATGAAATCAAATAAAAAGTAAAACCAGAATATAATTATGTAGAGAATTATACGTAACACATTTAATTGGTTAATAGAATGTGAAATGGTATTTGATTTGAAATAGTATTTAAAATATGGTGTATTTCACTTGCTGATCAGAATATTACAAAATACAGAATAATCCTTTGCATTTTTAAGCATAGCTATTGCGACTGAATTAAATAATTTATTGTGTTTTATTTTGTCGTCAATTTTTATTTCAACCTACACACTGTATTTTAGAAGCTACATCTATGAAAAAAGATCATTTAAAATGTCAAAGTGGGGAAAGGGTATTACACATCACTTTGTGTAATAATGCAAGTTCCCTAAGAAATCAGTAATCTAATATGTACTACCAGTAATCTAATTTAGTGATCATTAAAAATTCAGTCCAATTGCTCTCTTCCAGCCGCAAAAATGAAATATACGCGAATATTGAAGCTTCACTTCTGTATTCATAAAATTCTCTTTGCTTACCCCCCTCTGTCTTCCTCGTCCGATTCATCGTTGCGATCTTGGAATCTCTCCGGAATATTCATGATGCTGTCTTTGCGCTCACCCCGCCCTGCGATTTAGAGGAAGATATTTTCTTTCTGTGACGCGTGCATTTCACGATTACACGCCCACCAATCCGCGTGAGCTGCGCGATGTGCAGTGCATTTTTCAAGTGTCGCCTTGTCCTTCGTTAGTCCGGAGAAACGGGGAGGCAGTTATTTCGCTTGCCGTCCCCTTAAATATGAATATATACGAAGTCACGCAGATTGCTGGGCTGCCACTGCTCGAAATCTATTTTATACCTACTGAGTCTGGTTGTCTACCTAGGAATTCATACTTTCAGAACAAAGCCTTGCTTTACGTTACAATCACGGAAGCTCTCAACTGGATACGAAAATGTCGCCAGGACTGCAAAACACCTCTGACTGCGCGTATTACAGGATATTTCAGAATTACAGGTAAACATTTAAGGGAGGAACCGGCTTCGTAAATGGTGTAAGAAGTGTTAATAAGTATTGCGACAAATGTGGGACATTTTTTCAGGATCTAGTATACACGTTAAAATATTGAAAAAGATTTGTATGCGCGAGTGTTCTCTTTCTACAAGAACTCGTCAATTATGGGACATATTCGTGTATTTATCTTGCTACTTTGTTGAGTCTGTATCCATAGTTATAAAATATCCTGTCTACTTGCAAGACGTGGGATGAACACTGAAGTAATTTCGTGGAGGAAATTGCTCTTTGTGTCTTCACAAGCCAAAGAATCAATAACTTCCAGGCTACTGATTTTGATTGAGGTCTTAAAATGATACACAGTAAAATATCATTTTATAGGACTCTTTCAAGAAATCTCATTAAATTCAAAGAAACATTGTATTACTATAGAAGCAGTAACGAAGGAATAAATATTAATGTATACATTCTATTCGTTCAAAGTGTCAACCTCCTACGTAGTATCTACACTAAAATATAACTACCTATCCTTGCTTGACACCGATAATTTCCAAACTCCATCAAGTCCAAAATGTTATTGACTAATTCCTCGTGACTGTACAATAACTATTCGCATATCATAGAAAAAATAAATCATTTAATAGTTCCCTAGAAATTTTAAATCATGACACTGTCGACATAATTGTATGATAATAAAATATCCTACACCAGAGTAAAAAACTAATTCATCTTAACACCTACACAAAATAACAAAAAGACTGTATCTAATAATACCTACACACTATTACCCGTCATATAATTTATCACAGGAACAACACAGTCTTTTTACCATTACCATTGCACAAGTAAAAAGAGAAGTAAGAGGGAAGCGTTAGCGTCGACAAGATCCGCAGACGGCGGTGTTTAAGTCGCACTTAAGCCTACTTACGCTTTTCTTAGCTACGGGTAGCAAAACTCTAGCTAAGAATGAAACGGGTGCTTGAACTGTAGCTATCTCTTCAACGCCTACGAAATTACTGTTAATACGAGGTTGACAGTGCTATCACGAGGTAATATCTACTGCGTCTACTGGACCTACTGAGTCTAGTGAGAGAGGCGGCATGAATAAGTATGGTAATAGCTTATGGGAATACGTACAAGAGCGTAGAGTTAGCACACTTTCGATCCAGCAACTTTTAATCACGTGCGAGCAATATTACTCTACATTGTGCAGCGAGAACTAATTATCTCCTCCTAAGGCATGCTCTACTATTTACTGTGCTAAATGAAGAGCTACTCTATCTTCTCTACTTCCACTTATCGCACAAATGAATTTTGAGAACCAGGATGTCAGCATTTTCACTCTTACTGATACATTTGAATATATTTCAGAGTGAACGTTTCAAAAAAATTAAAATTTCGTTCGGGTGTCGCAGGAATCGATTAGGGACCAGGCTCATCGGTTCGGTCCCTTTAGCAATAACATTCCGTTACACATCTGACAGACATGTCAGAAATCTCTCGTGGAGGATGTTTGATACGAATACCGATAGCACGTTTGGAATCTATCGGAAGATTATGGCAGGACTGAAATTACTGGGTCAATTTGCGGCGTGTTTGATCAGTAAAGTCTGCGGTCGTACTCCTTCCTTTTAACGGTTAATCGTGATAATTTTGTTAATGTGAAAAGTAGATTGAAACCAAAATAGAAGTATTAAAGCAGGCTAATAAAGGCAACGTTATAAATAAGTAAAAATTCTGTTTAAATTAAATATTTACAACAAACTAACATAACAATTTAGGATAATCAATACTGTGTATAAATAAATGAGTTTGGTGCCTAGTTTCGTTCACTCTAATCTGTGTAGATTTTTAGTAAGGCAGGAGAGCTGAAGCAGGTAGCAAGTAGTATAAGTCAATAACTAGACAGACACTCAGGTGTAGTTGTGTTCTGTAATAGTTTACTGACATGTAAGTAATTTTGTTTACACCTTGACTTCGTTTATTCACTGTTAGTGAGGAAGGTTTAATTGTGCATATCTTCGTCAATAAAAACAGATTGGTGTTCTCAAAATGCATTCATCGATACTCTACTATTCTGGTTTCCTTACCTAGAGTCATAATTGCGGATAGCAACGTGTGGTTAGCGATTGAAGGTAATCTACAGTTAATAGTATCAGACCAAGCGAATAGTTTAATCTACGAAGCACTACTAGCAGGAATAAAGGGAATTAACTCGAAACGAGGATGTGGGAATTGCTACGTGATGCGTAAACTTCCTACTCAAATACCCCCCAGACTTGTACAGAAGGCAGCGTACTTCCGATTCTTAACGAACACTTACACTTAGAACAACATTCCAGGACAAGCACAATCATCTGTGACACGTTTGCCATTTCTTTTCCCATTTTATAATATTCTAACTAGAATCTTCCCCTTTAAGGTATAATATTCAAATAACAAGGTAATAATGTGAAAAGAGGTGACTCTAAGTTTCCATTTTATTCTAAATTTCCAGTTATATTAATAGTATCTGATAAACGGCAAACAAAATTATAAAAACAGTCATTAATAAACGAAAAAGAAGGGTTAAATAAAATGCAGGATGATCTTCGTCACGATCGCCAAGATATTTGAGCTACCTTTGATAGTTTGGCACCCTACAATTTGAGATTATATAGAAATAAATAGTTAAAAACTAAGTTTAAACAGACTATTTCATTCACTATTAAATACCTACCGCAGTTAGTAAATTTGTATTTCAATTCATTACTTAAGGGGGTATACCCGTTTGAACCCTCGAAAAATGTATACATTTTGTGGATTTTTTTACAAGTCAACGGTTTGATGCAGATTTCCCGTTTTTTTACTATTTTTACATAGTATTATGAACTACTCGAGAAAAAAGTTTCAGTTAAAAAATTATTGTTTTTGGGAAGTTATGCATACACATCCGAAAGTCTTTCGATTTTAGACAGCTAAATGGTGGCCCTGAAAACAGCTGTATGCCGTGTCTGAATCAAAAACCATAAAATTTTCTTATAAAGTATGTCAATAGCTATCGTCCAACGAAGCCGATTTTGACAATTTTGAAAAATAAAGAAATGGTGAGAGATCAAAGGTAAAGTTAAATTTTTCTAACAGAAAAATCCACCTTTTTTCTTTATAAATAATAAACGGGGAATGGGAATAAAAAAAGCCTTCGTTGGACGATAGCTATTGACATACTTTATAAGAAAATTTTATGGTTTTTGATTTCAGACACGGCATACAGCTGTTTTCAGGGCCACCGTTTAGCTGTCTAAAATCGAAAGACTTTCGGATGTGTATGCATAACTTCCCAAAAACAATAGTTTTTTAACTGAAACTTTTTTCTCGAGTAGTTCATAATACTATGTAAAGATAGTAAAAAAACGGGAAATCTGCATCAAACCGTTCACTTATAAAAAATTCACAAAATGTATACATTTTCCGAGGGTTCAAACGGATATACCCCCTTAAGTTTCCAAAACGCAAAGGGCGTTAAAAGGCAAATCGCAAAGAAATTCCCAGCACTGCCTACAAATAAACTTCAGAAGTGTACACAATAAATTTCCTAACAAAAATACGTGACACCACAGACATATAATTTCCAAAGACATTAAAGTTTAAATGCAGTTTATACAGTCGAAGAACTTGACCCTCAAAACGTCAACATCGATCTGGTCCCGACACAATGCTCCCTTCTAGCTTATTGCTAAACCCAACCAAACTTTCGCTAAAATTTTTCCGCCACGCTATCAAAAATATCTGAAAAGCCCTTTACCATCGTTACAAGGACCGTTCCGCGTAACAGAAAATACGACACAAGGGGAAGTTAACTGAACGAACGTAAAACATCACGCTGAAGAGGGGAATGACGCACGTGTTCGTCCAAGAGTTGGCAAACAGATAAACAGACGGATAGGCGAGGCAAACATGTCAGCAAATATGCTGTTCGGTTCGCCGATAGACGGAGAGTTGGAACGAAAGATAGAGAGGGGCGGGAATAGGAAGAGAGCGGAGGAGGGGGAGAGGAAAATAGATAGAGAAGTAGAGAAAGAAAGCGAGAAAATGTGTCTTACCGATGGCCCGTGACGGTGGTCCACAGTGTCCTGTGGTTATTTATCGAGGTGGTATGGAGTGCGGCAGTGGGAAGGAGGCCGAGTTACCGGTCCTCGGAGATACAGGCTCGCACTGCCATACAGTAACCGTTGGGACTACGCACGCTGTTGTTCGTTGATCGATGATGGTGGTCGGTCGGTCGATCGAGAGCCCACGATTCGTCGTCGATCGGGGTGGTTGTGACGATGGCCCGATGGCGTTTCGACCGAGCGAACCGAGCATTTTGATCGACCGTGTATGCATGTCAGAGATTGCCGGACGGTGCCGACCGAGAAAGGAGATGAAGAAAAAATGAACAGAGAACAAAGAGGCTTTTATTGAGCTTTCAGCTGTGACGCGACGATTCACCGTCGGGCGGATCATGAGAGAAGACGAACAGTCAATAGTGGACGAACGATCAGCGCATAGCTTATTGGCAACTTTTGGCGTGTTATCAACGTAAACGAGGAGCCAGGCCTGCGTGGGGTAGAAAGGGGCGAGGTTGGGTTGGTTGAAAGGTTTTTTTAACATGACTTGCAAAGTGGCTGGCGGCACAAGTGCGAGTGGCACGCCAGGTAGAACGAGAGCTGAAGCTTGAGGATAGGGGGGAACCAAGGTCTGTCGTTCTTGGCACAATCCTTCTCGTCCTCCTTCTCTTGTCTCCCATTTCTTTTTCTCTTTGGTATTTCCTTCTACGTGGCTCACGTGCTCTTGCCAATCACGTTCTGCCCTTGGTCTCGTGGACGTTGGTGTCTTAGGCTGGCATAGGGGGAACGAGTACTCAGCGACAGGCAACAGCGGCGCAACAGCGATCGCACAAAGATGAGCACAGAGCACATATTATTGCGACGGGTGATCGTTTTGGGGATGCCGGTTTCGCCATGAACAGAGAGATAGACAGACAGACACAGGATGACGCGATATCGCGCGGTCCGAGCGCGACGCATCCGGTTCCAGGCTTCGATCGATCCCACTACCTGTGGCTTTTGAAAAACACTTGCTTGCCCCGAGTGATTCATTCCACGCGTTAAGGGAACTCGAGTTCTTGCGGCACGCGGCTGGGATTTATCTTTGGTTTAAGCGGAAAAACTTACGGATCCTTGATTCCGTTTGGACCAAGTTTCTAAAAATGGCCACGCGAGAAATCAGATTGAAATTCCCTTTACCCCGAATAAAATGCAATAACGATAAAATAATTTCAGAAGTATTGGATTGTAACGTTTTTAACGGTAAACCGCGCATATTCGGTGATACACGGCAGCTTTATAAAATCAATGTTCAATTAAGAGCAAGAGTACCAACAAGCGTTGGCCCAGTTTGCAAATCAGTGTGGAAAAAAAAGTTCGGATATCCAGAGCTGCGTAGAGTAATTAATTTATACGAATGGAAGTTCACTTCTATGTTACGGGCTTCTGGCGAACCAAAGATAAACCCCGTTTTGATAAACTTTCGTTAGGTCTCTGGCAATAATTTCCACACGTTAACTGATCGATCACCGAGATTGAGTACTAAGTCGCAGACGTATTTCGAATTCGAAGAACTGGAGCAAACAACCAGCGAGATGATTAAACAATAAATCACCGAGCCATTCCCAATACGCTAATTATGCGGAATTCTGACGAATTTTTTTCAACGAGCCGTCGAACATTGTCGAAGCTCCCTTCGGGGGCAATCCGTTTCCGGCTCGAGCAGCTATTACTTACGATTAACGAGTATCTGGGAATTCCACGTGGGCTAGCTTGGGCAAGAAACTCTCAGGATACTCAAACCGTTCGCTCGGTCAAATCGCTCGAGATCGATGAGGAGTGATCACACGAATAACACTCGGAAGAAGGAAAGTAGAGAAACAAACAGACGTGTATAAGTGAAAAGAGTGAAGGAGAAAAAGACACATGGCGACGCATAGACAATACACACAAGTGTTAGATAATAAAGACGTGTGAGTGATGATGCATGGAAAAATGTACAAAAATATATATAAATGATATGGACCCACATATATACAAAACACTGTTCTCTAATGTAAATACATTAATCTTTGTATTCTTTAACAAAACATGTATACAATACTTTAAACAGAAAATAGCAAAATGAATTTTCTGTAATAATTCTTATTGCAATTATTATTTCAATTTCTAGTTCATCTCGTTTAATTTCATACAAACATCCATTATTTTAAACTATTATACTAAACAGAATAAATTTTCATCAGCAATCGGCTATTACCATTCAAAGACCCCGATCTTCCTAAGAATATGCCTCGTATATTTCACATTTTCGTTCAAGGTGGCCGATGATTATTCTATTCGCTCCAGTTTCATTGCCTCCCACCCCCCGTGTATACATGTACGTCCATGCACACATATTTATTTGCATGCGTACGATACGCACAGCGTTGGCCGACGAAGAGGATTCGATCAGCAGATCGGCTGGTGGACGAAGATGGATCGAGCAGAACGACGATCCGACGATTGTGGTGATGAGAAAATAAGAGTGGAGAAGTGTATAGAAGTAATCGACGAGCGTGTGAAAGACAGACAGACAGACAGACAGGCAAACAATTTTACGAAATGGATGAACGAACTGACGGACGGACGAGCGTATGGTACGGCGAGAATGGTGGACAAAGAAAGCAACGTGACCGTTACTCACGGTTCTCACGTCTTTTGTCTCCTGAGAGACTCATCGTTCTGCCAAGTTCCCTCGCCTTGGTCACCTTCAGCGATCGTAGATCTTCCAGAATCGCCTCCGGGTCCCTCATCGGTCTGGTGA
This sequence comes from Andrena chrysosceles, assembly GCA_963855975.1. Classification (NCBI taxonomy): domain Eukaryota; kingdom Metazoa; phylum Arthropoda; class Insecta; order Hymenoptera; family Andrenidae; genus Andrena; species Andrena chrysosceles. The sequence goes on along the minus strand of OY979767.1, from coordinate 105,866,396 downwards.
ACGAGCTACGTCGACGGTCGCGATTATAGTGGACGATGGCCGGCATGTCGGCCTCTCCCATGCTTCCACCTGTGAAATCGACAAGTGTGTCTTTCTTAAACCTGTAACTCCCAGAGTTACACCGGTGCAACACTCATTTTAAAAGTGCGTAAAATTCTATCGCCTTTTTATATTTAACTTTTGTTAGCAACCATCTGTAGTTTTCCTGATGGGAAAGTAGATTTAAATGTTCTCGGTTTATAAAATCAAATATTCTCTTCAAAAAATTATTGTGGATTATTATAAAAAATTAAAAAAATAAAAAATCGCTATTTATCATTTCAAAATAAGAAGATACCACATATGTATCAGTCTCACAATTTTGAAATTACGATTCAAGTGTCAGGGCGTTAGAGGATTAACTCTACTACGATTTTCTTCCGAATTTTTCATCTGCATTAGTTCTGCCCATTGTACGGCAGATCAAACCTCAGAAATATGCGGCAAATGCATGTCAGCGATATACAGCTGTGTCTCGAAAAGAGATCGAACCTCGGGACCAGGCTAGATGACTTTTGAAGATGATAAGTCCATTCTAGAGTTGGGACTTATTCGAATAGGTACATTGTTATTCGATGGACTATGAACATTTTATTAAGGTACCTATTTTTCATATTCCTTTATCCATATCTTTTTATTTAGTATTATCCCAAGGGTTGAGGCTTGTGCTATGGGTGATCCTCCCTAGAAATATGTACATGTATCCTGAAGACGGAAACTTGCGATCCCGGGATACTTGAGCTAGTTCACCAGTGCTACAGTGTCGACTGGAAGCATTCTATGAATGTGAAGAACCTAGGTAGCAGAATGGGGAGTGCGAGTGGCTAGAATTGAGGTTAGACTAGGGAAATTCCTTTTTAGATGCTTCATAGCGGTGTCTGAGTGTCGAGAATTCTCTTTCGTCTTCCAAGCCAGGTCAGAATTCGATGAACGCGAATGGCAGTCGTCAATTGGTGGGGCGGCGGTCTTCTGGCTTCACAGAAAATTAAACCTGCACGAATGCAGGTGTAGACTTACGCCAATTTTCTTGAGTATCAAGGATTTAGAGTATTTCGATTTAAGTTGTAAAATGAACGTGTCGATTGAAATTGGTATTAGCTTAAAACATAGAATCTTGAACGTTAATGTTATAATCCCCTCCGTTAGGGTGTCCCTTATAATGACTTTTTTTGAAATTTAAGTATTCGGCCCGATACGCTCCCTGATTTATATTCCTTTGGTATGGTAAATATGTGTGCATAATTTCGACTCGATCAAATAACTCTAAACCCTGCCCCAAGAAACTCAAAGTTTCGAACGAAACTGCGCTCTTGCAAACAGCTGTTTTTAATATGCAACCCTGTATGTACGCAACTATGTGATGGAATTGGAGTTGGGACTATCGATTATCGATATATTATCGATAACTTATTGGTACTTAACTGTATATTGATAATATCGTTCAGATATCGTTAAGTGGTGGAAGAACGAAGGTGGTACAAGTTTTCCATTTCTTCAGTTGTTGGACTATGCCGGTAAAATATTGATGCATTCCAGAAACCTCTGTTCCGAGTGAACGATTATTTTTAAAAGGTGGACAAAAAATAAAAAGAAATAAACAAAAGTTCATAGTACATCGTAACTTTAAGCTTTTTGAGGCAGGGATCAGTCAGACTAATCCGATTGTACCGGAATTTTGCATACTTCCTTAGCACACAAAAAGGTATCAAATTATCGGGCATCCCAAAATTTCAATTCTAAGAAAAACCCTACCCTTTGTGTTTTGTGAAATGAAGTATAGAGTATGGAGGACCTTTTTAACTTTCTAAATTAGGTATATTCGTGTTTATTATAAGGATCCTTGAAAAACTTGCTTTATTGCTTACGAAACTGTTAGGTTCCCTATCACTTTTGAACCACTTGTTCAAATATCTTTATAAATAATAAATTCAACCATTTATAATTCAGTTCCATGATACCTACTCCCCATCGCATGTCTCGAAGTTTGGAATGTTTCCTTATCTTTTAAGAAGATTATTCTATACCTACTTACGAATACTGTGTTACACTGTCTAAATAGATGTGCTGATACAGCTTATGTAAGTTAACGAAATAATATCATGAAGCATGTTGACTGGAAAGAACAAATTGGATGTGCACTTTAAGAGGATTGCGTTCCACGGAAGTCTATTCGCTTTTATCGAGTGAAAGAAATAAGATCAAATGAGTGTTCGAGGTTGAAAGGTGGTTTTGAAATAGAAGGTAGTACAAAATAGATTCTGTCCGTTTGAGGACAAGGACGGGAATGAAGATAAGTGCCATGAGTAACCTGCACCAGCCGCGACGCGATATCTCGAAGTCTGATTTCCAACCCTGAACTAGTTTTCAGAACAAACACAATTCGAATAAATTCTGCTCCCGTAGGTCTATTATCCCCTTACTGGCTAACGAACGACTGTTTTCCGGGAAATGAAAAACTCAATTTAGATGCTAATGAAATTTGCCAGGTGATATAGGAGAGCTAGCAAAAGGTCGATTTTTAAAGTATAAAAGTGTGATTCAATAAACTGCTTTTCGAATTAATGTCTTTGTTAATAATCAAGCTCAATGAAAGAAAGTCGAACGAATTGAGGATAAATAATTTTACTGTATAATTACGTAGTTGAAGTTTGTCAATTATTAAATTGCAATATAATATACTTCCTAGGTGTTACTACTTTTTAAAAATTACGTTAATTCAATACATAAAATTATATTTTAACTTTCGATTTATACTTTCGATGCACTCCAAAGGTCGTTTAACTCGAGATTAACATTTGTACACACATTTTTACTAAATAATTTATAAACTTTGTAAAATGAATTTTACTTTCTACACTCGTGTGTGAATACACAATAAAGATTTAAGTACTTTTTTATACTTAAATCTTAAAACACTGCTAATCTGGAATTGTTCCGGGTGGAACAACAACTTGCAGCACTTTTTCGCCCAAGCAGAATCAAATTTGAAGGTAATTGTATTTCTATTCTTATTATTTCAATTTAATCGATTTTCGTGTTCACTTACGTTTACTATCGGATCCTGCTTGGCTTTGGAAGCTGCTTCTCCGACTGCCTGGCAGAGATCTGCTGTAATCCCTGTTCAGCTCGTATGGTTCGACTTCCAGTTGTTCGGACTGGCTGGAGCCTCTTCTTGAACCTGCATGCCAGGCGTGATCTGGATGCAGGAAACCTAGCTCAGGGCTGCCGCTGTCGCTCTGCGTATCGTCGCTGTAACTTCGTTCGCGCAGTTCCGTCTTCCGTAGAAGTCTCTGGGCGATCTCCGTCGAGAAGGACCCACGGGGAGAGCAGTAAGGTGATTTGCATACGCGAAATCCGCGTGGGTCTTCTAGGCGATACCTGAAATACCTTATGATCTTACTTGCGAGTCGCTGCATACCACTTCTGTAAACACCAAACTAGTCGGAGGCACGCAGTAATTCGTGAATTATCGCTTTGGGGAAAAAGATTACTAAACTGGAGAGCTGATATCGTTTCGTAATCCAAAGGAAACATTGACTATGTCGATACTACGATCTGAACGCTTCACGTACATCGACTCCGTGGGATCAGGAACCCCCAGATTATAAGAGGGAGAACCCGGACTAAGAGACCTCAGGGAGTCGGCGCTAGCGGTGGTGGTTAATGCGACTGCTCAGCACGCGGACGGCTTGGGTTCTCGAGTCTCAGCAGGTAGGTGCTGACGTAACGATGGGAAACAATGGGAAACGAACCGATGCCAGCGCCAAGTCCAGCCAAATGACGCCACCAACGTCGACAACCTACCTCCCGGCGAAGCTGGTTGGCTGGGGCGTCACTTGGCGCTGACGTCGGTTCGATTCCCATCATGGCTTCTCACGCACACAACATACATATACCGCCACTGCTGTAGGTGTCCCCCCTCCACTACGATAGGCTACGATATGTTTCCCGGTAACGCTGAGTCCCAGCGTCGAAGGCTCTCTTTTTTGTTGCTCTCGAAACGCGTAAGCATAACGTCAGCTATTCTTACAATTCTATCAATCCTGCAGCCAGAGATGGGCAAAATTGTTATTTAAATAAAATTTCGAATAACGAATAAAAGTTTAAAAAATGAAGATTTAAATTTTCGTCATCGAGCGATACTAAGTATATTGTAATACGCGCGTCAGGCCTCAACGGCCCGGTCCTCGGCGGCTCGACGCGTGCCAGAAAATTATTCGACGGTGAATAAAGTTAAAGTTACAGTTACAGTTAAAGTTAAAACATTTATTCGACGCTAAAGTTGAAACTTAGGACGAATAAAAAAATTAACTTTATTCATCGAATAAAAAAGTTAACTTTATTCGTCGAATAATGTAAAGTAAAACTAACTTTTATTTAATCCTTATTTAAATAATTTTTTATTTAGTTAATGCCCAACTCTGCCACCAGCTATCCTATTTTCAGTGTATATTTGAAACTTTGATTAACAAAAATAATTGGATGCTGAGACCTAATTCTTAGCCAAAGAAATTTTGTTCCATAACTGTATCATAATTATTAACATTTGCTAAAGCTGGGGAGCGGTAGGGTAAACCAACCAGTAATTGACCGCATACCAGTGAATGACCATTAGGCAAAGAAATGTCAATTATAAATTTAAAAAATACTATATATTTAGAAATGGTGTGTAGTTGCACTTTTAATATCCCATATTTTTAGTTATACGTATTAAACAAACATTAGTTCAATTCATAATACAAGTACGCGATCATTTACTGGGCTTCTCATTCAACAATTCGGTCATTCACTGGTTGCTTTACCCTATTTTTGTTCTGTTTGGTGAAATTAGTCTACTTTCCAACATGAAGTCGATTACGATCAATGAAATCATTTATTTAATTGAAATTTAGTTGCGAATAGTATCGAAAGATAAAGCGAAAGGGCGTGAATAATCAATAACAGTTTCGTTTGTGTAATGGGAATACCTACCAAACCGCCCTGTCGTTTTCGAGTGCTCGCTGCAGATCCACAGTGCACTCGCCGAGGAAAACGATATCACCATCGGGGCAGAAATCCCAGAGAGTCACTTCTATTGCGCGCCTCATTAAGCTCTCCCCCTCGACCCCGGGAAAAACTAACGTTGCATTCCAAATTGGCTTTTGACTTGGCTCGGCGACCACGGTTTTCAAAGTGATTTGATCGGTGCTGAAATAACAATCACGTAGAAATATGTTACAAAAAGAAATGCGTGTTTCTATTAAATTTTCGCATAATCTAATAGAAACACTTTTTGCTTCAAACATCTCAGATCCTCCCATTTCTCTCACTGCATCTCCTCACATAATACCTAAAACAATCGCTACTTCCACAAACTTGCAAATTAGTAAGAAGTGTTTTATTTTAGCAAAGTTCCAATTAGAATTTGGAGGACCTGAGGTTTCCTCTCCACGGCAATTAAACTCTAGATGTCACCCGAATCTGAACGAGTGCAGGTACATTGAAACAATTTCCAAAAATCGAAGCCATGTGCAACGTCTCCAAAAAAGGCAGCAATTACTTAATCATACAAACTATATTCATACATAAAGTTCACACGGTTTCTCGTTTTAACTTAAACCAAAGCCTTACCAAACCGGAACAAGGACCAGTTTAGCATACGCTTCTGGCAGCATTCCGTAGCCAGTATCTTTCCTGGCACACAAATCATCGGCCATGAAAACGGACACGATTAGCTCCTTGCGATCCGCCTCGTACGAGACTTGAATCTGCACACGGCCCGAAACTTGCTTCTCTTTAGCGATTTGTTCCTAAAATAGAGAAAATGGAACTTGAGATCAGCTGTGTCCGACGCCAGCCGTCATCGGGGGTAATGTCGAGTCTACGAATGAACAGAGACGCGATCTTTGGTGTGACAGAAATCGAACACGCGGTAAATTCGATTCGCTTGATAGAGACAAGGAAAACTTGCGAGAATAAAGGCTTCAAAGAGAGGAAAGCTTGGCAACAGATCGGGCGTCTGTGTTGCACACGTGGCTCCTAGGTGGAAATTAAAGGGCAAGACTCATTCACGCATGCAAAAGCGACTTGTGAGGGAATCTTCGTTGCTCAGGCAAAATAAGAGCGAGCAATCTATGTGTGTCGGGGTTTTGGTATGTCTTAGTCGTGTGAAGAGTAATTCTACGCGACAGCCGCATTTCCGGTCGATAGCTGCAACTACGGGAGCATGGTAGCGAGCATCAGTGATGAACAACGACGTGTTCGACGGCATTCGCGGGCATCTGTGACGTTTTCTTGAGTCTGGCCGGGCAAATTATAATGGAATCTCGAAGTATCTTCTTTCAATGACGCAAAGTATATTTCTTGCGCTTCCTGAAGGGATAAATGGGGATCTAGATTGAGAATTTCAAAATTCGACATCACTAACACTAGGGGGACATAATTGTGCACAAACTTAAATGAACACTATAACATACGTTCACACTTTGAAGAGACACCAGTTCTCTCTAAATAACTACGAATGCGTATTCCATCGACGCTTTTATTCTGCCCCTTTACTTTACTTTACTCCAAATCTCTGTCATCACTGTCACATAGCTTGAAATGGCACGGCTATCCTATTTACTACGCCCATCAGCAGATGAAACGTGCAACGCAATTTCCGTCGAAGGAACCGTTGTGCATCACTGATGCGTGTACGATACAGCCAAGAAAAAGGTTCGTTTCCGTATCTCTTTCGTCGCAGCGCCCAGCATTCCCTCGCATCTCCCCAGTCCTCTTGATCCATTCGCCCTTCACGAACTTCTCAGCACACCTTCGCCCTAATCATAATCTCCGTCAGCCTCTACATTCCCCCTCCCCGACGAAAAGAGCGCGAACAAACGTTGCGTTCGTTCGCCTTTTCTTTCCCTGCACGTCCCGTTTTCCCGGACTGTACGTCATCGTGCTCTACATCGTCGACCCATTAACGCCCAGCGCCCTTTCAAAACGACCTTTCCAACAAGCACTCGAGCACTTCAATCTATGCACCTGCTTCTATTCCATCGACTCCAGAATTCATTTTAGAAATGACTTAGGATTCAATCGGAGGTTTAAAAGTCTCATTTGAAATTCTCGTTAAAAAGTCACCAGAAAAGCGATTCATCTCTGCAACAATTCTGGGCGTCAGCGGGCTAACGAGCGCTCAAGGATCTATGCAAGCGAGGTGGTGCGTGTCGTCGCGGCGCTTTTTCGGCCTTAAAGTTTCCTTACATGTTTAGAATTCGAGATAGTCGGGGAGACGCGACGAACGAAGCGGAAGAATCATCGACAGTCTGACGGAGAGCGTCTCCGTGGGAAATTTTACTCGCTCGGAAAATTTGCCGTCTTGCCTCGTTTACGCTCGGCCACGGTCTACTCGAGCGGTCGACGCGGATCAGTTTCGTGCCTCTTCCGGTTCGCTTTCAACAGCGACGCTCGAGAATCTCACTAATGGCGACGAATAAGTTGACACGCGCGCGTGTTCACGTCCGTTCACGCTTGACTTGGCGAACACCTTTAAAGCCGAAGCAGAGTCGCGAGAAAAGCGTGGCGTTTGTGTTCTGTGTGCAACGATGTCAGGCTACGATCACTTGTGCGTACGCTTCCCCCTGATATCATCTTTGAATTTTATACTTTTGATGCGATGACTCGAGTTCGTGATAATATCTTTTTTAAATTAATTATAACTGTAAACTGCATTTAAATCAATTGTAATTTGAGTCTCATTTTATTTGATTCGTTTTGGTGAATGTTTTGCGGATAAATTCGCATTACCAACGTTTTCACTATTGTTACTCGATCACGCAATCGTTTCTGGTTCGTTTAATAGTGGTTGACAGCGATAAATTTTAATTAGTTTGCTTGTAAACGGTGGTTGATCTTAATTTAATGGGGCTCGTTGAATATAGTCCATGATCGAATGGATTGTGTTTAATTGTTGGATTTATTCATTTTGTTGGTTACTGGCACCAGTAATTCAGTCCTGTCAGTGGAGTAATTAATTATGTCTGATGAGCCGTTTGGTTTTCGGTGTAACCATTTTATTCATTTAATTGTTATGTGTATAGTAAAAGGTTACTGTTCGTTAACAACCTATCTGTTTGTTCCGTTAGGTATAATACGCGAGTTCCGGGCTTGAAAACTTTGGGGTTTCAAAGTGACGCGACTAACAAAGATCCCGAACCCGAAAATTCAAAAAATTCTGAAACTTTGGTAATATGAAGGGGATTTCCTCCTGATTACAACATAATTTTTGTTTGCTGCCCAAATTCACTCGAAAGGGCTGAAATTAACCCCTGAAAATTCGGCTATTTTCCGATTTTGTGTTATAACACGCGAACTGTAAGAGATAGAAAAAAAGTTTCAAGACAAAAGTTACTTCTTTTTATTAGATCTCTCATTTGGTGGAAAAATTATTTTACAGTTCACGAGTTATAATACAAACTCGGAAAATAACTTTGAGTGAATTTGGGTAGCAAATAAAAATTGCGTTGTAATCAGGAGGAAATTCCCTACATATTCACCAAGTTTCAGAATTTTTCGAATTGCCGGGTTCGGAATGTTCCCTTGCAATCTCGTTCATTGATTTATTAAATATATATTATATTCTCCGCTTCAAAATGAAGGTGGCTTCTATCCACGTCCATATTTTGTAACAAATTTCTGAATATACGTAAAGATAATTTATATAATTTCTTTTCATTGTTCCTACTTGTGAATGCATACGAAACATTATTGTATCTATCACATGTCATTGAATTCGCATCGACCAGCTATTTTTATATAATAAAGAAACGTTAAAGCTTTCCAAAAGGAAATAAAATCACTTTAAAATATATTAGAAATCTTTTAAATTGATTTCAGCTACCGTATTCATTATAAAAAGAAAATAAGAAATTTTATACCCTCTCGAGTTTTTCCTAATGTGAATTACAATCACATAAGATTAACTCTGCCAATTAACTGCAATTCACCGCTACTCGAGCTGAAACATTATCTATGCGCGAAACTGGTGGTAATACGTGCATTCGCATTTGCGAGCAGAAATTTTCAATATTTCGAAAGCAAGCAGTGCAAAACAAAGTGAAAAAAATTTTATTCCTTTCCCCGTCGAAACCAATTGCCACGATCGCGTTCCACTCTGTATTGCCAGCTGACAAATTTCCGGGGGAAGCGTAAACCAAACGCCCGCAGTTTCGTGCTCGTTTCGCGTCCTCTGTACACCAAGGACTAACGAAATTTCCAAAAAGTTCATTCAGTTACGTTTGGCGCGCGTAGGTACATAGTTTAAAAACGAGTTTGCTGTTCGTGTATCTGCGCTTGGAAATAAAGTAGAATCGGTACGTAGGTGAACAGACGTACAGACAGACAGAAAGATGAAAACAGAGCGAGAGACAGAGAGAGAGAGAGAGAGAGAGAGAGACAGAGAGAGCGTGAGAGAGAGAGAGAAAGAACGACAGAAAGGAGTACAGAGCGAATGAAAGAGAAGATACGGAGCAGAAGAGAAAGAAAGAAGAAGTGAACCCTTCGTTTCATACTTCATCGTAGGCAGAGCAAGAAACTATCAGATTCCACTGGTTTCGTCCAATTTCGATTCAATATAATATCTACACATCTACCTCGACGAAGACTACATACTCCGCTTGCACGAACATCAAGTCACAGACAAATTAGAACGTACTTCGGCAGCCGAAGGTGAGAGCTTGCGCGTTCAGCTACCCGGCAACAAAATCAGATTCCAATCGCACCGAGCTACTACCCCTCGTTCTTCCCTCGTTACATCGTCACCGCGATCGGTTCGGTGCTGAAGCACTCGCTCTCGCCTCGGATCTTCTATCGACAGCTACTGTCATGTACACGTGCATGCCTTTGTCATTCATTACGCTCTAAGCCCATGAAACGAAGGAGCGGAGCAGCGGAGAGAACGTAACAGACCAGGCTCGAGGAATGGGGGACGTTCGCGGGACAAGCTGATGAGCTGATCGCTGCCAAGACGACGAATTAGCCATACGTGAACGATATCGAAAACAGAAACAATGGGGAAAGAAGACAACAGAAGATGAGCTTGGGGGGTGGGGGGTGGGCTGATGGCGGGTGGGCTAGGTTTTTTGGAGAGACGCAGGGGTCGAGCCGCAAAAGAAAAATGAATGCTAATATACAACTAGAGTCGTGCCAGTTGGGAGAGAGTAGCATGGAGGGCCAATATGCTAAGTTTGCTCAACAATGGACAACTTACATTTCCTTCTCATTTTCTCTTTCGTCAGCGGGTTTCTATTTCTCTTTTTGTTTCGCTTTTCGTGGCCGGGCAATGTCATTTAGGAGACTGCGGCAGGGTGGGGGGTGGGGGGTAGGTGTGGGGGAAGCGACGAAGGGATCGGCAAAGAGAACAACTGATGGGCGTACAAGTGCGAGGTCCACGGGGGTTTACAGAGAGCGGCGTACAACGTGGATGGATGTCGATGGCGACACACCGACCGGGCGGAAGTACATAACGTGACGCGGGGCGAAGTCGAGTAGATACAGAGATGTAACGTCACGTGCAGCTTCACAGAGCCGTACAGGATAGTAAGAGCGTAGAGAGAAGTGTGATGGAAGAGACAGGGAGGAAGTCGACAGGTTGGAGAGAGAACATCCAAGTGAAAAGAGTAAGGGGTGTGGCAGCGAAGAAAGGCACACACAGGTACACCAGCGCGGTCCTCCAATTAATCGCCCGTCCACAAGGTTACACATACACGCATGCAGTTACGGGGACGCGTCCTTTGTGTACGTATGTGTGTGTATGCTCTTCTTCCGGCGTGATCCGTTCACGTACACGTACGCACGCATGTGTCGTATATACATGACGAAGGAGACACAACGCGAAGATCGAGTGCCGTAGCCTCCATGCGTGAACGCAGCTCGAGCTCCCGCGCCAAGAATCCCTTCTGCACCATTCGTTTCTCCTTCTGAGTTTATTTCGTTCTCTATTCTGGTTACATCCGATTACACAGATTCGAGGGCGACACGCGGCTGATTATAAGCTCTCGGGGGGGATGGAAGGGTGAGGCGTGTTACGTCCAGCGTGTTTCCCGTCCGTTTCGTTCGAACGGCAGGTCCGACTACCAGCTAAGACAGGGGCACGTGGGGGAATGGGTCGTGTGTGTGCGCGCGGTTATAGACCGAGGGCGAGAGGCCGAAAGCGAGAAGTCCGACACGGGAGCTTGGTCGACGTCGGCCCGATAGAAACGGAATCGTACGGTGGGAACGAAGCGGAGTAAAGGAGAAGAACGGCGAACAACGCAACTCGCCCCCAACTGACACTCTCGTTTCCCGTTTCTCCTGCTACATATCAGATATAAACACTGCCAAAGGGATGGTTCCTTTGCCGGTGCTTCGATCAACCACGATTCTCTCATCCAGCGGAGGGGCAAACGGAAAGCGCGCGATCGTTCCTTCTCTCTCGCGCAACATGGGTTCTCAAGGGGTGTGTTCTTGGTTGTGTCTCGCCTTGTGCTCCACGCGGCAGGCCGCGTATACTCGAGGCGCCACCTGGCTCCCGACCGATTCCTCGTCGTCCAGACTCACGGTCCCCGAGTCTACGCGCGCGAGGCGCGCCGGGTGGCGCGAGATTCGCGGCTGCGACTACTTTACACCGCGATCCTCGGGTTCTCTACTTCTAAGTTACATATAACCGGTATCCAGACGCACATAATTCTTAGCGCTTACTTAAGTCGATTGTCGTGCGCTCCTTTCGAATGACGTAAACTCATCGTGTGTAACGAAAGAAACGGGCTTGCTCGATTGAGGGAAGCTCGATCGCGCTGAAAGCATCTGCGTGAGGTCTTTCGATTGAATACACGCCATATTGGGGAACGATGGCGAGGACGGCGACTGATGTAATGGTGCACGGTATCACTCCGAATTTCAGATATTCACATTAGATTAGTGTTGTATAAAGCTCGAGTCTTCAAAGCTTTAAACCTTAACCTTAAAGACTCAGCCTTTAAGGCTAATATCATATGAAGCTCGAGCTCTCGAAGCTCGAGGTTCAAGCTTCGAGGCCCAGGCCTCGAAGCTAGAGGTTCTTGTGTTTAATAATAATGAAGTTAACTGCACGTCCTTGATATTATATCTTATTTTGTGCAATCACTGTAAGAAATAAAAACATGTAAAAAAAATGATTTGGAAAGGATAATACCTCCTTAACGGTTTCGAGGGTTGAGCTTTAAAGTTTCAGCCATAAGGGGGAACAACACAGTGAGAGTTGATAAAACTGAGTTTTTTTTCATACTTTGAAAGTATAACCTATCAAAAATATTAGGTCGAAAGTCACGTAAATAACGAAAAAAGTGGCCCAGCTTTGTCTATCAGATTAAATAAACGTAGAAAATTGAGAAACCCTTGTTTGTTCGGCCTATAATACTCTAAAGTGACTTCTATACTTTGTTTAAATATCTGTATGTATTTTGTAATAAAGGAAAGTTTCAAATATTGCTTAAAATATATGCATATATTTGATCCTCCTATCAGTAATAGTTTAACGAAGTTTGCGCGTCACGGAAATAATTCACTCGAGCTTTGTACATCACTTCACTACATACAATTTATACGACTCGAGCGTTCGAGCTTGAAGACTCGAGCTTTAAAGGCTCGAGCTCTTACGGCTACAAGGTTCGAGCCTTAAGGGTTCGAGCCTTTAGGGTTTGAACCGCGACTCGAGCTCTTGAAGCTCAGGGCTCGAAGCTCATTTTTACAACACTACATTAGATTATCGTGTCAAAGGAGAGTATTTGCAGATTGTAGATGACTCCGGACCATTCATGGCTTCTAAAGTAACTGTCAATTAATGTAACAATTTGGTAAATTCTTAAAGGTAAAACGTAAGTGTTTCCCAATTTTTTTTCAGTCGTATTTTCATTTTTTTTTGTCGCTTAGAGGAAAAACAAATTAGCCAAACAATGAATTATAAAATACTTTTGCCACGCAACAGTAATGGCACCGTAAATATAAAATGCGCGGAGAGTGAATATAAAATTCTCTCGCACTGAGCGTGACTGATATATCAATAATTGACGTCAGAGAGTGAATTTACCATTTGGACGAGTGGCGCCAATTTCATAAGTATGCGAATGGAACAATCGGCGTTATAATTGATGTTAGCCATCCGAGAGGCGCATTCACGCGTTGATCCTAAAATGAACTGCATTGATACCTCGACATTTTGCATTTTTCAAAAACCGAATGCACATGGTACGCACTACTGCGTTGAACCATAATTGTTGCAAGGGCAAAAATACGGTGTGATAAAAAAAAGAGTTCAGTATAGTTACCCATATAAAATTAAAAAAAGTGAGCGGAGAATTTTCAATCATCGTAAATCTGAACATCAACCCCCATCCACCCTTGTGAAATTGTAGATTTCATCGGGACTCGGGAGTATTCTATGCTCGTAAATTTTTTATCCTTTTCTTCAAAAGCGTAAGTATAAAATAGGAACGAACGTTTTAACGTATGAATATGAAATTGCAAGAAAGTGAAAATTGCGCAGACGAAATTTTATTTTACGAGTACCTTTAGAAGTTGGCGATAGAGTAGGTATCATTCTACAGGTCTCATCGTTCGTAAAAGCATATAAATATTTGACTCTACCGCATATCTCTGACCTGCAAGTTTCTGTTTAAGAAGTTCTGACGTAAATTGCAAGGGTTAAGGAACATGAATATGGAAAGACGTTTCTAAGTGAAAACTTATCCTTTATGGTAAGGGCAGGCTTACGGTTTACTTCAAAATGTTACCCAGAAGCAACATTTCGTTTTAAATTCAATGTAACTTGAACTTTGTGAATTATATAAAGAATTTAATGATGTAGAATATTGTAATATCAAGGTAGCTTATAACAGCTGGAGTGAAATTGCAAGCTAAATATATTTTTAAAGAGTTTAAGGAGAAATTGTGAAATCTCTGCTTGTTACTGATCTCTTGTTACATTAATTAAAACAAAATAGTTGACACTATTTATCTACAATCTGTGAGTACTCTTTATTTCGACGTTTAATAGTCTCACTTAAATTTAAACATCTCTAGAATAGTGCACGCATTAGCATCAACAAATTAGGAATTTAAAAGTGCAATACCTTCCAAATTTTACCAATGAATGATATGTATTACAATATCTCTGACGAGAAACGCCGAGGCTTAAAAATGTAGTTCAAATCGAATGGAAAGTGTTTTACTGTTATCAAATTATTTCTTGAAATCACTCACAAGCTTGTACTTCAAATCATCACTTTAATCATGGTAGAAATTCAATACTAATTTCTGTAAGAAATTTCATATAAAATATAACATAAAATTATCACATAAATTAATATCAAGCAGCTTACTTTCTTCCCAATACTAAAATTCAAATAGAAAACTAAGAATTTAGAAAAATATAACAGTATCTTATTTCCCCTCAAAGTATTTGAATAAAACGAGCTCCATTAACATTCTCCAAACTAATCTATAAATTGCACATACTTAAATTTTGCGTCACGGTTACGAACAATGCTCCCATAAAACGCTCGGATTCCCAAGAATTCGCCGATCTATTAAATATTTCCACGAAGAACGCGGTGCTTCGAATTCATTTTTGCTTTCATTATCCACAATAATCGATTTGCAATACTCCCGGCGTTCCTCGGCGGATTATCATACCAGATGCTTTCCGCTCCATCGAAAACAAAGAAAGAATAGAGCCACCACTGTGGTTTCATTATTCCACTGCAGCGCAATGCTGCATGAAAATAAAAGAAAGTACGAACAAAATACGAAAGAAAAAGGTAAAAGACATCGGGGAACATAAAACGCTACAATTAATTGAAACATCAGATTGCTCCCCAAGAAGTTTCTCCTCGAAATACTCTAACAAAATTCCGCCATGGCGACGTCTCCTTATATACGACATACACCTATTGTCAGCGACCCTGTATAATTAATTACGGATCCACCCAACAACAGACACGTGATCGCGATACACATGTAGCGTGCTCGACCGAAGAGCGTGTTGTAACTTTTACGCAGAAAGTAGTAGTGAAGTCGATCACAAGCAAGCCGACACCTCGTCTGACGAGTGGTTTACATTTATGCGTGGGCGGCCCCCTAGCTAACAGCACCTAGAGTCGATACACAAGAAAGCGTTTCGTCGTCCGCGGTTTTTTTCATTAATTCCTGCGCCCAGGAGATCTCCTTGCTCCGTGACGCACGTCCTTTCGCGGTATCGCTTACGTCGAAGCAACAACGCCGAACGGGGACACCGGCACGAATTGATCCATCAATCGAGAGACTCGTTATCGCGATAGGTGTCACAGTTCCATTTCACTCGTCTACAGCTACATGCTCCTAAATTCCATCGGGGAATACCGAAACGAGTTCGTTCGCGCCGATTTTGTCTTTAGGGTCCCGGAAGATAGAACGGAGGAAGCTCGTTTGTATAATTCCGCTCGAAGCATGTGCGCGTCGCGGACACATTTGCGTGTCTAACGAAAAAGGTTTCTTTCGCCCCGGGCAAAGTGGATTGTCGGTTTTGAGTCTGCTGCAAGTCGCGTGACACGGATAAAAAGAGTCTTATCAGTTTAGGTTACAAATGTACAAATTGGATGGTTGCCTTGGTTGGACGAATTTCGGGTTTTTATCAATTTGGATGTTGCCTGAATTGGCTGTTAATTGGGTGAATTCCTTGGAAGGATATTTGCCTGGACCTCTTTTTGGAATTTATTATTGTTACTCGGTGTGTAATGCGAGTTAAGTTTCCGTACGGAACTTTTGGAAAATTTAGTGTATGTAGAGTTTAGATCGAATCCATTCGTTGTGTGTTTTAGAAAAACTGTAACGTAATTTCTTGAAATTAATTGGTAGAATTTGGATTGAAAGAATTTTGGACGAAATGTCATTCGTGGTAATCTAATATCTTGAAAAAGTTATGAGCTCAATAATGTACATAATATTGTAACGTGTTGCGTGTCATTTTGTACGTTATTTAATGTCGGTATAAAAGTACAATATCGCCCCATTATAGAGAGCAGCAGACAATTATTTAATTATGTATATACATTCACCTTTAAATACACGCATGGAAATGTCAATTTCACGTCTTTTATGTAGCAAACAGCGAATCCAGTTCGTCGAATGAGTTATGAAATTCAGAGTTTCGAATCTTTCAATATTTTTGCTTTTCATAATACATTACGTGGTGATATTGTAATGTCATAGTATAACTTTTTCGATTAATAAAAATTGTATAAAATTTCGTCTCTGTTACATCTACAGTACGGTGCGTAATACAGTAAAATCTCGACTATGTGAGTACTTTTTAACCGAATATTCGGTTACCTTAACGACTTCTATCTCAACATTCAAATATCCAAATAATGGTACTGCGTTTAGTAGTAAAATGGTCTTAATGCTTAATAATAATTCCAGTGAAAAACAGAGAAGGCATTAACATTCAAAAGAACTGTTTAAACACTATGGCACTTCCATTGAAGGGGCGTTGTAAAAAAAAAGAAAGCTGAATTTTATTCTTTAACTAAATTTTTATAATCACCTAATGAATTTTATTGAATTTACATTAGAAATATTTTTATCCGTTCGACTCGGCTCCCACCATTAAATCCTGAGTGTGCCATTGCACCAGAAGAACGAAAAATGCGAAAATGAAAGCTACTTTTAAAAATAGTAGCTCTACACATTCTAGAGCGGTGTAAACTTCGGAAACGCGAAAAGAAAGAAGTGGTCATTTGAAATAAATTAGTAAATTAGCAACTCCAAAAAGTTGTACACTTAGGGAGCAAACAGAGGAAAATTACTAAATATTTGTGCAGTTTTTGGTTCCTAAATTCAAAATTAATGAATAAATCACCGCCCGTCGCGGTAAAACGTATCTACTTATCTGATAAAATCAATTATCCCATTAACATGTCCATCATTCCAAATAATCGAGATTCCACTGTGTCTTCTCTAAACGATTTTGAAAGTGTAAATTGCCCAGTAACTCATAGATCGTCTGTGACGTTTTTGATTTTAATACGAAATCTTCAATATTCGCCGTACCGCGACTCTTACACTCGAAGATCTGTACATTCTTGCACATCCCGTATGAATGTCACGCTCTAACAGCCCCAAAGTAGAACGGCACAGTTTAGGGCATTGAATCTCCCACGTAGCGGAGTTCGAAACGTGAAAGTTGGTCGGAACTTTTCTGGCGAGCCACCGAAAAGTGCGTTGAAATTCAACGACGCGAATTATCGATTTCCCCGCGGACACCGATATCCAGGAATAAGCGTGCCATCCCCTGCGAATCAATGAAACTGAAACGGGGAACTCGACGGAACGTCGTTCGTGTCTCCCAAGTATCCTCCGTTCTTTCCTTGGACGAAATCGTTGGGAAAGCGTGCTCGCGCTCTCGCGTCACGTTTTCAAATGGCGAAGAGCGCGCGTCTGCTATTTACATCGAAGGCGGTCTTTTACAGTATCTAACAGGTCGCTGCCGCTATTTCTTGCCCCTACACACCGATATAATGCGTTAGGTACGCGTAAGTAAGTGCAGCTGGTACCCGTGGTACTCGCAAACGAATATACGGATCGCGAGACACATATATATGTATGTGATATATATACAAAGCGAAAGACCGAGAGAGGCGGTGAGAGATCACTTCCGGCTTCTATTTCGTTAAGTGTAGGGTGGTGCTGTTGCGCTTCTCTTTCCGCTACACTAATACAAACTCGGTCAGATCGAGGTTTATTCCTGGTGTGGTATGCGTATGCGTGTACATTGCGTGGAAATGAGAGAAAGATAGAAAAGAAAGAGAGACGGTCACGTGTAGGTGTCAATTTATGAACTCGTTATACCGGCGTCTTTGGCAGTTTCCTGCGCGTCGGTGAGGAGGGTGTTTTATCCGTTTCCGCTTCTGCAAAACATTTCAGATTCGTCGTGAGAACAGCAGTAAAGGGATACAGACTTCTGTATGAATTATTTTTGGCAGAGCGCTCGTAATTTCGGTATATGAACTTCGGGTGTGGCGCGAGAGGTGCTTGCCGAGTTGAAAGGAAAGCCGTTGCATGTGGACGCAGAAAACAGCTATTAGGGAATTCTTAGTGAATTTGTTCATTTGTTCCTGGCAATTTACTGTGTGCCTAATTAAATAATAAATTGTAGCAAACATATAAAAAAAATACATACAGGTCGAATCTGTAACCTCCTCCTTTTTGAAGTCGGTTACAAAATCTCATCTCTCGCGATTATTTCCGTTATTTACATTTAGTTGTTGCTGCGATTTTTGTCTCATGATAGAAAAGTCTCATCTCATCGTGGATTCGCACCTTTATGAAAGTTTCTAATCCCACAAAATTAACCCCAAACACATCAAGATCCTGACAATAACTATTTGCTAATTTGAGCACACTAGTAACGGAGTTGATATGATCACCCCCGGCATATACCATCCCGGATTTCAACAGAGGGACTTATAAGCTGTCCTGAATGGAGCATTCAGTAGAAATTGTTCAACTTCTATAATTACTATTAAATAATTCGTTTCTGTACCCACCAACGGTTCTTTCTTCGTCAACTAATTTCAAGTACAACGCGTGCCTCGCACGGAGCTCGTACCACCGATTTGCAAGCACCCTGTATCTCAGTGCGTATCCTTTCTCTTTCTCCATCGATCGAAGAAAGAAAATCCAAAGTGGACGTATCGTAATCTAGCAAATCTACTGCTACAACTGCTACTACTGTCCAGCGCAAACAAAACTACTCGCGTCCCTCGTTTTCTGCGCACGAAACGCGTCTCGATAGCGAGGCCGGCGATCCAGCCGTTTCGTGCGAGTTATCGATTTTAAAGCCGACGATGCACTCTACCGACACTCAGCATCTAACGATCGATCTTTTTCACTGAGTGAACGTGGCTCGTTGGAGCTTGGCTGCCCATCGTACTCACCCATCAGCAGGCCCATATTCCCCGACGATTTCCCCGTGGCCGGTACCGTGCCCAGATCGTCTGGCAGGTCCCTGTGTTTTGGGTTAGGCAAAAGTGTGTGGATGATACAATAACCGATTCGGAAGCTCGCTCGGCACTTTCCAGCGATCTAACATCTATTTTACTTACGCGTCGGCGGCCGGCTCGATCACCAGCTCGACGATCTCGTCCCCTCGCTCGGTTATCTGAGCGACTTCCTCGAAGCTTCGATCTACTAGAGACACTCCAGCCCACTCTAACACCTGGGAACAATATTCGAATTCAAGCTCCTGGTGTGCCAGAGGATAGCGGAAGTTTAAGTTTGTCGGTCAGTATTCGAAATACAGTAAGCAACACGCCATCCCACGGAAACTCGGAAACGTGAATAATGCAATTAACGGAATCACTATTTTATTCTAATTTTAAGGATGGTAGGATCGCGGATATCGTAGCGTATCATAATTTTGCTTTGGTTTTGGTAGAGGATACCATAATAATTGGTAACGCTGGCTGATAACTTGAGATATTTCACAGAAACACAAAAAAATAAAATAAATATAAAATTAAAAAGCAAAGAATATTTTCATTCAAACTTTTCCGCTCGAAACGGTAATTTCATATGCACCAACGTAATATTTAAATATAGAATATTTTAAAAAATAATTCAAGAGCTTCGTAGAGCTTCAGCTGTAGACTACGAAGTTAAGTTACTGTGTTCTATAGTTTAGAGAGTTGAATTCATGCGTGTTCAGTGTTTATTCGGTAAGACTGTCGAAATCCATGATAATGAGCACGAAACAGATCAACTGCGTTGTATGCAGGGTGTAATTGTTAGTCGTTCCTGGTATTACTTTCGTCGTGAAAAATTAAAAGACCATATGTCAATTCATATGTGAATTCGTACGATTTAGCGTGATATACCATTTTGGTTGACGTTCACGGTTGTAGCGCGTTTTCGTTTGCGCGCAGCTGTCGATAACTTAATTAAAATCACAGCTGGGGAGAATGGTTGTCGATACTCGCGCGCATTAACCGCTTACAATAAACGTTACCCGCTAAATGGTGGACACACGTTGCCACGGCATCTTCGTTACTTTAGTTGAAATTTCAACAATTATTAAATACTTTTACGTTGACGTGAAAAGTAGTGAGGTAAACTGTGGCGCGAAATTAGGATCTTAAAAATGCCCTATCGAATCATCTCGAAGGAAATATTTTCTATTTATTGCATAAATCTCCTGCTTCAGTTTTTACAAAGCACTGCAGCTAAACAGTCTTTAGACAAACTTCTATTTATTCATTTACATTTATAAAATTCGAAACATGCTTATAGAAAACTTGAGCTATTTTAACATTCAGAAATTACTTATTCTCAAAGCATCACGAAAATTAGGAAGAACCGTTCTAGGGATAACAACAAGAAACATAGAGATTCTAATACGAAGAATGAATCAAAAATATAGGTAGCCATAGAATAAATTCTTTCCATTTGAGGCTTTATTTTCGAGAAAATCTGTTTTGATGATGATCGACGATTTTCTCACAAACGAAGCCACATATTAAACCATTTTCTTCCATATTTTCTTCTTACATTTTTTAAAATACTATCAGGACCTTTTCGGTTTTCCCCAAACCTACCTACCGTCTACCACGAAACATCTTTTATATAAATTCATCACGAATCGTTCGATAAAATGGTAAAAACAGTATTGCCCTCTGGCATACGGTGCTTCACTAATTTACCTATTTATATTAACACGTCAGCGTAGCGAAAAATGCACGAAGCTTTCTTACCTTGTCGCCGCGTTGCACGCCCGCTTTTGCTGCCGGTCCATCTGGCACGGTCCACATCACATATGCAAAAGTCCGCCCGTCGGACCCTGTTTTACCACCCACCACTCTTAGTCCGAAGCCAGCAGCTGTAAAAAGGGGTTGAATGTTTAATGCAGGACCCGATGAAACATGCACGCCCCGGTTGCACTCCTAACGGTAAACAATTTTTACCAAAATCTCCTGAAAGCTCAATCGAGGGTGAAACAATCAGGAGCAATTCTGCGCGAAATTACTTGCAATGTCTATTTCGTTCGCGAGCCAAACGAGGATGGGTAAAATTAGCCGAGATAAACGGTACTTAAGTGTGCTTCGAATCGATAACGAGGTTCTTAATTAGCGAATTGTCGTGGACGGGATCTGAACTTTACATCGCCGTGCAGATGGCACCGATTAATCGCTCGTTTGCATGGGAGCAAATTAATGCCCGATAGTTTGGCGAAGTTGGAAACTTTGCTATTACAATGTGAAAATTTCATCGTATTTCACGGCCGTGGAATAATAAATAATAATGAAAAAAGTTGACCATGCCTGGGAGGGGGAAAGGGTGTGCGGATGACCTTTATGTTTGTAAATTGGTATTCATCGCAGCTGGTAACCTCGACGGGAGTTTAAAATTTCAGCGTATCTGAAGTCTGGCCTTTTGTGCGAGATTGTAAATTAAACGAGCCACCACGTTATAAACCATGCCCCGCTTGCTCGATAGCGTCGAACGTCAAGGAAACTTTATTACATGACGCCTACAAATAACATCCGTGCATGTGCGTTCATCCCTGTAGCGTTATCTCCTCTGTTTTCGCTGTAATTCGGGCTGAGGGACACCCTCTTGTTTCCTTTCTATGAAATCCGACAGTTGATTAACATTTTCACGTGGTTTATTGAAAATTCATCATAATGTACACTTTTAGATCTGGGTTGGATTAACATTTTGTAGTTTTTTTATTTGTATAATATGTGCGACCACTAATAAAATTGAGCAGTAATCGAACTGACAAGGGAACATATCGAAGTGACAATCGCAGATTTTGATGCAACTTTGGTAGAAAGTAGTTCTTACAAAAATATTTGACACGTATATATTTTGTTTTATCGAAATTTATGAAACACGAGTACAATATTTTTGTAAGAACCACTTTCTACCAAAGTCGCATAAAAATCAGCGATTGTCCCTTCGATATGTTTCCTTGTAAGCATTTATAAAATTCATCTTTAGGGAAATGGAATTCCACCCTTCACAAGCGCCCTTTGTAATAATCTGTTGCAAATCGTAGTAATGTAATAAATCTTTGATAATCACCTGTACCAAGAGATTGCATGTTTA
Organism: Andrena chrysosceles; assembly: GCA_963855975.1. Classification (NCBI taxonomy): domain Eukaryota; kingdom Metazoa; phylum Arthropoda; class Insecta; order Hymenoptera; family Andrenidae; genus Andrena; species Andrena chrysosceles. Next base: position 105,844,235 of record OY979767.1, on the reverse strand, counting down.
TTTCAACGAGTAAACTTTCCTAACATACGGAAAACTGCATCCTTTTTAAACGTACATATCCATAATGCGTTTGATATGGTTCATGGTTTTGAAAAAGAGAGATAATTGATCTCTTCCAGCTGCAAGTGTGAAAGGTAATTTAAACAAGCATCAACGTAGACATTTGTACAACTGTATCCATATTTATACTGAAAAATAAACCTCCGCTTTTATCAGTGAATATTACAGTATTTAGGAATATAATATATTCGGTATTTATGAAAACAAACTGAATAACCATATTTATTTATCTGCATTTTAAAACAGATAAACAATATTGCTGATTTCACTAATCAGTGTTCTCCACCTTTTCCATACAAACAGAGATTTCAGAATGCAGTGCTATTTTTACATAGTCAATTCTAAAAGTTATAGGTACACTTTTAACCCTTTGCGATCATTCACCCAAAGTGCTTGGATATTGATTTTAACTCAGCGTATCCTACATCCAGAGTTTCAGAGCATTGCCTTTATAATGTTCGATATTTTTCAATTTCTTACTAATCTTCTTGGCAGAAAAGAACAATAAAAGAAGAAAGATATAAAAGAATATATGTACTTTCATTTTTCATTTCTTTTCAATTTAATGTAATTTAGACTAGCTGGGCTGCATTTTAAAAATAGAAAGCACAGAAAAAGCATAGAAAGTAAAATGACATTCACAGCACGAAAAATCTACAAAGAATAAATTCGAGATTTCGCTAAAATACAAATAAATATTCCTCCTCAAATCTAAAGCGCTAAAAATTGATTATAGTATCTTCACACCACAAAGAAAGCCACTGAAATAATTAATATCGTCTCGTTTAGTGTCTTCTAATTTCCACCGACAGATAGTGCGTTGTTCTTCAAAACACTGGGTTGTAATCTCATTAAAAAAAAACAATCATCGACAATGTAAAACACAAACACACAACAATGAACATTCCCTTTGACGGCTGTTCGCCTCGTGGCGTAACGAAGTAAGCTAACGATTAAAGCCGAGCTAATTTAATACACCGACTAGCACAGCGACTAAATGAACTCTGTTACATACGCACACACCGTGCAACAGGTTCCACGGATCTGGAGCGATAGTTATCGCGAGATTCGCGCTCACTCGAATGGAAGATCCAAGCTAATCAGCGTCGTTAATCTTTGAACGTCTCGCGGAAATTCCAGCCCATATCACCTCTCACCCCCTCCGTCACTCATCATCCCTCTCTTCATTTTATAATCCATCCATTCCAGTCCTGTCTCTCCGCTCCGTCGCGCCAGAATAAGATGGATTCGCGCGGATACTCTACTACAGCGAATGATTGAAAGTGACAGATGCGGATGAAACCTAAGCCGGAGTGTTGGAGCTGTTTTTAATCTTTATTCTGCGACAAGGGCATCTGAAATGCGATACTTTTTGAAGAAAATTGAAACGCGAAGTTTATGAAACCAGGGACGAATATAACTAGATGCCAAGGTTCAAGGTATAGTGTCCTAATATTTACATTAGTAAATTAACAATTTAAATTTCACTAAGCAGAACCCGCCGCAAGATTAACACCCTTGATCCCTACATAAATATTAACACTTTAACGTCACAGAGTGTAATAATAGTAGGAAGAGCTTCAGAAATGGAAAAATTACTTCTCTACTGTTTTAAGAAAAAGAACGTTCCTATAATACGTATAATACTTAATAATTAAAGGTTACGTGGCGCAAGGTTTTGAAAAGGCTCTTTTAGTCGACCAGGTCTCTTCCAGCGATCGCCTCTGCCTGGAAGATTTTGTACAGAGCGTAAAAAGTAAACTCCGAGCTTGGTTTGTTTTCAAAGTAAGCACTCAGGGTCTCTCGGACAATAATTTCAGCCCTTTCCAGAAAATATCGACGCGAGGAGTGACGTATAAATACGCTTTACTGAACTTTCGACTTGACTTGGTGAAACGGTGCAATATGCACTCTTCGGCAAACAAGACTGGCGACGGGAAAAGATCGAAGGGGCTAGATAGTCCTGCAGAGAGGTTCGAGCAGAGTTTTGATGGGCACGCACGAGGATGCCAATCAAAAGCCGTCATTCAGCCTTAATTAACAAGCTAGGTACGTCGAGCCTACGATGAAGCACGAAGCTGCGGGCTTGTTCTGGTAATGACGTTGCAGCGTAATTATCTGATCGACTGGCGGTCCGCCTAGCTTCTCCACGGGGTTTTCAATAAATAGCGGCTGGTCTATCTTGTTAGCGATTGTCTACTTGACGAGCCTCCATAGCCCGAAAATTTCCCTCCGCATCCACGGCAAATCGAATTTCCCGTTAGCCGTCCTTGGACACCGTTGAATTAATTCGCATAACAGAACCAGGTCCATTCGAACGTATTCAGGTTAGAGTACGTGTTGAGCCACTTCACGGGAGACACTTTCCTGACTCGCGGATGGCATTTCATCACAAAAACAGTCGTCGTTCATTCGTTTACTTCATCACTTCGTTCTCGTTACGAAGCAACGTACGGGGTGTGACAGGAATAGGTGGGCAAAGTTTTAGGACGTATTCTACTCGCTTTAGGAATGAAGAAAGAGCAAATATCCAAATATGGATAGGGAAATTTTTCTATTCGAAGTATGAACAGTTTTAGTTTGCTTACTTTAGTGATTTCCAACCTGTGGATTGCGAAGTGTTTTATGGGGCGTCGTCACGGTTATTTTTAGTTGGCGATTTTTAGCACTTATTTATTTTAATTGTAAAGTTGGAATTATGTTCTGAAATACATATTTTTAATCCATTTTCTTTACCTTATTCAATTTACCTTGCCTTACATGGGTCGCAGATTATTTGAGTATTAATAACATTGATTTACTTCGTTAAAGAAATTGCTGGAATATTGTAACTTTATTTGTTTAATTGTAATGATTAATTGTAATAGACCAGAAAATATAACAGCACTTAAAATTCTACACTTGACAGGCTTTCTTGTCAAATTTAAATCTTGGAATAGACAAATTTTAAGACCCATTTTTACAGAGACCTTTCTTCGTCTTTAATTGAATAGAATTCACTTCTGTAACTTATACACCTATTTCTTCAGACTAATAGTTTTATCATTTACGTAGACAGACGGGGTTCACTTTCTTTAAATGTTGAATTCAGATTGTCATTAATAAAAATGTACACTGCACTGAAGAAAACTGTTAAGAATGCAAGAGTTAAGAAAGAGAAAAAGAGATATTATGTGGCCATATTTCTTGTGAAATGGTTCTAGCATTCAGTTCCAACAAGAGAACATTATTTGCATTTATGTCAATATAAAAATTGTATTGCTATTAAATATTAATACTGCTGAAAAGGTGTCAGACTGAAAGTTGCACGCAGCAAGGTTCTAACCTTAACTCTGCTCCTACACACACATACCGTGAAAAGTACTTGAAATACTTATTTAAGATGGAAATGAAAGCTATATACCTCAAGCTATGTGCGCAAGATATCTTCCCGTGGCCATTGAAAATATTGCGCGGAATTTGCCAATTGTAACATGTACGTGCGCAGACGAAAAGTATTTCGCACCTTCTGCTGCTATAATATTTCTTCAGCATGAGTAGTAGTATAGATTGAGTTTTTCTTGCTTTCCTACTTCCTTTGTACTACGAATAGTACCAACACCCCGCGAATATTGCAAAATATTGCACACACGTACGAAAGGAATGGACCACATTAACACGTGCGACGACGTGAATATCGATTTTGTTCAAACAAATAATAGTACATAAACAGAAATAGGGGCAGAGTAATTTTCAACAAAGATTGCGTTTCTTTATTACGAACGAAAGAATAGAATCGAGAAGCAAAGGGGCGTGAATAAAAATAAGAGATCAGTATTGATACAGATTCGGTGGAATAAATTCCGAATACAAAGTGAGTGAGACAGATGAATTTCAAAGCAATAATAGGCTGCTTTGAAAGGAATTACGAAAAAAGTTTCGCGTTCAGTTCGAAAGCTCAGAATTGTTTTAAAATCCGTTTATTTACACAGTCGTTGAAAACGGGGGCCAAAAAACACGGCGGTGGATGAGAATTGCCTTGCACAGAAGTTCGATAAAACTGATCTAAAGCGAGATTTCGAATAAAACGCTTATTCAACTTACAGATGCGATAAGGTTAAACGAATCGTGGCTATAATAAAACGGGACAGAAGATAACAGTCTCAACACCTGTAAAAGGCAGGAACGGCACGCAATGCTTCCAGTTTTTAAATTGCACCGAGATTACGTGTAAACGTACTGTAACGTTGAAAATCGTTAACGTCTTTCTACACCATCTTCGCAACCGTATCGCACTCAACTTTGATTGCACAAACGCAATGTTGTAATTTGTATGCTATATAGGGTAATCCTATGAATCGAAGAGATTTTAGATCGTATACTACCCGTAAAAATACTAAAAAACGTTGTTGCATAAGTGGTTAAATCGTTCGCGTCGAAATGATTTGAGAACTTTTACTTCAGTAACGTAGCTTTCGTAGGTCTCTTTGTTGATTTTTCGCCATGATTTTTGCACGAAAAAATCAGGATTTTAACTTTAAATAGCCGCCATTTTGTTTTAAATTAATATTTCGGAAATTCCCTCCGTTAATCAGAGGATACATTGATATACTAACGAAATCTTTTTTTTTTTATTTTGGAATGGCCGTGCTCACCGCAAAACCAAATTTTTAAAATGGCTTCTTGGATGTCAGTTGTTACTTGATTATAAACGTAAATATTTTTCTACGAAAAAATTACCAAATGTTATTTAAATGTTGCTCTTTTAAATGCAAAAAGTTGTGTAAAAATATATGCTTCCGCTTTTTAAAAAAAAAATCTAGTCAAGTAGTAAAAAATTTATTCGAGTAGTTTAGTAAAATAATGATAAATTACTAAATTACTCGCCATTGGATATTCATCAGAATCACTTTCTCTGTTAACTTACTTGTAGTAGACCAAAAAATGAAGTCCTTACTGTGATGATTATATACTGAATCAAAAATCGTTTTAATGATTTATTACTAAACAATTGATGTATGAAATCATTAATCAATATAATGAATAATTAATATCAAACGATTCTCTGCCACCCCCATAAAAGTCATATACACCGAAACCTGTTATTTTTATTCTTTATGCGACACAATTGTATTTCATTTTCCCAGAATTTACAGTTAAACGTTGCCGTACGCACCAGCTACAGTGCATTCACGAAAAACACGAAACGTTGACTGGTTCAATGCGGTTGATTATAGAACGAACGCGTGAACGCGCCTCTCGAATGGTCAACATCAATTAGCAGTGATTGCTCCGTTCAAATGCTTATGAAATTGACGTGGGCCATCCAAAAGGTGCATTTGCTCTCTGACGTCAATTGACATTAGCTGCGATTGCTGGTGCAAAATTTCAGACTTGCTATCTGCGCATTTTATATTTTTAGTTACGTTACATTCTCCCACAATCAGCGAAAGTGTCACGTAATGCATTATTTGAAAAATGTGGTTTCGAAATAAAAATACGCCCAATGTTTTTATAACGCTTACGAAAAGAAATTGTGGCAAGGAAAGAAACTTGAAACACGCACATTGTACTATCTCAGAAATGCTTGCAACGTTCAAAAAGTTTGCGGAAAGAAAATAGTAGAGTACAAAGCTCGCTTGAAGAAGAATGAAGAATATTATGTAGAATATTTCTTCGTACACTTTGTTGACATAAGCTTTGAGCTGCCATTCATGCAGGTAGTCGATATTTGTAGATTACGGAACGTCTTGCGTTGCGCTTAAAGGTTTAAATCCCGTTTCAAAAGATGAATTCCTTTTCAAAATCTCAAATTCTGCGGACTAGCTTTGATAAAGATCACTCGTACGAATTCTTATTAAAATTTGTCCATTTTCAAACACCTCGTTTCTTCGAATTTTTATTAACGATATTGAAAAATGGTATAAAAGCGAGTGTCAAATGTTCCATTACTGTCAACTGTTTCTTTCTGAAAACAATTCACCTTTAATTAAATATATAAAATACATCTTTCCACAAGAAATGGCACTCGAAGCCACTGGAAAGTTCTATCATCGTAAGGGTTACAGAAAGAGATTTACATCTCTAATTTAAATATCATTTCTCATTAACATTCCCTCATTTCCTTTTCCACTAATTACATATCTTACCAGATCCTCCAAACTTCGCCACTTTGAAATCCCGCTGTATTTCTCAATTTCTATCGAAATGAATATTAATACCAGCACCGCCGATGATTTAATGCATGCGATATTCTCAATCAAATTATCCATACGGGTTGGCGGGTTACAGTCATCAAAGCTTCGCGTGGCAACTCGTGTGGGGTAATTTTAATTTAGATGCGTGCCATTACCCTATTCACGACTACTAGGGAGCCAAGCTCCATTTCCCGTTTTACAACTTTGCGTATATCCATCGCCTACCTCCACGGCCTCAAGTGCTAACCAATTCACAGCACGGCTCTGGAGAAGGAAAAAGTGAGCAAGCCCAGCTGAAAGCGCAACCAGTAATTAAACGTCACTCGCACGACTACTACGGTCGAGCAATTGTTCTCATTGCTTTCGCTCTTTATCAACGTTTATGACACCATTTCGGCTCGCACGGTTCATCGGCTGCGTATTTGCGAGTGGCTGCATGAAATTTCCATTTGATTCGAATACACACTTTGTACCCAAAGAAATTATTATATATCCATTATGTGAGTTACAGTAGAATAAAATGGTCCCACGGATTTTGTGCGAAATTGTTTTCAAAGAAGTGGAATGGTGTATTGCATTCGAATATACTTTGAGTTGAACCCTTCGTTGACACGCCTCTTTTTTCGATAAACTTTGACACACCGGGGTGGGTCACACCCAGAACAATATTTGAACGATTGCCATTCTCATCTAAAGAATCCAATGGTTATGAAAAAAATCGTGGGTTAATTCAAGGTCTCTAGAATGTATTCCAATAATTTTTTGATTGTAATTTTATCACAGTTTTTGTAAAAAAAATTCTAGATTACCATGTAGCGAGAAAAAAACGAAGAAAATCTTTAAAAAATTGTAACTTTCACAAATTTCAATATTAGAAGCTAAAAATCTACAGAGTTATTGTGCAGATATAATATTTTGAGAAAAAAATAGTTTGTAAATCGGCTTTGGAAAAACGGTATTTATTTTGCATATAGAAAGTACAGAGTGTCAACGAAGGGTTAATATAATGTGGGATAGTTTAGAATGAATTAGGAGTGTGGATTCGGTATACACTTCTAAAATCAACTTATCTAATTTCTGTTGGATTGTGTACTTACTTCTGTGTCCTTTATCCATGCTTGCATCTCTTCTCAGCTTTATCCTTCTTTTTGTGTTAACCCATGGTGCTGCAACAGAAAGTAAAGAAAATATGAATATCTACTTCTCTTCTACTCTTACTTCAATCAATGTGTAAACACATTATTTCTTATTGAACTAATTTTGTTCAATTAGTTTGCAATTAAATAACACCCATCTAGGGTAATTATGCAGTGTATGAATCTTTTTGTAAAATAAAATGCTTCACTTCTGTTTTACATTGAAAATCTGATTTTCGATCTATTATCGCAGGCTCAACGATTACGGAATATGAAAACTCCTGTAATATAAAAAGGAATGTCATATTTCGTAGATTCGTGACCCCAAATGGATTACCATTCCCAAAGTTCCACTTATTTGAGGTAAATGACCTTTGGATTATGATAAGGACTTCCCCCTCAATGCCATCGCAGTGAAATGATAACAAAGAAGGAAACTTCGAGGGGTGGATAAAGATTGGACCAGCTTTCTTTTTTATAATGTAGACGCGTGACTTCCGCTCGATGTAGCGTAAAGACGATTTCGTTTATACCCCCAATTCCATTGTCGATCGATGCTCATTCTTGCAGAAAGTGAGTTGGCGTCTCCCACTCTCTTTGCCAGTTCACCATTTTTTCCCCAGAGGACCGTGAAATATGATAAAAAAGTCTATCGGAAAACGGATCTGTTTGCTCCACAATGTGAAAAATTGGTAATACAGCGTCCCAAAGAAATGTTTGAGAATCATTTTCTCCCTCAATGACCTCCCATTCCCTAAATATGCCATATCCCTCGTATAATAAATAAACATTCCCTAGGAAAACTAAGCAGAAATTTTGTCAACATTACAAATTGGTAAACGGCCCTGGGATGTATCGAATAAGAAGCTTCTTATCTGCACTGCCCACACCAAGATTGCACTCTCTCCGATATGGTACCAGAGAAGCTTATCATAGCTTTTTTTACGGCAACCTTCTGAGGGATCTACTTGCAAACTGATCAAATTTCATATCCCGCTAGATCCGCCAGGAATTGCGCGGAAGATCAGGTTCACTGTCCCACGACTAGCTTTTTTCACTTTCACGTTTACTTCTTTGGACAAATCCATTCGCCTATACGCGCGCGTGTATGTTCCATCGGCGAAGCACTTCGCCAAAAGAATTTTTACGAGCCGGCAAAAAATACTCTCGCTTGGAATATTTCCTATAAAATTTTTCATGTTAGGGATGGCCGATTATCTTTTATCGATGCACTCCCTTTCGTCGAGATACTTCGCCGGGAATAAGTGTTCGTTTGCATAAAGTGTTATTGGTCCTGCTCGCAGAGAATAGTAGGAATAGGGAGTATCGCTATGAAAAGATGTGGCTGATAAGTTTCAAGTTCAGTGCTTTTAAATTGACCATCAAAAAGTGCAGAAAATTATATTGCACGCCCTTTCAAGGGATGAGACGAATGATGTTTATGCTCGCTATGACTATGCATTATCATTTGTGGGGAAGAAGCTTGTAACTACCGTGTAATCAGAGATGGGCAAAATTTTTATTTAAATACATTTCGAATGACGAATAAATGTTCAAAAAATTATTCGTAAAGTTGGCCAGTTAAAGTTGAAAAATTTTCTAAAAAAATTAACTTTAAATAAATAATCTATAGTTAAAGTAATTCAAAATAAAAACGGCGATAAGCTCTTCAATACTGATATTTTTCTTGCAAGTTTCAACACTTGTCTTCTCGAATATCGAAGTAGGAACCTCCCAATGTGAATCAAGTAGTTGTTTAAACAAAATTTAACCCCTATGGTAACAACTCCTGAAACTTAAAAAAATATCTACCTATTCTTAAATATGTTCTTCCATCATGAAATAAGCAACAACATATTTATACAAAGTTCGATGATTATATAAACTTTAAGTTGAATATTGAAGTTGCAAAAACGTGAAATTAATGTAATATTGTGAAACTTCTTTGATAATTCCAGTAAAGAGGAAAATGGCAGATACAAAATGACGTTGAATTTTATAGTAGAAACGTAACAATTCGTCAGAAACTCATAACTCATAATATTTAGCGTCCCCACATTGCTGTGTGCTTTTAATTAACTTAAAATCATTTCTATCCAGCATTATCTTAACTTTTCTGCTGCCTTTGCTCCTGATTTCATTAAACCGCGCACAATGAAAAGCCGTAGGTACAATGTTCGGGTTAATAAAAATTAAACGATCGTCGCGAATGAGTTTTCAAGCTAATAGAACCAACTACCATAATCAACGAGCTTAAAGTTATAGGTCTGCGCAGCGAATTGAAGAACAAGGACGTCATTAATGAATTTTCATATAAAAGAAAGGATGTCCACGTTGAGCAATTTCGAAATCCATCTTCTGATTCTTAAAGGAATATCACGGTTCAAGAGCATCTTCATTCACTATTAGATCTGTTTCACTGCATTCTTTATTCTCCCTTTTCTTTTACTGTAAAGTAAACCTGAAGGGACAATAACTACATTGTCTTGCTTTGTAATATGATCTCTAAATTATGTAGAACGATCTACTCTTCAATTACAGATCCTTTTAATAATCTTAAATAAACAAATTTCTCAAAGGACAATAAAATGGTTCCAAAAGAAGTTTTATTAACATTGTTGCAAGGAGTTTTCAAGAAAGAGTTGACAAGAAAGTTTCTAAGATATTTGTGAGAGTTAATGGTGGTGGAACTGATGGATCATAAATAGATTTTAATATAAATCAGTACATATTTTTAAGTATTCTGTTGACATATATAAACAATTTGGAAGTTAATGTGTATATTGCGCGATGCACGTAGCAAGATAGGAAGAATTGTGGCTGATCTATAAGTGTAGAGAGCGAGGGAGAAGCAAAACGTGAAAGAACAAGTGATGAGGGTCCGTTTATGGTCAGACGCGCGTGGCAAACCAATATTACTGGAGATACATCTCTTTGTGACCTTTCGCGTTCGCATTATTTTGAAAACTATTTCAAGTAAACGTAATTCAAACTGATAGAAACCTTAGAGATGTATGCAAATATTATACCAATTCCATTTGAAATCCTCAACTTTCACCTCTTTTCACTCTTGTAACGTAAACGTAGTCTACTTTTCTGTATAATACGAAAAACCTTGTCGTGTCATAAAACTTAATAAAATAAATTACACACACGTTATAAATGCAATTCATGATATCCTTGCGACAGTGTTAGTGAAATATAGATTCACAGAACATTCGTTTCCCGTTTTATGCTTTAAATTTACCTCCCACAGTATTATCACGAAATTAAAGATCAGCTTGCATAGACATTCCAATTTTATTAAACGGGACATCATTTAAAATTTTACAACAGTCAAATTTGCCAGATTAACATTGCATCGAAATATAAACGGGACCGCGGAGGATTTAAATTTCGCAGATAATTTCTGAAATGTTAAACGTCAAAAGTATGGTAATAATTCTACAAACCACATTGCGCCCAACGCAAATTGTATTCCATACACTTAAAGACTGTACAAGCACTTAGAATTATGCAAGCGGAAGTCAAACTTATGTCTGCTATAAAAAAGCTTACAGAACATGAATGATGTAAGTAGATGCTACTTCAGCCGCGCGTAAAAGTGTGCATTTTACGAACCCGTGACCCACTATATTGCACTTTGGAATTCAAAATTCACCGTTGCCGTTTTATTGATTTCCACGGCTAAATGACGTCATCTTTACAAGTGCACGATAAAGGTAGGAGTTAGTGCCCTTAAATCGCAGTACGCCTGCGAGGTAAAAGTTGGATCATTTCGCGCATATTTATAAATCGAAATACGTAGAAATCTTTAAATAAAAAATATTGAAATACTTTTAACATCAATTATTTTATTTACAACGAAATTCACATCGGCTTATGAACAAAATTATAAGAAAATTCATTCACGTGTAGCTTTACTCAAATTTTAAACCACCAATATATTTAACGATCTTTGATAACATCGATAGTTGTGGAATATTACACTAGTAGTTTCAGTTACGCCATCCACCTCGTACACCAATATCCAAGAACATACTCCAAGTACACCGTGATATTGTTAACTGAAGTTATAAGTTTTAGGATAAAGCGCCTGAGGCGTGGAAAACAATAAAGGCCCCGTGATATTACTTCGCCGTAATGTGGAATAAGAAGAGGGAGTTTAATGAAAGATTCCCCGCGAAGATACTTACTCATATCGTTGTCCGCATGGTGGATAACGATCTTAATGCTCTCCCCGTCCACCAGGCTTCCTTGTCGGGCCAGCTCGCGATCTTCAGCGGCCACCCTGTTTACAACCGGTGGAGGAACCACCTTTGTTGCTCCTGGAGCTACAGATGTCAACGCCTTTATCGCGTTTATATCCGGTCTGAAATCATAGTGTCAAGCATTAACTTTCACATGAAAATAATGTGTAATTGTTGATTGAAGGAGCAGGGGAATAATAATTGTTGTATACGCTCTTTCTCGAGCAGGGGTGTTAAATTATATAAAACATCTGTTAACACTAGAATTATCAGCGTTGGATATAAATATAAATAGCTCTATCATACCCGTCAATGTGACGGGTATTCGAAAAATGTGCTTTTACATGTACTGTAAAATTGTATTACTGTGTTACGTACATGAAAATCCCTTAATTATTTTAAGTAGTGCTGTTATTATCCTCGTATTTATATGCATAGAGACCAGTAAATCCAAATTATTTGTATTTTATACATTTGCTTGTGTTTGAAATTTTCAACTGCCTTTATTTATTCTAAATTTCTGTTCGAATGGATAGATAAAAGCTTCTTCGTTAATCGCAGAATCCATCACACACGGATTTAACAAAACTAGTCAAGCGAATATTAATTATTACACAATGCGGTTACTATTGTTATAATTAATTACAATATTATTATTATTATTATTAATGGAGCATCGCTCCAAATTGATTGGCCGATTGCGCATAATAGCATTCAAAACTTAATTCACATAATATTTTAATTCCTATTTCCCACACGTTGCTTAATTTCCAATTGAATACATAAATAATTCAATTAAATTGCAAGGATGTTTCGATTCTACTTTACGATCTATTCTCGTTTAATATTCGCTTTAATTTCAAAATTATAGAGCATTTTGATGGTCACATTTCGTTCTGTCTACTAAATAATAACGAGCTCTAACAACCGCTGCGGTCGTTACGAAACACTGCACAAAGAACAAATTATTCGTTTGCGCGTTTGTAATATTATGACTACAGAAGGTAAAACTCGCGTGGAAAATGTTGTACATACAACACCGTTTGCACGCGTATAGACTGTTAACGAGTGATCCGTAATGTTTCACTGTACTTTGGCATCCATTAGACTTACGAAATTGCGTCATGTTATTAGCAGAATTAGTGGGTAATGCTCGGCGAAATTCAGACTAACCCATTTCGTTTTGCTTCAGTTGCATTAATTAATCGTGTGACGTACATCAATGAAACAACTGGAAACTACGAGTTCTGAATTATTTAATCGTGAGTCGATAGGATCAAATTCGTTTTCCATCAGTTGGTTAATGTATGACTTGTAATGCAATATTGTGATGATAATCAATCCGTTTTGGTTGCGTGTCAATTAAAAAATGCATATTAGAAATCATCCAATTTTTTAGATGACAATGCGATATTGGAAAATTATTCAAATTAAAATAAAAATTCAGTGTCAGAATTGTATTCAACTGAATTTAATTGCAAATAGATTTTACGAATTTTTAAATGAGCAAAGATTGAACTGTATTCTATACGATTTATATACAGGGGATGTTAAAAGAAATTCACGAAAAAGTAGTTTTTGTGTCGTAATGTGCATACGAAAAACAACAATGTGTAAAGTTCTTTTCTAAAGAAGCAAATTTTCTTTTGTTTATCCAATCACAAAACCGTTATTAACCAAGGAAAATGCATCTTGCAATCGTAATGAACTAACAAGTAAACGTTAATAACAGTCTGTACTAATATATTCAGTATGTATGTATACTCTCAGCCAATATGAACCAGTATAAACCAAATGTATTTAGAGGAAGTGCAGCATATTTGGAATACTGTTGGTAATTTGGAATACCGAAGTGTCTAGTAAACTACTAACGCTATCTAATTTGTAACACCGCAGATAATAGGGGCTAATGACCAGTTAACTAATGACATTTGTGAATGAACTGCCATTTTGACATTTTCTACTCAATCGACAACACTTTTTTAACAAGAATTCAATCGTTCCAAACATGGTTAAAATATGTCAAAACATTAGAATTAAACACTTAGTCTACTCAATTGCATATTCCTTCTATGGTTCCGTGTCAGTTTTGCGATAATTTCGAGAATACAAAGTGTGACATGAAATTTTAGGTTTCAATGCCATGTTGCTAATTCAATAATAAATAATTAATCAATAATTGTATTATCTACATTTTTTTAAGTTTATAAAGTGAAGATAAAGTGGAATACAGGTATTCAAAATTACCTATGTACACCTTAACGAAATCGATACTTCCTGTCATTTTTAATGTGGACCAAAGTTTCAGTTACTTTCTGGTTTTCATTATTACTGAGAGTTGGTAATATAAAAGTGTATTAATTTCTCTATAATATTATGCAGTTTTATTTGTTCCCAACCTCTGTCGTATTTTTTTATTCGCCTTAAACAAATTGGTATACAAAATATACTGCCCTCCCTCTATATAAATGAAATACACAACTAGACGAAATTTTTTGTCCTTGATAAACGTATCAGAGCAAGGGCCACTTTGGAATTAGTAATAGGAAAGACACAGGTACAGTTGCCTAATAGTTACACTGTCCCCTGTAATCCTAATTAATCTGGGTCTCGAACTAAGTACTTAAAGCGTCCCATCGGTCTGGAACACTTCTGAGTGGTCGAGAAGATCGAGAGTGGCTTAAGAAGGTTGATGCTCGAAAAGCGCTGAATCGAGTGAAACACGGCATTTCGCGAGGCCTCCGCTCAACTCATGAGCTTCGAGCAATCGATACCGCCCATTCGGATACATCCGTATTAAAAGGGAAGCGGCGGCGGTTGAACGTTGCTTGGGAAAAGCGTGAAGAAAGGTAAAACACCAGCGTTGTTCGATGCGTTGTTGCAGATCACTGTGAATCCCCCCCCCCCCCCACTATATAATCGCGCGAACTTTTTCAACGATGGAGATAGGGAGGGCCATCGAGAAATAGCTTCAACGGAAGTTTTAATCGCTTCTGGAAACTCTTTCCAGCTAGAACCTACTGATACCCGACCTCTGAAGCTCAAACTGTTCCTCTTTAAAGAACCATCGGTCAACGATTTCGTTCCCTTCTTCGCTTGGCCAGTTCCATTCTGGTTATAGTGGTCTTCTTCTCGAATTAACAGAGGCCCCTCTAATGGCCCTCAAAGATATTAAATGTTGGCCTGGAGGCTTCGACTACTTTCCAGATATTTCAGTCCACGTTGCCTGTAATGCTTTCGAATGAGAAGAAAATATGGTTGAAAAGTTTTGGGATGTAATTATGCTATAGTGTTTAATTGGAAGGACATTTTGTGATAATATCGAGAATGAAATATAAATATGCTTCGGATTAATATACTTTGAAAATTTCACGATTCAAATTTAATCATGTTAGATGGCTAAAGCAGGTTCTCAGAAACCGATATTGTGACTGATAAAAATATATATATATATATAGGTAAAAATATTCAGGTAACCTTGAAAACTAATAATTGCCATCAATGCGATGGCGAAGTAGGAAATATCTCCGTAACTGTTAACTTTAGACTCTGGTGTCACGTAACATACTATTTTATACAATATTCGATACTCCTATAAATATCAGAACGATACGCTCACCCTTCCCTTTAAAAAATATAAAGGTATATTTCGTAAACAGCACGTGTTTATAAAACATCTCTTTTATATAGTAACGTAAACTGGGGGAGCATTGACATATTTTTTTGGAACATTTGGCTATATAATATAAAAATTAACATTTTTACATTTGCTTTAAGTATCCTATCATAATATTGCATCTTTTGAGAATGCACTACAAGTGTCAAAATGCATAAAATATTTGTCCTTATCCTTCTTTAATACATGTTAATTACATCATATACAAATAGCACTAAAAAGTTAAAGTTTTACCACATCTAAACTTACATTAACACTTAAATTTGTTTCTTTTTATATTCAATGCACTCTATTGTATATTCTTTTATTTTTTAATTAACATTTTTAAATTCAGTTTCGGTATCCTATTATAACATTGCATCGTTTGTGATTGTACTACAAGTATGAAAATCCATACATTTTTATTCCTTTTCCTTTTTAATAGATGTTAAGTAGATGCCAATGTTACCCCGTACTGCGAATGTTCCCCCAGATTACGATATTAAAGAAAGGTTTAGAACTCCTAAAAAGAAGAAAAAATTCTCAAAAATACTCCACTGTTCAGATGTCACTCCATCCATATCAATCACCATCGTACTAACAATCAATAAATTTACTACCTAAACGACTGAACACCTTAAAACCATTATTTCACAGACAATGGTACGTTTATCAAACCCTTCCCCATTCTAAACTCCAATTAACCAGTCAAATCTACACCCACATCTCCCAATAATTCTGCATTAAAATCGAAAATCGTGGAGAACTTGCCCAACAACTCGGCATTGAAGGGTTAACGATGGCAACGAGTCTAAATCGATATTTGATAAAGAAGGGGATTCATCCCGGAGAACAATGGACACCCCGCCCTCCGTCGAACGGAGCCATTTCACGAAAATCGAGAAGTAATTCCACCCTCGGGATTAATAAGGCCGTTGTTGGGAACGCGGATATGAAGCCTCAGAAATTCGGGCGGATCTGTGGAATTGCGATAACTCCGGGCGGCCATGTAGGAAGGAAACGGGGTTACAACGTCAGGAAGACATGTTCGCGGGAGCTCGCGTGCATAGGTGTGGCATTAATTATTTCTCTAGTGGCGGGAACGTCGTGTTTGCAATCTACTTCACTTTTTGCTGGTTCCGCGGCCGAGCCGCGTCCTTACAGGGTGGAAAAGAGCGGAACACGTTGAAAGAGGGAACAGCGAGCCAGCGGGAACGCCGGTAATTTACCGCTCAAGACGCGATCCCGGTGAATTATACCTCTTTTTAACACTTTAACGTTACTCCTTACTTTCGTTACCCGTGCTACAATTACCAAGTTAATGTGCACCGAGTGGTTCCTGGCGGGGACGAGGAATGATTTCGACGGGAGCACAATATTTCATTAATTCAGATTGCTGTAATAGAATCTAACGTATGTAGAGTGTGTTGAAGTCTCACGATGTTTATATTTGTGTGTGTGTGAGCGTAGCAGTGTGGATGTACTGACACTGTGTAATCGCTGACTTCTTTTTGTAACTAGGGTGTTGGGATTTGTGAGTTCGCAATTTGCTACTTACACTGCATCGAATCTTACAGGAGTTCGTCAAGTGTGAGTGGGAGTACAGTTGTACACATTGTACTAACTAGTTTTGAGTGGTGAAGATTTTGATTCAGTCAGCACGACTATTTTACCCAAACAAATTGAGTGATATGTATTGACTACTCTATTGTAATTTTGCTGGGATATGGTAATTGATATGCACACATGTAAATGTAAGTGATTTTTGTTAAAGGAATTTTGTGTATGATTAATTAGATTGCACAACGCTCATAGTGGATCCCCTGTATTTTGAACAAGAACAATTTTTAAACCATCTCATTCCACCCACGTGAAATATTTTAATTAGTACTGGGTGTGAAATTATAGCAACTATAGTTAACAAGTACCCCACAGGAAGCATAAATGTGGAATGCAATTTTCACGGCTGACGGGAGTTGAGTGTCCCTTTAACATGAATTTGAGATTATGATTTGAATCTTTTACATTTCATTTTTAACGAGGTACGAACGCCTCAATATATGTTTGTGATATTTTATACTTCCAATGAATTTTGCTTATTAATCTTTCCTCTTAATATTATGTAGTATAAGTTTTATATATTAAAAACACAAGATTCATTGTATTCATCAAACGCGCATAAATCTATATATAATACAACGTTGTTTTATAAAATATTTGTTCCGATATTCAATTCTTACTCGTACGATTTACGAGTTGCACAACTTCTGAGAAAATTAAATATGGAAATAGAAATACAGAAAGGTGCAAAAGAATAACCAGATTCATATTTTCCCAAGGGTGATAAATTCGAAACCCGCTTATAACATGTTACTGGATTCAAAATAAAAGTCTTGTGTCTCTGATTGTATGCTTTGGAAGTGGGTCCTTTATATTGTGCTCTCAAAGAGGAAATATTTCGTCTGTAGAAAGAAAACCTCTAGGGATGCGGAAAAGGAGACGAGTTTCAACACGTCGCGTCGACTACTCGACTTAGAAGTTTCTTTTTCAATGTATGCAAACGAAAAGTAACATTATATAGGAGTGTTGTTACGTAATACTATCTTATGCATGTTTCCACGAATAGTTTAGTAAGAGAAGTTTTCAAAAACAAATCTATGCGGAGGGTAGTGAACCAAAAATAAATCAGTAGGTACATTAAATACATTACATTCTCCGTCTTGAGATAGTAAAATATTTTCAAACTAAGAATTGAAGGGTTTACATGAAACGAAGGAAATGTAGAAGAATTATTTTTCTGATGTATAGATTTTTCGTTTAGTTGGTGGAGAAAATAAAAAGTAATATAAGACAGTAAAGCTTCTTGAAAGATAATTAAAAAATGCACCTTGTAGTCATAACGAATTAACAAGCATGCATTGACATATTAACTACTTATACATGCAACCAATATGGCACTCACAGCTGAGATCCTCGTCGTCTGGTGCGTCTTTCCTCGTCAGGAACCAAAACGGGTTGAGGCACCACTGCTGGTGGAACCACTGGCACAGACGTTCCCTCCAAGTTCATCATACTTTCATCTCCAGCCCCGACTTCGTACGGCATCAATGGCTTCACAGCACGAAACGACGACCGTCGGATGGTCGGCCTTTCCTCTGGTTTCCGGCCACCTGGGGAATGGAAGTTTCGTTCTCATGAGCACACACGTTCACCGTATCTTTCAAATTTTAAATTAAAAAGCTATGGATTGTTAGTTACGTTCGTGGATCGTTCTCACTGTTCATCCCCTACGTCTATTGATTGAAATCGTAAAATCCAAAGACGCAATCAGGCCCCTTCGACCTCTACCAATTCATTCTCTACCATTCATGGCCCGATTGTTCCCTTCTCTTTCAACTTTTCAACTGGAAATACTGTGCACTGCAGCATGCGGAACTATTCAAGTGTTTATGCAGGGTAGTCAAAATTTTGAGGTACCTATATACTATCCACACGTGTGGAATTCAGTCGTGCAACTGGCGAATTTTTTGCCAAACATGAATTCGAAAATTTGGCAGATTTCGAGTTATAAAATATACAAAGTTTAATTCGTTATAAAAGACAATTGATACTGTGCGTTTTGTTTTAATGGGGCTTTTGTATCCGTATTTTCTGTTTTGAACCACAGTTTACATATAGATATAAATTTACATGAAAATTGCTTATCATTTTGAAAAAAGTGTTCATTTTTAATACAATGTTTAAACAAAAGAAATTTTCTACAAATTGAGCAGGGGCTCTGCCTTTAAATACTACGCCTAACTGTTCTCGAGATATTCCAGAAAATATGTTGCCCCTTCAGCATGGTCGATTGCCGATAACAAAAAATACGTGACAAATATTTTTCTGCAAACTACATACTTCATACAAAAGCCCCATTAAAATTGACGTGCGCGGATTCGATGTTCCCTTGTTATCAACAATCCTGTATTCGTTGTTTCAGTTTATTTAGAACATGAGACTAATATACAGAGGCAATCTTGTAAGAGATTTACGTATGTAAATGGACATGGCAGTGATAATGTTGAGAGAATAAGTGTCACTGGGTTATTAAGAAATAGTTGCAAGTCGACTCTGTGTGTTTACGTTTATGTATGTATTGGTGAGTCCTTAAAGCAGTCAAGTGGGTGGTAATTGTGTCCTTTAATCGTAGCAGTCTTTAAAGCGCACGTAGAGAGAGAATTCATAGCCAATTCAGAGAGTTTAGCGAGTGGAGAATGTTTCGGTGAATAATGCTTAAGTTTAAATAGTATTACTGTAATTGCCCCATAGCCAATCTATTTTATCTCCTCATCGACCACTCTGAAACACAATCCTCTACGTATATATACTACAACAAGTGTATTCTACATGAACTTTCCAGCACTCAAAATTTCTGATAACAAAAGGTATTAAAAGTTTAAAATTAGAGCGGTTCTCGTCGAAAAGTATCTCGACCATAAGAGATTATCACTTAAGTTACAGATCCGGTTGAAATTATGTGAAGTTAGGCTCGGATTGTCGTGCGGACATGGATGTGGCTAACTAGAAGCCGTAGTTCCCGAAGGAAGCTAAACTCGATTACACGTCCCCGGGACTTTCGTCCCACGATAAGGGCGGCAAAAGACACGAGCGAGATAATCGAGTGTACGTCCTTTTGAAACTGTCCCACGGCTAACTCTTGCGGTCTCAAAGCGTAACGCTGCCCGCGTATTTGTCCACGAGGAAACGGTAACGTCATTTACGCGGAGAACTTAAACAGATTAAACGAAATGAAAAGCCGAGGATCGCAGAAGGTCGAAGGTTTGACGAAATAAACGATTTGAAATCATCGAGGAGAGAAGTGGCAGCTCGAGGACACAGAAATAAACACTACACAGAGGATATCAATTTTTCGATAACAAACGATTCAGGAAAATTCATAAAATTGACGGACAGTGGTGAACGAATTATTCGATTATCGTCCGGTTTTATTCCCCTTCATTAAATTCCATCGAAACGTATTTGTTGTTAAATTCATCGAGTGCTGGTGAAACCGCGTTCGATCTTTAGTGGTACGAAAGCGAGTGCGATTTTTGAAAAGGGGCGCATAATCGGGGCCGTAATTGAAAATCATTGGCTGCGTCAACGTAATGGAAAACTGTAATTTATCAGCCACTTAAACGAGCCAACATTAATTAAAACGGAGTTAATTAATGCAGCCACTGTGCCGTCGATATTGGATGATCCCTCGCTCGCGTCACATACCAACTGCACGATACAGAATATGTTAATGTCCCCGCTAAAGAGAATTATAACTTCTTCTTTTGCCATATTTAACATGGGACGTTCAGCAACGCGGAAACTCAGAAAATTATGAAACTTGGTGTGCAAATAGAGTAGTTCATCCGTAACGCAACCGTATTTTTTGTTGGTGCCATAGTGCAGGCTTCAAACAAGCCAGTATGTTAAGGTGCAGCGAAAATATTTTTTTTCAACTACAATATGGATGTAGCTGTCAAAAGTTGCCTAAGGTGGTCCATAATCAGTATTTGAAAGAAGTTTTTTTCTGGGACTTTATTTTCTTCGGACAATTTCTATAAAATTTTCAATTTTTTCTGAAAATTTTTATCTATTGCCGATTTACTTCTAACTACGCTATGGCACCAACAAAAAATAGGGTTGCGTTACATATGAACTACTCTACTTGCACACCAAGTTTCATAATCTTCTGAATTTGCGGGTTACAGAACGTTCCTTGTAAGCTTTGATGACAGATGATAATTTTAGAAAATTTGCATACCTTCCCATTTTGGGAAGACGTCCTAGCAAGGTCGTAAATGCTAATCCTTACATATGTATCCACACATTAATATATACATCTAGTTCATGCATACAGCCCGTGCTGGGAACGCCAATGGGCGTTCAGCGAGTGTGTTTCGTAAATACGAGTGAAGGATCTTCGCACGCGACATATGCTAAGCTTTTCTACCTTGCGCTGAAATTGATGCTCTGTGCTGTGCAGCCGCGATGGCCATGGCGTTAAGCCCTCCGACTACTGGGGTGGCGTAAACGTCGTAGGCTGATGCTCGCCTGGGCAGCTGGGGCGGAAGTCCCAGGCCAGGATCAGGAAGCGCGTGCTGCCCACCACTCCCACACATACCCACGTTCTTCATCTCGTCGTCGTATGATCTTTGCCTGGTCATTCGGGATTTAACGCGAACAGTGCCGCCAGTCTTGCGAGCCCTTCTACGACGGTCCTCTTCGTCGTCTATTTCGATCGGTTCCGGTGGCTCTACTAACATTACGAAAGAGGACTTGACTATAGCAACGCTAATCCTTCCTGTTGAATTCTTTCATGTGTAATACAGGGATTTTGGTAAGGTATCAATAATATTTGAAGTTAATTTCTTTAATGGTTTTTGAACATGCAACTTAAAATGCACTAGAGGCGTTTCTAACCTTCTCAATTCTATTCCTTTATTTTCTTTAAAGATTCTGCAATATTTGTGATGCTTATTACTGCGTAAAACGAGCAAGACGGTCCGAGTTATATAATTAGAACGCAGATTTCGGAAAAAAGATTCTGAAATACGCCCAATTTCGATTTCCGAATAAGAAGTAACGTTTCACCCCTCGATTCTTAGTTACTGCTCTACGAGGAACTTTGTTTCGAAAGAAGGAGGCTGTTGTTATAACGGAAACAAATGCTCGTGTAAGGAATGGGGGATTGTAAACTGTGAGGGAAGTATTCTTACCTGCGACGGAGAAAGGTTCCACGGCAACTCTCTGGGGACTGGTAGCCCTTGCCCTCTCGACCTGGTGACGATCTGGTGACGTTGCTCTAGACTTGCTTTTGCGTTCCAAGTCCCTCTCCCACCTGAGGTCTTCGCGGCGTTCCCCTGCAACCTTTCGAAACTACAACATTACACACAGATTAGAGTCTCACAGGGGATGACACCATTGCGTGAGGGAGGTATGACGTTGGCGTGACAATGCTCACATCGGGAACAGAACTGTACACTGATGCGAGAAGCTATGGGTCGAAGGAAAATTTGTCTGACATGTCTGGAAAATATAGCAGCAACAATCACAGTTTACGCGATTCTTTTAATCAACACTTTGAGTGGTCTAGGGATTTTCATCCTATGCACGGTTTTAGCATGCTTTCACGTCGATGTGTTCTGAAAAGCATGGAAAATATTGCTCGAGTGCTCGAAGCAGCATTTCGCAAAACCTTGCTCCAATCAAAGTGTTGAAATCATCCTCGAGATACGGTTTCTCAGATCTAATTTGAGGATCAACTTTTGAAAAAAGTGAGAGGAAAATATAAAGTAACTATTTGTTGCTGATGCAAAAATAAAACCCTTGAAGATTGTTAATTATTTCAAGGCTCTTGTTCGTTTTATGAAAACATCGAAATTTAATTGGAATACAATATCTTACGCCTATGCTTTTAATCAAACAGTTATTCATTTTTTAATATTCAAACATTTCGTTGGTAACACAAGTAATATGTATGGAAGGAACGTATAGTTACGAGTGAGAAATTTAGTTTCCCGTCGCGATAAATATAATTGCAAAAGGTAGGTACTAATTACAAGTAGTAACTGAAGAACATACGTTGACTTTCAAGCAGTTTATAGGTTACGATAATTTAACGCATGGCTTATTTTATTAACGACAGAGGACGGTTCAGGTGCATTGAGTTCTGCTAACGAGAGCTTCGAACTGTCTAATCACAACTCAGGAATGAAAATAAATCATTGTTCTCCTGGCAGTTAAATCCTCGACTAAAGAGAAAATATCACATTGAATGAAGTATCAAATTGGTCTCTAACAAACCCATTAACGAAAGTACCTATTCATTATTAAAATAGATCTTTAATTTCTGCATGAAACGAAATTACATCGATCTCATACTTAACTACCTGACACTTTCAATAAAGTTTCATCACTTTACATTACTAAAATGGTCCTTCTCATTTCATGATTTGAAGATACTTTCACAGTATAATGAATTTTAGTTTGTGTTGTTTGTGTATCGTTAAATACGTTTATTAATGTACATTTAATAGATCCCGAGCTACGTTCACGTTTCAGTAGTAAAAATTATTATGCAATTTACCAGCGATGTATAATGTAGGTGCTTGTGATGCGATATGGATACCATAAAACAGAATAAATATTGATTTATGCTGCGGGCCAACACAAGCCTCATTAATGGCAAGCGATTCCGATAATATCGTATCACGACCTTTTAGCGTCGGAAAGAAGCGATAGAGACGGATACAAGTGGCTCAGGAGGAACGATAACTTGCACTGTCACGTTACAGGTATGTATAATAGGGGAACGTCAATGTTAATATTTTAAAAGCACCTTCGCGACTAAATGAAAGGAGAAAAGAAAGCAAGGCTCGATTTTCATCGTGATTGTTTTACCATGACGGGCATCATAATAAACTTGTTATTGTGAACACTGCTGCCGCGTGAATACTGAGTGAAGAGAGACGCGCGAGACACGAAAAGCTGTCTATTTTAAAAATGAAGTAACTGGCTCGATCGTAACCTGAATGTTCATTTTTTAGCTTAAGTGAAAGTATTTATATTTTGAATATTTTATAAAAATTAAGCTGTGTCAAAAATAAATTTTATTAACTGTTTTTCAGCTTTTGCGATGCACTCTTCGTGAAATAAATATTACAATTAGTGTGACCTAAAGTTAATCTTACTAACTGTTCTTTGACCTTTGAAATTATATTAAGGGGTCAATCTACTTTTATAGGCCGAAAAATTAAGCTATTTTTAAATATTTTTTTCTCAGTAAATACAACATATAATGAAATAAATCTTTTTGGAATTTATTAAGCTACTTTTGTGTTATACAAAAAATTTGAAAAGAATTTCTTAATTTGTTTTAAATATGTTTTTATTGCGTCAATATGTCATCTGAAAAAGAAAAACACAAATTCGAAAAGATTCTTAATCTGTTAAGGAGAAGAATCTTTAAAAATAGTTTAATTTTTCGGCCGATCAAAGTAGAATGACCCCTTAATCAACATCTATTAAAAATTCTACGAAATAAGGTGCCTCCCTTTACACAACAAAAACTGTACTTAAATCAACTGAATTTCGAGGAAACGTAGAATTTTTACCACTTTCAGTTCAGCTAAAGAAAGCAAACTTTCGATCACAAACAAGTAAGTTACATCATTTTCAATATAGATACCCCCAGTGTTTCCCATCCTGTATAACAGACTTTCACGGAGAACGTCAGCCATTTTAAGTACAGTGCGGTGATCTTGCTTCGATCACACATTCGCAACCCTCAAATTTGCAACTTGTTGTCGACGAACGTCAGTCAGGCCAGAAAGTTACTGACGTTCCCGTAACTGGGATTGAAAGGCCCCCCATCGAAAGGGGGCCGCCCACAGGCGAGGGAAATCCGTTTTCCCGGCAACGCCGATGTCACTGCATCGGAATAAACGGGCGGCCATTTTACGAGTCGAAGGAAATTCGTTATTTACGGTGAACGGCGATGTGTCTGCGTCTGACGCGGATCCGATTTGTCGGGGAAATTATTGTTTATCTTCCTGCTATTAATTGGCATTGACATCTGTCCCAGCCGGTATTCAATCGATACTCCAATTTCGGGGTAAAAGCCCCCAGCAAGCAAACGGCTGATCCAATTAGAGGTGTAATCGAGGAAATTGCGTCAGATTTTAACGGAATCGCGGGATCTAATTTTCAGATTCCCCGGGCTAATTGCAGCCGCTCGAACGGCATTGTAGGTCCGATAAATTTGTCGCGAGGCATTATCACGCCACTCACAATTGTAATTCGCGCGCCTACGTTGCAAGCTCGCTGCAACAACGCCTGCCACGGTATCGAGTTATCGATTAGGGGCCTATTAATCTCTCCATGAACACTCCCCTCCACTGTATGTATTTTAGTAAGAAAGATAAGTAGTGTATCTAGTATTTACAGCGACAAGTAATCGATCTGTGTTTTTGTATATTAACAGTCCCAGACGTGGGTGATCAGACTGTGGCAATATGTTACGTTAGCTTAAGATCTTTAATTTGATGAGAAATTTAAGTGTAATAGTGGACTGTTGAAAGGTTATAAAGAAGTGTTAAAGGTAGAAAATCTATCGTATGAATTTGTAAAGCTGTTAAGTACGTTTCTTTGGGAGATAAAGCAGGCAAGTAGAGGAGCCCTGTATACGGTCAGAAAGCATCAAAAGATTTGCATTGTGAACGCGGCTAATATTATATTTCCAATTAGGCTGGACATACATAGTCAGTAAATGCTTTAATATTCAACACCATGTTAAAAGTTTATTATTAGGCAAACTAATATAGAGAATTCTACTTCAATTCCTAAAATGGGAAAGAAATTTCATATTTTTCTTCACTTTAAAAATATCCGTTCATCATGCTCTTAATTTTTGAAAATGAGGAACATTGTCTTCTCATCTCCTTTATTCTTTACATTTCCCTGTGCCATTAACGAAGTGTGTGATAATTAGCTGCGTGGAATAAGAAATCCTGGTGCTAGAACAAAAACAGATCTCCGAGGAATGCCATAGCCGAGGGCTGAATATCCTTTCACAGAATTTTCTCATTTTATGACTTCCTTAAAGGGGATAAATCCAAAGCTCTCCTGGAATGGAATACATAAAATAATATATGGCAACGGGAAGGAATAAAATACGGAAATGTATTTGAATTTTCGTGTTGCAGAAGTCCCAGCCTTTGTTATTGACAACCGTTAATTTCCGTTTGTGCATCCAGCAGAGATTTAAAGACCCAGAATTCCCATTCGCTACCTCTTTTCACTTTCTCGTTCCTTTTTCGACCGATTTCCGGATTCTGCCTAACTCGCCGCCCTCTCCCGTCACGGCCTCGTCTCTGATTTCAATTTCATTCCAGTTTCTTTCGTTTCCGCAGCCGTTTCCAGTGAAATGAGATTTCGACGATTCTTCTGCCGACCAACAAAAACGATTTCCAATAAATTCTTAGGATCGAAAGTGGACCGTTCTCTTATCCTGCAGCTACCTTCCACCAGCTTCGTGGCCGTTTCTTATTGGCCGTGTTTCGCTACAATCGAAAATAGGTACTTGCAAAGTCGATACTGATTTTCCTGTTAATTAGCTTCACGGGGGTAAGACAAGTGGCAAATAGGTTCGTCAATGCTTTTCACAAATAAATGCCTCGAATATGAATCTGAACGTCACTGTTCACTAGTTTCCCTCTTGTATTCGATTGTTGGGATAGAGTTATGGAGGTGCGACGTGTGTACGATATCTCAAAAATTCAATATACGAAGCAATAGTTTGAAACGGTCCTAATTTTATTCTGAACGTCAACTGGAACAGTTGGAACGTATGGAAGTCAGATATTTCAAATTTTTAATAAATTTCACATTGCTTGGAAAAGTATGTGAAGGTTTTTACTGTAACGATTAATGAGGATATAATTCTTGTGATCAGAACATGAAGTAAAGCTGCAAATGATTCCGTGAGAAACATATTAAAGGTGGAGAAGTATTTGATGATAAAAGATCGACGATTGTAACTTCTACATGTTCCCTTGTTAGGTGCGCTTTCAAATGCCTCTAATCATTTGCAAATACTATAGTGTTTCGTATCACCTGTCTAACAAAAATTCCTTTTCTTTTTTTATTAACAATCCATGATCCAGCCTGCTGGCGTATCTGTATGAATAATTGAGGAATCAAAATCATTGTTATTACTCTTAAAATTCTGATTTCAGCATCAAAATGTCAAAACGTCCCTAAATGAAATATTATTTCGAATATGTGTCTCAGAAAACGTATCTCGAGTACAAAATTGGGGTTTCAGACTCTTCAATGTGGTCTGAAGAATTTCACTTTCATTTCTCAAATGATGAAATTAACCCTTCAAAACTGCATCATTTTCGAATATGATTATCGAATCAAATTATTTTATCACGTAGAGCAGAAGGCACGCATATGTACTACTTGGTATTTAGTTTCACAATATCTTCGAAACATCATTTTGCGATCAGAAGGGGAAACAATTTAAAGCGTATTTTTTTAAGCGTAAGACACTCTGCAACAAACATAAACATGCGCCCAGTCGCGGTACGGCTGTACAAACAGTACGCGTCGACGTTGGGGACAAATGAAA
Source organism: Andrena chrysosceles (assembly GCA_963855975.1). NCBI lineage: Eukaryota > Metazoa > Arthropoda > Insecta > Hymenoptera > Andrenidae > Andrena > Andrena chrysosceles. The sequence continues at coordinate 105,816,786 of OY979767.1, read as the reverse complement.
TTGCTGAAGGCGAACGTGCCATGTATTTTCAGGCACACGATCAAAACGATGAAAGCACAGCTGCTGGGAATATGCAGCTTCCGACCGCAAACAGTTACTTGCAATCAGCTTCTGAAGGGTTAACGTATTTCTCTGGTCCAATTATCGGAGATAATAAGAGGATCAATGCACCACCGATGATAAGTTTGAGACTCACAGTTAGTAAACCAAAAGCGAATTGCTTCATTTCTGTTCTCTACTTCCAATCAGATTCTCGTTTGCAACGACTACAGAAATAAATTCATCTATGAAATTGATAAACTGATGAACCCTTTCGAACCACCGCATAAAAACCACTGTCTCAAACTTATGATTAATAGTTGACCTGTTTAATTAGACCATTCGAGACGATTATCAAAGCGCATACAATATCTAGCATGAGCTTTGCATGTGTGTTGAGCTTCGTTGTTGGAAGACGATCGAGAAGCACTGAACTAGGTTATCCTGGAGACTTGACGTACCTTCTCGAGTTCTTTCAAACTTGCGGGCGACACATCCGAATGCCTCCTCAGCTCTGGACTCCTCGGCGGTGCCAATCCGGTACCAAGCCCGCCTGTTTGCCGCGCGTCGCTGTGCCTCCTCTGGAGAGCCTCCAGGACAGGGACCTCCAAGAGAGAGTCAGTCGATTCCTGCGTCACGATTGGCTGGTCCCGAGACGCGAGTTTTCGTCGGCAGACGCTACACCGCCAGGACGACTGAAAACGTTTCTCGTTAAGAATTGATGTCCCACGATCGAAGGCTACATAGTAGGTGAAAAGATTCTCCTAGCCTGGAGCTCAATCTATCTATTTGTGACCGAGCTTTCAATTCACTCGAACCATCGCCGATAAAAGTGGCGGTGGTCAATCGTCCCTTTGAAAGTAACGTTCTCTTGTAGCTCTCCTTAAGTAATTACTGTATACGCTTCAAATGAATTTGTAGTATACAGGGTGCGGCCGAAAAAACGATACAAGCGGGCAGGGGGCAATTTCTTACACACAGATGAATCAAAGGTGTAGAATACAAAATTTTCATCCGAGTTTCTAATTCAGATCTGTCTGACGAGTGACTACTTGTGGTAGGACGTTCATAAAGTATAAAATAAATGAATAATAGAAGGTAATGGAAAAAGCGTGTCTTTCGACACTCTTCTTTTCTGGCGCTACTCTAAACTCGAAATTGGATCCGGGTCTAGTAAGTAATTCTCAATGCATGGCGATAACATCGATTCAAGGGGCTGCACCTTAAGTTGCCGATAATAACCAAGAACAGCACAATGCCGCGGGGACATACGCGATCAAGTTCTAATTAATTTTGAAGTTGTCTTGTTGAACAGCTTACGAAGGACATGTTTCATTAGTTTACACGATGGAACGTTACGGAAGCGGATGTTAGTGGTCGAGGTCGAGGCAGAGAACGACAAAAAGAGGAACATGGAAGGAAAAAACAGAAACTAGATGAAAACTAGGAATTACGTTCCCTGGGAAGAAGGATGAATGGATATAACTTACTGGAGATGTAAAGAGCAGGATAAGCAGATATAAATAAAATTGGGAAGCAGGTTAGTAGACGAAGCTCAGTAATCAAATTGCGAAAAATAATTTTCAATACAATTATAATATGAAATATTGGACAAGGAGGAGAAATAAAAATCCAACGGTAAAGCTAACGAGAGAAACTAACGAGAATGTATAAATGAAGAAAAATGAAAATAAGGAAGTAAGATTCGAATAAATTGCATCGTAATCCATTAGTCTATTGCCTCGCTTTTAAGAATCTCCTGAGTATTCGAGATAGAGAAGAAAGGGGGTTTAGTAATAATTAAAAATGGCGTCCAGCCAGAGACTTAGTTGCACGCTGCACAAAATCGATCGTGCTACACATTTCACTGAATTCGCATAAATATTCACTTAATGCTTCTTCGATATTTAAGCTCGAGCCGCTTGTGGCCCACAAACGATCCAATTTTCTGTAATTTAACAGAAATAGCTCGCATCGAGTGTTATGGAATCTTTCCAATAACGCTAGCTGAATAATATTATTACTAAACGCTAGTTTCGGTTGGGAGCAGTATTATCGGATTATAGGGCATCGACATTATTGATTGATCGCTCCGAGCGGATACTAAATACTCTAATTAAAGTCTCACCGGGTCATCGGAATTCGTTGTCGTCGAATAGCAAGCGCAGTCCTCGCAAACTTTTTGTTGACACTCGCAGCACACTCTCGAGGCTTCGTCAGGAGCGAAGGACTTCCGGCACACCCTACAATCGTCGCCGGTTTTCGACTTCCTAAAACGTCCGTGTTAATACTTGTTAAAGTTCGTAGCTGGGGAATCGTTAGTAATTACGAATCATTGCAGTTTGACAATGCAGGAAACATGAAAGGAAAACCTTTATCAAGCGACATTCTTGTTTCGGGAATAAACACTTTGATGGCCATTGTCGCGTGTGCATGAGATCACGATTTCGATCTATTACTTTCCGTCAGCCTAGGAAATCAATTTTATTTTATATGAATAGCTGATCAAACTATACTATGTATTGAAGGATTTATATCCCGTTTACAATAATGCTGTTCTCATGGCTTGGAAAAACCAATGAATAGTGGGGAAATTTTTTTAATTCTTTGACCATTTTTTGTCGATCAATGAAAAATAGTAAAGTTTGATAAATTATCCTCAGGCTTCTTGGATCTGTTTTCGTTTTTTAGTTTATCCTACAATGTGGCCACAAAAGAAGAAACAGGTTTTGTTTTGTAGGTACAGTTTCACGAAATTTGCCCCGTATTTATGTGTATGCTATATGGATATTTCATTTGGAAAATTAGATCACTCTTAATTAGTGTTTTCAGTTTGTCCGTAATGAGTAGGCAGATATCCATTTTCATTAAATATTAATTAGTCGCCGTGCGCACAATGCCCTCGAAGTATCTGCAATTACTCATGGCTGATACTGTCTAATGACAGATGGTTAGAGAAAAGAAATATTTTTGTAAAAGAACGCGTAATTTTAAATCTTCCATAGAGTTTATCAATTATAAATTATCAAGTTTTTTCGTACGACTTTTTAAACCAACAGTCTTTCAACAATTTAAGGATGATAAAAGAAGTTTAAAGAAACTGTTAGTATTGTTCGACGTTTCTCTATTTAATACTACTTTATATAGTAGAAAAATGTGATAGTAACAGCACATGTAGAGGTATTAAATTATTATTCATGTTTAACATTTGTAATTCGTTGGAATAAAAGTTATTTCGCTATATACGCGAAGTCTACATCTACTACTGTATTACAAGAGAAAAGTTTCATTCTACAAGTTGCACTAACATTTTTCTTAACCCATTCCTGTCTTCATAATTTCTATCTGACTTAAAATACCTTATCAGAGTCTTCTTGATCTATAAATTTACAGTAGGATCTACTTACACTTTCGTTGCTTCCGTCGTCGTTTCTTCTTTAGGTTGAATTTCTTCGACAGGCGTGACCTTTGTGGGCCCGAATTTCGCAACTGTAAAAGAATGAAAATTCATTTACGTATATCTTCCACAACGCAATTGGAGATTATTAATTGTCACGTATCCACATCTCCCAACTTTCACCTACATTAAAACCGATATTTCCAAACTTTCAGTCAAGTATTCCAACAGCGCATAAGTACACAAACGATTTCTGAGTATTCCTCTACCGATTTTTCCAATTTCTGAGAATTCCTCTATTATATTATTAAATATTACACTCCTCGGTGTGACGCTTGGGTCCAAAAAGACTATAAAAACTTTAAAAAGCTCTCATTCCAATTGCACCAGTATTACCACCCCCCTCCAGACGTGCCCTCCCTTAACTTTTCAATTAAACTTTCTGACACATCTACGTCGAAATCAGTCCCTTTTCGGAATAAGAGCTATTCACCTGCATCTGCGAATTTCCAATTCCATTTCTTTCCCTCGCTCGCTCGATTGAGGTGGGCGCAGCGAAAGACTCTCAGAAAAAGCGTACCCGTTAATGCCTTTATCTCCGGATTACTCAACCAGTTGCCAGTTGGTTGAGCTATCCAGCCAATAGCAGCTTAAACTCATTATTGCCGTTATCCAGCCACTCGAGGGCGTAAAAGGGCACGGCGAAAAAAGCCGTGGAATTGCAGTTCCTACTCGTGTAAATCTTCAAACTGGCAAAGGGAGTGGGTTAGGTCCGTAATTACCGCCAGCGGCGGGCGTTCAAGCGTACTTGCTAAGAAGTTGGCCAATGGGGAAAGCTGACGCGATGTTACCTCCGAAGAGCACTACAAACGTTTTCTCGCGAACGATGCTGCGTCATTGTTCGAAAAATGGTCCCGGCTTCCGGGTAATCAAGCTAATTGCCACCCGCGCAGATTAGGATACGGAACGAGACCACGCAAGTATCTGGGACGCGAACTTCTTTCGGTCCGCCTATCTAAATGGTCTGCACGTACTTACTTTGAAGTTCTAATACCTCTCGGGTGCTTGCGCTAGCTTCGTCTAACGCAGGCATTGCGAAATCCATGCAATCGTTGCGCACCGTGCTTCGGAAATGGAATTGTTTTCCTACCGGCATTCGAATCGTTGTGAAATGTAATTAGGACGCAGTGTTTTAACTGTTTTAAACGACTGAGAAAATGCTCCAGAACATTTTGGGTCAGATGTAAAAGATATATTTTGATGATGGATTCTTTTAAGAAATCTTTTGAGGAAAAGGTATTATATTCAGTATATCGTTTGTTGTTGTTTGACGACATCTTTGTTTAAAACCATTGCGACGCTTGATCTAAAACTTGTACACATTTTAAGCAGCAGGCAGAGTTGGGCATTAACTAAATAAAAATTATTTAAATACCGGATCAAACAAAAGTTCCTTTTACTTTAGATTATTTGACGAATAAAGTTAACCGGTTTCAACTTTATTCGACACATGATGAATACTTTTTTTAACTGTTGCTGTTATTCGAAATTTGTTTAAATAACAAAAATTCCCATCTGTGGTTCAAGCCAGTGATACGTGATTTTCTGCATAAAATACAAATCGCGTGACAGGGTCTTCTTAATATGCATCCCAACTCATAGCATAAGTAATTCGCTCTAAGACAACCTAAACCATAAATCATAGTTCCCCTTATCACGTTTTATGGTTGGAATTCCGTAAATATCTCCGTAACTGAAAAGAATGGCTCCGAACCATCACCTGTTTTCCCTTTTATCATACCTTAACCCCATCTTATCTAAACTTCATCTCAACTCTTCCTTTCGAGTGGAAAATTAAAAAACTTCACGCTCGAGAAACGTTTATACGACGCTGTATTTACAAGCAACGATGAAATAATGAAAAATACAAAAGTCTGAACAAAAATCGACGTCTAACGAAGCACCTAAACTTAATAGTTGCTATAATAACTTTCAAGTGTAATGAAACACTAATGGGAGCGTCAAATATACAATAATAACACAAAATTGCTTTCATTGGTTTACAAACGTAATAAGGCAGCAATTAATGATAGTCATATCATATAATAATATATAATATATAATATGATATATTATTTCTAATACTTCAACCATCTTGCAAAATTACACGGATATTCATCTAAAATGGATGGACCAGCATCCCTGTCACTTGTGTCAAAATTTAATTTGCAATAATTAAAAAAGTTTAATTACAATTACTGACTCCACAAAGTCACAGAAAATCATTTCACGTCGCCGTTGCTTATTTGTGAAACAAAAATTGATCGTGATTACACTTCATGTAACGATACACAGGTTTACGCGGATCGTCCAAGTAATCCCAGAAAATTTATTCAAACATTTCGAAGTTTACGCGCAGATTCGTCGACAGCCACTTCTTCAAACATTGCAAACAAGGTGGATTAGCACAGGATAGAAAGACTTGGGAAAGTTGAGTGGAAATCCTCTGAGACAGGCTGTTCTGGCGGATAAGTCGAGTTTCTTTTCCCCTGCTCTCCCTTCCATTGGCCAAAAAATTCGGTAATGCCGTGGAATAAAAGGAATTGGTGTTAGGCACGGGCGCAGGATGTCGGATCAAACGCTTAATTGACCTAAAAGACATCCTCGTCGTTCTTCCTACGAACTCCTACCGCTTTTTCCGCGAGGGAAGATTTATTAGCAGGCTCAACTGTCTCGACTCTATTTCACGTTCCATCGCTTCCTTACTGTTCCTTACTGTCGCCCTATTATTCTGGATGCTCTACTTACACGCGCCTCCTCGCACCCTGGCACTTCAATTCTAAACTTGAAACGTTTTGACCCGTATATATTAACTTCCAGTTGGCGTCTTCTAAGGTGACCCCAACGTAAAGTTATCTCATCTATTAGTTTGTGAAACGTTGAGAACAATAGGAAATATCTGCTGCTTTATTACGACGATTATAGTCGCCTGTTATTATACCTGACCTTAAAATTTTGGATTAAACCTTTTAGATTTGGAATTATTGAATTCCTATTGAGATATTGAATGAATTAATTATATGAATGAATTATTATGCGTAAACCTACGTATGTGTATTTCTTAGCATGTATAGAGTGTTGTGATGAAGAAATATGTGAACCATGTACAACTTCAGTGTAATTTGTGAATCTGATTTATTGCATGTAATTTTTTATTATTCTAATGCATCGAATCACTCGTTCACTCGTCTTCCGACGAGTCAACGAAGACGTCGTAAAAAAGTGTTAATGAAAACAATGGTATTCATGGTTACAGGAGGTAACAAATGAAGGAAACGATTCCCTTTTATCGCCCACAGCTTAATTATGCCACGTAAAAAAGAGAAGGATAATCTAACGCTAAGGAGATGAGTCTTGTTGGTCCTCTTTAGGGTTGCGTAATCCTTGAGCAATTTAACGTGTTTCGAGGGTGGATTTGAAAGTTCTCGCCTGTTTCGGTTGCTTAAACGAGTCTCTGTTGGCTAAAGTGTTCTTGAGAACAGGCAGCTCTACTATCTTCGCAGCAACAAAGGAAAGTACTTCTGCTATCACTTTTTCACTCACTACGAAACACTTAATTAAAGTATACCAGAGATTGCTAGGAAGAGTCAGAAATGCTTTGAAACAGAACAACGTAAAACTCTACATTACTATAATAATTTAACAAAGAGTTGGAAATTTTATGGTAATATTTATAATTTTTTATACTTTTATATAAATACGACTTATTCATGGAACTACAGCGATAGAATGTAAGCTACAGACCATTTCTAAGGTCCATCTGCTTACTTACATCGGCATGCAAAAGTTTCCAGACAGTTACCTTTTTATATTTGCTTTAGAGAGGGATATGGCCCTATAAACAAGAAGAATGCTTCTTCACTGTGCTTCTATCCTTCCTCCCTATCATACTGTAATTCTATATTATCTAAAATTCATCTTACCTTCTTCCCTCGAAAGAAAGATCGAAAGTTAAATTATCTGGAAACTTTTAAACGTTGCTGGGTTCAAAAGGAAATATGTAAAATAAGGTATTTTTCTTGGTACCCCAGTTGCTTTAGCCTTTTTAATTAAATAGTTTAACTGAATATCGCAGTTCAGTGATGTGTAATAAATGTAACAAACAGGGCACTGACCATATTTCAAGAAACTATCAGTTCCACCTGATCACAAGAAAAATGTTATTATAAACCTATATACACACTAACTTATCATTAGACAAATGCAACACCTTCCACGAATATGATTTTAGAGGAAAAAACGAATCATTGGATTATCAAAACAGAAAATCGATGCTAGGTCCATCAGAGTTAATTTTTCGATCTATGCTGAATAAGCACTTTTTATTCGATCTGATGAGCAGTAATCAACCTCCAAATTCTGAACCTTTGTTATTAACAACCTATAGAGGCAAATAAGAAACGTCTTCCCTTCATTTTTAATTAATCGGAAATTCGCTCAAGAACCTCATTGGATAGTAAAGCAGCTCAATATTCCTTTTATTTCATGGCTCAAACCGTTTACATATTACATTGGTAGACCCAGCGCATAATAATACTGTGGATTATATTTTGACCTATTTAGCGGAATCAATTTCTGTAATTTCCTGAACTCCAAACAATACGGTAACCGCGAGAGAGGAAATCTCATATAGACTACTGGTAATTAAATATTTCGAATTCCAAGAAATGGAAAATTAAAAGAAACCTCTGTATTCCGCGAAACTTTATTAACCCAGCAATGCTTCGTCATGAAATCATCAGATACACATATACCTATTCAACATTTATATAATACTATTTGTTATTACAACATTTGCTCGACTGCGTCTTTGAACGTACGTCCTTATTGAAACAAGAATTTTGAAAGGTACCTACACTAAGTTACCATTTTACATATATACATTTATACTTCGTAAATAACGAGCAAGCAGCAATAATACTCTCATAACCCTTGTTCTGCCTTTTTCAAAATATATGATGGAAGTTATTATCTCAATTTTAAGAGGGTATCCTCGTCTAGAGGAACGAAATCCTCTATCCTTTTTAAGAACGACGCACAAAAAAGCTACACGTTGTAAAAAATTTTCAGACATATATAATAATTAATGAAGATATGTTTTTTTTCAAACCAGTATTTCTCGTGAGGTGCGCAAGATATCTCAAATTCTAGTGGGCCAATCTTGTCCATCTGTTTCGCACACCTCCAGAAAACATATAATTCTAGCCGGTAGCAGAATCGAGTCGAAAGAGTTTTAATTTCACACGTTTAAGGTTGTTTGAAGACGAAAAAAAGACGCCAAAAATGAGTTTAAATTCAAAGTCTCGCTATTTTGTGCTAAGGGCTATTAATAGCAACACTCTTACTGATTAAGAATCCTTTTGGTTTTTTGTTTTAGATCAACGGTACAGTCAGAATCGTGCGCACCACGAGGCAACTTTTTTTGGCACACGCTTTACGATATGATCCTTGTCCCCATTAATTATTATTACATATAGCTGAAATTTTTTTACAACTTACTAAAATGTTAATAAATACACGTGGATAATGTTCGTCGGTAAAAGCTGTGTATTTTTTTTTGTAGGTTGTTTCTAAAGAAATGCATAAAATTGGCCTTCTAGACGAAAATAGTCTCTTAAGCTACTAAATTTCCAGTCACAGGTTTATAAAGATTTTCTGGAAGCTCAATCGAAGAACCACTTCAGCACATCTCCAAGCTGAATGTGCCTATTCTGTATAACGTTTTGCCTGTACCTCTCGCTATTATTGTCGACGATCGTGCTTGTTTGCACTCGGTGCATCCAATAAAATAAAATCTCTCATTTTTCTGCCAATTTTATAGGCACACGTTCTGAAACTGATATCGCCAGATTCAATTTTATGAATATGAAGGGAGAAATAAGTTTCGCGTCGCAAAACGAAATACATTTCAGGATTAATAGGTGAAAAACAATTTCGTTTTTAATCATTTAAATTTAGCAAATAAAGGCGCGCATAACTTGCCCAGGGGCGTAGCATGGAAATCGGCGAATTTATGTGGTGAAAGCAGAGCTTTGGTGAAATATTTGCTCTTGCAAACACACGCATAATGAAAGGAGACATTAAAGATAACAAAAATACAATGAAATCGTAGCACGAAACGAAATTCCACGCGCCTGGAGGTCAAGGCTATGTTTCAAAGGGTATCCTCGTGAAATTAGAAGCGCAGTAGAATTTTCATTATCTGAACCTACGGGAATCACGACTGTTCGTACAAATAAGTTTTTAGATAATAGAGCATTTGCTTTTACAAGTGAAGAAGATAATAATAGAACGAGACGAAAACATGTAGATTAAAACGTTCTTAAAAACGTGTAGATTCCAATGACTTCTTATCTATTAACAAGTGACTCAAGATTTTTTACTCGTTTATTTCCGTGAAATTGCAATTGTTCAGTTTGCATCTTAAAACAATTTTAACACCTAATTATTCTGTGGTTATCTTTCATTTCGAATTCAGAAAATAAATGTATTTATTGTAAATATACAGGTTGTTTATCTTTTATTAAAGTAAAACAAGAACTTTGAAACCACTTCAATGTAACTAAAACCGAATTCTTTTTAACGATACTATCGATTCTTTTTTGACAGTTGCGTGACAGCAGATCAAAATAAGCAGCATTCTCTCTCAAAAAAATAGTTTAAAAAAAGTAATTTTAATATGACCCTGAAAAATCCATAAATTTGACGTTAGCACGATCAGATACTCTATTAAAAGAAATGATAGGAAAATGTCTTCTCATATTTTCTTGTAACTTTGATCATTTAGCAACTGTTGTATAGAAACTTTCTGCGTATAGACATGAACGTAGGCGATTTCGTCTAATTACTATGTTCAGAATTAATTTAGACTATTGCGAAAGCATGTTACAAAGAAAATGACATGACCTGCTCGTGTAAGGGAACATTCGAATAGTGGAGCATTCAAGGTTTAATGGTACAAGTAGTGGAGGAACTGTTGCATTAGTCAGACGTCAGTACCTTAACGGAATAATGCAGCATAGACACGCAAAACCTACGGACATCTCTGTAATTCTGTGCAATCAAGTCTATTCACTATATCAATTTGAAACTTTGCACCTCGATTTATACATATTTTATTGAGTTGCCTAAATCTCTTCATACACTAATGTGGCGTCAAAAAAAGATTTATATGCGTTGGTAGCAGGAAGTAAAAGAAAAATAAAGAAATTATTAATCTACGCGAGTCTGGTTATAATACAGGAAAATATAGAAAATTAGTAAAATGGTCGTTTTTTGAAGAAAACATTTCTTCATTCTTCTTTCTTTCCAGTCGCTCGATATTACAAGTGACAAAGAATTATTGAAGAGCTATAATCCTTTTTATATAACAGAAGGAGACTCTTGAAATAATATTTTTCTATAAAAGTACACACATAAGGAACGTAGAAATTCGATTTAACGAAAATATACAATAAAACGCTACTAAAAGAGTAGCTATATGTATCGCAGTCTATGTTTAAAAAAGGAACTCCACCGAATCAGAACTAATCATTTAAAGCTCAGTCTTGAAAGCCTAATTGAACAAATTCACTCGAAAAATCACAGAAAACTCGAAAATTATTTCTCCAAGTACCCGTGGTCACGTCGTCAAAGCTCTGCGTTCAATAACCGGTCCCTTTGGAACGGATAAAAGCATGTTAAAGTATTCCACGCTCGCTGCGACCAAGGTACGCAAAGAGAAGATGGAGGACACTGTTTCTGAGCTTTAACCCTCTTGAAGCCTCTCTATGTTCTCTCAACGCATACCAAGGCATTCCGTTTATCCAACCTCTGACTCGCCCCTAACCCACTCCGTGTTCCATTAATTCCTTCGATGATTAACAATGCGATTGCGTTTCGAGACCAATTACAGCAATGACCTACTCGATATGAAACAGGCCGTGAGCAAGTTGAATCCCAGTGTGGCAGATTACAGTAGAATAGTCTTGCTTGGTATCTCTTAAAATACGGTCAGATTTTTTTGCTGTCATAAATTTTAGAAAACACGAAAGTATTGTTACGAGTGTCGTGAACACTGTGTTCGCAATTAATATCCATTGTGATCCTAGCAAAAAAAAGATGTGTTAGTTTATTTGATGTTATGGGGCAATTGTACAAGTATTATGAAAGAAGAATGCAGCTCAGAATGTAACAGTGTATTGAAAAAGAAATGTAGTGTGCCATTACGAAACATTGTTTATGGTAATTTCTCCTTTGTAGGAGTATTTCACGATTGCAATAGAAGATTCCAAAAGGGAAAGATACTGACGAAGTACAAATTGAAAGTACATAGCTTAGAGCACCATTTGTTGCTTTATACTCAAGATAAAATAACAGCTGGGTGGCTATTTGAATAAGATAGTGGTGCTAAATTTCTAAATTTTTAAAACAAGTACGACACTTAAACTAATCGTTATAAGCACGTTTACATATACCAGTTTGTACTTGCTAAATGAAGAAACGATGGTGCATGATTATTCATCGTAATAGGTTGGGGTGACAGATTGCTACGAGTATGACATCTGGTGTATGGGGTTTTCTATGGCTACGACTTTTGTTGAATGTGTATCGTTCATTCGATTTATATTATATAATAAATATTATACGGTAAATATGTTTCATTTATTCCTTGATCGACAACAAGGAATATAGACACCATTTAGTGGCTTTAAACACAATCAAAGTGATCCCTGCTAGTTAGAAAGTAAATCGTACTATTTTTCCAAAATTACGAATTTGTGAAATAGCATTGAAATACTATTATATAATACGTCACATAGCTGGCTTTCACAGGTTCAAGTTTTATACAGAATTTGCTAGGGAAAATATAGCGACAATTTATATTTTCCTTGTATGGCTCAAGTGCCTATCAACGTAACGCGTCATCGCCGTCTCTGACGTCCATACGATTTTATTTTTCAATTTGCAGATCTCTGTTTGCGTCGACAATACTGCAATCAACAGATGGAACGTGGACGAAAAAGAAATTTCAGATTTTATATTCTTGTGTGTGTATGTAAATGACTTTAATACTATGATTTGTTATATTATTAATGTTATTGCAGTTTAATTCTTTCTTTTGAATTACTTTCATTATCGTTCACATTTCAAACTTCCATTTAATGTACGATGTAGTTTTTGATGAATGAATTGGGTAAAAATTTCAAAGAGGAATTAATCTTTCATTATAATAGAATTTGATAGAAAATCATGTAGAATCTTTTAATGGAATAATACAACATTAAATAGATCAAATTTTCCATTTCGTTTAATGGATTTCAAGAAAATAGAAATATAATGTAGTCCACGTAAAATTAGCCTGAGTTTAAATCATCATGTATCTGGTTTCTACTTTGTTTAAAAAATATGCAATGTCGAAGTTTTGTCTATTTCCGCGGAAACGAGCTGCATAAATGAATATTATCTTCGGAACCATAGTGAGTTCATTTTTATTTCTTTTAAGCGAAATAAAGTGGTCTTTTGAATAAATTATTTAAGGCTGGAAAGTCATATTTTGCAATTACTTTGTATATCGAGGTTGGTGGAAATTGCTGAAGAAAAGAATTTCAGCGCTAAAATGATTTATGTTAACCACGGAAGAACGCGAACTTCTACGTTGCGATGAATATTTATGCAAAATTTCATTTAACTTGACTTAATGCAAAGTTAACTTTTATGGGGTAGTTCATCGATGTTTATAATGCTTAAACGCGTGATAAGACTCACATAAGTATAGTCATATCCATATTCCAGCGAAAGTTTTGAAAGAAGTATACCTATGCGCAGTTCTTTAGAAGAAAAAAGAACAGTATAATTAAATTAACATTTACCTAGTAACTATATAATTCATACATCGTTGTAAAATGGAAGAAGCATTCATACAGCATTTGTCCACGACCTTTAGATTGAATGATATGATATGATATGATTGTCTTCTTTATAATCAACTTCTTATAAGAGTATTAGAAAATTTACATTTATTGTTCAAGGAATGAATTTAAATTCAGTAAGACAGGATTTAAATAATCCACAACTTCTCAAAAAATTCTGCACACTATTAGCCAAAGAAAATTTAACATTAACATTTTTACATTTATACAAATAATTCTAATACCAGAATTTATATATTACCCTGAAATCATAATTTTGAGGTATCTTCTTTCTCTATGCAGTAGAAACTGTGGAATACAGCTTCTTCTGATTAAACTATGGCAATTTCTTTACTCTTCACATGTCAAACTTTTTTTTACCCACTACTGTATGTTAAAAAATAACCTACACGAATTATTAATTTCCAGCTTCTGACATATTCCATCATAACTCAAGATTCCATGATCTCACAAGCAAGTCATTTTGATTGCGAAGACTTTAATCAGAGTAGGTACCATTACCAGAAATATTATATTGCATTATCCAATGCTTGTCCTTAAGTGGTATTCGCTCAACTTTAATCACGTTTTCCACAAATTACATTGCAGTTCGCAACGTCAGCGAAGCTTTGTATCTCTTCATAGAAAAAGAATACTTTTCAATGACAGTGGGACAAGTTTCCCTTTTTATTTCGACAGTTTTCCAAAAGGATCGTAATGAAAGTACGAACCGAACGGGGGCGAGAGAGGGACGAGTAGGTCGTATCGCAAGGAAAACTGTTTCCTCGGCTCGGAGTTAGAGTTTATTTCATTTGGTAAATTCGATGAGAATGACTGTAACGAAGAGAGCTAGCATCGTCTGAAAGTAGGTTAGCTAGCTGCGTCCAAGTAGCCGAGACCTGTTCGAAATTGCAAATATCTATCTGGCTTCGGAAGCACATTTTTCAAGGGGATTCCATTTCAACCCCATACGAATTGTGTCGAATCTCTTATCGCGCGTACCGATCCGCGTATTTTGTTACGCGACAATTGTTACTACGCCCTTAACAACGTCGATATTCATTTGTATCTAGCGACTTCCGATATCTCGTTTCAAACGCCAGAATATCTTCGACGATTCAACGAAGATAGTCGAGAAACGTGTCGAAGAAAGATAATCCATGAAACAATTTACTTCCTCGGGGATGGTAACGATTCTCTATTTCACTTACTCCCAAAATGTACGTCTAAATTAAATTTGTTAATTAATCCATTCTATTATAATTTCGCGGATATTTGGAATTATCAGCGCAGTGAAAATTATAACATCAAATAACGCTGTAATAGAATCGTTTAGCTAATCGCGAAATCGATATGTTAGTGAATACTGTAATAATTAATTTACTAAAATAATAATTTAAACATTTGGCAGGAGTTTGATATTATTAAGTGCGTAGGGTTATTTCACTTCTGCCACTTTGTCCATTCTCCAGGCACGAGTTCAATTAATAATTTCGAGCAATCCATCAACGACACATTAACGCCTCGCTTATTCTTGCTAGTACGAATTTCTTAATCATCTATTGTACACACAATCAAGGAAAGTGTATTCTGTAACATTATGGAACGTTACATATACTTATATAACATTAAGGAACGAGAATTACAGAGCGATTACAGCACGCGCTGGATTTTGCAACTGGAAACTAACTTCGAAATTACAAACGCATTTCGTGCCCCAGAAAACTGAATAAATTATACTTGTCGCCCGTAATTTCGAACAAATTACACCGCCCTTTAAAGAGGGAATACGGGGGAGGCTATAAAGGGGACGAAATCCGTCGTTTCACAATTGTCCTGGGGGCTCTCATTTTCCCGCTCTCTCGACGCCACGTTGCCCCGTTAAACGAGACTCGACAGTAATTAAGTAAAAAACGAGCTCGCTATTTATGCGGGTTTGTTCCGTTTGCACGCGACACTAGAGCCAGGGCAACATATCCGTTTCGATTGCGTCTAGAAATAAAGAAGAAAGGTGGTTTGGAGATCAGCAACAGGGACTGGTTTCGTGTCACGAACATGGCTCCCTTCTTCTTTCTCAGATTGTATTTTCTACGCATTTGTTTGGTATTCACTTCAATTTACACGTTCACAGAAAGGAAAGCTTTAAAACTTCTAACTAAAATTCCGAGGGCTTTGAATTTTTTCCTGCGTGTAAATAGCAATTTACTTGTCAAATCCATAAGAACATCAAACGAGAGATATTATTCAAGAGCCAAGGTCTGTTTTTATTTTCTCGAAACAGGTTTTCATCCATCAAATATATCATCGGTATGATACAATAATTTCTTGGATGGCTACCTATAGTTAATCTGCTATATAATCAGCATATCTCCTAAAATATATTCGAGGCTTGTGGAGATAGAATTCCCCATTTCAGCAACGAATTTTCAGTCTTCGATATAGAAATAGGGTAAAGGCAGGTAACATGGAACGGTACGTAATATGAAACTTCGTAAAATTTAAATAAAGGAATAACAATATATTTAGAATGTAAAGATGTTTCAGTTTTCTTTACAAATTTCCTAGGTGTTCCATATTAGGTACCATTTTTTCGAACGACCGATTTTCACCCTTTTCAGTTTTTTTATTATAATCGCAAAACAACTGAACTTTTACGTGTAGTAAAAAGACACGTGTACACGTGTACACGTGTATGACATATATCCGTACCTCAATCCGTGTATCTTTTAGTACACGGATACCCGTGCACAATTTCACGTGTATTGAGAACTGAATTGATGTTTGCACATAGACGTACGAAAACGAACTGAACGGGATATCCCTAGATATTAAAAATCTGACGAATCAAAAGTCAAAACACGTGTATCTAAATTCACGTGTATTTAAATTCACGCGTATTTAAATACACGTGAAATTGTGTACGGGTACCCGTGTACTAAAAGATACACGGATTGAGGTACGGATACGTTTAGTACACGTGTACACGTATATTTAAATACACGTGAAATAAGGACCTCTAGTAAATATGATTGTGCATTAGTTCCATCGTCCCCTCATGTCAGTTTTATTAAAAACAAAACAAATTCCTCTACTTTTTATAAGCTTTAGAAATCAGATGTTCCATATTAGCTGCGTTTAACCTACGTATTTCCATATGTACAAATTCGAAAACCACAGTAGTACCATCAAAATACGACAAAGTTCATAGGTTGGAGTAGTAAACAATTGCGCAAAGATTTCTCAAAAACCCGTGTGTGATACTATCGAAAGTCCCTTGTTAAACACTTTGCACTTCGAAGCACCCTGCCAGTTTAGACTTTGCCAACAGTTACTAAATCTCTCGCGTTCGTGGTTCGTTCGGGTGCACGCGGAATTCTCCGCAAGTTTTTCGCGGCAACCCCCGCCATGGAATTAGTTTGCTGGTTACCAGCATGACCAGTAGCGACACTTACCGTCTCGTATCACGCCGCTTCCAAGCTGTCTCCATTTACTGAAGGTGGTGCCGCCGTCATCCGGCGTAACCGATCCGGTAGTTCCGGAATCTGGTTGCTGCGTCACCATCTACGACAGAAAATAGTTGTCCCCGTGAGGGTGGTGTTCGAAACGACACCCTTTTACCAAAGTTATTAAAGGGTCGCGTGGAACGTAATTGAAGTTGTATTTCGTGATGGTCTGGGACTCTAGGACATCACCAATTACTGGAATTTAGCGACCTCCCGTGTAATCACCGTTACAGCTCGACGACCAACTTCGTACGTGACGTGATTTTTGCCACACGAAAGGTTTAATCACGTGAGAGATTCGTGTGTTTATGTAGCCAGTGGCAGAGTTGGGCATTATTCGAATAAATTTTCATTCGAATACGAATTCGTATACATCCCCAAGATTTATGCGCGAATAACAAATGACGATTTTATTCGACGCAAAATTATTCGTTATTCGCGAATAAATCTGTACCGTTATTCTAGCCAGATTCGTTCGAATAAGAATTTATTCGTTATTCGACCTGAATGAACGACGAATAAGAAATGTGATACCCGGCATCTATCGATGGAAGTCTGTACTGTGACCAACATACGTTTTGACGTGTGTGTCTAGAAGTGTGCGTATACGTCTGAACGAACCGAGGAAATCCCGCCTTAAAGATGTATTAATATTTAATATTCTTTAATTAAGAATTTGATATGCAATGCTTACTTTTACATCTATATATACAGAATTTTAAACAGTTTTCATTTAAAAGAGTTTCGATTATTATTCTTATTAGTCAAGATTTTACATATAATAAACGGCCTGCAGCCGCCTCTAGGTTTGGCCGCCCAGGTGTGCAGGCACCTTCTGCACTCCCGCCAGGAACGGCCCTGACTCTATGTAGTACCACGGTCTTACACCTTCCTGCAAAGTGCGAGCTATGACAAGAGTTACTTAACCTAAAACATTAGGTCTCACGGGTGTCAGTCAGTGGTGTCATGATACATCGCCGAAATCGCGTGATCATTTTATTCGTCCGTTGAGTCGACTAAATTCTTATTCGAATAAGAAATTATTCGAATAAATTTTCCGTCAAAATAAAAATTATTCGTTATTGTCCAATAATGTCATTTTATTCGAATTTTTTATTCGAAGATTATTCGAATAAGAATTTATTCGAACAAATTTATTCGAATACTTATTCGAATGAAAATTTAGCCGAATAATGCCCAACTCTGGCCAGTGGTAGAACCAACTTCGATGTGGAATGAATATCGATCGACTCTATCTTGGTTCCTTTCATTAGAATCGAGGTGTACTGACAAAAGCGAATGTTTCGTTTCATGCAGACTTGGGCACAAGAGAAACGCGCTACTTTTTGTTTATTTCGTTTTTTTAAATACGACTGTGTTGCTTCCTTAGAAGAAATAATTGCGAGAAAAATTGTGCATCGGAGATAATGAAGTACTGAAGTAATCGATCGATACTTCCACGGAGCGTTTCAATTATACACTGCCATTGTATTTAAATTAGCGATTGGAAGCTTCACGCATCACTCGTTCAGTCCCTGAGTTGGTCATATCTATCCTTCACAAGGGATCAAATAAAACCTAGCTGAATTCACCTCTATAAAATCAGTTGGAGCATCACGAGGGCAGAGAGCTACTTGTCAAATTCCTCCCTACGTATTCCCAAAGTCTCATAACTTTTTACAACCTTGAAATCGAGAATCCTCCCCTCAAAATAGCCTCCTATGAACTCGATAAATTTCTACTATTACCCTCCACATCTCCCCTTGTTAGCGAATTCGTTATGGCGGACCTTTTCCCTCGTTCTAGAACGTCGCGTGAAGTCGCAAATAAACTGGCCATTTGGCGGCTTCCTTTTCAGTGGACAGCAGCAACGAAAGCGAAGTTCGAAAGTCAAACACTCGCCGACCCATATTTACTGCAAGTTTTTTTCGCTCTCATTACCGTGGCAAATAGAGCTCGCTTATGAAATATCGCCCGAGCCTTCTCAGGAACGCCCAGTAGTGAGGATCAATATTTTAGTCGACCTAATAATTATCTGCGGCCCGTTTGCTCCTTTTTTTAACGCCGTACGGCGCCAAGATAGATCTCACGACCTTCGTCACGGTATCGCGAGTTAATAACTCGGGAGGATAGCCAGGTCGAGTGCCAATCTTGTAATCGGTATGTAAATGGCGGCTTGTCTGGTACGCTGCTGGCCATTCTCCACCTCCCCCTTCGCCCCTATTCCTGACCGTTTCCTCTGCTCGTCTCTCCGAAGCTATCTTCACCTCTCTCTGGTCCTTTGAAACTTCCTCCAGAAAATACAGGGTGATCTTGGGAGGTCGAAGGATTCGGGAATATGCGACGCTCGCAAAAATACATGTGGATGTTCCGGACAATTGACAGAAATAGTCAACATATTTTATTTTTGGAATTGAATCCTTAGAATAGAGTCATATGTCGGCATGCTTGTAACATTCTCTAATAAAAGGAGTGCACGAGCATTATCTCAACGATTTATCGAAAATTTGGCATATACTTAGGTAACTCATACTATTCACAACAATGTGAGAAAATCAGGAATGAAGTTTTGCAAGAACAAGACTGATTTAAATCACTAATTGTAGAAATAAATAATAAGTACAGTTGTATGTGTACTTATCGAATTATTACACGAATTATAATTGAATTGCCTTTACATGTTAATTAGAATTTCAGAACTTTCAGAAATAACTCAACACGAGTTTAAGTGGACTACGCAGTGAAATCGCTCCAAGTATTTTTTGCAAATTAATTACTAGAAGGTTCTATCTTTATATTTAATATCAATATCAGGGCAAAACCAAAGACACATTTTCTAAACCACTGTATAATCAACCTCCTGTGGCGCCATTTGTAAAACAGATATGTAGACCAAAAAAATATTATTTTTACTCTACGCGATAGTAATAAATATTGTATAAAAGAAAAAGTCTGTGCTGGCTTGCATCTCCTTGTAATTAATTCGCCCAAAATACTTGATTTTCGAGTGATTTGACTGCCCAATCCGCTTAATACATTATTGTCTACGTTGCGAGTTGACTATATGCAAAACGTGAACCAAATCGGTGACCTGAGCCTTGTGCCTTTACGAGGAACACATATACAGGTGCACGTAAGCATAGACGTGCCCTGTCCTTGGTCCTTCGTCCTTCGATCCGCGAGCGTGTTGTAGAGGAGGCTCGGCTTTTGGGAGGATTCCAAAGAGGCCGAGAGAGAGGGTGGCGCGCTATCGTAATCCTGAGTGCGCGATGGAATCCCGGAAATGCAAATTCACCAGGGAATATTAAACGGCCGATATTCTACAGTGGCCTTCTGCGGTGATCCATTCGCGACGCACTGCGGCATATGGCGGCAGGAAAATGAAAATACAATTGAATCGCATTGGACCGAATGTATCGGATAACACAATCCACTCGGATAAAACTGCCACGATTGCTATGAATGGAACGGCCCCTGTATCGATGATTCGAGTCGACTAAACTCTCACACGTCTATTGATCATGCTCTCCTTTTCAGGCTGCGATCCGGTGAATCGCATTGGCAAATTAGTCAGCGGGAAATAGGTGTACGTAAAAAGTGTACTGATAAGGGAAGATCCCGAACCCGGAAATTCAAAAAATTCTAAATCTTTGTGGATATGTAGGAGATTTCTTTCTGATTACAACACAATTTTTGTTTGCTGCCCAAATTCACTCTAAGGGGGTGAAATTAACCCCTGAAGATTCGGCTGTTTTTCGAGTTTGTGTTACAACTAGCGAACTGTAAGAACTTTAAGACATAAATGATAGGCCTCATTAAAAGAAGTAACTTTTGTCTGAAAACTTTTTTTCTATCTCTTACAGTTCGCTAGTAATAACAGAAAAATTTTCAGGGGTCAATTTCACCCCCTTAGAGTGAGTTTGGGCAGCAAACAAAAATTGCGTTGTAATCAGGAAGAAATCCCCTACATATCTACAAAGTTACAAAATTTTTTGAATTTCCGGGTTGGGGATTTTCTTTTGTGAGAAAATGGGTTTGAGGTTGAAAGACATTTTAATTATATTCCCTTTGTACGATACTAGCAAGTTGCATTGTTTTTGTTTATTGATTTCATGGTAAGTAGGGAGTGAAAGTGACAGACTTGCTTTAAAATTGAACGATACATATTCCAGTTAATAAAAATTTGGCGAAATATTCGAGAAGAATGTGCACATATCGATGGCTTAGTGCACAAATATTGCATGTACACTTTTTGTGAAATTGGAGTTTTTATATGCAATAAACAGTTATTGACTGTTTCTTTATGTTGTAAAGAAATCACATTTATATCTAAATAATAATATTTTTTTCTGTTAAAAATAATATTTCTGTTCATTGTATGTCCCTGGATCTTATGTAGCATTGTATGTTTAACCTGTTTTTCTCGAAAACGCTAAAAGTGATCATACAATATTTTTGTTCTTGGTGATAATCTGTAATGAATAGAACCTACTATAATTAGCGTCATAACCAGTGGTGGGGACAACACAGAGTGATTGTGGGCATTGAGACAGGCTATATTTGTTTTTTAATTGAAGATCAAATAAATGTGGAGGACCAAGATTGTGTAGTGCAATGCTATCTATATTTCTACAGCGTATACAAATACATTATACTAAATCAGTAAATTCATAGATTCATTCTGTAGAGTTCAAATTTAAAGAAGGGGTATTTTTAAATATTAAATTTCTTTCTTGCACTTGCTACAATAAAATTTCATTTTATGA
This sequence comes from Andrena chrysosceles, assembly GCA_963855975.1. Classification (NCBI taxonomy): domain Eukaryota; kingdom Metazoa; phylum Arthropoda; class Insecta; order Hymenoptera; family Andrenidae; genus Andrena; species Andrena chrysosceles. Next base: position 105,795,131 of record OY979767.1, on the reverse strand, counting down.
AAAATATGATATGCATTACTTGCTAACTTTTTGCTGTATGGAAATTCGATATCAAATAATAGCTGTTTCTCAACCAACTGATCTTCCCTGCAACGTGCATACAAATAATTCTTTGAACAGCAAATTCTGTACGTCGAACACAATTCGTTCGTGTCAAATCTGTGGCGAATCTCGCGAAACCCTCATGAATCTTTCGCGCTGTCCCAATATATCGTGAAATTCGATCCGAACATCCGTGGTATCGAGCAAATATCCAATGACACCACCAGAAAGCCCTGAATCCATCGGAATCCCCAGCGTTAGTTTCGCCACAGCCTTTGATTGCACTTTTTTGTCACCTCCCATGTCAAAGGAAACAGATAGCTATTCATGTGCAACCTGCCCTGCTCATTGAAATTAGATAGGTCACTACAACCTCTACTAACTGTACGATTTTTTCCTGAAAGGAATTATTATTCTATTAAACTGACAATAATTATTTTTCTTATATTAATTTCATTTAGTCCGCATCAATCAGGCAAGTAATTCCTTAACTACTTTGAACAGTTCATTTTGCGCTAGTGTAGAAGTCTTCCAAACTTGTTTCCTCCTAAATGGCTCTCCTAGTAATTCAATAAATTCCTATTATTACCCCATACATTTTTTTAAAACTTTCTTTTCTAATACTCTGCACCATAAATATTTCATTTCATCCAACACTATCAAAAAAGGGAACAAAAATGCAAAGAATCTCAGCCAATTCGTCACCCGATTCATCAAGCTTGAAGTAACTATAAATTTGATAAAGTACTGAACTTTAACACGACAGGTAGCAGGCTCGATATTAAAAAGGGACCTCCCTCGGGACTGTTTCAACGCGATGAAATTTAATCCTCCCGGCTCGATCCAAGATCTCGACACGGTCTTGAAACAATAGCGTTTAATCTATACTCGAGGCGGACTACCAGAAGATAAAGGAATATAATTCATTGTCAGTTACTCTTAACTCACGTCAGATCACCATGATAGGAAGAAACAGGGTCATGTTCCTGCACCCTGGTGCAAGCTTAAAGTAGACACTGTAAATCTGCCATAATCGCGTTGCAAAGGATAAAGACTATCATAGACGTAACGCCACGTATTTGCCTGGAAATGTGTGCGCCCCTCCATTTCGCGATAACCCAGTATTTGCTGGGCTAACTTTACCAAATGCTGCTTTAAAAGGCCATTCACATGTTTCACTCAAGGAGTACGTAAGGAAACACACAATACAAATGATGGTAAATATTCCCTGTAGAATGGTGAGTTTGTAATTCGCGTGGCACTCTGCCCAGCTAAACGGAACTGTCCTTCGTTCAACTTGGCGAACAACTGTTCAGCAAATCCGTATGAATAAAACTGCTTCGCTTTAAAAAAGTCCACGGGGCTTGGAAGACGGTGGACTTTCGCGGGAACAAAACGCATAGTATGAAGTCACGGCGGTTTTTACATCGCGGAGCATGTAATTCGCTTCGCCATAAAGCAAGTTTAATCTTATGAAGCGAGTACTTTGTTACAACGTACATATGGCCAACCAAGAAAGTACCACCTTTCATAAGAAAAGAACCTGATGTTCGAGTCAGTTATTTTTGCTTCCGAGTCGTCAAACCACTTACTCAGTTTCTGTCATTAGTATTTTTTACGTGGATAAGATTTCTTATTTGGTAACCACTAAGCTTTACGAGCTTCTCGTGGTATGAGAAATGAAGTAATTAGAAATAAAGGTAAGGCAAGGTATATAATTGGAAAAAAGGTGTGACGGAGAAAATATTTGTGAGCTTATTCAAAATGGCGTCGACTGTTGTAATAGTTGAAACTGGTTGCTTCAATAAGGATAAAGAGAAAGTTCTGTTATAATGAAATACGGGGATGATTCGAACAAAATTTTAAATATATATTTTTCTGTAGAAAATTTTAAATATATGTTCATTTGTAGAAATTCCATGTTCTGACATTTCTTCTACCATTTACTTTTTGAACTTTTTTCAACCATCACTGTAATTCACCCTACATTATATAAATGAAACGAAATGTCTTTCGCTTAAGTAAAAAATTTTTAACTTTTGAACTTTATAAAAGCGTTTAGGGAGGAGAATTCTAGAATTTTCATAAAGCAATTCTCTGAATTCCCTAAAAGGTAGCATTAAACATGTGATAGATAGTTTATGAGTACGGTGGCTCATCCCAATTTGGACACATTTCTTGAAATTCTATTAGTGCAATTAATTAGTACTAATCTCAGCATTGGCAATTCTTAATGAAATCAGTAGCAATGTGGCAATATACAGGCAATATAAGGAGGCAAAAAAAAGAGATTACCTTTTTGACGAAAGATACCATGTTGGCGGGCAACATCTTGGAAGTTGTGTACCGCGCTGCTTGCGGAGGGAGAAACGGAAATACTCTTAGCTCCCTGTTGCGCCTTCCTTGGCGTTCTGTTTTTCGGCCCTGATTACCGGCATAAAGTCGTTCTCGGGGCAGATATCGGCCGTGTTCTTCCCCCGCTTCACAAAGAGACGAAGAAAATGCCTTCGATGCACCGAAAACAGAGATGCTGTAGACCGAATCTGCACGGCGTGGAGCCACTTGGCTCACCCTTCTGCCAGAAACGCATTCCCATGAAATTCAGGACGTTTCACTCCGCATTGCATAGGAATTGTCCCATGGAAATTTGAACGAAGAAATGACCTGAAACAAACATGATATTTTTCATTAAGCATCATTCGTGGTTTTCAATCATTTATTTTGTCTTACGTGCTAATCGTTTTTTTTTTGTAATAATTTGAGAAATATAGTAACAGAAGCGTCGTATTAAAAGTATTTGGAAGTGACACGGAAATAGGATTCATTTGAATTTTTTACGAGTGTTACGAAACAAAATCGCTTCTGATTAGGGAAGAAACGGGGCAAGTTGATACGCTTTTCAGTTTTCAATTTTTTCACTTTTGATTAAATTAATTACTCAATAAAAAGAGGCTACAATATACTTTGATCCTTCCTCTTTAATTTAATCGAAAACTTGAGAAAATAAATACAAAATAAATTCAGAAATGTTATTTGCCCACTGCGGGGCAAGTTGATACCCCTTTGGAGCCTGCTGATATATCTGTAAAATATACAATAAAAAAATAATAAAAACACAATACAATATAGACTAAAAATTAACAAAGATGTAGTCTAAAACCTACACAGCTGTTGAACAAACATAGATGAAACATTTCTATTTGAATTTAATTGAAAATTAAATTTTGGTGATGTTTTGAATAACCTATTTTTATATCGGGTGCCTTATTTCACTTTTGATAATGTCAATGTACACAGACGTACGCTCTATCGTAGTAAATAATTCAAGAATAAAGTTCATCTATCTCGGTGAAATGGAACTGTGTATACACGGTGTCGAGATAATTTCTCTGTATCAACATGCGCCGGTCTCCCCTATTGATTAAAGTGTTCCGCGATATTATAAGTAGAAGTAAATGTAAAAGGAGCGATTTAACATATTTATTGAATTTATTAGAATAACAAGTTTGAAATACATAAATGGATTTTATGTGATAATGGTGGATGGTAACTTTCGTTATTTTTCATATAGAAGTATCTTTCATTTCAGTGAGCATTTCGGCTATTCGGAATATCAACAGTTGTTAAAACTTTTTTATATTAAAAATGGAACGAATTGAGTGACCTCGTAGTGATCTCGTGGCTACTCATGGTCATGCAATCGCATGTTAAAATGGGGCCACTGATTCCTATCTTATTTAGGATATCTCTGACATGTGTTTTTAGTACGATTGCGTCTTACAATTCTCGTTCAAAGAATATTATATTGTTAACTTGAGAACAAAAATTTACCTCATGCACACTTACAGAAAATTTGTATTATTTTAGATAAAACTGTTCAAGTAATTCACGTGTCTTTACTTTTTAGGTATTCGAAATAGATATCAAAATTAGATAAGCTGTTACCAGTGAATATTTACGTATTATCTCTGTCTAAATCTCATTTATAAATAATGCAAAGCCATACATAAAAATACTGAAGAATGTCGAAAATACGTTACACGTATGTTTACGAGATAATTGAATACAAGAAGCTTGATATTAAAGGACCAGCAGGGAATAAAAGAGAATTATGACAGAGCATAATACAAAGCAATGGGGAAAGAATGTAATGTATGACCGAGTTAGAGGATAACGATATTGGAAATCGGAGTAAAGGAGGGATCAAAGTTCAGCAGCTTTGGAAGCCCAGAGTCAAAGGATGTTAAACTGGCTGTGAAAAATATTTATTAAAACTTTGCAACATAAGGTTACCTATTTCAGTAAAATTCCAGCACGATGTTACGTAACTTTGTAACTAATTAATTTTTAATAAAATTTTAATGCGTTCTAAACATTATCCACCTTCATTCCCTACGTTACCGTTCGTAACAAAGTAAAGTCTTTTAACTTCCAGACTGAAAACACTTAATCAAGTTTTAATAAATGTCAGAAAAATCACCTCCCTTTATTCTTTAAACTATAATATCCTATCAATGTATGAAGTTATAATAGAGTCAGGTAGCAACAACCTTCTCCGACTAATATTACTTTCTGCATTCCACTCTCAATTGGTTATACATTCTGCAATGAAAATATTCTGACGCATATAGTTTTTCATTTAGTACATTATTTTTAAAAAATGTTATTATTAAATTCAAGTTTAGTTAAATTTTTTTCTGTTAACCCAATCTAAACGCCGAAGCGTGATTTTTCCTATCGCTGCACATTGCTGCTATCTGGCAGGAATCGGTGACGCTCTTACTGACCTCGACGATTAATTTCGAGGGATGTCTCGCTTCTTTCTCGAGGACACCGAGGCCGAATTCCTCGGAGCACGCAGCATTGAAGGAAGGAATTACCAAGGATCGCGAGCTCCTTCGTTGGGATCATTACGAGATAAACTAATATGTGCTAGACCATTATATGTGCGTCATGCTTGGAATTCCACAACGCCTCCATTTCCTCCCTTATTCGGCATCTTTCTTCGCCGAGAAGACGCCGAGCCTTGTCTTCAGCTTTTTCCATTCCTTCCTTTTCATACTGCAAGCTTAAAACGGAATGCCCAGCGTTTAATTACGCTTCCCACGAACGCTGTACTCAATGAGAAGCTTGCAAAGACAACATATTTATTTCAAGCTTCAACGTTCAATTTATTTTCACCTTATACAGAAAACGTTGATTAATTTCCATTAAATATTATTATTAATTATTATTAATATTGATATATTCATGTCGCGTTTAGCTAAAGTGAGAGAGAGAGAGAGAGAGAGAGAGAGAAAGAGTAAATACAAAGAAAATAAGCAGAATACTTTCACCGGGGCTATAAGAAGAGTCTAGTGGCTCAAGTCTATGTACCCCTTGGAATCTTCACGCAAATTTCGGCCGGAAAGTTTTATTTCGCTCGATATCAGTGGCAAAGTATTCTGTCCGTGGCTCGTCGCCTTGCCATCGAAATTTCTATCGATATGGCGGAAAGTTTCCCCGGGAAGAGAACAACCACGACCGAGGGGGAGAATTCTAAGCCCTCGCCCTCGCTCTCAACCCCAGAGCTCCTCCAAAGGATCCATCGAATATTCTGACGAATACTCGGGAAATATGGCTTTGCAGGCGAGAGACTGAATAAATTACCGCAAGAATTCGTGGGCGGTGCAGATGTTACAAAGGCGACGAGCCGGGACCTCTTCGTCGATACGCTCGAAACTGTACGACTAGCTCGGAACCCATTCCTTCACCCTCCGAGATAAAATCGCCCGAGCGAGAGTATCGAATGCGCCGATTACGTTCTCGAAATAATGCCGAAGTGCTCGGCCACCCCTGATCGTTACACGTGGATTCTCAACATCCAGCCACTCGAATAGTTTTATTCGACCCGAGTTAATAATAACTTTGCGAACAAATCTCGTTTCTGGCTATCGTACTCTTAGCTATTTCGGGTTAGTCAGACAGACTTTGTAAGTTATGCGTATTACGTGGATGAAATTGTTATATACAACTCCACTTTAAGTGAAACGTGAGCACTAAACAGATAAAGTAGTGGAAGATAATGAAAACGCATCAATCGGTAAATAATTTTCAATCATAGCTTGTCATGTATGTATAATTTTATGGAATAACAAATGTGGGACATCAATTTTCATTGCCGAAGGAAATTGGTTCTATCTTTGCTTAAGAACAATCCTGAATTTTTTTTTTATATTTTTTGAAATTTAAATTATTGATATGTTATTTTATATTATATAAATATATCAGTTATTGATATATTTGATAGTTTTTGGAATTTAATTATTATTATTCTAATTTATTAAAATTATTTAGATTTTATAATTGAAGATCGTATTTAAAATTTTGTTTTTCTTGTGGCCCACCACTACAACCGTCTGATATTTCCCTCGAAATTCTTCAACTGGGGAATAAGTTTCATCCGAGAAATATGTTTAATCTCACGGATAATCAAAATAATGCTACTATAATCAACTAAAGTAGCAAGTAGCAATCATCTAAAGTAGCAAGATGACAGACAAAGAACACAAATATGCCTGCAATTTAGAAATAGAGTCAAACTGAATACGTATCTATATGACTTTCTTTCATTATCTTTCTCCATTTTTCAAAATATCCCTACACTTGGTAATAATTCGAATATAAAAACGTCAAATTATACGAGATACTGTCAAGCTCCCCGAAATAAACCATTACGTATGCCGTGGAAGTCACTTCAATAAATCGTAAGGGGGAAGTAATGAGTTTTCATATCAGAGCGATTAAGCCGGATTAACCAAAGTGAGTCTCTTCAAAGCCTGTGCACTTCGCGCGTCTTTTGGTGCTTAATATTACTGCCCGCGGTAGTGGCAGTCCCTCAGCCTTGATAAAAAAAGTTTCCTTCCTCCTACGTGACATTTCTCACCCCTTGAACCAATGTCTCCCTATCGCGGGGTGAATCTACTTATCCCGGGGTTATCAGGGTATACGTATGAGTGGAATTTTATATAACTGAAGTTACGATACCAGAAAGTATCACAGATCGTGTCACGATAAAATAAAATTGCACAGGGACGACAAATGTTCAGCATCAATTCTTCAAGTACAACTTAATACTATAGAAAATCAATTGGTTAGTTGCAATTTCATTTATTTCCAAAGATAGTCCAGATTACAAAAACGAAAAATTACCTTATTCCTTATTATTTACAAAAAATAATTTACAGGGTAACGTGTTTCTTTCACAGAAATCAGAATCCTTAAATTTGCCTGTTTATGTAATAAAGTAATTGCTTTGTTTAATCACAAAAATCACGCGAAAAGAATCAGGACTTCAACGTTAAATAACCGTCATTTTGTTTAAAATTAATATTTCGGAAATTCCCTCCGTTAGGCGGAGGATACATTAATATACTAACGAAATCATTTTTGTTTTTTGATATTAGGTAATCTGGTTCCCAATGGCAGTGCTCACCACAAAACCAAATTTTTAAAAACGCTTCTTGGATGTCGATTGTTACTTTGTTATAAACGTAAATATTTTTCCACGATAAAATTACCAAATGTTACTAAATGTTGCTCTTGTAATTGCAAAAAGTTCTGTAAACATATATGCATCAGCTATTTCAAAAAAATATCTGAAACAGTCTCCTTTTAACCCCTTAAAACATACTTCAACTGGAAAAACGAAGGAAACGTGACAGTTCGATACGACAAGTATATAATAACCAGGCACATTTTTTCATCTTCTGAATGTAGAAGAGGAAGGTTTGTAACTGCTGTCAATTGATGTTTGTCGAGACCAATCGTGATAAATTGCCGTTGGAAGATCGACGTACTGTGAATCTAGCTCCAGTTCGTACACTGGTATTACGCTCTTAGATTACGCTGTCCGTAAAAAGAAGACAAATCTTTTCCATTTTGTTCGAGGGACGAGATCTACTCCGGTTACATCAAAGGGATCGTACAATACCGAAATAGTTTTGCTATCCTTTTTTATCACACCAGTAGAATAGCCCTTAAGAGATTTTTTATTACGAATTCAAAAGGTCGTGCACGTAAAAGCCAGTAGCAAATGCAGCAAAGGGAACCGTATCCTCAACGATTCTTTTGTGAGCAGTGTTCTGTAATTAGTAGTAGTGCGTTGATGAATTACAAAGTGCAAGTTGTGCAGATTTTTCTTATTAAGCTCCTATATCTTTGTTATTGCTCGAATTTGAAATTTTCATCTAATCATCACTGTAAACTTCAGAAAGATGAATTCAAATGTATTTTCTATAGTAACGAGATTAATTTAGGGATATTTGTTTATAATTTTTCGGGAATAGGACAGCTTGAAGGAAGTGATTAAACAGCTTAGGGGTACTTGGATAATAATAATAATAATAATAATAATAATAAATACAATATTTAAGAAAATAAAGGAACAAAAATTTAATTTCTCTTTAGTGAGAAGCAATAACTATTAAGATCAAATAATATAAATAGATATTAAAATTTAGAAAAAATAAGATTTGAAAATTATGCAAACAAATGCACACGAAAGTTAATATATTAAATCTTTCTTATATTTATCTGTAATAAACTTTCCTCGGTTTCTTGATAATAACTCAAACAGGAGAATAAATCAACTTTATCTAATTTTACACCATGAATTGACTATTATCTGTACACTATGGGGCAGTTAGGTTGTATAGGTAATTGATTTCGTCCAAATGCATCCGTAGTTCGATCTGTATAACCAGACATCTGGAAGCACTTCGCTGTCTAGTTCATACTTTGAAACTACTTGGCGGCTGACCAAGCAGCAACTGTTACTACTTGTTGCGGCCGTCCAACGCGGTGCTACACGGAGGGTAGTCTTCTTTCTTTTGTCGGTGCTTCGTGGTGAGCCACGACAAATAGGACACCCCACAGTATCCGAGATTACATTTCCCTAACATTATTTCGCCACAAAAAAAATAAGGTCTCCCTTTTTATCTTGTAAAACTGCATACATTCATACAAATCTCCAGGCCACGATTCTACATACACTAATCTCCACAACTCTGAAATTCCGCCACAGCAGATAAATCAGAAGGCTTTTATACAAATCTCCAATCATACATTCCATTCAACGAAAGCAAAGACCTCTGTACCATTCAATCTCACCATTCACATCAAACGCTCAAACGCAAAGCAGAGTTCCCAACAGCGATAACAACGCGATTTCAACTAAAGACAAGCCGCACGACTTCTCTCTCGAAATTATCAACGCGATCTCTGAAAATACGGCGGCAGGAAAGAGGAAGTGCCGTACGATGAAGAATCGTTGACCTTCTCCTTCATCGAAACGTGAACCCATTATTCGAATATCGCGTGTCAAGCTTTAAAATGAAATTCGACGAGACCTCAGAATACACTACAATGTATGGGGCAAGGGACGAGTATATGCGGGGTCACTTCCCACATCTGTTCTGCGCCGATCGCGAAGCCCAGAATAACAGACTAAAGTAAATTTAGGTCCTTGCTGGAGAATATTCGGCCAGCGTGCACACGTACACAGACGCGCGGGGTGTTCCGCCGGAAATATTCGGTGGAAAGGACTCGTTCTAGTGACCCGTCGGCCGCTCTATTTAATCGAGGGAAGGAAATGGTCGGCGATATATGCGGTTTAATCAATATGTCGGGGTTATGAGTCGCGTAACGACTCGGCGAAGACAGTGCTTGCGGAGGGAAAGGGTTCCATCCAAGTACCACATTCGCACGGCGAGCCAGGGAAATTGCTTTTGTCAAGATTACCCTCGAGTCATTTAATCTCTCCTTTGAACGCCAGTTAACCCCGGTGACATAAATGGCTTCTCATAAGAGGAAACGATCGCTTTACGGTCCTGTAAAAATTCCTAGATACCAAGCCACCCAACGACTGCTAACACTGTAGCTTTCTAGGTAAACGGACGCAGACGATTTTTACTCCCTTCCGCAGCTGGAACTTTAATTCAAGGGTAAAGGTGAGAGCGACACTCCCTTCGCGGATACTTGATTTCTCTAACGAAAACACTTACGAAAGGAATATTATTTCATTCTCAGTGATGTAAGTTGAAATGTGGATCAATCCTGATTCGTGGTGAATTTGGAGTTCAAATCAAATTCTCCACCGTTGTTCAGGTGACATTTTCTAAAAACTGAGCAGGGGCTGGATTCCTCTTTAAAAAACACGCACTTTAAAAAATATTTGTTTTACTTCTGATAGTTCTCGAGAAAAGTGTCAGAAAATATGCTTGCGTTCCCAAATTTAGGGGCTGTTTTCACACCCTCAAAGTGGCCGATTCCCGACAACAAAAAATGGGTGTCAAATATTTTTCACTATTTTGCAAATCTGCAGAGTCACATAAAAATTCAGAGTCTCTCCCTTGTTAGCCTAGCAATAACAATTAAAGAGCCCATCGATGACTGACTCTCCAAATGTCCCAAGTTTATGGCATTTAAGAGTGTACAACTTTTCAAATTCTAGGGCCTAAAAACCTCGAAGGCTTACGGTGCGTCATAGCAGTAGTAAAATTGAAGTCTTCTTCATAGCTGAGAATCTAGCAGAGATTCTGAAAATTAATTCCACATCTGATAAAAAGTAGAGATGCATCGACCTTTTTCTCCGACCTTCAGTAATGATGCAAGAGGCCTACATAGTAGGTCATGATCAGTTTTAATAAGCATTCGCTTTCCTCGAACCCAATTACAGACTCTAATAAGGGAAGCTCGATAAAGTAACATTAATCATGAGAATAAATATGACATTGACCTATATAACCCAGTGGCCTCCGCCGTACGCCGAGGACTCCGAGGAAGGAATATGGAAAAAAACGTCATTAATATTAAACAGCGAGAAAACTGTCGGTAATTGAAATGAATAATGCATGCCGTGTCTCCATCGATTCGTGAGATCATGGTAATAGGCACCGAGAACGATTAATCGGATAAAATCGGACGTAAAAGTACCGCCGTTAGGTGTAGATATTCCTCTTTCGTTGGAATGAATTTAATGGTCTGCCTGGTAGCACAAGCCAGACAAGGAACATCACTCAACTGTTATACGCCGATTTTAATGAAACTCGACGCACAGGTGGTGTACCTGAAATTATTACACGCGTATTTTTTTTAGCAGCGGAATTTCATGTCTGACGGATGAAAATACCCTTTAAAGCTGGGGGTTGGAAAACTATTTAATCGAATAACTTGAAAGCGACTGGTAATAGAAAAAAAAACGATAAAAAAGAATGTTGCATGATTTTTTATGGGGAATAATATGGCGTAAGCAAAATTACAAATAATCTTCCGCCGCTAAAAAGAAATATGTGGCTAATATTTTTGGGTGCCTACTCTATCTATCTGTGTACCGAGACTTATTAAAATCCGCGTGTAACAGTTGGGTGATGTTCATTGTGAGCGGGGCCAGTCGGAAATATTTAAACACTCGAAGTGAAGTTTAGTGGCTGAAACACTTGAAATGGTAATTCTCGGAATTCTGGTCGTATTACGAGGCCATCAAAGCTTCCCTTGCCTCCCGTCCTCTGCTGGAAGGCTTTTGTGCCCCGCGACCAATCGATCGACTCGATTAAAACCCGCCAACCGATCCGTGCTCGTTTCATGTCGTAATCAAGCACAAGCCCGAGATAAACCCGATCTCGAGAGCAACAGTACCCCGAACTTGATGTCTCTTCTGTGCGCCGTGAAATGGGCCCAGGTAGCAGGAAATTCGCGTGGAAACAAGTCCAGATTGCGATCGCGCCGTCGTGAAATGTGTCTCGGGACCTCTTCAGCTACTACGCGACACCTGAAGACGAGAACAACCCTTAGAAATGGCGTTAGGAATTCATCTTGGCTGCAACAAGCAACGAGGAATGATTTTCCTCATCTTCGAGTTACGAGTCCAGAGTGTAGGAAGTAAAATTTGCAAGGTAGATAGGTCGTAAATGAGAAATAAAACTTCTTGATGAGAATGTGTCCGAAGGAAAAGGAATTTAGTACAGTCTTTATTTTTTCAGGAAATATGAGTATCTCGGAGATCGAAATATTTTATCAATTTTTTAAATTACCTTTCCCAATATTTTTTGCATTATAAATGTGACAAATCCATTGCTTCAGGAATAAAGCAATTAGACAAATGATTTATAGTGTTTATGTTGCACAAATTCAATATGAACTATTCTTTTTACTCTTCTTTTTTTTAATTTTTTCTCTCTGAGCCTTTTAAGATGTAAGTATATTTTTATATTACATTCAAGCTCTTCAGAATTTGAAGAACATCCTTATTTCAGTTTAAAAGTGAATAACAATCAAAAAACGTCACCAAATATAGTACAACATTCAAAAATGTATATGAAAGATCTTAATTGTTCTGTCATAAAATATCAAAGAATACCGAGGTCTGTAAATTCAAAAACGAACGTTTTAAAATATTTCAATTGATTCCGTATGTATTCTATACTGTTTACAATAAAAGTTTCGGAAAGAGAAGGTAAAAGCGGGCCATTTTTAGAACAACCAGCCGATGAAATTGTACGCTGATGGGATGCACAAAATAAAACGAGAACTGTGAAAAGGATTTATGTCCCTGGATTTTCGGTTAACACGTTAATCTTCGTGTAAGCGTTGCACCCGTTTTTCAATCCATTTCGATGTGATCTAGCGCAAGACACGCCTTTCCCGGGCAGCTTTGTTGCTCTCTAGCACGCTAGTCTATTTTAAATAATCCTCTTTCCATGTTACACTCCACGTGAATGTGTTAAAAATAGGTCGGGATCCTATAATTATTCTTCAATTCAGGGAATCATGAATTAAATGATTTAGTAGTACCCTTTCGATTAGGATTCACCAAAGTTAAATTGAAATGAAACCTCGTTACAAATTATTATTGTCACAGATTACCTTATTGATAATCAAATTCATCGGGAATGAATCAAATTACACATGTTTCTATGCAAAATCATCCATTATAATTACACATGTTATGGTAAATTAAAAACAAACGGTAACTCCGTTCTGTAATTTGAAAACTCTGCGGCACAACACGACCGACGACGCTCCAAATGGAAAATCAAATCATCCCAGAAACGACAGAAATTTCAGCGTTCAAAATTAGTTCATTTGGCGATGAAATAGAATGTTGATACGTCAACAGTTGGCAAATATTAAGTGAATACATTTGATTGGGGATTTTAATTTGTGTAACGCGTCACCGAACACAGGTAATACATTCGTTGTGAAGTTTAACGAACAAAATAAAGTAAAGAACGAAATGGGTAACATTTCAGTGGCGGACGGAAGAAAGTTTACAACATTTAAAATCGCATAACTTTTTTAGAATTGGTCCAAACGACATCAGTTTTTTTGAGAAGCTAGAAGGATTAGTTTGCTAAGTAACATGTTTCGTCGTTTTGAAAAAAATGCAACTGGTCAGAATACCAAAAAAATAGTAAATGTCGTTTTTTAAACTTTTTTTGTAAGCTTGTAATAAAAATTCAAAAAACTCGTTTGTAGATTGAAGTAAGTTGTATACTTCCGTGCCTATAATTTCATCAAAATCGGTAAACGTTGCACTGAGCTATAATTACGAAATTCCCGAATTCAGTGATTTTCGACCTTATTCTGCGATCTTTAAGCGTTTATAGCTCAAAGTAACATTAACCGATTTTGCTGAAATTTTAGGCATGTATACAACTTACTTGAATCTACCAACGGAATTTTGAATTTTTATTACAGGCTCTCAAAAAGAGTTTAAAAAACGACATTTCCTTACTATTTTTTTTTTGTTTTTTCGACACTGCATTTTTTTTTAAAACGACGAAACACGTTACTTAGCAAATTAATCCTTCTAGCTTTTGAAAAAAAGACTCATGTCGTTTGGGTCAATTCTAAAAAAGTTTCAAAGCGTTTTTAAAAGTTGTAAACTTTCTTTCGTCCGCCACTGTATTTAATGATTAATATTCAACAACGTGGAATATTTATGATATTTACTTTGGAAACAATGGTACAGGAAGGTTGTTAAGTTCTTGCCAAATCGTATGCACCAAGAATTCAATTTTCGGGAATAAATTGCCGACGTAAGCAACCGAATCGATTATCAATACATTTTCAATTCCGCCCACCAGCAATTTTGGGTTATCGGTGCCGCTAACAATGTTGTCGATAACTCACGACACGCATGCTCATTTCAACGTGTTCGGGTAATAACGTTAGTGGAAGAATTCCGTTGGCCTCTTTGTGGCAAGCAGGAACTTTCTGCTGCAAGTGTGGTAGCAGTTGTACACAAAGACCGCGGTGTCATCGACAAAGTATTGGTTTTCGTTGTTAATTTCGGCTTTTTTTCTCCCTTTCTTTTGACCCCAGTTCAACAACGCTAGTCACCGTATCAAATATTGGATTTTTGTTTGTTACAAAAAGCGAGAAATTGGTTGCGAACGTACAGCAACATCGAAACTGCAGTTTTAGGTGTGCACTAATTTAGAAAAAACAAGGGGCAGATTTTTACACGGGCATCGATTCGGCAACGGAACATGATGACCTTTTCAATATTTTTGAGTCTTCGCGGCTATGAAATGAATATAAAGTATGATTTTCGGACCTATTGGAGGATTTTATGTGAAGAAAATAAAATGAAGTAGCATATTTTAGAAATTAAATGAAACGTTGACTTTTTGAATTAAAAACAACATTTTATTCAAACAGACCGCTCCTTCCCGATTGTAATAAATGATGGTCGAACTGCGAACGGTTGATAATTTCGGAAATGAAAATACATTCATAGAGCCTGTTATCGCGAAAATAGAGAAAGGTTGGAAACTTTGGCGATCTGTATTTTTAAAAAAATTCGAAATCAGTAAAGTGATGACTTAAACCTTTCCTAATTTCACGCGTACTATATCATATTTCAATTTCATCGAAATCCCTAAGAACTAACAGAAAAGTTGATCTATTTGACGTGGAATGACCCAGATATCTTTACAAATTAACAGGACACAAATAATTTTAAGGATTTTCACAAAATTATCGTCTGTCCTTATAAAATGGAGTTATTTAAATACATATAAATTATTTGAACAAATAGTGTCGCATGAAATATGCACGTGCTTTGTGCCATGCAAATAATACAAGCCCTTTGCCCAGTCCACTTTAATTAAATCCATCGTGATTACGTCATGCACGTCGCATACGTATCTCAAACGTAGATTCATCCAAAAATACACACGATTCAACCGTACAATCTGGAATCCTGTACAATGAATCCCTATTTATAATTCCATATCGCATCGTAATTTTACAACGTTCTATCGACTACAATATCACCTTCCATTGAAGCCAAAATTAATATATCCCAACACAGAATGCTTAAACGTTCCCAATATTCCTCGAAACTTACTGTACAAACCTCGCGTACCACACAGGCACAGATTGACCTAAATTTCTATCAAACTTCTGCATTCATCTTCAATGAAAACTATGAATTCTCAAATAGACTAAAAATTTATTTCCTCCCTGATAAACAGTAAACGGAAATATCTTCTACCGTATAATTATCGTACTCTTTTATATAAAACCCCTTTACCAACATTTACCCCAACCACCATCGCAGAGAGCAACACACAAAGTTAAGAAATCGTATCAACTCTGAAAAATATTAAAATGTTTCGATGCCTAACACCACCCTCGACCTCTTCCAACTAGAAACCCTAAGATTTAATCGAGGCTCTCTAAATAACCCCCGAGAGTTTCTCTCCGCGTCGTTTATGGAACGAAAAAGAAGAAGACCCGCGGTCCTCGATAATTTAAAACAGAAATTGTTTTTACGTCCTGAAAACCGCCTACGAAACTCAGCTTCGCCTGGACGCGTCGGCGTCTAATGGCCACGGCGAAAGTGTCGGGGAAAAGGGAAAGGCTCGCGAGGATAACAGGCAAGGAGCAAATGATACAGTTACAGGGAAACAGAGAGAGCGAGGGTGGGCGGGTGGAAGCAGCCGTTGGCTAGGAAATGGCTGCCACCTGTAGCTATTGATCGGTAGGGCGAAGCCTGGTGCGTGTAGTGAAGTTTCCCCGGCGCCCCTCTTCCAGCCTGACCCCGCGAGCTTTACCAGAAAAACGTTGTAAGCTTACATCCGTTACGAGCCGTTGTCTTCGCCGACATCCGGCTCCCTTCGCCCTCCGTTGTCACCAAGATTTCCAACGTCCCCACGCGTTTTTCCCCTCAGCTGGACACGTCCGATGGATCACGACCTCCTCCCACGATACATCGTGTACATACTATCGGATCTTCGGGCCGTGCACGGCCAGAGAAACCCTCGACGGAACCGCGAGCCTGAACAACGCTCACAACTTACCACGCTATTCCCGTCGAGATCCGTAATTATGTTTCCATTTTAATTAACGCACTCGGCGTACCACGAGCCCTCTCGATTCATGGATCTCCTACGCGCGAAAAGACGGTGTTTACAGAGAAATTTTGGTCGGGAGACGAAGAGCATTGATTCCCACACGTTACGCTCCAATTTATCATCCCCTATCTGCGAGGCAGCGAAATTCCGCGCGGCAGAAATCGATGACGCGAGGTCGATCTCTCCTTGGCGAGGAACTGCGCGGGGAATTAGTGCCAGATCTTTAGGGAAATTACGAGAGGTTCGTTAAATGCACACGCTGAAATGTGTCTTTATCACGAACAATTTCTGTAGCCCCCGTCATCTTTCTGGGAGGGATTGTCGCGATTCGCTGATGGACATTCTCTGTATTCCGTCACGTACGCAATATTCCCGTCGTCGGTGGTTTATTTGTTCAGTAGCGGCTATGCAGCTATGGCGCTTTTAAGAAACGAATGTTGTGTGGCTTCGAGGCTACAGCTTTAGACCCATTTTGTTTCTGCTTTGCCTTTCAATTGCGCATTTAAACTCCTGTATAAAGGTAATTCACTCGAAGCTCAAATGGATGATCAAGAGGTTTCTCCGTGAATAGTATGAACAGTTGGATTGTAAAGTATATTTCAGTAAGGAGAACTGTCGATGTTTCCATCGCTTTTATAATAAATGAAGAATAACACTTATAGTAGTCATATTCCAATATTTCCATATTCCAACATTTTCCAATAATTGCTTCCACTAGTGCTGCAAAGTGACTTGAATTTGTTTCAATAATATCGTCCGCTATGGTAAATAAAATTTTTATACTAGAATTGTATAAGCAATTGCTACAGCCGTATATTTTATATCGGTCAATTGTTAGGCAAGGCAATCAATATTAACGATATACGTTTCCCAGGCTCTTTTTCTTATTTGAAAATTGAAACCCGTGAAAAAGAGTGAGGATTTCAAAATAACTCTGCATGCGATAAAAGAGGGATAGATACGGATTTTTTTACAGTAAACCAAACGGGATTGATGTCAAAGCAAATGGAAAATTTTTATCTCGTATATTGCTCACCATCAAAGCTAGTCCCTATTCTAAGTGGTGTATAACCGTTCTCTGTCAATCATTTCTCTGAAGCACCAGAAAGTAGAATTTTTTACTCCTATGCAGTTAAACCGTCTAATCAATACACTAGCGAGTATCCATTTTGAATGGTTTTTAAAGAAATCCATCTGATAGCAGTGGAGAAATGCGAAATAAATATGCCCCTCGACAGAGAAAGCAACAAAAACTAGATTAAAGCCTTTATTCGTAGAACCCCGTTAAGCCGTGTCTCGCTGAATTTTAATGAGTCTACTTTTTGAAAAAATGTACAAATGTTCTCACTGGAATAGTGAGAATTCTCTTACTGTTATAAATCCGTAGCTCGTTACACGGTAGATTTGATCTGAACCAATCATTCTGAGTGGAACACATTTCTGAAACCAGCAACTGTGCTCTACTTTCGAAACGGTAGGAACCATTCAGGATTTGCAAAATGTTAATATTTACTAGCTCGGTTCACCGATTTCAATCGAATTTTGCTTGTTTCTACAATCTCTGAATATTTCAAAACGTTAGCTTCATTAATTTTTGAGGTGTCACCTCAGAGTTGTCCAATTAACTAATTACAGAATTATTTAAATAGCGGATCGAATAAAAGTTACTTTTACATTATTCGTTATTCGAGGCTTAAATAATCTGTTAATTTTATTCGACACATAACGAATATTTTTTTTTTTAATTTCTGTTCCTTACTCGAAATTTTGTGGGTTAATCGGATCCGGTTCTCAATGTCTCATATTAGAATCTACCTTCATACATATACAAACTTTCATTCGTACCATAAAATCGCCCAAGCGAGAGCGAGTAGGTACATCAGCTAGTTCTCTATAAATTCCTAAAAAACACTCGCGCTTCTCAGAGACCCCTATTAACTACCCTGTACACCAGATCGTACGTAATTTCAGAGAAGCCAACAACGCGAGGATTTCACGATGAAAGCGATTCATTTGATCTGGCCAGCCTAGCAACGTTTAAAAGCCTTAATAGGCACACATTAAACGTGCCTTTGATGAAATCGGCTGCAGAAATAGAGGCCGTTCCAACCGCGGCCATGTTAATCAATCACCCCTGCTACAATTGCAGCATTCGGTTTCATTTCTGGGCGCATTGTAAGCTCGGCTTGCGAGCTGAATGTAGTTGGATAGAGACCAGCGTGTGGGAACGGTGATGCGTGGGAACGCGAACGGATGAATAACAAGAATCGCGGACAATGAAACGTTAGAAGGACGAATAAAATTTAAATGAATTATCACCGGAATTCGAACTGCCAAGCAATGCTGACTGCGCGCGTTCCTCGTTGCTCGGCAACGACTATAGCCGTTACACGACCCACCATGGCTTCCTTTGGTTCACGGAAACCCCCTTTGAACGCACAGCGACGCGCTACTGCCTTACCAAAGTACATTTGGAAAGTCATTGTAGTCCTGCGTCACTGTGGCTGAATTTGCCCAGTGGAACTCTCGGAAGTCCTTCCCGTTTCCACAGTTTCTTCCGCTGTAACATCAAGCACGGCCCTGGTGTAACTCAGAGGTGACTCAGAGGGTCGTGAAAATATTCTCGTGCTTTTAGTCAGAGGCTCCAGAGAGCAGAGTACCTTAGTAAGTTAATTTGCAGCTAGGCGAAATGTAACGTGGAAAATGTAGAACAAAGAAATCCTTTCACACTTATTCCTTCATACATGAGCACCAGCAGGAACATCTTCAGGGATTCAAACTTCGAAGATTTTACTCGCGAATTGTAGGTAGGTAAAAGGTGGGATAGTTGATCAGCGGGGATACATGATCACATCAGTTTATATCACAACTCAAATAATTAAATACAAACAAAGCAAACCATTATTATTATTTTAATAAAAAAGAAAAACTGTGATCAACTATCCCACCTTTCCCCTATTTATTGTCAGTTCTCTTTCTTACCACATTCGAAATCGAAGCTGAGGCAGGGTGTTAAAAAAAGGAACAAGAGCTTAAGAGTTGATTTTAGGACCCATGTTAATTAAGCATTTATTTCTCCTCTCGGCGAGAACTGCAAACTGTTAAACTCTCTTTTTTTAACACCCTGTATATCCATCGACACGAGGTCCAGAGATTACAGAGACATTTGCCAGAACGGATCTTACTGAAATATCACGATTCCATTATTCCCACACTTTTCCCCGATCAAATCTCATTGCCAGAGCGAGACCAAGCCAGCGACAGCACAGGAAACAACAAAGATTCGTTTGCCGAGTTTTCTGGGAATTAACAGCAACGCGATTACAATCTCGCTTAATACCCCCAGCTTCCCGCGTCGAGGAGAGTGCCGCTCGATTCCGCAGCAAAATTTATGTACATTCTATTTGTAACCCTCGTTTGTCCCCGGTGCGCGGTGTCCCGAGAAATTTGTCAAGCGATGTCGCGCTGCGGGGCTTCCAGCGCTCGCTCGCTTTTCCGCCGTTTTTCCTGGACAAAAAGACCGGGGCGAAAATCTATTAGTTTCGTTACGCTCAATTTATCCGCGCCCGACTAACAATACAGCTTCCAATTAACTGCGTTGCCAGCCCTGATGTCATTTCGCAGCACGTACAGTACTGGGAAATATTTATTGCGTCGCTCGAATAAACACGTTATCACTTGTACCTCTCTTATTATTAGTACTGGGAAACCGTTATTTCAGGAAAGTGTAGCTCGCTGATTCAGCCAAAATAAGTTGTATAGGAATCATTGTAACAATCATATTGTTCTGAATATTGGAGGTACCTACTACCTAAATTTCTGAGTGATGCAATAAATATTTCCAGAACTGTATTATCGGCTGGCTCTCCTTCTCGTTGGAAAAAGCACTGCAATCTCGGGCCCCATGATGCACACCTGCGGGCGACGTTGAAAAATGAATGATGGAATAAATCCGGAAACTTCCCCCGCGCCGCGTGATTTCGTTCCCCCGCGCCGCGTGATCTCGTTCCCCCGACGCGGAAGTGACGCGTCCTTTTCAATTCGAAAAGGGTCAGCTTTGGCGAGACCCCGCGCTCGCCCCTTTCCCCATGAAAACGGGAAAACTGCAGAACAGTTGGGGGAAAAATAGAGACGATGCGAAATGGAGAATTTCTCCGACATAGACGACGCGTTACGCGGTGGTGAGGGGATATACAGGGCGTGCCGCGCAAGCTGCGAGGTGTGAGGAAGCGTTTTCTCCCGGAGTAAATGAAAATAAGAATTTTGGAACGAATGAGTAATCTGTAAGTGTCTTGAGGAGACTAGGCAGTCGAAATCCTGATTTTTTTATTGCGTTTTCTGACAGTACTATTTGATCTGAATAAAATGCCGCTTGGTTTATATTAATATTTGCAAAATTGTTGATTTGGCAGTTAAAAAGGTCGAGCGGTAACTTATAGCGTCGCCTTTGCCCAGAAACTTGAAATGCGTTTTTCTCAAACCGGATTTATCGATTACGGTGAACACGATTTCTCAAAAATCGTTCCACAAACAAAAAATTGTTCGTTTTTTACCTCCTAACCCAAACCTAACCCCTTAATGAATTACATAGTAGATAAATGTTGGAACACTTTGGACATTTAGTAAAGAAATATTCAACTGGTTGGTTACTAATTATTAACACTTTTCGTAATGGTTTCCATGTTCTCCCTTGAAAAGTATTCTTCGATATAACTCTTTCGCTACACAAAGTATAAAAAACAGTGTTTCAAGTGAATGTTATTAAATTAGACTAAGTAGATCTGTTCAAAAGTGGAAGGATTTATGCGCGTTTCTACTGTGAAAAAATCTGCAAGCTTTAGAAATGAAGGAACAGGTTTTACAGTGTCCCATTAAAGCAGTTTGCGTGGGACACCCTGTACGTGCACGTACACTTGAACGAGCAATCTCGCGGAAGTGACGCGCAGTACCTTTGATAATCGACGCGATGCCTGTTATACGCGTAGGAATGGAAAAAATAGCTGGACGTACGTATAGCGTTTCCTGCAACGAGAAGTAAAACGTAGGGTGTCTGTATGAATTAATAACTGATACATTATTGCTTCAAGTTGGATCAATAAATTCATATTACATCTTCGTAAGTATATTAATCAGTACACAAAGTTTCATTTTAGTATATCATGTAGTTTCCTTTTAAAAAGATCCAGAAGATTGTGCACTTTCAGGCTTGAAATATGAATCTAGTAGTGCGAGTCAATAATGGAGCTCTCAGCCCAGTAGTACAAATCAATATTGGGCGACTAGACGCGAAACACAATTGCTTGAAGGAGTTGATAAACGGTTGTAGCTGCTCTATCTGATTCATCAGAAACAATTACACTCTTAGGCATGGAAATATTTATATAAATAATGTTTTTTAAGCATAATACTGTAATCGTTTCTCATCATACTAAAATAGATATTCAAAGTTCGCATTGACTTTTATTTCCTAAAAGTAAATGATAAAATTACCTGCCTGAGAACGTATTCCTTTTTACCTTTTATTAATCGACATCAGTCATTATTGATCACTACCTGGGAGTCTAAAGTTTTAGGTGAGCCTCGAACCTCTGTGTTCGGTATTGTACTTCACTTTATTAAAACATTCCCTTTTTCCTTCTTTTTACAGGAAAACTTTTAACAGCTTAGCGAACTTAAATTAAGTAACAAATTCAGGATTCCCTCCGATGCAGCAATACTTTAAGGGATATTTAACTATTAATACTTAGTCGAATCACTTTTAGCAGTTAATTCGTTCGCCTGATAAGCCACGTCCATTTTTCATGTTCCTGCTTTCAACGTGCCAACGCGTTAAAAGCACAAAATCTGTTCCTGTAGTTCGAGTAATTTTGGCTTTCCCTTCATTAAATTAGCCTGCGTAAACTGAACACTGTCACGGCACAAAAAGGACCAGAAGGGGCGCGATTAATTTCGTTTGACTGTAGTCAGGCCTGGGGAACGAGTAATTAAAAGTTAAAGGCGTTTTCCTTCCCCCCAAATTACCTGTTCTCTACGTTCCTAGATTGAAATATACTATTCTGTAAAATTATCTGAAGCAAAGTCAGCTAAATAGATGTTCGCTTACGAAAATATCCAACGATCAATTCCCATTCCTAAAAATGACTCAGTGTAACGAAGTAGTATCAACGATAACTTTCGAGGAATGATTCTATTGATCAACTTAATTTACCCTGCATTACGAAAACTCCCATTTCCTTACACAGGTAAACACAATTAATATTTCTAACTATATTACGCAAAGTTAAATTACATTATTAAATAGAATTATTAAATCGCCTAGTTCAGTTGTCAACTGCAACGTTCTGAAGTAAAGATCCAGTTCAGTTGCAAAAAGTTGTAAAACAGTATATCTTTACATTCCACCAAACGTCAAGCACCACTTTCTAAAAAGGAAAGTCACTCCTCCTCGCCGTCAAAGTTAATGGTTGTCTAACCACTGATTCCTGCATTTTTAATTTTCGAGATAACTCTCCTTTTCACGGTTATTAAAGAACAATCCAACTACTGCAAACTGCAAAGCTCGAAAGCTCCCAACGCATTTGTTTCTTATTGGAACTCGTATAGAAGACAGCGTTGAATATGCATTCTGCCAGTTGTCATTTGAAAGCATCAAGATATGTAGGTATTCATACAATGCTACTCGCGAGATTAAACAGAACAAAGCTTCCACTACAAAATAGCGGAATATTTCATGTCTCAGCGTAATAATTGACCCCAAGCTTGGGACAAACAACTGAAGAACCCTCTACAACTAACAAAATCAGAATACACGCGAATATAAAGTGTTTGAGAATTAAAGTTGGACAATGTTTTAATCGATGGAGAAGAAGATATAGAAAGCAGATAAAGCAGTGTAGATTCGAGCAATTTTTGTTTGGCAACATCGCCCTCGTTTCGCGGTGAAAGTTCCCTTTTCGTATGCGGAAGGAGTCTCACGCTTGCGATGCTGCTTGTTTTTCGGTATTTCGGAGAAAGGATCCCCTGGGTCGTCCATGAACAGAATTACAACTAGGCTCGCCGTCTCCCTCCCAAGGAAGCCTCTCCATTCACACGCGGTAGGAAAACAAATTCAATTCGATGAAATTTAGCAGCGTGTTCTTTGTGATTGCGCCCACGTTCGGTAATATTTCACCCTTTAAATTGGCAACGAGATCAGTCCCGTTATCAAGACAGTAACAAATTTGTTTGCATCATTTCTTCGCGAGGAGCAAGGAAGTGCCCTTGTCTTTCCCGAAACACGTTCAACCATTCAGACTTTAGCAACTTACAGATTAGTGAAAAATGTAGTGTCGTGGAACTTGAATTTTTAATTTGTCAAGCTTCATCTTCCTGGTAATAGAAAATAATGGTTCGTATACAAGTATTCAGAAATATTTTTCCATATGTTCTTTTAGACACATTCCCTAATGAAATCTTCTGCTTCATAGAAATGAAGATTCTTAATTCTCGAGGACACTCCGCGGTCAAAACATACAAATTTATTTGCATATTTTCATCCCACAACATCTCAAGAATGAACAGATAAAATTTTAGAACGAAATTTCTAACAATCTTATTCTAAGAATCTTATTTTTAGGGCAAACAACATAGCAGAATTTGGAATTTTGTTTCATGTTTTTATGCATCTTTGGAGAAGTTGCAGGTTTCTTTTTATTATTATGTAATAATAAATATAGGAGTTATGCACGGGTTAGCCAGTAGTATCACAATTACTGAAAATCGTAATATCACGAATCCTCCAATATTCTGAACCAATCGAAATTCCATCGAATATTACTCCTCCAAGTTCTTCCCGCTTATTAGCAGCACAAGTGCAGTATAAATATTGCCCACAAATTACGCAGCGACAGATGAAACTCTCCCGCGGATAACACTATTCCATTCAATACGAAACTAAGATTGCCGATTCACCAATACGTTCTGGTTCCGCTCCTTAACCTTTCGAGGAACGAACCCGCGGAGGGGAGCCGTCGATCGGCTTAAAAATAAATGTCTCGCAATTCACCTCTGAGCCACCCATCAATAATGCAATGGCGTCGCGCGTCACGCCGAGATTGCGCGCCGATGGATTCGGAATCGCTCAGGAGGCACTATTAGCGCGACACAACGAGCCCCGAGTCGTCGCGCGCGTAAACGTGTAATCCAAAAGGATCAATCGACACGTTAAAGAATTAACGAGGCCGTTAAAGGACGCTGACAAGGCGCTCCGTTACTGGAACAATCGCAATGAAATGAAGTGTTGTCCTGACCGAGAGAATGGGAGGCCCGCGACAAGGGTATCAGAAATCGAAGGGCAGCCAGGGACACGGGGATCAGATAAAGTCAGCCGGAAAAGGTGACCGGAGAGAAGGGAGTCTGGCCACGATAAGGCAGTCATAAAAATGTTTGGTACGATCGGGGAGGGGTGAGCGGGAGGGGTTGAAGGTCCGATTGCTGTCAGATAAGCCCCGTGGCTCGTGAATTCACGTGCTTGACGGCCAGGCATGAGTAACTCGCGCGAGCGCGCCACCGCGTTTGCTTAACTCATTGAAAAGTTACAGGGTCGCGAAGGGTGTCCCTTTTGTCGCTATCCAGGCGGAGCGTTGTCGCGTGACCTGCGACGACGTCGCGCGCGCGCACAGATAGCATCTGCGGAAAACGGACACGACGAGCCTGCAGCTCGCATTTACAAACAATACTTTTGCACTCTGCCTCCCCGCTTTATCGCGCGGTCGATCGAGCGCGGGAAGCGGCGACGAATTAGACGCGGCGACGGTTTCTCGCGCGATCGATCCGCCCGCGATTTATCCGAGCGAGTATCGCCGACAACGCGTCGCGCGTGTATCCGCAGAAACTTATCGGTTATTCAAGCGTAGCAACCACCTCAAAGTTTCCTGTATGCATAATCAGACCGCGTTTTCGTAGTCGATCGCCCTCGAGCTGGCCAGAAAGTCATTTTGCTTCTTGACGGGCTTACCATGCGCGGTTATTTGTAAGCCAACCTGCCTACGTGCTCCCATGTTCCTGCCGTCACGGAGCATTTATTGCAGTCCCGTTGCGGTTAATATGAGTATTGCATTCGGAGAAACGTTTACTTGTCGCGGGATCACTTTGGGATTTGAAGGGTTACTACACTACATAGCCTGGAAGACATAGAAATTATCATGTAACGTCCAGTTTCTTATTTTTTACGTAGATTGCGCACCTTTTTGAAGAAAACAAGCCAACCTGAACAAAATCCATGCACAAATAAGGAAGTTATGGGCGATAAAGTGAGTGTCTATTTTCAACTTTTTCCCTATTTTTGTATCGGGCGATATCTCAAAAACGTATCCTTAGGGTTTCGTCTCATGTCGATTTTTGAGTTTAGAGGACCACCTTATATAAGAATTTCATAGCGGAGTCTTAATTAACATTGTTTATCTTATGTGATTTCTTCCACATTTTGTAGTGTTTTTCGTTAATCGTGTAAGACTAGTGGTAAACGCATTTTTCAGTGGCTTAGTCGCGAGAAAGAAATCTCAGGTATAGTAACCTGCTTGAGAATGTGGTTGTTTATCATGCGAGCGTTCCAGTTACTAATGTTGTTCTATTAATTTAATGGTGGCGGGAGGTTTTCAATTAGGGAGAATTTAAAAATGGGCCACAGCTGTGTATTCGCCAAGCCACTTTTTCTGCGAATTTGTCAGGGATTGTTAAGTCATGCAATTTCCACTTTAAAGGAAAACTGAATTAAAGGTAAATCACGGTGCCCGGCTCAGTTACATCACATTCGTTTGATGCATCGCCTGGCATAAGAATAAATTTGTTGAAAATATGGACCGCAGAAGTAGAGCAAGGTTATCTATATAGAAATTTTGCATGCTCCCGAGAGGAAATCTGTTAGGAAATTGCATTAGAGTGAACGTTCCTGCGGCCGTTATTTGTGGAGCTTCGTATCGTGTTTCATAATATTCTCCATTACACAATGAAATGACAATTTCTTAATATGGGTATGTTTCTGAATACATATAAGGTATTTATCACTATATTATTGATGGCATGTTAAACGGAAATTCAGTTTTCTAAAAAAAGCTTCTCTCCGTATTAAACATTCTTCTGTCTTTAAATAAAAATTAATGAATCGTTCCAGAAATCCCATGCAGATATTTAATATTTAATACTTCATCTTCGTTTAATAATAGTTTATAATATTTCACAGACATTTTGCCTTGAATTAATTACATCCCCGTGAAATGATGTCATATAATTATAAATTTGAACAAATTACCCATATAATACAAAGCTACCATCAGTTGCTTCACAAAGATGTTATGAAACAAGCGTGCTCGTCTGTAATATTTTATTTCAAAGAGAAAATCTATTTTTAGTCAAGTACGCGCGCACCAGTCGAGTTTTCCAAATCGATATTCCCAGAAACTTTTATTCTATATTTTCTACTTATCCACCTTTAAGTTTTAATTACACCACCTGCCACGAAACACACTATATATTATCTACATCATCTCCCCCACAAATCTAAAGAATCTACAAACAATACTGACTGAACATTTGATTCTCTTTCAACGTCAATGATTCACATTCCTCAAAGTGCAGCACAAAATCAATAATTGGTACCAAAAATGGTACACTTCTCTATTAGAATCACATCATCCCTTTCTTCCACTTCCCATCTGCTCAAAGTTACTTACTCTCAAAACTAAGCAGACTTTCAACCGCCCGCAAAAAAGACAGAAACACGTAACCTTCTAACAGGTTCATCCATCCATTCCCAGAAATCCTCCCATCGATTTAAATCGAAAGGCGAGCGCATTCGCTGGCGTCGCGCGACTAATGCGCGATACGGTTGATCGAGGAAACATTAAATTTCCTCGGCGTACGAGGCGGAAAAGACGGAGGAGGGGTTGCTGGCTGTCGATGTGGGCGAGCAGGAGGGAAAGAGGATTGAATTTATCCTCCCCTCCTCGAGTGCCAGCAGCAAAGGGGTGGTTTCGAGGTCGAGGGCTGTCGACCGACCTCGACCGATCGATATAGCTACAGGTGTCCGAAACCCTATCCGCTCTGGCCGTCTTCGCTGGCGAAAAACTAAGAGCGACGGGACAGTGGGCGCCGCTCCGAGCCGACCAATCTGCCACCTGGGACTTTAATCTGTTTGGAATGTAAGGTTTTTTCCCTCCCCAGTGACAAGCTTTCTTGGCCAGAGCACGGGGCGTCGCGTTCAAGGCTTCCTCGATCGATCTAGCTACAGGTGTTCGAAAGTGCCTTCCCTCCTCGTCGAAGACTCGGGGACTCGTACGTATACAGGGTGAGTCATCTAACTTGACGACATCAAGTTACTCGTAAATTACTTGCTGCATAAAACACGCTTGAAAGAAAAGTTGCGTTGTATCAAGGGGGATGCAATTTTATCGAGATATGAAGATTATACGGCAAGTAATCTACGAGTAGTTTGAAGTCGTGTAGGTACCTACCTACACGACTTCAAACTACTCACCCTGTATATGTACAGCATAAACGGAACTGTGAAACCTGTCGCACACTATTTCGCTATTTTTATTGTCTCGTGCGAAATTGTCGATGACTGGACTGAATAGATTGCACGTTTATGATGCAGCAGATGAGCTGGTAATGAAGATCGATGGTTCAAGGGATTGGTGGAAACATTCAATTACTTTGGACGTTTTCGGGGGTGATATAGGAGAAAGGTGGGCGGATTTAGAAGACATGACGGATTAAGCTTCTTGGAGTGATGATCTTTTTCAGATTCAATTCAATGGAAATCGTGTTATTTTGTCGTGTTGGGTGTCAATGTTGAATGTGACGTTATAAAGGAACTGATATGTTCGATTTCTTAGAATGGTTCTCGCGATTTGAATTTCATTGGAAATTATTCAAAGCGAAATATTCATTTGCAGGGGATACTGATATTGCTGAGAACTGTAGGCGGATATTTAAACATTGGACATTCGGGTCGATTACTCGCTTTGGCAAACGAATCTGACCTAATTTGCAAGCTTCTATGGCGTACTTCGTGCCTATCAGAGAGAAGAGGCAGTAATCTGATTTGAGAGATGAAGTTTGTGAAGTTTAGTATTGTTAGGCATGTGGAAAATATTGTATGTGACTGAAAAACGTGGAAACTACTCGCTGAAACGCAGTGAGTGACGAAAGTATTCGAACGTTCCTGTGTTCGATACATGTGCTCCGAACGTAGAATAAGTTGCTTGTACGCATGCACACGAGAAGCTTAAAGGGGATGCCATGAAGCCATTCCTTAACGATCTACGTTGACATCTAAAAGTGTTAAACGTGGTATAACGTCAGTAGCAAGGCTAAATTCATCGGACAAGAATAATTAAAACATACTCGCGTAAATGTTTAGCTTATCTGATCTAGTTTCCCAGTTATAACCACTGTTAATGCCTCTACAAATCTCGCTGTACAGTAAGAGCTAATTCCACTTTCGATTGAATTCGCTTAGGTATGTGCAATTATGATAATAGTTTGGGGCATAATATTAAAACCTGATATATTGCCATAAGCAAATACTTTTCGAAAATACTATTTTATTTAATGCTTAAATCAAATAGTATTTGAAAATACTATTTCATTAAATACATATATCATGAGTAAATACTATTTACTATTTACACTCCGATTCGAACCTAGGAAATAGGGGATCGAGAATAAATGATATAAATTTCGAAACCAAGAAATATCAACCAAGCCATGTTACATGTTACTTACATGCGGGTAAATATTTCTTGAAAGTATTTCTGAACACAGATATTAGTAAAAGTGGGATTCGGGATTCGAACCCTTGTTTTTGAAATGCACATTACACATTTCTAACTGTGTCACGATCGATCTCACACGATATGCATCGCAGAAGATTTTCCACACACTTTTCACCATTCGCTTTCACGCTTTCGCGGGAAATCGAAGCCAGGCGATTTGCTGCCTGTCATTACCGACGACACAGAAGGGTTGCACGCGTTGTTATTGAACAGTGTACTGGAAAGTAACATTCTGTGCCCGACATTGTGTAACGCAAGTAATATTCTGCTTGTTGGTTACCCGACGCAAGTCGCAGGTAACAATACACATTGACAAACAATCAACGCGGAGAACAGGCATGATTACGCAACGACTTGCGTCAACATTAAATTACCATGTTACATGTTACGATACTCTCACGATTATAATAAGACCCTCAGTCGAGTCCACGTAACTGATAGTCGAACGAAATGGATTAAGTGTACAGACTCGATGAATGCTTTCCGTGAATGTAACTTTCCACGATCTTTGAGACTTGTTGCGCCTTACAATATATATGAAATGGAAGGAATATCAAAAGAACTTAGAAGAAGGATTACTTCCTTTACAGCGAAGGGCACATCTGGTCCCATGCCCTTTCGCGTTCGTGAAGTGCACAATTTAATTAGAAAGTAGTCGCTGCTTTACAATCAAGGCACGTGCCAAAGAGCTTTTTGATCCTATAATCGCTATATTTTTATAAAGTGACCCAATAAATTATTACATTCATAAAAATCTTCTATCAGCTGTTTTGAATTCATAGTACGAAGTTAGATATGTAGAACGATATACCTACTAGAAGTAGAACACCCCGATAAATGCAATACAAAATGTCCTAATATTTATTAATGACCTTTTAAAAGAACACTGAGCATCAGAAGTGCAATAATAAGAACAAATTTAATAATTCATTTACCGCAAAGCGTACGAAAAATCCGTGCATGGAGATCATTCACTGGGGTCCAAGCATGGAGTAATAGAAAGTAATATCTTGAGAAACTCCAGTAGCAATCAATACCTACGTGGTAAAGCGGTTGATAGCGCAACAGGAGCGATGCTAATAAATTTGTTCCAATAAAGGAGGAGGAAGGGACATAAAACCACCCCAGGATTTTATTCGCGGCAACATATCGATGCTGGCAAAGTTTCGCCGTAGGGACGTTAAAGGGAAAGATATCTGACGAAGGGTGCACGCGAAAACGCATACTGGCTCCTTTGATACCACCGAGAGCTTTCTACTTTTCCGTCGATCTAGCCGAGTAAAGCAGCCGCGCCCTTCGCCTCTCGCGATTTATGATCGGAAAAAACCGCATAAATATTAGCTTTCAAGCGAGCGTGGAAACGTGTTTCCACGATGGTCGCGAGAAGAATGTAAGAGGCAGCCAGTCATAGTAAAAGAGATTTACTGATGCACACGTAGACTTCTAATAAAATGGTACTTGTTACTCCTCCGGGGGACTTGTTATTTTATCTGCACGGCCACTCGATGGCCGTGCACAGATGCTGAGTAAATTTCGAACGTGATAGTTTCCCTCGTTCTCCTTTCCTGTTCGTGACTCGGCGTCTACGGTGATTTTTATTCTACGTCAACTTTCGTCGTTGTTTCCTTGGAAACTGTGATGATATTGGGTTGGTAGATATGAGACTGTCGATCGCGGGCAGCGTAAAAGAGGGTACAATAATAATTGCTAACGCTGGCTTGCGACGCGAAAAATGTCACAGTAATTCAATAGAATGAAATAATTAAAATAGTTGAGAAGCAAAAAATATTTTCATTCAAACTACCCTACGCGAAACGAGAATTTCATATGCACCAACCTAATACATATTAATTCGCATTAATTCTACGTATTCGAGGTATTAATGGTAACGTAAAATAATGAAGATTTTGGGGGACACATTGTTTATAATGAAAAATAAAAGCAATGTACCTACTGTTTTAAGTTTCTTTAACTGAACTATGTAATTATGTTTTATTCTGTTACAGGGAGTAGTTTAAGCCACTGTAACGTTCTGTTAAGGAGTGGCATTAAATTACATACATTTAAACTGATAAAATGGTAGATAACTTGTACAGTAATTGATAAAAGAGAGTTTAAATTGTGACCGGTAATAGAAATGAGATAGCTCTGTTAGAAAGAATTATAGAAGAATTATCATGCCTTGTTATTAGGGGTGTGCGGGTACCCGAAATTACGGGACCCGATTTGCGATGCGGGAACCGATTTTCTTGCTTAAAAATTCTTACATCTGAACACTGCAAAACCATAACTTAAAGGTTATCGGGCACCCGAGACCCGAAAACTTCAAAGTTGTAATTTCGCAGTGTGATCAGATGTAAGAATTTTTAAGCAAGAAAATCAGTTCCCGAATCGCAAATCGGGTCCCATAATTTCGATTACCCGTACACCTCTACTTGTTACAAAATATGTTACCCGATGTCTCCACAAAAAAATGATGTCTACTAATATCAAATTCGCATAAATTTTACACGAATGCTTTTAAAAAAATAAAAGTAATGCTCCCAATTCATTAAAAAATTCTAACTTCCACATTCATTTGCACGTTCATCAAAAAAGCTATAAATATTTCTTTAAAAAAAATCCCTCAAAATTCTTTATCGACAACTCTATTCAACACCACTGTAACACATGTAGGTAAGCAAAGCAGATCCATTTACCGAAGCTCCTACCTACAGTATCAAACACACGGAACTTTCGCAGCCTGGGGGAACTCTTTCGAGAATTTCGACTGTCCCCTTAGCGCACACAAAAGTTTCAACGAGCAAAACGGAATCGTCGAGGATCTTGAAGCAGCTCCTGCTTCTCTTTCTGACCGTTCCGACTGCACAATTCTCCTAAGGACGCGGTTCCTTACACGTTACAAGGTAACGTTTCGGAGGGAAGATGGTTCGGAATGGATCACGCGCTGGGCATTCGTCTGTAACTGAAACTCAGCTCCCAAGGTATTTGTTTTGCTCGTTAGCTCGGCGGTCGTCCTCTTCCTTCCTGTTTGCAGCTTCATTTCAGAGGAGAGGCTGGCGTGCTGGAGCCCCGAAAACTGGGTCAACCGATCATCATGTTCGCGTCCATATTACGGGGAAATAGGAAACGCAAGCGCGTTCTTTCATCGATCGCCGTATCCTTCGCGTGCGAGGCAAACGGGAGAGATCCTCGAGAAGCGTTTCCGATCAAGTAATCACCGGGCGAAATTGTTCCCGTCGTTGACAATCGATCACGATACCAGGAAGCAGCGACGATTTGCACCACGGGTTCGCCCGCGCATTACGCTATATTGCTTTTCGTTTCGGTCCTCCGAACGATTTCGAGCGTTATGAAGATGCAGATGCTCCTGCTCGAAGTTGTTAATTAACTGCTTCACTCAGTTGGAGATTTTGAGCAGCAACGGAACGCGATGGGCGAAGGTTTTTGTGAAACGAAGAGAAAAGGATCGAGAAGTTAACACGATGTTTAAGGAGGTAAAGAACTATATATATACAGCCCGTTACAAAAGTCTACACACACTGTGGGATGTTACAATGTTTTAGAAAGTACAGAAATATGTTTTGTGAGATTGTACTATACATCATATAATATAAATTAAGTGTACATGATATTAATATCTTCTCAAAATATTTGTAACCTTAATTATTAAACAATTTAATATCCTCACTGTT
The DNA here is from genome assembly GCA_963855975.1 of Andrena chrysosceles. NCBI lineage: Eukaryota > Metazoa > Arthropoda > Insecta > Hymenoptera > Andrenidae > Andrena > Andrena chrysosceles. The sequence goes on along the minus strand of OY979767.1, from coordinate 105,762,176 downwards.
TTTGAAACTTTTGTGTTTTCTTAAGGTGGGATTCTTGGGAGAGATTTTTGACCGTCTGTATACATATCAAATAGAATGTCTATTTGTATGTTCTGTATTAACTCCTAAAGCCTTTAACCAATCTGGACCAAATTTTGCATATTCTCTAGAGAGTAGTCCTAGGACCCTGCGGAAAATATAGGTTACTATGAAACCTAGACACCCCACCCCTTTCCCCCAAGTTCATCCCCTTGACACTTTGTGATGATTTAAGTGCAGTGCAATATTATATAAGTAAGCGTTGTGTAATGAGGTATATATAATTAAACATTGGGTAATAATTAATGAAGGTACCAGTTAATTTTAAAGCCCGGGCAAGGCCGGATACTTTAAGCTAAATAGTTAAATATATCGTCCAAATGAAATTTTAGTTATGACTCGTGCAACTACTTAGACAAAATTAAATTCATTGTTGTATATTACACGAAGAATGTTAAGTAAAATGTTGAGCCTGAAACTTCGCGCCCTAAGTTTAAATTAACAGCTCTTCTTGCAATTATGAATAATACATACTGAACTTGTGTCTCATGTGTTCCCTAAAACCTAATTGAAATTAGGGGAACATTACAACTTTTGCATCTTGAACGCAGTTTTGGTATTATATTCACTGTACATATTCAGTTTCTACTTTCAATTTCACAAATCACAGTTTGTATGTTACAATTATTGCATCTATAAACTCAATTCAGTTACCGTCAGAAATAAGTCCTGAACTTGGGGTAACAAGTTGGTAAACAAGGATGGTCCTAGAGCATAAAATAAAAAAATAATGTTATATAAATATTAATTAGAGTACCTTCAAAACGAGACACTTATAGGAATCACTTAATATCTTTAATCTTATTTCTCAAGACGTCAAATTCAGATCAATAAGAATGGTCTACAGACTGTCATAAAAACAAAGATTGCCCCGACTTTTATCTTCCCAATTACAAGTTATTGTCCCTCCATATTTTGTCAGTTAATAAAAAATGATAGTGACATTATTAATATACTTTCCTGTAACAGTAAATTAATTCTCAGAAGCTCGCAGCTGCAGCAAATTTCGACAACGTGTTCCCCGAAAACCACACTTCCACGATAAACCACAAGACTCTGTTATGCATGATAATTATTTAAGGTAGAACGTAACACAAGTATAATGGTATTTGAGTAGAAACAAACCACGTTTACAGATCACAAAGAATATTTCACGACTTTACGAGTTTAGGATTTCTCACATGAAGAGGTCATAGGATTCGGGATTTCCCCCCTTCTATTATTACTATCATTCTGGGGAGTAATACTACATGAACTGTGAAATAAGCAGAGGAAAGTGCATCGAAGGAGACGCTGAAGGCAGAGAAGGAACGAAAATGGATGAGGATGTTCAGCAGATCGTGTGGCCCGCAGAGAGGAACTAGGCCAACCGGTGACCTTCTTACAATAAGTAACCAAGGTAATACACACCCCCGTGGAAAATTATAACAGCAATTCCCTGGGAAGGTCGGTCAAATATTCACCAGGAGTCGTTAACGTGACGTGTACCGATTGGCTATCGGGCCTGTAAACATCATCGCGTAGCACAAAAATGTTTCGTTAAACGACCAATCAGTTATCCAAGGAAGTACATCTTCATCCGTGTCCAACTTATGTTAGAAGATTTAAATTTCTGTACTGAATATTGCTGCAACGCGGCTGCGAGCAAGCATAAAAAAGATTTTAAACAAGTCCAGCTTTCAGATACGAAGGAATTTAAGTTTACATAATTTTTCACAAAACGGAGTTTCCGTTCGAGCAACAACTTGCAGTTAAAGTTAAATTGAACGTGGGGGATGAAGCTATACAACGTACCAGGTATCACATAGTTTCCCAACAAGCAGAATATTTCAAAGAATTTTCAATTTGACACATTATTTTGTGAAACGTTCTCCTGAAAGTTTAAAATGCTTTATCCTGCTTTCTTGGTCTTCTCAAGCGTGGTAACTTCGAGATTGGCACTCGATACTCGCGACACAAATACAATAAACACACGTAATTAATTAAGAAGAAGGTTTCATTGGACGAATCGTGAGAGACATTACTAAAAAATATATTTAACTTCATTTTTAACGCATTCTTAAATTTTCAAATTTTTAATTGCATTGCAATTTATCAGTCGAAATGCGCTACGAGTGAGACAAGGTAGAAAATTGAAATTGGCAAGATTTGTGAATGTACCACGTTTTGAAATTAAAATTTTTTCCGAATACATTCACAGGGGTTTGCATGAATTGAATAAAAGAATTAATGCCCCAAATACTGTTTCGAATTTCTCGCATACGCATTAATTACATGTTAAATACTTCTTCTTGCTTAAATCGGGCAGTCGTTTTTATGCAGCGTTTTTCGTGCTGAATTCGCAGAAAGTAACGCGCAGAAATTCGCCCGTAATCTGCGCACACGTCTTCAATTAGTCAAATTATATCTGATCCTCGAGTATGGGTTCCGTGAAACTCCGGATTTTCCATTTCATCACGTATTAAATTGCACGATTTTTGCGTCATTGCGGACCAGATTATGAGAATAATTAATCGGATCTGGGCTGATAGGTTTCGATCGAATAATCCGCCGGGAGCAAAATTCTCATTCACAAAACGTCTACTTCTCGACGAGCCACGCATAACAAGATTTCTATTATACTATTATGTTATTTAAAAAGCCCCAGTTTGTTTATTTTGTAACGTACCTTTTCTAAGTGACAAAAACTGTGTAATCCTAAATCAAACAATTCTGTCAGTTGCTTATAAAATTAATGTTGCACAGTGTCCACTATATAACGCTGCCCTGAATGGATCAAACAATATGAAATGAAATAGTTCTAACCCTAAAACGCAAAGGGGATGTGGTAATACTTGTTAAGCTAGTTTCAGCAGAATTAACACTATCGTTAAATCAAATTACTTTTCCTATGTGGAACCGAGGCTATTAATTCCGTCGAAATATTTCACCGCATTGTTTCTGTAACTGCCATTAAGGATTTGAGAATGCACCAATATTTTACACCAGATAGTGATCAGTGGCTACCCAACTCAAACCACTAGTAGAACTATGTGCAACACTAGTGAAACATCAGAGTCATAGGTAGGTGTTTCGAGAAGGCTTAATTAACACCTCGATGCCACTGACAGTTGAAAGCTTCAAAGTTCTGATTCTTCTTATCTGATTCCATCAACGACATTTGACCACTGTTCACACTACGTCATTTTTAACTCTTTAATTGCTTACAATTAGTCGATCTAAGCCTGTGGCGCTCACATACTCGCCCTAAAAAATTTTACATCGTTTGATACAAATCTGATAACAAATGAGCGATTTATTTCAAATTTTGGACTTACAGCCATTATTGTTTTGTGCAATATTTTTGTTTTAGGCAGTCCCGGACTTGAAAAATTTACCAAGAATAGAAGTAAACACTTATCAACTCAATAACTATTACTTATTGTGTAAAAATATATATTTTTCAATTAGTATTCTCTTTTTAATGTTAAGTCAAAGCAATAATTTTCTAAACAGTTCTTTCTAATTTACTCGAACTTGGCAAAGATAGAGCTGCACCCCTTTTGCTGCAAGGTCTTCAATCCCAAAGACAAAAAGGACAGAACACTGATAAATCAAGCATTAATTACGTGTCTAAATACTAAACCAGACAAATTCGCAGAAAGTGGAGTTAATCAGTTTAGCTTTCGAGAAGCTCATTCGACGATGGTACTTCTTGCAATGAAACACGAATGTGTGTAAAAATTACAGGTTGGTTGCGAGTGAAATCAGCAGACGAAAACATGATAGTTGTTTGAACTGTTCGAAATGGCTGAAAGGCAATTACGAGAGTAGAAGTGAGTCGAAAAGGATGGCCAATGCGCCAAGGAGACGTGTCTTTTAGTCAGTCGTTAGTGGGCTTTCGGAGGGTACAGGTATAGCGTCGTTAGAGAGTTTATATAAACATTAGCTTGCGTTATTCTCCAGACATCTATTTTAGAGTTTAACACCGTGGTTTCCCCTTCGATCGACCAACACGCTCGACGGCAAAGGTGATACCGTCGCCCGTGCTAAAATGTCATGATATCAGGGTGTTAAGATGTCAATATGTCAACGGCGTCGACGTTGTCACGCGTGTTTGAGTTTATACCTGCAACGAGCGTTAGCCAGCAATACTGTACTTGCGTTAATTTACGAAAATGGAAAAGTGTCAATCTGTCAGCACGTCGAAGTGCTTACATTATCGTGCGTGGTCGTGAAAGTTTTAGCTTAAAATCGCTTATGTATCCAATTACCACGAAAACAAAATATGTATCGATATAACCCGTTACTTTCATATAAAAAGAACACGAATTATTTTTTTTAGGGATCACTCGAATGGATATTGTTACGTGAGGGCGTTAATTTTTATTCGACCCAGCGGTTGAGTCTTATTTCCTCGGTAACGCTTAACGAATTTTAAAGAGATTTTATAATTTTGACATAATCAGGTTATTACGCAAAAATCAGGATTGTTTTGGGGCGCGGCTTTCGTCTACAACCCATACAGGTTGTCCAATCGGGATGTGGTACTTTAGAGGAGACTGGTTCGAAACAAAATTAGACAAGTTAAGGAATAATATATCATGTATTACAAAATATATATATATATATATATATATATATAAAGGAGTTTTTGAAAGGTGGTACAAAATGGGGAAAATTACATGGATTTGATAAAAAGTTCAATTACAATGTGTAAAATCCTAGACTTGTTTATGAGGTTTGGATTTAGTCAGAATTGAATGTGAACGGGAACGACGGACGGTGAACAAACAACAAGTCAACAATAATTGATCGAGGGAAAACCCACAACCCACTAAGTGGTTGGATCAATAATCGCGTTTGTTCTTAATTTTGTACATTCACTCGAGTTAGTTGAATGGTTAATTTGGTCGCAATTTATATTACTTGAAACAAGACAATTTTTAAACCGTGTCACACGCCGGAGGGAAGGTAACAGCTAATTGAGGGAAAACCCATAACCCACTAGGTGGTTGAATCAGCTGCTGCTTCCGTACAATATCATGGATAGATGGAATCACTCACCAACTCTGTACAAGAGATTATTAATTTGTACTACGGCGCTCTCTCTCTCTCTCTCTCTCTCTCTCTCTCTCGCTCTCTCTCTCTGAATGACCTGAGAGTCCGGCGTACTGGATGGTGAATCGCAGGAGCGTCGCACAACACACTATGTCAAAACTTGGTTCGCAATGTGTTTTTAATTATTAAACGGTAGAGGTTAAATGATTTAATTAACGGTTAAGGTTGATTATAGTTTAAACAGTGAAAAACGTGAAAATATATATAATGCTTGAGTCTCTACGGGGACTGAGTCCTTCCACGCACTACAAGAAACACGGGAACTCCGGCTCAAAGACTATTTCAAAGAATAGTTATGTCCCTCGGACAGCACGACCACGCACCAAGCGATTTGACGGTAGACTGCCGTAAAATGGTAATTTTTTATTATAATTTAAAATGGTAAAAACGCAAAAATATATAAGTCTCTACGGGGACTGAGTCCTTCCACGATCACTGGGATGCACTGGAACTCCGGCTCAAAGACTATTTCAATGAATAGTTATGTCCCTCGGACAGATCGGCCACGCACTATGCGACTTGTCAGCCGACTGCCCCGAGCGTTCGCAGGGTAGGTCCGAGCACTCGGGCCTTTGCACAAAGAGCGCCAAAATTGCTGACTCTGCACCTCGTGCACACGGGCCTAACCGTCGTCGCCTCGGACCGTTCCCAGCCTCACAGTGCTTAGGTTTTCAGAATGTTATCGCATCCGGCGTTCTAAGAACGTTCTGCAGTGTCGAGATTTTTGCATGGGAAAATGCAGTGGCGTAATGAATTATATAAAATTATAATAATTCGGTTTGTAGATCATTGACAACTGATCGAGGGAAACTCCCATAACACGTGATGGTTGAATCAATCGTCGACATCTGTGAACTGACTACAATGAGGATATCGCAAAGATTTAGAAATGAATTTCGAAAAATAGCCGGCACGTAACAATATACTAGATGAAAATCATTTAATATTTCTCTGGTAGTTAGACAATTTCGTTTTTGTTCTTTTTTGTGAATCGCAGCTAAAAACAAAAGGTTTTTTTAATTCTCACACCCAAAATTTAACACCTGATCTTTCGTAGCACTTTTAATATTCCAAGTGTCATCCTGCAAAACTAATAATTCTGACTTATACTCGCTTACCGGCGACCAGAGATTTCTAATATTATTTTTTAAGGTAGTATGAGAAAGATCAATAAAAGTGCTGTATAGTATCCAAGGAAGAATGTAATAACGTATAAATTATGTTTCCAGAGGTGGTTCCTTCTTTAGAGGCTTTAAAATCATACGAGTTTCTTTTCATGTGGCATGATATAGCTACTTTATACCCTAGTAGAATGAGAAAAGGGATTCAGTGGTGTGTTCTGAGAATCCTGCGTAGCTTACTTCGCGTTTATACAACAACGGTGTGGATGAATCGCCGAATTCGATGGTCCAATATTGTATAAACGACTTTAACCATTTTTTGAAATACAACGAGTGGTGACTAACATTAAAATAATAGTGGAGGAATGTTTGATGGAAAGGTAGGTGGTAAAAGAATATCACTCTTTAGATAAATATTAATGTATTTAAAACTGAACAATGTTGAAATAAATACTTCAAATCTCTCACTCTCTTCCTGACTATTCTTGGACTGTAGATTAGCAACCTTTTAATTCGATTAATACTGAATTCAAGACTTTTTAAGTCCAACATTTAACACTAATATCTATCACAATTAATGATTCATCCTACTTCCTACTTCCTACTATCCTACTATCCTACTCTTCCTTCTTCCTACTAATATAATAAATGCGAAAGTGTGTTTGGATGTTTGTTACTGAATCACGTCGCACCTACGTAACGGATCTTTCGGAAATTTTGTATATACATGGTCTAGGAAAAAATTTTGCATAATTACTGTTTAGAAGCCTGCGGAAATTATGGACTACCATGAAATCTGGACATCCCACTTCTTCCCCCTTATTTCACCCCCTTGAAACTCTGTGACAATCAAAGTTTTACCCAAGCAACGGCGTGAACTTTAACCTAGTCCATACCATATATTGCCTCTTCTGCATCATCACACATAGAATACAACTATCTCCCATTGCAACACAAGTTCTTCTACCATTCCTGTTGATATTCACAATCGAAAAACTAAGAAAAACACTGAATCGAATATTTTGCTCTCCATAACGAACAACTCCAACACTGCCAGAACTTCCCCATTCCCAAAACCTACTCAGAATATTTTGTCAAAAATCTCAGCATACAGGGCGAAACACAAAATGTGTCAACTGAATGTTTTCAAAAATATTGTTAATATAGAAAGTTTCTTATATCACTTGTGTAAATATGATGTACATTGTCTTATATTACCAGTAATTTCGGAAGTATTCAAATGTCATCCATTGTATATCCCACCCTGTACGCAACACGCAGATTTCAGCTGCAGCGAATTTCCCCTTCCCCAGATTCCCCACCACGCGAGCAGCACATTCGACCAAAACAGCAAATCGTAAAATAATTTTCCACCCCCGACATGAATTTTCCACGAATATCGTGGCGCGTACGCCCGCATATGAAACGAATGTTGCACACCGCCCTCAAACATAAATATCCCCCGTAACACGAGAAGCATAACCTTCCAGGCTAATGTACTCGTAATACACTTACACGAAATAGTAAGCGCGCCCAGAAAGTCCTTTGAGCATTAGCGACAGAAACTCCCGCGAACAATTACGATTAGATGAGCGTCGAGCAACCTAAGGCCTGTTCAAATGTCACGGTACGGATTATATCGCGTGTTAAAAATACTGGGAAACATCGGGTGCGATCCCGCCCACACGAATCTGTTTTTCGGGACAGGGGCGCTCAGAAGGAATAAGGCGAGCGATTGCTTTGAACGTAAACCAGCGATTCTGATACGCGTGTATAGGATAAAGGAGAATGAAACCGCGAGTGTCTCTTGTAAAAACGACTGGGGAGGTAGTGGAGATAAAGAGACGCCCACGGACGACCGTCTGAGGTGGAAGAAGCGGGGCGCGAACACGCACGAGACTTCTGCCTCCGTTTTCGAGCCTCGCCCATCGATGCGACGCTTTTAGGAGAATTGGCGCGAGACAATGGTTTGCATTCCGTCACGGTTATCGCGCTGCTTGGCGAAAAGGAGATGATGAAGATAGAGGCGGATGGTGCGAGATGTTTGCCCAGAGGCTTCTCATAGGCCCAGGAACACCGCGAACAAAGGAGCTGAGGCAAGCAACTTCCGCAAAGGTTTGCCCGCGCAGCTTTCAACCTCGAGTGGAGTCGGATTAATTTGCGTTTTCCAGATTGTAAATTACAAGTTCCCCTTAACTCTGTTATGTACTCCACGCGAACGAGGCGCCACAGCGACAGCGCCTGGCTAATTTCGCGTCGGGACGCGGAGCATATTTCCATGGCGTCTTTCAACACCTCGTTAGCTACCTCGTGAAAGTGTATCGTGGACTTAAGAAATTGGAGCCCTGGAAAGACCTTCGCGATTACTCCCACTGACATTTACTAAAAATTGCGCGCTGAGCTTCCGAACTCCGTTTGAAAGGGATGTTTGGTGCTGGAATCTAACAGTTTCTGAAGGTGTTGAAGAAGGAAGGTTCAACGACGCTGACTTTTTCGTCTCCTGAATATTTATGCGAAAAGTTGTTATAATGAGTCGGTGGGGTTTTTAAATCTGGAACGAGTATAACTACTTTTCTGTATGTAATTCAGGGGACTAGGCAGTTAAATCGCTCGAAAATCAAGTATTTTTTGCGAATTAATTACAGGAAGATGTAATAAAATTGTTTGATCTAAATATCTGTTTTACAAATGGCGCCACACGAGGTTGATTATACATACTGTGGTTAAAAAAATGTGTCTTTGGTTTTGCACTGATATTGAGCTTAAAAATAAAGACTTCCAAAAAATTGTGGAATACGTATTGTGTATTACCAAGTGTATTATCAATATAACACAATTTTGATGTTGATGAATTGCTGATGATGATGAATTTCATATTAAGTGAGCCTTTCGTACGACGTAGAACAAAATATTTCGTGCTCCTCTTGCAGGCCTGAGCAGATATACAACTAACGAGTCATAAATGCATTTACTCTAAAATGTACATGGTTTTGAAGATCTGATTAGTTGGAATAACTGTTACTCGAGACTATTCTTAAGATAACGAACGCGCGAGAAGTTACAGAGAGGTATAATTTCAGTTATACTAGGTTGCAGCGTTGCGTCTGACCACAAACTGACCACTTTCACTTGACTCGCCGTCTATCTTGCCATATATCGGTTAAAACGTAGGTACATTATTTAAAAGATTGTTTCGAGTAAAAGTTGCGAAGGTCAACAAAGCGTTCATAGAAATGTATAAATTTATCAAAACTCGGATTATCACAAAACACTACAATTCATTTTCACCAAATAATCACTTTAATGATATTACACTTGACACAATAATTCCGCAAATATTTTGATTTAATAAAATCACATTCATAGGTTTGCAAATTCATATTCAACGAATGAAAAATATTCAATAAAATCTTAATTGACAATAAAATGCTGAAAATTCCAACCACAATTGTTACGCGATTGTAACATGTAAAAAATTTAATTTTGACGCGGCGAAACGTTAAAAAAATTCCATCTTGAACGCGTGGAAACATTCTGTATCGAATATTTAAATCGGCTGTAAAACGTGCCCCTGGAAAAGCGTGGAAAATTTCGGGCAGGGAACTTAATCTTAGCGTAACCACGATCTATCGTTCTGTGCTGGCAAAAACGTTGGAAAATTCCCATGAAGGGTTTTCTAAAGTAAACCTTTAGCGCGAGCTCAACACCCGATTTTAATGTCGATAAAACCGAGGAACATTCGCGTGGAAGATTACCACGACCTTTGGTCATTAATTCAACCGTGTGACGTTATTTAACGCAGAATTTCAGATGCCTCTAAAAACGCCATCCAGAGAAGAAACAGAACTGTTCTTAATTACTTAATTTTTAGAAATACACTAGGTTTTTCTATCAATTGATCAATCAATTCTATCAAATGTCTATTAATTGATAGCATAAAAATCTTCGGTAATACCATTATCTACCCTTAAATAACGTTTCAAAATCCAAATTCGATTACACTTCTCCCGTTCACATAATTGGTCTAGCATCGAAGCATTTATAGATCTGGGGCATTTTTTCCACCGAACGAGAAACTCGATAAATCCTCGAACACCAATTTCAAACACCACTCGTGAAACATAAAGCTACGCGTCTGTCGCTTGACGCCCGTCACGTACTACATTCTCGTCGACTACAAGTGAATTCAGAATCGCATAAAGCACCTTCGCTTGCATAATGCTCTTATTAACAAGCCCTCGTGCCTGCAGATCGCATTATTAATTTACGTGGCCTTGATTCGCTGCAAGACCTGTTACATGCGTGGCGTGCAATCGCGCCCATGGCGTTTGCAAATATCCGCGTTACCCATTCAAAGCAAACCACTTTCCACCCTCCGGCGGCACTCCATTTTCCTTTGGTTCAGTAATTTTCGTGCAGGATCGACCGTGACACGCGACGTGACCCCCGTGAAAAATAGAAGCAGCCAGTATCTCGTATTTACATACGCAGCGAGTCGAAGCGATGGCACCTTTCCCCAGCTGACCTTCGATCGTTCATCGCGGAGAAAGGGAGCGCGAGATAAGGGATCAAGAGGCGAGAAGAGATCGAGCACAGAATGGAATGTTCCCGGGGAATCGAGGAAATGGGGGCGGAAATCGGTCGATTAAAACGCTATCAAATCCATCTGGGAATTACGTTGCATGCGTAGCTCGTCTTTCCCGTGGAAAGCCACATGAACCCGAATTCCGTGAAACATTACACGAGCGTCTGAGAGCCATGAGGATCTTCGACCCGTTAATTACCAGCGCCATCGATTCCACGTATTAGAAACCAATCACGGTTGAATAAATGCGAACAACTCTCGAAAGCTTCGCCATTCCGCTGAACGGTTTCCAGGCCATCTTTCAATCAAGAGCATTCCCGTGCCCCAGAGAATCTGCTCGTTCGATTCGCGCTAGAACTCGTTAACCGACCGAACAGCACAGCGAGAGTGCCGTGGCGGCGGGGATGTGGTGTCCGCGATCCGAGTGGCCGAGGGAAGCGCGCGAAAGCGGTTTTAAGAGAAGCCGGAATGACCAACCTGTTACTTGAGAGCTGCGGTGGCTGCCGTGGCGGGGAAGTGCGTGCGTTCTTTCGGCCGCGGTCTCGCGCTCGCCAGCTGTCCCTCCGTATGGAGATACACGTGCTCGTATATCTACGGGCACGTACGTGCGCGTAACTTTCCAACGATATGTTTGCCCGACAGTCGGACGCGGCTCCCGGCCTCTGCTCCCTCTCGCGCTACTATCCGTGCGTACGCGCGCGTAACACATACGTCTCGCGCTGTGCTGGCGGTGCACGGCCGCGGTTACGTTTGCGTGTACCTGTACGGTGGTTTCGCGTGCGCCGCGTTATGCGTGAGCTGTGCCCGTGCGCGTCTCTACGCGGCTGGTGGAGCAGAGGACGCGCATGACCGCGCTAAGGGACGCGCAAAGGAAAACTCGCGGGCGAGCGGCCGACCAACTTCACGGCTAAATGGGCAAAGGGAAAAGTTGCAGTGTAGGATCAGCGTGACATCCAGAACGGCGACGATATCGTCGGGCAGGCTGCCCGGCTTGTACTGCCCGGGTCTCCTGTTTCTCCCACCGAGCGTACCACCCGCCCCTCCGATTCCCATTTCTCCCGGCTCTCCTGCCTCTCCTGCCTCATCCTGGCGCTCTCCTTACACCCCCGTTTCTCCAGTCCTCTCCCCCCCTGCTCTCCACCCTCTGCCGCTGAGCGCGCCCGCCGAAAAAGCTCGCCCACTATACCCCACCTTTCGCCCCGTTTCGTCCTCCGTCGCCCCCCACGTCTGCCCTATGACGCTCCTTCGTCGCTTCAACCCCTTTGCGCCCTTCCACGGCCGCCCTGACGCTCCTAGCCCCGCGACTTCGCCTCGGGGATTCGGCCAGCCGAACTCTGAACGGTGTCCTTCCTACCTTTTTCTTCTCCAGCTGGTTTATTCTTTCCAGCCGCGAGCAGCTCAGGGCGCAAGCTCCCCTGACGAGGAGAAGGGAAAAGGCTGTCGGGCAACCGCCAGCAGAGATATCCTCGGTAGGGCCCGAGGGATGCGGAGACGCACCTTATTCGCGAACATTTTCACTGCACAGGGGAAGCTATAAGGAGATCCCAGCGGCCTCCGCGGGCAGGGATCACCGGCATTCGGAGACGCTTCTGAAGTTTCTTCGCCTCACGGTCGGGAAGGGTTTTTGAAAGACGAGGCGTGTGGGGATAGGGTTATTCTTGGACCGCTACCAAGGGCATGGTCGAAATTGGATTTATGAGAGGGAATTGATACGTTTTAGAATGACGAGGGAAGTCTTGTTCTTTTTGGCATGTTGGGGGAACGTGCCGCCGTACCAGTGACAGTTGGAAACAATTTTTGAGCGCCACGTGCGACGGACGTTAAGAGTTGGAACGACCAGCTCGCAGAACTTGGGACAATCTATCCACGTTGGAAACATATTTCGTTATCTTTATAGGCACTTGCTGTGTACGAATGCTGCACCACCCCCGACCGAGATATAGTTTTTCGGGCTAATAAACTACTAGGTCGAAGCAGTGGACGAACTATTCTGCGCTTCACGTTCATCCTTAAAGTTTTATCGTAGTGCGCGTAAAAGTAGGTATTAGACGGAATTTAGATTTTATGTGAAACAGCTTGTAGTCCAGGGGTCTTTCACTCATTTCCAAGTTTTAAAATGATGATAATACTGTTTTGATTTGATGTTTAGATTCACGAGTAAAGGTAAGTTTGAGTTAGATTTTAATAGAAATAATGGTTCGTTGTACTTTGCTTTAGTGATTCAAGATCCCTGGAGTGCAATAATTAGTAAGGGAGAGTAATTTCGATCTTCCGGGTTCCTAGTAAGCGCGTTACAATTCCGTAATTATTATTACTATTATTATTATTCGTCTTTATTACTTGGTAAATATAAAAAGAATACATAGACAATAGCCAAGTAAAAGACGAGGCTGCAGTACAAGCTTGTACGAGGTGGTGGTCATTGGCTTAAATTATGGAACATTAAATTTAAAGATAGTATATCTTACGAAGTTGGACACTTTCTGTCAAACCTTGTGCTTATTACAATACATAGAACAAAATTCAGATACGCATTCCAAGCAAGGAAAAATATAGAAAACTATTTCCTTTCAATTACGTGCTCTCCAATTTTATTGAAATGATCAATGAAATTTAATGATGAATCGAGTCACACACAAAAATAATTGACTCGATGAATAGACGACAGAGTAACGTCCTCCGACGAGTAAATACAAATTTTAGAACTATTTTTTCAAGTGAATACTTAAGTATAATCTGATGTATCTAGATTATAATCTAAATTATTTAACATAATATAGGTTATATTATTTACTTATTACTCTAAATTACATTTTAGTACTGAAAAATGTAAAATAATAAAATATGAGGACACCAAATTTTAAACCTGTCTCCTCATCTTCTATCACTGATAGTGAAAAAAGTGTCAAAACGGAAAGCACCCCGTTCGCAAGTATAGCTAATCGAACTACAGCATTCCCAAATGCTTCGATCGTTACACCTCGTGATTGATTAGTGTTAGAAGATTCGCAGATAGACAGGGGTGCAGAGTTAAGCCAGAGTAGGAAGCAACCCGTTGCACCTGACCGATCAATTGGGCGGAAAATTCCAGGGGTGGAATTGGGTGAAGGTGACGTGCGAAACGACGGCCGAAAATGGACTTTTTCAACAACGGTGTTTGCTGCTTGCCGAAAATAAAAACTCACGGCTCTATTATACGCGGACCCTCGGTGACCCGCTATGTAAACTGACGTTTCGCGTGTGAGGAAGAGTTCGAACGTAACGGCCCACCTCTGCGCAATATATCGATCAATTCTATGCAAACAGTTGACACCTGCAACAGCTTTTTCGCCGTGGACGAAAAAAAAAACGTGTACAAAAACACTTCGCCTCGTTGAGTTTACATTTTTTACGCAGCCACCCCGGTTTGAACATTTTGCCGTAGAATTGAAATATTATTATTAATACGAGTCTCGAAATTCCCTGCCTACACGTAGGCGCGTTTCAGTTTGTTACGCAGCTCGTTAAAATGCACACCCTTAACATAATGCGGCGTTATCAAACATGCAGGTTCAATCAAACAAGTGAATGCTCGGCTCGCACTTTTCAGACACTCGCGCTGTGCAATCTGGTAAACACAGTGTTTCATTTAAAAAAGAAACTGTAGGTACCTCCAAGCAGAGTTGGGCATTATTCGGCTAAATTTTTATTCGAATACGTATTCGAATACATTTGTGCGAATAAGTTTTTATTCGAATAATCTTCGAATAAAAAATTCGAATAAAATGAAATTATTCGACAATAACGAATAAGTTTTTATTTGACTGAAAATTTATTCGAATAATTTCTTATTCGAATAAAAATTTAGTCGACTCAACGGACGAGTAAAGTGATCACGTGGTTTCAGCGATGTATCGTGACACCACTGACTGACACCCGTGAGACCTAATGTTTTAGGTTAAGTAACTCTTGTCATAGCTCGCACTTTACAGAAAGATGTATGACCGCGGTATTACATAGAGTGGCGTTTTGATTTATTTTAAATAAAATTTGCTCACGTCAATTCATTTAAACTAATGAAAAAATCAATCTCTTCAAATTATAAGCGTTCATTGAATGTTTTTAAATACATACAAATACGCACACTTCCAGACTCACACGTCCAAACATATGTTGAACACAGTACAGACTTCCATCGATAGATATCCGACAGGGTATCACATTTATTCGTCGTTCATTCAGGTCGAATAACGAATAAATTCTTATTCGAACGAATCTGGCTAGAATAACGATACAGATTTATTCGCGAATAACGAATAATTTTTCGACGAATAAAATCGTCATTTGTTATTCGCGAATAAATCTTGGGGATTTATACGAATCCGTATCCGAATGAAAATTTAGCCAAATAATGCCCAACTCTGCCTCCAAGTATAGAATCACATAAAAGTAATTTTTCAGCAAACCAGTAGACAGTGGCTTCGCAGTTTTAAATGAAAAACTATACAGTAAATATATTGGTCTCTATTTTTAGTTCACCAGAATTCAATTCCCATCGAGTAACACGCAGGAAGCATTCCATTACACATCGTGTCAATAAATTCATAGTGATGAACATTACGTACTTATTAGAAGAGATGATATTGGCGCATAGGTTCGATCTAATTGACGAGAAAAAAACTTTCCGTTGTTGTTTCGCCATCCATTTTAAATAGTAAAAATAAATTGAATTTCGACCGTAAAATTTTTTTTAAATTAGAAGGGATGATTCATCTCTTCTAATTTAAAAAAAAAAGTACTTATGTATAGTATCCATGAAGGTGGGCAACAGAAATATTAATAATAAATATAATATATTCGAATCACCTCATTCTTCAGGTAAATTGGATAAAATGTATGTCACATTTAATCAAGGAACCTACTGCTCAGTCACCTACACTACACAAGAGCACCTGCATCGATGAATTAGAACATGTTTATTTTACAAGTAGATACAAAAGGGTTTCTTCTCAAGGCCATATTTAAAAATACCTTCCTGTTTACTTCGTTGAGTGCTACACAGGTACAAAGTCTTTACAGCGTGTTTGTGAACAATGTATATACTATTATCATATGTAAAACAGACTCACGGCATCGCCCGAAAAGATCTCCAGGCGCTACTGACACCTCAGCATCGCATAGCCAAGCCGCGAGGCATTCCTCAGGGCAATGACATGTCTACATCGTCCCTCGAGCATTCCCTTATCGTGCACTGTCAAGTCAGAATCCCTGCAAAATTGCCCACAGGTACCCTTAGGAAAAACAACGCACCGCCGGAACATCCTGTGACAGTTCAAATCCCTTGGATCTCCAATTATTATGAGCTCCTTCTACGATTGAAAAGCTTACAATAATACCCACGCTAATGATCAATTGAGTGAGTGTATTTTACTGAAAGCCTGCGGCTAACACTTCTCAGAAATTATTCTAACATTCCGGTAGCATTGTAGTCTCGTTGTGGAATTATTTCCATTCTGCATAATTTATCTAGAGACACGGTAGCGACTCGAAGCCAAGTACATATTTCGACACCTTGTATATGTCGAACTGTAGCTACCGCTATCATTTACTCGTCGCCCGGCTAATCCAACCCAATCTGAAACTTATTTCATTAATATCTCATTACGCCTGCAATATTTTCTAAATTTAAAGGCATTCTTCTTATGTAAACCGCATATAAACTTTTGAATAAGACCAAATTCAACCAAATTGGTCCACGCATGACAGACATATCGTAATATCGTCTCATGGATCAGTCAGAAACGGTAAGATATTTTGTCTGAAAATGCACTAAAAACTAAAAAAATCTCCATACACGTGTTGATATTCATTATTCATATAAAAATCCATGTGTATTTGATTATTTTCAGTAAATTTTATGTTATCTGGTAAAATATTTTTTCTTATGTGTATAATATATTTTTTTGTTATATTTTATTTATAATAGTTATACTTAAAACATATATTTATAGTTTTTTAAATAAATGAATACTTTTTGAATCATAAAAATAAAGATTTTGTACGTTTATATGGTCTTCAAATGGGTTTTTCAATTTACCCTACCACTTGAGCGAGGCGAAGATTTTCCTTCGTTCCCAAAGATTTTTCTTAACAATGGGTTTGATTTTCTTATAGCCTAATGTCCACTGAAGACTCCTGTTGAAGTCCCGTGTCTTTTTCTCCTTCCGACTTTATGTTATCACCCTCCAAACTTAAGCGTTCCGTTTTACCCTACTCTCCCCTATAAAAGATTAGGTTCTCTATTTTGCGATAGACAGATATTAAAGAAATTATTTTCTATTATTCCTTGCATTCGAACCTCGATAAAATCAAAGAAGTGAAAATATCAAAATCTAGTAAGAACTAAAAACCTAAGAACTTAAACATATTCGGTATCTAGAATCGGTTTATAAAGTTTGGTAACTATAAAGGAGGTGAGGGAAAAGAATATTGTGCATTAGTATTATTAATATCATCACAGACAATGGATAATTCTAACATCCAATGTAAATTTTGGTTGCAGGGTTCAGGGGCTGTAGGACACCGTTACCATTTTAGTATCGCTTTCAACGTTACCGATTCAGTATAGAATACGATTGCAATCCTACTAGCGGTTAAAATGTAAACTAAATATGGTCAAAATTGCTACGGAAAACGCAAATGTGAATCGATCTGATACAATGAACTTGATAGTAAAAGTGACAAGTGAACGCGGGAAACAGGTCAATGTATATTGTGAACGCGTCGTCATTGTATTCTCCTTTACTAAGTTTACCGACTTCTGTAACTCTTTCAGTGTAGGAGAGACCTATCATCTTATGGGATTTCGTGTCACCATAGACGAAGTAACGGGTAGACGTATCATCTTATGAGAGTTCGTGTCACACGGTCTGAAATACCGACTTCGTGAAAAACGTCGGGTTTTATTGCGCCCTCTGCGTTTAGGAGCGGTGGATTTGGGAATCACATACGAATCCAACCACCAAAGTCGGTAACGTCAGTGAATTCGTACTCTCACCACAGACAAGGTATAGGATAGACCTATCACCTTATGGATGTTTGTGTCGCCACCCAAACTGTGTTACCGACCCATAATTTGAAAACTGAATGTAGTGGCATCTACTAATGAACAGCGTCCAACTCAGCAACTACTCTGAAATGTTTTGAGGTGCTGAAAGGTGTGTGCGTGATTGTATACGTGTGACTTGTTTAGAGTGAGAGTTTAACATAGAGGGTGGGTTTTCGCTATGCTACGCTTTGGCTCGGCTTGTCAACGACTCACGCGGATTTCTTTCCGAAAATTCAATTCGGGGATCAAGAGGCTATGGCGCTTAAAAATGGTATTTCTTCAAAGCCCGTGTAAGCTATAAGCTATTTTACACATTTTTTACAATTCTTACACCGCGAACTTGCATACGCCAAAATATTAAATAAAGGAATTGAATAAATATATTGATAAGAAGTATAATGCGACGGAAAAATACAGAAAAGCTGGTGTAGGATGGTAAACAACGGTTCAAGTTCGTAATGAGAGCACACACTGATAAAAACGATCGTACTGAATGCGTATGCAAAAGGAAAACGCGAAACCTGCAAAGCTTTACTTTCTCTTCCACATTTATTGGAACAGGGCCCATGACGCGACCGTACACGTCACCCGCCGTAGGACAGGAATACCTCATTACGCGCACGGAACGTGTTAAGAATAGGGACTGTGTTCCACGGAGTGGGAAAGGCGAGGGTGCCTTCTGGTAAGAGGACTGTGATGAATCACATGGAACTTACCTCAGAACTTTTAAATGGACCGGTCGTTCCAAAATAATTCACCCGTGGTTGAACAGCGGGGGGAGGGGGGAATGTAGTTGGCTAATCGCTTAGAACGGGGCCCCCTCGGAAAGTGGGGCTCAGGGCTGCAGCCCCCCCTGGCCCCCCTTGAATTCAGCCCTGCATGCGACTGAAGGAAAATGAAGAATTCTCTTCATTGAATGACGAGAATAAATTTGATATGTTACTGCCACTTGATAACCTTCTGAATCATCTTGATATTCTCGTATGAATAGATTTTGTTATCCTTTTAGGTTGTATAAATTAGAACGGTGCAACTCTGGCGGTGGATGCTGCTGAAAAAAATCTATACCTTCCATGAGAATTGGAAGATCGCTGATATGCTCTGCTGCAATGTTTGAATTCTACTTGACGTAATATACGAACAAATACAGAAGGGTAATTTATGTATTGTTTGAAAGGAAGAAAGTCTGCTTGGAATTTCAATAATTTTAGCTATAGTCACCAAGGGGCGACTCATGTTTGCGCGAACAATTGTTTGACAGTCCTAGCTGGGTGCTTTGAAGAGATATAGTGACTAACCGGAACCCCTCAAGCGTACAGCCCTGAGTGTACAAACAACTAATTGTAAGTAAATGTATTCACTGTCACTTATTACGTTTCACGACACCCTAGGTTCTGGTCGTACTAATATTCACCACTCTGGAGTCTCGATTTGTCACCAAGATGCTCAAGGGTTTTACTGTTCTACATGACTTTGTTCCAGCAGCTTTGATGACATCACTATATCTCTACATACATATACATATCACAAATTCTAATAGGGTGTGTCATGAGATGTTATCCTGATTTACAGACGTATGCTTAGGTTAATTGTTCTCTAAAAATTTAATTTATCAATGAAAATCATAGCGTCCTATTGTCTTAAATAATTTTTTCCGCCAATTGTGAGATTCCCTTGTGACTATGAAATCACGAAACGGAAACAGTTCACTATAAACTGGGCAAGAATTCATGACACATCTTTGTACTTATATAAAAATAGTAGTTTCACTGAGAAAGTAGAGATATTTACTATAGGAGCCCAAAAGGATGTAAACAGAATTATCACCACTGCATTCCTGATGACGCGATCGTTAAATGGCTGAAGAGGCCACACGCCGAACAATAAGGAGAAACGCTTCGATATCGAATACGCGCTTTGATCGAAGAAATCCATGTCTGGAAACTAAATAGACGGTCGACGCGTCTGTACACAACTACCAGAGGCAAGGGAAGAACGTTATATATACTGATGCATTTTTTATTCCGCGAGATTACATTTTCCATCTGAACCTATCAAATGTAATGCCACCTTCAGTCACACACTCAGCGGCAAAGTGCACAATCAACTCGACTGTATCTGTCTTCAAACACTCTATTTATCGTTCAAGTATGTTTGTATGAGTAATGCCAGCTAACGAGAATAACTACACGGTGCATAATGATTCTGAAATAATTAATGAGTGATATTGCGGTAGTTCGTCTCCACCGCCACTTTTATGGTGATGGAAGGAAATGTATATCGATTGATGGACAATCCGAGTGCAGGACAATATTTGATCGTCGCATGGTGCACTTACTTCGGAGTGCGGTCGTTGGTGAAACAGGTGGTGGACATGAAAATGCTACATTCGTTCTTCCCAACCCGGCATATTCAAGTCGTAAATTTACAAGAGTACTCGTCACGGCATTCGTCCGTAACGAGTGTGTGCAGACTACGGTATAGCGTTTAGGATGTGCGGTGGATGAGCTGAGTGTAGGGTTCTCTGATTCTGGCGAGCGTAAGAAGCAAAAGAAAAAGAATACGAACGTGATCATATCACTGGTATCCTTTCGTGAAAACTGCCCTTCAGCTGCTGCAATGGTTGCTTCTTTGAAAAACTGTATCATTGCTACGAGAGTTTCATACGAATCGTTTGTATATTGAGTAACGTTCCACTATCACCGTCGTTTCATCAATTATCATCACCTCGTTGACGTTCTTTAGTCAGAAGAAGATCTGCTTGGATATATAAAATAATACATATTTAATCCACTTTCCCCCATATATTTTGATTACGTTTGACAATTTAATTTAGTTTCAAAGACACAGTGCTAAGGTTGTTTGTGTACTCGAAAAAGCGAGAAGCTCGAAAGACCTGAGTAGCTCGAATTGTTTCGGGGCGTTCGTTTTTATCGAGCTCTCGAATCGGTTCGAAAACGGAGTCCCGGCTCGGTTCGAACTTGAAGCAGCTCGAATATTCGAGTCTCCCTGCTGCCCTACACAGTGCAGGGGAAGGGGTCAAATGCCTCCAGGAACTACATTGAATAATTTGTATTACGTTTCAGACTATAAAACTGGTCGAATCGTGGGGTGTGGACTATGATATTGTTATCGATTGTATACCACCCTTGTTTACCACCGGAATCGTAATGGCGAAGTATTTCAACGGTGTGTTTCACGTACATAAGGTAAGCTGGCGATCAAGGTTCAAGAACTCGAAGTCACGTGGGCTCGGTTAGACGAAAAGTGGCTGATCGGCTTTAATATAATAAACTTCAATAAGACGAAAAAGTCAAAATTTTTATTAATGTAAAATTGGATCTCCAAGCGAGTACGACTATTGCGCGTAGTATGATGAAACGCGCAAAAGAAATATGCGCCTGCTGATTGGAATATCAGGAGATGCTATACAACATTTGACTGTGGAGAGAATCTTGAATTACTAGAATCATTCTGTCTGTTTTGACACTAGATCGCATATAATGCGTGTCTATTGCAATGAAAATTCGTTACCATTCGCTTTGAATTGCAGCTGGCAGAGCTATGTCATATGATTAGGAGCGATTATGAACGATTGAAGAATCTTCCACAGTTCGAGGTTCTCCATTTCTACGCTCAGCAAGGAAGGAAATTCGTGGTGTCCTTCACAGGTAAATAGATCAGTTTCGATTTTATTATTCCTTTTGTGATGGGCAAAGTGGTATCAGTTGTTGCGTACACAACTACGCATGGAAAAATATTTGAGGAACCCTTCTTACCATCTTTCGTCCCTCGGACGTGTGGAGCTTGACTTTGGAAGAGATGGGTTCGAATACGTCGCGAGTATTTTTGTTCCAATGACTAATAAGGTGGCTTTATTTACTCTTGGTGATTTTTTTTTCAAGATTTTCTTCGTGGCACGCCTCAGAATAGTTCCAAATAGTAAAAAAATCTGTGTAAATTTTGCGCCCGATTGGATAAGGTGCCCCTGGGCCCTTGAACATTTAAATAATTATTTAACAGCTCACAAAGTCGAATTTATATAATATCCTCCAAGTCATTGGATACATAAAAAAATATGTTATAGAAAAGTTGTAGATCCAAAGAGCACTTTTTATGTTGTATTATTTTTTTCTCGTGCGAAACCGTCTGTCGCATGAGAAAAAGTACTACAACATAAAAAATACTGTTTGTCTGGATATACAACTTTTGTTTGACATATTTTTTTATGTAATCAATAACTTGGAGAATATTATATAAAATCGACTTTGCGAGCTGTTAAATAATTATTTAAATGCTATTTTAATTATTAAAATGTGTTATTTAAATAACCTTTTCCCGTTAACCGATCGGGATCAAACTTTACACAGACTTTTTGTTATTATTTGGAATTATTCTGGGGCGTGCCGCGAAGAAAATTCGAATGTCGAAAATAAGAGCCACCCTAATGAATAATACTAGGTTTTTAACAAATCATACTTTGAAACATTGTATTCAGTGATCCCCGCGAAAACGTGCTTAACTTTAAACAAACATTAAGTGAAATTTTTCTATATTAAATTATTTCGTATACATTATTTGTTATTTATTAGTTTAATGTATTTATCGTTTGGCATATTCCGGTCTCATTCTCGACATTCTATTTCAGTTGCCCTCAGCCTGTTACTGATGATATACCTAGCACTTCCAACCGCGTTAATCGTACAGGACTTTCTAACGAAAAACGAGTCGGAGCAGAAGTATGTGATGTACAAAGTGGATTATTACATCATAGATACACAACAGTACTACTATTTGGCGACGGTGCATGGTTATATAGCGTCTATACTGCTGATAGTTCTCATATGCACGCTGGACTCGATGTTCATTATTTTTATACAACATGCCTGTGCGATGTTTGCAGTCACTGGGTAAAACATTTGTATTTCTTTCCAAACGGGCGTAATTCTGTTTTGTATATCTAATGGTCAATAAGGAAGAACAACAAATCATCCCATACCACACTTCACATAATTTATTTCAAAATCATCAATATTATCTTTTGACTTAAGGGGTTAGGCCACATTGGACGTAGGAAAGTTATACTAATTTTCGATATTATTTTAGGGCAATAATGAAATACAGGATCAGCGTTTTATCCTGCAACCCGCGCTCCAGTGTTTAGCTACGTTCGGAACGCGTCGCGTCACCGCGTACGGAGAGATTTTTTGCCACCTGCGTGTAAAAGCCACAATAATGGCGCATCGTTCCAAAAAATGACATAAACAGAAACCAGTAAGGTAAATGTACCAATTTCTGCTCATGTACCGATTCCTACTCACTTCGTATTTTTCTCATTATTATAAATGTTACGTTTGTACTATAGTTGTAACAAAATAATTTTAAGTTATTTGAACGTTTACGCGAGTGTTGCACGAGGTGGGGGCTAAATTAAGTACAGCCTAAGCAACGAAAAAAATGTAAAATAAGAGACTCATGATTTTGTGATCATGTTCTAGCTGTTTGTGCTAAGGAACAGCGCCACCATTGGCATTCAAGAATTAGGCACAAGGTGGCCATTATAGTGAAAATTGTTGTTTAGTAAAACATACAGAGATTATACAGTGCTCTCCATTTAGATTTTTCACGATTTCTAATATTTTGAAGTAGAAAACAGGTGAGTAAGTTTAGGGTCAAGTAAATACCGTCATGTCCGTATTTCTACTCACCCAAAAATTTTAGTAAGATAACCTCAAAATCAAAGTAATGTAGTAACCTCTATATCTATTCGAAGGCATGCTATTTTTTTATCATTCTTTTATGTTCTAAAAATAATTTTATTTACATTTTTCATAGTTTTAATATGGAAGATAAAAATTTAAAAACAAAACAAATGGCAACAAAAAAGACGAGTAAGCATCAGTATACTGATGAAAGCATAAGAAATGCAATAGATGCTGTTTCTAGAGATGCTGTATCAGTTAGGGCTGCCAGCAAACAGTATCACATACCATTTTCAACATTGAGGTGCAAATACGAAGGAATATACCCAATAGGGAAGAAAAGCGGTCCACAGACTATATTAACAATTAACGAATAAGAACGATTAGTTCAGTGGATTTTGTTTGTAGGCACAAATTCGCAACTTTCGCTCTTATCCTATTGCTGTATCCTCGGGGGTCCCTCAAGGGTCCCACCTTGGGCCGTTGCTTTTTAACGTATTTATCAACGACTTATCTGGCATCTTCCGGCATAGTAAGTTTCTCTTATACGCGGACGATTTAAAAGTATACAGCAAAATTCATAGCTTTCTCGACGCGTCTCTTCTTCAATCCGACCTTGATAGATTCACCGATTGGTGTATGCGCAATGATTTAAATCTGAACATTGCTAAATGCCACGTCATGAGATCTTTTCGCGGTATGAACCCAGTAATTTTTCCTTATCATCTAAATAACTTTGAAATTTCGGTGATAGATGAGGTTAAGGATCTGGGTGTTCAGTTTTCGTACACTCTAGATTTTTCCAAACACTGTGCTACTGTTGCAAACTCCGCCTTGAGGACTCTGGGTTTCATATCGCGTTTCTCCTCTGACTTTCAATGTATTAACACAATCAGATTGCTTTATACCACATTAGTTCGTCCATCGTTAGAGTACTACTCCATAATTTGGTCGCCGATCCTTTCGAAAGATAATCTAATCATAGAGAGGGTCCAACACAAATTCCTTAGGTTTGCCGCTTATAAACTGCGACGTCCAATGTCACGTGATAACCACAATTATGAACAAATATTGGCGTCTCTGAACTTGTCTACTTTATCGGAACGCAGACGTATCGCCGATCTTTGTTTTTTATTTAAAATTGTTAATAGTTGCATCAACTGTCCTTCACTTTTGCACGATATCTCTCTCTATGCACCATCCAGAATTTTAAGAGTAAGGGCATCCTTTTATTGTCCTAATACTAAATCTAAGTTTGGCACTCGTGATCCTGTAAATCGAATAGTCAGTGCTGCCAATTTATACTCAGACAACATTGATTTTTAATAATAATAATTTAATAATAATAATAATAATAGACATTTAATAATAATAATTTTTTCGGTGGATCCCTTCAAACTTTCAAGAGCAATCTGCGCAAAATAATCATTGACAAGTAAGTTTTTCTTTGTTCTCTTGTACGTTGGTTTCTATTGTATTTTGTCTAAATTGGGCTTGTCCCGTAATAAATAAATAAATAAATAAATAATGGTTTTCCATTAACCAAGAATATGCAGTTGGATAGTGTCGCATTGTTAATAAAACAGTTGAAAAGGGAAAATCCATTTAATGGTGGAGAAAGCTAAGTTGAAAAAAATAAGAGAAAAAGATGCAGCAGACATGAAAAAGATGAGATCTAACAACGCGAAGCAAATGATTTTAAATTTAACATAAACTGGTATTTTTATTTTAATAAATATTTTTTCCAAATTATAAATAGTTGTATTTGTTATTATGTTATAACACCTCTCCATAAAAGATGTAACTTATTCTAAGCTGAAACGGCAACATATTGTGTGAGCAGAAATTGGTACAAATTGTGAGTAGAAATACGGACATCGGTATTTCTCGTGAGTAGAAATACGGACATTTGGAGCATTGTATTTAATCACAAATTACTAATAGTTAAACATCTTGAAATATCTTTTTTAAATATTTTTTTAATTAGTTGATATATTATTAAGGTATTAACCAATTTCTCTGCAAATTTTGACCACAAACAAATTTTTTACACATTCTTTATGACGAGTAACCTCTTAAATGAGTAGAAATTGGGACATTTACCTTATAGGCGTGGCGTTAGGTAGCTAAAGGTTTAAAACATTCAGACACAAAAATTGTAGAAAAAAAATTCAAACACCGCTACAAACAAAGACACGACCCATTAGTTACCCCTTTCGTCCGATCTATGCATGCACTGCATTAAGGGGGGGTTCTCGTGTAACAGGCCCCGAAATGTATGAATTTTTTTTAAGAAACTATTGTTACTATTGCATTACACTCTATTGGGATATACGGAGGCATCTTTAAACATGCAGAAAATATTTTTTATGTCGATCCTTCCTATTATTTATTCATTATTGTGGAATCTCTTCAACCTGCCTATTGTTTATCAACACCATGAATTTTATAAAGAGCACTAAATAAAGTATCAAATAAACAGTTTGCAAATGCCTTTCACAACAATTATAGTTAAACTGTTGATAAAAGAAAAATAAAGTAAACGGAAAATATGTTAAATTATCCGTCACTAAGGGGGGATAATTTTTCCCCATTTTTTTGGCGCAAATTGTATTCCGATATGTATAGTTCTTGTATAGTTCAAAAGTTATACGAAAAAGGCCCCAAATTCTTCAACCCGAGCCACTGTCACATTAGCGTGGTCTAATACCGCAGCTGGACCGTGGCAATGGTAGTTATTTTCACGTGGAACGGGATCGGTGCGATCGCACTCTTAAAATGATACCCCGTCTGTTACGTCAAATTTAATATCCTCTGGCGAAACCCAAAAGCACCCTGCGCTCTCAACTGGCAACTAATAATGAATTCGGGAGACCCGCACTGGCCGCACTGAGTGCGAGTTTTCTCGCTTCCAATTCGCTATAAAAGACCGTACGCTTTCATCAACAGCTCATAGATGGCGGAAGTATCGGCCATAGTGGTAGTGGAATGCGTCCGTGAGGCGCTCTTGCCATTTTACAAGTCCGCGCGAGCGCGGGTTGCAGCATAAAACGCTGACCCTGTATTTCATTATCTTTCTGGCCTAACCCCTTAACCATTTCGTTACGGCGTACATTTCCGCGATTGTGTTTTTTCTAAAATTATTTTTTTTTTTTAACTACCGGAGATGCTGATTAAAGTCGACACTAGGATCGGCAGCTCGTTCCGTGACACCAATTAAAGTCGGCGCTCGTACACACAGGTCGTCGCGTGGGTGCCGATTATAGTGGGCGCTCGTAACAAAAGGGTTAAAGAACAATGTTAAGTCCCAGAGGAAACTACTGACCCAGGAGCATACAGCAATTGCTATGTAGTTTACGTCGGTTTCTTTTGTTCAAACCCGCAAAATCTCAAACTTTTAGGACATTTTGCAAGGTCATCCCATCTGATTTCGAAGTTAAAAATCGTATTAATCGGTTCAACTGTGCGAGATCTTTCCATTGGTGTATAGCAATCGCTGTACGCTCGTAGGTCAGTAATCCGCTTTGGGACTTAACATTGTCCTCTTGTCTACGTATCGATCGCTGATTGAATTTTATGCAATACTTATGAATCTAATTAAAAGAAACGCAGAGCAAAGGTTTTAATTTTCTTTATAGATATCAACTAAAAACGGTGCACATTTTGGATATGAATAAAGAGCCGATCGGAGCCAATAAAGCGGAGTATCAAAAGTTTGAGGACGTGCAAGAACGAATGTACGAGAAACTTGTATTATGCGTTAAGGAACATCAAAGAGCTATAGAGTAAGTAAACCGCTCCATGGCTTTCCATCATTTCCGTGAGTAGATATATGAATCACTGCGCGACATTTCGGTGCTGTATAGTGAATGATGAATGCCCCACAAAGGTAGACACGGAGAGTAGATCGCGAGAAATACTTCAGTTCCGGAAAATACAGTGAGTGACTTATAATGAATGATTCCAAATGGTTATCCTCATTTAGTAAAGAACTCCTACACAGTGATATGTAGAATGCAGTGCGCAGTATTCGTTAGCCAAGTTAAATATATTTCATCTAATTGAATATTTTTACATGAACAATTGCTGTGTTAACGATCTTGATTCACATGGTGAAAAACAATTTTCTAAACCCTGCCCCGGTTTTCATTGTGTAGTGTTCAGGATACTAATGCAGTCCAACATTTAGGACACTTAAAGTCAGATTCCGCGACGTAGTCTAGGATGATATATTTTTCGAAGCACACTAACTATATGCCAAATTTCAGTTATATCGGTAACTCGAATCTCGTGAACCTTGTGAGAGTTCAACGGCGAAAGAAAATCTTTTATCCGTTAAGAGTCCGTATTTCTGTTCAGGTGCACGAAAACCGTACAATCAGCATTCTCAGTGACACTGTTTCTTCAAGTAACGATGAACATCCTAATCCTCAGTATCACTGGAATACAAGTAAGAGTTCGTCATCATCCATGCTCGTTTTGTTTCATCTATCAACCATTAAACATATAAAAGTCTCTGGAAGTCTCCACTGCCAACGTATGTGCACCGTATATTAAATGAATTGTGAATTGTAAATTACTTGCTCACTCACGCATATTCTGCAACGTTCGAATTAGAGCAGTAAACGCTAATTGACTTCTGTCACTTCAGTGCTTTCAGGATTGTTGGAATGTTTCAGGCTTTATTGAAAATGTCTAGTGGAAATATATCGGATATGTTAAGGCTGACAATCTGGATAATGGGACAGTATATTCATCTAGTTTTTATCCACTTTCCCGGGCAAAGACTGTCGAATTTCAGCGAGCAGGTGTATTACGACTTGTAAGAACACAATATGTTGTCCATATATGTTGCAAGTAAATCGCTCTGTTTTACGTTCCAACCATTTGATATACAGATTACAGAGCGTTTAAAACAGAACGGTTGCAAATTTTGAACCGGCTAATGCACATCCAATTTAGTAAGAAAGGCTTAATAAGTCGGGATATCGAAGGGTATTCTGTGTTTCTTTTAAATAAATGTAAATGTAAATGTACATTTAGTATGATAGAACTGATCTCACATGTATGATTTGTGAACTTGTTTATTCGTAATGAGTGGTACTATGTGAGAACAATTGAAGAGTTCTTGTAGAAAACCATGCATGTGCACTAGATATATGTAAGTACATACTATACAACTTGTGCACACACTATGTGAGAGGATTCCCTCTCTACTGCTCCCTATTACGTCATAACTAAGTAGTCCCTGTTGTTCCTACTTCTGGCATCTCTGAACAAAGCCGACTTTCCGAGGTCCCTTATTCCGGTTTCCTTCTTATGGGGCTCCAGATTCCACATTACGACATTATAAAATTTATAACCTTTTCCATTTACTTTTGATGTATTTGCAGGTTGGAGTGCAAATGGTACAAATGTTTCCATAAGTCACGTATTGTGTACCAGTTTTTCCTTATGAACGCGTTAATCCCGTGTCAGCTGACCGCGTTGAAAGTGACAACGTTGAATGTGGAAACGTTACTGTCGGTACGTAACACCTCCGCGCGAGTCAATAGATCAGAGAAATGTAATATAACACGCAGCGCGTTTCGCAAAGATTTTCGTTACGCACTTCTTATGCATTTTCATAATTCAGTTACGGCCTTTATGTTCTCTGTCGTTAAAATATTGAAGATTGCATAGATTTCACACTTTTCTTTCAGTTCACGCAGGCTGCCATCTCGTATTTCACTGTTCTATCATCATCGTTATAATCGGCGATAGTGTTTCGTATGCAACCAAAGCGATTAACATTTGTGATAAGCTTGTTATACTGCTGCCTGAAGAAAAGTAAACAATAAAGTAAACAGTTTCTAATGTTAACGATTCTGTGATAACTATCCTGCATAATTCCCCAACTCGAGAATGTGTACCAATTTTTAAAATTGACATACAACTTTCATAATTTCATCAGTACCTATCCGCCACTTAGTACAATTGATTTCTGCAAGAAAATATAATAAAATCCACATAGAAAAATTTCGAGTCGAAAACGTTAAGCTAGTATGTGCATAAGACGATCTTTAAATGGTTATTCTAGCAGCAATATTTGTAAATCACGGGTTTCGAATCACTTAGTTTTACCCGGATTCTAATTTCTACCACAGATAGCGATACAATCTGTTCCGGGGCTTCACCGGTAACATTGTATCAGTTGCATACGACACTAAAATGGTAATGGAGTCCTGAGACTCCACAAACCGGTGACAGAAAAATGCATTGGTTGATAGGTCTATCCTGTATAGGTCTATCCCAAGCTTCTCGAAAGAGTCATTGCCGCCCGTTTGATTAAGCACCTGGGGCGGTATTCACAGTCGCGTCTTGAGCGAATGCTTGAGATCATCTTCTAGAAGACGATCTTGTTTGCCTGAAGACATCAGGTATTCATAGTCGTTGCTCAAGATGATCTGAAGCATTTGCTTGGAATAAGCGATTGCTTATATGACGTATCCATTTACTTTATAAAGCATTTACTCAAGCATTTGCTCATTCACGTTCGGAAACTTTCGGAATAATTCTGTTAGAACAACCAATGATGAAGGATATTCCGTTCGTTCCTTGGTGGACGACGGAGTAGGATACTCGAACGTGAGTGATGCGTATGACCGTCGAGGTTATATTATAGCGATGCCGGGGGACAGTTTATCGGAGAGTCTCCGGAATGGCGATGATAACCCCTCGCGGTGCTTTATAATGATTTCGGGAACAACGTAATTCGGAGCATAATCAAGGAAATTAGATGTAAAATTGATTTATATTGATTTATATAATGAACTAATATATAAACCCAACCACTAAACTGTAATGCGTGTGAGCGTCGAGGTTATATTATAGCAATGCCGGGGGAACAGTTTAGCAGAGAGTCTCCGGAATGGCGAGGATACCCCCCGTGGTGCCTCACGATGACTTCCAGGACTTCGATACGATAGAATAAAGAATATTGTTTTTATGTAACAGGTATCAAGGGGGGCAATTTCGGGATGGTGGTAAAGAAAAATATATACCCTTCTCGCTTTTTAACGTTTTGTAGTACCAATTTAATTAAAAATTTAAAATCGAAATTGAAAAATATTCCCATTTTTAGCATAAACTTAACAAAGATCAATTTTGAAATTTCGCAATTTTTTCTCAAAAGTCCAGTTGCTCCAGGATCACCCTGTTACATGCGTGATGGCCCATATACCATGCGTAAGCATGCAAGTAGTTGCAATTGCAGGGCAATCGGCAGGCCACGATTATTTATTTTCGCCAGTCCTTCAATAATTCTCGGTAAAATACCATGTAATACAGAGTCCTTATTAAATCGAAATCGCCTTTTAAATTCATCTTCATCGTAATATTCAAATGGATTTTGCACGTCCCGAATATACCTTCTAACGACTGTATTGTCCGCTATATAATCATCTTCGTCAATATCGTTAATATCAATATTAATGTCGATATAGTCTACAAAATCCATTTTTCGCGTCCTTTATGCAGGTAATGGCGGAAGTATTTGATAGTTTAAACTTTCAACGCGTTGCCGGGGAATAGAATCTCTGGAGTGGAGGGGGACTATCACGTGACGGTACATGGGTGATGGAATCATCACGCACACATACGGCCACTGCCGTAGATGTTCCCCCTCTACTCCGGACATTCTTCTGGTGGAATCTCAAGACGGTCTCAAGACATGTAAAACGTCGTCTTGAAAATATAACCTCGTTTTACCGTCTATTTTGACACATGTGACGTCATACAAGGATTTACTTATTTGAAAAAGATTTTCCTCAAGCAAATGCTCAAGACGCAACTATGAATCTAGGCGGCATCTTAAGCAAATGCTTGAGATGGTCTTGATCTCAAGACGCGACTGTGAATACCGCCCCTGGAGTCCGGTGCTGGCCCGAACCTGTCGAGTCGAAAGTACGGCTTCAGGGGACAGCGCTTCACCATAGACGCGATCCACAAGGTGAGGGAGCTGTCTGAAGTGGCGACGGAAAGGGGCAGTGTCTGTGTGCGCACTGAGTGCGACTTTTAGCCAATTGGAAGCGAGAAAACTCGCACTCAGTGCGCACTAGTGCAGGTTACCAAATCTGCTATAACTCCGTCTCATGGGTGGCAATCGAAGGCGCATTGCAATATCACGCGATCCCTCTCTATCCGGCTGATCCGCGATTATCTGAGCGGGCGGGTGGTGCGATATACCAGCCAGAAGGGTGACGGGGGAGGTCTGTGAAGTTAACACCACCAAATGTGATTTTTTAGAAAAACTCGACGGCATTCGTTTGTTCATCGTTTGCCCACGTTTGCACACCCAAAATTTTCGTTTGCTCACCCTTAAAAAAAAAGTTATAAACAAATTAAAAAATTTGTCTTCAGCACCCTCCAAAGAACACTTTTGAATTTTTTAAAAGTAGGATACGACTAACCACGATCTAACCACGTTTACCTACTCAATGATTTCGTTTGCTCACCCTCGAGAATCGAATTATTAATAAAAATCGCGAAAAGAAGGGTACTAGTGGCGCGATTACGTTTAAGTTCGATTCTTTTTTCGAATATATTATCAAAATTTGTTCCCTCTGATAGCAAACGAGTCTCCTCATTTCCTCCGTGGTTCTCTTCCGAATTAATTTCTTTAATTATAATTAAAAAATATGCTCATCAGTGTTACAAACGCACAAATCTATATTCCGATTACTTGGCTTTCACAAATTTAAGAGCTAAATGTAAAAGGGTTGATAAAATTTGCTGGTCTAACCATGCCCGTTCAGTGGAATTTTCTCTGCAGAACAATAGAGAGAAGTATAGATTCTCAATTATATAGATTCTTCCCCTATACTTTTCTCTCTCGCACCAATTTGCACATGTCTTTCTCTCTTGCGTGATGTTGTCGACAGTTTCGAGGCAGTGAGGCAATGAGGCCTCCATGTATATATGTTTTAAGCAGCAATGGTGATCCTCCGTAATGGTGAATCTCCATTAATCTGTGTTTTAATTTTATGCCAAACTGAATCAATAAATAGTAGAAATGTGTACAATTCTTGTCCATACGGACAGCTTTAACGTGAATTTCCCACTAAATGTTGACACTAAGCATGTAAGGGGTATGATAGCTCATGATGTTCAGCATCATGCACAGCTCATGCGTAAAAAAGCCATCCAAATCAGCCATAAAAAAGACAGAGCAAAATGAGTATTAATTGGCATAGAAGTAAATAGCTATTCTGTATGTCTACCTTTCACATATAAAGTGTTTTCTACATCGCTAATATAAGTATTAGGGGTATTCAAAGGCTTGCAAGCATCTATTAAAATTCTTAAATCTTTATTACATAAGTAACTAAATATTTTTGCAATACAATGGGATGGTAATTGAGGAAAAAGAGAGAATGCAGAAGCTTATTATTTTGTTCCAGTAACCCTGTTTTGTCTACTCCTCTTCTAAATTGACTATCTATCATAGTAGTATATATTGGAAACTTTGGCTTATAATCATCTGACTTTAAGATCTGTACTATATTTTCGTTTCTTACATATATTGCTAATTGACTTATACTTTGTGTCAGGATATCATAAAAAGAAGCATTGCTATTATTAATCTTCTCGCCCTTCATGATTTCGATTTTTGCTTCACATTCGTCCTGAAAGTTATTAATTTTTTCATCATTACTAATTAACAGCAAATTTCTTTCACTTACGTATAAACCTGTAGATTTTACCTTAGCTATGTCCTGTTTAAGTAGCACTTTCAGCAATTTCTTCACAAACACAGATGCCACGATCAGGATCGTAATAATCACCATCAGAAACATAACTGTTAAGTTGATTATAAAATGTATTATGAAACGAGCGAACACCAAGCATCGCATATTCAAGTGGTGTATAATTGTTTTCACTTATGATGTTGACGTCAGAACCATATTCTAGTAGGGCATGAACAACTTGTATATGTCCTTTTTTAGAAGCAATATGAAGCGCTGTTCAACCATATCCATTTCTAAAATCAACTTCAAACCAAATTGTAAGAGTATCTCAATAATTTTCGAATAACCTTTTTGAGCAGCAATATGAAGAGGTGTTATAGGTATCTCCTTTAGCTCTCGAATCATATTCTGCACCATATTTTAGCAACATGTCTACAACTTTTTCATGACCTTTTCGAGCAGCAATGTGAAGTACAGTGATTCGATCTTTTTCCATAGCATTGACATCAGCTCCTTTGTTTAAAAGCATTTTGCTAATTAGCTCATTTTCTTTCTGAGCAGAAAGGTGAAGCGGTGTTATGTAACTTTTTACTACAGAATTAACATCTGCATTATATTCCAGAAGAGCTTCAACGACTTTTCAATATCCTTTTTGAGTAGCAACGTGAAGTGTTGTTACACCATTTTTAGTTTTGGGATTAACATTAGTCCCCTTACTTAGAAAGAGTTCAGCAATTTCTCCCTTAACATAAATATCAGGATCTTTATAAAAAAATAATCCAAAAAGACCTCTGTCTTCGCTTAGAGCAGTAAAATAGAATACTGTTCTTGCATACTTATCACTGCCGTGAATATCAACACCATATTGTAAAAGAATTTCAATAATTTCTTTGCATCCCTTTTTAATAGCAATATTTAGTAACTCAGGACTATCTTTTATATCAGCTTCATTAGTGAAAAACAGCTTGGTGACTTTTGCATCAATGTTTTCAATAGCATAAAATATTGGAGTTTGTCGCTTTCATCTTTAGCATTAATATTAGCTCCATAGTTTCCCAATAGTCCTGCCACTTCCTCTTGCTTGTTTTTGGCTGCACTATGTAGAGGCATACAAGTTTTTTTTAGAAGTTGAATTGTGTAACATATTAACAATCAGCACCAAACTTCAATAGCTCTTCAACAATTTTCAAATATGCTTTCTCAACAGCAGTATGAAGCAACTCAGGATTATCTACATCTTCAGGATTAACAATAAGACCATATTGCAGAAGAGTCTCAATGATCTTTTTATACTTTTCTCCATAGCCGTATACTGCGGTTTTAAGCGAGCTTCTGTTGCTCTTATTATTAGTATCAGGCGAATACTTTAAAACATCCTCAACAATCATTGAACGTCCTTTTTCAACAGCAAGGTGTAGTATTGTTTTGCCATCCTTATCCTGGGCATCAACTTTAGCCCCATGTTCCAGGAGCAGTTTTACAAGTATTTCACGTCCTGCTTCAATAGCAATATGATGTGGCGTTAAATTATCCTTTGCGTTACGGTTAACATCAGCACCTCTACTCAAGAGGAATTTTACAACTTCCTCACTACCTCGCCCAGAAGCAAGATGTAGTGGTGTATACCCCTCCCTCCGTGTTGAAGTACATACAAAATGAGTATAAGCCCCATGATTAAGATGGTCTTTAGCAATCTGTGCATATTCTTTCTCAGCAGCAATATGTAGTGCGGTTATTCCATGTATTGCTACAGTATTAACATAAGCACTATTCTTGAGAAGTAACTTAACGATATCTTCACTACCGCTTTCAACAGCATAATGAAGTGGAGTATAAACTTCATGAAAATTTCCTGTGGCCGTTCATCACTTGTAGTCACTTCTAGAATTAACATAAGCTTCATCGTTTAAAAATTAACTTTGGAACTTAACACTTAACTTTGGAATCGTTTGTTAAAATTGGGTTAGCAACCTCTGTATGTCCATTTTCAATAGCTTCACGCAGTAAGACGTATCCTTCTGACCATCTTTGTGAATAAGATAACTTACTATTTCTAAATTCCCATCACGAACCGCAAAAATTAAACTGTAGTTTATATCTGACCTACCCTAGCATCAATTTACATACTCAAAAATTAGAACATTCTCTTCAACTTTAATCACCTAAAGGTTTCTATTATGTAATATTTCTCTTCCTTTCCTCTATACTTATATCTTCTAACCCATAATTTGAGGTTTATAAAATTTCTAGTAACTTAGAAGCAATATTCTTATGCTTATTGATTATCACAACTTGTAGTAATGTATTACCTTGATTATTACGAGCATTTGTCAAAGCTAAAAACTCATCAGGTTTTACTGCTTTTAGCTTTCTAATCATTTCAACACTACCATTTTTTGCATCTTTAAACAATGCCTCCGTTAACTTTAGCAAATCTGTAACGTTCTGATCTTTGCAGAAATCAAGTGGTATTTTACTTTCCTTGTTTTTCATATCATAGATTGCACCATTCTTCAGTAACGATTTGACAATCTCTAAATAACCACTCTTAACTGCAACGTGAAGAGATGTAGTACCGCTAGCAATGGTTTTGGCATTAATGAAGTCATTTAATTTGTTACGATTTACGTGTTGCAACAAAACTTCGACAATTTCTTTGTAACCTTTAGAAGTAGCAGTGTGTAACGTTGTATTACCTTTATTAGTAACCTGCATAACGTCAGCTCCAGCTTTTAGTAAGATGTTTATAATACCTATCCGTCTATTACTGACAGCATAATGTAATGGCGTTCTTCCATCAATATCTTTATCATTGACATCGGCTCCATCTTTTATTAGACGTTGCACAGTTTGTGTATCGCCATTACTAGCAGCAATATTAATTTCTTTCTGTAAATACTGAAGAATATCCGATTCTTTATTGCCCTGAATCTTAAGCACCTTATTAATAACTTCCACATTTTTTAAAATATTCAACACACTAGGATGACTTGATCCAAAAACAGCTTTCCTTTGATCAAAACTCTCTCTATAGGCTTTCAGTGCACCAATCCATTTGCCTTGAGTAAAAAGTACATTTGCCATGTTGTATTGAGTATTTAGGGTATCAGGATGGGATGGTCCCAACACGTTTTTCTGAATCTTTAAAACTTCTTGATGAGTTTGCAATCCTTCATGATATTTCTTTTCGTTGCAGAGTACTCCAGCAATGTTATGTAACGTTCTCAAGGTATCAGAATGATTAATACCAAAAACCACTTTCTTCTTCTCGAAAACCTCTTTATAGATTTTCAATGCCTCTTCACACTTACCCTGGTTAGCCAGTACCATTGCTATATTGTTCTGAGCACACACCGTGCCGGGAGCATTTGCACCTAATATTTCTCTCCTTTTTTCAAAAACCGTCCTATTGATATTTAAAGCTTCTTCATATTTGCCTTGTCTGTCTAATACTAGTGCCATGTGAAACTGAGTATCTAAAGTCTCCGAGTGATTTGGCCCTAGTATTTCTTTTTGCTTCTGATAGACTTGTTGATAGATATTAAAAGCTTCCTCATCTTTTCCTTGTCTATGCAAAACTAAAGCAATCATACTCCTTGTACTTAAAGTGTTGTTATTATTTAAACCCAGCATCTCTCTCTGTTTCTGGAAAATGTCTTCAAATGTATTAAAAGCCTCTTGATAAGATCCTTCTGCGTATAACACTTTAGCTATGTGTATCTGAATATCTAAAGTACCGAGATTATCTGGCCCTAGTATTTCTTTTCTCTTTTCAAATGCACTTTTGAAAATACTTAGGGCTTTTTGATAGTTACCCTGCTGTAAGAGCACTGAAGCTATATGAATCTGAGAGGATACATCACCTTGTGATATCTGTTTCAACTGTCCGAGCTTTGAAAAATTACTATGTACTGCAGCAACTACTAGCGTTTCGCTCTCTTTATTACGCGCACCCATGATTGCTTTTATTGTATCAATGTCCTTTATTCTATTAAGGTCATTAATAACTTTAGAATTGCCATTTTTAATGTTTTTAAATGATTCACTCACTAACTGAAATAAGCTAGTTATACCTTTATCTACAGCAAGATCTGAAGGCATTTTTCCACTGTCAGAAACAGGGTTATATACTGCACCATTAGATAATAAAGCCATAACAACTTTCAAGTGAGAGAACTTCGCAGCATAATGCAGAGAACTAATTCCATTGTTAATAGCTGCGTTAGGGTCAGCTTTATTTTGCAACAGAACATTAACAACTGCATCATAACCTTTACATGCAGCATAATGTAATGGTGTTCCACCATCAGCCTTTTTGGCGTTAACGAATGCTCCCGCTTCAATGCAACTCTCAACTTCTGAAGAATTATTATGTTTTACAGCCTTAAATAACTTCTCAGTTGATGCCAATAGATTGATAACGTTTTTGTCACGAGACATTTCTAATGGTCTTCTGTAAAGCTTGTCAACAGCATTATAAACTGCACCATTTTTTAGTAAAAGTTCAATCACGTCTTTATAGCCAAAATGGGCAGCAATATGCATAGGACTTGAGCCATTAGCATCTTGAGCATTAACATCAGCACCTTCTGATATCAGGTACCTTACAACTTCTAACTGACCTTTCATTGCAGCATAGTGTAGTAATGTTTGATTAGCTGCACCAGGGTCATTAATACTTAATCCTTTACTAAGGAAAAACTCTACAGTATCTTTGTGACCCTCTCTAGCTGCAATGTGTATGGACTTTGAGCCAGAGGCGTTTTTAGCATTAATATCAGATCCTTCAGCTACTAGATACTTCACCATTTCTAAGTTACTTTCCTGCGACGCAATGTGTAATAGTATCCAATTATCGTTGCCTTTAATGTTCATATCCACTTTCTTGCACCGAAGTAACATATTAACGATTTCTAAATGACCATGTGAAACTGCTAACTCTAAAGCTGTTCTATTCTTAGCGTCCTTAACATTAATTTTTGCTCCATTGTTTAATAGGACTTTAACGACACTATCATGGCCGCGTCCTGCAGCTATATGCAGCGGAGTACCTTCAACATTTATAACGTTAATATTAGCTCTATTTGTTATCAAAATCTCAACAACTTCCTCATAACCTTCTTGTGCTGCAAGATATAATGGCGTTGTATTATTAATAGTTATAGCATCAACATCAGCTCCTCTTTTTATCAGAGCATTCACTATCTCCTTATGGCCTCTTTTAGCAGCAAAATGTAATAGTGTAGCATTTTCAGGACCTTTTATGTTAACGTGAGCTTTGTTTTTTAGCAAAATTTCTACAATATCTCTATAACCAGCAATCACTGCTAGTGTTAAAGGTTCACTGTCTTCTGCATTAACATTAGCTCCATTTGCTATAAGAACTTCAGCGATTTCCTTGTGATTACATTTAATTGCAAACAGCAATGGTGTTAGGTTGTTACTCTTAACGTTAATATTAGCTCCATTTGCTACTAAAATCTCAACGATTTCTTTGTGACCTGCATTCACAGCTATATGCAAAGGTGTACAATCTGCGATAGCTCTTGCATCAAGTTGAGCTTTATTTTTTATTAGAAGAGTAACAACATCTTTGTGTCCTCCTACAACAGCTGAGTGTAAAGGTGTAAGACCATCATTAGCTCTAGCGTTGACTTCGGCTTTATTTTTTATTAGAAAAACAGTAGCGTCGAGATGGCCGTTTATAGCAGCTAAGTGCAGTGGTATCATACCTTTATTGGTTCTTGGATTAACTTGGACTTTATGTTTTATCAGAAGATCAATAACATCTATGCTACCGTTAAGGGCAGCTGTATGTAAGGGTGTATTACCTGTATAATCTTGAGCGTCAACTCCAGCTTCGTTTCTTAGCAGAAGATCAGCAATACCTTGATACCCTTTCAGAGTAGCTACATGTAGTGGAGTTAAATCATGCTTGGATTTAGCATTAACTTCTGCTCCATACTTTATCAAAAGTTCAGCAACTTCCTTATGACCACTTTCTACCGCATAGTGTAATGGTGTAGCCTTATTTTTATCTTTAGTGTGAATATTAACACCATGTTTGAGGAGAGCAGTCACTATTTCCAAATGGTTACTCTGTGCTGCTAAATGTAGTGGAGTTATGCCTTTAACAGTGTCAACACTAGCGTTAGCTTTATTTTTTAGTAGAATCTTCACGATCCCAACATATCCATCTTTTGCCGCATAGTGTAAAGGTGTATTATTAAAGGTTTTATCAACAGCATTAACATTAGCCCCATGTCTCAGTAGAATACTAACTATCTTCTCGTGGCCGTTTTCTACTGAATAATGTAATGGTGTACAACCATCGATAATTCTAGCGTTAACATCAGCTCCCTTTAGAATTAAAGCTTTCACTATTTCCAGGTGACCGTTGAGTGCTGCTGCATGTAATGGTATCCAATCTTTATCATTTTTCGCGTTAATTTCTGCCTTATTTTGGACTAAGAAATTCACTAATTCCAGATGGCCAGTTTCTGCAGCTACATGCAATGGAGTAAAACCGCCCATAGTCTCATTAATATCAACATTTGCATCTTTTGCCAGTAAAATCTTAGCAACGTCAATATGATTGTTTGCTATTGCATAGTGTAAAGGTGAAAGACCACCTAAATGTTGGGTAGCAGTATTAGCCTTATTTTCTAATAGAACCTCAACAGTATCCTTACAACCATTTTGAGCTGCAACGTGCAGCGGTGTTTTGCCAAAATTGTCTGGATCATAAACATATAAACCTGCTTCTTTTACCAAAAACTCAACAATGTTTTTCCTTCCATACGCAGCAGCAACGTGCAGTGGGCTTTGACCATTAGTATCCTTAACGTTAAAGCTTAAACTTTGATCACGCATAAATTTTATCACTTCGAGACTAGGTCCCTTAGCAGCAAAATGTAATGTAGACCATGAGTTAATACTTCTAGCATTAATATCTGCTCCTTTTTTTAGGCAATCTTTTAAGCTTTCTAAATTTCCTTCTTCCAAAGCAATAAACATTCTGCCCTGATGAGTAATATTAACTAAACCTTGATTGTATTTTTCTTTCAACTTGAAAAGATCATTACTTACTAACTTGCCAATTTGTTTCTTACTTCTCATTATATTTTCTTCAGTAAGTTTTTTAGCATTTAAGATAACTATTATTGAAGGATCAGATAATAATATATCAACTAATGCATTATCGTGGGCTAAATGATTCCGTAAAGATTTTCCATTTAACAAAGGAGTATAATCATCTAAGAAAAGCAGGTTATTTTCCAGGTAATTGTTTGAGCTACCTAAGATTGACATTATATCCAAAACAAGCATTTCTACTACTGCTTGCAATTTCTTATCTTTCTTATATAAAGAAAGCGTTTCATTTGATTTGCCAATTAAGAATTTATTGCTTAAAATATCTTTCAATTCAGATAACTTTAGTGCAAGCTGGTTATTATATTTTTCTGCTGTTAGATTGTAAGCCTTTTTTTGTTTATATAAAGGTATAAAAGAACCTTTTTCATTTAATTTGCCTCTTAATTCCTCAATGTATTTGATGTCGCCCGTTCCAAATTCAGCGATATAAAAAATTTCGTAAATTAATCTGTTGACTTCATCAAGGTTATCATATTGCATTCTCGATCCAACACTACGAGATATTTTCATTGACAACTCGGCAATTCCTTTAAGAGTACGATGTTCTATTTTGAGAGGCATATCCTCTAATGTTTGATTAGCCCGGAATTTTATCCCTCTAATAACGTTGTGGTCAATCTTGTTTTTACTCAAATCATAACATAGGCCCTTTAATAATGCAAATCCTGTAATGTAATCACTTCTAATATTTTCTGATGCAGCACCTGCACTATTGATTATGTGATTAATTTGATTAAACATCTCCTTTTCATAATTCGTCTTATCAGTTATATTATCGCTTAACTCTTTAATGAACTTCTCAAGCTTCTCGTGTTCTGTCATTTTAAAATTTTCCGAGATCATTTCATCCAATTCAACAGTACTAAGGACTGTAGCAACCTCTTTTATTTCATCTAAATTGTTACTACTAACAATTTTTTTCAAAAGTATTCTAATCATTTTGACTTTGTTGTTATAATGAATATCGGTAACCACATCACCAACTTTTTTAATGTCATTTTTAACACCAAAAAAAAAATTACTATCTTTATTTTCCTCAATCTCTGTTCTCTTGGAAAGTGAATAAGCATGTGATAATGAATCACGTAAATCTACAATTATTTTTCTTGTATTTTTTGGTAACGATAGTAGCAAAAGCTCATTTGTAGTATTAGATAACTTGGGAGACTCTAAACTGTTTTTTAAATACTCACCAATAACTTGTAAAACTCTTGTAATAATTAACTGACCTTCCCTTTCTTTAGGATCAGCTGATAATGCTAACTTTATATAACCATTGATTTTCTCTAAAGAATGAACATCTCTAATTTGTTGATGATCTTCATACAACTCTTCAAACTGAGGACAATTACTAACAATCTCTGCAACAACTTTTTCACGTTTTAGTTTCGGAGGATTAGAGAGTTTGCCAATACCCACATTCTGTATAATGTCTTTTTCATCGTCAAGTTTATTTGCAAAATTTTCTAGATACTTT
Organism: Andrena chrysosceles; assembly: GCA_963855975.1. Lineage (NCBI taxonomy): Eukaryota > Metazoa > Arthropoda > Insecta > Hymenoptera > Andrenidae > Andrena > Andrena chrysosceles. The sequence goes on along the minus strand of OY979767.1, from coordinate 105,720,143 downwards.
AATATTCTGCTTTTGTTCAATGTAGAGCGATAGAATAGATTAATCTCTTGTTGTTTTACGTGACAAGAAACAAAACTGATTAAACAAAACTCTATTTCTTCCCAAGGTAATCTGTCATATGTTGATTTCAATTGTCACTTGAGTACGTGAATATTTTGCGCAATAAATTTTGCTATGAATAAAAATTTTTCATCTACTTCCTTTTCATTTAAGTACTCTGCCTTCAGCAAGCCAATATTTTCAAGTACAAAGTTGACTCGTTCTCTGATGTTATTAAGGTCATGTTTAGCACTTTGAACCTGTCCAGAACTATTAGAGAAGAAACGGAGATTTATTAATTCATTTTCAACAAAAATTTCTATTCCATCTGATAACGGTACATTCTTCAACTTTAATTCCTCATAACTTCTTGAGAGAATTTCATCTAATTCCTCTAAATGGGCAGCAAAGTAATCATCTGGCCACTTATTAATTAGTGTTTGAAGGAGTTTAACATTACACGAGCGTATGGCATAATAAAATGCATCATGACATATTTCATCCTTATCATTCGGTGCTATAGCATCCTTTCCAACATTAACAGATAAATTGTCTAAAACACTACTATTACTAAATATGGATTTTAGAATTTCAACTTTGTTATGTTTACAAGCTAAGATAACTAAATTAGTACTTCTAATAGGATTACTAGCATTATTATAATAATCTCTCAAAATTGCTTGACTTTTTACATCACCTATGTATTCAATTACATTGCTTAATTTTTTTAAGCTAGCAACATTACCCTCTGATATTGCCTTTGTGAGTTCTGTTAGAACTTGTAGATAAACTCCTCTTTCGCTTGCTTCATCATACTTTTTGTATTCTCTTATAAAGTCTTGCTTGGATTTAGAAATCAGTGATAAAAGTTTTTGTTGGTAAGAATCAATTTCTTCTTTGTATACGTACATGACTAAGCAGAATAGCAAAATTTATCTGGTACAGCAACAATAAAGAAACATCTCCTTGGTTTATGTCCAAATAAGCTAGAAACATGATAAAGCTCAGGTTCTAGGTGATTATGGAATGAAGAGAGAAGGTGAAAGGTGGACCAAGATAAGAATAGATTTACCAGAAATGTTCTATTCGCTTATAATATGTTTAGAGCTATAAACTTGTTTTATATCTCTCTGCAATGATAATTTTTAGTTACCAAATTCAAGATTCTGTACAATCTAATAAACGTGCGAACCAGATTTACGAATTTAAATATTCCTCGATCTGTCGTTATGCGAAGTTATACGGTGACACTTACTGTATAGATGTCGCCCGAGAACACACCTGTTGACATACCCAGGGTTCGGCGGGCGTTTTGAAGTGACACTAAAGTCATGACATTCGCTGTCATGACACAGTATTACAGCATGAGTCAAATGTTAAAACATCGTGACATCTATAAACCGTGACGATGTTGTAATATTTAATTCACGCTTAATACAGTGTCACGCCAGCAAATGTCATGACTTTAATGTCACGTCAAAACCTTGAGCAAATACTACTGGAGGACTCATTGCCTTATGGCCGGTATTCATAGTCGCTACTTATTCTTAAGCAAATGCTTAAGCATTCGGCATCCTTTACTAGCTACTAGGTTAGTAGAGGATACCGCATGCTTAAGCATTTGCTTAAGAATAAGTAGCGACTATGAATACTGGCCTATGTCTCCTATCCAGTGTCCACGGGAAAGAGCTTCCTGAGTCCGGACTACACTTCGTAACGCATGCGCGATGACGTCAAACCAATCAACACCAAGCTGGCAAACGAAACGGCGCCACCGTCAAGTCAAGCCAAGCGACGTGGTTGGCTTGGCTAGCTTGGCTTGACTTAACTTGACGGTGGCGCCGTTTCGTTTGCCACCTTGGCGTTGATTGGTTTGACGTTGTATTTTTATAATACTTATAATCGAAATTTATGGAAATAAGTACAAATTGTGTTTCTACGAAAATGAATCGATAACGTTTGGTGTTACACGAAAATGATAAGAGGACTCGCGAGCCCCCCGGACGTGTGACACAAAATTACATTGCGTGATAGGTCTGTAAAATAGACTCTATCATATACGTGGTCTATGTGTAGGGACGTCCGGAGACTTTTTTCCAAAGTGGGGGCAAGTGTGGGATGATGGTAAAGAAAAATATACCCCTTCTGCTTTTTTTAACCCATTTTATAGTGCCAATTTAATTAAATATTTAAAACCGAAAGTTAAAAATATTCGCTTTTTTTAGTATAAACTTAACAAAGATCAGTTTTGAAAAATAATCGATTTTTCTCAAAATCCAGGAGGGGCAACTGCCCCTCCCCCCCCCCCTGCGGACGCCCATGTCTGTGTCTATACCAGTGTCCACGGGAAAGGGCCTGATAGCTATGAGCTACCGGCTATTGCGCATGCCCGCGAAGAGCAGTGACGTCAAGCCAATCAACGCCAACCTGGTAAACGAAACGAATCGACGCCAGCGCCATGGGAAACGAAACAGCTTGAACGCGAAGCCGAGCGAGTGACGCGGCCACGCGGCGTCACACATAATTATCGATTCGTACTAGGGCTGGGTCTACTCGAATAATTTAATATTCGAATTATATAAGCTAGGCCACAAGTACGACTGGAATTTGGAAAGCGTGGCGTCACTCGCTCGGTTTCGCATTCAAGCCGTTTCGTTTCTCATGGCGCTGGCGTCGATTCGTTTCGTTTACCAGGTTGGCGTTGATTGGCTTGACGTCACAGCTCTTCGCGGGCATGCGCAATAGCCGGTAGCTCATAGCTATCAGGCCCTTTCCCGTGGACACTGGTCTATACCAGGCATGGAACTAAAGTGAACGCAGCAGCCGTTTTTCGGAGGCAACGCCTCCTTTCTGCCGCCGCGCGTCTTGGCCCCCACGGCGGGCCAAGGAGCTTCGAGCGCTTCAGACCCGTACCATATGAACCGCGCGTGGCGCATTGGGGCGACACCCGTATCAATTGATTTCCGCATCACCCATGGGGTACTATTATCGATGCTTTTTCTTTTGTCAGTGGTATCCCCTGTAGGCCTATTCCACTGTGTCACGCGATAAAAATGGATAGGGAAAACGCGTTTTCCTATCAAAATTTTAAATACGATTGGGAAAACTTAATTTTCGTGCACGTTTAGACGTGCTGGGCATATCTAAAATATCAACGGGGAGGCTGGTCGACGTTGTACGTATTAAAGTTGAAAGCGAGGAATCGCTTAGCCGTGTGCGCTGTTCTGTCTTAATGGCACGAATTTTTTAGAACGAACATTCGCACAAATATGTTGACCCGAACATGGAAAAAATTCGGAGCGCGAAATTTCTAAGTTTAGGGTATGTCGATTCTTCCAGCGTTTTAAAGAATTCGGCTCCTTTTTCTTCCCTCGTTTTCAAAGAAATGTCGTGCTCAAGAACGTACAGTTCTTCTTGATACTCGAGGGCCTGTTCTTCAATATTTACGGTGAGGGGATTCTGAAAGAGAATTAAATCATTTCTGAGCGAATCGAAGTCAGTGAAACGCTCATCGAACTGATCTATCACCGATTGAAGAACGTGTAAATGATTATCAAAATCACACTCATTGCCGAATTCCTCGAAAATTACCCTACACGAGGGAAAAAAGAAAAAATTTTTTTCTTCCAACAGGAGATGATTTTGATACACTACGAGCCTCCTACGGAAAGAATCGACGTGGCTGCACAACTGCGAAATAGTTTGACCGGGTTTCTGCAGTTTTAAATTTAATGTATTTAAATAATTAGTCAGATCTACTATAAGTGAGAGTTCACAAAGGAAACTCGCATCTGTTAATAAGGGGAAATATTCTGCTCCCTTTTTTTCTTGATATTCTTGCAAGAAATGGAAGATCTCATTTCTTATAGCAAAGAATTGACTTAGACATTTCGCTGCACTGAGCCAGCGTACTTCGCAATGCAAAGCGACATCAGTGTAAGCAGCGTTATGCGTTTTAAGAAATTCTATGAATTTCCTGTGAGATAGAAATTTATTTCCGCCCTTGATAGAATTGATTAGTTACGTAACCTTCTTCATGGCGGAAGATAATTTTATATCTCTCCCACATAACGCTTCCTGATGAATGATGCAGTGCAGCATTGGGAATTTAAACCCGCGTTTTTTAAACTGCCCGTTCAGTCCTATTTTGGCACCTGTCATGGCTTTTGCACCATCGGTTACCACTACAGAGCATTTAGAAAAGTCAATCTGGAATTTTTTAACAGTGTTCTCTACTGCGTTAAAAATATCCAGTCCTGTCGTTGTGTTGTGCAAAGGCACGAAGTCCAAAACCTCCTCGACATACGAAAAATCATTTTGTACAATGCGAGCGAAAATGCTCAATTGACTCGTATGCCGGTTATCGGTGCTTTCATTCAAACACAAAGAGAAATAACGACAGTTAGTTAAAAGTTTAATTAACTTTTGCTCTGTGGATGCGCCTATATAAAAAATTCGGGAGCTCACAGTTTTTCTACCCAATGCGATGCTCTCAGCTTCTTCAAGAGTGATACACGTCCCGAAGGATTTAACCGCTTCAATGAGACATTTCTTTACGAAATCGCCCTCAGTGAACGGTTTACCCTGCTTTGCATTAAATGAGAAATAGCGTAAGAAGCTATGCGAGCTTTTTCCACCGAAGAAGCTTCTTCAGGAATATACGTACGACCTTCTTGATATACTAATTTGAGCCCCTCTATTAAATCAAATTTTTCGCGGCCTTCATACGATGTATACTTTTGCGCATGATAACGTGAAAAGTGCCGTTCAATAGTATTTTTCTTTACTAGGGCAGGCTCAAATCCGCAAAGAAGACACATCGTACGATCACTAATTTTAGCGAAAAAAAAGTTTTCCCATACTTTGTCAAAATTTTGATAATACCTTTGCTCTGTAGACATCTTGATCTGTTTCGCCGTCTGTTCGATCTGAACGAATGGAAACGTCTGACCGAAAATACGTTACATACAATGTTGGAAAACAGAAAACAGTCGCTGATACAGTGTTGGAAAACAGAAAACAGTCTCTGTAACTGTAACGTATTTTCGTTTGCATTCGTTGGAAAAATTTTTTTCTTTTTTCCCTCGTGTAGGGTAATTTTTGAGGAATTCGGCAATGAGTGTGATTTTGATAATCATTTACACGTTCTTCAATCGGTGATAGATCAGTTCGATGAGCGTTTCACTGACTTCGATTCGCTCAGAAATGATTTAATTCTCTTTGAGAATCCCCTCACCGTAAATATTGAAGAACAGGCCCTCGAGTATCAAGAAGAACTGTACGATCTTCAGCACGACATTTCTTTGAAAACGAGGAAAGAAAAAGGAGCCGAATTCTTTAAAACGCTGGAAGAATCGACATACCCTAAACTTAGAAATTTCGCGCTCCGAATTTTTTCCATGTTCGGGTCAACATATTTGTGCGAATGTTCGTTCTCAAAAATGAGTGCCATTAAGACAGAACAGCGCACACGGCTAAGCGATTCCTCGCTTTCAATTTTAATACGTACAACGCCGACCAGCCTCCCCGTTGATATTTTAGATATGCCCAGCACGTCTAAACGTGCACGAAAATTAAGTTTTCCCAATTGTATTTAAAATTTTGATAGGAAAACGCGTTTTCCCTATCCATTTTTATCGCGTGACACAGTGGAATAGGCCTACAGGGGATACCACTGACAAAAAAAAAACGCATCGATAATAGTACTCCATGGGTGATGCGGAAATCTATTGATACGGGTGTCGCCCCAATGCGCCACGCGCGGTTCATATGGTACGGGTCTGAAGCGCTCGAAGCTCCTTGGCCCGCCGCGGGGGCCAAGACGCGCGGCGGCAGAAAGGAGGCGTTGCCTCCGAAAAACGGCCGCTGCGTTCACTTTAGTTCCATGCCTGGTCTATACCGTCGCATATGTTTCGCTTCTGATGCAAATCTAGTTTCATGTTTTATTATATGTAGATAAAGAAGAATGCTGCGACAGATTATTATCATCGGTCGATTAATAATTATTTCGTGTAAATTTCATAGTGAAATCACTTGTGGTAACATTTCAATCAGATATAGTTAGAAAATAAATGGTGGCTCACAGTAATGGTGATCCTTCGTAATGGTGAATCTCCATTAATCTGTACTTTAATTTTATGCCAAACTGAAACAATAAATAGTACAAATGTGTATATTTCTGTTATGTTACGATTAAACTCATTTTTAGTTTATCATTTTAACTTACTACTTCGGAGATGTCGCTTTATACTCGATTCCTGAGATGTATTATCACTTCAAACGTCCTGATATTTTGCTCTTCAATAGAATTCACGTCCTCCTCCATACTTAAAAGAATCTGTTACTTCATAAATGAAGCCATAAAGTAAATCAAGCAAATACCCTTAAATGAAAAATAATAGCTAAGTAAGTAATAATATGTGTATTATATTACATTATTAATGTATGTATTAGAACTCTTTCTTTTCTTTCCATGAATTCTATTGATCAGTTCAGTTTATACGTATAACTTCGGAACACGTTTTGATATTAGTGTTATATTCTTAATTTATATTGTTTACTGTAGAGTACACGCGAGTATGAGAAACATATGTGTAAAGTTTGACTTGTAATTTATATTTCAACATCAAACAAAACCACTAATAATCTACCAGAAGGTTACAGCAACTTCTACCTAATAACATAGGTTCCACTAGTTTCTAAGCGATCATTAATGCTGATTTAACCCTTGCCTGACGAATACAGAGTCTATTCTGACCTATTGTGCATGTCAAGTTATTTGTGTTACTTATTACTTATTAGTGTCACTTTTCAAAGAAACTATGAATTTTAGCATGCGTAGAAATAAAATTATAAATTATGTTATTGGATAAACCAGACCCTTCATCCACCTTACAGGCCACCCCCATCTAAGAGTGAAATAAATGAAATCGATGCACACTAAATGTTAAGTGCCAAGTTACAAACTTTGTTTTTAGAACAAATCGAATACTCGAAATATACGTAGAAATATTTGAAATACAGTCAAATTCACTTTATCGAATAAAGCCAAGCACTCGATTATTTATGTGTATAATACCGAAAATAATTTGGATACTCCAGCTTGTTTGAAAAATATTCCATGTGCTCAAATCATCCCAACAATTTGGGTCATTTATGAATATATTTTTTTAATATTCTTTAGTTTTATCAAATATTAAGCAAATATTAAATAAATAATAAAAAATAATGTTAAAAAAACAACATTTTTCTATAATTCTCTATTTTATGCAAGAAGGGCTTGGGAAGGCTATAATTAAAATTAATTTCATTCATTAATTTTTTACATAATTCCGGCTGTAAAGCCGGTGCTATGCTATGTTTTAGCTTAGCTTTTGGTAGAAATGGTTCCATAAGAATGTATTGAAGCTAATTTTTTTAAAACGTAGCATGGCATAGCATAGCATTACATAGAATAGCTTAGCCTCTAGCTGGATTCCCGGCTGAATAATGCAGCTACAAAAGAAATATATCAAATTTTTAAATATTATAGACAGTTTTACAACTTCACTATGCATAACAAATATCTAACTTCCCAACTTTCACAGACACTTTTCTCGAAACTGACTTATGGCACTGAGGCCTTTCTCGAATTAAAACCGTTTAACCCAACGCATTCACCAAATATCCAAGAATCATTCCGAATTCATAATACTTATCAAAGAAAATCAACGTCACTATTAAAAATAAATCCTTAATAGCATCTTAAAAGTGTTTTTAAACACTGCGCCATCATTTATACGCGAAATTAATCTCCTCGGAGTCATACAAAGGGTACGATCTTCTGCGATCGACTGTACAACAAATTAGCCGCAAGCACGCCTACTTATGAGACTACATTCTCCCACGTCCAGTTGGAAAAACCGTAGAAAGTTCAAGCAGGCAGGCAGGACCGAATCTGTAACAGGGGCAAAGAGCGAGCAGAAGCCAGAGGGAGGACGGGGTGCGTGGACGCCTGCAAATGGCCGTTTGAAAGTGTACTTAGTCGGTACACAACGACTAACTGTATAGTCACACTCTGCTGGTCGCCGTTTGACGAGAGGCGGCAATTTCCAGATAGTAACTGTCGTCGGTGCAATCGTCGGCCAGCCTACAAGGCAGGCGTTTAATACCCTTTAGCGAGCGCTCGCTGAGCAACGCGCGGCCACGCAAGAAAGTCAGCTCGGCGTGTAACAGCACAGTTAGCCCAGCCGTCCGCCGACCGGCCTGCGACCGTACCGGCTCCTACTGAGAAATTTATATGGCGGCTTACCAGCAATTGCCCAGCCACCCCGCCAGCAGTCGCGCGTTCGTTTATCGGATGCTGGGCTAATTGGACCACCGACCCAATGCCAATGGACTCGCCTCTGATTGCACCTCTCTGACGCGCCTTGTCGCCCAACGATGATCTCGTTCTTTCCAACTATACAGGGCGTTCGCAAAAGGTTCTGGCGAATATTAGAAGCATGGACCCAAAAATCACTTGTTTCCGAGTTATAACCAGTTCATCATTTAGAGATTCTGGAAATTTCAACCTTTGTTTGTGTTTCAGGATATCTGGTGGAAGCTGAGTTCTTTGGGGAAAGCTAACTTCGTCAAGCGTCTCGAACTCAGGACGAGGTTTCTGTCGCGAATTAAGGTAAGCGTTATCCCCCCCCCCTACTTCTTCTGTTCTTGCCGCGGCGAATGAAATAAACCGCATTTCGCAGTCCCCCTAATTCTACGCGATAAAGCCATAAAGGCAAGTCGAAAAGTCTCCCTGCCTCGAAATAAGGTTTAGTCCCGAAATCTGTAGATAGTAATAGATATTGTATGAGTGGCGCTGTAGAGATACTATATACTTAGTATCGTTATGTCTTTTGAGCTTTGATGAAACTAGATGGTGTGCTGGCAAAATGTTGAGATGCTTTGCCTAAAAGACAAGGCATATGTACACTTAGAAGCCTCAAGCAGAAACAACTATATGGACATTTTTAGTCGAGTGCTACCTACCTATTTTCATAGCAAATGTTCAAAATATAGCTTGAGGGTGCGAAGATTGAATTGCTAGACCTGAAATGCTGCAAGGATTTCTTCTTCAGTGTAGACAACAAGTTTGACTTGTGCATGATGGTGCTGCCAATCGTTTTCCCAGGCTTGTTGCGGCGGGCCTGTTGCACGGTTACCGCGTTCACCAGATTTAAAATTTTATTCATGTGGCCACTTTAAATGTACGATTTACAGCAGACCAATTCATACAGAGATTAAAAAACAAATTCAAAACTGTTGTCGAGGATTAAGGGGGGAGGCCTGCTTAAAACGGTCAAAACAACATGCTTTTTTTGGGAATTTTTTCTAGAAAAACCAATCAACTTTTATTATTATTTCATGATAGTGTCATGCAATATGAAAAGCGTAAACCTGATATTATAAAAATTCAATGGCAACCACCCTTGAATCATCATTTTCGTACGTAAAAGTGTAAATTGTAATTGTAAATATAAACGTGTTGCCAATTTCATTTACCAGGCAAAATTAAATACCACATAGTACACGCGTGTAAATTTCACATTCAGTTAGTCAAAGCAGTATCGCAATAACGAGCAGAAAAGGTTGGACCGCGTGAGTTCCTTCCCATCAAGGTGGTCCGACAAAATAGCTATCCCGTTCGCGTTCTATAGAGGAGGCACGAGCACGTCTCACCTGGTGAAATATTATACAGATGTTAGAAAGGAAAAAATGGGCGTCCTGAAGTGCGGCCATTCGTACTAAGTTCGTAAGGCAGTTGTAAAATATTTAGAAGTCATCCCGCCCAGTTGTAAAGCCAGAACTAGGCACAATGGTTTGTGTTCTTTTTCACGGTACTTCAGGATCTACAATGACTGCCCGTGGTTCGAAAGGTGTGCCAAGATTCTAGTATTCTTCGAGGCCATGCCTCTGTTGCTTTTGTTATGCCTGACTTTCAATGTCACTGATGAACGAGTAAATAAGTAATTTTAGCAATGGGCCATGGCGGCGATTTTAATGAAACGTTGAACTTTGAATAAGAATTCGATAACTAAATAAACAAACCGACTTAGAGATGTCTTTAACTGATGCACGCAGTTAATTCAGTAGGTAGATTAATTACAAAGAATATATTGTGAAGCTCGTAGTATCAAAAAGTATTTTCATTATTTATTTACATAATGTAATGTTCCAAAACATCATCTTGTATCGAAGAGATATATCTTTTAAGAGTTCTGGTAAAGATTTCCAATTGTTCCAGCAATCCTAAAGAATTTTGCCCTAAGATTGACAGGAAACTTGTACTGAGACTCAGGCGTAAGTGTAGGGTACAAAGTATCATCCTCCAAAACGAAAATATTTTTAAATTTATTTATGACAACTGGAGTAAACGTAACTTCATTAATCCCTTCATAAAATAATGCATCAAATTGTAGATTTTTAGCACATTCAGCAAGCCATCATTCCGTGAAGATGATACTTAATTAATAGTCACTTAGAGTAAAATCTTAAAGACTTTGATTGTGACATAGATAAAGCAACTGAAAATGAGGATTTTTCCATACTTTATATCGTAAATATGTGAACACCCTGACATGAAGCGTACAAAAAAATCTGTACACCTCAAGTTTACCTCGAAAGGTGAAAAATACATGAACCTACTAGTTTTTGAGCAGCTGATGCTACGTGCACCAGGTGATCTAAGAAAGAGATCAAAAGGAACACGTGTCCTTGCCAATAGTGAAGATTTAGCCGCGTGTCGCGACCACAATTACAGGCCATTCAAACGTCCCACCTTTCCGTATGCCGCAGCTGTAACAAGATTATAAACTCGGGAAAAGTTGGCAGTGTCGATAAATTCTGAACATTGCCATTGTGCGTTCTTTCCAGTCGATAGATATCCAAGTGCCTCCGAGATTTAGTCATTCGTAGATTTGCCTCTACGAAACATCCCCTAAAAATAAAGCAATAACATTACTTGCAAACTAATAACTTATCATGAACGCGGTGAGCAACTGAAAAGCTACCATCTACTCCTTTCTTGAATTTCAACTTTCAAAAGTGACATTTTCTTCTCAGAGTGTGCCGATCGAAAATAATTCCCTCATATTACCCTCACCTCCATATTCATAATCATCATTAATTTAAACCATTCAGTCTTCCTTGTTTACCAAATATTAGCCGCAACATGCAAAGGCAACAGGAACGTCCAATCCATCCCAAATTCAAATACATACACACAGCATGTCAGAAAATAATTTTATCCAAAATGAAGTGGTAATTAACGATTATCAGTTTGATATAAAAACTTCTTGAATATGTATCTACACGTCGACACTATAGGTGTTCCTATCATTCAGAAATAATCTGAAAGCCAGTTGAAATTCACGAAAGTACACCGACGGCTGTCACGAGAAAGGAATGTTGATGCACGCAGTTACACTTGGCAGGGGCATTAAATACAGGAGAGGAGTAAATTAATGCCGGGGCTCTTTAGCTAAATTAATTACGCCAATGGTAATTACACTTAGAACGCGCCGGTGCATCCTGCTTTGGACGGTGCTAGGCACTTTTTCCACGTGCATTTTCTTGCCCCTCCCCGGCTCCTCTCGTTCTCCTCTTCGTCCTCTTCAACGTACCAACCTCTTGCACAACGACAGGGGCGGTGCGCCAACCTGTTCGACGATAGTCGCAGGTCTCCATTGACTGTCCGTACAAGCGTGAAACATGTGTTCGCACACGCACAAATATAATTGGAAATTTTTGCGGTGTCTGAGGCGATACAATGTTCCCTCGCCTCTTTCACTTCGCGACACGCATACCACGATCCTACTTGCCGTCCGGGGGATACTGTTCGAGCGATTCAGACGTGTTCTGGTTTTCCGTACAGTATCCATAGTCATTAATGCGACTAACTACCCAACGTTGATACGATGCTATTCTTTCCACGAATGAGAACATTAAGTTCAATTGAAAATTCGTGCAAAAAACCTTTCATGTTCTTGCACTGTCCCTATACGTGTGTTTTAATAGGGAATTGTGTATCAATAATTTTCTCTGTTTGGAAAATATATATCGTTATATCCTATACAGTAAAAGAGGGATGAGGTGTTCAATAAATTTTGGGGATGTTTTTTATTTTATCAATGTATTGTAGTCGTGGAATCTCAGTTTTAATTATTTTGTTATTTAGAAGATTTTATTTAAGCTAAAGCTAATCGTTCCCAGAAGTATGTTTTGAAAGATCGTAAATTGTCTTCAAAACTGTCCACATTTTTAATATTGAAATGCTGTTAGCACTATAAAGGATAATGGATGTCGATATGTAAATCCGAATTTTAATTATTCAATTTTATTCAAAAGAAATTACTGAATTATAATAAATATTAAAGTATGTGGAATCTCATAGCTGACTGCATGTACCAACATTTCAAAAGTTTTATGCATCCACTTTAATAAAAATTTGTGAGTAGGTAGACATCCGAAAAAAAATGAATCCATGTTCTGCCGTTAGCATGGACACTCAATAGTTGACAAAATATTTAATAATAAAGATTTATGGAGGGATATGGATCAATATTCTTCTATTTTCCTATCAAAAGAAATCAATTCAACTGCAAAAGGAGTAACTATAAAATATTATTTTCCGCACAAATTTAACAGGAAACGAAACCAGCACCAACCAAATATCTGCTGTTCTTTCACCAGATGGAACAAAGTGGCCGCACACGACGGCTCTCACTGCCCGTAACAATGGTCATTTTCGCGGTGAATTACAGCAGAGTGGCAGCGAAAAATGCACAATGTTTGCCCTGGCAAAGGAGAAACCCCCCGAGGACGAAAGAGACAGACACAAGAAAGAATGAAAGGGGAAGAAGTAGGATCTCGACAAAGCAGGAACATCATGAAGAAGGAAGGAACTAGAAGCGAAGGAAGATGGAACTGAAGACGAAGTCAGTTTCTCGAGTATCGAATGATGCATGACGAGGTTAACGCAGACGGGAGGCTAGAGTCAACGACAAAATGGTAAAGAGATAGCGAGAAGAGTGTGGAAGAGGAAAGAGAAAAGAGATGACAACAGGTATACGTAGGTAGAAAAGTGTACCGTGAAAGAAAGAAGGAAAGAAACGGACAAAGAAGGATAGAGGTGAAGAAAGGGAGCTGAGAAGGAGAGGAGGCGATGGTGGAAGGTGGAGGAGGGAAGAGGAGGACCGTTTGTCGGACATACCTTGGGGCCACCCTGGCGTCTAATTACGTGTAATGCACTCTCGGCTTGTCAGCCCGGAGTTGCCGCCAGAGGAGAGCCGGGCGAAAAACTCGGGTCGCGCAACGGCAAAACCCTGGCGATCGCGGGGACGCGGTGCTATGTCCGGCACGCTCGGGACCCACACGACGAAGACGACTGGGACACGAGGTGCTGCCTGACGAGGACGGCGAAGACCACGTTCGCCAGGACGTCGATCCTCACGTGCAGGGCTATATCGTGTCTTTTCCGCTCGGCCCACGTCCTGGTTCCTTGGAATGTCACCGCCACCTTCTAACTGCTAAAATGAAGACGTGTTCTTCACCGTGTTCGAACAGCTCGATATGATCCTGGTTAAGGGATCGCTTCTTTAAATCCGCCTCCAGCTTTAAAACCATTCCAAGGCGATTTGTTAGCGAACGAGATTATTTTGGATATGGAGGTCACCAAAATGCTTTATAAGAGCAATGTGTGTTAATCACTCCTTTTGATTAACAAGTCTTCGCTAAACACGAATTAACGGAAGGTAAACGTAGTGGTTGCTATCGAAGGAGCAGGTATGGATGAATTGGGGATGACGTAAGTATTTAAAAAGTTTCAAAGTATTTGATACCATAATTGCGTGGAATAAACGTCCCAGACGATTTCACCTACTGCGATATCGCAACGGTTAATCTCTTTGGGTCCTGAGACTGGCGTCCTTTAATTGCAAGACGATCTTTTCGAGGCCTTCCAAAGAATCAGCGTGGAATGATCCAGCGGATCGAAAACTACGACGGCGATCACTTAGCGTAGCTAACAACAAGTTTTTTGCCGCGACAGCTTATTATGAATAATGATTTATATCTTGTCCGGCGGGGTGTTCTCTATCGAGTGAACGAGCCGCGTAACAGGGGCGGAATAAAGATAGATTCAAAGGGGTCGTATTGGAGCGACGGAGACCGACCGAGGGGTTAATAACGGTCGCGTGTTGTAATACCTGCCATTATCCACAAACCAACCGCCTAACAAGCTACCTGCTAATAATATACGACGGCACGGCACACACGATCACCTGCGTGATCTTTTTACTTCGGACCCCCCCTCAAATTTTTGTCATCGCGATACCTAATCACCGATGCGATGCCTCGACTCGATCAATCGGAGTAAGTTTCTACAGGCAGGCTGTAACAACGATTATAAATAATATGATAATATGATATGCAACAACAGACTTCCAACTGAAGCCCAAATGCGATTATGATTGTCTATTGTTTCTCACGAAATATCTTACACTGTTGACAATTGATTTTGTTACTTACTAATTGAAATATTGCAGTGTTCAATATTACGCACAGTTCCATATCAGGTACAGTTACCCCACGGCTAGCTAGTTGGAATAATTTTTAGGAACGTAGGGAATAATTCTAAAAAATAGTTTTTTGTCTCACGTTTAAACTTATCTTCAAAGATTCTGAATTTCATCCAATCGTTTAACTGTCAAATATCAACTGATAGACCAGGTAAACACTACGACGTGCATTGCGAAAAGTAGCACGTTTCACTTTTCTTACGAAAAACAGCACGTTTGTCTTCGTTATTACGAAAACTATCACGTTTCGGTTTTCGTTATTACGAAAACTATCACGTTTCGGTTTTCGCTGCGAAAATTAGCACGTTTGAGCGGTTTGCCACGAAATGCAGCATGTTCCGTTTATAGCGACGAAAAGCAGCACATTTGGATGGTTGGCTACGAAACATCGAGTGCGCCAACTTAAATATCTTCCGACGTGATTTTTATTTAGTACTAGGTCAGTAATTTATTAAACATTAAAATACCGTACTTAAATTATGTAGATTAAATTTTTCTATTCAATTTTAAATTACATGGAGTTATTATTTATGAAACAAGATTTTCAAAAGTTGAATTCTTCGATGCAAAATGCACTTCAACAATTTAAACTAACCACACGCTGAAACGTGATAGTTTCTGCAGTTTCCAAAACGTGTTATTCTTCGTGGCGAAACAGGATTATGTGCTATTCTTCGTGGTTAAGCAGTCAAATATGTTAGTTTTCGCGGCGGAAGACCAAACGTGCTAATATCCGTCGGAAACGATGGAATGTGCTTCTTTACGTGGCAAACTGAAAAGTGCTGTTTTTCATAAAAAAAAATAGCACATTTCATTTGTTCTACATGCAGTTGTCCGTAAGAAAAAAATGAAACGTTCTACTCTTCGTAACGTGCGTCGAAATGTGCACCAATTTCTTGTATTCCTCTATTCGTCGAATTTTGTTTATATATTTTGGCAATTTACCTATCAGGGTTAGGTGAAACAAAATCGTATAGCCAGCTGTAATTTATAGAGTAACGTATAGGTAGAGTGGAATATCGTCAGAACGATATCATATCAGACTCGAATGATAAATGTGTATTTTTTGATCCGTAAGAAGTACATGACGTTAGTTAGTGATGTCACGTTTGTTTATCTACTTCTGACTGTATCTTTCACTTTGACTGTCCAGATATATTTCGCGGATAATTGTGCTAATCCACTACAAACATAAGCGCCTTGGAATGTAAAACAAAGTTTCACACAATATACTATAAATTCTATACAAATCAAAATAATTAGAATTTTGCTGATACTGGAAAAATTATGTATAAAAGAAGAATTTAGAAGATAGGTAAATAATCTACTTCCCCACTTTAGATGCAACTGCTAAAGATGATCAGATTATCAGTGAGCCACTGCAGCTCTCAAACTGCAGTGCCTCTCTTTTGAAACTGACAGTGAGAAACCTCAATAATTTTCATACCGTACACATAAATCGAAGAATAAAAATATAATAAATTATTAATTTATTACACTAAATCATCAGTGAATAACATAATTCAACGAATACAAATAAAACAGAGACAAAAAAATTCATTAATTGAGCTTCGTTCAGTTTAAATGAACATATAAGCTGTCTGCATAAGCTGTTCTTCGAATTAAAGCTTATTAGAAGAAGCTGGAGGTAAAACAAATCAGCCTTGTCGACGCAAGAAGAAAGGTAGGCGGCATGATCCGCAGAAAAGGCACTCGGCAAAAGTCAATCAGTAGCGGAACAGTTACATCCGGTCGAATGGACCGCTCTGATCGCCTTCTCTTTGCACGACTCGGCTTCACCTGTCATCGACCAGTAATACACGAGTAAAAGAATCAACCAAATAAAGAGAATGAAGAACGCGGAGAAGGAGCAGCTTTTACGAGTCGCGAAATAACAGGGCGCAACTATGACCATCGACCTCCCACCAGCAGTTTCCTATCGCTTACCAATTCACTTCTTCCTTCTTCTTATAACTAGAATAGAGATTTCTTTACGCACTATTTAGTGCCACTTGGGCGGCGTAATTGGTCGACGAGAAGTTTCTATTTCTTACTGAATGGTTATGTAACGCGTGAATGGAAAAAATTTAAATTAAATTTACTATCCATCTTAAGTGTGTGCAGTCACAGAAGGACATATTTTATGTAACTTGACCTGGTGATTTCAAACAGCGGCAATCTTTTTTGTGAAACTGTAAATTAAAAATGATATTCCCCAGAATCTACCTAATCCGTTAGCTTACAGAAGACATATTTTTTATTATGGTTTCGTTATCGTCATAATAATTGATGTTTTCTTATGCATATTTTATACTTCAATATTAGATCGTGTCTAGAGATGTACTATATCTAGTGGGAATTCCATTTACGACCAAATAGCCCGTGCCCATGACCGTACGAATTTTTCGTTTTTGTAATAAAATGAATATCATAAATTACAATTCTACCTTTACGATTAACTCTGTTATTAGGTGGCATTGATACATTTCTTGCAACCTCTACTTGTAAAAAAGATTTTTTCGTATACAGCTTACATAAAGTTCTACATAAAACTCGCGGAAGACAGGAAAACAAGTTATACAAATCGTGTCTTGAAAATATGCGAAAAAGTAAACAATAAAGTGGTATCACTTCGTAATGGAAAAATGATCCCATGTTTCGAAACGACGAGCCAAAGCCTGGAGTAGAGGAAAATACAAAAAGTGAATATCGTCAAAAATTGGACTCATTCCCCTTTTGAAATTATTAATTTATTTATGGTATCTACTGATTCGATCCCTATTCGCTACCCTTTAAGCAGGTGTTACACCCCCGGTCGACAAACAGTAGTAGAGAGACAATGTATTTAATATTGGCTCTGGATCGTTTTATCGCAAAAATGGCTTGCCTCCATCTATGCGTGTAAACAGCGGGTTCGTTCGCCGGTCGGATGCAATTACGGATCGGGGCCGGACCGAGAAAAACGCCCAGTGCATCGCTTGCCAATTACTGGAAGGAAAGGCAAAGGAGGCTCCAATTTGCTGTTAACTTCTCTCAACGAAGGGCGGAAGCAGCACGGAAGGGTGTGGCAGCACTTGCCGATCGCGAATCGCACGAAGGCCTTCATGAACGTGAAGCGAACCGTGTGGAATCCTATTTATTACAATTTTGCGGACTACTCGAGACGAAGAGATCAGTATTTATAAACTACTGATTATGTTTTATTATATAACACGTCGAACGTCGCGACGAACCCCTTCGAATATTCAACCTTTCCATCAAATGGTCATAATGATTCAATCCTTAAACTCGCGAACTTTTGAATAATATTACTGTCGTTAGGAATGACGTTAGGAAGTACTCGACGTTTCCCGAGTAAAACTGAGATTGTCACGGAGTGTCAACGGGGTGAAATAGAGAGTAATTATGCAAAATTTGGTTCAGATCAGTTTATTTACTCTGCAGAAAAATGGACTTGCTATGCACTGAAATGATGGTATGTTATTATTTGAAATAAAAAATTCACGATTGATCAGAATGTAACGTCGGAATAGATACCGAAGCCAAGCACGCAAGGTCTAAATGTCACTGCATCGATCAATATAAAAAACAGTACAAATTATTTGGTGAAAGAACAATACGCGAGAATAAACACGAAGTTCAACATCAGAGCGAAAGTGAGTAGGTACACCACTCTGCAGTGATAGTACAAAATTTGTACAATTGGAAGAACTTCCTATTGAAATATGTACTCAATGTATATAAGAGTTCAAAATGATAAAAATAATATGATTGCTAAATATAAATACTTACACGAAAAATATTGTTTTTTATTATACATTCATGATTAAAGACAAGAAACTCAACTGTGTTTCATAAACAGCACCTACACATGACAATTGATTAACAAGATTTTCCTAATAATGTTACTGCTGCTTTGAAAAATGAACGCCATACAGACTCATGAAACATCAGAATCCCTTTAAAGGTACCAAACAAACACCAGCGGACAAACATATTCATTTAATAAGCAAATGTAACGGCCTTTTCAGACAAGACGATAAAATTCGAATCGCGAATCACAGAAATGTCTATTTAATGTCAAATGACATTAAAGGAAACCTAACCATTGTGTTGGTTCGAAAAGTTAAATAAACTTTACACTTAATTTTGGGTCTGATGATACTTTCTTATAAAAATTGTTAATCACCTAAAAATGCATCCTTCGAAAAGCAAAATAGAACAAAAATCAGTAGGTACAAACTAATAATTTCGCCGTTAAATCTAATCTCCACGCAACGAAATTTGTTTTGTAGTTACCAAGATTTCCCGGAACTTATTGAACAAATTTCCTCAAAAGTTTATTAATCTATTCCGAAATGTACTATCTTTCGCGAAAATTCCAGTTTTGTCACGAAATTTCTCAGTATTAATATAAACTGAGAAACAATCAGAAAATGCTAATTCAATACCAATTTGTTGATTATATTCGAAGAAATCTTAGCCAGCGTAAAATTCTTTTCGTCCGGATAAATTTCAATAACATATAACTTCCTACATGAGACTAATATTGCGCAACAATTCTTATTTTATCTCGCTCTTCGAATGCTGCAATTCTACTAATTGTAAGTACATTCATCAATTACAAAAATGAAGGAGAATTGCCCAAACGAAAAATAAATCGTAAAGTTGACCTTACTGTTCGACCTGGCAGGCAATTATCCCCCTGAAGACGGTAGTGTCTTTCGAACAATTCGCTGGCATACAGATCACTGGTTTCGAGGACGTAGAGTCGGTAGGAGGCAACGTGGGTGTGAGAGACGAGTGAATGGAGTCGGGCAAGTAATCGAAAATGCGATGCGAGTGCCGCGCCGGCGGTCTTTGTCGGCGAGCCTGCACGGGCAAATGCAAAAGGCATGAATGTAGCTGAAACGGCACGAGCCGGCACGAAAGGCGTACGGTAGAGAGCGACGTCTGCTGACGCAGTCCGGGGCTTCCTCTTTAGCCAGACTTCCGGTCGGAAACGATCGTCGCGATTCGCGCGAGTTGAACGCTCATGCGAATGTTATGATTAAACACTCGATCTTGGATCCAGAGATCAAATAGTTCCGCCACCCTGTTCCGATCACTTTTCCCTCCACTGATAACGCGACCCTTGATATTTCGTGCACCGCTGAAGTAAATGTCCACGTCATCGGCGCACGTAAAAATATAACCGTTTAAACAACCTAGACTGAATAAACTATGAGTTATGGCAAATGTTGGTGTTTTCAATTTTTACAGTAAAATTGTATCGAAAAGGGAATTAGATTTGCTTCTATACTTAGCGTCTTCTTATCTTGTTTGATGAAATATTACTAGAGTAGTTAACTAGCAGTATGAATAGATTTGTGCTAGAAGTAGACACCTTGGGGTGGAAATAATTGTTCGTTTGAAACTTTCAAGAAATTAATTAGAAATCAAATATAAAGATGTTTCTGAATAACAGATGTATTATTTAAGTGTTTTACCAAGTCTCTGAAATCATGGAGACTTACTTAGCTAAGTGTAAGTGAGTTGTCACTTTGTCTTATCTTTTCTTATTTCTATTTAAAATTTGTGTTATATACATTCTTGATACTCAGATATAGACAAAACATAGAAAATATATATAATTCCCACGTCTCGAATCACTATTCTCGTAATTACACAAGTTTCAATTGTCAGATGTCAACTGTATATAACATGCAACGTATAACTAATTTATGGAAAATATACTCAAACGTTTCCACTGATTATTAAATAAAAAAAAATCTATTTAATCCCTCACCATCTTTCCACGGCTAATACTGTTTGTCAGCACGAGCAATTAAAGCTCAAATAGCACGCTCTATTTTCTCATGATTCTTCGTATCAAATATATAGGTCCATGCAATTTCACTCACTACATGAATCGTGTGAAATATCACAGAGCCGTGTCGAACGCAATACGATGTCGTTAACGTTAACGCCACTCTTACGTGATATCTGCTCAGATGTATCACATTTATTTTCCAATTAAAAGTATTGGAGAAATGGATGCCTAGATACGTGTGTGTATACAGGAGGTGTATGTATACACACGTATGAAACGGATGCCCTCTATCTAGGGCATTTTTCATCTCCTTCATTCTTTGTTTGAAAAAGACACAAGACACGGTATTTAATAAATCGAATGAATCCAGCAGCGTGACAGAGGCTTAAATAGATTTCTTCCCGGTATTCTTCTTATATTCCACTAATTGAATGTGACGATCGCCGTAGGTGGTCGAAGATGTGGGCGTGGGGAGCATTTCACGGTGCCGAAAATCACGACATCTTCGACACCGCGTCGACATCCGGAGGAAGGTGCTTCGACCGCGCATATTAATTATACTATTTATCGATGCTAATTAATTCTTCTAATTAACTGGCCGACGCAGTAACGCGCCGTTAGCGCCTTTCATTTACATACGATGTGGCACATTGGCAACTTTCGCGTATTCTTTGCGTCACATCACCTTTGAATCCGCTTGCCCCGATCTTTGGTTACGTATATCGATCATACCGCATCGATAACGATTTTACAAGCTGGTACATCAGATTAGATACTTCGCGAAAGGTAAAGGCCAAGTGTTACAGTACAAGAGAATACATTTTTTAATGCGTGGGCTATAGTCGAAATCCGCTTCGAACAGGAATGTAGCGGCGTTCAACTATAGTCGAAAAACGCAGCGAAAGGGTTAAAGGTTGGTTCGCAGAGAACAGTTCCCTGACAGTTCAGTGCCGTCCGTGTCAGTGGTCTATTTGTGTCGAAGGGTAAGATTTTTGCGTCGGCGTACTGTTAAAACGACGAATCGTGTGTCTTGTAGTACAAGGTATCTTCCACCTAACCGATCGAGGTAATGATTTTTTATGTAGTGGAGGGCAGACCCATCCCTTCCAACGTTCCGTGAATTCTTGTTGAACGGATCTGGGTGGGGAAGATTCTGGTCGAGTGGGAAACCGTCGAACCGTCGGAGGGGAAGTGGATTAACTCGCGAAAGATTCTTGTACAGGTGCAGTGTCAGAAAAACTCCTACAACAGGATTTATGAGACTACTTTCATTCTTTCTCTAAAAATTTTGTCCCTTGACGGGTTCGTAAGGGTTCGGTATTTCCCGCCGCGAAACACGACCGATAAGTGAGCCAAGTTATGCAAAAACCGAGCAACCCTCAAAATAACAAAAAATTAGTTACACCCCATAATATCTTGATCTCCATTTTGTAAAAAATTACCGACCCGTAGAATAACTCTTACATCATACAATTATTAAAACTACCAAGGTAATTTAGGCTTAAAAAACAAAAACTACAGACGATTTAAAATAATATTAATTATGCTACTCACTATTAAATTAAATTAAATTGATATTGCACGTTTTCCATAAAATTGGAACTTTAAAACAATAAATGGCATCAAACAGTGAGGTGATTCTGTTGTTTGATGAATAATTTGATAGTAATTAAATATATAGTTAATTTAGTTAGATAAAATGATGACTTTTGATATTACTTCAAAAAGGAGATTTCATCCTCCGTTCTTTGGTACTCTTATAATGATTTCACTTTTACAGATTACAAATCGATATACTCCCATACAGCACACTTCGTTGCGGCAAAGTTGCAGGATGGTTGCAGTAACCTTGCGATGTTGCATGGTTGCAGTGCAATGTCGATGTATGGTTGCTGCGACGTTGCCGTGCAACATTGCACGGGGCGGACATAGAATTGTTTCTGCATAGTTGCTGCATAGTTGCGTTGCAATAATGCACTGCAACTTTGCCGCAATTATGCCGCAACTATGCAGCAACTTTGCCGCAATTATGCCGCAACTATGCAGCAACTTTGCCGCAATTATGCCGCAACTATGCAGCAACTTTGCCGCAGCTTTGCCGCAACTTTGTCGCAACTTTGCCACAACTTTGCGGCGTTAGCAAATTTTAAAACATAATATCTCCAAAACCGGCTGAAATAAAGTGTATACATTATACTTTATTGAATTCGTCTTGAAACGCACTATCAAGTGATCTGTTAAAAAAAGAGTTCCGTAGAAAATTTGCCCCCTCCAACCACGCAATTTCATGTAAACAATTTCTTTTATATCTCCAATACGTTAGTAGGAAATATCCAGGTGTTTACTGTTCCCGCGGACATCCAGTATAATGAACTAAAATATAAAATATATGTCGGAGAAGGCAACCATTTAATCAGTTCCAAGCATAAGTCAGAATCTACTTTACTGGTGGCACGTGCCAAACTGATGTTTCCGTGAAGGCGAGCAAGGCGCACAGTGCTTTTGGAACGACAATATATGGGGGTCGTAGTACTCATGTAGTATAAAAGTTTTTAACGTACAGAGTAATCAATATATATACCATCTACAGTACTCTACATCCAAGAAAGTTTCGTGGCCACAACGGTAGCGCGTCAGATTGTCATGCGGGCGGGCCGGAGTTCAAATCTGTCGTAACCAATAACTTTTTTTATTTTTTTTTAACAGTTTTTCGTTGCCTCAAAGTTGCCGTGCAAAGTTGCCTCAAAGTTGCTGTGTAACGTTGCAGCAGGCGGACATAGAATTATTGCTGCATAGTTGCGGCAACGTTGCGTGAATCGTTGCAATCTTGCACCGCAACTATACTGCAACTATGCTGCAACGAGAGTGTGCTGTATGGGCTGTAGCAGGAGTAGAACACTTCCTAACGGTTATGAAATCTAAGTAGTTTGATCACTCTCCAAGGAATTAGAATTATATTACATTATATTAGCATTAAACGCTTACATTTTCTTACTGTTATACCTACTCTAATTATATTCAGTAAAACTTGGTTAATCAATGTCATTTGAATATTTAACTCTAAAATTATACAAGAAGTGGGTACTCGCCATAGTATCTTTAAATAATTCTTTAAATAATCTGACTGTAGAATGTTATTTTAATGGAGAAAATATTAATCAACGAAACTATATACCTACTCTCTCACATCAAACACTTTGCACAGTTAAAACTTGTAAACTGCTGATGAATAAATAAAAACATTTTCTGAACAATTAGTGCAAGATAATTATTAATTACAATGTTTGTAACTTCCGAAAATAATACTGGCTACATAAATATTAAGTTACAAAAAGTCCATATGCTCTCCACAAGTTCTTACAAATTAACCTTGACAAATTTTTAGTATATAGGAATTCGGTATGCTTAATTTTCGCGATACATCTAATAAGGCATACTACTGCTTCTACATCACAGTTAACAAACCTGTATCGTAAAATTTAGATACTGTTCCGCAATGTTTATTAAATTTTAAATACTTTTTCTTATAACTTAAATAATGCCTGCATGTAGAGATTGCAATCGAAATGATATTTTTAAACAAGAGTATTTTGATACATCGTGTTGCGATTTTTGCTTTGGAATTTTAAAATCGCGATATCTACGACCATAGCGACGTGCGTTACGAAAAGTAGCACGTTTCAATTTTCTTACGAAAACTAGCACGTTTTGGTTTTCGCTGCGAAAACTAGCACGTTTCGGTTTTCGCTGCGAAAACTAGCACGTTTCGGTTTTCGCTGCGAAAACTAGCACGTTTCGGTTTTCGCTGCGAAAACTAGCACGTTTCGGTTTTCGCTGCGAAAACTAGCACGTTTGAGCAGTTTGCCACGAAAACTATCACGTTTCGGTTTTCGCAGCGAAAACTAGCACGTTTGGGCGGTTTGCCATGAAAAATAGCATGTTTCGTCTTTCGCTGCGAAAACTAAAACGTTTGAGTGATTTTTCACGAAAAGTAGTATGTACTTTTGTAAGCAAATTGTGAGCAAAAAAAAATTTATACCACAGCAACCGACACGATTTGATTTTTGCGCGCCCATATAAGTCAGGTATGATCGAATATGATCTAGTCAAAACTTTGTCCTGAACTGATCATAATATAGAAGACGAAAGTGAGAAATATTCAATATGAATGAAATAGATGGGAAAGGTAGCCGAAATATCGTTGATCACGAGTCCGAGATAACGCGGACACTTGCTACGTGGAAGCAATGCCAGGAATTGATGGGGATATAATCCAAAACGTGCTATTCTTCGTGGCCAAACCAGATAACGTGTTAGATTTCGCCGCAAATTTCCAAATGTGCTCTTTTTCGTGGCGAAACAGTATAACGTGCTAGTTTTCGTCAGAAACGATGAAACGTGCTTCTTTTCGTGGCAAACCGAAACGTGCTACTTTTCGTAACGCACGTCGATAGCAGAGCGGTACCAAAATGGCGCGTGAGAAAGAACGTCCCTTGCCGTTAGAATTATTGGACGTATCGATACGTGTGAATACATCTCAAATAAGAGAATGATGATTTTGAGGCATAGTTTCATAAATTGATAATCTAGTACGGAGGGAAGCGATGATTAGACATCTTGAAACTCGAGCAACATCGTGCTACAGACTACTGACTGCCGACAGGGTCGACGCCCGGCAAAGGCCGCTAACGACGCCTAATCTTTTCCAGGAAATTGTCACAACTCGCCGCCCTTCTGGTATCGAGCCACATTCAGGATCAACTTAAGCTCCCCGATGTACTGCACTTGGAGCCAGGTATAAGTCAACCGATAACAGCTGTTAATGCATCTTTCAAAGGCACCGATGCGTTAATTTCATCAACCTTTGCCTAGCAAAACCATGTAAATTTTATTGACCATTGTTATCCAAAACTGCAAATTAGGTACAAATAACTTCACATAATATTTTAGTGAATTTTGTTTTTATTTATAATGAATTTTACATTCAATTTAGGTACATTGGTGCCGAAAACACTGATGTTAGCATGTTTCTATAAAATGTCATCCACATTGGAAGAAGTACTTTAAACATGTAATGGTAATGATCGCTCGTTTCTTAAGTTTTTAAATAGGTTGATCACTCGATTATTAATAGTGACTATTAATTTTTATTAATTATTACAATTAAAATATTACTAATGTCAGAATCAAATGTAGTTGATTAAGTAATTGTCATGTTATTTATTTTATTTTTATTTATACAAATAAAAGGAATTAACTGAGGTATTAGTTTCGTGGGAGTCCGCAGAGCATTATATTATTACACTAATATTCGTAAACACATTCAGTCACTTACAGGTATACACCTCCTCAATACATCTCCTGTATTAAAATAATTTTCAATTACACCTTAAAGTCAAATAAAAATACCTTTGCACATATTCTATAAGGCTGTATTTTCCCTTAGCTTTATATGTAGTTCCAGTTTAGCATTTTTATCTACTGCAGCAACTTTCTATCTAGGTATCAGTATAGACATGTCATACAAAGGAAAGCCGTCAATTGCAGCGGGAGAAAATGAAAGTAATGAAAGTAATTTGTGCAATTTACTTTAACGTTTCCTCTAATACTTATTTAGAAGCTTGTACGATTTTATTACAGCTTTCTTAGCTTTTATAAATGACGACCATCTTTGAACAGCCTGTATAGGTACGTTCATATTTGTAAAACAGTAACGTAATGTTATAAATGTATTTAAATTATCGCATGAGGGAGATTTACAGTATTTGGCACTTTAATTGACAAAATTCAAATTACAGAATAAAACGTAGGTAAGTATACTTGACAGTAATTTAACAATAAAATTAAGTTTCATTGGCAAATTAAGGAGTCGATAATATACCATAATTTGTGGTAAGAAGCTGGACAGGAAATTTTATATTTAAAAATATATAAGTACGCTTATAATTTTCAATAAGTAAGGGTGAGTGCATTTACGACGAACAGACATCATTTTGTGAGTTTCATGGACATCAACAAATGTTAGAAAAGCTGTTATTTACAATTTTCATTCTTTTATTGCATAATAGTCTCATTAGTACACACTACAATACTTCTACGTGGAAATATATATTTTTATCCTTGTATCAAAATGTGGTTTGTATAACATTTTTTGGAAAGAAGTACAATGCTGAAAGAATAGTTTCTATTATTAAAATAATAGTGCATTCGCATCATGATATCTATCATCCCTAGTTAAAACACTATATTTAATTTACATTTTCTTCAAGTTACTTAGACAATATAATTTTTGTTGAATTACTTGTAACGTTCACTGCCAAAACCAAAGTTGCATAGAAATATAAATCAGCAAATGAAATGGCACCTCTTCAAGGAATTTGTGAATTATAATTGTTCATACAAAAAGTATTTTCTTAAAGCAAAGTTATATTAATTCGAACATGATGTGGGTACAAATTAATCGCAAAATGTATC
The DNA here is from genome assembly GCA_963855975.1 of Andrena chrysosceles. Taxonomy (NCBI): domain Eukaryota; kingdom Metazoa; phylum Arthropoda; class Insecta; order Hymenoptera; family Andrenidae; genus Andrena; species Andrena chrysosceles. Next base: position 105,693,221 of record OY979767.1, on the reverse strand, counting down.
TTCAAATCCAAGATAATCCTTACAAGCTCAAGAATACTACGATATCTGGTTCTGTCTCATTTCAGGTTCACTTTCTACACGGAGAAATTAATCAAATTGCCCCTAATCATTACTCTTTCAAGAGCAAGAACTATCCAATTAACTTTCCTGCAATGACCAACCAGATCTGTCACCTTTCACACCCTCGATCTTTCCTACGTCCTTCTGTACTCTCTGCTCTTTGGTATTCATCAGGCGGTCCACCATCTTGCCGTGATGTTGTAATAATGATGGCTACCCGTTGTACATTTCCCATAACCTTCCAGTACTGAGAAAATATGAACCCCACCTCGGAGGATCCATAATCTCCGGATCCTTATCTTGAAGTCTGATTTACTGGTCATAAGCTTAAGATGTCTTCAGCACGTGATAGAGTACTATGAAAAATTGGAGCACTAATACGTGGTTCTTCATTTACAGGAATACTCTCATGGATCGTCTGAGAGTCTGTCAATTTTATTCCAGCTTTAGGTGGATGGAAATTTTGGTATTTTCGAAAGAAGAATGATGCAGACTGCAGTAGTTAGGACAATTTCAAATCCGCTTCGCCAGCATCCTGGTCCAGGTACTGATCTCTTGGAGGCTGGAGAGGCGTGGCGCCAGGAGATACGAGTTCTGCCATTGGCTCGTACCTGTTAAACCATCCACTGACACAGGTCTTCGCTCTACTACACCGGTGCAGCGGGTTTATCGATCGCCTTACAGTGGGATTGAAAGATTCAATGACGCTTGCTCGTGGAGCTGGCAGAAAATTCGTTGTAAATTTTATATTAAAACAGTGTAATTGTATATCTCCTATCATTGTGTTCTCCTGTCTCTCTCCGACAATATCACAGTTTTCTTCCAAGGTTTCAGCGTTTTTCTATTCAATAGAGATCATTTTCTGTTATTCTGTTATTAGTAATCAGGTTACTTTTAGTTCAATAGTTTGAAATACAAATCATTTCCTCCTGGAAATTTGCTTGCCATCTGCAGGTCCGGCTTGGGCTTTTTTGCTGCCCTAGACGAACTTGCCAAATTGTGTACTGTATTTATAATACGTTTATTTGAGCTTTTTGATGACCTTACTATGAATTTAATTCGTAGCTGAACCCTTCGTGGTCACACTTCTGTAAAGTTCCACGTGGCCACACTGGGTCTAACGGACCCAACCGATTTTTAAACAGTTACCGCACAAACTGTATCAGTCCAATCGATTCCCAAAAATTATAATAGATACACACGTTGAACATTATAGAATATGGAATAGTCGCGTTTTAGTAAGAAATGAAATGACAACGTGTGCCAAAAAAATGGGAAAGGAAAGCCAGGAACTTACCGGTAGCAAGCTCCAAAGTTAAATACCGGGGAAATTGGACTAAGTATGACTATAAAGAGTTAAATTTTATTCGAAAATTTAATTTATAAAATACCAGCAATGAAAATACCATTTTGCGCCCCGTGTCAACTTTACGCCCTATGCAGCTGCCTAATTTTGCCTACAGAGACGAGCCGGGCCTGTTCATGTGTTCACCAAACTCCTGGCTGATTGTGTCTGTCTAAAACTACTTCATGCACTTATAAGAATCCTCTTCACAGGCCAAAAATTGTGCGCCTCACAATTAGATTACTTATACTTTCCTGATTCGACTATGCTGATATTGTCTACTCTCCTTGTATTAACAAATCAACTCTACGTCATATTCAATATGTTCAGAATTTCTGTCCCCGTTTTTCAGTTTCCACACGTAAATATGACCATGTCACACATTTTCTTGTTGAATCTGGCTGGCTAAGTATGATGTCCCAAAAATGGATCCCACACTTGTATCGTTCTTAACCTGTAGTCCGCGATGTATATAATATTACTAGCAAAATACCCCCGCGCAACGCTTCGAGTCTAAAAGATAAGATAAGGACTAAAAGATATTAGGGAGTCCGAGAAAATATATATTACTCCTTTTCACCCCTTGGGAATGGAATTACAAAAAGTTCTTCCTTATTGGGTGCCTACGTCATGAAAAACAACGCAACTGACAGCGGCGAATTTGAGGAAAACGTCCCAAGTCGCAAACATTCTGGGACACCCTGTATGCATAACAGAATTACAAGTAAATTTACGCGCGTGTGATATGAAAATTGTGAGAAACAAAAAAGATAGTGTTTGGGTAAAATCACAATTTTTTTTAAAATGGGGCCTATCTGGGCGGGAGTCCAGGTGGCAACTGCTCATCGGCAGCCTGTTAAATCCGCCAGTAACTACTGGTGTATAAAACTTAATGAATAATACTTAAAGTCCTTCATAGAAAATGCCCGATCGAATAAAACGCTTCGTTTTGATGTTTACATCAGTTTCGCTGTTTTATGTAACAATTCGACGGAAGTAGAAAACCAATTAGCATATTCGCTGCCACCAATAGCTGGCTTGTTTATAGGACGGTAAAGTGTCAGTGGCAGGGAATGTGTTAAGTGTACATCAACCTACTTTCAGCACGCATTTGACTTTTAAAAGGGATCCGTCCCGTGTAACCAGCACGGGAATGGAATCTCGGAAGGCAGAGCCTGGTTCTCCGTAAACTGTCGTCAATTCCAGCAAATCATGAAAATTCATAAGGATCGCTTCCAGGGAGTAAGTTACGAAGCAACCTGGTAGCTTTACCGCGAACCAGGAACAGTTGTAAGAATCAAAACATACCAGACTGCTTTTTGATGAGCAGAACTATCTTCAGAAGCAATTGAAAAGTCCTTGTAGAAAACACCGTAAGTGCCAAAAATAAAAGTCTGTACTGTAGTATTAGCATTGGCACGTAGAACATTTCCCGGTAAAAAATTTTTTTTAATTTTTTTTCTTCTAGATGTCATATGGATATTATTAGTGAATATTAATGCTTCATTATTCACATGTCTCGGAATCAAATATATAATACTCGTATGTAATTGGGAGTAATGTAATTTAATTCAGTCCTTAGATTTTCATGTTAAAAAAGAACCAATGGTTCGTATAAAAATACCTAATAAATTTCAATAAAACAATAGGTATTAATTTATTATCACGTAATCACACATTCCTCTTAAAAAATTATCTCAAACCCATGATCAGTTGTAACCCTATAATTATGCTTTTTGGAAACACTCTATTTCCTCATGCTTTACATTAATATTTTATTGACATACCTAATTGATATCTTTCAATATAAAAAAACATACCAATTATTAATAAATACGACAGTGCAGCAGTAAAGAGAAATTCGAAATAAATTTCTAGAAATTTTGTCTGAAATATAAAAGCCACGACGTAACAGTTATACACGTACTTGGCAAAGATATTTTTTTATAAACAAGTGGTCAATTGTACTCACTCCACGATAAGTTACTCCTAAACAAACAATTATTCGCATACTTCCACAACAAGACGTAATAGTAACGTTTCACTGGGAAATAAAAATGAACAATTAACTGTGAATTGCTAGGTGTTTGATTTTCTGACAGGGTTTTCCCAATTGGGGAATTTGAACAGTGATTCCCCATTGCACACCAAGTGGAACGTTCCAAATACTAATTTCATTTCTGACGTCCACATCCTGCAAATTCCCAACTTGATCCCTATCATACTCATTACAGAACAATTTAAAAATGCGATGGTAGAATACATAGCTTCTTATTTAGTGATTTACTTCGCAACATTTAAAGTCAGAGTTTGAAACACAACAAACAATATGATTTGTTATATATATAATTACCCTGATTTTAGTCCAAAATCTAAATTAATGAATAACATATAATAAAATAATTAAAATTGTAGAATTATTATCTGTGGGATAATATTGACTATTTCTACATTTTTAATATAAATTATGTATGAACTGAAATCCACAAAAATTTCCTGCGACGAAATTGATGCACTCTATTCGTTTCACACTAAATGTGTAATTTCATAGAAACCTCTATATTCGTAAATTCACTGTAATCGTTATCTGTAACCTGTAACTAAGAATTCTCGAACCCCACAGCTTTCTGACTATTGATAGACATCGGCCACGCAATCGTTTACTTTTAGATATTTGCGTAGAACTCAGGAAGTGAATTCCAGTGTATTCAAATTTAGAGTCGCACCGATAGAATCAGTGTTGTTACGAGAACTTCATTTTGTATCCGTGTACACTGTTTTAGGCTATGTATTCTTATTGAAGAGTAATCATGGAACAAATTATGAATTCATATCTTATTTGATATCCAAAATTTAACGGAATGTATAAAATATTATGAAAATACAATTCCTTGTAATTATTAAATTACGATTACTGATCTAAATATGTCGTGACGTGTGGTGTAAAACACAATCTTTATGAAATGTATTTACATTTTGTTCTCATCACTTCAGTGCTGAACTTTAGCGACTGCCGATTTATAGATGTTTAATTAGATGAAAAATGCAATTAATCAGTTAAGTGGTTGTGTGGAATTTCCTTAATAAATGTTTTTTGCACAGTTAGTAAACACTTCTCGCTTGGCAACCATTATGTAAGCCTCACCTTTGCTTGCAATTAAAGACGAAGATAAGTGTGAGTTTCTTAGGTACCTGCAATACCTGTGACGTACAGCATTCATATAATGCAATGTATGCCACGAATGAATAAAATTGTACTGTGTAAAAAATAGGTACGCTTAAAAATAATTTTAAACGGAAGAAACGATTTTTGTCTAAAACCATTTTGCATTCAAGAATGTTACTCGGGAGAAGTTTTAATTGGAAATTCAGAAACAGAGCAAGATAAATGCATAATAATTCGATGTTTTGGCAGTGGAATGTTCAGTCTGATATTTTTCACTTGCAGAATCTTGGGATTTGTAGTGAAAAAGTTATAATGCTATTTTTGATATGTAAATACACGTGCAAATATTAGAGATAGAATTATCGACAAAGGAAAAGTGTTACATGTCGCAACTATGTGTGCATTCTATTATTATGCACGCATGCACTTAGATTTTGTAACCTACTCACGTGCTTCATGCTTGGACATATAACGATTCCAACCAACATTGTGATATTAACGATAATATCTTAAATACTATTAGTGTTTTAAGTAAAAAAGTATTTTTAAACAACTTAAATCCAGCCATTATCTAGACTAATTTGATAGAAATATAATTCTTATCTTACCAAAAAGTCATCATAAAAATGTTATCATAAAAAATCAATTACCGTAGTTCATGCTATTAAGGACACATTGTAGAATAAAATAATCCATTGTCATCCGATCTAACACATTTCAGTAAATATACCATATCGCAGTTGTACAAAATTTTTACACGGTTCACTTAACCTACCTGTATTACAGCCAACAATTATTTAAATAACTGATCGACTAATAGTTACTTTAACTTCATTTGTTATTCGACGAATAATTTTTTTATCTTTTATTCGTCATTCGAAATTTGTATACAAATAAAACTTTTGCTCATCTCTGATTACAACATATATACAACACAAAGCTAAATTATAAGAATGAATTAATGATACACCCGAGAACCCCCAGAATTTTATTCTACACTTCACCTGAAAAAAATTCGATAAAAATGCCCAATTTTCGACCCGAGTTACAGTGCATGTAGCCCCATTTTTCTCAGGCCAGTGGTGTTGAAGAAGAACGAGCGAGAAGGAACGAATCCCCGAAAATTGTTTTGGTTCTTCGAGGAAAACGACGCATTCCTAGCCTGCACGGGCGTAATATACATACGCCCGCGCACTAATTCCCATGCAAATAAAGGTCGCCCACGAGAGAGCGCAGACGCCCCACTCTCACACGATTCTGAACACGGTCGAAGCCACATATCTACATACCAGCGCGGAGGAGGCACTTATGTATACGTTAGTACCAATACCGACGGCAAGCTAGACCGATACACGCGACCGCCTCGTTCTCCGCAATCTCTCACGGAGCGGCAGTTCCTCTCTAGCGTCCTCCACAACGCGGACACGCTTGCTGTTTCCAAATTTCCCGCGGAAAACCTGTCCCGCCCGCGTCTCGTTCACGTCCCCATGTCGATTTATCGAGCCGCGCGATAAGTGCTAGCGAGGTGCGCCAAAAGCAAAGTGGCCGAACATTTAACCGGCTTAGTGTGTCATTCGCGCCTCTGGCACCGTTATTCCGTCCTTGAAAAGATACCAGCCTCGCAAGAAGCATCGGGACAGCCGACTGGGAAGCCGCAGTACGCGCGCGATCGTCAGGTCCCATCGTGTTTGATCCGATCGATTTTGAGTTGCGGACGCTGGTGCAAAAGAACTCTGTTGGACTCTAACAACCCCGTTTTTGGACACTGCTGGTCTTCACGGGACGAACATTGGTCGACATCCGAAGGACGCGATTGTACATCAGGTATGTTGTTTTCGAGATCGAGGCTTGCATTGGCATTCGTTTAAAACTGAAGCTGATTAGCCAGTACAATTTAATTGAAAAATCTCCTTGTGCTGTTTGAAACTAAATTGCTGATAAAAAGGATTCCGTAAGATCAGGTTCGACAAAGTATGGATTTTCTGAAATCGATCTCCTGCTGTTTATTATTTCACAAAGGAAGACCCCGAACACACCAATTTTCAAAATGTTTTGAATTTCCGGGTTCGGGATCTTCTCTTGTCAGTCAATTTTATTCAAAGCACCGCGAGAACTTAATAGGTCCCAGACCTTGAAACATGTTACTACGTGTGTAGATTGGTTTCCGCATCTTGTCCGCCGTCGTGGCTGGTGCGCAAGGTGTTTTCTTCATGAAACCTGAGAGTCGGGGCATACATCGTTACATGTTGCATAGTCCACAAACAAGACAAATGCTCGAAGTAGGGCTAACTATTTGTTAGCGAATATAGTATTTCCCCGCGTGTTTGGACAGATGGAGTAGATCCAAATTCATCAAGCGCGTAACAGATATTAATATCCCGAACCCAAAAATGATTTCGTTCTCGGTGGATCTGCGTAAGCCTTCTTATTACGTCGAACAACGTGGCTATGCTGTGCGAAGGTATTATGTAAGAGAAAGTCCTTGACAACCGACCGCAAATAACCTTAACTTCCCTCTTCGATCGTTACGCTGCGTATCACGAAATCGAAGTTATCAGTACCGGCATCAGTAGAATGAGGCCTGTCTTGATGGGCCATCGCGTTCGCCAGAAAACGTTACTATTGATCCGACAACAAAACCGCTGCACGATATCCTGCGAGCAAGTATCACAAATGGTTTTTCGTTGTAGCACGCGGCGTAAAACATCGGCCGCGTTGGAATATTTAAAGTGCAGGAGGTTCGTGACGGGAATACTATCGTCAGACGGTCTCACGTGGAATACCGTGCCGTTAATCTGATACCAGAATTTTCTTTCACGAGGATTAGATTTATGTGAACTGGGCGATACGCCCACTTTAGAGTGGACATTAGTTCTGGTGGTACGAGAAAATAAGAGATTGGAATATTCTGTGGTTGAATTGGAATTATTTTAAAACTGTTTGGTAAGCACAAATTTCTGGCTGCGGTTTTACGAGCAAATTACACCTACTGCTGATTTATTTCAAATTTACGAACTGTTAGCTTCTTCTTAAAGGCACTTAAGATTACCTTTTATTAACACTAGAACTGCGAGACCAGTCAAAATGACTGGTTATTTATAAAATATGTTATGCAAGGAAAATAAAGTTTTAGTTATTCATATTTATTTAATTTGTTTATTGTTAAAAAATATATACATAATATTATACCTACTACTTAGAAATACACTTTTTCATACTTAAAAATGGTAAATTTATTACCAAATTTAAGCCAGTCATTTTGACTGGTTTGGTAGTTATAGTGTTAATAGGATTGATGTCTTTGAATTATGCTTTTTTTTAGAAATAAGTACGAAGAATTATTGAATTTGTAGGCTTATACGCAGTAAGAGATTAGTGTTTTAAAGTTACGTAGGTATATGTATAACTGGCAAATAAAATATGAAGATAACGCAGCCTTAGATTGCGTTTTATTCGTTTTATCGGATCAAACATCTTTATATTGATGTCACACGAACATTGCTATCATAAAAGAACCGTTTATTGTGCTAATAAAAACGGCCTACATACCAACTGTAAACCAGATACTACAATTAAGGCTGGAACTTTATTTCCTCTCATGTTTCTACGACGTATCTACTTTCCTAGCGTAGCATGATTCTATGTCGATATACGTACCTTTAAAATTTCAAACTGAAGGATACATAAATGTTTCCATTTTTAACGATTTATTTAAAAATATGTTATGCTCATTTAAAAGAATATTCACTGAAGAGAGCTTAATTAAAGCAGGCTGTATGTAATTAAATTCATCAGGGTACTGTTATTAACTTTGTGATAATTACTGTTATTGCACGCGAAGTAACATGTTCTTGAATGTTAGATTTATGATTATAATATAATTGAATTGCACATTATTATACTTCATATTAGGAAGAGACGAGTTATTTATAACATATATCTATTACAGTTTAGGAAATATTCTGAACCTATTGTAAAACGTTTTTAATTTACACATAATTATATGAAAAGTAGTTAAAGAAATTCATGTAATACTTTCGAGTTTCATGACATTATAAATGTACCTTGTGGGGTACCCAGAGGAGGGTGGGCAAGAGGTCCAGACACCCCCCAAAGAAGGAACTTTGTAAAAAGGAAAGAAAATTGGATTTTATTTTGTAAATACATTTGTATAATCACCTAATGAATTTTATTGAATTTGCATTAGAATATTTTGAGTGTGCCACTGCCTATAAGGTGCTCAATGCATCAAATGTTCGAATGTCCATCATAGATCATCTTACGTATTGGAAAATCCCAAGAGGAATGTAAATTCAATAACAACAGCATTGATAATATTGACGAAGTATTCACATTTCTTCAGTAACTTTCCTGTGAGGAATGATTTCTAATGACGCTTTGAATGAAAATATAATGAATCCAAATCCAGAGACCGAGCAAATCAAACAACAGCTTCATTTCGTAGGAGACTGGACACTGTCTAGCTAAATACTTGGGCCTTTGAGCGTGTGCCATCGCGACAAATAATACTTTTCCAATAGTACAATAGATTATTTAGCGATGAAATTAAAATAAACCTCTTATTTAAATTTTCCACTGAGAACAGTTGAATACCTTGATATAAAAAAAAGCATGCGGATATACATATCTATACGAACAAACGTGTGGACCCATCTTGATCTATTTCATTTTATAACTTTCCACCACACGAATACGGCCGTGCCACGTGGACCAGCAATGGTCCACGATATGAAGGGTTTGGATGTGAAACATTCATTGTAATAAAAAGGGTATTTTTAAAACTAAATCTGAAACTATGAAGAATATAACACAACTACTATTTTTTAATAATTGAGTATCGAAATCTAATTTTCCCATCACTTTTTATAGTCCCATAAAAAATCTGAATTTTCACCGTGGCAACGAACGTGTTAAGAAATAAAAAAGATCAGTTATCATCTGAATGCAAGCCTATAAATACTTTATCATTGATATATCTACGTAATTGAAAATCCTGTGCATTCATCCAGAAAAGTTTGGCGAAGCACCACCATGCGTAAACCACATCCAAAGTATTATGTGAAGCACGACTTACCTATAACATAATATGCTTCTGTAAATCTCTTATCGAGAATGATAAGCGTGACTCAGAACATGCGTGGGATGTGAAGTGTCGTCTGCAAATATTGTGAATGAAATTGACTGAACTCGGTCAAGAATGATTAGTAATCATTGACTACAAAATATGGAAATAGCTAACAACTCAGAAGCATAGTGAAGCAAATCATATTACCATTTTAAATTAGTTCCTAAAGCAAATTTTACAAAATGCACAAATTGCAAAACTACATTTAAAACAGCAGAGAAACCGCCAGCATTACAAAAGACAGAGAAACCAGTCTTGTTACATAAGAGTGACATAAAAATGAGGCTTCATTTCGCTCGCAAATCAAAGGTTGAGGTCAGCATCTTTCTACATTCACGCATAATAATACATGCACACCATTCTAAATATTTAATACGATAATCTCTACTTCACATGTTGAATTTTGTATTTCATACCACAAAAAGAACATTACGAAGTTTAAAAAAAATAGGATAAACGTCCGACTGTTATTAATAGCTTCTGAAAAAAAAGTTTTTCAATACTCTTCAATACTTTTCAGTACTATTCGTCATGGAAATCCCTGTGTTATTGTTTTACAGAGAGCTATTTTACTGTTACAAAATTATAACCAATATTGTTAAAGAACAAATTATTAATTAGTACTTAATACTCTTTTCCACTTTCATGTAATTCCACTCTGTGCGTGCCCTTCACACCAAGGATTTCCTAATGATATTTACCCTTCAAACACCGTGGAAATAGATTCCTACTATTCTTAGGTACAATAATGTTGCGTAAGGGAGACGCTTTAATAAACCTACTAATTTGCTTGACAAATAAAGGACAGTGGCAGAAAATATCTCAACGGTGGGAGTGTAGTATACAAATATCTTTGAAAGGAAAATGAATCACTTGTTCTTCCTTATATATACATATACATATTGGTATATATATAATGAATGTACATAAGTATCACTTGCAACATTTTAACTATAATTCTACGCGACCGTTGCATAAAATGATAAATATTATTGTATAATACATATTACAGAATTTATTCAGTAAAAATTAAATTTACCATCTAAAGACAGTCAGTAATTATAAATAAATAACTTCAAATAATTATTGAGGTTCAAAATAGAAGATAGAGGAATTTGTTTAATACTCTAAAATTTAAAATAAATTAAAAATGCTTTTTGGGGGAGGCTCAAAGGATTTCACAGGAGACATCAATAAGTGGAAGTTTGCCAACAACTTGTAAGTGAATGCGTCAGAGATTTCAAGGTCACATATATTTCTTTCAATAGAACCAAACGTTTTTATTGTCATATTATTTTAGCTGGCGAGGAAACGAACTTACCCATGTGTGACGTGTCGACCTTCAAATGATTGTGGGTAAAAAGATTCCACATACAGTCGATATCGAATGCATTTTCTTCTAAATGGCAGACCTTGAAAAAATCAAAGTCTTTTGAGTTGTTGCTCTAGTATCAATAATTCAGCGAAAAAACAATTTTTCTTAGGCTCCAAAATTTTACATTTATATCGAAACATTTATCTCCTCTATGTACAAATCGATTATATAGAACTCACTTAAAACAAACCTCTGTCAATGATTTATAATATGTATTACAAAAGGTAAGTCTCATACATAATTTGAAAACTTCTATAAAATGATAATCGCTGTGAAAAATATGATGAACTTGATCTTTCTTTAAGAATCTATTATTTACACAATTTTCTTTAGAAGTTGAATAAATTTGTAACAATGATACTTACAGCACCTACTATAATTCGTGGAAAGTGGAAGGTAATTCTAAGTACAAGTATAGGTCAACGCCAAGACAAATCGATAGTTGAGTCTGACGTAATGTGTTATTAGTCGAGTTACGAACATCACTAACTTCCACAACAGTGAAGTGTAAAATACTGTTTCCAGTCTGTACGATATTAAAAGATATTTGTAGTATTAAGGTTTAATTAATATAGTTTTATTAACAATTTTATTAAAGAACATGTTTCGAGAAAGTTATCTAACACACTTTTGATATAATTAGAACGCACTGGCGAAGTACGATAATACGTGAAAATTGTTCAGACGAAAATGTTTGAATTGGAGAAAAAAATTACAATATTACATTTAAACGTTATCTGAGATTATTATTAGTAAACATTTCAACATCACATTCATTCTTTAGATGATCTGTTGATTCCAATATTAGGTAAATCCAGTACGCATTTAATCGATCGGTTATTAAATATTTCAATCAATACTGGCAACAGGAACGTATCAAGTATAGGCTACTTTTACCAATTGCTATACGAATACATGCATTCCGTCAAATAGAAAAATTTAGTTAAAAATAAACTTTACATTTGTTCATTGATAGTATGATTAGTATAATAAGAAGCTTGAGAGTCTCTGTAGGATTTAAAAAACTGCTAGAACACTTACATCACCGAGATAAATTGAGCGTACCAAATTCTACATAAATTTACTTTTTATTCTTTGTTAATTTGATAGTAATAGCGGAAGAAAGAATGTTTTTATCCTTTTAAGAAAAGGTCATCTTTCATTTAATATCATAGGTCACAAGTGACGAGACATTGAATATCTTATATTCTTATCATCTATAATTGAATATTTTATCTTTTATACACTGTATATGTGTGATTCAGTTTTTACATCGTGCAATGGGAAACGGGCAAGAAATTAGAAAAAAAAATAACTCGCGAATTTTCGTCATGGTTTAACAGAAAATCTGTTCACACTTACATATGAAAAAATACATGTACCCCCTGTGAGTTGATATTTATGACACTGAACATACTGTTAAGTCATTGAGAAACTGTAATTTTTCACATTCACTCGGCTGTTAAAGTGGTAAATGTCAATATTCAAAAACTACTTTTATGACTTCCTCGGTCAACTATTATTATTTAAAAAATGGCGCAACAGTTGACACAGGTGATGATCTTATAACGTGAAATCAGAAGGATATGGTGGATAACTGATTACAGGTGAACAGAACAATAGTAACGAAATGCCCAAACAAGAGGATCACACACAGCGCGACTCTAAGGGGCTATTAATGATTACATAGATACGAGGTTTGGCAAGACATCTAGTGTCTGATAGCCAAAACCATCCCACGCATTCTTTTGTTTCTACACCACTTTCTTCTTCTTTCGTCTTTTAATCATTTCACAGTATACATACACTTGTTTATTCACATCACTCACCCAGTCTCTTTTGGACTTTAATTGCTGCAAGTGATCGAGGAGTATTATTATCGGAAACGATTCCTCTTCCGTTAGCACGTGCATACCCTCTAACTTAATTTTAAAGTGGTTCATAACTTACTTTTAAAAATTACAATACTTACAATACTTTTAAAAATTATTGTAACAGCTTTTTTTTCTTTTAAATCTTCATAACACAGGTGGTCTTTTCCATAATATTAAACACGAAGTGCGAAACTGTTACATGATATTCTAATGGAACACATCGTATTAACACATTTTTAGTGGGGCACGTGCGCACATATATTGTGCTTCGCATTCAAGCACGTTTGTATGGTATTTTTTCCACGGTCGATAGAGAAGAATCAGTCAATCGGTAAAGAAGTTCACTATAGTGTAAGTCCCGCACACACACTATCATTTATGCTAATATGTGCACCTTCGGGCATAGTATTTAAGTCACTATTTCTGCGTAGGCGTACAAGTGAGTTAATCACTTCTTCTACAGATGTCTCTATGCATGCGATTAATGGCTTAATTCCCTTTTATTCGTATTGTAAATTACGCGGCAAATTCTGACGATGTTTACTTACGTGATTTATCGCGTAATTAGTCTCAGTGACTGACGGTAATAGAAAGAAATGAGTGGAAGCTTTGTAATTTTATTAGTTTTATTTATTCTACATATTCACATAGTTTTAGAATTTTTTAAATTTCCAGGTTCGGGATCTTCCCTTGTCAGTACCAACGGAACAAGATTAATAAATTTTACATTTTTACTTAAAAAAAAAATAAATCTGTCGTACGCTACAACTTTATGCCGAACTTATGAAGCTGAATCCATGTTATCGGATTTAGAACGAACATTTAAAAACGCGCTTACGTTAATGACAATAATGCACTAACGATGAACACGATTTAAATTCATTTATTTCATTATTCTATATTTATTGCTTCCTTTCTTTCATTACAATCAGAGTAACAATAAGGCATGTGTAGGTACCTCAAATAACCCAGGTAACAGAATAACAGTATACCAGAAGATAGTAAGCGTTACGCGATGAAATTTAGGCGAGCATTTGTATTTTGTTCACGGATTTGTAATGCGAGATATAAAGCAGGACATTAAAGCAACTATATAACCACCGAATAAACTCGCGCGACAAGTTTTGTTCACACGACACTGACAACCTCTAGTCAAGTTCAATCTGGGATACAAATTACTTCGTTTTAAAGGCTTAAATTCTGTAATTTGTCCTCCAGATTTGGAGATTTCGATGCACATGATCGCGTTTCTCTATAGGTGACTTACTAAAAATCGAATTTTGTTTCGATATAGATGAAGACATACCTACCGTTCACTTGAACGTAGAGTATTGCTACTCCTAATGTCTCGTGAAGTAAGTGCAGTCATGTGTTAGTAATGAACTGAATTAGTAGCCAAGCAAGTGTAGGAAGACATACTTAGGTATTATGATTGCAAGTTGCAACGTCACTTGAGTAACGTCTAGCGTAGGAGAAATATTTCAGTGAATCATGCTGTTGTAAAAATGTATTGAACCATGACAATTTTACATCACATTGGGAGAAGTAACCTTAACCCTTCGTGGTCACACCTTCTTATAATCACACATTGGTCACACGGGGTTCGCTGTACCCCAGCGTCATTTTTTGAGTTACCATTTTCGTATTTTTGTGTCTTTTAACTTTTTAGTGATAATTGGACATTCGTAATACTTATACAGTCATGGACTAATAGTCTTTTTCTAGAAACATAAAATTTGTAGTTGAAAATGAGCGATTTTCCATGGTTGTGGGGAAAACCGATTTTTTAAAAAAATTTTTTTATTATTTTTTTGCGATAAATCTCCTTTGGAAGACGTAAAGGTGCGACATTTCAAATCGAAAATTGCTCTTGACCACGAAGGGTTAAAAATCCTATGAATGCATGAATATTTACTGGGAGTAATTAATTAATCACATGCTTGAAAAATTTAATCAGTGTCAACATTTCTGTTAACGGAAACAGATTTTTTGTGTCTTGACAAGTGTGCACTCAATAAGTATGTACCGCCTGCCAGTGGGTTCAGTCTGGTATTTGCTACAGATGGAGACACGAAAGCCGAGCCACAGAGCTGATCTTCGTTTGCCCAGCAAACGAAGTGCTCCTCGTCCCAATAAATAATATGTAGAAATATAAATATTTTGAAATTGTTTTTCTTTATTATTATAATAGACATTTTATCCACATAATTCCAATAAAAAATAGTTTTCCAAGAAACACATCTATAAATATAACTTTAAAAGCACATAAATAGGTACATGAATTAATCAACAATTCTCAGGAACCACTTTTCAAGATCCCGATTTTTGATTGTCGTATCTTTTCCCAATAGCGATTGAAACTCTTTACACATCAACAGTTCTAATCTGTGGTACACGAAACGCAAGCTATTTCTATTTTATCTTAGACTAATTAGATACAAAAATATTAATTACCCCTCAATTAAGAACGATTTAAATTTGTGCAGGCGAAATCCGGTACACTCACCATATTATACGCTCTTGCACAGTAGAGTATATTACCTTTTTTGTGGTCATTCATAAACGCCCACTAGCCAGGAGAAAATGAAATGAATCATACGTTACAAACACGCGTGCCGCACAGATTCATTTCGCATTTATTTGTGACCGAGCAGGGCGTGGAAAATTAGCCATCAGCTATCGGAATCTTACACCTCCGTACAAACTTCCACGGCAAAATTGCATACGATGGAAAATATAAACATTACCGAGCAAACCTTGCACCAAGAAAATGATCCGTGTAATACACGGATACTTATTGCTGCTATTACTCAATCAAATTGGTGATGACTTCACCCGAACATATCTGTAGGCTCGGGAAATATCTTACACTTTACGTGGTTCCGGAAACGCTTAAGATACTGGTTAAGCATGACGATACTTTATTTTCCTCAAATATATCGTCGCAGTATTTATTAAATTATAAACGTTTGTCTAATTCATAATGCCATCGCGAGCAACCTTAGAAGCATTTCTGGTTGGTTCACAGTATCTCCAAGTTGGGAATTGGTTGACCATCAAAATGCCAACAATAAATGTTACTAGGGAACCGCGTTTATATGAATTTGTGCTGCAAGGGACTTTTTTTTATTGAATTGCAAAGCACGTTACAGGTTTTTATTTTTTCTTTCCTATAATATAGATAGTTTTTAATAAAAATCATGTGGCTTTTTACGTATTCCTATCGTCAATTTTTCTTGTGAGTCATTCGTCGTGATAGTGACTCACACAGCTGTAGGCGCATACCATCAACCTGCTTATTCCTAATTCAATTTCTAGGCAATATCTTGGACTTATATAATACTAACTTTACTACTTCGCTTCGCTCGAAATTTAGATTATTTTATAAAGAAAAAATTTCTTTAGAAAATTTCTTTACAAAATACAATTTCGGCGCACAATTCCGAAATTAGAGAGGCCAGACGATACACCTCTCGGTCCCCCAACATGGTGCAACGAAGATAGTAAATGGAATCCTAATCATCGACCGATTCGGCTCGGGAAGGATGGCGTTCGATTGTTCTTGGGTCCAAAGAGCATCGGCGAGATTCACGGATACCTGGCGAGTACGGATACGGTAGCGCCCTCGCGCTAACATAACGAATCAAGGCGGCCGACACTCATGGTCAGCAGGCCAAGGTCAGCGGTCTTTGCCGCTGCCAGATGGAAGGAGAGAGACGTAGCCGAACGGCACACGACGCGAAACACGCGTCGTGTATACACGCGATTGCGATAGAGGGCGTGTGTGTGCATGTGCGTGGAGAGGCACGGTTAAACGACGCACACGCTCGCAACCGCGGCCTTAAACTTTTCGCACGCACGACTCCGCCGTGTCACTGACCACGCGTTGCGTGGCGGTACACAGCACATACAGGCCACTCTCCCGTGCGCGAGGCTGCTCCTCCGCGCTCGTGTCGCGAGTCAATAATCCGCGCTCTGCCTTTGTAGATGCGCATCAATTGGTAGTAATGGAAGACGGATGATCCTTTACTGCGACGCGTTAGGCCCCGTTTCACAAGGTGCTATATGTATCGCGATACGTGTATGATGGATACCGATGTTACATTGATCATTATGGAACCATTCGCACGACGATTCTGAAAGAAACACTGAAAATCGGTATCCATCAGATCGCATATACATATGTATCGCCGTGTGAAACTGGGCTTAATGCCACTGTTTCTCGGGTGAATTAAGGCCGCCGCGCATCTTGGCGAAGCGCGGAGAAAAGTCTATACATAATTGATAACTGAAGCGCAGTGAATTATGACATACATTACGTATATGTAACTATATATGAAACCCCACACATTCCCTTTATTCGGGATTAAAAATTTCCCAACCCATGCAATACGACGACAGTCATGCCCGGGAATGAGGCTTATAAGTAATTGCAAAATGTGAAAATGCCTTCGGAGACTTCACTCAACGTTATTTGATCGTATGACGTAAATACAAACGTAGACAAACGTCATTCCGTGTTTTTAAACATTCTCTTTCGTTGACGTAATTGTAAACAAACAAAATGGTTGTAGTCGCTTACTAATTGAGTTCAATAAACAAAAATAAATGTTGTTGACGTAGACGGATCGCGAAAATATGAGTGCGAATGTTTCCCTGTATAAGAAGTAGACGAAATATTCCACACAATATCAGTATAAGGAAGCTGAATTACGTAAACGCGTGAATAATACCGCTAAATTGCATGTGTAGTGTGTACGTATATGTATGTAAGCGTTCCAGAGGAAATATTTCAAAGTTAAATTTCATAAACTCATTTAGATTTGTGAAAACAATAAACATTCTGAGTTATAACAATTGATAATCGAAATGTTTATCTTAACGTTATATTTAACTACTAACTTTATTACTCGGCTTTGCCCGAAATTTAGATCCTGATTTTATAAAAAAAATTTGTTAGATTTTTTTGTTGTGAAAATAGTCGCATTCATCTGGATTAGTCAGACATAATGAGCTGATGGTCATTTCGTGATCCTAGAAATTTTTCGTTCGACAGTTTTTAGGCGACAGACAAACACACAAACATATAGAAGCTTTCTGTTTTATATATTAAGATTGTATGATAAAATGAAAAAAATGTAGTTATGGTGCATCAATAACAATCTAGAAAGTAAGTATTTAAAATGAACGCTAAAAAATACGCTTTTTCTTATAAAAAAAGAAATTCTTTTTTATATAAGAATATGCGATTTCTTTTTTATAAGAAATTCTTTTTTATGTCGAAAAAACGGTGTGTGCAAATACTTATTTTTCCCACTGTATTGCTTAATTGTATCTCGCTCTGACAAACATGAAAATTTGAATACGAATATTTCAAAATTTGAAACAAAAACAATCCATTAAATAACATCGTAAAATAGTAATGTCATTCAATGTTGTAGGTAGCACAAAGTGCTTCTTACATAATCGAACATAAACTAGAAGCAGAAAACCAAAAAGTGCACTGCTTAAATAGTGTTTATTCTTCTACTATGTTCATTCAAGCGATGATAATAAGTCTCACTCAAAAACACTCTTCCACGATGAGAATAAAGTAGTTTCCTATTTTTGAAGGCCAGTGTAACTTACCAGATCTAGATACCGAGTACTATGACGTTTAGGAACGTGACTTTGACATCATCAAAATTTCCACAAGAGTCGCTGAGGGCGTAGGAAAATTATATTTGATCAAGGATTCTAAGAGAAGTGTCTTCCATTCATAAAACACGTTATTCCCACAATGAAATTCTTTCCACGTTACGTATATCTAACGACCGACAAGTTCATTTGAATGACTAACGATTGTAGATCATGATAAGCAGAATATTTTAGATCAATTTACATTTTTAAGACACCGTCTATAACATGTACATATGTATGTATATGGTGAACGCGAACAGAAATTTCGTACCATTAAACCGTTCATGCCATTTATTTTATATCTAGTTTTTAAATTAAATTGAAATATTATTTAATATTACTGGTGACTATTCGTATAGAGAATATTCGTATAATAATACTTTCAATTCTAAGCTCATACACTAGAATCATTCACGTCTCAAGAATTTTTACCTGCTTTCATTCTCACTCTCCAAAGATATATTTCTTACTAACGAACTTATATACGTCATAATTTATAATTAATTGATTATCAACAGTTTATGATAAACTGTACTATCTTATGAATCTAATACAGTGAAATTGATAGAATGCTCGCCATCCTATATATACAATAGAAATTCTCGTCCGAGTATGCGAATTTGGAAACCAGTGATTCATATTGGCCTTATTACGTTGCACTTTCACTCATTCGCAACTGTCTCCACTTTCTCGCTGAAAGGTGTCCCGCTGTGATTCTTTAAACGCTTACAAGACGGATATCATATTGACGTCACCTGGATTTAATTCCACAACCAGTGAAATCTTCTCGAAATTACTGGAGCGTCTGGAAAATCTGTCGACACTGAACGCGCAACTTTCCCATTGCACGATTCAAAGACGCCCGCAAAAATTATTTAAAATTCAAGTTGCATTTAACGGAAACTGAGGGAATTTCCGAAAGGCGTTCCACATTTACCTTTATTTTCTTCCCATGACACAACATGTTACTTTCAATTTTATCCTCTTAATTGCAGCATTGTGGATTCCCATTGAAACAGGCAGGAGGAAAGTAATACTTGGTAGAGACACAAAGAGATTCTTTAAGTAATAACGTGTTTGATGATGGTATATTTTTATCGCTTGCCTATGACGTAAATGTGATTAAGAAAAAATTGTCAGAACACGAAGCATTGAGTTTGTATATATGTAATCTCATCTCAATTGATGAACGTCATAGGTATAATACGATATAAAATAAATAATTTCGATTTAGTAAAATCAGTGTAAATATGCCTGCAAAATGAATCAGATCTTTACCTTCGTTTGAACCTAGATTCCCTACATTTCGACGTGCGTTACGAAAAGTAGCACGTTTCAATTTTCTTACGAAAACTAGCACGTTTTGGTTTTCGCTGCGAAAACTATCACGTTTCGGTTTTCGCAGCGAAAACTAGCACGTTTGGGCGGTTTGCCATGAAAAATAGCATGTTTCGTCTTTCGCTGCGAAAACTAAAACGTTTGAGTGATTTTTCACGAAAAGTAGTATGTACTTTTGTAAGCAAATTGGAATAGTTGACTACAAAAAAAAATTTATACCACAGCAACCGACACGATTTGATTTTTGCGCGCCCATATAAGTCAGGTATGATCGAATATGATCTAGTCAAAACTTTGTCCTGATCTGATCATAATATAGAAGACGAAAGTGAGAAATATTCAATATGAATGAAATAGATGGGAAAGGTAGCCGAAATATCGTTGATCACGAGTCCGAGATAACGCGGACACTTGCTACGTGGAAGCAATGCCAGGAATTGATGGGGATATAATCCAAAACGTGCTATTCTTCGTGGCCAAACCAGATAACGTGTTAGATTTCGCCGCAAATTTCCAAATGTGCTCTTTTTCGTGGCGAAACAGTATAACGTGCTAGTTTTCGCCGCAACAGTACGAAATGTGCTATTCTTCGCGGCGGAAGACGAAACGTGCTAGTATTCGTCAGAAACGATGAAACGTGCTTCTTTTCGTGGCAAACCGAAACGTGCTAGTTTTCGTAAGGAAATTGAAACGTGCTACTTTTTGTAACGCACGTCGATTTGAGCTCGAATCTTCTTACTCAATTTGAAGGATATGTAATCCAGGGAATACCAAAAGCAATGGATAAGGTTTTAAAAATATTAAAAATAATAATCACAGATTAAGACAATCTATCCCATCATTTAGTGAGTAAAACGTAACGAATATAATAATATAACTAATAGATATTACCACTTTAATAAATAATATACCGCATACCAGTAAAACATAAAGAAATAACTAAAACCATGATAATCTAATTCAGAAAAATTTTGAACGCATTACACTGCACATTCCTTGCGTCGTATCCGTACACAACATTTATATTTTACAAAACTTTAACGTCAATTCACTGGCACAGATTTGATAAGATATGCAATACTTTGTATTTTAGTAAAAGTCGTAAAATTATTCAAATATTCTAGCAGTTGCTTCTCGCCACCAAGATGTCCCCAGACCATTTTTACCACCGAACTGTTTGGCATTACCAAATGAGTATATGTAATGTAATAGATCGAAAATGAACAAACCGAAATTAGTGCTCCGTCATGATTACAGTGTCGTTCATACGATAGGGGCAACGCGCTCTGAATACTAATCCCGTCGATCGTTCGATCTTTGCCGCGTTCGAAGGAGGATCTAGCTAGAAATCGATCGACCAAAGTAACGTTTGGAATTACCGGCGCGCTTCATTGTGCAATCCTCTTGACGTCACTCGGTCGTTACACTTGCTTGCGACTGATTCATACACCTTGCAGACTTGCGCACCATACCTCTCGCTACTCCCCTCTCGTTCACGCGGGAATATCGCGCGAAACGCTCACTTCCTGTATCGAATGGCAATTCAACTTAATTTTTGTCGCCGAACTTGTTCAGGAATGCAGATACACTAGGGGTGTGCGAATACCCGAAATTACGAGACCCGATTTACGATTCGGGAGCCGAATTTCTTCTTTAAAAATTCTTACCTCTTCAATGCTTACCTTCCGCTTTTAAAAAAAAATCACAAACATTCGCCTCTTTTCGGCCTCCTGACTAAGTATAACCCCCTAAAAGTTTTCGGGTCTCGGGTAGCGAGATGAAAAAAAATGCGAATAAATATAAAAAATAATAAAATCTATCAAACATAGTAATGACATCGATAAAAGACAATTCTACAAATAGTCTGCGTAGTGCACAGAGAGCATTCGCGAAACTGTACATCAAGGAAGAACTCACAGTGTCATTGTTTATCGTTAATATAACGATGACGTCCTTTTCGCCATCATTTGTGTAACCGGTGACAACTGAGGAGCCTAGTGAAGGGACATAGCGGTTCCTTCGCGTCACTGTGAAAAAGAGGTCAGGTCTGTGGGATAACGTGAGCTACGTCACGGAAGCTGTTAACGTAATAATTTATCCGACGTATTATTCAACTCTCGTGCCTACGCGCGCGTAGGCAAAGCGCAAGGTCGGGGGATTTACCGCGGTATAAACGCTTACAATTAGTAACACTTCAGATCGGTGATAGGATTCAGGTTACACCTGCACTCCGTCGACGTTGCACGGAAACGTCAGAAAATTACGCACTCGTGACGAATAGACGTTACACATCAAAACATCTTTCATTAACAGAATTTTCATTAATTCTTATAACAACTATATAGTTTTAACACTTTGATTTAATACCTTACCTATGCTTTTTACATCGTTCGAATTAATCAAGGATATTTGTTTGCATTGCTTACTGGTGACTTTGGTGGCGTTTGTTACATTTGTGGTATTTAAGCTAATCAAAAGAATATTTTTTAATAATACATGCTATATTACTATTTTTAAGGAGAGGTTCACATAATGTTAATATAAATGACAGTAAGATAAATAGCAAAGCATATAGCGATAGAATGACTAAGATGGTTAATACTTGTTATTTATGTGTATATTAAGTGAATACACATTTACGAAATGTTCTTCCCCTAGTGATCTATTGTTTGTATAGTATGTAGATACTTGAAGCTTGTGTGTGTTTCTTATTTCTTGCTGGTAATTTATTTTCTAAATTCGTAGCAGGTACTTTTCAACTACGTGGTTAATATACGCTTAACAGGTTGTCATAAATTATCCAGTACATTAACTTAAATTATCTTAAATGCATTAACAACTGTTTTTATAAGGACGGGGAACGAAAAATGAGATAGATAATGTACCTACCGTTTATTTTATATGGAGAAATATGGATTCAAATGTATATCGTTTAATTTTAGACGTTTAAAATGAGACATAACTGTATATCACGACTGTGTTCACTGTATATCACGATTTCTTATTAGAAATAATAAAAAGGTGATCGATCATTATTACAATTTAATTTATTAATTAAATTCAAACACCACATTTATCCAGTGCAGTTTTAACTCTGCAACGGGCTTCCATCTTGGAACAAAATGTAGCTCATTTATAAACATATATTATATTAGCCTTCAACAGAAATACTACGACATTTTGCCAAAACGGAGCAAACAAAATGTCCTTATATTAAAATTGATATTAATCTTTTAATTGTGATATGACTAAATCTGACGCAACCTTGGTGTTCAATGGCTATTGCGTTTTAATTGAGCGTGCAACTTAAGAACGAGCCGCTGAAAAAGAGAGCGATACGACAAACACTGGGGAGAAGAAGGGAATCTTTTGAATCTTTGAAACGTGAACAATAGACGTTCACCTGATGAGCGGAGGTGCACCAGGAACCAGGTCAAAACTTGCACGTACGTGCGTAACGCAGACAAGGAACCAAACCCGGTACCCCAAAGTAGGTCGATCATTTAGTGAGAGTGTTCTCGTAGGTCGAATGTAACATCAACTGGTCCCCGAAGCAATGTCTCATTCGACATTCATTCCTTTCTCTTCTCAGTTATCAAACTATGACACATAAATAATAAGATTCTAACACTATTATATGTCAGCACAGTCCTTTTATTTAAAATTAAACAGAAAGTGCAGGTAAAAATAATTAATGAATGAGTGATTTGATATGAAAATTGATTATGAGCAATAATAAAATGCTAGAAAAATTTTAATTGCGTTATTACTAAGTATGTACTTGCTACTGCTAATAATTTAACGACATTTAGTAGATTTGACAATTTTTTTAATTCATCGAATCGAGTATATTGAATACAAATAATTTATACACAAAGCATGTATGCTATATTCACTATAAAGTTATGAATTCTTATACATGATTCTTAAAATTCTCGGTGCAAAGTTGCGTGGAACCAAAGAAACTGATACAGGGTGATATTATACAGGGTGTTCGGTATCAGTTGTCAGAAACTTTAAGGGGTGATTCTACATAAAAAAATAAGTAAAAAATATAAAATAAAATGTTTTTATATCGCACCTCGTTTTCGCGAAACTTGACTTTGAATGTATTAAATCAAAATCATTTTATTCAATACTTTCGACTTATTTTTTCATAAAAAATCACCCCATAAAATTTATAATACCTGTTGCCTAACACCTTGTATAGGATGACTAATTCTCAGCTGTAGTACCTACAATTATTAAAACTAATTTGATTTTGTTCGTATATCTACGTTTAAATATATTTCTTTTTGGTCATTTATGAAACTACTTGGGCTTTCTAACGTCAAACGTTCATTAAGAGAAACAGGTATCCAGTACAGCAGTATAGTGTGGATAACTCAATTATCACTGACAAACTTATAATCTGTTCATTCGAGTCATAATCCTGTGTAGAATGTTGAATTTCAAAGGAAGATGATCTGGTTACTGAGAAACTAGTTAGTTGTGTTTCTCAGAGTCATGTAATGACTCAGCAATCGCGTTGGGATTTACCTATGGTCTTCCACGGACCGTGAAACTATTATCCGCGGGAACTTACTCGGATCAGTTAGGGGCCGTTTTCACACTCATTTGACCGTGCATGCGCGAATGCATAAATAATTTTTTGCACAAGCAACATATTTACGACACGATAAGGACTTATTAATTTTGAATGGACACCATGCATTGTTATTAAATACTGATGAAGTTGAAATACAAATATTCCGTACATTGATATTATTCAAAAGATGACACAGGAACACTGATTTATATTAAATTCAAAATAATAGTAACAATGTACATTTTCCAAATTCTATTTTATCTATGTACACCTTAGCCACCTGTTAACCAGATAACCATTAATTATGTAAAATGACGATTGCACGGAAAGTCATTCCTTGATTACTAATTGTTTGAATGCATTATTAATGTTTCTTTCCATTCAAGAGTTTCATCTAAATAATCGTTCAGGTATGTTAATTACCCATTACCAACACCAGGTTATCCCTCATCCTGTCCAGACAATTGCCGTTATACTCTATATACTTTTTACTAACAATAAGTACACGCAGGGTCGGCGCGAGCATGGTTGGCGCCCTTATGCAAACAAATTTTTGGCGCCCCCAAATTTTTGTACCTGTTTTCTATGTAATATGCTTTGCCTTTACGGGGTATAATAAAAAAATAATTACATTTCCATTTTGATTAGGTGGGGGTTGGATTCCTTTATTACTTAGCGTGCCATATAGTTTTTTTGCGCCCCCTTCGGCTGACATTCTTATGCGGCGCATAACTTAGGGGTCAACCTTAAAACACGTAAAGCTTGGGGGGGGGAGGGGGTCGCGAATTTCTTACGTTTTTTTACAAGGGAGGAGGGAGTCAAGTAGCGTCTTACGTAATATTTTTTAACCTAATTTTCAATAAACATAAATTCTGTCATTAACGTTCCAGAAAAGTAGTTTTAGTTCAAATTCCCCGAAACCGAAATAAATGAATTATATAAACCTTTAAAAGAATTTTAAAAACTGAAAAAATTAAATGTAAAAAATATTACGTAACGAGGGGGTTGGAATATCAAATCTTACGAATTCCTATACTGGGGGCGGGAGGGGGTAAGAATTTGCCAAAATTACCCTTATGTAATTTAAGGACGGCCCCTTACCTAATAGGTTCCGTCGGCCCTGAGTACATGCAATACAATTTATAACAAAATAGAAACCACAACCATTTGATAATTACAAAAGGTGCCGCCTCTTCAAATTATCAATTTGTGTACCTATCACTTAAAACAAGCATGAAACAACAGTTTGATACTTGAAAGTATTAAGTGATTCTCCTAGCGCCGCTATGCCAGTTGCTTGCCCCTCTTTCGCGCAAAGAGATGTATAATAATTCAACGAACACAAGCTCCATTGCGCGACAAATACATTTACATATTACGAGCGTTTTCGAGTACAATATAACCGAACTTACGTTCACGGCAGGCTTTATGGTCAGGCGAAAAAATGATACGGGTATGCTAATTCGCCACGCGAGCCAGTAATATTGAAGTTATTATCGTCACGTGTCACTGACCGGTCCGAAACGGTCCGGCTTAAAGCAAGGATGGTAAAAAACAGCGACAATATTCGCTGACACGAGACGTCGTCGAGTGTGAGAATCGGTCACAATCGTGAATATCATTCCTGACTACACGCGACCAAGGAGGGGAACATCACGGCGAGTGTCGTTCAGGATTCCTGCGTCGTAGACAACAGGCAACGGGAAAAATCCTTGCGGTTTTTTTTTTTATTTCACCTTCAGCCGAATGACTGTTCACCCAGAAATTATTGCAACTTTGCACCGAGTGTGGTGTAACGCTTCGACGATAAGATGCAACCTCGATCGGGAATCGAAGGTGAGCTTCCACAAAAGAGAATGACAGCTGCTAGAACGGGGCACTCCAACTTCGGTTATTATTATCAGAAGATGAATGGAAGCTTCTATGATGAGGAATTTCAGTAGACCACTTGCGAAGTTGGTGATTCGAGTTCTGTTGTTAAAATGGTTATGAGTTGTGACTGCATACCTTCCTCGTTCTTTCTCGCTCTGTTTTATGATCGCAAACGAAAAGTGTAGGGAAACAATCAGTCGTTTATTGCTGGAACGTGGAAGTAATGAAAAAATCTTCCTACTTTGTAGGATAAGGTATCTAAAAGCGGGTATTGTAAGAAACAGAAGGTGCTGAATCTTCTAAGAAGGAAATATTTTAGATGAATAATTATTAGTACATTATTAGATTTAGAGAAACTAAATATTGAATTAATATGAACATGACTTTCCTGGAGGTCAGTGTTTCAATGTTCTTGGTGTTAAGTGGTTTTAAAAAATTTTAAAAGTAAAATTTGGTTTATTGTACTACAAATGTGCGCAACAACGTTTACCATAATTTAAATGGAATTCAAAAATCTGTGTACATGGACTTTGTCAGAAGTTTAATAAAATGCACAAATCTGTGCAGACGGACTGTAATGTGCTAAGTATCTCGTAGTGTGTACATGTAAATACATATCTCATAAGTACATATCGTTGACTTTGTCCTTTGCTTCTCTTTAACACAGCTCTCAAAATAACATATGGTTCTATGCTTAAAAAAGCATGACGATTATCATATTTCTCCCATCAAACTGAACGTCCTTTGCTCCTATCACTTTTTCGTAGTTCATACGCAATGCAGTTATCCTTTACGTGATCCACTCTGTGCATACGTTTCCTACATTCCTCAAAACAGTTGTATAGTTTACTATACAAAATAAATTTGGATTAACTAATTTATATATTATATATTATACTTCTGCCCGTGAATGATAATTATAAGATCACCCTCGTTTATGTTCCATGTACTTAATTCTCCAAGTAACAGTTCCCAAATTAGTTCTAGCATATTTTTAGAACCCATCACTACAACATAAAATTCACTTTCTTCGATATGAATAATTTCTTAAAAACGACGAAGTTTAAGTACGATAAATCACATTTTATGTTCGAAATATTACTCTTTATTACATATTTAAAAAAATGTGATTTTTCTTGGTGCTAGTCTTTTAGTGTATTGTAAATCAATAGCATTTTTAATCGTTCTATCAACCTCCACTTATTGAGGTTTTCGAGTTATCGATGTTCGACTGTATAAGAACACTGTACTGCTGGCAAGCACTATCCTTGATGACGCCCTAGCGAATCGGTGACCGAATTGGGAGACTTCTGTTGCACAAGAAGAGAGAAATTAGCGTCAGACGGACACACTGAAACAAAACTGTCCAGGACACGAAATGCTTGTAACGGGACCTGATCTTGCGCAATACCTTGAAAAGAGAGCCGATCGTGACTAAACATTTACCGATAGGTGGTCCAACACATGGTTATCCCTGACGTCTGCGGAATATAACCACAGTGATTCAGAACAGACCAGCAGAATCCGGTGTACGAATCACACAACTCTTCCATCATAATTTTCACCAGACGAATGTCATAATTTATAGTATACTGCAGTATGCAAGGAGCAACTTTTTTCGGAAATTCACTCTGAAGGGGTGAAGCCTTAAACTCACCCCTTAAAGTTATCGAGTTGTTTCGAATACAACATTATTTTTCTTTCAGTACTGTGATAGAGCATAACAAACTGAACAATTCTTCTTTTAAAGTTTGGTTCCATCTCGCACTGTTACAAAGTTATATTAAAAAAACGAGCAAAAGCCAGAACTTTAGGGGCTGATTTACCCCTTCAGGATTAATTTCTCAATATGCTCTTCATTCACACGAAGTTTCATTACAATCAGAATTTTCGTGTTGGAGACCTTAGAACGTTAGAATCTTAGACGCTAGAATCTTGGGTTCCTCGGAAACGTTACTGGCAATAATCAATCCCCTAGGCAGTGTATTCTTAACGTGTGTCACACGGGTATTCCTCTTTGACGCACCGAGTACAAGAATTACGTAATATCCTTTGGCAGTTCATAAGATGGCGCTAAATTAATTTACAGGAGAATGTAAAATGGAAAAGGTGATGCTGCATATTTCAAGTTACTTAATCATTCGACATTTTGTACGTTCAGAGATCAAAGGATTATTAAAATTGGAGCAACTTTTCTCAACATAAAAAGAATTCTAAACAGCTTCTTTTAGAAATGAAGTTGCGGGTGGGTTTTGATGGGTTACAAGAAGAACTACTTCGAAGTGTTTGGCATTATGAATCACATGAGTTCAAACTGTTTTAGACAAAACTTAGATGACGTATTCTTAAAATTCGTCGAGCTGTTACTAAGAATGACGCGACCTCGAAATCGCAACTGTCTACGGAATTCAGCCTACACACGGTGAGAATGAGGTCAGAAAAGCGTTTCTTCCTCGAGTGGGTTCGTCGATTCCGCAAGACCTTCGGTTTCCGCGTCCGAGACATTGCTCCGAGATGAATGGAGCATTCCTGGAATCGATCTGTGATGATTCAACCACGGATCCCACTGTCCCGTTGGCAGAGTCTTTCCTTTAAAAAGTAACCCCAAAAATATCAACGTTACATTCGTGGTGAATGAAACACCGAGGACCTACGTAACGAGCACATCCACCGGAAATTCCGAGAATTTTTGTCTGCCATGTGGCATGAAACGTCTTTATATAAATAGAATATGCCTCTATGGTTATTGGGAATATTTAGTCCTAGAACTTTATAGTGACTTTTGTTCTGAATGGATTCTTCCCTTTCCTGCGACTTTGAAAAAAGGTGAAAGTTACCAGTGTTTTTGTTTGCAAATTTTAAGTGTCTCGTGGTTCCATATTCTTTGCTTGTCACGTGATAACTTATTAAATAACTAGCTTTACTATCCGGGTTCGACCGAAATTTAGCTCCTGATTTTATAATTTTTTTTTTGTGAAAATAGTCATTCATCTGAATTAGTTAGGCATAATAAGCTGGGACACATTTCCTTCAACTTCTTAATACTTTATAAAAATAAAAAATAAAAATTACAATAAGAAAAACAGACAAACTCGACTTTATCAAAATTATTTATTATCGCGTAATGGAATTAAGTAGACAAATTTTTACATACTTCTCTTATCTACAACGACTATTGCAATTTTCAGAGCACAGTTGAAAGTGGAAATCAAAATTTAAGCACATTTGTAAATATGAAACATATTTTTACGCATTATGGTATTTGGATTAATAAGGAACACGTATTCACGGTTTGTTGTGGCAATTAATTTCACTATTTTCTGTATGAAAGACAGTAAGAAGTTTAATGAATGGGTTACTATACGAACACGTGATTCTGAAGGAAGTATCAATGGCACGCAATCGCATTGAATTTGCTCCGCGTCACTGCGAGGAATAGCGAACAGACGGTCGTTCGTAAAATGATATTCATTCAGGAAGAATATTATGACACGCTGATACCATAACGACCTTTCAGATTAAATACTTTCTCGTTGCGTTTCAATTTCAGCCTCGTATATAAAATAAATATTTATGAGTCGAAAGAGTATATAAATGTTGCAACTTTTGTCCAACTGAACATTCCCCGTTATTGTGAACGATAGAGCATTGTTCTTCGTTCAATCAAACTTTATAAATGCATGCAAAATTTCTAATCCTAAAAAAAACTGTATTTACGACTCCTAACTTTTAAGAAATCTTAAATACTTATTGTTAAAAGAATTCTGTCGAACATTATAATTAATATTTAATCACTCACGTGTTTAATATCTTATGGTTATTGTTAACACTTGTACAGAAAGGAAATTGTTTGGGAAAGTATATTGGCAAAGAACATCAGTTTGCAGAAATTAGTTTATACCAGTGATTCCCAACCGGTTTCTTATATCTCTTTTAAAACAGTTGAGCCAAATTACGAAACACATTATCGAAATA
Organism: Andrena chrysosceles; assembly: GCA_963855975.1. Taxonomy (NCBI): domain Eukaryota; kingdom Metazoa; phylum Arthropoda; class Insecta; order Hymenoptera; family Andrenidae; genus Andrena; species Andrena chrysosceles. The sequence goes on along the minus strand of OY979767.1, from coordinate 105,662,803 downwards.
CAGTTATACAATTATTATAATACAATTAATACAATTATCGACATACAATTGAACATGTTTGTTTATCCTTCTTTTAAAAGATAGTGGCCTTCGCACAGTTTTAACGTTCTCCATTTATTACTTCTTCCGTGCCATACTTAATAATTTCTTTGAATGTCCACGTAACCGATCTTTTAACTAACTTATTTTTCGTAATATACTTATTCACGATGAATAAATATCCATGGCATGGAACACGTTACAAATGAGGAGTAACGTGTAAGTTAAGCTGAACACATTGCATTTGATGGGAAACGATAAATGATTAAACGAATGATCACAAAGATCGCTCAGGTGTCGCTCGTCATATACCACGTTGGAAACGGAAACGGACCACGATCCCCCTCGATGAAAATTTAAAGGTATTCCAAAGCCGCCGCGACTTCCGCCCGAGCGTTTGTATCACCGATTCAATCGATACAGCTATATACTTGGTTTGAATGAGCGCAGGCATGAATGGACAAATGATGCCGGAGGCACGTGTTGTTGACGGTGGCGCAATCGCGCAGTGCCCATTGGCAATCTTATCGAGAGAAACGACTGGCCCGAACGGATGAGGGGAAAGAAAGAAAGGGAGCGAGGAAAGACGCGTGCAAGACAGAAAGGCGAACAAACGTGGAGTGATCTCGAAGGAGAGAATGTGTGGCACGATGCCACCGTGGCTCCGCGGCACAGGTGCACACCCTGCGAGAGGGTAACGCGATATCGTGCGATCTTTCGACCTCGCGTGGAGATCCGCCATTACGACCCTGAAGGGCGCAGCTAACGTATATACGCGATGAATCACCCGGAGGAAATGATCTGTACGTACAGACGCTCCGAGACCGACAAGTGTAAGCCAACAGCCTCTCGAACCACGCGCCATCGTGAGAGCATTCGAGAGCTATGTGCACGTGATTTCGCGAGCCCCCGCTATCTCACCGGCCGATAGGCATTTTTGCGTTGCTCGTTGCGAGGGGGAAGCTTTCCTACACCCCCCTTTCACCTGGCTTCAATTTTTTGGCTAATTGTGTTTTTGGACTTACCCCTAAAAAAATGCTTACTTCTTAAGGGATATTAAGGACTCGATGAAATCACATTTCACCGCATTTCACCACCCCCCTATTGGGTTGATTAGGACAAAATCATGAAATTGGGTTTTAGGCATTTTTGTGGGTAACTTTTCGAAGTAAAAACCAAGTTGATGTCGTCCGTAAAAAATCCGTTCATCCGATTGTTGTTCTCAGCGTTTATAAGTTCGTGCACATCGGAAGGAAAGAGTGATGGGTAAAGATTTATGTAACATACCTCCGAATTGTCTGACGATAACGAACGCTCTAGATGAGTGTACAATTGTGTTCGAGATTGGATGCCAAAGCGGACGCTCCGAGAAGAGCTAGTTTTCTCGGTACGCGATGTCAGGAAAACGCAAACGATACACGATTTACGAATGCCAGTCACACAGCTGTCCCAGCCAGAGCGGAACCTGCCTACGCTCTGCTGAAATACAGGGCGATTACGTGGAAACGAGCGCAACAGGTGCCTCGTCTTCTCCGTCGATAATCTTTTACAATCTTATCTGAATATCTCGGTCCCCCTATTTCATGGTACTTCCCCTTCAGTCGCCAAAATGACGGTTGACTTTCGACCTTGTCATTTGAAGAGAAACTGTTCATTTGTACCCGACACAGGATGTCAATAAGAGAAAAGAATGGAGACAGACCACGAACAACACGAACGTCATAATAAAGTAATTTTGAGGACGCACACAAAGAACTCGGCGTATTTTGATCGGCAAGAGTACAACAGTTGCAGGCAGCATGGTTTAAAACACGCGAAACAATAACCACATATTTGAAGGATGACTACTTTTTTTCTCGCCCACTTATTACCGCAGCAGTAAATCTGACTGTTGGAGGAACTGTGGAACCGCAGGATAAACACAGTAGGGTTATCCCAGGATTAAATACACCTTCCTTAGCGTGTAGCGATCATTACACAAAGCTTAAAAATAACTTACGCCAGAGACCTGATGATTTTTATATGTTTATTTCTCAGCCACCAATTTGGCTAGAGTAGTGATTGATGGGGGACACAATACCTCAACCGGTGCCATTTTAATAGCTAGGGAGCAGTGGATGGCACAATAAAGCGCATTTGTTGTTGGAACGTTTTTAAAAATAGTGATTCAGTAATTGCAGCTCAGCGGCTATTTCGCACTCATTTTAATATTCCTCGTCACGGTGTGATTTCTTGTCAGAACATGATTAAAGTATGGGTGAAAATTTTCGTCAGAACGCCTCTGTCTTAAAAGTAAAGTTTCTGTCACAAGACGGTAGAATATTGGCAACCTGAAATCTGGAAAGCAGATTAGAAATGTGACTGCGGAGTGATGGAAGGCACCTTTCCACACGTAAAAATTGCATTCGAATGTCTGTATAATAGTTGCAGTTTCAAATAAATTTTATAATTAATTACGGTGTAATTACATTTACAAAATCATCAGGTCTTTCTGGCCTACCTTGTACATTTAATTATAACAACGTAATCGACTGTTACTGCGAGGATGAATTTGTATTAAGTCTTTAATATTATCATTCCTTTTCCTAAAACAAGGAAAACGACCTAATCAATTTTTCCTTTGTTACAGGATCGAATCAAGAAGATTTTTCAACGAGAGTTACGTAAAGTTGGGGTAAGTGAAAATATATTCTTCATTTAATAAATGTTATATCAGGTAATGTCCATTTTATCTTATATAGAATAACAAATTTTGAAAATCATAAATATAAATTCCATTAAAATTTTTTAACGATAGAAAATTGCATTTGGAAGATTAAAAAAAATGTACCTACAATTTCTAAAACTGCATAATCAATTTACCCATTTGAAAATACATTTTATTTAAAGTATATGAATCCTGTCGTTTCTACCAAAATAAAATTAAAGTTTTGATTCTTCTTTTCACGTTTTGTTGAATTTACAGCTTTACAAGTAGAAAAATGCACATTCAAGTATACTCAAAAAACTTGAATTTGCTTATATTTCAATTTAAACCCATACATAAACGGAACATTACTATTCATGTATAAATTTAAATCTTCCAAGTTGACAAAGAAGACTGAACCCAAAATATGGCACCGTCTATTACCGCTATTCCTTAAACAAGTTCGAAACATGCGTGTTACATTACATGATTTACATAGCTCCGTAACCGATTCGTTAGAGGAAATTCTAGTTCTATGACGTAGTTCTTACGTATTTCATGACGTTGCATGATATTTCACGTGAGTGGAGTTTGTCATCGAAGCGAAACTTCGCGCCCACACGTTTCTCCAGAATCGCAAATATAGGATTCGCAGGTGTAATACTTCGTGTGTCAACTACACATTTTGGACTTTCGAATTAATAATTATTCTTCAAATATAACAGCTCATTATCTGTTACTTCCAATGATGTAGGTAAAAACAGGGTATCTGTTTATTCACAATTTTGTTACTTAAATGATTTCTGTGAAAATTAAAAGTTAATAACTTCTACACGGCTTTGATGCTTATACGTATAAGCGATTTTTACGTCGGTGCAGCAAGGCAGGGAGCTAGAGAATGCAACGACTGGTACCTATAAAAATTTATGTTATTTGAGTTCTACGACATTTTGTTGTCTTACGTGACACGAAGGTTATAAATATTTATATTACGTATAGTCAAACTACAAGCAGAGCTATTATACAGAAAGAAAAGTAAGAATTATTGCGTGTATAAAGATTTTATATCCTATCCCAAATTTACTTTCTTGCGTATCCCACGATAAATGCGAAAAAAGTCGTTGAAGAAATTTCATAAATTGAATCGTCGTTTGTATCCATTTTCAAGAACATTCCTTTTATTTCCGTGTGGATTTTGTGAACACTTCAGTTTACCAAAATGATGCTTAATCATACACCTTCGTATGAATCTTCAAGTGACTTAATCCTACGAGAAAACTTCGCGATACTATTGTCCGTATAATTTCATTTTCTAAGACTTCGTTATTTTTAATTCAAGGAAGCCCCTCGTGGACGTAGATAATACTGTTTCTGCGAGAAAAGATTCGTCGCTCTCTGGAAGCGGACGAGCCATCAATTTTGTAGCACAGCGTTTAGAGATGAATTTCGTGGAGATGGTTTTGGAAGTAAGGATATCGTCTAGACAGTACTGGCGCCAATTTTACTTCTGTTAACCTTTAGCAACCGCAATGTCATGGCCTGTGTGTGAACAATTACACATAATCTGTTCAAGATTTCCCTCATCTCGTGGCGAAGCTTTCTACGGAACAACTGAGAGTAGATGAGTTGTAAATTTTTGTCCAGTGTACAAATACTTTAAACGTTTAAGGGCATAAAGGCACATGAATACCCGACGCTATTAGGTTTATTAATTTACCTACGTGTAAAGTATGTACTTCTTGTGTAGTGATATTACTATATAAATTGAACATAGTATACCTATAAAATTTGATAACGATAAAAATATCAATTAATAAATAATAGAAATGACAAATTTGTGTTTGGAAACTGGCTCCAATACATAATTAATAATGTTGGGCTATATTATACCTACTAACGAAAAGATACAATTGAGAAAAGTTTGATTAGTTATCACTTATTCGCTATTGGATAAAATATGCTTTTGCATATGTTGAAAGTTGATTCATATTCTTAGTCCGGGAACATTGTAACCCCCGAGATCCGGATACAGATATAGAGGTTCGATAAAATTGATTTACGAGATCAATATCTCTCATTAAATTATCGACAGTTAAGTACTTCGTTTCCAAAGAAAATGCTGCTTAGCGGTGACACAATTGGAAAATCCTGCCAACGTCTTTTCGTAGCGCGCTGCACTTCTAACATACTCACCGATAATAGCATCGTTTCTTGCAACCATGCAGTCAGTGATTTTAGATATTCAAGAACCGCTAGTAGGAGTTTCCGCATGTGTCATTGTGCTTCCGTGGCTTCTATTCCAAATCCAACTTTGTGCCGTTAACATCTCGCTAAAAAAAACAACTAACAGTACAATACATTTCAACGTGTCATCAACTATTCAATCACATTACAATTATTAGGTTGCTGCAGGTCAACGTAGCAACCGTTTCATCGTTCATAACTTGATTCAAAATAATATTTATTAACACTATTCCTACCACGAACCGGTCAAAAGACCGTTTTTAAAATATCGATTAGAATTTCCTATATACAACGTAATTGAATCGCCTTTAAACTTGACGATTTTGCCTCAAATATACGTATAATACATTTTTGAATATTCACTTCTTGTTTTATTGTTTATTTTCTGAGAAAAATTTATAGTCTGTCTTACCTCACGCGACCGGTCAAATGACGTGAAATGTGTCGGTAGGAATAGTGTTAATCAACGTATGATTCAGAGGATTCAATACATTTTATCAATAGTAAATAAATTCATTTATTCCTTTATCATAGAACTCTGTACTTTTACATGCAATGAAGTCCTCGAAAGTGTTTTTAACTACTGCTTCATAACTAAATCTGTTTCCGACTCAAAATTGATTCAAATGCTTAAAAACATGTTAATCCGTCTTACTACATCTTTTCCAAAAGTTTTATTAATATTACAAGCAACTTCCACTGCGTTGTGTCCAAGCTTAAACTGGTACAGGAAAATTCGAATTTGACTTCGATGCATACATGTTTCTCTGTACGGCAGAGTTCAACGCGAATTACGTGTAAACGATACAGTGAGCCACTATAGTGGCGTGTCGTTCAGAAAGATGACATCCTCGAAAGCCACTATAGTGGCGCGTCGTGCCTAAGAGCTTAATACACAATCTGCAATTTTATAATAAAACAATTGACGAAATACAGTGTAAACAATATAAATTCATATTGAAACCTCTCTATGCTCCATATTAAACGCAAAATGATGTAAACGAAATACGTAACCGATCTCGAGTAACCGTCCCTGGCTCTACATGACGATTGTGCACAGAGTTCTACATTTTCTAGATCACGATCACCCAAGTGAAGGCGCACTTGCGCAAAACGATGCGCGCTAATTTCCCCGTCGGTTTTGCGGGCATACCATGTGGATGAGCGGTCGAAGAGGGTGCGGTAGATCGCGATCGGCCGAACACGCGGATCGGCCTTTGGTGACAGAGCCGCGGCTGATTATGCGTGCCAAGCCCGCGGGATGACCTAACAATAAGTTGCTCATAATCAGCGACGGCGTCGTCGCCGTCTCGCGGACGCTTTCCCTGTGCTTCACTTCGCGCGGCATCGCGATCACACGCTAAAAATAATAGCAGACAGGCTCGAGCAGACGGGCCGAGAGCGGGCGTGAATCAAACCGCGGAGGAAGTAGCGGCTAGCGGCTCTTTCTTAATACGTTACTCATTTCACAATCCAACGACTACGTCTGGCGATTCTGATCACGGATGCACTTTAGCCTCCGGCCGATGCGCCGAAACTTCTACTTGAGATTCGTAAAAATAGAACGACGTCGGCGTAGAATTTAACGGGACAGACTTTGATCGCAGCCGCGAGACTCAGCGACGAAAACAATTGAAATTGGAAAGACGCATGGCGAATTAAGGGGTCATGCCTAGTTGGCAGGCGTGATTTTCGGGAATTTTTTGTTGAAAATCTAATGTATATTTTTTACAACTATTCACTTATTTTAAAAGTACATATATTCAGCAACTCTCAGTAATTTTGTTATAGAAAAATATTACAAAATGAACAAATAACAGTTACTCTCCCGGAAGCTATTTTGTTTGCGGTGAGCACGATTTCTCAATGCCGGATCATCTGAAATCGAAAAGTGAAGAAGACTCTGTTAGTATATGAGTTTATCTAGTTCGTGAACGAAGGATTTTTTAAAAGTATGATTTCACACAAAATGGCGGCCGTTTATCATAAAATCATGATTTTTCGATGTCTGAATTGTTCGTTTTTCGTGAATTAAAAATAGAATTTTCATCAAAAACAAAAATCCTTCGTTCACGAACTAGATAAGCTCATACACTAACAGAATCTTCTTCATTTTTCAATTTCAGATGATCCGGCTCTGAGAAATCGTGCTCACCGCAAAAAAAATTGCTTCCGGGAGAGTGGCTGTTATTCGTTCATTTTTTAATATTTTTCTATAACAAAATTACTGAGAGTTGCTGAATATATGTACTTTTAAAATAAGTAAATAGTTGTAAAAAATATATATTAGATTTTCCACAAAAAATTCCCGAAAATCACGCCTGCCAACTAGGCATGACCCCTTAACAACCACTATAGTCACAGATTTGTGTCATCTGAGACAATAATATGTAGGTATTAATCTGTTAATTGAGAGAAAGATAACTCGTCACATGAAAATGCCCCTATTTTATATAAAATGAGTTAAAGCTTTAGGAAAATTTGGCAATTATACTTCTGTGATGGGGGAAATTATAGTTTTATGTCATATTTAATAGTCGCTGTCCTTCCAGTTTTTACACTTTTTAAATACACACTTTGAAATAGCATATAGTGCCATAATAAGTTAATGCAATTTTTAAATGCTTATTTAATTGTATTAAGATATAATAAATTCAACATTTATACAACATCAATTATTATCAATCCGTGCACTATTTTTGGCGACTCATCGTTAGATAAATGTCTTGGTGACCGCGACAATGGGCTAAACTACTGGAGTAGATTCGCGTATTATACTCGTTTTTATCATTGCTTGTCGAAACACAGTATTATATTTCAAGCCATGAAACCAAGTCAGAACCAGTGACCGATAAAGCGCGATTGAGCATTCAAGGACGAACTTCCGGCTCCACGATTGTACAATCCAAAATTAACTCTCACGATTTGAACCGAGCGCGTCGAGCAACGTGTAACTCTGTCTCGCGACATTGGCGAACCGTATTTACACAAGCAGGTATCCCCTCGCGGTAATTCGTTGATTCTATAATAGGACAATTCTGGGAACTGCCGCTGAAATTCTTATATTCCGTGGCGTATCGCTATCTGTCAAATTCCTCAGTGTTGGAAGCGCGTCTTCATCGCCGTGACCGCAAGCAACACAACACAATTAATTGTTACTAGCGAAAGTGGCAAAGGTAAGATTAATGAACCGGCGAAGTAAATAAACATCCATCAATCGCTCGTGTTCGCGAAACTTGTGCCAAATCACAAGCTCATATCCTCTATTAACTTCTTTGCCTTGAACGAAATTCTGTATGAAGAGAAGTTTATAATTGTTACCAATAATTATCAGGGGCGTAGCCAGGGAGGATTTCATTCAGGAATGAACAAATAACAGTGAAAAGGAATTTTGAATTTTGTCGTATAATGCGGAATTACATCACAATTTAATTCATTTTTATTTGGTGATAATTTAATTTAATTTCGGACGAACGACTAATTTATTCTTTTTTCCAGTGCCAAAGGGGGAATCGCGCCCCCCTGTCCACCTTGGCTACGTCAATGAATTTTACCCACCCTGTATAACGCCGAGCATTGTGAAATAATACAAATCTGCTGTTATTTGTATGAGATTAGATAAAAAGTTTGTTAATCCATAATTAAATAACTTCTTAAAGCATGTTCCAAATCTGAAGATCTTTCAACCGTAATAAACCCAAGAGGCACCTGCAAAAATATTCGACAGTAACAGTCACAGAAATTGCAATATAGGTACTTGTATGGTTTCAGACCTTAGATATCAGGGCCGGCGTGAACTTTTGCGGGGCCGGGTTCCAAAATTGTGCGAGGCCAAAAGAACACATTTGTATTACACTTCTAAATTTTATGATAATAAATATTTATGCACAGAGCCCTGCAAAATTTACGAACAGCTTTTCGTGGACCGCGGGCCCGGGTTTCTCTCTAACAAATAACGAATATAGTATCGTTTAAGTTTATTGGTAAACTACTCAATACCCCCGACACAGTTATTTAGTTTGAAAAATGCACATTATCGCCTGAATAATTTAAATGGCCAGAAAATTGATCCAATTGCGCGGCATCGGTCGTGGGGTTTGATAAACATTGAGGGTACACAAACTGTGTCCCCACGTGTCGCGGTTTACAGTATCGTAAGATTTGAAGCTAGCGGTGTAGAGGGTCGGTGCTCGCGAAGAGTATGATTTTCCAGTAGCTCAGCACCGCTCGGCCCAGCTGATCGGCTCGTGCCGCAAAGAAAAGACGCGACAGTCCGTAATAGAGTGTCCGATCGTGCAAACGACATTCACGGTCGGATAACGTACGTCGAGTGAAATGCTCGAACGTGATCGCGACGTGAATGTTCCATGGCGTGGGACTCGACGCCTGAGGATCTATGCTGCAACATACCGGGGAATGCCTCCTGTGAGTCTTACAAAACAATGATGATTCTTTCTCGAACCAGCAGTCAGAAGGTCAGCTTCCGTGTCAGTTTGTGACAAACTGACCAATCATCGGCGCGCGAACATTCGCGCAAAAGGAGGGCGAAGCTCCATTTTCAAGCAAAATTTCTGGTTGTTGTTACACGTTCGCCATCGCGTGAATTTCACATCCTATGTTTTAGATAATTTACAACTTTCTTCTGCTTCGTCCTCTTACAATTGGAAATTGACACATAAGTTGATATTATAAATTTTTTTATGGTTATAATCGAACGTAGAAGTTGGAGTTCGAACTCTATGAAGAAGAAATATGTATATCTGCCTCCCACGATCGTATTTTGCAATTCAGTGAGTTAGTTACCGTTTTGGTTTCATTGTCACAATTTTGTAGCTTGTTGGGAAGAAGGGAAACATCACGAGGCGAAGGATATAGCCAAACTATTAAATATCGTGACGAATTGAATTGCAATTTAGAAAATAAATTGGTACATGGAGAAATAAACTTAACTAAATATAAAAATCGTGATAAATTACTCGCAAGGGAAGATCCCCAACCCAGAAATTCAAACAATTATGAAACTTTGCGGATATACAGAGGATATATAGGTATGTATTACGTTTTTTCTTCTGCTGTCAAAATTCACTGTAAGGGGGTGAAATTGACCCCAGAAAATCCAGCCATTTTCCAATTTCGTTTTATAACGCGCGAGCTGTGAGAGATAAAAAAAAGTTTTCGGACAAAAGTTACTTCTTTCAATTAGGAAAAATTGGCAAAAGTGATACAGGAGTTATAACAGAAAATCTAAAATACCCGGATTTTTAGGAGTCAATTGCACCCCCATAGAGTAAATTTGGGCAGCAAAAAAAATGCGTAATACATATCCCCAATGTTTCATAATTTTTTGAATTTGGGTGGAGAATTTTTCCTTGTTAGTTGACTTGCTGGCAAAATCACAGTGGCGAAAACCTGTCGCACCATCAATGACATAGTATATCTAGTAGTAGAAATGCCGAAAAGTGGTCGATGTTTGTATTTACACCTCAGTTGTCACTGACAAAGTCTAACTCGACCTTGTTTCTACCTACCACGCTAATCACAAATCTGGTCATGAATTTGAAGTGGCATACGTGATGTTTTAATATTAACATCGAATCACGATGCATTCGTAAACATATTCTCACGTAATAATAAATGTTCTGCCGTAATATCAGTTTTCATAAATAGAATTCCACGTTCTGTGAGAATAAAAAGCAATGGAAATGATTATAAAAAATGGTAGCACGTAAAGTATCACGAAAAATTTAAGAATTAAGTTGGAGAAGGTTTATACGAAAACAACACGATTCGGCTCATTTCTCTAGCGAACTGTCACTGTTGCTCTTTTGTTTACCTTCTTTCGCGTCGTCGTACTTTCATTGATATGTGCGCGCGAGCCAGTCTTGCCAATTCACCGTACAATTCTCATCGGCCGCAGTATCCAGAAAAAATTACCGACCATTTGGCACGTGAATCCATCTTGGAACCCTTTGGCGTCCCGCGATACTCCACATGGCAAATAATTCCTCCGTCCGACATAGGAAACATTCGCTGGCCCGAACACGCCGATAAATGAACGCTGATTTCACGGCTCAGAAAATTTTTAAGTCGCCGCTACCTCGATGCTGACCTCTCTCTCCTACTCCGGTAAGCTTCTTTTATTTCCTTTCGACGCATTAATGCCTCTGGACTACGTTCCTCTGCGATCAGATCGCTCCGAAGCAAATAAATTAAGAAAATACTGAAGGAGTGAGACGAGCAATCTCTGCTTTTTATAAATCTTGTAAGGGGAATGAAAAGATACTTTGGAAGAAATGATGAATATTCTGCAGAATATGAAAGCAGAAAATAAGAAACATTTACGAAATTACCTGTTAAGTATTGATTGAGATTAGGTTATTAGTGTTGATATTATGAAGAATGTGGAGGAGTACTATCTATTGTTATCCAAACAGATCAATATGAGACTTTATAATGCGGGGGATACATTGTACGTTATATAAAAACACATACAACTTATAAAATATACAAGGATTTATTTTAGAATATATAAAATGTATTTTTAAAGTTATAATAGTAGAATACCTTTTATTTCACTAGAGACATTGTTTCTCGTCGTAATATTGCACAGAAATTGGAACAAACTTGTCCACTACTACATATGCATACAGCAATGACAAAACTATGTAGAGTATTTACCACATGCGAATTTTTAAATATTAGGTTGTTGGGATATAAATCGTGTTATTATGGCAACAGTTGTTATCTTCCTTTAATTATTTTTATATAGGGATAAAGTTTAGCCTTTGCAATGTAGAGTACTTCGTTTTGTTGTTGTATTGTTTGTACAAACTTAAGTTCGTGCATTTTGTTTAATATGAGTAACCGCGATTTACAAATAACGTTCTTTCGCGAGTTGAAACTGGGGGCATAACGTCGCGGAAGCCACCCGAAATAATATAGAGAAAGCTTGGGGCAAAGATGCAGCCAGTGGACGTACAACACAGTTAAACATTTAAACAGAACATTTTCTCAAGCAAATAAATTTTGCTACAAAAGCAAAGGAACCCTTCGAAGTCTTTGTTAATTCTAGAACTCCAGAACTCTTTAAAAAAGGCATAAATGATCTTGCAACTCGTTGGGAAAATGAATGTTATTTTATTTGGTGATTGATACACGTAAGTTATGTTTGAATTACAACGTGTGAAATACAAGAACGCTACTTATTTCTCACCAATCTAAGTAATACTTACTACTCTCGAGCATGTTAAAAGAAAGCACAGAAAATGTGTGGCATCACGTAGCATTTATTTTCAATACAATATTAAATCCTGGCCTTCTCAGAAAATCAGAAATACAGAATATACTCCGAAACACCTCCATAAGACAAGTATAGAATGACCCGATGGGAGTTCTATAAAAAGTTTCCCCATAGTGTATCTGAAAGCGACACACCCAGCTAAACTCCTTACGTAAGATTCATACATAGATGACGTGAGCGGTACAATTAAGGGTGGTGGAAGTGAGGATTGCCGTAGGTGTCCGCGCGGGATGTCCCAGTTCGTAGCTAAACAATTACAAAAATAAAAATTCCAATTAACAAGATAAAATAATTGTCCCGTATAACGGTGTCAGATAACCTACGCCCCATGTCCGTTCCTCTAAATACGTGTGCAGGTTTTCTCGCCCGACCCGAGCGAACGTTCTAAAAATTGCAAAGCACGGATCGAGAATCCTTGGGGCAGCCCCGCTTTGGCGGCTGACCTGCTATCTGTTTCTTTGGCTTTTAATGCCCACGGTATACCTCGGGTATTGAATATTGCGCCAGGCAACGAGAGTGGTTCTGGGTGGTCCTTGTGTGGCCGAAATGTTAAGCAGAAAGGGCAAAAGCGGCAAGCAGCAAGACGGCCAGGGAAAGAGTGAGATAAAGAAAGAGAGGAAACGTCCTGGTCCCTATTGGGTTCTCGGCGTGCCTGTCGTACTGTTGGAATGTGGCCGATGTCTCTATCCGCTTCTTGCAACCGTCGCGATCGCTTGGACCACACGAATCGATAATTGCCTCTTTCGAAAAATCGCCTCCCGCCTTTTCCACTTGGGCCAGTTTAAACGCCGTTTTTCTGCGCAACGTGCCGGTACGCGCCTCGAATTCGCTCGCGTAATACCGAGCGCGAAATCCCGACCGGTTGCAGAGATCGAGATCCTTGTACGCGCACCAACCACCAACACACCCTGGAGCAGAGGGTCCAACGAACTCCATCTCAAATCTTGAGACGGGCGGTGAAATTAGTTGCTCTTACATCACGATAGATCCCTTTTTACGCCGCGCCTTCGCTTGAGTTCGATGGGTCTTCCTCAGCGACACGTGGGATCGCCGCGTCTCTCATTCAACCGTCGAATTTTCTTTGGAAGTATATCGAAACGAGGGATTAGGTGCATTCTTATTGGTTATTGGCATCCCTTAGATGATATTTCTTGAACTTTAAGGGATCTCTTATGAATTTCTGTGACTATTTTTAAGTTTAAAAAATATTAAATTATTATTACACTGTTATTTCGTTCCTTCCGTAACTAATGAAGAAGTAGTAGAATTTTAATTTTAATAATATATCATTTTGCTAGTTTATTCTGTTTTGGATCGTTGTAGTAGAAAATATCGTATAAAATAATAATAATAATTATGAAATGTAACTACAGATACAAAAACAAGAATACATAATACATACATAAACCCAAAAATGTAGATAAGCTTAACGTAGGGACGTTGATTGTCCGTTATCAATTTAATTACTACATCCAAAGGACCTCATTGACTTATGTAAGAAACCATACAAACACTTACTTTTCACGCCATCTTTCGACATCATTGCAGATTGATAATTTAGAGTGAAATAACATTCCTTAGAAGTCAATGGTTGGGGTACAAGATTCTGGTTATTCTTTTCCGTTTCCATCGAAGTGATTATCCTTATGGTGGCTGGTATTACGCGCTGATGAGTGGCTATTCGCGTAATAGCGTGATACGAAGTTGGGCTAATTTGAATAACTAACGTAATCCCGTGCGTCAATCTCGCGAGCATCGACAACTGGAACTCGTCATGCGCTAGCTGCGAACCATGGCGCTCTCTCAGTTTTCGGCGGAAAACGCGCGTGTTTCACGCGAAACAGTAACCGCCTTGACTCACTAATTAACGAGCCCGTATTACTCTCGTTTCTTCGCCTCTTTTTTTCCTTCGGGCCTAGCGCCACGAGGATGCGTACGTTTTCTGCGTAAAGTCAACTAGTCACCGCTTAACCCCAGAGCATCGTATATTTCAACCGGAAGTGAAATCTTGCATGCAAATAATGGGCAAAACTGGAGGCTGAAACGTGACGCATGCTGAAGGAACTAAATTTTCACCTCGAGATAGGTTCGTAAGATAACGTTATGTAGTTGCTAGCTATAGTCTAGTCGTGGCTACAAAATTAGTTATTTGTTGCGCTATTTTCAAAAATTAAATTGAATTTTCGCTTCGTTCCCTTTATTCATTAATTTATTTTGTAACAATTAGACCTAAGTTTATCACAATGATGTTTTGTAGTATCGATTAATCATTTAATTAGCAGTTTAGTATTATTAGGATAGTTCTCACTTTTTAGTACTAGTGGCAAAATGAGAAAAAAGAAAAGGAATATAAGTACATTGATGTAGAATCCATAACAGGAGACTAAGGTACCAAGGAAGTAATTCAGTAAAAGAGCAGGTACTTGACTACATTTCTTAATATACTTGACAATATTTTAAACATGTATATTGTAAATATCTTCAAAAAGTGAAGAAGAGTATAAAACACGCAATACACTAAAAACACTGAGAACAAAAAGTATTGCAAGTTAAATAGTAGATAAATCTTGCATTTATATATAATTGCAAGAATTATATTTAGAATTTTATCAGGAAATAAAAAATAAACATGTAAATAATAATGACGATAAACTCATGATGATAATAAGAATCGATATAAAAAGAAGAAAAATGATTAAAGGCAGTTTCGTTATACGTATTATAAAATTGAGGGACTCAGTGAAAAACTGTCACATGCCACATGTGCATAAAACGGTGGCATGTGCCTATTTTTCACTGGGCTCCTCAAATATTTATCCAATAATAAATTTAATTCAACATGCAGTGAAAATATACCCAAGTTAATTTAGCAATCTCAAATGTGAACTGCCTTCTGTTCTGTATTGCCTGAACTGATCACGTGTTTCTAAGTATGTTTCTCTATCCTCGTTGGAAATTGTAATGCTGATGCAACGTCTTACATTATTTACGCGCAGAAAAACGCATGTATGTATGTACATAGCACGTAAAGTGTAATCTCAAACGAAGCTACTTACTGAAAAAACGCGTGAGGACGGTCACGTATAAAAGTGCTTAAATTGAAATGCGGCTCTTCGCCGAATGTGTCACTGGAGATATTCACACTTAGTAATCGGATGTTGGTGATGTTAATAAGATTCTGAAGAGCCCACGGATGATAAATTCTGCACCCCGTGTCCTGAAACGTACAGTTCCCACGATAAGCTGCTTGTTTATTTCTGTACTATAAACACGATACTAAAACTGAGATATTTGTTATTCTTTAGCGAGTATCTCCTTCTCCATATCGATATATTCAATGAAAATTATCATAGTTTGTAAACAAAGCCACTTCCATTATAAACATTTTCACGAGTTCAATGCTTCATACGGAAATTATTATTTATATTTACATCTTTATAGCAAACCAAAGTATTTTTAGCCCAAGCAGCAATTAAACCAAAATTATTTCGAATAGTAGACACGTATAGGAATTAAACCTTTTTGCGAAACTTTTGCGTTCGGGTTTGTCGCCGTCTGCGTGGCAGGTTCGGACAAAAGAGTCCTCCGTATTGGTTCTCTGTAGAAGTGGCAACGGATCAGTTAAATTAGAAAATCTTATCAAAGTTTATACGTGCTAGAATTATGGCACACGAACGGGTACGCATGCGACAGTCAAGACACGACTTCCAGGAGGAGGTATCAACGACAGTTTGAATCGGCACGCGTACTTCCCCAGCCGATGACCCGCATAATCCTATAAGAGTTGAGTAACGGTAGAAAGGACTTGACGATTGTGTGGCATTAGGTCCAGTTAAGTCTCTAAACCTTGCACTTTAGGTAGACCCTATTGATGTTTACCCCTTTTACCCCCGATCGACTGGTTAATCAGTGGTTTTGAACTATCGGATTAACTGGGCAAGATTAACAGCGTGCTATAAAAGGAACAACGGCAATTTATACAATTACGAAGGTTCTTGGATAAAGCGACATTGCCAATGCGCCAGCTGCTGTGAACTATTTAAATATAATTCTAGAGTGCATGAATACTCGTTCAGTTTTGTCTGTAGGATATAAAGCGGGCTTCTTTTTCTGAAAATCAGTACCGCCGTACTTGTTGACAAATTGTATTACAATTAATAGTGATATCATTAAACAGATGGAGGGAAAAATTGATGAGTAGGAAATAATTGCAGACACTAGCATATTTATAATTAAAATATTCTAATTTATTCAATTGCTCATACTTATCTCTTATTTTTCATTTCGTTCACAACTGTTCTTATTTATTTGAAGGGTAAATAGCAAAGTATTATATGAAGTTGGAAACGGTGAATTTTTATGCAAACTAAAAAATTGAAAAACAATGGTACCTAATATCTCTGATTACATTAAACAACTTTGTAATTTCCTCTTTTCACTTTTCTCTTGTCTGCAGGTTTCAGGTAAACCTGTTGTCTCATACAATTATCATAAACTGGAGAAACATTGGCAGATTTTTGTAACATTTTGCTTATACACTATAAAAACGAACATATTTACATTTACTTTAAGATTGCATCTAGTGTCATTCTACCTACTACAATTTACTTTTTCCTTCTTTAATACACGTTAATTAACTGCCAATGTTCCCCCCAGTCTACAGTATTATTTATTATACCTCATTTCCTCCCGGTCCTATTTCTAATTATTTAGCTATCTTAATTATCTCATACTGTTCTTTCCACTCATCAAAAGATACGGACAAGTGAGTATGTAGCCGTGAGATGGTTTGTTGTCAAAAACAATACCAAATGTCATTAGAAGATCAGCACCATTCGAATCCGTGATCTAATATCGAAGCATTACTGTGACCGATTTCGTGGTTTCTTTATCCGAGTAAAATAATATAACGAAAAGAAACTACTATATCAACGTCAGATACACAGTCACCTGTTGCAACGCTGTATCCTATTCCACATTTTCCCTTTTCATTTCATCGACAGTCCAGCTCGTATCGTAAAGTTGTAGCGCCGTGTAAGATGCTTATCTTTCCATTATATAAGAAAAAGCTGCTCCTCTACATATACCGAGGTACGCGCGCGTCATACTCCATGGCATTCCCTGAATGCTCCTTGTGCACTTGACCCCGAAAATTAAACGTGACATAGCCGGCGTACGCGTCTACCTTCGTAGGCGCGAAAGAATTTCGCAAGTATCGGCGAGACCGGCGTGCTCGTTGCGAGAATCGCCAAGTCACTCTATTAATCACAACCAATACCGTAAACCGACACCAGCGAAAGTAGAAGAGAGACACGCAGGAGGAGGGAATTGACCCTGATTCCGAAATTCAAACCTTCTACTTTCAAGATCTATCCTATCTTTATCGTGAAATCTTCATCAAATTCCCCGGAACTTTTGATCTCCTTATGACGTCACGCGGGTAAGCACGACAGAGTTGCGTCGCCTGGCGTAATCCGTGGCACCAAAACCTACAAACAGTTAGTTATTCCAGGGTCTCACTCATAACGCGATTTCCAATGTTTATGTAATAGGAATCGATTAGTCACGTAGAAAGCCTTTCTTTCCACGATCCTTGATCCTTCAACGCTCTGCGACAATTCTACTCTATGCACGGAGATCACTAGGATCAGATTTTCTCAATCGCTAATTAAATTATATTTTCATTAAAAAGAAAAACTCGAAGATATGAATAAATAATCCATTAAAAAAGACAGTAAACAATAACAAGAAATGAAATATACCAGCAACTTTTCTTTAACAATTAAAATCTTGAAACTAGACGTACTCAATTTCAGATTATTGAGGGTTGGTAGCTTTCTGCATAACTGGGTCCATTTGATTCTTCGACACCAGCCATACTCATACAACGAAAGAAAAGGCCCCTCCTGTACTCGCAAGGAAAATGTAGAGGCCGCCTAGGAGGGGGTGGCTCTTTCGCTGTGTGTGTGTGTGCGGTTGCTGTCCGAGAATCAAATGCACTCAGTTACGTACATACGTCAGAGAGGCAGTGAAAGGAAACGTCATCGGTGATTTTAGGTGGGAGGAAAAACAAGATACAGGGTAGGTTTCAGGTGGGGGTCACGGGTATCGAAGTGGGGAAATCAGAGACGTGAGAAGCACACGGTCAACTGAACAGAAATATAATTGATCATAATTGATATACTATAAAAATGAAAATCAGCGAGATAAATCGTTTACCACTCACTCATAAAAACAAAACAGCCTACACTTTTAGACTGTTCCTAATTAAACAATTATTACTTTCAAATGCACGCAAACATTGTATAGGGGAGAGTCTTGCAGTACCGACCAGCTTGCAGTACCGACCAAAGCTAGTTCTCGCTTCTTCCGGCAGATATGCGCCTTTTACTTGAATAAACAAATAAAAATCACAATTCTGTATAACCTATTTCGGGGTCGTATCGTGTACTCCATTGCGCTTGATGTTATGAGACATTAAACGTATTCGTCAATATTCCATAGGTTAAAAGTTATTTTGCAAAGCCGATTTTTTGTTTCTCGTGTAAGTAAATGATTATGCTCTATGATGTGTACTGTCTCTAGTCTATTAAGTTTAATAAAACGCCCTAGTTTTTCAATATATTTTGGTACATAATATACCATGATCTAAAATGTTCCCACATGTTTGTCGTGCAGTACCGACCATCCGACTGTCGTGCAGTACCGAGCAACAGACTATCAACCAGTAGAGATCAAATTTTTCTTATCTGTAAGTGCAAAAGAAGGAGAGAAAAGAAAAGCTAAAAAACAATTAAGGAAACCTCAAAAAAACTTGAAAAGAAGAAAATTAGGGGATAAAGTAAATAAGGATAGGTGTGATAACCGGCCAAACAGGAAGATAGGAATTAATAAAGAAGTTACCCACTGTGTTATTTGCAAGGAATCATTTGACGAAGATTGGGTGCAGTGTATCGAATGTGAAGGTTGGGCACACGTCGAATGCACAAATCAGGAAAATATTAATTATTTTATTTGCGATGTGTGTACTAATAAAATTTGAAAAAATCTTCTATTTTAACAATTAAATGTCTTTTTATTAACATTGTTAGTCATTTAGACTTAAAAATCTACTAATTTAACAGTTGGTCGGTACTGGGCGACACTTTTTCGTTTCCTAGAAATTACAACTTTTTTACTTTTGCGAATTATCAATTCTTATTATTAAATTTCACAAAAATAATTTCCCTCCTCTTATTAAGTACCATCTATACTACAAACATGTTTTGAATTTTTGATTTTTATCGACTCTAGCCGAAGATATAACCAAAAAACTTAGAGCGGTCGGTACTGCAAGACTCTCACCTACGGTATCAGAAACTACACACGGAAAAAAACATCATCTAACATTCTTACAAAAAAATTTCGCGCGACGCACGTTCGTCGATTACGATTTAATTTTGCCGGCGTCAGAAAAAAGGAAAATGTCTGCTATCACTAGTGCTCAGGGACCGTGTTAATAATAGTCACCTACTGTGCAACTATGCAAACACATCATTCGGTCACTATAATTCCGCCTAGCTGCTTTTCTGTTTGACGGAAGGCGAGAGTCTTCGATAAATGGAATCGACGTAAATCGCTCGTCGTCATTGTCATCGAGCATGCGCGACACGCTCGTTATCGTTAGAATCTCGGCTGCAATTAATTTGCCCCATTGCCGCGAGACACCGTATTATTACTATTATCGTCATCTTCTCTATTATTAGCGTTGTTCCTCGGTTGTTATGACTACGGAAACGCGCACGTGAGCGTGTGTGGACACGCATGTAAGCTCGTTCTGACGTACTCGAAAGTTGCGAGCTGCCATCGTAGCTCCTTAATTGCACGTTCGAGAGACGAACCTCTTTGCAGATGCTGCGTAGAAAACTCTCGTTCCACGTCGGCGTCGGGACACAGGGATCGATGTCGCGTATGTGCCAGTGACGATAATTAACAAAGAAGTGCGTACGATACAGCTAATGACGCACAGGTTCACCTGTATGCACCCACGTGAAGCATCGTCTTCGATGTAATTCACTTAGTTGCTAAATACATTAGTACACCATTGATCCTCGAGAAGGGAACGTAATGGCTAACGATGTGTCTTCCGTTCGAAACGCAGAAAAAGACCTGGCGCGTCAACGACGGAACGTTCCCGCACCTGTGAGGACCATGCCGCTGGACGGCATACCGCCAAGGGGCTCTGTTCAAGATAAAGTG
This sequence comes from Andrena chrysosceles, assembly GCA_963855975.1. Lineage (NCBI taxonomy): Eukaryota > Metazoa > Arthropoda > Insecta > Hymenoptera > Andrenidae > Andrena > Andrena chrysosceles. The sequence goes on along the minus strand of OY979767.1, from coordinate 105,642,296 downwards.
CGCGCACGGCGCAAGCTCGTGCTTTGGAAAACTTGTCTGTGAGGAACAACAAGTCGATATAATAAGACGAAGTGAACATCCTTCGTTCTGCAAATGGAAGTACTGGAAGGAGAAGAAAAGGTCCGATGATGAAGTGATAACTAGTTGCACCTAAAAGGAATCTACAGAAATCCCAGAGAATTGTAAGCACTCCTTTGGGAAGATATGTACTTTTATGCAGATAAAAGCAAAAGAGTATTCCGATATACAAATTCGACACCCAGATTACCCTCAGTTCGTTTCGCGGATGCTAGTTAAAGATTTGTTCAAGTGCTAGTTCTTGAGAGGTCATCGAAATCACTTCGACCTTTCGATACTTCCGATTAATCCAACGTCCAGTGATTTGTTGAGACTCACGAGAACAAAAAAAACACAGCATCCGTTTTGAGGACGGCTCGATCTTCAATGATCTGTGGCAGATAGGATCACGGTGCACCTGTAGGTGCAAGGTTGGACGCGGTGTGGAGCGTGCCAGCGTAGCATCGAGTTTCCAACAGGCTGATCGTGGAGCGAAGTCGAGATCGTTTCGTTAGATGCCCCGGCTTCTACTACGTCGGGGGCTCGGTGGGGATAAACCGTCGGAGGGCGTTTAGTGGGGATGGCTAGTCGCTTGTGGGGAGTTATGAATGAGTCGTGTGGAGTCCTGACCCACGAGAGAGTCACGTGTGGTGGGGGATGCGGCAGTGGTGAGCGCGAAACGAAGAGGAGGGATGCCGATGAGCGCAGGAGGCGACTGTGGAGGAGGCAGAGGAACAGAAGGAAAAGGCTGCTGGCAGCGGGGGAGGGGAGTAGGAAGAATAGAAGAGAAGCAAAGAGTAATGAACGGAGAGAGAGCGAGGGGGCGGGGGAGAGAGGAAGAGAGAGAGAGAGAGAGTGGGACAGATGGAGGGAGACAGGGAATGAGGGGAAAGAGCGAGAAAGACGAATGACCATCAAGGATGGACGATAATGGTGGGGGTGGTTAGGATTGACCGAAAGCGGGGTGCGGGCCACGTGCTTCGGAGCCTTTACAATCGTATATAGGCACCGGTCGACCGAGTGGCCACTACCATACACTGATAGTCGTATACACGGGGCGCACGAGATAAAAAAGGGGAAAGAACGCCGGGTGAAGGAAGGAAGGAAGACGAAGGAGGAGAAGAAGAAGCAGAAGAAGAGGAGGAAGAAGAAGAAGAAGAAGGAAAGAACGACGAAAGGGAAGAAAGAGAATACACAATAGATAGAGAGGAAGCTGGCAAGAGAAACAACCTATACCGACAGGCCAAGGCAGACAGACTGAAGTCCACCTTCCACTTCCATTCCCTTACGCAGGTTCACTCCTACTATAACGACGGAACGAACAGCCTGCCTCTGCACACTCGCCTGCCTATAGCTGGCTTCTCCTTCTCTGTTTCTATACCTACCTGCCTGCCTACCTTCTCTGCGCCGTGGTTAAAACTCGGACAGAGGCGAGAGGTGATACACTCGACACACTCGGCCGAACGAGGGCGACGAAGACCTCAGTCACCTCCTGACATTCGGTATGGTACGACCTTACCCCACGTTGGCGTGCGAGTAAGAACGTACCCGCCAACAGGAGGGCCGGCAGGAGTGACCGAAAACGATTCCGTGGCTCGGGACCCGTGGGGGACTAAACCGGTGAAAGGGGGATAACGACGGGACAAGAGGCGACGGGGAAAACTGGGAAAAAGGACGATAATCGAGGCGGGAGAAAAGAGAGAAACGAAAAAAAGGGGCACCGCGCATGGACGGTGTACCGAAGCTGATTCTTTTTCCTTTCCTCATGCACCCCCCGCCATTCTTAAGTACCTAACTCCCCCTCCTCCCCCTGGCCCCCCTTACCAGCCACTCCGCCCCCCTGAGACAGCTCTCGCAACCCCCCTACCCCCCTCGTATAAGAATCAGTGCATCGCGTGTGTCGGACCAGTGCCAAACGGATTGTGATTCTGTGCGGACAGTTTTTCAATTGTGATCACTCACGGTAACAGAAGTGACCGGTGAATCATTTTTATGATTGGACAGACGATACAACGGTGCACCGTGAGCAACCCGATTACACGTTAGATTTCCGTCACGAGTCATCGTACCTCGCGCGCCCGTCTCGCCGACCAGTGCCGCCCACATTAAGGATTTTCGTATTTTCCGAGGCTCGCGAAACACCAACGATAATACGGTACCACGTACCTACCACTGGACCCTCGCACGACGCCTTGCTACTCTGCCCGCCACGCGCCACCGCGAGTGTCCTGCGTGCGACAAGAAGTGATCAAGTGCTATGCGAACATGACGATTGTGGAGGATACACCGATCGCCAGTGATCGACAAATGACAATGGAGGCGATCCTCGCCCGTGACCAAAGGACCACATCGCACCGAGTACTCGATCATCGCGCCACGCAAGACGGCGCGATAACGATGACAGCCGCAGCCATGACAACGTCGGCGAAGCGGCGTAAAGACCTGGAAGCTAATCCTCGATACGCGGGTGTAATCGACCCAAGAATAGAAAAGAATGATCATGCACAGAGGTACTTACGATGTGATTCGTATCTCGTCCCAGCATTTTACGACGACCGAGGGATACGATCGAGACACAACGCATCCATCACCGCGACCACGTGGCTGAGTAAGTCCAACAACTGTCTATAGAGCGCGATGGGATGTTTAGGCATGCGATTGCCAAGGAAACATGCGCCACGGCCGTCTCATCTTACTCTTTATCTTCCTCCGTGCGATCGATTCAGAGATTTACTTAGGTTACTGTATTCGTTGACGTTGAGAGGCAGTTTAGGCAGCAGTCGGAGCAATATTTCACGTGACACTTCCCTTCTGTATTTGCGCGCAATGTTTATGGCGATCCGCTAGGACAGGTGCCAACTCGATCCTCGCTAAGAGGATTTAAGCCAGGATTTAACGAGAATGGTCAGCGAGGTTAATGGTTTCATAAAGGTTCACTTGTGAAACAATTAGACACTGCCCCGAAAATGTAGATGTTACGGTACGCTCCTTTTGTGGCATAAATCATGGTGATGAAACAATCATTTTTACAATGTAACGGGTACAAGTTTGACCCTGAATACCAGTTTTCAGTCTCATCCTTTAAACCGTTTGTACAAAAGTAATCCTTCGCGTGTGAAAGTAATAGTTCTTATTCTTAAATGTGGTACGCTTTTCACAATGCTTCAACATGAGTATTATAGGTATAACTATTCGTGAAAACGTGCGTTAGGCTACATTGTCCTTTTATCTTGACTATGTGCTCGCAGTCAAAATAAAAATTGCATCCTCTTTCCGGTTGCAATCACTTCTCCGAATTGATTTAGGAACCTTATCAAGATGTACTTCGCTTATTCGACCGACAATCTTTATGTATCTACCACGTAGTCACTTTTTCGTGTCAAATTCCGAGCGGTTCACTAACTGTCAAATCAATCAATATATTATATTTCATCCAGTCGCCCACAATGTTATTTTTTAACTGCTTTTCCAAAATTCTTACTTGCTCGTAACATTAAAAGCCCCATGGCTCTAATGAATAACTCTGGGTCGACTTATCAATTTGCATTCATTCGAATCACAATCTAGCCAGCTTGAATCATTGTACCGCAACTTCCACTCATTATCATTCTTATATCTCTGTCTTAGATGTGCGGTACACTGCATCCGTCCATCTGACGCTGACTCACGTAAAATCAATGCTTTCTTACGTAACTGTCCATATCTTTCCCCGGCACAATTTTCTTTTTCGTCCACACCATAGAGAAAAAACCGTTCGAATTTGCACTTCAGCTACATTCGGCTCTTATTCCTTCGCCGATCTTTTGTCAATGACCATTCGTACTTCCACAAGGACCGCTTCTGGCGCCGAGCAACGGCACCTTGCACCGCGAACACGTAAATGCTCGCTCGCAGTCGAGTGTTTGTCGCAAGTTTTGTACGATTAACGACACCCATTCCTATCGTTACACGTCAGAAAATTTCGCCGTGAGGTCAAGCATTCTGAAAATCGAAGATAATCCACGCGTCGCGTTGAAGCTTTCACATAGCAGGTGCTTCGCAAACGTGATCTTGCAGTATTTATTTTTCGTCGATCCATTGTCCCTCGTACCATTCCCTTTCGCGGCTTGACGTCACTTTTCAGCGAGTCGATGAACGCGTTAGTCATCCTCCTTGTAACGGTCCTTATCGATTCCTCGTCGTTGCCCGTGCGTTCGAAAGTAATCCTCTCGCGCGCGGTACCTCGTTTCGCGTTCGCACCTCTTTTAACGCTCAATCTTCCTTCGAGCGAGGGTCACGTGCGCGCGATAGGGCAATGCAACCGCGGAGTCGGTGGAAAATGCGACACCAATTCCGACAGCGGCGCGCGCCCTCAAAACACACCCACCTGTTGAACATTCGCGTGCCTACGGGCAGCTCCGGCCAATGCCACGGCAGTTCACGAAATTTCCATGTGTCATGTTCCTCGTAGGAGTAGCCCCGCGAAAAACCCACCGGAAAGCTATTCGACATAAAATTACAGGTGCATAATATTACCCAACATGTATATTCCTAAATGTAGCAGAAATCATCTAGTACCAAACAGTTGATCTAATGGTTACAGTAATTGCTGCACCAAAGCCTTTACTTTCCCATGTTTTCACCATTCTATCCCTGAAACTGTCGCGGTATCGAAGATGGACGTACAACGACGCTAGGGTACACGGTCGAGATGGAGCAAATATATACTGAAAACGGCGTATAATAAATCGGCAAGCGTTATACACGCACCGCGTACCGCGACCTACCGCAACGCGCTCGGTCCGGGCATGGACACGATCTGGCAGATAAGGGGGTGGCGGGACGGGCGTAATGGGGTATAATTGTCGCAAGCAATGCGAGGACAGTGCGTCATTACCGCATTTTTCACCATCTTCTTGCCGGCCAACAGCAGAGATGCTCCTTGCACCGGTGTTCACCGCCTTTGCGCGCCTTACTTTTTTCCACGTAGCCGCGGGTTCTCTGGAATTTCGTTGGAACGCCGTCGCCGAGCGTCGTCGTTGAGGTAGGCCCTAGCTGTACCGTCGACACTGTCCAGGCCACACGGGGCGAAAGTACAAAAGACGCGAGTTCCGACCGTTAGATGACCGCCTACGAAATATCCGCGATTAATCCCGCACGCAGCGATTAGACGAGGGGTAGCTCGCGTCGTTGGGAGTCCATAGCCGCTAGATTCACGAATATTCGAGTAGGTTCGGTCGTTGGTTGGTTAATGCGGAAATCAATTGGATGTGAACTCTCCTGTTTGACTAACTCGAAAGGTATTACTTTATATATCAACTGGTTCCTTTCACAAATAATGATTTACCACTTCGAAAACTCTCGCGAACTAAAACTCGACGAACTGGCATGACAGTTGAGATAAGAGGATAGCCTCCACACGAGGCAAATCCGATGATGCATTCCGGTTGGCGGGATTGCAGGTTGCCAGCCGCAGGTGGTTCTTTTCTTACATCGTAAGAATGCGAACTTGCTCGAAAGCACCACCTATCATCGTAATTCCCTCCTCGGACAAATTTGGCCGGCCACCGCGGACATATCGCATGGCAATTAAATTCCATTAGCGCAAAAACGTGGCGCGATTAAAGAAACTGGCGAAAGTATACGATGCGTAGTTATACCAGCGACAAGTAAGGAAATATAATCGTGGACGCCGAGCTCGTTTACCTGGATCACGGTAACTTCTAGTACAATAAAAATACTTGCCGCATTATTGAATAGGCCTGTTTTTTTTTGTTTTTCGAAAGTACACGGTGCTCTGTGTCCGCTGTCGGAAAGCCTGCTTCTAACGATATCGTTTTAACGCTACTGGTGGGTCTTAATTGCGCGTTCTCCGCTGGCAATCGTCATACCGTTGGAGAACGTTCGTTCTCTTCCTATTTCACGACAGGCATTATCTCAAAACACGTAAATTCCGCGTGGCTGGAGCCTCGAACACGATCCGAAGGGATAACGAATATTGAACAACAAGCGTGCACGTCGACGCTCACACGGTTGATGCAAACGCAAGCGAGCAAATTCACGTGACTTCCATCGAAACGTACGACGTGTGTGACCTATCTATCCCTCACTGAATTCCAATATAATCGACACTGGTTAAAGTCGAGGCGCGTGCCTTTTTTTAGGATATATCACCGAATATTTCTGCCCGCTCGAGTTGCCACGGAACAGCACGCATTGTCCACGGAAATCGCGACGGCGCTGGGCCCGAGCATCCACCGAGTCGCAAGAAACGACACCACCGTTAGATGGTGCGCGCGTTGACACGATTTTCATGGTTACTTCGGGGCGCAAACTTCCCCGCGGCAAATTACTCTCTCGCCGAGACGCGAAACGCACTTAAGAGCCGCTCATTAATATGCGTTAAGTGTCCGAGATGTCTCCTTGCCCTCCCCCTCTTTTCCCCCCTATTTTTTTTCGCAGCGTCTCGCTCACTCCCCCTTTCTCTCTCTCTTTCTCGTTCTTTGTCCGCTTATTCTTCTCCACCCGTGGCTCGAGAACGCGTCCGTCGCGCACGTTGCATCACGCGGTGCTGCACATTAAAATTAAATTCGTTAGCGCCCCTTACGGATCGCGCAACATACCTACATCTTCTAGTCCTTGATACGACCGCTGTCTAGACAATGGCCTCCTTCAATGCCATTTCATGAAACCACTGCGAAACGATGAATTTTAATCTGAAATATCGACTGTCGTAAAAGATTCAATTCTGCGGGGGTGACATTAATTGTCATTTAGAATCAAAGGACATTGTCATCATTCGGCACACTCCCCAAAGTTTCAGCACCCCGTTCCCGTATCGGATGGAAGCCGCGATAGTTTGATGATAAACAGGCTTGTTTAGACGAACAGGCGCCATGTTAATACGCGCGCATCAATCCGACCCCCTCGCGTTACAGATCGGGTACAAGGTATGCGCTCGGAGGCGAGCACACTGGACAGCTTCGCGGTGGGAAGACGGTGGTGGTTAAACGGGGAAAGAGAACTCGTACGCGGTAGGCTGCGGTGGTTATACACATCCTTCGAATGCGTACGCGACCGCTGATGGTTTGTCGTCGTAGCGGTGCACGTGATCCCAGGCCCCTCATCAAGGGTCGTAACTCGTGAAATAATGCGACGACGAATTCGCGTGGATGTAATTCGACGAGCGGTGATCCCGAAACTGCCGGATGATCATAAGACGGTCTCGATCGAAATCTACCATTTAGGCGCTTACTATCGACGAAGAGAGCACACCCCGAGGGGTTAACGGGGGAGGGGAGGGTTGAGAGAGTAACCGGGGAAGGTAGAAGCAACAAGCCGGAAGCTGCTGGATGATTTCTCTCGAGGGCATCCTCTCCGCGAGTCGCACGTCAAATCGTTGATTGCTACCGGCCAGCGAGCTGCTTCTTATCTGCTTCTTAATACACGGACGATTCTGTTTAATAGCGTACGCCGCGGTAGTTAGTCGATGAATCGGAAATAAGAGCAGCGGGATCGGGATACTTCGAGTCGTGCCGATGAAATTAACAGAACTACCGTTTCGACGCTTCGATTCTACTTGGATTCTCGTATTTTATGCGAGCGTAGATCATGCTGAAGGGTGAGCGCGCAACGTGGCTCCGTATGACAATGATACGGTAGCACGCGAGACTTTATTGGATAGTACCCTTCGTCTTTAACCGGTTGCTTGGTAGTTTTATACATCGCCCCGAGTCGATCTAGTTTTTCATCGTCGACTATTACCTTTCAATGTGTCTTGTTAAGAATAGCTTGGGTGAGTGGTGCCTGGCGTGTTCCTGCATCACGATCAGCTGCAATCATTTCAAAGTTCGATTTAACTTTCAGGGTTAGGCAGTCTTCTGGTCACCCTGCTCGTGGTCTCGGTGCACGGCGCTCCGACGATGACCCTCGAGAGTAGACGACTCAGTTCGCCCCCCAAGTGGGTGAATCCCTGTGGCCTCGCCGCCGAAGACTTCACCGGTGATTTGGACGTGGTGCAGCTAACTGACTCGCAGCTTCTGCACCAAGTTGTTGTTCAGGCGAAAACAGCGTCCACGCACGCGAAGCTTTTTCGTGACGATTACGTGAGTACTATGGATCATTCTATAGGTTATTTGTCTTTGCTCTCGCGCCTTTCGTCATGCTTCCTTCACGAAAGTGGGGCTCCAAGATTCTCGGGAACGTAGCGCGACACTTTGGCGCGATACCAGAGACGAATCAACGAAGATTAAGTTCATCAATGGTTCGATAATTACTGACGTGACTTCTGGTGGGGATCGGACGGGGAAAGGAGACGTCGAGCGGAAGGCAGTTATGGCAGTGCTTCCGGTCGTACGGACGTTGATCGTAGAGTCCCATAGACCTTCGAAAGAGATCGGGTCGGACTTACGAACCGTCTTTCGTACCCAATTGAGGATGTACTTTTCGATTCGGCGTTGCGTCGCGCACTTTGCATGCGCGAAATTCTTTCGATCGCGGTGTTCCATGATATTAGGAAGTTTGATCCATTGGCGAAATAATTTATGTACGTGTACAAAGAAAATTGTAGTAGATACTGCAATTGTAATAATTTACTTTCACTGTTGAGGGAAATTAATCTGTTACCAAATTGTGGCTACTTTTATGGTCAAAATGTCAAGTGCATTATCGCGTTTATGTTAACCGAAAACAGTCGATTCTATTTTAATGATAAATTCAGTAGAAATATATAATCCTTAACAAAAGTAGATTCGATTCACCTTATTATATTACGTACCACAACGTACTTTTAGCAATAATCTTCATTATGAGTAAAAGGCTCGCAGATAAACAATTTTTTATGTACCTATTCCGTACAATTTTATTTGCCTATGGCCCGAACAAATTTCCTTCAGCATGGGACTGTGCAAAATAATAATTTATTCCTATTACACAACCGATGAATCGACAGACACAAACGCTTCAAGTTTACTTTTCAATATTTGAACGTTGCTTTTGGCGCAAGATTGGTTGAAAGGCGGTCGCGACAAAATTACACCGTTTCTCTTACTTCGAATATCGGGCGTAATTGTTATCGCTCGTAATTGTATACATCGGAAATGCAGAGCGTTGTAATTGTCCAGAGTCCGATTCTTGAGGACCATAGACAGGAGGACTGCTCAAGTCCCGTCGTATTTAACTTCGTAAGAAATGCAATGCCTTTAGCGATCGTGACATTCGTACACCGGTTGATACCTTCTTCGCCCATACCTTCCGTGAATATTATGAAATGTGTAAGCGATCTGACTGAAAAAAAATAGATCCGTGCGACCGCGCACGAGGATCCTTCGTTTCGAAAGAATCTTCCCAGCCGATCGTGCCTTATTATCTCTAACCAAGGACAATAAATCACGGGCCCCGGGTTCGGCCCGTTACTCAAGGTTCCTCTTCTGAAACGATCCGAAAAAAGAGACGCGAAAACCGCAGGATCGAAGGTACGGTTACACACGCGAAACTTTACTCTCGTTTTTTAAGGATAGATTAAGCTCGTCCCCCTAGTTATGCATCGTGCACACGTGTCGACATGATTCCGGGTCTAAAACTGAACGTCCTTACGTGCCCGCCAAATTCTGGGACCCACCTGACTCATCCTTGGCCACCGCTCCACGCGCTTCCTGTTTCTCTATTACTCCGGCACTTGTTCGGGGCCGTCGTATGCATCGTGCAGTTTCGATTACATTCTCCCTCCCTTTTTCTCAAACTACTTGACCGATGTAGTATCAAATTGCTTGCAAGAAATTACTATTAAGCAACGCTAAATATCCATGAGTTACATTCAGTGACATTCTGTAACCGATTCTCCAATTACATTCATTTTATAGATTTCCAAAAATGACGTTTTAGAATATTCAAATTTTGATTGGGAATGATCAAAGGGCCTCCCGTTCTGTGTTTATGTCGCCAATATTATGCCGCCAACACGTATCGAGTATATGAGCGATAGAATTAGCATTCATCGCGTGCGACCACAAAGGGTATTTGTGTCTGTCCGTACGTATAGGGCCCGTTCCGCCCTGTGGCCCCGCCGAAGTCACCGTGGAAACGGTCCCCGTTACATCATCGCTTGACGATACTCGATACCGATGTTTTCTAAGTCAGCGCATAATCCGATATCGTTTGGTTCGCTAACAGCCCCTCTCCCTCTCTCTCTCTCTGTCCCTCTCTCTGTTTCCTTCCCCTCTTGGGAAAATGAACGTTGTGCACGATATGCGCACGTTACGCCATTTAAAAAGAAAGAACGAAGGTGGCCCGTGGCATCGAACGAATCGTTTCTCTTCTTTCGACATGCACCTTTGTTAGAGGCCACGCCACCACGTCTTCGGCCGAGGAAGTTCTCGGGGCGTCCCGTGCTGAGAGCGAGTCTGGGCGACGCACTGTCTGGTGGTCCAGTGACGTCACATTCCAGGTCTCGTTATCGTTTTAGCGTCGGCAGACACTCTGTAGAGGGAAAGCAGATTAGAGAGGGATACCGAGAAGCAAGGAAGTTTCGTGAGACTGATTGTCCGCGCATGCACGTGGCGTGCTTCGCGATACAATTTCGATCCGCGAGTCCCTTTATCTCTAACGAGTCTAAAGTAGCGAAGCTTTGTATCTTTGACATTATCTAGGTAATCTTTTGTTAACTTACACGTAAAATTGTAGAATTTATTAGTATTACTTTCCATACCGGTAAATGTACCGCCGGATGTGTAAAATTGAAGAGATTCCAACAAGAAATAAAATTGACAAAGAAACTAAATATTTCAATTAGTTTTTTGTTAATCGAATATTCTGTTTATGAAATAATTATGAAATAATATAGCAGTGTGTAGCGAGAAAGGAAGCCTTTAACACGAGGGAATTGTGTGACGCGTCCTTGCGGGATAGTCGTAAGCAAGTGCATGTGGTTACATCCGATATACTATTCTTCGTAGATAGGAAGTTGGACGTCTACGAGTCGCATATATGCGCGCTGGTACGTGAAGGAATCGGATAAAATATCGGAAGCGGAGGATTCCAATAAATCAGAATCGGAAGCTGCCCCTCCCCGCCAAGGATGGGGCATCTATACACCACACCGGCACTCTGCCTGCATACTAAAGCGCAGACCGGATATACAACCCGCCAGTGCATTTACTCGCCTCGATACATTCAGTACTCACTACGACACGTATTTTCTGCCACTCTGCTGGCTGTCAGCGCTGACATATTTATCAAATATATTCTACTCTGGTCGATTATACTCCACGGGGACCATTCACCCTCGCATTAGCGTCAAACTATTCATCGATATCCTAAAAATTAACTGTCTTCCACTGATCGTTTGTCTTACAAATGGGAAACTTTATTGCATCATCTATTAGGTGGGTACGGTTAGGTGACGTTACGTGTTCGAAAATATTTTCTTTTACTACATCTACTTGTACTTTTACCAGAAAAATGTCAAAAGGTCATACATACCGAAGGAAAATATTTTAGTTAAAATAATCTGTAATATATTGTTACTTTTAATAGAAACATTGGTTCAATAAAGCGCACAAACTTTTCCACCGACCTAGTAGAAATGGAAATTAAAACCCTTCGATATTCTATTATAAAGAAATTACGCGTGCAATAAGGGCATACGAATCCCGAGCAGCAAAATGATTAGTCATATTCGTTAGAGCACTTTGTAGTGTGAAACCCGTACGAGTTTCTAAGCCGTACAAGTTGAAAAATAATGACACACGGAAGGGAAAATTGACTTGAAATCAGGAAATGTTGAGTGGCATTTGAGCGTTTCTTTTGTGTCTCGTTGTGGCGCTGCGGACTCGCGAGCACCGAGCCATTCAATCGGCTGGAGGCCGTCGCACCGAAATTTTATAACTTCTAATAAGCGGTGGAGCGGTGAAGCCGCGCTAGAAGAAAGACTGAGAGGCTAATTGATTTTGACGGGTCCTCGGTAGTACCGCAGAGACCGTGCCTACTCTTACCAGCCTACTTCCTGTCAGTTTTCAACTCAGTTTTACGATTATCCGTGCCCCAGTGTGGCCGTGGAGACTTTTACGAGGCACAAAAGACCCGCGCCTCACAGATTTGTTCGCCGCCAGTGGTTGTTAGCGACAATTTCTTTCATTCTTCGCTTTTTCTTCTCCCATTCCTATCCGCTCTCTGGCTAAAACGCCGCGGCGATTGCCTCGAAGCGAGCGGCAATATGAGAAACCAGCGGATATTCGTCACCCGTTCGATTTCGAAATCGATAAAATATGGCTTTTAAAAAGGACAGGCTAGTCCCATTTTCCTCGATTCGAAAGTATGTGTATCTACGCGTAATAGTCGTGAATATCTAATGTGTATATATATAAAATTAATTTTCTGTCTGTTTGTTCGTAATACAAAGTTACTCCGCTGCACAGATTTGTGTTCAAACTGTATAGGTTTCGTTTACCACGTCCACTTTTAATCTCGAAAAAAATTGATGAATGTTCTACCAAATTTGAGAATTGGTTTGGTGATACCAAGAATCACTCTAACAATTATTAAAATTTCAGTTTAGACGTGTGTTTCTGAATAATTTGTTGTCCTAATGACAACAAATAAATTATGATGAAAATACTATTGCCTTTCTCGCTAACTTTAATAACGCTATCAGTTGTTTTGCCGTCTATAATACTATCGCTTTTATTTAAAACCTTGCATTAACCCAGGTAACATCAAGCATTTCAGCTAGCAAGCTATAAAACGCGCCATTCGAATTCGAGTAGGCTTTCGGCTACTTTAATATGGAAGAAGGAGGGAGGGCACGAGAATGAATTGCCGAAAGAGAGCCTAGAGAATCGTTTAATGTACTCATTAGGGAACCCTTCGCGTCAGATAAACATAAGTTAATTACTCTGTCGATTCCTATTCATGAAATCGACCGACTCCAGGATGTCTTAATAGACAATGTTGCTGTGATACTTGTAATAACAGTTTAGTGATAGTTTTGAAAAGTGTTTATATCTTCTCAGGGAGTTTCATAATGATTTGGGCGTGGGGAAGGATCAATGACTGATCGAAGAGAACGGGTAGCTTCAGATACACGAGCCTGGAGATGTTTAGCGTGAGACTTCATTGACTTCAGTCAACCAAGTTCAGTTCTCTCATCTTTGCTTCGCTGAATTTCTACCACTTTGCAAGCCCCTATTTTTCATCCGATCGCACTCGTTCCTGAGTATAGTCTTTGGAGTTTTGGTGTTACCTATGTTCTTGACGTCCTCATTTAGCATTACTCTGTGCGGTGCTGGAAATATTAGACGGCACCTTTGAGAAGCAATTATTTATCAGGCCAAATGGCACGTCATTCCTGGCAGCAGCGTAGTTCTCAGGAATGTTGTTTGCTTGCCAAAGGTATTATCGCAGTCTGCAGGTCGTAAGAGTAGTATCGCACGATGATTATTTCCATTCCTGGGCCAGATAAGAGTTTGGATAACCGTGTTATCTCTGCGTGGGCCAGCTGGTCCAAGACGTGAGGTCGGAGACACGTTCAATGATATACTTCTGCGCACGTGAGACAAGTCGATCGATACGTATGTAAATTAGAACCTGTACTATCAAAGTATCTAAAATCTACATTTTCTGAGTACAATTTTCATAGTACATAGCCAAATTTAATTAACTTTCTATTCCTCAGTTAAATATCTCCATCGAGAACTGTTAACCAGTATGAAGCTACTTTTAAATAATATGATGTCAAAATTAAATTGCTAACGATTATAATAGGCACAGATGAACAATGCATCACTGCATCAAATCCTTGTCGCGATTCGACGCGTGTCAGCGCGACCTTGCGATCACCTACATCACCCCACAGCACATGCAGGACGATTGAAGTTTCGCGGTACGTAGGTTGATGGACCACTTCGAATCGAGGGCTACTCCCTTCCTCCACGTTACTTGCCACAGTTTTCGCATCACGTTGTTGATGATTCATAACGACACCATCGATGAGAACGATGCTCGCACAGCAGAATTAGCGCGTCTGGCCGGGCGCCGGGGCTTCCAAGTAGTTTCTGGGTAACGGCCTAGCTTTCACGAGCTGACCCACCTTGGTATTTCCAAAAAGTCAGCAACGTAGCTCGAGGCAGGCGCGTGCTGCTCGCGTTTGATCCGCGTTGCCTGTCCAGGGCTTACTCATCCATCAGCAGGCTCGTCCCGTCGTACCAGGAACGAGGGATATCGAGTGCTTGCTGGCTGTTTAATCGGTGACTAAACCCGCCAAACTGGCATTATACCATATAGCTCCCCTAATGAAGGAGCCGCGCAAACTTCTGCGTGCACATGAACGGCCGCGAGTTCGATGCGGACCACTTAGAGGAGCTTCAAAATAAAGACATTTAGTGTTTCATGGGCGATCATTGGTACCCTTGACGCGCGAATGTGGGTTATTTGCACGTAACGCAACAATTAACTTTTGGAAGAAGTAGGTATGCTTTCTTTATGAATCCTTCTTCACCGCTCCCTTCGTTTACGCTCAAGCTTCATTTTGGAGAAATTATTGGTTTTGTGCGCAACGGGGCTCCTGCTGTAATGCCGTGCATTTAGTTCGCTGCGATTAAAGGGTGACTTTTTGCTCGATAAAAACAGCGCGCGTAAGAAGCCGTCGGAACGATAACACACACGAAAGGTTGAAAGAAAACGATACAGTTTTGCCAATGATATGTGTATGTGCCAGGCTGCGGGGCATAAGCCTAGTTTTCTTGGCATTATTCCCACTGAAGGAAGCATGACGATGAACCCGAATATGTACACGCGAGTGCTATTTTGTTTACTGTTTTAGTGAGAAGTTTGTCTAATCACTCCTTCAATTTTCTTTTCTGAATTTTACAGGCCAAGCGAATATTCAACATCGACTTCGCGGACTTGCATTCGACGTTTAAGGACAATCACTATGATTGGCTCCCTGGACAGAAAGAGATTCCGAAACAACTAGGTGAACAGCTCGATCAAGAGTTTCTCGATAGATTAGAGGTATGCATATGTATTTTTTATTTTTCTTCTTCCCTTACTTATGATAACAAAATAAAGGAAATAAAAATAACTGTGACGATTCAATGAATTTTAAAAATATATTTTCAACGCGATAATTTCATAATTTTGTACACACAATCTTCCTATTCACACAGTGAAATTCGAACTTAATGCTTTGGTTATTTAACCTACTAAATACTGAAATTTTTTATATCAATTCTTCGAAGAAGAAATCCTATTCAGCTCGATGCAATTTAATTCTAAACTATTTCTATTTAGAAGAAACTTTCAATGTTTTGACCAAAAGTGGTTAATTCTTTTCACAGCTCGACACAGCCCTCATTGATGCATACGAATACATGCAAAAGTATGCAGTAGGCTTGGAACAGATTGTTTGGGATCAAGAGGACCTTCAGCTGGAGTTTCGTAAAAAATTCAAGGAGACAGAATACAATCTGCGAACGGTGAGTAGAGATGTCTGATCGAACAATTTATCTTCCTGATTGGCTATCCGAGTTAAAAGATTTCGTTTCGCGTTCCCCTTTGTTTCCCCTGTAAAAACGGGAAAAGATAGCGCGACTTTCACAAATGGTACCGAGTACACTTAGTCTGAATCACGTTACTTTCCATTGTCTTAAACGCGATAAGAAAAAGCACCGATTTTACGAGTTTTACGCGAAACCTATGCAGCTAAACGATCTAGTACAAAAGCGAAAAAATGTATGGGTTTATTAGAACCTAACTTTGTCACGTCAGCTTCCGTTCCACTTCTCTGATTCCTCAGTTCCATTGTCTTTAGAGTGTTCGAATTTCAGAGAAGAATCGCTGCACAATATTTCACTGAACAAGAATTCTTTCTCTGAAATTATACATTACAGAGTTCAAATTGCGATACGGAGAAGTATTATATAGCTACATGTTTGTAATTTATTACAAAATCAGCTTGCATTATTACATCTAAAATGATACTTAATTCCCATAAACTTCCTTTTCCGTTTTCCGAAAAGCATTTCCCTGAATGAACCAGGACCAAGTGCCTACAATGTGCCTGATGTTCGGTTTGCAGGTTCTCTGCGAGTTGCAAGTGGCGTTAGTGGAGCGGCAACTGTCGCCGCGGCCGGACGTCACACGCGACATAATGAAGCCCGAATTCCGTGCAGTGTCATCTTCGGAGACGTATCGGAACCTACGCGACTGGCTGATCTTTCGGGACTACATGAACGGCCTGGAATACGTGGTGCAGGTGTTCGAACACTTGCGCCACGGCCTGCAGTCCTGAGGATGGCAAGGCGGAAGCCGAAGAAGGGCAACCAGGCGACGACTCGCCCACCTCAGGAAGCCGGAACAGCCCAGTCTGGATGGCCAGCCCTCTTGAAGGGCTGCGGAGGACATGGGTGACGAGGAGAAAGGCCCAGGCATGCTCTGGCAAGCACCGCCGTGGGCCCTACTACCCGTCCCGGTTCCAGTGAGACGTGTCTCCACGGCGACGACCGGATCTATCCATCGGCCGCGAGCCATGCACCATAGATAGCTCGCCGTTAAACCGATCGATAATCCGTGTCGTCGTGTCGCGAAAGTGCGTGCGTGCATCTGGATCGAGTTCCGACCACTGTGGTACCACATTGGGACAGGACCGATGGGAATCACTAGCAAGCCCCTGCGGGCAGCGCCATCCCCCGCCATCACCGATGCTCGCTGAGGATTCCGTGACACAACCGGGGAGATAGAACGACGGGGAGCAGAGTCGTACGATAAACAGCCCATATTGGCTTTCGCCGCCAAGTTCACGACCGTGCAAACATAATCGTCTTGCACGCATTTACGCTAATGACGGTACGTGTGACGTACCGTACACGACACGCCCGTGTCCAACGTGTGATCGTATCGTGCAAGAAGATGGATGCTACACCGACCGGCCACGAAGGATCAGCTGGTCCTCGAGCGAGATCCACCTCGCTGAGCCCTCGAGCACCGAACAAAGCATGTTGCATGCAACTATTCTTCCCTCCTTCTCGATATCGTTCACGTGTCGTCAGGTATGGCTGCTTCATAATTTCTGTACAAGGAATTCGATAAATTTTAGGACACTGATTACTTATCACTAGCCTTTGTTTATTTGGATTTTATCCGGTGAAAGAATTCTTTGGTTTATTCTATGATTTCGATGCTCGAACGAGACGCGAGTTGCTTCACTCGATTGAATATTTAAAATGGTAGGATAGTGGCCCTGAAGGCTCCTCGATGGTGGTTGTTTTCTGTCGGGCAACTTTTCGGTGTTTTCCCTGGTTTCTTTTGAATGGTTGCCCTCGGAAACGGACTCGCGCTCCGTTCGTACTTGAAAATTCCGAAGCGGCCGTACTGACGAGTGTTTTGTGCGTGATTTTATTGTGGGACTTGAGAATGAGGGAGCGCAACAGGAGGTTCGACGGAAAGTCGAGCGAGTGCTCGCATACGAAAGGGAGGGAAAGGGATTCTGACGGAATCCGTTTAAACGAGCTTGTGCACCGCAGCGGTATTATATCCTAAGTACACAAGAAAATACAGTATTCGCGCTTAAGTTAGACTATTCGCGTGCAGCGAGACGGAATTAAGAAAAATTCTGCGCATTTTTATGTCGCATAGTATCTCGCTAGCGCGCAAAGTGTTTCACGACGATCGCCGTTGAAACGTCAACGTGCTCCGTCGAGAGATTCGTCTCCCAACGGGGCATCCGCGCCCTTCTCTTAATCTTACATAATAATTTATTGACTAACTGTAATATTATTATATTCGTATTTATTCAGATTATTTATTTTATTTTTGTAAAGATTTTACACGCCCGATTAACTGTATTTAAAGTGTCTAGTTGAGCTTAAAATTACCTAGAGTGTAAGAGAGAAACAGAATGATATATATTATTATTATTCATTATTACTAGTAGAATTTTAATAGTATTGTAGCGGAAGAACGAAGGAAATACATCGACGCGGCAAATGCCATTTTATGTTACACGCCGCGCTGCTGCTACTCTCTTTGCTTCGCGAATGTACTTTTGCACGTTACGAGAAATGTTAATTCGACGAGGAAACAGCAGACAATGCTCCTCCCGTGGTTTTATTCGCCCCAACGAGTCCACGAGATACACACTGCGTATCAAACGATTTTAAATCCAATTTTATCCAACACTGATTCAACGGGGTGACATTTTAGAAGAATCTTTTCAACCTTTTAGCTTCTTGTACTACCGAGGTCGATACTTTCCTTCCCGTTTTAGTCGCATTCGAAACTGTTGTAGGCTCGCCGAGACGTGCCCTTCTTATTTTTTATTCTGACCTGAAATCGTACCTTTACTTTTCGAACCGCATAATTTTAACCGTTTACGTAGTTGCTTTTTATTTTATTCTTTTATTACTAGAAATTTTTTCAGATTTTATTCCTATGTCGCGTAAAGTTTCAAGAAGGGGGCGTCGCGCGAAGCCTTCCGTCGATATTCGCTCGAGGGCGATCTTGTTATATTTCGGAGGCTTCTTTCGTACTTAAAATCTGTCGTCGATACTCAAGATACGATTAATTAAGCGTCGCAATCGTAACGCCGACGTCGGATCGTGTACAATGTTATTTAATTCTCATGTCATTGGCGGCCTATAAGCTTATCATAGATAGCCCCGTGCGAGCGCGCGAACGGCTGACAGCACCGCGTAATCTACAACTGTACGGACACACGTACACGCACGTTATACGAAACGCACTTTCATTTTCATATTATCGTGTCTGTGATACGCATCGTCGAAAGTCCCTGCGAGTAATTATCAGTAATGTCGAATCGAGCTGCCTGATACTTCTGCCGATGGAGGAGGAAAGGAAGAGTGAAAGAAACCAGTGTGCAAGGGAGAGAATGTTTGTATGCATGTAAAAGAGAGAGAGAGAGAGAGAGAGAGGGGGGCCGATTTGTGTGGCAAAGTCAATCTTGTGAATCGATCTCGAAAACGCATTTCATTTTACCCACGATATTTTATATGTCTTATTTTAATTCATGGTATCGATAATTTTTACTATTTTTTTTTTAAATAAGGAAGACTGCCATTTTAGTTCTATCGCTTTAATCGTCATAGAGTACGTTCAAAAATTAAACAGAACCTCGGCAATTCTACGGTTCAATTATAAGCAGCAGCGCAGCCTGTTTGAGCGTCGATAGATAAGGATAATCTTAATGATTGCCGATGAGGATTATTTATTTTTATTTCTCTTCGAATGGAATCAGCTTTTCATCGGTGTCTGAAAATTTGTGTTTTTTTTGTCTTCTGTATCGAATCAGCGCGAGCAAGCTTTTTGGCGATCTCTCTGTCTCTTGTTATTAGAACTGCTACAGCTGTGTAAAGATACGTGTAACGTGCCCGGCGAGGCGACGTTCCAGCGAACGTTCGCGTTTTCCTCGAACGGTGTCACTTGCGCGGAAATTTCGAACGGACGACTCGGTGAAGCGGTATCGTTGACCCCCAACGACACGAGAAGTCGTCTTCAGTGACAGAGCCGGGCACATTCCGCGCGATCGATACACGTGATATACGGAAATTTTGTGTAAAGTAGTTATCGATTGCTTGGTATATGTTGTACATAAACGAATCTGATGATATAGAAATTGCAAAGTATAATTATATATGTGAATATGTAATATGTACACGGGCCCCTCCCCCCCAGAACGCCCGTTCTGTTGTATCATATTAAACCAAAGACA
The DNA here is from genome assembly GCA_963855975.1 of Andrena chrysosceles. Lineage (NCBI taxonomy): Eukaryota > Metazoa > Arthropoda > Insecta > Hymenoptera > Andrenidae > Andrena > Andrena chrysosceles. The sequence continues at coordinate 105,622,540 of OY979767.1, read as the reverse complement.
GTTCAACGTGACTTATCTTGCAATTTATTTCATTTCGATCACACCCTCCAATCCCTTCACGATTTATTCCCTTGATTGAGAATATAAGCTAAATTTTTTGTGAAAAACAGGTATTTTTCACGTAATAAGTTTCATGGGTTATTCGTAAATTAATTTGTGCAATGATACTAAGAGTAGTCAATTTTATTACAAAAGTTTCTACTCCACGTTTGTACCTTTTGATAAGAATGATATTAACAGTTACGTGGAACTTCGAAGTTCTTAAAACTTTTGATAATTCATAGTTACTGGTTACACAACGTGATACAACTGTTTCTTTTCACTCCTTTTTTCTTCGTTAGGACGTGTATCACATGTGTGCGCGCAGAAAAGGCGACCAAAGTTTATAATATTTAAAATCTGCAGGTAAATGAGTCAAATTAAAGATGAAATACAAAAAGTCGTAATGGAAAGTGAGAAGCAGTATATAGAATTTGAAAAGTATTTTAACAACTAAATTTCTAACTATCACTGAATTTCCAATTGTATTTAATATTATGCAATACTGAAACTACGGGGGAATAAAAATTATAGTGAGTCTTTCCTTAATAATTGATAATCACACAAACTTCATTTCTGTTGACGTTCTAGAAGCTAAATAAATTTCACGATTGCTATGAACAGAACCAAAATAACTGTAAATCTTCATTAATGTATCAACTCCTGTCTACGTATACATATTCCTCTATTCCTGTTTTCTTAATGAATTCCATCACGGTTCCACGAGAAAACGTAATATCTACCAACCATTAAAGATTGCTCCTTACTTTCATGCCTCTTTTTTCTTTCGAATACTCAACATACATGTGTCACTGTAAGCCATCAATATAATTTCCACTATTCAAAACCAGCATAGCAAATATATTAAAAAAATACTCAGTGAGAAAGTCACACGGCGTAAGCAATGTCAGCCTACACACAAGATCAGAAGAGAAGTGTGTGATTTTATTGACCAGATCCAACTTCCTTCTACCGTGGCAGGGATCGATCGCTACTTAATCCCGTTGCTAAATTTTCTGGCCTCGCGAAGAAGACTTCGTCGTTTCCCATGATCAATGGCCGAGAGACGTCGTGTGTTCGGTGCTGCCTACGTCGTCGATGTTTGAGAGGAAACGCGTAAGTACATGATCATCATCCCGGGCACGGCTCTGTCCCAAGCCGCCGTGTTTGCCCACGCTGTTAGCTCGTTGTCATCGCTCTCCCAGCTTACCTTCTCATAAGGATTTCCACTTCACTCGTGCTGACCGTCTGTTTGACGATCTCTGCCCCGTCTTCCCTTCCACGTCCTCGCCCAGGTGGTTTCCCGAGCGCCGCCAAGGTGTCAATGTTTTGCCTATCCATTAAGATCGTTAGTCCTCCTTCCTGCATCGCCGTGTATTTGGCGGAGGACGCGATCCCGGGGCATTGAATTCTATTATAATTACCCCTGGGACAAAGGCAACACCATCGAACTCTGATAAACTCCTAACATAGGCTAATAAAGAGATGAAATCTGTGGGCGATTAATAAGAACACCTTGCCCCGGAATATTGTCAGACGGCATAAATATTCGTACACGTCCCGTTACACAGCGACCATCGGGGGAGCCGACAAGTATTTAAGGCTGGTTAACAAGGCGAGAGCGAACAGTGGAATCCGAAAGGTCCGGCGCATGCATACCGGCGTGGACCTAACAGAGAGGCCCGAAAAGGATGACGCGCCGAGTGTCTTCGCCGATGATGCAGGTAGGGATCGACGATCGGATCTCATGCGGCGAGGTATGAATGAGTCGTGAGAAGAGGGCCAAAAAAATTGGTCGGTACCATGAATGGCTGGGAAAACTGCGACGTTCCCGCGGAGAATGTACCATCTCTCTCTCCGCCTCCCAGTTCCCCTCTCCGTCCCTCCCTGCCCCCCACCTCTTCCCTTTTTACCGGCGTCTTTTTCGTTTTGCCCGATCCTCGATGACGGCGAAGTGCCGACGATCCTTTTGCACTTCGTTCCGAGCAAGTCCTGGGAGCGGCCCCGGAATCGTCTAGCCACCGTAGCCGCGGGCAAAATACTTCGGCTCCTTTCAGCTCGAAAAAAATAAGAGGCCTCGTTGTAATTAGGACAGTGCGCCCGCATGGCCCGCTGGATGGAGTCTCCACCATCTCTTCTCCCATTCTCCTTCAACACCCGCTATCTCGTCCTTCCTGCCTTTCTCCGTCTTCCATTCTCCCTCTCACTCGCCTCCGTCACCCTCCCGCCCACCCCCTCCGACACCCAACCCACCCTCTACGTCTCTTTCTTTCTTTCCGCCTCGCTTTTCTCCCTTCCTCTGTCGTCCTTGAATACCCGAAGGCATCCTGCCGCTACATTCCTAGTGACCCTCGAGACAACTTTCAATAACGTTGAGACAAAAGGCTTCCAAAGTTGAGTGGTCCCCGCGGCGGAGCGCCCGTGTGGAACCCTTGCGCGTGTTGGAAGGGGGGAGGGGAGGGAGGGGGGCGTAACGCCTCGCGCGTGGTGGATTCGACCACGGGCTCGGTGCAGGATTTAAAAGGATCGTTGTCATGAGGTGATAAAAGCTCGGGAATCGCGAGACGCCAGGATTTTCCTCTCGGGTTGCCAATGGCCACTCGACTGGCTGTTTCATCTATTCCTTTATTTAATCTACTGCGCTTGCTTGACACCCTGTCGATCTAACTCGTTGCCTCGTTAAGACGGGGAACGTCTGAGGATGCTTGCCGTGTCTAAAGGGGAAGGTGCGAGTCAATCAAGCGCGAAGTTAGAGGATCGGCTGCTAGGAAAACGGACGTGACGTAACATTATTCTTAACTATCACTAATCGAGGGGCGGTTCCATGCTAATAGTTTCCATCCCCTGATCTCCTACTGCGGACATCGCGCTCGAAAGCGACCCAGATTTATTTTACAACTAACTCGGCTGATCGGTTGGCTAATTGGTTACATGTTCTTCCACCACTTATCGTCTCTCTTCTAGCGACTAGTTTTCTTAATTTAGTCGTAACGATCGGTACCCATTGTATCGGTAAAGAAGCTTCACGGGAATCTTTAAAAATATCTCTGTAAAGCTCATCGACCCCTGATAACTCGTGGAGGTTTATTGCCGGCGAGGGGTGAAGCTTAAACTGTTACTCTATTCGGTGACATGATCAGAGATACGAACGACATCTTGGGCATCAAGACGCGGTTTCTCTCGGTCATCGTCGAGATGGCTTCAGAGAAAAGAGGTGCCGTTCGTGGGAACCGTGAGACCGCTTCCAAGAAGTGGTGAACACTATGTAGACGTCGACCGGAAAAAAGAAAGTGGATGGAAGATTGGAACTGGGGAGGGACGATCAGCATTATGGAAATCCAGCTCCTTTCGCAACATAGGCGTGGAGACCTGGTGCTCGGACGATGATGATCGTTGGCCGCGGTGGTATCGGCCAGAATTTCGGCCAGCTGTTCCGGGCCAACGAGATGCATTTTGTCGCGAGATAACGCGACGAGAACGATTCGGGCGCGTGGGTGGGACGGCCGATAACCGGTGAAACACACGAACACTTTTAACGACTAATTGCCGTAGATAGGAGCGCGCCTCGAGAAGCTGGGCGTGGAACTGGTATATATCTTTGATCGTCCTCGCGAAATGCATGGGAACCGGAGTCATCTGACCGATGCGTGCGTCATCATTGTTGTATCCATGTGGATTTCCATAACGATCTTGATCCGCGCGTATAGGCCCGTGTCCTGAGGAACGACGGTTGCAGGCGTAAGAGAGCAATTCGAACGGCTTCGAATGACGGATAATGCCATTTCGTCGGCCTTCTTATAAAGCGATTCCAGAGATTTTATTACAGCACCCCTGGCGCGGCTGATAAGCAATCGTTATGGTCTGTCTGATGTTTATGGCTTCTTGTTTTTGATAATGTATTGGAAGATTACTGGCTCCCGTGAACGTAGAAATTCAGGTACACGTAGGTACGTAAGTTGTGGGATACCTGTGTTGATTTATAAATATTCACGCAGCCATAACTGATGCAAACTTTTAATTTGTGTACAGAATAATAACACATTTGTGTAAAAGGTATTCCTCATCTCTATCTCCATCTTGTTAAAGCATTTTGCTTTGCTCGCATTGTTCTTCAAATCTCTCATTGCATTCGTTCTCAAAGTATCAGACCTTTGCATCTGATATCATATTTTTCTTCAGCCATCACCATTCAGCATGCATGGATAGGTACTGTAATATGGTCGTACCAATTTACGATTGATCAATGCTATTTCTTAGGGAGTGAAATTCGCAGCTACATAATAATCTTTACAATATAAAATTCCTACATAGTGTTTTCAACAGTAAATGATCTCATTCACTCTAATATATTCGCACGCAGATATTTCATTCAGAGTTCTGAACACACTAACATAATTATATAAAATCTGTGCAAAGAATATACCACATAAAAAATAAATACTAACAATTCCAATCCATATCTTCTCCCTGTCACCATTTCCTCTATTTTATCAGAAGATATAACATACAAATCCCTCAGTGTTAGCAGATCATCCACAGAGTTTCTCGCAGTCAGAAATAATTCGGGCATTCATAACCCAGGCTGCAGGTTTTCGGAAGGGAAAATGGACGAGTCTGTCGTGCTTTGGCGAGCCATTACGAATCGTTACAGATCTTTCAGGCCCTTATGGGAAGTAGTCGCGGCGAGGCAGTCAGTTTGGTGGTGGTGGCGGTGGCAGTGGCGAAGGTTTAAGAACGTAGCCCGAAGCGGGACGACGAGGTCGCGACATCGTGACCACGGCCAGCCACTGATTTACATATTGTCCACCGGTGAACCAGCATCGCGGCTTTTTGTTTTGGAATGCCTGCCGAGAGCGAGGAGAGGAGCGTTCCATCTTCGTTTTTCTCGGCCAGCCTCCCCTTTTTCTCTCTGCCCCGTTCGTAATAGCGTCCAGATCCCGACGCCGGTGCTATCCACCGAGCCACCAACGTCGATCTCCTCGAGAGCTCAGAGAGAAGGCGTCGGGGTAATGCATTCTCATTTTTCGAATGGCGACACCCTTTCTGTCGTTCCATCCGGTCTATAGGAGCAAGGCCGACGATCGGAACGATTAGAAAAATTCTTCTGGTCATGGATCGTTGATTCCCGAGCGATAAAAGGGACAGTACGTGTAAGAACGTTGTTCCAATTGTTTTCCTGTACGTTGGGAAATAGTGAAGCTTAGGACTTTAAAGAACACGATATCTGGTTGCATTCGCTAGTAAGCACTCTTTTATAAAATTATTGTCCTAAGATAGATGTGTAAATAGGTTTGTTATTTAAATGGATATGTCAGATTTTTTTTAAGAGCATACCTTTGTTTTTGGTATAAAATTTGACGGTGAATATTTTGGAATTCAATATGGATATAAGATATTTTCGATCTAGTACATTCTGTGTTCAGTTGGATGTGCACGTAAAATATAAGAAATTAAATTTTCTCTGATTTTCCCATTTTCTCATTTCTATAGCGGAAAATGATGTAACAACGATCGTAATAGTAATGAAGCTTTACACTCCTAAAATCAGGTAATTAAAACTAAAAGTATTAAACTATTGTTTACTGATATGTCAATAACGCTTTACGAAATATATTGAAATAATAATAAAAGAAATTGTAGCAATAATAATTTGAGAGTGTTTCCACTTCTAACGTAACAATTAACAATAATAACAGTAAAGATTGAAACTTGAAGGGTTCTAATATTTACTTACTTACACAAATATCATTTGTAGATCCATCATTTTCCTTTCTTACATAAAAAAATGAGCACGATTTAGAAAAGACATTGATACATGCCACATTATTTATTCACGCAATTTACATTATCAGTGATAATCTAAGAAAACAAAGTTTCCATAAGTGACCATTCTTTAAATCTCTGACATGGCTGTGAAGGCAAGCAAGGTATCGAGAATAAATCTCCAGTAGGACGTAAATAACACCTGTAATTCCCATTATCTAACGAACTCGAGAAAGATTTGTCGCTTTCAACGCGTCTCCCGTACTTAACAAATGACCATTCGACTGTATTCAATGTAAATGAAGGTGACGTCTGTTAGTCCGTTGGAGAGGTATTGGCACGGTCTTTTGCCCTATTCTTCCGTGGCGAAACTGAGGGATCTGGAGGGCCGTGAAGCATCGATTACGGAACCACCGACTAACCCCTGGCCAGGTGGGTGCGTAGAAGGCGCCCGGTGGTAAGCAGAGCTGTAAAACCGATCCCCCGCGGCAGATTAAGGTGTCGCAAAAGCGTGTAAGCAAACTGCAACGTGCTGCGAATAATAAAACAGCAGGTTAAGGGTTCTTCGCTTCAACTTTTGCAGGTATAACTGTGCACTGGCTGGGCCGGTGTTCTGTCACCTTAAACCCAGAGACCTTGGCCCGTTTAGTTTCACAATTTTCACAATGCAGCAGGCACGAGGCGCGGTTTTTCGCCCAGAACCGTGACGAACTGTCACAAATAACGGACGAACTCGGGTGCAACGTTGTCCATGCAGTTTCTACCTCTTGAAAAAAATTTAAGGCTGACCTCCACTGAGTTCCTTTACCTGTTTGATGTTATAATACGATCGTATTAAGTAGAACACATTACAGAAATTGTTTTGGACTTTTCAAAATGCAATTTGAATATATTGAAAATATGTGTTGGGTTATTCCTTCAAAGTGAATTATAAACAAAATTAAATATTCATCTACCGAATTTATAAAGATTTCTAGAAATATTTTCAAACGACTTTTGTATACTTTTAACTTAACTCATTCCAACATCACTGTACAATATAAATATTGGATTTAGGGCTGTGAGTAAACAATTTGATATTGGAGAAAATTGTATCAAAAATGTATTTAAATAATATTGAAAAGTAACTGTTGCAGTTAAAACATTCATATGGTACAATTATTAAATTAATGTTATAATATTTACGTACAAGCTGTAGCAACTACGTGAATCATATTTGCGAGTCTATGAATAAATTTGAAGATTTGACTAGCGATAATTTGTAGGAACGGGGAAATAAATTAGTTAGGTATAAACCACAGGCTGAGTCAAGGGAGCATAATCGACTTCTTTGAGAATGCTAAGCGGCGGAAATGCTCTTCATAACTCGATCCAAGCCACCCGCAGGCAAAAAATGCACCAGTTCGTAACTCAGGATCTACTTTCTCGAGGACAACGGATTTCGGGACACGTTCGACACATTCAACGTCAAATTACATACGATTTGAGACTGGAGTCAACCACTTTTTCCAAATTTACCACAACATTGAATATCCCAAAAACCGTTAGGGCAAAATGCTGAATGTTTCACAGAAATTGCATTCTAAGTTTAAGAAATCTATCACTGTAGTGTCAAATCCCGCAATTGCACGCGAATCAACATATGCCTACATTCGACTAATAACAGCAAAGACACTCAAGATGCTTGCACGTTGCGAAAATACACGATACATCAGTGAAAAGGGAGAAATAGTGATGGGTATGCGAGGGGGTGGGGGCAGAGGGCGGACCGCTAAAGGTTAAAACGAAAAACGAGGATGGGATGAAGACCTTTAGGAAAGGCTTGCCAAACCGCAAAACCTGCCGTGAATCGAGCATTTCAGAATCGATGTTGTCCAGTTTGCTGGGCGCTCTGACTGCCGCGCCTTTTCTCTTCATCGTCCCACTTGTTGCCGACCGCAGCCAGGCACGAGGCTCATGCTGATGCCTTGTTAACATCCGCGAAACGACCATCAAGAATCCCAAAGAGCTTGCCGCATTAGAACCGGCCGGGAGAAGGAAGCTGCTTCGGGTGACTACCTTCCATGTAGATTTGTCAGACACAATAATATGGCCTACCATCATATATCCACCACGTTCGAGCGATGTTAAAAGGATTCCTATGGGATTATGTGCCGGCAATTTCGGAACTCGTGTAATGACAGCAGATAAAAAGCAGGTTATAAACAATTCACTGTTCCTTGCTATTTAAGATCCAGCAATAGGGTCGATGTAGGTAAATGATGGTATAAAAGATACTGTAAAAGACTGGGCGTGTAGAATACGGGCACTTAGGGATCAGGTGGATGTGGAATAATGAACTTACATGACACGGTAACACGGTTCAGTAAGTTCCACTTACTTGCTGTCAAAGCAATATCTAACTTTCATGGAGTATTTCATGTCAATGGTTAAGGTAAATGTCCGAATTAAGGGGAAGTTCCGGTCTAAAAATCGATTTTTTTTATTTCATGTCTCGAGTATTCAATCTTTTAGGAATATGTGTTTAAAAGGATTTGTTGAAATTCGTAAAATTCTCGAAGTTATAGGCATTTGCGTAGCGGCAAATGCATGGGTAATACCCGGCAACTCACGTAAAACTTTAAACACGTTTTTTTCGACACAATGTTCTCAAAATCGGTGGGACCTATATCTTCAGAAGTTATTATTCGTTTCGACTGAAACTTTTTTATTTTGAAGAATATACTTCTGGCCAGGGGGGAAACTAGTAAAATTTAAAAAAATTGAAAATTTATTACTTTTAAAGGCGTTGAAAGGCCGAAAAAATATAGGGAAAAAGTGATTTCAAACTTCATACAGATACAGGATGAGTCAGGACCCGGTATCTGCTAATTCCTTGAGCAAAAATAAATCGAAAATGTAGAATACATTTTTTTGTGTGAGCCTCCTTTTTTAAAAATTAATTTTGTGAATTCATGAGGTATATCTATAGACGCATCTGACCTAAATTTAGCAGAATTTATCAGTAAATTTGGTACATACGTCCAGATTCTTAACTTGAGCCGCTGCCATAATGAAGAGTCTTTGTAGAAAATACTGTAGGTAAGTGCCAAAAATCAAATTTTATACTATAGTATTACCATTGGCACTTAGAACACATTCCGATAAATTTTTTTTTAATTTGATCATTTACAGTGTTTTCTACAAGAACTGTTCAATTATTTGTTGACGTATCATATTAAACACACATATTAATTTTTAGTCCCTCTTTATTTGATACTTTCCCACAGTAGTTGCGTTAAATCATTCCAGGGACAAATCCTGTGTCCAAGAGACAGCTACCCGAGCCCTTCTGTTTGTGGTATTTCGCTAGGGGTACCGCGGCCGGCGGGCGCAAAATATGCAGAGTCGAGGTGAGGAGAGATCTCGTCGGCGGGATGAAACGGGATCACCCGCACGTGGGAAAGTGCGAGGTTTGACCGTGGGGGGTCTTGGTCCTGTTCTATCCTGTCCTGTCTTGTACCCTCTCTCGTTCTTCCCCCCACCTCTCCTTCCACCATTTCGCCCACTCTTTGCTTCCAGAACAGAGCTGTCCCCGCAATGCGGAATCGTATTTCTTTCGGCGGAGCTGTCCGAGGTAAAAGCCTGTCGGTAGGTAGCTCTAAAGTCCCTTCATAACGGCGTCTGGATAAACACCGTGGAACCACGCCGCCCGCCATTTTGTCGCGCATGAACGAGCATTATTGCTGAGAAAAGGCTCGGAAAACCTCGTCTACCGATTTTGTCCGAAGAATTAATAACCGATGAATCCGAAACGAATTATGGAAAGAATGAATTTGTACCTAAGCCACTTAGATACCTATCAATAATAACATTTATTGTTAGTGCTTGAATGACGATTTGTTGTTTAGCTTACTCTTGAGGAATGGAACAGTTAATTATCTCATGAGATAATTATGTAATTATTTTATTACTTTTTAATTATTTTGTCATTAGTGTCATGAAATTGAGCCATTGAAAGCAAACAAGGACACACCCATATAAAAAAAAAAAATTTCCAACTATACATGTAAAATCTCATCTTGAAGTCGCAACTTAACGCTCGACCACGCATTTATGTCTCCGAGATTCCCCAGTGGAAAAACTCGTGCATAATTCAAACCTTTGAACGTCCTTGTCTACAATCTGTTGTAATACTACAATACAGTTGCACTTAGTTGCAAAAAGTAGAGATGCAATACAGACATATTTAGGTATCACTTTCAAAGTCTCGAATACGAAAACGAGGGGGAAATGTTCAGAGCGCTTCAGAGAAATCGTTGTTTCTTCTCAAAGTCTATACCATTCTGGCTACTTTTGTTCTCTCCGTTCCTTATAGAATGTGCCTGTTATAATGCTCGTAGAACTGCCCTCTATTAATGTACGCATATTTGTATCCAGCCATCTCCGATTACCATGAGCGGAGTCTTCTTTCGGATCGCGGGCCTGGACCACCGGCGGTACACGCAGAAGGATTGCTTTAATTTTTCCAACACACGTGTCAAATATATCACGGCCACGGCGATAATATATTAACGACCTAAAGCCTCCCTGCTAACCTGTGCCACGGTCTTTTTACTCTGTTTCTGGAATTAGGATTTAGTTATCGCGCAAGGATTAGGAGGACTATTATGTTTCTTAAAGAGGACGCCGCGCTTCTCTTCTTCGTACACTATCCTTTAGATAAAAAGCGTAAGAAATTTATTAACCTTTTACACTCCAATTTATTTCGTTGCCAACGGACGAATGTTATTTATGCTTAAGATTCTGCGTATTAGATATAAAACCCTGGAATGGGAAATAACATAGTAGAGTACTTATTTTCTTATTATTAAAGGCAGCATCGCCTTTACTCTAATTTTACTATCTCTGTATGTATTATATATTTTTTCTGATGAGTAATAAAGTCGTAATAATAATAATTATTGCAGAAATGTGTAGATCAGTACCTATCTTGGTTAAAATTAATTTAGATGCAAATGATTTTATCTATGTAAGTAAATTTGAGAGTGACGCAATAAATATTCCCAGCATTGTATTTGAGGTCCTTGGAGGTACACGATAATGTATCAAAAGAAACTAGGTATCCATTTCTAGGGTGTTGATTTCCAGTACCTTTTAGCGACAATTTTCTCCCTTAAAGAGGATACGACTAATTGCAATAAGGCAGATCCATCGAATCGTTCAGGCGAAGATACTTATCCCCGTGTCATCCGAGAAGAACGACCCAATAATCCAGCTGGATAGAAGACTGATTCCGTACTTCATACAGCGTAGGACACTGTATATATGTATATCAAACACGTCATCGATTGCAGTGGTTGGGTGGCGAGAGAATCTCGTTTCTCGTTAGTCCCGTGAGAGGGTCGGGTACTATCACGTTGCTTGAAGAGACGTTCAAAGATCCGAAGGTAACGATATCGAGCGTGAGTCGCCAACGACGATGCTGATGACCTGCACGGAGGCTCGACGTACATATGTCTTATGTGCATTCACCAACTAGACCAAATAATAAGTCGCTGGCTGTGCTAACACAGCGTAGTACAAGGAAGAACTGCTTTACTTGAATACGCGTAGGTATACTTTCCACTCTATTTTCAGTTTAATTAATAAATTGTGTAATTGGTGTAGAAAGAAGATTTTTAAATGGGTAGGGGGATATAGGTAGGGGATAACACGTCCCTCTACTTTCCCGGAAGTATATTTCACTCATTGTTAGTAAAAGTGCCATTACCACAACAGATTTGATTTATGAATACAAATGGGATATGTTCACTTTGGTCGCAAAATTAGTTGTTTATATAAAACGATTAAAACTCACTATTATTTCACTTTTGCATATATCCAATATTAATAGTAATCATTGCTAAAAGCCTGTTAACTTGAATATGGAAATCACGTACCTATAGTATTGTGAGTTCTCAAGAGCCAGACAGTTCGGCGATCTTCAATGAAAAATCTCTTTTTGTCTCTATCTCGCTCCCCTTTCCCCGTTTTCCCCTTTCCGTGTCCGCCTCGTTCGATGAACGTAAGCCCTGTTCATTCACGAATGCGCCCCACAATGGCCCCTAACTAGCAGATTCCTATCATTCTGCTGGGAGGTATACGATTATCGTAGAAAATCCCGGCCAGCAAACACGATCGGCCACGTCTCATTTTACGGGGTAGTTTTCTTACGTACACACGCAGCTGACACTTACATGTGTACACATGTACACACGGATGCACCGGTGAAAGGGAGACCGCATGTTGACAAGGGAAAGAGAGGAACATAGTAAAGCACGACAAGCTGGCGCCACTTTAGGCCCATCCGAGTCCCTTTCTCCGTCGCCTCCCCATCCTCCTCGTTCATCCTCTTTTCCGCGTCTGCTCCTCTCTTTTTCACTTGTCTCTCACCTCAGGCCCTTCTATCTCATACCAAGGGGCCCGACAATCCCTTTCGGATTTGGCAACATTCCTTCACATGCTAAATGCGCAACAATAGGCTTGTTTAGGGTATGATTTAGGGGCCGGTTCGACGCTTCGTCCATCGAGCATGGTCATCCCCCTCTTGTGCCACTCTTGTCGGCTATCATCTATCTTCGATTCACTGGGAAACTGAAGCGCCTTCCTTTGTGCCGTGTTTTTCTTTCCCGTGCACGCCCTTTCTTTTGCGGCTCCCTTTATCGTACGATCTCCTCGTCATTTTGTTTCGGATCGCGAACACTCTATCGCTACCATTTGCGGTACGACGAAACCAACGTTTGAGGGATTTATTTTGCTTGTGGCTGAGGAATATAGATTCTATAAGTAATAGTTTTCTCTATTGGAAGGGATTGGAATTTTTTCGAAGTGCCGTTGGTATTTATGTAACTTCCGTTAATTGGTCTGAAATAATTTATAAAAGAAAAAGTACAATTTACAAAATCGTTTTGGGATATTTGTGTTATTAATATTATTCTGTCACAATAGTATTCAATTCAGCTTCCAGTCCAGACAACGTGAACTGTGTCAAATAATATTTTTTATGAGACATGAAATTTATACATAATTACTTAAATTGGAAGACACTTAAAGTAATTTCAATGTAGTATGACTTAATATTTCAGTTTAATGTATCAGGTTTTACCCTAGAAGCGTTAAGTGTACCGCATTAATTACAACTAATTGGCGATGGGACACGTTCGTATGCCCTAATTAGGGGTTGCTCCTCCGTTGTACCTCAGGACACTTTGGGCAAGTGTAGTGGCGTGAAAAATACTCGTGCTACTAGAGTAGTGGCATCAAGTGGCGTCACGCTCCGCCCTCTCGGTTTCACGCTCTTCAAACTTCGTCGATCTGCGAACATAATCTGCGAGCAAATCGGGATTTCACGGCCCGACTGCGGCGGACGCTTCTTAAGAGATCTACGAAGGCCCTTTGCCATCCCTGGACCTACCGACGATGTTAGAAATATAGTCTATATAAAGTGCCTCAGCAACCTGTTAGCGCCAACCGTTCACGAAACCCAATTGACTGGAAATAACACGTACGTTTGTATATTATTTAAATTCTTGCTTCCTCACATCTTGGAAATTCTTCATTAATATACCTATATTTTTAAGGAAACGTAGCAGCAATATCCTACTTTTCATTGGGCATTTTGTTGCAAAAATTGATTTCTTAATTTATGTAAAAATGACATTGGGGTGTAGTGAACCCCATGTGACCAATTTGTGATTATAAGAAGGTGTGACCACGGAGGGTTAATATCTGTTTTCTCCCTTTTCCTTATTTTTTATTGTACTATTTATACAAGAAAGTAATATTATCATTGAATGACATTCACACCTCAAAGTTATTCGTTCATCCTCACCATAAACCCCAGTGCTTTTACTGCTCACGAATTTTCAAATAAATCAGTACAGAAATCCAATCCTCCATGCGAAAGAGATGCAGGAAAGCGTGTTTTGTATATTCCCGTATGTAGAATTTCATAAATCGGAAGCTTGCACGTTGGAGTAACGCCGAATGATCGGTGACGAATATTCTCATCGAGCAGCGTGCTCGCGCGCGTATTATCAGTGTAGTCACTCGCGATTTCGCTAGCAAGCAGATCGTATGCCGAGGCACGTCTGGGCCACATAGGCCGCTGAAAAGGGTCCCGAAGAGGGCCATGCAACGTAGCGGAGGATGCAATAACGCGTGTTGCACGACGTTGGCGACAACGCGCCGGCAAATTGTATGCACGCTATGGTACATTGTTCGCGGCGAAGTATACGACACGACCAACCGTGAACTACGGCTGGGATCGCCATTTCGAACACGACGATTGCTCGAGAAGCCTGACGGATAGGAAGTCGCGGCTCATGCATTCGCGACACTTTTACACCCTGTACATCGTACTTCGTTCACACGCTTCGCAGCAGACCTGGGTTCTGCACATTTGCTTTCAAATTGTTGGTATATTATTTGTGGTTCTCTTATAATTGCCAGAGAGATTCTAAACTTTTGGCAACTAGTGTATTTAAACTGCTTCAATAATTGTTTGTATGCTGACAAAGGTGAAATATTTTTATTGAAGTTAGTAGATGAGGATTGAAGTTGATTATTATTACGAACGGATACGTCAAACGATTTTTGTAACTTGATATATATTTTGCAATTTATATTTAGTTTTGTGCAATTAGAAGCGTGCAATTGGCACAATTGTAGATAATTACACAGGTGAACATAACTATTTGTGAATAACTTTTCTAAACATTGAATGATGTATTCTTTGCCCTTCTGTATTCGTGTAGGTACATAATATACACTTAACACTATCATATCACTAACACTAACTAATAAGGGAATATCCCCAATCCGAGAATTTAAAAAATCTTTGGGGACATGGCGAGGATATATAGGTATGTATTAAGTTTTTTCTTTGCTGCCAAAATTCAATCTAACAGGGTGAAATGGACCCCTGAAAATCCTTCTGTTTTCTGATTTTGTGTAAGAAATAGAAAAAAGTTTCCAAGCAAAAGTTATTTCTTTTACTTAGGGCTACCATTTAGTAACTTACAGCTCTTATAGTTCACAAGTTATAAGACACAATCAGAAAATAGCCCGATTTTCAAGGGTCAGTTTCACCCCCTTAGAGTGAATTTGGACAGTAAAAAAATTACTTAATACATATTTATATATCCTTTACATATTCCCCGAGTTTCATAGCTTTTTGATTTTCCGGGTTGGGGATCTTCCCTTGTAAGTAACATTTCAAATTTGACTACTTTTTACAAAGTATCTACTACTTTGCCCTTCTGGAATTTTTAACTAGACACCATTTTTTAGCAGTCTGGAAAGAACCTTTCGATGAACCAGATGACGGGAGTGGAAAAGTCGCCGCCTCTCGATTTCCAGCATGAAGTACGTGACATTTCGAAAGAATGCGATAGTACTGTGCAAGATCTCACACGCGATCGTGCGCGTTGGAACGGGAAGGGGGGCATTCGAAACAAACGGGCCCCCAGTGATTAAAGCGTCTGTTGCGCGCGCTGAGCGCGGACCGTAGCTTAAAGAGAAAGGGAAAAAAGTCAGTACATCAAAATCGCATCTGACGAAGGCGGATTGTGGGCCCGCATTGTCGAGAAGTGTGCATTGTAGCCGACGGCTTAAAGTTAAGTGCCGCCAAAGGAAGGCGGAGGGAAAAAAGGAAAGAAAAGAGGGTAAGAAGACGGCGAGGAAGGTGAGTTTGGGAGTTGTGCGCATTCCCGGGGAACCAGCAGGACGATCGGTGGATCATTCGAGTACACTTCCTGGGCCCCATTGTCGTTTCAACGCCATTCATCGGCGTGCCCCTGGACCCCACACGGCGATCCCGAACGGAAAGAGGAACCTGGTACCTTCGAAAGCGCGTATACCTACCTGGGATAAGGAACGGCGCAAAACGCGTGAAAGCGAGTGGCGCGCGAGAGCTTTTTCTCTCTGTGGACGGGAGGCGGATGTCAGAGGCGTACACGCAGATCTAATGATCCCTCTTCGTCGATCTCCAACCTTCAAATGATTTCGCGCCGCATTTCGCGCGGCCACGCCTCACAAACAGAGGGAACCGTTTCCCAGCAAAACGATGCAACCGAATCGGACAAATATCCACGATTATTGTGCCCACATTGTACGCTCCTTTGCGCTTCAGGTGATACGATTTTGTTCCGAGATTACCCAAGGTGCAGCGCTACGCGTTTACAGTAGATTCGACATGGTAAGCCGATCGATCTCGAGGAAGCACATGGGACAGGCAATTTGGCAGGATTAACGAGGTACAAGAATCCGTGATCCTTCGGAGGATACATCGGCTCCCTGTTCCCTTGGATTCACCATTGTATCGGGCCTCCGTAAAGCCATCAAACCTGGCAAATATTTGGTTTGGTGAAGGGTGAGGAAGGGGGGAAGCGAGAGAACGGGGAGCGTTGGCGGGGCCTTAAACTCACCGTAGGCACGAGACCCCCTTAATGAAATTACAGGGAGGGCGCTGCCGGCCAATTAGCGTGAGAATGTCGAGCGGTGCTGGGGTTAGGGGGTGTTGGACAGAGGATCCACCTTTGGAGAAAGGACAGAGATACCCCGTTGCCGGAGAGAGAGGCATCGATCGTCCGAGGCTATCTTCGTCGTTTCGTCGGGACCTACCTGAGTAGCCCCGGGGACTCATCGTCGGGACCAAACACGACGGTTTTGGGGTCCCGAGAGTGCCTTATTCCACGGTGTTGTATGTGGCTATTGAGTTGTCGGGCCCGCGGGGGACACATACCGAAACCTCGTGAAACACGATCGGACACGGATGCACACGAGCACGCAAACAAACAGAGCTATTCTTCTATGGGCAGGGGGGAGCCACACCGGTATCCGATTGATCTCTTTCCTCCTTGGGCCTTCTCCCCTGCTCCCTTCGTTCTGCTCCTTTTTTCCGCCCTCTCTAAGTGGACACTGTGATAATTTAACTCTCGATTTCTCTCGGTTACGTACCCACGAACTGTCTGCAGTCGTAACGGAGGTCGAATCAACTTGCAACGCGACTTAATGTTTAGAAAATCTTCTTGTCTCGTGGCATCGCGGATAATTAATTTTTGGAGGGATTTTGAGATTTAAGGTTTCGCCAGGTTTTCAAGTGTCCATTCTCAAGAATATTTCGAAAAATGTTTCTAATTGTTTATTGTTATGGTGGGTGAGTTAGAAGGTAAATTATATGTTTTTGAAAGGTACTTAAGTCAGCTTCTGGTACATACCTGTTGGTTATAAGATTACTGGTATAATAACAATAAGAAAGTTTCTTTTATTATTTATTACTAATACTTTTAAATGGCGTTTTGATCATTGTCCATATTTTGAAGCATAGGTAATTATACAAACAGTAGGTGTATTCTTGAGAGAACAGGTAGGTACAGGAATATCAGAAACATTTAGGTTATTTGTTTATCTTACAATACCTAAGGTTTTTATTTCACCTCATTTTATTGCCAACATAATTAAAGATTCCATTGAGTAAACACTTGTTATTTTTCAAATGGTATTTTATTTAAAAAAAAAATCGAAAAGGAAAAAAATGATGGTATTCGTGTATAAAAATACGTGACAAAAATATTGACGTTGGTTATCCCAAATATACTTATAAATCGCATATTATATTAATTAACTATCCTAATTCATTTACGTGAAGTATGTAACCCTTTATTATCAGTATTAAAAAATACCAATATGGAAGAGATCTGTACTCCCCTGGTTCCTTGTTACCACAAACATAAAATTGTATCCATTACCTAGATAATTAACAAGTAACAAGTTCCCCATCGTTATTACACGAAATTGTAGACGCTCCCCTAGACACAGTTTATTACTTAAGTGCCAATTACACATTCGTTCCTTGTAAATTACGACAGCGTGATAATCGAGTGCCATTTTGGTTGCCCAGGAAAGAAGAGGCCTAGGGGGATCAGAAGGAAGATGACGAAGCGGTATGCGCAGGGATTCTGATAACACCGTGGAGCGTGAAAAGCAGTTAACCCCCAAGTAAGAGTGGGCCACGTTCCACCGTGCTCCGAATGATATCGAGCCTCGTAATCTCGATCCGGTTTAAACCGAAAAAATGTCACGGTCTGTTGTCGGGTGGGATAGCCTAAGGGCGGGACGTGAAGCTATGTCGTTGTCTCGCGAGGGTGCCGTGCCACTTTCCCACCCTTCTTCGGCGCGTCTCCCGCGCCGACACGGCGGCTCACCGAAACTGAGCATAAATGCGTTTACTGCGACAAAAGCTAAGCATCCCGACTCCCACCTTCCTGTTCGCCTTTCTCGCGCTTTAAGTTCGGTTCGCTCCCTAAAAGCGGCCACTTTGACTGGCTCGGCCGTGAGGTCCGCCGTCTATCTGATCGTTCGAGAAGAAAAACCAGTAAAATCATGATGTTGTCAGCCGTAGAAGGCGGCTACCCACAAAGCTCCAAGGTGGCCCTTCAGCTGGGAGGAGGGGGGCTCGAGGCCCGCGCCACGGGGGTCTGTCCAAAGCTAATAGAGAAATCACCCTGGCGCTGATACTTCCCACTATTGGTAACGCCGTTTGCTCGAGCTGTACCAATGAGAGGACCTACCTCCTACGAGCCTCGTAAATCCACGGCTTATACGGTTCACGTCGAACCGAAGGTGGTCTCTGAACCGTGCTTCATTCCCCTGATGCTGACACCACGAGTCCACGGACACCTTTCAATCGGCCGTGCTCGATTGCTGCAGCAAATCGATCGTTTGTCAGATCTAGACACGCAGAATAATCGGCCGCTGTGATTCGACGGATTTAGAATCGTTTATTACAGTTAAATTGGGTGGGCTCGAGTCATCTGATGTTAAATTGCCTTGTCGTGTAATTAGTGGATGATGTCTGTCATGGGATATCGTTGTTTTCTTGCTACCATTTTTCGCTACGAGTTGAATTTATAGCGCCAATGTCATGCTTTATATTCTGCATACTTGCTATGGATTATTGTCAATAGGTTTAGACATACTTCTTCTGTTGTACAGAAATTAATAGCATATTCGCAGGAAATTGGTGTTGATATATTTGTAATTTGTTAAAATATTTTATACATGTGTGTATTAACAATCATTTTAGGGGTCATGTATGTACAGTAGCGGACAAAAAAGTTACCACTTTTTCGACCCACCCTAATTCTATTACTTTTCAATGTCAATTCAAAATTGTAGTATATGCCTAACATACATATTCTGAAAGAGAATTGAAAGCTGTATAAAATCCAGTTACAGTTGAATTTATTTAACTAACAATCATAAAACCGCACATAACATTAAACAAGACAACACACTTTTAAAGTCTACAAAAAGTTACCACTTTTGAACATAAAAACATCTAATATTTTGTGGGGGGACATTTTGCTTTTAGGACAATCTAAAAAGTTGCTAAACGTGGTAACTTCTTTGTCGGCTCCAAAAATGTGTTACCCCCTTTAATATCATACAACACTTTTGCTTGTCAGTTAATTAAATTCAACTTTAATTGGATTTTATACATCTTTAAATTCTCCATCAGAATATGTATATTAAATATACCACAGTCCTAAATGTATGCTAAACAAAATAACAAAAATAGAACAAATCGAAAAAGTGGTAACTTTTTTGTCCGCTAGTGTACGTAGATTAGATCAGCTTGATGTAAACTATATATGTAGATGAATTGTTGGAAGATATTATCGTGTTCATTATATTTTTTATTATATTATAATTTATGTAAGATAATTAATATTCTCTTGAACTGACTGTAGTTGTCAATGCGAGAGAATTAGAAGATACAGATTAGAAATAAATTTATGCAATGAATAAGATAAATACATAGATATTAATCTCATTATTCAAAGTGGTAATTCAAAAGATTAGGTAATAAACTTGAATATCTCATTCAGTTAGATAGCAGACCTTAATTTTTTTTACAATTAGTACTTCCAAATACTAAATCCCCAATTTGTAATAACTCGTACTATTTATAGGGACATTTACAGTCTATAATGTATCAAATATTCATATAGAATTGTAAAACTCTGAAAGGAAAGTGACTACAAGATACAGATCGGTGAATCTATGTATTTAGTTTGATAATCACTACTAATGATAGTTCACTGGAAAGATCAAAGTTTTAGTTACAAAAGGAGATGGTGCAATTCGAATAGTTATTTGCATAAACAAATCTCCTTTTTCACAACTGAAATCGAAACAATTAAAAAATTCCATCTAGAAAACGCGTAGAAAATTTCAGGATCCATTTCGATGACCTTCCGCGAGCCTTTCAAATTTTAACGAGCAGTCTATTTTGAACGAAGGATAAGCTACATATAGAAACGCGTGGAGCTTAACGTATCGTAGGGTTGATGGCAGCTGAGAGCCGTGAAAAATTAAGGGCGTGCGACGACGTGATTTGTGGCCGCAAGCAGGCTACAAGAGCGAACGTTTGTTGATGCCGCCACACACTGTGGTCCCTTTACACGCAAGTGAACGCCTACCCTGGCAGGAGTAAGTGCATCAGTAACAGGGACACTTTACATGAGCGTAATGTGTTGTCAAACACTTGACACCAGAATGGACACGTGAGCTTGGTTTCGACGCCTTCTAAGTTCTGTTAAGTGATGCCATCGCGTCAAGATTAGTACATTGATATCATTAACGCGGGACAACTTTTGAAATACATATTGGAAGATATAAACAATTTATTTTTGTTTAATATGAAGAATTATGAATAAATAAAATGTTTATTTTCCTTCTTGTACGAAAATGTATAGTAGTCTTTCATTACTAAAATATTGTTTTTATTTCGATTTTAGTAAATTTCTTTTTTTTTATATTAATGATGTTGATGTTTTTCAAAGATTTTCGCACCATAATTGAATAGGAAACTACTATCAACTTTTACTTTAGTATTTTTCGTTAAGTAGCTCGCAGTTGTGTAATTATATATGATCTACCTACTTCATAATGACTTTTTTCACTTATAACAATCATAAATAGAAATCAGTTCGCTTTGTGTTATAAATAAAAACGAATATACCTCAAGAGAGTTCATAGTCAAGACCAGTGAAATTACTAAAATATTTGTACAATCATATCGATTAGAAAGTTCATTTCATCATTCGTGCAACCATTAGACTTGTTTATCGAATCGGCACAACTACCGTACAAGAGGATACCACAAGAATAAAGCAGCGTATCGATGGGTGAGACGCCCACAAAGCACTTTCGGTTCGCGCAACAAATAAATCGCCTCCCCAAACAAGGTTCCAGCGCCTCTGTAAAAAAGGGACTAACGTGGGAAAGCAAAGTGGCGAACGTTTCGGAGGCTGCGCTCTGCCGGTTTTGATCTCGGTCGAATGAATGAGAGATACGGCGCTGGTCTACAGCTACCAGGGCCATGTTCATTGAGCTCTCGGCCTCATTCCATTTTTCGAGGGCTGAGGAACAGGAGGACGGCAAGAGGAGAGGCCGGGATTGAGGAAAGAGGAAGAAAGGTAGACGAGTGGAATCAGCAGCAGCAACAGCAGCCGGATAAGAAGCTGGAGGAAGGAAAGTAGTGGAGAGGAGAACGAAGCTCAGAGAAGCTGGCTGGGTTCGTTCAGGCTGGATTGTTTCTGGTGTCGCGTTACCGTGGACTTCACAAAGGATCGCGCAGGATTCTTATCTCGGTATCGCCTAACTTGTTAACATACCTAACCTGCCCGGGGGAGTAGTTCACGGAGGATTCACCCGGCACCTCGGGACAACTCAATCCCAGCGGTCTTTGTCCCACCAATGGGGACCACCGCTTTTTCCCCCTTCGACCACACGGTCCAGACGTCTCTTTCTCTATCTGTTTCTCTCCTTTCCGTCGCATATTCCCGTTTTTAGTAGTGCCGCGTTAAGATAACGGCCTTGTACGCATTTCGACCGTATATGTTCCGTTTATATCCGACCCGTAGCTAGATTCGGCAAACTGCTAATGCATCGCACGCAAAAGACGAATGGGGAAGGCCCCCCGAGACATGAATATTTATCTCGTTCGATTGGAGAGGCACTTTTGCCAAAGGAAAGGTGCCGTGGTTAAATTCCGTCTCCGCGAGCTCCGCGCCCCACGACGAAAGTCCAGCATTCGTGGCTTTCATGTGTATACCCAGCTTCTTTAGATACCTACATACGTGACTTTCGATGATCAGGCTCGTTATTGCCTTCGTGATGGTGGGCAAAGCTCGACTTGGGGAGCCTAGCTGAAATTTCTTTATATTTTATTTCT
Organism: Andrena chrysosceles; assembly: GCA_963855975.1. NCBI lineage: Eukaryota > Metazoa > Arthropoda > Insecta > Hymenoptera > Andrenidae > Andrena > Andrena chrysosceles. The sequence continues at coordinate 105,600,474 of OY979767.1, read as the reverse complement.
TTATTTTAATTTCTTTATTTTATTTCTGCATTTCCTTTCTTCATTTCTTTATTTTATTATTTTTTCCTTTATATCTTTATTTATTTTATATTATTTATTAGGTCGAAGAACATTGAAATCTGATCAGACTCTTCATGTAAGTATTTAGTATTATTATTCCGAGACGGATATGAATAATACCAATTGTAAGTAGTTCAGGTTTGTGAATTTTCATTAATTGTCATAATAAACGATTTAGAAGTTTATAGATATCTTTTTATTTTTCTACATAAAATATTCATCATTATTAATTTCAAGTTTATAATATTACCAATAATTCCTCGCGCGTTCTGTTTCTCAAATGCGCCAACGTGGTAAGATAAAAAAATTCTAGCGGCGTCAGTGTATCATTCGCAAAAAGCAGAGCAAGAATATTCATCTAATTACGGGCAAGGAGCGGAAGGCCGATCAAATGTCAAACAGAGGCGCCGCGGTGCGCGTCTGTGGACGAAAAAGGTTTCTGGGCGCGTAGGACGGAACGTAAGGCGAGGTAGAGACAAGACTGATAACGTTCACGAGGAATAAAGCTCGGCGAGTTTACGCTCGTTAAAATGTCGCCGTTGGACAGGACGAGTAAGTCATCCTCGGTTTATGCTAATCTCGCCGGCGGCTAGGTCCCATGGCCAATAAATTCCGGAAAAATATGCCCCAATTACCGAAATGACTCATCAAGTAATTGCGCATAAAACAAACCGCCCCGCAGGAGATGGCCACGCCGCGATAACGGGGTTGCCTTTGCATTCGGAGCACACACGGGGCCAAATAAGAACGTAGATAAGGCATACTTTCCCATGGTGCTCGGAACGATCGACCAGATTTACTGTAACCGTGCTGGAATTTGGGCGAACCTTCCTTTCTGGTAGCCTCTGCGCGTTTATTGCTTATTGCGCCGTAATTGGATACTGTTTAGGGTAACCGAACACGGAACGAATGTATTTACCGCGTTACCCTAGTTCTGTTATTATAGGCATCATTGATGCTTGTAGGAATTACGTGCAGATATATTTATGCTAACCAGTCAGGGCATGTAATGTTTATCTATTTATCATATGGGAGAAAAAGTCCCATTGTTACAAAAAGAAAAGAAAAGAAAGACGGTCAATGATACATAAGTACCACGAAAAATACATAAATTACATTAAGCAGTTAGGCAAGGAGACAACAATATACGGTTAATAGAAGACTGGGAGCGTATTAGGCAAGAGTATTTAATTAAACAAACGGAATATCCGACAAAATATTATCTAATAAGTTAATAATGTAATAATTTTATTGGTGCATATGTATCTTTTATGTGCAAACATTGTAGTTCAGTAAATGTCCGAATACTTTTGCGATTCAAGAATAACACACTATCTATTATATTGTTTACTATATTAAAAATTGAATGGTTTAAATCAAGAAAATTTGCATTTTTTTTAGTAAGTAGAATACATGTTTTAACATAACTCGAAACAGTAAATATGTTAACTTAATTATGCTGAGATATGCAGAGCAATAATGGCTAAAGTACCATGGTGTCCGAATATTAATAAATAATTACAATGTATGGAACGTTGATATGACTGATCCCTTGAAATTCTACAAACCGCAGGTGCAAAAATTAACTGCATGAGTTAGTATTCTTGCATGTTCTAGAAATAGGATTAGAGTACAAGAAATTAATATGGAAGCATCTGTACCGAAAAAGCGGAAACTACGTAGAGGCCATAATGTTAACAGAATAAAAATACAAGAATTTTATTGATAATTGCAGCAATTTTTATTCGATATCAAATAATTTTGTGCTACATAGTCGGTTATTTTAAAGACTCGAGTAACTTTAATATAAAATAATTTTATTGAAAAACATAAGTGAAAAATAAGTAGAAATCTTCTTTGAGTACAATATATTTCACCTATTTTCTAGTATGTCGAAATTTAATTACATTTCCAAAAAGATTGTAGGATATTTAATCACGCTTGCAGCAAACTTACTTTTACGAAAAAATGTTTCTATATATTCCTAGTGCCATATGAACATCTCTGTTCGTCATGGTCGCCAGAGAATCCTTTCCTTCCAGCATCCTTGTTAGCATGGTTGCGCCCCAAAGGGAGTTGCATTTAAAAATTACAGTTACATCCATTAAATTTCTTAAAAGATCAAAGAAAATTGAAAAATAAATTTCCTAAGTAACTATAGAAGTACCTGCGTACTTCCACGTATTTCATTAAAAATAAATTTAAACCTGTCCACCTATTTAATCCAAAACTGCATAATTAAATATAATTAGTTTATTTAATTCAATCAATGAAAGTAACCAAATCAATTCTTGAATAACGACGACGCGTGATGCCATCATATTAATAACCAAAGTAAACTGACATTATAAAATGCAATCTGTTTCACACGAAAAGTCCGTTTCAAAATTGCAGCATGCAAGAAAGAGTCTCCACCGTGTCGGTTGGCGAAACTACGTCAATACTGAATCGGTATTGGAGGTTTCTACATTAACGTCCTCAAGTTACAAACATGGCAAGTCCAACTTTCCCTTCAAATCTAAATTCTTTTCTTCCCAAATCTTTCAAATAAAAGCACCAACATTATATCTCTCCTGCACTCATGATTGCTCTCCCCAAATCGCATTTTCCTCTTAATCTAATTTCATTCAATATTCCACATTAAAGTGGAATCGTCGATGTACCATCGAACCAATCCATCCTGCAAGTCTCCACAGGCACGGTTCTTCCACTGTAGAGAAGATGTTACTCTCCTACCCAGGGATACCAACCGGCGGAATTCAGTTTGCCAGCCAGAGGAGACGTATAAATTAGATTTCGCGATAACACAATAAATTGCGCCGAATGCATGTAAATGTCTGCCGGCGGGCTCGCAGAACGATATTTCACGTTCGCTCGCGCGATGGCCCGTGTTGGGTCGCAGTCGCTCCTTGGGATGCGTCACGGCCTCGAATGGGCAATAAACAGCACGCGATTCCCGAATCGAGTGATTTAAAATTTCATAAAAGCGACCCTCTCTCTCTCTCTCCCTCCCTGGGTGTTGCTAGTTGGCCGTTGTACAATGTATATAACTTTGCGCAGAATCGTGGCTGCGCGTCGTGGAGGGCAGCGCTAAATAAATCGTGGGAAAGACCCGCGGCTACCTAGAACTTTTACGGCCGATCGTTTCCTCGTGGCGCGAGAGGCCACCGATTTACCAACTCTCCTTCCACGAAAACCGATCGCCGGCTACTTATTCCGTTTATTCAGCCCATTGCCTTCTGCGACGTTACGGATTGTCAGGAGGCGTGTCTAAGCCTCCTTGGTAACGGTGCTCCGTTTTTGCTGCAGCCGCGCCGCGATACACCGCGCACGGATTTTCTCCCCGCGAACTTTCGACTTTCGCGAGGATTAAAGGATCCCCGGCTAGGAAACACCGCTGACGCGGCGTTTCACTTCACTGAAGCCTTTCAACGGGGTCGGCGATTTCAAATCAAACAAAAGCGAACCCAAGGGTTTTGCGTAACGCGAGGCGAGTGGTTTTTGCTGGACACCTCGCGCCAGCTGAGCGCGCCATTTCAAGAACTTGGGGAATGTGCACGTGATGGGCGATATTATAATGATTTTTAAATTTTGAAACTTTTAAGTACAGGGGATGAACGTTACATGAACGTTGGGTGTACCATACTCCAGTGCCGCACTCAGGATTTAAGGGTGGAGGACTACCTAGAAATTTTCGATAAATCGATTTATCGGTTTTTATATTTTCTTGAGCTTGTACAACAGCTTGAAAATATTCCCTGAAAGTGTCAAGTTAATCCGACCAAAATTGACAAAGTTATACGCGTAAGTAGGTAGCTGTTCCTCGAAGTAGCGCTCAGACCCAAAACTTTCTGGTTTCATTAAAATCAGAATTTTCAGGTGGGGACGTTCCCTTGTGAGTTACAGAGGATTAAAGCCTAGTGAGTCTATGGAGGCTATGGCACGTCTTAACATTAAGCCTTGCACTCGCTGGATAATAGTCGCGGATATTCTCGGAGTGCTTACCGTCGGATCTGCAGCAACTTCGACAAGAAGTGTCTTTGCTACCTGAGGCGTGGATGGCGTAGGCGCAAGTCAATTTGCCAACTTCAAGGTGGTTGATGATAGAAGAAAAAGTTCTATGTACCTATAAGCTGAAATCCTACAGTGTTTAAAAAATTCTTGATACTAAATACCTGCCTCCGCAAGTACTATTTATTTTCATCAAAAACATTTCCAATGCCATAGAATTTTTACAGAAAAGATTGCAGAATGAAAAATAAATAGCCGGTTTAACTTGAGTGCTTGCTTCTTTTCATATATAAATTTTAAACGGAAAAAAATCAATTTTTTCTTTCTTTCTTTAAGAGTGATATGGTATACGTGTATATACATATGAAAATTATTCGACCGCATTTTATAGTCTTCCTTCACGCTTGTTCAGTACGGTTGACGATCGAAAATATTTCTGGATTCTGACTCGTTTGATGGGGCAGTGGATGTCCGTTTACGGTCAATAAAACATTAGTAGGTGATCCTCCCTCACAGTGGACATTCGTCGTTCTGTGTTACCTTCTTCAAGACCAACCCCATCGCAACAGACCCGAATTCCATTCTCGGTTTTTCACCTCTGGTCCCTTGCGCTAAATGAATTCTCGGCTTACTGGCCTTCCGACGATATATTTCATATTTTATGATTTGTAGAATGTTCTCGCCTACCTTCGGTCGTCTTCTTTAATCACCAAATCAGCCAGCAACCGCAAGCTTCTCCTATCACGAACCGATGTTCATAGCGAAGGAACAGTAAAAATAGAAGAATTTATTCGCAAAGAGTCTCAAATCTATATGTCTAAATAATGGGCATTGTGTTTTACCAAGTTTTCCATAATAGGTATCGTTGAATACATAAACATAAGTTGCTGTTGATAATATCGTACGTATTTTCCTGCTCAATGAGAAACGAATTACAAATGTGTCGTTAGTTCTAATGTATTTTAAATACAGTAAAATTATATTTTCAAAATATCTTATATGCATTAGAGTGTTATTCTGATTTTACTGGATGTATTGAATATATTCAAGTATTTGGTTAATTCTGTGGTCAGATGACAAAACCTGATATGTCCGATTTCCCTAATTTTAGAATACAGTAGTTTTAAAGTTTGTTTGGTTGTGAAGAATCACAATGTTTTTGAAAAATACAATTTGTTTTCACAAATTAGTTGTAAGTAACTGATGGTAAATATGTTATGAAAAAGTGAACAAATACATTTATCAAAAGAGTATTGTAAAATAATTCAAAATGTTTGGGTATTTGTTGTACACTGTTTTATTTGTTAGCATTGTGCTTAAATAATTATGTAATTGAACGAGTCGGTGTAGAAAACACTGCAAGTGCCAAAAATTAAATTCTATACTATAGTATTACCAGTATAATTTTTTTTTTAATTTTGGCACTGTCAGTGTTTTCTAAAAAGACTCTACAATTATATTCTACATACATGATTCATAAAAACAAAATTAAAAATAAACGGAAAAATTAATTTAAGTGAAGGAAAATATTCAGACATAGAAGGATAAAAGAATTCGATATGCAGAGGAATAATAATATAAACAAACAATTTAATACCCGAATGCAAGTAAAAGAACAGGAACATTTTAGTCATACGATAGTAAGAGTTAATAAAAACTATTTACAGGATGATAAACATAGGTAACACAAGATTTATAATATATTCAATCAAATATGCAAACTCGTAAACTCCATTGCAAGTAGATATATCTAATTCCCCTAAACTTCCACATAGACAGATACCTAGATGTACCTATCTTCTCTTCCTACGCAGTGCGACTAATTTCCAGCTTTATCGAGAAAAGTATGACAACGAGGAAAGGGCAGAGAGCCTTTACGCGAGTCCTCGGTAGGAAGGACGAACAAAGGAAGCGCTCACGTCCAATTACATGACGTTCCTTTAATTATGCAGCACCGGTGGACCGACCACGGACAGTTCGTAGGAGGTAACCAACGGCTTTAATTTGGGTCTGTGGAGTTTCGCTAGAGCCCGCTGCCCGGGGCGCCATACGTGGGAACATAACCTGGACCATAGATGGATCAGTATGGGTGGCTGTCTACGCCACGTTGCTCCGTGTCCTTGGTCCTTAGCCCAAGATAGTCGTCCGGTTCTATCTTCTTTTGCGGTCGCCCTCCCGCGGAACTGTGAGACTTTCCCCCGCGTCGAAACGAGAGCTCGCTAGCTGACCGCGTCGCGCCGCCATTACCTCCAGCTTGCCGCTTTCTAATCAGCGTATTATTCTTAACGGCTGGCGAATTTTACCCTCTTATGTGGTGGTCAGGTCGAACACTCGAATTTGGGAATTTAGGACTAATCCAGCTTTATAATACAGCATCGTGGTCACTTCAATTCACCTGAAATGTCAGAAATTTTGTGTCGTTCAATTACCTACTTATTTTTATTGAACATGTACTCTATGGAAAAGTTGAGAAATAATATTTTTACAGTAACTCAGGGAATATAGATTAGCAAGATTTATTTAGGTACAAGGTTTTGTAGCGGTGATAGTAATTTTTAAAAAAAAATTGAGAAAGGTACAGAAGTGCATAGGTACTAGGAAATAGCTCTAAGTAGTTGCATTTATTGTTGGCATTTTGATGGCTAACTAATTTCCAAGTAGGAGATACTGTGGGCCAAGCAGAAATGCTACTCTGGAGGGTATGGAGTGAAGATAATCTATTTCTCTCCTAATTAATTGAAACATTCGATTACCCCTAACTGCAATTTACATAGCTATCAACTGTCATCTTGCAATCTTCTTAACACTGAAACGACAATGTAATATTCGCTCTAATGCCAGCTACAACATCCCAGTGGCAGCAGACTGAAATTGCCATGGTGAACACGAAATCCTACAGAGGAGGGCAGCTCGGGGGAGCCGTTCGCCGGCGCTCTAGATTCCAAAGAAGCGAGAAAGATAGTGCTTCGTAAACAGAGATCACGAGAGAATCAGCAAGCCATTGAACCGGTCGAGGATCTCGTAGCCGTCGAAAATGCCAACGTACGATCGTACGTTTTTGCGGTTGACAATATGCGGGTAATGCTAATCCACCTTCATTGCTCTGTGCGCAATGGTTGAAAGAAACGGCTGGCCGTCGAAAATGGAGCTTAATAACACCGCTGCGACGTGGCCGGTTTGTTATGCTTACGCTAAACTAACACCAGATCGAACTCTAAACCAGCTCTCTCTTTCTCTCGTGGGTCTTTGGCGTTGAAGGAATTTTAATGGTAACCGTGACAAAGTGACGCCTTGACAATAAGCGTCGATCGTCGTGCGACAGGGCAAAGGGACAACCTGGTTCACGGTCTAAAACTGCAGACTGATAAATTGTACGGTAATCAGGTTGATCCTCTTGGAAGCTTAGCGCTTGAATGGTGTTCTTTTATGAAGGAAATGATATATCGACATCTTAAATTGGAGTTTCGCCGCTCCAATTTCGGTGTGGCTGGAATAATGGCACCGACTCTACTGTGGAGGGCAAGGGGTGACAGTGTGTATCTTTTACAGAGCCACACGCACGGGCTGCATCCTCGGGACGGCAGAGTGGCCTGCATTCCACGAGAAGGATACCGCGCGAATTTGAATATCGGTCGATCAGCAGAGCCGCCGGGCGATCTTCCTGGGGAACGTGCTACCCGTTCACCAACCTGTGACCCCTTTTGTCCACTCGTGCGATCCATTTTAAAATTCAACGAGACATTTTAGTAGCATTTTTTCGAAGCTCGTTTGCGTAAAATCGGTGCGGTTTTAGCGTTGCTTGTAGCTCAAGTGTTGATTCGCGTGGAAAGTGTAATTAAAAGAATCAGATTTTGTTTTAAATAATATTGACAAAAATTCAAAATTAAGTTTGCAAATGTAAAATTTCTGTTATATTTAAGTTCAGTTTCAAGGTAATGGATGTTAAGCTTAATTTGAATTTTCATTTTCGGTTTAAAAACTGCAGATGTATTTTGAATATGCATGAGATTAACATTTCATTAAAACAATCTGCAATCTACTTTCGATTGGTATTAAATTTAATAATTTCGGAATTCCAGCTTTACTTGTTTTGTTTTCGTACTGAAATTTGAATAATATTTTTTGACAACCTTGAGAAATACATAATTCAAATAGGTATGACTAATATCTATGTCATTACTGCCTTTATGTAGTATGTCAGTTTTTGAGATATAATTGAAATGAGATCCCCAAAAATATTATTGCAAATATATTTTTTATTTTTATCGCTGTCACCTTGCTAGTATAAGTATCTATATTATCATTTTTGCTCAAATATTTCATAACTTATAATGAAACGTTTCACAGAAGTCTTTCTATTCGTTTAAGAATACTGTTGTTTTCTTTTTGTACAAAATTATTGTCACCAACAAATTATATAATCGCAGCAAACGATTGAAGTAACTTAAAGTACTACAATTTTCAATTATTCAAATATTAAATTACGACTAATTTATCGCTCTATGTAATTATGGTAATTATTTCCAATCTAAAGAACATCAACAGGGGATTACGTTGTATTTTACGACAAATTATCGTACCTACTCCAGATTCGAAGTGTGTGAAAACTGTATGACAAGTTAATAGCCTTCTAACGATCCGATAAGTCGACGTTTTATCGGGCTTTACTGGGAGAGACCAGTTTCCCTCCTACGTTGTCTCCCCACACCAAACTGCATGGCAGGAGATGAGAAACTGGACGAGTTGCAGATAGAATTTTTTCATAGGTACCTACCGTCAGTTCACTAACTTTATTTTTCTTTCATTTTACTGTTACGTCTTACAAATAAATTAATATTCTTTTACAAATGTGGTCCAAATTTAATTGATACTGAATCTGTGTTACCGCAATACCATACGGGTCAGTAAACATTTGCCATATCTTTACTTTTATCCTCTTATCATATCCGATAACATGATAGATACAATGGTTTGATATGTATAGGACTCGCTAATAAATGCTGACCAAATATTCTAGGTATTAGATGTCCCAGCAACACCTCCGTCGAACCTCACTCTTCACATTAGTTGCTACTTTTCTTACATCCACAAGTGCTTAAAAATTTTACGTAAATTGTACGCCATTATTATCCATAGCTCAGAAATTGTTTAGCAGGATGTGTGAGAAGAGTCCCTTAGAGAAAGTGTTGCAGTTTTAAGGGGGGAGTCCTATTCTTTGGGCTAAAAACTATTATTTTTTATTTTTTAAGAGACCAGCGATTCGATTCATCTGAAATTTAGACCACGTTTTGATGCATCTTTGAAGAAGCTGTAGGTTTTTTTTAATTCATTTTTAACCACAAATATAGTAGTTATGCATGATCGACTATCACGCCGCGCAAAATTCGTCGTCCATTGGTGTGCATGATATTTATCTACCAGGTAGGTAATCTGAAACAACAAAATGAAACGGCGTTTTATTTTATACATATGTAACTTGAAATTGATGAAGCAACAAAAAATAAAAGAATGTATTAAGCAGTGTGGAGAGATTTGAAACTGAAATCCTTCATCCATCCCGCCTGCAACGCGAACCCTTCAGCAGAAGCTACCTACGTTGGATAGCGTGCGCGATCGTGCTATGCCGGAGTAACCTCTATGAAACCACCTGCTGTCACGAAACGTCAAGTACGACGCGGCAACGAATGCGTCGCGGGCGTAGAGGACGATACCGTAACGTTTAGCTGCGTTTCATAGCGGCACTGATACGTGCAGAAACTCAAAACTCGATGGGAAAAGTTACGAACGCCGGGGTTCGAGTCACGGATAATTACAATTTACGCGTATCGCTGGAGGAATCTCGGTGGCGGTCGATGCTCGCAGTAACGGAAGAGGTGGCCGCTGAGGTAAGGGAGCTCGGAACAGTTGGATACCTACATTGTCCGCCGCGGCATCCTAAGATCTACGCCACGAAGGTGTTTACGCGGTTTCTGAGAAGCGCAGTTCGTTTTTGCTACGACCTGTCCCTTCGTTTCACCGTCGAAGACCGTTTCCCCTTGCTTACCTACCGCCTTTACTTCCCTGGCTGTCGCTTAATGACTGTCCAGTGACAAATAAACCCGAGCAGCTACTTCCAGATGTTCACCCTCAACACACCGGACCATTGTTTTGCTTGTTGAGATAATTGTCTGCCGGAGGAACCGGCCTCGGCTTCGACCTCACCGCTAGCTACCTGTTCGGTCATCCGCAATTGTAATTGTCCAGAGCCTTTATCGTTCCAGGGCTTCGTGCATTACTTTCGTCGCGTTCGCATCGGGGGCGCTATCAAAATCTGTTACGTTAAGGGCTTACATACACATAGAATGGTCGAAACAATCGATTTTTCCAATTAAGAATTCGTAGAAGCTACAACTTTGAAAAACCATTGTCACGTACTGCTGATTTATTTAAAGTAGTGATCATAATTTGTCTCTCAGTCTCTTAGTCTATTAGTTTTTAAGTTTCTATTCAATGTACAGGGTGTTTCACCTAACTTTATCACCCGAAATATTTCTATTAGATTTAAATTTTTTAAAAAGTTGCATAGTTTTGTGGGGGCCAACGTAAAGTAACAATACTTTCATTCTCTTGGGAGGAGTTAACGAGATGAAACTCATTTTTTTCAGTTTTCTAAAGGACCTTTAGTGGCCTTGACTTATTATCGTAGGTCGCTGAATTCTTCTTTAAAGTGGCTATCGGGTATCGATAAATAAAACAACACTCCATTAAAAAATACCAAAGTTGACCTTCGCGACTCACTAAGCCCTACCCTACCAGAATAAAACTAATGCTACTATATTTTGGCAGCCAGCAAACCTATGCAATTTTTATAGGAAACATTTTTTACAGTAAAACAAGAAGTTAGCTGAAACACCTAGTACACATGTTCTATTTGAATAATTCTCTCCACTAAATAGCCCCTTAATTTATATTACAATCTGCCCGCTTACCCACACTTAACGCTTCACTGTCACACAGAAAAACAAGACATAATTTCCATTCTAGGTAACAATAACAACAACACGGTCCCCCGTAGTCTCCCTATCTCACCATCCGCCAGCGAGCGTCTCCATACTCGTTTCAAGTGTCCGAGCCGCGAGCGCGTCAACATCGTCAAACATTGCAATGCCAAAGAGTCAGAACCGCATCGATGGTGTTTTCCAAGCCACCGGTATGCGGACATGAAAGTTTAGACATCGATTCCGTGTTTGAACGCTTGCGCTTGGAGCGCGGGGATCCTGATTCGAGGCAACAGGTCGTTGGAGACGTTTCGCAGGGCGCGGCCATGGAGCCGCGAAGGGTGAGAAAAGGGAGGAAGGGGTGTAGGAGGGCTGGGGGGAGAACGAGAGGTAGCCAGCCAGCAAGATGGGTCTCTCCGAGGCTGCCGTAGCTCCTCGAACATTCTAACCGGTGGATTTCGGTATAATTTTCGGTGCGCCTCGATCTTTATGCAGATCGGGAGCAAACATCTAGTCGGGCCGGCTGATTGGTATTCCCCACGGCACGCGGCTCATCACTTTCCCCCCAGATTTATCGTTCAAAATTCAGCCCCGCATTTTTATATTGATAATCACTCAGGGGGGGCTGGGGGTAGGGTGGCACAAAAGGGGAGCAGAGGGACAAGGAATGTGGGATGGGTGAGTGCAGTCACGACAGTGACGTCATGCCGGTTATGGTAGCGTATCGTTGAGTGTGGGTAGGCCAGAGGAGGGCTTTACTGCTCTTTCAACTACCTTTCTCTTTGCTTCTACTTCTCCGTTGTTTTTTTTTCACCTTGCGCCTCTTCGTTCGATTAATGGTGCGTTTGCATGCACAATTTAGTCATTCGGCTAACCGTTCGTTAATTCATGCTGCTCCCTCGTTCCTGCTCTCCCTACCTACACGCGTGTTTCGCGACGTGTGTATACAGTGTCCCGGGGCCTGAAGCTACCCGAAAAACGAGGACCGCGGCAGGATACGCCAAGTTGCGAAATAATTACCGCTATCCCTGCGAACCGGGGCCTCTTCCAGTTAATGTAATTGTCGCAATTTGTTTCGTAGCAGGAACGTCACACGCCGCTCGCGCGAATTACGGGACGCTGCTTACGATAACAACAAATGAGACGCAAATTTCACGCGTTATTAAGACACAATGTCGTTTCCTTGCTCGTTGTCAGGTGTGTTATTAGGTCTGGTCATATTTAGAGCGCGATAAGCTTCGAACAGACAATTTAGCATGATATTTTACACATTCACGGCTTTGGTATCTTTCCTTTTTCGAATGCTTCGTAAGGCTTTTGCAAACATACTGTAATTTTCGAACTACAGTACTCGGATCGACTTAATCTTGAGGTGTATCCCATATGAAGTGCCCTGATCACTATCTTAATGCAGAATTTGTACGAGGCCTTTCTCTACATTGTTTCCTGTATGACTTGTCTATTATTCCCTCGATGATATGCAAATTTGAATCACGATTACAACACACTTCACTTAAGGTACTGAAAACCGATGAATGAATTGTTTTCTGTTAAAAAGGGGAATTTATTTCGAACACACACGAACACGTGCACACAGATTGAGACGATTTTTGAATGTATTAAGTTACTGGTCGTATTAGCATGTTTGATTTTATCTGTTACTACGCGCAATAGCATTAAGTGTTACTTCGAACAATTCTTCTTTTGCGGGAAGAATAAGGTAAATGTAATTCCCCATCGACAATGTAGGTATTGAAACAATTGCATGATCCGAGTACTGATTCCTACGTATAATGATACTATATGAGTATAATTTTCTGCAATACCATGTAACACCTGCATGATGATGCATAGATTAATTGGACGTTTGTCTACTACATGAATATTTATCTATTAAGGGACAGGCCTACCTATAACGGTAAAAACAACATGCTTCTTTGGGATTTTTTTTTAGAAAAACCGATAAACTTTTATTATTAAACATGAGTCTATTGGAAAGAGTATATCTTACGGATATTTCAGTATTTTTTGTGGTAAAAAGTAGTGAAAGGTTTGTGAGTTATAGGCGATGTCCGAGACGTCCTTGTTTTAGGCGCTTTGCGGTGACATCAAAACTGAAAATTCGAATTTTTTTAGATATATACCTAATATATGAAATTATCTAGACATTATCGGGCCAGATTTTGGAAAAATTATTTTGAAACAACATAGCGGTTGTGCAAAGTTGAAGCATCGATATTTGGCAAAAAATTGCTCGTTTGTTGAGTGTAAAAAAATCTATGCAAAAAAAAGAGAAGCTTCTGATAGCGTTTAGAATTTTAACCCTAAAATAAGCCTGCAAAGCTTCAAGTAATTCGGTTTATTCATTTTTGCTATCTCTCATCACCTTCTCATGTTACTTCAATTATTACATTCTCACTAATAATTATCATTGTGATTCCCCGTCTCAGTGACATTTGAGATTTAGTGACGTAGGAAACCACTTAATAACCTTAAATGAATACTTACTCTAACCACACATGAAACGTGCGATAATATTTCTGCATGTGTCCTGTAAATATTCTAACACGAAAAATATATGCGATGTACATACAACACAAAAATTACCTATGTCGTAATCTAACCTTTTTTCATTTTTATGAGCTCCATATCAAAATATGCATTTGCATTAACATCCTGGTATGTGACAGCGTATAAGCTGATGTATGACAGCTAATAACGGAGGTTTTACTCCAAAATTAACACGAGTTGAAGATGCTCTCTAACGTCAACGAGGGTCGAACTGAGAAAGTAGTAAAAGAAAAAGGAGGCCGACCGACATGTAGAGGTTATTAACATGTTTTGAGAGTAAGCAAGGAAAGAAAGACACGGAGCTAGTCGAGTTCGTCAACCCGGCACCACGTCGGGTGACTTTTCGTGCACCGCCCACGACATACATGTAGACCTGTCAGAGGAAAAAAAGAGCAGCCCTAATCTCGATCCTTCCACCTATTTGTGCGAATGAACTCGTTAATCCTCAACTATTTCCTCGATTTATTCTGCAGCATCATGGCATTAGCAAAGGGTCTCTTCGACTGCTTCGTTTCTTGTCACTAATTCCCATTTCATTTGGTGACATAGCACTTCTGGTAACATTTAGAGTCAATATTTGCTTCTGGTAATTACACTAAAGTTACACCATCTCATTTCTTACAATATTACAATATTGGTTACCAGCTTTTTTAAATTCTACACTTGATTAAGCATTCCTCGAGAATTTAACGCAAGAAGTTTATATTATTAATTGGACAATTTCGTTTCGTTTTGACAAAATTGCTGCAAAACAAAAGAAACTTTTTTAAAAACCCGCTTTAATGATCCATCTGTAGCGTCGTCTATAATGCATGTTTTTGGCGAAACAAGCATGTTTTTTTTTAAGTTTATGATATTACTAAACATTGTGTCGAAGAACAAGCTTCAATTACAAATTATTTCTTTGCAAAGCGAAAATCATACACAATATTTTTCTACTAAAAGATACAAAGATACACAGACTAATTAATAATAATATCTCATGAAAATTTAGAATAATATAGTTAAAAGATGTGGCTTTTAGTAGAAAAAGATTGTGTATGATTATCACTTATACTTTTGCCCCAAAAAATTCCTGAACTTGTATGCTTTTTCCGGACCTCTAGGTGGATGTAACCCCTTACGAGTTTAAACAGTATTTATACATATTTCATAGTCTCGACTGAACTCGTTATTTAACATTACTCAAATTCCCATTTCCAAACGCTGTCATTACAACCATGATACAGTAAGAATCTACACCAAACTGTTCGCGTAAACCATTATCTCGACATCCTCCCAGGTCTTCGACGAAGTAATCAGATAAACGCATACAATTACGGACGTCACTTCCTCGCTACGTTTCCGCTAATCCCATGTGCCGGCAACGCAAACACGCGTAGTCATGAGACACTTCGGGATCCCCTTCGCGATCGGTTTTAAAGCTGAATCGAAATTGCGTAGGTGTGCAACGACGGCGAAAATAAACGTTAGACGGCAGAATCCTGAGTAATTCCCCTTTATTCATTTACGATACGCCGCCGCAGCGTCAAAAGAACCCCGCTGACGCGGTGGGTACGGAGACTTTCTAGACCTAAGATCTGTGTGAATCCCCTGACCAAGATAATTCACACGACGTCCGCCGGATTCGTGGTGCACAGAGACCGGCGTGGTGAATGACGTACTTCGGGTAAACACAAAGAACGACCCGGCCGTCCGTTGATAAGGGTACAGCGTGATGGCTTGGTGGAACCGAGATGGTAAACCGAGCCGATAAGGTGTGCAGGTGTCTCGATGCTGATCCACGAGAAGCTTGACGCCGCACAAGTGAGGTAGTAACGTTCCTGGAGCGACAGTTTATCCGACCGATGACATAATCGTGTCACGTCTGAACTATACCACCTGCACGATCCCTATCGCTACTAATGCATGCGTGGCAAAAGCCGACTCTTTCCAACTGGTAACCGCTGGGAAAATAGATGCAAAGAATTTCATGCTGAAGGCTCCACCTCCACTGTATCACGTTCCTTTTTAAGATGGAGTAAATGATTTACTGTCTTCTATTACATGACACCTTTCGTGCTCGTTTGTATATGACGAAGGACAATCGGACCAAGTTATGCAGAAAGGTACCAACCCTCAATTATCTGAAATTGAGTAAAAGTTTGAAGATTTTAAATGTCAAAAGAAAAGTAGCTTTATTTCTATTGGTTCTATATTATTTCTTGTTATTGTTTAACAATGTTTCTTTACCCTCTGTGGGCACACCTTATAATCACAAATTGGTAACATGAGGTTCACTGCACCCCAGTGTCCTTTTTGCGTTACAATTTTTGAATCTTTTAACTCCAATAGTACTTTTTGTTTTTTAAGCCTAAAATGGAAGTATGGCTTGGTAATTTAATACTTGTATAATGTGAAAGTTGTTCTATGGGTTAGTATTTGTTTGCAAAATAAATATCACAAGATTGTAGGATCTGTATCTACTGTGTTCAATTAATTTCTTGTGATTTTGAGGGTTGGTAGGTTTCTGCATAACTTGGCTCAATTGTAAAATCAACCTTTTTGTCAAGGAATAGTAAGGCTGAGGAATCACCTTTTTCACCTGAACCAGACCTAAGGAGAACAAATTTAATGACATTACCTTGGTAATTCAGAAGAGGCAATGATTCCTCAGCCCAATTGGAGTAAAAACGTTTGTCAAACGTTCAACAAAAAGGCAGCTTTCAGGCTTTTTACAAAAAGGCTGATTCTTGTTAAAATAAAATCGAAAGAGCTGGTATCTTAACGATAGCTTTACATATTCTTTTCTGGATATCCAAGTAAATTCAGAAACGTAGCATTGCAAACTGTAATATTATTCCTCCACTTTTTCTCGCGCCATTACTTCCGTTTTTAAGGCAAACACATAACATACATCATACCACGGAAGTTGCAACAGTTTAATGATACACATGAAAAAGCAATTAGTACCTTTTTTCATCTTATCAGGCAACGTTCATGTGTCTCAGTGCTTAAAAAAAATGCACTAGTGGTTTCCTTTCATTCTTAAAAGGTACACCGATCGAACACAAGGCGTGCACGTACTTATTTCCTCCGCCGCTGCAGGCGTTGACGTCGCTCACGGAGGCATGGATGCCTGGAGCTCTATAGCGTTTGTAATTAATACCTTTTATCTGGAACTTTGTACTACAAAGCACTCGGTGCTGATCATTTGTAAACAGACGTTGCACCAGACCATTGTTTTTGTAGATAAATGATGGCGCGGAAAGGCATTATATCTGATCTTACCGCAATTACCACCGGCTGATTCATAACGCGCGGGCGTCCACGAGCGATCTGCGCCGCTTTCAACGACTCGATCAATTTCCGGTCGCGTATGAATTTCATGCCACAGGACACCCGCGTATGGGCACTTTTATTGTCCTTCATTCTTTCCCTTAATACCCTCGATCGGCATCAGATCAACGTTTTTACTGGGATCCGGGTCTTCTCGAATTTCAGACACGAGGTCAGATCAACCTCTTCGCTCGACAGCAAATAGCACTTTATTGACTCGCGTTAGTAGGTACTTTAATTTGTATCCATCAATTTATGTACTGAGGCAAAGGTATGAGTGTAGGAAGAGTGTAAATGGTTTTATAAATTTGTTAAAATTGGGGGTGAATTATGCTCTCAAAATCTGGAGGATGAAAGTTCATTATGTTCATTATATGATATTTGTCAGCGTAGTAAATGTTACACTATTAAATAGTACGTTTTTAAACATCCATTGGATCGGATTCTATGGATTTTTTGGAAGAAGTGGTTAAAGAAATTCGATCAAGGAATTCATTTTTGTTATAGAGTCAGAATATGAATATTTACGGTCACAAGCAGTTAGGAAAAGGAAATTACTATTAAGTAACTATTATAATTACTATAAAGGAAATTTCTATTAATAATTTGTAACTCCCACATGCATGTAACTGCCATGGGATGACCAAATGTATATGCATCATATCTAAAAAGATTTGTATCTGGTATCATATTAAGTTAAAACCACAATTTTTTTGCTAAAATTGATTACATTTTTTTAAGACGTTGCCATTCCTTTGTTTCTCAATAGTTTTCTATTATACTGGTTCAATATATAGCCACACATCCACAGATTACCAGTCTTTTTGAATTATGCGTTTGAGATAACAAGATGGATATTTTTACGTACAATTTTTTTTATTCTCTTAAAAGGTGATAGAATAAAACTACAAACGTGTAAAAAGATACGTCCAATACTTCTTTTTTTTTAATTTCCGAAAAATGAAGTTCTTTTCAGCCCTCACACTAGGAAGACCCCTTTATAGGATGACAATATAATCTTAGTTTCATCCCTTCTTTTCCAGAAACCCAGTTAAAATTTGCGAGATCGAAGGTTACCTAAATAGACTACATAATAAAACGAACAAAGATACAACACATATCCCTAACTCCCTCTCCCAGAAATGCAAATATCAAGCGTCACCTTTCTCCCTTATCTCCTGTACTACATTACAAAACATGCAGCTCGAAATTTACATACAAATATGCAACGCGTGTAGAAAATTGAAATAAAGAGTCGTACCTTATTACACGAAGAATCACACCTCGTCTCTACTACAAACTCTTTGTTGCCCGAAACGCTCCGAGGAGTAATTTAAATCAACACGCCCGCGGCTCAGTGCGCTGTGATCCTTGCGCAGCTTCCAGCAGGGATACATATTCAATTTTCCTATTAGAAAGTTATACAGCAACGTCGGTGGTATTATCCACCGAATGATTTGCACGGGCTTCTTTAAAAACACGTGCGTCAAAGCGACCTATCGTATTAATATTCATTAAACCAGTCGCAGCGAGCGCTCCGAGACGTTACCAAAAGTCGTTTAAAATGGCACCGTGAGAACTCGGCTGCACGACGCGGTCTAATATTAGTTAACCGACAGAAGCTTCGGGAACGCGTAAATTCGGGGCAGGTCCGCAGCTCGGCTGATTCACCCGGCAGGTTTTTCGACGGGCGAAGACCACCGGTCGAGGATTCCAGGTGAATCACTGACATTCAATACACCCGGTAATCGTGTTACGATCGAGCACGGCTCCGTCGCGCGTAGACATTAAAGCCTCCGGGATTCTCTCGGTTAGGTCAGTTCTAATTTTACGAGTTATCAGTGTTAGTTTCCAAACGCGCAGGCATACGCGGGTACGATTCATTCCGAACCGTCAACTCGTTAGCTGGCGGACACCTCTCGTATCGGTAAATTAGTCCCTGCTTAAGTGGTTATTAGTATGTCTCAATTCAGAAGTCATTGGCTGACCGCGGGGCAATTAAATTAGCATCGCCCGAGCTACGCGAGATCGCAACGCTCGACGCGGTGCTCGTCGCCAGGTGTGTCATTTTTATACCTGTCGAATGGAAAGCACCGCTAGATGTCCGCTGGCTAAGTCGCCGCTGCGATTTTCCATTAAATCAACCAATTAAAAGGTGGGCAGTGGCTGAACCGATTTATCGCAGGATCGCTCCTATCTCCCCCGGGACACGTAAA
The DNA here is from genome assembly GCA_963855975.1 of Andrena chrysosceles. NCBI lineage: Eukaryota > Metazoa > Arthropoda > Insecta > Hymenoptera > Andrenidae > Andrena > Andrena chrysosceles. The sequence continues at coordinate 105,581,321 of OY979767.1, read as the reverse complement.
ATTGTTTTCCCCCTTTTTCTTTCTGGAGGAAATAAATTGACAAAATTATATTTGAATAGTAGATAACGAAAAGAAAACAGAAATGATTGTGTTCGAAAAACGAATATCTTTATTTATATTTTATTTCTATTTCTCATATCTTTATTTATATTTTTATTATATTAAAATTATTAATTTCACGCTTTCTGTGTAAAGCGAAACTCATGCATTAAGAAATCACGGAATTTTGAAAATTAAGCGAAATAAGACGTTCAGTATCATTTATGAGTGGCCAGGGTCGCAATTTCAGAATCATAGTAATTTTAATATTCAACAATTGACAGCTACAAATAGTATTTTTCTTTTTCATTAAAAAAAGCTATTGATTTGTCGGAGAGATAGATGTCTGATCAATTCATGTAATAGGACTTTCGTTACGTTTTTTTGATGTTCTATTGAAAATCGAGATCGACGGCCGCAGGGACGATTGACACGTATTATTTTCAAATTAATTTCTCATCCTTTCGTTATCGAAGGATCTAATGGATGTACGGTGTTCAGAGCTCACTGAAAGGTGCGTGGTCGTTGTCGAGATTGACCGCCGCAGGAAAGCAGGATTCAGTGTATGTTTACAAGGACTGACGTCATTTGCCTAGGGCGACACATGTAGCCAGCCTGTCTGGCCGGATCCCTACCGGTGGTCGTGATCCTTGATAACGAAAAAAACACAGGGATCCTTTCAGGCATACACGTCGGACTACTGCTTTCGGTAATCAACGCCTTCTTCTGTACTGGCGTCCTACCTTATACGCAACTGTATGAAGCTGATAAAGCGATTACGATTATGTTCAATGAATAAAAAGTAGGATTTGATGGCATGTGGGTGATAAAACGCCCAGGGGAATCCTTGAAATTGGAATGGCGGCGAGTAAATTTGTTACAATGCCTCGTATATGGAAGTGTACGATAAGATACATCTTCGTTCAATTTAATGCTCCCGAGAATATGTTTAACTTTATTTAACTGTGTACGATGGTTACTTTTGTCTCAGCAATTTCTTCGTTCCTTTTGCGATCCTTAGGGGAGTGGATGATTCGAGAGTTTCTCATAAATATTTTGTAATAATGTACACTTATACAAGTGTAATGTTAGCGTACATTTCGAAGTTAAGAATATTAATGTTTATGATTTCATATTTTTGTTGTACATATTATTGAATGTAAAAGACAATAACATTTTATATACCTACCTAATATAATTTAAATAATAACATGGAATGTATGAAATAATTCACAGAAGTTTGGAAATAATGGCAACGTGGAATGAATTAATAATCATTTTTTCCTGCAATAACGCAAGTGATGCCCGTTTTAACCTTGTAATCTCTCCCATTTCTCCACTTGCAGAGAAATTATCTACGCCACATAATGTCCCAGTACATATCAAACAATTTTTGTCAGAACAATTTTTTAGTACTTTCGCCACCGGTTCCAGTTGAAACGGGCACACTGTATGTTAGTGGTATAATATCATCAACAATGCAATTTTTTTGTTACGTGTGTATGATCTAAAGTGTGTAGGTGTACTATGTATATTTAAAATAGTTTAGAAGAATCAAATAAACTAAGTAAGAATGTAGTATGTACAGTATCATTGTAAGTTTTCATTCAACAGTTTACTTTATCAACGAGGTTACGTAATACTTTCTGTTTCATTCTAGAAGGTAACGGCGAGCAAGTGCCAACAACTGCAACGTTAGAAGAAAGAAAGATGTTTTATAGGACTTTTATATCACATTATTTCACATTATTTATTCCCGTGACAAAGAATATGAGCACTTTTTATTACGCAGGTATTCATGAACCGCAATATGAAGTATAAGTTGGTCTATCAATGATGCAAATTAATAGACTTGACTTGATAATTAATTATAGTATTTTATCGACCTTTAGTTTAAAAATTAGAAACTGTCAGGATAAATCAAAATAAATATTTATCTCTCATATTTACCACCCTTAAGGGGGCATAGTACTTTTTTGCCCGAAAATTAAGCATTCTTTATGAATTTTTTTCTATATGAAATTGAAAAGCTGGAAAGATAGGGTTTGTTCCAAATGAAAATTCACTATTTGAAAGTATTCAAAGAATTTTTATTTAAAAAAACACCCTTCTTCTCAACTTCAATTACCTAATAATCTTTCCATAACTATTTTACTATTTCATAGACATATGCCATTTTGTATTCAGGTTCGCTCTCCGAATCGATCGATAAAATACATGTATTAGAGTTCGCGAACACAAAATATACTACATTTTTATGCCACTACAAAGCAGTGTTAAAAAATGAAACTAACGAAAATAAGAATATCAGATGAATACAGCATATTATTAAAAAAAATAGATGAAAGTGTATCATCTCACTAATCATTGAAAAAAGTATATTTTTTTAAAATTATTTAATATTATCATCATTATTCAATGTAATAATTTAAATAAATGAATCGTTTTATCCAGCCCATCTTCATGGGCTCCAATAAAAGACACGCCCACCCCCCACTCAGAGAGAACCTTAGAAAGTAAAAGTAAAATCCACCCCATTTCGTAAATCCCAGCATTTAAAGGAAATAAACGTCAACAAACGGAACACCATAACGTGTCGATAATTCTACACCTGGAATTAAGTAAAAACTTGTAGACTTAATGACTAATTTGTTCCTTGACAGATATGAAACAAGAACCGGTTTTAAATCAAAGGGTGGTACAAATTGGATACAAAATTTCCATTGACACGGTAAAAGTGTTCCTTTCGTATAATCGCATCAGGCTACTGTCATGCGTTTTTCAAACGCGCGCCGTTTGCCGCAAGCCCGACAATACGAAGAAGGCGAGCCCTGTCTAATTACTTTCCGCATATTAGGATACACGGAGCGGATAATTCAGTGTCGCAAGAAAGGCTTGAGAACTAAAATGGAAGCTGGCGGACGCGTAACGGCGATGGCGCTGCTTTTCACCGCGAACCGTTCGATTATTATTGCGCGAAATGAGTCCGAGTGAAACCAAGTCTTTCCTTACTTCTTGTGCATCTGTGTTCGCTACTCAACTCGTTGGGCACAGGAACGATCGTCTTACTTATCGTTACCGATTAACGATTCATTTCACGGTACAAATAATTGCGCTCCGAGCTGAATTATGAGGATCGAAACCGATGTCTGCATGAAAAGCTAGATAGTGTCCAGGGCCAGATCTAAACAGCCCTTCCGCCGCTCTGGGCAAAAATGAATTGCCCCCTTTAATATTCAATTATAAATAATTATTTTAAAATATACTTTTTGACAATGAGTGAAATTTTTTGTAGGTATTTGTTGGTTGACAAACACTTTTGTTTTATGAAAAATTGTTATTAAACAATTTATAAGTTAGATACTACATTTAAATGTGTAGGTATTACCTACTTATTTTTTTACCGCATTTTCAATTCACGCATTTCTATTGGTTTATATTGATTTTAATTTTCCCTTTCTACCAATTTTTCCGCCCTCACATTTGCCGCTTTTTCTCCCCCTAGATCGGGCCCTGATCGTATTTTATATATGTACAATAACATAACTTTCACTTTTACCCAGCATTCTTTTTAACACACGTTAATCATAAGGAATGTTTAAACAAAAATATATCTCTTCTATCGACCACGTCTATGCGCACGAAATTTTCATTCATCACGTAAAAAAATTTGCGGATGTTTAAGTTAGTGTGTTTCATTGATTTTATATCCCTTTTGCTGTAGTGGTGCAAAGGAGCCATTTATGAGTCAGTGATTTCAATGTGTAGGATGCAGTGAGACACGCACGAAAGGGCAGCGACATAGCCTACCGAGATCGAGACATTCTATAAATGATTCATGAGTAGAAAATGCACTCGCGCCAATTTAATTGCTGATATCCAATAATAAAAATAAAGCGGTGACGTTGCTGTACAGTGAAACGATGACGGAGAAATTCGTGACAAATGAGTACAGAGACGTCGAGTTTAATTGAACTTCTACAATATTAACAAATATTACTAAATCAATTTTTAATAGATATAATTTATTTCCTAAATGTTCCTTTGGATTAATAAAATAATGCCTGAGGGGATTTTACAAAGGTAAGAAAAATAACATGATCTAATTATTGTTTCGTACACAGAATCTCCACCATGTATCTCTAATTGTTACTTTCATTGCCAAACGAAATAATTCACACCCATACAAATGTATCCACGTATCTGCATCCGATGGACCGGCCAAGAAAAATCCCCTGGTTCGTAATGACCCCTAATTCCATTCACGTCCACCCCTCCCCCCATTAGGCGAAATTTCATTACAGCTCGCGGACAAAAACATTAACAAAACTCGACGTATTTTTCGAGTAGAATGAATTCCCCGCCTACGAGCAGTGTCACTCCTCCCTGGTTCGTCCCTCGAACCGTGAAACCAGGTCGTAAGGTACACGTAAGATGCAGTTATCGTGCCCTCGTCCTGGGCATTACCGTCGCGAATTTCAAGCGTAAAAACGTATCCGTGCTGCCGCGATATAATTCTCGAGGCATCGTGGGTCAGGCCCCGGTGCGCGTACACGCGTCCCCGTAATTGCCCGTTCCGGGGGCGTCTCGATATAGGTGTCATGGAGCGGTGCATCTGTGCCCGTGCATTTGGTGCACCGTGCCAGCAGGAAGAGAAGAAAGAGCTTTCATTTGTCGTGGAAGTGTTAATGGCCTGACGTAAAACCCGACGACGACAATGCGGAGCGAAACAACGTGTGGGCGCCCCGAGATATGGGCCAGTCCGCCGCCCAGCACCCCGCTTATGCTCGCCCGTTGCTCGTCTTAATAACGACAGACGATCGCCTTCCTCGTTACAAGATACTTGCTCCGGTTATTTCGCCATTAGGGCGAGGGGTTACATCGAATTCGGAATCCACGTATCATTCAACGAGATCCGTCTCACTGAACCGATGTCTTTCGGAGGCGATAATTGCAGTGGTAAGGGAGATGTTAACGCGATACGCCGGAATTGTTTTTCGCACTTCACTTTGCTACGCGTGTCTACAATTCGAATGTAATAGGTACCTCGGTACTTGTGTAATTTGAGAATGATTGCAGATGCGAGTGTATGGGGTGTATATTTAGCAGTACCTACGTTTACAGTGGGATGTACAATTTTTCGAACAATTCTCCTCCTGTGCAGAGTGCATTGTAAAATTGGGTTTAATTTCCAGTGTCTCAAGAACTTACAATTTTAAGATTCACTTTATAAGAAATTATAAGAAATTATAAGAAATTTCTATTTATTAGAAATTATAATACTTATAAAAAAAAATGTATTCAGAATCCCCCTACTGGAAACTGATATCTACTAAATATCCATTAAAGATCTGGTTTTCTTGCGTGGTAGCTACAATCAATGGACCACGAATTTCGAGAGTCGTAATCCTTCCGTTTACTCTTACTTTCGTCTCCCACCAGAAAAGCCGAGACGAGAGGAATGCCACGGTGCAACAGGGTGTACGTTGGCGATTTCCAGCGGGCGACGATAGATCTATGTCCGCCCTCGGTTTTATACCGTTCGAGGACCGGGTTATTTTTGTCGTTTTCGCAGCGGTGTCGCTGTGACAGTTGCTTTAAATCGCAGCCAGTGCACATGACCTTTCTCCGTGGGAGTGCTCCCATCAACGATTGACGTCTTCATGATGTCCTCGTAGAGGTGAAGCTGGTCCCAGGTTGACGTCCGGGACACCATGCCCGTGCCACCAGACGGGACAAAACTTTTTCCGACAGCGGCAGAGCACGTGGGCTAGTAGGCCACGTGATTCACCGGGCGTTGGAGCGCATCGAGATGTGCGCACTCCGGATATAAATATGCGAACACGGGGCATAAACTTCCAATTGATCATAAAAGCGGAAGTAAGGGCGCGTTTTGACGTATGGTAGATCGTGATTTGCTGGAAACGGAGTTTATGCTGCTTCAGTAGCGTACTGAGGATTTAATCTTGTGGGGAGCCGAGTATTTTTATCCGAACGGAGGGTACATGAGCATGTTTTTGTAACATTTGTTATATAATATAAAAATTAACATATGTATAATTGCTTTAAGTATCCTACTGTAACATTGCACCTTTTCTGCTTATACTACAAGTGTGAAATTGCATAAAATTGTTATCCTTTTCCTTCTGTAATACATATTAAGTAACTGCTACATGTTACCCCAATTGACGGCATAACACCGTGTCCAATCTTCATCAACAAATACACCAAACCTTTTGCACCAAGTTAATAGAAGTTTCTACTCGAATGGAAGCTTCGAGCGTGGGATCACAATGACGATCGAGGAATAATTGACCCTCCCTCTTATGATACCCAGTGGAGAAGACAATTCAAAGGTAGCTTCGTATAAGGTGGGCCATTGATAGCCTACACGAGATCTTGGTTGCTTGTAAAGCTGGAAAGGATCGATTTATTCGGTTACACGCGATAACATACGTCTGTCGTAAACTGTATAACCTGGAGTCGATAGACGTGAACTAGAATCGATTGTAAAACGGGCCCCGCGTAGCCGTTCTGACACTCGTCGGGACTGAGCGCCCCCTACGCCCTTCGCTTTCTTTTAGAACACCTCCTCGCGTGAGGAACAAAGGTTACACCTCGTCGCATGCACACCGCGGAGTACCTGGCCGTCTATATTCATACCACTCATAAATACAGACGACTCACAGGCGTTTTCTAAACGTTTTCGATGGCCACGGTCTCGGGTTACGTTCAGGGGGTCTGCCTCAGGATTTTTCTGGGCACCATAGTTTGCGAGCGTAAGCGCCTACCGATGATTCGACCGTATAATGATCGCGTGTATGGGCACAAAGGACAGGAGTCGCTGGCCAGAACCACAAACCGGCGATACTACCTGCGCATTGCCACGGCGAGCAGAGCAAAGAGGTCGCCCCAGCTGAACTACTCTTGGGAACGGGTGTTGCGTCATTTGGAATTGGAATGATTCGCGCTAAGTACAGTGGACAATGTATTTTAATCTTCGAATTAAATGTCACAATTGGAGCGAAAAATTTGTAGGTACGGTAGCGAATAAAAAGTTACCACTTTTTCGAACCATACTACTTCTATTATTTTTCAATATCAGCTCAATATTAATAAAAATATCTAACATTTTGTGGGGGTACCTTTTGCTTTTAGGACAACCTAAAAAGTTACTAAACGTGGTAACTTCTTTGTCCGCCCAAAAATGTTTTACCCCGTTCAATGTCATATAACACTTTTGTTTGCCAGTTAAATAAATTCAACTTTAACTGGGTTTTATACAGCTTTAAACTCTCCATCAGAATATGCATATTAAACATACCACAGTCCCAAATGTATGCTAAAAAATATAAAAAATAGAACAAATAAAAAAAGTCGTAACTTTTTTGTCCGCTAGTGTATTCATATTCTAACGTGTTTCGTGAAGGGACTCTTATTTATTTATTTGTATACGTATTTATTGCTTCATACCAGGCGTGGTTTATGTGGCAAGTAGATAGAGTATGCTTGCTTGTAGTTTGGATATTACATAATTTCAAACTTATAGTTATTTTTGCCTGGTAAAGTACCTCTTTATTAAAATTATTTCTATTATTAAAAGTATTCTTGGATATTTCCAAGATTCAATTTCAGTCTAATTAATCATGAAAATGAATAAAAAAATCATGAAAAAGTTGATTTTTAAGACCCACGATAGATTCCACGATTGTTATCTTACACTGGAATATTTTTAACCAATCTTCGGTGTAACACTATCACGGTCGCATTACCTTGTACCAACGACATCGTAGAGGATTTTTGTCACAAAAGAAAACTTATTAAATAAGTGTCATCCGTATTTCTCGCTGCGTATATCATGTTACGCTCGCAGGATTACATTTGTTATTCGATCTGCTCCATACAACATCGTCCTGTTTGCAATTTATCACGCGCAAACTGCCGCGCGAGCTTGCACGGGAGGAGGAACTAGTTTCGGGTTCTAAGCGTTGTCGATACGCGTCTCTTGACACGCAGCCTTGCGTCAAGTAGAAACCGAAGACGACCGTCTACTACGCGAGAGTTGCTTCACATAGGGATGGTGCGCAATCGCTGTCATAATTGCTGGTACCACTCGAGCATCTCCTTTGCGCTATTCAACCGCGTGGTGAATCTGCACTCAACACGCGCGTACTCGTCGCGCTCGTGTTGTCGACGTTGGCGTACGAACGATTTGTCGGGGGCTAAGGTCTGCTCGACACTAGACAGACTAAGATTACATGATTGAACTGATATTAATGTGGTGGAGAATGGAATTATCCTTCTTCTGTAAAGTACGATATGATACCAAAAAGATTTGTAATAAAAAAAGAAGTGTTTACAGTAGAGGCGCAGTAATTGAGTGTTTCGCAATCAGATGATATTATAAAAATTGAAAAATGCTGAAGGCGTTGACGATAATAATAGTGGTATATATCTTTATTATATTATGAGGAAAATACAGCGCAGAAGGTGAGGTACGGTTTCTAGTAACTTAACCCAAAGGGGTTACCAATAATTGGAAACTGTTGCGAGGTGAATCCATATTATCATGTAGGTATATTGAATTTACTACAACTTTGCATTGAATGCTTAATAAACTCTAAAAATTGTAATTACTTGGAATAGAATATTTATATTTTTTCGCCTTTTTTATCATTCTTTTCGAAGCAATTTTTCTTTCGCTAAACTATGATTTATTACGTTGCTGGAAACAAACTTTTATTCGATCAATACTTGCAGTTTTATATATATTATTATTGTATTTGACAAAGAATGCCACTTTTTAATGTAATGGATCATTACCAATAGTAGATGTGGAATCTATTAAATCAACCTTGTAAGTTTCTTCCAGGCACTATTGTATATTTCAACATTTCTTTGTGAGAACTCTAAAACTAGACCGGGTTTATAATTAGCGATCTGGAGCTCAGATATCTTACTGTGGAGAGAAACCAATTAGAGGATAGTGCGTATAAACAAGAAAAGTCGATTTCGGAAAATAGTTTTCATTATGCTCGTAGTTACTACTAATGGCGGGAAATAATTAGTCTCGCTTTCAGTGTTGCCAATAAAAAGAGGCAACATAGTCATCCATACCAATGAGCGCAGCGCTGTCACAATCGGCAAGACTGGAATCAAATAGGATCAACAGACTCGTGAGTGAAACGACGAGCGCAAATTGTGCACTATACAGCTTTTCCAAAAGCTACTTCCAAGTTGTGGTATTGCTTTCAATGATAGTGAAGTCGTGTTATTGTAAAACGTAAGGTAGGTACGTAAGATTGATCAATTCTTTATGATTATGAATTTTTAAACAGGTAATCTAATTGGAATCATTTTAATTATGCCAGGTAATGGAACCCAATTTCAATATCAGATTTATAGTATAGTAAATATTCCACTAGTGGTATAAAAGAGCTAATTTTGATTAATATAACATTTAAATTTTGATAAAGTATAACATAACTTTCTGTTTGTAATACTTTATTAACACCTTATTAATAAGCAAAACTGATAAACTACATAAACGCGTAATGATTTTCTTGTAAACGTAACATAAGAAATGCCCGTAGGTTGCATGCAAAAGAATAAAGAAATAAATCAATCATCGCTAACTGGTCACCAAAGCAAACCGATAGCCCACGGGGTTTACTCGTGAGTAGGACCTTAAGGAGTCGTCCGGTAGCGTGGGCGTGCAGACGGACGCAAGATGTACCAGTGGGGCGAAGATGAGAACGGGTACCGTGAATCGACTGTTCACCAACAACGGGTTCGCCAAACCGTCGCGCGGATGAGTTCGGGCACGAGAAACGGAACACCTGAGCTTTCGTCTTGCCTCTGCACGGCCCTTCTCTTCTTTGCCCCTTTACCGCCACTTCATCTCCTTCCTCTTCTTCCTCTTCTTCCTCCCGCTCCTTCTTCTTCATCTTCCTCTTCCTCTTCTTCCTCCTCCTCTTCTCCTTTTGCTTCTGCTTCACCTCCCTAGCCACATTCTTCCCCTCAACTCTCACTTCGTCCTCCTGCTTTAGAGACCGAACCCGCGTGAGGACTGCACTCGTCGAGGAAGGATGGCTTTGCACTAACTCACCCACGTGGGACGCGCATTTCCGAACTCTCTCGTCATCGACCCTTTTAGCTCGAGCCGCCTTCCACCTCGCGGAGCACCTACGAACAAGGTCGTACCCACCATTGAGGACCGATCGGATCCTGGAGGGTGCCATCTGGCCCGCCGGCCAAAGTCCGATCAAGGTCCAGGTCGTTAAAGGAAAATGCATGCGCCAGAAAGGTCGAGGAAACAGTTTTACGTTGCTTGTCATACAGATGGCTCCTCTGCCAGAGGAAGAACAATGTCGTATTGAATTTCAAAGGGTGGTTTGCTCCACCTCGACGCAACATTCTTTTAAATAAATGTTTATGTAACTACAAATAATGTAGGTGATCTAGATGCAAACAAAAGGAATTATAAACGCGTTAGTGAGGGGAACTTTGTTATTCTATGGGATATTTTACTTTCGCAGTTACCTAAGCGGGCAAGAGTTAAACGTTACATTTCTTTATGGTGATTTTAAAGTTAGAAAAAATTGTAAAGACGTTACTTGAAAGTTGCAATGGAGATATCAGATAACATTAAACAAATGTTCTTCTGCATTAGGTGACTGAATCATTCAGTGAAATTTGAAAATAACAGGGAAGTTCTTATTGTCTATAGATCTGACCTAATGATCGCAATCCTTTCAAACCCTTAACACTCGTTTAACCCAGCAGAATCTACTAACTTACATCAATGCAGTTGTTCAATATACCCAGTGGCGCACGCAGAATTTGATCTTGGGGGAACCAAGTTGAACGGTTAAAAATATGTTTAATGCAGATTCAATAAAATTCATTAGGTGATTATAAAAAAAATTTTATAGAACAAAATCTAGTTTTCTTTTTTTTTACAAAGCTCTTGAATTACTTCAGTCATGGTTGTCATTAATCTGCTTTTTCCTTCTTCTTTGGGGGGTATCTTGGTCCCCCCCCCTCTCTGGGTGCGTCACTGAATATATCATTCTAAATACCAGTAATTTCTTTCTGATCCATTATACTATATAGTATATAATTAACTGAATGCTTATTCAGAATCCCTGTGATTACTTATCATGTTTATCCATTGCGAAAGATCTCGGACGACTTTATTCCGCATCGAAATCCTCATTAACCAAAAGCGAAATATTATAGCGACACGTGTTTTTATAGCACTCCTCTGACCAACTAAACGTATTAACGTGTTTTATGATGGAGAATCCTATTCTTTCGGGTAAAGGTGAGAAGTGGAGAAAGAGTTACGAAGGTCGCCAGATTTATTCCCACTTAAGATGTAGTCGTAGTGTTCGAGGGGCTTGTAACAACTTGGGATAGGATTGCCCTCGTCTACCTGCTAACACGAAATTGCTTGTTGACCAAGCTGACCAATAAAAGAAGTCTATCAAACCGATGTCGAGGCACACACAAGATCATCATGGGGAGACTAAGTGATTGTAATTATCTGTTGTTTTATCTTTAATTTTACCTCGTGGAATATCAAGAAAGAATCGTTTAATTGTACATGGCGAATTTCTTTGAAATTCACCGTTCTCGTCGCTATTTCATGAAGGTCTAATTTAATTTGAATAGTTGAGAGTCAAATTGGGACGAAGATATTTTTATGTGAATGAAAATAAATTGTTTCTTTGCGGTAATGTCTCTCATGGAGCCAGTTTGATACAGGTATTATTTTATTTCCTACCTGTTGGCGTGTTTGGCACTTGTCCCAGAGACATTCGAGTGATTTCACGGGAAATCCGAAAAGATTTATTGCGAATGTTGCGAAAAGCACGATAGGAAGAGATAATACAAATTATTGCCGTGTTGATCGATCAAAATATCGATGAAATATTCCAGTTATCTGATCACATTATCTGACAATTTTTTATACATTATCCACTTAAGATAAGATGAGATTACATGATTCAACTTCCGAATAAACATTCACTAAATGCTTTCTGTCATTTGGTTTTCATAAATGAATCAGAATTCTTTAAGGAAAAGGAAAGCTGAAATTGGAATCGTGAATTTGATTAACAATTGTAAAATATTTTGAGGGTAAGCTTCATCCATTGAATGTGAGTGCTAAATATTTTGAATATTGAGAAGGAGGGGTTATTTACGTTTAACGCGTTAGACACTAGGGTTTTTTCCAATAAATGTGTCTTGTTTTTTCTTTATTTACTCGCTTTCACTTTTAAAACACTATTTCACAAATTTATGAAAAATGTTAAGTTTATCAAAAAGTTTCTGATGTATAAAGAATCGTGAAATATAATATAAAAATGTTATAAGACCACTATATGAGGTTCAGCGCTGTTTCTTGTGGTACGTACATAACTAATATACCTAAATGTTCTTAAAACATCAACTTTAACAGGATAGTGATTATAATCTGGAACGAAAACATGTTTGGGGCTTCTCGAATTATTTATTGTTATGTTCTGCCACATAAAATAAATAAGAGACAGTGTCACTTTTTATAATCATTGAAAAACAACTCTTCAAAAGTATCCTAAAAATGGGATATTCACGACTAATTGGTTAGAGGTCGGACACAACGTAGTGCATATTGAAATGATTTCTAACAAAGACTTTTGGGCATTAGATACATGACATGAAGTTAGTCTCTACTACACACAGTAAAATTTGAATCGCAGACTTGGTCAAAATCATTACACCATCAAAGATTTTATTAGAGCTAGAGAGCTAGAGAATGAGAATTCTAAAATTTATTAGAAATCAAGATGAATGAGAATTCATAAATATATTTGAATATCGGTAAGAAAGCGGTAAGTTTTATTCAACGTTAGAATGTGCGCCAGGGCGCGTCGTAATTTTTCTTTCCGAAAGAGATAACCCGGGTGACCTGTTTTCAGGACTGGAATTTCATTCGTCGTTTATCGCGATACTTTAAAGCTCGATTCATCTGGGGACGTCAAAATTCGCCTACGCGACACGGCCGCGCGTATCCTGAATTGCACTCGCGCCGGTTTCGCGAGGGTCGTCCCGAACAGCGGTTTTCGCGTATAATTTAGAAGCGTGTCCTTCGTGTATCATCGATTTAATCCCTGGCTACGCGATACCGTCGCGAGCTGTCTCTGAACTCTCTCGACTCCCGTGCTGGCGGCTATCTCGTTCGAGTCCACTGGCCGGGAACGCGCACGAGGAAAAGGAAGAGCCCGGCAAGACGGATAGAGTTTGCCCTATCGCGTACAGTGTTCGCGCAAAACAAATGGTACCGGGGGCCGCCTACGTCCCCTTCGGCGTCCCGGCGAATTATTCGTCCTGTCTCTTCGTTCTACGCCACTGCACGCATTAATGATATTTCGCGACCCGTGTACCTACCCATTGCAACACCAATAATTTTCTATGTTTGAACGTGACAGATGAGGCTGTCATCTATGAGAAGGATCAACTCTGGAATACTAACATTAATTTTTTCTGACACTAATGTTAACATGGGGCACGCTATAGCCTATGCAGTGAAAGTAGTATCTATGTGTATTTTTGTATTAATTTGAATAACACTAAATTTGTAAAAATTGTTTGTTTTAAGTTCAAAACAAATTAATAGGTACGCGTTTATTGAATTTAATGATGTTCTTAAAGGGAAAATGTGAGAAGAAAAGTATACAGGGTGAGTTAAATAACTTAACACTCACGTTCGTTTTTTCTACGGTTACATTTTGCAAATGCTTTTGTTCGGTCTTTTATCAGTAAAATCTGTGTCGCATTGGAGCGATGTTAGCACATGGAATGACGGGAGAGAAGGAGCTGGATGTATCATGATGCATAGCAAAGTATCAAGTTATGTGACAATCATGACTGCGTCAAAGTAAGTCAGTATGGAAGCGTGGGACGCGGACAATTTCATGTTCGATCATAAATAATGCGACTCTCGCGAATGATTCTCCGACGATGAAGCGTAATAGTGAAGGGGAAGAAATTAGAAGGATGATTCGTGTCAAGAAGAAACCTTTTGCTAGATCCATTGGTGTATTAATAGACGATGAACTAACACGGACGTCTTATTTTTGTTTTCTGCTATTGTATCGGAAGATTGAATAGCAAATGACTGCTTTTTTTCCACTGTTTTAAATAGTAATCAGCATAATGTGCTCGATACTATTTACGTATCTCTAAAAACTCGGGTATTCCGCGGTAATGCGCTTGAATTGGTTAAACAAATGTGCGGGTTTAAAGGAATGCATTGAATAAACTAATCGTTAAACTAACAGTTTCGTAAATGTTAGATATTAACGAGTGCTTGTAAATATTCATACGTTATACAAATAGCGTAGGTGATTTAAGTGTCAGAATAAGATGAGGGAAATTTAGACGATACGCCTGAACTTTAGTGGACGCGATGTTTGTAAATCTTTGCAACTAATTGAGCTGTCTGCACGATGATGTCATGTGATCTCACATTCAACATAAATCGTTGGCAAGCATTAAGTGTCTGTTGTAACGCAACGGTCGCACACTTCTTGATATTATTATTCACAGCGCAACAGTTAATTCTAACTCGGAAAAAAGTCACTCTCCTTCGAATTGAAATGCCAGGAGACAAAGCCCAATGAATTAATGTTAAGGAACAACTCGAATAGTAAAGGAGCATATTGATACATTGCAAAATGGATTTTTAAATCAAACGAATTCAGGTCATGAAATACTAATACTCATTTTTGCCTTGTATATTATTATGTATTTCAATGACATCAATATTCAGATAGAGCATGGTATTAGATATATTAAAAGGTCCTATTGTGCTATCTATGACATGTTTTAAGGTGAAGTCTTATAGCTGTCTAATAGCTGCACTCGTCATTGCGCAGGTATGTAGTGTTGCTTGTAATCTTTCTGTTGTTGTGCAATAAAGTCATATAATATATTATAATAGCTAAAATGCCCGGCGTCATCGTCACCCGGGTTAATTCAAGTTTTTAAAAAAGCAACAGTAGTATAGACGGGAAAACAGGTGATCGCATTATTAAAGTTAGCGAGGGAGGCAATAGTATTTTTCATAGTTTATTTGATGTCATTAGAACAACAGACGTCTAAACAGAAATTTTACTAAATGTAAGAGTGATTCTAGGCACCACTAAACCAACTGTCAAATTTGGTAGAACATTCGTCAATTTTTTTCGCGTTTAAAAGTGGGTATAGTAAACGAAATCTATACAGTCACCAAATTTGAACGAAATCCGTGCAGTGGTGTTGTATTACGAACAAACAAACAGACAGAAAATGAATTTTATATATACAGATTACTTTGTCTGCACTTTATTTACTCATCGATCGATTAGAGACATTTTTCCGGAGTGTTCATGCTTGTTAAGTAATTCTTATCGTAGAATAAGTGTAAGAGAACGATAATCAAAAAATAAGTGTAAACTGTGTCTACTACTAGATATAAGATTACTTTTCAGTAAACTGAATATCGAAGCTTGTACACATGTATACCTCTTCCTTAAAAAATGTAATCTAAAAATATAAGCGCTTATAATCAACGTCGCTGAAAACATCATGTGTTTTGCATTACTGAATAAAGCTAAGGCGAGCAATTTTTTAATTAAAAAAAAATGTAAAAATCCATGTAAAGGTACATAAAAAAAGGTGTTCAATTTAGACATTTATAGTGGAGAGCTCACTATAACCCCGTATTCAATTATTTCTACGAATTACGACTCCTTCCATTTTTACAAAGTATAATAAAATCAGCATGTAATGTTATTTTAATCATCAGTGTCACCGAAAGGTATACTTAGAGTGAAGTAGGTTTTTCTAAATTGTCCAAAAAACCATGATTTAATCCTAAAAGTGTATATACACTACCTGTGTCGTAACGTAAATTGTACAAAAGGATGACTGACGCGGTAAGAATGTTGAAAGACATATTTGCATTGTAAATAAACCCTGCACAAAGTTTACTTGCACTTTCAACTTCCTTCGACAAATAGCAATAATCGTTACAGGCAGAAGAGAATGTAAACTCGTTTATAGTACAAATATATTAATAATTCTATGTTTTCAAGAAACTATAATTTTTTGCATACGTGAATTGCCTATTGTAGGTACGTTGTTGTTTACGTCGAATATGGTAAATGAAATGAAGTGAAAATGTAGGGAACTCGGTTTCAAAATTTCAACAAAAGAGAAGTTTAGTAGGTATATACTTCAGAAAAATATTATTAAAAAACCTTTTATTATCATTACTCCTTTATTCGGACATCTGACACCATTCCATAAACATGATATGTGTTTCTTACTTGTGTTAAAAAATTACTGTTTGCATATGTTCAGCAACATTTATCTGTGGAATATAAAATCAGCCAAGAACTGCCTATTGAGGTTACCATGAGGTTGGTAGCAGAAGCATTTCCATAATTAAAACACAGTAAGGTCGCAAATAACTGATAAAGAATGTGCAATTACTCACAGACGCCAAAAATGTTTTCCATCACTACAGGAAAATGTTTATGTAAACCGTGCATCGCCTTGAAAATTACAAACGAGCGGGGAAACCGCTCGGTCGAAAATCCCCCTAATGCAGAATTCTGCGATTAACAGCATTAAAATGTATATTGAATATATCGAAGCGTATAGAACAAGTTTCCAAACGACGGTCTCGCCAATAAAGCAAAATGACATGAATTTAATATAGCCACGCTCAGTGAGCTTTTTCTTTTGAAAGTGGAACGGGCCCCAGTCGGATTTACAAAAGATATTGAATTACTTTCGCGGGCCCCTGGGCACTTGTCAGACTCACTGTGCGCCCGCTCGAATTGAGTGACCAGTATGTGCATGTGCGCGCGCCCGCAAAAACGGCCCCTGCACAGGTAAGTAGGTACGTGTCCGAGAAGGTACGTGTCTATTCGAGCGTGTTACGACGCGTGCATTCACGTGCACGGTACACACTTGGTAACGCCCGTGAGATCGCTTATTGGCTGCCAATCTCGTTGGTTTTTGCCCATAAGAGAAATTCGCTCACGCGGAGGTGTGGTACCAGTTTGTCGGCTAGATTTACGAGGAGACCGCCTTGAAATTATTGTCGCGCACTCGCCGCAAACCACAGCTGAGGAACCGCCAATAACGCGCGCCAGCTTTGTTGTAAAAAAAAAGGGAACGCCAATAAACCCAGTCGATTTGGTCCCTTTTAATCGGTCCACCCGTTCCCATCGCGCGCCTCCCGAATGAATTCCGGATTTTTTTCTCCAGATGAGACAATACTATCGTGATCGAAGATGGATGCCCGGGCTTCGTATCATAAATTGCAATATGCAAATTTCATAAGCGCCCGCTCGCGTCGAGCTTCATCGTTGTACGCGACCTGCTCTTCATCGCGCTGGGCTTCCCGAGACTTTATCGCAGTGATGTCGTAAGAGAACCTTGATGTATCCGTTGCAAGTAAATAACGTTATTTAATGTGATCGTAATTCTTCGCGAGCACGAAAGAAATGTACTTCAATGTTGACTTTTATAAGGGGTTTGAAAGTGAATGATAAAATGATTCAAATGCGAAACGCTTTGTGTTGAGTTTCGAATATTATAATGCTGTTTTGTTTTCGTTTGGAATTATAGAGAAGAGAGAGTCTGAATTTTCAAATTGTCGTGGAGAACTTCATGAATAATTACTGAATATGTAGATTTACCCGGTCCTGTTCTTTTTTCATTTTTAGAATAATATTTAACGTATTACTTTAGTCCCTTCAGTATTTTAACACATTTTCTAAAGTCGGTTTTAACTTTTTTTAAATTTTCAGTTATTTAAGTTATATAACTACATTTATTTATTTAATGAAGTCCGTTAATGAAACAGATTTCTTATTTTTGGTGTAACTTCAAAACTACTTAACCGATTTTGATAATTCCTTTTCCATGGCTTAAGTTGGGTGAAGCTATATATGCTATAAGTTTCATGAAAATCAGTCCAGTAGTTACGGGGAAATTCGCGGATAAACCTAATACATACTAACATACATACGACTTCTTTTTGAAATCGGTTAAAAATTGATTTAACACAATATAAAATCTACATACAAAACATTGGTAACATTAAGAAATAATTAAGGGTTAGAACCTAACAAGCATGATTGCACTGTATAAAATCAGGTGCCTTTCAAGAATCAACACTGACAGATTCGTCTCCTTCAACTGATCACCTGTTTAATTGCAAGCTTTCTCGGTGTGATTAATTGTTTGACCGAAACACTTCTTTCATCTTGTACGTCCGCAAGATTAATTACAATAACTCCACATTAACAGAATTGTTGCACTGCGGTTACATTACACATCAAGGCCACTCGAAATTTATCTCGCTGGTGAACGAAGTAAGGTACTTCATACAAAGTACTCCGCAGTACGAATGCACCTGATACTCGAAAGTAGAAGTATGCAATTCCCCTGATTACCGTCCGTAGCAATTAAAACATGTTTTTATTTTACAGACCCAGGTCATTAATTGCCTACACAAGGAATTATACGTTGCAATGAAGTCGATAGCCTGCCTCCACTTCTTCCCTGCCACGAAAACATGATTTTTAATTTATACAAGCTACGCGAGCAAGAACGGGCCAGGAAACAGACTTCGACAGCCGCTGCTCGGCAAATCGACGTTTGCAAGAAAAACAAAGAGGAAAGAAAACGAGGGAAAAACACGCGCACGCATAGCGGAGCGTACGCGGTGCCTTGTAACGAATCCGCAACTTTTCCTTGGAGCGACGCCGACGTCGCTGTGATACACTCGCGAGCCGCTGATAGACGTAATTGCATCGTATCGACAGCAGGCGTGACTGACCCGCGCAACGCGAGACGCTTTGTGATTTACAGTTACGCCGCTTGAATTAAATGCAATTAAGTCGCAGTAAATAAGGCGCGCGTCCCCGTGAACCGGTCAGATAAATCAGCCTTGTGTTTGTCTTCGCGTGTAATCGCGGGGGGATGGACGCGCCGCGGGGCGAAAGAAGCGGCGAAGAGGGTCGCGAGAGAAGGGAATGAAACGGAGGAAGAAGAGCCGGATGATGCGAGGAGGAATCGCTCGTCGATCGTCTTGCCCTTCGGCAGAAAGCACAATAAGCGTGTGTCAGCGCGGCTCGTTGCTTTGTAGGATCTCTGAAATGCGGACAGGGTTGCTCCGCGAGGAAGGGTGTGTTCTTACGCGCATGTTGCAACCCTCCTCCTACGCTGCCGCGCCAGATAATAGACACTTCGCGGGACTGGCTCGTTAATTATAAGGAGAACGAACCTACATTTAGACATCGTTTACGGAGTCATACAATAGAGGGGTCAGTTTTCTTGTTTTTCCTTTCGTTGGAACATTCTGTAACAGCTACTAAATATTAGATCGTAACATAATAGGAAATGTCTGTTTTCTTCATTTCAAATAAACCTATTTCTTTCAAACGTCTTGATAGTGTCATAACACTTCTACCAAGTTATTCCGAAAGTTCTCTGACAGACTGGTGTAGATCTGCTACAACTAGGAAGGGAACTACATGAGGTGTTACGTACCTACCAAGTTTTATCTAACTTCGTTGGTGACACGTGCAATATTTGACACGTGCTCGGTTGTTTGCTCAGACATCTAATAATTTAAGAGATACTTAGCAATAAACACAGTGGAGCAGACCGACTGTTTGATGCGTTCCTTAAAACTGGGGAAACTTTTTCCTTAAAAAAGGGGGGAATCCTATTCTTTGGGCTAAAACAGTAGCAAAATTTGGGATTGTTTTTTAAGAAACCAGCGATTCGATTGCTCTGAAATTTAGATCATGTTTTGGTGGATCTTTGATGAAGTTGCAGGATTTTTTTTATTAATTTTTAACCATAAATTTCGTAGTTATGCATGATCGACCTTCACGCCGCTCAAAATTCGCCGTCCGTTGGTGTACATGACATGTATCTACCAGGTCATCTAAAACAGAAAAATGAAACGGCCTTTTATTTTATACATATGTACCTTGAAATTGATGAACCAGCAGAAAATAAAAAAATTTACTGAATGGTGTGGAGAGTTTTCAAATTGAAAGGTCGAAACCTTTAATTTTTGCTAATTTACTATAGGCATGATTTATCAGTATTATTAGACAAAATAAATTTCTCGCGTTAAAAAAGATCGGAAAGTCTTTCAGTGCTTTGAAATCCAAGTTTCGTGTTGGCGTTATAAACGATTAAAATTTTGGGTTTCAACTTCCGGCACGCGCTCTTTAAATGTCAAGCGGTCGAGGGTGCGGTGGAATACACGTGTACTTACACATAACAATACGTGTAGCTGCACGTTCACTTTGTACCTTTAACAGTAAGTAAATGTTCTAAACATATAGTACATTTTAAGATACTTCATACAAGCAAAAATCTACAAATTTTCTTCGAGATCACATATACTCTATTTTCGTCTATCTACACCTGCAGTGAATGTAAGACTGTCAACACATCACTCTCATATAAACTGTGAATAATCAACAACCTATACGCAAGCTTCAACGTTCCAACTTAAATGGAAAATGAACTAAAAGTAACAGCAGCCAAGTGCATAAAATTACAGGAATATTGGTAACCCGTTAGTAATGGTGACATCACGGTTAGCGTGTTAATAAAGTCTCGTGGACACGTACTGCTAATAAAGTGTACTCTTATCCGGCCTCATCCTTTAGACCTTGTTCGCGTAAGCACAGCACCTAGACGCCATACCTTCTCGTACTGCTCTCCTCTCCAGCCATTCTGTTATATACTTCAGAGCCTGGGCCTTAATTTACATATCTTTGTATCAATGCTACTACCTTGCTTCACAGGCGCATACATTCAGCGACCTGCAGCGATTCACATTT
Source organism: Andrena chrysosceles (assembly GCA_963855975.1). Lineage (NCBI taxonomy): Eukaryota > Metazoa > Arthropoda > Insecta > Hymenoptera > Andrenidae > Andrena > Andrena chrysosceles. The sequence goes on along the minus strand of OY979767.1, from coordinate 105,560,367 downwards.
CCGGACTTGGGGGTCCTCGCGGTGGACAATGAAGTCAAAGGGATTTTCAACAGAATTACTCGGCAATAATTGAAAATCACAAGTGACGTTATATTTCCTATAGGTACCCTTTACCTATTATTTCCAAAGGGTAGCCATTTCTCGATTCTCTTTAAAAGGGTTGAAAAAATCACAAACACAAGGGTTACAAGTAATTAATTTTAACTTAAATATTTTGGCTGAATACAACACAACTGAATTTTATCTAAGCGTATACATTATCAAGTTATAGTCTTAGTTGAATTTCGAAGCTGTAAATGCGCGAGAAATACAAAATTCTTCCAATTTTTACAGCCGACTTTGTGAATTACTTTTTTCGCAAAATTTACCATTTTTACCAGCTGAAAATGGATAAAATAACTGATTGTACCGTAGAATTCTCTATGCCATAGAAGGTTACGTACCCGATAACAAAGACTCATCCGTATCGCTATCTCCCACCTGTTCCATTTCAATGGCCGCATTCATTAATTCCACGACCTCTATGGAGCAGTTTAAATTTCTATCAACGATAAAAGGAGTCCTCTCGCCCTTCGTATTTCGCAGACTTTATCTTATTGAGGGTTATTGAATTGCAAGACAACGCCGAAGCGTGCCCGTTATTGAATCTTTCCGATCACTTGTATTCCCCCGCTTTGCGTGTGGGTGTTTAGAATAAGACGGCGAACAAAAGCAGCGAGTAACATCGTAAAGTACACTTCCATATCCGTTTAACCAACGTGATACCTTCTTACTCGATTATGTTGCTGATAATCGACTCATTATTGATCTTCAATACTATTTATTGATCTTCAATACTATTTATTCATCTTCTATATTATACAATCCGCAGTGCTGCTAATATTTAATCGGTTAAATTTACATAACCGTTCGCGGGATATACTAATAATAGGCTGAATTTATTTCGCGAGCACTAGTGCAGCTGGTTAACTGAAATTTATAGATACATATCTAATGTCTAACTTTTATTTGTATTTTATGCAAAATTTATTAGGAGCTATCAAATTTAGCTTGCATTTTTATGGAGAATGGACGAATGCACTATAGGTACATACATTTTGTGTCGTAGGTACTTGATGAAAGTATTAAATAAACGTATCAAATGATATATGATATCTGTAATGATGAATATCTAATTGTTAATAAATAGTTTTGGCGCAATAGAGACATATTATTATTGTTGTATTGACCTTATGTTTTTATTGAGGGATCCGTTATTTATTTCGAAATCGTTTTCCACGAGTGGACTGTAGATGAGATATTTTATTTGAAAGTAGTGAAGTCATGCTTAAAACGAATTAAAAAAATTATATTTTAGCTAAAAAAATAAGCTTCAATTTTAAACCAATTTTAGTAATCGTGAAAAAATGGCAATAATACGAAAATGTAAATGCAAGTTAAAGAATCAGACCGACATTCCGCGTTAGATTCTTTGGGAATGAAAAGCATGTTGGGTAAATTATGAGTGACAAATTTTTCTGGCATTATAAGTTCCGCGATTAAATATACTGTAACATAAATTTCATCGAATGAGACTGCATTTCCTTTAAAAGAACGAGTTCTTATGAAGTAAATATACATGTTATACTGCAGGGCAATAAATCAGAAGTGATTATTCGTATGTGAAACGTACCTACCACAACTTCCAACGTACTTGTGTGACAAATGTATCGACATCGATTATCCGACAAACAGGATTCGTAGGAGGGTAAAGTATGAATAAACGAAAGTTGAGGATTAATAGCAGGAAGAACAAGCTAGAAAGGAGTGAAACTGTAACTTCCTGTTGTTCAAAAGCTGACGTTCATTCATACAAATTAAAATGTGTTATTCTTTTTTTTTGACTTGTCAAGTGGTTCAAGATGATTCAATAGTAGAGTTGCATGCATTTACCACCTTTTTATCCATCTATATATAATATTTATATGACACGAGTATGTGCTAAATAAACCACTAAACAGCAACTTATGAATGTAATCGCATTTTGTAGATCACATCACGTACTTAATTTCTACTTATTAATGGCTGAAGCTGCAAATGATAAATTGAATAACTTTCGTCTTCGAATACTTCATTCATATACTCTGTATTTCCGGTTTGTGAGCTGAGAAAAAAATACACCCTATTAATGAACAGCACCTCGATCCACCTGTGATCTAACTTGATCGGCGTCACGTGGGTTTCATGGCAACTTTCAGTCCTGTTCAAAAATATACGATCGTGTTATTCTCCGTTTTTGCCACTGGACTTACTTAATCGAATATTGGCAATAAAATACACTTACAACGAAGTTATTTCTTCGATCGCTTCGTGCGCTATCTGCTTCCTCATAACCAACGCCCACGCACAGGATTTTTGTCCTGTTCGTACGCTACACTAAAATTCACTCATATTTTTCCTTATTCTTGGTAATATTGAGTCGTACCAGTTCGGAAGAAATCACTTTTTACGAACATGGCATATGTTATCGATATAAATATGTAAAGTGATTTATAGAAGCTGCATTTTTCATTTTCGGAGCACACGACTGTACAGTGCGCTCAGTATGTCGAAATATGTGGCACAAGTTTTAAGCAAGTAACATCTCAATCAGGAAATGAATAAAGAGTGAATCGAAACTTAAAACTAAAGATTCTTTTTATGAGTCTTCCTGTTGAAGAAAATTAGATATTGAATAAAACTCAGTTTAGTAGATCTCATTATAACATCTATCATGGTTTTGTAGTAAATAAATTTATAAAAAATATTATACAGAAATTAGAAAATACATATATTTAAACATTTTATATGGCTTTTATTTTGTACTTTTGTTTGTACTTAAATTTGAAATATTGATGTCGTTGAGAAGTATATTAAAATTAATGTAAATAAAAATAAAGCATTCGGTAAATCATTCTTTCAAAAATGCTTTCCTTGTTCAACACAGGTACTTTTCAGTTTTTCTGTCCTTCTTCAGTTATTTTTTATGGAACGATATTTTTTGCAAAACAACACAATCGTGGCTTCATACTTCTATAAAAATAATTCTCTGAGTGGCGCTTTGATTGCTTAATGGAATGATTTATCTTAATTTAAACGTTCGAGCTTGTATAAATCTCGGGGAAATCCTTCGTCAGGATCTTAAAGTTATTACATAACGGAAGATACGTATCTTGTTTCAATTGTATTCCTTGCCCGCGGTTTGTCGTCATTCCGTGAGATTTCTCGTTCTCATACAACGTACACAATTCTACCTAACCATGACTATTCACTTTGTTGCGAGCAAAAGTAGTATAAGTATATAATTAACAAGAAGTGTAACCAAAAGTACTATGACGTAAAAAAACACAAAAGTAAATTATAATATTACATTTTATTCATCTATTCTTCAGAATCATTTAAGTTTATGTTCTAGAAATACAGACACAAACACTTTTTTGGTAAATTTTGAAATTCTTAGTTCCCTTAATTTTCTATTTCGACCACCCCTATATAAGTGACAATTTATACGTTGTTACAATTGAATCCCACTTTCTTGGATAATCACAGTTTTAAAATTGAACTGTTAAAAGAAAGGAAAGATCATGTTAATCCAATTTTCCCATTACCTCGATTTATCGCTTAATTACAAGAGAATCATTCTTTCAAGCACAGTGGTTCTTAACATTCTCATTAGACAATCTCAGGGAGTGCTGTTAATTAACCGATGCAAAAGGTGCAAACACCTCGTTAACGAACACACCAAAATTAACCCGCAGTGTGACCTTAGGGTAACTAAGGCTCTGGTGGGCTATTGGGGGGCGTCTTTGTTCCGTCGGCGGTTTATTTAAATACACATTAATATTTAATACTCGGTGTGTTTAAGTGGGAGTTGCTTTCGCCGACCAGCGACCAGCCCTATGTAATTACTGACGGCCCGTACCTGCAAAAGAACAAACCAATGCGGACCAGCACGAGAACCTAATATCCAAAAGCGAAAATAATGCTAACTCCGTTCATTCAGTAGAATGATCTCGACAATACCGAAATGAGTGCAACAGAGTGGGTATGATTGAGGTAAATGTAGCAAAGGTTGACATTTTGAGAAACGCCTTTAAAATGATGTTCTGAAAATATGTTTTAATAAATTGTATTTTTGCAGTCATAGTGCTTAAAAATGTACAATTTATTATCGATAAAAAGTGTCGCCAAGATAATAAAGCTGTAAGAGTTTAAAAATTCTAATCTGGCTACACGTTATCTTATTACAAACATAAATTAAAATGTCAGATTTCGTGTTATTCTTAATCTTCGACACAGTTACGTTAAGCTCGCGCTGCTGATGCCCTTGTTATTATTAATATAGTACGGATTAGGGATATCGAAAACATACAGTTTTAACCAGTGACTGTTACAATAACTGAAGTGATTGAGCGTAGTAGTACATAACATTATTTACTTAACGTTATTTTAAAGAAATCTTAAGTCTATCCTTTTTAGTTATAGTAATGATGTTAATTGTTCGCAAATATTAGAAAAATTGTGAATATATTTTACTAGAAATGAAGAAACTGCATACAATTCTTGAATTATTAATACAAATAAAATTTGTACTGTTTGTATTATGAAGAATGAAAAATGCTACCCTGATAAGTCAGGTGTGTCAGCATTAATTTTATGTAGTTCGACACGTCAATGACTCGTGACTGCCACCTGAGACATATTCACACAGAAAATTAGCAGCGTCTGTGGCGTCAACCGTCATCACACACTTTATCTGTTTTAAGGTTACTTATGTCAGAGGTACCTATGCATCTTCCAATAAAAGAAGTAGCAACCGTGTGCGTCAACGTTCATCGTCAGACATTCTGTGGCTTCGTGTAAAAGCTTCTATTCATTACAACGTTTTTTCGGTGGCTAACCATTTGCAGCTGAAGAAGGCTATACCTATCACCGCATCGGGGAATTTTCATTGAACGGTCAAAGCACTAATAACTGTGTTTGTCACTCTTCTTATATGAGAGAATGGGACATTATGTGTTTCATTTGAGAAATTAAAGCGAGTGTAATTAGAAACATAAAACATTGAATTCTAATAAAATTTGTAAAGGATTGGTTGGAAAGACAAAATTATTATGCAACTAGGTAGTATAGTGTTTCTTTCTACGTTAAACTATATCACTTAATAAAGTGCGATTGAAAAAGAAAAAAAAGAAAAGAATGTAGAAGTGTTTTATATTATTTTCAGTTTTCTCGAAGAACACACAACGAGAGGATTTCAATTTAAAATTGGCTAAATTTCAATCGCATTTCGCGATGTTTATTCACAAAGTGCGAGGAGTAAACGGTAATAGATTTATATTTCGACATTGATACGTATAAAAGGAGTCACGAGCAAACTTAATCATTCCGCGAGTAAGTCACGATCGTGTAATTAAGGTAAACGCAACAGAACAGATTCTAGAGATACTGCAGAGGAGTGGCTCACATGGAGCAGAACAATTCTTATCTTTGTATCATCAACATTCTTCACCGAAGTCATTACCATCACTTTTGTATCCGGTGCCTGTAGTATTTGCACCAATAAGCGATAAGTAACAAGATGACCAGAAATCCCCGCGAAATGATGTATCATTACGCGTATTTGCGTTTGCACGGAGGCTTCGGGAGGAGCAGCATAAAAGGAAAAAGAATCGACGGAGAAAGAAGTGAGGACGATGGAAGAAGGGCGAATACCGCGTTTTTCGCGATTTTCTCACGCAGATAATTTCGACGATTAGCGCAAAAACGGGGTCCACGGCGGGGAACACGAGCACGAGAAAACGGGAGACAGAAATTGTTTTGCTGTGCCGTATAATTTGCAGGGCCGCGGCTATCATGTATCATTTGCGCAAATTATAAATTCATTATTCCACAATTATCATAATGCATTTGCGAAACTGTCGATGATCCTGGTGCTCTGTGCCGAAGTAGCAGAGAAACTTTCTAGAACAGCAAGTGTCTTCCAAGTTAAAATAAATCTTCAATTTTTCGTTTATATTACGCTAATGTGTTATATACTCTGTACAGTGTACGGTATCACTACCCATACAGCACACTTCGTTGCGGCAAAGTTGCAGGATGGTTGCAGTAACCTTGCGATGTTGCATGGTTGCAGTGCAATGTCGATGTATGGTTGCTGCGACGTTGCCGTGCAACATTGCACGGGGCGGACATAGAATTGTTTCTGCATAGTTGCTGCATAGTTGCGTTGCAATAATGCACTGCAACTTTGCCGCAATTATGCCGCAACTATGCAGCAACTTTGCCGCAATTATGCCGCAACTATGCAGCAACTTTGCCGCAACTTTGCCGCAACTTTGTCGCAACTTTGCCACAACTTTGCGGCGTTAGCAAATTTTAAAACATAATATCTCGAAAACCAGCTGAAATAAAGTGTATACATTATACTTTATTGAATTCGTCTTGAAACGCACTATCAAGTGATCTGTTAAAAAAAAGAGTTCCGTAGAAAATTTGCCCGCTCCAACCACGCAATTTCATGTAAACAATTTCTTTTATATCTCCAATACGTTAGGAAATATCCAGGTGTTTACTGTTCCCGCGGATATCCAGTATAATGAACTAAAATATAAAATATATGTTGGAGAAGGCAACCATTTAATCAGTTCCAAGCATAAGTCAGAATCTACTTTACTGGTGGCACGTGCCAAACTGATGTTTCCGTGAAGGCGAGCACGGCGCACAGTGATTTTGGAACGACAATATATATATATATGGGGGTCGTAGTACTCATGTAGTATAAAAGTTTTTAACGTACGGAGTAATCAATATATATACCATCTACAGTACTCTACATCCAAGAAGGTTCCGTGGCCACAACGGTAGAGCGTCAGATTGTCATGCGGGCGGGCCGGAGTTCAAATCTGTCGTAACCAATAACTTTTTTATTTTTTTTTAACAGTTTTTCGTTGCCTCAAAGTTGCCGTGCAAAGTTGCCTCAAAGTTGCTGTGCAACGTTGCAGCAGGCGGACATAGAATTATTGCTGCATAGTTGCGGCAACGTTGCGTGAATCGTTGCAATCTTGCACCGCAACTATACTGCAACTATGCTGCAACGAGAGTGTGCTGTATGGGTAGTGAAACTAGGAGGTTACGAAATCACATGACAAAATAATGTTTACAATAAATTTAAAAATCTGACGGAATGCTGGATAGTATCAATTTCTTTCTACAAAATCTAATAAAATAATCGTTCTAAGCAAAGTGCATGTAAACTTTTTTCATTATCATTATAAGTTGATGAACGAATTGAGTAAACCACTTTATAAAATAAAAATACTGAAAATTTGATGTTTTCCACACATTATAAATTTTTATACACATAATTATACTTATTATATTAGAATTGCGACGTTAAAAGTTTTTATATATTTGCGAGAAATGTTGTTTTATTAAAACAGACATGTTGCTACAATTTTACTACAAATGAGTGTTTTTCTCTACGAGGATCGATCATTTCACTTGAACATCCGTCACATTAATATTTTATAAAACGGAACCGAAGTACTAAATCTTCTTCGTTTGTTTATTTCAGATAACCCAGTTCCGAATAATGCTAGTCACCGCGAAACGTATTTCTAAAAACAGCTTCCGGGAAATCAGTTGTAATTTTACAATAACTAAATACTTTTATACCAAAACATAATACAATAACCTGTTAAAGTAGTCCCTCATCTGAATACAAAAATCTTTGCATATAAATATGGATGTACTTTCTGAAATAAATTCTCAAAGAATCGTTCTTTTTCTACCCCCGACTGCGTGTAATCCCTTAAATGCATATAGTTGTTTTATACATTAAAAAATGTGTTTTAAAAGACCAACAAAATGTACAAACGAATACGCAATTAGCATCGAGGAAAAACAAACAGAACCTATATACAGACACCGATAAGTCAAACTCGAATCCACTAGAGATCAATTGAGATCACTGTTAATTCGTTAATTCTGATACTGTGTAGTTGCAAGCCGCTTAATTCTTTCTTATCGCGTAGAGAGGTGGTTCCGTAGCGTTGTTCCCCGATGAGCGCACCTTACCGCGAAGTACTGCCCGGTATCGAGGGACCATCTCACGGTAGGCTTGATCAATTGTAAAGATCGTGAAGGATCGCAGCCAGAGGTGCACGCGTGACGAGACCTAGGCGTCCCAACCAGTCTGCCGTTGCCGGCGCGGCGCGACTGGAATTAATTCGTCCCGCGGCGTGAATGTGCGCGCACGCGTTCACCGACGCGTTATTAGACTCGTAAAAGCTTCTTAAGCGCGCGTTTTACGAATACGTCACATGGGGATGCGTTACGTGGTTGGTTTCACGAGCGAGGCAGCCGGCGCGTCGAAACCTGCCGTTTCCGAGCGACGTCCGTCAGAAAATCCACTGTTGTGCATTCGTGTGTACGCCGCAAAGTACAATACGCTCCTCCTCGCCGTCTATCTTATCACGAAATCCAGCCGGGTGAAAATAACGTTCTTTGTGCGGCCGCGTTTTTATTGATTTCACGTTTCGTCATCGGTGTGTGAATTTCGCGTGCGACTCGCTCCGTGGCTGGGTGTGGGCGTCGATGTGCACGTATGAATCGCGCTTTGGCCACGCGTCCCCGGCAATGCTCGTTTGTGGGCAATCGATGCGAGTTGTTACAGATACATTTATGCTTCTCGAATAGTGCCACCGCGAGGAAACGGTCTATACTCGAGCTCATTTTAGAAGGAACTTATTTCGCGCATGTTGAATGAGCTCATTGGTTCCAAGGGAGCATTTGTTTGATGTATAGCCAATAGTAGCTGGTTTCGGCGCCAACATGCGCAGAATCGATCTAAACTCGTCGGTCGACAAGTTCCTTCTAAAATGAGCTCGAGTATACTCTCGGTGCAGATCGCGTGAATGGAATATTAATGTACGGGCGGCACGACGCCGTGTCCTAAAATACCATTGCAACTGGTGCAATGGAATTCTCTGTTATGCTATCTAGAATTATGTTTGCACGACTTTTATTACAGTAACTAGACTTGCTAGGTTTTTTAAATTATTACGATAATAAGTGTTGGGGGACTGTAAATAGAACGTCTCTTCTATTGCTTTCCTAGGGTAGCAAACGAAAACAGTGGGAACACGGAGTTCCCTTGGCTTATTTAATCTGCCCGACTCATCCGTGCTCGTGTCACTGCTATAATTCATGTAGGACAGGTTGACGCAGGCCAAACCTTACGAATTTGAATATGAAACTTACGACTGTCTACGACCGGAATCTGCATTCATATTGCCTGCAGCACCGTCGCAATCTTTCTTCGTGAAAGCGAGAGTATCATTGTGACAATAAAATTGTCATTCGAAGAATTATGCGAGGATATTATTCTCTAAATTGTGGACGGGAAGTGGAGGCTTATTTAAAACGCCATTGAACCCTCCGCGGGCGTACATAAGATGAGTCACAAGAATTAATGAAAAAGAAATTTCTCGATCAGACTCGTTTATGATTTTACAGCACTGCATATATCAGGAATGGTGATAGAATTGTGTGCTGGTTACGCGATTAATTATTAGGCTGCACAAGATTTCACGCGGTATGTCTAGGTAGCTTTAAGCCGAGAATGCACTCGGGAGCTAAGCTAGACTATGCTAAGTTTTAAAAAATTACATTCAATACATCCTTAGGCTGGGGATCCACCTGGAAGCTAAGCTAGGCTACGCTATGCTATGCTAAGTTTTAAAAAATTATCTTTAATACATCCTTAAGCCGGGGATCCACCAGGAAGCTAGGCTAAGCTATGCTATGCTACACTATGCTAAGTTTAAAAAAATTAGCTTCGATACATTCTTATGGAACCGTTTCCACCAAAAGCTAAGCTAAAACATAGCATAGCTTAGCATTTAGATGGATTCCTGACTTAAGGATGTATTGAGGCTAATTTTATAAAACTTAGCACAGCATAGCTTAGCTTAGCTTGCAGGTGGATTCCCGGCTTTAAGTCAGATATAGCATAGCATAGTATAGTATAGCATATGTAGCTTAGTTTAACATCCAGGTGAATCCTCGGCTTTAGTCATCGAAAAATTCCCGCTTACGCGCGCTTAACGGGAATGGTTGAGATAGGATCAAAGCGATCTGCTCAAAAAATCGGAAACAGTACTGGAATAAAAACCTGTGCCATCCGGTTCCGGTGGACGTTTTTCCAATTAAATCGACGTACACTCTTTGCGTGATAGGAATCTCTTCCCGGAAGGTCCGACTCAATCGCGGGCAAATATTTAGACACGGTCTTGCAACGTCGTCGCGACGTCATCATGACGTCGGCGAACTGACGATGACGCAATGACGTTTCGTCGGGAGCAGCTGGCTGTTGAATCGCACCGACAGTGAGGCAGACGATGCCCGGCATACGTACACACGCTTGTGGAAAAATGGCCGCGCGCGTACAAGCATCGTTAATTTTCTTCTATTTTTAGCAGAGGCTCGTCCCTTGTGTTACAAACGAGAAAACGCCAGACACGATATCAGACGGCCTTCGCCGCGAAAAATACAGCACAGCCGTAGAATTCGCTGGCGCGTAGATAATCGTGTTGTTATGTCATTGCAGTTTTCTGCGGATTAAAAAAAAATACATGTGACAACGTAATGATCAGTGTGAGGAAGCATTAAGTTTGTCTTTTATGTTGGCGTTTAAGTGGAATTTTGTAAAAATTTACAGCCATCTTTTTCTTTCGGCAATTCTGAATGTGTGATTAGAGCGAAGTTGCAAATAATATTTTGTATATAAAGTTATTCTTTCAGTCTTATTAGATGCAGTTGTTTTTTTTTATTAATTTTTCAAGTTTTAAAAAATTTAAAGTTCGATCAATTTTAAATTAAGCTTGCTTTCTATGAAATTAGAATAAATCTTGAATTCATGTGGAATGCACTTTTATTAATTTAAAGAATTTTGGATCCTTCATTTGGGCGTGATGGATTAATATTAAGTTATTTAAATATAATATAAAATTGCTACATGATACATACAATTTCTAAGAATTGGAATGAAGCAGACCATGTTTGCAAGTATATAGATATTTAAAAATATATGCGTGGGTAATTTTGATAAAGTACTTTAAATTAATTCTCTATTAAATAAGACAATATTTTAGTTTCAAAGCGTAGCGAGTGACTGTGTGTTTTATATTCGTGTTTTCAGCATGTAGGTATATTATAATCTACAACCGCAATATTATCCTTCATTGTATCATTAAGATCAGATTTGAATTATGAAACACATTAATCTGAGGAGACGCTTCGTTGCTCGACCACAATTTTTTACAGCCCCCCTGGTCGTTACGCAAATCAATATTCGCAGACGATCTGTTATCGAGATGCAAGGCGGTTCGAAGTTCGATGCTGCAGGGAAGCACGTCAGAAGAAGGCTCGTCGGTCTCTTGGCTAATGGATGTGTCGTCTCGTTATTAATTGCACCTACTGGCGACCTAATTCAGCCACGTAATCGGTGTCTCGGTCAAGTTTTGACTGGTGACGTAGATAATTGCGGCATAGGCCGATTAATCGGACCATTAGCCATGGAGAATGCTGAAGGACGACAGATACCAATGGTATTCGATGTAATCGGAAGAAGCGAAACGACTCGAGTCATTTGAAAAGACCACCGAGGTTATACCGATAGCGGGCCTTTTTACAACAAAACTCAAATTGATCGTTCCCCTCATCGAATCGCAGAAAGGAAATTTATTAAACGGATCAACGCTGCTCCCGAAAAAGGTTGCCCGCTCTCGATTCGTCAAAAGCATTTTTAGTACTCCCCTCCGTGCATTATCATCCACCGTTCTCTCGGTGGTCTGCTTCCTTCGACAGGTTTTCACAGCAGATTAGATACGAGGAAGCATTTTAAATTATATTATAATACGGCGCAGTGTATTGATCTTGGGTAAGAATTTTCCGATACGAAAGGTCGTTGCTCTCGAATGAATTTAGTTAGAAATATACACATGCTCACCTTCGTTTAATGGAAATTTAAAAAATATCGGCGATAAATATTCAAATCGCGCGATCCTAAGGCACGTATGCTATACAAATTAAATATTATCGCGGCAAACATTTAATTGTCCCATTTGTTTATTTTTCACGTGCTTGTGTTTCTTTACATTTCCAGTGCTTGTATAAATATTATAATATTTCGAAGACGATTTAAACGGTGATATCGAAGGTGGCATTTAGTTGTGATAAGGAACGTCTATTACGACAGTAATGACATTGAATGGTGAAATTAAAATACGGGCGTTTCTTTTATGCGCACTATTCCGCACTCCCACGACGCTTTTACCACTTACAGTACTTATGGCGCGAGACACCGCCCGCGTACAAAAGTTCGCGGAAGAGAAAGTCCTCGATGACGGTGACATCATCGCTACCATGGTCATGGTCTCTGCAAAATCTGGATCAGATTCGCGGTAAAAGTTTGATCGAGACTTTCCATGAAATCGAGTAACGGTCTTGCAAGCACGTAAGTACCTACCAGCCAAGCACGTGTGCCCGGAATACTTAGAACAGTCTCGAAAAACAGTGTCAGACGTTTTAAACAATGCTTTTTAGGTCTACCGATGATAAATCGCATATTAATAGGCGGTCGCATAACGCATTCGTGATGTCATTACGCTGTGAAAGTTATGTAAACAGGATATTTCACACAAAATAGTTATGTGTAATTTTGTGTTTTAGTTTGCAAGGTAAGTATAAACAATGAATAGTACCACGAACGATCAGGTTTTCACTAATTTGAATGTATCAACAGACAAATTCGCTAACATATATGTAGTCGGTAATTCATCTATTTTACTAGAATCAATGTTATATCTACACTTAAAATTGTTTACAATTTATGTATTAAATAAAATTGATTCAATACACCCCAACTAAATCAAAAGAGGAGAATGAATTAAATCGTACGCACTATGTAGGACTTGAAAGCGTCTAGAGTTCATAAATATAGCTGTCACCGCTCATGTTATACTGAATAATGTATTAGATGACTCTTGTATTTAATACATGTCAACAATCCTTCCGATTAAATCATTTTGCTTCACATTTATTTACAATCACAGCTGGAAATATTTATTACCGCTTATTATAATTCGCTACTGTAGTCTTCGAATTATACAGTGGGTAAAAGAAGTATTTGCGCAACCCCATTTTCTCGACATAACTACTTATAAAAAAGAAGAATAGCATTGAACAATATTTTATTTGATACCTTATTACAAACATATATTTCGACATTTAACTTTGCCATATTTTTAGTACACAATAGGGAAGCACACTAGAATTACCTTCTTAATTAATTCTTTAAGCATTAAAAGCGGTATAATTTATTCAATAATATTGCAGGCCTTTCGCTTCATTTCTTCGAGAAACATAGAAATTATTCTAGTACGTTTGTGTTGTGGTATTTAATTTTAAGCCTACATCATCGCGGACCAGTGTTCACGCAACGTTCATTATTGCAAATGTCCGTGCTTTCTTCGATCGATTTTGTAACCGGAACCACTCACGAAGTGCTTCTTAATTATCACTAACACTTATGGTACCCGATGAATGATCGCCTCGACAATCAACGTAGGTGACACGTACACGTGCCAACGTATACACCCTACTCCTCCGCATGAACCTACTGTTTCGAACTGCAATGACTCTTACTCGCTTTCCTCTTCGTCTAGCGATGCACGTCTATCCCTGAACAATGCGGCACCAGAAAAGTGAGTGACGTCACTGGTTGCGAATCGTACCTTCTATGGATTTCAAGTTGGGAGATCGAATCGTACCCACGTTGACCGCCTAACACCAGCCACAAGGCAGAAATTACGCCTAGAGGAAACTACATATTGTGGCTTGATAGGATTTATGGGATCGTAAATACGACCATTTTGACTGTTGCTTACTATTGCTCCCCCTCGTGCGATATCAGTATAATATTACTCTATATAAAACGCACGAGGCATGAGATCCTTGAAGATTTCTGTAATTTCCCTAAAACAGGACATACAATGGAAGTTAGGTCTTACTTGGTGTATGTGACATTTGCAAACGTCCTCAGGTGAAGTTTAATAGTAATTTGTAATAGTTATGCAACGTAACAATTCCCTCAACAAAAGGGAAACATTTTCAAAAAACTAGTAGTACTACCATTTTGAACTATAATCTTATTACCATCAACACAGTGTAGATAGTATTTTACATTTAGGAATAAACATGGTGAAATCATTTTTTAAACTTACCTTATGAAATGTTTTGTTTTCTGGAAAATGTAAAAGCTGTTTTACGACCGCAAGCCGTTGGCGATGCAGACGCCAGGAATGACGCAACAGAGAACCTAATGGCTATGGCTACACATTAGAACTGTATACGAATATTCGAATATTCTAAGTATTCGAATACCTGAGATTCGAATAATTCGAATACCTGAGATTCGAATAATTCGAATAATTTAAATTATTCGATGAAATTATTCGGATTTGAATTATTCGAAGAAATTATTCGGGTTCCAATCATTCGAAGAAATTATTCATATTTGAATTATTCGAAAAATTATTCCTATTCGAATTATTTGAAGAAATTATTCGAAGAAATAAAATTGTGTTATAACTCGCAAACTGTAAGAGATAGAAAAACTATTTCAAGACAAAAATTACTTCTTTTAAATAGATCATTTGGTGAAAAAATTATTTTACAGTTCACGTTTCATAACACAAAATCGAAAAATAATCGGATTTTCGCGATCAATTACACCTCCTTAGAATGAATTTGAGCAGGAAACAAAAATTGCGTTGTAATCAGGAGGAAATTCTCCACATATTCACAAAGTTTCAGAATTTTTCGAATTTCCGGGTTCGGGATGTCCCTTGTTAGTAGACGAACACCATTCATGTTCATCCGTTAAAAAATCGCACAATTCTAAAAGTTACAGTTATGGCGTCTCTGTAATCCATGGCTATGTTTCCCTCATTAGGGAACTGGACGTAGAAGGCAATTGATACTTTCATAACCTGGCAGCATTCCCACCTGCGAATAGCTGAGTTTTTGTTGCGGCCTCGTTAGAGGTGACAATAAGTAGTTACTCGGTTCCAGGTAGGTACCTGTCTACCTGGCTGCTTGCCTGCTGCGAAACGTCGCAAGTTGAAAGACGGTGCTTCCACCCTGAAATCATTACGGCGACATTACAATGCGGCGATGCAATTTTTCTCATCTACCGATTCGATGGATCTATCGAGCACCCAATGCCACGTTCTGCATATAGCTATTTAAGATGGGAAAAATAGGCTCACGCGGCTAACCAGATAATCTATTTCAGCTTCGATAAGCGATACTACCTACAATATTCTAATAAGCTTACCTCGCACAGACACGTCGCGTGCATTGTCTGGGGTGACAAGCATAACTGATCAGGCGTAATATGATTTCTCTCACCTTTATTATGATTTATTGCAAAATGGAATGCTTTTGGAATGATTAAAGTTCATGGTTTTAAAATAGTGTGTGTGTTTTCAACATTCTTTTGCCGAACGAAAACAATGGGACGTAATTATAGTGATGATCAAACGAAAGTTCAGAAGGTGAACGTAGTTTGAAAAAAGCGCGCCATATAAAACAATTAAAGTAACAAAGGAATATGTTATAATAGAAAGTTTGTATCTTATTTCAAAATTAAGAATGAGAGTAACTAAGCAGACCTGTAAAGATTCGATAATTTGAATAATTAGGAGTATTCGAATATTCGGATTTTCAAATAATTAGGAGTATTTGAATATTCGGACTTTCGAATAATTAAGAGTATTCAATTATTCGGATATTCGAATAATTAGGAGTATTCGAATATTCGGATTTTCGAATAATTTGGGGTATTCGAATATTTGAATATTCGAAGAAATTATTCGAGTATTCGAATTAATATTTGGATATTCAAATATCCAAATATTAGAATACTTAGATTATTCGAATATTCGTTACAGCCCTAAAAGAAATCAATCAAATATCTGATACTCGTAACCTTCCCATTATACTCATTCCTCTGCATATTAAAGGAACGTATTGTTAACAAACCAAATACATCCATGCAGATATCAAGAAGTAGTCGATGTTAATTTATTACTTTGCAACATTATTATCTCACACGTGACCACAAACTTACGTAGTGTATATCGTAAACAATCAATAACAAGACGAGGCATTTCAATATAGGCATCAATAACTGTCGTTAACGGACAAGCGACTCGATGATTGGAGCCTCCTTATCCAAGGTTTAAATCTATGAGCAAGAATGAAGCCCGACGTATCAGGGATACAGTTACGCTTCGCACTGACTGCACTCGAGGAGCCACGACAGCTCTCCCGCATCCAACCGAACGATCCTATCTAATTATGTAAGTTACCGGCACCTATATATATACCCTGCGTGCGTGTATAATGCATGCCAGAGTTTACAAATTAGCTGTGGTTACGAGACGCCTGTACACGAGTGTCGGCGAAACACTAATCACGGTGATTGCAGGGGAGTGCAAATCGTCGGAGGGATAATATTCCGCGTAATTGGTTCAGCCCCTGTCAACCTGTCTAGCTACCGGACGATGTCTTAACCTGACAGTCTGTACGGCACGTAAACGTGCGGGATGTACATACGCATTTTCGCAAGGTATCACCTACCATGTCCGTTCGTGGAATCTATTACGTATCCAATCTCGCGCACAAAACGTTGAATCCTGTGTGGGTATGTCTCTGAACTTTTCTTGTCGCAACATGAAGGGAAAAGTGGGAATATAATTGAAGGGAACGGCAGCTTAGGCTGAAGTGGCTATTCAAATAGGACTGTTTTCCCCTTGAATTACATGGAAGGGTTTTGTTCTTTCTGCGGTAGTGTGAGAAGGAAAATATAAAGGGTAACAGCGACAGATCTGAATGTGAATGAATGTTTGTGATAATAAGACAGATTTCTTAATATTAGAAATTGTGGATTTTTAAAATAGGGGTGTTTATACTTTACATTTAATTCATTTGCTATTGCAGAAATCTGTTTCTAAGCAAAGTCCTTTAAATTCCAATTTAAGTAGTTTAAAACACGAAAATAAGATAGTTCCATTAGAAACAATTATATCTTAACCCTCAAATGTCATACTGGGTTAGCGTAACCCAGTCAGTCAGGAGAATTCATGGCATTTCTGAACGGTAAGGTATGCGGAGTTAGGGCATTGGGGGGAAAAAGTTTGATACTTCTACAAATCCCACCCACCGGATCGCTAGTATGCCTGAAACAGCCAACTTTTACTAACTTGATCTCTATTATTAAAATCTCTCGAATGCCAAACGATTTACGACTAAATCACCTATGTATATTATTTTTCCTTTTTATCTCGCGAATCGATCAATACAAAAACCATTAAAAACGATGCAAGACATCCAGAGATATAGGCAAAAGAACGATCTGGGTTACGTTAACCTATGTGTGTCTGTAACGGAAGTAATTTATAGTGTGACCTTTGAGGGTTAAAATTTATATCCCACAGATTGGAGGGTTGCCAGAATCGGACAGTGCTACCACCACAATAATTCAAGCCACATTCAGTTAGTTACGCAGACATGTTAATATATGAGTTTTAAACTTTCTTTCGACCATTTCATGCCACACACAAGGCAAAGAAATAACTTGTAATTTTATCGAAGAACCGTTTATACGTTAAAAAGTAATCCTCCATTTTTATTTATTATTTCTCTGTCTAGAACTAAATCTACTACTTAAGAATACTTCTAGTAACAACCTACACTAGGACTTTGTACCAATAGAATCTAGAAAATTTGTGATGTCACCTAAAATTTAATAAACTATTAAATCCCTGACAAAAAATGAGCAAGTATCCATTGAATCCCACAATTTTTTCCAAAAACGTGATAGATCTACTCCATTAATTTCTCCGAGAATTATAAAAGGGGACGTTTAACGAACTATTCCCTAATTTTCATTAGCTTTCGTCCGCAGGCTCACCAGAGCAAAAACGACCTGGCGGAGAAAAGTGAGTCGGCGAGGAGGCGAAACCCCGTGCGCTTTTTACTCGTCACGCATGTACATCGAACGCCAGGCATTCTTTATAAAGACGTCCCCGTTTCTCGCGGAATTCTTTCCTGACAGAGCGGCGCAGGATGTTTCCTGGAAGGTGGATCTGCACCTGTCGGGAATACTCGACAATTCCAGCGGCGTGTGTTCGCCATCTCCTAGTCGCGTTCCTTCGGCTCCATCACGCTGGGCCCCTGTGTTTCTCGTGGCGATCTCCGTTCCCACGGGAGCCCGCGGAAATGACAGACCTCTTACCGCCCCTCGCAGTCGGATTTGCCTATGCGACCAAAGGGAGGAACTTCCCTCCAGATATTAATAAGTTATAGCGGGCCGATCGGTGTTTTTTCTCAGAAGGTAGACCCGAACGGGGCAACAATGGCCGAATTCACCACGGGGGACCTGGTCCTCGGGAGATATGCCCCGGGATAGACTTTGACAACGCGATCGCCAGTGTCCCGTATTATATGCCTATGCCTCTAGACCGCAGATCAGATAAGAGATGCGTTTGAGGAACCGACCGACCGGCTTCAACGTGCGCCAGAGGTTCGCACGTATTTCCTCTCTGTCTTCTCATACCGTCGCCGTCGCGACTCGAAACCGTCCCACGCAACCCGGCCCGAGTAAGAGAAAGAAGCGCGTGAAAAGCAAGGGAGAAAGCAGGAAACGGATTTCGAAATTCTAACGGAACCCCCCCCTTCGAGAGCCGATGGCCAGGGAAAAAAGGGATCGAGAGGTAAGTCGTTACTAGATCGAAAGTACCGCGGCGCTTTTCAAGGTGTTAAGGTATCGGGCCTGGAGATCACCTCTCCGGTACCATTGTTTTCTCACATTCGCTTTCTCATGGCTGTGCTTCCAAGAAATTTGGCGCTCGTCGTACAGTTCGACACCTTTCTCCGAACATGCGCACGAGGAAGATTTACACGAACCCGTGGCCCGATGCTGTGAATCATTGAACACGAGAAAGTCGCCGAGGCATAATTAATGCGCGCGGATAATAAGGTCAAAACTCTGTACGATGTCACTGCGCGGATCGTTATTTATTTCGCTGAGCACAGATCGCGTAGGGCGCTCATAGCAATGCGCATGGGTCTGCCAGTTTTTGCACTGGGACGTCGAATCTTGTTTAGAGAATTTGACGCATTTAATTGGTGGCAAGAAACTCGCGCACACGGGGACTGTTCGCGGGGGCATTGGTAAGCCAAATGATTTAATTAACTTTCCAACCGGTCCCGATTCGGCTGGATTACCAGCGGGGTACCAGGGAGTCCTTGACCAACGGGTGTTCGGAGGACCCCGGCTCGCGACGACAGAAAGCGCCCGATGGTACCAATAATTTGCGGGATGTCGGTCGTGCTGCGGGGCCCCGCTCGAAAACAACGTCTCAAAGGTGAGACAGACGATCTCTTATTCTTGAGATTTATTCTTCGCGGCAGACACGCAAAGTTCACTGGCGCTTGCGTCACCGCAACTTTACTTCAAAGTGCTGCGGTTAATGTCTCCTTGCTCCGATTTTTGAGCGTAAATAACTACTTGCTCGGCTAGAGCCGTTTGAAATGGCAGTAGTAAAGCATTCCGGCGCAGGAATGTCTGTGATTTATCACAGTAGGAGTAATAATTATTGCGTGCGTATGTAGATGCAATAACGGACCCGGCGATAAGTAGTGACGTTTTTCATCGGGTATTAATTTACTGTTAACCCGATATAGTCGCGTATCTAACGCGTAATAGACCGACGGTTTCATCATTTCTCTGAATTCCTATCACAATACATAGAACGGCAATTCGAAATGTACCTATGCTCGTCAGAAAAGTTGAACGAGATTTGATGAAAAATCGCAATTGTAGGCGGCGCGCGGCTATCGCGCGTGAAATCGGCAGCACGCTCGGACGGGAATGTCTGAATAATGATGTAATTGATAAAGATTATCATGGCACTCGAGCGCGATGGGATCTACAATGGTGTGATTCATAGGCGATTAGAAGAAGATGAACAAACAAGTATTTCTGTTATTCTATGTACTATCTGTATCTGTTCGTGGCGCTAATTGAGGTAACTTCGTGATATCAATGTATTTTTCGTCAAAATAAAAATACAACATTTCATGTAAAATAGAGAAAACTTTGTAAATAAATACACGTATTTTTGTTAGTTTTTTAAGGCTAAAAAATAGGGTGTTTGTGAATTTAAAAAATTGTTACTTTAAATTAAAATGTGTTTGTAAATTGCAACGACACTTTTTGATGGGAACTCATTATTTTTATTGTAAAAAGCAAGTGATTGCAAGTAGGATAGACTAATAATTGAAACATTTATGAGATTCAGTAATTTCATTTGTGGAGCGATATAGTTTTCTCTATAATAGTCAACAGTTCTTTTCCTTCACTTTCTTCTTCGGGGAAAGGTTTGCCCTTGACGTTTTTAGAAGTTTGCAGAAACCCCACGGTGACCGAGCAATCTGCTGTAAGTATCTGAAATTTAGTGACGAAATGCATGCAATATCCGTTAATCATTGGATATGAATAATCAATTTTTCCTGTAGAGCTACGTTCAGAGACAACTGAAATAATAAATCTATAATTTCCAGAAGCGTAGATTGTTCTTTCAATTCTAAACATAATTACCTTGAATTGGATTCTGAACAGTGTGCTATACAATTCTTCTCGTATGTTTTACAGTGCTACATTGAGTCATTGGTAATTTCCAACTTTTCCGATCAACATGTGTGGTTTATCCATTGCTTGTATAAAATACCTCGATCTAAAAGATATTTGTTATTTTTTTCTATGACACCTGGCTATTCTTTTTACGATTCAATAATTTTGTTGTTGTAGATATCTCGTGACTACGCTGAAAAGTACTTTTCAGGGGCTGAATATGCACTATTCAGATTAGAAAAGTTTTTTCTGTTTGGAGAAAATCGGTTGCCATTAAAATGAGTATGAAGAGCGTAGTACATAATACTACTAACGTATCTACCCAAGTTCTACTTTACTACGTGAAGTTTCGCATCAACGTGCAATAGAGTTGCAACCTTACAATTTATCACAGTTGGTCTTTTCCATAAATTTTGTTTAGGTGACAGTTTTATTGTAGTTTAATAATTCATAATAGATAATTCCACGGCGATATCAGCAAAAACCTTGATAACACGATAACGACAGTATAATGTAACCTTGTTTCTATATAAACCTGGGTTATAACTTTTAAGTGTCAATTTTTCTGGGTCTAACCAGTCCACATTTCACTAATGCATCCACTTTTCATCTAACGTTACGCTTTTATAAATAGAAATCTCTATATTGAATCGTGATGCAATGATGACGAATTACGGTACGTATGACGTATTCTGCCTTGTTCCGTTTTGGCAGAGCATGGTACTATATAATATCCTCGATGTGCAAATTTTTTCAACCATATTAAACTTCTTTGCTACTTTTATAAATGTGTATTTACCCATATCTCTAACTGAATCTCTGGCAATATTAAAAAGTCGTTGCAGAAAACACTGTAAGTGCCAAAATGGAAAAAAAATTGATCGGAAAGTGTTCTACCTGAGAATTGTTTTATTTTTTGCACTTACAGTGTTTTTTGCAAGGTGTTAGATGATATCGTTAGCTTGTTGGTAAAACTACACAAGTTCATTTTTCCTCAAAAATTTATTTCAATCATCACCCGATTTACTGTAATAAATTGAACCTAAAAATTTGCATTTGCTGAAAATGAAGAAATATGGACTTTGTCAGTATTACCAACAACCCATCGATACCTATTTTCCAAATTAAAAACCCGCGTACAATACATAAACTTCTTGGCTCCACGAATAATACCGATCCTCCAGAAACTGCAGTTACTTACACTACCGCCGCAAAGTATATCCATCACAAATGACATAAACGCTACCTCCAAGTCGGAATCAAAAATTCTTCATAACTCAACCGAATTCACTTTTACCGTACGAATGTCTATCGCCAGTTGTGCAATTGCAGATAAAAAAAAGATCACGCGCTTTCCATTTCACAAGTCGATTTCCACCCAGCATTGGTTCAACATTAACAGTCTCCTTTTCGTGACCGCGCACACGCGACACCTAACAGCGAACACGTGCCAATTAATCCGCGCGATATTTCCAATTGTCTGAGTCAGCACGCGGGACGAAAAGCGTGCAGACAAGTTACGAGGCGTCGTCGGGTGCACCCGATAAAACGGAAGTGACCAATGATATTGGCAGGCGTGCGCGATTACTCCCGCGCCCGATCGGTCGTCTTCGCGATCGGCACTCGTGTCGGCGGATTTCCGAGAAAAACCCCGGCGTCAAGACGTAATCGTATTAAACCGCGTGCAAGTCACCGGGGGGGGGGGGGGAGAGCGGAGGACGCCCACAACGTGCACGCTTATATAGTACTCTAGTGCTATGCGGTGTTCATTCATAGTTCCACTCGTGTCTAGTCATTCATTAATCCTATACGGCGAGAGTGTCCTTACAGAGCGTGCGCTGATCACGGCTCTCAATCGTTCGAGTGACCCCCTTCGTGTTCGCGCTCGCGCCCGTTTCGCGCGACTGTGCATGCGCCGTTGTTCGTGTGGGTGCCGCGACGTCCTACGATACTCGTGGAAATCGAGAAGTACGAACTCGTCGACAAGGTGGATTAACATCGAGTACGGAGAATGCGAATAGGTGAGAGAGAATGACTCATAACCAGACTCGGTTTCATACGAACGTTCTAGGAAGCGACGGGGTCTACTGGCAGCCACGACTCGCGTGGCTCCGTTTAAAATAGCCGATGTGCCACGGCAGGAATCGATCGGCACGCGTAAAGCCCGGCGCCGATGCGCGTAAAGGGAGAGGCGTCAGCTTCCGCCCGTGAAACCCTTTCGTTTAAATAAATCGCGCGGCTAGAGATCCCGCGACTGCAGGCTATCGGTGTGTTCCAGCTCGATTGAGACGAGCGCGATGATCGGTTAAAGAAGATATTCCAGTTCAAGGCATGCCAGTTCCATCGATTTTAGCATAATCGCATACTCGGCTATTTTTACTTTCCCGCGGACGTAAATTCCCCAGCCGTGGTGGCGTCTTCGTGCGTGTAATTCCTTGTCAACCGATCGCGCGGACAAGCTCCACGGGGCAGCTCCGTAGGAGCCGCGACTCTCCTTTTCATCGGCGATCGCGGTTCCTCGGGGTGGGTGGTGGATCCCCCTACCTCCCCCCGATCTTTATCGTTCACGGAACTAATGGATTTCAAGCCTCTCCGCGCCACCGGGGAGGCGCGAACTCGGCCGTGGCAAATCGCTCGTGCCACGGCTCCTTGCGGGGAGTTCCGAACGTCATTCAGAGTGGCTGGCAGAAGCCGCTGGCCTTTATCCGTCTTTTTATACGCTTTTTCTACGATGTACCGAAGAATGCAGCGGTCGTGTAATCGGTCCGACTCGAACTGTTCGAGTGATTTTGTAAGAGGATCGCAGCCGAGTTTAATTCCCGTTGTCTATCCGGCTGTCGATTTTCTTTGCTCGAGTCCTTCGATTTTATACCGATTTTACTTTGTCGAAATCGCGCTATTACGCTGGAATCCAGGCTCTCGCGCGCGTCGAAAAAATGGTTTGATAAGAAGCGGAAGGAATTGCCCGCCTTTCGGATGGCACGAATTCCTCGGTGAACGAACAAACTTACGTGACGGAAAGTTATCAAGCGTGAATCATCTTCGGCGGCGCTTGTCCAACCCCAATTCGCTACTTGTCGGGTATCGACTTTATCTTGGAGCAGGTTGATGCACACAATGACGCGATAGTGCTCCGGAACGGAATACAATTGTAACCGATCGCTATGGACGGTTGGGGATATGTACATTTGCATGACAATTTGAATGCACGCAATATTATAGAGCGGACGGAAGGGCACAATTTTGGGGAAACGTTTCATTTGAAATGAAGCAAAGTTTTTGAAAACACGTGGGGTACTCAAAATTATTAAACAAGCGCGTGGTTAAATGACTGCACTCATTTAAATGCACGGGGTGTTGCTCACTTCTTTCAAGGATGAATTTAGGGAACTTGTAAAAAAATTTGCTCCAAAATTGATTATACCATTGGAAATTAATGTTAGATATTTTACTTTGATATATGCTGCACGCTGAAAGGAGAGAGAGTCTAAAATTTGTCTGATAAAAAAATTGATAACGTTTTGGCATGGATGAAGTGACCATTTTCCAAGTTTTTGAAAAAACGATAGCGACAGTAGGTTCCTTTTAGACTTCTTCTCCTTTCAGCGAGCAGAATATGTGGATGTAAAAAAATTAACATTAATTTTCAATGTTCTAAAGAATTTTGCGACAAGTTTTTTTTGCACAAATGTCCATCGATCCATGAGGTCTGGATTCATCCCCAAAAGCAGTGACCATCGTTTTTTTAAAACCCTGTAGAATACGTCCTCCATTCTTTACACATATTTATTTCATTCTTGTATTATCTAACAACAGTTCAATCTCCCAATAAATCTACATTTTATTTTTTCAAAATACTTTGGTGGAAATTATATGTCACAACAGTGAAGTTAAGGTAGACAATCATGTTTTGACAGAATTCTTCAGTTATCGTCTCTGCCGAAGCTGTCGAAAGAATTGTGGAAGAAACGTGTCCGCAGCAAAGCGAGAAATAAGTCGTGCAACGGTGCCACGTATTTCCGTTCTAATGACTAGCAAAAACTTGACACCTGCATCGACACTAGTCGGAAACAACAACCGTGCTGGGAAATCGACCGATTTAAGGAGTTAGCCTTGCGTAACGAGAATTTTCCATTTTTTCCTTCGTTTCCTACCGAAGTACGCCAATTGTTTGGAAAAGGCCTGCGCCTTTGCCGTATTACGTAACAAGGACGTAAGAACACAAACGATAAAACGCGGGGAAACCCCTGATACAAGTTCTCCGACGCCATTGATTTCCATTGGAAAACTGGTCGGACAATGCCGATGAGACTCGACTTTGCAAAATGTGAGGAGTGCAGGGAGTTGAAAATAAATCGTAAACCAGTGCTTTGTACACCGAAGTAGTTATGCATAAAGATATGGAGGGCTCAGAAGCTAATCAGTGTAAAAATAAGTTACGTAGTTCAAAATACTCTTTATTGATAAAACTTTCTGTTGATAAATCAATTAAGTCACTACTTTTATACGTAAGTAATAAATAGCGGTACTAATATTGACCACGGACGTACTAGGCAAACTTATTTAGGGCACTGTTTCTCAACCTTTTTTGAGTCATGATCCCTTTTTATAATATTCAAATAACCTGCAACACCCCCTCCCATAGAAGGCAAGGTAAAGAAAACACATTAAAAATAGGTATTTCAGAAGATAATTCCAACTTAATAATATTTAATTATCTTAAAACATATATTAAATATATTTAAAGATATTAATATATTTAGTTATCTTATTTAGTGTAATGGTTTTGCTTGCATCTGGGAAACCAGCTTTGTTTTTTTTATGAATGAAAAAATTCGAGGGCAGACAGTGTAAATCTCACACTGATTGGCTTCTGAGCTCTCCATACGTAGGTATGTTACACAAAGTAGTACGATGTAATCAATCAAATCTGTGTCCCTGAAGCTTCATGTTAGGTTGCTGCGTAAGTTCTGTCCACTAGAGTACATCTTCGACAAATTCCATTTTTGAAATCAGCTTAAACTTACTTCAAACTCTGTATTTTCCATTCTTATTAATGTCAGTTTCTGATCTATGTGGATGTTGTGTTAAGGTTGGTAGTAGAGCTCTTACTTTTTGACCCATCGGGTACTCGTCTACCCGAAACAACTTCAACCCATTGAATGTGGTATTGTTCGATCATTTTTGGCTAACATTAAACAATACCACAGACAATACAACATTCAATTGCTTGAAATTGTTCCGGGTAGACGGGTACCTGACGCATCAAAAAGTAAAAGCTCCAGTTGGTAGCTTTCTGCATAACATAGGCCCAGTTGTTTTGCGTTGCAATTGCCACGTGTAATCTCGCGTTGTCATGAACTCTACATCCCTTCCGATTCACAAGGGATGGTCACTTAATTTGCAATTCTTCCTGCACTCTTTCAAGAGGTTGACAATGTAAATCAGCATTAATAGTAACTCACAACACGCACTCATACAAACGTAATGGCAAACACAACTCATGCAGAACCCCACCTAATATTTCCAATCCCTACTTGACAATATATGCAAATTATAAAAATCCCACAAAATACAAAATATAAAAGCATAATTTACTCCCCAATAATCAGTATCTATAACACAACGCGAGTGTTTTATCAACGCGTGTAACCCCTTTTCTCCACAAGTTCGCGAATTTGTCAAGTAAACAGGGCCCATAAAATTTGTCAAAGCGAAGATAATCCCGCCGAATGCTAACGAGAAGATTCACGTGCCAAATAGCTGGCTTTTCGAAAGAATGGTCCGCGACAGGCCGTTAGGTTGGACTACCGGTTAATTAACGACGTGACACCATAATTGACGCGGTAATTCGATCCCCTTGTAGATGAAACCTCTCAAGAGCTCCACGTGTCCCGGGGCCTAATGTTAAAACAGCGCGCGCACATCGTTAAATTAAAATCCCCGGGCGAGCGGCAGCATCGCCGAGGCTTGCAGCGGGCCATCTCGGCGGTGCCTTCTAATTTGCAGCGCATAATATTCGAATAATTTGCACCCGCTAATGGGACCGGCCCGTGATTCCCCGAGGAACGCGACTGATGCATATAGAAGCACCTTGCGAGCCTCCTTCAAAGTAACACAACCGCTTTACCCAGACTCGCGAAACACGATATCAACGTCGATCGGGGCGCGTATAGCGCTGGTCTCTTGCAACCACTTGATCGAGGTGCGCGACACGCGCGACACATCTAATCGGAGACGTAATATCTTATCAGTGACGTATACGACAGCGTATCGGCTCTCCCAAGCACAATGAAAATATCGGAGCTCACATGTCGCGACTGTTATCTAGAGAGCGGTTATTGTTTGCAAACTTTTGCATGCTTATATTAATAATTTAACCAAATGTGTGGCATACGGAATCTAGTGTTTGTTTTTATATTGTTCAAAAGGTAATTCTATATTATCACGTTTGTAAGATGACGAAATACGTTTCAAATATCGTCGTCACTGTTAAAATCGTTAAAATGATCAAATGTCGGTGAGTTTGATAAAGCGGGGGACTCGGTTGGAATCTTTTAAGAGACATTATTGTGACTTTAATTTTGGTATTGATATCCAACGATGAGTCAAGCATGGCTAAAGATTAAAATCTACAAACATTGTAAACCGATTCCACGAAATTTCATCAACAGATTCACAATACGTTATCACTTACTCTTAGTCATCGATGGTGGAACATTAAATTTGAAATTGGAACAGCAATACTTCGCTCGAAACAATTTTAAACTCCCCAGATCATAATTACTTATGCACAGGATTGCAGAGCCTTGTGAGAGAAGTTTATAAGCGTATGATTAAACAGTGCTATCCTCTCGTATCAAATTTCATCGTCGTAGTAGCGCAGTCAGTAGAGATGTAATCCCTTCCTCGCAACAACACACTCATCCAAGACACTTTCATTCCCTTATTCCCAAAAGCAACTTCACCATTCGAAGCTTGCGCAAAGATTCCAAAAGGGTCCTCTTCAAAAGAAGTCCCCTAGCAATCAATTCCGCGTGATTCGTCAAAGTGTATTTAATCAGCTGGCTTCGTGCTCGTAGATTGAAACGGTATGTAGCCAGCAACCCTTAAGTCGGCGAAACGGCGCACTCGCGGTGCTTAAGGGCTTAATAATACGTATAATGAAATCATCGTGGTCCGGGGGGTCAAGACGCGCATCTATCTCCCACGCAGCGAGTGGCAAGGATCAGCGAGGGTGGCGTGCACGTAAGGTGGGAGGGCAGGGAGGGCTGAGAGGTAGCCGAAGGAGTAGAGTGGAGCTGGTAGGGAGGAGGTGGTGTGTCGTAGGAGGTGGTGGCAGGAGGGGAGGAGGTGGGACCGTGTGCCGGTGAGCGAGCGTACAACAGCGAGAGGACGAGGTGAGTAGTGAGTTCGTGAGCCGGACTGAGTAACTGGGAGCCGCAACCGAGGACCCACTCAGTCACCACGAGATCGGCAAGCCGAATGGTCAACCGCGCCGGTTCTCCCGCTCGGAAGTCTGCGCGCAAGCCGAAGGGATCGTGACAGGGGGCACGCTGCTCTTTCGAATGTCAACTAACGCTCCTCACCGCGAACTCGTCGCCGGAATCGCTCTCGCCACAGTTGGGGCACGCCGAGGTGCTCTCGATCTGCCACGGTCGCACGTGGCCCTCGCGTACACGATCGCGCGATGTGGAGATTTCTGGTGCGCTGTTATGTCACGCTGACATCGATCTGACGCGTTTTCGTATGTCGTCTCGTCCCACTTGCCGGCCAGAAAGTTCTCGCGTATCCGCGATCGCCACCATCTCGTTGGACACTGCAGTTTCCCGGGGGGAAGCACCGAGCCGCCGCGGGGACCGGAAGTGCGTGAGTGGATGCGAGCAAGAGGTATCGACGGGAGAAGCCGAAGACTCTCCTGCAGGAGGCCGAGGAAGAGATGATCTTCGAGCTGCTGGTGGCCGGAGCGTTCGCCCTCGCCACACTAAGGCGGTGTGTGTACATTGTTTAAATTCTACCCACTTTCTCCTCTAGCTTTTACCACTTTCGTATCTTTAAGGAAACGCTCTCCGCCTCTCATTCCGGCAATACGTGAAACCGAGCGGGCGAGCCCATTGCGCGTACATATAGTGGGACGTACATTAATTCTCGATTAAATTCGATAAGGCGGCTGAGTAATTCATTCTATTATCAGCTCTATCGATTCCAGAGCACTCGATCGCCTCACGTCCGCTTGTATCGCTTTACCTGCACCGGGGATCGCGGTTTATTTCTGTCGCGGGCATTTCGTGGAATCGGTTACAGGAAAGAACTAACGACAACGTGCATCTAACAGCAAGTTTTGCTGTAATGCACATAATGATCCTGCGACACGTGAGGATTCCCCGCGATGTTTCTCTTTATTTGCGTTTCGTGCGATCCTACAAATTATCCCGCCCCTTTAAAAACCAGACCTCGAACGTGTCCAGAATATAGAAATATTTATTAAGAAACAGAGAAACCTTAGTTAATTATTTTCCTTCTTATATTTGTATGATCTTTTTGTATTTATACAAACTTAAGAAGCAGCCCTGGTTAATTAATCGTTAAGTATATGTCTGAAATCATTTGAAACAATAATGTAGTATGTGCGTTACAATATAACGAGCTTCGTGGCAAGATAAAGTAGCTATTTATGTAAATTCATACATGCTTGTCATCAACATTGCTCTAGCCTCTAGTACAATCGCGTTTTTCCTGTTCTTTTTTGTCATCAATTGCAACTACGAATTTCGTCCAGTTTGTTATAGTTTCCCGTTTACGCCGTCACAGACGAAGTAGCCTTTGATCGCTAAGCGAGGACGTCTGGACTTCCTAGATCATAATTATACGATAACCGTGTTGACTAATCGCAGTCGTCGCGTAGAGTCTCTGAATTAATCTATTATCATACGGCATTATCTTACGTGCTGTAATCACGGCGCAGCTGGCCTCTTAATGTCAGAGGAAAGTTTAATTGTCTTTTTGCGAAATTTCCTAGAGATATGTAACTTTTCCTACCTACTCAACGAGAGCAATGCTTGATAACCTGATCGCAAACAGGCAGAAAGTTTCTACTTACGTTTCATTCCCTACTTAAATTGACGTAGCACGCTTGGTTTTATTTTTTATTATGCATGCACGAGTAAATGTTCAAATACCGTGCATCGGTTGAATCTATGTTAGGTCTGGGATAATCGCTTTATCGTATAATATACATAGTACAATGTTAACATACACAGAATTCTACTTACAACGATTACTAATACATAAACGTTTCTTCCAAACAAAACATTCCGTCAGAATTGATGAGATTAAGATCGCGACGTAGGTGCAAAGAAAATGATGGATGGGTAAAACGAGCGTATCGAGTACTTTAGAAATATCGCGTTGATAGGGCTCAACTACTGCTGCTTATTTCCTTCAATAATAATTTCGAGATTAGGGCCCAAAGTAATGTGAAATTTATTATTTCTTAGTGATAACGGGTGTCTATGTTTTTCAAGCATGGCGCTCGAGGACAGATAACGAATAGATTTGTTGTTTCAATGTGATTCCATGTGACAACAGTTTTATTGTACCGACTAGTACTAATACCTGATCGATCATCGAGAAACCTTTACAGGGAAAATTCGTAAACGACTGACTAAGCGTTAAAGGCAAAAATCATCGGCGCGAGCTTAGCTCCCCCTGTGTTTATTTGGCTTCGTGAATGATGGCCTGGAAGGAAGATATGGTCCTCTCCACATTATTCCGATCATTCCTTTCGTTTCATTATCGCTCTATGCGTCTCGAGCATGCCATAACAGTTTGTGTTACGATTGCGTGAATCAAAGAAGACTATATTAAAAGCTGGTCGAATATTTCGTTTCGAAATGGGAGAAAAAAGAGTGTTGTAATTACACGACTGTAGATTGCCATCGTGCCTGGATAGAACCAATCGTGTAATTATTCCAGAGTCGGAATTCAATCCGACATATAAATCGCCTTGGAAAACATAAATTAACTACCGGGAGAAACGAGCCACGAGAAACTGGTCCCTCGTGTCTAAAATAAATCCGAGTGAAAAATTTTAGTAAAACGATAAGGGATCTTAAATTTCGCCGGCGAGTTATCCTTCTAACCCTTCTTAAATTCGCAGGGATCGCTGTGGCAGTTGAAGAATTCGTAACTCCCAGCGATGTTAATCATTGCAGAGTATCATAGTCGCCCTTGCTGTAACCCGTTGCGAAAATTTCTTAAAATTCTTGGCCTCGTTATTTTATGCCGATTACCTTAACCGTTATACATTGCGCACCTCGTTATACGTGATTGGTTAATTATACAGGATGCTCGGAAAGTATGCGGCCAAATTTATACAGTGCTCTGTGGAATTCAAGTAAACCTGAGAAACTTAAAGACACTCGGTTTACAAAAATGGTGGTATCGTTTTAATAATTCTCTAGATGATTCGCTGTCTCAGGAAAAAATTATGAAATATAAGTAGGCAGTGTGTTTTGCTTCTATCTTGGAACGTGTATAATCTTCTCAATAAACAATTTTCTCGTTGCAGGATAGATAGCAAATTACTAATTGTTTGCCATTCCGAATTACCAGATTTAACAACACTTGATGTCTGATTTAGGAGTAACTATAAATTTACAGTAATTCGTGATGATAGGTAAATATTTAATAAAATTCTGATAGGAGTGGAAAATTTGAGTTACTTGTTTTGAGTAATTTTAATTCTGATTTAGATACCTACGGGGCAGAATAAAAAGTACCTTAACTCTTTATTTCTCACACGACACGAGTCAGTTTTATTAGAAATATGTGAAGACATACAAACGTATATAAAATGTATTTCCTTTCAAATTTTTGCAGGTGTAGGTATTTCGTTTAACCTATAGGAAAAATATTTTCTGCTATGCTTCATCATCTCATTACGGAGCGAAAGGGTTGATGGCAGTGATATGTATAAACGATAATCTAAGCCAGTCGCTCAGGATTTAGCAACTCATCTAAGAATGATTAAAACGATAACAATAGTTCTACTATTACACCGTCAACATCTTAACTTATTAAAGAAACACTTCTGGACATGAGTTCATGTAAAATTTGTTTACCAATGGTGTATAAATTGATGTAATCTGCTGCATAAATACATAAAGGAATAGTTCGTACACGATTTCCTTATAGAATTCTTATTTAAATACACTTTTCGCGCCTCACTCAAACAAAATATTTGAAAAATATCCTATTCTGTTTCCGTTCAATTCTCGCGCGAATACTGCGCAATTACCAACCCCTGTACAAAAATCCATCATCATACATAAATCGTTAACTTGTTTTCGTTCCCAATTCTCTACAGAATATAGTATCGCCATTTTTTTGCGTTTCACGTAACCATTATTCTCCCTATTTCTCAATACCCTGATCGAGTTGAAGCCCAGTTTACATCGAAGGACCCTCAAGTCTCTCCTCTTTTGTATTCCGTAATTATCTTGTATCCCATTCTCTGTGGCGTTATCCAAACAAATCTCTCCATTTTTTTGGACACAATGATTTCACAGAGCGGGACGGAAAGCCGGAGCCGAAAGGGGCGAGTGAAACGTGAGGCGGTTTCCTCGATTATGAGCTAACAGATCGTGGAAAGTCGAGTCCGCCTCGTCCTCAACGTCCGCGTGTTCCTCCTCGGCTAGCAGGCTACGGCCGCCGATAGAGGCGTGCGCCGTGTTGATCCGGGACACACACGGACTGTTTGCTCGGGGTACCATCGCGGACCCTTTTTTCGTGTTGGCCCCGAGTCGAGTCACAACACTAGTAAAGTTACAAAAGCCAAAGGCAAACAGATCCGGGGATGGGCCTTAACCGGTTTATCAAACACTCGTGCGCCCCGGAGGTGGTCTCATACGTTTTCGTCTCGTACCGAAGGTGACGAAGACGAAGGATCCCGAAGGCGAGCGGCGGCGACGACGACGTTTTCGTCGACGGGGCCTCGTCATCTTCCTGAGCGCGCGCGTGTGCATGGTTTCACTGATTCGCGACAGGGCAAGGAGAGAAAAGTTCACTGCTCCTGATGGCATTACCAGCCGAAAGTGATCGTCCGCGGAGGTGGAGTGAAACCGGCGAAGGAGGAGTCAAACAGTGCCCCGGCAAACCTTCTATTCTTTTACCAGGTATCTTCGGGCCGCCGTGAAACGACTGGTATCGGGCGACAAATATACGATCATTCGTAGTTTACAATTTGCTACCTTACTGTTCGCGCGAGCGACGGCTTGCTCTACTCGAGGACTTTTGTCGTCGGGAGATATGCCAGATCGAATCGGTTAGACTTTAGAGAATTTAAATAATTCAAATGTCGAATTAACCTTGCAATATTGAAGACTTTAGTAAGAAGGGGAAGGGGGCTCTAAATGTATTATATTTTGGAAAATTAATAGAAACAATGTTAACAAAATATTTGTTGACATATGTTTAAAGTATTTTACGTACTTAAAATCTACATATATATTCTCTATGGCAGGGTTAAGTTTCAAAGTTTGGAGCTGTTTCCTTTTTGCAGCAAATTGTATAAAAATGCACTTATCTCGAGTAAATAAAGCATTAAATACCATTATTATGCAAAATACACAAACTTAGAAGAATTATAGTGGAATATGCTTACTAAACCACGAAATAGTCTCAAAGTTCATCTGCTTGATCATCGTTATCTGTACCAGAAACTACAGAACGATTTTTTACATTCATTTTTTTTTTTACATTCAATGCTACCTATAACTGAAATTGAGCAAATTATGGAGCCTTTTTGCAGCAAAGTCTTCAATTTTATAGTATCTGAACTGCAGCCACTTACGTTTTATGTGAAAGAAATTGGATTTCTACTTTCAACTCTTTTCTACTTAGGAATCGCAATAGCCATTCAATGCAAAGTATTAAATTATTTTCTTTATTTTCACTGTGTGTATTTTCCAACTACACGTGCGTTCTGATTTCGTTATTTGTAACATTTACGCTCGCGAAAAAGTGTTATGACAAAAGTTGGCGAGTTAAGGGTGAAAGTAATAAAGCAATTTCACCAACTGAAATTATACGCTACATTCCAATCGGCGAAACAGGGTCGCGAGAGAAAACCATTCGAAATTGCACCAATCGCAATTTGTCCTTGCAACGACCCCTTCACTTCCACAGAAAAATTACGCGAAATGACCAAAAACTATTTCGTACAATTTCAGTCGTGTCATCAGCCAGATACTTATCACTTCATTTCTTACAGAATGATTGTAACGTTCAGACGTTGTAAGTGGACGATTCAAACCATCGAGGAATTGCGAAATTTTAGCATCTCCCTTTGTGTCTTATTGTAACAGTAATAAAAAAAGGAGGGTCTAAGGATGACTCGAAGACGCACTTGGTTGTGGTTTCGGGTTCATCAGGGTTCACTGGACATATTATATGGGACAGACGAGCATTCCACCGTGAAATGAAAATATTATGCCAGCGCCCAGACTGTTGAGCGACACTGGGTATAATGAAACATTATGATCACCTCTGTGTACAGTTTTTATTGGAAAACTACCAGTTATTTTATATCACGCTGTTTTTATCGAGGTGCCCAGGTTCGGTTTGGTTGTTCAAATAGAACACTCATATTTCAATTTTAAATTTAAATCTCCAATGCTGAATAACAAAGAATTATTAGTGTTACTTATAATTAATTATACTGTTACTTATTTTAAGTAACATTCAATGTATTTTTTATTGTAATCAATGCAAATGTGTAATTACTACACGAATGAACAACTACGGGTCATAGTATCTCTCAAGTTACACTGTTTTCCTTAGTTTAAAGGTCCTATCTAACATTTCGAAACACCCGAGAAAACTGAAGTTTTAATATTTTATCTTCATTTCTTGATTGCAGTTACAGTCTATAATTTACAGAATTTTTTGTCTTGGGATATCGTACTTAATATAAGAAATAGTTCAAACTGTCCGGGTTCCAAGTGCAAATGTCCAGGGTTTTAATGCTTTTTGTCCTAGATTAGAGATTCTACGGATGGCAGCTCTACATTCGTCCCATGTAATACTTAATTAAAACAATTCTGCATGAAACAAACACTTCACGACTAACTTCAAATCAATTTAGACAAATCACCCTGTGTATTCAAAATTGGTACTATCTGATTTAAACATCTCTCCCCTATTTCCTTTTCTTCAATTCAAATACACTCAGAGCCCAACAAGTACCATTAAACCAAACGCAACCACGCTTGCGAGGAGTTGATATCTTTATAGGGTGAACTAAAATGGCATCCGATCGGGATGCTGAGGACGCCATCGATGGGCGATCGAAATCCTCGTTCTTCGTTCACACGCAATTCCGCGTGCAAGGAGAGACACCATTAAGCGTACGTGGTTCGTAAAGCCAGACAGAGGTCCAGCTTACTCTCCAGCCTCTCTCCGCCTCTCTGCCCGGTCGATGACGACTTTTTCGTTGTTTCACATGAAATTACTCAAGACGTGACAGGCAGAGCGTGGTAGGCGGTGGCCGACGTGCATCCAGTTGACAAGGTACGCCAGGCGTAGCGTACACATGTCGCCAGTACGTCATCCACCGTCGATTTTTGCCGCGTCCTCGGGGTTACTTTTTCTCACAATTTGTTAATCGTGCTCACTTACTGGCGGTGAAACGACGCGAGCCTTGTCCCCTCCTCTTCCCTCCCCCGCGGGAGAGACGGAGTAAAACAGCCTGGAAACCGGGCCCCGAGATAAATTCAGTTTCATGCATTCTCGTCTGGTTCCCTGACGGGTTCGCCTGTCTGGCTACCGATTACAGGCCATCGGCCCGATCTCCTTCTGTCTCGTAACATAGGCACGTAGCCGATGGTGAAACAAGGCCGATCGCGAGTCATTGTCTCGCGATTTATGGGTAAATTGATAATATCAATTTGGCCGCCAGCTTATCAGGCTGCGACCGTGTCGCTACCCCTTTGTGTTACGCAAAGCTGACGCACGTCGATACGTTTTCGGCATAAATTGAGTAGGTCGATAGCGAGGCTAGTGGAAAGTGGAAAAGTATGTCTGAATGTATTAGGTATTATAAACGTGATGGTTAAATCTATCGTTCTGTAAAATTCCCGAATCTTATTTATCTGACGGGACAACAATATTGGTTAAGTTCTTATCGGCTCTTGCTCGAATTGCAGAAAACGAAACGTGTTATCTGACGGAAAATAATATTGGTCAAGTTCTTATCAACTTTTGCTCGAATTGCGGAAAATGAAAATATGTTAGCAGTCTCGGGAAGAGGAACGTTAATCGTGATTCCTTTTATCATGAAATACGACTCATTAAATTTATTCAGTACAGCTGGTATTAGTTATACAATTTTTATCAGGACAATTTCTTTCCATTAGACAATTACTTCCTTACATATGTATACAGTTTTGCTGAAAAAAAGACAGAAAAGTGACTGGACAGTATCTCCGGCATGGGTTATCGATGCAAAGGAACGTAACGTTCAAGTTCATAAATTTCTGCGATTAATAATGCTCGCATTGATGCACTTTCGGTCTCGACAAATTTCTCATTTCCCTCGGTATAATAACAAGCTCGTAAAGCGTTATTATTTTCGTCCACGTGAGAGGCGAGTAAAAGATAAGCGGGCAGCCTGCGATACAATTTATCAGACATAAAAGGTATCCCGAAATGTGAAATCGTCTTTAAAAGCATGCCTGTATCTTGCTTGGGAGCATAAAGGCTGATACAGGTAACCGAACTATCGCCGTCGAAGGGAGATTTAATAAATGTTTAAGAGCCATCGGCCTTGTTCGATGGACGCCAACTATCCACATCTTCGTCTGCTGCCCCCAGTGGAATCCACAAGGCTTGTGAAGAATACCTACTCTTACGCGATTGCTGCTCGCGGCGAATGTAGCGTTGCACTCGTTGCAATGTTGGATTAACCATGCTTTCGTTATCCGTAACGAGCTGCTAATTGCGGGGATTCACGAATGCGTTAAGCATTAACAGCTACCTCGCGTCGGGAAGTTTAAAGCGCGTCGGTGAATCGGTCTCTTTTCTCGTTCAAGGTAACGAGGCACAAACTCGTAAGTCCAGTATCATTCGCGATGTTTACACGCCCATGAGAATTGCGTCGATAATTTTTAGTTTAATGTCGTATCGCTGTGGTCTTCATTTCACACTTTCACTTAATTCAAGCTTACCGAAAGTTTTCAACGAAATAATTTAATCCGTGAAATAAGATAAGTATTTAAACTTTGTAACCCTTTGTGACTCGACAGTTCTGTAGTCCCAGTTGCCACCAATAATACTATATATCGACATTCCTTGTCTTTTAAGCTTACCCTTCATTCGGTACATTTAAACTTTTAAAATGTTTGTACTTTAAGCGCCGGTAAAAGTCATTATCAGTACGTGATCATTTTACTTTCGACCAATGTATCGCCATTATCCCTACCTAATTTTTTTTATTCGCATGCAGGGATCTGAAAGTTCAGAGTGCGGGTGGCATGGTATACCGTAGAAGTGAGGCAATGTTTAAATTATACGCTACGTAGCAAATCGAGCTTTACGAGGCCTGAGTGTACAGTCTTCCGTTCCACCACCTACGATGGCAATTACAGAGCCTCAAGCAAATCGCGGTGGTACCCTGGAAATGCTTTTACTTCCGCAAACTAGATCGACGCGTGTAAAATATAACGCACCTTCATATTTTAGATAAAAACAGATTTCTCTCTCTACAGCATAGTATTCACTTGGTATAGTATTTTTACAACATTTATGCTGTACGTTTGTAATATACTATAGCAAATGCAAGTAGAGGTAGACATTTCATTGCGAGTAGCATAAAATGGAAATATGTATGTAGATTTCAAATTTCTGCGCGTGAAAAATTCACGTCGAACATAGTTAAAAAAAGTGAAAGTTTTTTGTTCGAAAAATCCTTTCGTCATCTAGTAGATTTTTATATAAAAAAATAAGCACACAAAATTTCTTCACAATCGAAATCAATCTTGCTCAC
Organism: Andrena chrysosceles; assembly: GCA_963855975.1. Classification (NCBI taxonomy): domain Eukaryota; kingdom Metazoa; phylum Arthropoda; class Insecta; order Hymenoptera; family Andrenidae; genus Andrena; species Andrena chrysosceles. Next base: position 105,522,538 of record OY979767.1, on the reverse strand, counting down.
CGTTTTTAAAAAGGCTTCTTAGACGTCGTTGTATTTATATTATAAACGTAAATATTTTTCTACAAAAAATTACCAGATATTTTTTAAATGTTGCTCTTTTAAGTGCAAAAAGTTCTGTAAAAATATATGATTCCACTTTTAAAATAAAATCACAAACTGTCGCTTCCTTTCGACCGTAAAAATACTATATTCTAACATAGAGTACTCGTGTTCATCATCTTAAGCTACTAATTGCAAAATATTCAAATTCCAAATAAAAATGTATTGTTTGTAAACCATGGGATATAATTCGTTATTAAAGTAACAATACATTAATCAAACTCCAGATGAGGAGAAACTCATGCATTTTGCAATAGATTTTAATTATTACCTGATTTATGGCAATACATTAAACTACAAACTTGCATTCACCAGTAATTAAGAAATATGGACTTGGTCAGTTTTATCAACGACCCAACGATATATTCTCCACAAGTTACCGTTTATGTCGTGTACATCGGACAACCATAGAGCTCGACCGTCCTAAGGAGGATCTAAATAGTATTTCCATTTGAGGTCCTCGACTATATAGACGGTATAATTGGCCATAGCGGAGTTTGACGGTGTACCATGAAGACCGCGATGATCCTGAACCGATAGCCCGAGGTGTATTGATTTTCAAGTCCGACCAATTACGAGACGTGCAATAAGCAATGGTCGTACGACCGTTCGAAGACAAGCCTGCCATCTACGATCTCTCGCCACCTGACGCCTTCCATCGCGCGGGCTGATTGCTATGCTCTACCTTCAGGGCCATGCGCGCAATGAGCGATGCGTTCATTCATGATCAAGTACAGGGCTGCGTTTCGTCCGTCCAGGGCGCGGAGCGTCGGCTACGTTTCACGTAATATATGAACCCGTTGATACACGGCGATCGATCGGTACGAGAACCGGAGAAGTACTCTGCACACGCACCGCGTGTCCTCGCGCAGGAATACCAGGTGTGAGCTAACCGATCCGCGCGCGCGATTCGTACGCGACCCGCTTAGCATTCCCACGGAGAAAAATGTCCACGCTTCGGCGAGTAGGGCAATTAATGAAGCGTGGAGCAGAGATCGTAACACCGGGCTTTTCGAATATGTACGTACCGCCGCGAAAAGCAATTTTTCTTCTCACGAGACTCGCACGTGTCCTTTGAATAATTACTGGTTCCACTGATATATTATAAATGCATACAGGCGTGTTATAACTCGTATGCATTATGTAATCCGCGAAAAGTATTCGAAATATCTAAGGATACAACGCACGCGCTTCGATCGCCTGGTAGCAAGCTCGAAACTTTCAGACAACGCCGGGAAAGTCGTCTCTGTTTGCGGTGATTTATCTTCGCGCTAGAAAAACTGTTTTTTGCCCCAGCTGGTGCTACAAGAACGGACCAGCGATCGGGATACTCGCGAATTATAGTAAATCGACTGATTTTATCGCGACTAATAAAGCCGGTTTATCTTTACCGGTGAAAATTCAATCTCCAGTGCGCAGCCTCGCATCTGACAGATTACATTAATTCATTATCGAGATAAGCATCTGCGGGTTATTGAGTGCCCGGTTGGTCGATTTTGTAAAATGTTACCCGTGCCGAGATGTCAGTGGATCGTTCGATCGGTTCTTGCGCCTCCGAGGCAAATAAAGCTGAAAGGCCACGGCTACGCATCGGATGGCTCTCCGCTGAGGATCGTGGATGGAGCGGGCGGGTTCGTGCCTGACCACGGACAACTTTGATTCAGTACGATTGCTATAAAGTCGGTTCAATGATCGGCGCAACACACGAACGATCGCCCGTTCCTCGCTCTCCGCGACGCCGCGCGCACGCACCTCGCGCACCCACGAATCGCACGAACGTTTTGCCACAGATACGACGCCATACCGGTCACGTTTACACACGCGGTACCACGTGCTCGTGACTCGATCGCGTTTCAATTTCTACGTACACGTACACCGTGCCTCTTAAGGGGATCCAGGCTAGGGTACTTTATGCTGCCGTCTATCGCGGAGGATTTACATTATTGTCGGCGAACGGGGGAGTCGATCTCGCGCGGATTAATACGCACTTTTGCTTTCTGGCATTCGACGGAAATTTTAGCACAAGGGTGGCGGTTTAATTTATTCGATAGATAGGGATCAGAGCGTAGCGCGCTGCTGGCCAATGGCATGGATTGCAATTTGTCCGTAATTTAGATTATTGTATTAAGTTGATGAGTTATGTTCGCGGAGATATGGAGATTGCCGCGTTTTGAAGTATACGATACATAGTTTACACGAGGTGTATGGTAATAAGGGAAAGTTAAACGTGGTTCTAAACTGAAAAGTATAATTACTAAAATTAACTTCGGCATTGTAAAATTCCATGATAATTTCTGTTCTAATGTTTATTTAATCGCTCAAGGACGTGATATGTATGATAATTTATGTTCCGTTGCGGTTTAAGTTGGTGCTCCGTATCTTTCTGTTTGCTTCGAAAAACAATACTTTTCCTTTTTCATAATGAAGCATTGGTAACCCAAAAGTTTAGACATTTTTTATGCGTTTTTGTTGATGTGAAGAGGGAGCCGATATATACGCACAATGATTTTTCGGTTTGGCAATGAAAAGATATCAAAAGAATCATCTTGAATTATATTTGTTTTTAACAAAAACTAATTTTAAAAAAATGCAGAAGGACGAGATTGTAAATTCAAAGTAAAAATGTATTCGCTGTTCTTACAGCAAACTTTTGTAGTGTCAATTTAATGGGAACACATATGCTTAAACTGTCTTCCTAAATTAATATAAATCTCTAATCAAAAACCAAATTCATTTTTCATACTACATATTGAATCCTTCTCTAAACTAATACAAAGTTATTAAAATATGAATCCCTTGCGTTACCAATAATCCTTTGCTTCAGAATTTCTTACAAAGCATCTGCACCAACTTAATAATAAAAACATGTGAATCAGAAAGTGGTATGACCACATTTTTAACAGACCAATTATATACTTGCTCTGTACACGTCCTTAACGAAATTCTATCCAATCAATCGTTCCAGAACTTTTGCGTTAAAAACAACAAAGTGTACCAAAAATAAATGCTTTACACAAAACATAATCTAAAAGAAATTAAACGACCGTTTATACCCGTGTCTCGTATTTTAATCACCGCGCCAAAGGGCATTAAAAGCAAGGATGCGATGACACCTCGTGGCAGAGTCGAGCGACTTTATGACCTCGAGGTCGAGGTCGTTATCGGTTCGTGGGGTTCGACAATGCGTGGAAATCGTAAAGATCCTGAAGGGACGCCGGGGCTTACTACAGATACCCAGTTCCATCTAAAAGCCCTGCTGACATCTCTGTATACGCCCGGTGCGCGAGATCCTCATAAAGGCTCGTCTACGAACCGCGACGCGAGAGGTCGATTTTATGCCCCCCTTCAAGGCGAGGGACCGCCTGCCGTTAGTCACCCGACAGTCTTCTCGGTCTCTTTAATGCAACGTGTGCTGCGCGACTTTACGGTTTTACGTTAAATAATTTCGCTTAATCGGATAACGCTGTTGCCTTTCTGCGAGACGCTGGCGCGTTTATTGCCTCGAACGTCTTTATTCTCATTAAGAGAGCACGAGAGCCTCTTAAGGATAAGCCGCAATCCTCTAGTGAAATCCTTAAAATATGTTGCAAACGGGATGATAAATATGTAGGTGATATACCGTGACCATTTTTCATAGAGCTGTCCGGTGTTTAATACACAATTGCAATTTTGAGAGAACACGATAATAGGTTACTAAAGTTACATACCGTGTTACACATTTAAGTGGCGACATTGATGGATACCTCGGCGTTACTCGCTGGAGTGGAAAAATTTCCTGCCGAACACCTCATTTCTGATTACATTAAGCAACGAACGCACGCAAATGCTTCGTGACGACGTATAATTCTGCGGGCTGGTGTGAATGGGACTTTACGACGCGGGTCGTAAAGACGCGCCACGGAATCGAACGCGCGACAAACGGCAAATTGCCCATGGTCATGGTGAAACGAAACGAGCAGTTCTCTGTCCATTGTGCGTTGCTCCTGCGCGTCTAATGGCCGAACGGAAGTTTGAAAGAGCCTTGTGAATTCGTTTTCCATACGCAGCGCGGTATTCTCATAACTCTTCGCTCACTGTCACGGTTTCCAGCTACGATCGCGCAAGGGCAGAGGAGGTGTCTGAGCGTGAATGAACACGAGCGTGGAAAATATTTTCCTCCATCTTTCTCGCGAGACTATAAAAAAAAAACAACACACAGATAAGTCGTCACTGAGAACTAGACTGACAAGAATACGCCCGATGAATAATGCATATATCGCTGGTCATTAATCACAATGTTCCTTTTATTCCGTTTTAATCGCGCCGAACGCAGTAATTTCACAATCGTTTGCATAATTTATCTCTACCGTGCGTAATGTCGCCTCGCGAGTGGTCATCGGATCATAAACATTTATCCTTCGCGCGAAAGCGAGGAAAGCAAGGAATTCGCGATGAGACGGCACCGTGTCCATGCTTCCTCCCCGGCACCCCAGTTAGAATGCTTCAGCGGCGTAATATCGTTCTGCTTGATAACTTTTACCTACCGATGAATCTGCCGATCGTGTCGCGCCTGTCAATACGGGAGAAGCTTTCTCCCGCAGTTAGAAGAGGCCGTTGCCTCGGGACAGTGTGTACATCGACGGTTTCGAACGTTGGTGTACGCGCGCGCGGATCTGGCGAAACGCCGAGCCACGCGCAATCTTTCAATGGAAAAAGGGGAGAAGAGGCACCAAGGGGCCCCGTCGCGCAATCGTTCGCGAAAGAAAGGAGGCAGGAGGACGCGCGAGCGGTGCGCGCGATACCATCGACCGCGATTCACGCACATAGACTCGGCCTCCGCGAGCGCTTTTCCTGCGCACGTGTGCGCACGCATGTGCGGTCTATCGCCGGCCCGAGGATTCGAGATAATGTAATCGACGATGACATTGAACGCCGTAGTAGCCGATCTCGTGCATTCCAGCGCTCTGAGCCCAGCGCCCCTCTCGCCGCGATGCGGTCGTGAAACGTCGTTCCCGATCAACGCTTGCACCGATGCCAACGGTAGGCTGTCACCTCTGGATATAAACGATGGGTGACGTCAGTATGACATCAGTGATCCATATCGTCGTAATACCGTAAAGCACCTTCGGCCGCGTGTACGCGCACGCTGTGCGACGTGTTGTGGCGCGGGGTAGACAGCTTTGACGATAGGGGGAAGCGCAACGGTAGTGTAGCAGGTAGACAGCGGCGGGTGTCGAAGATGAACAGACGCGAGAGGATGACGATGACGGACAGGGAGATCAGTGGGATGAAAAACGGGAAGACAGGGAGGAAAAGGATCGGCGGAAGGAAAGAAAAAAGGACAATTGGAAGCTACATGGCGGCGGAGGAATTGGCGGGTGGATGGCAAAGGATGGAGGTTAACGGGCAACCCTGGCAACTTAAAATCCCTGGGCTACGCGGCATTTTATGGGTGGGGTCCTCCTCAGACCGGGGGATATCCAACGCGCTAGTCCCGCCAGACAAAATGCAAATGTTCCTGCGCCCCGCTAATCTGTCTGGCGCATCCGTGACGTCAGGTTCCATTGGCGGCGACATTATTCGCGACAGAGCTTGACCTGGTTTTCCTTTCATATTACGGAAACACGAGTATCGGCCGGTTCAGACGATAAAAAGGGAACTTGATGCTGCTCGGTTGCGAAGGGTATCGTCGGTGAATGGTCGACGCGGGATTCGTGCCCCGACGTGAAATGGTACGTCGATTATAAAGGTTAATGGGCATACGTTATCGTATCGTTTCTCGATTCGACTCGGAGAGAAAGCTCGACGCCTCTGCAGACTATTCTCGACGACCCTCCGCGTGCGTATCGTATTAAATGTTGCGTGCTGTGCATAACCTGCCTCTTCCTATGGTGCCCACCGTGTATCCGCGCATAGTACTAGCGATATTCTTGGTCGTAGGTGCGGATGAGGATGGTACACCTTCGGTGTACAAACACGAGATCCGCATACACGCATCTGCGTGCGTACACTGCGGTGTGTTGGGAGAGACCGAGGGAGGAGGTGTGGAAGAAGATGCAGAAATGCGTCCCACTTACCGTTCTTCATGGTAGCGCACTAACGAAATGCATTCGTATATTCTGTCGAATGCGTTAACCAACATTTCGGGTGCTTCTGGCGGCAGAAGTACACTGACTATGTTGTTTGGAACTATCGTTTGAGCAATTTACAAGCTGAATGTAACAGATGGTAGATGTTCGAATGGGAAACTTGGCGTGAGCCTTAAATTAATACACCAGACATAGAAGATGAACGCCTCATCAGCGCAATTCATTAAAACTAGTCTTTAGAAATGTAAAAATGATCACTTGACGAACTTTTAGACAACAAGTGCACTCTTCTACATTATATAGTATGCCCATATCGGAGTGTTTGTACTCTTCTAATCGCTGTTTGGGGAATAAACTTACCTTCAACGCTTCCACAAATATCGTTAGCAAAGAAATTTGATGGCAGCAGGTCCTCCTTTTCTTTCATCTAGGACAGTCGTTATTTAGTTTACTACCCAAGCGCTTTAGTTTAGCGCTTGCTGCTACTCTTCCATTTCTCTACCCAACTATTTATCTCTTCCATTCATTTCGTCTTCTGCTCTACATCCTCAGCTCCGTGCAAGCGCCACCCTCGTCATACGTCGCCGTTAAGAGAAATTCTATTCTCTTTAATATCCAATAACTTGATTTTACTAAAACAGTTTCTCCCAGAACATGCTATAACTTCATTTCTTCTTCCTGTTACCAATGGTGCAGCTTACATTTGTTACTGTTAACTGCACGCACGGTTCCTCCAGGTGCATGCGCGCCACGAGGCACGCATCTTTCAACTCCAGTCACATTGCTTTGCAGCGTGGTCCACGAAATACGCTTCGATGGTTTGTATCTGGCAATCCGATCCCACACCCGACTCTGGCAGTGATATTCTGCTCTTCCTTTCATGATGACCTCCTTGTCCAGGACAAGTACTCTCTCTCTCTCTCTCCCTCTCTCTCTTTCTCTCTGTCTCTTTTCTCTCCCTTGTTCGAGTCGGCCCAAAGAGGCGAAGGTGGAGGCTAATCACCGCGCAATCACCGCTCCCGGTGCGGCCAAGTTCGACCCGTTCTCAGAAAGCAGCAACTGCCTTTTGCCGCCCTGGGGCATTCACCACCGCGGTACTGGCATAGCAAAACCAACAATCTTCATCCTCCGCTCCGCGGAGAAAAAGAGCCTCTACCCTCCACCCTCTTCTCCGCCTCTTTTCTCCAAATCACCGGAGGGCCGACCGATCGGCCGACTACTGGCATCCAGGGAATCCATCGCGAGAATGGCGGCCGATTCCACTTTCAGAAACGATCGAGAGTTGTCGAACGTACGTATTAAACGGCCAAGTAAGCAATCTGCCGAACACGACACTGGTTGGAATGCGAATCATTGGAACGGGATGATGTCCGTATAGTGCCGTTATTATAACCCCCCGAAGATTGCGATCCGAAATGCTGCTCCAATTTCGAGCCATCGGATTGGCCCAGGGAGGAGGTGAATGGGTTCATCGTTTCATCGTCTTCGATTATCAAGTCGCTAAAGCGATTATTAGTTGGCCTATACAACGCGGGTCAAAATTTGTGGTACAAACAGAATGATGATTGTATGGCTTATAATAAGTCGAATTTGTAGAATAAGAACTCTTCGTGTAGGGATTTATTTTCGGAAAAAATGCTTTCGAAAATTCTTCGAGTGCTGTTCGCTTGTCTGTGTAAGAATTAGTAGAATGTAGTAGTAAATGTGATTCAACTGACGGTAAAATGAAGCTTTCTGCAGAAATAAGTCAAACTTGTAAAAGCTGATTTTCAAACAATGATTCCATCTCTAGATAGTCGATTTTGAAAATTGAACCGATTTTAAGATAAGTGTTCGTGTATTTGATGAATCTTCAAAATTGATTTTAGATTCCTAGATTAAGGTAATACAAATCGCAGTTATTTTTGCATCAAACATACGTCATACACAACTGCGTAGACGTTTCAATACTTTCAATGTTCTCTTCGTACACATAAAAACTTGACGTTTCCAATGCTTTAATTGATACTGATGATGTTAGCATTGAGGAGGTGAATAACACTCGGTATTATACCAAGGCTATATGTGAAAAACAGGTTTAACAATGATACCAAAGACATCGTAATCGTTGCTGCGCGCAGTTCAACATTAAATATTATTTATTTAAACGTTCACATTTTGGGAAAGGATGGGGGAAGAGGGTGGTGTGAGAACACGGGTGAGCAGCGATGCAAATTGATACAGTTGGGAGTGATGGTCGTTAGAAGTGTACACAATATGGGGTGCACCTTTAACGGCGGCTGCGTGCACCCACGCGGCGCGTATGTATATCCGAGGATACGAGTACACGAGTCGCCTGGAACCAGCGGCGAGAGCAATTCCGGGAGAAGAAGAGGAGGCGTGAGTTTATGATAAGATACACACGTGCGGCTGACTTCTCCCTGGTCCCGCGGCAGCGGGCTAATCGAATCGTGACTTATTGTCAAGCTAAGTCTATATTCAAATACGCACAAGGGGGCACGTTCGTTAGAACTTTACGGTCAACGCCTGAATACCGGTGTAATTCCGCTTGGAAGATCGAGCCGAGAACAATTTTCAATGCTTCCGTCGATTGACAGCGCTAAATACGTTTGCTCGCATTGTCAGCGGATTACTCGTTGTCACGGTAGCTCAAATTGAATGTATTGAACGTTGACTGGGTGATATATGCCACCACTCAAGTATTTGCCCACTCGTGCAATCGTGATTTACCATTATCAGAAGTCAACGCGAAATATGTCAGCTAATCAGAACTACAGCGTAAACAGTTTTACATTAATTTGAATATAGCTTTAAATAATCAAATTACTTGGTTCAATAACCGTTATGATCTTCGTTTTTAATGTCTGAGAAGTAGTATTCAGATTTTTTCATTTTATATTTTTTTTGGTACTAGCATACTCCATTTAAAACCACGTGGAACGAATACCTACTCCACGTAAATCGAGACACGAGTGTATTAGATACTGGCACACAGACTCGATTTTTCTCTGCTGCGTGAAGTACCTATCAAACGATAAGATTTAATAGCGTGTATTCGGTTGCTGACGGGGGTACGTTAAGAATACTTGTAACGAATCAGGTTCAAAGTCGTTGACTCGTGTTGGAAGTAATGTGAGACATGATTTTAATTAATCACTCGCATCGATCGAGCAGTTGGGGGTGTTCGAGTCTTAGGATGTAAGATGCGCATCATCGAACGGCACACGTGTGCCCTTGCTGGCCAGCGCGCTAAGACGTGTGTTCGTCCACGCGTGACTGACGTGCGAATTGCACGAACGATCGTATCGAATCGCCGTGACAGCTTGCGCCTGAACACACGCACCGCCACTTCGGATGGGTATACATGCACGCACGGGCAATTAACGCGTGTTAATTACCCCCGCGGTGGTCCCAGAGCTCTTTGTCGAGGCACTCAATAGTGTATTGCGGGAATTCTTATCGCGAAAAATCTGACCGATCATCTATTGTAATCTTTGGTCTATCAGGCAACCGCGATGCATTCTATCAGACCAGGCAATTGGGGATTTATTGGAAAGCATGAAATGATTTAACCTGTTAGAGAAAACGACTTAACTCGTTCCATGTAAATGCCTCTGCTTTGGATAATATGATCTGACCTTTCGTGAAAATTTAATAATTAGGGGGAAGATGTAAATCTTTTTTCTGTTTCGAGGCAAACACATATTAAAAATGTAAAATTCATGAATAGTAGATGGAAGTGATAGCTCATGTATTTTGTCAGAAACATGCTTTTAAAAATTGAGGTGGTACAAAAGTCGTGTCTGCTTGACAAATAATCCACTTTTACCGAGTTGATATGATTAAAGCAGGTGTATTTAAATAAAAAATACTTTCAGCTTCAGCCATAAAAACTGTGCAATATTCGAAGCAAGTGTTGTATAAGATATTTCACTATTCAGGTACTGTATTAGCGGTACGTTATTATTTGCTTAGCTCCGAGTTATAAATTTCACATCCTTTTAAATTCGACAGACGGCGAATATTTCTGTTAAACGAGGAACGATAAATTGAGTAGTATAAAATGTAATGAACGTTGCCCCGCTATCCGTACAAATAATTCCCAATCCCCATAAGTAAAAGGTGTCGGGCAAATAATTTACACCGCCATCGGTTATCCAAAATTCATATTGGAAGTTGTTTGCGTCCCGTAATACGGAGAGTAAATCAATTTTAATCGACGTTTCCCCTTTACGTTTACACGAAATCCAACGATAATGAAGCTCGCGTGAAATATATTAAGCGGTCGAGGGGTCCGGCCTCGTAAAAAGGTCGAAAGATCCGCGCGCGCCTTCGGGGTGAGTTCGCGAGGTATGGATCCGCGAAGGAAGTCGTAAGCTGGGACGTTTAATTGCGCAATAAATCCTGATTCTCCGATTTGCAACCCATTTCCTACTGCGGGGGCGACGATTGGTCGCTGTTAAATTGGCGCGTAGGTGCAATGGTAGGTACCTACGTTTCCATGTCGGTGCGCCGCCTGTGAAAGTCGGAAGAGCCTCGGTCCTGCCTTTTTCTCTCTTTCCTCTTCCATAATCTCTCTATCACACCCTCAGGCGCGAAACGGCCTGCGACCTTCCCTCGATCGTTACCCGATGAACCTTTTCGTCTATGCATTCACATCTACTCTGCACAGTCAATCGTTCACGAAGTCATACTTGCCGAGTTCATCATCGATGCAACGATAGCTTTATGCGCTGTTACCCACGAATAAAAGTTTAGTCGCTCAGCTGATCCTTAAGCCTCGTAAACGGAAATTATTGGTGTAGTGAAACCTGTACGATCGCGATAATTTACGAATCAATGAGGAAGGTATTTTTCTGACGTGAGTTATTTCCATTGCATTACAGATTCGGTGGCACAGACGATCACCTTTACGAGCCTCGCATTTTTCCTGAGTTCGAGCCTGACTACGGTTTCAGGTGCACCTGCTTACGGCCCTCGCACCGCCGTATCCAACTCGAATAATATGGAACGCTGGCTGCAACCGTGCGGCAACCCAGTGCCGATGCAGTTTAAGAGGATGCCGCAGCGGCATAGCGTCCACAGGACCCTGAAGAGGGTGCGAACCCAGCTGAGAGTCGCTCACAATCACTTTAGGATGCATCTGAAGGATGTGCGCGAGATATACTCGAAGGTGAGATCGTAATGCTCGACCTGACCGCGATTCGTAATTAATCGCTGAACCGCGCCGGGGCAGAAGAGAGTGGGCGGCCCTTTCAGAGTGACTCGCACGTGCGCACAAAGCAGCGTTGCTTAGCGCTAAAGTCCTACTTTCTGTTCTGCCTGTAATTTGCATTCGTTACGATCTGCCACGCACAAGCGTAATTGCATTTTTCCACAATGATACGCGGCTATTTTCCGTATCACTTCCCAGTCCTACCTGTCGATAGTACAATTGGTCGAACGAGTTAAATTCTATTTTATTTAAGTAGAAGAACATTTTGTGTAAATTGATTCCATTTGAATCTCTGAAATAATAAAAGCACGGGAAGGATTGGCTGATCTGTTAGAACGTGAAACTTCAGCAAGCGCAGAGAAATTGCTAAGACGAGATTCAGCATCCTTACAGTTGAAATTCCTCTAATGGCTTCCACGAAGAACGATACCGTTTGCACTTGCATAATTTCGAAGAAGTCCGGTGCACGAGTCGCGGGCGAACACTGACAATATTTAGACAAAACAATATCTCGACTTTCATTCGCAGGTGTACAAAGTGCTGAAGGGGCAGTACAGCATGCCCTGGCTGCCGGACAAGGAGTCCAACTGGTATTCCAGGGAGGTTTGGTGTCTCGAAAAAGGAAAGAAAGCTGATCGTGCGCTTCCGCATCTTCACGATTCGCTCCAAAGGTTCGCCATCACGTTCCATCATCTCAGAGCTTTCCGGCTGAAATCTAACATTAACGTTGATCTCACGATGAACAGGAGAAACGAGATCATTATGCAAACGCAGAATGAGATTTATAGGGTACGGAATATATTTACATCACACTATGCTCTACTTACTACTACATCACCGTGATGACTATTATTACCCCAAATATAAAATGGGACAAGTAGTTCGTTCCTTTTTTAATAAATCTTGGAAACTTCTCCCTATCATTTTAAACTAAAGTGGCAAGAAATTTTTGAAATTCCGACAATTTTTAAAATATCAACATTCCACATAAATATCAGCTTCCGTCCATTTACATTATTCAGAACCCCCCGTTTCGTTTAAGAAAATAACAGTGCCATTAAAAATTTTCTTTGAAAATTGTATTGTCCTTGTTACTTGCACGGTCATAGTAAAATACACCGTGATAATATATCGTAAACTATAAACTGATGGGACAGTCGATTTTGTTACATCAACATTATTGCCATTACTGTTCAGAAAATCGATAACGTCACGCGAACAGAGAGTTTTAAGTTCTGTATTTGAATTGTAGGTGATGTGTGAAGTGGAGACTGCCATCTTGAATCTAGGATTGCAAATACCCACGGCGCATACGACCAAAATTGTCAGCGAAAGTTCTAACTGGGCAACAGAAGGTGACTTGACCCTGATGCTCATCCAGGATTGGGGCGTCATCAGATTGTATCAGAAGTTTTTAAAAGCCTGGACCAAAGCTTTCCGCAACGCGACTGCCCCTGGGCCAGGGACCTGCGACTCCGACAGGCAGAATCCAATAGCAAAGAACATTCACAAAGGATCTGGGCCAAAGGACAAGAGGATACCGAAAAGTAAGAAGCAGAACAGGCCGATGAGGAAACGTCCCGTGGGCGCTGTTCAGAACAGTTCCTTCTCTCAGGGGCCAAAGCGGGGTATCCCTAGGAACAGATTGCTGAGAAACAAACAGAAGACGCTCGTAGAAGTGTAATGACATTAGTCCTACGAGGCTTCTCGTAATTTTCACGAGATCTATCCATTACAACAAAGAGAGGGTCGACAGGCAACATTAATCTTATGGTAAAGAATCATCTCTTCTTCACTTTTCAGTATATACCATCGTTTGCAAGCATTACTATAACAAACATTCAAGGTGAACCTCTTTTAAATGCATTAATGCCTTAGTTCCGTTAGATAGATTACCAGTTGCCTTTACTGGAGAACGTTATTTTTTCGTAGATTGTTTATTCGTTTGTGGTAATAATTATTGCATCATAAAAATTAGTTGCCTGTTGAGCTTCTCTCAAAAAAAGTTTTTGCATCTTCGAATCGTCATTGACACAAACACGTACACACACACAGACACACACACACGCTTTATTTATTTCATCGTTGGGATCATTCATAGATGCTTAGTATTCTGCAATCTTGCCAGTTTGTTCCAATGGCGTAGCGCTAAGAGTGTCGCGATCTATTATAGAATTAGACGAGATGGACAATCGTATTTAAGGAATTTTAGCGTTAGTTACGACAACTGGTGCATTTGGTAGCTATACAAAAAACGTTATTGAAGATCAAGCTGTATACTAGAGACCAGTATTAAGAAATGTATTTCAGAACAGTATTATATCTAATAATATACTTAATAACAAGAGTAGAGAATAACATTTATAAGAAGTTCGATTTACGTGGCGAATTTTAAACGAATCGTTCTACGAGGCGATTAAACGATCAACGAATCATTCTCGTGGACGATCACAATTAGCCACATTGCACGCGCCACGGAAGACGATAGTATAAAATCAGCGCATTAAAAACACAATCGATGCGTGGCAGACGCGATAAGATATTATCAAAAATTATCAGAATAAAAAGGCGTAGTTGCAAAAAAATTGTTAAGCTTCGGTAAAAACGAGCAGATTCTTTGGAACAACGTGTATCGTCTTCAAAGGTGTAATTGTTTCTCGTGTGACTTCTCTCGTTGCACACGATGCGCGCGTAGACACGTCGATACGATAATTCGAATTCTACGCCAACGAAACAAAGCTCGGCGGTATCGAAGTTTCGAAACCTACGCAAGTATCGGCCACGCGTCGCGCAAGAGTCGTCGATTTAATTGCCAAACAAAACGATTCGTCAAACTTATTTATTGTAGCTTTAACATAAGCAGGCGGAAGCTTAATGTTGTTTAGCTGTGATATCTCGAGCGTACGCGGACGTACAGAGTTCCTACGTTTTATATAAATATATGTATGTATGTATATTGTAAGCAGCGTGCTTAACGCGCACAGTACGTACTTAAGTATACAGTAGAGCCCCGATAGTTGCGCGAGAAAGGGTCTGAAAGTGCATGCGAGGTTCGTGCAATTAACGAGGTAACCAATCAGCCGCGCGAGACCCCCACTTACAGCATACCCCCCACTAAGACTAAAATCTACGCTTCTCCTTCGACTATCGCTTTTAATTTTGTTCGCTCGCAAGTTATCGAGATTGCAGCTATCTAGGCTCTACTGTAATTCCTTTCTCCTTCTTTTAGTTTCTCTTTTGTTTTGCCAGTTCGTAGAATCTCGTCTTGTCGCGAACATGACAGTTTTTATCATCTCATAGTTTGCTTCTTATTTGCTTTCCACCGTGCACGGCAAGGTGCACGAGGTGGCGCCGTGTGCGAGGCATTTATCGTGCCCTTAGTCCTGTTCAAGTATTTAGATCAGACGACGAAAGACGCCTCTTCTAGCTAACGTACGAACAATTAGGGACCATTACGAATCGTAAGAGAAATTATTCGTAGACGCGTTGCCGTTGGGGCTTACCTGTTGCGCGATCGCAGCGCCACGGCGCAGCGCGCTCCCTCTTCGCCAGCGAAGACATATTTGTATTAAAGACAATCGACATTTTATATCGAACCGGTTACTTAGGCATACTTGTACTTTAACGTTAGATATTTTTCTACTTGGCATTCACGACGCGACGTGATGCCGAACGTTATTCTCTTCTTTTTTTTTATACAAGGGCACTTAGTTCGTAAGATATTCCACTTGCATTTTATCAAGTATACGTAGCAGGTATATTTATTATTCTGGCGTACACGTAGGCGTGCATAACGTTACAATTTATTTATTATATCACGTTACCATCGCATACATTTATTTATTGTCATTTCTGTATTTGTATAATCGTCTCGAATAAATCCGATGTTTTTGTATTCAACTGGCGTTCCACACACCTTCACCTTTGTCCGAAAGGTACCTTCCTAGGTGTTCAATGTTAATTGTAAACTCTCTGGTTCGTATGCAATAACGGAATTTAATCAATTGTATCAGGGCTGTATGAGCCCGGTCCGTGTGCGCGGTTTTAGCCGGCTGACGATCGTTATCGATGATGTCTGGCGAAAAACGCGTAGGTGCGCTGCAAGATAATTGCGTGTCGGGTTCATTAAACTTGTGAAGGTCATTGGGAATGCAAAAAAGAAAAATGCTACATTTTTAAGGGGAAAGCATGTGAGCGTGGACAAATTTTTCTATGAAGAATGGACGGCGGATTGGAACCACTAGCGGTAACTTATTTGCCACTGAGAACCCCACTATCAGCCGAATAACTTCTTAATCGATCGAAGGGTTGTTTGATAACTTTTTTTTTAAACAATCGTTTGTCTATTTTTCTCATTTATTACTTGTACGAATAATCGTAGCGCTGATAGCCAGCAATATTTATTAAGTCAAAAGCAATATGATGTTTTGTTGCATCATTTGTGTATTATGATTAATCTCGCTGTTTTTACGCTGCAAATGATATTGTTGGGCGTTATCGACTCGAAAGGTATTCTGAGCAACTGGCTCCAGTATCAGGAGTGCACGAAGGGCTGAAGGGTCGTGGTCGATATTCATTACCCTTTACACTTGCATGTAACTATTTTACACGTAACTGTACGTGGATTGAGCTTGCAATCTATTGTTATTAAATTAATGCGATACACTGATATATATGTATATTTGCACCACGTATTTTTAACGTTGTCCATTGACGGTCAGATGGTATATGTATAGAATACAGTATATGCAGTGGCGTGCAAAAGTTTTCGAACAGATATATTTTTAGCTCAGGTCTGTAGAATGAAAATCAAGACGAAGTTTAAATAATGTAGGGTTAAAGGAGACAACGACCAACAAACATTTTCTTTGTAGCGCAAATGTCCCTTTTGTGCATTAAGTGGTCTGGTAATATTTTAGTCGCATATGCCGCGAATGAAACATCAAATTTGTGACGAGTGTAATGTGATCAACAAATTACATTTTCCTGTGTGAAAATATTCTGTTGTAATGCCAGCCATTATTTCCAGTATTATTACCAGCCATTATTTAATACAACCTACATATATTCATAATTTTGGTTTACATATAACCGTTGAAAATTAATTGAAAAAGATGCTAATTAATCCGATCGATCAAAAACAAAGGTTCTCTTCTCATTCTTAACATAATATTGACTTATTAGTGATGTAATACCATTATATAGACAGTATCTACTGATACGTAGAAAGTGTTACATAATATTAAAGAATTCACGAATAATTATTTGCAACGATTGTCACGCAAAGACGTGTAATACACAAACACGTGGAATATTTGGGGGAAAAACATTGCTTTAAGTCGCACAGGTAGAACGACTCATATAATACCCACAATAAAGATAGGAAAAATCTTCCACTTCAAAAGATCCAAGCATTGCACAAAGCGGAAATATTGCAAATATTTCTGTAATCCGTATTAAGAGGACCATTGTTCAAGTTAATTGTTTAAGTCTCCTACTATACGACAGAATAAAATTTAACAATTTTTATCATATGATAATCCATACTGCAATTTAATACCTTTTGATCTACAGTAGATGAAAAAGTGTGATAAATAGAAGTACATAGTAGCAGTATATGTACCCCAAAATTATTTATATTAATATAAAGCAAGTATATTACAAATAACAAATTAAAAATGATTTAAGGGTAATTATTTACTTTAGGGATTCCTCACCAATTTTGTTGACCTTGACAACATATTTCAAGTTCATCAAAATCGGTGAGGAAGAGCACCTTCTAAATAATTACCAAAGTTTCTTGCGAATATGTCGAGAACTAAAGCCGATCGGCGGTAACATGTACTTATAGGAAAAAGTTGTTCAAAATGTGGAATTTTACAACATATCTAAATTTCATCAAAATTGGTGAGGAATCATTAAAGTAAATAATTACTGAATTAAGTTATAATTAATTATTATGATTACTATTAATTAATATTGTGATTGTTATTACGATTAATAATGAATTATGCAAAGTGACAACCAATAGCGGCCACTTGAATCTCACCCTAAAAGGTATTGTTTTCACCGATTGAAATAATTAGTTTTTTTTATAATCTGTTTATGTTTATTAATAACGCATCCAATGATGTATCTACATTCAGATTTCGCGCCTTGCGGTATTGTTTGCTTCCTCAGGATTTCAATATGGCGGATGCCATCGCATCCTAATCCGGCGTGAGAAGATTTAATCTTAGCTAAGTGAGTCCACCGACCACCTATTTATAGTATTGCCTTATATGGGATATGTCTAACATATTACGTCGGCCCAGCGTCGACGTAGGCACCGTACGTTACGTCGACTTCATTCACTACTTTTTTTGCGCTTCAGTCTAAACGTCGCGCGTTGTCGCGAAAGAATTGACCTCCTGACGTCACATTATCGTACGTATCATTTCCTGGGGAGTGTCACGAGAACATGCCGCATGTTCTAGAAAATTTTACCGCAAAAAGTGCTCGAAGTTTTCGTTTAATTTCTCGCACAAGAAGAATTGATTGTAATTTTCAGGAATATGTTAAACAATTAAATTAACGTATACAGTAATAATGTTAAAAAAAATTGAGCTACTTCTTGAAATTATTTAGTTCGTTTCAATTATTTTTGTAGTGTTTAAAATCCCACATCTTTTGCTTCGTTATTTGTTTATAAATTATGGACTGCCAGAGTAACATTTCAGCGTTGGTATGTTTCAAACACTTCGCTGGCGATTCACGAAAGTTGCTATTAATCCCCTTCGATAGATTTAACAATTAATACATGGCACACTTTTGGTCAGTCCGGGAACACACGTTTTTTGCCACTTCGCCGTGTGGCTTTCCCATTTGAGTCATAGCGCAAACAGAGCAGTGTCTGCGTCTACATAGCACACGATGCCTCCGAAAGATATCCGACAGAACTGTATCTATGTACTTGCTTCCGATGTGCTTTTGCGCGCGCCGTAAATGCCGCACGACAGGTATCGCCCGTTTTTCGAAGAAAATCGAAACGTCTATAAACGCGGGTATCTGCGAAAGCCGCCATGTTTAACCGATGGGAATCACTCGTGTTTAAGTGAACACGTCATTCAGGTAAATTTGGATGTGAATATAGTTGCACAGCACTGTCTGTGAATGGATGCTCAAAATTAGAAATGTTATTATGCTATTCGACCAGGAAAACACGCATTTCCATTGAATCGTATGCTATTTTCATCTTTACGTAGCCGTGGTGAGTAAAACCCACCTTCCGCGAGGAAGAAATTTGAAGGTAATGTTAATAAAGTAAGGTACATAATCAATGAGCGTGAGTAAGCACTGTTTATTCATCGAAAGCAGGAACGATTAGACCGTTTGTTACATTTCGCGACGCGGCACACCTAATCAGTCGCGACGCCGCATCGATTGCGGGGCTGTAAATAACGTAGCGTTTATTGCAACCTGTGTCGCTCGTTTGCACAGCGTAGAAACGTTAACCGAGCAATTATTTCCAGGTTGGCGGCCCGCCCTCGGGCCGCTATCGTCTGAATCAGTGTGGTCGTGGGACGTATTTTTCGGAAAGTTCGCCTCGGAGGAGGAGGCTCGCCTGTGACTCCGTCAGGAGTTCTACCCACCGAGGCGAAAAACCGCGGACAAAACATAAGCTGCTACCCCACCGTCGAACGGCGCGTACGTTCGATTGTTTACACAATGCCATATATAAGCTGGAAGCACGGGTGTTTGACAATCTCAGTTCACCATCTCACGCCAATCGCTAACACTGCCTTAGCGAGATCACTCGTCCTAGGTGGTCAAATTACAAGTGGCCCAGTATCGTCCGTGTTAGTTTTAATCGCATATCAGTGATCGTGCTTTAGATCGTGGCGATAGTTCGTAAACTTATAGCCAGACTCGAAGATGTCATTCGCCTTGCGTTGTTCTTTGTGGTTGTACGTGCTGGTGGCTGTCCTCGGTGCACCTAGGCGATCCTCCAAGTCGCTGGTGCCGACGTGGTACCTGCCATGCGGTGGGGAGATGGAAACAGAAGCCCCCGAGGCCGTGAACTTCGAAGAAGATGTCAGTGTCAGCCTGGGGAGCCTGAGTTTTCAACATAAAATGACGTTAGATAACTATCTGACTCGGGACTACGAGTACCTGTACGAAAGGGTACGGATTGGAGTTCACCAGCATCAGTACATCCCGAACTGGGTTCCCGGCAAGAAGGACGTGAATAGAATCAAGAGTCTGGCCAATGCTACACCGCAGATGGTAAGTTTACCGAGTGTTTGCAATCCTGCAGGCTTTCGTACTTAACCTCCACTCTACTCCTCACACTCGGAGCGCAGTCGAATAGAAATCTATCGCTCCACCGACATAAATACAGCCAACCGCGACCTTTTCTTCCATATCATTTTTGCCGCGTGATCTTTTAAAATAGCAACTACAGTGGTTCTCCTGAACTAAAAGAAGCTACATGAAATAGTGTAAATTTGAGTAACGGGCACATTCGCGCAAAAACCTTGCAAAAATTCGGACTGTGAGATCGAAAAGACCACGGTTACCTCTTCGGAGACAAAAGTTCGCGCCAAAATGATGGACAGTTGTATCGAACATTCGCTGAGGATGTAATCGTCTTTTATATCGCGAGGGTAATTAAGGTTCCCATTTACGGCGTTAATGCATTGGTTGTCAGCTCCCCCTCCCGTATAAATATTCATGGAGGAAGGGAAGCGTTAGGACTCAGGGCGGATCGGAGGAGCCTGCGAACGTGTCAAGCTCGGTGGGACAGGTGAGCCGCGGCAAAGTGGCGCCCGCGCGCGCTCGTGCTTCCAGTTCGCGGCCCGTTGACCGTTCGGTGTTGCAATTAATTAACGCAACGTTAAATAACAAATTTTAATGAGACGGTAATTATTATAAAGTAGCAGGCGAGCAGAAGCTTGCGCGACTGTTCAGGGTTTGCGCGCGCAATGCAAGTCCAGGGCACGCTCCGTTCATGTTAGCCGGGTCGCGCGGCTGCGTAATCCCGCTTGTCCTCCACCGCGATGCGTGCACGCTGATAACGCATCCGTGATAACGCTCCCGGTACTCCCCGGCGCTTTCTCTCTCTCTCTCCTGTCGTCTTCGCTCTCGCCCAATCGTTCTGCATCGCTACGTCCCTGTGACAGCGCGATGCCGTCGATCCGTGACGCATCGTGTTGGCGTTCTCCATCTTATCTTCTGCTGAGGAACGATTTTTGTGGCAGGGTGTTAACGATTAGGAATTTGACACGGACAAGCGCGGTAATTTCGCGCGCAATTGTTATCGCGTCAATGGGAGCATTCGGTGAGCTATGGACGATAGAATTCAGACGATAAGACAGCTCCAACGAATACGTAGTGTCTGGTTCAACGACACGTTATTGATTAGAACCTTTCCCAGCGTGACATTTAGGTGGCTCGCGTCTGACATTTGAATTATGTATTGTTTTTCATTTTTTGTTATTATGGCTCTCTACCTGCACCAAGATAATATTCCCGGGCGTCAGTCGTTGAGTGCCTCGTATTCAAAGGACCTCAAATTAAACCCTCGATTAACTATTTCTGTAGTGTGCCACATTGTTTTGATAAGAACTACTATTTTCGTATTCGTATGAGTCACTGCTACTAAGTAGTTTCAAACATTGATATGTCACTCACATTTTCTGATATCAGAGATGATCACGGGTCTAAGGTGTTGTTAGTAGCAGAGGGGTTAAGAGCAAGGTCCTGACGTCATTTTGAGTCGTCGACAGAAATATCTAATCAGCGATGATTTATTTTGCAGATCGTTAACCACTTCCCAAAGCTGCATATGGATCTTCAGAAGTTTGCGGTAGCTTTCGAGGAATTGGTGGAGGATGAGACGGACCCCAAGGTCCACGACGCCCTGAGAACGACGCAATCCTACTTGATGATGATGCTGTGCGAAGTGGAAAGCAGCATCGTCGCGGTGCCCACCCTTCAGATACCACTGCGAGTACAAAGGAGTATTATGAGCAACATAGAAAGAGATCCTGTGGACGACACCAGAAGACTAGTTCGTGACTGGGGCGTGCTTCTCAAGTACAGAGATTACCTGCACGCCTGGAGACACGTGTTCAATAATTAGAAACCACCGGGAGAACCATTGAACAACGTTCCGCAGCCTTTGCACACACGTGAAAAATGACACGCGAAGAATCGCGGATGGTAATGCATGACAGCATCAACCAAAACGATGCAAATGGATCTGCGAATACACAATGTAAATTGATTTAGCATCTATCGATCGCTATTACCGCGGGAAGCAAAGACGTGTCACAATATGCATGACTGGACAAGAACCAGTGAAGAATCATTCGTGACAATCGCTAGAGATAATCTGACCCATTGCGAAATGGACTCGTACGGCATCGCGTTATTTAACTTATTTATTCATGGACCTATTTATTACGATCACCGATCATTAGAAGTAGTATTTATTATTGATTCATGAGCATCGAACGGTAGAATTATTTATTTAGTACGGTAGTTATTCATTGACATCGATGGTACCTTCTGAGCACGCCTTCTCGATGGTGATACGCAAACCAGGATCGATGTGAGATTCTGGAGCGTGATATGTGATAATCGATTACTTAACGAAATTATTCGTATCTTCCTGATAAGTGATCGCTACTAGCGCATAGGTATTTATGAAAGACAATAATCGTAATGACATTGTTCATATATTGTTCAGTATTATCAAGCCAATATTTGTATTGTAGATAGTAAATAACGTATTTATATATTATTGTATTTAATAATTTATTAATAAATTTTATATTATATTTCGTAATAAACAGTAAAATGATTATTTCAATTTCTGGATATCACTGTTTTACCCATTGAGAACGAGTACGGTGCGCATGATGAGTTAAACGTCACATCTAACAGATGGCTGTGTGTGTTCTGCATGCCTCATTCGAACACGAGTTGCATATCTACAGACAATTATGAAAGTAAATGCATTTTCAGCGTATCGCCTGATGATATTATTTTTCACAACGATTACGAAAAAATTACGTTCTTAGCACAGACAAGGTGCGGGATAGATCTTGCACCATCGTTGAAATATAGGATAGACCTATCATCGTATTGGAGTTTGTGTGACCATAGACGAGGTGTAGAATAGACGTAACATCTTATGGATTTTCATGGCCCTGCTTTGACTGCTTTACCGATCTAAAAATGAGACTGATTGTAGTGTCCTCTGTTCATGAATGACGGGCAGCTGACGAACTATTCCCCGAATAGTAAACGGTACACGGTACCGTAATGGATGGGGTTTTGAAAATTTTCAAAGTCCTTTCTGGTAACTAGCAAAATTACTGTTTACAGCTCCCTCTGGCTTCAGGCGGGACAATTTGATTAAAATCCTTGACAGTCTAGTGCATCCTTGGTTTGAGCGTAAAACGCAACCGAATGAGCGTGAAGAAATATTCTTGCAAAACGCTGCCGATGGTTTAAGTCCGCACCGCTAGACAAATCTATGCATTTACACATATAAATTTTTCCATTACCCAAAATACCACTTCGGAGAATAGTTCGTCAACTGACCGTCGTTTATGACCAGAGGACACTACAATCGGTCTCGAATTTCTAGATCGGTAAGGCAGTCAAAGTTGGACCGCGAATGTCTATAAGATGTTAGGTCTATTACCACAGATGAGGTATAAGATGGACCTATCACCTTATGGATGTTCGTGTCGCCACCCAACTGTGTTACCAGATGTTCATTTTCAAGACTTTCAAGACATCCAAGACTTCCAAGACCTATAAAAACTCAAGACTTATCAAGATTTTCAAGAGTTGTAAGCTTTGAATCATGTTCGAAGTGCTTCGAAGTTTTCACCATATATGTAGATTCGAAGCGCTATTCATTTACACCCAGTTCAACTAAAATATATTTATACATTATAAACTGTTGCGATCCTTTGTTTGCGTTAAATAAACTGGAATAGAATTGTTGTGATCCTTTTTTCTCTGTCGTTGCACGGAATACGTTCATAAAACGATCTTTAAATTGTTACTCTAACAGAATCATTTGTAAATCGCGGGTTTCAAATGATCTAAGTTATACCCGCGTTGAATTCTAATTCCTACCATGCGTAGCGTTACAATCTTATTTTAGACTGAATCGATAACGTTGGGTGTGACATGAAAATGGTAAGGGGGCACGCGAGCCCCCCGAGCGTGTGACACAAAATTACATTGCGTGATAGGTCTATCCTATACTTCGTCGATGATCAGTGGTTTTGACGCGCACTCTATATTTGAGAACGGTGACTCTGGAAACTAACTCAACGTAATCACCGAAGTCGGTAAAGTTAGTAAAGGAAAACCAGTAATAAATATTAGGCACTACCTTTGTATGTGGGCAGTTACAGTATCCTCCTCAAAATTTTTTGTTATTTTAGCAACTTTTGAACTTATTTTCTACTTCCCTGGTATACTTTTATGTAGATAAATAATTAATATTAAATAATTAATAATATTAAATGTATAATAATATTAAATATTAGATTAAATATATAATATATAATAATATTTAATATATAATATATAATAATATTTAATATATAATATATAATAATATTTAATATTATTAAATAATGAATATTTAGCTAAGAATGAAATCTATTTTATTGATTATTCTTATAACTATTTCAATTTTTAGTTAAATTCACGTAGGAGTGCGTGTGTATTGTAGGATCAAATTAATGCGAAATTATTCACTGCAGAATGAAATGTGTAGCGAAGAAGTGAAGTTTAAGTAGGTGTTTAAGTCGACGATAGCAGTGGAAATAGCTGTAGACAATAAATATATACTTTCATCGCTTACTTTCAGCTGGAGTAGTCTTGTATCAGAAACGCTGTTCCTTTTCTTAACGGCAAAAATTCGTAGCACTTTCGTAGAAAGTATTTTTAACCCGTCCAACTTCTGGAATTCAGATATTTGAACATCGAATATCTTAGAAAGTCTGGTATTTATACAAGTTGTTTCGTTGTCGTTGTTCAAAAATGGAAAATTGATGATGAAAACGAAAGTGATGATTCTATTTCTTTATTATAGAGTAGTTTTTATAAGCAGTACCTCTCTGCATGCTGATTCCTAAACATTAATTATATCCGGTGAGTCAACAAATGAAGCGATTATTAATTGCTAAGTTGTGGATAAGTTGACCTTCTATTTAATGTGCGTGGGAACGAATACCTGCTAGACCTGTTGTCATTCGCATTATACGTGAATTAATTACTTTTCTGCATCTGTTTCCATTGAGAGGTTTAACGTCCATGGACCAAAATGCCTTGCACATAATTAAAACCTTTATTTCAAACGATTGTACAATTTCTTTGTACGATAATGCCTTCCAAAAACTATTGCGGAATTTGATTTATTTACAGTGGGTGTACAAATTATTAGAGCCACCTGCATAAATTGACGATTTTACATTGAAAAAATTATTTTTCAAATAAATGCCTAGTTAAATTAAATGCCTAGGTAATTAATTATCGTAAGAGCATAAATTAACCTATCGCTGCAACCCACCTAATACATCTACCATAAAGATCCACCTAACTTTTTCCAGCAATTGCACATCGACGTCTAAAATATGGCAGCTAGAAACATTAGATAGACACCTCATGCACAGATGTCGGTAAATTTAACGGTTCATTAACGAACCGCATAGCATTCAAAGACCGAGATCCGGGCGTTGCTGATGAGGACACGAAAGGCGAAGGCAGAGGAGGCTCGATCTCGTAGGATCACGAAGCCCATGCCCGATCATGCCAATCGCTGGCATTCAAATGCCAGCTCTTTGTTTGCCTGCTTCCATGGGGAGGATTATACTTTGCAGATAGTCGCCGCAAAGATACAGGAGTGGTATCCCCGTCATGGACCACAGTCGAGGTACTCGCAAAATCACGTGTGCGGTCTCACGTATCCCGGCCGCGTATGGTTCGTAATAATTAGATAGCGCGTACATCACACCGCGAATCAGCTTGTACATACCGCGACGAGCCATCGGCGACTTGAATCTGTTGGCAGCCAGCAGTCATTATCTAACACAATGATTTATACGAAGGCAGCGTGAGAAAAAGGAACAGGCTGAAGGGAAAGAGCCGACGACGGAACCCCGACCGTCTGATTCACCCATCGGCGGGAGCGTAATTTATAATTTCGATTATGATGCAGGAGCGACGCCAGACGACGCGCGAAGGTCGTTCAGTCGATTACCAGGGTGTAATTAAGAAGTAACGATTACAACGGGTGGGAAGGAACTTATGTAAATTTACCATATTAGTGTCGCCAACAATTATGACAGATGCTAATAACCCTATGTTACCATGGCCGCATTTAAGTGACCTGAATAGAGCTGTTGAAGAGAATGACCATTTGCAGCTTGCTTGGGTCTACTGACTATCAATATTAATCAACTGTTAATGATGACGCGTGATTAATAATAATTGTTAACGTTTATGCTGTTTAAGGATAGAAATTGATGACACTGGAATGTTTAAGGCTATTTTAATACGTATTACAATCTTTGAATTTTATAGTAAGTTCGATGTAGATGCGAGATCCGTAGTATGCGATTGAATAAAAATCTTGTGATATTCTTTAAGACCTTTTCGTAGGAGACGCTTTCGAAGCCCATCACTGGTATATCAGAGATTCACTTGCCAAAAACAGAGCTGTTGTAAAGATAGAGAAAATCTGTAGAAAGGTTTAAGAAAATTCAAAGATTAATGTCTGCAATTTTTTGAGACGATTTTCATGAAATTAAAAAAATCAGGAGACCTTTTGACTAAGTCAATAATAATCACGTGGTGCGAAAGTGTCTCGCGTGAAAAGGCCCTTAGCGCTTCAAGTGGCTCGCGTAAGAATAATTGTTATTATTAATCGAAAGATAATGTTCAGTTATTCCTGAATCTCGCAAGAATCTAAAGTCTAAACGTTCCCGTTGTAGTAAAGTGCCGGAAGGTTTCTACCTTCACTTAATAACGCGAATCACTCGTGTGGAATCGTGATCGTACCTTCGTCGCGTAGGAGTTAATAAATGTAAGATCACGTTTTCTAACCGCAATTTTTGCTATTAAGTAATTTCAGCCGCATGTTTATTTTTGCGTATATATTACGTGTAGTATGAAAATATAAGCATCGCCGATTATATTATTACTATTTTCCCTGCGCAGATTACGTGGCATTTCATTTACTTAAAATGCAATTACTTTGTTATGCTTATTTGAAGAATTTCTGGGCACCATTTGTATAGTCTGATAGGTTTTATTTTACGTACGGTTGTAAAATAGCATTAGAACTGTTATAATAATTAGCAAGTCATAAATTCACAATAGAAAATCATCCTTTTTCAATTTGTTTCATTTCATAAACTCATAACCTGATGATAACAGTGCATACCTACTAATAAGTGGAGTATAACCTGTTTGGACCCATTTCATTGACCACTAGTGATTACGCGATCCCAAACTTTTCAACTATCCCTTTGAACATTCCATATTTTATACTTCTCTACAATATTCTGAGAAGTGTGTTTTATATCTCATAACAGATCTTAATAATGTAAATAATCTCCCTGCGGAATGAAACGGTAGCTCGAGGCGACGCGCTCGTAACTGAGGCGCGCTTTCATTCTGGGATCTAATTTTAAAAAACTGCATAAATGCGTATGGCCCCGGCATCGGGGCACAATTAACAGGAATCCAGAATCGCTGAAAAACATTCTTTACGCGCACGTTGAAAAGCCTTGTTAGAGAAAGCACCGCGCTCGCTCAGATGTTCAGTTAGCTGTACATTCTTCAGGTACGTTCGCGCGGAACTTCTTCTTTTTCACGTCCATTCTCAGTGTCGTTAGACGCGGTAGCGGCACTGAAATATGTCAAGATGTCGATGCAATCTCGGAGAGATCCCTTCCTGGTCGAGGACACAAGAAAGCCGGTCCTTAGGTGCCTCCTGCAGCCGTCGAATGGGGATGCCGGCTAATCAAGACCGACACGATTCGTCATAGAGGCATGGTTATCGTGTTGTCCGGACGCATTCGCATAAATCTTACAGACAAGTTCGTAAACCCATAAACCCGATCAGATTATTCTCGGCAGCCGTGCGCTTTCATTTAACATGCAACACATCAGCCTGATGATCGCCAGTTAAATTACTCGGGTAATCAATTAAGAGTACGCCGGAGAAGCCTGAAGTATTCATGACTTGATGCTTGGACAACGCGAGCAGGTGTAAATAATTATCGCAATTTGTCGGAAGAGACAGCGCAGTGTCGGCGAATCCGTAAAAGCATTGAATTTCAAGGGAAAAATCGACATGATGTATCGCGATTATCTGCACCACATTCGCGGTCGTTATACCATCTCTAGCACACGACTATAATTACCTGTAATCGAAGTGTTTCGTTAATAAATCCTGAGCAGCATGTCTGAGTTGCTTAAGTCTCGTAAAAAGCCACCTATTTCACTTCATCTTTGTGGATTTAATTTAGAATATCTTTCAAAACGATGCAGGCATTTGAAATAAAATTTAGAATACGACGGATTTAAAACTGCTTGTTTTTAAGAAATCCTATCTACCAAGAATGAATATAAATTTCTGCCACTTGTATTCGATGAATTACAAAGAAGTTAGAATTGTTACTATACAGTTATTTACGGTATTATTAAATATTGTATTATTAAAGATTATTAAAGGGATTTAAAGTATTATTAAAAAGCTTTTCAAAAGAATTATTTCTTATTTCAAATTTCAAGTTTTTAGCATTTGTAACTACACTTTTTGAAAATAAATAAGGCTGTTAGGACGCTTAGCTAATAAGCGCCTGTTCAAACATTAGTGTGTGACTCCACGTGGGGCAAGGAGCAGGTGGTTGGTGACACCGTGGTCCTAAACATCGGGCAATACTTGTCTCGCTGTCCGATTTCGCAACGCGTTGCTTTCGCACCGTGTCTAAGAAAAATATGTGTTGCGGCTGCTGATCTGTCGACGGCTCTGGAATCCAGAAATCAAGAAAACGCAGCCGATAGTCGCGAGTCGAGTTCCGACGCGGTAGACTGCTCGTTTCTATAACCCGTGGGTCAAGAATCCCAATAAAAATCCTCAAGAGAGTTTCTCCTAATTATAATTATCATCGATTAATTACATCACTCTTGTCACGAGCGCTCGATGAACGATCGAGACAATCTGAGGTCGCCCGCCTGAATCCTGTTTATTGATGTTGGAACGTTTGGTAAGATTGCGAAATTCTTACAACTAGGGACGTTCGAAAACTGGAAATATCGGAGTACAATAGAAGCTCTATAATAGATGCCATGTTTTCGAACGTTTTATGATTTATATGGAACATGATCATCTGGACACTCTCTTCTGCTATTCATTCATTTGTTTTGATTATAGTATTTTACTAGGAAAGTGGCAGTATAAGTGTTCACGTGTAGTAATGGGGTTTAAGCAGAAGAGTGTAGTGTAAATTAGGGGAAGGCGAAATAAGATAATTGAGAAAAATGGAAATTACCTTTTTCGGTCTCCTGACTAAGCATGATCCCTTAAGGACTATTTAGTAATTCTAGAGAACATTCAACATAATTCGCACAAGTGCTAATTCATTCCGTCAATAGTTCCTACTTAAAACTGTTCACTATCTACCGCGTTTACTGCTTTGTGTTTTGACTGAAATATATTGTTCATTTTAATGACAACATTTGCAAGTACAGAAAAACGTGGTTCCGTTACGAGTGCTCGCTTCCACGACTGATCTATTCTCTTAATAGTGCAATTTCTAAAGGTTCCGCGGTTACACCACAAACCGAATAACCTAGTCGCCTGTAATTTGCTCGCTGGATGATGGAGGGCCTGTCTTGGTACGCAACAAAAGTCACCGTGGAATTTTGTTTTTCATCGTTTCGCAATGGAACACAGCAAAGAATAATGATTAAAGTGCCAAAGCATAAAACGATCGATTTCAGGCCTCTTCTTAGGTCGAGGGAGCGGCGGGTGAAAAGGTTTTCTCCTAAATGCCGGCACAATCCTCTGATCGATGCTCGATACTGTGCTGGATTTGCACAATACATAATGCTGTCTTCTCCCCATTCTTCATGTAGTTAGGACGGTATTATTCTCAATATGTAATTGGTATGCAAGATTTAAGGAATTCGAAAATTTACTTCTTAGTTTAGTTTTTATGGATATAGGTCACTCTTCTGCTTAATTGGTGTTTCGTATTTCTCTTTTTGGGAAGATGTTGCAACTTAATAGTTTTGTTTGTATCCGTAAAAAATCTTCAAGTGGGATAGTTACACATATACACTGCTATTATGTTGAAGTATTTTATTCCAACGCCTTTTATTAATGGCCCTTCTTCAGGGGCACTAGTGGTTGTCAATATGTACGAAGTTTTGTAGCATAGCACAAAATACTAAAAGTCGTTTATCTCAGAACCACCTTTTGACCAGATACGCCTTTTCGAATTAACGCGACAGTATTGTGATGCTACATTTCCCTTCGATATCGAGGCCAATCTCCGGCAAGGTCTCTCTCGATTCACTTTAATTCAGCTACCATCTTTTCCACGATAACATTAGTTATACAGTTCATATTCGCGCAGATTAATTCAAATGGGACACCCTATGTAGTAGACCAAAGAACCGGCTGCAAAAGAAAACTAAGAGTGAAATGCTTTTGACGTGTATAATAATACCTATATTAATAATACCGCCGGTAATACCACACTGCCTTAATTAATGAGTACTAAATTCACTTGATGACAGTTCGTGTTATACGTAAATCGGCGTATAATACTATGTAGGTATAGTCTTATGAGTCACAGGGGATTGAAACCTCCAATTCGATTTCTATACTTATCACGTGTTCCCCAGTTGCTATTTTCAGAACTTGTTGCGTTCTTACATACGTATGTATCTCGACTATTTATTGTACAGCTGTGTAAGTAGACATTCGAACTTGCACCATTGCTCTGCCATTGATAATTACGTGATAATTACGTGTGATCTCTCATTATAGATGACGATACAATGGTTTATTATCTCGTTAATCGGTCAGCTATTGAGAATATTGCCTGGAGTTGTCTGTGGATGCTCATTACACCAGCTGCCATAACTCTCATGGATGAATCTGTTTCAAAGCCAATGATGAATCACTTGTTATTAAACAGAAGTACTTAAGTCGGTGCTCGATAAGTTAAGTTAATTGTCGCTCGTTGCTGCCTAATTTTTGTATCAGGTGTATAAAATATGTACGCCTAATTACTTATATGAGAAATTAAGATCTGTTTGGACGGATATATATACGTATCCGGTAACTTTCAGATTATGTATCGGCTGAAAGAACGTCTATAAAATTACGTTTTGAGAAATAAAGGACACCTATAATTGAGCTAATTTAAATATATAAAATAAGAAGTCCTGACTGACTGACTCATCAACGGCCAGCTCAAACCGTTGAACCTAGAAACGTGAAATTTAGAAGGCACATTGGTTTTGTGACGTAGGCATCCTCTAAGGACGGATTTTTGGAAATTCAGTCCCTAAGAGGCGCTCGGAGGCGCGCTGACTCACCAGGCTATATTATCAATACGGAGGTGAATGTCGGCCTATAACTTTGAGAATATATTTTTAAAATGTTTTAACAGCGATTTATGGAAAAATTTTTATTCCTATTTTTCGTTCGATTTATACGGTCTTCTCCCCTTAATACCTACATAAGTACACACGTTGAGAATAAAAAAAGAAAACAATTTTACAAAAAATAAATAATTACAGCACTAATAAAAAATGAAATAAATATTGAATACAGTTTACTAAAGAACATATTGCAAGCTACACATTAATAAAAATACACTATTATAATCACAATAAAAAAAAATAGTATTCCGGCGTTATTAATATACAGCAACAAATACATTTATCAATTAAATTCAACATCCCAGAAACTCCAGCCCCAGTTTCGTTTATACACGTATTCAACTACGTAATTCCTTCGGGTGGGCACAGGATTCGATCTCTCGTAGAGATAGGCGAAGCACCAGTGACGTTAGGGAAATGCGTTTCTGCACGTGACCACGATCATGCAGTTTAACCTGGCACGAGGCAATAAACAAAGGTCGCTCGAGGCATCTCTTGATCCAGTAACGATCAGGAGAGTATGCCATCGAACGCGGCTGCATCGTGTCGGGGTTTAAGGTTCACCTCCGCGAAGGTGAAAGAAAAGAAGAGGGAGCGCCCTGGCATTTGGGACGGCGATTGTCAAGAATGCAAGGACACCAGTTGGTTGTTGGTAGCGACCTCGTGCATCCTCCTCTCATCGTCAGTATTATAATAAAATTATTTTACCAACGATGCGCACGTGTCCATCTTGGGAACGGAATACGGATATGCTTTGTGCGTATCGCTTCGTTCGCCGAGAGAAACTAGGAAGCAGTTGGAGTTGTGTGCATAAGATGAGACGAGTCAACTTTATTGATACTCCTTGTGATATACTCGCCGTAATTTTGTCAACTGTATAAACGAAATGAGAGTTAGAAAGTAAAGTTGTCTCTTATTGTAACGTCTGACTGCAGGATAATGGCGTGCGCGATCTAAGGCCTGTTATGAGTAAGGAGAAACTCTTATTGATTCTTTCCTCCAGCTGAACATAAAGCACAAGCATTCGATAAATCCTGCTATAAACTAAGATGGGTGGATAAGTGTTTTATGTTTTCGAGACATTAAGTGATTTCACAAGCAATAATTTCTAGCCAGCTAATTGGGTAGTTTCTGCGCGAATGCATCGCTGATAGTCGTAAACTTCTCGTTCTGATGGAAAAACAATATAGTGTAAAAGTAATTATTGAATAAATTCTATTGGAAGTTAGTGGTGTATTAATGTCGTGGGATTGAGTGTGAATTTACTGAAACATTTATTGAGGTGTAAATGTTGGGTGAATGTGCTTCGAAAATGTTTGAAAATGTTAATTGCTTCTGCTAAAATGTACCAGTACCTATGTTAAGATTATTAAGATCGCGCTATGTAAATGCGCTTTTACTGTACAATTACTAATTAAGGGTTTAACAAAAGTTGAATCACAAACGTGTAAATATTTTATTTCAAAATTTTATGTAAATACGGTTTCCATATGTTATTTAAGTTACGTGGTCTCTACATGCAAATTTATTAAAGAACAATGAGTATCGTTCCATCTCTTGAATAATGAAATTATTTGCATCATGGTATGGTTTCACTATTTATGAAATGTAAACGGGTTTCATTTATGTAAAATGTCGTTATGTGTCTTCTAGATGTAAAGCATCAATTATAGCGAAGTTGTACTGACAACTAAAGAGAAAAGTTGTACGCGTTACTGATGTGTCAGTAATTTTACATTATAAATTAAGTTTTCCTTCTAATGCATCATTAGTCATTTGAACGTGTCAGTATAATTAATGAGCTTCGGATATAATTAAGGAAGTTAGAGCCAGGTAGCATGTTCTACTATTTCCGGTATGTCAAGTAGGAGTAATGTAATATATATATGTGATTCCATTTGTATACGCACGAAAAATCTTTAATCCACTTTTTGTTGAAGAAATTATGCTATGAAGTTAAACCGAATAAAGTGAGGCGATATATAAAACCGTTACCTAATATGAATTTATAGACATTTAATTCCTATATTTTAAGTCTAAAATTTAATACTGCTTTATTAGACACTGAATATTTCGTAAAATTTAAAACAAATTCTTAATGTTAGATATATTAATATAATGTAAAGAAGAAATTATTAATCAACTTCTTAACTTTTCCTTAAATTTTTCACGGTACAAATTTCTTCTTACCAGATAACTAGCTAGTTTTTTGTGATGTCACGAGAAACTTATTTGTAAATCCTCAGATTTCAGTTTTTCGTAGTTTGTAACAGTGTCCAATAATATGGTGCAGCACAAGGAAAGTCAGATTTACGTAAAACACAGTTTTGTAAATGAAACTGTTTCTTAATAGACACGCACCAATAGCAGTCTCCTGAGCAATATAGCTAAGCTGTGGATCAGTAAAATCAATTGAACAAATAGAATAGGATTCGGTTACCAAAAAATTCACAAGTTCACTTGTGACAACCGGTAGCACTCACTCAGGTATCTTTTCTTTTTGGCAAAGATGCGCGAGCATGGTCTAGCATTTTCCTTTACATCTGGTAACTACTACTGGAGTGAAAGTTACTTTCACCCTGCAAGGTTTCGAAAACAATTTTTAGGGAACGTGTAGCATACAAATCCGTACGATCTACATTAGTGCTCAAACATGATACCTACAACATGTAAAACTTTTAATTAATCGTTACTTATCTCGAGTAATCATCTTTTAGCCTTCAAAGAAAGAGAAGTCATAAAACATGATTTGATTACATGTATACAGCCGTATTTGGAGTGTTTCGTAATCACGAGGCTTCTTTCTTTTCCAGAATTCCAACTCTAGACAATAACGCATTCTCAGTTCATAGTGGCTAATTACCAGATCAGGTAAAAACCTCGCCGCGTATGTAAATGACGGAACTGTACATATCTTGAAGACCGTGTAAATGATTTACGACACTTTCGATGACTCGGGGTAAACCGGGTCTCGCGAGTAAAATTCACCTCGCCGCCGTATATCCGCGGAATACGAAAGATCGGTGCTTTAATGCAATTAGGTCGTTGCCATACACGACAGCGTGCATATTCTCTTGAGAAGAGCCCGGTCTTGGAAAGTTCGCACGGGAAGAATGCCGCCTGTGCTCCTGCTAGCGTTTGAACTATACGGAGAAGGGGGTACACGCAGGTGTCTTTATGAAGTGACACGATGTGCCATTAATGCACTTCTAGTCGCACTCATATGTACTCGCTGGATGAAATGTACAATGATGGAAGATGTACATTGACCTATTCAGCATTGGATCCGTAGCCGTGATTTACTGCCTGCTCGATACAGCCTCGTGAATCTTCATGAGGGCACGTTCAGGATGCTCACTGCCCGCAGTCACGTGAATATAATCTTAAACCGGCGAATCTCGATGTTTATACTCTGGATTGCGGTAGATTGCACATTAGATTGGAATGTGGTCGATGAATTTGCTACGGTAGCTGCACACTGTCGCCTCATCGTTAGTATCTTCCAGCTCCTGCCTTGCGTTCAAGTTTTTTCTTGTTTCCTTTTCCTGTTTGTTCTATTTCGGGAAAAATTTTGTCACTTGTTCTTGTGTGGTTAATGTATACGATGCAATTTAAGTATACTTGTCGTTTCATCTCTTTCGATTGATTTAAAATAATAGTTTTAATTAAAAAATATTTCATTATTTAATGATCTATTATATTTAATAGCTCTTTCAATCTCCAAGCCTAAGGAATCACATGACAAAAATGAAAGCTTTTCCTAGATTCCATATTGATGATGCTGCCAAGGTCGATGATCCGGGAGAAATTCAGACGTATCGAAGTCACTATATACATAGTTACACAATCAATGTCCGAATTAAAGAAGTATTATATGGTATGGGTATGTCAACGGAAGTTGTAGTTTGCGCCTATGATTGTTGACAGGATACCGTCGATTTCACGAAAACGATTTACTTGTAACGACAAATATTTTCAGTTTTTATACCTATGTAGTACCATGTACATAGGGGATCTGTGCTAAAGTAAGTACATCTACTTAACTTAACACAACATATCACTTCACTTTTTATATTGTGTTACGTGTGCGGTACAGCATCTTTTTATGGTTATTGTGCTACTGTAACATGAAAATACGCTTACCAGTACTTTCTGTCCTTAGAAACGAGCTATATTGTATAATCCTAATAAGTGTACCTTAAATTTATGTAACATAATGTATGTGAAGAATATCACGAAAGTAGACATTTGTAAGCAGATTTTATCTAAAGCACGAGAAAGTGCAATAAATGGAAGCTGCATCGAGATATGTACCATGTTTTTATTCTTTAATTCACCACAGATTAGAAGAGTTGTTTAAACTACAAAACGTGCCATTTTCAGTGTTTTAATATACTCAATATAGTCCTTTTATTATATATCGTATGTGTATATGTTACTTTTATGTCTAACAACGAACATGTGATTCTAAAATATGTATTATGATACAGTATAACAGAATTAAATGTGAATTATATTTACTTGCCAGCAAAGTAATTGTGTCAGATTAATCTAGAACACTACCTATACTTTGTTTATCAAATGGAAAGCTATCCAAATTTTTTTATCTCTTCTAAAAAATGCATAGCACCTCCAAGTTTAAAATGCAATATTGCATATATATGCATCCGGTAGCTGGGTGTGTTTACAGAACTCGTGGATTTGCTACAGAAGAAGAAAGTTATGCCTCACCTTGTTTGAGCACATGACATCGATGACCCTCGCGTATTGGATGATTGCTTTCCGCGGTGGAAAGTAATCAGCGGCCAGTGAAAGCAATATATCCACATATTTTACACTACATAAGCGCTTGAAAATCAGCTGAGAAAGTCCGCTGTTTTATAATAATAACCACAAATACGTTACCTGCATATGTATAACATTGCACAAACAAAGAAGGAGGAAGGTAGAAATGGAACATCAAGGAAGACAGAATACTTTTTTGCGAGATGAAAATAGGATAAAATAGACTTACTATGTACAATGATAAAGTAATACGAATCATTCTCCGTGACAGGTATTCTAATCGAAATTTCTCAACGAAGGGAATAAGTGTTAATGAAAAAGACATTGCGCATTTATTTTTGAACGAGGAATTCAAAATACCAATATTCACGTATCACGAAGAAGCATATTCACAGTGAAGAGAATTTATATGCGAAATATAAGACCTACATCACGATTGCCTGAAAGTTATTGGCATTGATGAGCATTGACATGGATTCTGCAGAATTTATCCACTGCTAGAACTTGGCTTTGCTTCCTCAAGCATTCACCAGCAGTGACATATCGCCGTTGCTGGTCGAGTAAGACGAATGACACGGAACACGAACGCCAGTGCTGTGTTCCGCATGCAATTTCGTTGCGATTAAGATGCATCACTGGACATCATCGTCTCTGTAATTTCCACTGCGAACGTGTTACAAAATCGTAGCAAAAAGGCTTTCGGAAGAATAAGATTCATTTGGAGATAGATTCTTCATGAAATGTTTCCTGATATTAACTAAGAGGGAAACAGTATTAAATAAGACACAAATTGTACTAAGCATACATATTGCCTTTTTGCATTTCCTACACTACTGGATAGTGATTCAACAGGCTCTAATTTTTCTTATCACGTTCAGGACGTCGGCGTCCTGTAACGGCGTTCTCAGCGTCCTGTACCAGGTTCTCTCCTTAATACTTATTTTTTCGACGTTTAATATTTGCGCCGGTTGTATATACCTATCTAGTTTTTAAAGAGAAAATGATAAAATAGGGTGGGTTACTGTCACTATCGCATTTCTTCTATTCCCGGTTCTTTTCTTCTATATTTCTCGCCCTCCTGTTGTTGTACATCTTTTGCAATACCGAGTAGGTATATTGTTTAACGAAATCAGATAATTATTTATCCCCATGCAAGAGGTCGTAATCGTTGTGTAAAAGCGACAGCCCACTCAGGCTTAATACGTAGCAGGGGCGCCGGGAAGCAAGATTTGGCCAGCGAAATTCTTCTGTCTGTATAAGGGCTGGTAGTGCTGTATAAGGGTCGAGAATTCTCCTCCGTTTCGCAACGTAGGCCGAAGTTCGGTGAAGGTGGATGGCAGCCGCTAGTCGCGACTCTATCGCCTTTACAATTGGGTTACGACTCTCCCAAGCAGTGACTGTGCCCCAAAATACGTGGGGTATAGTACCTGGCCGAGATATAGTGACTGAACCAAGACTGGCTCAAGATACCGTTGAGGGTGTCGACGCGGGTACAAGCCGCCAAAGGTGTTCTTTGCTACTTGTTATTGGGCTGTACTTATTTGGTCACATGCACTTCCTTTTACTACACATCCGACATACTTTTTATACTCTATCGGTGGAGGCATAGGCGAAAGTCTGGACTACTTAGTCTACTTTGGGGTGTTTTGGTTCCGTGCTACACTTAATTTAGATATAAATTGCTTAAGTAAGATTTGCGAAAAGAATGAAGATTATATACAGTCAAATAAGAATAATATATTAAAGCATTGTGTTGTACATGAAGATTCCAGGTGGACAATAGTTTTCCAAAGTAGCCTAGAGGAGGTCGTATTTTAAAGTGGAGTGAGAGGATGAATTTGTTTCTAATTTTCATATTGCGAGAACGATTTTTTTGTGTAAAAAATATCTTTTTATGGAAGGATGACTTTTACTTGACTAAAGTAAAAGAAAAATGAGGTTCGTATAAATAATGGATTGGGAAAGAACAATTTATTTGGAAAATTCGTTTCAGGGAGGAAGATAAACAAATACTGCAAAATTCGAGGATGTGTATTTTTTAGATTAATTCTGAACCACCAAAATTGCGGTAGTTAAACCCCCACCCCTAATTTCTGTTGACTATACCATACTTCAATTTCATAAAAATCCTTAAGATCAAGTGTAAAATGTGATCGATTCAGCGTGGAATGACCCGTAGCATTTATCCTGTAACCCTTTTACAACGTCATCGACATGTAGAAAAGAAGGACTTGTGCTTAGTTCGACATTCAAGGTCGTATCTGCGGAACAAACCATTACAAATTGATTTTCCACTTGTTGATCTGTTATGACCCGACTGTCATATACCGCTGATTTTTTCAGCCGTCATCGTGCCACTATTCACTTGGAATTCTTAAAGTATTGCGTGATACATGTGCGCGTTAAAGTTTTCTGTTTGTCGACTTTAGAACCTCACGTTTAACACAATGTTCGCTGGTTGATTGCTGACTTGCAAATAAGGAATGCCCGCCTACTAATGGAAAGCAAAAGCCATTAGCTGTGGCGAGTGTTTCCGAAAAAATCAATACTTGCTACTGGCAGCAAATGTTATTTATATCTTAACCTGAGAGTACCTAGCGTTTTGTGCCCTGAGGTATCTGTCGAAGTGAACGTTCTAGCTACCCTGGCCAAACAGCAAACATTGAAGTATATCCATTGACCAGATCTAACCCCTGCTAAAAGTTTTAATTATTGCGACAGTTACAAATTGAAATATTTAGAAACGCCTGTCGATCTAACCGCTCGATTCTGCATCTTAACCCTTACATGGTGGGTGCAAGGATTATTGGACCAATTCAAAATTAATTATGTCAATAATTACTTATTAGTGTTACTGCTTCAATGAAATAAGTAACTCAATTTTTTTATATACTTTTATTAAATTTCTATATTAGTGTTTAGGGTTATTCATAGGAAAATATTGCTTTCGAAGAAATAAACTTCTCTGTTATAATTAATAGATAACCATTATAGAACTAGAAATATTAATGTAGGTATTTGGAAATTTCTGTTGAACATGTTAAAGTTATCATATTATCTGTAATATCGACGGAATCATATTAGAGACTCCTTTCATAACGAACGTGCTGGAAAAGAATTAAGGAACTTTTGTTCAATACATAACACGCATGAATAAGCAACCGAAGCACTTTGACCTGTTTATGGTGTAGTATTCCCATTCACTTTTATGACTTCTGTTTCACCTTCTATCAAGGTAAAAGTATCATACATGCAGTAGATTTTAATTGAAAACCAAGGAAATTGGCGACTAATTTCCAGTTTCGATAACGCAAGTACATGATTTGTTTCTCAAAATACATGATTGCCTTACTGCATTTTTACTCTGATATCTGCATATCTATTCCAGGTTCATTCCACAGTAAGAAAGTATTCCTTCTTATGACACGATATAAATATAGAAATTACAGAATAATAATTATTAATTTCAGCATTAATTATGATAATTGCCTTAGCATTTATCACTTATATTCGGTACGTATTTAGTAGAAAATAATGAAAAATTTTTGACAGTAGTAATGACAAATTTTTTAAAATGAACATACTTAAACATTTTATATTGAAGTATACTATACACAAAAATATTAATAATAAAAGCTAACACACTATTATATTTGATTTATAAATTTTACACACTACTGTATTGAATCAATTGTATTGCTGATTTATCCCTCGATATTTTACAACGAAATTGTGTTCAGCCTTTCCTGTTACAGAAGTAAAAACAAGATTTTACCCCTGGTATAATGGTGCGTATGTGGTTGGTAGTAAATTCGTAAGTAAGTAGCTATGCATTTAAAAGCTACGTTCTTAAACACTCACGTTACTATAACGGTTTCACATGAGGAAATACTTAACAACTCGCGGTGCAACGAAACTGGCAATTAACTAAATAGTTTCAAATTGTGGATTCAACTTTGTTTAACTAACGACGTTACGTTGGCAATGTTATGAGGAGGTATGACGAAAGTGTACTGGCGAAACTGAACTTTATTACTCTTTTCTGTGCCCTGTATCTTGCCGCAGTTTCACCGACATCTTTTATAACCCACATTGCCACACACTGAAAAATATACAGGGTGTTGTGAATTTAGTAATTCGACACACTGATATGTTGTAACAAATAATAGGTGCTTTAACACTTATAATTAGTCACACCTATACATTGCAATCTCATATAACCGTACTATCCATTTTGATTTGTCAATAAATTTCAAATACTAGTTTTAGTTTTATCGCGCCGAATTCTTTAATTTCAAATTTAGAAATGCATAGTGTTTCCAATGCTAGTAGATAAAACACAAATATTAAATAATATTTTGTAACTGTTATGTTCAAGAGGGATTTATATTAACCCTCAAGTCGTGAGGTTGAAATTTTGTTATATAACTGGTGAGGTGGGGTCTAACGTATCTACTTCAACTTTTATTTCTATTTGCAGAGTAAAATTTTTATTTTTTTCTTCGGAACAAAGGGTTCAAGACTTTTGAGTAAGTATATTAATACAAGGGAGACGACTAGAATCTTGTTTGTAAAGGCTATAAAACTATAAGTAGTTGTTTTTTATCGTGTCGTAAAAAACTGTCGATAAACAAGCATTACAAGCATCACACCAATTAAGAATTAATGTAGAGTGATTCTCGGCGTTGAGACATCCTATAGCTTTAGTCTGACAAGTGAAAAAGGAAGTTCTAGGCCAGACGGCCTACGGTTCTTTAGTCATGTTCTTTCCATAGAAACACGAATGCAGCTGCAAAGTGAAACCATAATTCTTTTTGTTTGAAATGGGACTATAGATACAATTCTTTTCACAGTATGGATTCTTTCTATCTAAGATCATCAAGGTAATGCCATTAACGAGTGAATTGTTCAGAGATACTTTGTTATGCCAGGAAATTACTATACTACATCAAGTATTTAATCGTTCAGTAGAAAATGCTGGTAGCATATTTAATATATAGCATAAGATTTACCATTTACGTTTAATGTATTACACACATACTGTTTGCACTTAATAATGAAATTTTTTTAAGAAAAGTGTCTAATTATACTAGTTGAATACACTGCATGCTAGCCAACAGCTTAAGAAGGACTGATTCTATGTATATGCCAGCATATCAAAGTATTATTTTTGAAATTGAAAAAATTTAAATGTCGTAGATATCACACTTATTAGACACAGTAATTCAGAACAATAAATACGAAAGCTGGTTACCAGAACTCGCGAAAACAACCACGTGTTGTAAGTCTACAAATTAATCGTTATTTATATATTTAGTTCTTATGTCATAATTCAGTAGTTCTTTCTAACATGACACGTATTGTAAAACTGATTGACGCCTGAAGAGTTTAGTGTGTTAACAAATAATAGACAACCTCCAAAAGAACATTTAGTCAATATTGAATAATAGTTCTTATTAAGAATTAGTTTTGATTTTATACTCTGTAATACAAAGAGCCTTGTTGTAATACAACGACCCTTTTGTGCAACTGACTTATATAAAAATTTTAGATGAACTATATTTGAAATAATTATATTTTTATGGATATCACTGCAACTAATGTTGTTAAAAACCAGTTCCATACTCCATTTTACAATTGTCAGGAAATAATGGTCACTTTCGTAAATATTCGCATTAGAAAGTTTCAGAGCTCAGATTGGATAATGGTAAAAAGTTTTTATAAAAATCCAGCGACGATAGAACTGTCATTGCAACAGTTCGGCATTCCCTGGTTTATACGAGCTTGCTTTTACTCTCGTTTTCGTGACTATAAGGATCGGGCGCCTGCCAAGTAAGATCTGGGACGAAGATATTGAATGCCGATTGCATTGTTCGAGGGAATCTTCTTCCTTGCTCAATCTTATCTGTGTAACAAATTGTTTCGTACTATATTAGACAGAAGTAACTGCAAAGACTGCACATTACTCTCGTATTCCACAGAGTGCAAGAAAATAACATTAACGAGGTCCATGCAGGAAAATATTCAGACTAACCTTAATGACATGGGATGTTAAATTAATTTATAGAATACCGGTGTATGTTGTACAATCAGGAGATAGATTATTGTGACAAATTTTTTCGAACAGCTGTAGTTGTTCATTCACTATGGAATTGCTGTACATTTCGAAGTTAACTTGGCAACTTTCATCTAAAACAACTGAAAACATATCGGATTTAATAAATACACAGGTCAATATTATTCATAATATATTTAATTGTTTGTCACAATCTAACCCCTGATCGCACAAAGTGAGCCCTGATGATAGTACAGAAATTCGAATGATTCGGGCCAGATTTTAGAGTTACGCAACGGACTTGATTTTGAATTAGTAATACAGAGCGAAGCATTAATGTAATTGAGCATTTTCGACCGATAAGTTTCTAGTTCAAAATGCTTGTTTAATCCCCTTTACCGCTCTTAAAAATTTACTAATGTTCTTTTTCTGCACTCTGATGAATACTAATACTATCTGGCTATTCAATAAGTAATGTTGTTTCTTATCCTGTTTACACAAACAATAATACATATATGTAATTGAATATGTTGTCTACCATTTTAAATGCACTATATTTTTTAAATACTTGTAAAATCCTAGACAAAGGAAAATATCTTCGACTGCCTTCCTTACACTCTATACGCGAAGCAACGAGTGTTTTTAAAACTGGGAAAGTTTTCTACGTTGGTGCCAATAAGAAATCGGCGAGCAGGACTTGTGCAACAACATAATGCTAATTATTACACTTTAAGTAGTATGCAATTGACGTTTCGCTTTACTTTCCACTTCGTTATATTATTATTCGTGAAACTGTGTTACATTTACTAATAAAATATACTTTTTATACATGATAGTAAAAGATATATATATTTTGTACATAATATATAAATAGCGTGTAAAACAAAATGCACCAAGCGGAAAAATTGTTTTCTACGTACACTCGTACACTTCACCCAGTTTCGTTGCTTTCCAATATCTAATTAGATTTTCATCGGTATTTTGTAGGTATGATATAACATATTGAAGCTGTAATTACAGATTTATACATGAAACTGCAAAGAGTCACGTTAATAAATATTTTTACATAAATCTAAAACGTTAAAAAAATCATAAAACGATTATGTATATCGGATTGCTAAAAATGCTATGCTGCCAGATTATCAATATTTAAATTTACACTACTCAAAATAGTCGGATTGAGTTCCTTTTTGAATTCATTTTTATCAGAAAGCTCTCAAAAATCCATTGCAATCCTTCTTATGCAGAGAAAATAAAAATTATAGAAATTTTAATTATTGTCGGCCGAGGTGACAACACAGTTTCTCGACTCGCGCGTCGAACAGCGCTGACGGCGAGTCGTGCTCGATGCTGACCTGTGTTAAAGTAGTGGGGATGATTCATTCCATATTAATGAGTCCATTTCTTCCCATATTAACGGGCACTACTGTATTTCGAACTGTTTGAGCTGTTCGGTAAAATACAATTATCTTTGTAATTAACCTTCAATGACCTTGAGTAACGTTGTATAAAGTCAGACTATTCAAAAAATCATAGAAGAGCACCATGCCATGATGCTCGAATTTCTCGATTTTGGCTGAAAAGCGTGTCTTGCTGCTTTGCGAAATTAATGTCCAAGCGAAGACCTTCACGTACACTAAGTATCAAAATTTTCTAAAATTGCCAAACCTGAAGGTCCCTCTGTTAAATTCATTCAAGTTCATTTTCAAATTTGCTTTAAATTTTGTCAATTTCATTCATGCGAGAAAAACGAAATTATTCTTCATATATCACGTACTTAGTTCTAGATATATTCGCAAGAATTTAGTTTCGGCGAAGCACGTCATATGACATAAATAGTAAATGTAAAATCACGGTTCTGCACAAGACAGGTTCCATTCAACCCATGACCATAACCGGAGTTGTTACAGTTGCACGCAGTGGTATAATTTTTTAAACCCGACGTCCCAGCTACCGCTACCAGAATGACATCAATGTTTCCGTCATTCACCGAATACAATTTTCACAGTATAGAAGCCACGTGCAAAAAGCAGGCAGCACCGATGGGGTACCGTATTCATGGTTACAGGCGGCGACTTAAATCGCTCTCTGTGTGCAGCGTATCAAAATTCATTAGTGCGTTACGGTGACCGTTTCTCCCCTACGGGAGAACGAAGTCGGGACCTGCATCACGCGGAGGATTAATAGGCGAAGTAATGATCGATCACGGTAGGTCGAGCACGCGGAATGCCAGTCTTTGAGAACGGTAGAAATCCGCCGGTGGTATATCGATCACAGATCAATCCGCCATAGACAGCAACGGCAGCACACAGAAATTACGGTTACAATCGCGCGCCGCATCGAGCCCCATAAGATTTGTCATTTTTACTGATACCTACGTACAGGACAAGGTGTCGAGAGAGCGGATCGTTATCGCGATACTCACCAACTGCACTCTGGTTAAAGTTAAAAAAGTCGCCAGCGTATACTCCAGATTCGCCGTACGCGACCACGCCGGAGGACGCACATAGAAATTTCGAAACAGGCGCGA
This sequence comes from Andrena chrysosceles, assembly GCA_963855975.1. NCBI lineage: Eukaryota > Metazoa > Arthropoda > Insecta > Hymenoptera > Andrenidae > Andrena > Andrena chrysosceles. The sequence goes on along the minus strand of OY979767.1, from coordinate 105,478,085 downwards.
TTATCTTTCGGGGCCTTATTTTACCCGCTAACGAGTCAGCTGCTGTGAGCTGCCCAGGGTGATCAGTATTAATTGACTATCGCGGTTAGGTTGCTGATCGTAGGTGCAACCGTTAAACAAGGACGGTTAGGCTACTCGAAACCTGAATTATGGTCGTGCTGATTTACAAATGTAGCAATTACGTATTGATAATCGTTGGCTAAACGATGCTTGTAGATGTTTATCGGCTGCAGGTCTCTGGGCAGAAATTAGTACGTACGCTACTGTAAATTATTATTCTGTTGAACTTTTTAATTGATAGATTTAGGTGTATTAAATGAGTTTGAGGCATGTTTGATATTATTTATGATAATTGGTTGTTATTGTATTAAAAAAAAAATTTTCTCCCTCTTTTTATTTTACCTACTTCCGTGGTTGTTCGAAGCAAATAAACATTTGTTTCTAACTTTTTTCACGTTAACACAAGTACCTCAGGAAACGTGCCAACAGTCACGACGGACGTCCTGTAAAGGATCACTGGTGTATCTTGCACGCTGTAAGCCGTATCTCCCCCGCAGTTCGCGATAAAGTTGCGTGGAATGCCGTTTAATCGTTCATCAGTAATCGTTCGACACTCGTTGCTTGTTATCCGCCTACACCCGAGGCGTCTAGGCATTGCTACGTGGCACTGTATTGTTGCTACTACAAAAGGGATAATTGCGTCCGATCGTGACTCTATACAAATGTACAGCGTTGCCTTAATAGACACACCGAAACGCGAGATTCGCGGACCGTTGCAAGAACGGTCGATTACGGAAGATTTAAAGGTTACATCGAACAATGCGCTCGTTTTTCAAGAAAGGGACGAAAACGATTTCTTTCGTGTTCGATCGTTCGCTATAATTTTATTAAGCACCGTGTGTGCGTTGTACATATTGTGTAATTTTCATCGGTATGTGGGCTGTATAAAGCAGCTATGCCAACTATCAGGTTTAATAACATTGTGAATGGCGGTGTCATAAATGAGATGTTACGTGAGGATATTAGGGTTACAAGAATATCAGCGGCGGATGTTTGTACTGAATAATGTTAATTTCGTCATATCCATAAACCTCAGAAACAAACTGCGAATGATGACAAGGGGGACGCATAGAAGAGGTAATATTCAAATGGTTTAAGAGCTTTATTTAATTATTTCTGATTGGAGACCATCAGCGGTTGTAAAGAGGATTAATCAGACACGAGAATAATTACCGTTTAAGGAGAGAATAATAGTTAATTTATTTGAGAAAGAATACTTAGGGAACTTAAGGGGTATTTGCAGGTTTAAGGATTCAAAAAATCCATGCTTACGAAAAGTAGTGTTCTTACTACATCAACCTTAAAAGTGAAAGGAAACAAAAAGAAGAATATTGTAAGGGAAAAATACATTAACACATAATGAGCTACTTGCACAATTATTTTTCAAGACACCCTTATCTATGTGCTCACGTTTTTATCAATTCTCGAGCTCTATTACATTTATAAATTTTTATTCGCGAATTTGTAATTACTAAATGCTACCTATATTTTCCTAACAATATTTCACTCTCTTATATCTTAGGCAATAATGATTGTACAATAACCATCTTATCAGAAATCATCCACAGTCGACGAGTTCTTTTACCTAGAAACATACTTTTTCTGCGTACGCATAACTTTTACCCAGACTGCCCAAGGACGAAGCAAAACAAAAATTGCTCGTTGAATACATTTCGCAAGCATGTAGAGAAACATTGCATTAAAATAGATTTAAACAAAGTCGTTAAATGATTCGTGATGGAATCGTTGGCGACTAAATACAGTTGCTCGCAAAAGTATCCGTCCACCCTCTATGTAACATATTTTACACATATTAAATCGACTTCAAAGTAGTAAGAAGTCGTAATTATTCTAATTCAAATTAATGTGAACCTTAATTAATAGATATAGGTACCTTTGTTTTGGGTGTATTCAATTGAAAACTTGCACACAATTTATTTAAACAAGTATTATTATCCGTGGAAATAGCAAAGATCGTGCAATAAAATATTCACCCCAATTCAACATTTAATTTATACAAACGTAATTACAATAAGTTAATATTCTTCTAATATTTAAAATTAAATATTAAAATCTGATCTATTATTCATAAATTCAATTAATTTTCTTTGAAAATCGAGCTTATCTTGTACGATTCTGCTTCCAAAACTTTGAGCATTTTTTGGCAGATGATACTCACTAAAAATATATTAATCAAGGTTTATCCTAATATAAATTATAATGGATAATTATGAATTTAACATTACTCAAATAAATAAAACAAATGTATGGGATGGGCGGATACTTTTGTGAGTTACTGTATGCGCATCCAGCAGTTTGTGTTACTTAACTCACGATCTCCTGCGCATCCTCCGAGTTCTTTCCCAAAGTAAACGCGGGCGAGCAATTCATACGAACCACGAAATCATTCGGATTTCTCGACAGTTGATTAATAGCAACCGTCCCGTCCGATTGCACTGGAACATCCAAGCGACTGCGTTAAGATCGCGATGTTGAAAAAGAAAGTCGCAAGAATCGATTAACTAATTAAGGGGGCAATGATTTGTTCCCATAATAATGTGCATAAGAATGGAAAGAGGAGAATGTGCGAACGACAGATCAAGCTCTACATTATCTCTTCACTGTCCACGATTATTAGCACACTCAGAATGGAATTCCTTTTAAATCCACTTGATATCTGATTGTATTATCGATCGATTGTATATACCCTGATTGGATCTAAGGAAATGTGGAAAAAATATATCCTCCCTCGGCTACTTCTAACTACGCACACAAGTTAAAGGTTGTACGGTATTCCGTTCATAGACCTCGCCGTTTTTCTTTTCGCGCCATATGTTACCACGTTGCTGCACGATCGCGTCGAGTCGATAGAATGATTAAAAATATATTTTATGGTCCGTAAAACAAGCTATTAATGTTACACGCATGCCTGATCGATACAAATGATTTATATTTCGTACAAGAATGCGTTTTACTGGAAAAACAATGTGACGTAAATTGTTTTAACGAAGATGTGTATCATTGCCTGAAGATTTTATGATGTCACGTGTATCTGTGCCTAAAATTTGAAAGGAACAGCAGTGCGTGGTTCAATGATGGATAAATTCAAAATTTTCTTTGCTGGGTAGTGAATGTTAGTGAACAATTGAATTACTAATTATGTACGCCATATAAAATTACGTACGAATAAAGTGTGAATAGGGGCGACATTTTTAGCTTCCTCATGTAGATCTCATTATTTCAATCGCGCTTGAAACAGATTGATTGCGACCAGACGGACACGAGACAGCGCACGTGATTAACTCAACCGTGATATCCATTATCACGGACAGTACCCACGCTTAGCGCTATTTCATACCCACCCACGACATGTCGATTCCACTTCAAGAAGCATACGGAAGCGACGGCTAAAAAAAAGTAGCGTGCATAAGTAAAGAGTAATGACATGCCATTGTCGAGCAACGCAGAGTCTGGTGAATAATTAATGACTTCGTTAAGGTTACATTACCATGGAATCCTTCTGTATCACTGATCGACGAATGATAAAAGACAGCATTAGAAAACAATGTAAAACAGCCCGTTGAACTTTTTCCATTCAGAACTACATTGTTAATGACACCTAACGCGATAAAATATGCATCTTGCTAATGTATTCTTGAATAATGATGAAACCAAGTTCAATGTGTACCTACTCATTAATATTAGTCAGTTCAATAATCCTGGATCGTTTCGATAGAGTTGAATAGCATTCATGAAATAGTAAAACTACTGTAATTAAGGCAGACAAAATGACGACTTAAGGGGACTAGGCAGTCGAAACATCGATTTTTGTTGCATTTTCGGTAAGTACTATCTTTTCTAACATGCTGCTTATTTTGTATTAAGTAAAGTTTTCAAAAGATTAATGGTCAGGCTTAGGTATTAACAGTATCTACTGCAGCTTCGCCTGTAATTATTCTTATCACTCATCTATATATATTACATCAATCAACTTATGGTTAATAAAGACATAATAATAATTATGCCTGCAATAATTTCATATTCCGAAACATAAATCGTCCGAATTTTCGGTACTCATCCTTATGTGATCCCAAAAGTACAAAACACACGCATTATAAGTGACAAATATTAATATACAGTAAAAGAAAGAACGTATGGAACTTTCGCTGGCGCAATCTATACACGTCTCCCAAAATAGTTTGATTAATGTAAATTAATAGGTCGAAGCACGTTGCAACAGCAAAGACGCCGCTGTTTCGAGGAGATTCACATCTTAATTATGTCAGCCATTTCCTCTGCTGTGCATTTTGTATTGCGCAATAACGCCGACCGCTCTACGATTTATAATTCGCGACTGGGATAGTGTCAGGGAAGATTTAGAGCGAAGTAAACGTAATGCGAGAACAAATGCCACGTTGTTCGAGCACCGTTCCGAGCAGCTTAAATTGCGCTAGGTTTCTCATCCTCGAGCCATTAAGCGTCGATGAAAACGTTTATAGCGTTCATCCTGATTAATAAGGAGAATAGTTACTTGGTTTGCTGGGCATTCGTTTAAATTGTGCTTGTCATTGCGATGCGTAGTACAGGAAATAATGGAATTAGAAGTTTGTTACATTTATGACAGATATATATGGAAAGACAAATGGAATTTTATTTTAAAAATGACATTATCAGGAATATTTATAAACGAAAACAGTATTATTAGTTTCAAAAGGATGTCCTTATGAACTTAACACAAACATGTTACAAGATAAAATGTATTGTATAGGTAAATGATAAGTGAATTAAACAAACACTTTAATATAATTATATTATTAGAATAACGATAGTTTTTAACCTGCTAATTAATAGAAATGCACAGGCCAGAATAACAGGGGTTCATAAATGGAATGACAACAAGAGTGTGAAGTGTTCATTACGAGGAAAACAACTTTCGTTTCATTGTCACGATGATTTTCACGTCAATTAAGATCATGGTCAAGAGCTTTGACACTCTGATGATTGCGAAAGTGTGTGTACGAGCGAGAGTGTGATTTGGAATAAGAGATTCTAGAGCATGGGCGGGTGAGCAGCGAGGATGAAGGATTTCGTAACTTCCCTTAGCGTTGCTAATTATTGAAGATGTTTATTTCATCCAAGATTAATGCTACGATATGACTGTATGAATATATGAATTCGTTTCGAATTGTTAACTTAAATGAAAGGAGGCTGGTGAAACTGTGACTAAATAAGGTAGCGTTTCGAGCATAATTAATTAAAGTTTTATTACACTTATCGTTAGTAATCTTCTTCTCGATTTCAATGTAACCTGTGGAAACATACATTTCATGTGATTCTCATTACGAAAATTTTTGAGTTTCATTTTCCAAGTAACTCATCAAGAGAATTCATAAAATTATGTAATCCAGACATTTCTATTATACTTAATAAAAAGTGGTGGTATAAAAGGTGGTATAAAAATGATAAAAAAATATGAAAAAGTGTGTGAATATATTTGAAATACGAATCGTGAGCCACAAAAGCTTCGCGCGAAAAGACTGTATGGGTTCTTAACGCGCATCACTTCGAAGAGTGTGCTTTAGTGGAAGATGAATCGATTTCAACCGATTCGATGAGCCATGATCGTACGTTGTTGCATCAGCGATTGTCACATCAACCCAGTTTTCACGATGCAGCACTCAGTTGTGTTGGATCGAGTTCTACGTTCTCACATCAATTCTATTTCATTTTTATAATTGGAAATGCACAACACGACGTTGGGAATACTGTCACATTTGAACACGTGGAATGGAGCAGAAACAGTTTAAAGGATACTTCATTGCCGTTGGATTAAGTTACTCAAATTAAAAGGAGTGAATTGTACAGGAATCTCAGAAATGGATACTTATGTATGATTTATATTTAATTGCGTGAAAGTAAAGGATACATATGTTCCATAGTGTGTCTAATTAATTAGATGACAATCTACGCAAAATTTATGTCAACTACGTTTCTATCGTTTAAAGTCCATGTTTAAAACTACATTACCTTTTAGAATAAAAGCATTCTGCAAAAACAATTTAACTTAATTTAATTTTAATTTGGTTATTAAAAAAAATGTAAAGATCCATCTAAAGCTTTATAACTTTCTATTGAAAGTTTCTTTGAGCTCAAATAAAAATAAATTTTAATACTGGCGTAGCAGTCGCTATATAATTATTATGGTGGCGCTGTCGACGCTACCGAAAATTCGGACGGTACTTGTTTGCCAAACCAGCCTGTTTTTGGTTCTTCGACCTCTGCGACCTGGTCTCGAAACAACGAAATATTCATGACACTGATGCACGATCACGAAGGTGACCCGGGAAATATTGCACATTATGAGTTAGACTGGAGCACTCGTATTCATGCGTTAGGCAATATAAAACGTACAGCACTCGGGAGGATCGCCGAGACTTTCGAAACACACGAACGAATTATGTTCAACAAGCAAGGATAATAATCTCAAGCGCAATAATGTTCCATCTTGTGAACGACCGACGAGGTGCAACGGACAATGATTCAAACGACTTCGAGACTGTTCCCCGGTGTAATTGTCAAACGTGCACCACTGAGTAAAAGTATAAAAAGCTGCGGGTACTTGTATCGCGAAGAAAAACAATGAGAGGTTGAAGTCTCAATGATCTCACCTTGATTTCGTGAGTAATATGTTCTGCCTTGTTAGGTAGAATTGCAACAAATTAAGGTCGAGCATCAATGCTGATTTTGCTTATTACACTACAACTTTGCACGTAAATATTTAACAGAATGTAGGTGTAATAGTTATTAACTGCAGGGTGTTTGAAAGATTACTGCGTATTTTAATGAGAATTAAATGAATTTCTAACAAATGGCATGACAACATAATTGTATACGTATGAGTTCTTATACATATATGTATAACAATGGAACTTAATTCAGTGTGTGCTGTATGAATCTGTAAGTTTCAAATGGATGAATTTGTATTGTAAACTTATTAGTGCTCATTCCCTGAATCATATTATTGCAACGATTTGTGTACTAGCTCTGTACCTTTGCAATGTAGGTAGTTGATATTAAAACAAAATGTTATAGCGTTTCATTTTTGTATCTTCTGCAAATCTGTAATGTAGGTACAGGCAAGTTTGACATCATCGTCTGAAAACATTCATTTTCTTTCGGTGAATTTCTGAGTGATTTAGTGAGGACGGTTTGCACTTTATTGGCCCAGATATATTATTTATGTTCACTGAATCTGACATGAGTGTAAAAAATCTACTGACCGTCGAATAAAACATGGTTCATTAAATTATCGTTGGATTTGAGCAACCAGGTCCTGTACCTGTACTTCTATGTAGAAATATGTGTACTGTAAGCATGTCATTAAGATTTGTGCTTAAAATTTATTTTATTTTATCATAATAAGTAGAGATTTATGATGTCCTGTATAATAAAAAATAATATGTACTATGTGTGCAAACGTGAGTTTGTAAAGAACTGTGCATTCCTCTATCACCTTGAATGAAATCCGGAATACATATGCAGAAAGTGTAATATTAATCTTTGACAGATTGAGTTGCGAATACATCAACTGGTCAGAGAGTTTTCTGCATGAACAGAGTATCGGTAAAATAAAACCAGATTTCGTGTACCTACTTGTCGCTAGAATGAACAAAAAATATTTTAATGTCAATAAGATTAATTTATGTGATAAAATTTACACATTAATAAGATCAGATTTCTACGGAATTTTAACAGACACGCTCTTTGTGCAATTAAACAACTTCTTGATACAAGTAAGGAGCTCTAATTACTAATTGACAACATGTCTTGACGCGTTTTCTCTTGCTGGTAGGATCCATCAACGAAGACTATTTTTCGTCATGTTTCATTAACTGTGGAAAACAAGCGACTTTAACACAAATTACATTCTGAATAGTTACATATTCTTAAAAAAGTTATCCAACGAATTCGAAAGTATATGTACCTAATACAATTCTACAAAAAATAATTATTATACTATTTCTGATATGTAAAATATTCCAGTGAATCTTACAATACTAAAAAGCATTTCGCCCGTCATTTCTAATAGTTTAAAAAAAAAATGCTTCTGAGAATTCACGTGGCCTGCTTTGAGAACGTATCTACTTTTATCACATACATATGTAAACAGAACTGTACATATGACTATTGATTGGTATTGGAAAACGGCAGTACTCAAGATCACATTCTCGTTCAAACAGATAATTTCGCCTTTAGCTTCAACTCGTGTCAACGATCACACTAACGATACGCTGGAACTAAGTGCGGAATGTTAAATCAAACCCTGAATCGCGTAAGTTTAGCCATAATTCATGTCTACTAAATCTTAATAATCGATCACTACTGTATAGATAGTGCGATTGTTAGTACTGAGCAAACAATGGTAAGTCGTGTCACACTGGTATAAATTGTTAAGAGAATAAAACTGACTCCATTGAACTGTCCGACGCTTTGTGTGCATACCTTGTGTTATTTTACATATTGCGAACAAACTCGCCAGTTCCTTATCTGCGAATCAATAGTTCGTAACGAATTGACATATGTATGTAATTATAAGTATACATAATGTCCTTAAAGGTGGTGGTGTTACAGTCATAAATATTTGAAATTGTGGATGTATCTGATACAGGTATTTATGATCCTCATTAAATTGCTTTCTGTTTGACACTTTTCGGTATTTTTTATTTTCTTTAATGTCGACATGGCATTTAGTTTTGCACTTTTGATAATCCATTGCGATAAAACGTGATCATAGTAAAATTCTGCTTCTGCATCAATAACGTTTGAGTCTGCCGTAAGTAGTATTATATACTTACAATTATTCGCTGATAAATTCACTGTACCGTTCATTAAATTTTTAATTCCCAACAGAAATTTTTAACCCTGTGGTCGAAAACCGATGAATTTTTCATGTCGTTTTTCTCGGTAAAAAAAGTATCATTTCTATAAACGATTTTTTTTATGAAAAATCACCCACTTCTCAATTGTATCATCAATAACGAACAGCTTTGTATTACGGTGTACCTATATGTATGTCTGTTCAATATTCATTTTTCATTGTAACAATTATCAATCTATCGAAAAAAACGATTTGTCGCGGTGAACAGGCAGGTAACCATCCTTTCCAGAAGCTTTATATAAAATTTTATTGTCTCTTATTACGTTAGTTATTGCCCATTTCTATGCGCACAAAATGTACAGAGTCGTGTATTTTCTATATTCAAAAATATGATTACTTTTATAAGGAATCATTTTTAATAACATAACATTTGCCTCCGAAATCATACATCACTAGTTTCAATCTTTCAAGCCCTATTACTGTGCAAAACCTCATCAAACAGGGAGGGTTGCACCTGGAAATCTTTGCTTAGAAGTCCTGTATAATATAATGGGAAAAAATTTTACCTATTAAACTTTGCCCCGTTTATTACAAGTAGGTCAAATGTTAAAAACAAAAAACGGCAGAACCACTCTGGGGACTTAAAAATTTAATCGCTACCTCTAGCTAGTTGAAGCCTCCAAATATCCATTCTTGTTACGTTATCTGAATATTCGGGGACAATCGGAGGATTATGACGGATCGTGGTCACTTAGCACGTTTCCGTGACGTATCAAACAGCCGTGCAGGATCTCCTCTCCCCCCTTCCAGAAGAAGTGCTTTCCTGCGCACGTATAAAACCGGTGAAAGCGCCAGCCGGCCCTCCAGATCATCGCGTACTACGACAACAGCAGGAGCTCCGTAGACTAGCGTCACGGCAGGCTTAAGCTAACAATTAACGATCTTTCACAATAAACTGGAAATTTCGTTGATGTAATTTAGAGTACTCGTTAGCCAGTCGCGCGAAGTCGTAAGTGTTTCGGTATATTCGGTATATCTGTCGGCTATTTGTGTCCAGAACAGGGCCTAGGTCAGGAGTGGCAATGAAGATGACAGTTGTCAGAACTCTGATCGTCGTATCTCTAATTGGAACACAGGTGTTGGGATATCCTCCGCAAGGGAGACTCATGCCAGGTAAGTGTTTTCAATTCTTTCCACGAGTCGTTTCAGCGAACAATGCTTTTTTAACTTAAAGTGACCATTTGTCTCCGGAACACGATTTGTGATGCCGGTAATTCTTGTCCCGGATTGTTTCCCTAATTCTGAATTTAAGTTAATTATTTGTCCTCAATTTTCAGTAATAGTCCCCGATTCTGTACTTCTTTTTTAAATTTACAAAATATTTAATATGAAATCGAAGCCACGAGTTTGCTATTAAAATTCTACTAATTTGGCAATCGTGTAACCAAGTCTACGAGGAGTAGAGGTGGTCCTTAAGAAATATCTCATGTCCCCAAAAACCACAAGAAAAAAATGGTCACCTCATTTTAAGTACAATAACAGGAACACGAGGTGTTTGAGCCCCCTTTGGCAACGAATTGGTGGACTTTCTGGCAATAGTCTCAAATTAAAATATCTTTCGTAAGTTTCTTATAAAAAAATAGGTGTAGAAATTTTAAGTACTGTTTATTTGTTTCGTGATTTTTGTAATTAAAGACGTTCAGTCGGTTGGTGTATATATTGATAGTTGTAACTATTGAGCTGTGTTGACGTAAAGCATTAGTTACAAGTCATTGTATACACGAGGGCGCAAGGTATTAAATTATACTTCTAGTGCAAAAAACATATATACATAATGCATGAAGTATTGTTGAATGGCAGTGATAATTTTTATAATGCATTTATTTTGCACTTTATTTTTGCTATAAATTTCTTCGTGAAATTATTATGAAAGGGACGTATTTTAGCGACTAATGAGTTTTACTCATATTTTATACTATACTTCAAAACACACAAATATTAATAATGGGTACATTCATTTTTTATCAATGACCTAGATAATTTATTGTCAGCTGTTGCAAAATATTAGGTCGATGCAAAAGTTCGTTCGCTCACTGTTGGGCGATTTTAGATATACGAAAATATATATTTTTTAATATATCTATTTGCACTTTTACCAAAAAAGTGGCATAAGGTCATAGATAGCTAAAGAAAATACTTTAATTAAAAAAGCATGTGATATATTTTTACTTTCAATAAAGACTTTAGTTCAACAAAACAAAGAAACTTTTACATAGACCTAATAAATAATAGGTTCACTATGTAAGTCTAGTCGGACTATCGTCATCGAACAATAGCAAACCAATGACTGTTCTGCTCATTAAGTTTATTATAACATTTTGTAACCAACCGTGCATTGTTTCATGTGAGTAAATACGATCGAGCGTATAAAAGGCGGTAATCCCGTAAAGTTTACCGCCTATAGCCGCCGCAATTAGCTCGCCAAGAGCGTTAATCTTCGCCAGTTTTCTTCTTTCTCTATCCCTTTCATTCGTTCCCTCTTACGTTCACCTTTATCCTAGACAATTACAGCCCTACCCGTTTTCATTCTTCGTTTCTCTTTCCCTCTCATGAAAGTAGAACACTTCCTTCTACAGATGTTAATCACGATAACCTCACCGCGAGCTGTCTCCTCGGTACGCGACAACATTCAAAACTGTTAGAGTTCAAACTCGTTCGAAGATGCCACTGTCTTCATTGACCTTGTATTTTTCACGCTGAACTCTGAACCTTTGAACCACCGTCTGCGACAGGTACAGAAAAAGCTGAATCATTCGAGTATTCATGCTCTATTCTGTCTTTTTGCCAGTAAAAATGATTCCATTAAATATGAAATAATTCTTCGTTGCTACGTAATTACAATTTCTATCGAAAATTTGTGTCAAACTCTCGTTGATTACTTGACGATTGCTTCTCCATCGATTGAAAGTATAAACGAAAATAATGCTACATATATCATGGGGAGCATTATATCAAAATACGAATGGTCATGTTTTAACATAACATTCATTTTCAAATATTTCAAGCGTCACTCGTCACTCGCATTCAATTGTCACTGGAATAATCATTTTCTCTCTGAAAATTGTGTCAACCATTAAGGGGTTAAGGACTTCCATCCTCAGAAAATGTTGAAACTGCATATATTGATTGTGCGAGTCCATCTAAACACTCTATAAATGGACAAACGTATTTTATTGAGCATTCTAGTCGTTTCTCGTGTCGGTTTTCCATTGAGTCGTACGGGTTTACAGTAACGTTTGCATCTTGGCAAAATGCTTCTAATTGGCCTGGTTACCATGAAACGAAGGTTATACAACATTATGGGAATGTTTAGTTTAGTAGTAATGATTCGTTCAGTAATCTTCTTAGACTGCGCACGTGCGATTACACAGCAAGAAAAACTTGAACAATCAATGGCAATATAATGTCGCAAACAAAGGAGTTTAATTGTGAATACTATCGACAATAGTATCGTTCTTTTGTTAACATTACATCAGCTTAAGTGATTGGATTTCAAAATAAGAGAATGTGCGAGGATGATGATACTTTAATCGATAATTGTTTACAATATATTTCGTCATTCCCCCAAAATTAGTTAATTATTTTTTAATTATTTTGTCATTAGTTTCATGAACTAGATTCTCATGAAACAAGTTTCATGATATATTTTCAAAAATCTCATCTCTCGCGCTTATTTCCATTAATTACATTTAGATGTTGCTGAGATTTTTGCCTCGTGATAGCAAAGTCTCATGTAAAATCTCATCGTGGATTCGCACCTTTACAGTAGCTTTCACTATATACCATTTGTTTCCAACGCTGATGTTGTCATTAGAAACTACTTATAACAACTTTGTGAGAGAAAAGAAAGTGTCGAACGTTTTGTGAGATTACTAAACTAGAAAATTAGAATGAGATTTCACACGACTCATGCACAGAATTAAATTCCCACAACACAATCGTCTGGCTTATACAATTAATGCATAGAAAATTCTCAACAATCTCCTTTTCAGTATCACAATCGCCCTCTGATCACAGAAATTCGCGAAACTCCGCATTACTTCACAGAAAAGTCTAATCGCTCACGTGACAGATGATTAGATCGATCACGCTCGCTCGCGCCACAAGCATACACGCGTCCTTTCGATGAACTTCCGGTTCTCCACTTGCCCAGTGCTGGATTTAGCCCTTAGGCTAACAAGGCTGAAGCCTAGGGCCCCGTTTAGCTGGGGGCCCCTCATTCTAAATATTTTCTTTGAAAAATTAGCATTTTTTTATATTATCTTTATTAACTTGTATCTTTAATGTTTATTTATGTTAATGTTATGTTTAGTTTTAATTTTGAAATTAAATTCTTGTTTAGATTATACGAGTATTATGATAAAAAAAAATCAAATCAGCGTCATTTTATTTTTTACATCTAACCGAGGGCCCAACAAGTATTCAGCCTAGGGCCCCCTGAAAGGTAAATCCGGCTCTGCACTTGCCCCGAGCTCGTTTAATTCATCGAAAGCCTTATCTGGTAAACGATAGCAATTGCGTGCGACGCTTGACGCGCGTCGAGGTAATCGCGGCTATGTAAATCGGGGAACTTGAGTACCGTACGAGAACAAGTTCCGTTGTCAGTTTCACGCCACCGGCCCACCGTGGCAGTACGACGCGACGCGACGGTGGCGACGCGCATCGACTTGCGGGACTGCCGGCGGATTTTTGCCAGGAAACGTCGATACAGGAGCAAGGACGACCTGAACCGTGGACGGACGTAAGACTCGCGATCAATGATTGGTGTCGATGGAGAAACCGGCGATGATGTGGGGCAACGGAGGATAATAATAATTCCTCTACGGGCAGGCTGTAGTCGAGATCACGTGCGGCACGTGATCCCACGTGTTTTTGCACGTGCTAACTGTAGCCGATCAGCACGAGAAAGAGAGACGGACGAGGGGAGAAAGAGAGTCACGCTCATACGCCTTTCCTCGTACGGGTTAATACCATCGAAGGAAACGCGTGACCGAGTCACGTGCGCGTGTCAGGCACTCGACTCGATTCACGCGACCGGTCGTCCTGTCAATTAACCACAGCGTCGTCTTCGCGACTCTTGTACAACACAGTTCGCAGCAAGGTCACTTTCAAACCCGTTTTGCATCGGGAGGGTCAGAGACACGTGTTTCTGGGTAAACGCTTTTGGAATCTGCTTGCAACATTCTTTAGTATTGACGTCGCCTTTGGTATTGTGAATGCCTGCTTGGTATCCTGTGTATTGTTATTGTGGAACGCTTAAGGATTGTGATGTCTATAGAATATTGTGCTCAGGTTGTTGTTGCGAGGCGCTTTCCTTGTAAACTAATGGCGTAAGGAGGAATAATGAATGAGGGGGAACAGAGAGAAGGGTCTTTTATGGGGATGTGACAGTTTCAATTTGTATTCGAAACTTTCTGTAAATTACAAATTGTGAAGGTGACCTGAAAGTTTTTTTTAGTGGAAAAATGTAATTGCTTCGCGAGGTGAGTAATGGTATCCCGATACTTATGAACCCAGTGAATATACTTAAGTTACACATCTGATTTGTTTAAATAAATTAAAGCATTGAACCGTTCCATTTCTATGTAGATTACAATAATAATAACAACTTAATCATATCGTATCGAAATTTTTCTTGTGCCTTTAATTGAAATGTCAAAGTACTTATAACGAAAATGTAAGTTTTTTGCCATGTGTAAAAAGTCAAGTATCAAGTGCATGAAACATGTATTGATATCGCTTTTATAAATCATTTCAAAGAATATCACTAAAGTGCAGTCGTTGCAGAAGCTTGCAAACCGATATTCTAAAGTACGAACTCTGTAAAAGTGCAAATGACGTTTGCTTAACTTTTTACTTTCAATACCAGTTTCTATTCAATCATTAACAATAGTAACGACTGCGCAGTAGTAGTCACTTAAGTACTTCCACTTAACTTTACGCAGTAAAGTGGAAGTACTTAACCCTACGCATGTGCTACTTTAAAACTGTTGCGGATGATTGACTACATTCACGAAACGTTCCCAGATAGCATTTTACAGTGTTAAATATTTCATCGTTATTGTATAAAGAGGGCCTGTAAAACTGATTAATTTGCAGTTAATTACGCACAGGGGGTTGAGCTAAACGTGACAAAATATGCATGCAACCGTACACTGATGTAGTAAATTATTAGTGAAATCATGGTACATAATTAAATGCGCGGAAGTGAATTTACCGTACATGAGCCTTCAACGCTCTGGATATGCAAATTTGCTATTACTATCTCCCGCTTACGACAGCTACATGCCTCCAAGGTTATGAGTACAGTAAGGTTATCTTTGATTATTAATTTGTGCGTCATGATCGCAATTTCGAATAATTGCAGCCAGACCGTTAGTTGCATTTAAGGTAATTAAATTACTCCGAGCATTTTATACTTTAAATATTCTCTTGTGCGTTTTTAATAATTTAGCCTACTGGCTCCTAATTTTCTATACACAGATCTTTTTTTAAATAAGTCTCTTTATTGTGTATATTTTAATAATTGTCTTTGAATTTCTGTCCTTTAACTATTAACCATTTGAATCCGGGGAATTTCAAAACAAAAATTTTCAATAATATTTTTCCCGATTCAATTAAAATATACTTACAAGCGTATACATACGGTGTCCGGATTTAAAGGGTTAATAGCGATTTGTAAGTCAGTACTCTTTACACAACAATTTGTACTAAAGATATGTTGAATTCTCTTGTAGGTCTTTAACAGATATATTATATATTCAAAAATAATATTGTTTTTTATATTATATTACACTTAGCGTTTCTGTAAAATTCCTTCGAACTTGTGCCCAATATTCGTCCTACAATATTTGTTCATACTAGTTTCACCATCTTAATTAGTGATAATCTAATGCTCCTCACTTTTACACTGTGTTCAGCAGTATTTGAAAGGGAGTTGAAATGAACGTCAAGTTACACCATCATTGTAAACGTTCATTTCGCAATAATTATTCAAAGCCAGTGTACACCACAAATGTTTCCGATTTATCAAATAATTCACTTCAAACTCACCTTTATTTCGAATAGAAAAAACACCACGATGGCAAAGAAAATTAATATTTTAAGATAAATATGTTAAATACGCACGAGATATAGTATACATTGGTATTCGTACGTGTTATTTGATTGTACCTCATATCAGAAGAGTACCTACGCAACATTAAAAATACACACACTAAAAATTGCATATTGTAAATGTAGTGAATTTCAGCTTTCTATCAATTTCGATCGAAACGCACATTTACATAACCCCCCACAGTGTAATTACAAGGTAAAAACTAAGCTGTTGCAACTCTGGAATACTATGTGTAGAAAACGTTACGTGATCTTCTTTCTAGCACAGAGTAGTTTCATGTAATACGCGGCATGCGTTTATCTACTATTTTGGAAGTGCAGAAAAACAATGCCCTGTTGTCCGTTTAGCAAATACACGCACTGTGGCATTAGCAAATATTTCGCGAAGCCCAACCCTCGAAATGGTCAGAAATAGAAACGTCCGATTGCAGGGGCGAATTTGGGAATAGGCGAAGTAGGCTGCAACCTAGGGCGCAAATTTTGGGAAGCATCAAATTTTGAGAAGCGACAAATTTTGGGGAGCTGCAAATTTTGGGAAGCGGAAAATTTTGGGGAGCGGCAAATTTTGGGAAGCGGAAAATTTTGGGGAGCGGCAAATTTTGGGGAGTGATCAATTTTTAGGAGTGCTAAATTGGGGGGTGCCACAAATTTTGGGTAGGGGTAAATTTTGAGGAGTAACAAATTTTGGGGGCGACAAACTTTGGGAAGCAGCAAATTTTTGGAGCGACATATTTTGCGGAGCAACAAATTGGAACAATTCCCTTTTTTCACGTAGTGAATTAGCAGTGACTCAAATGGGAGTTATCATACTGAATAAATTTTGAAACTATCTGGACTCTTTTAAATTAAAATATTTTATGATATTTCGCGGAAAGACCGCAGACGCTTGTTATCCTAGAGGCGCCAAATCTTCAAATCCGCCCCTGTCCGATTGTGAAAATACCTCGCCATTGGCAAAATGTGATCGTACCGTACCGCAATTTATATCACGGCCAGCGCCTATACAAGCATATTAAACTTTGCATGCTCATATTCCGTGGATATTAGTCTTCCAGCATTCATAAGTTTTGCAATGCCCCGGCAGTGGTTGAGCTTGTACAGAAAGTTGAACGAGAAAGCAGCGGTATCTATGCGTTATCTACTTTCCAAAGCTGATCGAATGAATATTTATGCACACTATTTTGTTCTGGGAGACGGGGACGTAAGTCACCCACGTATTTGGGTCGACAGTAATACGTCTGCCACGTGAGACTGTAAATCCAGAAAGACAGCGAGGCTACCGCGTCCGCGTTTAATTACGCGTGTACTTTTTTGGGGTGGCAGTATCCAAAGAGGCCGAGCGAATTGTCGCAAGACTGCCATTCTTCCTGCACAAGTTTTCGTGGGGCACGAACGTGATCTCGTACCCAAGGGATCTGTCGAACGCGCGGCAATGCTGGGACAATCTTATTGCGCACAAAGTGTGTTGATTTAAACATCAGCTTTCTACGATACAGCAAATGTTATTAGTTTCGACGTGACTTGCTGGATTTACGGGAAAATTAATGCGTATGTTTATTGTACCTGCACGAGAAAAAGCTTACAAAGAACGTAGCGGGTCGAAGCCATTCCAGCAATTAACATTGTTAAGCCGACATTATTATGGTTTTACGGTGATTTATCGTGACTTTGAGATGGATAAAGGTAGATTCATTTAACTCGTTTACTAATATACTTTTTACCTGCAGGCAGGTACGACGCATTCTTTCTTACCAATTATTAGATTTGTGATTAGTTTGCTAACATCGATATTGCCGCGGGGTAACCGTCTTTCTTCTCCTTTCTTCCTATTTTCAATTGTGAAACTATGAAAAAGACTGGTGCTTAATACCGTGCCGCAAGAAATCAGTGGAATAGTGGAAATTCAATTTTGTCGTCAGAATTGCATAACTTTAAGTGGTGCCATTTTACATTATGGCGAAAAGGTATGGGAAATTTCCAAATCTTTTAGAGTTTTCTGTAAAAGAATAAAAGAAGAAATTTTTTCTTATAGTATAAATCAGCTATTGACTAATTATAACTTAGATTTTATATTATAAATCGAAAGAGGAAAGATTGTCTTCCAAGCGTATGCAAAGTTGATAACAGTTTGGTTAATTTTTTCAATCTCTTTACAATTAGTAGATAATTCAATTTTTTAATTAATATTTATGAATTATGTGCCATTCAAAGTAATTTTCCCTTTTTCTAATTACCGTAGTATTTTTTCAATGAAGACAGTTAAAGAAATTCAAATTTGCAATTATTATCCAACATCTTATTTTGTATGTAAATAATTATCGTCTTTAGCAAAGTTATTCTACATTAGTGTTAAAGTGCAGTCTTCTCAATTGCCTTGTAGTGCATTTCCCTAATTGTGTGCTTACACAGGTAGGCATTTAATACGTGCTAAGATGAAAGACTACCTTCGTTGAGAAATCATTTCTCCTAATCTGATTGTGACCGTAAAATACTACTTGAAGATTTTGGTGTTGATAACTTCAGAAGTATGAGCTGATTCTGGGATTAACTACGTAACTGTGAACTACTCTGAAAATAATATCACAAGTTACGTCGTATTAAATAAAATTTATTATCCATTAATTAAGTATTTGAAACGCTTTCTCTAACAGATTATAGGAACATCAATGTATTATATTTTATAATAAAAGTATTAATACAGATCATTTAAGTAACGAGATTCTACTCCCATATAAATTGCAATTTAAATATCTGTTCGTGAAAATGGATTGAATCTTGTTACAACGAAATACTTTAACTTTCGCTTTAGCGAAAACATGCCACAAAAATAACATAAATTCACACCAGATAACAACATAAATTTCGCAGTTGTGTGTGCTTTATGCTTGATGCTACTTTTTACTTTTCGTTTCCTCTAAAATTACAATTTTGAAGGTGAAACTGGTTTATAGTCAACAAGTAGAAGCTAAAATAATCTTTCCATGAAAATTTAACAGTACATTTTTAAGGATATGTACTTTCCAAAAATGTTTTAAAAAAATCGATTTTTTCAACCCATCTAACCCGAGTGACCCCTTAAAATGATTGATACTGTGACATCCTAGAATATTGATCCTTTCTCCTGAGACACTATCGATGTTTCCTGGTCATCAGTAGAATTGGGAAAAAACTGTATGCTGATTATCATTTACTGTTGTAAAGGATTCTTTACGTTTACAGTTTACAGTCACTCACAAAAGTATTCGTCCACCCTGTATGCAACATATGCGACGGTAACACGTGCCTGGTAGGTAAACTTGGACTGCAATCCTAAACGTTGTTCATACCTAAATGGTGCCTGCCCAGACCGCAAAAATTCTTCTCAATTTCGGTTAAAAACGTTTGCGGTTTTTGTTCGTTGGTTTTTTACGACTGCTGAATGGCGCGACTTTAGGCAGACCTGATTTCTGTCGAGCCATAAACGCACTGACACTGTTGCTCCTATATGCAGAATTCACGTGCATAAGAGCGTGGCAGCCGGTGCACTGTCCGATGCACGTGACGCGAGGTGCATTGCGCCGGGCATGGTCACGTGCACCCGCCAGCACTCTGTCTCGCTATGGCAAGGGAACGTATAGATTTGCCGGTACGTTCGTCACACGCGATGAAATATACATGAACCATATGAGATGTTCATGTGTGCACCGTTTTTGGTAAAATCTTGTACTATCTTTGTCTCTGCCGGCTGGAAGCTGGTAGAAATAGACTTCCAGTGGAATTCCTTGAAGGAAGTATTCTTGGAATGTAGGTACACGTAGGCAGCAAATTCAACACCATGTACAGTACAACAGTATTACATCTTTTAATATCAGTGTTACAACAGAGGAAACTGTTTTTACTCCAATGTAAAAGAAATTTTCCGCGTAAAATGTGATGTGTATGAACACTTTTATATAGTTATTGTATTTTATAATCTATGAGCGAAAGATCGTTCTGTTATAGATCATAACTACTTCTGTGATTCATGATACACCTACTCCACTTTCATTGAGCTACGGCTTTCGTATAGGCGGATTTGTGTATAGGCTAAGTAGATTGTAGCCTAGTGCGACAAATTTTGGGGAGTGGAAAATTTCCGGGAACAACAAATTTTGGGGGTGGAAAATTTTGGGGAGCGGTAAATTTTGGGAGGTAGCAAATTTTAGGGAGCTGAAAATTTTTGGAAGTTCCAAATTTTGAGGGGCGGCAAACTTGAGGGAGCGACAAATTTTGGGGAGCGAGAAATTATGGGGAGCGGCAAATTTTGGATAGCGATAAATTTTGGGCGAAAGAAATTGGAAAAGGTTTAGCCACAAAGGCTTGAGACAACTTTAAAAATAATTCACATCTTTTTCATACAGCAAATTAACAATAACTCATATCTGAGTTGGCATATTAAAATATTTTAAATTAAAATATTTGGTAATATTTCAAATCTCCAAATCCGCACCTAGGCTTCCGAACAAGCAACTTAAATCAGCTCATAATCTTCGCACAGTACTTGCTTAACTTTTCATCGACTTACCTCTCGTGGAAAGGATACAAATGTAGCGGAATGAATTTTAAAAAGTATCCACGTCATTCGCAGAAGTTGAGCAAAGACTCTTGCGCATATTAATCGTATTAAACATTTTTCGAGAACGTGCAGCTACGAATGCCACTAAGTAGTCGAAGCTGGGGCAAACGTAATATCTCGCATAAGTCAACGTCATATCCTACATCGCACGATAATGGCGAAACTAAAACCGTCTTTTCAGATATGAAAGAAAATCAATATGCTAGCGGTGTCTATGCGATAACAGCGGAATATCGGCACGTTTCATTCTTCGCTGTGTGTATCCGTATATAATTCGTACGGATAATGTATATATTTATCTGCATGGCTCAGGGTTCTAGAACGGCTAATATTGTTGCATTGGACCATTTTCTAGGTCGGCCTTACTCTACGTCCAACAAGTAATTACTCTTATTAGCCACTTATAAACCACGGGGCGGTTGACTCCTTACTGATCGGAATGCGGTTCTATTTTGCCACCTTGAATTTAACGTTCTGTTTACAGCCTGGCGTATGATTTATATGGGACAGCTGCTGACACCCGCTTTTAATCCAGAGAGGGATAATATTCCTGTTTCTTGCATTGAACTGCTGCCAGAAACACGTATGAATAATGGTATTAAATTCTTTGGGGTTATCAGACACTAGGTCAATGTAGGAATTGCGGGGAAGTGGGTGGACTAAAAATACGAGTGACTGTATGACAAAATATCCGCGCTGTTTCATTTGTGAGGGGAAATAATAATCGTAATGAAGGGCTGAGCACAAAATGTTAAGGTAGACGCGACTGCACGTAACGTCAAGAATTTCAAAGTCAATTGAAGTCTATTTCTATGTTCAAATGTCCGCCCCTTTGCTACCACGCAGTTTCTTCTCCGAATTTTTTAATGAAAATTTCACATTTCATACACAAAAGTATGACCTTTTTAATGTATACAATGTTTCTTTGATAAAAACATTTCTCCACCGAAAAAAATTTCCAAATCAGTCCTTTTTCGCCTCCTAGGGGTGTATGTAGCCCCTTAAGTTACGAATAAAAATGCAAAGTAAGGTACTCGAAAAGCTCAAATATATGTAACTATTATAAATAAAGTGAGCAAGAAAGGCTCGAGCTGAGTTTGGTCAAGGAAAATCAATTTACTAGGAAGGGCTGGATACATTATAATATAGGAATTACGTCAAAACAATTTTACTAAATTTACATGTGGCTCTGTGACAAAATTTTCGCGTATAGATATTAAATTGTTCGTGTATAGAATAGTGCACAAAATTCTTCTGTAAACACATCGTAGATACAACAGTTAGACATTATGACACGCTTGACGACGTAGGACTTACGACGAAGACATACATTCAGTTCACGTTATAAAAAGTTCGCAATACGTATTAGTGCAACGTCAAACTTTTTCCGAGGCAGTTAAGTTATCGATATTTTAGGAGCTACTTCATTCTACCAGAGAACATAAATGTTGTGTTGACACCGACTGATATGCGGGTGAAACCGCGGAGTTTCGTAACATTCGCACGTATCAAACGCTAAGTAGAATAGAAACACGCGATCGAAAGGACGCGGAGGGACGCCGATTGACGAGTTTCGTTTCAACGTTTCCCATTCCCGGCGACGAGAATGCGCAGACAGCCTGCCAGGATGAAAAAAAAACTACTGTCGTAAGATAGCTTTTACGACACTTCTCTTCGGGTGAAATTGAGAGATTACGTGCATCTCCTTGTTCGTCCTTGCATACTCAAGTAACCACCACGTCCGCGTACTTCCTGTATGCGTTTTCCTAGTTTGCGCCTGTAACAGCAGAGCTTAAACTTGCTTTTCCTAACTTTCCATAAAACATGCCGATAAGTCCATCTCATTTCCCTTACATCATTCCTGGAATTTGAAAGGCACTTTTGTTTGCAAGGAATGTATACATTTTTAGATTCTTCTACAAGTTTATTGATCTTTTAAGCGAAGCATGACAAATGAGAAAAAATATTCTTCATTTAAAAGTGTCTATGTTTAAGGTGTTCTTTAGATATGGCGAATTTTCCTGTACGAGCAAGATTGAACTTGAAATTGGATTCTTTAAGGTCAGAGTTGGGCATTAACAAAATCAAAAATTATTTAAATAACGGATCGAATAAAAGTTACTTTAACTTTAGATTATTTGAGAAATAAAATTAATTTTTTTTATTCAGCGAATAAAGTTAACCTGGGTCAACTGTATTCGACACATGACGATTAATTTTTAGAACTTTGAGTCATCTCTGCTTAAGGTCTATCCACACATGTTAGTTCCGCGACGGTTCAGTGCAGTCAATATCAATGGTCTCCTTGTTTCAGTGTCAGTAACTGATATTTATATGAAACGATATTTTTTTTATCACTGACACTGACGCCACTGAACCGTGTGAATAGACCTTTATGCGTTGTTGTTACTTGGGAGATTGCTCGTTGTCGTTTTCGTTCCGTTATATCGAAATATATTTCATCCTGCAGACTTGGAACGTGTAGAGTCGTCTCTGTATCATTCCGCATTGCCTGTAACATGCGTTGAACGTGGTCAATAAGCTGAGATTCCGGGTCGAACGATCACCACTCGTGCGTGTCGAGCTTCTATATTCCAGTCATCCTTGAACGTAAAGATGCAGTCACGCTTAGCTTAGTAGGCGAACAAAGAGGGAAAGACAATGAGCAATCTCTCGGGCATTCGAAAAATTCACACCCACACTCTCCCTTATCTTTGTCGCCGATTGTTTTGTTTTAACCTTTGCCTAAGTAAAATACGCGTGCGTCGGAGAAGTTGCAACACTGTTTGTCGGTGGATCTAGAAGCTTTTAATGAGTACATACATACGTCTACGTGGTGTTTCATTTTATATCATATTTTACACTTTCTCTTAATTAAACTTAACGAGCCTCGATTAAGGAAATTAAAAATCATAATCTTCGGATGTAATACTCTATTGCACATTTTTCTTAATAAAGAAATAATAATGTTAATTAAGAAGAATACAGAAGTAGAGAAAGTGAACGTATGTGGCAAGAAACTTGGTATACAGTTTTGCTTTTGTGTGTGCAACTTTAAAAACTGAATATTCTCTGAATTTTAATGTTTTTTTTTAATGATATGTTTATACGATGTTTTATAAGAAAGTGAGAGGTTAGATAAATGCAATATAAAAAGTGATCTCGGTGGTATAAGTTGCGACTCTTGATTTATGTAGTGCTCTGAATAAATATGGTGTGAAATACTAATTACAAACGTCTATATGGTCTTGAGCAAACGACACTCAACCTAACTGGTAAGAGCCCTGTTTCTATGCTTTTCGTGTATTACGTGTACCTATATGCATAAGCGGTAAGTTGGATGTGTATGTTGTGTGAGAACATATTTGCAAATGAGTCGCTGTGATGTTGAGTAATCTAAAGTTCTTAATCTGCACTGCTTACACGTTTTAACTTGTTTTTTCCCTTCGTACTTTAAATAACAATTTAATATAAGCTATTTGTTCTGAAAAGCGTTTACTATACAACATTGGCTTATTTTCTTTGGAAAATCTGTGATTTGCAATGCACATCTTTCTGGCATTTAGTGGCATCTTTAGTAGCATTTTCTTTGTTTATATTGCTTTGGACTTTCTTTCCTCACTTACAATACAATAATTGGTTAAATAATAGAGGCACAGAAGGAAATGGAACGACATATAGTGTAAGTTGCGTGTAACGCGAGCAATCTACTCGCATCGAACAAGAACGCGGGTTGCCCGTTATAAGGGTTAACTAAGATCTAATTATTCAATTAATAAAAACGAGAAATTAAGTTCGAACGGTACGTAACTAGGGGAATGATCAATTAAATGACTTGAAACCGGCTATAGTTTTTTTTTTACGTAAGAGCGCATTCTTCTTAGCGAACGAAGGTAAACGCTCTCGATACCTTAACAGGTGGAAAATTGTCCTTTATTTCTCAATTAAGAGGGGGACAGTTTAAAGTTTATCGCGTCGCTTGGACACTTTTTACCAGCAAAGGCATTGGATATTGGGGCAGTGAGAGGGTGAAAGAGACGGTGAGAGGTGATGAATGTGCATGAAACGACATGGGTAGGTCTGGAAAAATTCTGCGTGTCGTTGACCGAAACGAGCGCATAAAGTTGACATGGTATACATAGATTCACGTGTCAAGGCATTCTCACTGCTCCTGCTTGTAAAAACCTTTCGCTAGCCAAGGTGAATGTGAGCATTTTTTAATAAAGTCTGTACTATGGAGATTAGGTGGGCCGAAAATATCAGCATAGTCATATGAGAGCGGGATAAGTTGTGATTAATGAGCATGTCGAACGAACATTATTAGTAATTTTTGCTGGGTAAATTATGCGTGATATCAGCTCTATGTTAAGCGAGGATTCTCGTGTAACAACCCAAAAGTAACTGATATTTCTAATTTTTTTTTTAAAATGCTATTGTTAATATTGGATTAAACTCCTTTGCTTGCAAATCTGCTTTAAATAAATTTGAAAATATAAACAATTCGTATAAGTTAAACATCCAATAGAAAGTTCTGAATGTTTCAAAAAGATTCATTTAGTAGTTTGCATTTAATAAATTTCCACAGATGTAAAACAAATCATTATTGTAGGATTTAATGTATCTATATTTTATTTATTTCGTTTCTTATAACATTACAACTTTGTCATGCCCTTCTACTATAATAGAATAACGCGTAAACTATTCTACTCCTTACCTCCTTGCCCTGTGGCAATAATTCCGCGACTCGCTATACCTACACCGTGTTTGGAATTCGTTACGAAACCAGCGTTATTTGCTGTCAATGAAATTTATCCAAATTGATTATCGTTGAAACAAATTAATAACCGTATAGAGGATCGGGGCGAAGCCATTAATTCTTCGCCGAGATGCCTGAATGCGCTACTCGATTTCATAAGAAATCATTCTCGCGCATTGACGCCTCTACGTGCAAACGCAATTGTGCAGGATGCATAATAGGCGAGCACAGAAGGAACGCGAGGATAGGAATCTAAGAATCCGCTTATACGGGTCGCTCGTGATCAAAGGATAAGATCTACGGCTACGTTCTAACCGGGCACAATGACTGGGACACCATTCTACCGCGCTCTTCGTCACGAGACGAAGCGGCGGCAGAGATACGCCGCGGTTTCATGCAAATGCGGCAACGCGCCGGTATAGCCACGGTTACACTTGCAGGCTGCATCTACCGCCGAGAAACCAGATTCCCTTGATCTTGCGAGCCGGGAGAATTATTCTACCCCGCGACACGTTGCTGCGACACGAAACTGCAAAAATAAGCACGCTCCCATATATTGCCGTTATATTACTACCGGATACCATTACACCCACGATTGCTTAGCACCACCTCTCCGTTGCTTTCCAACCGTTCCTTTCGTTCTGATCCTGTTTGTCACTGTCGATTATCAATGGTACACTGTTGGTACCCTCGTGTCCCTCGTCGTCCGTTTTGTAGGCGTGTTGGGGCTTGATTCATAATTTTTCAGTAAACATAGACATTGTGTCTGTGCATGTGACGATTTGTTTCTGAACGGCGAAAATCTGGTGGTTAAAAATATTTTATGGATGGCGAATTGTTTGTAGTTTGACTAGTATGTTTGTCATTTTGACGATTGCATATTTACGACATCCAGCTACTTTTTAATAACTGACGATTGAGTGAAGAGTTTTGGGATTTAATGCTTTCAACATTAACGCGTATAATATTTAAAAATTTGATATATCTCCATTGTAGTTGCATGATTACAAGTGGAATTATGTAAATTAATCAGTGTAATTAATTTTAGTTATAGCTCTCTCAGGACCTTCTTGCATGAAATGGAGAAAAGTGTCATTTTTAATAGAATTTTTCATTATTTATGCCATATTATTCCTCATAAAATCTATACAACATTCTTGTTTATCATTCTTTTGTATCTTTAATTATTTTCGAGTTATTCAACTAAATATTTTTCCAACCCCCAACTGTGAAGGGTAATTGTATCCCTTAAACATGAATTTCTGCCGTTAAAATGCCGTGTGTGTCTAATATTTTTAAGTACTCTACCTGTATGCCAAGTTCCAGAAAAATCGGCGTCTAACAGTTGGGTGATGTTCCTCATCAATTTTTTTTATTCCAAAATTTAAAGTAAATTCATATGTATATTATTTTCACACTCTCTCCAAATCATTGTCAACTACCACTTATTAGGTCACGAAGCTTCATTACCTTAGCCTTTCTACGATATCCTTAAACTCACCAATATATAAGTTCCTTTTTATGTAATGTTACCAATAAAATTGTAAAAGGTGACGTCGCCTGCAAGGTAAACACCATACTTTAAATTCGTATCGTTCATACGGAATTCACCTAAAACATTATTTATCGTGGTCAAAGTATCGCTGATTTATCACTGGAATAATAAATTCAACTATTCCGGCGATAACTACTGTGCATAAACGAGAGTATGCGCGCCTAGCCTACGTATATTTCTTTCCGAGCTGCACGACAGATCGAAGCATACGTTAATTACAGGTGAGTTACGCTGTTTGACGGTTAGTTTGTTTAAGCAAACGATGATTATGACAAGTTGCAAATGCTTGTCGTGCATATATTTATTCTGCCGCTCGGATGAATTACCGCCAGCCACGTTGGTTCACAATTTTTCGAACCGTTACAGTTGCGAGATATTGTTGCGCTACTAGTGATATGTGGAAGGATACAAATGAGCTATCGACGCGATGATTTAGAATGCATTATGAAGCAGTAGTAATCAACGACTCGGCAATTAAGACAGTCGACTCCAATGCGGATCGTGCCTCATTTCGAATTTCTCGTTGCTATTCAGAGGCGAGTGGGATTACATAAATTATCGGGCTGTTGCTGAACGTTTCGACTCTGCCGTGAAAAATTGTATGTCTCGCGTAACTGTTACCTCTATTCTTCCAAGCGCGATGACACAATCCATATACACGGTGGGCTACATAAAGTATTACAAGGTATTTCTACGAAGACAAATGAGAATAGCGACAGAATTCCACTCACGTATTTCAATGTAGTAGGCTCTTATGTAAAACACGCGCATTGTGGCTGCTGAACCACCCACAGAGGGGTGGGACTAACCGGGGAACGTTACCCAACCCGAAAATTCTAATTTTAATGAAACTTTCTGCGAATGTAATTTTCTTTCCGTCGAAATTCACTCGGGAGGGGTGAGATCAGCCCTTAAAATGTATAACTTTATTTTTCTTTTAGTAGTGTGATTGAGCATAAGAAACTGAACAATTTTTATATTTTAAATTTTGGTTCTATCTTGCACCGTTACAAAGTTCGGTTATTTAAGAATTAAATTTTCTATTTTATCTATTACTAATTTGTTATAATACGTACTTGGGGAATTTAATATGATACAATGAATTTAATTTATTGCATTTTACTGCTTATACATTGTGCGCAATTACATTTGATTAAATCAATAAAATATTCAGTGATTTGATAAAATTGATATTCACCATTGAGTGTTATGATTATCAGCTGAAAGTGAGGATCAGTCTCTTGTCGGAATCATAAACCTTCAAAGCGTATCTCCTGATAATTATATATACCTTTACCACAGCAAATGAAGAATAAAGAGAAAGCATATAAAATAGACAACTATATGCAAAGTGCGAGCATTTCTGTTTAATGGTAATTTGCAATTAAACCGCTTTATTACGAAAAAGGTCCAAAAACGGACTCAATCGTTCCGAAAGACCTGTTACCACGGAAATAGATCGGTACGCAGGTACGTAGACCATAGTTACGAGCTCTTAAAATGGAATTTATGTATTTTTCATTGCGATTACTTATTCAACTTATGGCCAGCTACAAGCCACTGCCTTAGCTTTCGAGATTTCAGTTTCGTATGCGGTATCGAGCTTGATCGATCGTAAATTCGATCATAATCGTGAAAGCGGCTACGAATGATCCAGCTTTTATTCAGGAAACCGGAAAGTCATTAGAGGAAGAGAGGAAAAGAAAAGTGGAAAAGGCATTGCTGGGGTTTACAGTGGAAAGTCGGTGGTTGCAGAATCGCGATTTTACGACGCGCGATTTTAAGTCTCTGATTTCTTTGCACGTTCGATTAGATTGTCTCCTACACGTTATCGGCGGTGTATCTGACATGTTGCCAGAAACCTGAGCAGAAAACTAAGAAAAAAGGATTAGTAAACATGGGTTAAGAAATCTTGTTTGCGAGATACAACTAGTTCCAGTTTTAACATTAATGCCTTGTTATTCCAAAAATGTCTGTAGCCAGGGGTGTATATATAAAATGATAAGATCGACAATCACTTGACATTTGGTCCGTCGCGTCGATCTGATTTTTGAGGAAAGAACGATTTCGTATTTGAAGTTGTAAGTGGTGTCACGTGTAACTTACATTAAAACCGGAAAAAGTCTGTAGCCTGGAAACAAGAAGTTTCCACGCCTACGTTTATCAAGATCTTTTCTTTAGTCTCTACTTGCAAAATTTTCTGACGTATGCTCAAATATAGGCTGCGTATTGTGGGGATGATTGAAATTAGATGCTTTTTTATAAGCAACAATTTTGAGTAGGCATATAATGTAATAGATCAAGTCAATATACAGTAGGTACTGGAAATATTAATTGCATTATTCGAATGAACACATTATCACTGGTATACCTCTCTTTGAGGTCGTCCTTAAATTACATAAGGCTTTTTGGGGGGCAGGGGGTCGCGATTTCTTAAGTTTTCTTACGGGGGGGGCGTAATATTTTCTTAACGTAATTTTTTATATGAGAAGCCTAAAAGACGAGGTTTCATCGCTTTCACGAAACCGAGTTAAATGAATTATATAAACATTTAAAAAATTTTAATACCTGAAAAATGCAATTTAAAAAATATTATGTATGAAAGGGGGGAGGGGTTGGAATATACAATCTTACGAATTCTTATATTGGGGAAGGGTTTGTGATAAGAAATCACAAATATTACACTTACGTAATTTATGGACTGTTTCTTATTATTAGTAACTAGGTAGGAAAATATTATTGCAAAATTTATTTATTACAAAAATGAGTAGTTCACTATCTTGGTCAAAATATATTGGATACGAATCATTTTATTATTTAGTCATACTTCTATGCAATTTGTGCGTATATACCTACATCGTAAATTTGATAATGATGCAATAAATATTTCCAGTACTGTACATTTCACATTTCCCCCGGAGAAGTATAGTTATAACCTGCAGTTCATATTTAAATATAACTTTCTCTTGTCTTTCCAAGATAATTATTAATAAATTCACCTTTTCTTGTACTCTACATTTGTCATAATACTTATTAAATTATCGCTAATTTGAGCAAATTACCACATTATGGTTTATTACCTCTTTATGTAAATCTTCTAAGTGAAAACTGAAATGAAAGGTGCGATTAATATTGATAAATGAGTACAAGACACGCGTCTTCAGCATTTAGGTCGTTTAAACGGTATTTCATACATATACTAGTATCCATTACTTAAAGATAATTTATGTTATTGGAATTAATAAACGATATCCTGTGTAAATATTCTTTTCAAGGGCATATTCAATGTAAAGTTCTCTATTTCATCGAATTTAAATGGAAGGACCTTAAATAGGTACCTAATTATTGAATATTTGAACATCATCTTTCTTACATACAATACAACTTGTATGACAATATAATTATAAAAGCAGGTAGCTATAACAAAAACTCAAAACTCACAAAAACGACTCAAAATGTTGACTAAGGTACTTACTAAATTTGTTTACAATAGTTCCGTTTGCAATAACTTTAGATTAGAACACCCAATCGATTTCGATTTATCGCGAGAAATATTACCTTTACCAAAGAAGTAACTGCACGATTCCACGAACGGAGGTCCATGGAAACTACTACTCTCCCCTTACAACAAACTCTACGATTGGTAGCGTTAACAATGCTCGCGAGCATTATTAAGTAGGTACGCGAGGGATGACCTTTCGTGAGAAAAAAATATCAGACGTTTCGCCACGTTGTTCGAGTCTGAAGTCGACCTTCGGTCATGTTCTCGTAACCGACAGCAGAGGGAAGAAAGAATTCGAGCGATTGAGGGGGCAGCGCATTGACAGCGGCAGCTCCTGCTTAGTTGCTTCAGAATGCAGTTATCTCTGGTTCTCAGGTGCTTCTAATTGGTTTGGAGAAGAATAAACGACGCGGTTGGTAAAGAGTATTGCTCTCTCACGTGAGAAGATGGTAACGTCACTTGGCCATTACTCGAGTTGCGGCGTGCGATGAAATTCATGCGCTCGCGATAGCAGCCTTGTTCTACGTAGAGGAGTTTGAGTGTTTATTTCTTATTTTATTTTAAGGTCACATCTTCCTTGCGGCTATTAGTGACTTCACTGTTACTAAGTACTGTATATTAATACATAATTATCGATTTCAAGGTATATAATACAATGCATAGTACGTAATTGTAGTTGTTTATAATGTTTATATAGTCGTGTATACATATATATCGAATTAAGGATTGGTGGAGGGGGTAACTTGAAAAATATGCATTTTTTGATAATAATTTTTTCGCAGTTTTGTAGATAGAATAAAAAAAATACAACTTTTATTTAAACTCCTTCACGATATCCCCGCCGATTTCGAGATATCGTTTAGGGTAAAACTATACAATACGCCCCAGTTTTAAAGAAACGTCTATAAAACCAATATTTTTGATTAATTCTTTAAATTTTTGGTGTAAACACATTAAGTGTTCATTACTCTTCACAACTACACCGAAGTTGTGAAAAAAACATAACTGGAAATAACTGAAAATAATTATTTTCCGGAACCTTACATGGGGCGTTTTGTAAGACAGTCGTCTGGTAAAACGCCCCACCTCTGTGACAAAACGCCCCGGCATAAAAAAGTGATTATTTTTTATTATTTCTAACAAAATGTTATAGAATATATATTATAAAAGATATTATTAACAAAAATAGAACAATCTTGATTAAAATTATTACATTATTTTTTATTTACATTTTCTCGTGTTCTACATTCAAAGTCGGAGAACGACCTAAAGGAATTTGAGATATTCCTGTTTGTACGTGTCTTCTTAGGGTCCTTGAAGGTATGTTATACATCTTGCTGCATTCATTAATTTCCATTTTTTACTTTTAACTTTTTCTATTGCTTCATTAAGGTCATTCTCTGACCAGGATGCTCGTAATGTAGTCCTTATATATTTGCGTGACATTTCTGTTATCCACGAAAAAGAAAAGAAATACATTACTCGTGAAAAATATGATTTTGAGGTGAGGCATATTGTAAATTCTTTGCTGGGGCATATTGTAAATTCTGGGGTACCAAACCGGGCGGGCTTAAATTTAGCAACAACGTAGTGAAAAAAGGTTTGGGCAATAGCAATTTAAAGAGGTTAGTTTGTCTACTTTCGAAATATATATGTAAATTTATCGCAAAAATAATAGTGACTTAGAAAAATGAATTTCCCACAGACTCACCGCAAATTATCTGAAGGCCGAAAATATAAATTCCTGTATATTTCTTTAAAAGCCGTAATATTTGTTCGGATTTTTATTGCGGCAGTTGTGGCCGACTGAGGCAACTTCGAATCTGATGATCGCGTTGATGCATCCTGGTTTATGTGCGTAAAATAATGGTGGGGCGTTTTGTCAAATGGGGCGTATTGTATAGTTTTACCCTATACGGGCTTCTCCCCTTAAGGATGACTCACTTGATTTATATTTTGTTGTTCCAATTTAGTTCCCTTTGGTAGAGTAAAAATTTATAATATAAATTTTGAACATTAGATACTTTGCGAAGTTATGTTTAAATTTTTATCTTTTCTGTGAAAATTTCCTGCAAATTAGTACCTATTTGATTTGCGGAGAGATTCCAATTACAGTATCTACAGTTGTTTGGTTCGGTTTTTGAAGTTAGGTGGGAATGTGTAAGATTTCTGTGTGCAATCCGTAACCTCGTAAGTAGTAGATACTTGCTTGCTCAGTCCAAGAGTATTTCGAACTTTAACACGGTGCAGTCCTTGAATCGTGGCCCAAGATGCAATGCGCCAGGTAGTAGGTACACGTAGCTCTCGTGACTCGATCGGTTGGCCGTCGGAAAAACTCAACGCGATGCACGATCCTGCTCGTTCTTTTCCTGACTCGTAACCCGTAAAACTTGTCCCTAATAAACTTCTTCGGGCTCCCACGTGATTCCTTTGTGCGTATAATACGGGGGAAAATTTATCGGTGTGGCATGCGTATCCCGCTCTCGTCTTCGAGTCCCACCTAATTGGTTCGAACTACTATTGTAATGATTACTTTGTATAAGGAGAGCCACCATTATGGCTTGCTAAGAATTACTAGTATTTCTGGTATAAATGGAGTTATTCGTGGATTCGTGAGAAAGAGCGTTTAAGGTAACCATAATTGCATTTCAACTCGGATAATATCTTCTGAATATAAAGTATAGGGTGTTTTTAAAAATGAATCATTCACTTATAAGGCAGTTTATTTATTGTAGCAGTTGAAGATTATTGCAAGGAAAGGTGTTCAGTGATATCGCTATGCTAGTTTTACTTTTTAATTAATTTATACTGATTACTCATTTCCTCTTGAACTTCTATTATAATTGGGCTGTAGTGGTTTAATATTGCCACAAAAATGGCGTTCAAACATTTAAGCCTGTAACACTTTTCGTTCAAGTTACTTTTCTATAAATTAATTAAGTAACCTGTTAATTAGGAAGGTCGGTCTCTTTATTAGATAAGACGAATAATTATGTCGTGTCGAAACTTTAATAGTTATCCTCGTATAACCAGATTAAATATAGCGTTACACAATATGCAGCACTTACTGCGCCCCAAATGACTTAATTCACTTTGAATTATTTTAAATAGGCATTTTTGAACTCGTAGAGACCGTTCCTGGTACAGAAACGACCCAATTAGCAGGTTAATTTCATTTTCATAGACTATACGCGATACTAACTGTTTCTTTACATAGTTTCAGTATGTAATTTCGCAGCTTTTTGAACATGTAACAGAAACTTTACTAATGAAGTCTCGAATAAAATTTCTTTAGAGTAGGTACGCTGGTTTTATTTTTTAAAATACTACATATATAATTACAAAAATACCAATTATACTTTTGCTAAAGTACTAAATGTATCCAGAAGTAATTATTTATGTCTACTCACAAATGCAGCGGGTTCTTACAAACATCTAACTTCCTTGCAATTCCGCGGAATTTGTTCAGCTTTCCTAGTTTCGATGTTTCATTTTCTTCACTACTCCTCTTCCATTCCTACCGGTAGAAAGTGAACGCAAAAAAACACTTATCCTTAAAGAATACTTCGTTCTGGTTCGGTTGAACTGAAATTCGATGCCTCGATGGTTAAGCGTAGCTCAGACAGCTTTAGTCTGATCTAACCGTGAGAGATTTGTTTAAATTATTCGTTTAATTATACGTCGAAATACCGTAATTAAAATCCCGTCATACGAAGGATCCGTGGGTAGCCACGAATAAAATTGTCACTATATTAAACCGTGTTTATTGACATGCAGGAGCCAAGTAATGATATCGTAACGCCGTAGGGTGCCAATTCATATGACACTAAACTCGTAATTAACGATAGCTTACTCAGTAACTGGTGGCCGCTGTAACGCTTTATACCGGTTACGCCTGTTTCCGTGCACTTCTCCGAAGAGAAGAGGGCAATGGTCATAAGTGAGACAGTAGAATTCGTTCGGAAGCCTAAAGGTCTGGGAACACATTTCTGGTGAGCGGGCAAACGAGTATAAGTCAAATTTTGGGCAAAATGGGATAAGTAGTCCAACATTTTCTACATTGCAGTAGTAGGTACCAGTCAATATCACTTTTTCCTATTTTTTTTACTGGAGATCGCAATAGTGTATGTAAAAAATACGTTGAGTTATAAGTTGAGTAATGTCCATGAATACAATGGAGAATTTTTTGTACATAATCACAATGTGATCAAACATGATCACAATTTTTTTAATCTTTTTAAAAAAATTGTGCTCATACTTCAGCTTAACAAAAGAAGCTTCTTCTATAAAAACAGAGTTCCGCGGCCGGAAAGATTTCTCCTTCAATTTATGATCCAGAATCAAAAAATCAAAAATTTTTTAGTTCTATATAAGATTATCTCGGGAAGTACACCAAATGAACAAGAGAATTAAAAAATACTGATTTTTGTAAGAATTGTGTGTGATTGAACAAAACACGGAAAATGCCACAACTTCGAAATTGTTGAAACGTTTTGGCATTACACCTTAAGTATTATAAGTGTCTTCCTGCAAAACTAAGAATTGAGGCATTGAAAGCAAAAACGGTCCAATCCACTATGAAACAAAATTAATTTTTTCTATTTCATATGATTAGTAGAGCTTACTGAAATACATTACTGTTACTAACTCAATTTCGCAAAAAATATGGGTTAGTCCATTTTTGTTCTGAATGCCTCAACTCTGTCTTACTCGTTTGTCCTGTTAGTTCCGTGCCAGTGGTAGAAGAAGGGGAGCCTAGAGGATCTCTTGTGGAACCGACGCGGAACTGACATGGAACTGACACGTGCGCCCAGACCTTAAAACAGTGTCACTGTTCCGCAGAATTCACTCGTCACGTTTGATGTCACTGCGCTTGGTTTTTTGATTTACCAACACCGGGCACGCAGCTTTTTATTCTTGAAACACGTACCCATTATTTCGAAAGTGGCTGAGGTTTCTGTGTCGATAGAACGACCCGACTTTTTTCTTTCTATGAGCATTCCTGAGAACCGCTGCTCGCTGGACCTGTAATAAAGTTCATTGAACACTCAAAGTCTGCTTTTAACGAATGCCCAGCGCCCTGAATGCGCAGCAATCTTTGCGGGAGCAAGAAGCGTTCAACGAGGGAGCAGAATCGGAGCGTACCGTCAGCGGCGTTGTTTGCGACGTCAATCTACACCCATTGCGATAAGCTGGTCCCCGTCGAACAATTTCACGAATCTCGTAAAACCGTCCACGGGCCTTCAGTTTCGTCATTGTGCGTCGTCGGTCGGCCGTTTCATGAATCCAACCACAGTTTGGCCAACGGTTGAATTTCACTGCAACTTCTTGCCTGCGGTTCTCCAAAGCGCGCCATTTTGCGTGACTCACTACGACCGTGGAGAATTTTTAGAAACATAACACCGAAGAATGCGGTGTTTACGTTGAAATGTTTTTTATAAGAGCTTGTACGGTTTAAGGTTTAAGTGATTTCTTTTTATTGCATTCCTCAGTGGTGATTGATTCTTCTTTTATCCTATTTGCCAATATTCAGCGAGTCGTCGTTAAAATTGTTTAAAATGTGACCGTGTACTTAGGTATGTTTACCATTTTTTGCATGGAACAATACAAATAATAAAAATAGGGGATATTTCGTTAAACACGTAATTTATAATTTTCGTATTTCTCGCACATCTTTTTAACTTTAATAACTGAAATCTTCTACCGCTTTAATTTTGATTGTATATTTAGATATTAAATGCTTAATATCCACGGACTTATTACTCTTATTCGTTTATAATATAAATTAGGACTCTAACTATCCGGATATCCGGATACTCAGATCCGGATTTCGATTCGGATTTCGAGTTATAACGAGCAATCCGGATACTCGGATATCCGGATAGTAAGAGCCCTACTACCTACTAGGTAGGTACTAGGTATCCGAGTATCCAGATTGCTCGTTATAACTCGAAATCTGGATCGAAGTATCTCAGTATCCGGATACTCAGATCCGGATATCCGGATAGTAAAAGCCCTAATATAAATTATAAATTACACAAAAATAATTTTATAATCAGAGCAACGAATATCATAGTAATATGCAGAGGCGCACCCAGAGGCGGGCGGGGGACCTGGCACCCCCAAAGAAAAACAAAAAAGGAGATTGATGTAACCACGACTGAAGTAATTCAAGAACTTGGTAAAAAGACCAGAAAACTAGATTTTATTCTTTAAATAAATTTTGTAATCACCCAATGAATTTTATAGTATTCACATTAAAAATATTTTTATCCGTTTAATTCGGCTCCCCCCAAGATTAAATTCCAAGTGAGCCACTGGTAACACGTATCGTACCAAATATATTATTCATATAATGTGCCTATAAAAATATGAATTCCAACCTGTCTTTGGAGCACCACTGTACATCGTACTTATTATTACCTAACTGTCGTGAAACAAATGATTAATTCACTAAATACCTCCGAATGAAAGTGGTATCTCGCGAAAGAAGTGTTTCTGTATAATGAATCGAGTCTCGTGACAACTCAATTTGTTAAACCAAGGGAAATACTTTCGGGACCGCTTAAGCTGGTCGACACGTGCCCACGCGGCACGTGCAGCCCATACTTCAACTTCAGTGAAGGGTTCGACCGACGGCGGAGCAATGATGTCCTCGCGCTGAAAATATAATCACGCGCGGCCTAATGTAATTTTCGCTTGTCAGATGCAATGATTAGGCGGCGCGCGGCTGGCCGAGCGAACCCGATCCGTCGGTGTAATTAGGTAACCGTAGCGCACGGGCGCGGAATAATTACGCTCGAAAATAATACCACGCACCTGATTTCCAAACGATCGTATCGGAAGCTTCATTTGCATAAATAGCAGCGCGCCTCGTATCACTTTGCTCCTTGTCGGCGAATAACGCGGCACGATCGCCGTTTAACGCGGGATTTTAAAATGCTCGACGATACGATCGACGATCGGCACGCGATAAACCGACGCGCGTGACAGTTTATGTCCTCCGTTTGGTGTGTCTGGCGAGCTTATTGAGCTGTGGGACTTCCTACTTTGTGTAGACGGAAGACGATTGTGTATCTCAGGTGTTGTGAAATGGATTAAGCTGTAACTCTTCGTTGACGGTTAAGGCGATTTGGTATTTATAAGAGGACAAAGATAAGGCTAATATAATATAAAATATAGTATATAAAACTATAACGAAATTGTTAATTGTGCTAGGGGCTGTAGTGACACTCATACAGATTAAGACTCTTTTGGAATATTTTTGTTTCGGATAAGCCTGACCCGGGAAATCACCTACGCCGTGAACATACCTCTTTTTTTAGGTACTATATTGACACTGTAAAAAAACAATTAAAACAAATCGCAAAAATACTTTTTAATTTTTTTGCGTAATATAAGAATAGCTTAATAAATACCAAAATAAAATTATTTCATTATATGTTGCATTTACTGAGAAAAATATCTTTAAAAATTGTACCTTCATTTTTCGACGGTTCAAAGTAGAATGACCCCTTAACCGTCAGCCTTTCCTCATTTCACGAACTGAATCTGTTCGTCGGTGTCAAATTGACACAATGATGTAAAAGATCGATGAAATGACAAGGTAAACAGTTACTTTTCAATATTTTTTCATTCAAATTGATGAGTTAATATTTACATCTTAGATTTTTCACAACTTTCGTATAAAATAAAACAATGTGCAGGACATACTCCTTCTTTACAAGAATCACAAATAACAAAGAGGACTATTTTTTAATATTTATTGTATTTAATTATTTCCCATTATAATGCAATGAGATACGTTTTTGTATTAACAATTTTCTTCCGTCTATCCTTTCTTTTCTGTTCCTTAACCTTTAATTAGCAGAGTCCCGCCTCATTTCATGTGTACCTTCTAAATGAATGTGGCTAGGCCGTTGCTTATCAGCCAAGTATTTAATAACGTGTCAACGTTAATCATCATTCATCACAAACTGATGACGTCTTATACGTCCTTGTCGAAAGGAAAATCGATTAAAGGGTAATTTTCTCACGCAACCTGTCTTGTAATTCCTTCACGCACGTGGTCGCTAGATCTGCGCGAGTGGCTTAATGAAACCCTTGGAGCTGCGATAGAAACGGCGCACTCGCCGTAGACTGAATACGCGCGTATGCATGTTTATGCTCAGAATGACCAACA
The DNA here is from genome assembly GCA_963855975.1 of Andrena chrysosceles. NCBI lineage: Eukaryota > Metazoa > Arthropoda > Insecta > Hymenoptera > Andrenidae > Andrena > Andrena chrysosceles. The sequence goes on along the minus strand of OY979767.1, from coordinate 105,439,382 downwards.
TCGTTTCTATTCAAAGCGCGGCGCGTATTGCGCGACACCCCTTTTGTCCGTGCTGTTTATCTACTTTGATTAACGTCCTTTTTTCTGCGGGACCGGGGCCCCTTATGAAACGGAAAAGAAAATAAATCGTTAGTTTAAGCTTCGTTCCATTTCAATAAAATCAGCATACGGATCCCGGATTTGTCTCGCGTGTGCGGCACTTTTCACTTCGCACGATCGGTTGACGCGATTACTCCTCGGGCTACGTTTAATTCGATTCTGATTTCGTTGGCCGCAATATTTTATCGTTTAGCGACATATCGACCAGGCACATTTCAATCTGGATCACTGATAATTTCTTTGGCCGCTCGGAGAACGCTCGCCGATCAGAACAGATTTTCATCGAATTACCGTCGAAACGGGTCCAAGAAGAATAGGTGTACCTACACAGGCTCGCTGGCTGATTTGCCACTGACTTCCGGGTACGTTATGGTCCTCGTTTAATCAACACTCCGTGATGGAATATTTGTGTTCAGATGCGGACTGCAGAGTCTTCGTATTTTGGGCTCCAGGGCAGACATAGCCAGGAGCGGATTTGTGGATGGGCTAACAATAAGTAGGCTGCAGCCTAGGACGGAAATTTTTGGGGAGCGATAAACCTTGAGGGCGGCAAATTTGAGGAGCAACAAATTTTGGGAATCGACAAATTTTGGGGATTGGCATATTTTGGGGAGCGACAAATTTTGAGCAAAAGAAATTGGAAACGGTTTAAACACAAGAGGCTTGAGATAACTTCAAAAGCAATTCACTTTTTATTCATATAGTGAAAAACTCAGATGTCAGTAGCCACATTTGTTAATTTTGAATTTTTCTCGACTCTTTTCAATTAAAATATTTTATGATATTTGATGGACAGGGCGGCAGACTTTTCTTAGCCTACAGGCGCCAAATTTCAAAATCCGCCTCTAGACATGGCGAATCTATGGCACGAATTCCGGAGGTAGCACATACGAAAATTTTGCTGGCACGTTAATCATTTACAGATGATATCATGAATATCTGTATATTAATCTAAAATAATTATTATATGGTTAAATATACTAAAATATTTTTGGCATGCTTTCATTCTTATCGCGAGTTCATTCTTATGAAATTCTATGTATGTTAATTTTCAAATTCGTCTCAATAAAATTCTGCAGTGACAAATATTCTATTAATTTTCCCCCTATTAAAAACTGCCCGGCAAGTCAGCAATTCGTTACATATTATTTATAAATTTTTGGCACGCACTGATAAAAAGTTTCGATACCACTGCTCTAGGACTCTTTATATATCAGTACTTAATTTACGTGGAACTAAGTCGTGACGACTTGAAGATGCAGTAGATTGAGTAGATAATATTAATAGACATGTTACGTCAACTGTATTGTGACTACATATGCAATGGACTTTCGGCTTGTGGAAAATTAATGTTAGCAGTTAATTGCATAAAATGCGATTCGTGTGGTAATTAGAGTAGATGCTTTCTACATGGAAACTATAGAAAGTTATTTTTTATGCACATCGCTAACGAATTATAATCTGGTATCGCGAAGAGATTAATATCCATAGAATAGGAGCTCAGAATTATGACGTTTCGTATTGTGTAATGGGAATTGCGTGGAAGAAGAAACATTGCGGGAGAAAAGAGAAAAAGTCGGCTAGAAGTTGCGCGATGCAGATTATGCGAGGAATTCTAATACCATTGGAAGAATCACGGAAACCAGATGGCTTAAGGATAAGATCTGATCTCTTTGTTGGTTCAGAGTAATCCGTTACGAAGCGTCGAAGAAAGCGAAATTTATGTGTTCCACGAGAATGTGCGAGGAATCTTTAATTCCACGCAGGTAGGGGAAGTGAAATTGAAATCATAGGTACACTGTGTTACCCCACTTGTCGGTGCTCCTTCGACGTACGAGATTAAACGATTACGCGTCACGGAAATTCGCCGTGGTCAGGCAATTTTGCCTAGAATTCAGACGATTACCGTAAACCCTCTGGAATACCTACCGGTTTGAAGCGGCCAGAGTTGGGCAAGATCGTGTCTGTGCTTTCCATTTCATATCATCTCTGTGATTTAATTTCTCCAGGGAAACGGTTCTCAACTACTTACGTATAAAAATAGTTCTGAAAAAATGAAGCCATCAAAATCTAAAGTATCACGCAAAAATAGTTGGCACTGCTTGAGAATAGTTCTCAAAAAATGGTCCAACCTATAAATAACCAGTAGGTACCTATCGCAGGAACTAGGTTCTGAATTGATATGTTAAAATATTTGTGAATATATATACCTAGTGTATAATTATTAACGAATTGAAATTTTAAAATTTATAAGAATACTCTTTATAAAAATGAGAACCCCTGAGCGAATCCTCGATTGTACAGTATCTGCTGCGGTGGCTGTACAATGCGTGAACAATTATTGGAATACGAAAGACAACGTCCTGTGCAAACACAAATGCACTGGAGAATGTGCGCTTGTGTTTGTTACAGAGTTTGGTACAACGAAAAGAAGTTTCACGCCGCGCGGAATGAGTATGTGCCAATGACTCGTAAGATAATTACAACAATTATCTGGATGCAAAGAGAGTCGAACGAAACGGAGTTTCACTTTGATTTCGAACACTTGATTAAACAAATTCGACCTATTGCACTGTTACTTAATTGCCCTCGTACAGCTTGGGCTCTTCCTAGTGTTGTAATTAAATTGGACGTAAAGTAGTGCTTCCCTCTAAATGCACTTCATTCCCTTAAGGGTACTAGGCAGTCGTTTCTGTTAAAAATAAAGCATTTCTTTTTCAATTAATTACATAGAAATAAATTGTTGCCGAAATTTGTTCTTTGACACAAAGAACATATTTCGAGTATATTTTTTACTAAACGAACAAGTTTTTTTAAAGCTTATGCTGTTATGAAACTTTGTGCCAAAGAACAAGCCATAGCTTCAATTTGTTTCTTTGTAATTAAATAAATAAAAAAGAAATGCTTCATTTTGGACAAAAAACGAGTACCTAGTTTAGGCGTAAGTTTAGCAATTAGTGCAATCACTCATATAATCATCTCATTCGTATGCATTTAATATGTAATGCACATATGTAATTTATATAAAGCAGAACCGATAAATGTTATTATATGATAACACGAACCCAATCGTTGTAATGGACCAGCAAGCGCGGCTGCATATTATAACAGCTAATTTGTGGTGAGCATTCGATTCACCCCTTTCTATCTTTTTAATCCAGGCAAAAGAGGTGTGTTCTAAAAGGCAATTAGATACGAAATGTTCCTCCGGTCTAATTACAAACACAGAGCACAAAAAGCCCGCTGCATCGTGGTTCTCTAAATAACGTCGGTGTTTAATAACAGGCTGTGGTACCTGTAACCCCCTTCGTAACGTCAGCGTTATTACGACATCTCGGTCACGCTAGCACAAAATTATTATCGATAGCCAACAATGGTCGGTGCAATTACTTGGCGAACAGAGTGTTTCCATTTGCGATCGGAATTGTTAATCTGCAACTGCGTGCCGTGGCCCAAGCACGCGGGCTCGGTACAAAATACGAGAAGTAGCCACGAACGAGAGATAATCGAGGAAATAGAAGAATTCGCGGTTTCAGTGCGATAATCGACTTGGTCCAGTGAGCGTAAACTGTTTCTGGAAGTCACTCTTCCGGTGTCGCGGTTGGCTACTCGCTATGCTTGAAATACGTTTTCGTGTTTACCCAGTTGTAATTCAATTTTAATCGTTACGAAATACTATTAAAACGACCAGATTTGTGAATAGGAACGCGTGGGTGTAAATGGACCTCGTCACGTGACACGAGAAAAACGTTAAGTGACGTTGGATTCGAGTCAAGTGCTTGCTGGCCTCTCTTTATCGATCTGTCGGTCTGTCAAAATTAATTAAAAGTTAATTTCCTCGCGATCCAGAGCTGTGCTGTGGAACGCAGTTAAAAGTAATCGCTTATTACATCGGTGATAACCAGATACTGCCTTGGGCGATGCGTGTCTCGAGTATCAATGTGTTTCAAATGGAACTGCTACTGTGCGAGAGTATTACTAATTTTTAGACAATTAAATTTATTCTTTTATCACATATAGATTGCTTTCATGTTATTTTCAATTGCATTGAAACTAAATTTTAATATGTTTCTCACGATGAAGTGTAAGACATATAATGGCAGTCAGGAATTATATGCTTGCTTAAATTTCAAATTACTAAACTTGTATTAACATCAGGGAGAATTAATGAGAAATTTGTTTTTAGAATTATGTAAAGGGGGAATTAATTTTGTTCTCTATAACTGTTCCTGTTATAGAGAAATTTTTATTTTTATATTTTTGTAAGTTCCATTCCAACTAGAACTTTTATTTTCAAAAACTTTTACTTTATCAGTTCTCATGGGAACATTTAATGTGAGAACATATTTAAAAAAATTCCACGGTCCATGCTCCAAATAGAACCTATTTAAAATTTCCAGAACTCTTTCGAACCCCGGTAAAATCTTTTTAATTTTTGTTGGAGTCTGTTTGTGTGTCGATATTTGTTTCCCCACAACATTGATTATACGAATATGACACTTTCAACATATTTTTTTTAAAAAAATCTTATTTGACATGTGCGGTAACAATTGTTTAACAGCACGTAATCAAAATATTTTTTTGAAGCTACATAAACGTAGCGCCTTGGAGCAAACGATTTGTATCTGAGTGTGATGAAAGAAAAGCCCGTAATCAGCAATAATCTTGTTAACTCAGTAATCGAATAAATTCGTTTAATTTGTGCGCGCGAGTATGCCGGATTTCGTCACTAAGGAATAACGCTTGCAGTTGCAGCGTATTCCAGTTTCTGAAATGTTTCGTAGTGTCATTATTGATCGCCCATTCGTTGCAACTGATTTGTGATTGCACTACTCCATAGCTCGCTCGGGGTTCTGGTGAAAGCTAATTTTTTTCGCGAATAAATCGTTGCACGGCAATTTGAGCGCCAAACACTAAGAAACGAACAAGTATAATCGTTTTTGTGAAATTATAATCAGAATCGATGAACGGCGTTCATGCGACTCGCTTATGATACATTATGATCTACAAAATGAGCGTCCAATTTACTCAATTTGTTGAATATTACCTACCATTACTAGGTCAGAACTAGTGCATCCATAATTACAACAATTTTATAATAACAAATAATTGCGATCTACACATTATATCTACATAAAATGCCAATTACGCGAGTGGAAACAATGTTTGTCGTCATTTATAACTTTAATCTTTTATTTATATATTTTACAATAACGTATCTTCCTGTGTAGCATACGAAATAAATTTTTGTTATATTAAAATCTTTGCAAACAAGTTGAACTATTAAATTAATACGACAGTAATAAAACGGTGAAAATTTTTAAAATTTCTATTCAAAATCAGGTGAAATGTTTTCGAATTTCGATGTAAAACTTTAGAGATGGATACTTAAATAATTAAACCTCTGAAAAATATTTCAAGCAATTTCAATTTTTCGAACCCCATATAATGCTTGCCCTCCTTGAATGATGCCCACGTTATACAAGCATGGTAACATAAAAAATAATAATCGGTTCATGTCGATCTCAAGGTGCAAAGTTAACGATGTAGATGTCGAAGAAGATTTCCTCTTGTCGCTTGATCTCTCAATCGTAGAACGCGTTTTCTCACCGATTGACTGACAACTGTATAATTACCAGCTTGGAAGCTCGCGTTATACGTTACGCTCGTTTGCGTGATATCGCGAGCTGCGAACGTGTAATGAACCTGCTCGTCCATCTTCGCCGATTTAACGATCTGACCGTGCTTGATTCCGAAGTCACGCTTTTCGCAAGATCATTTCACTCGTCACGTCGATAAATGTCACGGCACTTAAAAAAATAGGCTCCTTTCGTTATTGAGTGAGTAGCGATTCGCTGGATTCACGCGATTTCTTCCTGTTTGTCGGACACGCTTAATCCATCGTGTCTGTGAATTTAAAATCACTAATCCCTTGTCTTACATGCAATGTCAAGTCACACTCGTGAATAGGATTACGTTGTTGAAATCGGCGAAGAAGGAAGCAGATAGAGCAATTATATTAAATTGAATTAAAAATTAATGATTATAATTGTTTTTATTTAGATTATATTTAATATTTAATTGGAGATTTAAAAATTAAATGATTCATATTAAATTGAATTGAAAATTAAAGATAATAATTGTTTGAATATAGATTATATTTAATATTTAATTTGAGGTTTAAACATTAAATAATTTATATTACATTTAATTGAATATTTAAGCAGCCTTCAATTTATTAATTTAGTTTTTAGCAATCCACTAATTATTATAATAATTAATTTATCAGACAGGTCATATAATTCATCAAACAGGCCAAAATAAAAAAACACGTATTTGTTCTTTTTCGGTCGCCTTACACATATCTTAAAACCACAGCATTTGAAGGTGGAGATCCAAAAACCTCTCCTTGTCATGTTAAAGAACTGTTAAAGTATGTACTGCAGAAATGAAAAGAGCATTAGGAAAAAAGATTACAGATTTAAATATAATATTCCTGCATATCTTAAACTGCTATCAGAAACAGTTACCTATACGATGGTATAATACAAATAACGGAAACAAATCAACCCTTGAAAATTAGTAATTTTAAAAAGAGACGTCTAACTTGACAAACCAAAAATATTGGATAACGTATGACGAAGAAAATTATTAAATATTTATGTGACATCTGGGCTAAAAAGTGTATTAAATGATCGTTCCTCGTGTTAAAATATATTCGGTGGATTATCCAGAAAAGTCGATTACGCAAACAGCATGCTCACCAATTAGTTTGGATAATCGAGGTTCCGCTGTGGTAACAATCATTGATCACTACGAGCTTGGAAAGCGTAAGTTATCATTCCAAAGACATAATGGGGACTAATGACCCAACCGAGCTCTGCACAATTAAGTTATGGCTGCAAACTTAAGAAACATTGATTAAAATCTTTCATGCACCTGACCAGCGCAGCATTCGAAATAAATTATCCCTTTTTTTCATAGCACTACTGTTTTCACGGTTTTCACAAGCTGGAAAGAAGTATCTTGACTTTCTCTACGCTATCCGGTTATGAGACAAGCTTGACAGTTTATAAAACGGCGGAGAATCCAATGGGAATTCGATTGGTTCATACAGTGCGATTAGTTAAGCCCAGTCTGTTTTCAATTAACTGTTTTGAAAGAATAAAAAGAGGAACGATCGTCCCGTTCTCGGTCGTTACTTTCTCTGCGCGCGCGGGCATAAAAATACGAAATAACTCGGAATCTAATCAGTTATCTCGGCGCTCATTAAGCTTAATCGAATCCATTTCCTCTGTATGGAATCCTTGTCCTGATTTCTAGGCTAATAAAGCGCGCCATATCGTCCGGGTCCGATCGGAACAACACGTTCCAGTCATCGACGGAAATTAATATAATTACGAAGGGTTATTATCGCGTAACTCTTCCTTTCTAATATTCTTCTTTTGAAATCGAAGAAGCGTTGTATTATACACGTTGCTCCCTCGCGCGTTCGCATAACGGATGAGTGCCGTCGTGTGAGGAAACAATCGGAAAATCTCAGTATTTAATTCTCCTTTGTGATCCTATGCAACGGAACATCCATACATGAAATGTCCTAAGTACGATAATTGCGAAAGAAACGGAAGGCTGGCCGCAAAATTATTACGCGCCACTCTGTTAATTGCCGATCTTCTCAGACTTGCAGAGCGTTTCATACTGTCAGACGCTACAAATGTGTAGCTCGTATCTCGATACTCTTGCGTTTGATAATAAATCGTCTCGAATTATACCGTAACCAGGGTTCATATTTACGGGGTTTCCTTCTCTCATTCTTGTAGATCTGTTGCAGCGAACGCACAATTAGGGAAACCGTTCAGGTTAAAGAGGAGAAAAAGTGGTATAGTTTCTTGTTGTGTAGCTGACGCAAGTAACCCAGCTAAACCCATAAATTTGAGGATCGTGGAAAAAAGAGAGGATCGTGAAAGTCTTTTGAATGAACGTCCTTGGATTATGGAACATACTTCCAGCTCGCTCATAAAATGTTTAACTGTTCAAGTACGGTTTAAAAGTATATAAATTTAACAGCAGTGATTTATACAGCCAGTACTGTCATATCGATTTTGAGTCATTAAATCTTCGAGATTAAAGAATGTTTCAGACACTTATATAGGTATATAAAGCGTTGTATTGCGTTATGTATAATTGATTGATTACTTTATCATTTTGTTTTCTCATATACATAATTAGTTCCAGAACTATTAGTTAAAACACAATATTATTTGAAATAATAATTATCTGTATAACATCAATAATTCAGAAGTGTCCAGGTCGGACTCCATACATCCCTAACTTTAGTTCATGTTACATAAAAAAATAACCAACTTCCACCAATTGATATGAAAAACAGAATTCGCGTCGAATGAACGTTAATTTACACTCGAACTCCACTTACAGTCTTGTTTAAACTATTATGTGATGTTGCTATTTCAATCCTCGAAAATTGTGACGATTGCGACGCTCTAAAGGAAACACTTAAGATGCATTAGAATCGCAACTGCAGTAGGGTAAATCGCAGCACCGTGCACAAGATACGTCAACAACGTGCAACGTTTCGCCATTAGAAAGCGTTTCTTTCACAAAACAGGAAAAGTTTTTTATGTCTCACGGATGAACGGCAATCGATCTTTCTTAAACTGTCAGTGGATTGAGTGAAATACACTGTCAACTATGAAATCCATTTTATTTTGTATAACGACTGTATAAATCAAACATTCGAACAACATTATCAGTGACTGCTTTTTTCAATAACTACACGATTCCTTTAAAGATCATTGAACATACACGATAGGTATTTAGATTGAAGCAGCACGATAAAATGTCTACTCTTCGATACCATTAGGTAATTCATACATGAAAACAGTTTCCGCGCGGTACAGGTTTATCGATGGCGTCTTCGTGTAGAATTATTAACCTGTACGAGTGCGTTCAGGAATTAATATAATATTCCCCGATAAGATTACGTCACACCTCGTGCTATTCGTTCAAACTCGATATCGATAATTGCGATGCACGGTCGTCCAGCAGCCGTTCGCGTCTAATTAATATCAATCTCAGGCAACCCGTATCAGAATCAAATTTAATTAAGCCGCATCGGCTCTTAGATAGCCTTCCATCACCCATCGGCAGGCGGGGTATATATACGCCTGAGTCACTAGACATGCGCTGATGATCAATAAATTACGAAACGCTCGGAGCCGTTTCGTCCACGTCGGGAACTAGTTTTGCATGTGATAAGCTGCTGGAATATGCAGCCGGATCGTCAAGAAACGAGTCGAACATCCGCTGACAGTTAGCACGTTATATAGGGTGTAGGGGAGACCGGGGCAAAGTGAACCTCGGGGTAAAATGAGCTTCCTTAATTTATTCTTTAACAATAGAATATATTTACAAATTTTGGTGATGTAATAAATGTGTGTAATACCACAATGATAATTATGCACATTCAGATATCAAAAAATGGAAATTCATTTAAAAAATTCAAAATGAAGTTTTAGAGACTTCCAATTGGTTTTCTTTTCAATTTAGCTTTTTGGATAAATGAGTCTTAAATGTGTTATTTTAACTCCAAATTTTTTCTGCGTGTTTATAACAAACTTATAAACATACATACACAAGCGTTTGAGAAAACATTAATCCTAACATTATTAAATAATTCATTTTCCACTGAGTGCACATTCGGGGTAAAGTGACCGGGGTAAACTGAGCTGCAACTGGCTGCTAAAAACCAATGCGCAAGTGATGTGCGCAATATCCTAACCTGTCAGCTGGCTAGAAAACCACGCGGCGTGATGGAACAGAATCTAACCTAAAAAAAAAATGAAAAATCTGCCACAGTATTTGACAACTACGGTGCAAAAAAGCCAGAAGCTGCCGTGCTACACACGTCCTTCCAGTACAAGGGGTTAATATTTACCTATATCCTTAATTAAAGTTCCTATTTTGTTGCACCTCACTTTACCCCGGATAGTAGCTTACTTTATCCCATACATGGGGTAAAGTGGTCAGTTTTGGCATTTTCTTTTCAAATTGAATTTTAATATACTTTAAGTTTATTTCAAGTATTGCTATTCGTAATTTATCAATAGTAATGTTCAAATTATATTATAAATCTATTTCCACACATTTTTATTGAAAGGGAAAAATTTTATTCGACTTCAAACTTTTTTCGTGTCACTTTGCCCCTGTCTCCCCTACCACAACCGGTGGTACAAGCGGAGGGATGGTGATTAAAAAATGTAGAATAAAATTTTGTCATAATTGAAAAAAAAATGAATGGCGAGGCGACGAAGTTGTCGAGGTAACGAGAGGAAATGGTCGAGAGGAAAAGTGCATTGCCCAATCGGTGGAAGGCAACGATGCGTTGATAAAGAGATTCTCGCGTTTGAAATGTTTGAATAAAGCGGAACGTTTCCGCAATTAATGCACCATCGCTGAGGAGCATCCAGTTCTTCGAATACTTTCTAGTAATAACGATTCCGTTCCCATCGTGTGTCTTTTACGCCTTCTGATGCCTATTTGTCGGACAGCGGACGGCCGTTGAACGCACTCTGAATTATTCTCGCTCTAGCCAGCAACCATGACCTGCCTCACCGGTATCGCGACACGCAACTAGCGGGATGTGCAGAATGAAGTTTCCGTGGATCTCTATCTTTGGCGTCTCGCGCGAAGGTCGTGTACACGTACACAGTGATTCGTAATTAAAGAAACGAACGACGACTCATTTTATTTCACAGTTTCCGCGGAGTCCACTTATGAAACGCGATCTTCGATATCCGAGCTGCTGCTGGTGAACGAGGAAGAGGAGAACGATGGAACTTTACGACTCCGTTTAACTTTTCATTCCTGTTATATAGGCGATTCCGGTTTTATTCGCCATAAAAGATTAGAGAAGTGCAATTCTGCTTATGTACCTACTTGCTATGTAGTCCGGGTGACTGCAATCGGAACGGTGATTGTCATTATTGCAATTGAAAGCTTGGGTTGATAATTGATGACCTTGTAGTAAGGTGTGCTTTTTTATTATTTAATTATTTTTTATTATTTTTACTATTAATCGTCTTTATACTATTAAAATATAAGTCCAGGAAGTAATATATATTTTTTTAATTACGACTATTAGTTTGTATATTAATTTTTCAATATCACTGCAATATTAATTGTCAATGGCAGAAAATTAGAAATCAAGAGTGATGTAGGAGCTTTGGCAGTTGCTTTATGTTTCTTTTAAGAAGTTTTCAGCTCTTTAAAGTTAATGTTGTAGGTTTATTTTTGTTTAACGCACTCTGCATATTTTGCATAATATACTTGTAAACTTGAAATAATTCGAATGGAGATTTATATCGGCTGTAAGTAACAATAAGGAAATTCATATCGCTTGAACAATAATTGGGAGAACGGAGCACAACTCTGTGATGCAATTAACAAACTTTCCAGTTTTATTCTGATCGTTAGAAGTGGATGGATGATCATCGTCTTTTGATGTGTTCGCCTCTTTCCAAAGCAACTTCTACACGCTTATTGCATTAACGTTGCTCAGGATACACGCTGAGTTGAACTCGTGGGTGGCCCCGATACTCTAAATAATTGTTCAGCGACCAAATAAACTGTTAGGATACTCCCGATTGCACAGAAGTTTCGCAAACCATTATAAACCTTATCGTTTCCTTGTAAGTAACCTTTAAACTTCTACTGGAACAGTAAATGCTGTCACTTTAAATTTATTTCTGATACAATCATTTTGCGTTTGCAGAAAAAATTATTTTACTTTAGCTCATAATTACATTTTTTTACGCGTTGACATCAATTTATATATTTCATTTTATCTAAGTTCTTATCTGAATTTTTACAAAACTAAGTATATTGAGTTTGAATTTGTCTGTATTAAGTTTCTTCGCATTAATTTTTCATTTCTGAGCAAACTAAACATCCCTACACTTTATGCTCTGAAATAATTCCTCCAAATTCCCTGTTCGAAATTATTTATTTTCAAACAACAAAAAATGAAAGTCCTCCTTAAAAATTTTTAAAGTCAATGAAATCTCACTGAACTCAAAACACCTAATTCTTCTAACATAATTTTGTATGAACATTAAACTTCCGTTTCATTTCCTGCATTATTAGTTTTAGACGACCTATCCCTTTTCCGAAATAATTATCGATTCAGTTCACAACGATTCAAAGGTATTTTCTCCAACCCAGAAAGATAAACGGGCAGCATTATGTTGCGCAATGAACAATTCAGAATCATACTAATTCGCATTAATTTCGGGTATGCGTCTACTTCGATTCAAAGCAGTACACGGTAAAATTATCTTCGGATCAAAGGCGAACTGCGCGCGCTATGCCAAGCGCTCTTGCAACACGAGCAGCGTCGCGCTCCGTTCCGATAAGTTCCTTTCGTGGCGCAGAAGAGCGTCGCCTGTTGCGGCCAAGTTGCATACAATTGCCGGCTGTCGTGAGCCACGGCGCCCGATCGCTCTTCTACTCACCGTGTCCCGCGGTAACGGCCGTGGAAACGTTCCGCTCCGACATTGCTACTTGTATATGCAAATCATGGCTGACTGGCTGGCCCGACGAATCTAAACGGTGCAACGAGCCGCAGGTACGCGCGGGGTATAATAGAACCACCTGTCCGTCTCTGTGGGCCCTCGCTGTCGGGGAACGAGCTCGAGTTTTGAGCTGACAACCAGGTTGCGCTTTGGGCGTACAATTTGAAAGGAATCCGGACGATATAGCCCTGCGGCTATAGATTAGCTGCCTAGAGAAACATTTCGCTGCACTAGCTTCATCGATTAATCAATACGGCTATTTTTGATCGATTTAGCTTCGTTGGATGATCTGAATTTTATTAACTCTGAATCACTGGAGTCTATTCTATGTCCTCTTGAGTCCTGTCCACGTAATGTGTACCTATATTCTGGAAAATTGCTAGATATTTCACCACGTAAAATGAGTGGCTATAGGAATAAATTTGTATGTATGTAAATTTTCAAAGGATTTTTATTCAATCTTTCTTTCACACTCGCAATCACACTCGCAATCTTTTGTATTATATATAAATACAGTATTCTGAGAAGAATAAAATTCAGAGTATAGTTAAAAGAAAAATTAAACTTATTCCCATTTTTAATTTTTTTTTGCGGGGGCGCGGTAGCAATCGTGATAATTTGTCCACGTGTACGGAGATGCGCCATTCATCTCAATGAAACTTAAAGGGATATTATTACTATTATCTTATTCATTACACTTTTTTTGTATTGACAATCTTTTTATGAATTATTATCTTATTCATTACAACTACACTTTCTTTTTGGAAGTCTACATTTGTACTTATTAATCAACTAGTTAAGGGCTAATGTTATTCCTCAGTCAGCCACAAAATTCCTGCAACTTTTAGAGTGAATTCTTGCCATAGCCTATCTTAAGACTGGAACGGTCCTCACAAGTCGTGTTCAGGGTTCAAGAATTTTATTATGCCGTTTAGCAATTTTCATAAATTTTTTGTCCACTTTTCCACATAATTTATGTGTGCATATTTTTTATTTGTTGCAGGTAAGGATACAAAGTCTATTAATGGAATGATTAACAGTTTGAGTACCAGCACTGGTTATACAGGTATGATACTTATTTACATAGAATGTATTCCACTAGTTATTTTATTGAAATTTTATCAAAGTATTTATAAAAAAATTCTAGTTTACCATATGTCGGGGAAAACCAAAGAAAATCTTTAAAAAAATGTAACAATTACAAATTTCAATATTAGAATCTAAAAATCGACAGAGTTGTTGTTCAGATATAATATTTTGAAGAAAAAAAATAGTTTACAAGTCGGCTTTGGAGAAAAGGTATTTATTTTGCAAATAGAAGCTACAGAACGTCAAAATTACCTTATGGGTGGCTCACATCCAGAGTGTCAACGAAGGGTTAATAAACAAATTTCACAAATGAGAAAAAGCTGTCATTCTCTCCTGGAATGTCCAGGAGAAATGGCCCTATGCGGCATTAATAACCTCGAGCGATGACAGAGGCTTGCACCCCTATCACCAAAACTGTGGTGGGAGCTCGGGTAGGTACTCCAAGGAGCTTCATCTCGACGCAACACTAAATGTCAATGTACAACAATTATCATTCATAAATTGCTATCATAAAAGACGGTATGGTCTCGCGTGCACGCACTCCCGTGAATTACACGGCTCTTCGGAGCCGCGGCATTCTCTTCTAAACCCTTAACATCTATAAAGAGGATAGCTGCGGTTCCTTTCGAGGCACAGGCGTCTAACCGTTTATCCTCGTTACACAATTCACAAGCTTGATTGACAGCGATAATGCGGCTCAATGAGCCTCGCTAAATGGTTCTTCTAGCTTTCAACTGACAATAGATCGCGGAGAAGGTGTCGATGTCGAATGTGCGGAAAGCGCGTGCGGCGGTAGCCGACTGGTGGAATTAATACGTATTACGGATTTCGAGCGCGATGCCCATCGAACGGAGCACTCGGCTGAACGAATAAGTGGACGGTTTGAAAAATGCTTGCGCAATTGCTGGCCGATTACCGGCACCAGCGAACCGCGTTGCACGCAACTACTCCAGAATTCCATTTCAATTCGTTTAAACACGATTACGTGGCCGCGACTCATCGCTCTCTCCACACGTTACACGTCGGCTTTATAATATTATTCGTGGCTGATGCAACTGGTGGTCGTTTACGCGCTTGTCCGTACGATGGTGCACACGCACCGCTGCAACGGGCGTGTTTACACGCGGCCTCACGCTTTACAAGCTCGATCCGCCGGAGAGCATAAAGAGAAGTCGACGAGCTAATCAGAGTATGACGCCCGTGCGTAGCTATCAGCTGCTCGCCTCGTAAAACCCGCGAAGCTCCGGCGCTGATCTTGATTGGTGTCGTTATTCATCGGCTCCTTGTAGAACCCTATGATATTTCTGTGGATCTGGTTGAATTAATCACGTGGGTATTAATGGGGGTCAAGTTCGATGGGACTGCGATCTTTCGCCCCTTTCTTTTTGCTGAAATTATGCTAGATGTCTCAATCATCATCTTCGTGTAGTTTATGTGCATGATATTAATTGCCAAGGGCAACGGTGATGGAGATAAACGCAAAGGAAATAACACATCAACGTTCTTTTTTCATAAATTAGTCAATTGTGACTTATAAATGGATTGATTTTTTAAATGTCTTTTGGCGTGCTAAAGATTAAGTGTTACGAATTTATTGGCAGGAAGGTAAACATTGAGGCGCTGTTTAAGGATTATAAGTTGTGTGTTGTGATACAAAATGTAGTCTGTGTTCAAGTTAGAAAGTGCCTCTTTAAATGCATCCGAATAAATTTCGACGCAATTGCAAAGTGAGTCGCGTCATTAACATCGAAATTGCCGAAAAACGTGCAGGGACTGCAGAACATACTTTGTAGAAAAAGAAACAACAGTTACGAATTCTTATTGTAACATCTTCCATGCTTCAACACAATTATCGGTTTTAGAATGTGCAGGAACTAATATATATATTTCTTGGGGTTGTATACCTATTGCTTCGCTGTTTCGCAAAAGTATTTTAATTTAGGTCGCAAATTTAAAAAACCAGAAAAATAATTCAATCGAATCGAATTTAAAATTTTAACACTTCTACCAGTTTTACTGTAAGAAATTCGATTCTTATTCCTAAATAGTACCTATGATTTTTCATAGTTGTTACTCTTTAAAATGATTGCTTAATTATATTCTATTTACATGTATATGACACATTGCGAAGTAAAACGATTTGCTACGATCGTTACAGGATATAGTAATTTAAACCTTCCCAGTGACTGGTTAGACAGAAGGTGAAATATCGACCGTGTAATTAGATGTCGTTGGTGGACGCGCGAATATGTAAAATAGGAAAGACGACGGAATGAAAATTAAAAAGACATATGGAACAAAGTTGTTACGTTGGAATTCAGTTCAAATCTTTGCTAATCGATGATGTTTACAACCTACTTAGTGCATCGTTCAAGCTCATGAAATGCAAGATATGCAAGGGGTTGGGGAGAGTGTTAAACGAACCAAGATGAGGGCAAGCGATCATGGAAAACATGGATAAAAACTGTAGATTGTCGTTCCCTTTTATATTGCTTTATATTCTATGAACATTCATAACATTGAAACACTGCCAAGATTTTGGGATTTTATATATATGTGCAATATTAATTTAATAGTGGAAACTCCGTATTCTTGTTAAACTTCTATCCAGCAAAGAGCACAGAAAGGGGAATAGAAAAATTATTATGTCTTCAGAAAAGCCCTAAATTGAAAGAATACTTTATCAGTAAATAGTTTGAAATCAGTTATTTCAACCCCTTGACGACCAATGGCGCGAAATGAAATTTTCACTGCAGAGGCAGAGGCAAATAACTTACCTCAGAAGTTAAGTGTTATAATACCTTAAACAATTCTCCGTTTATATAAATAGAGGAACAACATACCTAACGAAACCAGTTGCAGATATCAGTACATGGTACCCACAAGATCGATGTGTAAAAATTTAGGGTCTCTAAGAGAAACGGAATTGGTCGTCAGAGGGTTAATCTACCCTAATATATGAAGCACTGAGGTTCCCAGGAGTCAGTTCAGTTAATCTTCAGAAGCATTTAGGGATCAGTTAATTTTAAAGGAGCTCTCAGGATAGTTTTCGTAGCACTTTGTTTCTAATCAGTTTAACAATCCGGCCACTATTATCATCCCTTTCATATTACTGTATTCTTTGTAAAATAGACACAAGTGTCCCTTAATTCCCAAGTTCAAGAAATTTAGATGATATTTTCGCGTACAATATTTACACATGATCATAACAAAAATTTAGGCTCCATTCCTTAAACATACACAACAACGATACCTTCAAGCAAGAGATTATTTTTTATTTCACGTACCCAGTAATTGTGCAAGGCGAAATTTAAGTAAAATTTAATGAACTTTCCGGTCTATCAATGTCAGCTGTAATGTACCTACACGTTCATCAAAATTTCCTTATTCGACCGAACCACTGCCCAGCAATTTAATATAATTATGCGTAACAAGTGCGTACGGTAATAGACACGATCAAATCATCTGGTTCAGAGTATAATCGACTATCTAACGTTTGTATCTTGCAATCCTTACCTTGACTTATACGTGCATAAGTATTAATCATTCGTATGCAATGCCATTACTGAAATTTCGCATGTAATACCACTAGAATGGACTAGAATAATAAATCCTTGTATACCATTCTCAGCACATAAATCCTTCTAAAACTCAATAGAAGGGAATTCAATAGTGGATAATGAAATATGAATAAATATGTTTTTCCATGGATGACATAGAATAATAGGTAATCTCAAACGCACTTTCGTTTGTATGTACGTTTCACCTGTGATTCGAATTTCTCAAGGAAAAGTCGTTTCATGTCTGCAGAATAACGCATCAGTTATACCGGTTGTTCGAATTCTTTCTGATCATAGAAGGTGATCAAACGTAGAGCGTGGAAGGCTTCCTAATAACATGTCTTCCTTAACGAGGCATTTGCAAAATGATTCTTAATTAAATGCCAGAAATACTTTCGAGGCGTTGCAACGGTTCCTTTCGCTTTTCCGGTTTTCCCTGTAGAGTGTAGAGGTTCGCTGTGTTCGTAAAAGGCAAACCACCGCAGCAAACGAAGAATTTTCTAATAACAAACCTTGCTAGGTGTTCTTTGTTATCATAATATTCATACACGTTTTTTCGAACTTAAACAATTTCAAGCTGTTATTTAATTAAGTCTTAATTATAGCTGCTTTTTATAAATCACAAGATTTCGTAACAAACAATGCAAGTCGGTACTGAATATAAGTTCACACTTGAGTAATCGTATTTATTATTCACATCCACTCACGTAACGTGAGGGACGTTTAAATTGCAATCTAAATTTGAAAGAAATAAAGGATGAGGTATACAATGACAAATTAACATAGAGAGTAGAGAAACAGAGAGATACATAAATAAGAAAGGGCAGCTCTTCAAAAGAAACACTTAATTAAGGGGCAATATACACCTACGAGTAGCAAAATCAGAGCGAACTTTGGCAATTTTTCTTCCATTGGAAATTTTTTTAATTGAAAATTTTTTATGGGAGTCTTAAAATACATATTTTAATGTAACAATTGTATAAATTTAATCCGAAAAATATGTTAAGATGCATATCAAGAATTTTCAATTAAAAAATATTTTCAATGGAAAAAAATTGTCAAAATCCACCCTGATATTTCTAGTCGTAGGTGTATATTGCCAAGGAACAAGAAGGAAAAGACTCTGCCTTAGTCTTGTAATAGCAATCGTTAGCCGTAAAATGAAATCGGAAATAGTGGAGAATTTCTCAAACATCCCATTGCGCTCAGGAACTAATTTGCAAAGGTGAGTGCTTAATTAAATACCAGGGATTCTTGGGATTTCCATGCCTCTTTCCCTTTTCCACTTAATTGTGCATGGGTACTTTCGAAAGGTACAACACCTCGCGATTACCAGTCGGAGCAATTTCGAAAACGAGCCAAATGCCAGGCTAACGAGCTTAACGTGTGCAAATCGTGGGTGCGCTCGAACGACACTCATTCGACGCACGTCTCACAGTCGTTCTACGGTTTTGCAAAATCACTTGCAACCTCTACGAAATCGTTCTCCAGTTAATTCTCAGTAGGTGCGCACTTCTGGCCTTTCTCCATTCGCACGAGCACGACTCACTTCAGCGTTTGCGTGAAACTTTAATTTCATTACCATTTTGGGCCATTTTTTAATAAATCAGATAATTGTTCAGAAAGTTTCATTTATCATATGCTATTCTGATTTCCTGATCCGAATTTTTTCTTACAATTAGTTATCTACATCTATTCGAAATACACGTAAGTATATTTGTCTAAGTTAGGAATCAGGTTTCTTCAAAATACAATGTATAGCAAACGTCAGTTAATCACAGCAATAAATTGCGCATGTTAACTTTCATTTCGCGCACCCGTATAGAGAGGGAGGAGGAAACAATTTCAGTTTCCTACCATTTCCTATCACTCATACGATTACGATTGTAATCCCTTCCATAAATTCTATTCCACTACTTTCAAAGCGCCACGTTGAAAATTTTATTCCATCTTCTGGTTATACGCCCTCTATAAACAAAAAATATCTAACAAATAATACATGTAGGGTACAAAAAAATCTCGTAAACAAGGTCAACGTTAAAGGCTATTCTATTTACCATTAGTTTCGTCAATTTGAGGAACAGTGCGGAATAAAAGTATTGGAGTACAAAACACAAAGCATTCGTTCCCTTTAAGTTTACCAATCGCTCGCACGTGTAACGTCTCGGATGCAAATGGATAAGGTGAAAAACACGTTCGAAACCCGGTTGTGTCAACGCTTCTGTCGAGAGCGACGGGAAGAAAAAGGTGAAAAAGGAACTGGTAAAGGGGGTAAGAAAGAATGGCGGGCACCGAGGTTTCTACGGATGCCGGGTAAAGCGAGTTCCTCATATCTCGCACCTTTTAAGCGATCCGATCATGGTGAAGTAACGTCGCCGCTGGTGTCTCTTTCGCCGACCTCCTTGCACGGCTTATGTCAGGATCAGATGCACGTTCGCGAGCCCGACTGACCACTCGGTCGACCGACGAAAATGGCAGGTAAGACATTCTCCCGCTGGTCAACTAACGTAAATAAGGACGCGCTATTTGTAACGGCTACTTTGTCAAGTATCACTCACCTTTTCGATCGCCCCGTCGGGACAACACTGAAACGGAGAAATCGGTGAATTATTCGGGTCACTGTTTTCCACGGTGCGTCTTCCGCCTCATCGCCAGGCTCGTTAAGTGCGTACTGTGCCTTGCAGAGATATAATGACTAATCTGACCTAAAGCGATCTCCTTGAAGGTATCCTGCTGGAGGGTATTCTTTCAGAACATTCTACTTCTTTCACTAAATATTTTTCGGTAGGTAGGTACTTACAAGGAAAGTTCGGTTACCCGGATATTTCGATTTTTTTTTCAAGTATGCGGGGTTGTAGAGGATATCGATAGAAGTTTCAGGCAATTTTTCGTTTGTGCCCATTTTTGGTTTCTGAGGGTGAAAACACCCCTTAAAGGTTTATGTGTGATTTCCTACTTTCCCGTATAGGTATCTTGAAAACTATAGTAGAAATAAAAAAGTATTGGAATGAAAACTTAAAAGCTTTTTATGCTTTATAAAATTGTGCAAGGAAATTGTTAAAAATTTGTAGTTAAAATAAAAAAACCACTCCAAAAATTTTAAACAATTCGATTACATAGTTGTATAGGGTATAAAAAGCCGTTAAGTTTTCATTGTAATAATTCTTTTATATCTACTATAGTATTCAAGATATACAGAAATGTAAGAAATTAGACATTAACCTGTAAGAGGTGTTTTAACATTGAACACCCGAAAAATTTCCTGAAACATTTATTGAGGTCCTCTATAAACTTGCACCGTTTCACAAAAATGGGAATGTTTCAGGTAACTGAACTTCCCTTGTTAGAACTTCCCTTGAACAAGTATATTAAGTATAAACGTTACATGACCTTAACATCTAAGAATATTAGAGTGAACGTGGCAAAATATGTAAAAGATTGAATAGCTTTTGATTAATGAACATGTTCGCAATCTGTTGAAATCCAATTAGGGTTAGGCTCACAATATCAAAATTAATTTTATGATCGTCGTTGCGCGGAAGCATAATGATGAGGAGTCATCATTGAGCTGTAACGTAATTTAAATTAACTTCCTACTAGACTCAGCTTTATTGTGCTCTTCCTATATTACACGTGCGTTGTGCATGGTTAATTTCATAAAATTGGATACCAAAATGTAGGGTGGAATGTTACCTGTCGCAAGCATCGAGTTAATAGGAAATCGACGAATCGTCCTCATTTTGATATTCAATTTAGAGAACATATTGCCCATCAAAAGTACAATATTTCCGAACGTTTTTATTCATTAAGGTATGTCAATATTTTCCATCTTCAAATAAAGGAGAAAATTAACAGAAACGTGGACACTGCATGTAGCTAAAGAATCCTAATATCCAATGTATTAATTTCATCAAATTTTATTTTAATATACGTAGTGATGCGTGAAAGTTTCAAATATCTATCTTTATACATCCATATTGGAAAGGATTTATCGTCATAAACGAAAGGAACGTTTCTCCATCACACTGCTGTCACATTTTAATTCCTTGTAATCTAAAATTTATCTTGGTGTTGCCTTGCAAAATATTAGTCAAAATGGTAACTATTAGAAAACCTGAGAAATCAAATACTACATTCATGGGTTTTTGTCACCATAACAATTTCATTTAAAAACCATAGGTGGCTGTACATTATTGTGAGATTACAGTTTGTAGGGAAACATTGATTTAACGCTAGTTGCATCTATCAGTGACGTTTCCGCAGGTGATTAATCCTTTTATAACTCATTGAGGCTTCCTGTAAATACAAGTATGGCAAGTAAGAGAACCGAACGCGTCCTTTCGCCGTTGATATCCGCGTATTCGTCCGTGCAATCGTAACGTCCAACATAAATGGAAAAGAAACATTCTCCAGCTGGTTAACTTGGACGCGTGATTTGTAACGGTCAGTATGTGAAGTATCACTTTAGTGGCTCGATATGGCACCAGGAAAACTAGGAAATCTTCACCGAATCCTAACAGAGTTTAAAGAACATGGTACAGAAAACATAACACGCGCAGTCTGAAGTTTTCTTAAACACTTGGCCTGTTTCATGCACGTCACAAAATAATTTATAAAACTTTAACCCGGAAATTGGTAGAAAGTGGAAACCATTTACGTAGGTACAAAGGATTGCGAAATATCCATGATCGACAGCCGTTGCAAATAGCAATTTGTCTCGAAAATTAGGAAGACATAAAGAACCTAAAGATTCTATTGTAATAAGAGAAAGCGGAGCGGGAAGTTGAACGAGTCGACGAAAGCACAGTGGTAAATTTCAAATCCTTCATCACGCTGCACTTTTCTCATGGGAAGCAGAGTAGGTATACGTGCTCGGGGATATTATTAAATAGTTCTACAAGAAAATATGTGATTAAGTGTGACTGAATAGGAATTAGTAACGAAGTTAACAATTCTGAGTGGGGAAAATTTTAAAACATTGGAAACCATGTGATATGACCTATTTTTACAGACAATATATTTTAGAATTATATTTTGAATTCAGAATTAACGTTACATGTACGTATTATTATACATGTTCCAAATATGAAGACGATATTACACGTTGAAACTTATTTTGTGTACTTATTTTCGTAAATTTATTTTTATTTCAAGTCATTTCTATTTATTCATTAAAGCTTACGTTATTTCGCTTCACAATGCCAACAATGAGTTGCAGTAGCGCAATAACAGCAAACATACCCATAATTCCGATCGTACCCAAAATAATCACCACACGCAGCGACAATACCTACGTATCAATATTCAAAGTCATCAGTCCACAATTAACGGGTTCGCGACCCTCAGCGATCAACGCGTCACAATTTAGTCAGCGGGATGAACGATGAATATTCATGCGTACGCATCCATTTATCCCGGTTGCAATTCGCCAACGCTCGATCGTAGATCATCGCGTATGGAAGTCGAGGGACGAAACGAGCGCCGATGATGAGTTCCTCAATTACCGGTCACAGACGGCTTTGGATCAGCTCGGAAAGAACCGCGAACGCGAACCAACCGCTTTCTCCGTGCCTCAAGCGAAACGGAATATTTTTCCTTCCCCTCGTCGGAGAATTATTCATCTGCGACTATCCTTCGTGTTCACCGCGATAGAAGATAGTTGAGGGAAAATCGCTTCCAAAGACGCGCACTGTTCGATCCTAACCGATGATGTCAGTGCCAAGACCGACACGCAGACCTGGCTAGTCATGGGACTTCAACAAGTATCCTTGCAAACTTCTTGATCAAATCGAGCATACTTTAGAAAACATATTTTACATATCAAATTGATTTCAAAGTAAGAATTCACAATTCTAATATTAATTTATTTAAAAAAGTGTTAGTAACCGTGGAAGTAGCAATAATCGTGCAACAAAATATTTAATTTATAAAATAAGTTAATATTCTTCGCTTTAATCTATTACGCATAGATTCAACTGATTTCATCTGAAATTCGAGCTTGTTCCATTCTTCTAGCAAATTTTCTGTAAGCATTTCTTTGATAGATTAATCAAGGTTTTGTGCCAATGTAACTTATAGTGGCTAATTCTGAATTTAATATTACTTGAATAAGTAAAATATGTCATACGGATGGGTTGAATGGATACATTTGTGAATAATTATAATTTGACACTTTGTTAAGGGGGTATACCCGTTTGAACCCTCGGAAAATGTATACATTTTGTGGATTTTTTTACAAGTCAACGGTTTGATGCAGATTTCCCGTTTTTTTACTATCTTTACATAGTATTATGAACTACTTGAGAAAAAAGTTTCAGTTAAAAACTATTGTTTTTGGGAAGTTATGCATACACATCCGAAAGTCTTTCGATTTTAGACAGCTAAACGGTGGCCCTGAAAACAGCTGTATGCCGTGTCTGAAATCAAAAACCATAAAATTTTCTTATAAAGTATGTCATTAGCTATCGTCCAACGAAGCCGATTTTGAAAATTTTGAAAAATAAAGAAATGGTGAGAGATCAAAGGTAAAGTTAAATTTTTCTAAGAGAAAAATCCACCTTTTTTCTTTATAAATAATAAACGGGGAATGGGAATAAAAAAAGCCTTCGTTGGACGATAGCTATTGACATACTTTATAAGAAAATTTTATGGTTTTTGATTTTAGACACGTCATACAGCTGTTTTCAGGGCCACCGTTTAGCTGTCTAAAATCGAAAGACTTTCGGATGTGTATGCCTAACTTCCCAAAAATAATAGTTTTTTAACTGAAATTTTTTTCTCGAGTATTTCATAATACTATGTAAAGATAGTAAAAAAACGGGAAATCTGCATCAAACCGTTGACTTGTAAAAAAATCCACAAAATGTATACATTTTCCGAGTGTTCAAACGGGTATACCCCCTTAAGAGTAAAATACGATTGAAAGTTTTAAAAGCCTTGAGAATATTCAGTTTTAGAAACCTTCACACTGCTTGACGATATAATTATATACTGAAGAATTTGGTGTCGTCTATTAGATCCGTGTAATCCTGAGTAATTCTGCATGCAAATCAGCAAACATTCAAAATTTAAAAGATCTTAAAGAGTATCAGGACCTTCATGATATCATAAAATTTGCAAGATTGTATTAGACTACCTCACGAGTCTAGCGCCCATCACTACCCTTGGCAACTGAGGTCAAGAGATGCAATAGAAAACGATCGTTTCCTCCGTTTCTTTGTGTCAGTATCTTCCATTGACTTCTTCCACGAGACATCCCGCCTTTCTTGCCATTCCAGGCACATTAAGTTCCTTTTTTCGCTTGCAGCACTCTATTTTTAATTTCCTACCAGTTACTGTCTTAGTGGAACGTGCTGTGTATACAAGCCAGCGCATTCGACCGCCTGCAAGCGGAGTATTTCGACCGGAGCGATTTCAAGGAAGTTGTTAAACGATTGGCAAGAATCCTGGCGAAAATGGCGAAGGAACGTTATATCAATCGGGAAGTACTTTGCTGGCTTCTATGCCCCTTTCTTCGAGGTTACGCGACTCTCTTTAGCGGTTTCGGTGCATCGACACTTTCAAAGTCTCGCGTTCATCGGACCTGCGCGTGAAAGCAATATGGTCGTTTTATTATGGCCGTAAATTCGCTTGCAAAGCGATATCCTGTGGCCGATGAGAATCCATCGTGCCCGTTGACCACGAAACTGGTCACCTTGACCATGAAAGACGCGCGGCCAACTCTTTCGAGCCATGGACCCTCTGGAATTTATTACGTCGCGCCAATGTCAGCTCGTTGCCCGTCGCCTGCCTTTTTTCGTAAAAGCCATTGATCTGTAACGGATTTTACTTTAAACAGAGAAAAAACATTTACCACTTTTCAGTGGTATGTGTGCTGACATTGCTGGCTGAAGAACAATGTTTTCTGCGCTAAATGAATCTTGGATAAGTACCCAGCATGACGCACAGGAGTTTAAAATGCGATTCTAGCTAAGCAAAATTATTTTGTCTTACTTTAAAAGTATTTATTCATTTATTATTTTTATGTTATTTCTACTTATTTAGAATTATTTTCTGCTTAATTTTGTTTGTAAGTAAAAATGCAGGTGTTGTTGATAAATTCTAATAATAAATTTATCAAACTACCAGAAAAAACTAAATATTACAGCATTTCGTAATGCGTCGCACTACTATTATTCTAAATACTTATCTGTTTATTCGAAAATTTATTATGAACTGGAAATATTGTATTTTTACTCACAAACAAAAACGAGCAAAAATAATCATAAATAAGTAGAAATAACATTAAAAACAATAAATCAGTAAATACCTTTAAAGTATACATATAAAATAATTGCAAAAATAAGTTGCTTAGCTAGAATCGCATTTTAAACCACTGTGCGGCGAATCTGTGAACGAATCGAAAATTTCGTTAATAGCGCAGTTAAATTAACAGCCGGTTTACTGTGCTATTGTACAGTAGAAAACGTGTACTCTCGGTTTGAGGAAGCGCGCAATGTGTGGAGGAAGAAAAACGCGCGCACAATAAACCGGAACAAGGAAAATTCACGGTTCATAGGTAACTGATATATCTTGTAAAAGCGATTGAATTGAAGACAGAAGTCGGGAGACCCGGAAAGATGTGCTAACAAGGACTGATTAAGATCGACTTCATTATTTACTGCCCCCTAGGAAGGAAGGCTCGTTCACGCTACTGCCGTGTAATTGGGTACGAGACACGCATTCACGTCGTCACGCAAATACACACCTATACAACCGTACAAAGGAAAGTGTTCGCCACGATCGGTCTCTTTCACAGGATAATCAGATCATTTTTCGTTCACTTTCACCGGATCTCTTCTGCGCCACTCTTAAGGGGTACACTTAATTCTGTTTTTACATGATGCATACGTTCCCGAAAAATTTTTGTAAAAAAAGACATCGCGAACAAATGGAGTCAAACATCGAACTCAATTTTTTCTGACAGCGTCTCTTAAGTATCTTATGATTAATCACCAGTAGGTATCGATTTCATCGCATAAAGGATTTTTTTCAGAGAAATATGGTGGTGATGGTTGTCACTTTCCCTTTGTATTTCCTGTGGCTACAATGAAATATCTCCCAACTCAAATTATATTTATGATCAGATGGCTGTTGTCGTTCAAAAGTATCTGAGACATACGATACCTATGCGTTAGCACATTCTACAGTGTAATCTAAAGATTGTAATCCAACTCTGATTTGATTGGCGAATTCTGATAAGTACAAGTTGAATTGTCTTAGCGTTGTTTGAGGAATATAGTAAATGTTTGTGCTATATAAGAACCCTTTGTGCATTAGCTACAATTTCATTCCAGTTGTGACTGGAATAGGCTCTCTGGTGTGCAAATGCTTGTATAGTATATTCCGCTAGTTCATTTGTCAAATTCACAGTATCTGATGGTCTACGATCTTACAACTGTTTCGAGCGATTACGAACTTCCTACTTCACGCAAGCATCTCACACCGCGTGCGCCGTGAAAGTGCATTAATTCCTGCTCTACGCGCCGCTTCAAGCATTGTGTTTGACTCGCGATAAAAAGATAAAATAGAACCTACTTTGTTTGTTGTTTATTATTATTTAACGAAGTTATATAAGATAATTTAGCAGGCTTATTATTTTCAAGAATTTCAATTCGAATTGATTAAAGATTAAATTAAAAAATAAGTAAATAAAAAGTATCTCCGGGTAAATGGTAACAATTTGTATCTATGAGAAACGCAATTGTATATATTTTTAAACTTAAAATCTTCTTAATTAATATTTTCATTGACTAATTTCCAATAAACTTTATTAGTTGTGAACTAATTTCGAATAAATTCTATTACTTATGAACTAATTTCGAATAGACTCTATTAGTTATGAACTAATTTCCAATAAACTGTATTAGTAATGGACTAATTTCGAATAAACAAAAGTAGTTTATCCTATCAAATAAATTCCCTTCACATAAATCTGTTTATTTTCAATGGAATAACGATCCCCGGATTATGTAAATTTTTCGTGCAAATAAAGATGCAGTATCTTCTTTTCGGCCTTTTATTTAAATATCTCTCCTATATAGATAGCCTTCATTTAGGTATCCTGTACAGTATTAGTGCGTCATCAGATCCCCGATGAAGGTCGTTAAAATACTGGCAGAAACTTGGAATATTTTCGCAAAAGAATACACCATAAATTCTGATGCTATCGCTGGTAACAATGCAGGTTTTGAAAGCTCCAAAATATCTCATCATCGTATTTATTCACCTGAGCCACACAACTTTATCAATTACATCCTTCATAATTTAAAAGATATCGTGGATAATTGGTTCTTTCATTTCAAATAATTTATCCTATGAAGTGTAATTCAATTTGATTGAATTTAATTTTTTTATGTACATCATAAGTGGGTGCACATTATACAGCGGGCAGTGTATTTTACAATACCAACTTCCATTACTGACAACGATGTAAAATGAATCTATATAAAATAGATGTACACATTTGATAAACCATAATTGAATAATCCTGGTAGAAACACTGTAAGTGCCAAAATGAAAAAAAATTATCGGGGAATGTTTTACGTGCCAACGATAATACTATAGCATAGATTTCGATTTTTGGTATTTACAGGGGTTTCCAGAAGGATTCTTCAATTATGGAATCAGACTTATGAATCGAACATAACGCATAATATATTCTACTTTAGAGATGACGAAGTCCTTTCAACAAACACACGGACACATGACATTGCGCAAAACTCGAAAGAAATTGTTTCGCTGCACAAAAATGAGAAACGGCAATGCTGGCATGCACTTTTGTTATTGCTTTATTCCTCAAATAATGGCAACACCGGCGAGCCGTAAATTGCGACCGGTTTTCTGAAAATTTCCATATATATCGCGGGGCAAGGCCCGGAATGGTCGGTGCTTCAAACTTTAACACTCTCGAAATTATCCATACAGCGCTGCATACCGAAGGCGTTGCGGAAACAGCTTTTGTTTAGCTGGCAGAGTGATTGATGTCGAGTGAGCAAATTGGCCGGTAACGTTGTTCCCGATCGATACAATATAAGGAAGCCGGCTAATATTAATAAGTTTTCGAGCCGAAGGTGTACAGACCCTAGCTCGCCGGCGAGCTGAGCGCTGTTGAATATTCACTTGAACGCGAAACAATAAATAAACCATCGCATGGGAAAAAGATTTCACCCAGGAAGGACTCGGCGCGATGTTAAGAATTAAGGAGAAAGGAGATCATATCTTCTACACTAAATTATTACGTCGACCAGCGACAGCGAGATATCTGTACACGCGTTTGAGTCCGCTCGCGACGTGCGCGCTGTGGTACTCTGGTGTAACGAGAAATTTATTATATTTGTTTCAAGGGAGAACTGGCAAGGTCACTGGGTATGCGTCGCTTAAGATTGTGTACTTAAGGAATCATCGTGTATGAGGCTGAACACGAACGAGACGAAATGATGGCCAGCTATTATAACCGTCACGTGATTGTAAGGATCACGCGTGACTCGTGAGCCTTGGCACGCATATTGCATACATTAACTGGTAGGTAACAATCGATAGAAACGCTCACGCACTCTTACGCACTCGTGCATTCCCCGGCGCCCACCTATCAAGTAGCCACAATAAGCCACCTACGCCGATCATTCAACTTCAACGTATAACATTGTCTGTCAGCTGCACCCACTTGTTGACACGGGACAACGTGTCATATTCCTTTCTACCGACCGTGCAGTTGGGTTTTAACGGAAAATTGTACTGTTGGATGCAAGAAGTGCCTTAGGACCTTTTTGCATAAAACGCATAATTAGATTCCTCGTTCTTTTCTACATTTACTCTCAAAATTTCATTGCTGTATCTTTAAAATTGACGGAGCTATGGTCAGTTTTGTAAATCGATGTTGACTAACTGAACCTAGTCGGGTCTAACACGGGGACATTCAGGTTTGGCAATTTCAGAAAATTTTGATACTTAGTGTACATGAAGGTCTTCACTTGGACATTAATTTCTCAAAGCAGTCAGACGCGTGCTTCAGCCAAATTCGAGAGAATCGACTTTGAAAAATTCTGAATTCCCTTATATACATATAGGGTGTTCCTGTATCTATGGTCAATACTCTAGGGGGTGATTATA
This sequence comes from Andrena chrysosceles, assembly GCA_963855975.1. Classification (NCBI taxonomy): domain Eukaryota; kingdom Metazoa; phylum Arthropoda; class Insecta; order Hymenoptera; family Andrenidae; genus Andrena; species Andrena chrysosceles. Next base: position 105,409,894 of record OY979767.1, on the reverse strand, counting down.
CAAAATTTTAAATATTATAGACAGGTTTACAACAACTTCACTATGCATAAAAAATATCTAACTTCGTAATGTTTACAGATAGGTATTTGTCTCGAAATTGACTTTTGGCATTGAGGCCCTTCTTGCATCCAACAGTAGGTACAATTGCTTCAACATTTAAATTTTGGCGTAGCAAGGAACAAATTTCAAACGTACCTAAAAGGTGAAAGGCTGCACCAGATGGCGGACAATGATTGAGCAATGTTTCGTACAAATTGGTTCGAATGTTCGATTCAATGTGTTTCTCTGCATGAGTGTGTCGACTTTATGTATTCTGATCACAATCTCCTACACCATAATTTTTAAAGCACTGAAGGGTACAATTTTCCAAATAGGCTAGTCTCTCACAGAGTTGGGCATTAAGTAAATAACAAACAATTTAAATAACAGATCGAATAAAAGTTACTTTAACCCTCAGCGTCCAGTGTGACGTATACGTCACATCATTCTCAAGCGTACAAAAAATCTTGATTCGTAGTAAATAATTTTGGGAAACTTTTCCAGAAACTTTTTTTTTGTTTGAGCGCTAAAGCCTTAACTTCATTCGGCATACGGCGAATAATTTTTTTTAACTCTTATTCGTTATTCGAAATTTGTATTTAAATAAAAATTATGGAGCACACTGCTTACCAATATTCTGTATTTTTCTTCCCCGCAACCTCATTTTTCTCATTAATTTGATAAAAAATTGTTACCAGAAGATTCTTCCCTTTATTGCTCGCAATCAGCTGTTCGCTCTGTTAAACTTGATGTAAGAAATAGTACACATTGGATTAACACAATTACTTACAATTCAACGCGCACCGACCCACTGATCCATTTAACCACGAAGTTCTCGCCGTGCTTAAGTTTCTGGAAGAATGATTGATTATTCGCGCCGCGTTGTTTGCTATTACTTCATAGCCACCGCGATACTTATTCGCGCCTTTCTTTGTTGCTGCATCACGCGGCGTTGCCCAGCGAGCACAATGCCAATCGGGATCGAGCGATTGACATTTACAAGTGCGCGGACCGTAATAAAGAAAATGACCGATTATCAGCCGGTCCACTTTCCACCGCGTGGGACGCGCGTGCAGTCGCGTGTATGAGTGCGCGGCCGCCGAAGGAATCAGGGCACTCGAATCCCGCGCCTAATGTCATCCGTAATCGCGGCTGACCATTGAACTTCTAAACGGGAAACCAGTATCGCCCTCCGGTTGCTCGTTGGCTTCTACGGTCGCGCAGCAAGCCGGTACAGGTTGTTACAATAAAGCCGGCAGGCATGACAAATAACTAAATCGTTTCGCTACCGTTAAACACGTGCGTTGCATTAAATGGCGAACGGGTGGTTAGACAAAGATTGGACACCCGGGGCGCGCGGCGCAATCAAAAAGAAACCCTGGGAATATTGAATACAGGAACGAGATACCTGAGACTTCTTTTATTCACTGTTGCCTTGTAGACGGAATACTCGCGCGGTTATAAATCAATCGAGGGATTACGCGGCGACAACTCGTAAATAAAACGATGTTGCACTGTCAGTAACTCATTTCGCGGAGATACGAAAATCGCTGTTGCAAATAGAGAGGCGATATTACAACGCGGGGAAGATACAGAAGAAAATTTATCGCGTATCATTAAAACAGTTTCAATTCCTTCGCGTGTTTAAAATGTAGGTATTTGTTAAATATTATTGGAGCATAGTTTTTTGTCATGTCACATGAAATTGAAATCAGGATACATAGTTGAGGTGAAGTTAAGTGAATAAAACTAAGGTTTTTTGTAATTTACTCGGGGAGATCCTCAACCTTGAGATTAAAAAAAATTATTAAACTTTGGGGATATGTAGAACAGAGTCGGGTATTAACTAAATAAAAAATTATTGAAATAACAGATCGAATTAAAGTTATTCTAACTTTAGATTATTCGACGAAAAATGTTATATTTTTTTCTATTCGTAATTAAAATCTATTTGATAATTTTTTGAATTTCTGGGTTGGGTATCTTCCCTTGTTAGTATTCAACAGTAAATTTCAATTAACTTAGAGCAGAAATCCTTTTAAAAAAGAGGGAAAATACGTTTAAGGACGTCGGAAAAACAGATACAATGGTGTAATACCTACGTTACCAGAAACCGTGAATAATCAAAGCGTCCTTGCGCGTTGATCGAAGAAACGTTCTAGATCCCACAGATGCATCTATGCAGGAAGAAAATGGTACCAAGGATGCCCTGTCCTTGGCGCAAGAAACTTGTCTTTATTCATCTAGAACTCTCATCGATATTTATTGGACGAAGGTCTGCTAACCGTGGAACGTAACTAATTCTGAATCACTCATAAGTGACTGAACGGCGCAGGAATTTCTCAAAGATGTTGAACTAGATCGATCGAATTATTCCTCTTATTACAGAGACCTGCGGTGTGTTTTTTTTATAGAAACATAATATCAGTGCACCGTCAAGCTCGTTAATTGCTGGCGGTGGAAATCCACTCACGTCCTGATATTTCAACTAAAAGTTAATAGTTTAATGATATAAACGTTGAGAATTTTTCACCCAGCCAATCGCGCAGATTGTCGATCAATTTTCGAGGTTTCGTATCATTACATTGCCAGAGGGAGATATAGTTGAAACTACTCCTATAGATCGACGTTGGACCAATCGCTTCAAATGACTTGTAATAGTTCTGCCCGAGAGCGATCATGTCAATACGAAATTTAGAGCCCGGATCGTGGTGTTCCGCGGGGTCTTGGGTGGAAAAATCCTCAGAAGATTAAGGATCTTCGTGATCGTGCTCGATACGTCCGTCATAACCTAGTCGTCCGCTACCAGGAAGTCGACTGCCTGACGGCGAAGAGAGAAAGTCATACGAACATCATGACTCTTGTAAGATTCTACTGTTCTCTCAGGAAATTATACCGATAGCGTGTACTTGCGATCGTTGCTCTGTATCGAGCCGATCTTTACGAGCGTCACTCTCAGTTCGGTGATAAATTGCCTGCAGTCGAGAAGACTGGTCTGAAATCCGTCTTCGTAGAATTTTAACGCCAACGTCGGTTCATCGATACTTCCCTACGAAGAATGGATAGAAACGTTTTCACATTTACAGCTGATGTTCGATGTTGGTAATAGTCCACTATTTTTAAAAAATGACATTTTATAGGTTTCTGGGAGATTCAAAAATTTGTTCCGGGAGACATGTAAAATGTCAATTTTTAAAAATAGTGGACTTAATAAACTCTGCGTTCGGGGTCCAGCAATAGAATCGTCAAGATTTGATTGTTTCTGAATTCCCCATCAGCAACTTTCGTTGCTTATGTAACGATTAATAAAATCTAATGTACTCATTTATGATCTAGTTACCCAATACCTAATTAAAGCTATAATGAAGTAGGTACGTGGACATGTGATGTCGAGAAAGATTGTTAGCAAGATCGGTAATAAGTATGAAAGAGTATTTCGTTTGATAAGGTGTTAGTTGATGCTCATGTCCCTCCATAAATTAACTGAAAAAATCAAATGGCAATTAATAGCTCGTGTGGCAAGGTATTTGCTCTTTAATTAAAGAGAAAGTGTCGCCGGATTCTTGTATTTCACAGTTCCCGGGTAAAAAGCCGAAGAGCCCCTGGATTTCCGTATAATTGCTTGTCAATTCTGAGGCAATCTTCAGGATTCATCGTTAAATTGCAACGAAGAATGAACGCTTTAATCTACATTCCTTCCTTCTTTCTGAACAATTTCATGTAATCATCGCTCCGTTGTACTACATAATGATGGTTTATCCCTAAATACCACTGCTATGATCTAAGTTTCGACAGGATTACGTGTAATTAATATATCATGACAAACTATACCCTTACTAATTGAAATTATACGTTGTTGATCCATGTATTAGTCTATAAGTTGCATACATAAAGGCATTTACTGCTTAAACTTCAATTTTTTATTGTAACTGTGTAACAAAAAATAGTGCATTACTTTTTAATATATTATAATAACTTGAAAACAGCAAGAGTTTATTTATCAAGCCAAATAAAAATCGATGAAAAGTAATGATGGTATTTATTAAATTTATTTGTTTAAATATTCTTAGCATATTATAATAATTGGCTTTCGTATGTGTGATTTTAATAAAATAAACTTAATTGAAATTGATATAATCGTATTTGAAAAAGTATCAAACAGTCTACTGCCATTAATAATTTTTACATGTATATTACAACATAATAGTCATTATGTTTTTCCTTTCTTTACAGTTTAATAAATTTGTAGGAACTGAAAAATTGTATTATGATATTTGGACATGTAAGTAAATTCAATTTAAATCCAAAAACATGAACACATAACAAATATTCGACAATTATTATGTCAAAGATCTGATGTCAGTAGATCTTAATGCTCCTTAAATTGTATCGTAAGTTCCAAAACTTTTCAAATTCCAAAAGTGGGGGTTATGAATACCTATTACCTAATGGATATTCATGAAAACTGAAATTTTTTGAATATTTGTTGCGAGGTTTACTAGGTGCATTAGGTTCACGTAGAAGCAGACAGTTATTGTATGTATACATATACCTGATTGTGAAAGTAGCATCGAACTTTTGACGCTGAAATGTATACTCCAGCAGCTGTACTGACTTGACCACATTGCCAAGGCCAATCTCACCCAGCGACAAAAGAGAACAAATAAAACATTCGCGATAACCGATCCTGATACTGTATGTACAATCGAATTCATGTTACTTTCATCTCGCTATTGATCCATTTATATTCGTACCATACTGCTCTGCATTATTGAATAGAGACTAACCGCGCTATGTATAGTGAACACTTCACGCAAGCGTTATACGTCAGTGAGTGTGTGAGAAACATGTTTTTCAGCTTCATTCATATTCAAAGGAATTTTCGTTTAACACGTGTCGATAGCGCTTAATAGATTTGTGAACTGTGTCTCCTATTCCTACGTACTAAATAGATGTGTGTACGTGTGCGTTTATGACGAAAATAATGCATAAGATTGTTCCGATTTTTAAATATTGATACGAGCTATAAATACTTCAAAATCGCAAATAAATAATCAAGTACAATACTGTATAATTGGGTTAGGTTCTGCAACCTGCCCATATGTGTTACTGGTGAAATAGATATGTGTAGCAATGTCATGAAAGCAGCAGGGGGCAAAGACAGTAGCATTCTTGAACGTCAGCCGTCAACAGCCCAGGGACACATTCAGCATAGTTTAAGAACGTTTGTAATAAGCATTACTATGCCGTGGGCACCAAGCTCGATAGATAGTTGGGGTCTGTGGGCCCTGTAATTATAGTAGCAAAAAACATATTTGGAGGTTTGTATTGTATCCTTCAGTGTATCATTTCAAACAAGTATTAATAATTAATACTATTAAGTAAAGTAATAATACACTGTTTTAATATGCAATGCATGCTGCTATCAATTCTATTAAAAATTTAATACGATATATAATAAGTACCTAGATCTATAAAAAAGCTTTTTGCTTTTAGTAATAAAACGAAGCAAGGAACATAATTCCCTTTTGCCCACATAAAGATTTCCAACCTGAATCAGAGTCTCAACTTATAAATATTCTCACCTTCCTCGTACGAAAATCGTAAAGGTTTTACTGGCATAACTGGTATATTTAAATTGAAATTAAATAATGTAAAATTATACCTAGTATACATCAGGTAATTAAGCCATCTATAAGGAATAATTTCTTCAATCTATTTCAAATATTCATCTTGTTAGAAATGCCATCAATTTTATGTCCTAATAAATTTTTTGCCACATAAAAGCCAGTGGTGCTTGAAAAAACCATTATTTATAAGTCTCGGAAGTGTTAATTAATATGCCCAGTGTATTGGTTATATGGCTCGTTTTAAGCATTTCTTGCAAGACAAGCCGTTTCCGCAATTCAGTGTTCGATTTATTTACCTGCAGATCAATTCGTGCAAACCGGCAAATCTTGATCGTAGACCCTTGCAAGTCGTTCGTTCGGGATATCGATCGTGATCCGCTTTCTATGTTAGGACGCGGAAGTAGAGTGCATCCGATTGTAGATAATACGTGATGCTATCCCTGAAGCGTCGAGAGTTATGAGAGCATAAACGTTGATCTAATCTTCTCGGTTTATCAGACTTGGGAATTTGTATCCCCTGGGAAACTCAGCGGGTAATTAGAAAGTACGCATTTCTTTTTGATTATAGGGATACAGTTGCCAATTTAAAAATCTTTCTGCAATTTTCTGTTACGTTGCTGTAAAATAAAATTTATCTGGGCACTATCAATATATTGAAAACGTTCCACCATTAGGAGATCGAAAGCGGGCGATTAGCTTTTATCTAGATATTTCTTGTTCCCAGTTCAATCGATACCGAACGTTTACATCGAGATATACAAAATATTTAAGTCGGGCTATGATAAATCGTTGCACAAGCAACTGAACTGTGCTTGTCTGTGCTAACTTCTGCAGGGTTACATTTTTCTGCGTTGGAACATAATCTCTGATTATGCATCGAATCTTGTTACACAAATTGTTTCGCTTCGAGTGACATACTGGTATCCCTTATGAACATTCTAAACACAAACTCTTGTCTTTTTATTATTTATTTGTTTGGGTTGCATCTACATCTTTGGTTATTTACTAGCGACAATATTTGTGTTAGGTATAAATTGAGTATTTAATTCCATTTATTCCAAATTTTCCTACTTATGAAGTACAAAATGCAGACGTGTAAATACATTATATTCAACAGAACTAGCAAAAAGTAGAATTCGATATTCACAAATACGAACATAATTACTTAATCACAAAACTTACAGTTAATACCCACGGAAGTCTTACCACGCAGAGAAAGTACACACACAATAGTTCGTATTCCCTTAATTAGACCTGATATCCGTTAGTTACAATTATCAATTTAGTTACATAATTCCGCCGCAAACGCGTTAAGGATGAAGTTACAGTGACCTGAATTAGGAATGGCGTTGCCAATCGCCCTTGCTATTAACGCAGCAAGGCTGTGCGTCACAGGATGTCCCACTTCCCGACAATCCATTATATTTTTCACTTTTCCGAGCGTCGTTAATAACGCCGCAGAAGCGTATCGTCGACGTTCCCAGATGAAAGCGAGGAGGGAGAGACATGGAGAAGAAGTGGAGAGTGAAAGAGGCGTAGTACGATCACCTGGATTTTTCCCTTCGGGAGAAAGTTCTTGATTGGACCCTCGGCACGCCATGATAAATTAAACGAAAGTTTAAGTCGTCACGATCCCTAGCAGACGATCGCTACCTCGTGTAGCACGCTGCCGATACATGGCCGGAGGCCGGAGGTGCTGCGGGATGGTGTACTATACTGCACTATGGTGAGCCGGATGCTTTCACTCTCGAGAAATATTTTCGAGGGACGAGATTCTCTCTTTCTCCCTTTCTCTCTCTTTCTCTTTCTCTCTCTCCTTAGTCTCCTCGCGAAACGTCGTTTTCAATGCGATCCTCCAGCGAAGAAGGTGTGGCAGCGAACTCCCACGTTCGCTGGCAAGTGATTCCCATGATACCGAGCTTCGCCCGCTAATGTTGCGCATCGATGCGCCTTCCCGTTGCTGTGCTTCGCTTTTAAACACTGTTGTCTTCGATCTGTAGGAAATCTCTTCGACCCCGTGCGTTTCATTCTGTCGAGGCTCGCTATTTCCTACCTACAGGTGGACCTTTCTAATCATTTCTAGCGCTATCTGTACGATCGGTCAATTCACGGATCAATGATTCAATTGGCGCGCGTAGGATATTCGGCACGGTGCAAGGACAAACGGTGGTTACTGGCTCAACTGTTGTATTCTTAGAGAAATGATAATTGAGCTTGGTTTTCTCGATGAGAATTTTTCAGTTTTGCCGAATTCTTCCTGCACGATTGGTATTTGTATGCAGTTTAGTCTGTTGTGGAAGGGTATTTTTATATATTACACAATCAGTGTTGAATAATAATTCAGCGATTTTCAGGAATTTATTGCGATGAAAATAATTATAGTGATGGAATGAAACTTTTTTCTATTTAGTAAACTACATTTTTATAGTAAATGAAAAATATAAAATTAATATCCACTATCACGTGATTGACATTCGTTAAAATATGTATCATCATGAATAAAAATATTTCACGGTATCTCTTAATTGTTAGGATTCTAAGGAAATGGTAGTCAACGCGTTAAACCTGAAATCGAATAGATGAATAATCTTGAAGCATAAATTAATTGCGTGGGTAGTCTAAATAGTTTTAAACGTAAGAAGTCGAGGCATACAGCCACGAATGAACGGGGAGCGCTCTAGAAGCTCGCCAATTTACGGTAACAAGATCCTTGCTACCTGTTCGCTAAGATTAATGAAATCCCATTCAATTAAATCCGCTGTGGCGCCCACGATTCGGTAAATAAATGCAGATTATCACAACGGTTATACGCGTCTTCCCATCGTCGGTGTACTTTCAATTACCCGCATCGTGTCGATGACGTTGACTTTAGATGCGGATGCAGCCGCACGAAGTTCGCGATCACGATGGCCAGGATTAACGAGGCAGTCTCGCGCCTGGTAACGTTAGTTCCTGGAACACATCGCGTTCGTCACTTGAGATGAGACCGTTCCCGACTAAATTGCATTTCGAAATCGTTAACGGATTCAGGATACCGAGCTTCGATAAAGAGTTTGCTCTCATTAACAATTATTGATGGGACACATCCAGCAAGTACGTGGTACAGTGTCTTAGGGAAGTGTTTTACTACACACTTCATTATTTAGTAGTGTGTTAGAAGTACAACTTTATAATAGAACAGATAGTCTCTATCCTCTTTTGCGATATGCTTATACGAGTATTACTCAGAGTTGGGCATTAAATAAATAAAAAATTATTTAAATAACGGATCAAATAAAAGTTATTTTAACTTTAGATTATTCGACGAATAAAGTTAATTTTTTTAATCCTTGAGCGTTTCAAATTCATCGTCGAATAAATTTTGCAACTTTAAGTTCAACTTATATTTTAACTTTATTCGGCGTCGAATAATTTTAATTTTATTCGATACATGGCAAACAATTGTTTTAGCTTTTATTCGTTATTCGAAATTTTATTTAAATAAAAATGTTGCCCATCTCTGATATTATTTACTAGTAGCATTTGTCTAGAAGAATAAAGACGTAATAGTTAAAATAAAATTCCGTTCATTCCATCCTAAAATTCTTAAAGATTAATGGAAGCAATTACTTTCTAAGTTTTCTGTAATAGATTAATAAAAATCCATATGGGTAGAAATTTATGAATTTTGCGTAGCTTTCAATTATTACCTGATTTATTTGTAATAATTTAAACTTTAACTTTGCATTTACTGAAAATTAAGAAATATGGACTAGGTCGGTTTTACTAACAAGCTAACGATTTGTCTTTCAGTGTTGAAAAAAAGATTAAATATTATAGTGCAATGCTGATAACGAAGAATATTGTAACTGATATCTGTATTTTAGTCTTTTTATGTTTGGTATTTTTACACCATCGTTCTCGCTCCTTATACCTTCTTTATACGAGCCTTCATTTTGTCTCGAGAGAATAAACCTTAATTATTAACGTCCAATTATAGAACCTTTCGTTAAGGAAACATGAAAATTCATAAAGAAAATTTAGTACATACTTGAAATTTTATACATTTAGCAGTTATATTATTTTTACATCGAATTTCATTTAGTATGAAGACACGATTCCTTTGAAACAACTTCAACAAATTAACATTATATGAAGGTCACATTTAATTTTACTGACCATACAATTTATAGCATGCTAATAACAGTAATTCCTATAATATATGTAAAAAATCATTAAGGGGGAAACCACTATAATGATCTGAAAAGTAAGGATGTTTCGGGAATTTTCTCAACCAAAAAACCCAAGTAAAGCAATGTATTGCTTAGTATAGTTAATAGGTACATATTCCAGGGAAACTCTAACAAGATAATCAGTTTTTGTAAATTACTCATACAATACAAATCGAATAATTAGCATATATTTTACGATGTTAAATATACAATGTCTTTATTATTCCCGATACATATTTACATCTTCACATTCCTCGCAATCTGGTATTCGAATAATTCTCCAGGCACGCGATCCTCTAATTATTTCAAGCAGTAAACGTTCCAGGAAGATAGATTAGTGGTACAAGGCATTTAAGTGCACACCGAGTATCTTAATTTCCTTGTCACGAATTATTATCGTTAACAAGTGTCTTTTACACCTGAATACACATTTGAAGTCATTAACATGCTTCTCATAACCCAGTATCTAGTTTATTATGAACGAGCATTGATTATACTTAGCTACCTTTTCCTACGATGCGAGCAGAGTTTTATTGGCGCCCGCAATTGTCACGATCGAATCATTCCATGAAACGAATTCAGGTTGATTTACAAGAATGTAACCTCGTCTCCCGGATGTTGCAATCAAAGATAGCCTTCCACTTGATATGCTAAATACGAGTATATTAATTAATCCCGCGACAAGAGTATCCATGGTTCGCAATTTTAAGCGGCCGGCTATGCGCACCTCGCCGTTCACCGGCCGCTAAAATATTACTGAGGTATCACTCAGGAAGGTCTCTCAAACATCTCGTTACGCCGCCCATACTGTGGGAGATAGTGGCCATGTTGCTCGGGTCTAGCGATTTTTCGAAAAGATCTGAAAGTAGGAAGCGCCTAATTCAATCGTTCAGCCTCGAATTTTTCCCTCGTTTCAGCAGCAAGCACGTAATATCTCCAAGTCCTTTCTCATTGCGACCCAGGGCGAAAAAAGGAACGAGAGAGGTTCGTATTTCGAACGATGGTAATCACTTCCTCGTCGGTGTGCCGAACAGCCATAAGAATCCGGTTTGATTTGCGATTTGATTATGTCGTTCGTGTGCGTATTACAATTTCAAAGTAGTTCCGACTATCTAGGTATGGAAAATGCTATTTTGTCTGTTCGATGTACCACTGGTGGACATGTAATTTTTTTGTCGACACTAAATCCCCGTCCATGAAACCAATTCACATGTTCAACCACGTGGGAGCACGTGATATGTACACTTTATAAAATTTTATTAAAATACACTTTATAAAATTTTATTGGAATAATTGGAATTTAGTAAAATTTAAACCAACAAACTCTATTTAGGGAAATATTAAGATTAGAAATGATGATTACTGTCGTATAACTGTTTGTCCATGAATAATAACATTTCCTTTTTTCTACTCTATAGGTCTAACTTCCTTTTCCCAGTATGCAAGCATTAAGACCACATCTTTCTGCACTATCAAGTTTATAATAACCTTAAATAATCACACCAGTCTGATTCAATGCATCCACCAATATTACAAAAATATATTTTTTCCGCTGGGACTGAATCTCTCTGTAATTCACGATTATGAATATTTAAAACAATGACCATAGAGTAGAACGCGACTTTCCAGGTCGGCAGGTTCGGCTTATGAAGCCATTATGATTGCATTAATGAGCAACGTTTTTTCGTTGCAAATCGCGAGACTTGGAGACAATAATCAAACGTCACCTCCGGTTCTTACCATGAACAATGGCGTAAACAATGTTGAGAGCGTGGTAGGAGCGGGACATGTTCCCGTCGGGATCATCCTCATTGTTGTTGGCTTCAGGAAGTATCACTGAGGAACGAGGTCGCGTAAGCGGCAGATTAACATTTGATAACCGCTACTGTCGCGCCGTGGAAAAAGATTATACATACATATGTAGTATGTGTGAAAGAAATGACGTGTCACCCCATGTATTATTACTCAAGAACGCGATGCAGGAGCTACAGATGTATATACATATCTTTCGACATTGACTGGCTGATTGTTCCCTGGCGCGGATATTGCTGGCAACACATCTTTTGAAAGTAGGGAGGTGTATCGAACCTTCTCAACGATTGATATCTGTGTCATCGTGTAATACAAGGTACGATCAATATGCAACGCACGTCATCCGAACTCGCCGGAGGAGGCGGATGCTCTAAATGGTGTTGTGTACCGCGTTCACTCCTTGTCTGGCATCGACGTATTTTCACGTCGAGGTGGCAGTTTCAAGTTTCCATCAAGTTTTCCATAACTGTTTTAGAAATAAAAAAAATTAAGTCTACATATCGCTGTATATGTCACTAATGAACGTATACAAGCAGCAAGTTTACATATTCCACTTTAATCTGATTTTCCGATCGCAGATAAATATCAATTCGTAATCCAATCGATTTATGTCGATTTGTTATTGGCATACGTTGTCGAAATTATACGTTCTTGGCAAGTGATCCATATCCGAGATAATTCGTTTAGAAGAACTTTAATGAGCTGTAAAACTGCATGTCATTGGCCAGTGGAGCAATCTCCCGAGTCTCGTAGTTTGCATACCGCTGAATCGCCTTTAAACGTTTAAAGTTCATAGGAACAGTGCAGTTGAAATGCAGGTAGCTGTAAGGATAAATGCTATTCTTATATTAAATGCCACCGTCGTGTTATTATAAATAGCTACAGTGTTATTGCAAAATGCAAACTAACCTTCGTTTTCATATGCAACTATGTACTTATTCTGATTCTTTTCAAAAAGCGTTAATTTCATCACACGAATAAGTGTAACAGTTGCCTAATTTGATAATTGCATAAAACTCTTTTTAAATTTTTATGCGTATCACGAGCTCGGTAATAATGGTACCTATAACAAACTTGTTTCCACATTTTTGTTTTTCTCACTTTTTGAAAAATATATAGTGAAACGAATTGTACCTACTCTACTTCATTACGTTTCTCTATTATGTAGAAAGAAATGGTATCTACGAACTTTTCATGAAATTTGCATTGAAAATGTATGTTTATAAATAGTTTACCTTAAACTGATATAAATCAATATTTCATACAATTATTCAAAGAAATATTATACATAGTGATGTTCGTATGGTATCGAGGTTTAAAATGGTGTTCAAGCATTGTTAAGTACAGACATCCATCTTTCGTCGGAATCGGCAATACGTATTGCGATAATTCACGGGAAACTCACAGAGACGGTGTAACAAATTACTGGCCGATATCACATTACGATGCAGTGACCGCAATCGATGTGATGAAATACCACCAACAGTCCATGATTTACCAAGTTCATTTGAAAAACCATTTTTAGAATGATCTGACAATAGCTACTTCACGAATATGGTGGTAGCTTACATAATAGAAGAAACTTGCAAATCGAAGAAGGATATACCTAATAACGCGTTTCCATAAAATAACATACTGTTATTTTAATAAACACATTCATTACATTACGGTAGTAGAAATAATTACTTCGTGGGAAACTTTGTAAAACTGTCACTTTCACTATCTATTGACGACAGTAGAATATATCTTTTTGCTTAATTGTGTAATAATTCTCTTTAAAGTATTGTTTCAATACTAAACTTAATTATTACTCATTAATATCATCTGTTTGCAGATTAGTGCAGATTTCAAACAAAACCACAAATCCAAAGAATAAACTTAAATATAATAATTTAACTTTATCCATAATAGATATGGATAAAGTTAAATTATAGCACTTTCACGTGATTACGTAAATCTTTTATCGAATCAGAAACAACCATGAAGTAGGGTAGATGTACCATTTGTGGCCACTGCACCATTTGTGGCCACTGTCTTATTTATTCCGATATATTAAGTATTCTTAGTTCACTTTCATTACAATGAATTAAGCTGTCTAAGGATGGGTTGTTGGCACCATTTCTACTGTTTTGTTGTCCCGTTTTATTTAATAATCATACGTGGCCACAAACGGTGCAAAACAGTCCGGCACGATAATAGAATGATTTTTTAAATAATTATGTTTAAAACATTGTTCAACGTAGAATATTTCAATTATCTGTAGATTTTGGATTACACTGATATATTCTTTATTTTTGTGTACGTATTCTTTTGTAAGTTATGTATCTGTGAATGGTACGGAAATCCTTAAAGTGGCCACAAATGGTACATCTACCCTAGAAGTAATTTGCTTTGGTTATTGTTCTGTGTCAATTCACTTGGTAGTCATTTATAGAGTAAAAAAGAAGCCACGAGTAGAGAAGTCACGTCGTGATCTCAACCGCGGGTATACCTTGTCTTTGAAACTATGCTTGACAGGTGGGACCAAGGGACCAACTGTACGAACGTTTTAACTTTGAACACGTTCCACGATGATCTCTAGAGACGTGCTACGTCGTCGCTAAACGTTTTGGCTTGTCATCGTAGTAATTGACTTTCCCTCCTTGCAGTGATGGAAGAAAACTGTCATGGCTGCACGGTCGAGTAGTCTGTGTTAATTAATCCTTTCTATCTCGATCCTTACAAACTTACACTGTTATGAATTTAGAGTTTGTGATTTACATTTTGGTGATTGTATAAGTGCTTCTATGGTATAATGCAATTAACACGGTCTGTGCTACCGCGGAAATGTAGGTTTTTGGTAGAATTATAAAAAGTGACGAGACAATTGAAAACTTTGCTGTAAAAGAAGGCAGTTCTATAATTTGCCGAAATTGACTTATAGGTATGATTGAATATAAAAAGAATTTGAATAGATTGGTGGAGTTAACTGAAGGTGAAAAGCGTTCTGTAGTTTCTGGTATAGATGACGATGTTCAAGCAGATGAACGTTGAGATTATTTCATAATTTATTGTTAGTAAGAATGTTGGACTATAATTCTTCTAAAATTGTGTAGATTCATGTTTCCTGATATATTTCCACGTAGATACCTACTATATAATACATAGTTTTATAACATAACAATGGTGTTTAATGTAATTATTTTCCCGAAATACTTAAGTGGATTTTTATACAATTTCAAAATTCACTCTGCCATAGAGCTAATTTTGCTTAAGTAGTAACAGTGCTAAATGCTGTATTAAAATGTAGATTTTAAGCTCGTGAAATACTTTGGACATGTGTCTAAAAATATTTTGATAAGATTGTTTTTATTAATTTTGCAAATGTGAATGCATTTAGAGCTACCCCTTTCTTGCTACAAAGCCTTCAATTGGATTGCGATATATGATTACAGAAAATCAGCAGTTGGATTCAATTCTTCATAATTCCGACTCCCTTTTCCCCTACTTCGATTCCGATATCGAATGGAAAAACACGCTCGTTCGTTGGATGAAAGTTTCACTTTCGATAAACATCGTGTGTCACCGATGACCCACGTGGCATGGACTGTGTTAAAAGGATTGATTGATATTTATAGTGGTACTTAAATAACTCTATAAAATTGGCGATTGATTTCTTAATGGACAAAGGAGTGTTTGTTTTGCTACGTAGGTATGTTGTTTTCTCGTTTTTAGCAGGAAGTGTATAAAGAAGAGTGATTAAAATTAAAGTACCTATTATACGTTTTACTATAGATAGATATAGAACGTGCAATATTTATTCCATATATTGCAAGACCTTCCCAACAGTCTATGTCTATAGCATTCACAACGCATCTTTTGATAAAAAATCATTGTGTAAACATATAACTCAAGATTAAATTCAAGATTGCTTAGATAAACGGCGACTAATCAATTATTGAATTCCTAAGCGCTATTACATGTAATTGTACATACTTGAATTAGAACATAAAAAACTTTTTCCGTTCTATTCATATGCTTTATAAACCAGTTAAATACGTATCCATATTTCTGAATTTATTATTATTACAGTCATAACAGGTTTGAGTCTTTTATTTATTAATTTACATAATTTTATCTTAATCGATCAATTACATTTCCTTGAATAACTTCCAACACCGTTTCAACACATGTTATCCTTTGGTGCCCTTTTTTCCTGACACAAATCTCCTTGTATTCAGTAAATGACAAGGTAGTTGGTAGTCGGAAGTATTATCATGCATTTCGAGGATAACAAGAACGAAAGCAATTTCGCTGGCGTTATTCATAATAGTGGTTAACTTTCTGAATTACACTCTGCTGGACACATGCTCTGCCTTTTTAAAATAATTCTTTAGTACACGGTCGTTTTTATAAATCTGCTGAACCCTGCACAATTATTATGAATTTTAAGCCACTTATTATACTTAATTCGATTGCTAAGAAAAAGGAGGCCGTCTGTGTAGTTCTATCATACGTAAACCTCTTGATTGACTCAGTTATAAGCGTAAATGCAAAATTACTTATCTAATAAAGAGTAAATTGAATACCATAATAGTTGATGAATGGTCGTCCCCATCATATTCAAGGCGTGTAGAGGCGCTCCTTGAAATTTTCAAACCAGCAATAACAAAGCTGCCTGCGAATGATAAATGCGACCGGTTCAACCATATACATAAATGGCCAAAGATGATTATTATTAATGCGAACATACGCGTTTTATAATCGTTGATCGTAACAGCGGTAATCACAGAAAATGCTTTGACCTCTTTTGATTTAAAATAGTTGTTTGAATTCTTGATCGCGGCCGATTTGTGGCGGCGCTGCACGACGTACAATTATCGTTTTTTAGAGACGGTAATGGTTAAAATCAAATATCTACGTAGAAAATCACAGGGCAGGGAAAGTGTGAATTACACAGAAGAATTTAATACCGTTTAATATGAAATTCGATGTATTTAAATACGCGTCCGCCGTATTATGTATTTTGAGACTTCCTGTATGTGTCGCAGGAAGGATATTAAACAATAATAGCTGATTTTCTCTTTCCTCTAAGAAACGTTTCGTGGACATTTACCATAATGAATGAATCATACCTACGCTTGATCCTGTCTCTAGAGGATTCACTTTCTGTTTCAGATGGAGCACCAGTTCCTGAGGACGCAGTTGAACACGAGGTAAGAGAAAACAACGAGGAAAAACAGATGAATGATCGTTCAATAATTCTAACTTTTTATCCCAGCTGGGAGAAAGTACAGGGCTTGATTTATATCAGGAAATGAGATGCTCGGTGATTATTTATAACGCGCCAATTTGTAAAATGCGTTTACCTCCCGTCGTTCTCTTTCAGTCCGTGGAAATTCGTTGGAAGATGTTTCAATTACTTTATAAAGCATCTATTACACGGTATTTTACGAGCTTATACAATTTTGCATAGGAAACCTTCAATGTATTTTCAGAATAGAAAATACACTATTTTACGTTGTAATATAGTTAGAATATTAATTTGGGCGCATTCCTAATCAAATTCTTTTATATTCTTTGTTTATCTTTTCGTACCGAAATATAGCACAATAATGGAAGATGTGTTTTATTTTATAAATTTCTTAAAATAGTAGATAATCATAAAATTATTTACTCCCTGACAAGTGCAAAAAATGTAACAGGCAATTGGGAATTTTTCTGGGAAAATCATTTTAAGCAAATCTATTACGTAATCAACCCACTGATTTCAAATATTTACATATACAGATATGTGAAATCAGACCTATTTATTCTCGGCCACTTTCACGGAGTGGTAAGGAATTTGTAAAGGAATTTGTAAGTCAAAAATCTGAGCCTACATTAGTCACTCATTATGTATTACCTAATATCAACATTTATAAATTTGTCGCATTCCATGGGATTTATTTTTAGATTTAGATTGTTAAGCACATAAGAAATCATGTAAATGAGGTATGGACAAAATGAATTTGAAATCATTCCGAATGTTTAGTGCACTTCTTTCTGTATCATTACATTAAACATGCCGTCATTATGAAAACGGATACGTAATGACATTTCTAAAAAGTACGCTGATTAACTCTTTACATAACTATGTCTCAAAGTGGGTTTAAATTATCATTTCGTGATGGTTTCCTGTCAAGTGGAGTAAAATAAAAGTGGAATTCCAGTGCCAGAACTTAGGATACTAATGTTTGTATACATAGATACATACATTCATATACGTTAAAAACTAAAAGCAATGTTGTAGTAGTGTTCTATATAATTTTCTTATTACAAAATAACTTCTGTCTTCTTAATCGAAATTTAGCAAATTGTTGCTGAAATTATTAATCACAAAAAAACTTGGTGAATAGGTATTATTATCAGAAATTTGCACAATGTAGGACTTTGTACAGTCTGTATATGCATATAACACTTGCTAATTAGGCAAAGACATATTTTCACGAAGGATTAGGCTAATCGGCAAAAAATGTTTCAAATAGCATTTGATCACAGCAAAACGACGTCGTTAACCTATCGTTACGAAGCTATATGTGGCTAAGAATGTTAAAGCCGCGTGATATCGTGCTTCAAATCAGCTGATTTTAAAATTCAAGCAAGTACTTACTAATAACTATCATTTTATACTGGTTTACTTGTATATGTCATACTCTATTTTACGCAGTTACTTATTTACTCTAAATTACCATCATTAATTGTAGTATGTGATTTGAGATGAATATGCTTTTTAACAACTAAATATTATTTAGAAATATGTGAGAATATAAGAGCTTATCAATTATGTGTGTTTTTGATTTAAATTAATAAGTTATATTGAGTGTTGAACAATTGCTACTTTAACGTATGCGTGAAATTTCAAAAAGTAATTTAAACTTCTCTAAAACATAGGTTTAATATACATTTACGTGTTTCTCTCCTTCGAATCATACACCGATTCCTAAAGTCCACCTCAACTTTCCCTTTTCAAATCACAGTGAACAGGCTAAAAATCCAAAAATGGTTACACGCAATTGTAGAGGAAACTGATATTAATGCAAGTTTAATGATTCCCACATTGCGATGGAAGAAATAACGGTAACGCAAAACGTTACTTTCATTATCGAGAGACGAATGGGGTCGCTTATTACGAACCAATCAATCATTATTGCGATGTGACAATGATTTTGATCGGAGAATAGGGCCAAAACATGGTAGGTCGATATCCCACGATCAGCTGAAGCGTCGAAACGTATTTCGCCTGAGGATTAGCACGATACTTTCGCGTCTGACGCTTGTGCACCTGTAATAAAGCCTCCACGTTTCTTTGCAGCGCGATTATTTCACCTCTGCATAGTGGATCATCTATCCTATAGCCTGCAGCTTGGTAGACTGATTGCCCTTAATACACATATAATTTATGCCGTGGAGGGGGATGAATAGGACGGTGCAGCTAATTGGATTCCCCGCATACGAATGTTGAGTTAATATAATAATCATCGGCGCGTCCTGTTGCCTGTACGAACTAGCCGCAAGATTAATTTACGTTCTGTAATCGCGCGCTAATAACAGCTGATTCTCTTTCTTTTGCGGTCGGCCGGTGCCACGATCCATCTTCTTGTGTCCTGTATTGCGATCGTTGCGGAGGATGTCGGGAGATTTGTCGTGATTTTGATCTCGTTCAAGCGAACTACCCTTTCACTTGTTACTTCATCGCCTTTCCACGCAGCTTGATAAAGAGAAAGAAACAAAAGACGGAAAAAAGCTGCTATTCCTCGCGGCTTCTCTCGGGGCGAAGTATCTATCTATATACTCACCCCTCAATTTAAGTTTTCTTTTTACGAGATAAATAATCCCTCCGTTTACACGGTACTTTTTATACTCCATCTCGTTTTATGCGGTCAGAAAATATGTATGTATACCTTTCTATTTGATTCCTCAATACCGCAGCTGCCACCCAAAGCGAAACTTGCCACTGTGGCCGCGAGAACGTCGTTTCAGCAAAAGGCGGAAATGTCGTCCTATCGCTCATAATGAAACAGAAGTAGAAGTGCCAAATATTTCTAGAGATGAGAATAGTGACTTCTGAGAGAGAAATTGATTGCAAGGAAAATAAACCTTTATTCATAGTTTTTTCATTTTTATATATTGTTAAAAAATATGTACATAATATTATGCATATTTATGCTAATTAGGAATATACATTTTTCATATTTAAAAATGGTAAATTTATTAAAAAATTTCAAACCAGCCATTTTGAGCTTTAACAACTTAGGGTTGGTTTTAGGTTATTTGGGATGTTGTGGTTTTTTCTTTCGTTTTCGTATTTCCGGCAATCGATTAGTATCTATGTGTTCAACAGTGATTATTTTGTTGCATATATCGCATTTCTTCGGTTCTTCTTTTGTAATTAGATGCACGTGAGTGAGATTTTTGTGTCCTGTTCTTATCCTCGTGAGTACTCATTGGTTTTTTTGGAATTTATTACCTCGGACGAAGGGTATTTTATCTCGAGCATTGGCGTTTTTCTATAATGTGTTCCACAATATTCTTATTTTATTTTTGACGATTACTTTGAGATGTTTGTAGTAAATCGGCTGTGATGTCAAGTCATGTGCTATAATAGACGAATGATTGGTTCCGGCATTTATGTTCTCAGTTTCCTTGTGTAGGTATGAAGTCTTAGTACTCGATCCCTCAACACGGTTGTGACGGATTCGATATATTCCTTTGTAAAATTTTCTAGGAATGCTTTTTGCGGCGTCCTTTCACCGGCTTGCGTAAATCACTCACTTTCACGCTTTTGTTATTAATTGGTACCTACTGCAACGAAATGAAATCAGAGCCTGATATTCGACGTTGAATGTGCACAATCAGGAATTTAATTGAATGGGAAACATGGTGAGAAACTTCTAAACACGACGTGATACAGTGCTGAAGTATTTCTTTGTTTCTCGTAAATTTGTTTTTATCAAAGGTGTTAATGTACTCACTTTAACGCTATAATACAGGGTTCTATACTTTGGTATAGTCTGAAAATTTATGACAGATATACTGTTACGTAACTTTCATTGTAACGAAATAGGACTTTACAAGGAGGCAGCACAAGGGTCTCGTTTCACTAAAGAAAATAGAGCAGGTGATTAAGCTAATTGAAATCACTGAAGGATTATATCCGAGCGATTTACCGCGACATATTCTGCTATTGTGATCACAGTTGGAATTGTTCAAGCAGGTTTCGTGTTCATCTCTTATTACGCAGCGCAACAGCTCATCCATCACCATCATTTACGAGGGCAAGAAGCATTTGTTGGTTATGAATCTCTAAATAACATTCACTTATAGTCCGTTCGCGAATAGAACGCGCGCGTACATTAATCCGACGTCTCTTTGCCGGAAAATCCTTTGCACCTCATTGATTTATAACTGTTTCTACATCCGCAACCCATCTGGAACTTGGTAACTTTATTTATGTTCTCACATTTAACTGCACATCGTCGCAACACGTAACGAAATACGTCTTATCCTAGAGAGCGTATAAATCCTCGCTGGTAATCGTAAATTGTGGCGGATGGCATGGCTGCGTTGTCACGAAAAAGAATAGTGGTCATCGAATAGAAATGTTGCATGCTTCCAATGAAAGCTTCATTGGAAATGTCTATTTGTATTGCCCTTTCGTGGTGTTCTTTCGTGGTGAAGAAATACTTGGACCGTCCTCGATTTTACTTTAGAAAAGCTTGAACTATGTAAATGGTCCCATTATTGAACATGTAGAATTATAATCGTGTAAAAAAAATTATGTAAGATAAAATATAAATTACTGTGAGCATTGGTCTGTGTAGTTACCATATTAAATTCAGCTTTTATATGGTATGAATTTTTACAGGAAAATTATACCTGGTAAATGAATATAGATAACTAATGTTGCGCTAAAAAATACTATTTATAGTATTGTATATGAAACTTGTAACATCTTTTTCATTGATATTATAACAATATCGCAGAATTTGAATTAAAGCAAGTGAATACGACAGATGTTCAAGCACTGCTATTTGCATATTGACGAAAAATTCACGAACCACCAATTAGGAGCAGGTGCATTACTTCCAAGCATATACGCAGCCGTGACAATTTTCTATTTCTAGATACAATTTTCAGATTTCTAAAATGAATATATTGTCGATCCCGTTATTTTTCAGACATACTACTTATTTTTATTCACACATATTGCTAGCGCTCTCGAAAGTACAATCCCTCAGCGACCCAATATTACACGTGTATGCAATGTCGAATTACCATACAATCGTAAAACTCAGCATACCTTACCTCCCAGTAAATAACCAATAATCGAATGTCCAATAGCTACGTATCGATCGTTACTGCTAGATAGGTTCAAAAACAAAGTGGTAGGAACGATTACGGGAGCAAAGAATTATACGAATATAGAGTAGGCAGGTACAGTTACAGATATAGCACGCCAGAGGTTGACCTGACATATTCGTAACAATGCTAGGCGTGTCACCGGTTGTGTTGCAACTGATTCCAGCGACTATCGTCTGCATTAACATTAACGCGTGAGCATTGCACGCGTCTGCACGTGCACGTCCCCTACGCAGATAACAGTTGCACGCGTAATATCGAACGGCATATAGAGACATAGGCGCAGTCTGTATAGCACGTCATATGCACGATCCGAGCCAACTAGTTTTGCAGGCGGTCGTCGGCACGAAGATGTCTTAAATGTCAAGGCGAGGACATAGCGAAGTTGTCCTAGCGGATAGACGGATAGACCCTCGCCTTTTATGCGATCGGTGAATGAGCTCCGCGAAAGGAACTTCAGCACACGTCATTCTGGGGTATCTTTTAACGAGCGTTTACCTGCAGAACAATGAAAGCAGAAAATTTATTCGTTTCGCAACGAATAAATAAATTACCCGACTTTGCATAACACGTATCCTTAGCTTTGCTTCTTTATTTTATCCAAGACTTTCGTGTTTTATTATTCGCCGTTTCAAGTTCAATGAATAAATCGTGCCCCCATGCTTGTGCTATGTAAATCAGTTGCAGGATATTTATGGCATACCTTGAGGTATTAGTTGACTGTGAAAGTCGAATACAGTGTAATTACTGTGATTAGTGGTTGCAATGATAATGGAATGATTAGGCTTCGATATAGATACTTGCTATTTGCTACTACAACCCTTTATCCCCGGTTAGAAAGGAAAAAATTATAATTCGTGTTAACAGATGATGTATGTAATAATGCTATTAGGGTTTGATTTTGAGATACTTGGAGGAAGGCACATAATATATCAATTTTCGATATTCTGGTAAAATGGTAAGGACGAGTGAACGATTAATAATCTGATATTACAGTAACATTTTACTAGACAAAAGAAGGAAATCGCTTTAGTATTTGGGAGTATTAATTATTTTCAGGGCCTCAAATGACGTTCCTTGTTTTAATAAAGCAATTACTTTAAATATCACAAAACTTTCACTAAATACATATTTAGCAATTTTACGATCAATATAATATAAGCATGTTTCTTTATTACCTGTCAATGAAGATCATGCTATATGTAGGAAATTTAATAGCCTTGGTAGGTTGTGTAGCGTGGCTAATAAATATTAGAATATAGCTAATTCCTCTCATACCACTTTCAAGAATTATAAGCATAATATGTGTAAAAGTTTTAGACAATAAATTATCCATCCCTTACTGTTTACTTTATCTTGAGATCATTATGCTTTTCTCTATTTTTTATGTGTTTAATTTATTACAATATAAACTATCTGTATATTAGAACATTCGGTACTAAGCAGTAGAATTTCGTGTACATATTTTCCCTTATTTTGTATATTACCAAAAATTGTATGCTTAATAAAACAAATTGCTATTATATAATAGAGATACATAAACAATCTTGATGAATGAAAACTCATCAATATTAGATCCTCAATAATATTATAATTTTATCCAAATGTACCTATGCAAAATAATAAATTGAAACGTAACTCCCTGACCCAATGTAATCCCTCTAATACTACATCGAATAGAGTAAACCGTTTACAGAAATAGCAAAGGTTCACGCGTTAATAGTTGTACATATTTCAGTAAGACACCTCGTCAAATGTCATCCCCTACATGCGTCATTACTAATCGTTGCAACTTTCTCTCAAGTACTAAGGCACCTATTGTCCCAATGACAAATTTCATTTTCCACGGAATATTAGAGAAACGTTTGCTCGTGTGTTCCAGGACTCTGTGGCGTCGGCGAGCCACGTGGGCGAAGAATACGAGGACGGTGACGATTCGGACATGTATATGGAGCCAGAAGGTACCGAGGCAGATCACGAAGACAAAGCAGCCGAAGACGACGCAGCAAAAGAAGCAGAATACGAAAGTCAGAGGAAACCAGTGGAAGAAGAGCCTGCTGATGAGTCAGATACAACAACCTTAGCACCAAGCACAACCACAGTGAAGACAGTTTCCAAAGACCAGAGAGCAGAGAACACCGAAGAGACTGGCCACACTGAATCGTCTAACCCTGAAAATACAAGCTTGGAAACAGACAGCCAGAATTTCTTCCCCTCCTTCGCAGAACTGTTCACGAATCACAGGCTTCCTTTTACAGAACAACGATACAGACCCAACAGATTCCTGGGATATTTCCAACGCGATCGCAGTGGCTACCAAACCGCAGCGGCATCAACGAAAGATGTTCATCATCCCCTTCTAGGTTCCGGGAACTTCGGTGTAATTCGTGGCGGCACGTACTATCCCGAAGACAAAGAGAACGACGAGTATTCGATGGACGACAGTGCTTACAATACCTACTATCAAGCAGGTAACAGGGGCCGCGCGAACTATTACAGGAACCCCAAGCCGCAGCCAGTTCGCGGGGGAGATTTCTTCGCGAATTTCCGCGACTTCGCCGATATCACGGCGCCACCCAAGTCCAGCTTCTCTCACCTTTCCGTGGTTTATGCTAATAAGAACGGTAGCGCGGCTGGACGCATCACAGAGCCGAGGAACATCATTGAGACGTTGAGGATGTTGGAAGAGGAGGGCCAGACGAACTTGGACGCAGCCACCACGACGGAGGTACCGAGGAAGAAGCAGAGCAAAGGCAAGAGGAAGCTGATGAAAATGAAGCAATTCGAAGACGACAAAGCCAGGAGATCTCGAATGACCGTCGAACCATTGTTAGCGCTCAGCTGAACGTATACCGAGCTTCGAGTCGTATGGTAGTGCGGACGCCCGAACTTCGGGACTCATCCCAAACGCGGAATCTGGCCACGAGATCAGACGGATTGTCTGAAACGTGTTGTTGCGTACCCCACTATCCGGAGGAACTTGTGCCGAATATGAAAGGGACGGCGAACGAACGTTTAGGGGCAATATTGTAAGATCGTCGGAATTTCTGGGTAAATTTAAAATGCTCGAGACTGGGGTTATATCGACTAAGGATTCTTGTGTAGATCTTACGTAGTGGTGTTCCGCTTCATACTTCTCAATCTTCGCGCAATCGTAAATGCTTCCCGGTTTGGTGTAATTCTCCATCTTCGTAGCAATTGATTCGATTACGTGGAAACGAAGTGCAGGATCGTTTGGAGTGACCGTGAAACGCAACGATAAATGATTGCTGACTTTGAATGTCTCGATTTGTTGTAAGGAAACTGGGAAACTAAATTGTGATGTCAGCTCTGTTATGTGTTCGAATAAGTTTCATCTCATCGAAGTTGCTCGATTACCAAAAGTGGTATTAATTGTTGAAGTAGACTTCACTTCGTTGATAATAATAATAACTCAATGAATTGAGTAATCTTTGACGATCAACTTAGACTAAAAAAGATAACTAGATTACTAAAAAAAATCAGTTCGGTGCAAAAGTTCGTTCACTCAGTATTGGGTGATTTTACGTGTAGGGAAATATCTTTTTTACTACACCCACTTGTACTTTTTAACTGACTTCAAAAAGAAGGAGATTATAGATTCGACTCGTGTATGTATTTTTTTATATGTTCGTCTCCGCATAACTCCTCAGCATACGGACCGATTTTGATGATCTTTTTTCTTATTCGAAAGAGGGTGATGCCCCGGTGTTTCCATCCTACACTGCATGAACATATAGCACTGAGTATTTGTAACAAATCTGGCGCAGACTTAAAGAAATTAAAGGTCGTAGCTTAAATAAGGAAAAAAATTATTTTTTACTTTTTAGTGCAGTTTTATTTTTTTGAAGTCAGTTTTATTTTTTTTTTAAATTTTTTTAACAAAAACGTGGCAAAAGGGCATAGCTCACCGACAGAGTTGGGCATTAATTACGTAAAAAATTGTTTAAATAACGGATCAATTAAAGTTACTTTAACTCTAAATTATTCATCGAATAAAGTTAATTTTTTTATTCGCCGAGCACTTCAACTTGAGCGTTGAATAAATTTTTCGACTCCAACTTTAACTTTCTTCGACACCTGACGAATGATACTTTTAACTTTTATTCGTTATTCGAAATTTTTATTTGAATAAAAATTGTGCCCATCTCTGAAAAATAGTTGGATTAAAAACACATGCAAAATATTATCACTTTGGGTTCAATAAGCCGAACGAACTTTTGTACGTAATATATACATAAGTGCAAAGTTGTGCAAAGTTGATTCAAGAGATTCGAAATGAGCAACTCCTCTAAGTCGAAATTCGTACCGAACAGCGAAATTAATTAGGTGATCTTTACCAGCAATTATCTCGATTTCGGATGATATAGGTACGTCAAACTCGTTTATCAGCAATTCACGGGCGCACTTCAAATTGATTGAATGCACTTGCGCGTGCACTTTCGTTATGCTCGAGTAAGCCTCGATCTGGCACGAGCGACTATTCGCGTAGTAGACCACTAACGTCAATCTCCGTTCATAGGCCGCACGCTTGGCGCACGCAGTCACGTGTTGCCGCGTGACCATTTCAAGCGCGCAAATGTGAAATTCGCGGGTCGCGTTGTCACCGGTCGCGACTTTGCTCGCGCCACGGAAATTTGCAGAGCGCCGATTTGCGTATCCCATTCTTTATGTAAATAAATTATACTGCCCTGCCTCGCGTTTTCTTTAGTGTTTTAACTAAAGCGGAACCGGCCGAACAATGGCGCCTTTCATTCGACGAGCATGCTGTATTCATTCGTGGACCTCATTTCTGTGTCTAGCTAGTAGGTGTAAACGTAAGATCAATCGTAGATAAGTACATACTTTTTTTTCAACCGCAGAATGTCTCGCTGCGTTCATCGGATTCACCAAGACTGTCCATCCCATTAACTATTATTGGCTCCAAAGCATTGTTCATTTCTTTTTACAAATTAAACTTATGTTTTCACAGAATCCCTCATTTTTGTTCAGCTCTGAGTATTTATATGCTAATATACTTGGATGTATACCTATATATACGTATGTCTTCTTTTCTTTGCTTTCAAGCAGACGGTCCAGTGGTGGCAATAACATTCTCTGAGGAAACTCTGAAACAGTATCGATTCTCGATCAAAATAATGGCGAAGGTTCACATTGCGTTTCGTATGGGAAACGTTATGATAGAAATGGATGGCCTGACTTCTTCGCTGCACATCTTGGCGCATTGTTACTACAGTTGTTGTTGATTATTTTAAGTGTATTGATAGACGTAACGATTAATCGTCCTTTCCGTCGTAACGATTATTCGCTTTCGAGGATTGTGTCTCATGATGTTCATTTTACAGCTAGGGACACGATAAAATATCGAAATAAAGTATATTTTTCATAAATCACTTCAATGCGAAAACCTTCTACGATTTCCATCTACGATTTATGAATGAAGCGTCTACTGCTGAGGTAAGTGAACTATAGTATGAATAAATACATGGAGACCTGACAATGGTTGTCTTAATTATCTGATATTAATGAATCGAACCAGATTTAATAGTCACAAATACTGTATTTCGGGTAGCCAACAAATATTGGCACAGTGATGATGAGATAAAAAAATATTACAATATAAATTCTTTTCGTTAGAAATATTTTCAGCTTCTTATTCGACAAATGAAACGGATTTTTATTGATTCATACACTTTCTCAGCATATTCATTAGTTTTCCAATGCTAGTGTGAATCTCTGCGTAAGTTGCAGGTTTATACAGCCAGGCTGGTGTACTCAGGACATTAAACTTCTTGCATCGAGTGATCCCTTTTACACCTTTCATTTCTACTTTGGCTCCCATTTCTTTAACTTTTTCAATAGCGTCGCCATGCGGCCATTGTTCTTTAGGCGCTAGATGGATGAAATAACGTGTCAGTAAAATTTATAAAGTATCAAAACTTCTTGGTCATAATGCTCGAACAAATTGAAGAATAGATTTTGAAAGCATATGATGAAATGGAGTATTAATTTCCTGAATATGTTAAATTACCAAAACAAGACCCAATTCTTTTTCGTCCAGGAAATTAAGTTAATAATATAGCTATACAGGTGAATATAACGCTTTGAGCAAACTGAAAGTTATTTATTTATGTAATAGAGTGAATGAAGTCTTGAACAACTCACAGTCCTTTCCAAGTGTAACTTTAACACCTTTCAGTACTCTCGCAATAAGAACGCTTGCAATGCAAATCGATGCGATTGGTTTCTTCTCGCAATAGAAATCTTCTATAAGTTTCTGTAAATCAGGGAGCACTGTGCAATCAGGGCCCTTCTCTGCAAAGTCGCTCCTTCGAGAAACACGAGATATAAAAGAATTGACATAAACGATTTAACAACCAGATCATTACATACTGCATAATTTTTCAACATTATTGTCATTTCACATTTAATATACCTAAATTCAAATATCTGACTCACTCAGTATGTACGTACGCATTCTTTAAACAAAACAAGAAGAACGTAATAGAATTTTCAATGCTGGTAGAATAAAATATTGATTTTATCCTTAGAAGCTGATTTACACCAGTCAAGCAAAGAATACAAAAAACACAGGAGTTAATATCATTCATAGGATTTTTCTGATTAATGTGAAAGTGTTTTTCGCCTGTTTATTCGAAATAAGTGTTCTTTTAGCTATACATGTATACTTTCTCATCTTGTGATCTCGAGTTTTTTAATAAAAAGAAATCGCTTTTCCTAGCTTGGAAATAGTACTACATTATTAGATTGGAGTAATTTATATAAAATATATAAATTGTATATTATAAATACAAACATCGTCTTTGCGGCGCCAAATCCTCCAGGGATAACGAGTCCTCCATGCATGCACGCTTCACATTCGCACAACGGCTTTATAGAGGATCTAGCCAACCTGGCAGCTTCGACGAACGAGTTTCTGGGAGTGCAGCTAAGGTCTACTTCTTTAGTACAATGGTCGATAGTTTCACAAATCTCTACATCTGGCGCGTAAAAAAGTGGCTTCATGTCTTTTTGACTGGCATGTATCGCCGTGGAGATTGCTTCTGAAATTTCAGTGCCATCGAGAGCGCCGCAACCGCACAAAATCTGCAATGAAAATATTCGAAGTTGCAGGTACAGAGTCATGCACGTGTCTAACTTTCAAAGAGAAACGTTAACGAGTATGGATTTTGCTCTGACTTATGTAACAAGGAATTGGTGTAATCCTATTATAAATTGAATATGTAAACTATAAGCATCTGAGTATTCGTTGCTAATGGATTTTATATTTGGCCCGTAAGAATTTTATTACTGAGTATTTGTAACAAATCAGATCGCTAAACGGATATTCCTTATCGTGATAATTTTAGAACGGCCAGGTTATAACTATCCGTCTATAATTATTCGATCGTATTTTCTTACTTAATTTTACTTGATCTTCGAACATTTACTGCTGGCGAAACATGACAAAGTATTAAGTTACATCATGTCCCGAGTGTACGTACACGTGCGTATCGACTTGTCCTTTTTTTCGCATAAATCAGACCGTAGAATATATTTTTCTCGTGTAGCATAAAATCGAACTCTAATTGTTGAATATTTTAAATACTGAAACGTCGATTTATGGCTTCCTGCTTCGTAACTGCCTAACATTTACGAGGCGAACGCTCAGCATCCAGGAATAACCAATAAAATGCTTTTTAAAAGAAAAAGCATTTTCTACGAGAAAGTGGGCCGCAGAGCTGAGGGAAATAATCAAGTGAAAAATCGGGAACAGAATTTTATTCGGGGGGCGCTGCTTGTTGGTTTCCAAGCAATTTTAATTTTTTACATTAAAATTTTCGAGTTTAAAATCAATACCTATTACAATGTCAAAGCATTAATTGATAATATATTATTATGATAAAAATATCAAGTAAATGCGAAATGAGAAATAGAAACAAAACCTTTCGGGCAAAAATACCAGATGAATTTCAAGATGTATCTAATACAGTTTAATTCTAAAGAGTATTTAAAATCTACAGGTCATGTCGAAGTTTGCAACGGAATGAAAGACATTGTACAATGCTTTATGTGCAAGAAATGTGTTTGTTGAAAATATTTTTCATGCTTATCGTCTATGCAATCTGATTACCCACAATCTTTTAAACGCTACTGAAGGTCCCTTCAAAAAATTTTAAATTAAAATTTCCAAAGTAAAATCAATAAGACAATAAATGAGCTTTTTGCCTTTAACAGTGAACAGTTTTGTAAGAATAACACGAAGTAAAGGTTAGAAATGTGGGTCAAAACAAATCGTAGATAATCCACTGATTTTGAATAGCAAATTTTCGTCACCGCTTGAAAGAAGCACATATGCATATACTTACTGTTATGTGTACTTACGATAGCTACGGGCACTGGCTCGCAAGACCTGTCCCTTTCTTTTTTGCATTTTCTGTTAAAAATTTGTGACGTGTGAAATCCGGCTGACAAGGCGGCTGCAAGCACCGAAGATTGATTTTGAAATAGGGGTAGTGGCCGTAAGCGTAACATAATACAAAACTGTGCGGTGAAAAACGAAATATCATTAAAAATTTACTTCCGTATCAGAACTACATTTGACAAATAATTTTAATCGACGAATTCTTCCATTCTACCAATTTGCGTTTTTCACATGTTTCGTTGAAATGGGCATACTAAGAATTCGGTTTTTGGTATTGCAGGTACCATTTTCTGAGAAATCGAACTTCGACTTCTACGAATTCACACCAGAGGGCAGAATTATTCGGAATTGCAGGAAGAGTCCTCGATGTAAAATTCGTACACTATCTGGAAGCTATACTTGCTCGATCGGTAAGTTCAATGGGAATTCCCGTGATTTTGGTTCGGAACTGTACTAGATGAAGTGAAAACCTCGAAGAAATGTGGGGAATAGGGTGAAAGAGTAACTTGGATGCGAAGAGATAAGGATAGGGATACGAAAAAGTTCGAAGAATCTCCCGTGCTTAAATAAACATCGGCAAGGTAGGCTGAACGTACTTTATGGCTCGTATAACCTTTATTGTGTTGTAGGAGCAATTTTCGCTCAGACTATGAATACGAAACACATAATGGGGAACGGCGGAGAGATTTACCAACGCCATGAGAAAAATTGTTGTACTTAATAATAAATTTTCCCTAGCTTATTGAAATATAAAATGAGACCGAAATATTTCGGGGCAAGTGAGCATTTCCTAAAGTTTACGAGGTGTACCTTAAAACTAAACATATACCTGATTCAAAATCATGATTGAAATTCATCTATAATTTTGAAATACTATATTAAGCAATTTCATACTAAAAAATCATCGAACGAATAATTGCATGAATTGTTAGGAATTTCAAATGTTTAAACAACATAATTTAAATCGAACAAGTATGTGAATAAATAATTGCCACAAAATTCAACCAAAAAATTTACCAAAGAACTCTAAAATGTTTTATTACTTTCTGAATCTTTTAATTTTTATATCAATAAATTGTGATTGAAGGTATGTTTGCGCTTTACACTGTAAAATCATTACTTCTCTCATTTCATAAAAATTCGATTTCAACAGACGTGTTTATATTTTTTCCATTTAAATAATTTTGTAATTACCAAAAAAGGCGGTAGTTTGATGACGCTATGTCTGCGGAATATGGAGGATGAGACATAATAATAAGTACTTACTTGCATTTTCACCTTTAATAAATTCATAAAACATGAGTGACCGAAAACAGACTTTGTCGTGCTCCATTCCTAAGTAAACTGCTAAAGCTGTTCAATCTGTATTGATTTCTAAGTTCAAACGAAAGTCAAGTGTTATACCTACTTATAAACATACAGTAGGTAACTACTGTAAATATTTATTGCATCACTCGAATATTTACCGTGTATTTACTTCCACCTTATTCAGTATCAATATTCGGAAATTACTTTCACGCAATTGTAAATTAGGCCTACAGTGCCCGATATCTTCGTTAAAACAACTTGAACTTCAACTACTTTATCAATCACGTAGCCATGAATATTGTTTCATAAGATGTAGATTTGTGGATGAAGCAATAAATATTTCCAATACTGTAGAACATCACTCTGACGGAATGAATTTAAACAGTTGCGTGTGAGCTATTTGAAACTGGTTATCTAAGTGTCTACGGTGAGAACATTACTTTACAGCCCATTACTCAGCAGCCCAATAAAATCGCATTCAAATTAGCCAACGAGTATCAGTATCTACATACATATCAGAATCGACGCGTGGAATTGGTCTGAAAGATCACGCAATCTCAGCCGATTTTAATTATCAGCCGAAGAAGGGCACCCCCGAGTACCATTTCGTTGGCCCACCATCTCGTTGCTCCCTTTTCTATGAGATGTACGAAGGCTTACGCATAATCTTATGTAAATCCCAGGCTACCCTTATGCCTGCACGCCCTCCCACATAGGAAGAGAGCACCTTACGCGGCTCGGTTCTCGAGTTACACGTGGAAAGGGATGCTTAGGCGACGGTTCGCCGGTGTTGCACGGGCTAGGGCGCGGGGCTTATATGAATGTTAAAATAAGTTTGAAATTGTCGCGGACAAGTTCGGTCCCGCGGGAGGCAGCCGTCGAGTAATTCCGCTGTGCCGGCGGTTTCGGCCCTTCGGCGAGTTTGCAACCAGCCGCGAATTCGTACCAACTTCTACGGCCCTACGTGTCGACTTCCGCTTCCTCTCGGCATCTTGCTATTAATAATACGTCTTTATTGCGCCGGGTTAAGCAAGTGACGGTGGTCAGTAAATAAATAAAATAAGAAATTGTCGTTTAGTGATAGGGTAGAAGGGCGGTACAGTCACGCGGGGTTGTAAACTTTGACTACTGCTGACGATCCTTTGGTAAACCTGGGTAGTAAAATATTAATTTGTTAGGGAATGAGCGACGGATAAGTACATGGGGGTATAGATGGGACAGAAGGGGGAAATTAGGATATTAAGTAAATTTGAAGCAATAGAGTTTGATACTGTGGAAAAATTTATTAACACAGACTCCAGTGTTCTATTTTTGGTGCGATAGAGGATCCATGTATTAGCATTTTTATATGTATGAGTATAGGTGCTTCGTCTACTTTGAACTCTTTATTATCTTCATTGCTTTGAAGCGTATGAAAAGTATTTAAGAGAGGAATTTAGTATCTTAAAAGAGCAGATACTATAATTAATAATTATTTTTTATTTAAGGTTAGTAGATTTATTTCGGTTGGGTTATGCAGAAAGGTAACAACCCTCAAAATGACAAAAAATTCTTTCAACACTGTATAGATCCCATAATTTTGTGATCTCTCTAGCTGACAGATGAATTCAATCATGTACGGTATACTGGCTATAATAAAAAATAAATCCATTTTATGAATAGAAGATGGTTATTTTTTATTGTGTGAGTTTATAAAACTGTTTATTCTATTAAGAAATAGTTGATCACCATTAATTTTGTTTCATTTTCCCTGTTATTTTTCATGTAATAAGCATTTATTTTTAAGGGGTGCGATTTGGGCAAGTTTACCCTACTAATCAATACCGTAACGGAGCACAGGTATTTTGCTAATACACACTTTCTCCTCGCCAACAACACATCCTCGACCCACTCTCCCAATTTAATCCATTTAACCCGTGGACACCGCATTGCCATGTTGACCTTTAATTTCATTCATCCACAGAATAAGATTTCAATCTAGATCCCGGCTATGATCCAAAACTCTTCCTTTTCACCCTCAATTTCATTCACACATACTCCAAAATAGGTTTGTATACTAGAATCTAATCATAACCCAAAATTCTCATCTTCTTCAAGAAGTGCTACCAACAATAATCAACACGTATATTTCGATCTTCAGGATCAGCCCAAATGATTAAAGAACAATCGAATCAGACCGTTTAACGTTTCAGCGGCTCAGAGCCCCGGCATCCCGATAATAATCGTCACTGTCGTTTCTTACACGTCGCCGAAGTTTGGCTCATCCCTGCGACAGACGCGGAAACAAACTTATACGAAGGTAGAGGGGAAGCGCGGTTGCTCGCGGCAATATCCCCGGCGACACGAGCAGCGAACTAAAGCCGTTTTACCGAATGACAGCCTGGTGATGCTCAGCCAGGGTGGCGCGTATCGGGTCGGAGGGGGATCGTCGTCGACCTTCCCGAAAAGTTTAAATCACGAGTTCTCGCGGCAAAGGCGAGGCGGCCTGTGCCGCGTGGGGCAACGGACGATTTCGGAGGGTCGTAGGAGAGTTAGCTGGCTGGGTGGTTGATGGGTAAATGCGATGTGATGCGAGTAACTGAGTGGCTAATTGAATGAAGTGCCTCCCAGGAGCGTCGATCCGTCGCGTGTCACACGTCAGAATTTCCGCACCGGGAACCCCCGAAATTACGACGATTGTCGGTTCTCTGCCAATTATCAAACCGCGATATGATTGCTGCCGCGTGGAATTACGCGGCTCAGCCGTGAGCACCGCGCGTGAATCGTTTCTCTATCGGTTGTCGCGCAAAGGGGCAGGCAGCATCGACAGTCGCGTAACAGAGACGACCAGAGAAACAGACCGGCCTGTCAATCATTAATAACCCGGCGACCGTATCGATAGTTCGATTTCTACCGATACTCCGAATCCGAGGGAGAGCACGAAGGGGGAAACGATCGTTTGTCAGCTCCTAAAAGTCCTGCCGATTGGCTGCTGAGCCGTGTCATGCCGCGTCCATCTGTTAGACTCGCGAGACCTTTAAGACGTGAGTCAAATTAATGTTTACTACGGCGTCTGACAGGTATCCTATATACAAGCTTTTGTTTTTGGTGATTGTATTCGTTGTATTATAGGTATCTGTTAAAATTCGAACTGTAGATTGCTGTTCATAATTAGGGTAACATATGGAAGTTTCGAATATGAGATTAAACTTGTTTCAGTATATAATAACCCGTTAATTAGAAAATCACGCAAAGTCAAATATTGGACGCTTTAAACATTGGTTTCGGTGATAGAATACGAAACTAACGACAGGAATTTTTGTACCTTTTCTTCTGAACTTTGAGGGGTGGTTTCATCCCATAAATATGCAGGCCAAAATATAAAAACATGTATTTGTTATTTTTCGGTCCTCTGAAACATGTCCGAAAACAAAGCAGTTAGAGGCGGGCACCTGAATACCTCTCCTTGAAAGTTTTGAGTTTATTAAATTATTACTATCCATTTGCTATTGCATTTGTTAATGCTTCACGCAGTAAACTCATTCAAACACTTTACTGATTATTTGAGAAAGTGGAACAAAGATCTGATAACTACGAAACACTGCGTTTCGTACCCCTGTTTAGCAACACTTTCTCTTCACTTTGACGAATACACAGCACATGTAAAGCTTCTACCATGAACATACAAACACCACGTATATGCACTTATACATTTGTCAAATACTTTTAATGAAAATTCAAGAAAATTCACTAAGTGATTATAAAAATTTATTTTAAGAATAAAATACAATTTTCTTTCCTTTTTACAAAAACCCAACTTTGGGGGATGCCAGAGACCCTTGCCTCCCCCCTGGGTGCGCCGCTGTGTCCAAGAACGACCACTATATTCACGATGAATTTTCCCCGCGACTTTCTGCGCAGCGATACACATTACTCGCGATTTCTCGAATCGCTTATCGTTCGAACGCGTTTGAGAAAAACATGGCGGAACGATTGGAGACGAGTAAGCGTACGGGAGTTTGCAGCAATGCGGATTGGTAAAGCAGGCTGCTTATGCATTCTTGGCGCGAAGGCAATCGCGGGGATGGCGGATGTTGGCAGGGGCTGGTTGCCGTGCGAGAACCAGACAAGAGAACAATTACGCGCCGTCAGCCCCGTGACCGGTAGGATGCCATGAGATGAATCAAAACTAGGTGTGCCATCACCCCTGGGCCGGCTCCATCTTCGCGCAACGAGGCCACGTTCCTTGTCCCGAAGGGGAAAGATCGAATCTCGATCGGTAAGCGAAGTTGGCATGTTCGACGAATGCTCGGGAGGACCAATTTACGGGGACTTGTCGGAGGCTAAGTTTACACATTTCTTGTATGTACGATCTCGATTGTTTGAAGGATACGCAGAGTGGCGATTAAAAAGAGGAACGCAAGAATGGGGAAAATGGGAAACAGGAATTCGTTTTTAACTAATACTAGAAATACGTACACATGGGATCTGTTTAAGTATCGGAATTATTTGGATCATTTATTTGCTCTGATACGGAAAAGACGAGTTTATTATTTATTCCTGTGTTTTCTCTGGTGTTTATATAACAAGAATTTAAATGTTGTAAGAGAAGTAAGTTATCTTATTTTCTAGATTTATTGTTAGCGCATGCGTTTCGTGATATTTCACAATATCAGTGTTATCTTCAGTGATGAAAGAAATAGTCAAAATTCTCTTATTGTAATAAGCGTTGTTTATTTTCCATTTATGTCACCATTAATCGATATAACAAGATGATTGATAGAATAAGATATTTAAACTTTGTCAGATAACTATATTGGAAATAGTTACATACATTAAAACTCTTTATTGTGTACAAATTTCTTAAAAATGCAGGTGCGCGTGTTTTTTTATTATTATAGGTATAAAATGGTATCAATTCAAATACGATGTATATAGTTTAAACATTTTATTATATGAAATTTCTTATAGAACTTTTCATTAGTATCTATTAGTCATTTTCCTTTCAAATTTTCTTATATTTCCTTCAATATGATGAATTCTTTTAAATCTCCTGTACAAGATATTCGAAAACTTATTTCATCTATCATCTATTTGCATAATTTGCCACAAAATGATACACAACCAGGGAAGATGAAAAATTTATGGTTACTAAATCATGATTTACATTTGTCTCACATTTTGCATCCGTCTACAATAAATAAATATCCTATAACACTGAATATATTTTAAAACCTATGGAAGTAGTAACCCTTTTCAATATTTTTAAATCAAGTTCCTTGCAAATCACTTCCAGTAACATTACCTAATAACCAAATCCTGTATATACTTTCATATTGCAGGTACTTTCATGCTACCTCAAATACATCAACTCATTCCTCTCACAAAACAAAAACTACGCTAGTGTACTACGAATTACATTGCTTTTTAAAACAAGCAATAAATATACCTACACCTAAGAAAATTTGTTTGAATTCGTAACGCTTGAGAATAGATGCATCGCGTTACTACGTCTTATTAGACAGGAGGAACCTGATTCCTCGCTGATTTATTCGCAAGCTGAAGCCACGAACGTCGTTAAATAGTGGCATATGTTACCGCGACGTTCACCGTTAGGCGTTCATGCCACAATCCCACTCTACACATTACTTCGCGGGTTAGTGTAATTAATTCAGCGAAACGAGTTCACACAGTACTCGTCCCCCGCAAATCCTCGCGGGCCGCTGGTGTCTTCGCGGCAGCGATTTGTCTGAAAAGCGTTTTCAGTTTCCCGCGTCTTATGTATCGCACGCTTCTAACCCTAAAGCGTACCCTTGCTCGCGGATTTCAAGAGAGCCGGGGTGTTATTAAAATCTCCGTTAAAGTTCATCTCGCTGGAATAAATGAATAAATAAGAGGTCTCGTTCGTGACTGAAAGAAGGGGTCGGTTGGCATAAAGCGGAAGCATAAAGCGGTTTGCACCACTACCTCGGTATTAAGCCTCGCGCCCTACCAAAAGAATACCGAATTTAAATTTACTCTCGGCAATCTTGACGGGAGCGACGGTAACAAAAGACGAACGTTCTACATTTTCTGTATTACTTTCGGTTAACGCTCGTGTAACAGAGAAGAGCAGTGAATAACGATTGCGAGTAACGATAACGAATGGACTAATGTGTTAAATCTTGATTTTCTCAATAAAGCTGTTTTGTGTCATTCCTTATTTTTCCCCTTACCCTTCATGTGTACATATGTGTAGGTATAAAT
The DNA here is from genome assembly GCA_963855975.1 of Andrena chrysosceles. NCBI lineage: Eukaryota > Metazoa > Arthropoda > Insecta > Hymenoptera > Andrenidae > Andrena > Andrena chrysosceles. Next base: position 105,371,846 of record OY979767.1, on the reverse strand, counting down.
AAGTACATAATACAGAATTATAGTATATCTATGTATCATTCAAAGTTTGCTCGCGTGTCAACGAACATTTATGCACCTGAGAACTTTATATTCATAAAACTATAAATACCATAATAAATAAAATCACGACACTAAGAAAATTGAAATGTCCATAAGAATTCAATAGAAAATCAGTGAACACGAAACAATACCCAGACCATTTGAACATTTCGCTTTGCGCTGCCACCGTAAAGATCTTTTTACTATTTCATTTATCTGATATTCCGGACTAGTCTCCCGTTCCCGTCACGCGCCATCCCTTTGGTCCCGTGTCAATTGCTTCGCCGTATAATTTTTCATTATTAAAAGTATCATGGGTCCCGGTCCATTCTCCGCGATAATTCCGCTTTGAAGATTCTACATGGAAGAAAGAGTCGGTCGTTGCAAAGCGCGAACAACTAGCGAGTCTCGAGAATTCGAGACGAGTTTCGTCGTGAGGGAGTTTTATTGTATTTTTTTCATTAACAAGTCCAGGCCGGTCCCAGGGGCGCAGGAAAGTTGGCGGTGAGTTTTAGCGAGACTTTTGTTAATGTTCGGAATTAACGGAGTAAGGAGACTTTAAGTCATAAGGCCCCACGGGAGCGCGGGGTTCGACGCGAACTTTCACGATTCTTTATTTCTTTATCAACTCCGACCCCTGGTTCCACCTCCGCCTCACGGAATGCTCGCCAGCTCGACGAACCGTTTCTTCTCGCTACGCCAGCACTCTATAATTACTTTGTTCGGCATAATTCTCTTATTTTCTTTCCCCTTTTTAACTCTGCGACATCGCGGGGCGAACAGAACCGTATCATTTCCAAACGAACCTTTCGTCCGCGAATTGACACAGTAAAATTACGTCACTCATCGTTCGTGTCACACTTTTTTAATTAAACTGTGTACAATTTTTCAATGGAGTGCACCCAGAACAAAAGTGTATTAATCAAGCTTTATATTAATGTGAATTATTTCTTTGATGTTAAATTAATGCGTAAAATATGTTACATACAGTTTGGGCTGATATTTTTGTGAGTAACTGTATTTTAAAATAATAGTTTATCATTGATAAGCTTTGTAACAAAATTGTACTATGTCTCATGATCTTGCTGGAAACTCAGATGCGTAATACGCAACAGGACAAACGTCATGCATAATGTAACATGATTGCACCGTGTACGTTTTGATGTTCCATTAGTATGACGATTGACATATGCATCGTAGCAGCGGTATTCGGCTCGAGGTGAACGTGTCCCACTGTCGACCCACACGTGGAACAGCGATGCAAAATAATTGTACACGTTCTCCTATACAACCGATAAACCGATTGTTGGAATCGACACGACCCCTGTCGCAATACTTGATGTTCCAAAAAGGAAAATCTAATTGTGACGAATATAAGGGCGTAAAAGGAATAGACATTGGTTGTTAATTGCATGTGATATATCTAGGTACTGCTTTTCATTATGTGACTGTTTGAAATGTAAGCTTAGATAAGAAGAGACAAATGTTCTAATTTAAACAAATTTTAGGAGGAACTATTGTTTTCAAAACGTACTGTATTTTTTGGAAAATGTAATTTCAAATGCTTCAATGTTTCTTTCATAAATGACACTTATAATTTTTATTAAAGTAACTTACTCTATCATTGAAATTTGTATAGTTTTAGCACTTTTAATATTTATTAAACAATTTTTTTTCAACGAAATCATCGAATTTATATTTCACTGAAAATATTATTATGTTATGGTTACTTCGTAGCATTAATATTGTACTCTGGCATTGAGCAGCGCGTAAAATTATAGACACAGAATTTATGACAATACTTTTCAACGATACTCTACAACCGGCATCGAATAATAAAATATATAATTCTGACGACTAATTGTATTAAATGTACAAAATTGATTTTGTTTACCTTTAAAAGTATTACGTTAAACTCTAAATGTACAATTTATTTAACTTTATTTCAAAGTCTTTAACAAACTTGAATAGTTATTAATGTACGACGCAATTAAAACTAATGAAACAAACTAAATAGAAACTGCAGTTAATAGCGTATTTTAATTTTACAGTAAGTAATTGCGCAGAGATGAAATTTCTTAACCAACTGAGTGCACACAAATCGAATAAAAAAATCTTCGTACGTATTTCGGTAATGAGGCGAAAATTGAGACAGCTTTATTAAGTCGAGGGAAGCTGCCCTGATTAAGTTACAACTCGACCCCTCGGGCAGCTACCGAAGTCACCCTCGCTGCTAATTTTATTTATTACGCAATTTAAAAATCGATGCCACGATAGGAACCAATAAAGGAACACTCGTAAGGTTAAAGCATTTCTTAACTCTGCAATTCATATTTCGTGTCCCTTAAACTCTTTGTACATCATTAATTTATAATTAGGTTTCATATTTCATGTTATCTTCGATTCTACATGAATCTATATTTACATATTTCATGATGGACAATCAATTTGTATGAACACTTTCATTTAAATAATAATTTTGCGTATAAGCAATAAATAATGTACCTGTCACGCTGTACACTTAACATTTCGTGCTAATAATATATGATTTATTCCATAATTTTGAGTTATGACAATAAATATATATTATTTATACTGAAAAAAGATGTTCAATCATTTAATCAAACTTCCCCAGCATATTGTATCTACTATTTGTGATTAAAAAAAATGCAATAGGTACCTTTAATCAGGTTCAGCAAACATATTACTCAAACTTACAAGGATCTCACCTAATACATAAAAATTTATCAATTACAAATTATAAACTTTATTAGCCACTTCCTCCCGATTTTGTATTTCATCATCTAATTTTCAGAGTACTCACATTATGCAGTGTGCACACATGAAACATAAGTTAGTGTGCTCAAGTGCATTAACAACGTCACTACTGTTAATTTTCAATAACTAACACGACCTAAATGTAACTTTATTTCTTTTCGTTTGTATTAAAAATTTGCATGTAAATATAGTACCAATAAACAAACCAATTTTGGTATTGTAACTTTCAAGTCGAACCACGTATTATAATTGACGAAAGCTGGGGTCTCGTACAACGAGTTCTTGACGAGGAGGCCGATTCAACGTAACAAGTCGCTAACTACGAGGGCATAGCAACAACCCGTCGTGCGCTAACCAAGTTAATTTAACCTGATTAACCGAGGACTAAGAGCTGACTTTGTAGGAGGGGTGGATGCACAACGGGGGAGGTAAATACCTCCGCTGTCAGTCTCTACATTTTTAATTAGTTAACGATCAATTTGCACGCGAAATGCGCTTTCAGAAGTTGGACGCATGCTCGCGAGGCTTGATGACATGGAAAGCGGAGATGTAGGAGCAACGAGGGGATGAAAGTGTGTAAATAATGAAGACTAATATATTTTTGGCCCGTTGCAGATAAAACGTTCGTATTGTGAAATGATGAATGGCACTAATTCTCGTCGACTCACAGCAATTTATTTTCATCTATTGGAGACTCTTTTCTGAAGATGATATCAAGTATTAGCAATAATAAAGACCTACGGGACTCTTCTCAGCTTTCTTAAATTTTCTACAGCTACTTCTAATACAATTACATTTTTGTATGTAAAAAACAAAGGTATTCACCTTAAATAATATAGTCTACATTTCTTCTAAATTATTTCGATATATGCCCCTTGACGTGTCCAAATTTCAGACGAGTTATTTATTAAAAGAATAATTTTATATAATGTTCTGTCAAATGTAGGAAATCAGTTTGTGGTGAAAGTGGTTTTTAAAATGTTAAGCTGTACGAACCTCGCTTTTGTATATTTTCTGTCCCATGTATCTAACACTCCGTGAGCTACTGAACGCGTGACATCTGGCGACACATCATTGCAGCGAAAAGTTAAGACGGCAGGGAAGATTGGATCCTGTATTTAGTGAGCAGTTAACAGGTAGTACGAGCCTAGATTGCAAAATTAGGCGAAAGACCAAGCGTCATCTGCTGCACGTTTTGGGAGTATAGGATCCCCTCAAGTGCTGCCGTCCTCGTACATCCCTTCAAGACCGTAGTCCAACGCAAAGGACTTTATCGGGTGCTTGCCTCGTAATTAGCCACGTTGAGTCTCAAAGGCTCGAATGGAATTCCTTAAGATTTCTACCATAACGCCGAGCTACTTGCAAAAATCTATTGTGTCCCAATACTCTGGAGAACAATTTAAAAGCTTCGTAGCCTTCTCATCGTATTCAGACGGGTCTGAAGCAAATTCTCTTAAAAGCGTATAAATTCTTCCACATTTAAGATTCACATACTTCAATAAAAATAACATGTACTCAAGTAAAAAGACGACATAATATAAGACTGCATTCCAGCATTAAGTATTTGCTCACCTCGTGTGATTAGCGTTAACCTGTTAACTCAGCACATTTTCAATCGGAAGTGCTCCCCAACTGGGTAGGGACAAATGACAAAAAACGAGTTAAGTTGTCTTGCCCAGTAAAGAAGCATTTCCAAATGACGAGTTGACTCGTCTTAGCCGGTTAACAGATCAAACCAATGCAATTACATACTTTCACCTTAAAATCGTAAAACTGTTTGAATTTCTGTTATAAAGATACAATTATTTCCCGTTTCAATCTAAAATATAATGCTCTGTATGATTCCAAAGTGGGTCAAGTGTATGACAGATTCAGTGTTCAAATAAACGAAAGCGCACCTTTTCCTTTGTGGCCTGTCCAGAGTAGTGTCAGCAATGTGGGCCAGCGTCCGGCAGTTGCAGGATGCATCGAAACGCAACTGCTCGCATGAGTCCGCGCGTATGTACATATGTACACGGTCTCGGGCGTACGCAAGCATTCTACGTCAGGGTAATAAAACATTTCGCGTGCGAGGGTATAATTGTCGGGGTCGGCCCGTACGCGGTTTATACGGTGCTGGTACGATGAGGGGTGGCAAGGGATGGCGAGGGGTATGTAGTCTAGGTTTAGGGGCCCCGGGAGGGTACCGCGCCCCCTTTTTCATGCTGTAGTTATTTATCGCCCTGTTTCCTACTCTCTCTCACTCTCTCGCGGCTCTATATACCCTTGGCTTGACCAGTGGCGAAGGTGGTATAGATAGCTGGTAGCATCGGTGATAGAACGTGATACGTTTGTTCCTGGCGATGGTGGTTTTGCTTCGACCTTCGTCAAGTCGTTCATGACCCTCCAGTCAAGAATTGCTCGGCACATTTCATTCCGTTGTTTGCCCTTTCCACGCACAGTTTCCACCCCCTCCTTTGCCCTTCCGTTTGCGTGCTTTAATTCGAGATTTAACGCGGATTTATCATTCCACTGACTGTTTGATTATCATTGCTAGCGCGGGAAAGGGATACTGAAAGTTTCTTGAACTTGTTATAGTTTCTTTGTAGGTACTATGATAGATCATGTCGCTGTCTTCTATTTGAAAGTAATTTGCTGGAGTTATAATATTTTTAGGAAAAAAACGTAAAATTTTAAAATAGAACGTATCATTTCAGAGTATCACCAGCAATAAGCTGACCCATTTTTTATTTACAAATCTTTTTCAGATATCTTCGAAGGCACAATCGCTTTATCGTTTAGAATACACCTGTTAAAATGACACCATTTCAAAACATCACACAAATATTCTGACTCACCTAATATTTCTTATTCACAGTGCTCCCAAAGTTATCCATTTGTTTTGCGCTTTGTCTTCGCTAGACATCCGTAAGATCGGTATCATTCCGCAAGGTTTGATAGGAGGTTGGGAAAGTTTACGAATACGGGGTCTCCTCGGGACTTATTACAGGTCAAGAAAATGACGAAGAATTTTGACGCTCGCAGACAGAGCGTTCTAGACAGGAGACTGACGGGACTTGCAATCGAGGGGAAACGCGTTCAGCAGTAACATTCTGTCGGGAGGGTTCAGTATTCTAGCTACGTAAGTGACACATTGACGGGATCTGACCACCGGTTGGCAGCCCTGACCGTCTCCCTAGGGTGGCTAGTTACCGCATGATTGGCCTTCCATTACCATATAACGTGCACACTAACGTGCATGCGGTCCTCCGCCATATTCCTGTGCCACCTTTCGATGCATTTCGGTTTCCTAGATTTCCAAACGAAAAGGAGCTTGCAACATCTTAACGAATTTCACCTAGGAAATCAGTCTTTACGACAATATAATCGTAATACAAATATCTTTTTTTAATCGCATAAATCAAATTATACAAACTCATCATTGCTGTGCTCATTTAAACACAACTGCAGGCGAAGCTGTACCTACTTCTTAGAAGATAACACTGTCATTTGTAACTCAATGCGCATTTATTTGAATAACACAATCCCTGGTAAGAACACTGCCACGCTACGGCACATTTTTAACCGTAATCACCAAAAGTACGAGGGGTTCGGTTAGAAAAAGTAGCAACCTATAGTTGAGCTGATGGAAGTGGGCATCAGTTCCCCCTGGACCTGGTCGTTTCTTGTAACACGCACATTTTTCGAGATTCTGGCGCGAGCCAACAAGGTGTACGAGCGATGCCGTGTACCGAGGTTTCAAAGGTTTTTGCGGCCTTATCTGCCGACCTCCCCCGCTGTAAGGCACGGGACTCGACGAAGAGAACAACCCTGCCACGGTTAGATGGATAGACACGATGCGAGCGTACGTAGACATGTGAGGGTGCACTCGCTTAATTACACCAGAGGCCTCGTGGGATGCTGAGAGGTTGAAGCGACCTTACCCTCCCCCCCCACGTCCTTTCGGCTCTCCGCCTCCGGTCCTCTTCGCCCCTTTTCTCCCGCCCTTATACCGTGCTCCCTCGCTCGTTCGCGCTTCTCTCCTCACGTGACGTCTGCAACCTACCCTCCAGACGTATCGCATCTCCGCGCTGAGATTTCCAAACTGGCGCGTAGGTAAGCTGGTACTGCATCTCTCTTGGGGACCCGTGGCCGGTTGCAGTCGAATGCACTGTCTGCATCGTTGAGGCGTTCTGCAAACGAACCGCAGCTCGTAATGGCGCAGGAGTAATTCCCCGTATCCGACGTCGTTGCGCGCGAAACACAGTCTACTTGTTTCGCGTACCTACCCCCTCTGACAAGCTTGCCTTGTACGAATACGTTATACTGAATTTACTAGCTCTGTTTTTCATCTGCTTGCAACCCCGCGTCTCTGTACATTTTTATCTATAGATTTTGTATACCACCTGAATGATTAACACGTGACTAGATGTAGGTATTTAGTATTAGGTGGGTGCAAAAGTTCGTTCGCTTACTTTTGGTTGATGTTAAGTGTACGGAAACGGCCTTTTGCACTGTACCTACTTGTACTTTTACAAGAAAAGTGGCAGAAGGTTGTGGATAAAAGAATTTGTTATTTATTTTTATTTTTAGTAAAGTAGCTCGACCGCATACTGCAATTGCTTTTCAATAAAACCCTCCACGAAGTGGGTTAAAAAGTAATTAGTCACATGCCAGCAATACATTACCCTTTCAGTCATTAGAGAATATATTAAATAGTAAAACATTTAGTAGTCACCGATGTGCAGACCTGGCTCGATCCTTTTTTTGCGCTCTTTATTTATAATACATTTATTTGAGCTTTTTGATGACCTTACTTTGAATTTTTACTCGTAGCTTAAAACATTTATAGAACAACTTTAATATTTCATTTAAAACTTTATTTTAAAAAATGCCTGCAATAAAAATTCCATTTTGCGCCGCTCGTCAACTTTACACCCTAAGTACGCAGCTGTCTAATTTTGCTAATAGGGAGGAGCAGGGCCTACCGATCTAGCTCCTAAATATTTTCAGTTAAAGCACACGAATTTTCATGCAAACTGCTTTCAAGTATATAGTAAGTATAGTATTTCAAGTATTATAGTAAACAGCCTTAACTCTATATATTATATTATAAACAAACTCTATCACTTCTTTCCCTACCAATGTCACAAGAAGCAAACGAGAGTAACGAAAGAACTTCCCCACAGCAATAATACATTGCACAAAATTACAAATCATCAGCAAGCATCGTAGATCGAGCACACTCCAAAAATCTGTCGCCCTCTATACCGAAGCTAGCGCAGAGCACAGTGGTCTCCAAATACTTTCCCTTAGTAAATCAACACCCTGTTTACAGACAACAGTAAATATGTAGGTTACGCGCCAACGATGTGACAATTACCACATAATCGTTCCCCGTATCAACTCTCCAGCAATTCCGTACGTTCTGCTCTACCCTTCGCCTTCGCTGTCCCGACGCCGCTCGCTTATCCATTACTTCGATGCACTCGCTTAATCAGTTAATTAACGGGGTCCCGGTAAATGGACTTAACGACTCACTGACCGAGTCGGTCGGAACACGCTCGATTCCACGGGCATTCATCATTCTGACGCCTGTTAGTGGCGCGAAACGTTCTATGTGGTCTAATCTCGTGCCCATAAATAAGATAACAATTTTTCATCCCTGCCTCCCCCTCCCAAACCGCCCTCCTCGCCCGCCCCTTCCCCAGTAACCACTCTGCTCGCCCCTTACGGAGTCTTAACTCGAGGGGTCGCGCCCACAAGGAACGAGGTACAGGAGCGCGATCGCGGAGGTGGGCGAAGGAGGAGAGGCTGAGGCAGACAGAAAACGGAAAAGTTTGTAACCCTCGTTACCGGGTATCGAGTTCCAATTAGATGACGATCGCATTTCCAGTGGCGGGCCGGAAGACGTTTTTGCGTGTAGCCGAGACGAACGGCCGATCGCCTACTTACCTTATCCTCCCAGGGGTAAATCAAACGGATACTAATTTGCGGCGTTCAGGGAGTTTCCTTGATTCGGAGATCGTTATACGCTCGGAGCTTGCAATCGTCACGGCCGTTCTTCCGTTACCATCGTCATTTCGCTATACTTTCGACGTTGCTGATACAAATTTGAAATACAGTTGGACCTCAATTACCCAATCACTCTTGACGGCACAGTCTCAATATTTTGCGAATATTTTTGGAATTCTGTACTCTTGAACCCATCGTTGCTTGAGGTGTTTCTATCTACAAGCTTGTCTGTAACGAAAACAAACTTACTAAGGTACTTCTTCTTGCATCAAAACGTGATCGTTCGATTACACGAAAGATTTTGTTATCAAAACGTCAAGTTGTCCAACCACATCGCTCTATTTTATTTTAGAAAATCACTGGTCATGAACCGTTGCAGTGAATTCATAAAAGACTGCAGATACCTGGTACGCGATATTAAATCTATTTGTCGATATGTACATATAAATTACTTTTGCCATTTTTAAAAAGTTTCGTCTACATAATATATTCAGGAAATACCTACTGCCATTCGAAATGGATCGTTATTCAGATAACGTATTTACAAGGTTTGTTCATTAGTCTAATTATTACCACGCGCATCTCATGAAAGAGAGACCATCGTTATCAGTGAAATTGCGAGATGTATGTTTTGTACTTCTCGTCACGCATGGTACGTCGCCGAGTGTTTCATGCAAATGAAATTGATGAATTTCCCGTGATAAGTCACTCCTCTATCCCTATTCTCCCTCACTAGCCAACATAATTTTACGTAATTACGAACCTTTTGAAAGCGATATCCATGCTAATTTATAAACAGTGTCCAGTTACGAGGCAGTTGTTCTATACGAATATAAGGAACGAATTACTTGAATAATTTAACGAGACTTTCGTAATGCTGCTCATGCATTGGTTCGCGCCCCCATACCTAAGGACGTTTGGTACACGAAACGAGCGTAATTCGATACGGAATATCGAAGTCAGCGTATCCTCTCAAGAGGTTTCGAAAGCCACGATATGTAGCTCGCGACTCCTCCGGAAGGAGGGTACCACAGAGGATGCCTGGAAGATCGTGGCGCAGCAGAGGGAACGGTGGTGGATGCCACGGAGGTGGAGGATGCACTCCAATGGGCCCCGCGACAAAGAGCGAGATCAGTGTGACTCTCAGCTCTCCCTTGGGCTCTGAACGACGTTCCCACATGGTTCTCACCTTACCACGCCGAATGCCATAAATGCTACTTTGAAACAAGGTTATTCAAAAGAAAACCATATTGGGCTACCCTTTCGCCACGTTAGCAGTTAATTGTAAGTATGTTTAAGTAATCGATTATATGATTATATTCTTCGTTTTCTTCATTTGGGAGTCGATCTTAATTGACAGAGCTAATTTATAGGAGAATACTGAGGTATTCACATATTGGAGTATGAAGAATGCGATGTGTGGAGACGTTTGGAAAGTTCAGGTTGGAAGAAGCATTAAAAGATTGCAGTGGAATATTAGTCTGTTTAATTCAGAGTTATAGAAGAGTCTGACGATTTACGTAAGTCTTCATACTATTTTAATAAACCAAGGGGACGTAGCGAAGGATTAAGCAATTTCTAATTTCAACTACAAGTAGTAGTCATCAATAAGTAATTATTTTCTTCGTGTCGAGTGACTAACAGCTAGCTGCAAGGTAGGATCCAGAAGGGCACTGCGCTGTCTTGATCGTCGATTTAACACGTCGCGGGTTATTCGAATCCTATCGGATCAAGCGTGTAACGAGATTTATTCATCCGTCTGATATGCTCCTGGAGACACTATAGGAACCTGTATTGACAGTCACTGGGGGTTCGAATAAGTGGTACTCTCCGTGGCTGACTTCGGCCGACGGGGGTGCGACTGAGGAGAGTTTACGTCGACAGTGCACGGTAAACCCCCGGAATTGTGGCTCCCCTTACGCCTCCAGAGACTCTGGCCCCGAGTATTGAAAATTACATCTTACTCTGCCGCGAACCACACACCACCGACAACTCTTCTGCGAATCAACCCAGACCCCCCCTCTCCTACCTGCAACCGTTGCAGCGATGCGTTTGTAATCGGCCACAATCGCCTCTCCATTGCATCCAGTCACGGAACATTCAGCCGACGGTGCCAAAATATTTTACTTCTGTCGTACAGAAAGTCAGTTCGAATGGAATTACTCGGGTGTTGTGAAAACTGCGGAGGATACATCGGATTAATTCGATGTTTGATTTATCAAAGACTTTTTTCATGGTAACCGGAGCAAACATGAAAAGAGGGGGTTTTGATATTCTATAAATGAATAATGAACTTGGAGGATTTCCTAAATATTGTTCAGTGGCAGTAACATTTGTTCAGTGGCAGTGTACAGTTACAAAAATGTTCGCAAAAAGCGAACTGCCGGTTTATTTAACAAGTGCTTATTTAACAAGAGCAATTTTTTGCACATGATTATTACAGTTATTTGTTGTCAATTTACTAGCTTTGTAGGTGATATTATTTACATCCAAACCCAAAAGAATCATTCAAAGATATGAACTTTTACTTCATTACTTTATGTGGTAAATTCACACTTGAAGCTATACTCACATAGGTACCACGAAACACCATATACATATTATATTTTGAGTGTGCTACTGATCTGTTTATTTCATTGAATATTTTCACATAAAACAGCAACACACACAATTAAACCCTTATTTACTATTCTATACCTTAGTCGTTAAACTTATGTAGGTACTATAAATCAGCAGTACTGTGATTTTAATAAAGAACAGCACTTCCCTGAATCTACTTTACGAGCTACTGTTTAATGATTTATAATATATAAACTGAATCACTTGAAGCCTTCAAGAATACATATCGAAACCGTGTATAAATACTAAATTGAAAAAAATATTTTCTTTGTTATACGTACATACATAATATTCGCGGGGTTCTCGTGCATGCAACTTGAAATGTCGTGTGTATGAGTAAATAAAAGCTAGCATAAAAGAGCAGGAAAGAGACTGAGGAAGCAAGTTGTAACATACACAAGAAATGTACAGCCAGGCGGGCAAAAGAGAAACGAAAAAAGAATGGAGGCTGCGCATAAGTCGGGAAATATTAAAAGACAACTGGACGAGAATGTCGCTTTGAGAACACATCGAGTCGACGATGGTGTTAGACCGTGGCAGAGGGGAGTTTAAGGTGGGTCCCGTGGAAATATCGAAGCGAGGGAAAAGTATAAACATTTAGACAAGTTTAAACTCAGAACTTTCTTTCCGTGCCGCGACGAAGAGAGGTTCGGGATGAGTTGACGTTTCCAAGACTTCAATATTTGTTAAACTCAACCCCTACTCCTCCTTTTTACCTCTCTGACATCCCTCTGGCTTCTCCTCTATCCGCATGCCATCGGGCGACCCTCTTTTATAACGCATAAACTTCACGATATAGGACCGTATACGGGTGACATATAGATTTTATATACGATTACCTCGGCAAATGCACCGCCGTTTCTCTTCCGGTCCAATAAACCTAAGTGATTTTGCGACCGTATTTTCGTGGTTTCTTTTCGATTGTGCTATACTTTGATGCGCCAGGATAACCCTCGGAGTCTGTATATTTTGCCGAGACATTTATAGATTTATATCGTTTGTCCTTAGTGCCTTCCTTTACATAGTCCATTCCCCACCATGCAGGAATTTTAGAGAATTCATTTATTTTTCATTTAAATATGTACAGTCACTGCCAGACTTATTCATGCCAATGCAGGGGAATGACTGATCCAGAAATGTAATGTACATATCAGTTTTATTCTCCTACCTGCATCTTACCTTCAGCTTTTATGTCTAATTGTGATCTGATTTCTTTAATTTTAATAGAAGAAACAGAAGTGTGCATATAATTTTATAGTTAACTTCCTTTATGTTAGATCTTCCTTTAATGTTATATCACTTAAAAGTCATCCGAGTACTAAATGCTCACAATATCGCATCCTTAAATTGAAATGCATAAATTCTATATTATTCCAAAATAATGGAAATCAAGTAGATTCATACAGAAGACTCATAGTATGTACCTACTGTATTTTATAGAAAAATAATTTCTTCCACCGTGATTATAAAATTAAACTTCATTCACCTTTCATGTTTTCAAACCTTTTAATCTAAATAATTTCTTGTTTCATTTAACGATATCGTACACAATAGTAGTCACCACGTAAAGATAAGAACAAACTCCAGGGATAGAAATATCTAAACCTTAAACATTTGGTCACAAATTTGAAGTAAATATTGCTTTCTAATGATGTACATATATCGAAATGAAATGTTCAGAAAATTGCTCCCTGAGAGTAATAATTTATCGAGTCAAGTAATACATATAGCGTTTAATTGGCGAGTAGTAGCGGTTTGAAATCTCTCTTTGCGAAACTTTGTATGTTCCAGCTAAAATATCCTATATACCTCAGCTTTCACCTCATGTTGGCATAACTAAAAAAATATCAAGTTTATAGCAGTTTAAAATTTGCATTACAAAATCTCATAAATTATAATATTATTGAAGACCATGAACGAACACAAAAAATAAATACTTAAGCCACTATTCGAAAAAGCAGCATAACCTTCTATGCTTCTACTTACAGCTGCAGGAAACAACTGAAAATGAATCAGTTTTGTTGAATAAACGTGGGAAACTTGATAACGACAAATCTACTCTCTACTGTGAGACAAATGAAGTTAGATATATGCCGTTTTACGTGATAAAAATATTGAACTTACAGTGTCTATTTGTGTAAAAACATAAAAATTGACATTTTTTAGTTATATCACTGTCAATGCCAAGCAGCGACATATCGTTTCTGAAATAACCGACTGAAATACAGAAACATGTAAACTCTTCGATGCTAACGAAGATTGCCCTTGCCACGCGCGTGTGCACCCACACGCGGGTGGCGTTTCTTGGTGGCGTGACGAAGGGAACATTGGCGACGTAACTGGAACAGCCTAGAAGTGGCTGGAATCATCCGAAGTCCAAAGCGAACGAAGAGCGAGAGGGTCGTAGAGTTGGTAATTGGCAATATGAGTGGCTGGATCCTGCAGAATGTCGGGTCAGTCGCACGCCCCTGGGAGCACCCCCTTTTCTGGGGTGGCGGTGGTCCGCCACTCTTCCCTCCCTGGCCACCCGCCTCCGCTTCCGACGACCGGGGTCGGGTGGAAGCAGGAATCAAATTGAGTTTCATACTCGCAGGGACTCTCACCCTGTGTACTGTCCATAAGCTCGTGCATTCGAGTATTGCTTCGTTTCTCCGATTTTAGCATCGACAGACTCTTCGCTTCTGATCCGAATCGACCCGACCAAACAATCCTGAGGGTTCCTTATTTAAACGCTACTAATCTCACCGATCTTAAGACGTCAGCTTCACTCTCAGCGACAATTAAACGAAACAGGATAATTAATCCTTGAACATTCCCTAATTACAGGGATTCACGTTCCTTTTATATTTATTTTTGAGTTTAAAGGTGGACCAAGCTTTGATATCAAGTTAACTGCACCTTCGTATATATCGCACAGTCATAACTACATTTCCCTCACGTGCAGGAATCTTGTTTTAGAAATGAGATTCACCCCCGCAGAAGAAAAGACAACGGTTTACCAAAGACATTGATAGTCAGCGTTATCCATTTGTACGGTTGAATCGAGATGAAGTGGTTGACGGGGGGTGGAAAAGAGGTAGAGGGTTTGGTTGTGCGGCGGCGTCTGGACCGCGGATAATAGGAAGCTACCGGGGTATCTCTGCTAATCACGTTAAGTCTGGCAGACCGCTTTGTGCCCCGCGAACGAGCCACCGGCCGAAATTCCCAAGTCCGAAACTCATGACCAACGCGAACGCAATCCCGCCAGCTTCTCGTCCTTCTCATTCCCCATTCTCTTCTCTCTCCAATTACCCCTCGGTGCTCACGGACCATCCGGTAGAGTGAAACTGAAATTCAACCTCTTCCACTTCGTTTTTATCGCGCGCCGCCTATAGAGCGCGGGGGTGGAGAGCTTGAAAACCAATCGTCCCTGTAAACTTTCCAGTAATCTTGAAATATGGTTAGCTCTGAAATACTTTTTAATGAGTAGAACAAAGTAGTGGCTCGCCATTTAACGAAAGTACCTGCCTACCGTTGAGTATCCATAGGATGGGAATAAAGTATCACGAGGACTCCGGGTTACAACGTCTGATAGCAGGAGCCGTGTCATCGCTTTAAGCGGGATTTGCGACCGCTGAATCTCATTAAAATCATTGGTGCGTGCTTTTCGGATTCCGGGCTTCGCGCCGACGTCCGACGACTCCATTAAGATGACCATGTCCCCGTGATATTGCTCAGACATCAAGCCATCACCGCCACCTTCAACGCGATGCTCACTGGCTCTGTTCACGACCAGTAAGTTTCTACTGGTAAACAGCCGGGTCACGTGACACGTCTCCTCTGTGGCACGACGTATTTGATAGATCAATGGTACTCCAATTTTAACGTTTGGATACGTAAAGGAGACGTATTTGGGGAATATAAAATACTTTAAGTGTTCATGTTAACGATCGTAGAGGATATAATATGTATATGTTAATATGTTAAAAAAAGTGAGGGGTGTTTTTTTCTGAATCGAATTTAGGTATATTGTAAGATGAGGAAAAAAGTTCAAATAAACATGTGTTTGATAATTCTTAAGTTTTCAATTATACACTGTTTTGTATATCTTAAAGCATCAGACGCAAATGCCTATGAAAGGACAGTTGCCCTACAGTATTGTGGATTAGGTGGTGTATTATGGGATAGTATTCATATACATAGTATTTTTATCTTTAACCCTTTGCAGTCCAAAATGCGCTGGAATCGCTAAAGAAAATCAGGCGTTGGTTAACCTTATCCTTCGCCACGTTTTCCTCAGTCTTCACTTTATTCTACTCGATTATATGGAAAGCAAATTTGAATAATGTCTTTTATCGGCCTACATCCCCTTGTTATCCGCTTGGTAGACAGGAAGGTACGTGTGCGTATTTATCGTAAATATTCCAAGTGGTTTCGCTCCCACGGGATGCCGTATCGTTGTAGAAGTCTCGACATTAAGAGGAGTGTGCTTTAGTCAAGATTTCGTTATGTATCAAAGCGGGACGATTAAAAAGTTTTGGGAACAATCGCGATGGAAGTATCATAAACATACTCCAAATTTATAAGAAGTTATATGGAATAAATTTTGATTCTCCCCCGCGGTGAATCTTTTTTTATCCTTTGGTACGTGTCAACTAATAAATGCTTCGAATACTTTTCTCGTTATTTATTCTTTTGATAGACAGCTGCAACGAAATTACCTTACTATTATTATGAATATACATTCATGTATTATAAATGTAAACCTTCGTAATTAAGTATAATTATTCACGAGATATATGTTTAGGTACTTTCCTCGATAATGCATTCCACAATAAAAATTTCAAGTAATTAAAGAAATCACTATTTCCTCAATATTCCTTATTTCGTTTAAACATATAATAATTGTTAATACATTTGTGGTTTTTCAAAATACATGACCTTCAATATAAGTAGAATAAATATTCTATTACCCCATTAATTCAGACGATCGACGTTCCACCGTAATTTAAATCGTTCACCAACTTACCCTTAAGTAGATACCAGAACAGGGGGATGTAAAGTACAAGAACGATCGAAAGGAAGTTGCGAATTGCGATCTTCCTTCGATCAGCCAAGTAATGCTTAGGTATCCATCTTTTTTCCGTGAGGTCGACTAAACTCTTTCACGGTCGAAGCAGTGGGATGTAGAGCGTAATTTGTAGAAGAAAGCCCAACAAAAAGGGTTGCTACCCCTTGAGCGTGGGGATAATGCGACCCTTGAGATGCCAGACCACAGAGTGATCTACGGTGGTCTATCTTAACCTCCGTGTACTTATATGTACGGTATAAAAGTCTACCTGGCCAGTCGAATGTCACTCTGGCGGAAGCAAAAACAAAAAAGGGGAGAAGAAGCACGATCCTGGATGTCAGAGGAATTAACTTACCGCGGAAAGTATGCAAATTTGGGGAAAAACCAAACCGGTACACTCCGCTTATCCGCCTGACCACCCGCTTGTTCTAGCGTTCCCACCCCCTTTTTCCTCGTCCCAACCTCGTTACGTCCCTGGCTCGGACTGCCAGACCGAAAACTCATTAACGAATGCAAACGAGCTAACGTTGTGGACAAATTTAATAAAATCGTGCACGCGCAATTAGTTTCGCCAGGAGTAAACACATTCTAGCGGATCTCTCCTCAACCCCCGATGCCTGGAAATCCACAACTTCTCACTCCCCACCCTAAACCAGCTCTGTAGCACTCCTGCAAGCACAGCTTAGTTTCCTGTGCTTGTGCGTCCGCGTGTGAAATAATGCGTGAGAATATAGTGCTCGCTTATCGCGTCGAATATTTCTTTCCATGCGTTGTTCTTCGCGTTCTCACCCTTGTAGAGCAAGAATTGAATTTGAAGAGACTGGAAAAGAAAATCATTGTTACAGAGAAATTAATTAAGCTGTGTTGGGAAAACTTCTTATGTTTATTGAAATAACTATTTTCTATCATTCATATGATATATTTTTAGGGTGATTTTTAGAATATATTGATCTTAAATGTTCCTATTCGTATTTTATTTCGCATAAATGAGATTTCGAAGGCTTTGAACCAGTTATTTGTGGAAAAATAGAATTTTTGACCTAAATAACAAACTGTATTACTTTTATATCATTCATTTAAATTCGATTACCTTGGCATTTGTTACGATCGCCTCCCTTTCCATGCTTTCTCTTCTCTGTTTTGAAATCATTTGTTTATATGACAAACAGTATACAGTGAGACAAATTGACAAATTGAACTAAAAGGTTTTTACAGTTATCAGTTAAATATTTGTTGCATGTTGCCTCAATTTCAATATTTTTCTGCTTTCAAAGTACAAAACTCACACAATTCTATACTATACTATTACCATTGGCATGTAGAACATTTTTTTGATAAAACATTTTTATTTTAATTTTGACACTTAAAGTGTTTGCTACAAGAACTTATCAATTTTTCAGTACATAGTATATAAACAAAGAATGGCGGTTTATGAGGAAGAGTTGGAAATGTACGTGGATATTATGTTGTAACAAATTGGGAATACATTTTCTATACAATGATAGATTAAAATTCTTTTTAAAACGTTTTATCCTTTTTTAAATAAATTCTTTGGTAATAGCAATCTACTTAGTTGAAAAAAAATTTCAGGATACGTATTTCTCAACAAATTCAAAGTGCTACCACAGTAAGTCCACCACATTAATTGTGCATGTGAAGGAGATTGTGTATTAATAGAAGTATAAATAAAAACAAAACTTATCCAACTGTTCGTATTTCATGTGACATCGACTTGTGAACTTTTCAGACATACTGTATACATGTAGCAGGTAAATAGTAGTCACGCTATACATTTTGCACACTCTAGACCTCGCCAACCCCTGAAATCAGTTCTTTCAAGCTACGACAGGTCTGCCCAAAGACGGACGTTGATTTATACACGTGGAAAATCAAGTTTGCAGATTACGGTCAGCATTTGAATATTGCGTTTGAATACCTTACCGAAGCGGTCCGGTCTTTCACGATGTGATGAAAAGCAGTAACAAGTTCCACACTTTGACAACAGAGTTATCTGCTGTCATCATTGATCATTGACAACATGCAACTAAACCAAAGTCTAATTTTATAAAACCTAAATGTAAATAAGTATAACAGAAGTTCTTGAATATGTTATAAACATTTATTTACAAATACATTTATGACATGCATCTGATAATTGTGCACTGTATCTTTTGGTACCATATTAAAAAGTAGATGTTTATTCTTTTTAGTTAAATAGAAGTTTCACGAATAAATTTAATTCTAGTTTGAATAGATTTATATGATTTTCGTAATATTGGCAAATAAAAATAAATAGAAACTTAGGTTCTCGTGTACCAAAAAAATTTTCAAATTCCACTTTTTCAAAAACAAAGCCTCCTATTAAAAAAATGTATTCTACATTTCCGATTTAATGTTGTATGTGGAATTAACAAACCAAAGACGAAGCGTGCCAAGTTTGTCAAAAATAGGTGATCGAAACATTTCTAAACAATGTTTTAGTGACTAATTAAATATTATTATATCGAATTATTCACAAAGAGCGTTTTAGTTACCAGCAGAACTGATCAAACACTTTCTATTTTAACAAATATGAGATTTTATGTGTGTGAATTTTTGAAATGACAAAAAATCAAAATATGTACACAGACCATTTCTTTCCTCCGTTGGAATTCCTCGACGAAATGGAGAAGAAGGGAGGATGGCCAGATATTTTACCAGAGTTGAAGTAACTTTACCACGCTTCTTCTTTTCCGCCAGAATATACCTTGGTTCATCCCATGCGTTGGTGCCGCAAATTGAATCTTCCCGGACGACAGGATACTTCATTATTTAGCAGCGGCTTCCGTCGGCTATTTGCAAAATTATTGTTACGGAATTGGGACGAGGGTGGTGTTCGAGCTTGGCAAAGAAACGAGTTCACGTTCCTTTCCCGACCACCATTTAGCTTTCCTCGTAAAGAACTGGAACATATATACTTGTGGCAACATGCGATTCTTTCTCCGAACCTTATCTTCCAGAACTGTTAGGTAAGACAGGAATAAAACGTACGGCGCCTATCCATTAAGTGGGTAGCTTTAAAAATTAAGAATAAGTAGGTACTTTTGATATGCGTAGCGCAATGAAAATCAAGTATCACAGATTTCAAAAATACAGTTCAGTGTATTAGTCTTAAATTTGAGATTCGAAAACTTAATAAATTAATGAAGTATAATCCGGTTTCCTGTTAAACCATGGTACATATAGTCGACTCATTCGAGTGAGGGCAACACACAAACACAAAGCACACACAATCTTTCAATTTCTCAAAAGATATCATAAAGAGAATTGTTCGCAATTTTTCATACAATGTGAGATGTAGGGTAAGTACATCTAATTTCGCTTACGCTACAATTAATCTCAGAGAAAAAATTAATTGTCTGTGATTTATGCATGGTTAGAACTGTTAAGAATTGCAAAGATTTTCCATCGCAAACATATTTAGTGCACGCTGGCCAGGACACAAAAAAACTGTTTCCATTAACAAAACTGTCGGAACGGATTAACTTGCTTTAGATACTTCCAATAAATATTCACGCATTCATAGAAGATTCTTTTTAACTTTACTTTGTCTCAATGTGATATAAAATTGTCAGTTCAATGAATTTTCACACTACCCAGATTCACGGAAATAGTTCTTCGCTAGACGTTACTGAAATGGCGTTGCACTAGTTCAGTTTGTTACCAACACATCTCTGTACTTTCTACACATTTCGCGTGTACCTACAAGCTATTCCAAGCGAAGATTTTACGTGTAGACACTTATCCTACGTACAACCACTTCCCAGATTCCTTGAAGTGATCAGAATGAGCATTGGGACGGGCATCCTTTGCGTAGCGGCGTCGATAATCGTTGCATTTGATCAACGTTATCCCCGAATGAGAAGACAACGTTCCACGGGCGTACGAGTTGGAGGAAGTCGGAGGTAAGGTGTTCGAATGTCGACCCTGTCGACCGAAGAAGAATAAAACATTGCGGCGCACCCCCCGCGAGACATCGGCGGATGATTTGTGAGTGGAAACAATAAGCGCCCCCTGCAATATTCATCACGGTAAACCCCTCTCACGGCTGCCGGTGAAGCTGGCTTCTGGCACGTTCCAACGAAAGAAGAAGAATAGCGTGAAGGAGGATTGGGTGGGGAATGTCCGGCTAAAAGTTTGATGGGTTACCGCGTGCCCTAGGGAAAATGGTCGCAAGGCGCATTGCTAGGCACCTCGCGTGGGCCCCGTCGCAGGACCTGAAGGATTTTGGGATTCTATCAAACTGGACAATGCAATAATGCGCAACCCTCTGCTCCCCTTCCATTGGCTACGTGAAAAATAGGCGCGCTTAGTGCTCGCTATCCTCCATCGGTGCTCGAACATAACACACAATCTGCTATTTCAACATGTAACATGAATTTTTTAAGGGAATTATGTTGAATGTGTTTATTGTAGAAATGGTATCGGGGTAGCTAGACATAAGTATGTTAATATGGAAGTTGTAATTTATATTGACACGTGTAATATACTTTAATTATACTTATAGGGTAAGTCCGGGAGAGTCCAGCCAGTGTTGATATTTTAAGATTGACGCAAGATAGACGCAAAAAAGTGGTCGAATTCTCCCGGACTTACAATATTTATGTTAGTAGAACTTCATGAAATCAGAAGTTTCCTTACTACGCTTCAATTTATATTCTCCTTTCTCTGTAATGACGATAAGCCTACAGGAATCTAATTTAAACACTTGCCCAAACATATTAATTATTTCGAGCAAAGAATTTCATCCCGGCCATACTTTCACATCACCATTTGAATATACATCTCAAGGATCCATGGTTTGAAAGTTCAAGATACTCTCTGATCGAGGGCCCATGGGGTTTGTCATCGTCGTAACCATCTCTTCTCTCTATTCTCAGTCTTGAGGAACGAGATGCCGTTCAAACACATCTCGACCACGGGCAAACACAGATCTTAGATACTCTGGGACATTTTAAATTGGCCATTATACTATTTAACTTGAGGAACCGTTGGTGCGCACCGAGGTGGAGAGAAGGTTACAGAGCAGGAGGACCTCGGTCGCGGTCCTCGAGTACCACACATGTGATTCCTATTCAAACCAGAGCAAATAGCGTTAACCGTATTTGCTTACGTCCTCGCCGATCTAATGTCTCTGCTTGTTCGTCCAAAGACGTTAAATTTTCCATTCGAACCTCGACCACGGGACATTGCTTCCTTGGCCATCCCGTTGCTCAAACTTTTATCACTATCGATCAAGTTTGATACAAGATCGAGTAATCCTACCTGAGTAGTCGAAGTAGTTTATGCTTTGCTATCGGACAAAACTTTCTGTTCTCAGTAAGATTACTGAACGTAGCCCGTGGTTAAGTACAAGGCGCCTTCCATTGACTTTGCTTCGCCGTAGGGACTTCGATGTAATCAGGAAAGAGAATTTATAATTATCTTTGCCTACCAGCTTCGACGATCTGACGCTCCTTTTACAGCAGTTCAAGGTAGAAAGGTATTCCCGGTACCGTTTTGACCGGAGCTATTAGAAATTCCGAGGGGATGTGTGACATAAAGACGTCAATTGCGGTGGAATATTCGATGGCAGAAGTAACGAACGGGAATTAGTAGTGGCTGCTAACTAGATGCATATTTTTATGAATTTTAATGAATACGTTTCCCAGCACCGTCCGAGAAAATTGGCCCGGGTCCAGTATGCACCCAGAGCAAACAGAAGACAATGAGTCAAGATTTTTAATCAAGTCTCCTGCTCCCTGCAGCGGAATTAACTCAAATTACGCCGCGCTGGGCCATACTCCCAGCATGGATTTAGAATTCATGCAGTCTTTTCAAAATCTCCATTGTCCCTAACATAAGAGAAGTGCCCGATAACAAGCATGACGTAACCACACGTCATACAAAAGCTGCTTCTTGTTTCTTCTTAATTACTGCTGGCAGGAATCTTTGAATAGAAATGTTCAATTACGTGCTTTCCTTCGACTTACTGTGAGAATAATTAAGGGGGAACACCACTGTGACGGCCGGAAAAATGAGCCCATTTTTAAGATTTTTTTAAGGGACAACTTACAGTTTTATTATAAAATTGTTATTACCTATCTTTAGTACAATGTCTTAAGAGACTATAAAAAAAAGTAATAGAAAAACATGCATAGATTTCCATATACAGTTAATCTCCTACATCCCTCACAAGAAAACATAGGTCGCTTATCGAAACGATATCTTTGGAACGGCGACTCTGAAATCATTTTTTTTTTTTAATATAATCGGTATGAGTGTAGTTTCCGTTGTACGTACCGATTTTTAAAAAAAATTATTTTTGTAAAAATGGTGAGCTTGGGAAGAAAAAGTTTCGAAAATCCGCAAAAAAATGGATAGTTTTTCCAGCGTATTTAAAAAAATATGTTTTCGATCAAAAAATCGGTACGTACAACTGAAGATACTCTTGTTTTAAAGATCCTATCAAAATTTCAAGTCGATCGGATAAAAATTGACAGAGCTATTGATTCGATCAGTTAGAAAAATGTCGTTTCGAGAAAATCGCGTTTAAAGTTTGCACGGGAAAAATCACACTTCCGTTCGTGACGTTCACTGTCACTCGAATGCCCGATCAACGGTTGCATTTCTTCGATTCTCGAACAAACAGCGTACCGTGCGTAAAAACGGGAAAAACCCAAAATTTATAACCTTTAACAATGTGGCGGAACAGTGGGTAAGAAAAATGTCGGCGCGCTATTTGCCGCTAACATAGCGCGCTCGGAACAAAATGCACTGTATCTTCGTCAATTCTTCGAATATCAACTTGAAATTTTCAGAGAGTATTTTTGAAGAGTTAAACATTAAGAAAGTGAAGAAAAAAAAATCGAAATTTTTTCAACTTTCACAGTGGTGTTCCCCCTTAAGCATGCGAATAATGGGTGATTAAGAAAGCGTAACGGACTACGTTCATCAATATGCTTGAGTTTAAAATAGGGTGTTTGTGGTGTGTGTACACTGTGATTAAATTTGATACACATGTGGAAGGGAAATCGTTGATCTGTACTACTTGGACGATGACGCGACGTTCTGTATGATTGCAGTGTAATACATTTCGTGTCTACGGAATATTTAATAGAAATCATCAGGATACGATAAGATTATTTATTCAACATCGCAAAGATATTTATCTCTATATTAGGCTGCTTGAATGGGGTATAAGCACCACTAAAATGATAACAAAAAGAGGGGTGCGTTAAATATGACTGTTGACGTGTATTATCAATTTAGTGACAAATATTTGTCCTCAGAGTTTACGTATATAATGTACCTATATATTATATGGACTTCATAAAATCGCGACGGAAAGAGGACGAAAGAAGAACTGCCTCGTCGGTTTCCATGGGACTGAGAAATAAAAATGAGTCTGTCGCTTCCCATATTAAGTGTAGGCAGCTACCGTCCAGGACACCCATGGGGCACGAGTGAGATCGCAGCGACGTATTTAAATAAAACATTGTATCGCGCTGCAATTCACCCTCCCATTCGGAGCCCTACCTCCCACCATCGTTTTCTACAAATAAACAAATTAAGCTGCAACGAATGTGCCGCACTGCAGGGGCAACTTCAGCGCTTAACAAACTGCCCTACGTCTACTCTTCGGAATGCCCGCGTTTATTCTTCGAGTAGCTCTGGCCCCAACTTTTCAGACGGTTTGCATGATACAGCGGGGCTGCAAACGGTGGCATTGGCAAGAAAGAAATAAATAAATTAGTTTACATTTATATTGAAGTGTTGTTGAATGTACAGTTACTCGCAATAGTATTCGTTCACTCTATATGCTACATATTTTACATATATAATTTTAGTTATAATTCACATTAATCAAAATACTCTTGATTTTGGTGCATTCAACTGAAAACATGTATACACCACCCTACTTCTATTACTTTTCAATATCAAATCAAAACTGCAGTATGTGCCTAATATACATATTCTGAAAGATAATTATAAGCTCTATAAAACCCAGTTAAAGTTGCATTTATTTAACTAACAAACAAAAACCCCACATAACATTAAACAAGGCAACACACTCTTATAGTCAACAAACTATGCATTCATTATTTATTTAAAAAATGTTACACCGTTCAATACAAAACACGAATAAATATTATGAAAAGCAGGATAACTCGCATTTGCAATCGATACGTCGTATGATTAATTATTTACCAACTTAAAAATGTCCGAATACCTTTTGTCAAATGTGGCCAGCAACAGAGGGTTGCAATCGTTTAAAGATGCTCGAGGAACAAAGGAACGGGTAGGAGGCGTGTTATGAGAAAGCCTGTGTTCGATGGGTTGTATCGGTCAATTCCTTCTAACGGTAAACGAAAAATAGGTAGTCGGCACGAAACGCCGTTCGCTACGACAAAGAAGCCGCTCGATGCGTCTCCTTGGTCTCCGGGGAAGATCTGGGACGATTAATCAGCTGTTGGCGAGGCGGAGGAGAGCATGTCCCAGAGGGTACGGCGAAGCTCGCACAATGTTTCTTTTCTTCCGTTGCTGCGGTGGTACAACGAATCCCGTGGAAACTGCCGACTTTTGCATGAAAAACCGTGCGTGTGGCCCGCGATGACTCGACGATCCGTCCAAATATTTGACTTCCGAAAACCCCAGAACGGAGGTCGTGTTAGATTTCGGTTGGCAGAGTACGTGCCACCGTTCCTTCAAATTCTCGAGAGAGCAGGGAGGGGGATTATCGCCGCTTGTTCCTGAATCTTTCGTCACCAGAATCGCTCCAGTTTAACACTTTGTGCCCCCGATAAGACATCCCCATAATATGCTAACAGTTATCTTTCTTTCACACGGATTACTTCCCCTTATATACTACTTCGTTTCTATTCCTTTCTGCATTAGAATTAGATTATTGTAATATTCTTCGAGCGAGTGAAATAGCAAAGATCCTTTCGAATATTACAGGTACTAAGTAAAGTACAAGGTCCAATTTATTTGAAATAATGATTAACCGTTTACACTAATAATAAGTTCCAGAACTGATTGACGTTTATCAGTTCCTCAATCTAACTGTCATTCAACTTTACAAACTTGTATCATCCGTCGAAAGTGAGTCGTCTAAAAGACATAGTATCCTCATTAAGTAGTCTGGCTATCGTTGGACGAGATAAGAAACCTTGAAAGTTGAAGAGCGTGCAAAGTGCGAAGTACACTAAACAGACTTTGTGTCAGAATGCCAGGAGAGGTCGAGATTTACGCGAGTTTTACATTCCATGGCACGCCGAGGACGATCCATCATTTACTCGTGTCCGACTCACGAAAGTATCATCCCCTGCCGTCGGTAATCCCGCAGCTTCCCGTATCACCGGGCCAAGCACAGAAACTTTCTCGAAAAAAAACTTTTTCCCCGCGTTCTACTTCCCCCCTCCCTTGCGCCGCTCCTTTTCGAGTACCTTTTTGTTTCTGCCCAAGGTAAGAACTCACGGGAATGTTTCTGCATGTATCACGTCGTCCAACACACGTGATACACGCTCGTTCGGGAGCTGGGAGGCCGAAGGTGGCGCACAGTGCCTGCTGACTTCCTGAGGGGGCGAGCCGCGAGAACCACGAGAAACGTGGGAGCCGCTGAATCGCCACGATGAATACTTCCCTAGATACGTGGATTACCCTACGAAATAAGATTGTGCTTGAATCATTGAGCAACCCTTGGTCAATTGATATGCTTCACAGGCTTCAAGACGGGCGTAAAACCAGCTTATCGATCGCAGTTCCTTTCGAACTTCGTTCTAACGGGAGTAATCGGGTGTCGTGTAAAGCAAATTTCATCTTTTTTTAAGTATTTCGATGGATAATTTAAATAGCTACATACGTTTCATTCTTTTTGGGGTTTTATTAAAAAAGATAAAACAAAATACTTATTCACTTCATTTATTAGTCCATAAAGTGCATGAAAAAATTTATTTACAATAATTATGGGGTGTCGAGCCATTTTTTTGATATTTTGTTTAATTAATTTTGTATGCACAATTACAAAGTAAAATTTTGCATGAAAAAAGTCATTTAACTTTGAAGTACCATAAATTGTTTATTTATTTTTAAATTAAAAGGTTTGGCCCGTCGCCCTATAATGACAACACTATTTCACAAGAATATCATTTTATTTTTCAGATCCATCGGTGTTTAAATAAAGTATCATGCTGACCATTTTTCAGCAGTGGCCTAAAGAACCTCAAAAATCATAAGTAATTTAATACAAAAATTATTGTAAATAAATTTTTTCCTATAAAGTAATTAATTAAATAGTGTTTGCGATAGAAGGTTTCCAAAATTGTAAGGAAAATCTCTCACTTTTAACCGGGTGGAATAACATTTAATTTAAAGGTTGTTGTATTGCGCAAAAAAGTGTTCATCGCTCAGTACGTCACGTATCTATTGTGAGTCGTTAAAACGATTGTTGTCTTGACGAGGCTTCGCGTTTGCTGAAAGCACAGGACACAAGTCTGCGCAATACTCTGGATCAGACCAAGCAGGGATATACGATCGACGAAACAAGACGAATGCACAAACAGACGCACATCATTTGTTCAACGTCCCTCGCCGTTGTTTGCATCGTGCATTCTGCACCCCAAATAATCGGAGCCGGTCCTTTTCTCCTGCTCGTGCCTACCGACAAATTGCGACCGCGTTCTCCTGGGAACCGACGAAGTTATGACCGAGGCTGACGACTTTCCGACTCGCGTAATTACCGTTCTGGGCTCGTGCCCTCATGAACTCGTCCCAAAAGTATCGGAAGCCGTACGCACCCTGCGTGGACACGTGCGATCATTTTCGATACGAAGTCGAGTCATAAAGCGATATAGAAAAATATGGACGAGAAAAATGTGAACATTCTATTCACTGTTGAATGTAAAATTGTGATGCTTTATGGGATTTAAGTGCTCGTGTGTATTTGGGAAGCAGCCAAATCAGCCAAAACTAATAAGAAAAATTAAGTTTGATGCAGTGGTATTGCTTTATGCAAAGAATTGTGCTTCTTGACGAAATATTGTTTGCACAGATTTATTTCTCACCCTCTCTTGTATTTATAAAAATGGCACTTGATAATTTGAAGATAACTTATTAGAGATAGTAAGGTGCATCTACTCCGAAGATTTATTAATGGTAAGTCTAATAAGTAAGTAATTCAATGATATCGTGTGATTTCTATTTTTACTATGAAATTTCGTTCGCTATAATGTATATTGACATTCGAGTTACTTGTTAGTATAATATTTAGCGTTTACTTATGGACTACTTGCTTTTCCCAATTTTTGTACACAAATTTTATGATTTATTGCAAATTTTCCTATGTCTTTAAGTTACCTACTATCTTCTTTACAATTTTTTTTTAATTTGCCTAAAAAGGAACTCAAGAAACAAAAAGTATTTTAAGATTACTGAGCTTTCTATTGCCTTAAATATGCACAAGCTGCTGGAGGTGCCTCAAAAACGTTAAATTAAACTAACTCTACAAAGGGCTGGCAGTGATTCAAAGCATATTATATAATAAAACTTAAAAATTCACACTCTTTGAATAACATGAACAGCGAAGAAGTAACTTTCTAATAATAATTCAAGTAACCATTAATGTTAATCAAAAGATGCCGTAATGCAATGCTGTAATGAAATCATGGTTCCTTCCCGCATGACATGAAGTAGCCCTACTACGTGCATTGTTCATTCACCCACACAAAAAACATTTCCCTGGGTAAGTCATTTCCATTAACACATTTAAAACATTTACCTTAACAAGAATACCTTCAACATTTCGCACCTAACATTTTTAGCAAAGACTTCTCAGAAGCTATCAAGTTATTCTGCACTCGCCACCAGATTGACAATTATTATACTATATAATACATCCACCCCCTTCTCGCAATTATTTTCCCTGCAGAAACTCTTTCACCCCCAGCCACCGACTACCCCGCGAATCATAGTTTTCGTCTTCGTTCAAGTTTGAGAAAATCGAACGTGCCAGGATTAATGGCGACGTACTTTTTGCAGAAGGGTAACAAAACCGCCAAGTGTGCGCTGTGCGAACGGTGCAACGGGTTTACCGCTCTTTGCGCCGATGCGTGCATACTCAGTTTGTCCCGGCGAGTGCAAAAGGGGTGGAGAGAACAGGAATAAAGAGACAGCCAGAGTGTATACTAGGTTTTCCGATGTGTATATACATATATATATATATGTATATATATATATATATATAGATGGCATATCGCAAGGAAAGGCGCACAGTGGTTGTGCGCACGGCCACCAGGGGCGTGTCCGGTGCCGCCTTCGCAGCCAGCAACCCCTGTGAAATCCACCAACCCCCAGGTCCCCTCTCCGCCGGGGCCACCTATGCACCTTAACTCTTAATTCGGAGGGACCTCGCTCTTAATTGTGGAGCAGTGCCCCTGCCCACTTGCACTTGCGCGATCACGACCCCGTAGCTGTAGCCACCTGGAGGGACACAGGCTTCCCCTAGCCTCGCAGCGAATGGTTGATCGTCTTTGGATTAATTTTCAGAAAGAAATTTCATCGACTCGCGTCGCCTTGTAAACAGGATTATTTTAATCGAATTTGCCTGGCATGTTCCAACTGAAAATGATTTTCGTTACGGGGTTTCTGCAAGTATACATATAATAGTGTATGTAATAAAAGTGTGTTGTATAATGATAATATTGTAATAAATAAGAATGTATGGAGTTGAAGGTAAGCTTGACGTTAGATTGCACGATCTATGCTTTCATCTCGCAATAATGGGGTACCTTGCAAGATTTCCTTTAACTTGCCGCTTAAAAATGCTCAACTTCTCCACGTGGATAGCCGATATTTATCTTCATACTGTTTTAATATCGCCAGCAAAAGGCTGCTCGCTGTTTACGGCGTCTTCTTATAAACGCGAAGGCTTCCCAGTCTCCGCTTCCACCCTCGCGCCACATGCTAGACAGTTCATCGGGATGAAGTTTTTCCGCGGAATTACTGCAGTCCACAGAACTTTGCTTGACACTGTGTACGCCAATAATCTACGAGGGAAAATTTACTTGTAAAAAACGATTGAAGTTGGTTAATTACTGCTAAAGTGCCTCTGTAAAATTGCTTTACGTCACGAGGCATAGCGATGCATCAAGATACGCATTAAACTTTCTTCGTAGCTCAATATATTTTACAATGTTTATATGCACTATTATCTATATTTAAACAATACTCGCGGGTCTTTAGAATTGCATTTGGTAACTGCTATCAATATTTAATTACCCAAATCATTTACCTCGTTGGCGCTATTAAGTACATCTATCTACTGGTTGAGTTAAGTTAGTTTAAACCACCGGCAATTAAATATCGTAGAATAGTTCTTAGGTGATGACGTTTTTTTGGACTGTGTTGTTTTTTACCGTATTTTGAAAATTTGGGGAAATATTTTACGGTGGCTTGCTAAGCTTGAAAATAAATTGCGGCTGTGACAATCGCGGGTTCCAACAGTGTCAACGACACCTCGTGTACGTGATAGAAAAATATGCTTGTGCATTATTTAGGGTCGCGACGCACTACGTCTCCGGAGACTTGAAGACGTGGCAGCACGGACGTCACAGGTTTCCATCTATCCATCTGCATATGCTTTGAAATGCCGAATGCACGAAGAAGATGGTTCTCTATGTATATCTGATCTATATTCTTCCTAGGTTGCAGAAAGCAAAGACAGGAGGATGGAGAAGCAAACGGTAAAATGCAAACCGTCATGATATTTTCGATACACAAATCTAAGAATAAACACCTTTTAAGTTGGGAAATGTAGTTTTTTAAAAAGAGTAAAGATTTCTCTGTTATAAGCTCAGGGTATCATAATAGTTCATTTCTTGTATTATCAAGTTTCAATGCTACAGTGTGGTTAACTAATTTTAAATCTGAGTTACGAAATGCCATCTTTCTAAATAATAAAATAACAATATTTAAAAACTTTTATGATTTTGTGTTACTGATATTTTTAAGTGGTAGCTAATTTAACTCGAGAGTACAGATTTTGTCATAAAAGTTAAAGCAACACCTGCCTACATTTTTTCTTCTTATTTTGGAGAATTGTTCAATTCAGTATAAATTGTAAAACAGTGCAATGTACGTAAAGTTACAAGAAACTACGAACTTTTTGAATGAAATATTTAGTTACAAATACAGACATTTTGTATCATCTCTTTTCCATGTTATCACATGCATTTAAGTAATAAGATTTTCTTACTCTTACCTTTGAATCACGACTTGGCCATTATCATCCATTTTCAAATGCAGTAG
Source organism: Andrena chrysosceles (assembly GCA_963855975.1). Classification (NCBI taxonomy): domain Eukaryota; kingdom Metazoa; phylum Arthropoda; class Insecta; order Hymenoptera; family Andrenidae; genus Andrena; species Andrena chrysosceles. The sequence goes on along the minus strand of OY979767.1, from coordinate 105,341,041 downwards.
CATATTTTCATTCAAGTGAAATTTGATAAAACACATAAACATGACTTATTACTAATCATGTAGATAATATTTAATAAAACACGTATTGTATTAAGTAGACAATGCTGTAGACACACGAACAAAACAGACGTCGTTGAAATTTTATACAGTAAAAACTATTTAAGTTATCAATTTAAAATTAAAATTTTTGTAGCTTAAGTTAAACATGCTTTATTAAGTTTTTTCATACAAAAATACAAAATAGTTTTTAAAATGCTACACAGAAGTTATCGAAGCGATGCTGCGGATACTATAACGTGTTCGAAAGTTGAAATTGAACTGCTGGATAGCGTTACTGCGCGAAATAACGAAACACTATAGGGGATGATATCTAGGACTAACAGGATTGCGGGACCAATCAAAGTCTACCGGAAGTGAGAAGGCTGAGCGGTTAACCCCGCGTAATGGAGGTCAGCTCCTTCGGGGCTGAAACTCGGACTTTGGGAACTGGTCTACCCTCTTCGAAGAGACCGAACCAACTTGCAATCGTTTCGGTCCGGACTGTCACTTCGCTTTCAGTTAAGAACAATCAAAACATTTAACAAGCTGAAATGAATTTACTTGTAACCAATCTCAATCCTCCTTCTGAAGTTTAACGAAATGAGTGATATCATGGATGTATTAAACATATCTATAAATAACCCTAATTTTACAAGTAAGGAAATACAGATTCCTTATACAACATTCCTTCTGCAAAAGTAAATCAAAAGTGTAGAATAAAAATATTTCATGTGAAGCTTAATTTTCAAGAAAATCAATTTTGTAATTTTGTTGTAAGTATAGCACAAACGCTAATGAAGTGAATACTTGAGCAGACATAAGTCGAAATTAGGTTTGTTCGAATAGCTTCCTTTTCAAGAAAATCCCACACTTTTGATTTATTTTTGCATAAGCAATCATCTCCCGCGCGTGTGTACCACCCTTTCTGCCGCACGTCATACATTTATACAAGATTTTGTAATCACCGAAGCGCGCTGTCCGCGAGGGACGATAAACTTTTTCCCGGAAAGCACTCAATAGCCGATAGAGTTACGAACTCATAAAGAAAGAAACAGAGCTGAACTAACGGCCACAGTGCGCCCAGTCAATTGGCAAACCGAGATACATACCACTATAATTCTATCGACGCTTGCTCGCCCCTCTAGAATCACGAGAAGCCACCGATGCTTTACAGACGCGATAAACTACGAGCCCACTTTGGGATTCACAATTTCTGCATCTCTTTCAAAATTCACATCCCACGAACGATGTTTTAATTTAAAATACTGGAGATATCGAGTAAAAGGCAAAAGTCGCGAGATTTTATTCGCGGGACGTGCTAAAAGGTTTTAATGATTTACGAGAAGTATGATCAAACGAACGCGATCTCGAGCGCGGAACCATCGAGAGCAGGCTATCCCCGCGGGACAGTGAATTTCGGAGGAAAACCGAAAGGCACGATAGCTCGAGTTACCGCTATAGCAGCTGACTACAGCAATGCTACTGTACCACCGTCTAACCGACCTTTTCACTCCCCCCACCCCCTCCCCTGGACACAGTCACTGCCGCCAACTCTATTTATCAAATGTACGTTTAATTTTTTCGCGGGCACAATCATACATCATCCTCGAGGCGTGATCCGGTTAGGGCTGGAGGGTCGGGCTCGCTTCCGTAGACGTGGCGGGATTACCAACCGAGAAATTCACCGGAAAATGGAACCCCACCTTTCGCTTCTTGCGCGGGTAACTGTATTCCCGGGTTGCAGGGGCCAGGAATTGCTACTGATAGATTGACCGAACCGACGAAAGTATACCACGGATGTGCAGCGTCGTACGTTTTTAAAGGGAACTGGAAAGAACGGCTTGAAATACCGCTGAAGTATAAGGGGTGGTGGGCGACAAGATCGGCACGTCATGCCGACGGAAGAAACTTTGGGGGCCGCCGTTTCTACCGGAGCTGTCATCTCGCGTCATGATATCGGTGTTCTATGGGCGAAGGCGGTTTCCTAGTGACGAAAGAATACGTGTCAAGGAGGGCACAGATACCGTTCGCTTGCATTGACGTGGATTGGCAGAAGATAATTTTACCTGGGTTTGTGTGTGTGTGTTTGAAATAGAGGTCTCTTTCACGTGTACTTTAAAGCACAACTGCATGTGTATTAATATAGCCATATTTTATTTTGAATTGTCTTTAGTAGATTGGTACTCGTGTAATCAGGCACATTTATGTGAATAAATGCATGAGCGTTATGGGCTCAAAAACACGTAGGGGAAACCTGTCCAAAACCGTATACCGGGGCAAAATCGTATACCGTACTTATTTCTGAAAACTAATGAACGAATCCCACGCGCGTTTGGCAATGGTTTTTCACCATATTGAACTGTCAGTCAACAGATCCTCGTGACAAAATACATACGCTCCAACTAATTATTAAATTTATTATATTTCTACGTGCTGTGATCTTATTTTCGACTGTACTTCAAGTGGACTATATAGAGTTCTGGTAATTAGAAGGTAAGTTATATGAAGATATATATTAACAGTATCTATTTCTACTATAGTTTGATGATCGTGGCCGATTATTGTCAACTTCATATTTAGCTGTAACCAAAAGTGTGGGTTCTTAAGTCTTGGGGCAAAACCGTACGGGGTAAAACCGTACACCGAACGACGCACGGTTCGTAAACTTATTGTTAGTAGTGTTCCATTTTTGTTTAAATGTGTCAGCAAAATGCCACGTAATTATAAAAGAAACACTACCAGACAAGATTGGAACTCGGAAAATATGAAAAATGCTATAATGAATATACTCAATCGAAACATGGGATCAAAATTGGGTTCAATGTACAAGGTGTAGTGGGTGGGCACACGAAGGTTGCACCGGCTGGGGATCCGAAGAAATCGACGATTTTCAATGCTACCGTTGTTAATTTAGACTGATAATATATACTATACGGTTTTGCCCCATAGGGTGAGCAAAGCCGGAAAAAGAAGAGGTTTTGTTTTATTGTTCAATTTAGTAACCTATTTAAACTTTTCAATTATATTTTTATTATTTTGTGTTGTTTACGAAACCCTTCAATGAATACCGTTTTCATTACCCAATTTGTATTATTCTTTAAAAAGTTATGGACCTAGAACCTTAAGTATACGGTTTTGGACAGGTTTCCCCTACTACCTAGTTTTGGGTTCGCAGGTAAATATATTCCAACATAATTTCTGCTAATAAAATTATTTAATAAACAATGGTATTTATATACGCGGATGGGCGAATGAATTTAAATTTGAAGGAATTAGACAATGTTTTAGTGAATCTTTCTAGCTGTATTTTAAATTTGTGGTAATTATACAGAAAGTATTGATAATTTCACCTGGTGAAATGGTGTTTGACATACCCAAATTTTTATTCCTATTTGCACAGTAAAGTTTAGATTATTTTCTTCGACACAAAGCATTCAATCGTTCCAGTAAATATTATTACTCCAAGTGATATGAATAAAATCTTATTTGTAAATACTACAAAAATACAATTGCTTTGAAGCATCACCATGAGGACCACGAGACTCCATCTCACCAATTAAGGGTTCATGCCTGCATAAAGTAAATCTTAAAGTGTACCCTGGAATATAAAATCGCACTCACGGATTTCAATTAGTTACATACATGTACCTATGTAGTAAAATAAAAACTGCCGTTCCATTAAAAAACACTGTTTTGTATAAAATAAAACTTACTAGGGTAAACCAACCAGTGAATGACCGAACTGTTGAATGAGAATCCCAGTAAATGACCGCATACTTTTATTAAGAATCGCACTTATTAATATTTGTTTAATACGCATAACTAAAAATATGGGATATTAAACGTGCAACTACACTCCATTTATAAACATATAGTAATTTTTAAATTTATAATTGACATTTCTTTGCCTAATGGTCATTCACTGGTATGCGGTCAATTACTGGTTGGTTTACCCTACATATCGATATCAACACAATTAAATCCATGCATTTTATTATCGAACCACAAGCAATACATTAGACACACAACTGTTCAATTCACAGTTCACGATTGCTTCGATAGAAAAGCACAATCGTTTCACGACACATTTATCTGTTAAATCCGTCGGATTCAACAGAAGCGAATCCTGTGCATAATTCACTATTTCTCGGATGCCTCCGTAACAGAATTGCGCTCATCCAGCTCGCGGAGCCATCGGTGGGTGCCAGGAAATCCATTGACAGTTCGTACCAAGAACAGCAGCGACACGGTGTTCTCAAAGATCTGAATTCTTCGACATAGTCGTGCCATCTTCTATACAGAAGATCGTATCAAAAGCGAAAAGGAAGGTTGCGGCTGGCAGAAGCCACGGTGGCTGCAGCTCAGCCCCGAGAAATTATGGCTCTTGTCACGGCTGTTCATTTGTAGATGGAGTTTTTGCTCCCCGAGGAGGCTGCCCCAATCACGAGCCGCGGAAATTGCACCCCCCTCCCCCTCCCTCCGTCCCCTTCCCTTACTACTTCGCCTTCCCATCCTCTCATGAAACCCGGAGAACTACCCCTTTTCTTCTCTCCTTCTTCCACCTTCCGCCACCGGAACCACCCCGTCCTCTTCCCACTTCTGCCTCCTCCCACGCCTCATCCCACCTTTCCGCCAACGCCTTACGCTCCTGATACCGTTGTGGATCTATTGACGCTCCCGCGCGCTCGTCTCGAGATGATTTATCGAAAATTGGAAACCTGACGATTGTCGATCGTCACCCCTCCCGCCGCTGTAGACAACCGCGCGAATTTCGTTCAACAGCTGAGAATGAAGATTTCTCTCTGTCTCTGTACTTCGGATACCCGAGCAATTTTTTTCTCTTGGTTTATTTATTAATAATTTAATGTTTCTTGCTTTCCAGTCGCAATATTCAGAGCGAACGATACAACTTTCAGCAGGTAAATTACATTAAAGAGGGAGTAATGATTATGATTTGTTAGGGAGATAATTGGCAAAGGGGAGCTTAATTGTAAGGAATTTTGAACGTGATAGTATAAACAGTACCTAGGTATCTAAATATTGGAGATATACATATTTAATAAAAGACTGTTGTTTTAACTAATATAATTGAAACTTTACCATTTTTGTTATAAATTCTATAAAATATACGGCGAATTTAATATCACTCGTTGATATCATTCGCATTAAAAAGCAAATCAATATTTAAATGTCATACGTTTCACGCTTGACTCGCTTCATTGCATTACTCAACGTAAAAATTTAATCTCGAATAGAGTAGGTCAAAACTTTTCCGGTGTATAGCGCTCGGAGGGGAGCAGAACGGTGCTGACTCGTTGCGGAAGCGGTAAACAGCAATCACGGTATCTGAGGCTTTTAACGCGGCGTAAGCTGAACTCAAAATGGTTTAACGAGTGCCGTATGACTTTTTATCGCGCGTGCGTTTAACATTTAAAAAACACCCCCGTTCCAAGCCTCGAATCGACATTCCACACATACGCGGGTCTCTAAAATTAATGTAACTTTCCCTGCAATCCCCTCGCTCCTCGATTGTAACTAATTTCGACGAAGTTATCTCGCTGAACGAAAGAAGGAGATTCGTTCGAATCGTTCGAGATCAATTTCCCGCGCGATAATGCGATATGGTAATTCGTCCAATTTCCTCCGCGCCCTTGCTCGCCCAAGGTAAAGTAACGTCACCGTAATTAAAGTTGAGATGTATCTTCGAGATGAGACGAGGACGTGGAGAAGCGTCAGAAGGAACGACCGCGGAGGATCCATCACGATGCGGTAACGAAGGCATCAGCTGATGACACATTTTAATATCTTAAAACAGGCAGCTGGGAGGCCGGAGGATTTCTGTTCTTGCCTCTTGCTGCCTCTCTGTCACGAGGCGGCAACAAAAGACCGCGTCATGCATTATCCTTCTGGTTTTCCAGCTTTCGTCGAAGCTCGTGGTAGGGAGGGAAAAGACAGCCAGGCTCTGGTACCCTGCAGAGAGGGCTGCGCAGCCGGAGGAGGCGACAAGCGAAGTCCCCAGGTGCCAGAGAGAGCGATGATTAAGCTCGCATTTTAATCAAAGACCCGGAGTGAAAAGTCTTGTAGTATGGAGATGATAGGATTTCCTGCTTGATAAATCAAATCGGTATTTCGCCCGGTTCGCTACTAATAAATTCTTTTATCTTCGGCTCATCCTCTGCCGCGCGGCCCTCTTTACTGATTTCATATCTGATCCCATCGCCATCGATGTATTATTGTTTCCCTCGCCAGTCTGGCGAGCGTGTTGGCTTTTCCTCGGCTCCTGGCTTTATCTTCCTTGCTACCTTTTCTTTACCAAAATATTGCGGTATTAAAAAGGAAATGGTGAAGTATTAATAAGTACGTACTCGATTAGTATACGATAATATCACGAACTTTATGACTGAAATGGCTTATAGTAGATGGTACAGTGAACAGGGATTATAAAGCCTCTCCTTCTGTTATTTCTACGAATTTTTACAAAATTTTTTAGGATCATATTTTTCGAATTGTGAACTGTAAGAAGATGCGAAAAGGGTGATTCTTTTACAGTATTACTCCCTTCTATTCTAAACTCAATTTGTTATCTGTAGCTTGACGAATAAACATTTCTTGTTTTAGTACAAAGTATCGACTCATACGCAAAATTTGAACCAACCTTCTCGAAACATCCTGTACACTCCATGTTACGCAAGTTATGCAGCGATAGTCGAAGTGGCGTAGCTCAATGTTGCACTATTTTCAATTTTGGCAACGCAACTGCTACCAGTTTGAAACAGTGGAATAATATGGTTTTGCTATCGACCTATTCCATAAACCAAAGTTGCCCGGGGGCAAATGACCTTCTCTCTATTCCCGTTGTCCACGAAATCCCATAGCAGGCAGCGCCGGCCGGGTTCGGGCCGAAATTTTATGAACTAAATTATTATAACGGGCGAGATGCGAGCAAGCGCATGCTTTACGACTCCCAACATTCTCGTATAGCTCCCTTTGCTCGTCCGCTGTTCCTGGCATCCTTCCCCGTTCCCCTGCATACGATAGAGCAGAAGACACGTCGCCATCATCCATACATTATGTACGGACTAATGCTGTTTTTATTCAACGGTCTCCACACCATATACACGCTCTGCCCCATCCGCGAGACGCTAAACCCCCGGGCATCGTTCTTTACGGCGATATAATTTAATTTTTCAGATTTAAGAACCGCCTATTCTCCCTCGTCTACGTCTTCGCTACAACGATCCCCCGGGCGAAGAAATTTCGTTCCAAAAGAACCGCCGAGTACGAGAGTTTATGGATTCTGGATTGTCTGTTGATCTGGATTAAAGAACCTCGAAACGAGTCCAAGTTTCCCTTCCGTCGTCATTCCTCCCCTCGTTCGTCGACAATCACAGGGCGGCGACGTTGCAGGAAAGAATGGAGGGCAAAGAAGTTTGAGGCGAAAAAATTAACAAATAAAAATGTTGTAGTGTGCCTTGAATTTTAAATATGAGTAACACATATATATTATTGAACAATATTTAGTAATATACTATGGCTTCTCATGATAGTGATTTATTGTTGTATTATACTACTATCTTAATGCATTTTTAACACAGTCATTACGGAAGTGTATTTGTTCCATCGTTGGTATCATTTGGGATACGTGCATATATCTGCGAGGCGGGCAAACTATAAGTTAGAATTCTTAGTTTTGCAGGAAGAGACTTAGAATATTTAAAGTGCTATGTGAGATCAGGTGTAAAATTGTGGACGTGAAAGTTGATAACACATTGGTAAAAGAAACTTTTGTTTTTAACTCCAATTCACAAAGAAGAAGAAATAAGAAACTGTTTAAGCTTTGACCAAATTTTGATTAACATTGGACGGAAAGTTTTTTGTTTTCTACGGGGTGTGGTTATAACGTCATGTTATATAATTATATTTTGAGTGTTTTATTTAATTTTTGTGTTCTAAAATTCGTCCAGACATGTCAGTTAGTAAAGTATACATAGGTATATTCGACACGTACTTATTGTACGAGTTTCGAAGAGGCACTAGTGTCACAAAGACAGTAAAAAAATTCTTATAAAGTGTCTGGAGAGGAGCCATTATAGGGTAATTGTGGGAGAGTTGCCGCACGTTACGCAAAATTGTCACCGTGTCTAAATTTTGCAATGAAAATGTTTTCCAAGGATATATCTTATTAGTTCAACATCTTGTGATTCTTCTAGCATTAAAGAAAATCAAAATTTTAATATTTGTCACCCTTAAAAAAATTGAAACTAAAAACATCCTTTGGTAGGAGAGACGCCGCACATGCGGGAGTGGTGCCGCATTTCGAAACACGTTTAATTTTCGATTTAAACTTGTTACTTCTAACTTTTTATATAAAAAAATAATAAAAACAAAGTAAAATGAAACATTTTCACTTTATACAATTATAAAATTGGAAAATTAAATGGGTACAGTAGGAACAGATATTATATCTGCTTTTCGAAATTTTTTTTATATTCAGTTGGCATCTTGAGATTAAAATAAAAAAAAATGTGAAAAAAGAGTACATAGTCCACAAATATATTTCGATTATAAGATTATTCATTTAAAAATAAATAATTTGCCTTGAGATACCACGTTAGCTATTTGAAAAAACTTTTTCGGTATTTTAAACGTTAAAAACATCATTTAAATCGACTTAGTTTCCGAAACAGTACAGTATCAAAGTGCGGCATCTATCCCAAATAGAAGTGCGGCGTCTATCCGAAATGCCTGGGAGAGACGCCGCACTTTCGTATTTCCACATGCTAAGTCGAAAGTAACCCATTCTGCCAAGCAAATATTCTACATGGTCCCCTTAACGTATTACAAATGTTGTATCAAGAAAAACTATGAATTTTTAGCTACTATATTAGTAAAAATAGACGCGACGTATAACTATTCAGGCAAAGTACGCTAGGCTTACCTCGAAAAACAGCAAAATCTTTAACAATAATACAGGAAACACGCTCTGGCTTGACAAACTAACCCAAATGAACAGCCTTAAACAAATAAAATCGGCAATGATGTGTTTTATTACCGATATCCTTGAAATACCGATAGTGCGGCGTCTCTCCGAGTGCGGCATCTCTCCCACAATTACCCTAGTTCGAATCTGCCAAATGTGGTTTCGAATATTTCAATCAGTAGATTTTGGATTAGATGCCCCCTGCTCTGGGCGATCGAAGGCAATAGATGAGGATGATTGCCATAAATCGACAGACCACCACTAGAGAACTCATGATGAAGTTTAATGCGTCTCAAACAAATGTATTCCTACACCACTCTATGAGAGTAATGTAGTGATCTATGATTCTAAACTATTATGTTTGAAAGCGCAAAACTCAAAAATGACTGAACCGAATTCGACAAGCCTTATACCAGAAGAATCTTTCTTCTAATGGGACTGCTATGGGCTACAGAATAGTTACAAAATACACGTGCAGAGAGCGCTGCACATACTTTTAAAATTAAATGTTAAATTAAATGAGAACGAAGAGTCTAATTCACACCGTAGCTAAGCACGGATATTTTGCTAGTACCTAATAAAAGAAAAACGCAATTAACTTTCCACTCAACCCTATAAAATAAAAAACAAACGAATTAAAATATCGTAACGTAATCTGTTTTATCTCGCGACTGCTTCTGAATCTCTGCATCGATCCCGATTTTCCACAGATTCTGGGAGCGCGATCCTAGTGTCCTTGAATCCTTGCATACCTCCACGGTACCTTTGAGAGTTTAGGCGGCACTACTTCTAGCGCAGGCGACACGACTGCTGCGTCAAAGGGATCAAAATTGAAAATTTGAATGACAACCGTGCACTCTCGCCCGGACGTGCGTTGGGGACGTACGCGAAAGTGAGTAGGTGAGATCCGGCGAGAGCACCTTGAGACGCGAATGAACAAAAAAGACAGAAAGGATGGAAAGGGACGCCGCGTTCTCAAAGGGGACATACCGTGGATGATATTTTATTCGTGGCCCTCTGCCCTCCCCTCGCCCCACCTTCTTTTCCCCGACATCTTCCAGGTCTTCTCAGTCCCGTTGATGCCGTTCTCGCCGCACCACCGTAAGTAGCGCTGGCAAACGGGACTCGAGGCCTGGTCTGATGGATTTCACGACTCCATGGGGTCCCCTCAATCTACACTCGTCCCTCACCCCTGACCTCGCTGTCGTTCCGACCTCTGTGCGTTTCCCCGCACACGTTTTCACACGTACGCGCTCACGTATGCCGGCGTAAGTGTCACGCGCTCCTGCCCTCTCTGCATCGGCTTCGACTTATACAGGCCACCAAATTCTCTTCACTCTCACTTTGTAAAATGGACACGGGTCGGCTCCGATGCATGATCTGCGATCAAACCACTAGGTACTACATGAATGAGTAATACAAATTTCGTTTTTAACCGCGCACTTGGAATATGTGCAGGAAGAAACTGATACTTTCAACTAATCAGTGACAACTAAACAAATCGCAGAAAAATTACTATATTTTATAGAAAATGAGTACACAGAATTTTTTAAAAGTATTTAACGCTGTGTCAAGTCGTTGTACTCAACCTGTGAGAGTTTTCATGTGATAACTGAAGTCGTAAAACTCCGTTAATGGCTTAAGGACATTTTTATTTCTTATTGTTAATGTACTTATTAATTAATTTATAGTAAAAAGCATATTGCATAAATTAGTTAGTACTTGCAATAGATTTCGCATAGAAATGTGCTTCAGGAGTGTAACATTTATTTATTTATTATTTATTTGAACGGTTTGTACAGTTATAAATAAATCTTATGTGAGGTAATATCTAGATACAAAATTTCGTCGATGCAACAGCTCTTGGTTAGTTGGTGGGAGTAATTTTATGCACAGCGGTTTGAAAGGACGCTAATGACTTATTAAAGAAGTCTAATACAGAACTATATTTGTTGGATATTCTGTTTATTGGATCAGCATGTGCTATTCTTGTTATTAAGAGTGTGGGTTGGAATAATATGTTCAGAAGTGAAACGTGAATGTGAGATTTTCAGTGGAGAAGCACGATGCAAGTAGTATAGCCATGTTATAAGTCGGCCCAAGGCGAGAACACAATCGCACGTCTCTCGATTTGCAAGGTGACAATATGATTACTAAAACATTGTCGTAACACAGTCAATAAAGCCGTGATACTACTGCCTACGTAGACGATCTCCCTCAGCTCCCGACGTTACGACTGCGATCGTGGAAAGAAGATCGGCCCGCGTTGTCAAGCATGCCTTACGTGGGCGTCGGAAGGAGATGCGATGGGAAATTCAGAGGAGGCGTAAAACCTTCCTTGGTGACAAATCCATTGGTCGTATTCCGTGGAATTTTCAATTATCGTGTAAATAAAATATCGCTTGACGAGAACGATGGAAACGAAAAGCAGGGCGGTACGATATGACGTAAAACCACCCTTACGGCGTCTCTAACTGAATTGTACATGTCTCAGCGGTACCCTTACACGATCGCGTCTTGGAACAGAAAAAAAAATGGCCACGCACATCGTAAAATTATCGGGCAGCAATAAACACGGACAGCAAGTACGAAATAACCGCGATAAACTCAGCCACAGTCGGCAATAGAATTCAATCTAAAGCTCTATATTTCTTAGAAGAGAATGGCAAAGAGGAGTTTCTTTTTTTTAATGCGTTTATTTAAAATCGCATGAACAATTGAGTCATTAGCGACTAGAAAGGTACTTTACCAAATTATTTTACATTAGTATTCTAGTTTTAGTTTTTTTTATTGTTATTATATAATATTATTGAGTAGTTTAATTTTTTTATTTTTATACTGTCTATTATCTTATTTGGATTTGTTACACTTTATGTGTTTAAAGTTTAAAGTAATTAATTTTTTATTTTACTTTTAATGTACATAGAATAGATTAAGAACGAGTGTAAAATATTTACTTACTACGGTTCTCATTGAAAGTGATTTTCTTCAGTTAAACAAATACCTCACAATCAGTTTAATTAACTTAAATTTACCTATATACCTAAATGTTCTGTTCTAAAAAAATCGAAATAAGAAGTTATTCATATTAGGTACACAAAACAAACCTTTCTAAAAAATAAACACTAACGAAAGCTATGAACCTAACATTATAATACTCGTTACCAAACGATCGATGACAATTGACAATTCAATAAAAATCATGCGACCCAAAATTCTATAAGATCCATTGCTGTGACACAGCAGCCCTGAAGTATAGCAGAATAACGAGAACCATATTTCCAGATATTATACCTTTTCCACTATAACTGGTCAAGCGAAAACAGGCGACGTTGAAGTTTTTAATATTCCCCGTAAACAGGCAACATCTACCTCTGGAACGAACTTTGAATTAGCAGAGACATATTCATACGAGGAGTTTGCATCGAGGGTCGTTCCTCGGAGGGCACTCCGTCATCTCACTGCTTCTCGCTCACCTCGCCTTCCCCACACTGTCCCATGGATGTCCTTAGGGAGAGGCTGCTCATTAATTAAGTCTTTTTGCAGACTGACCCGCACAAGTGGCAGCGAAAGCTTAAAAAGCTACCCCACCTCCATCACCTACACGCGACTGTCTCATCTTCACGTGTCCACCGGTACTTGACCATATTATGCGAGGCATATTTGTTTTCTTCTTCGCTATACTCTCAACCCCTACACCGTCTCCACCGTAGTCTTAAGTATAATTTTTGATTTGATGAATTTCTTATTAATCATAGACACCGCCATCGTAATGATACCTTTCACAACGATGGGAGAATGAAAATCTCATTTCATTTATTTCTTATTGACTAACTATAAGAAAAAATCGAGTTATCAATAATGAAATTTTGAGAGAAGTACTTGGATGTAGATTTTTTTTTATTTATTTATTACGGATAAATAACCCTTTCGAAACGTCATAAATACAGGACGAACAAATAAGATAACATTAAGATAAAGATTAAAGTATACAAATAGCAAAGAAAAGAACAGAAAGAGATGAAATGACAAGTGTGAAATTGCAACTTAATCATGCAGAATATGCAGAACAGAATTTCTAAAAGCAGATAAAGATTATCTAGTTATTATTTTTGGAAGTGGGTACAATAATGTTTATGTCTTCGTCACAATAAAAGTAATGGCGAAAGATTTAATGATGGTATTTTATTTTTTATTAATTCATAGTGACATCAGTCTCACAAGAACATTCACAAATCAGGAATCGCAAAGTTGATCAATGACCACTTAACCGATGTGTTCTATGATAAATGCAAACTAAATCTGTTCTGAAAATGCGAAGTGTAAATTTACAGATAAATATTATTTTGAATACAGCGTCTCAAGCTATTGAAACAGATATTATAGATAAGAATTATAATTCGAAGGAAGCAGGAGCACAAATTTTCATTAAATAAATTCGTTCCAATCGTTAAATGAAGTAATGATTAGTGGATGCGGTAACGTAAATGTTGTGATTTGTCGCGTTGGTGCACAGCTGCGAAACATTTGAAATGAAGAGGCCTGTACGACCGTAGCAGGACGCAGAATGGTCGCAAGTGAGTTTCCTCGGCGTGTTAGCGGCAAATTGTTAAGGGATAGGGAATACTACGTACGTGAACATGACATCTGAGCCGTGCTGGAACTGCGGGAATGTACATATTGCCTTCACTCACGTATGCAAATAAGTTCCAGACCGGTCTGAAGAACCTCGAAGGTGTGAAACGCAACGAGAGCAAGTGATTCTCAATATTGTATCTGTGCACAACACGCGCAACACCTTGATACACAACTGTTTTCTGAATTAAGTATATTCCTTTCAAAAAGCTTTTATTCCTAACAACATTATGGATTTAGAGTTCAGATTTAACTGTCAATAAACATGTTGGTGACTACATACGTCTGATAAATAACTGATCTATATATTTAAAGTTTTTTATATTCACAAAAGGTAAGAACCGCCGAATAAAAGATTCAACTCGATAACAGCAATTCATATTTTCCACACAACTATAAAGAAATGTATTTATTTTTTAAATTGATTATTCTGAAATATTATTATAAGGAAACGTATTTTGTTAAGAAAACAGTATAAATAATATTCAAAGAATGATTATTTTCATCCCAACTCTTTCATACTTCACAAGAAAAAGAAGAAACATCGAAATCAATACTATGCACTAACAACGATTTCTTTATAACCATGTACATATAAAAAGACAATAATATCGTTTCGTCTTAAAATCAAAGCACATTGTTTCGAAACTTTTTTCAGCAAATCCAGCCTTGTGGCAATTGACGGGGAGGAATCGAGGAGGGGAACGTTTTTGACCGCGAGATAGCCTTCACCCTCTCTCACTATCGCCACGGCCCAAACGAAACAAACAATATGTTAGCAACCCTCGACGATATTTCGAATTTGAATTTAAATAACTTGGCAGGATCGGCTCTGGGACTCTGGGACCACGCACGGGCGTTCCTTCTCTCGTTTCTCGTATTCTCCCTCTCTCTTCCACACTTTCCCTCTTTTTCCCTCTCTGTCCCTCTCTCTCTCACATCCTCTCCCGTCCTTTCGCCTCTTTTTCTTGTTTCCCCGATCTCACTTCTGTACGTGCCGCGATATTTGACTCTGACGCAGGACTGTATAGGTGGATCCTGAGTTATAAAGTCGTTAGTCCCCACAGTCTAGAGCGTCGTGGATGAGGAGGCTCAGATTGGGGAATACTTGGACACTGACCGTCTGTTAATTCTTAATTGATGTAATATTTATAATATCGCCCGGTGTCGGAGACCTAGCCAGATTTCCCCTGGTGACCAGAGTTACGGCGCTGCGGTTATATTGAAAAATATCGAGCCGTCAAAATGTTTGCACGTCCTTTGCCTCCTTCTCCTTCTTCGTTTTTTCCTCCCGTACACCCTTTCTCTACGGAATTCTTTTGCCCTCTGACCGAAGCAGAGCTTGATTAAAGTTTACCCTCCGCGAGTCGGCAAATATGTCGTCTAAAGTAGTTTCCTACTTTCCGCCTCCTACCTACACGATAGCTTCTTCGAAATTTGGAGGATTTGGAGAACGACTTCAAGAATCAGAAATATTTTCATAGGGATTGTCAAAAATAAATAGATTGATCAAAAATAAAAGTACAACCTTCTTAATGGCAAGAAAAATATTTTGTATGCAAAGTAATCGTGTAACAGCAACATACAGGATGCACGAATCATGCGCAGTCTTATCAAAATTCTTAGGGAAATGCTGAAAATCAATGCAATCCGCTAAGGGAGCCCGCCATTCTCCCGTTGATGCATAACAGTGGCGGCCTCGTGTATTATTCCTGCAATGAGATGGATCCGTCTTTGGTAAATGGCAAGTGGTAAGGATCAGTCGAGCAAGCTGTCGCCTCGTCGGGCACCGAGTGACAACGTTAATATTTGAGAATCCGCTTATCGCGTGCTTAATATGCAAGGGTTAATATGAAGGCGCCCCCCAGGAGTCGTAAGGTGGTGGCGCACGTATGCTGGATACGTCCGTGCCACCCTTTACCCGCGAGCAACCCAGGGCTAACACTCGCTGCATATTTCATATTTATATTAACCTGATTAAGACGTGTCGTCCCGCGGCTTAATGCAGATATGTGGAGTTTGTTTCTGAACTGGCATTCATTTTAATGGAATTTGTAATTAAATGAGCTATGCCGCGCCTCTTTCTATCTCACTCGCGTGCCCGGAACACCGCCCTCCTCGTATCGTCAACGCGCCTTCAATCTTCCATCCGTCCGATTCCTCCTCTCATCATGACGCAATGGGACTCGCGTCGCTGTGACGAAGTAGGTCAACGGTTCCGCCTAAAATCAGGGGAGGCGCGCGTGGAGGTCCGAGTTTCGGCATGAATTTTCTATTCTCCGTGAGACCCCAGCCAATTCCTCTGTATCGTTCTCTGTTACGTTAGTTAATGGAGAAACTCAGGTGGGTGGATCGACGAGGGATACTCTAGCGAACTTCTTGGGTGATGATATTTAACGAGTGTCGTTGATAATGAATTCCGTTTGGTACGTGTACAGCGAGCGATTCATGAATATTGCAGGCTAGAGTGCGCAGTATTATTCGGTTACGAGGCGTGATTAGCGTCTCCGTCAACTCACATCAAACTTTCCCGATTAATCAACCTGGCCTGCCCCTGCGGTGCCTCGCGCAGCCTCTCTCCGTCTCTCTCTCCTCCTCAGTCCCGGGTCCCTCCTCCTCTTTCTCCTTCCGGTTCATGAGCCTTCCCTTTCGCGGTGGTGACGATGCGACCGTAATGTAAACTAATTAAACTGGAGGCCAAGCACTAATGTGTCCATTATGTCGTCCTGCCCTCGGCCGACCTCCGCGCCGGACCCTCGTGTCCCTCCTCTTGGCCCTCCAACTCTCTATTCCTTTGCCATCTCCCACGGTTCGTTCACTCTCTGACCCTGATTTGACCACAGACCACTGGCAACGTTAAATATAACGCCCAACGTCGTCTTAACCCTCTTTCCTTCGCTTGACCTACAGTGGAGGGTGTGTTACTCTGCGGGGGTGGCTTTTGAGCAGCGAATGTCTGTGCAGGTGGATTAATGGATATGGCAGTCATTAATCTAAGGATAGGATGGCTTAACAGTATTATTATTATTTATTTCTTGTTTTAATCCAGATGAGGCTTTTAGAGAAAATACAGTATACTTGTAGTATATAAAGCATACCAGCTAGCAATTTATATAATAACATTTTCACTATTTAGAATGTATTATTTATGTCCACTTTGGAGCCTAAAAAAGCAGCTATAAGTATTTAAGATTTTTGAGGGAGAAAGTGATAAAGAAAATGAAAAATCTATATCATAGCATTTATTATAAAAATAGGTTTCGTTAGTGTATCACTTGTTTGTATAAAGTTATTGCAAAGAAATAGGTGTATAAAAACTTTTTTAACTCACTGCACATATCTCTGCGAGACACTATACTTTATTCATAGGCCTACTATTTGACTATAAAAATTCATTGAAACTGTCTTAAAATAAAAGCGGTACTTATATAAAAATGTAAGATTCTCGGTTAATATTATCTAAATACCGACCAATTATGGGGTGACACCTTATCAACCTAGTTATAAAGTTTGAGGGATGAAATTACTTAACTTGCTTACTCTACGAAGAAGCAAACTTTCTTTCATCCATTCAAGATGAAGGGGAACAGAGTTTGTGGCCATAGATTTTCGACTGACGTATTAAACGAAAGGTAGAGGATTTTCTCCAAAGAATTGATAAATGAATATATAACGTTGTCATACTCCAAAAATGAAAAACTAATTAATTTCTTAAATATCATATACGTTAACAATAGTAACATGTCTAGAATTCTATCTGAAAAACAAATACATCTTCAATTTACATGTACGTATATCCATTTTCTATCCTCAAATATAAATTTGAAAGATACCAAAAAAAGATAACAGGTTTCTGAAATAAAAATCTAAAAAAATCTTTGTCCAAAAAGAAATTCCTGCACGTCCCACAGAGAATATTTAAAAGAAAGTTTTAACAACATTATGTTTCTTTCCTCGTTTCATTCCATACAGAGATCTATAAATTTATAAACCAGTTCGGTATATTGAGTTTCTTTAGCAGCCCCCAACAGCGACAAAAGGCAACAAAGGCCCTCGTCAAAATAATTAAGTGCATCGTACGCAATTCTTCCTTCTCCCTGAAAAAATATCCATCAACCCTTAGCAGCGCACCCCGAAGTACTAGCAAGGGGGCGCGACTATCAATTATTAACACCTCCATCTGTTGGTACATCTTTCCAGAGCCCTTTACTCGCAGAGTGTTACACAATGAGCTACTACATCATATTACATGCTGCAGTGGTCCTCATAGGAAATGCATTCTTCGTTTTTGTTCCATACAGCAGAATTACAAATAACGATTCTTCACGAACAACTAGGTGTGAAAAACGAATCTATAAGTAATTCGATAAAATCTAGTTCATATTCTTTGACACGGATCAGTTTGTTTGAAAAACTCGCAGCTAGGTATACCTACTCCCTTGTTTCTAGTTTATCCAAGGGAACCTTCAAAGTAAAGCGAGCTCAAAGAAGCGCCACGTTGTTTATTATCGACGATGTCCTTGATTCGTCAACTAAATTAGCCTCCGTGGAGCAATCCCTTTGCAGCATCGTGTAGGAGTGTTTTATACGACGGAGAATGCACTACGGTGTTTTAATCAAGTGGCATAGCATATTGCGCCCTGAGCTAAATGTGACTTCACGCCATCCGCCCCCTGCGGGGGTTCCTCTTACAAATTGGTACCTATCGCGCCCCCCGTAGCTCTGTCAACGATACGTCATGACACCCTGAATGCGTTATTGGTGAATTCGACATTAGACTGTATTGTGCCACTGTACCTGCATAAGTGTACATTACGCTATATCTGAGCATGCAACAGACGTTCGGCACTGAGTGACTCATTGGAAAATATTTCGGCGACATTCGGCTGATTTGTATCTTAAATAAATTATTTTGGAGTGCAAATGGGATCCCTAGCAATATTGGAATGCACGGTACAATGTATCGTCTGGCTTTTGAATAAACAGGAGACTTTGCTTGATTACTTCGATCAACTCAAATCCGAGTTTCAACGAACGTGTATCCTGTGAAATTGCAATTTCGTTTTCATTTGCAATTTCACGGTTGTATACGTAAATTCCAGTTTCAATCCATATAGATGTTCTCGCATAACTTCGTGTATAATATTGCGATTATTACGTTCGTGAATCGCACTTTCGCGTATATTTAAATGAATCCAATTTTTGCGTGCCTTTTCGTTCAGGCATACATTTGTTTCGATAATCAACTCGCAATATACAACAATCATTTATAAACTCTATTTATGTAGGTAATAATAATTTTCTAATGCACTCCGATTATCTTTTCTCCACCAACGTACATATTTATTGTAATACTCGTGCGTGAATATAAATTTATAAATGTAGAAATTTAATGAAATGTATATAATAAATTAATAATAATTAAATTAATAATTCAAGGCATATCTTCATAGAAATCATGAATTTATTAAGCACTGGTATTCTTAATAGATTCCAAGTGAACAATTTTGTTTGTTTATATACGACAAACTAATTGCAAAAAAATACTGATAATTGACACCAATGACATTTCATAGTTTTATCGAGTAGGAGAAATGGAGGTCAGTGGATCTATACGCGCATAAAAGGCAGCAGTCATTACATTTTTATGCGCCAACTGTCGCTGCACAGCAGGTTCTGTTTATAGGCGTAAAACAATTTTCAGCATAGAAAATCACGCGTTATAGTTTCGTATTATAGCATAACGGCGCACCATTCACCGGGGTTCATGGGGCTAGCGTAGCATTCGTTACGGGGGTATTCATAAACCATCATAACTTTACTGGCGTGGGTTACGAGACATCCCTTCCACCTCCATTTAGGGCACACTCGCTAACCTTTCACTGCAAGGGAGTCATTAGGAATTCCCAAATTTGGCAAATATATAACGACTGCAACAATAAACTTTCAAACTAAAATATCCACTGTAACGACAGTAACGTCGAAACGCTTCCTCTGGTAAATCTCCATATCTATGTGGCGGTGCTAAGCTAAAAAGGTCCATTTCGACCTTCGAAACTTGTGGACATTGATTTTGATTGAATACACATTTTTATTTTTTTCTAACATTTGTGTTACAAACATTCCATAAACTATTTCAATTTTTGACATAGCAGACAAATTTCATTATCAATACTCTTTAAGTAAATCTTTATTTTTAATTTTTCTTTATGAAAATGCCCCTATTTCCCAACCTGTCGAGGATATGTAACCCCTTAACATTACTGAATTAATACATCTGCTGAAAACAAAGAAAAATATTTGTGAAACACAAGACTTGTGAAAATATCACTGCAGCAAATGCTATTATAATTCGACCAACAAAGTGCGTTTCTCTTCACTCACTCAACAATTACGCACTGTAATTGTGAACCTGCTGCGTTGAATAATGAAAAAATGAGTGGAATATATATTTCATCTTAATTCTTGCATAGTCTATTTGGTGCAATATAACTTTCACTTTGCATACATCCCATTAATTTCATTTCAATGATACAATGAACTCTTTGATCTATTCAAGAAACTATCTACACTAAGAAACTAGCACTTAGTCCCACGACAATACTGCGTCATTGTGGCTGTGGAGTTTTCAAATTCCATCGCGCGAATTTCGTTCGATTCTGCCGTCGATGAGCGTACGTAGGTGCACGAGTTGAGGCATAACTACGCCGACCACTATCCTGCCTCTTGTACACGTCCTGAACGATAGTTTGCCAGAGATACGGACTAGTCCTTCAGGGCTCGCAAACCCAACGGCTGGCCACGGCGCCCACGGGAGAAACCTCGGCAACTATCCTCGAACAGAGGAGTGGAGGAACTTCCGAATCCCGCGAACTGCAACTACGGCAGTTAGCCACGTCGCTGTTTTTGATAAGGATATTAATAAAGTTTAACGCCCACAGCCGCATGCTAGTAACACGAGCAGACCGAGAGAGTTCCTATACGCTTCAACCTGCTCTACACATTCTTTGTCTTTTACGATGAAGCAAATGTTTTGACTTGGTTTGTTGATCATACGTTCACCTATAAGGAAACTTTCATTGTCACCGAAAATTCTGATTTTTTTTTAAATTTTCTAGGTTTATAGAGAGCCTCAATAGAAGTATTTGACAATTTTTTTCATGCTACATTTTGATTCTTCAGGGTGAAAACACACTTTGAAGTTTAATGTGTATTTTCCTATTTTCCTCTATACGTTGAAAACTGTAGTAGATATAAAAAATATGTCAGGATGAGGACTTAATGATCTTCTGTGCTGTAGAAAACTATAAATTTGAAAACTATAAACCATCAGTTTATGTTACTATTTCATTAGTGCGTTAATAAATAAATTATAGAGTTGCAAAACGTTTAATTTAAAGGAAAATATTTTCCATAAGACGCAAAGGAGCATGTCATTCTTCCAATAAAATTCTCAATCTCGAGGAAGTTTCACGAAACAAATCTCAGTTCTGCGGCGACAACGAATTGTTCCGTGGTTGTGAAGAGGTGACCAGTCCTCTGACCCTCTCCCCCTTCGCCCCTTGATGCTCAGGTTGTACAGCTTTCAGCAGAGTCGGCAACAGGAGTTCCCGAAGTCGCGACGAAGGCACGAAGCCAGCTAGTGGCCCCCACAGGGGCTGTGCACTGACTTTCGCCCCTATCTACCCTAAACCACGCTCTAGAAGCTTCTCTTCGTCCTGGAACAAGTAGATCGCTGGTGGCTTGGACCCGTCTTTCGAAGACAGCCACCCCTTCCATCACTTTGCGTCTTGCCCTACGCTTCCCTTAATATCAGCGATACGCCAAGTGCTTTCAAGCGGTCTTTTAATTTTTTCGCATCATTCGCACTCTGTAATACAACGTCATTCCTGGAAAAAAGTCTTCCCCATTGTAAAACAATATTGCGATTTGATTTCAACAAGATTTTGAGTGATGTGAGATTATATTCTTCCGAGATTTATTTTTGATTCGAAGTTATTTCGAACAATGATGATAGATGTAGGTACGCGTGCAAAAATAATGTGGAAGTCTATAGATAAGCAAAGTATGAGTGTGTTCAAAGGTGCTGACGAAGATGATCTTGGAGGAGATCCTTAATAATTAAACAACTAATGTTTATATAATTCCACACGACTGGTAAAATAATTATAGCAGAGCAACACACGAGCCAGTCTCTTCAGTATTGCACAGGACATGGTAACTTAAGTCATTGAGTTTAGATTATTTAGTTTAAATTACAGAGCAATAGATGGCCTTACAAATAGAGAGTCCGAATTGAAATTGAATTAGAATTATCTACTCCAACAAAAGGAAAAGGGTTAAGGCTTTGAACGTAATATACATATTTTTTTCTACGACTACTGTTATGTATATATGTATGTCAGTTAATAATGATATAGATTGGCTTATACAATGTCTAATAGAAGTATGCTACTAATGGAACATAATCCATTTGCTTCTTAATCGAAGCTATTTTATAACTGTGTACGTTTACATAGAGGTTTCATTCGATCAACCCTATTCGTTTATAATTATAAATCCAATGTCATGAAATCCAGACTATTCGGAAGGTAAGTTGGCTTACCAATGCGAGATTTGCATTTTGAACGAGGTAAATTCGCCTCGAGTAGAACGAAACAAAGATACCGTTGGGAATGCGGACGAAGTGTGGGAATAGCTGACTGGAGCTCGTAAAACGTCGCTGGGTACTTTAATTGGCAAAATATGCTAAAAGTCAAGATCATGATGAGATTTATTTGTTCGCCCTTCCCCCGATCATGCCAACGTGCTTGGAAATTTATCAAAACCCAAGAGAGCACTGCTGGGAACACACAGTGTGATTGCAGAGCTTCGGGATACGTATACATGATACGTCGATATGCGTGTAAGCACGATTAAAAAAATAAATTATTCGAAAATAAATAATCTCATATGAATATTAATATATATTAATAAATCCAGGATAAATACGAGTGATAACAATTACTAACTTCACCTTAAGGGGTTACATACCTTTAACAAGTCGGAAAATATGGTTACTTTTATGAGTTAATAAATAAAATGTAAATAATAATGTTTCCTTATATAAAAGAAATCATAAAAATAACCCTATTTTCCGACTTGTCGAAGGTATGTAACCCCCTAATGATAATAAAAATAAAGCCACGACACATGTATTAATCAGATACTAATCCAAATTTCTGAAAAGCAGCTTGAATAAATTTTACTATGATTCGTTAATATTCGCCATTGTCCAGGCGCGCCGAGAAGCGGCTCGAAGGAATACCAACAGAGAGCCCGTTGTGAGGCAAAGCATTCCTATTCTTCTGCAGAACCAAAGAGATTAAAAGCACCCATTCTATAAAATCTTCGCTTCTTCCCGGTTGCAGGAGGACCAGGACGAGGAAGTAGGAGGGTAACGGAGACTGGCAACCAACCACTAATTCGTTCCGGTCGTAAACGCTTTGGTAGCCCGTTTAGAAGCGTGGAAACCGCGTCAGAAACCACGAACATACGTTTTGTGAAGCTGCTTGCACAGTCGTAAAGGTATTAGGAAGCATGATGTTCCATCATTGTCTGCACAACGCGACATTATTTGGCTGTTTAGGCGGCCAGGCCGCTGTACCGTTACCAGATTTATGATGGTCCTTCTGATCCTCGCGAGACTCTTTCGAAAGGACCTCGCCTTTAGCCACGACGTCCTGGCAGCCCACTCACAGTCCTCCGGAAATTTGTTCGCTCGTAGGGAAACGCGGGATGGGCGGGCACCGAGGGTGCGGGCGGACTCCCAGGACGTTCAACGAAGGATAATCCTCGGAATAGAGGATCATCCAATTACGGTGCAGGTGACCCGAGCGTCATTTGTATTCATTTCGCTTTCGTCTTACCTCCTTGTTGGCAATAGGTGAATCTTGTCGCGCAAACAGCTGTCCTTTTCCTTCTTCCGCAGCTCTCCCATGCTATTTGCCCTTTGCCAACATCGAAGCGAGAGATTATCCGAACGAGTGTTAAACAAAGACTTAGCCGGACTTTCGAGTGGGGCTTTCCCGGGGATTACACGATCCACGCCGTTTTAAAGCAATTAATTTAAGCCCAGTTGCTGTGACCACACAAACTCTAATCCCATCTATGAGTGAAGGGTTAGGTAGTGACGACCATAAATCTGCCGTTTTACATCGTTTCCTATAAACTCGAATTTAAGTGTTGCATATTTCATGACAGAAAGTCAACGTTTACGAAAAACCTCACCTCTTGATGCTTCTCGACGCATTTATTAATTCTTTAGTAAAAATGAAGAAATATGTAGAACATGAATATCCGAAATTTTCTCGAAGCACAATCGTCAAATATTAATACAGGCACGTATTGCAAATACTTCCATTTGTTACCATTTCAAATTAACTGCAATGCTTCGCTGCGAGTTATAGAAAATTCATCGAGGGTAATGGAGATTGTATTGGAAGCAGATGATGTTGAGCAATTTTCATTCCATTACTCCCGATTTTCATTTTCATACTGTACAACGCATTAATATTTCGATGATACATACGGTTAACAAAATTAATAGGTGGTATGAACGAAGAAAGTGCAGGTTTTGTTAACCATATATACATAAAGGTGGTATTAAGTTTTGGAAATTATGAAACGTTCCAACGAGGAGTGACAGACTGACTATCTTACTAAATTACTTGATAAGATGACAATGGCGCACGCCATCGATCACTGGTGTAATACGAAATGCACATATGACGGGGTCTTCATGGCTCGTTGCCCGTCGAAGTAAAGCCTGGGCCTGGAGGCACGTTTATAATGGAGAGAGCATTGCACTTGTCCGATCTGCTGTGGTCTAAAATCTGACGCTCCCTCCGGGTAACGACGGCCCCCTCGACGTGATGGCCTCGTTTCCCCTCGAAGTGGATGCTGTATCTCTACATTTAGCGAATTTGAACGATAGCTGTGTTCTAAAAAGACGGAGAGGGCTGGGTTACAAAGAGGGGGTGAGCTCAGTGATACCGATGACCACATCTGTTTGCAATTGAAACAAGTGGCTCGATACTCCTGGTTTTATCGGTTTACTGGTTAATGTTCCCCGACACATGAAATCTACTTCGATGGCCCTTGAAACTTAATTGATCTGTAGTAAATTTGATTAGCGAGCTCGACACAAAATATTCTTATTTTAATAAGTGCTCGGGAAAATGTGTCAAGTTTAGCTTCATTTGTTAGGGTTAGGTTTAAGATTAACAATCTTTGAATATATTCAGAATTGCATTCACTGAATTAATTGAGTACTGGAGATAAATACTGTTTTTATATTTGTTATATGAACTATGTTAATGAAATTATGTGACATCATTTTTGTGTTATATAGTCAGGGAAATATTTATTGCATCACTCTCAAAATGTAGTACGCACAATTTTCATAGCCATATGATTCATAAAATGATTTGTATCCAACTTATTTTGACCAAACAATTATTATTCAACATTTTATTTTAAATCCCAAGCACAAATTGAAACTAAAAGTGAACGTTCCAGTAAGCCTTTCCACATTTTCATCGTTAGAAGGGAAAATTGAAGAAATGGGGAGGGAAAAGTCATTGTTACAGTTCGCGAGAACAAAGGGTAGAGAGCGGGTAATATCCTGAGGACATTCGCTTTATGGATAAGTGTCGACAGTCGTTTCCATACTGGTAAGCAGAGATGATGTTTCAATAAGAGGCGGCAGTTAAGCGTCTCTAACGTGCATTTTGGCCGCCTGGCATTGTCATTCCCATATCTGAACGACGGTTATTTGCACCGGTATCGCGGGTACCTTATGTGGCACTTCAACCTTTATACATACATGAAATCATCCCCATACAGAATTACTTTTGATTACGTCTAACGCAATAGTCTTCACACAATACGTGAACCCCAAATGTAGGTATCTGCATTTCCTTAAAAGTATTTATGCAAGATGTTGTAAAAATTCAAGTGAAATGCTGCATCATGCAGAATTATATGTGTTTGTAACAATCATACTCTAAAAACACTGTAAATTTATAATTTAGAAAGAAAGCAAAATTATTTGTGAAAATATTTTTAAATTATCATTTTACAATTTAATTTCAAAGTGATGTAGGTAAATGTGTATTATGAAAACTTTACTGCTTTAAAATTTAAATAAATGAAAATAAACATACTGAATGCATACAAAAATGTATTTACCTACACCGATAAATTTGACGATACTGTTATTTGAGGTTTTAGAGCTTGACAGGTGTGCGAACGTCAACTGGTGTTGTTATCGTCGACCATCTTACGTAAATGATGAAGAGCTTTACGGCGTGCGATCGGTGGAGAACGTCGATGTGGGACGGATGCCATGGTGCACATGCAGCGAAATGGAGTATTGAGCTTTTGTCTGGTATTAGGGGTGGGTATAGAGGCCGAGACGCCTCGTTGGCCACCAAAGGACGATGCCTTTCTCTCAATCTGTCATAGCGGTCGCGAAAGCGTGGTTCTCCATACCACTCACCCTCCTCTCCTTCGTCTCTGTTTATAGACACCAACGAAGCTCCGGGCCCGTAATCCAAACAGAGGGTGCTGTACTCACTCACCGTAACCATCCACCATGTGTTCATTTACCAACAGATAACGACTGGTTTGTAGACAAATATCTGCGAACGCAAACTGCAAATCTTACCAAATCTGTCTGACCTTATATAAGAACGCGATATGCGGTAAAATCTTCCGAGTTCTCCCATCAAACTAAAGTACTAAAAAAGTCTAAACCATGATTCACTTTTACCTAAATAATACTTTTTTTCTGGTAATTAGAACTAAGCAGTCGAGCGTTTCGTGCATGTATCTCATACTATACACGGTAGCTGTTCTTCAATAACTGAAGTTATAGTTTGTGAGATATTTGAAGTATATCGATGCGATAATAATCCTTTTTAAAATCTTCACTCTTCGAGGACCATTTCAATCCTTCAGTTTAAGATCGAGTACAAAAAAGTACGTGTCCATCATACCTACAAAAGTATATGCTTTATGAAGAACAAAATTCATAGATAATTGACTAGCGTGCCTTCCTATAAATTCAACCCATTATAGGATAATTATTTACTCTACATATGTTATTTAAAATAGAAATTATAAGGTTTACTTTGATCAACGATCTCTCATGTTTTTCACGTTCTTTGTCCCCATAAATATCCCTCCATGGGGATCACTGGATGAAAATTTTCACAAAAGTAAAACCCCCATCGAACCAACCTATAAGGAATCGTTACCCGGAATAATAATGTAAAGTAAACAAAAAATAATCCTACCCACACTGATTACTCATTGCAACGGTTTTGTGCAATAGGGTAGTATTAATCGTTGCCGACTTTCCTGTTGCGAAAATCCAGTTAATCCTGGTAATTGAATGGCATGCCTTACGCATACTCGTGGGGATGGAAACTCGTCGTATCTTGACAGAAATCCCTCGCACAGCATCTCAGGTTACCACAGGGTTGCCCGGACCTGGAGAGGGTGATTCACGTATCGATGCCTGCATATTCGCAGGACGTGTGTCAGTGCATTTGTGACGTCATTTTGACGGGAAATAAATTCTGAGGTAGCCGAGGCAGAAACCTTAAGCGCGCTACCGCGAAGTACCATGTGTTTCGATAAAGAGCATCTGCACACGACTGCGCAAGAAAAGAATTCCTCCTCTCCCGTTTCCATCGCGTGTCACCCCTTTCAGGCACCCCTTCCTCTGCCCCTCGAAGCCCGGCTCGACCTCGACCACAGCGCTAATTCACGGTCGGTGACATCTCGTTGCCTTCGTAACAAGTACTATTGTCCTGGACAACTCGATCGGGCGCCATTGTGCCACCCTTGAGGGCAATGCTGCGCCTCCGAAATGGTACCTGGCGGGAGAAATGTTCAGTGAGCAATTTTTAAAATTGATGGCGGCGCGCTGCGTAATTGTTTGTTTGGAAACACCGGCTCCATGCTCTCCCTGTCTGACTTGAGATCGAACAACGAGTATTCGCAGATGTCATTGATCATTGGCGATCCTTTGTGAGGCTCCTCAGAACTTGGCGCGCTTTTGTCAGCTAAGTTCGTTTTAATGAACTGCAGCTTCCTCAGTGGGATGGGTCACAGAAATTCTACAAACTGATATATTTGACTAATAAAAATTAAACGTTGTCTAATTTTGCGTGTAAAGAAAAATCTTTTAATTAAAAATGTAAATATTCTGCTCCACGAAATTTAGATTTTGCAACGCACGAGATAGTACTTCTCAAACATTTGATTATCCATCAGTCTCATAATGTATATAAAATATGTAAAAAATGTAAATAGTGATTAATGCAGTATTTGAATTTTAGTTATAAGTTTCTCAAATACGGTTTCAACTTAATTTTAAATCCATTCAATTCTCAAACGAGCAACATTATAATCGCACATGTACAGTAATATTTTTCTCGCGAAGCTGTCACTAGATTTGAGCTATTTGAATTCAGAAACGAAAAGATCGGTATCGCCGCGTTTTTAACTGAAAATGGATATTCCGCATTGTACATACATTCGCGGCCAAGGTGCGAACAAATTGAGCGTTTCGCAACAAACAGACATAATTGGTCGCGCATCGTTTGAACGGACACAAGCACACACCATCGATGGTACTCAGCATCGATTCTGCCACCGTTCCCGTGTATTCGTAACTTGTTACGAAACCCAGGCACGTTTGTGTTCGCGCACACTTTCTCGCTTTCTTTCTCTCCCTACAGTAATTTCTCTCGTGGCTGTGCCACGCTCTCCTCTTCCTGCACCACCTCTCGCTATCCTATATGCAGAGCAAATGTATCATATCACACGGGCCCCCAGGGTTGCATTACAAGCCCGATCATAGTATGTTTCCGAGCGTATTAATACGCCCGTAAAAATGCAACCTCTATTTCGCGACTCGGCCGAACTAAACCGCTCGCTAATTCCATTTGCTGCCGGTCCTGGGCACAACGTACCGGCGCCACCCCCGTTCTACCACTGCCTGCACGCTGCGGCTTCTTTCGCAATAATTTATTCGCGTCAGTCAGCTTCTAAATAATAAACATCGACGGGAACGTTTAAATTCACGGGAATAAAAAAAGCGGTGCTTGAATAAAAAATATCAGTCGTGTCTCTGTATACGAAACATTTAAAATAAACCATTTCATCAAGTAATTGATGTAGGTACATATTTTAAATACAATCAACGGTTTATCAGTTTTTAATACGTTCGCTCCGATACGAGACACGTGTGTCGCGCATTTTACCCACTTTCCAGGCGTTGCATGTTTCACTGAAATTTCATTGCGAGTTGAAAAGGTATCTTCATCTCTTTTGCGTTATTTTGATCAAAATAGGTATATATTATTATTATTCCGCGGGTAAAGTGCATAGCCGTTCATAAGTAAATAGATACATACATATTAAGACACCTACTCTGTGTGGAATAATTGTGAGAAATGTTGGAAATTTATTGAGGAGCTCAGACAAATTTTACTATATTTGGTATTTTAATTAAAAGCAGTGAACAGTACCAAATATCATCATTTTGCGCAAATACAGCTGATGTCCTAATACCTACTCAGGAACAGCAATGTATCCTTTAGTTTACAAGAGATAAATAGTATGGAGATTAGAATGCAACAATATTGTCGCAATAAAAAATTCTGGTCCAAATTTCAGATGAATCGAATCGCCAGGTTCCTAAAAAAAATCCCAAATTTTGCTATGTTTATAGCCCCAAAAATAAGATTGCCCCTTAATGTAATGTATAATCCCAGAGCTTCCAAAGTCAACGAATTCAGCCGAGGAGGAAGAAGATATCACGGGCAACATTGAATTCTTCAGAGTGTCATATGCAACAACCAGGTGAAAGCAGCGTAAATTGGCATCGTTTCCGTATCGCGCAACACCGCGTTGGAAAACGATTAATTCTGCTTTTATTTCCACGGGTGGCAGTGGGCCATTCCCGTAGCCACAGACGTATACACGGGGACCAACGAGTGATAATAAAACCTGAACAATCAAGCGGCACGTGTAAGACGGTGGCAACTGGGGAACGAACGCTGGAATACAGGAGGAAGCACAGGATGCCTAGGTGTCCGACACAGCCCGTAGGATCTCGTTGGATGGGCGGACCGGGTGAAAACGATAAAAAGCAACCTTTACGGCGTGACGGAATTACCACTATCCACCAACGAACCACCGCGCCACCATCGCTCGCCTTCGCCCCTGCCCTCGATTTCAGCCTCACTTCGCCGCGTATAATTGTACCTCGGACGAGATTGTGTCGTTACTGCTTTGTTAGCACGTGCGTAATGAGCTGCTGGATGTTCTCGCAACTTTTCTGATACAGCTTAGGTTTCTAGCGTTGCTTACCGCGGAATCATTAACTCGTCTCATCATTGTCTGATTTTAATTGCTACCCCTTATCTTGCTACCTTTCCAAAAGTAATCCACGAATACAGAAACTACATATTCTATGTGAATGGTCCTTTAAATAGGGATGACATTATATGAATGTGAACTGCGCCCTCTATTATATAGAGCACTGTCCAAACTTGTTGTACAAACCCTGCTTTTGTCTGTAATTATAATAATTACCATGTGTCAATTTGTTGAGAAAATAATGGAGCTCTAAATACGTTAAGGAACATTCCACGCCAACTCATTTTAATAAAAAATAAAAATTCATTTGCGAAGGAAGTTTCCTTGGGGATTGGTAAAAATTGTAAACCTTGAGGGCTTGTATTTTTTTAACAATTTCTAAAGTAGAAAAATGATGACTTAAACCCCCCCCCCCAATTCCATATGCACTACAATATATTTCAATATCATCAAAATCCCTGACATCGAGGTACAAAAGTGATCAAATTGATTATTAAAATATAATCGTAAAATACAAAACTTCTTTGAGAATAATTATACTCATAAAGAGAAACAATGAAAATAAACATATTACGAATACATAGTACCTACACTTGTGAAATGTCGTAGTTGCTAATACGACTTAAAGAATAAGCTTAACAGATTACACAGATTTAAAGAACAAGTTGATTAGCCACAGCGTAGTCAAAGAAGAGAAATACCTTGCACGATATTCTCGGCACAGCGTTTTCAGCGGCGCGACTAACGTAATAGTGAATTTGCAGAGAAAACAAGGAAATAGGGTGTCCGAATTAAGCGAGGCATGGAACAAACAGTGGATATTGCACGCAATGTGTCGCGGACCGGGTCCAGAATCAGTCCTGTGCAAACACGTTAATGTGCGAAATACACACATCCCACGGTGGCTAATATTGCGGGAACGTCGTCAGACAAGACCCTGACGCATTGTCCTTCCGTAGGAAACGTTATATTGATTGCCAATGGGGGCGAACCAAGATATTGCAACGCTGTCTGCTCGTGCAATTTGTATTATAAACAACGGGAAACATTTAACAAAGATAAACAGATTAATTGATAAATTCAGTTTCATTTTACTATCATCTAAATCCTAAACTATCTGTCCAAACACCTACCTACTTTTGAAATAAAATTTCAAATAGTTTCATGATATTTAACGACATAACCGAGTACTTGTAAAAACTGAATCGATTGAAATTCATATTAAATTTAATAACACCAGGTAGGTATATTTTATACCAAAATCGATCGTATCGCACAAACGTCGATGCGTTCTCCCAATATTTGTTTACCAATTCCAATAAGCAAACGCACTCGATAGGTTAAGAAAGGTAAGGATTTTGAAATAATCATTGGAAACATGAC
The DNA here is from genome assembly GCA_963855975.1 of Andrena chrysosceles. Classification (NCBI taxonomy): domain Eukaryota; kingdom Metazoa; phylum Arthropoda; class Insecta; order Hymenoptera; family Andrenidae; genus Andrena; species Andrena chrysosceles. Next base: position 105,309,567 of record OY979767.1, on the reverse strand, counting down.
CAGCTATTGCACGAATGCGCGACACTCCACGGCTGGGTGATCGCGTTCGTTGTTTCGTTTCAGGGGAGGGGTGGAGGAGGAGAGGCGCGCAGAGGGATCGGGGGTGCGTTTACGCAATTACTCGATATTACTGCTCTGGGCATCGGTAACTCTACTAGCTCTCTACCAATAAATGCATAATCTCGTAATACCATTGATTTTCAATTCGTTATTTACCCGCCCTCGGCGGGGTTCTCAAATGGAAGAAGTGATTTTGCGCAGTTTAATCGGCTCGTCGATATGCACCACGCCTAACTGACCGTAAAGTTGCGACCGATAGTTCCAGGGAAACATTTCCAAAAATGCCACCGCGAGGTGAATTCGTCCCGCTCTGCCGTTAAAAGGTCGATGACCCCGTGTGGATACTACCAGAGCCGATGTGTACAAGGCGCATCTGAAGCAAGTTGGGGTGAAAAAAATCTATCGAGAAGGTGTGAAACCGTCGGATGAGAATCGCGGAACGTTTACCACGGCTAACTGTTTGGTAATTACAACGAAATACATTAATATCACCCTCTGTATATGAACTCTCGGTTAGGTGACCCTTCGTGATGCATCGGCCCGTGAGCCGATGCAACCCACCGTTTCAAATAGGTAATGCATGCGATATTAACATTGGCAATTTTTCGTATTAATTAACCGGGAATATGCGGCGGCTCCCAATTAAAGCCGATAAAATGTGTATGTCGACTGACATTGCGATCCGGAAGAATCTTTCCGCGTGCGCCATTTGATAAATAAAATATTGCTCGCGCGCAACACGCACTCGTACTTATCGTCAGTGTTTTTCCCGACGGTGCTGTAAACGCGCGTCTAGACTAATGATGATAATGAGTCGATTTGTTTGAATTTTCCACGATACAATTATCGTCGCGTTACGATCCACGATTCTGGTCTTGTTGCGCCTTTGTGTTCACTGAATTGTACTTTGACCACCACAGTAGCTAACTGAACTATTAGTTATAATTATTAAGTAGACTCGAAACTCGACGACGTAAGTTTGAACTCTCCGTAAGTACTTTGAGAAACGTTAGCGATATTATCAGGTATAATCGAACCCTGACCAAGTAGATTCAACCATTTTATGAGTACTTTAACCAGGAGTTTTCTATTCTGTCCAATTATGTGATTTGTGCTTTGTCTTTCAGAGTTCGAATACTACTTTTAAATGTCAAAGTACTTACAAGGACATTCTCGAACTCTTCAGGCACTCTTTCCGAGGTTCGAAACCAGCTTGTATAACCCAAGTACTCTTATGAGTAGTATTCGAATCCCATGAAGTGAAACTTTTGTATTGGAATTGACTCAGATTCGTCAGATTCAACTTGATCCCATCCCTACCAAGCATGACGCGTTTTTTTTCTTAACTATCCAAGGAAATTATGCAAAGACTTTCACTTTTCTGTATGATGAACCACGCCACAAACAGATGACAATTTCCAACACTTTTCTCTAGTTCTGACCGGACGATACCAATACCAAATCGATATCAGAACAAGAGTTGAACGCCTTTGTTGCCTGACGTCATCGTCCGTCCGTAAGTTTATGCAAAGGGGTGGCAGGACACCGGGTCGGCGGGCAGTGAATACCTACATAGGAGAACAAGATGGCGTCTTCCCATGAGGATTCTCGAACGAGGCCGCAATCCAGCGGATACACGTCCCGTCGACAGCGTTGGAAACCTCCCCCTTATCCTCTCTCACTCTACCTCTCTCTTCGCCCTTTCCCTACCCCTATTTCTCTCCTGCTCACCTCTTCGCCCTTCCACGCTTCCCTTCCGTTTACTTCGCCTTCCTCTTCTCCTTTTTTAACTTCGTGCGTGGCTTAGCTGCGTTTGGCAGCGGCTGTCTCGTGCTCCCCGCCGACCATATATACAAACGCACGTACGTGAAAACTTAATGAGTCGGACGCGTGCACGCGATCACTGTCTGCGAATTAACGGCTGGGCATCCGCATCGAAGGGTATTGGCTGCTAATCCGGTTAAGTCATTAGCGAGAAATTCGAACTTCCGTTCCTGAGCAGCGTATGGAACGAACACGCGGCTGAGCTCCTTATAAAAATTCCACGAATTCTGCATTCGTGTTTGCACGTCAATTTTCAGATGTGTCATTATTTTGTTAAGACTGTATACTTCTTAGTCAAAGTTACAAAAAATTTGGTAAGCAAAGGGTCTCAGATGTGTGACAGGTGCGCAGCAGAAGATGAAGAATAAAAAGGATGCCTGATGGTATTTTAGAAAATGGTCCCACAGAATTAGTTACACTTTCGATAATTTTTGGTATACGCAGGAAAGCCAGAGTCGTGTGGCCGTACGGCCATCGTGGGTATCCTATCTTCGACTGGCGCATTCTCCACCCTCGAATCACCGTATCGCCTCTCTCCGGAACGATTTCTCGACCTGGATGCATCGTTACACTTTGGTTAACTGGCCGAATTCCCCGCGTTCATCCCCAAAACGATCGGCTAACGACTCGGGGCACGAGCGTTGCCGCCCCTCAACGAACCTCCGATGAAATCGCCAACGTACGGGGTCAGTAGTAATTCGTAGTACTTAGTGGCGATGTCGATTGCCATCCTGGAGAACCTGTAACGATCCGTACACATTGTCCTTTCATAAATGAGGATTACAGTGGGCAAGGTGGATATGTACTCGGTGTGCTCGATGACGTTTGAGTTTCAAGTGGCAGCATCTATTGTTTAATACAGCGTGGTGCGTTTTTATTCGATTTGTTAGTGTAATTTGTGATAACAATTGAGCCAAGTTATGCAGAAAGCTACCAACTTTCAGTGATCCGAAATTGAGTAAATTTAGTTTGGAGGTTTTAACTGTTGAAGGAAAGTATCTTTATTTCTATTGGGCATATTTTATTTCTTATTATTCTTTTACAATGTTATTTAATAGTGAGTAGTACCTATAATTAATATTATTTTGAATTTTCTGTAGTTTTTGTGTTTCAAACCTAAAATGGAACTATGGCTTGGTAATTTTAATAATTGTAAAATGTAAGAGTTATTCTATGGCTTGGTAATTTTTTGCAAAATACAGATCACAAAATTATGGGATCCGTACTGTGTTTAACTAATTTTTGGCATTTTGAGGGTTGGTAAGCACAGGAAACATTGCGAAATATCGTTGAATAAAAAAAAGTTTAATAAATGAGATCTGACAGAGAAGGGGAAGTGAAACAAATCTCTTGCATTATGGGTATTGAAAGAAAATGGAAAAGACACAACTGTAGTTCAGCAGGCTCTATCCACTTATACATATGTATCATAGGGATCGTAGAATGGTCAGCAAGGTATCGAGTGACCGTACCAGCTTATCATTAATTCACGAAAACGTAGATCCCTGGATATAAAAATAATTTGGTTTATGGAAACAGACGCGTCCTCGGTCCTGGTAGGAGGAATTTACTTGTGGTTGCGGTTCTATGTCCGTGGATCTATACGGAATAAATCATGAAGTGCTTCCACCAACTTTCTCAAAATGTATAGAAATTTTTCGTCTCATCGCATATTTTATTCGATGTGAATATACTGTTATACATTCGTCAGGATTGTTTATTGTATTATTTTAATATGGTATACCTTTATCATTTATTTTGTTATACTTCCATTTATTAATATGCATGACTAATTTTTTTTCTACTCACATTCTTAAAGTTACTCTTTAAATACGCATTCAACGACCTACAACAGCAAGTCTTTCAACGTTCAATTTTCGGTGCCACTGCGCAGTAACCTCCTGTTTAGTCTTCGACTTTTTGAAGCGCTTGATTTTTTATCAACGGTTTATATTCTTCACTCGTTACCAGCTAAATTTTAAATGTAGCATAAATATTTCAGGTGCTAAATTTAAGTGAAACACCCTGTATACCACGCTTATCAATACCTACAGGTACTTAAATCCTAGCAACGAGTATAGCATTATTCCTTTTGCATCACGACGTTGTGATTTAAGGCGTAATTTATTTAATCTACGATAACTGTTTTTGTACATAAGGTCGTGTTTTGTCTATTATCTCCTGGAAGGAAGAATTCGGAAGTAAGGTTCGAGGTTGTTATCGTCAGCGAGGCATATAAACCCCAAAGGGCTAGGAACAAAAACGCAACGGCTAATGACGTTGACGCGGCAACCTGTTGTCCAGCCCTTTTGAATGGGAGCATACAAGCAAGATAGCCGTGCTAATAAATGGTCCTGTCCAGAGGCGCATCTGCGTTGGAAAAACTTTAGCCGAAAAACTTGAGCACCCCTTAGGGGGCACTGCGCGCCCCCGCGTACTCCCCCTATGTAACACAGGGCGGTATTATCATTATAATCGTGCACCGATGCGCTGATCAGCCGTATTGTCATACCAAATGCTGAACTTCCAAGTAGACAAGTGCATACGTACAATACTCGGCATCATACTGCTCTCGTTGCCATTTTTTTTTTTGCATGAACGCAAAGATCCTTATACAATAAACAACGCTATGCGTCGAATTTATTTGTTTCGAATGTTACTACATGAAAATTTTCTTGTGCAAATTTTCTGTGGTAGGTACATGGGATTTTATTGTATTCCGTGTTAGGTATATTAAAACAGTGCACTCTTTTAAATTAATAAGAAAGTATTGTGAGATTTTTATAATTTTTGCATCGTGAAGAATTAATACTAAAACGTATTAGAAAATGGTTTTTTTTAGATTTATTATAGTAGTATGTGTTTATTTCGTATGCCTTTGGTCGTTGAAAGGAGGTATAGGTACATTTCTCTTTAAAATATTATATTTTACTAGCCTTACTACTCGGCTTCGCCGGAAATTTAGATTCCGACTTTATAAAAAAATATTTCTTTTATTTGTTTACTTTTTTGCGAAAATAGTCACATTCATCTGGATTAGCTGGGCATAAAGGGCTGGGACACAATTCATGGCCCCAGAGTTTTTCCTTCGAAAGTTTTTAAGCGACAGACAAACACAAAAACACTTTCTGCTTTATATATTAAAATTTCTATTTCTTCTTTTCTTGTTCTTTGTTGCGCTATTTTCTTCTGCTTATTATAATTCTATCTTCTTGGTCATTCGTTGTCTTTATTCCCTTTCCATTTGTTTATATATATTCAATCTTGGTCTCCTTTCTTAATTTTTAAATTTATTATATTATAGTACTACTTTCCGTTTACCCACAACGACGTTAAAAGCATTGTGTAGCCTTTTGTCACCGCACCTTCCTGTTCACCGAAAGTTTCAAGTAGTACTAGAAATCCCGTCCACGTAGATTAAAAATAATCGATGCCCCCGAATCGTTATCACCCGCCTTTGAACTCGGACCGGCGCGGCGAATACTTTTTACCGCTGGCTGAGCTCACAAATGCGTCTAACGATTGACAGGTTGATGGTACTCACCGCGATGTCGAAGACAAAAATAATCACGCTCCACTTCAGGATATGCGCGTGCAAGTGCAAACAAACTCCGTCATAGAATTCTGGACAGTTTTGGTCCACGCACATGTTCAGAATTCGTGAGCCCGGGGGCTGCCACCCCACATAAGCATCACATATGTCAGAACATCTTTGGCAGGATCCCCCTTGCCTTCGCAGGATACACCAGCGGACGCTGCTATAGCTGGTACACCAACGCTAGTGGGGTTCACCTACGACGGGGGAAATGCGGTTCACTTCGAGGACACGCCTCTGTTACGTTTCAAAGAATCGTCCCGCGTTGCACGCAAATTCGCGCCGTCACGAGCAAAGCACAAGCAAGTGCACACGCATTATCGTCCTGAGAAATGGTCCGATGATCGAGATCATTTGTAGGCAGAGAGGCGTGAGCTTTGGGGAGCTGGATTGGATTATTCTGGTTTGAAAGAATATTCCGTATTAAAGAGATAATTTCTAATACCATTATTATATTATTTTTCTAATTTTGTTATAGTAGGTATGGTTTCTATGAGCAAAGAATTTTTGCATTTAAATTCGAGATGTTTGTATTTTAAAGTAGTAATTGGAATAATTATTTTTTAATGGTTATTTCTACTTCTAATGTTGATTTTATTATATTCAAGTGAAATGAAGAGTTTTGTGATAGTATAGAAATTCTAGTGAACTTTGAAACGTGGATAAGTGAACGAGATTACGTAGAGAAAAGATTTTGATACGTAAAAAAGTTGAAATATAGGTATGTTTACAGGAAAGAGTTATCTGATTTTTTCGGTGCATAGAAACTAGAAATCTGTGTAACACAGTAATTTAACTCAGGTTTGCAACCAGAGATGGGCAAAATTTTTATTTAAATAAAAGTTTCGAATAACCAATAAAAGTTAAAAAAATTATTGGTATTGTGTTGAATAAAATTAAAGTAACTTTTATTCGATCCATTATTTAAATGAGTTTTTATTTAGTTAATTCCCAACTCTGTCTGCAACTAGGTAGGTATAGTTGATAATAGCAGAATCTTATAATTACTGAGAACCAGAATAATCATCTTCGAAATTCTATTAATTACAATGAGGATCAAAAGTAAAAGAACTACAAACAATTTAGGTACTAAAGTAGGTACTGTTGCTAATACTTTCAATGCAACTGGAACCAACAAGTAAGTCCAAACAAGCTTCGGCTGCTCGTCTCTGTGGCCGAATTATTTCATTGAAGAGTGACACTTTGTCGTTTAAGCCGACATATGCTGGGGTAAATTCTGCGTTCAGCAGAATAAACATGGAAACCGGAATCGAAATATTATCATAGCTCAATAATAGGCTTAGAATGTTTCTATGCTAGACAGAAGTAGGGTGAATCGCAACTGCAAGTCGCAGCAGTGACGAATCGCGCGACCCTACCGACTGGTAATTGGATTTGGTCGGTGCGGTGATGTTCATTTGACATCATTGAGACATGTAGCCGCGTTGACACCGTTTGCTATTGGATTATCCGAATATTTAAAGAACCTCCACGAATGCGACGCGTCAATGCGCATTACGCGAACCGTTTTCTCCCTCCTTATACCTTATCCTCAAATTTGAAGATATTTCCCAAATTATAATTGAAACCTGTACCTTCAGAAAGCACGAATTCCCTCTCAGTCTTTTACAAGCTTTATTCATAGTCCTATAAAAATTAAAATATGCACATTAAAATGATATATAAATACATAGAAATTAATTGATAGGTTCCTTTCTTCTTTATTATTAATATACAGTAATATAGGTGTAGCGTCTAATAAATATCTTTTACTTTTAGGGCTGTTGGACTAGAATCCCCCTTAATTAATAAAGCACTGTATTTTATCAGTTTCTAACTTAGCTGGTTGTAACTAAATAAATATTAAAAATTGGCAATATAACAATCAAACCCCTACACATAACGAGACCCTGCCTTTAGCTGTCTTCAGATTTACTTGTCAATTATCAAAAATAAATTGTATCTTTTGCTATGGTTAAAGATTATTCAGAGGTATAAAAAATACAAAAAGTAGTTGTTCGTAATATTAAGTACCTTCATTATTATGTCAGAAATTATCCAAACCAACACACGAGGATTAAATATTCCATTATTTCTGTCAGCTTAGGAAAGATTTTGTACACGGATCTAAGAATCACACAGCAAAAGTGCAGTCTCCACTTTCAAATGGTCCCTCACACTTTAGATCACTCGCGTCGTTGCCATAAGATGGCAATGTTACAGGCCGTTGGGCAGCCAAGAGGGATCTCATGAATCACGACTCTGAGAGACGAGCTTTAAAAAAGAAGTAGAGAATGAAACCGGTTTGGCACGCGCACATCTCGAACGCTTCGTAATGACGCCTGCAGACCCTCATTAAACTTCATTATACTACCATCTGATGAACATATTTCTCGAAGCCTTTTCACGCCCCATATTGCGAGCTTTACAGTCGAGGCTGTCGACACTTGTGTCAAGATGTAGGTGGTAATATCAGCTTATAAATGTTCTGACGACATGCACGTTTGGAATGTAAATTATTCTGCGTTTAGCACTTTAAATTGAGGCATTGAGAGCAACCACGGACTAACCCTAGTAGGTACTCGGTAAACGGAGAAATAGGCGATCTACAAAATAGAGTCTCAACAGTATTTTATTTTGCAGGTGTTGTTGCCAGTGCAGACATCATTTTTAGCTTCTGATAATATTCCAAATGCTTCCTAATGAAGACATAATTAATTTTCCATTTGATTTTAGTAAGGGTTGCACTCAAATGTCATCACAAAATTTAAATAGAACAAGTGATTTTGTTATGCCATATGGTTTTAAATTAAAAAGAAACTTATTTCTTACTTTATATGATTAGTACATCCAATTGGAATACATTATTGCTGCTAACTCAATTTCGCAAAAATGTGGGTTCTTTCGCTTTTTAACTTAACTATAGGTACACTTTAACTCACTGCTATTCCTTCTTAACGATTTAGTTGTAACAAAAGAAATACTACGTTTACCCTGATTATATTATGAAACTCGAAGAAAAACAAATTATATAATGGTATTGTTTCTTCCATTATCAAACGTCAATATGCTCTTCCATGTTCCCTCATTCCAATAAAAACTCAAATGCATGTGTTAATGTTCGAGTTTGTGGCAAAACACGTAACGTGTAAAATTCGCAGTGAAAATGGTATTCTTGTTTGTAAATGCAAAACATTGAAAGAAGTGTTCCTAAAGAGGTCGACGGTGAAATGGGGAGGGACGCCAAATTACCCGACACAAAACGTATTATCTTTACTTGATAGACCCCACACTCTGAGGCAGTGATTCTCAGACATGAATCTTCTCGGGAACGAATTTAAAAGTAATAGGTTTTCTGTGAGGAGGCAAGAATATTGAGAAACACTATGGGCCTTGGCATTCTTTCCTCCCTCTTAAATTGACAATGTGCTGTCTCTGGTTCCTTCTAACGCATAAATTTATTCAAACAAATTCTATAATTACTTTTTCAGCCAGGGCACCGCGCAAGCCACGATTTATGTAGTGCTTCAACTGCTCCGAAAACTTTCTGCTGCTCGATTTATTGATCCAGCGTTGCTCACATTCGCGTCAACATTGCGTTTACTGTAAGGGAGGTAAATGAAACCTGCGAAAATTCATAAAATATTTATAGGTACAGCATGGGTACTAAAAATCTTGCATAACTAAAATCTAGGTACAAGTGTCAACGTACCTATAATCAATTCTTAGTATGAGATGATTGATAATTTTATTCGCAAGCTGAATCGTTATATTTGTAATGGATAGACGTATGAATCATTTTTACACCTTGGTGAGAAAAATTAAGTTACATTTTTGATGCACTCAGAGGGGGGCCAAAGAGCCCTGGCACCCCCAAAGGATTTAAATAAGCTTTTATAATCACCGGTGGAATTTTATCGAATTTGAATTAAAAATATTTTTATCCATTCAGCTCAAATCCTGAGAGCGCCACTGACAAGGGACCATACCGAACCCGGAAATTCAAAAAATTCCGAAACTTTGTGAATATGTAGGGAATTTCCTTCTGATTACAACGCAATTTTTGTTTCTGAGGTATAATTGACCCCTGAAGACCCAGTTATTTTCCGATTTTATGTTATAACTCATGAACTATAAAATAATTTTTTTACCAAATGATAGATCTAATTAAAAGAAGAAACTTTCCTCTTGAAACTGTTTTTCTATCTTTTACAGTTCGCGAGTTATAACCCAAAATCGGAAAATAGCCGAATTTTCAGGGGTTAATTTCACCCCCTTCGAGTGAATTTGTGCAGCAAACAAAAATTGCGTTGTAATCAGGAGGAAATCCCCTGCATATTCACAAAGTTTCAGAATTTTTTGAATTTTCGAGTTCAGGATCTTCCCTTGAGTTACATCATACAAAAATTTTAATGAGAGATTTGAAGAATCGTACTCCCCTATTTTAAAAGCCACAAGCATGCAGAGAACTCGATGGTACGGGCTTTGAATTTATTAAACACGCGTGCACTAATATAGGTACCTACGTACTCACACTATAAATATTATAAAAAATCGCAAGGATACATGCAACCGCAAGATTTATATCCGAATCATACCTACAAAACTTTGCTATATATCTTCATCGACTTCACTAAAAATTAAAGCTTTCAAAAGCAGCTGGTCCTCGATACGGGGGGGTAAGAGCTGACAAAAACAATATCTTCTTTGAGCACGTATTCCTTTGAAGACAAGTGATAACCAGGTGTAGAAAATTACCGAGAACGCTAAACCTGACAAGACGGAGATCAGGTAGACCAGTTGCCAGTGAGCCTGCACGGTCTCCTGAGGACCATGGATTTCCCCGTACTTGATTACGCCCCGATAAAAACTGGGGCAGGCTAGGTGCGAGTTGGAGGCAGCTTACACATCAAAGTGAGGTGTTTCTTAGCGATACGTGACGCACCTGCCATTAAACGTCTGCACGTCAAGATAGCTTCCTCCACCAGACGTCCGCTGTCTTGCCCGAAAAGGATACCGACTACTCCGCCATCGGGGTGTATTTCAGCATACCAACTTGCAGATACTCGGACGCCAGTGGTTGCTGCGATTTTCTTTTCAGCTACGTCGATTATGCTTTCTTCTTTTAAACGTTTTATCGCCGCGTAACGTGTCACCAATGGAATTCGTTAAGTGCCACCCAAGTGATCGAAAGCGGGGCGGAGCAAAAAATCCTACTGGCTACGTAAGCCTATAGATCCATTTCTAGAGCGGAGATCTTTGCTCTAGAAGTCGGAAATCGGAAATTTTCTGTCGCAAATTTTATACCAAAATAGGATTTTCTTATAGGTATTAATTATAGTAAATTTGTTAATTTATAGTTGTTGTAAATGCTATTGGATATCATCCTATATCAGTGGCGGCGAAACTTTTTATCTGCGCGTAACAAGAATGTATAAATAAATTTATAATAATGGCGAACAATTAACAGAGAAGTAATCATTGCAAAGCTTTACTGAGACAAGTTTAAAAATTAATATAGAAATTCATAAGAATGGAAAAAATAGTTAAGTATATTTAACTATATAATAATTATTTTAGATTAATATACAAATATTAATAATATCACCTGTAAAGCCTTGCCATGCTAGCAAAATTTTCGTAAATTTTTAGAATCGACTTTCATTCACAAAAATATCGAAAATGGTCAAAAATAGTCTACGAAATGTCACCGCGCACACAAAGAAATCGAGTCGCCATGCATATTTTACGGTTCAGCTCCAAAATCAGTGGTTGCCAATTAAATACTCCCCCCACCCTCGAGAGAACCAGAAATTTGACTAAAATTCCAAGCGGAAAGATTTTTCGCCAATGATTTCATTCGATAATGTTGGCTCGAAGGTGGAACGAAACGGAGAGGAAACGCGACAGCAGCCTGAAGCGACCACGGCGCGCGCCGGAATGACAGCCTCTAAGCCGCGCCGTCGCGGCGCCACCGTCTTCGGCATGAATTGTGGGCGTGTCCGGCGCAAAAGAACGACCGCGCCGATTGGCGGAAAAGAAGGCAGCGGATTGGTGGAGAATGGGGGATGGGCCAAGCGGAGTCGACAGGCTGGTCGTTGCGCCGCGTCCTCGGAGACCACGCCCACCTCGAACCGCGAGACCCATCCCCGTTGGGACCCGCTGGCACGCCGCTCGTGCCGGCCCTGACACATTCGACAAGCGGCGCCGTAACGGGAAGCAACGCGCGGCTGGGGACCTTGAAGGACCTCTCTTCTGGTCACGAGACACCCTACCGGCACTCTCGTGCCGACGATATACGCACCACGCCACTGTCGCCCGCTGCTCAGATTACCGCTGCTCTACGCGTGCATCCACCTCTATTACCTTCATCCCAGGTGGATCGTTCGAGGATCTCTAAGGACTCGTCGCGTGGACACGCTTGGGACCTCTGATCGGGGGAGCTAGCTGGGGAATCGAAGACCTCGAGATCCTCCAGGTGCCCGGGGTCACCTAGCATCGGTGCTAACATACGTGCTAACGCGACTAAGCCAGTGACGCCCGAGTGACCGAGTTCAGTGACAATCGCGTGACACGCGTCCGCACGCTGAGGGGAGCACGAGACTGTCGACCGATTGTAAACAGAGCCTAGTGAGAAACCAGTGGTCAGTGTAACGGGGGGGAGGAAGAGGTATAGCTGAAGGATCGATCTGTGATTTAGGACCGTCGCGAAGACGCGTGTGCGCCGACACGCGGTCGGCCGCTGAGTTGATGGTGTGACGGGGTAGCAGGTTGCGACCGGTTTGCGAGCGTTGATGCTCAGCCGCTAGGCATCCTAGGCTTGAGGACTCGATTGATGCTCGCTCGTGGAACATCGTGGCGCTGGACAGGAGCAGTCTGACCGAGAGGCTAACTCTCTCGATCAGTTGCCAAGGGCTCGTGTACCGGCCGACGAAGGCTCTTGCGAAGGGTGGCACCGAGAAGGAAGAAGCCTGTTGCCTCAGGAGAGTCCATACGGCCTCACGACGCGTTCCGACGAGTGGAGCGGTCTCCTGCCCAGCTCCACGATCGTGGGTGCTGGGGGGTCGCCATGGCTCGGACTCGGCGCAGGGGGTGGCACGGGGGCCACCACCGGGGGCGGAAGCCCCGTCGAACTCGAGGGCCACTGGGGACGTAAGCTGTACGGGGCGAGCGTAGCTCCGCCACCGCCGCCGCCTCATCACCACCCGCGGGCGCCCCTCGTTTTCGCGCCTCAGGACATGCGGCAGATACTCAAGGAGGAACCTGTGCCACGTGCTTGGCCGCAGCCCGCGCTCGCCGATAACGGAACGTGAGTACCCAGTCCAATTCTCATACTTCTCTCGCGGAAACTTCGTGCGATTGAGCTTGTGTCCGTTGATGGGTTCGTTTGTCACCCCAAGGAAGCTTCAGACAAGTTCGTAAACGCTGATGTAGATTCCGTTTGAATGAAACCTGGTTTTGTGTTAATGGTTCTTGCGTTGTTTTGCTGTGGCAGGAACAGGGAGCTCTCTATTCTCATTTGTAACACTCGGAATGCTAATTTGTGGGATACCATTTCATTTGAAAATATTGTTTAGGGGAAGGGTTATGCTTGCCACATCAAACATGAGAACTAGCACACTTACAATTAGAACTGCCTAAATGTTTATTATTGCAAAAAGCATACTTTTCTTTGTCATCTTGACCTGATTTTTATATTCACCACAGGAAGAAATTGCAGTATTAAATTTCTCAAAAATGAAAGAAACAAGTAACGGTATAAATATCCAGTAACACTTTTCGCAAAGCGACGGCACAGAGTTGTTGAAATCTCGCGTTTATCCTGCTCCATCTGTAGCATATCTACAATCACAATGTCCCTATGATGATAAAATAAGCACCCCACATTATTCCTAAGCTTGCGAAAATATATTACGATATTAAATCAGTACACGCTATAACTTCTATACTTTGATAAAAGTATATTAAAAAAAATGCAGTTAATTATCGAAGAATATAAAAAAACAAGCGGAAAGTGTCAGTTCCCTGCATGCCGTCGGACAGCGGCAATGTATCGCAACTTCGCACAGTTTCCCAAAGCTTGCAAAAAAAATGCTTTGTAGGTACCAAACCTCTATAAAAAAATCGAAGAACACATCTTTTTAAAATACCGACATAAGTAGGTACCTACTTATATATAGTAGCGATTACATAGGTACACAATAATGTCACATCATCTTCAAGCTCTGTTTAATTCCGGTGATGAAGTAATCACTGTACTTTCATCAAGAATTGCAAAAGAGGAGGAAATTTCAGATTTCCGGGTCACAGGAGGCTTAAAAATTATTTCACATTTCCCGCCCCTGTCATTGGATCCGCGAACAGCCCCGAATTATGCCGCATTATCAGCGAGCGACGATATCACCGTATTTCGGGGCAGGAGAACAAATACCCAGTTTATCTTTAGATGCTGGAGCGTTTCAAAACGGTTCACACGTAGCTGCATTTGGCGAACGATAAACCGTGTTTTATTGCAGCCTCGCTTAAGGGATTTGTACGACGTGCAAACGACGAAGGTACAGATACGCGGACTCGAGGAGGTAAACCGACCGGGCTGGGGATGCGCTAATCCAATAGCAGTTCTCTTAACTAACCCCTTCCAAGTAGCGTGACACGGGAACCGGCGACCGGAATCGAGTTAATGTAATTGAGAATTTTAGCGCCTTTTGCTTTCCTCTACTTTCTCTCGTCCCCCCTTTCACCCGATTGTTTCCCCTTCGGGCTATGACGGCCGCTCTGCATTTGAAAGGAAAACGGGAAAAATACCGCTGGCTAACCGAATAACGGTAACGGGTCCTAGAAATTGCTTGCTAGTGTTATTACACTGATTCGCGGAGTAGGAAATCTTAGGGAATGTGTATTGCGAAAAATTAGAACCAGGTGGAAGGTTAAACGACTCACTATGATGACTTAGTTTTCTTTGCTAGCAATCTGTTTTAGATCATTTCTTGGTTTCAGTCTTATAGGTACTTGGAAAGATAAAGCAAAAGTTTCTTCTGACTAAATTAGAAGCTAGAAGTCGAATCTGTATTATTGGTAGAGATATGAATGAAATAACTTCTAACATAATAACTTTGTCTAAATTATGTACCTACGCTGTTTCCAATATTCATATAAAATCACATTTAATATAATTTTCTGAGTGGTAAAATGGTAACTGAGCGAATTACAATAGAGATGATGTAGTTGCGTATTCTAAAGCAATCACAGAATATTATTATATTCACTAAACAGTCCTGGAATCAACGTAGTCTGATGTTATGATTTCATTATCTTTTTAGTTACAGGGTTTATTTATTGATAATATATTTTAGAGCCTTTGGTATTGCCTTCGATTTTAGTTGAAAAATAATGGCTTTCTTATCCGACACTTAATTGAAACAATGCTAAGGTCGTTCGAACAAGTGGCTTAGACAAAATGTTAAACGGTAGGATCGTTTCCGCTGAAATTTACGATGGAAAGTTTCGTTTCCTCCGTGAAGAGAGGTTGTAACACACAGACGTGCTGTACCGCGACTCGAAAAGAGGGTGCGAGAGCGGCTGGCGAAACTGTTTTAAAACTCCCGGCAAACAGACATAAACTCTCACGCTTTTTAAAAACCCCTAAAAAAGTTACCCACCTAATGAAGCAGCAAACCATCGTGCCCGACGAAGGGGCGAGATGTGTCGCCTGTGGAAAAACGATGACTTTCCCCGTGACTCTGGGGATGAAAGTAAAAGGAATGTACGCCGGGGAAGAAGTTCAAGAGTAATTGCTGCTTTTGCAAATCAACGAATACGTTTTACCAGTGCATGATATTATTACGGAAATTTATTTCACGTGAGAAAGTTCACGCAAGAATATCATTAATACCATTTCAAATCCTCGTTGTCACGTTGGTGACAGGGTTTGCCGTGATTCGTGGATTTCTCGCGTAAAAATAAATTGCAATACAGAGTACAGCTTTTTTCACACGAGATTTACGAATTAAATACACGAGTGGCACTGATTTAGCGAAAATTTGGATTTATAAACCGCGCTACTCAAAGTTTCGTGGGAAATGTCGGGTTCAAAATTTGGTTTCACGCAAATCTTGTAGTTATATGCATATAGATATACATAAGAACGACATATACTTAAATAACACTCCTCAGAAATGATTGAAACTTAAATCCACTTAGAAAAGAAAATTGGCTATATCGAGTCTCTACAAAAGATGAATCCCAGAATTCACTTTTCGTGAAAAAAAAAATTGGAGCATTGTGTCCTATGCGTTTCATACACTATTATACACGATACTAAGTAATCGTATCTAAAATTATTGTAGCCAAATCGGTGACTCGAGACTCAAGTACTCCCCATGTTAGTTCTTGAAAAAGATCTGTGAGTGGCTATTTATTTTCAACTACGTAAGTAGGTACACAGACCTCGATACAGAGTATCGTTTCAGTTCGTATTTGTTGCACTTGTAAACATTAACAACTTCCTAGTAAATCATGATAGTGTGTTTATTGACGACTCTAATCATTCATGAATTGGTGAATTTCTCAAAGATGCTTACATTCATTGTCACATGCTCTGAAATTTAAAGTACATACGTTTCACAAATGCATCAAGGTTCTTACACATCGTTTTTCAACTGATGTAGATTTTCGATACGTTCAGCATAACATATTTTTTCGCTTGATCTTCTTAATAAAATTCATATATGTAAAATTTGATGTTCTGAAAAGAAACATCAGTGTTTCGTCTAATCTAATCTGCCTGTATAGCCGCAGTTATTGTGTCATGGCATAGTGATGCATCAATCCATACTGATAGTACGAAATAAAGTGACACAGCAGGAATGATAGAGGGCAATACTATTGTCAATATTCATTAACAGCGCGAGTACAAGTGCAATATTCAAGTGCATAAAAAGAATGTTATTTATTCAAGTAATTATTTTGTTTGTGAAATTATCAGAATTCGCAGTACACTCGGTATAAATGCTTTTAAATTGTTTACTTACGACGAAACACTGAAATGAAATGAAACTTTGCTTTGTAGATATTTTATCATGAACGTAATATTTATTACATCATTAGTAATAACGTGTACAGCCTCAGCATTTAGAAAAAACCGCCATGAAAATAAGAGTCGATAGAACTAAATAGTTTTCTATCTAAAATGAATTTTTCGATCTAAAATGAAAATGAACTGTTTCTGTTATGTGTATTGAAAATATGCAACAATAAAAATTGGATAAAATATACGTTTGTAAGTAACGTTTGTCTATTCATAAAGTAACATTTGTCTATTCATATCGTTTGTTGGATGTGTTTTTATTGTGACACTCTTTCTCATACTAAGTAGGTATATGTAAGTACCTATATCATTCTTATAGAATTATTATCTTTAAAATAACGTTTTCTAATTTAGTAACTCCTCACAAGTTTGCATCCATCAATACAAATCTAATTTACTTCCCAGAGAATGTAAAAAGTCATAGTATTCCTACATAACAATGTTTGCAATCTTCCCCCTAAGCTGCGCGGTTACGCGCCGGCGCAGCAATCATTGTACGTCTGCGCAACGGACACAATGCCCCAAAATATATGTGATCATATTTTTCTGACAAATAGCAGTACACATCAATTTCAAACATATATCTACATTTACTGTTTTCTGTCATGTGGACAGTAAAAAATTTACCCTGCCCCTGTGTTTCAAAAGATCCTTGTAGAAAATACTGTAAGTGTCAAAAATCAAATTCTATGCTACAGTATCACCATTAGCACGTAGAACATTTCTCGAAAAAAAACTTTGGCACATACAGTGTTTTCTACAAAGACTCTTCAATTATTATTGCTCAGTAAGCACTGCAACTTACATCTATCTCTTTCTTCGCTACAACCCATACAGCACACTTCGTTGCGGCAAAGTTGCAGGATGGTTGCAGTAACCTTGCGATGTTGCATGGTTGCAGTGCAATGTCGATGTATGGTTGCTGCGACGTTGCGGTGCAACATTGCACGGGGCGGACATAGAATTGTTTCTGCATAGTTGCTGCATAGTTGCGTTGCAATAATGCACTGCAACTTTGCCGCAATTATGCCGCAACTATGCAGCAACTTTGCCGCAATTATGCCGCAACTATGCAGCAACTTTGCCGCAATTATGTCGCAACTATGCAGCAACTTTGCCGCAGCTTTGCCGCAACTTTGTCGCAACTTTGCCACAACTTTGCGGCGTTAGCAAATTTTAAAACATAATATCTCCAAAACCGGCTGAAATAAAGTGTATACATTATACTTTATTGAATTCGTCTTGAAACGCACTATCAAGTGATCTGTTAAAAAAAAGAGTTCCGTAGAAAATTTGCCCCCTCCAACCACGCAATTTCATGTAAACAATTTCTTTTATATCTCCAATACGTTAGGAAATATCCAGGTGTTTACTGTTCCCGCGGACATCCAGTATAATGAACTAAAATATAAAATATATGTCGGAGAAGGCAACCATTTAATCAGTTCCAAGCATAAGTCAGAATCTACTTTACTGGTGGCACGTGCCAAACTGATGTTTCCGTGAAGGCGAGCACGGCGCACAGTGCTTTTAGAACGACAATATATGGGGGTCGTAGTACTCATGTAGTATGAAAGTTTTTAACGTACAGAGTAATCAATATATATACCATCTACAGTACACTACATACAAGAAGGTTCCGTGGCCACAACAGTAGCGCGTCAGATTGTCATGCGGGCGGGCCGGTGTTCAAATCTGTCGTGACCAATAACTTTTTTTATTTTTTTTTAACAGTTTTTCGTTGCCTCAAAGTTGCCGTGCAAAGTTGCCTCAAAGTTGCTGTGCAACGTTGCAGCAGGCGGACATAGAATTATTGCTGCATAGTTGCGGCAACGTTGCGTGAATCGTTGCAATCTTGCACCGCAACTATACTGCAACTATGCTGCAACGAGAGTGTGCTGTATGGGAAGGAATACTAAAAATATGCATAAAATAATGCATATTGCTTTCATTTTGCTTCTAAATTCGCCAAAACAAAGATGCATCAAACTGATAACCCTTCATTGTTAATATTACCTTCTTTTCCGTCAACATCAATTTTATTTCCATTACCACAGGCTCTTCCGATTTCAAAGAAAATTAAAAAAAAGGCGCTCACTTTTTCGCATTTCCACACTGTGTCCACAATTTCGAATAAAGCCCGCGGTCCCAAACGAATTAATAAATTCTTGTCAAAGAAGACAGTGAAATGCGGCGTTAAATTGAACAGCATCCGCAGCAACGCGGTCTGGTAGCGAATTACATTCGGATATATTACAAATTGCTCATTATCTCCGCGCGCATTATGAATCACGTTGAATGCAAGCGTAAATAGACTGCGCTTCGGCCAACTCGTAATAACTAACACCCGGCGGTATACATTAACTGCGGATTTATTGTAATTCTCCGCGATTGCTTTATCCACGAATTCGTAACTATATCCGTGGGTTTGTGTTATCCGCATATTTCGCCCGTAATGCATCGCGCGCAAATAGCGTAGGTTGCGGCTCCGGTGTAAAGTATAGACTAGTCTGCGACGGTTATTCCATGATCTGTGCTCTTAAATTGCTAGCGAGCCAATATTAACCCCGCAACTGATAAAACAACCGAGACTACGCGTTTTTTTTCATCTACTATAGCTACCTATAGCACCAGAATTCTTAATATCTATTATCGACGAAAACATCCCCAAAGTGAATTGAACGATTCATACTTCTTTCAACTTGAAATTTATGCATCACGATCTCGGTCCAATAGAAATGCCTCTCCTACGATTCTTCTCCTTAAAGCGACATTTTCTTAAGCACAAAACTGCTAACGATTTCCCTGCACTCAGAGTGGGCGCAACGGTGCAAACGAAAAAGTGGTATCGCGCGAAAAGGCACCTATCGCGTCCTACATCTTCATTTGCGTATTTGGCGCGCGGCGCGTATCGGGTTATCTTTGTCGGCCGATCGAATCGCAAGCGTTGCTTCAGTCGTCGCGAAAGAAAAGTTACGGGGCCGGGATTGCTGAGCCTCGGGGCTGAAGGTAGCGCAGCGACACGTTGTGCAACGCCGATGAGCGTTATCTCCTATCCGAAAACGGGCGCGTGGCAAATTGTATCCGCGAGTGCTCTGTGTGCGCGCGCGATCCGAGCCCATAATTATCACCTTGGTTTGCTTGACGCAGGCTGCAACACAAGCCGCTACGTAAAGCTTCGTTCCCACTCGTGTAACGAGCGCCGCGGAGCACTCGACAGGGGGCGCCGCGGGTCGTTTTGCCACGAAAATCTTATTCCCGCTACTGCAACGAACAGTACTGAACAAACTGGAGACAGTTAGGAAGGGTGGCTTTTAATTGGCAAGCAACTTCGAGCGTAAACGGAGATTCGTTGTGGATGAAGTGGGGCGCTTAAATACGCGTCGTGGAAAGTATTTGACAAATTAATTTATGAATTTGGCAGTTTTATGAATTATAAGAAGCTTCCGTAAATTTCAGTAGGTACACTTTGTCGAAGCGATGCAACGAAAATTTGTGTTTCTAGAGATGACAAATTGGTGAAAGGAATTTTTAAATGCCGTGTCATGGTTAACTCTTCTGTTAGATAGTTGAGAAAATGATGTGTAATTAGTATGTGTGAGGCTTGGAGTAGATACAGTGGGCAAGAAAAAGTCTTTCTCTGTATTTATGATTTTTTTGATAGATGCAATAGATAATGTCAAGTTATAATTTCTTTGAATAAAACCACGTTAGTTAAATGTCGCAGAAGTTTTTATGGTACACGTTTGTTACATATTGTAAAGTAATTACACAAAGTATATGAAAATTGAAATACCTGTATGAGGTAATGCAGGGGAGAAAAGCTATTATAAAAACAGATGGGTAAGGGTTTCATCACTGCTTGAAACGTATTATTTTTGTCCTTATTTCGAACTTGAAATAATAGGTTATCCTTATTTTTGGACACGACATAAGTATTCTTCAAATAGAAAACAACCTCGTCAGCTGTTTTTTTTATTTTGTCCTTCCTTTTCCCACGCCAAGTACTATTGGATATAAACAATTACATAAAAGAGATAATGGATATTTCTGGAAAGCATTACAATTTTCAGTTCCCTTCGATTTTCTTTCAGTATTTACACAAATTCTTTTAATAAGAGCTTGATTATACAACAAAAATGATTATAAAACCATTAACACCTTGCAAAAAAACTTATATTTGCACTATGAAGCTCTACAAGTTTGTATTAAAAAAATTACGCATCTGGCAGTAATAATTATTGAAGAAATTTGACTTTGAACGCGGTGTTTAATACGCGAACGTACGAACGGATTGAATAAGATATGTTGGACATACGCAGCACGGGATGAAAGTATCAAGTGACGCGAAAAATAGCCGCTTAATAAAGGAATATTGGCATGAAACGCTCTTTCGCCGAGAGATTATAATTATACCGTGCTGTTAAATTGCCTCGGCCCCTGATCCGCTGTCCGCGTGTTGTATATTTCCTGGTTCCCCGGTTTTAAAACCTCTTTTTTCCCAAAACATCGCAAACGCTTTGCAGGGTTCCACAGTATTTCTTCAGGAGAAAGTTTTGACAGCGTAAACTCTGTAAAAGTTTACTCAGCGATGCCATGTTTTATTCTTCGACGCCAATTCTTTAGATACATTTACAAATTCACGATTTAGATAGATTTTGTCGAAAGTTAATACGAAATTGTAATACTTTTTTGCATTTATGTACATATTATAAAAGTATAGTGTTACAATTACTATAAAACATCTGCTTTGGTCGATTCCTCGGCGAAAACTGTGGAAAAATTACTCTAAAAATTTAGTAATTCAATAATATATTTAATAAAATAAACAGAGATGCAAAATATAGGATTGCAATTATGTGACAAGGCACGACTAAAGACTACCTAACTCAATTCTATACTTATAACTAATTTCTATTTATTTATTATACATTATAATTAAACATATTATACATATTTACATTTACCACTTCATTTGACCATGATACCATTAAAACTCTGTCATCTGACAATAGTTTTGCTGTGTGTTATTATCGTTTCCCAGAAAACCGCTTCATATAACTATAAATAAATCTAATAATGAATCTTTAGAAAAATGTATTTTACTCCATAATTAGTAATTACACAAAAGTACAAATGAAAGCTAAGAAAGTGTGCCTAGCAACTTCTTTGCATTAAAATACAATTAGCGTTCAATAAAACCAGAATCTCCTCTTATATTTTTAAAATAAATTGCGAGTACGTTTTTCTCTTTGACGCAATTTCGCCGAATTCCCAGCTAACTAATTTCTTTGACCTTTCACTTTCCACTTGTCCAAGCTATTAACCGTTTCAAACAATCCATCACAACACGAAACTTTACAATGGAAATAATTCCCCCTCAAGTACCATCGCGTGTCCCGTTGCCGAAATAAAACGTCACCGCGCAAATTCTGGCATTATTGTTATTTTAACGAGCACAGTCTTGAAACCGCGCGACCGCGGTGCTCCGCAATCCGCAACGGTTCCCAAAAAGGTGTGCGACAGTATTGCACCGCAGGTGATAATGTAACGGCGCGGCAGGACGTGCCTAGACGTTATATAGGAATTGGTGCATGGCAAACAGGGCAAAATAATCGGACGTCGAGAGTTATGGGGCGCGAACCGGCGGCCGGTTAATCAGCCACCGATAATTATCGACACGGGCAGTACATCACTCCCCTCTCAGCCTCTCTGCCACCCCAGTGCCCTCCTTCCCTCCAGCGGACCCTCTCCTCGTTCTGCACCGGATTCACCACCCCCTTCGACCTCGAATACCCTGGCTGGTGAACCCCTTGTAACCTCCTCCTCCTCCTCCACCTCCACCGCCACCTCTGCCTGCCGGCAGACCGACGTCCCACCGCCTGCCGTGACAAACGCACCGCCGATACCATCATTTATTTCGCAAATGTGCTGCAAAACTGCCGCTATTCATTTTCGGTCCAGTCGATTCAGTTTTCCGCTCCGAGAGTCCATCCTGATGGCATTCCGCGCGCCCCCGCGATCGTTTTATCGCTTCGCGCCGGTACCGCTACCACCACCGACGCTGCTGCCGCAGCCGCGCCAGCGCCCGTACACCCTGCCACCCGATAATGCGATTTCTCCGCGGTGGTTTTTAACCGACACACCGGGCGCCTGACACGCATCATGCTTTGCACTGCCTACGCATGTGCTCACTTGCGCGAATAGGTATGCACATGTATGTTGCCAAACGAAAATTTCGAACCACTTGCCGATTCTTATTAAAATCACAGTCATGTGGTAAATAGTAGATTGGGCCGATTGGGCTTAAAGTTGGGCCGATATTTTGTTTATATATTTTTAGTTAGGCAATCCGAATACAACTGTCACAGCTGATTTGTATTGTCAAGAGCTTGAAAGAGTGCAGAAAGAATTGCGAGTTAAAAGACCATCCCTTGTGAATCGAAGAGGGGTCGTGTATATTCATGAGAATGGGAGACTACGCGTGACGATAGCAACGCAAAAAGAATGTAGGAACTGCAATGGGAACTTATTCTTCATCTACTATATTCTGTGGATTTGGCACCAACAAATTTCCCCCCCTTTCGATCGATACGAAACAGTCTAGATGGGAAAGACTTTAATAATTTCAATATGTTGGGGTATTTTTTTAATGATAAATTCGAAGATTTTTATAAAAGAGGCGTGATATAACTTCTACATAGATGGAAATGTATCATAACTAATTATGGAAAGTACCTATATAGTTTAAAGTAAGTAATAAGCTGTTTTCAAAAATCGAATTTGTAAAACTTATGCAGGTATTATTTTTCTAATTGGAAGTTAACTCTTTCAGGGATTATAGTAATATTTGTGATTTCAACCAATTTTTATATCTTATCAAGCAAAACAATATTTAAATTCTTTTGTTATTGGAGAAAATTCCTACGCCCCTCAATTCGTAGAGTGATTCCAAATTTTTGAAAAAGGATATCAGTTTAATGTGCATTGATAACCATTAGTGTGTATTAATGTAATCCTATGTTTAATATTGTCAATCTCAAAATTCGTTACAAACGAATGTTCTTCGGATATCACTTGAATCTTTAACGATTCTCTTATAATCGTAACAGTTTTATAGATCGCTCTCGATAACCTGGAATTGTGCTTCCAGTGAAAAAAACACACAGGCATTTTAATTTAGGAGAGCCATATAATATTACGTACGTATGCTCGTAAAACCTGGAAAAGTTAAATTGATACTAGGAAACATATGTAAAGTTTATGGTGACCAAGGGGTTGGTAAATGTGGTTTTGCGAGAATCGTTTGTACTATTGAAGGGGGGCAGGAACAGGGTGTAATTATAGGATGAAGGGTAAGCAAATCAAATAGAGATGGGCTTTACAAGAATCGTGAAATCTACGCGAATTGATTTCTGAATTTTATAGTAGTCACGTGACTGGGGTGTAAATAATTGTTCCAGGAAAAGAAACTCAACGTTTTGAAATATACTTTGACTCTGATTCAAATATCTGTAATTTGTCAAATATTTCTTACTACTAACTTGTTCATAAAATATTGTTGAATATACTTACTTAAGTGTCCGTCACTATACTATAGTACTATATTTATTATGGGACAGTTTATTTCTACTAACATAATGTCAGATATTCAATATTGATTAATGGGTAACTAATAACATCATAACTGATGACATTTGTATGCAAATATATCTGCAGTATATTTACACAAATTCTGGTGACTAGAATCTTCAGCTTATACAATTTATTACAATATTAAATATTATGATATGGACCCAACGTTTCAGAAATTGTTTCGCAAACACTTGCTAAACGCTACATATTCAACAGAATATTCATGAACCTTCAAAATTGTTTATCTTCCTGCCACAACAGTAACCTTTTCGGTATTTTTACCTAAACATTACTGCATTTAACCAAATTAAAATAGATGGAATTTCCCAATAGAAAATATCTTGCCAATGAACTCAAATAACATAAACATTGAACGCAATACTGGAAACCTCGACACTTAATTAATATTGATAATCCTCTCCCCTTAACTAAAAATATGCCAACCTACACTTAAGACACGAGAAATCTATTGGATGTATAAAAAGAAACTATTAGAAACGAAATTTTTCCATCCCACTATTCAACATTCAAAATCGAGTACCTTTTATTTAAAATACTTTTGGATTCGTCAAGCAATTTCAGAGTAGTCATATAAAGAATGTTTGAAACGGGGTGAACATTGAAGAGGTACTCCTCTAAACCGTGACTTAGCAATAACAGAAAATTGATGCGTACACTATACGTCAGTGATATGCAAAACACTAGTTCGAATTAAAAAGAAGAATTTCGCTTTCGGGAGATTTTGTTGCCAGTGGAAAATCATTGGTTACGGAATCAATCCGAGTGTAGTCGCGCACAGGGGCTATGTGAAGCAGCAGACTCGAAAAGGGGACTTTCCGTGCCATTACTCAAAGATGGCATTGGAGTCCGGTGGCCTAATCTCGGCACATGAGACCTTAATGGGATTTTAAGGCGTCGAGGCCACCTGCGCGCTCCCCCACGGACAACCTCGTTTGTCTTTCCTCTTACCAGTTTGGGCATTCTTATTGCATTCAAGGCCGAGTAGGACGTACCTATTTGACCCTACGATAGAGAATCTCACTCTTGGCATCCGAATTTGGTATCGAGCATCGTTTTGCGGCACCGAAGGCACGCGTGTTCCTTCGCACTCATCGGCCGTAGCAAAATACTTGTCATTCCTACAGGTAGTGCAGGTGAAAGCAAATGTCATCGCGAACATTCGCAACTCGATGAAGGAGAGTAAAAAATCTTGTAAAAATTAGGATGCTTTAAGCAGGGGGGCCTACCTAGAACGGTCAAAACAACATGTTTCTTTGAGAATTTTTTTAGAAAAACCAATAAACTTTTATTATTAAACATTAGTCTATCGGAAAGTGTTCATCTTACGGATATTCCAGTACTTTTTGTGGTACAAAGTATTGAAACGTTTGTGACTTATAGGCTATGCACGAGACGTCATTTTTTAGGCGCTTTGCAGCGACAACCGTAGCTCGGCGCAGGATCATCCAAAATAACTTCGTATAACTTTGTCAATTTTGATCGAATTAACTTGACACTTTCAGGGAATATTTTCAAAATGTAGTGCTTCAAGAAAATATAAAAATCGATGTTTCGAAAATTTCTAAGTAGGCTTCCCCCCTTAATCTAAATCTTCTGAACTTGGGATTCATCAATCAAACTTTAATCTAAATATCGAGATTGCGAATGGTAATATGTATAAGTACCTAATTTTGGATTGTAAATTGCTGGTATGCCAAGTTGTTCAATGTAAGCCATAACTTGCAAGAATATGCCAGAATAAAATGGTTTTATCGAATATTTTATCATATATGCCTCGTTAAATTGTTACAAGATACAGAACATTTTAATTCCTTGATTTGATAGCATTTATTGATATTAACGCGATAAAACGAAATACTAAAAGATTCGTGTTATTTATGTATTTCAGGGTCGGTGTAGGCAGAGCGCACTTCGAAAAACAACCGCCAAGCAATTTGAGGAAAAGTAATTTTTTCCATTTCGTGATCGCCCTGTACGATCGTCACGGTCAACCGATCGAGATTGAAAGGACCTCCTTCATGGGTTTTGTCGAGAAAGATCAGGTAAGATTTCTAATATAATACAACACTTGGTGAAAATGCTCTATCGCGAAACAGAATCTTCCGCAATGAACAATTTTTAAACGAGAAAATCGACATAACTTTCAGAGCCAATAACTAAGTTTTTTTAATAATGTATTATTCTGGAATGCTCTCATCGGGAAAAAATATTCTTGAAACTACTTGAATCACGGGGAACATTCTTTTGGATGTTTCGAAAATCGAATGAAGATCGTGCACGTTCGTCCACGTGGAGTAAAAAATAAGCGATGGCGTGGAGTGACAACTTTGGAATTTCAATGCTCACAGTAGTCCCGGTTTCCCCGGGAGGATAAGTGGAAAAAGGAGAGAGGTGGACCTTTATGACATCAGGGAATATCGTGCGCGCGTTCGCTTATCTCGATAATTGCCGTTTCCATCGGGGGTGACGTCAAATATTAAACGGCTCCGCCTATGCGTATACATATCGATAGTCGGCGGAATACACCTCCAGCTTTTCCAGCAATTAGTCGGACAGGCGAAAATCCATTGGCCGCGTGAGAAATGAACGGATGCGATCGTAAGAGCATCGATGTGGTCACGCAAATCGACCAACCCACGGACAATAACCGTGGTTTCCATTTCCTTTTGTTCAATGTGCGTCCACTTCTATCGCTGATCGTATCTTGTCGTTCTTTACCGACCCTTAAATGATCGTAGAATTGAAAGTTTATAAATTAATAATTCACTATTTCCTACGTGTCATGTGCATTTTATTTAATTTGCTAGACATTCGTCGAATTACCCAATAGAAAAATTTATATTGACATCTCACTGTGAAAGTCGAACGAGCTTTAATTATTGGAGCACTTGAAAAAGACGTAGCACAAATTGAATTCGTATCCAAATATATTCTCAAATCAATAGTCAATTTCTGTACGAATCTGTAATGCATACAAGTAAAACATCAGCAGAGTTCTAAACATATACGACATGCCTCTTTGATTGAATTGCACTTTCCGCGCACATTAACAACCTACTTAATGTGTTTTCATGGCGTTCAAAGAAATAGCCTGAAGAATTCCTGCGAATGAAGTCATTATACGTGCTCCATTCCCTCGGTCCCAGGATTTTGCTGAGTTTGCATTAATTGGGAGCAATCAGTTACAAATACGCGTTCCTTCCAATACATAATGTTTCTATTTGAAAATCGACTCATAGCAGTGATTCCTAAACACTCTAACGTTGTCACTCGTTTCTCTTGGTACAATTGTCAAAATTCATACCTTTCTGCTGAACTATCCATTTATACCCTTACATTGCACTTACAATAACGACTTTAAAGCTTCTTTGAAACTCATAAAAAATGACAAACTCAATTACAATTACCTTTCTACGAACGGAATACAGAAACTTGAGTTTTTAAGGAAGCAAAGCATAAGAATTCTCCTTAATCCTGGCGAATTAGTCTGATACAGGCAGAGTTGGGCATTATTCGGCTAAATTTTCATTCGGATACGGATTCGTATAAATCCCCAAGATTTATTCGCGAATAATAAATGACGATTTTATTCGTCGAAAAATTATTCGTTATTCGCGAATAAATCTGTACCGTTATTCTAGCCAGATTCGTTCGAATAAGAATTTATTCGTTATTCGACCTGAATGAACGACGAATAAATGTGATACCCTGTCGGGTATCTATCGATGCAAGTCCGTACTGTGTTCAACATACGTTTGGACGTGTGGGTCTGGAAGTGTGCGTATTTGTATGTATTTAAAAACGTTCAATGAACGCTTATAATTTGAAGAGATTGATTTTTTCATTAGTTTAAATGAATTGACATGAGCAAATTTTATTTAAAATAAATCAAAACGCTACTCTATGTAATACCGCGGTCATACAGCTTCCTGCAAAGTGCGAGCTGTGACAAGAGTTACCTAACTTAAAACATTAGGTCTCACGAGTGTCAGTCAGTGATGTCATGATACATCGCTGAAACCACGTGATCATTTTATTCGTCCGTTGAGTCGACTAAATTTTTATTCGAATAAGAAATTATTCGAATAAATTTTCAGTCAAATAAAAACTTATTTGTTATTGTCGAATAATTTCATTTTATTCGAACTTTTTATTCGAAGATTATTCGAATAAAAACTTATTCGCACAAATGTATTCGAACACATATTCGAATGAAAATTTAGCCGAATAATGCCCCACTCTGGATACAGGTTATTATATAGTGCTCTGTTACCTGGTTCTAGCAAAGTGAAACCCAGCCGTTCGACTGATCGTTCAATTAAGGCTCAGACCTATCAAATTAGCAGCCCATCGGCATTAATAACTTATTTAAACGCGAACGGGAACGGACGGCTTCAGAGACGTTTACGGCGACGATGGTGGCTGCCGGTTTCCGCCCGTCAGAGGACAGATTAAAATCATCACTGGTAATGATATATCGCGTATCTGGCTTGTACTCGGAGATCTGTCGCGACCCCATGCGAACGATCTCGAATGGGACGCGATTGTCAGCGCCGGTCATCGTTAGAGCTCCACTTTCTATTGGTCAATTAGTATAGCTGTTTAAGGAGAAGTTGGCTGCCGCGCGGCACCGCCGCGGCGTTCATGCTTGCGCAAGTGAAATCGCTACACTCTGGGAGAGACTCGGGGACGTACAAACAACCACGCGGATTTGTACGAATGTTCCCGTACTCCTTCCTGCCGTTCTGTCATCGGGCACAGAAGAACCAGTATCACGGTTCGTGTTTACACATCGCGAGTCGATTGCGTGCGTGTACCAACGGCCACCCGATACTCCAGATACAGGACAGAAATCCAGATGCATGGCATACGGACGGACCAAGGTCCACGCGAGTATAAATTATCCAGGCGTAATCCCGATTGTAATCTCTGGAATTCTGGATTGGCCTTCCGGGTATATCGGCGATGCTCTGCCGGAAGTCCCTACCTCATCGCTCTCTCCTTTCTCTCTGCTCCTTCTTCATTGTCTCTTTCTCAATGCTTTATGCGAACCTTCCCGTTACCCTTTCTCCCTCGTCTTCTCTCTCTCTCTCTCTCTCTTTCTCCCGTTTTATGCGTTCCTTCTTCCCTCCTTCGCGCCTCGGGGTAACGACATACATCCCCTAATAAATCTATCTGCCATAAATCGTCGGCTAATTTGAGCAGACGACGTAGGCTGGTTTTATTGGACAGTGAGATCTAGAATTTGGCAATGCAACGCAAGTCGAATGGTTTTTCCAATATGTTAGAGGAATTTCAATAATAATCTGAAGCTGGTAAAAATGATGGGTGTTAAAGTAGTACTTTGGTGCTCTTTGCTGTTTCTTGGTTTAATTTGTAACAGCAAAGATATTAGGATCGGTTTGAAGAGCTATTGAAACTTTAATTATTATTGTAAACTAAGGCTGGCAACCGTACTGTGATATGTAGTGTTGTACTATAAACTGTTAGAAAACAACGATAAAATTCTACAATTTTTACTTCTTTTTT
This sequence comes from Andrena chrysosceles, assembly GCA_963855975.1. NCBI lineage: Eukaryota > Metazoa > Arthropoda > Insecta > Hymenoptera > Andrenidae > Andrena > Andrena chrysosceles. Next base: position 105,279,817 of record OY979767.1, on the reverse strand, counting down.
TATTCCATGGCAACATCGAAACTTTAAATTGCAAATTTAAACTTTAAATTTCTGAATGCGACTTAAAGAAAGTGGTGTCTATGACCTGTTTGTCACAATTTATACAAAATAATTTCATACCTTCTCTTTAGTCCCGTTAATAAATATAAACAATTTAATATTTCCAAACAAGAAAATTGCACTTCTTACTAACGTATTTACAATACATATTAAAGAAATAATCAGGGCTAGTACAGATATTCAAGCACGCACGTACAAAATACACAAATTGAAACTTCCACGAAGCTCCCTTAATTAATCTCCGGATCAACTTACAATACTAACAAATTAGCCATCGAAGGAGCCACTAAAACGCCTAATTTCCGAATTAACCAACAAGTGTGCTTCCTATTCCTTCGCTTCGATTTACATCGCTTATCCTAATATCTCCCATCCCTCCCCCTTCTAAGAGCACGCCTATGTATAATTCACGCGAGCAGGACAGTTGCATTGCATAGGCCTCCTATTAATTAGGGTCATGCACCGCGGACATAGATCAGTCCCGGTGTCGAGTAGCCGTTTGTGCCTGAGTGCGCCTACGCCTGTTCTCACCCTCGCTTATCCAAGTCTAGATAGAGAGGAGCATTTATATATTTTTCAGGGCAGTCAATTATTTAAGTGGAGAATAATAGCGGGCGATCGATTAGACGCCTATCATCGGCAGCGAGTCAGTGGCATAAAAGCTTCGTAAATGGAGCGTGCCAGCGCGATGGCAAGCGTGCAGTTCCCGGAAACTGGTGCCCTACGTAAATACAGGGTCTCCGCGCTCATTCCCCGTTCTAGCCGCTTTTTATCCGTGTTTAATTAAAAAGTAGTCGTAGATCGGCCGACTCGCGTATATACCTGATTAACGTCCATCGTGCGCCTGCGAATTTAGAGATTAATGGCCGCGACGAACGCCGCCGACAGGAAAGAGCTTAATGCGTGCACGCGGGTCGAGAAAAAAGGGAGGAACGATGTCGATCCGCCGACGATGGAACGATGATTATACGCTGCACCGTAATCAGAGTTCAGCAGAAAAATGATCCTCTACTTTCCGCCGGCGTAAAGAAACGGAATGATAAGTTTAAGTATATACCTACCCGTCTCCGTTTGTCATGTTTCTCAACTTCCTACTGGGACTCGAGGAATAAGACTGAACTATTTTCAATGCCCTTAACATTAACGTAAATCTGTTTTAATATTTAGAACACTATATTAATTATTTTCTTCATTATTTCATTTAAAACGTGCCACTGTTCTCAATTTCACTAATATTCCAATTTTTATATACGATGCTTATTAACCGACAAATTAGGCCACGCAATCACATTAATTTTACGTAAAATCGATTCCGTTGGCGCGGCTGTTCCCGGGTGGAAAGATCGTGTGCAGGACTAAAAGTTGCGGACAGGACGCGGGGGTCGAGGCTCGTAGGCCTTTCAGAGGCAGACGGATAGTTGAAAATGCATTACCGCGGCCGCGGCATATGGCGCGATGCACGCATGACTCGTCAACAGGGCAGAATGATAATTATGCATCGCACGCCATACGTAATGGCGCGGCTCTTACCGGCACATCAAGAAATTAATAATTAGCGCTAGATGGAGCAGGCCGCGCGCGAGAGTTACGTCACGGTGCACTTAATTAAAATAGAACGGGGCGCGAAGACCGCGGGGGTGAGCGTTCGTTCCTTCGCGTACCGCTCATTTGGAACGATTAAAGCGTGCACGAAATTTAGTGAGATTAACGGGATTCAATGTCGAATTTCGCTTGCGCCGACGCAGCGAAGCGACGCGTCGATGTCGACACTATAGGTATAACCGGAAATGACGTTGGAGCGTGTAATATTCATGGATAATTCTGAGCTTATCTTTAGATCTTTTTCATTACACACGTTTCGTTGTATGTTTCGAAAAAACAATTCTAGATGTATGTATGTTGTTGGTTTCCAGGAGTCAGAAGGCCAGAAGACGAATAATGGAATCCAGTACAGTCTGCATTTGCTCTATTCTAATGGTGAGTAATAAACTATATTATCTATGATTTATTAAGATTGAAAGCTCGTTCACACTGTTATGAAATGTGCATACTTAAGAGTGTCATAATAAAAAATAATTAGGATTGACGATTCTTGGCACTTATTTATTACACTAAATAAGATAATTAAATATGTTAAATATCTTGAAGTCTATTTAATATATGTATTAAAATAATGAAATATTATTAAATTAGAATTATATTCTGAAATACCTATATTTAATATGTTCTCTTTAGCTTATAAAATTTAATATTATAAAAGTGTGTCGCGATTCAAAAATGTTAGGAAGCACAGGGTTAAGACATAATTCAGTTAATATTAATAGAAAAGGGAATTAGGGATCAAACATAATTCACTGAATATAAATAGGAAATCCTTCACTTCGAAAATATAAAACTTACGCAGTATAGAAGCTTCTAAACACAAGTATTGACTCTCCGGGCATAAGTAACTCAACACTTTAAATCACATTTTCCTCACATGAGGTCCTAATTTTGAAGAAAAATGACTATTGTTGCGACATGCTGAATAACCTTCCAATTCCATTCCCAATTAAACAAGTACAATATCACTTGAAGACAATCGTGTTTAGTTATTACAATAATATTCGTCAACAAAATATGTAGAATCCTTAGAAGACTACAAAGAATCAAGCAATGTCATCATAGATAAAATATAAAAGAAGCAGTGAACAAATTACAGAAATCTATTCGTCAATCTTTTAATTTTTCCAATATCCACTTTCTCAGCCGAATATCAGATCCATAGCAGCAGGTTCTGACAAGTAAACATTCACTTATAAGGAATGGAGTTTCCCGATTTGGAATATATATTTTTAAAGTACTTATAGTAACTAAGAAATCCTGAAAATTATATCTGCAATGGACCTATTTTACTCATGTTATCAATAACATTCAATATAGCCTCAGGACCTATGCGAGAAACGGCAAAATCCTCTTATTTAAGAATAATTGGCTAAAACCTGGCATCTGTATGTTTTATGTGGTTCTGTATCTGAATATAATGTTATTGTTTGTGTAAAAAAAATTCCTAAGGTAGTTCTCTTAATAAAAAATCGTTTTTTTTTATAAATAACTCAAAACGGAAAAGCCGAAGAATTTTTTAAATATTTTTTTCGTATTATTCATACTAATTTACTTGAAAATCCATTTTAACCTGTTTTTAACTCCCAGGGGCTACATCTGGACCCATAGGGCAAGATACCAATTTATAACCAGTTTAGGTTAGGCTGAGAAACAGTCTGTGAGATGAGTATATGTGTGAGTAATACATTGTTCGATGATCTTCACAGTGACTGCTTTAACGTGTTCCAATAAAATTGTAAGTGTTTTCATTATGTTTCGCCATGATAACTTCGAAGTCGTCTATCTAAAAAATTCTCCGATCTTTCCTGTTTGAGTTATCTTCGAAAAACCAATTTTTTATTAAGTGAACTACCTTAGAAAATTATTTTACATAAAAAATAACATCATATTCGGATTCAGCGCCTCAAAAAACATACAACTGCCAGATTTTAGCCAAGTATTCTTAAATAAGAGGATTTTGCCGTTTTTCGCATACACCTTGAGACTATATTAAATGTTATTGATAACATGAGTAAAATAGGTCCATTGCAGATATAATTTTCAGGGTTTCTTAGCTACTATGAGTACTTTAAAAATATATATTCCAAAACGAGAAACTCCATTCCTTATAAGTGAATGTTTACTTGTGAGATGGAATATTAATTTCCTATCTACAGTGTCAATCATCAACCACTTATTCCCCCCTTAACTAAATAGTCACTGTTTGCCTAAAACGGCCCTGTTTCCGCATACCTTATCACGGAAAAGTGTGACGTTTGAGAAACATCCCGAGTCAATCTGTAAACGTGAAGTGTTCAAGGGGAGTTGGCCGCGTAATAGCCTCGTCCGAAGCGACGATGACGGTCCATCAACATTCCGCGCAGACACCCGGTCTCGCAGGGCCGCTAAAAAGCTGAGGAACTTTCGAGGGCCGAGCGCAACAGAGACATATTTTATGTCACTGGACCCGGGCCCGGCAAAAAGGGTTTAGCTTCCGTCCTGAAGAAGCGCCCGAACGTCTGTGCGTGAACGAAAGAAGGAAAGGGGAAACGCGGCGAAAAGAAAGCAGAAGAAGTCGATGATCTAGAGGTGGTCCAAGCAACAGACCCACCAAAAACGTGCTCGCATTATGAACATATTAAAAAGCCGCAAGGCGCTATATCTGCGGGTCCCGATTCCAATGGCCCCTCGCTCTGTGTGCATGTATGTGTGTACGCCGGGAACAACATGAACCTCCATGGTGTTTTCTTTATCTTCAGTTCTTGCCGGTTCCCGTGCCTTTTTCTCTCGCGACTATCTTCCCCTCATTTCTTTTCCGTTCCCCTTTTCCCTCCCCGTTTCCCGCCCCCTTCAGCCGTCCCCCTTTCTCTTGTCTGCGGTTTATACCACAGGCCTTCTTGCCGCCGCTGTTGCGAGCCGATCAATCAATGCGGGATTTTTGCGTTGGTAGAACTGACTGAGGGGCCGCACTGCCATCTATGGACACTAAAACGTGTCGCCAACATCACAAACAAGAAATAACTAACTGTTACGAACTATGCAATACCTATGAGTACCTTGGAGATCGTAGATCCCCTCCGTTTCTAGCTTCTACTTTCGTTGCACTCTCCGCAACTTCTGCCGACGCTACTCGCAATCTCGTGTATGTCCAATGACGTCTTTGCCGCCGTTCCTTGTCACGTAATTTCCCTCGTATTTTCCTCAGCCTGCCCGGAAACACTTGCCACTGGACAGATTTGTGTATTGGAGTTTCATTCCATTCGAAATATTCTTCTGTCACCGTGGAAGACAGTTAGGACCCCTTTGGTGATAGAATTCCTTGAAACTATGTGCATTCATATTTATTTCCTTGAGTTACTACTTTTGCAAATTAATGCAAAGGACCAAAATATACAATTCTTCAATGGTCACAGATAATAATAATAATTTTATTCATAACGTGGAATTAATTTAAGTTACAGTTTGTATTGTTTTTATTATGGCATATTGACAAGGAGATGTTTGGATTAGAATTTTGCATAGATTGCTCTATTTTGTACTATTGACGAATTGGTTTAATTTTAAATAAATAAGGCTGATTTATATCAGAACTTATCAAACTGTAAAATGGCTTCAGAGTATCCTCACAGTATGTACATTCGATGAATACGAACAACAGGCAATGATAGTTTCAAAAAAAGTAACCGATGCAGACAAATAATGGTTGTCACGGAGCCCATGCGTCTTCTACCGAAGTACCGTTTATGCCCTTTAGAGTGGATCGGTAGATCGGCGCGACTCTGATTTATGCGATGACTCGGGGTTCGGTTTTCTGGACTCCCAAGACGCGTTCTATAAAAGTTTCATGCTCGAAATGCTCTAACATTCGGGTCTTAGGGTAGGCTCTCACAATTCCTCGCTCGGCGCAACTTCTTTTCGCACTCAAATCTAGGCTCGCGTCGCCTCGAGTTTTCCATACCTGAAGTTATCTGCGCTTGCCTCGGTTCATGTGTTTGGTCAGTTGCTCGGAGAACCTCTTTCTTCCTCCGTCACCTCCGTCAGCGACATTGCATCCACTCACACTACGCCTCGCCACTCTTCCTCAAAATATTCTCGAGGAAGAATCCGCGGCTCGGTGTCGCGCCGAGGCAAGGCGAGGTGAGGCGCAGTGTGAGTCAAATTGCCAAAATACATAAGAAAAGGAAGAATAAAATGACCCGAGTAACTCTTATCATTTCCACTACTGGCTACCGAACGTCACATCACCACTTATTCATCCAAGCAGTCAATTTATAATCGGATAATAAGTAAGCAATATAATCTAATGTCCAAGTGTTGGCAGTGTACCTCCGTATGAGGCTCTACTCCTTTTTCTCATCACTCCCTCCTGCGGTTTGTCATCCTCTTCATTCTGCTTCTTCTATGCCGGTTCTTCGTCTCCTTTCTACTCACCTCTTTGACGTCTTTACGCCTCCTAAACGGAGAAAAGTATATACCGAGCTAAACGAAGACGAGCACATAGAAGCAGTAGATACTCCGAAGAAGAAGGACGCAGAGGACTGCTCCTCAGCGGTTGGACCGCAGAATATTGCAGCTCGTAATAAGAGCGCCGCTGATTAAGGATGCCGATCGGAGGAATGAAATGGGTGGTGTCTGCTTCTTCGATGACTTCTTACCTATATTGAAGTTGATCGCCTAGTTATGCTAATACCAACAGACCTATCTGCCTCCTCTCAGCGGGACTTGGCACGCGATCCTGCTTCTTACGCCGCTTCTTCCCGATCTTTTACCTTTATTGTCGTAGCTGGTGGCATGATCTCCAGTCGCCGCAATGTCTGTGATAAATGCACATGCGTACACGTGGGTATGTACATCGCAGCCTCGTGCTGGTAATCGTGCTTGCTTAAGATGCATCGATGCACTTGCATAAATGAATTCACTTGCTCCGCGGTTGATTTTATGCTGCCTTGTTTACATACCGAGTTTCGAGAATGGAGAGAATCTTCGTTATTCGATGAACCGGATACGTTTTCTAGAGTACCACGTTCCTTGGCATTATAAATTACGAAGGGCGCATAAAATGTAGAAGGGGCTTAAAAGTGGCGCATTATTCTACGCTGTGTTGCGAGCTTTTTTCGCGGTAATTCATAGAATTTTAAAACGCACAAAAATTTGCGATTATGGAGTTTGATAAAATTAGTGGAAATTACTGCAGGAAAATCGATCTTAAAAGATGTAAATTTTAAAATACTGACTGGAGTTACGTGCTCTGTTATTTATGTAAACAATTATTGTTAGCCGACGATAATTACATACATCAAGATATGATCAAATTTTCATGTAAAAAATATAAGTACCTATTTAATTTAATAAACTGCATAGAAGTAAAATATTACAAGACACTAGCGGTGATATATTAAAGTTCATAATTCAATATGTGAAATTAGTAAAATTTTAAAAAATATCGTCATAATTCTACTTTGAAGACATACAGGGTAGTTTAACTTCTTTCCATCTCTCAATAGTATCCACTACTTACATTCAAAGTACAATATTTTAAGCTCAACAGTAGACGATCTAAAAATTAATAGGCTAATAAGAAAAATAATTCAATTACTGCCGTGTTACGTTATGAAAAATTACGTACTTGAAATAATACAGTACTATAATAAAGAAAAATGTAAATGTAAAAATTCCTAGAAACCACTTACGTTTAACACTTTAATCCACCGAGAAATAATTCAAATTTCCACGATGAGATTGACAATTATTTTCAATCAAGTCGCAAAATCGACGTGACCGTAATAAATCCCAACATCACCACTCTTTAACCATATAGATACCAGGGAATAGGCGGAGTAGTATACAAGTATCTTCTGGCAAAGCCGCGACGGTTTCTCGAGGTAATTTGTGAGCTAGTTTCGGGCAGAGTATCGTAATCCACGGTAACGTTATGCGGCGTGAGTCTGGCCCGTAGTAGCCACCGCGCCTGGCAGTCTTATGTCGGGATTACTGGGCTTACCGGATACGCGAGACCGGAAGCCACGCGGTGTATCTGTCCAAAATACTCCCCGGGATTACCTGGCGCACCCTCTGCAAGGTAGCGAACGGTTTCGAAAACTTCCTACGTCGGAATGTGTATATACGTACGTGCGCGTCGAACATAGTACCGATAACGGATAGTAACGACGCGGTAATACACACGAAGGCTGATCACGTGACAAAATTGCTCGTTCCGTGTGGTAATAAATTACGAATCCCGAGCTATTCCGCCGATAATAACAAATTAATCTGTCGTTAATGGCGGCAATTTTGTACGATTACAGTGTCGTCCTTATAAATTTCAATGAAAGCTTGGCAGTTCCCATTAGCCGCGAAATAAGTCCCCTTTTTGTATCGCGCGAACCCTGTTAAGCTTGAAGTAGTCAATGCTTTTTGGAGGGAAGTACAGGGATCGTTTAAGTAAATCCGGGAGGATTAATTGTTGAACCTTTAAAGGTTAAGTCTGTAGTGATTGGGAGTGTCGCGAGAATTCCGCGAGTTCCGGGGGTATTCGTTTAATTGAAGCGGTGGCGTTTAGCTTTGCGGTGATTAAATTCTTCGAAGCAGCGCAAGCCGCAGAGTCCCAAAAAGTAATGCCGCAAAAATAATTAACGCGCTACACGTACAAGAATTTGTCGTCCTACCATGGCTCGTTGCATAGCGATCTTCTCGGTGAAGTCGGTACTGGGCCGTTCAAAGTACGGGCTGGGCCCATGCAAAAACAGCGGAGATTGTGCATACGTCCCCGGGGATGCGATCGGGCCTCTTGACTCGTCGTCCACCTTAAATGCTCCTTAATATGTAAGTTTTTCTGGGACAGTCCCTTTCTGCGGCGCCGAACTTGTCAGAATTTGGACTCGTTTCCGTATTCGTCGTATTCCATGCACATCCGTCGCAAATGCCTGCGCGCAACGCTCTTAACTTAATGGGCCTTCTTACCGAATAACTGAAAAACTAGCGGGCTAAATTGAATAAGGAACAGTGTTGTCTTTAAATTAGCCCGAGAAAAAAACATTGCGAAACTGTTTTCGGTTTCAAAGTGAAAGTTACTATTTTGTGTTTAAGATTTGTATTGGAACTCGCTACTTCTCTATAGTGCAAACTTATTGCAGATTGGATTTGAAGGGTAAGGGGAAAGCAGGGAATGTCACGAAACAGCTTTATCGAGAAAATTAAGTTTTAATACTTTAATCCACTAATAAAAAAGCAAGGTTCAATGAATTTAATTTTCTTACATAATATCTTATTTTAACTTTAAGGGGAACACTATTCGGGGTATTTGAACAATGTAACGCTTGTGACAGTTCTGTAGTCCCAGTTGCCACCAACAAAATATGCTACAAATCGCAAAATTTGCGAAAAATGGACATTCCTGGATTTTTCCACTCATCATTCATTTGTACTATGAAATAGAGGCGTGCAGTTTGTATTTCGGTACCTGCTATGCAAAAAATAAACTTGAATGGTTGTGCTTGTAATATTATCTATTTGTATAATTTTCAAGAATCATATACTCGCATATTTTATGCTTGCAGTGTGAATATTAGCCTACAACAATTTTTACAAAATCTGGATTTCAGTTTACTTATAGATGCTTTTTACCATTTCTGTTACAGGCGTCAGACAAGTGCAGGATATTTACGTGAGGCTCATTGATTCCGCTACGAAACAAGTAAGCAGCTATGTCTCTATTTTTTACATTTTATTCGTGGTTGTTTGAAAGTATATATAATTTATATACCATATTTACGAAAATAATGATATGAACATTCGCGTTAAGGTTATGGAAAATAAGGATAATTCAACTAATTATATTTACATGAATCCATTTAACATCCGCATATTCTCACAAGTAGGTACTAGAAAGATATTTAATTAAACACATATAAATAATTCAATTTCGTAAAGATTTGATTGAAATTTATTTAACTGCAGACAACTTTCCTATAGACCCCAATTCTTAATAGTAACAATTTAGACAGAATCAATCCGTGAATCGTCGCAGACCTCTTCTCTCGGTCACTGTTTCCACGCGATGGGTCTCTTCCAAAGTAGATGCAGTGACGCGTTCCTACCGCTGTTATCATCTGAGCTACAAGCACTTAATTTTCCGGGGGGTTGGTTCCTACCCCTTCGGGAAAGCAGCCACCGCCACGAGCCTGCCCTATCCTGTTATCTGCGCCACGTGGCGAACACTGCGCACGGTCGGCGAACCACGTGTTGTGAGCCTGTACACAGGGCCGTAGATTCTCGAGCAGTGATAGGGGCGCAAAGAAGGATCATAACCTTCGAGCAAACGCAAATACGCGGGCCGATCACCAGCCCCGATAAGTCCTTTATGCGTCCGAGGGTGCTCTTTCGACTGCGACGCCTTCCTACGGATTGCGTTTCGCGCCTTCGATGTGTGCGCGATCTAACGGCATCGGGAAAGTCCGATGAAATGCAGAGATACAAGGAATAAACAAACACACGGTGGATGTTAGAGCTTCTTATGAATGACGCAGCTTTGTTTTGGAATTAGGCTTACACATAAATTGTTTTTTTTTATGTTAATAGAGGGAAGGGGTTGAATGAATGTTTTTGGAAAATTAGTTCTTTCGTACAAAAATTTACTAAATAATTATAAATAGAAACCGATCTGGCTCATGTAGATCTAAACTCAAATCATGTACGATTTTAAAAGTCGAGCAGACTTAAAATTTAATTCGTGAAACTTGAATTTCAAGTGAATTTTTCTGGTGATTTATTAATCTATTGATTAAGGAACTTTTTGAAGTTTTGTCGAATCATAGAATCGTGAACTAATGCTAATGCGTCCTGATTTGTTAGTTGCTCGAAGGCATGAAAAATCCTACTAGTTAAATGAGTTTCATTTTCCTCAGAGTACTCTACTCTTTTAACGTGGCCCTAAAATAAAAACTTTTCAAAGGTGAAAACGAAGACTCGCGTGAATTTTTTTTTATTAAACATCAACTTGTCGCGCAAGATGTAACGAGACCAAAGGTACTTATACTTGAAAGAAGTTTTGCAGGATCGACGCGGGTAAAGAAAATTTCAGAATTGTGGGTATGCCCTTACTTGAAGTAATTTTATGCATAGTATAGGGTGAAGTGGAGTTCGTAGTACAGGGGTGTGTGTCTATTGGGCGGGAGATATACCTACTTTCTTGAATTATTTTGTTTCGTGTCGCGACCCCCAGACCTAAGTGCCTATAGGTACCTGCACCATTTTAGGAGATTAAATCATCTTGGGGTTGGTCGGTTACGGAGGTAAGAAGAGCAGTAGGGAGAAGAAAGAGGCGGCTGAGGACGAAGAGGGTTGGGGAAACAGACCTGATGTTAGTTTTAGCTGATTAAATTACTAAGCCGCGGTGGCCTTGCGCCGGCAGAGACCGTTCCTCAATTCGCGATCCATTCCTTTTATTAATCGGTTCCGAGTTGTCGTGAAGCTGAATATCTTTAAGGAACGACCGATCTGTGCGTTAAACTACTCCTGAAAGCGTATGGGAGATCACGCAAAGGTTTCAAAATAGACGACGTCGGTACAAGTCTTAGGGAGCAATAAGTCATAAACAGCTCGTACGAAGTATAAGTTTTTATTATATTTATATATTTTAATATATTGATGAAGAGGATCCTGGGGATTAAATTCAGATTCTTATCTAAAAGCAGACACAATTACAATGGTTACACTTTTTGACAGTTTGATGTAGGTAGATACTGTTATGACATATTAAATAATGTTGTTCTGAAAATCGAAATATAAATTATTTGAAAGTTGACATTAGAAAGCTTAGAGCTACAGAGTTACAAAATTCTTATCAATTACAAGTTTTACATATTGATCTTTTCCTTTGTAATAATATTGATAGGTGTAATAATGGAAAGTATAAATTGTCAAAATCGAATGATTCACAAATTCGAATAATTACACTCTATAAATGAAATAAATTTAACAAGATTGAAGACTTAAACCTGTATTTGTATTGCATCATTAATCACAGTAGAATAATTAGGGTAAAATATGAACCTTGCCTTAACAGTACCAGTTTTAGAATAAAAAATATTTCTTTATAATGACAATATAACACAACAATAATAATATATAGGTACGTACTTTGGAACGGTCAATGTCATGGTTCTTTGTAAATAATGCATTGCACTTGCCACTAGTTTCACTGAAAATGCGAAGAATACAGCTCACTTTAGAATTGGTAGAAACATCGGTAAAAGAATGAAACGGAATCTTGAAGGGAGTAAACGCCTCGATAGTTCTCGAGAACGATTGTCCACGAGGAAAAGAAAAGCGGAAGTGATAGATGCCGGGATACCCTTTTCGTCTCTATGGAGGAATCGTGCCAGTAAAGGGAGTAGAAAGTTGGATGGGGTGGTGGGATCGAAAACGAGAAAGGTGCAATTTATACATCAAAGCCTCGATTGAACGCGTCTCCTCCATTCTGTTAAAGCGAGAGGAAGACATACAGACACGAGAATCGATATATATTTACTCTGTTCATGTATGGAGCTTCGCGCAACAACTCGTACGAAGTGTTTAGCAAATCTGGGTTGACGTAGTTCCGACTGTCTGCCTCGTCCTGCAAAATTAACAAACGCCAAGTGTTCCCTGGATTAAAGCTTTGGAAACTGGAGGAAGGTATGTGTCACACAAACGCGTATAGAGAAAGACTATTTGAGAAATTCTGGACACGCAATGTTCCTGGTCGATAATAGATCTTAGTATGATGAATATACGTCGCTAGGTACTTAGTTTATTGATAAGCCACTATATTTATACTGTTATTTTATAACATTACTATGTCTGTGCGAGGCACTGCCGAGACTTTTATACTTTTAGACCTCTGAAGATTTACTACATTTCCTCTACCCAATATAAAACTAATATGACACGTACACACTTACTTCATAACAGCTATATATTTACAGTTGATTAATTAGTAACATAAAGAAATCACAAAACTTTCAAAACATTTTTATAAAAATGCAGAAAAATCAGTAACACTTACTGCTCGTTATAGCAAACTTTCATACTATACAGCTTCGGCTTACGAATTCCAATTCAGAAATATGACCGAGTTCTTCGAAACTGAATCAAGTGGTCGGCTATAAATCCGCAATAATTTGCTACACCAAGCTGACTACTAAGCTCGCGACGAGGCCCTCCTACCCTTAAGCTGTTCTTCAATTTCTTCGCTCCTGGTCGAGATACGTATCTATATCTGCCTCCGCTCGCCAGAGCTACGGAAAGTCCGGGAGCACTCGCGACGGGAAGCTGAGGGGAAAAAATGCGGGATGTCGGGAGCTGGCGTGCGTTCCTCGCTGAAATTTCCAGAAAAATACGAGCAGCTTTCGCAGAAAGAAACGAGTATCGTGCAGCCGCGGCTGAATGGCGCTAACAACGTGCGTTGTAAACGCTCGAGAACGAACTTCCGGCCGGGAAGAGGTAGAGAGAAGGATGAGAGGGCCAGAATGCGCTTTTTCGCAGGATTAAAAATGCTAAATGGTAATTAGTTCCGGGGATAAAAAAGCACTTACAGGGCGCGGGTATGGGGAAAGCAGCGGACCGCGTACCGCCGTTATTCTGAATGAATGAACAACAGGAAATTGTACCTAACCCTTTTAAGCTCCAACTTCTATCCGCCGCTGGAGATGATCAGTCGGAACTTTCCTTTTTTTTTCGCAAAACACCACCCGCGGGAATTCAGGAAAGACTCGAGGAAGAATTTCATGGAACGTCATGGTGATATTACCGTCTATATATTTCGTTCCCCTAAATCGCTCGTCGATATCGAGCTAATGTTCTCGTATCTTCATCGCCGTTCGAAACGTCTGCTGGAGGACAGATATATTCACGACTCACGATCGAGGGACGGTGAAACTTTTTGGTAATCCTTAAACATTACCAAATCGAATTGGTATCAACCCTCCTAAGCGCCGAGTAGTCGCGTATAATACTGAAATATGAGTATTTAACTATAGATTAAGGAAATAATAAGTTTGAGATAAGTTAATCCCGAGCAGATAAGAAGAGAAAGAGAGTGTGTCGCCTATCCCTACGGCGATGGACATTCTTTTCAGGGGTGAGAGTAACATTGTATGCATGTTATTCGGTGGCGTGTACGTCAGGCGGCGAGGGTTGCACAGCCGGTATAGGGGGGATTCCCAGGGGACTTTTCGAATCGATTCGGGATGGAAATCATTACGGCAGATTTGAATGACTATCTTCGAATTTATCTGCGCTCTCCTGTACACTTCTTCTTCCTCGCTCTACTGCCGGTTTTGGGGGCTTGTCGCGAACGACGTTACGGTTTTATTACTCGGCGTAAGGTTCTTCTTTTCCGCACGATATGGTATTACGTTTCTGTAGAATGAAACATTTAATTGTAGCAGTACCTACGGACTTTACTTGTATGTACCAACATTAATGTCAACGATAATTTGTATGCCTCGAAATTTATATATTTTAGTGTTCAGTGGCTTTTAAATTTCAATTCAGGAATTATTTAGAATTCATGTTTGAATGATTGAAACTTGCAGTTTCTCTAGTATTTTGTTGGATCAGAAGAATCATTGTTTGTTTACATTTTAAAGTATCTTATTTGGAGAAAGTAGTTCGTTGAAAATTGATCTTTTTTATTAAATGAATCGTCGATGATTTTGCTTTGAATGGAGTCAACTGATAATGAAAAACCACACCGCTTGGACTTTACATACTCACGTAACATACTATTAATCTTTATCATAGTACAAAAGGATGATCATTTATGAAAAAATCTTGTTACCGTCACTAGTTGTACATTACAGCACTATGCTACACGCTTAAAGCACCATATTAATAGTACGTAAATTAATACTTTTACTTAATAAAAAATAAAATACATACCACTTTATTTATCTAGAGTATTTGACAATCTAGCATTTCAAAAGTGTTCAAAGGTCGTTCAGGAATCATAAATTATCAGCTATTTCACCAAATATACAAAGTTTCCTGACATTGTTTAGTTAAACTTTACCAACGTACTCTACTAATCATATTGAGAAAAAAATATACAAAGAAAATCCAACATACGAATGAGATATGAAGGACCTAAGTAAATATTATTTAGCACTCCTCAAATAATTATAGATCTAACGACTAACAATAGGAAAAACAGTATTGCTTCGTAAATAATATTGATAGTATAACATATCAGTTATAGTAACAGCGTTTTCATTCAGCAAGTTTTCGTAAAATTTAATATAATGGTAGGTGGTTATTCAAGGCGTAAAATGGTACTTACGGACTTCATACATATATGGACGAGAGAATGGAAGCAGTAGAGAAGCTCAACGTTTGTATCGACAAACTATGTATTCCCCTCCAACGTTATCCAGTCATAGCTACATTCGTAGCAATTCATAGGTGTCTGATAGGGAACGGGTCCTTTTCACTTGCTTATACTACTGCCGGTCGAGCTAGATTCAACTGTGAGACAACGCTCTAAATCAAGTTTTCCTTGCTCGAGGAGCACATTTCAAACACTTCCTCCAATATGCAACTTTAAAAGGCAACAACTTTGAAGCATTCACGGACATATGTTTGTGTGACATTTGTTACCAATATTATCAGAAGAGTACGCTGGTAAAATTTGGCCAAAGAGTTTAGGAACACCCTGTGTAGGTTTATGCAGATTTGCCAGAAAATTGCAAATTGACGGTGTAGGTGCGATAACGCTATTAGTCCTTCGTAAGTAATTCCCGTGGGAATTGGAGGGCAGCGGGGAGGCCCAAACGTTTCTACTGGGACTAAAGGGCAACGGAAGAAAGGCCCCCGAGGGGCTGATGCTGACTGGTCGCATCCCTAGAACGAATCGTCTGACGTTGCCTCCATGCTCCCTCTGCTTACTTCAGCCAACTACCCCTTGAGACATCCGACGACATAGCCACGTGATATTCAACGAATAAATGCGCCGGTGAAAGAGATATAACGCCAATATCTCTTCTGGGACGCGTGGATTATGGAAGTAGCTTATAGGCAACAAGACGCTACTCGACTAATTGCATTTTAATCTCTATTGGGACGTTGCACCGACCCTTTTCTAACCTTGAACTACTTTTCACGGAATTAAGTGGAGTACTGTAATACCGTTGGAATTTAATCAATAGCAAAATTAAGCAATATAATTGTCACATGTTTATAAAGTGAGTAAAGTACATTCAAACCCTAGAAATGAAATATAGATACATATTGTTTGAATAGAAAGATGAAACACGAAATTTGTATGTGTTTGAAGCACGAGTGATTAAAAAATAGAAAATTGAAGTTGGAATATTAAAAATAGAAGTTACTTGTGAAAGAAATAATGCATTTTAATTTGGTGTTTCATGTGTATAGTATTAAAATTATTCGTGACTTCAATGCCAGATGCAACATAGGTATCTGTATTTGGTTGGTCCCAGAAGAAAGTAACTACAGATCAATTTCAGTACACGCTCATTTTAATGGCAATGAAAACAAGTAAGAACTTAGCGGTTCGCGAGAATGAACGATGTGGTAAAAAGTAATTGCTTGAAATTGTTCATAAGTGCGACAGGTACGTAAAATCAACACATGTCGTACCAGTGGTAATGGCCACTAAGCAAATAATATCGCATGCCGTATCACAAGCTCTACACGTACATGACCTACCCGATGGTCGTTACGTGTGTAAACAACAATTATTATACACCAGTGACATCTGCCCACTGCCCAAGATTATGCAAGCAATGCCATTAACTTTAAACAAATTTATGCGTTTCTTTAGAAGCAGTAACGCGTGTATTTTAACCAATTGTTACTTCAAATACACGTACTTATGAATGAATAAAAATCTAGAAGGTAAATTAAGGTTTTTAACATATTTATCTTTTCACAAGAAAAATGCTTTTAGTGTGATGATAAAAATTATTTCTAATTGTTTTGTATGCAGATATATAACAGTTATTTAAATTCTAATTTTAAAATAATGATAAATTTTCTATTAAAGCACATTTACACAAATATTGGGCATTTTCACATAATCCAATTTCAATAAAAAATCTGCACTTTCTGAAGTGTCCTTAAGTATTTACACGTGTGCTTTATCTCTGCATACACGAAACAGAATTTTATATCAAAACATTTTTAATTTTATAAATTACTAGTTGCATATTAGTACACCAGGATAAAATTCAAAACTTATAATTTTCGAGAAGAAATTAGTTTTAAATACCATTTGTTTCCTATCAAAATAATATTACTGAGTAAATAAAAAATAAAATCGAGAGTTAATCATTTTCCAGCATAACGGTATTAAAATTTTACAGAAAAGGCATAAAGTATAAGCCTATTTAGGAAGAATAATCCCAATCTTAGAACTAGGGCCAACGAATACGAGGCAGACACTTATGTTAATTATTCCCGATACAAATAAGATTGCATGTTGCTCAACTATTAGAAGCAGTAATGGCGAAATGGCACGTAACGTTTTATGTCTCCTTTCGCTTTCCTTTTACCAGGAACCGTGTACTTTTCCTCTTTTACTCCTCGATCCACTTCCCTCTTTCTTCGTGTTTATTTTTGCCCCTCTATATCCTCCTGACTGACGTTTTCACTTCGCCGGGAGGGGGGATCCTTCGCTGATTTACCTACCGCCACGTATACAGCCATCGCGGTTCGTTTGCGTTGTAACTCGGTTATTTTATTCGTATAAATATTTGATGCCGTTCTGGAAGTCGCACCTAACTGCCGGGGCGAAATGTATTTCATATCGTTACCGACGCCCTCCGCTATTCCGCCACTTTTGCGCGCCGACTACCAACGCGAAACCCGATGAATTCCCTGGGACACTGTACCTCAAAGTATTTACATTTTATCGCTTATTCGCAAACTCTGGCAATTTAGGTTGTTGCACGCAGCGAGAAGACACTTGTATAGATACATAAATCGCCAATGCGATACGATTAGCATGTTTGACGCGTAGATCTGAAAACGTCTAACCGACAGGTTGCCTTTCCGATTTGTTGGAGGAATAAGTTAGAATTTTAGAAAGTGATATTAATAAAATTCTTTAATACATATCTGGAATGTATATTTATGACGAAGCAAATATGTTTTTTTAAAGATTTTGATGTTAATAAATATTGTGTCAAAAAACATATCTCGTCTTCAGTCTATTTCTTTGTAATTAATTGACAAAGAAATGCTTCATTTTCGACAAAAACGACTGCCTAGCACCCTTAAAGAACAATAATCACTGTACCAAGGATCTGGTTCGTCAAGATCAAAGGAACGCTAGCTGTCCGCCTTTTATTATTCTCTGGCTAATCCGTAGCTTGCTCCCCAACTGTAAGTGCATGGGTCAGGGTAACGACGTGTTGTCATTAAATAAAAATCAATCAGAAGGTCGTGAAGGAGGCTTAACGGATTTGCTTAGGCCGCCCATGGCTTAGTACTTCTACGGGGGAAATGGTCCCTCACGACCTGCATCCGTACAGATAGTTCTTTAATGCGCAACGTATTTTCCACCAGTTTCTAAATTGACTAATACATCGAAAAGCAAACAGACTTTAACTTTCGTTTGGTAAAAATAAAATCATGCTCTATGATAGCATTTAGTTTAAATACCTATATGAATATGTGCATGATGCAACTTTACATTCAAAATTGAATTTATTTTCGCGTATTCATAGCTGCATAATAATTCATTTCGAACAATATTTTGTTCTGTTTTAGGCCATCATGTACGAAGGACAAGATAAGAATCCTGAAATGTGCAGAGTCCTTCTGACTCATGAGGTGATGTGCAGGTGAGTTGTTTCCTGGATTGTCAGTTAACATATAGTAAACAACTGTATCTTAGGAGCTATAATAGTTAATTGAACAGTAAAACATTTCTTTACGTAAGGAGAGATTCTCGTGTAACAGTTCCAAAAAGTAACTGGTATTTCAGATTTTTTTTAAGAAACTGTTGGTCATGTTGGATTAAACTCTTTTGGGATATAAGGAGGCATCTTTAAACTCGCGGAAAATATTTTTTTATTAATAATTATTGTGGAATCTTGTCCACCTCTTCGACGATGTAACTCCTGTTGGCGGGACGTGTAGCATCTACCACAGTCATCTGATTGCAAAAAAAAAATGGAAGTTTCTTAAAGTTAGATAGTCTATGCTGGGATGAGTCCACTTTAAAGAAAAAAATGAAAGATTAGAAGAATTATAGCGTTTGAAAGAAAAAGTAACGTCAAAAGCACGTCAATTATTTGATTTATAGCAACAAACGTACCTTGAGATCGTACTTGTACTTTATGTAAATACATACGCATGTAGAGAAAAATATCTGCTCTCTATGCAAGCAACCACCCTTGTGGTGGCAAACTACACACGTAACGAAACACACGGGGGTGCAGTCATTCTCCGGGGGTGGCTGACTCATTGACCCATGGGACTTCGGCCTTACTATTCTCCACCCCCAAACTTGTGAAGTCTCAAGGGCTTCGGTAGTTTTTAGATGGTCTCGAACTTCTGACCCTTCTGGACCCACCGATCAAATTAAATCCAAGAATGAATACACCCTCCGCGAATGAGCTGTGTCGAAAATTATGGATACTGATTTCTGATCCGCCTGTCTTGCATTTTTATAGTCGGTGTTGCGATAAGAAAAGCTGCGGGAACAGAAACGAGACGCCGAGCGACCCTGTGATCATCGACCGGTGAGTAACGTTCTGCAGATTTTTCATAGATTGGTATCAATACTTGACGCCAGTGGGACACTTATTTGTGATAGTAGCTCCCATTTGTACAGATTTCAGTCTGTCTTACTTTTATCATTTCTAAATGATATTAATATTCTTCGATTGTATTGCGATATGTTCAATTGATTGAGAATTGTATCGACAATACCAACCAATGTCGCACCCAGAGGGGTGGCCAAGGACCCCCAAAAAGGGGTTTTGTAAAAAGAAAAGAAACCTGGATTTTTCTTTAAATACATTTTTATAATCATCTATTGAATTTGATTGAATTTGCTTTAAAAATATTCTTATCTGATCAACTCGGTTCCCCCAAGATTAAACCTTGAGTGCGCCACTTTTAATAACTATAGTTTCCCTACATTTATTCATATATGGCACTTGGTTCCATTTTTGCCTGCCACATCTGTTACTTAAGAATCCTACCAGACGATGCAAGATTACTTCCGTCTAAATACCTACGAGTGACAAGGTGCGCCACGTCCTTTCTTCAACATTAGCGAACAAACAGATGTGCGCTCCGCTTTCATAGAAACGTCAACGATTATGATATCAGTTTACCACCCTTACTATCATCCTTCGCAACGATGTGCGAAATAAGGGTCCAGATAACTCCTTCTTGGATGTACCCCGCCTGGAGATAGCGTCGCGTACCGTCGCGACTAGGAACCCAGGATATTTAGGCTTGCAAAATACGTTTCCTACGAGGTGTGGTGAAGCTACAAGGTAGAAGAGCACTCGAATACTCAGGCGTACTTATACCTCCTCCACCTTCTGTATGATACTGCTTGTCCTTGAAAATACAGACACACACACCTCCCCTACATTTCTCTCTCTCTCTCTCTCTCTCTCTCTCGCTCTTCTCCCTCTCCCATCTCTCTCCTCTGTTTCTCCCAGCCTCTCCCTCACAACCTGACTAACATGGGAGTAGTAGGGTGAGCCTGGTATCTGAATAGACTATAGAGTGTTCTGAGATAGGAACGGCAGGAAGGAAGAGGTTTCCCGCGGGACCCAGGACGAGATAGTCTTCAGGAGGACATCTTGTGCTCAGGGGTGCTCAACCCCCGGTTTTCAATACAACGCTGTCTCAGAGCTTTCATCCTCATCCAGAGGATATGTGTTACACGTAGGTGACAGGCAAAGCCTACAGGCTTGCACGTACCTATTTTCCTGGGTCCTGAAACCATCACGTATCCGCACCTCCGCGACACAAGTGCAATGTTCTGCCATAGGTGTTGTTTATAGTTTTCGAGAAAATGGACTTTTTGCTCGGGGACAGATTATCTTTGTGACCTGGGAAACTGGTATCAAGATGCTATTACTTGGTACTGAAAACTTCAACTGTGATAGGTACAGCTGGAAAATTAAATAGAAATGAATGGAATATGTTTTTGTGCAGACAACAAAAGTTACAATATATCTTGTAATATATTGAAATTGATGGTCATTTGATGTCTAAATGAAATTACTGACAATTGTTTTGAATTCTTTTATTCAAATCGAAACAGAAGGAACTGAAAATTATCACATTTCTTTAATTTAAACCTGATAATTCAGGTGCTCTGTTCTTTCAATTATAGTTTCATCAAGATTTGATTTCAACTTAATTTAACCACGAATGGTTGTGTTACTATGTTACTCGTAGCATAATAAATTTACGTGGAAGCAAGACTCGTCTGACGGAGCATTAGAAAAATTAATCTCGAAAATGCTGGTTCGACACACGGCACGCACGCACCTAACTTACATCGTAAAACCACGATATAATGTAAATGCAGCCACGCTGCGGTCGCGTGTCACATCGAGCGCCACCCTAGACTGCGTCTCTCAGCTTGGTTTGTGGTAGATCGTGCTGGACGTAGAGTAAATGAACGATCCATAGGATTAGAAGATTAAGTTAGCATGTGCATCGTGTTTATCATGCACGTAGACAAATAATGATTACACGCCGGCTAGATGTGAAAGCAATGTTCAAGTGTGCCAGAATTTAGAAGAAAATTTGTGTTACCATAAATTAGTAGTAGCAGCATCAGATGCGTTTGGTTGTTAAAAGCTTGTTCACGATCCAACTGATGCCACAAATATGTTTCTATTAATTATTATCCCATAAGTACGATATTTATTATTTATACAATTAAATACAAATATACTGCTTGACAATAGTTTTTTTCTTAATTGTATACGTTAATTGAAAAATAAATGGTCAAGAAAAGGCATATACAATTTTTGTTAGAAATCTTGTAAGAAGTAAATAAGGGAGAGAAAAGAATTTGAAGACACGGAAATTTACATACAACTTTAGAAAACTTATAACGAGGAATAATTTATTGCCACACTTTTTTACGATAAAGTTTGTCCCTTTGAACGTGAATCTACAATATATTATCTTTATGTGAAAACACAGTACGGGCTGTTTGCAGAAATATTTATAATGTTGAGGTGCATTATTTCACACGAAATTGGTCATCTGGGACAGGAAGTTTAGCATTGGCTTTTTGTTTTTTTAGCCATTAAAATTAGCCTTCGTCCCATGTAGAGGGTGATATGCACGTGTTTGCTTGTGGACCATACGTGTATATGTATACATCGGTAGGCTAATAGATTTTCGGTCTCGAACAAAACCGCAATGGAGAGCGCGAGGGCCTGATCGAGAGAATGAGCGAAGGGTATCAATGCCACTTTGATTGAGGCTGCCCTGGTCGATTGTGACATGCTCGCTCAACTGTGCAGAAAGTACAACGCAGTCCCCATCAATCGTGTATATCTGACTGAAAAAAAAGAACAAAAACAAAACAAAAGCGGATTCTATACCTAAGCGTGGCCATTTTTTCACCCTATCACTTTCCCTCGCTGAGCGTTGAAGGGAACAATCCAACAAAGGCAAAAGGAAACAGAATTGTAATTAAAATTTTGACTTAGACTACTAAAGTAGCCAAGTCCTTCGAGCTAAATAACTTCCTTAAAGACTTCATACAGAAAGAAAAATTGTTTTATGTTTCCATCACGCTGTTTGGCTGCTTTGCCTGCGTTTGGGATGGAAACATTTCGAAACCCAAGCAGTCATTCATATCACTATATTTAGAAAAAAAATTATTTTCACTCGTGTTAATTTATCCTATCCCAAGCATCAATATTTCATTTACCATAAAAATATCAGTTACCAGTTTTCAACGAAATTAGAACATTTTCCCTATAACTTATCAAATTCGTGATAATTTTCGATTACATTTACAAAACTTATAAAGCTTCACTATGTATTCTAAAATACACAATTAGACTTTGATTCATAATCGAAACTCGTATATCATTTCGTCACGGTAGATACACCTGATTCTTCTTTCAATTTCCACTCGTTCCACAAGTTTCAGAAAGTTCGTCGAAGGAGTCTTGCTCACCAATAAATCTACACCTCCCAGCTACCCACTCCCACGCAAATTCGTTCGTCAAAGCGACCGCAACAATTTCACGAAACTGTCACCTAAAAAACCATACTGCGCGAAGACAAAGTGGCTTTCTACCGCGTTCCGCAAAGGAATCAAGTGTCACGGTTACACGGCCAATGTAGCTAGCCATGCCTATCGAAATAGTTCAGGCGATTGAGCGACATGTCGCATCGATCAGCAACGTGACGAGGAGACGTACTGCGAGAATAGTCCTAGAGAAGCTGGTATTACGCCGGACTCGGAAACCAATTAACATGCATAATTAAAATGGCATTGTCGTGGCCGTACAGCGCCAGGGGCTCTTCCGTCGACTGACGAATCCCCCGGGACAAACGCCGTTCCATAATTACGAAAATCCTCTCCCCCCCCCCTGGCCCCCTCGTCCCTCCCCCTACGTCGGTGGCCGGTTCCTCGATTCACCGCGTCTCTCCTCTCTATATCACTCTTTCTCCAATTTTAATCGGCACGCCAGCAGCCATCCACCCCTCTCGAAAACATAGAACAGCGGGTAAAAAAATCGGCCATCGAGTCGTCGCGACGTAGACCAGAACTAGCAAAGCCAATAAAGGCCGAGCCAGTCATTCGTCGGCCCGATTGGTTAACTTTATTTTGCTCGCTGGGCAAGCCCTTAATTCCGGGACATCGATCATAGCCCTCGCATGCTCTCCGCTGGCACAGCCTACCACCACCACATCCTCCGCGCTCGTTCGAGCCGCGACCCTCGACGGCGCGACGAGCCTGTACGCCGTACCCTCCGTCAATTTGACGGATTCCATTTCGGGTGGCGCGCGACGACGATCGTTTCGTTTTCGTGAACGTATGGCCTCCTCGAGGGGACGACGCGGGGGAATTTTTCACGGGGAAAATGGCAGCCGGGGCCGATTAATGCCACGACGAACGTTAGTCCGCTCGTGAAAGGGGGGAGCGTATATATTTTCGGATTGCTCGGGGAGTCGATAGGTGGCGGGAAAATTTGTTGCTACCGCGGCGAAGGTAATGGATTAGTCTTGCAGAAATATTGGCTTGCTGCGGATCGCTTCGGAGCTGCTGACACTTATATTGATACGATTCTCAACGTCTCGGGTTGTGCTAAATTGTCGGCACGAGGGTCATCAGTGGCGGGAGCTCGAACTTGCAGTGCTTCTTTAAAACGTTTATAGTAAATGAACACTGACATTTGTGAACTTGCGAGCACTATTACTGTCATTCGAAATGATGTAGGGAATAAGGTTCAGGTGTATCAGAAAGGTTTCATAAGTGCGTTATTGAACTTCGAAATATTCTTGTTTTTTGTTGATACACGCTTGAAGACCACAGGAGAGAAAAAATTTTAATGTGACATAATTGAAAAAACAGCCTTCGAAATCCAAGGATAGAAGCCTTTTAAAAATAGTTGTACTGAGAAATAACATGTTCGAGTGAAACAGGGGAATAAGTTGATAAGTCTAAGAAAAACTTAGTGATGTTTGGTTCATTTTGGTTAGTTAGTGTTCAGGTGTATTAGAAAGGTTTGAGTCAATTTAAGGGAGCAGCTCTATTTAGGACGCTAGGAATAAGGTGATTCTTGAGAATTTTTTCTAAGAAGCTGTTAAGCGGATCACTTCTAAACGTTCAGGGTATTTTAGTTCACATTCAAACAATAAAACTTCATTTTCACGTTACAAAGTGTCCGGTAGAAATGAAGATTTATGAACACGTTCGTTAGGACTTACGCGCCGGAGTTGCAAATTAGCGATTGTAATGGTGGCCTCATTTCTTTCCTGAACTAAAAAAACCAAGAACAACTCTTTTTCCATAAATAGTACGAGATGGGATTATAGGGCAATCCCTGTGGGATTGGAAAGGGCGATCCCTGTGTGGAACGGAAAATGTGAGTTATCATATTTTTCTCCTGTGGTCTTCATTTGGATAAATGCGATTCAAATGATACCTTTTTCACTGTGTTCTAAACTACCCCGTCACTGTAACAATATTCTATTATCGATGAATTTAAGTTCTGTTCTTTACATTCACTTGATTTAAACGATGACAAAGTTACAAAATCTGGAGTTCCCTATTTCCAATTTTAAAAGACATGAAAAGTAGAGGACGACTAATTAAATATACGAAAGACTTATAAGCAGAGCTCTGGTCGATGGCGATATTGTGGTTTTCAATGGCACGTCTATCATCCACATAAATACCGGCTCGCGATATTCCCTTCGTCGAGTCCAAACGCGTAACAATCAATCGTTACCTTAATTGATTGCGATTGGTGAAGGATGCTCGGGTGATTTGGCCGACGTCACAATGACACACGGATTGTCAATCAGTCGCGCTTGTGGCGTTAATGCATGCAAATTTGGCCGAATCGTGCCACGTTGTCTCGTACCCTTGCCGCGAATCTCCATCAGTATGGATTCGATATCAAGGGCGGTCAGAGTATTTCTGGTGCAGGCATTATTGCGGAACGCTGGAAATCCTTGTGACAGTCGAGGTGACGCGTGAATTTCGCGCGTAAACGTTTACATTTTAAAATTGTACAAATGTACACGAGTATTTGTTAATTATTATTTATTCTTCAAATAAAATGTGATGAACACTTATTTGTTGCAACTGAATACTTCAGCATTCCCTCCTTTCTGAAATAAAACTATTGTTCTATTAGGTCTACACTCAGTACACAAAGTAATTTGAATTACATAATACAACAAGTACTTTTTTGTTTCTGACAATGAGTCTAGTTATTGTCAATATTTAAAATATTTTATATGCCCTTGTTCAAGAATAACAGAAAGATAAATTGGTGAACACGTGTCTCCCTTTCTTTTTTAGATTTGTTTACACAAAAATATAGTGTAGCAGAAGCAATGTAAATGGTTTTCGTGGAGGAAAGAAACCTTAAAAGAGATTAGTATAATCATTGTATTAGGAATAAGGAACTGCACTCGAATGTCTGATTAGTCAATTTTTCAGATATTAATTCGAGTCCTCAAATATTACAAATTTTATAAAATAATTGTGTATTTACAAGAGAGCATCCTGAGAGAGATTTTTCCCCTTAGGGCCGGCACATGTTTATAGAGTAGGTATTACAAAATATTTAAAACCACGCGTTTTGTGCTTTTTAATGATAAATGGTTTAAGGGGGTGAAACACCCCTTCAAAGTGTGCCAGCCGATACAGCATTCCTCTGATTAATCCCAAACTATGTGCCGCGTTGAAAAATATTTCAGGTAGGGTTTGAACAAAGAAAGATGTTAGGTTAAAGAAGGAGAATGTGAAATACCGAATCGTATCAGAAAAGGAAAATTTCAGTATTCGATTGTAGTCCTAATTCAAATTTAACATTCATAACTCAAATATAATATTCAAAGACACAATGCAATTTTCGAGGAATATTCGTCACATTCGTGTACCTACTTATAAACTATTCGAATAGTCCCGATCTTAATTAAAAAGCATGGCTTTTATAAAGGAAATATTTTGACGTCCCGTTAAAAGCTAATCAGATGAAAGCGCGTGCAATCGGTGGCACATGTCACAGCAAGTAAATACTTACATACAGTGTATGTTGTGCACCGGTACTTTGGATGAAAATGATGTAAACTATCAACCCATATAGTGTACTATAATGACGGGTCTCGGCTGCCTGTGCCTAGATGACACACATCGATACCAGAAACTTATTAAGTGAACGACGTACACGATGCATAGTGTAATGGAGTTGCCATTCATTGGTTGAATCAAACGATCCAGTGGGAAATCTCTCTCACTTATTATGCTTAGCTATAGCTAACGCCCCTTGCCTTTTTCCACTTCTACGTATTATGTCATCGGTTGCACTAATTAAAATGTAAACGCACGCTTCTATGAGTATCTAGATTCATTTGTGGGGCCAGTTGATTAACCTGGATGCGGGCAATGCTACGTGATATTCATGAATTCATAATGTGTGCAAAGACTGCGTGTGCGTAGTGCTGACAATAGTAAGGAGAAATTTATTAATAATTATACAGTAAAAGATCAACCATTTTTTAATTATAAAATAAATAGTCTTTCATTCATCGTACGTGGTGCGTGGTATGTTTATCGCTTATTTAATGATGAATAACGCGGTATTTCTTTTGTTTGAGACTTCTACGGATTATAAAACGGTATATTTTTCATTTATTTATTGACAACTTATTGCGATTGTTGGTTTTAACCATGGAATGTATTAAGTGGTGTTAATTTTATTGAATGAAATCAACATTAAATTCAGAATATTTCTCAGACACAATCTGACCTGTTCGCCTGATTTCTACTGTACAAGTCATACAGTTGTCGAAAGTTAAGACACGCAGTGGTGTACATTAGTCAGCATTTTTCAGCTTGGCTGATTCTAGAAGTACTATTTCCTAACGCGACTATTAGGGAAATCAAAACACGCTGAGGGGTAGTACGCGTTCCCGTACGCGAAACATATGGGACCCCATTGGTGGGGTATCACACCCTACATTCAGGATATACCCCTAAAATAAATGGTCGAGAGTACGCGTGCACGCTCCTGTACGGAAACAAGAACGGCCGATCGCTCGAGCGGGAAATCGCAGGATAAATAACGCTGTATTTGCGCGGTTAATTAGTTTTCGCTTTCGTTGATCAGAAGATGGGGGCCAATAAGTATGGGTGAACCTGTACAAGAGGATTGAAAAACGAAGTGAATCGATCACGATGTATACACTTATATCAAAAAAATTTATTATCGCCGTATTATCAAATTCGACTTGAATCGGCTTCGATTTCCAATCGCAAAAAATGTTGGAAACGTGTAATTTATTAGAATCAGTTTGAAGAAGTCCACGGTAGTCTCCAAGCAAACTGTTTTTCCTCGGTCGAGCACGTCAAGGTAAAAATTAAGGATTTACGCGATTGGCTCCAAGTTCTGCCGATATTCAATGCATCGCCTTGTTCTTCGATGCGAAATTTAGAAATTCTGAGGACCTTGGTACGATCGTTAAGGGGCAAAAGGTATCGAAGATATTTCAGAGCCAAAAATGGCTTGGTTCCCTCGTAAATTCGCCCAATTAGCCGAATCACCAAAAAATTTACGGAATATGCTTCCTCGCTGTGGACAAATATGCGGGGATTCGCCTGGCGAATCCGTAGAGGAGGCAGGCGCCTAAAACACGGTCTTCACTCGCGAAATACGACTGGAATCTATATTCGATATTATCGATATCTCGATCTATTCAGCCTGCTAATGGAAAACTTATGCTAAGGTAACCCCCGTTGATCCATTATGTATCAGCAGGATCGGTCCTGGAATTGCTTGAGCAAACCATTTGGTGCGTTTTTTGACGCGAATCGGACAGAAACAAACATTTGCACCCTATACTTTTCAAGGGTGACGATAACTTTCTTCGCCATTTATAATGACAGTGGTACGCTGATACTATTAATTATCAGATGAACGTCGATAGCGGATCACCAAAGCCTGTTGAACCTTACGAATACAGAAATCTCCGTACTCATTCATAATTAAACATAAATCGTGTAAAATACAACAGAAAACTCCAAAACTATATAAGTATTTAGTGACCTTTTTAAAAAGTTGTAGCTATGCGACCTTCTGTTGTAATAATATATTTGCAAATAATATTTGATAAATTAATGTGCTTCGTGAATAATATTACTCTATACTTATTAATAGGTAAAGAACAAAATAATTATCTGTAATATCAGTAGTAGATATAAAAATAAGTAAGAATTTAATACTTCCAAAAAATCAAAAATATTTGTGTTCATCATAGTTTAATTATCGGAAACACGTTTTATTCGTGAAAACAGTGATAAGCTACTTTTATTACCACACATAAAAGTTTCTTACCACACATAAAACCATCTCTACGTGTGATATTGAGGTCAGCATTATATTTTGGATCTTCCGATCTCCTTTATCTGAAAATTTCAAATAGATTTCAATAAAAATATAAGGAGAACGTGTAGAGACATCTGATACCGATACTCCCGCACTTGTGCCGAGAAAACCACGTTGTTCCAGTACAAAAACTCACAACTTTCCAGAAGTCCTGACACGAGTGGACGCTGATTGGCCCCCGCGCCGTCTGTACGAAAAGTGGCGAGCAGGTCCTGGGCTATGACTACGGAAGAGCCTAGGCAGATACCGAAACGCACCCAGGAGTGTCGTAGAGACGCAGAATCTTAGCAGTACTTGAGACTTCGGCTCGATCCCCTTACGGTTATTCTACCTGCCGAGAATTACCTTGATACGGTATCCTTATTTTCGAAGAATATCTTAACAGCTTCCCACACAGCGCTTGTTTCTTATTCCCTTCCGACATCGTCGCGGGCAAGGGGTAGAAAGAGAGGTCTCCGTCTTCCGCCACCACCCTCTTTCCACGGTCCGTGGTCCTCTCCTCGTCCACGTTTTCGGTCTCTCTTGTTCTTAAGGAGAAGAAACCAATAGGGAGAACCGATCAGCTTAATGCATATTGATGCGCGCCGAGCTAAGTGAGTGAAAAATCGCCATCGATCTACCTTCCTCGAAGGTGGAGGTATATCCTTTTTTTCTTGCCGTTGCTTGCCAGTTTCCTTCCTCCGTCGATGTCGAGGCCGAAAGCATCTCGTGATTTCCTCTCTGGTCCCTACCAAGCAAACGAAACTCTGGGTTTTCATCAATTTATCGTGGAATTGTTCCCGAGTATTCCAGCATTTTTCTTGATTTTGTTTTATTGCGTCATTCGACGTGTTTGTTGTAAATGGGAAGTCGTTTTCAAGTAAAAAATGATGGATTGGAAAGGTGATACACTAATCACTTTCTATGTAAACATTTAAATTTGATGTGATTAAAGGAAGATAGAATAAACCTGTTACGCGGTGGAATAAATTTTTTTATTTTTAGCTTGAGGATTTTTTATGCATAAAAGTATAATGTTGTTTCACGATAGCTTACGAAAAGTTTGAAATAGAATACAGCGAAATGTTTGAGTAAATGTTAATCGCCTAATGTTAATCGCAAATGTTAGCGCCTCGTTTTCAAGAAAATCACCATTGTATAAATATACATATTAAATTTGAGTCATTACTCTCTCTTACAAAACGATTTCTATTATTTTCCTACATAAAAGTATAGGGTAATTGTGGGAGAGTTGCCGCACGTTACGCAAAATTGTCACCGTGTCTAAATTTTGCAATGAAAATGTTTACCAAGGATATATCTTATTAGTTCAACATCTTGTGATTCTACTAGCATTAAAAAAAATCAAAATTTTAATATTTGTCACCCTTAAAAAAATTGAAACTAAAAACATCCTTTGGTAGGAGAGACGCCACACATGTGGGAGTGGTGCCGCATTTCGAAACACGTTTAATTTTCGATTTAAACTTGTTACTTCTAACTTTTTATATAAAAAAATAATAAAAACAAAGTAAAATGAAACACTTTTACTTTATAGAATTATAAAATTTCAAAATTAAATGGGTACAGTAGGAACAGAATATCTGCTTTTCGAAATTTTTTTTATATTCAGTTGGCACTTGGCATCTTGAGATTAAAATAAAAAAAATGTGAAAAAAGAGTACATAGTCCACAAATATATTTCGATTATAAGATTATTCATTTAAAAATAAATAATTTGCCTTGAGATACCACGTTAGCTATTTGAAAAAACTTTTTCGGTATTTTAAACATTAAAAACATCATTTAAATCGACTTAGTTTCCGAAACAGTACAGTATCAAAGTGCGGCATCTATCCCAAATAAAAATGCGGCGTCTATCCGAAATGCCTGGGAGAGACGCCGCACTTTCGTATTTCCACATGCTAAGTCGAAAGTAACCCATTCTGCCAAGGAAATATTCTACATGGTCTCCTTAACGTATTACGAATGTTGTATCAAGAAAAACTATGAATTTTTAGCTACTATATTAGTAAAAATAGACGCGACGTATAACTTTTCAGGCAAAGTACGCTAGGCTTACCTCGAAAAACAGCAAAATCTTTAACAATAATACAGGAAACACGCTCTGGCTTGACAAACTAACCCAAATGAACAGCCTTTAAACAAATAAAATCGGCAATGATGTGTTTTATTACCGATATCCTTGAAATACCGATAGTGCGGCGTCTCTCCGAGTGCGGCATCTCTCCCACAATTACCCTATTAATAATGAGTGTTTTAGACTCCAGGAGGCTGCGAATGTATTCTCTGTAATCAGAGTCAATAAAGACTCGCGTGACAAATCACTTCTAAAACAGTTCGAGGGTCTCTACATCGTTGGCAGGTGAAATCATTCGGAAAAGCATCGAAGAGCGCACCGCTCGCGAGATCATTCAGCGTTCGAGCGCATATAGACGTCGTGACGGGACCCTTGGCATTTTGTAGCGTTATATGCTGCCGTTGGCGTTGCTTCTGCCAACCTCGTTGGGGTCTCGGCCCGCAGAACAGATGCCAACCGTCACGGCTCGCCGATGGCTGGAAGGGTGCCTCTAGATCGAGACACGGTGGATGACTCTAAATGGCATTCGGTCCTCTACGCTGCCTCCCTTTCCTTCCTCTTCTCGCTCCACGAAATCGATCTCTTACACTGCTCTATCCTATCTTCTATTATTTCTACCAAGACTTCGCGACGCTACAATGCCTACTCGGAAATTGGGCAGAGCTTTTCTTCGACAAGCGCCCGATGCCGAGCGTCAGCCCTTCGTCTTGAAAACGAATTTCTATTGACACGAATTGTGTGACTCGCGAGGAAACCTTCCCAACTCGAAAATTCTGATTTCAATGAAACTTCGTGTGAGTGTAGAGTATATTGGAGTATGCAAGCAGCAATTTTTTTTTCTACGTCAATTTATTCTGACGGGGCGAAATCAACCCCCAAAGTTATTGAGGAATTTAAGTGAAAAAGTTTTCCTCAAAAACAGCCTTTATTTAAACGATACTAGCTCGGTTGCAAGGATGAATCATGTGATAGGTACCAAATACAAGAGATACAACATTTAAAGGGAACACGGTATACCTACCTAAAACTTTTAATTTCCAAATCAAAGAGGCGGACTACCCCCAGTGCGCAAATAAAGAATCACTGCACGCGCGTTAATAGGATACGATTTCGGAAGAAGACGCGCACAAGCGCACTGAAGGACTCGATTTATCTCGATAAAGAAAACGAGCAAACAGATCACAAGGGAGCATCGGTACATACGGGGTAGTCGAATGACAACGACGACGTGTAAGGGAGTGGTGGTGCATTATTTTCGGGGGGGCTTCGAAAACGGTGGCGCTCGTCGGCCGTATGTCAAACCCTTCGCACAATGGGCAACATGAATTTCGAGTGGTTGAACGGCGTGTGCGTGTGTGTGTGTGTGTGTATTTTTCTATTGCATGTGCACAGAGAAGAGAGAACGAAAGGGAGAGAGAGAGACTGAGGGGGAAGAAGTGAGAGGCTAAAGAAAGAGAATGGGTTCCGCTCAAAACAGGTGGTTACCAATGAGAAGAAGAGCCTGCAGGGAACCCGCTGCGCCGCGTTGGTAGGGAGCCACTTCAAGAGTCGCGTGGCCAACTCAATTACTTTCTAGGGCCTCTAAACACCGGGCACGCACTGATGCCTCTAGTGCTTTGAACTCGTGCGTAACGCGATGAGACAACCGTGTCATCTTATTGTCGAAATCCGTTCTCGACAATCAACGATTTGACCGAACTGTCCACAAGATTATTCAACGATAATCCTACGCCTGCGTGTCACACTGGCCATTATCGTCAGAAAAACGATCTATTGAATAGTAGTTTATTTAGGGTCAAGTTTCTATCGGTGTACACTGATCAAATCATTCGGTTAAACTGTTTTCGAACAACTCGTTATAGCTGAAATGATTTACGTAATTCTGCGGCTTTAAATGAATCGTAAACCGTTTGAGCTGTGATAAAGTGTTTTAAATAAAAGCTTGATGGTATGAAGGGAGACATGTGGTGCAAGTTTTATCTTTTATTCTTAAATATGAAGGTTAGGTACAATTGTTTGTTAAATAATGGCCCGAGTATTTATTTCTGAAATTTGAATAAAAAAATAATAAAAAAAATAATAAAAAAAAATAAATGAATAAAAGAAATGAATAAAAAAAAGTAGAGGACCTTACAGCACGAGGGGTCCGGCTCCATCTTTTCCAACTTCGAGTAAATTAGAAAAAACTGTTTATAAAATTATTGCTTTGACTTGAGATTACAAAGAGAACACTCATTGAAAAATATATATTTTTATGGAATAAGTAGTAGTTTCTGAGTTGATAAGTTTTTATTATTTTTATTTTTGGCGAATGTTTCAAATCTGGAGCTGCCCAAAATAAAAATATTGCACGAAACGGGTTCAAAATTTGCAATAAATCGGTCATTTGTTATCGGATTTGCATCAATCGTGCATCAAACGATGTAGAATTTTTTGTACGTATATTACGCGTCATAACTCAAAACCTGTAAAAAATCGAGTTTCACCCCTCTTGCTGCTAGGTCATCAATTACATTAAATGAAGTCAAAAGTTAATATAAAAAAGTAATGTCTGTCTAAAGTAATATTAAAAGTGTTATTTTTAATTTATTTTGGTGTTTAGTTTCCTCGAAAGACAAAAATATATGGTGTCAATATATAAAAATAACTAAAGCTGCCACGAAATCTCTGAACCAATAATCTCAGAAAATGTTTCATCTGAACTAGTGAGAGAATAATTGACAACAACAAGCTTAAATAAAATACACTACATACAGGCTGTAGATTCAGTTTAAAATCACTAAGTTTCTAAATCAATTGAACTGGAAGCACCATTCTAAATTAGAGCAGTCGGGTGGTTTACAGTAACCTCAGCATCGATCAGTACGTGACCTCCGCGTAGCCGCCGAAAGTGGTCAAGGGTGGACGATTACAAAGTACTTTGGTTTTGAGCACACGTTACAGACAACCACTTCCCTGCAACTACCATTCCAGACAGAATCAACATGCCGTTAATCCACTGAGTAGATGTCAACTAATTCCTGCAAGGAGCCATTTCAGGGCCACGAGACTCGTTGATTGTTGTTTCTTTGAAACGCTCCAGTGAGAACAATAGAGAAGCTCAGAACCATAACGGTGCAGTAACAGTTGATTGACATCTCGGAATTTGTCGCAGTTTATTGACAGCACGCAGAGTTGACACGCACACGCGTGCCTACGGGCACGAACACAAGCTCGTTAAACCGTCGAGGAGACAGCATAAAGTAAGAGCCGAATAGCTCGCATAGCTTGGCGCCTCTTGCCTGTCCATCAGCTCCAGGGACCTCCTCAGGCACCCTCCTCTTTCTTTAGCACCCCATGGAACCCCCCTCTCCACGAAATCCTTCCCCTCCCCCGCACCCCGTCCGTCCGTCTTTCATCATCGGGCGACGTATATCGTTCTTCGGCTCCGCAGAAGGGTTTCGCCGTACCGAGAACTAAAAGGCAGGTTTAGGAAAAACGGGAAGTCTTTGCGCGCCTGTCAATCAGCCGTCCACGGTTTTGCGGCCATCCGGTTAATGATGATCCACTGCTCTATCTCAACAGGATTGCGCGCCTGCCAGCTCTCCCCGTAGCCTGCTCGCCCCGAACACGTCACGATGAAAATAGTAAGCGCGCGCGATTGTCGCTCTGCTGCCCCGTGGGTTCGTAGCTCTGGAATCTTCCGAGCGACCTCGAAAGCTCTTTTTTCGATCGGTATCGTTGCCCGTCGATCCGTCACGTACTAAAGCTTCGCTGGCTAACCGTCGTTTTATTCGGATCGGGATCTGTCGACAAATTTATCCCTTCAAATTCTTGGAACTTGCACGTGTCCCTGCTGTGGCAATGGCGTCGATAAACGTCCGAGTTATGGGAAAGTGGAGTGCACTACTAGTTTTGCATTATTTCGTGTATGATATGGATCTTCGTCGAGACATGTTAGTCAGAATTAAAATTATTTAAAAACGTTACACGTGGAAGTGTGATTAACCTTTAGAGGACCTGCTTTTTTCGCAAAAATAGTGGTTTTCGGTTTTCAAAAATTGATATATATAACGTATATATTGTGCAGATTTTGAAAACTTGCAAAGAGCCCCAAAAGGAGCTTTGCCGGTCCCCTAAAGTTCCAATAAACGATCTTTTTATACGTAAATGCATAAATACATCATTAACAATTTTTAATTGCCTCTCGTTCAAAAACATGGAGGACATATTAACGTTAAATTTCGCGATAAATATCGTACTTGTTTGATCTAATTAATTTGACTTATTTAAAATATCAAAATCACAACCATGTCAATATTTTCGAACCCCAATAAAACATGCCGGATTTTCACTCACCTCACAATTTTAATTAAACCAGCTTATATCGGTGTAAATCGAATCGAAATTATCGCGCATACCTTGATTCAACATAGAATCCTGCGAACATCGTGTTTCGCTGGCGTATGCCATCTTTCAGGAACATGGTAGCAGGGACAAATTTTTCGTAGGCGGCCACGTTACCGAAAGGGAGGATCGATGCGTCAAGATTTATGCGATTGATTCGAACAGAGCAGAGTGACAGTACAAGGAAGCGCTCTTAGTCCTGGTGTCTTCGGTCCCTCGAGGATACACCTCCCTTCGAAGCGCCGGTGTCCGAAGGATCTCTATAAATTTGCATGTAGAATACTCGCGGAGGTTCTCACGACACTACGTAGCTACCGAGGATGGTCTGTCGCATCTGTTGACGCACGTTTCAGCCACACGCCCGCTCCTCGAGACGTCTCTATTGCCTAATTTCGTTTTGACAATAACCAGAAGCCGGTTTTCTCGCACGAAATTGGAGACAGTCGAGGCCCCGGCCTCGTTCCCTCCTTTCATCGGGGTCGCCCAGTTTCACATATCAATACAGGAAACACCCAAAATAGTGAAACATTCTTCATTCGACAGGAAGCACTGAAAATTCACGACTTGATGGGAAAAATGGAGGATCAGCTTCCTGCAATATTGAGTACGTCCTAAGATGCTAAAATATATAGATCACATCTGATTATAAACTCCAGAAATTAAATCCTGATATTCCTAGATAAGTTTTCATATAATATCTACTTCAGGTTTTGTCCCAATAAAGTAAAGTGTATATCCCATAACCTGAAACATGGAAACAGTTCACGTCCTAAATTTATACCACTATCTCTTTACAAACGTTTAAAATATCTGTCATTCGTTAACAAGCAGGAACAAAACCTCGCACAATAGTTCCCACTGAAAAAGTGGACAGTGACAAGAAATTGATATTAGCAGTGTATCGACAGCTGAAGAAAAGCGATCAAGAGAAAGAAGAGAGAAAAGATTCTCGAAAGGTATGAGGGCCGGAAGAGCTACGTGAAGAGTTTCGTAAACAACGGTTCATGAATACATTTGCTTCTATTGGATTTGGTTCGATCGAATAGGCTGCGCAGGCAGAACTGGACGATGAAACGCGGCGAGATCAGAATATTTTTATGTCTGTATATATACATTTTCATTCATTCAATTGTTACCACAAACACAAAGATTCTTGGCAAGGAAAGTACTAGCGAGATTTGCTGTCCACCCTTCGCGGAACGCGGGTTCCCTCGAACCATCGGCCATCAGCACTGCACCCCCGGGTCCATTCGTCCATTCGTTGGGCTTTCGAGACTTTGGGCGTCGGGGGTGGACAAGCCAGGCTGACCGGTTGCCATGGCGACCATATGGATTGATCCGAGCAAATATCATCTCCGAAGACGCCTGAAAGAATCGCCGGATTTCAGACTACAGCTCGTTGGATTTCCTCCTTCCTCGTCCCTGGTTACTTGTTCCGTTCCTTCCCAACCACCGTTCCACCACCCCGTCATACTTCCATAGACAAAGCTGGAAAGAGACGAGAAACTCGGTTCCTAATAACCAATAGCCATTAACTACATCTACCCTTGCGACGAATAATACTCTCACATAAATAAAAGCTACGTGTTGATCCTGAAACACAAACGTCCCCAAAGAAACTCGAATCCCGGGGTCATTATAGCACGGACGTGTCGAGAGTCGCGCCAGGAATTACGGGAATATGGAAAAGCATCGGGGAGGAGGATCTCTTGGTGGAATCAGAATGATGCCCGCTATTTGGCGCGTAAAAAATGTGACAGTAGCGATTAACGATGCCGAGATTACGATCGTAAAAATCTGTTCGAATCAAAGTGGACAAGGTGGATACGTCTGGCGGGATGTCCCGTAATAACTTTCCGCGGACAAGTAGCGGTGTAGTAAATAATGTAGCCTTGTAGAATGTTAGAAGGTACCAGTGCACGCGAGTTAATAGCTCGCCTCTGGTAGGAGCCCTCGGTTACGGCGAACGACGAACGACAGCACAGACGACAACTAAGCACGATGAGTGATTCAGTGCGCGTCATGGCTCGATCTCACTCTCCGCTGCCTTCTAGGTTAGCGATCGGTGGTTCTCAACGCGCCGATCGTCCCGATGAATCCGGGATGACGCCTGGTAAGTCGTCCTGCGGAGGACCACCCACGGGGACGACGCTCCATATAAAGGTCCCATGATCGTCGCACCGCATTGTCGAACAGTTTCCATCGGTGCAAGCGGCGGCGTCGGCATTCCTTCCGTTTCATCTTCTTTCCACTGGCTTCTTCTTCTTAGGCGCACCATCCCCGTATCTCCCTCCTCTTCTTTCCCCCGTTCGGCGTATTCCTTTTTCCTGGCGACTCTGTTCCTCTGCCTCGCGCTTCTTTCGACCCTCTTCCCTCCGCGGTGTTTACTTCTTGCGATACTCCGGACCAACTTTATCCGGGATCCTTCCTCTCCTCCTTTTTCCACCTCTTTCTCTTTCGCCCGGTTTAAGCCCCCGGCCCGGCCCCTTTCGCCTTTCACCGGGTTTCTTCTTCTTGCGGCGAGAATTATAAATTAAGCTATTAAATGTGTGTTGGGCGTTTCTTGCCGGGCCCCCGTCGTGGCTTCCTACGGTGACTTCGCGAACGGTCGCTGAATCCAGATAAGGGCCGCTTTAAGGTCGCATCCCGGGGCCCCGATGGTCACGCCGGGCTGTCTCGTGGGTCAGAGCCGCTCCAACCGTCCTCCTGCGCGATTCGACACCTGGATTTCCATCCAGTCGGCTTTTTGCTACTCGGCCGTCGAACGAAGCGCGGATCGGCGCGGTGCGCGGCCTCTTCGCGCCTCCCGACAGCCGCCTGCCAGATAGCAATGCCGAGATGAAGCTTTGATCGCCCTCGTCGTTGGTGGGCACTCGTCCACTCGTTGTAAATTCAAGTGACGCTTTAATTAATTGCCGGCTGCCCGGCGACATGCATTTCTTACGCCTGCCGCCGCTGATCCGACTACCCTCCGATGGCGTAATTAATCAACGCACTGACATGCTTTTTCGCGCAATTGGCCAAATACGATTTTCGTTTCAGTGCCCCTCGCTGAATACAGTAGACGTCGCGGAGCCGGCTCGATGGCATCGGAACGCCGCATTCGGCGCGGATGCTGATCGAAAGAAACTTTATTGAGGGATCATTGCTACCAAACCGAGAAGTTTATCTTCGTGCAACGAACATTCGTCACTTTTACGAGAGCTCCTTGGACGAAAACTGTATGGCATTCGGTCTTTAATTGCTTCTATGAAGTCTCGAGGCCGCATTCCTCCGCGCGTTATGTTTCATTCACCTTCATTATCCGAGTAGGACGCCATACTGAATTTTCGACGGCATAAGAATTAACAGTAACTTTTTACTGTCGCGTGCTCGCGTAAAGCTTCTTAACTCCCTCGTGCCCAGTGTCCAGTGTATTGCAAATTATTATCCTCAATGAAATTAATAGTTTTCGCCAAAACGTTCGTACAAGTTCCAAGACATTTCCTCGGCAACTCGTAATGCGCCGAGAGACTTAAACCTCTTGGTTCGACTTCGTTCGTACGGCGGTCGGTCGGAAGGCGGTAACTTCCGGTTAAGTCAAACACAGCGTAAAGTCGCGGGAACTTCGGACTTGGCAAGTCCCAATGAGGCGTGTAATGCCATTAAAGGGAATCTTATTACGCTACGGCACCCTAACACGCCTCGTACACTAGACGCCTCCCGCTTTTGCTGCAACAAGTACCCACCTAACCTGGTAATTAAGTCCCGATTAATTCTCCGCTTACTTTGCCTGCCAAATGGCGCGGGACCAGACGGATAAGAAGAAAATTCAAGCTTCAGGGCGGAAAGAATATCGCCATCGACTCTTCCGCGTAACTGAGAACCCGTCAAGGCGTTAATCATATTCTAATGGAGTTATCTCCGCTTCGCGAAACGCGTAACCAATTCGCCGAGTCACATTGATAGGCTCATTCCGCTACAAGGTTCTCGATTTAAGACAAACGCCTTAATCGAATTGATATTGATTCGAGGGGATCTTAACCGCGTTACATCGCGGGATATCGGAAACAGATAAACCGTTATTGCAACATGAACTCTGTTAATGCCTTGACGATTGCTATATACTGCAGTTGAAAATTAGTTTCCCCTTCACTAACGAATAGAGTTGTTAATTTTAGGAAATTGAATTGTCAAACTGTAGGCGCTACGATGAACTTTGCGAAGATGAAGAGCATTTAGAAAATTACATTTTTCATATTTGAGAATGGCTAACTTGAAACTTATAGAGCTTGATTAGGTTATTCTCCGTAGGGTAATCTCCATTGCTTTACGAACTTGTGAGTCGAGAACAGCGTGTATTTCCGTGATTAATGTTCCGAACAACGACGCAACCAACACACCATCTACATTGCGAAATATTGACTCGACTTACATGTAAATTCTGCACGCTACTCCAATAAGGTTTCTACAATTAAGCAACTAACGAGGGAAGGTCCTGAGGTGGATTGCTAACTTTTCAATGAGTTTTTGCACAATGATAGGGCTTGGCATACTGAAATTACTGATATATGGTTTTGGGAGCAGACGGTTAATGTTATGAGATATTCAATGTTGAAGTTTTTCCCCGAGCTTCCCTTGTATACTGCGCAACCCTATTTTTTACCGATGGGTCACGCGAAGAGTTAAAAGAAATTCATGAAAAGTAAATAGTGTATCATTTGATACATTGTTGTAAATTATCAGTTATTAGTTAGAAGAAGATCGTGTATTGTTTCAAATTTGTGTGCTAAGATCTATTCTACAAAATTTTTAGATAACTACAAGTTCATAGATATATGAAAAAAAATTTAGGAAGTATTACACGTTCTACCTACTGTCTGATATTTGGAGTTTTCGTATTTTCCTCTAAGTTGAATTGCGGTAAAGGAATCGCATATCGTGGACGATACGTCACGGTTCTGCGAAATATTGTTCTGCGAGTTTCTTCGCGGATAGTGACAACCCTTTCAACCCCCAGTACACCTGTTTACCCACCTGTAACGACGATAAAGTGCTCGCGATGCTCCGAAATCCTGGCCGTAAATCAATACAAGCTACAAAATAACTTCGCAATAATTCACAGGAGCACAGGAAATCCCCACGAAAGGCCGTTGCGTTGCCAGTGAGAAATTAAAATAAATCAAACTTATCTGTTGCTCCGGCCACTTGCCGGTAGTGATCTGGTACGTGTACGTTTTTTCACACGTACGTGTGGGTGCACACGTATCAGAGTATATGTACACGTAGAAGACTAAGCAGTGCGTGATAGAGCACTCTGAAGCATAGAAATATTTCCCTTAGTATCTGTCATAGCTGTCCTATCGTTATTAAATAACGGCTAGCGAGTAGATCGGACGAACTGCTTTTATTTGGACGCCGATTAAAAATGAAAAATTACACGCGTCCCTTCTGCATATACCTGCAAACACTTTTCATTTAAAATTTTTAATCGATCGACATAAATAACTAAGGAGAAAAGTGAAGAATTAGTGTATACTTCCGGAATGAAAGAAACGCAATTATGTAAATACATATTCATATTAATATGAAATTATTCATAATTCAAATAATTGCATATGAAAGTACACGAATTAAAATGTAATTAAATAAGAGGGTGTGGTAATTATGGCCACCACGAAAATTTAATTATTGAAAATATTTTTATTTCACAGATTTCAAATTGCTGTGGAAGCCTCAAATATATTTAAACTGTTATTCCGTTATTAGTCGATGTTTTAATTCTTATAATATTCATCATTCAATCAATACTAAGTCTTCATAATCACTAAAAAGTAATATTATGTAATATGGTCCTTTTAAATTTTTCTTTCCATTATTAAAATTTATTTTACATTCACTACTTTTCATTTCAAAAGAACATCTTTGTTTAAAAATCTGCTCCGTACAAACGTGAATGGATCTATATTTTCTGTCCTCACACCGCCCTTATTTTAAAATACGAAGCTTGTATTGTATGTACTAAACACTACACCCTAGTTGAAGCACGCTAGTCCAGCGAAAATGACTGCGTTAATGCTTCAACTAAAAGATGTACGAAAACACTTACCTCAGTTGCAGGGAGCTTAAAAGGGTTTAACGCGATTACCGATCAAGGTTAGACCGACTTCTGAAAGGTTTCGTGGCATTAAGACGCTTCTCGTGCT
Source organism: Andrena chrysosceles (assembly GCA_963855975.1). Classification (NCBI taxonomy): domain Eukaryota; kingdom Metazoa; phylum Arthropoda; class Insecta; order Hymenoptera; family Andrenidae; genus Andrena; species Andrena chrysosceles. The sequence goes on along the minus strand of OY979767.1, from coordinate 105,238,391 downwards.
CGAGGCAAGACTTATCTTCGACGGTTCGGTAAATTCAGTCACCCCCCGTGAATAAATACGGTTAGTGGCCAGCCAAGGCCCTTTAGATCCCTTTGACCGGAGGGGGCAGTGCGCGGGGTGGTGGTAACTGGTAAGTGCCTAGGGCGACCATCTGTGCCCTTCTGCGCCTATACTGCCACGTGGATCGCGTTATCGTTTATGCGGCATTTGTTGCAGCTATGTGCATGTATTATCGCTAATGCGCTGGGTAAGCTAAGTAAGGCAACGCCTCCGGCGGTAAGACGTACACGAGCGAGCAGGGGAACTTGTATGCGTCAATCTGAGCAACAATCGTGGACGTTCACCGTTGCTTCGAGTTACTGGAGATACTTGCAGGTTGTTATAATTCCGGTATATTTCATCCAGTGATCTTATATCAAGCTGAAACGATGCGTCTTTTAAGGAGACAAACTATTCAATTGAACGGAAAATATCAGGTCATCCCATTATGTTAAACATTTGGAAACGTATCCTCTGTATAGCCTACAAGGAAAATACTTTTTACTTAAAACAAAAATCAGACAATTATTCCACCATAATAGCGCTATATCACACAGGGTTAAAAGTAATTTTTGAAAAAGTTAAATGTTACAATTCATACGGCGTCCACCATATCCCCCAATCTTACACCAATCGATTACCACTTATTGACGATAATGAGCACTTCAAATTTTTTAATTCAAAACATTTAAAATTGTTTGAAGAAGGAATGCAAAAATTCCCTGAAAGATGGAAGATGATCACAGAAAGCAATGATCAATTGATCAATACATGGGTGATTAAAAATAAATGTAAGTATTAGGTAATAGGTTTCTTGCCCTAAAAGTTAGTATCAAGAAACGATATTATTTATGGGATGAACTCATAGGAACCTAATTTCGTCACTTAGCAAGCACACCGAATAATAACGATCCTTGTTTCAATATTACACAATGATGACATCGAAATATGACATTTTTAACAAATATCCCACTCAAGCTTCAAGGTACTCGACCAATTAGGTTCTTAAATATACATATTACACCAGTTTTGAGTGGCAATTCGTAGCTGTATTGACCCTTATCAAAAAGTGGGGGCTTGCGATGCTATTCGCTATCTTTATCTTCACGCCATCGTGTTGTAAATTACGTGGATGCCGATCGTGACTAATTAACCATCCTTTCCAGCGATACCAATCGGCGTGCACTCGGTACGGGGGAAAACAATAGCGGCGTACGAAGAATCGCGACCGATCGCGCTGTCCGATAATCGTGAACCAGGCCGTTACGATAATTTCGCGACCCTCGTTACTACGATAATCGGTTACGCTTCCTCTCTCTTATTTTATTATCGGGAATTGCCTCTCCATGACTAATTCGTGGCGCGCAGATACACGTACAAGTACAGAGCACGGGCTAACCATGACTCGTCTGGTGCCGATAGCGGCATGCTCGCTGAACGACGTGTGCGAGAGGGGCGTATACCCCGTGTATCAAGTTACACCACTACAATTTGGTAACGCTACGATCGTCCGGCCACCCCCTGCTGGGGCCCCCCTTCTACCGCCGGGGTTTTGGATATCGCTATTAGAGCAACGCCGCTCGGAAAGATCACGACTAATTGGAAATACTTTGATAAAACGAGTAAAAAAGACGCGCAGATCGCTAATAGTGTGAAGTAAAATTTAAATTGTTATTTTTATTAGGATATTATGTGAAGATTTTTTTATATTAGTTTGAAGTTTTTATAATAGTTTGCATTTGTAATTCTTGTTTCTTTGTTGGAAGAATTATGGACAGTTTGTTAGCTTATCTTTGCAATAATGTTATGCGCATAAAATTAATTAAAGGAGCATTACTTAAGTGCCACACATCGATTTTGATGAAACTTTGTAGATTTGTAGAATAGTATAAAAAATTTAGCGACATCTGAGCATACGTACAAGATGTCTATTACGAACAATGCAGGCATCAAATGACCACTCGACTCACCCTATTTCCGCGTCTCTACCCCAAATTGCCAATTTTATCGATAATACGAATCTAGTAATTCGATAGAGATATAATGCAAATTCAGTTAATTGTTCCTACGAAAGGAGGAGACGAATACGTCGGAAGGGAGTAGGAACCACCACGCGTTTTGCCCTTTTGTTGCCCATAGGGCGGTTGGGGGTAGCGTGAACGGTGTTGGATATCTTCCTGCAAGATTGGGTTTCCTTCTGCATGTGCTGGCAATGAACGATGGACATGACTGACAACGGGACATACAGTACGGTTCGAACAGATGGCATAGATCTGGTTCCTTTTTCATAGAATATTCTGAATTCACATTTCAAATGTTATAAATAAAATCTCGCTGTAGATACATGTACGATACAAAATCGTACTTTTTGAAAAAACCATAATATGTCTATAAATACATTTTGGTTTGTAATTTTATATTTCATACTCACTTAAATTCATTAAAAAGGTTTTGATGCACAATCCTGGATACGGGCTTATAGCAGATCGAGAAGAGCAGTTTAGTATGTCATTGCAAACGCGATGCGACGTGTACGGAATGACGGACAGTAACGGGAAGCAGCGAATAGACTGAATTCATTTTACATAACATATCCGTCACTGTCTGCTTACCCTGACCTACATATCCCATACTCGATCAATTATCGAGGCACTATTAGCGTCCTCTAAACTCTACATAAGTAATCCCTCTATAAATTCATGCATTAATCAGAGTTCAAAATTATACGCGCGGGTCGTAGTTTTTCATAATACAGCCTCATTTGTTGGAGGGGGAAAAAAGGACTCGTTAGCGAAGGCCATTTAACCGAAAGAAAAAAAAGGGTCTGGCCGGGTGAAATCTGTGCGATAAAATTCGATCGGCAACAGTGCGTGAAACCGCGCTAGTTCGTCTTCCCTGAACCAGAGCCAAACCGTACCCCCTAATTTTTGAAATGGCCATTTAAAGGGTTGCCGTGCCAATTAGCATGCTAATCGGAAAACCGGCCAAAGTTTCGATCGTCGAGGTCCCTAGACCAGAAAGTCCTGTTAAAAAACAGCGGCGAAAACAGCTCGCGCGCGGCGACGCTCGTTGGCTCGTGGCGTCCTGCGTACCCTCGTGATTGCTCCGAACAGATAAGAAGGTAATTGCGCGCTACCACTCATTCTCGCCACACCCGAGTAAACGAACGCGCGGCTCGCGTGACGCGTGCGCTTCCACGCACCTTTCCTGTCCGCTCTTCATATCAGCCCGATAGATATGTCTATGAAAGTACGTACGAGCATAAAATTGGGATTACCGACAGAATGCCACCGGCACGGAATGAATGTGTTCCGAGACCTGTGAAGCCATATTTTCGCGCGTCACTGCGTGGAGCTCTCAAAGTCTCAATTAGATGATATAGGTGGAAGAAATATAGCGAGGAACTTTGTGTAAATTCCAGTGGCCTGTAAGTCGTTGCCATTAATTCTTGGATGACAATATATACTTGCCAAAAATATGCGCATTGCGTTCTTGAGCTCTTGGCCATAATACAGTATTTATACTACCGTCTTCATCTTCTACTATTTTTACGACCTCGCCATATTTCTTGCATCCACTATACGCGGACCGTTTTGGGTTAAAATTGTGTTAACACGGGTGCAGCGAACGAGATAGGACACACTTGAAACACTCGAGACACTTGAAAAGGGTCGGTTTTAGTGGGGCAACGCACCTCGCGCGTGAACAGAGATGCGTCGTGCAGTCGTGGCGCGTTGTTGGAACTATAGAAACGAATTTGCTCTGCCACTTACTATACTGATCCAGTTATGTAGAAAAATAAATAATACGTGTATCCACATCGATTGTTTAAAACGTTGATTTACAAAATGGGCATCGGGTCACTCTTTACTTTTGTACAGTCAATGAATGCACATCATGGAGTCGTGAAATCAGGTGGGAGTCAAATATAAACATGTTGGAGTATCGGGACAAGCGGCTTGAAAGGAATATGAGGATGTAGGAAATTGAACCTCACTCAGATATGTGTGAAGTATGTCAACTTTGATTCAGTTTCCATTGCAAGATGCATGAGACCAAAAAATGATATGCAATGCACGGTTATGACTCTTTATCTCAATCGGTGTTGACACCTGGCTATTAAATTTACAATTCTACTATAATCTTTGCACAGAGTATAAATCACTCGCATCTGTATATTCACCATGTTATTGCTCTAAATGCCAACGTGGGAACCAACTTTAAAAGGCTGTTCACTGGTTTACTCTTTTTCACTAAAACAAAGTAGATGAATGTGTTTACATGGAATTATCCCAATCTAAAAATATCAAATGATCAGTGTCTAACATTTTATTTCACTTAAAGTTACATCCTGAAACATTATTCTACCCATACAGCACACTTCGTTGCGGCAAAGTTGCAGGATGGTTGCAGTAACCTTGCGATGTTGCATGGTTGCAGTGCAATGTCGATGTATGGTTGCTGCGACGTTGCCGTGCAACATTGCACGGGGCGGACATAGAATTGTTTCTGCATAGTTGCTGCATAGTTGCGTTGCAATAATGCACTGCAACTTTGCCGCAATTATGCCGCAACTATGCAGCAACTTTGCCGCAATTATGCCGCAACTATGCAGCAACTTTGCCGCAATTATGCCGCAACTATGCAGCAACTTTGCCGCAGCTTTGCCGCAACTTTGTCGCAACTTTGCCACAACTTTGCGGCGTTAGCAAATTTTAAAACATAATATCTCCAAAACCGGCTGAAATAAAGTGTATACATTATACTTTATTGAATTCGTCTTGAAACGCACTATCAAGTGATCTGTTAAAAAAAGAGTTCCGTAGAAAATTTGCCCCCTCCAACCACGCAATTTCATGTAAACAATTTCTTTTATATCTCCAATACGTTAGTAGGAAATATCCAGGTGTTTACTGTTCCCGCGGACATCCAGTATAATGAACTAAAATATAAAATATATGTCGGAGAAGGCAACCATTTAATCAGTTCCAAGCATAAGTCAGAATCTACTTTACTGGTGGCACGTGCCAAACTGATGTTTCCGTGAAGGCGAGCAAGGCGCACAGTGCTTTTGGAACGACAATATATGGGGGTCGTAGTACTCATGTAGTATAAAAGTTTTTAACGTACAGAGTAATCAATATATATACCATCTACAGTACTCTACATCCAAGAAAGTTTCGTGGCCACAACGGTAGCGCGTCAGATTGTCATGCGGGCGGGCCGGAGTTCAAATCTGTCGTAACCAATAACTTTTTTTATTTTTTTTTAACAGTTTTTCGTTGCCTCAAAGTTGCCGTGCAAAGTTGCCTCAAAGTTGCTGTGTAACGTTGCAGCAGGCGGACATAGAATTATTGCTGCATAGTTGCGGCAACGTTGCGTGAATCGTTGCAATCTTGCACCGCAACTATACTGCAACTATGCTGCAACGAGAGTGTGCTGTATGGGTAGTAAATGAAATTTATACACCGTTCAAAATAAAAAAGTCACTGTATGATTTACATCTTTTCATTAATCCAATCAGTTCTATCGGAGTACGTTGGCACCGAATTAAATTCCCGAGTCGTTCTGGCGTGTATAAAATTTCAACGTTTAAATCGTAACTTCGTTCGACGATACCACAACCAGTACCTACCGAAAATCGTTTCGAGAGAACTCGGATCATTCGATTCCGTATCACGTTAGCTATGGCGCAAATCTAATAGAGTGCCTGCAGCATCAAATGTCACTGCTAGTTGTGGAGGGGACGCAGTATTGTAGTTTTTGATTGGCTAATCCACCCTAATCTAATCGAACGTTCCCCAACATTGTAGCCGTTACAACTCTCCTACAGTGTCGTTCCAACCAATCAGTATTTAATTACGAAGTACAGTCTTACGATAACCTCATCCCTTGGCCGTCGAGTATAATAGTAAAAAATGTACAACAAGAATATAAAATAGATTTTATTCCAACAAAGTTCATAAATTAAGACAGTATTGTATAGAATTGTACGTTGAGATTCTAATGGTCTTCGGCAAATCCAACAGAATTATCAAACTTGTGTTCAATGATAAAACAATTTTTTGAACAATTTTAATGCTCTCGAGAATTTACTCATTTTCATCCATAAATAAAAATTTTACTATTCCTTTTTATAAGTACAAGTCTTCATTAAGTTGCTCTAAAGTCCCCAATTAGATATACTAAAATTATACCTTCATTTTGTATTCAAGCACAAATAGTTTATTATAAACTAGAATTAGTGAATATTTTAAATACTAACTGATTTCTAATATATTCTCTCTGAAATTGAAATTGCAATTATGTAAGCTGACGTTCTAAATTCCAGGGGCTTTACTTCTATGCGCTACGATTAATCAGTCAATCGTAGTGGATAGATTCATTGATGATGCGCAGGGCGAAAAAATATCGTATTGCATGAAACCGGTTTCCTCTATTGCGTAGGCTGTTGCGAACATTCGTACGCGATTCAGGATTACCCCAAGTTTGATGGTATCGAATCTTCCTCCGTGCATTCCGCATTAAATTATTCTAGATTCCTTTCGTTTGACAAGCCGCTGCAGGACGCACGATTCTTGTCGTAGATACCATGCTCAAAAATCGTAAGTGTTCTTCTCCGTGTAAAACTGTTGTAGACTCATCTTATGGCCTCCGTCAATGAATCTACCAGAAATGAGTAGATATATGCGGGACGCGTTGCTGCGCATAACAGCCGTGTCATTAAATCACGTACAGTCTGACAATTCGCCCGTTATTGCAGTTGTGAAACGTGTTTCTCTAAAACCTCTAGGTCTACCTGGATATCAAATCCTTGCTCTGCTCAGGATCCTTGACGTACATTTAATACTACCAAAGACATTCATCCGTGAACACATTAGGATGATATAATTTCAGATACTTCTTGTTACGAAAGACAGACGATTGATGTTGAATTTAATATTTCATCATTTTCCCTTGATGTTGAAATTAACGTGACTCGTTGTTTAAATACATCATAGTGTACGAGAATTGTGGCTTATTATATGCTGATGATTCTTTATCAATGTATACTACTATTAAATTCAATAATAATCAAAATATATTTACAAATATTGATACCTATCAGCAACTTTTGTATTTATTATAGTCTCAGAAAATGAGAATCTGTCCGAGTGGCAAACAGTATATCATTAAGAATTTACAAAATTCGTTCGTTCAATTAAAAAATTTTGAATATAACTCTGGTAAATTTAAAATTATTCCCCAAAACTAATTGCGTACGCGTATTTTCTGTAGAGAAATAGATCTTCGTGAAATATTCAGAGAAAATCTTTTCTGTCTTAATCTATAATACCACAATTCCAATATGTAGATCATATTTTCAGTAATATATTATGTCATTAATTTGCAATAAAGTTTTGTCTGAAATTCCTCTGCTACGAAATCGATCGGTGATACTGTTGCAAACATTTGCAGTATCGAGCCTGATGATAATTCGCTGCTAGTAGTTTGCTTATAGAGGATAGGAGTAAGTTTATCGGACTGAGATGCTGCACGGGTGCGAATATAGACATCCGACACACCCTAAGATCGAGATATCTGAGCACGATGGTGCATGCGAGGGTGCATACATTGTGTCGAGCCACCCTTCTCTTCAACGACGCCCCAGTAACACCCCTCCCCCCTCGACAGCCAATAATACTACGTACTAGCAGGCTACTACGATGGCTTATTATTTTCCTACGGCTCATCGAACCCAGTGTGCTTGCTATCAATTACAGGACATTCCAGGCGAGACCCCCTCGCTGGACTTAGCCGGATCAGCCTAACCAGAATCCCATCTGGTAAACTTTTATGTTATGCCCATTTAGGCACCGCGCTAACCACTGGACGGAGAATGACGATGGCGAGTCTCGAGGCATGGAAATTCTGATCGACATACGTAATTGATTCGTTAAGATATATGAGTTATAGCTTCTTGCAGAGATACAGAGATGTAAAAGCAACAACAGTAAAGACGGTGGCGCAATTAAACGCCTTGTCCACAAGGTGGGAGCACAGGGACGTGTTCAGCACACTGTTTGAACACTGCGACTGTGCTTTGCAGAGGTATGGTGACAAACCTGACACCCACTCAAGTGTGTAAAACGATATCCTGAGGGTACAAATCACCAAATGTGTTCTTCGTCATCTTTTACAGGGCTGCACTTGTATGGTCTTTGGGAACATATCTATACACTTCAGGTACTAACCTAACCTAACCTTAGAAACATTTCTGGTTGGCCCACAGTGTCCCAAGTAGGGAATTAGTTGGTCATCAAAATGCCAACAATAAATGGTACTAGGGAAAAGAGTAATGTGTAAACTCTGAAAAATATGCTAATACATCCACTCATTTTCCTCCCTGCTGTTTTTACACTATCACTATACATATATACCTTTACAATACACCATACTGTAAGGCCCCAGGAAGTGTAAAGATGTAACCAAATAAGTGGAGCCCTGTAATGCGCGATTAAACCCACTTTCCGGGGTTTACCTCTCAAGGATATCGTTTTGCGTACTATATGTATTTATATTTCAGTAGGTTTTGAGTTGGTCATTACATCTCTATAAGGCACAACGCACCACTGCATCTCTGCAGAAGCATTTCAGCCTCTAAGTAACTTGCGTAAAGTTGTACGAGTGATCGGAAAACGTTTCTCAGCAAATGTCTGAACAAACGATACGTCTATCGATGCTATCCTGAATCGAGGGAGAACACGCGGCGCGGTTAGCTTATTGAATAAACATGAATTGAGGAGAAAAATCGGTGAAGCACTGCCAAAATGTCGAACGATATCGGCAGCATCGACCACTGTGACTATCGAAGCCGAGGGAAGGAACGGTCGGAACACATATGTAAATCGAAATACCATTATCCATTGCTCTTGCGGCAGTAGTAGGCTAGAAAGGTAGGCAAGCAGAGGGAGAGAAGGATAGGCGGCGGAAGGAAAGAGGGAGGAAAAAGCGGAGAGGGAGGCAGAATCCGAAATTCAAGAGAGGGGGCACAAAATGCATTTCGCCCGCTACCCCTGTCGCCTAGAGCGACTGCATGTCGCAATGTAAACGTGAACTCCTCCACGCTTGACATATGGCCGTGTTAGCTGCTCTTGCCTACGGTTTTCTGTGACCATATGACTGATAGGCATGTAAATTGAATGGGCCGCTAGAAGCATCGATGGACGTCAATTATGATCATTATTGAAGGTCATTTATTCGAGGAATGATATACCTACAACTAGATTAAAGTACAATTCAAAGAGACTCCACCTCGTTTCTAATCCTTGCAACATATTTGCTTGTAATTTAAACAACTAAACCAGGCTAGGTTATTTTTCGTAGTAACAATATGTATTTAAAATATGTGGTCATTTTAAATAAAGTGATAACAAGGTATACCAAGGTATAACCAAGGGGTCTTGGTACCCCCCAAAGAAAAAGGAAAAAGGATTAATGTAACCACGACTGAAGTAATTCAAGAACTTTGTAAAAAGAAAGGAAAACTGGATTTTATTCTGTAAATAAATTTTTATAATTACTTAATAAATTTGATTGACTTTGCATCTTGCCTCCAAGATTAAAGTCTGAGCGTGCCACTGTTTCATGTAGTCATGCTTATAATTAGAATACAGATTATAGTGGCTCTAACAGGCACAGTGGTATAAAACGAGCATTTAGCACGTTGCACGCGTTGACAATTTGGAGCAGAGTGAATGCCTGGCTGTAAATTTGTATGCCTGTTGCGTTAAAGTCTGCAAAGTATCTTGCTCGACCAGATCTATCACATTTGACAAGATCTATCAAACCCGTTGAAACTCAACGATATCATTAAGCGGAGTACTGGATCTCCTTCGACGAAAGGATCCCTCCACCGGGCGTTTCTTTCGCGGAAGGAATTCTATCGCAGGAAAAGACGTGTCATATCGCGAGGACGGTCTGTGTGTGGTCAGGCTATTGGACGGCGAGGTGAGCTCCGGCTCGCTAAGTTGTCACTCGCAGGCAGCGACTCCTTTTTGCCAGACAGAGGAAAAGGAGCGAGGAGGAAAGCAGAGAGATAGAGGATCCTGGGTACCCCAGGGTTCCCTCTCCTGGTCCCCCCCAGGGATCTCCCGGCCCGTCAAGAACCGCGGATTTCCAGTTTTTCTTCAAGCTGCACGCAACCAGCTCTCGATCTAATAGCTTGCTTCGTCCTCCTCCTCCTGATCTTCCACTTCCATGTCCCCTTCCTCTCCCCCTCTGTGCCCTCCTACCCTGTCCGCCCTTCTCTTCCTCCTTCTCTTTCTTCTTGCTGCCCCCTCAGCCTGCTTTTCCTTTTCACTCTTCTTTCGTCTCTCCCTATTCCTCTTATCCCGCAACAAGACGTTTGTACGAGGCTGCGAGTGGCCGGGCAGAGGCAAACTCAGAGAACCCAGACCGAGGATCGACCTAATGAGGATAATTCCTGCATTGATTGCCAAGGCACAACGAATGATACAAGCAGTGCCTGTCCGACTAGCAGCCTGGCTGGTTCGCTTGCTGGTCGGTCGGCTCGCTGACTGACTGACTGCCATCGGTAAATCATTCCTAATTAAACGATAGATATTTAATTAGGGAGGCCCAGATTGAGTTAGTTATGAGGTATTTAACCACCACCCGTTATCACGGTGGGCGATTCGGATGGCATCTGGTGAAGTGATCTGGCTGCTTGCTCCGGCCAGGCCGTTATTATCAAACGAGAAAGAAGGCGGTGAAAAAGAGAGAGTAGGAAAAAAGCCACCGATCGGGTAAAAGCAGTGGCGATGAGATGTAAGATAACTCGACTTGTGCCCTTAATGTTATCATAATGATATTGAAAATTTGATTATACTATCACCGAAATGAATAAATATAGAATAATAGCTACAGATTTTTAAATACAAAAATTACAGTTGATTGAACAATTTCATTAAAAATTAAAAATTCTCTTCAAATTTCCATTGCTTCGTACTTTAACTTTTCCATTTTCTAAACGTCTATGTTACATCACTTGTCTCTTTAAATTATCGGCGTCGTTATTTATACAACTATTTATATACATAATAACCTATTCGTTGGAATTATTAAAATCTTAGTGACGAAGTCTACCATCGGCAACTTGTCTGGTACATTTGACGGTCGATTTTCATCGACCACTCGCGCGCCACAAATCACGATAGCAGCCACGTGACGCCTGGCGTCAAACCATGTTCCGCGTCGGATACATAAAACACTTAACGGGCTAATTTCTCAGGGGGTCGTACGGTTCCGTACAGAAGGCAGGCCGGCAGATTGCGGAAAGCAGGATCTGCCTGACGAAGGTTCACAGTCGCGTCGAGAGGTTTTGACGGGTCGTGACAAATGCCCGTCGGTAGGATCTGTGTAAAGTACACGCCCGAGGCGGGTCAACGGGTCAAGCAAACGCCAGGCGCCCCGCTCGTCCTCGTGATCTGGTTCTCGTTCCTCGCTGAAAAGACATTTCCTTTCGAGGGACGAGCACGACGCTTGTTTCCTTTAGCGAGCAGTAACTCTCTGCCTCTCTATCTTGGAATCCTTGCCACTGTTTCTCCCTCTCTCTCCCGCCGCGCCGTTCTGCTTCTGTCCCGGTCCACTCCCACCCCACTCTCCATTCTCCTATTTCGCTTTCTTCCTTTCTGCCTCTCGAATTACAAATTATACCGGCAATTAACGACGAGCCCGAGGCTTGTACGATCCTTCCTCGGTGAATCGCTCGACGACGTATCCGCGGTTAATACCGGTATTCTCGTCTACGTACACATATGTACAAGGAAACTTAGTCGCGTCCTCTACGCCAGCCGCGCGCACGTTTTGAGGGAACACGATTTTTTCCGCCGCATCGTTACGTCTATGGCAGCGTGTGTCCTTAAGCGAGCGCCTTACTCCATGCCGAAGATGTAATGGCGTAACTCTCCGCCGCGGACTGAGCAAGGTCCTCGGCGACGGAGTATGTCACTACCGACGGGTCTCATGGAAAATGGAAATCGACGATTATGTCTTGGAAATTACGAACCGTCCCGATCCGTTAGCTTCAGATACCGAGGATAAATTTCTACGAGCTGTTGCCTGTGAGAGCTCGGATCGTACGTTGACAACGTGAGCGGATTGTAAAGTCCGCTGAGTAGAATCGCAGACTTGCAACAGTGGACGCGGTGGACGACTAAACATTGGTATACTGCGTAATGTAGCTTCTGTCGACAAATGTCTAATTATCTTTCAAGGAACCGCGCGTCGGTAGAGGATGAAATAATTTTTAGGAGAATCGAAATGACCAGGTGAAAATTGCAATATTTCAAAGCAAAGATTCTAGGTAGCGGGGTTTCCAGTTTCCCCGGCGACGGTATCGAACTTGTTCCAACATTCAATTAACTTGGCGAGTTTTATGGTGGCTATAAATACGTCGATGTTTCGCCTCGTTCGCGTTCAAAGATCACCGCTCGAGCCCTTGGATCTTCAACTTAAAGTGCCAAAGGAATTGCTACAAGTGTGTTAGCATCAATGCTCCTGACATTAACAAACCAGGGGTGGGAAACTAAGACAACGTCATAATTATCTCTAACACATCGGTATGGATTAATTGGAAAAATGTTTAAACAAAAGTTACATCTCTTTTTTATATCCACAAAACTGTGTAAAAGTAACTATCCAATTCAGAATTGGTGTTGGGGGTAACTTGAAAAGTACGGATTTTCCGATAATTCTTTTTACGTAAATTGGTAGATGTAAAAGTAGATACAACATTTCTTTAAACTTCTTTTCGTTATCTATCACCGTTCTCGAGATATTCCACGAAAAATAAATTTCTGCATTTTTTCAAGCGTTGATTTCACCCTCCAAATGCGCACTGTGGCGCCAACAAAAAATAGGTTTGTCTGACGCGTGAACTATTCTACTTGAACACAAAGTTGCATATTTTCAATTAATATTTTCTCATTAATTCTTTCTACCCTCCTCCCTTTCGTTTCCTCCTATTCCTAATCTTATTTTAATCCACCTGTTCCCGTTGCAATGTAATATTTTCTGAAATAAGCACCTAAGTCTGTTACAAAAATATTCGGGGTATCGTGTAATCACAGATTGTACTGTCCATCTTTATCTAAATAGAACACACTGAAAGGACTGGGAAAGGGAGGACGAATATTTTGCTTGTACTCCTTGTATCAGAGATGAGCATCTTGCGGACGATGCATAGAATTTTTGTCTTATAGCTCGTGCATGGAAGAAGAACTACGGTCCTTTTCTTCTTCTTTTTTAACATACCTTTACTCTCGCCAAGCCCAACGAGAATATTAAACTCTCTATGCGCGAGACACATCGCTGTCGTACAAGAGTTTCCGCAAGTCAAACTAAGTGGCATTTTACTGGGCGTATTACATTTATTTAATATTATTTACGGCAGGTTTTACGACACCAATGATACATATACGGAGTCTATCCAATATCAAATATAACGTCGTAACGCGGAGAGGACGCGGAGGGTGGCGGAGGCAATAAATGTACGGCAAACGGCGTTCCCGATAGGCATCCTTACATACAGGTTCACCCTTCGGATATAGGTACCAATCGAAGACCCGCTAGACCTCTATGTCGCGTCTGAAAAAGGAGCAACTGAACTTTCCACTTTTCCTTTCTTCCCTCGTCATCTCATCACTCGCATTTCCATGTCCTCCGTGTTAACAATAGAACGGACCTTTCGTTAAAACTTGAATATCGATGAACTGGGGCCATTTTCTCTGAAATTTACATGCCATTTCTGTCGCTTTGTACTGAATCTACGTATGCATTTCCTCGTATTCGATTAACAAATCGAAAGTTATACCATTTTTAACCGACTTCAGAAAGCAGGAGGTTATAGATTCGACCTGTATGTATTTCTTTTTTTTATTTTCCCCGCATAACTCTTCAGCATGTTGTGTCAACATATACAAAACTAAAAAGTAAAAAATAAAAAAAATAAAACTGACTTCAAAAAAATAAAAATGCACTAAAAAGTAAAAAATAATTTTTTCCTTTATTTAATCTATGACTCTCATATTTTTTAAGTCGGCGCCGCATCATTTGCACTGTGTAAATCTGGCGCCGACAAAAAAATATGAGAGTCGTAGATTAAATAAAGAAAAACATTATTATATATTTTTTAGTGCATTTTTATTTTTTTTAAGTCGGGTTTCATTTTTTTTAGTTAAAATCGGTAAAATAACAGTTTCGATGAGACGAATATTGGCACGAAGTTTATTTAAACATAAAATGTGGTTTAATGTATCTGTGTAACAATGTTCATAATTTTTGCGCAAGTGGTGTAGAATATTTTAAATCGAAAATTTCTTTGAAATTCGAGTTTGATAACGGCAAATGCGCTTTAACCACAGAATGTATGCGATATTTCTTCAATTTGAGATAGCACGCGGCGCAATTTAAATGCAATAGAATTTGTGCTCGCATGGTATTGATCGATATGAATCGTTACACCAATAGCAAGAAGTCCGCAGTCTTCTAGAAAGCAAGTCCAGTGGTCGAGGATTGCGCGCATTCAGTATCCATGTAAATCCAACTACCCGTATTGCAAGGAATTCAATTCGAGTCGCTCGTCTACTGGGACGATGGCAGCAGCGCGAAAGAAAAAGACTATAAACGGGAAACAGAGAAAGGTTGATCTCAAATGGCTAAATAGAAAACGCAAACGACACCCCAGTTTACGGCCACTCACACTCTTCCCCCGTGCTGTTGCTTTTGCTGTTCGTTGCTTCACTTGTACATACTTTGACACTCTCCGCGAATCCGAAAAATTCAAACCTTTGAGGTTGAAGAAGACAATAAAGTATTTTTAGCTATTTAATTTATTACGAAGGAATTTAATATTCTTCATAATTATATGTGATAAAGAGCGAGAAAGAAATGTATGCCTGAGTATTTATGTTCACTGAAAGTACTTGCAATAATATTTTACATCTTGTTATTAATTTCTGATTTTTATAAAACTGCTCATATTCTTAGGGATGAGGGGATATGTAACACAATTATTAAATTTAAATGCTTATACAATTAGTTGGCAATGATTACTCGGAGCAGTCTTTAGCATCGTAAAGGGTCGTCTTTAAATTACGTAAGGCTTTTTAGGGGAGAGGGGGTAGCGAATTTCTTATGTTTTTTTTACAAAGGGGAGGAGAGGGAGTGAGGTAGCATCTTACGTAATTTCTTTTTTACCTAATTTTCAATATGAGACCTTTAAAAAAACTTTAATAACTCAAAAAAATGCAATGTAAAAAATGTAGGAGGGGGAGTTGGAATATAAAATCTTACGAATTCCTATACTTGGGGATGGAGAGGGTAAGAAATCGCCAAAATTACCCTTACGTAATTTAAGGGCACCCGTAAAGCCTAGACTAACGTGCAAATAACACGTGTATACTAAACGTGTGTACCGAAAGGTATTGAATTCAAGTACCACGCCGGGCAATCGAATGTTAGGTCGAAAATTTGTCTCTGTCTGGGTAAAATCGTTCGCATCGATGGGGCGAGTAACTGCAAGGGGAGAGGAAATCGAGGGAGAACAAAACTTAGCCTCTCGACACTTTTTGGAACGGATAACGGCCTTCGGTAGACGAAATGTATTCGCACGCGTAGCCATCTTACTGGCCCCTCACCTTACCTTTGAATATTTTATGCAGACAATTCGCCGGTGCAGTTATTTCACGTTGGCCTCACGAAGAGGATTGCGTACTCGTGGCACGTACCGCGGAAAGGTTCTGTACAACAGTGTACTATACATCTATTGTTGGTCACAATCACTGTACGTACCGTTGTCAAAACGAGTCTACGTCGAAACAGATTTGCGGATGCTGCGAAATACTTTCTATGTACCATTAAAAGTAATGAGTACGCCGCTTGGCATCGATAGCGACGTAACTCAGAAAATGTCAAGTTTACAAATGTCCTGTTGGTGTGAAATAAAAAATAACCTTTCTCTCTAACCACGTTTATTAAAAAATATGGTTACAGAACATAAATGCCATTTATGTTTAAAAAGCAAACAACCAATTCAAATAGAAAACCGCCCAATTATCAGTGATAATACTTCACTGAAAAGTGTTTGAATGAATAACATTAGCGACCAATGTGTCCCTCAATATTTCAAGTAAAAAAAAACAAATCAATACTATTTAGAGATGTCGAACAACTTTGAAAACCCATTCCATTTTCACTTTCAGTCAATGTCCATACAAATTCATATTTTCCTTAATCACGCAGTACTTGAACGAACATGTCAATAACACACGAAGATATTTACCAAAATTGTCATGGCAAATTTGTTCGAGTCGCATTGTATTTAAGTAGACCGGCGCGTAGGTACCGTGTATAACGTCACGCTGTATACGTGGCGTTATCGCTTGCACCAGCGGCTATACCTACACAAGTATACAGAGGTACGGAGACGACGTACGTATCGCAGCTACGGTGGAGCCAAGTAGCATTTGCATGAATTTGTTGGTCCGATATCCAGGCAAGGATCGTGCTTTAAGCCGAAGGAGCCCGAACTTCACGCTCAGAGCACCGTGATCTTCAGGCCGACGAGACGGACTCCTTTAAGACTGCCCGAGGGGAGATGACTTTTTTCAATTTGTTAATTCAGGGTAATCCTGAGGGTAGCTAATTTCGAGCCAACCCTCTCGCTGTTCCCCAACTAGCGATACTGCCTCCCCCCTCCCACCCCCTCGACCTTTCTCGCCGCTGTACGACGTAAACTCTTTCCTCGTGACTTTTAATCTCTGCTATATTCCTCTGCCCTTCTTCCTTTTGTACTTCTCTCCGATTCGTTTCGCGCAAAATTATAACGGGCAGCGCTCGATTTGACGATCGTCCGGGATGTCTACAGGACAGACTAACCGAGTTCGAAGTTTCCTTGAAATCCAATTGCCGGCGATGAATTCCGAGATTACCTAAAACGCTCTCGGGGGTAATAATGTAAATTCTTCCGACGTCCTTTTTTTACGAGGCTTTCTCCACGATTGTGCTTATCCGTGATCCGAGAGCGTAATCTGGCTGATCGGGACGAGAGAAATGTCCCTCTATATCACCGATCGAGGACAGATCGTTAGTCGATCCGTGCACGTTGAATTACATCTGAGGGGAATTAGCGATTCCTGAACGAAATGTGGATAAACCGAGGAGCGGGGCGTATCTGCTGAAGCGATGTCGCAGCCTTTGAACGTTTTTGAGGCATGAGGGTGGTCGAACATGGACTAGTGTACACATAGGGTCGGTAGTAGGATGACGGGCGTCGGCCATGTTGTCTTGACATTCTCCCTCGAGGGTTGTCGGGGGTGGATATATTTAGCCTGCCGCCTTCAGGGACCCTCGCCACCCGAACCACCACCCAACCCCCAAACCACTCCCGACTTATGATGCCGTTGTCCGACCAACCCCAAAGTTTGTGCCACTCCTTACACGAGGTTTACACACAAAGCTTTAGTGAATAAAGAAAACACACGTCCGTGCCTAAAGCAATTGGAACACCTAAATACGTGGCAAGATAATTATTCCCCTTGCAATAACTTTGTTGTTTCTTTTACGAAATATCATTGATTACTGCTATCGCCACTTTAGAAGAAATAAATGATAGTTATATTATTAATAATTTGTGATATCTAGGGACGAAAAGTATTAATAGTAATTCCTTATTCCACTAACTTGGACCGATTATTGCCTCTCAAAATTATTTCGTTAATCCAATGCAGTTTATAACACGACTATCAGCCATTCGACAGCCCTAACAATCGATTTGTAATCGCTACATCGATTACCCACTTACGATTGGAAGCACGTCCAGTCACAATCTTTATTACATGCCACGGGGCGAGAAGCAATATCAATTAAGCCGTGATAAGTGTTACATCCCGCGCCTCGGAATCAACGATTCTGGATAATGACGACGCGTCGGAACAATAACCGTGCGTTGTGCCGCGAACCTACACTGGAGAGGGTAGTAAGAACGATACGTAGGTTGCGCGGCGTACTTCCACGAGTACCTTCCCCGTGCCCCAGCATCCCTCCAGCCCCTCCGCGTCTTTCTCTTGCCGTGGCTCTCCTTCTCAAACAGAGGAAGAAGTCATCAATATCGCGTGGCTTTTCGCTTCTACCCCCAACAAGCGAGGGACAAAACTTTGCCCGCGAATGGGGCGGAGTCACGCCTAATCCCCAGAGTCAAAATGGAAGTCTCTGGAGACCCCTTCCTCCGTGGCCGCTCGCGAAAGTTCTGTCTGTCGTGAACGAGGTTATGCCGGACTCGGGGGTGGCTGCGGACGATACATCCGCAGCCGCGTAACGTATTACCAAACGGGGAGGACATTTTCCGAATTTCCGTACCCCGGCACGGAACGGTCACGGGCAGGGAGGCCGAAGGGCCACGAGGGCTACCTTATGCACCCTCCGAATCTTCCCTGGGAAACGGAAGAGGGTGCCTTATTTTCTGTTTCGGCTGTGCCGCGCTTCCCTTGCGTGCCAATACCTCTGCGACCTTGTGCGCGCACGTGGAGGCTATTTCGTGATGGTTTTCGATTTTCTGACGCTACGACTCGACAAAGGAGCGCTTGAGGAAAGGAAATTCTGGCCTTCTGTGCTCTCTGTTCTCTATACGATTTCAGTAATTCTTTTGTAAAAGGATCTCCTTGAATTATATTCAGTGTTGTTTATGATTTAGATGTAGGGTGGGGTTATGTAGAGGGCACGGAAAGGCTATTCGCTTGTGGTGATTAATTGTATAATAATAAAAAGAAAAAGGTATAATATGGACGAAGAAAAAAGGAATATATAATTATAAATGGGATTATACGTCTCTGGCTCGTGGCCCTTCAAAGTAGCCCTACCTACTTACATCTTTCCTCGTCTGTACCTCTTCCTTTGCACCCATTTTATCCTGTTTTCTTATCTATTAGGTGTCTTTTTTCTTTCTGAGTTTTTACTTTAATGCTTCAAGCTTTCAAACACTCACTTAAATTATTTTGTCGTTTTCACTTATTTAAGTAGATTTGTTCGTGGTTACCCGATAGTACGAGAAACCGAAATACTTTTTTCACTTATGGTGTTACTTTCCGAATATCCTCTCCATGTCGAACGAGCCCCCAAAATAGATATAAGGGTATTAATCTGAATATAATAATTATAAATATGGAATTGGATTCGCGTAGAGAATGATGAGAGAATCGTAGTTCTTTTCCAGTTCGTTAGGGAAAATAGAAAGCTTAACTTACACCGCAACAGCGCAATGTGAGTAAGGCGCATAATACTTCAGGATTCACTTTTATTTTCCACTTTAGTATGCGAGCTTGAAACCCTTCGTTCCGGGGCAAGGAACAAGGAATCTGCAGAAGGCGGAAAAAATAGGGGTTGTAAGTTGCGCGGATAATTTTCGGAGGCGGAGCTGGCAACCTTTTGTGCGAGGGTGGTAGGCTGAAAGAGGGTTGGTGATCGTAGGCACGAAGGAGTAGGCGTCTGCAATACAAGGCATAGAATTTTATACAATCTTGGAGAAACCCTACTTTCTCTAGCTATCTTATTTTATGCGTGCTCATGTTTATGCGACATACTCTCCTTTCGCTATATACCCGTTAATTCGTATTACAGAGATTGAGATTGATTAAAAAACCAGCAATTTCTTTTTCACAAACATTCTTCAAGCATCAACGATAGTGTTAAATTGTAGAATATGTGCTATCGCTCAAAAGTATTTGATCAATCATTGCATGTACGTTTGATAACAGAAAAAATAAAATAAAATATAACATACACTCCTCACATTAATTAAGGGATCACTCCTAGGAACCCAAAAAATGAGGGAAATTCAAATTGTCGTAACTCCGGCAAAAATAGTCGTATCGATGTTTTGAAAATTTCGTTTGAAAGTGTGCAATCTCTAGTTTCAGTCACTTTTTCAGATTTTATTTGTATTGTCTTTCGAGAAAATTATAACGATATAACGAGCACTTTGTCAATTTTAAAAAATTTCTTCTTTTTACACAGGTTACATTTATACCAGTTCAGAGTAGTTACAGTCTTTGCTGTGCGATTACACCTGCTAATAATAATAATAATAATAATAATCGCGTGGCAGTTCGAAAACCACTTTTAAGATAATAAAAAAAATTAAACGATTGGTATGAGCGAAGAAAAATACAAGTTACACCATAGATATGTGGAAAAACATTCTCTTTTTTCTTTTATTAAACGTACCCCACCAAATGATTAAATACTTGTCTAGGAATAATTCCATTTTACCTATTCTACAAAATACAGATTTTCGTGTAATCGGATATTCATATTTCATAACAAATTCTACCGACATCGTCGCGTCTATATTTGAATTTCAAATTAAAAAGAATAATTATTTCAACGCCCCGCTGTTTACACACCCGCCAATCAATTACAAATTTCAGTTACTTTGGGTTTAGTAATTGGGAGAATTTTCGGAACGAAATCTCTCATAGCACCTTTTTCTCGGTTCCTTCGTTTCGAACGACCTGACTTCGTGACCCATGAGAGCTTGCGCGGGTGGAAAGAAGAGAGTTCGGTGAAAAGAGAGGAAAGAAAGACGGAGGAACAGAGGCGGATAGAAAAAGAAACGATATTAGAACTCGCAGGACGGAGAAAGAGATCGCGAATCTCACGGGACTATCGACTGCCGAGTCCCGTGGGGCAAGTCGATACTCCAGGGACACCCCGTCCTTCTCCTTCAGAGGGCCATCCTCTTTCTCCTCACCTCCTCGTCACCTCTTTCTACTAGCACTCGTGTTCTAAACAGTCGGCGCAAGCGCAAGGCGCCACTTCATCCTGAACATTATTTTCATTCTTCATATTTTGTCCTAAAACAGCTTACGTCTGCTTAGTTTGTCTTGTTCAAAAGTGTATATTTTCGGCAGAAATATATTTAACAATGTATTCCCTTATAAATATTTTGTTTTGTTAAATATTTCGAAGACCTAGCCTCATAATATATATTTTAATAATAACAATACTATCATCATTATTACTCTTAATCTTTTCTTGGAGTCACGACAGATAGTTTTCAATTGCATTTATACAGGTCTTACGAAAATCTTTGGTGATATTACGCAAAGTAAATTTTCAAGAAACGAAGCGAAATTATTCGTTAACTATTAGGTTTGGGGCTGGTAAAGGTCAACACTTTTTTAATAATTGAATTCCAAATTGACAAATAATTGAATTCCAATCACTGAAAGAAAATGAAAGATACAATGATGGAAAGACGTTCTCCTGCACAGGCTCAGAGACTTACGGTTAAATGTATGCGGTACGATGAGCGGTAACAGTGTGTGGTTGGGTTGTCAGCACCGGTAAGTTATTTAGCGGTTGAGGCCGTAGCAGTTGGCAGCGCTGTCTAATTGTAACGACACCTTTGGGACTGGTATCACTCCCCGTATCCACCAAACCACCCACTTTCCACCCCCGTAATCGTTGAAGCGCTCAGGTACTCTCTCACACTGTCAGCCGCTTCCTTCTTCCTCTCAGCTTCACGTCTCTCCTCGGCAACTTTTAGACGCTGTAAACCAGAAATACGACGACACTTTGTCGAAGCATCCGCATCCGGTACGTCTTAACGTTCGGGCAGCTAGCAAAGACAGCAAAGACGGCTGCTAGGCCTTGCGGAGTTCGAATGTTATCCATGAATTACAGACGCACTTGTTACTTGGCACTTTTATTTCAATTTTAATAAGATAGCACTCGAAAAATACCACTATGATCATGTTGATCTTGCAAACACCTAAAAGATATCTTGGGTGAGCAAGCAAACGATTATAAGTTAAATTTTACCTCAGGCTTAAACATTTTCTTCTTTCTCCTTTTTTGTGAATCGAAGTTAAAAATAAAACTTCCTTTAACGTATATGTTATCAACTTTCACGTCCACAATTTATCACCTGATCTTACATAGCACTTTAAATATTCTAAGTAATAACTAAAATATTCTAATTAATAATTTTGACTTACACTCGTTTGCCCATCCACCTGAGATATATCGTTGGTTTGTTGGTAGAAGTTACCAAGTCCACTTTTTTCAAGAATGAGACTTTGGTCTCTAGCAAATGCGAAGTGCGTTATCTTTTAGTAGAGGCCAAAATCTCAGTTTTTATAAATAGTGTACTTGGCCAGTTTTCTAAACAAACCAACGATATATTTACTACAATCTCCCAGATAAAACCAGAACTTAAGACGCTGAGGCACTCGGTCCACGTTCGTCGTTGTTTGTTGACGTGAAGTGATTCGGTCGAGAGCAGGAGCAGCAAAGAATGTTCGGTGCCAGAGACAAAAGACGAAGTATCGAGCAGGTTGTCGCCTCGTAATCGCGCATCTCGAAAACCAGGTCTCTCGTAAACTTCCGTGCGAGCATGGACGTTTGCTTTATTGCCAAGGCTTCTGATATCGCGGCAGTTGGTAGCAACATCGGTAGAAAGGCAGCCAGGCAGGCAGGCGGCATTATCTTCTCCCGGTGAGGGTGAGAGAGGGCGAATGCCCTCCCCATAAGATCACCATGGCAACCCCTGTACGGCCCGCCACGGCGTCGTGTCCTGCGTGCTACTATGTCCTGCTAGCATGGCGACTACTAACTTCCCAAACTCCTCTGTCGACGATAACCTAGAAAGAAAGATGTCGGCTTTTCTGTCATTCAGCTTCTTCCTCCTGCTACGTCCATTTTTTCTCACATTCATTTACTTCGGTCACACGCCAACTTGACGGGAAGAAGCACATAGCCGTTCGTTAGGTCGATTGCTTTCGATCCATCAAATCAGAGAATCTTATAGCAGTAGAGGCAAACAGAATTCATAAGGTTTCTTATAAGACCAGATTCTGTGGATTGGTTGACACTTGAAATAAGTATGAATACACTATGATTCATAAGACATACAATATTTTTTTAAATTTGAAATTATCTTGAAGAAGAGGTCTTCAATAATATTGAGATAAAGCAAATTTGAATGAATCTAAAAATATCCAGAATGTAATTCAATTTTTCAAAGTAATAAATTTAATTGACCTCTTATGATTGGGCGTTATGTCAGTCTAAATACGTCGTAACCTAATTTCAAATATGTAATCATTATGCAGTGGTCGCTAATGATTCTATTGTTAATGCGATCACTATAAAATAAACTTATATATAAAAGAAATGATATTCAGAGATTTCACCAGGATGTATAAGGAACAAGTAGGTAATGTCTTTCACTGTTTGTTTAAATGGTATAAATGAGGGATAAATGTATCCCTCGATTGAATAAATTTGAAGGATTAATATGATACAAGTCCACACGAGATCCATAAAATATGGTAAATGTACGTACAAAACCGCCCGTGCCAATTAAAGGACCTTTTATTAACCTACTTAGTGTCAAGCAAGGAAGCTGATTTGATGTAACTGAGACGAGAAGTATGTCGTCTAATTAAAAGAAAAATGAAACTTTCCATGGATTGCCTATGAATCACTGAGAGCGGGTCTTTGGCTGATTCGTGTTGGAGCGGAAAACGTTGACTTGTTCTACTATTTCTATCCTCTTAGCCATTCGGGAAATGGGCCCCTACTGTTTCGATCTTTGAATAACGATGTTTCACGGTATCAGGACTTAACGAAGAGTAGTTGACGAAAGCATTATTATTGTTATTGTTACTTTTGACACCCACATAACGTAATATAATACTTAAAAATTCGTTTCATAGTAAAAATTATACAATTACACTTAAAATTCACTTTATAAAAATAAATTCGTTATTTCAAGTGTCATTTTCCTATCAACATTCAAGTGAAATTATTTTGCAACGACAGAAAACACACAACACAGCAAATAAAGTACGATCCTACCAGAAGACATAAAACCATCCTATCTGTCAGGTCACTTGTCTGGTTTCAAGTAGATTCCCCTGTAATGAGCTTCCAAAAATTTTCCTCCAAAGACATCTACATGTAGAGAGAAGAAGGGCGGGAAAAAGGGGGTTGGGGCAGGAAGCGTAACAAGTTCCTGATGCATAGCGTGCAATAAAAACGAAACGGACGAATGTCAAGGAAGGAAGCAGGGTAAAGAGAAGTTTCCAAACGAGGCAGAATTGCAGATTTTACCGAGTTTTAAACTAGGCGTGCTTCTCAAAGCGGGATGCCGTTCTCACGGGAAGGCAAGGTTCGGGGGTACCCTCCGTAAGCCTGTTAAGGAAGAGTCGCGAGTTCCCTCAAAGGAGCCGCGAATATTAAAATCACATTTTAGCCCCCTTCTGTTTCGACGACAAACTCCATGACCGTGCAACGAAGTTAGTTAGGATTAAGCGAGCTGCCGACACAAACTTGCAGTGCTCTGTTACTGAGCACGGTCACGCATCGCTGAATCGTTTCCCAGCAATGAATTTTAAACTGCCACTAAAGTCGATTGGTTGTCTTTCACACTCATAATAATGGATCACCTCTGACGTACACTGTTCCGTAGGTATCCATTACAAACGTATTACAGTTCATGTAACCTTTTCGTTAATATTTATGCAACAATATATATTAATATATTAATTTGA
Organism: Andrena chrysosceles; assembly: GCA_963855975.1. Classification (NCBI taxonomy): domain Eukaryota; kingdom Metazoa; phylum Arthropoda; class Insecta; order Hymenoptera; family Andrenidae; genus Andrena; species Andrena chrysosceles. Next base: position 105,213,756 of record OY979767.1, on the reverse strand, counting down.
TATTGAATACCGTTTGAGTATAAATATTAATTCGTAATCACTCATTTATAGAAGTAAATATATCACATGAATTACGTGATATCAGTAGGTCCTATAAATATTATTATTTTTACAAAGCTATATATGTTATGCTTGTGAAATATTCTAAAAAGTGATAAGATATAAAACACTAAAAATATTTTATAATAGACTCTATTCGGTATACCTACTAATAAGAAGACAGTTTATCCTTATTTTATTTTTTATGCAAAGGATCCTCGCGACAAGAACGCTAATTTATTCGATAAAATATTTCGCCGTGCGCCAAGTGAGACGGGCGCGCGTTCAGTGTAATTACAGGAAACTGAAATGAAGCGTGTGGCTCGTGTTCTCAGTTAATTACAAACTGAACAAATGTGTACGCATGAAATTTTCCTCGGAAGCACTACGGAGCAGGATGTTTTGATACGCGTGACATTCCGTGCCTTTAGTAAGGAACACATGTGTGCTGGAGCATGCGCGACTTACGGCCGTTTTTGTCGATATTTGACAGCGGGAACTTGAGAGGGTCCTAACCGTCCCCACCGAGCCCTCAGGGGGCTCCGTATCTAAATGCAAGACATTAATAAATCGCGGACACGCTGGTACATCCGCGCACGAATCTACAGCGTTAAGTTAGTTTACGCCGGTGGAGGTTCTGATGCGTTTATGGAAATGACTCGTACCTTGTTCGGCCAGCGCCAGCGCGCGCCTAAGGCAGCGAGACATAATTCAACATTTTCGCGCAGCCCTCTATCTGGCTGGAATATTCGGACATTTATATTTAAAACGAGAAAAATTGTAATGAATAGCGCTTATTTCAAAAATCTGAATTATTACATCGCAATAAAAAAGGCACATGTTTTCATTGAAAGAAAAAGAAGGACCAGAACAATGTCCATCTTCTGTAACATGAAAATAATCTCGAGAGTTTTGCAGTAAGGTAAACGTACCGGTTATGGAACGCTTTTCGGCAGGGATATTCAATTATCATGTAATTTAAATAATTAAACGTATTAACTTGGAAACCTTGTACACCATTTGATAGATAAATGTTTTGTGATTACATAATGAGCCATAAAATTGTTATTCATTGTGAGTAAAAAATAATATGTTTAAAAAACTAAAGTAAGGATCTGTACGTGTTATGAAACACCGCTTTCGTACCATAACCCGGTGTTCCAAATTCCGTGTCCCCATTTTGAAAATGTCATTCAAGTTATGGGTTAGATTTTTAGTTTCATATAAAATCTTCTAATTTGGTATACTTACTCTTATATGCTCGATATACTCATATAAATGGAGTTATAGGTATTATTTTAATCGCTCTAATATAATTATAATAATTAAATTAACTGGATATACAGATGCCACGACAATTCTCACATGCGTTTCATAAACGGTACAGACAGCAGAAAGCGGACCGTTAATTTGAAACACTGATTTTTGCGAGTATCGGAAGTAACTTACTTAATTTTTTTTTAAGTTAATTATTGCATATAAATCGTCATATTTGTAAATTTTGCAAACAGAAATGTTTGCAAATGCCAATAAAATTTTCATAATTATTTTTATATTTTGTGAAAATTTTTTACTTTACTATTTGTGGTACTGTTTCAAAAGGGGGACGTAGTTAGGAAGGTGTTCCATAATTGGCACGTTTACCTTATTGTTCCTCTTTGGAAACTTTTGTTTATAATTATTTTCTAACAAACTATTGATACTGATTGAAAAATCGGAGGGATCGTTAGATTAAAAGTTATCAAGGGTGTTTCACTCTATACGTTAGAAGTTGTACTTGCGATTGCTCAGATGTTGAGATGACTTTGCTTTTTAAATCCTATTATATGAAGGAGTCATTTTGTTTTACGTGAATGAAAATACTTCAAGCTTTTCTGAAGCGCCACGCGGTGACCTAACTTGAAGATTTTAAATCGTACTGCAGAAGTGCGCCTTATAGGTGAAAAAGGATGTAAGAATATAGATGTAAAAACTGAATGGATGTACATTATTTACTCCTTTTAGCGAATACTCTACATTGGTGAAATCTTAAAAATATTTTTTTAACACCATGTATGTAACAATTCAGAACAGACTATAACTAATCTGTACGACTAAAGAAAAAGAAGTAGAGCATAAGGCACGAAGGGGAAACGGATCGTTCATTGTCAGACACACCCTGCAATGAACATACGTGAATTTATCACTAACTGTAATAAGCACTTTAGAAGTATGCACAAATTTATTAGCATTTCCCGTTAAAACACTTTCTTATAATAAACTTCTTTTATCCCTGTAAGAGTAGCAAATACGAACCTGTTACTTTTTAATATACGGACAGTTGCCGTCACAAGAGATATGTGTCGAATATTTCCCGTTACTCTACAAGCCTGCATAGTTGGATCAAAATCATTGTGCACGAGTTCGATATGTTCCCTTGTTAGAGGCAAGACAATATCGATACCTTTTATTAATTTGGACCATGAAATGTGGAGCGGTCCTGTAATATTCCCGGCCAGTTAACACACATATTAGTTAATAGTAATTAGGTGATAGATGGTAAATCGTTAGTTGATGTGTCATAGGTGCAAAGCAAATCTAGTTAGAACAGCCGACCTCTCAAGCCGTCTTGTAGCTAATATGATAGACTGCCATTAGGGATATCTCGCTGTCGTGACGAGGGGGACTGTGAAACGCACAAGGAGTAGTAGGAGGGGAAGGGCTACACAACGTGGAGCCACGACAGGGTACGTTAGTTCGGGATATGCTAGCTAGTAAGACGTATTACTTACGTATGAATTATGCAGCACTTTGGTATGGGTGTCTGCCGAATAGCCTTAGTTCCTACCATCTTATGACTTGGATAAACGGAACTCTCTCTGTTAACAGGAATTCCGTTAAGTTATCCACTTTACACATCCCCGACCGACTGATTTCCTATTGTAAACACGAGGACGTCCGTCCCAATGCAACGTGCATCGCGATACCAATTCACACGATTACCGGTGTATTTGATTTAAGTAGTATCTGCTTCATCGCGGAACTGTAAAAAGCAGTATAACAGTAGCGTTACGCGCCAGTATCGCTTGCTTTGTGATTAAAATTTCAATGTTTGATAAGCGTGCAGTATTTAAAGCGGCCCATGAAGGATAACATTTTCGTCGATATTGTCGGGGTATTTGTGAATTTTTAGCGCAGGCAAGGCGCGCTTAAAAGCGGCAAGGACATTCATATCTTCCTCCCTGTTCGCGCGTAAATTTATTCTACTTGCACTCTCGGCCCCGCTCCTATTTACACCGACATTCTGGTAAGAGTAAATTAAACAACGATATGATAAGGACCGGCTAGTGCCGCCGCTCATACGTCATATTATTTTCTCAACTCACCTGGAATGTTGACTTTTATGGAAAATTAAGCTACCGTGAGCTTCGCAACAGTCTGCCATTTGAACACTGTACTTTCGTGAAGCGGAGGATGATTACTATTTAAACGTTAATTAACGTTTAATATTCTGTGACAGTAGAACACAGAAAAGTTTCAATTTTTATGAGTAACAATTGGGAAATGAGGTAATTGTTGTGTGGTGAAAGTGACATTATTGTACTTACACTTGTAACTATATGTTATTTGGAAGGAACTGTAAAAAATTCATACTTGAAGGGACAGAAACGGTTATATAAAATTGTGCAGAATAATGAAGGGCGCGATGAATGGTAACCCTTCAAGCGAAATGTAACAGGTGTCATAATATGTCCACACAAATTAATTAAATTGGAAATGCACATTTATTGCAAAATTTATACCCTTCACAATGACGAAAGAATACTATACAACAATTTACCTTTACTTTAACACTTACTGGCGCGTTTTACTTACCGGTAAGAAAAACGCCCCACTCACAGTTATTACATTATTTATTTAAAAGAATGAAAGTATTAACCAGATTGGCGTATTTTGTAACAGTATTGCACTTAAAAGCTTTCAAACCCTACAACGAACATTTGGCAAAATCTGAAATGTATAATATAATTCAAAAGTAAGCATCATGACAATAATAATGAAAACAATTTACGACAAGGCTTTAACCAACCACACATACGAACATTATAAATAGTTACAGCAAAAATACATTTACAAATGTCTTGCTGAAAATCTCACATCAAATATCGATTTAATTATAATAATTCTCAGTGGTCCCTGAATTTGTCCCGATACCTATACTAAAAGATAAAAGATAAACATTATAGAATCTCATTTAAAACAACTCAAGACAACTTTAAAAAATTTGAAAATGAGACGACTTATAACAGATATAGGTACTATCAAGAAAAATTGAATTGATTTATTAATATGGCGACGGCCACTTTGTATAATCTCTTTATTAAACTCAATTTAATAACATAATTTCTAATACGGACTTTATTAAACTTAAATAATTCTGAACTCCGATTATTTCGTTTGCTTTCATTCAAACGAAGCTCAGTTTCGTCTACGAAACTGAATCACACGTCACAAAATCATAGCCACATATAATACGTCCACGCTACCAAAAAGAAATACATCGAAGGGCATTCTTGTCTAGCCTGACGATTTATCCCCAGGAAATGATTTCCTGAATTAGTCGATGGCTTATATGCGATCCTTCTTAGCCGTTTCCTATCTATAATATTTCCTGTAGAGGAGATCCGAAGGAACGAGTCGGTAGATGCTGGATGACGGCAGTGCAAGGAGGGTGGGGGCTTCAAGAAGACCGGTGGAGGAGGCGTAATGGAGGCTAGTTAAACATTAAGCATCCCCTGATACCTTGCTAACCCCTTACTAACCCCAGTTAAGGTGTATGCAAGGTATACAGCTCTAGGTGGTTTCCTATGCCTTACGGACCTCCGTATACATTCTTACTAATTGACGTCCTGCGCGTCTGCATTATGCACTTGCGATTACTCCCGGGCGTTTTCTTACTAAAATAATATATCCGATCGAAGGTTATACCGTCGTATCTTCACGGAAAGAAACAGTAGACTACCCTGCACAGTCTACATTGTGTTATGTACTTCTCTACTTTAGCGAGCGAGGATACTTCCTCCTTTTAAAACTTTCCCTACAACATACACGTTTTGTTTTCTAATTTATCGTACGATTCGACGTGGCAAGCAAGAGGTAATTATTTGCTTGATTTTTTAAATATATCCCCGTTAGATGTAGACTTCAGTATAAAATAAAATTGTGTTAACTCAACATAGATTTTTTAGTGAATTTTACATTGAAGTGAAGAAAATCGGTGTGCCGAGTGATGTAATAATATGTAATATTTGTAACTGTAATAATATCTCGAATTCTCTTGGATCTTGACAACAATGGACGTAACGAAGATATCCCCAAGGGGTACCTACTACGGAGATACATTGTTAATACGAGTGCTGAGTAGGGGTTTGTCGTTTGGGTAGGTGATTAGTACACTATTGGACACGCCTCCAATTCTACCGAACAGACAGAATTTCTTACTTACTGATAGCCCGCTGAGACTTAAATGTTCCTACAAGAAAACCACCCTTATTTTCTCTCAAGGTAAATGCATCGCCAGCTTAACATTGGTTTCATTGCATTGTACTAAAACCGCACGTTAAGGCAATTAATATATTATTATATTACTTTCTGAAAATTGAACTCGATATTCTAACACATACCTACCTATATCGATGAAATTGCTGTTCATAAAATATTTATTAAACACCAGTCACTCTTTTTACAAAATTTACTTTATTTGTGCAAATAAATTTCTAAATTTTACATTAGGCAATGCATAGTATAATTACAATAATTCATTACCTAAAGTTGTATCGTACATTTATTCCGAAATATAAAACTGTATGGGACTGCAGGCTATAAGGAATATAAAGTTATTGCAAGGGCAAATGAAATGTGACAGGCCGAAATGTTGCACTAAATTTACGTCACGTTCCACTATCTTCCCCTTCGGAATGACAAAAAAAAGGGAATGTACTTTGGGAGCCGAAAACATGATTAAAGATTTTCCGACGTAGGAGAAAATGGATTTCTGATACGTGTAATGCTACCCTATTTGGAACTATTACGCGTAAGTCTCCGAGTAAGCTCCCTATATCCATTCACCCCTGCTCGAAATATATTTACTAGATCAGAAGGTATTTACTTGAGACTTGGCACCCTCGTGCAACGTGTTGATAACTTATAAACACACCGATGAAAAATTATTTTCGCGCTTCTAGAACTATAAAAAAAAATGTAAATACAATGATGAAATCATATCAATTAAATAGCAAAAGCAATAATAAAACATATTTAAATCCTGTCGCTATAAAACTTGTGACACCAACTCCAATTTATTTCTTGAATGATGCATCAACTTGACATCTTTTCAGCTGTATAGAATTTATTCTGCGGCACTTACCATTTGTAAGGTATTAAGCGCTCGTTACACAGAACTTTTTCCTGCGGTTCAACAGTTAGAGGTGTACTACAAAATGGATTTTCCGATCGAGCCTCTGATTCGCGCGAATTTTTTGCCACGGATTGCTTTCGCGGAGGAAGTAACATCCGCTTCGGTGCAGTGAGAGAAATCGTTAATTGGTAGACAGGAAATATTAACAAACCGTTGTGCAAGTGCCGACGATTTACTGCAAGGTTTGATTGAATTCATTCGCCTGTGTTTACCCCTCTCTCTCTCTCGCGCTACCTTCGCCCTAACCCCCTCTCCCTCCCTCGTCAACCCTCTCTCTCAGCGAACCTCCAATATTTAGCTTTTTTTTCCATTGGCGCCGTTTATTTTTTCTGGTTCGTTCGTTCATCCATCCCGACGCTGCGAAGTTGTATACTGTGCAACTGGAAACAGCGAACGGTGCACGTTTCCCGCTACACGCCGCTCCTGTTCCGTCCCCCTTTCTCCCATGACGTACAACCCTCCACTTTCCGCTGCGCGCTGCTTCGTTTTATTTTCATTTTATCCGAGGGAACGGAAAGGTATGCTACCATCGGAAGGCAGGTTGCGAATGATTCCGCAATCGGCCGGCCTCTGTATATTTTATTCCGTGTCAATTCGTTAGGAGCCGAACAACGGTCAATCTAGATGGAATCAATCGATTCGCCGAATGTACTCGTCTGTGGAACACTTTAATTGCGGGGCGTTCTTATTTGCGCTCATATAACAACGACCATGCGAGGCCTGAACAAAACGAGATTAAGAGACGCCGTTAAGTAAATTCTTATTTTTAGTCAGAAATCGTTAGTTTATGCTTCAAAAATTCTGCTGGCAAATTGTTTGTGTAGTATTGTGTGTCAAGCCTCTTTCTGAAATCTTATTGTAAGAAACATTAAGAATGGCATGTACATTTCAGGTCAATAGTTTTAGAACTATTAGGACACCTAGTGTATTTGCACAGATTGAATAATTTCGCTGCTTTTATTTTCTGGTCTTAATTTAAACTACCAAATAAACAAGAATTTCTTAGAGTTCTTCAATAAATTTGCAACGGTTTTTACAATTAATCCACACAATTTAAGTGTCCTAATGCTTATGAACGGCAGTGTATTTTGCTTTGTAATTTGCTCGATTATAAAATTTTTTAATATCGTTTTAAGCGACGAACAACTCTTCGGTGTGATTTATGTTTTATTTAGAATGCCAGTTCTTCTGCTATATGTAATTGAATTTTATTGCAATTCAAGGTGTTTGACTTTAAGCTACATCAATATAGTTTGAAGAATAATATGATTCTTTTTATGGAATAATTTTGTTACTTGATAGCAGGTAATATTTAATAGTAAAAAGAATTTTCATTTATCATAAGGTTACTATATCTACAAAGTGTGTAATGTGCTAATGTTTGATATCCATTATTAGGAATAAAGAAACAATTTTTAAAAGCCATTTTGATAAAAATGGTGATGATCGCAAAATATATCATTCTTTATTGCTGAAGTGAACAATCTTCAACCCGCTACTGAGTCTCCGTGGCGTGAAATGCACCTACCGGCTGTTTTAAGCGACAATCCAGGATAGATTTTATCGTGAAAACTGGCGCAAGCTCGCGGAAAGCATCGACGAAGGAGAAAAATCTAATAGATGATCCAAATTGAGTTTGAGCCCCCTGTAAGAAACTAGCCCTTCCACCCTTCTTGCTCGTGCTCACGTTACTACATCGTCGACACTGTCGCCCCATCAAGCTCAGAGCGAAATCCAGTTCGCATTTGAATCAGTCTGTAACGCAATCCATTAGCCCCTAACAGCCAATACTCGACGGATAGAATGGAAGAAAACGACTCTAAAAAGGAGGAAGGAAAGAGGAATGGTGAAAGGTAGATACAAGCTACGGGGCGTCACAACTGATTAGTCTTACCTATGAGTGAATCGCATAAAAGAGGAGGAAAGAGTGCCTTTGTCTCTTTGTTACCTTTTTCAGTGATCAGATGGCGAACATTTTCTTGCCTAACCGAATTACCGAACGCCTAGGTATCACGCAAGTTTAGTTATTCTATTGACGATGAATCTTCAATCAAGTTGCTATAAATAACTATTTGCATCGTAATAATACATACAGTAAAATTATTCTGACAAAGTTTTTGGGGCTGCATGTATTGTAACCAAAATTATTAGTTTTAGTTGTCGCAGAATGAAAGCGATTCTGTGGCGAAAATCGATACTTTTGCTATGAGAAGCCACCAATTTGTAGCAAATTAATTTTTTGGGATAATGAATGATTAAGGACTAGATCATCTAGTATACTAACTAAATTCCCGCGAATTTTTTATTTCAGATGAACCATGTCAATATTAGAGTGGTCACCGGAAACTACTGAAAAATATCGCTGCCGGGAGATCGTTAATATTTCTTTTATTTATTTATATTTTCCATCGCAAATATTACAACAAGTAGTTTGACATCTACACTTTCGAATGCATAAAGGCTTGATTAAAAAAGCCTTCAAGTTTTTCCCCCGAAAATTCCCGAATATACATGTTTTTTCAGACCTTACAGGTAGGCACAACCCTTTAATGATCTTCCCACAGTTCCAACAGGAATAATTTTATACCGAACATGAACCTCGTGTTATTATTCTAAAAGCAGATGTGCTGTTAAAAGGAATAAAATAATTGTATGTGACATTATGCACGGACCATTTCGACGCGCGTTACAAAGAGTAGCACGTTTTCATTTTTTTCTTACGGACAGCTGCATGTAGCAAAAATGAAACGTGCTACTTTTCGTAACGCGTGTCGATTTATTGCCTAATCTTCAACATATTACACAAGCTAAACCAATAACAAAGTATATTTACAAATCCATGGACAAATCATGATTTTAAATGACAACGCACAAAAAACCTTCGCAATTGGAGCGGCTACTTGGCCACTTCCTTTGTCGTGCAGCAGCGTTAAAGCACGCTTTCGTATCGTCCTCGTAGTGACGTAGTATATGCAAGCATGGTCGATGGGATTCGTATCTACGAAAGACTAGATGCCGTCGTCATTCTCTGCGCCTCAGGCGCGACAGAGACATCGTGTTTAGAACGAGATCCACAGAGGTGATAAGCCGAAGTACAATGCTTTGAATACCCATCCAGCATTTCGATAAGATCTTAACGTCCTCCGCGAGTAGACGAAATTAAATTCGCTCGACGCTCTAAGAGCGGCCGACTGCAGCCGTTAACACGAATCTAGAGTAGGTATAGTCCACGGGCACGGATAGATACGAAGAACATGTAGCAGGAGATCGATACGTTTCTTTCCCTTTCTCTTTCTGTGCCCACCCTTCCTCCACCACCCATCTCTTCTTCCTCGTCCACCTTCTCCTCTTCGTTTCCCTCTTTGTATCCCGTCAGCATTCCCTTTCGTACGGTCTACATGGGCAAGGGGGACTCGGATCGCTTTTCATTTTTCCCTTTCACTTTTCAAGCCGCTATATGGATTTCGTGCCAAACATCCAGCTCGGTTGACAGTTCCAGGCTCGCGGAACCGGCGATAAAAGTGTCGTTTAGATAGTACAGTCGTGTGTAACCCGCGATAATGCACGGGCTTGGCGATGGTTATCTGCGTACGTGTACGCGCATGTATAATATCGCGAAAAGTAGAGAATTGACGAGTCTATTAGTCTGCTAAAGTCACGCCGTCATACGCGGTATTATTTTTCTAGAGAAAATAAGATCAAATAAGGAAGCCTATCTATAATAAAATTTGCTTTAATAAATGTAAAGTACCCCCGATTTTGATTACACTCGACAACAATGCGTGTTTCGGTACACTTTAATAACCTCATTAACCCCCGTATTACGCATTATTTATATTACCACTGCCACTACCCTACTCCCTCGGTATTTTATGGGATATAAAAAAAGGCAGTGACGCGAAGGTCGATGAGACGTGGCACGAGATAAATCAGCGTGACGATAAGGGCGATGGATCGCGCTTATATAACACGGCAACCTAAACGATTTTACTTCTGCCTCTGACCATAAAATTAAATGAACCAGCGTTTACTACGCTCTGTGTACGATTTCGCCAGTATTTACCTCTTAACGTGGCAAAAAACCCGGCGGCGTCAAAGAAGTGCGGAAGGAAGCGTGGTATCGGTACGGTCGAGGCGGCGGAGAAATCAGACGAATTTCTTCCACAGTTTCGCTTGGACAATTCCGCGCGAGGGAAAAAAGGAAAAAGCCGGCGTCGCAGGCTAGAAGGTATGCGTTTGATTTTTCGATGGAGTCCCGGATCGTATGGACGCACTCCGCAAGGGGATGACAATGGCGTCCCATGGGAGGAGAGGCCTACCAGCCATCCAGAAAACTACCCCCTCGTCCCTCAAACCTCCTCATCGCCACGATCCTTCTGATTGTTTCCTACGCGTTTCCTCCACTCTCTAGATCTATCTCAGTCTATCTACAGAGATTATTCGCGTTTCACCCTCTCCATATCTCGCCGACGAGCCCATCCTCCACCATGGATACCACGGGCCTACAAAAATTTCCTCGAATTCAATATTCCCCGATATTTTACATAATTCATGAAAATTGAGCTGTCGGCTTTTTGACAGGAGCCCGCCCGGGGTGCTCTTCCCCTTTCTTTTTATTTAACTCCCTTTCCCAGCTCGTCCGTTACTTCTGTTTTTCATCCAGTTTCCTTTCGATGATCTTTTTCTTCTTTGACACTTTCCACTTTTATGATCGTGTCGTCAGTCAGGAAAAATTTAGTTTAGAAACTTTTATTTCATTAAGCAGTTTCGATGTAAAAGTTGTGTATAATAGCTTGTATTTGATTGCGTTAATGATGAATTGAATTGAAATATTCTATAAATAGTAAATTTTCAGATTACACCATCATCACCTCAATTTTATATGAGAATTTTTCACTCAACTTACAATTAGTGGGTACTGTGTATCCAATAAGCCCTGAACCATTTTTTATAACACTGTATATAAGAAAATCTATCAAATTTGAATAATACAATGCTTAGTTTAATCTTGCTTCTTAAATACAAATTTTCAGAAAAACGTTACATCATTATTCAGTTTATATTATAATATATGCAAGTGATGAATGTGCCCTCCTATTCAATATTTACCTGACTGAAGTATATTGTATTTTTAGAAGAATGCATCTTCTGACATTTCGCTAAACTAGCATAGTAGCCATGTACTAGGCACGGTATACAATGCCGTACAGTCCTAAAGGTCGAAGAACACGTGGTCGGGGGTTTAATCTAGAGAAATGCTGAATAATAGAGGCGAGTAGAACGGGGCTTGCGATTGGCTTATACAATATTCAGACTTACTTTCCGGCCAAGTTCGCGTTCTAATTAAGTTCTCAGCGTTCAAAAGCGTTAAGCACCTTGTCAACCGTTTAACTCTTGCCTCCTCTGCTTTCAGATTCTTCCTCAAGTTCTTCCTCAAGTGCAATCAGAACTGCCTTAAGAATGCTGGTAACCCACGTGACATGAGACGCTTCCAGGTGAGTTAGCATATATGTAGATCGTCTGTCCCTGAAACACTATACGACCTTTTACTAGTTTGATGAGAATACATAACGCTGTTATAAGAATTCAAAAATTATGAATGTGTAGGTATCACATAGTAGTTGGAGTGCTATGGCATATAAAGAAATACAACTTAATTGTACTTAATATTGTACTTCATAAATTTTTAGATAATATACATAGTTTATTTCGTGATATTTTAAATTTATATGTTTTACACTGTTGCATATAAATTTCATGAGAAACTACATGCACGTCTACAATTTTTTTGATTATGCTTACTCGAATTTATGCTACTCAGCATACTATTTTATTTCACTATAGTTTCAACATTGCTTAATACTTTTTTGGTTTTATAATAATCTATAGTATTTACACTTTCTATGAAAAATATGGAATGTATATATTTTATGTTGAAGCTTTTAGTTAGTTTTCTTTTCTCATTACTGGAAATATGTATGTCTCATCTTAACATAAATATGTCATACATAGGATACAGCTTTATGCAATAATGCCATACAATAAAACAACGAGCACATTACTAAAATTATATTTAAAATTATCTCGTCTGTGCGTCAACATATCGCTCAGAAATCTAACTTGTGTAAGAAGCAGTATTGTAACTCTTAATTCCATGGTTCAAAAGGATACAACAATTTCATCCGAATAGGCGAATAGTGTAGGAAAATGTAGCCATTATTCGAGTCACGGCTTATGAAATTATAGGGATGAACAGATAGAGGCGAGAACACCAAAAGTCCTCCGCAACTGCGTGCCTCCGCGTCGCTGTCTAGAGCGTCTGCGGATGCGTAGCTTCCACTCAGAGGCGTTCTTTTTTAATTTCCAAAGGGAAAAAGAAGAAGTTGCTTGGAGGAGACGAGCAATTTCTCGATGGTCTGCCATCGTCGAAAGTTGAGATCCTCATCCAAGAGACGTAATCCAAGGGGTTGGCAATTAGCTCAGCGCGGCATCAACCGACCCACCCCTGTATCCGTTCACCCTTCCACCCCATCTCTGCACTACAGTCTCTCCTACACACCGACAGCCGTATCTCGCCACCCCGCCCGTGTCCATTCCAGGGGACAAAGGATGGAATTAAAAAATAAATTACTAAAAACGTTATGTCCTGCCTTTTCGCTTTCTTCCGTTCGATGTGTACTCCTTATCGTGTGATTGCTGCATCTTCTTCTTTCAAACCATCCCCACAGACAAACATAAATTTACTGGACGCATAGAAGAACACAACTTGCTAATTCTTTTTCTTAATTCTTTCTGAGAGTTCTAATAATTTTCTGCCGATAATTATAATTTGGGAAAATTAAGAAAGAATGAAGGGATTGTCCCTTTTGTGTTAACATATAGTATTAGCCAAGTTAGAATAAAATAGTAAAAAGTTTAAAATTTTCCACCCTTTGCCTAAGATATTCTGCAGTACAAATTGAAGATTTAATTTTTTGTCATTGTGGGGAGGCAAGTAATCAATTGATTCCGAATCTTTTTCATACCTACCAGGTGTACTATCTCAAGAAATATATTACAATATAAATGTCACAGTAGAGTGACTGTAAGGGAAACAGAAATATACCAAATCTGTTGCGTAATTTTCGAACTTTGTCGTGCATACGTTTGTCCCAGTATGCATTCACCTCGATCTCCGAATACAAGCAAACCAAAGTTAAGTAGTTATCGCGCTCCCGAATTTGTTTAGGAATTGCTTATTATTCGAAGTTGTGAATTAAAATTTTAGTGGTCCGCCCTTCTCTTTCCTCGAGAATCACCCTCGCGAAGGACCGTCAGGTTATACTCACGCCTATGCCGGGCAAGTTCGCACTACGTTACGTGCTAGGTAATACAGCCAACCAGCCAGGAAAGTTGCGAAGTTGCAAAAGGACAAAACTTCGGGCATTTACCAACCGCCCGGCCGATTTTATAAACGTTCTTTCCACTTTCTCCCGAAAATCATCGTCCTCTTGTTTGCGTCCAGAGAACTCAAGGTTTGCCACGCGGCTTGTTTCAATTTGCCAAAAGTTCCACGCACAAAAATATTTTCTCTACATCTTCGAATGAGAATGTGCCGAGACGAGACTGAAACTAAAAATTATTTTGCTTCGTTTTAATTCACACGTGTCCACCACAGGATTTATCGAAGTTAGGTGTATTAGGCTGTATATAATTGGAAATTTAGAGATGCGACTAATACACAATTTGTTAGTGTAAAATATTTAACGAAGAGCATATATTTCGCGCCATAATGCTTTGGTTTAGTTACACAGCGTAACCATAACAATGGAAGCTTTAGTTTTAGTAAGATTATGCTCATGCATTTTCATGATAGAATCTGTTATGTTTCAATGGGGGTTGTAAGAGTCACGGAATGAATGGCGAATATCCGTGACGCGGTGCAGCAAATCAGGCTACATTGCTTGTTCACGAGAGATATGATTAACAGATGCACGCACCTGTATTACACGTAAATTAAATTACACCAGGAATGAAATTATGTGACGATTAAAACGCACGTATTTGTTCGCGTTTCATGACTTAAAATAAATTAAGACACAGTGAAAATTAAATAAGTTTGTAATATTACACTTTCACGTGAGATTTCTTCTATTATTTTTTAAATTTTTATTAGCGTTCGTTAGAATAAGCATTTTGGGCTGAAATTTTTAAAACGAGAAGATACAAAATAGAAAGAAATTCTTCTGTACGACAAGTGGTATAAAATAAACCTTCTAACTGAAACACCAAGTTTTGTGTTAAAATATGAACATAATTGTGATTTTTTTATGGATAAGACTAATTTATTATTTCAAATTCAAGTTCAGCGTGGCCTGGGAATATAAAGTGTAGCCTACCGTCTTCTGATATTATTCCATAAAATCAGGAATGTTTCCTTTACACAGTTTTACTGCATTTTCACCTGAAATCTCACATCGGCGAATTTCAATCTTCTGTAACAGGTGGTCATTTCTACGCAAGTAGGAGTAGAGGGGCCGCTACTGGCAGTCTCGGACAACATGTTCGTTCATAACAACAGCAAACACGGGCGCAGAGCGAAACGATTGGATCCCAGCGATCCTGGCGAATATAACAGTGAGTATTGCATACCATACGCATACAGTGAGCGCTTTGCGAAAGCGTAATCGACCAACAGGAATTACAATTTATTTAAACAAATATAGAAATCTGTTTAAGTAAGAATATTGCGTTACGTGGGTACAGCATAAAAATTAGTAAACCTGGTTACGGTTGTGATAACCAATATTAATTAAACTTTTAGATAGGGGATTTAAAAGATACTGAAACAGTTTTGATATAAGGTTGTTTCAGCTAACTCTGCCATGTGAAATATTTCTGCTGTATTTAAAATTTCATAAAAATTAATTATTATGTTGGGAGGAGTTAAGAGCGCATTCTCGTGTAACAGCCCCCTGAAATTTATCTTTTTTTTTTTTAAAAAAACTATAAGTAATTTTGTAGAATAAACTTGCAGAATTTGTTTTCTATGTCGATCCTTCTTATTATTTATTAATTATTTTGGAATGTTGGCGTCAGGTTAACAACTGTTACAGTCATCTGATGGCAAAAAGAAGAATATTTTCTTAAAGTTAAATAATTTACGCTGGGGCTGGACCTAACATTTTAATTTTAGTTTCTATTTATAATAGTTTTTTCGTCGATATCAAGAATAATATGAAAAATTTGTCTAAGGAAAAAACTTACTTTTTCCTTCAAACTTGCGATAGTGTCAACAATTGTTCGCAACCAGTGTGAACACTTTGCATAGAAAATTAATAGCTCAAAGTATTGTCCCATCACAATGGAATCGTCGGGATCTTCGAGTGGAATGGCAAGGGGGTCGGACGGGGCAGGGAACGCGGTGGGTCGGTTTCTTCGAGATCGGTATAACGACTTGAGGGCCGTCGTAGAGGGTGGAATCGTAAGAGGGCTAGAGATGGCGAGAGAGGGCGTGCTCGGAGGATAGGATATAAGGAGTCATAGGGCAATTCAGCAAAGTTTGGCGTCGACCGCGCATACAAACGGCTGATATCGTGCGGCCACCCCCTCGCCTACGCGCTCCTCTCTTCTCCGAGCCTTCTTCTTCCATCCTTTCTTCCTTCTTGCGCCAAGGCGAGATGTAAATCAATGGGATGCGGGAAAACGAGGGATCCGCCACGTTCTCTCTGCCTTCTTCCTTGCTCTTATATCCTCCATCCCTTCTCCCATTCCTCTCCTAGCATTTCAAGCTTTCTTTCCACCTTACCGCGTCTTTTCATCCCTCTTCCCGCCTTTGTCTGGCTGGCTGCGACCAAGCGCCAAGATGCCAGCAGAACAAGAGCAAAGGAAGAGAAAGGACGGAAGAGGAAGGCCAGCCGGAATTGACCTTCCCCTTTCGTCCTCTTCTTTTTTCGCCAATGTTTTACTCCCTTCTCGCAGTGGTGGCTGCGTCGTGTTAGTTTGTGAATGTTAAGTTGCAGCTGTCTCGAGATATCCTCTCTGTTTTCGCAACTCCTCTGATGCTATGCCAGAACCACCCCACCCAAATCCTCTCGCGAGAAACACCCGAAACAACCGTAACAAACATACAAATGAGGTAAAGGGGATAAACAGAATGGAAAAGTGAAGTTGAGGGGAAAGTAAGCTAGGAGAGGAAACGAATAAGGAGGAACGCGCTCTGTGGCTTCTGTTAGCGTTGCGAACGAATTTTCTCACGTATTTTCGAAACCAGAACTCGAACATCGATACAATGCTGATAAGTCGAGGCAGTACTTGGCCTACCTTTATCTCATACCGCGTGCAGATTTCTTTTAAATTTTTCTTGTGAAGACATTTGCTCAGAATACTTTATCTTAACAGGTATCTCACTTCGACTTATATTTTAATTTTATACTTTAAAAATGAAATTCATTGAACTCCATATAACAGAAAATAAAGATTTACAAATAGTTTCATACAAATACTAGAATACGCTTTATTCTCATTATTAAGTATAATGCAATGGTAAAATTAAAAATTTTTTAAATTATTAAACACTTTTAATCGAAGAAAATATTTGTAGTTGAACTTCTACTAAGGAACTTATAGATTAATGTACATTTTCATTAATGACTCACTTATACATACTAAGCAGTGTTTTAAATCGTAACAGAAAATGCGAATAAAACTGAGAATAGAGCAATGAGTCTTTAATTTTACATCGTACAATATCTAATTTACCTAATAAAATGAAAATAAAATTTTATGACAAAATTCAAAAGTGCTTCTTACAAAAATATGATTAAAGCTAAGATCCATTTATTTTAACTTACATCAGTTCATTACCAATTACACTATTACTATCCACAATAATTTTTACGTTTGTTACCATCGCTCGAACATTCATATAGATCCCCTGAATCATCGGAGCAAAGAGAAAGCAGCTCGATCATAAAACGTCATCTTAATGATGCCGTTCGCGGTGAAAGTAAAAGCAACTTTTTTCCCGAGGAGCTTCTCTCTAGTATTTACCGGGGTGAACGAAGTTATCACGCGATCTCACAGTGATCAGAGAGAATCGGACCGAACATGTTCGAGCACAACGGCTTCTCGACTTCGACGACGGTTTGGTGGTAAAAGAGGAGCTCGGGAAAGAGAGTAGTACCCCTTACCACTCAGTAATGGCACGGGGGATTTTATTTATTCCGGGTTGGTACGCTTGTTCCGGCCTCCTCTACTGAATCCCTCTTTTCAACCCTCCTCCTCCTCCCTCTCCGCCTCTTCCTACTTTTCTGCCTCATACCATCTCGCCCGACAATTCTCCACCAGAGTGGTTGCCAACGTGGCCGACTCTGTTTAACGACTTTCTTGTACATTGAACGTAATAAATACCTGTGTCCCATTCAAGAATCCCCATTTACACCGGAATTGCAACTCTTTAACGCTGCGCCGTGCTCGCGTATTTAATTTCCCACTTACTTTACCCAAGGCAGCGTCCACGAGGGAATAAAACATTGTAATAGTCAAGTGAAGAATAATATCTTTATTTAAATATTTATGTATTTAGATACCTCTATAGATTTTCAACCCTAATTTTACTAAGGTTCTTTCTAAATATAATTACATTTTTAATCGTTACTATTTGAACACGAACGTCCTGAGAAGAAAATGTTATCGACGTACAGTGTTTTTGTCCGATGTCCACTGTCGGGATCTCTTAAGCCTTTGAAATTTAATAGTGGAATCACGCGTAAGCACCCAAAGGTGGAAACTGTTTGAGTATCACTGGGAGCAATATACCATGATGTCAGCCACTCTGCCGTGGCTCCGCTCTGCCAGGGTCGGAACCGGGGGTGGCTTGGCTTCGCTGGGGTACAAAATGATATCATTGGGTTATAAATTCCAAGCAGAGACACCAGCGGCCCGATCGCCCCCCCTCCCTTCCTTCTTGTTACAACTCTTCTCCGGCCACTCCAACCCTCAGTCTCTTCCTCTCACCCTCTCTCTCTTTCTCCTTCTATGCGCTCCTGTCGTTCTCCTTCATAAATTCTCTGTCGTTTTCCCTCTCTCTTACTTTCTCCCATCCTCGTGGCTTGAGCTTGCTTGCCACGGGAAATATATCTACCACTTGGCCTCGACCGAATAAACAGAATATTCAGATAATTTTCCGTATCCCACCCCCCTAACTAACTGACTCAACTCACCTCATACGATCGGGGGAATTCGCGTAATTTCTCCACTCTCTTACGAGTTTTTTTCCTCCCGTACTCACGGCCCATTATTGTTTCCGTGATTTCGTGTTCTGAAATTAAAGGTGGAACCTTAATGTGCATGTTCTACTTATTGGGATTGAAGTATAAATAAGTATTAAAATAGGATTTTAGAAGTGGAAATTGATTTTGCAAACGGTTGTCAAAGACATTTCTTAATTACTAAAAAAAATATTGAAGTTTTACATGGTAGTGATTAAAATACATAAGTCACATTTCTCTGACTGGAAGATCCTCATTTGTATTATGTAGAAACGCAGAAAGACAAACGACATCTATGTACACTAATATGTGCACGTATATTTTGCAAGGTCGGCTTTAAAGTAAATTAAGCCATGAATAATTAGTATACCAATATAGTTTAGAATAATCCTGTGGTGTAACAATGTTGGCTCTGCAAGTACAAGTCGCTGACGACAGCGTGATGTTGAAGCACTAAAGCTGCCTGCAATTTTAACTAATGTCCTGGGAAAGCAGAATTTAAAATGATATTTCGCATTCGTGTCGTCTAATTCTATAATTCAACCCGTTCTCTTTGGTATATGTATATGTCTGCGGCGAATCTTTCACCAGTACATTAAACTGAATATTAAATACATTAATCATTGTATAATTTAATGAACATCTGATAATATTGTCTTTACACAATTAGGTCTATATACACCTGTGCCTCTTCAAACGCCGTGTATAAAAGCGATATCGCCAAACGAAGGGTGGACGTCTGGTGGATCAACAGTAATAATCATCGGTGAAAACTTCTTCGATGGACTTCAAGTGGTTTTCGGGTCGATGTTGGTTTGGAGCGAGGTGTGTAACTCAATACTTTACGAAACCGTACACGCAGAATAACTTTACAAGAACTCAGGGAAATTAATTCTTTAAACTAAAGAATTCAATGCATTGTATATTACACTTGAATCTTCATGAATGCTTTTAATTTTCTGTTCGTAGTTAATCACTCCAAACGCAATCAGAGTGCAAACTCCACCAAGGCAAATACCAGGTGTTGTCGAAGTCACACTTTCCTATAAGACCAAGCAGTTTTGCAAGGGAGCGCCTGGTAGATTCGTTTATGTGTGTGAGTATAATTTCTATGGATTATATAATATATATATGTAATGCGTAACAACATTAAGTATTGTAATTTTAAAGAACAACGTTGATACAGATATAATTCGCGAAAGAACATATACGTACATATTAAAAATATGAGCAAACCCATTAACTACATATCTGTTAAAAACAATTAGTTTTTAGAAAGTAGGTAATATATTTTTAGAGTATGTACATGCATGTAGTAAGTTTGATCTACAAAAATTGACTTATTAATACTCTTCAAAGTTATAAAATATTCATTGCTATAAAATTGCTTATTCACCAACAGCAGCTAAACGAAAAATCTCGCGGTTATGAGGGTGAAGATACTGAAAGATCGAGAGTGCCTAATAATCCCCAAAATTATTAAGTAATTTGTACAATTTTCTTGGAAGAATATTGAAAAATAGTATTACTATACTTTATTACAGAAATCCATTCAGTTATGTATGCTTTTGTATTGTGACTAAAGTGACACATTCTTTTACAAATTTTTCAGCATTAAACGAACCCACAATCGACTACGGCTTCCAAAGGTTACAGAAGCTTATTCCACGACATCCTGGTGACCCAGAAAAATTACCGAAAGAAATTATCCTGAAGAGGGCGGCAGATCTTGCGGAAGCGTTATATAGTATGCCCAGAAGCGGAAACGCGGGAATCACAGGTGCGCCCAGGAGTCCAGGATCCGGCCACCCCCCTGCACCCCCTACCTCCAGTTCGGCAACGGCGTTCAACTCGTATACAGGGCAACTTGCAGTGTCGGTACAGGAAAATGGTACTGCCGCGAAATGGACAGACGGTAAATATTAATACTTGCTCCGTGCCTCACACGCTACTGCACTCATTATCATTTTATGTGGTCAATTAGAGAGATGAAATTATTGTTAGAGATACGAACTCCGCATTATTGTACTGCAAATTATCGAGTCACGCCAATTATGAATTAACCGCACGGCAAGGGTCACCATTGTTTTAAATTACTATCATTCATGTGCCCAGAATACATAGTCTTTTTACACGAGCATAAAGGAAGAGAGAGGTGTAATTCGTGGTGTAACTACATGACGTGCAAATGATCTTCCGTGTGAAAAAGGCAAAAAAATTTCACGCATAGCTTCGATTTTGATAAAGTCGATTTTAGGGATTCGTCAAGTCAGTAGGATTTAGTTACCCATTTATTTTATGTTTCTGTTCGGTGTGTTTGTATTCGTAAATATTCTTGGTGGCATTTTTAACGAAAATACAACATTGTGTGTGTATAAATCATTAATTATAGCATTGTTTTGTAAAGCGTGGGAAATATTGCCCCTGTGGTCACGTTCAGAGTCTCGCTTGGCCAATTAAAGAGGCATGAATGAAAAATACTGTATTCTAATTCTTTAATTTTATAAATTCTGTTAATCTGGAAACGATTTTTAACTATTTTTTGGTAGATATTATCTTTAATAATATCCTCAATATGATTCCTGGGGAGGATTAAAAAAATGTGATGTCTGAAAAATTTATAAATCGAGTTATTGCTCCACTGTGAAAAATTCAAACAAAATTTTTGAGATTATAAAAAACTAATAATATATATAAGTTTATTGGATTACTGGAACCGAACCACCATCAATGTTGACGGCTACTAGCGCGCAAGTGGAAACAGAGAATAATAGACAGACACGACATCCAAACCGTATGCAATATCCGAATTACCAAAATATCTTAGATTTCCTGTAAGCGTTTCACATTTCCTTACGTCTATATGCCTACTTGCAATACATTCGAACGGTTGCCCGCCGCTGCAGATCACTTAAATAGCGGTAATGAGATGCGACTGACGTGTAAACGCGTGAAACACTCGTACCCAGTGCATTAGGCAACACGCTGCGAACAGAATGATGAAATACTGACGATTTCGTCTGACGGGCAGGTTTCTATTTCTAGACGGTAGTTCCGTGACGACAGGAGCCGGTGCTGGAGGCGGAGCCGGTGGCGGTGGTAGCGTCGGCGGAAGCGTCGCTGGTAATGTCGACGCCTATAGGCAAAGCAGCAGCGCGAGTCCACGTGGGGTTGTAACCGGTGGCGGTTATTGCGGAAGTTCGGCGAGCACCCCTCACAGTCACAGCACCAATGGAAGTTATTCGGTCGCCAACCCGTACACCGGCAGTCCAACCCTTTATACATCGCGTAAGTGCGTCTTTTCATCTTGCTATTTGTTAAACTAGCCCCCCCGATTCTGTTTCGTTCGTTTTAATACTGCTTCAGCAATCCGAAATGTATCGGTGATTTAGTGCTCAATGAAATATAAACAGCATTTTTATTTGTAATTTAACAGCTATGTTTAACACCATGTAGTTGACTACAGTAGCAAATTTGGGACACGTTGTTGCAAATTTTCATTAAATTGTTATTTAAATGAAATAGTTCATATATTGATTCGATTTTTGTATTTATATCTACCTTTTTCTAAATAACGTGGTTACAGAAATAATATGTTTTTGTATGGTTTGTAATACTGAAATTGGTGATTATATAAGGTGATTCATTATGAGTGATGCAATCAGGAAGTGGATAACTCTTAGTGACGCAATTAGTTGAATTTGCTTGTAAAAGAAAATATCCGTATCTTTTATATCTCACTAAACAACATTTGACAAAATCTAATATCAATTAATATTGGCTAGAAGCAACCATTGATGCCCTTTAGTCACTTCACTTAATTAAATTCTTCGATTTTATACGATTTCCATTTATCATGATTTTACTGTTCCATTAAGACAAAATACGTTGAATGAAAACAACAGACGAAACTCATTCAATTTCCTCTTGATTATTCACGAAAGTAACGCAACAAAATGTGTAAAATAGTAGGAGAAATTTGCTTCAGAAATCTTTTCCCGATACACTTCGGTTTACATTTTGCTATAAACGCATGTACAGTATGTGTACACGAAATCCTGGCACGCACGCGCTTCTTAGATTTAGCATTCCGTCGAAGTGCACGCACTTATGATTTTCCCTTATGTGAAATTTTCGTTTTAGCGCACGAACAGTATGGCATTTTCTATACGTCCGGGGACGGGAGTGCATTCGCCCCCGTAGTTCGACCACCGACCACCTCAGTCCCACCGCACTGGTCCACACAGCACCACCTCGCCACAGCCGCCCAGTAACCGCTAACCGTCCACCATCACAACCACCATCATCACCACCACAACCACCCTATGCACTGCGATTAAAGAATTATGAGAAACATGCACGGGAGACGAGATTCGAGGATGTACGTACACTCGTTCATTTACGAATCCTTGATAACCACCCTCCTCCCCTTAATTAGTATTTCGATGTCGTATCTCGATCACTTTATTTTTCAGTTTTCAAATGATATTTGGTATTCAAAGTGCACTAAGTAATAATTTTTTCCCGAATTTCTTTATTAATTATAGTGTCCTCTTCAATTAGAATGTCCTATTTAGCATTTCGAAACATCCGAGAAAACTGAAGTTTTGTCATTTCTTTTTGTGCTGTCCTTATAAAAAAATGAATAAATTAGACTGTTTCTAGATCTCTACGAAACATATAGGGCTGTCTAATTTTACTTAAATGGTCAAAGACGCGAGGAGCTTCAAATATTTCAACATGTCTTCAAAAATGGAAAAATGCCAAATAGGACATTTTAACCAAGGAGTGCAATGTAGCTCTTCATGGCTTTAATACTATGGTAATACGTTTTCTAACGGCACAATGCATCTCAACACATATCAAATTTCGCTAGTTTTGAAGTGCTCAATATCAGAAGAAAATTTAATTAAATTGCAAAAATGTTTATAGTCAAAGCTTAAGATAAACGGTATCGTTTAAGATAAAGTTCTGAAAATGTTATGCCTCAAAGGAGACTTCTAATGACGAGGAAAAGTGCAGGTTAACTGTCTTTGCAAATGTTTATATAAATTGTTAAAGCAATCTCTTATAATGCTTTGTCATTCGTTTACTATCGGAAAAATATATTTTGTACAGAAAATTAATACTTTAATCGAAAGAATGTCATGCATGAATATAAGCTAAATATTTATTAAAAAACCAATTTGAATTATTTGTATGATCATTGAAGCAAAATCATTCATACTACGAAAGTTAAGCTACCCTGAGAGGCTCGAAACAAGACGAATTTTTTTTACTATTATATAGTTTTATTATTACCGTGAGATGAAAGTGCCCTTTTGTGAAACGAGTGTCGCAGTGTCGTTATTGCCACCGATTGTTAAGGGAGCCACTTAGCCAAAAAGATCGTTAGTGCCGTCAGAGTGGCCGTTTGGTTGGCACGTGTCTGAACGACATCTAGAATACAGCCTCGTCCTTCATCTTGTAATGTACACCAGCCTTCGATCGCGTGCAGTTCATTGAAATCTCCACAGTACGTACAGGGTGTCCCAGAATACTTGCCATTGACAACGCAGATGAAGATTATTTCCCTTGAAAAAAAGTAACACGAAAACATAGAATGAAATGCTTCAATAAGGGGCGTTTATTTCCAAAACAATTCACGTGCTCGTATACCAAAATGTGTAAGTAAATTCAGCCAATTTGAGATTGGCATTGTTGAAAAATATTATTGTTGTGTGAATTACTTAACCGTTAGAAATATTGACAAATCTAGAACACGCGAAAATTAACAAATAATTTTTATACCCAAGAAGGATACATTTACATGCAATGGCGTCCACAGAATTATTCCTGGGGAGGGGGGAAGTAATTTTGAGAAATAGTCAAGTAGACACGCGACAATTGAAATTTAAATTTCAAATTTGACAATTGAAATTTAAAAATATGTCCTCAACAACTTCATCAATTTTCTTAAAATCGAAAAGACGAACAAAAACTTATTTTACATTTTCCAATTAGTTTTTCAACTTGTACAATGTATTCTGGGACAATGTACTCTGTAATCATAATATATGCAAAACGAATACCAAAGTTATACAGATTCGTAAATATCAGTAATTTTTAAAAAAAAATATTGAATCATGTTTAAATTATTAAATATTATTTATTTGCACCTTATATGACATAATGTCAAATACAAACTGACAATGTATTAATAATCATAAAGAATATTCATTTACAGGATATTTAAAAAAAACAATTGCAACGAATTACCAAAGTATTGAATTAAATCTCAGTGTTTAATTCTGCTTCTGTTAGTTAAATACACAATTAGCGATTATTTAGTTGTATTAACGTATTGTAAAAATCATATGTTCCTCATATCTCTTTTTTTATTTAAATTGGTGGCCGTAGAAAGTATTTGACCTCGTGACTTTATAATTATAAAACAATGTCATCAACAAATAATTATCATTTTAAAATTAACTAAAATACAATATGTTTACATCTCTATAAAAAATCAAAATAAGTAACAAACAACAGCTTTATGCTAATTTAAAAATATCATTTCAAAGTAAAATTCAATTTCTCCCAGAAATTCAGAAACACCATGTAATTTCATTTCCCAAGACCTCCACGCTCTTAAAACCAAAAGTCGCATTCAGGACTTATATTTGCAACGATTTATGAAATTCACGGTCAAATTATTTCTACACCCGTCGCTCAAATAATTAACAATTCTTGGATCACCAAGTCATAGCGAATTACACTAACGTATAACCGACAGTGGGTATGTTGCAGGATTAGGGGAGGTTGTCGGTTCGCCGTTCAACATGAATCCATTTATGTTGCCTACCTGCAGCCAAGGGTATTCAAACGCCGGCAGTCCGTTGCTCTCGTCGAATACCAAATAGTGTTACGAGATGTAAGCACCGACGAAAATATCGAGGGGCTGTGTCTTCACGGAAGCGAAATCCGCCGGCGCCAACCGCACCAAGCGGGTTCCAACGTCGACGTAATCACCGTGTTTGTAGTTGAACATCGCTTTCTCGAATCGAAATTGATCCCCCCAGTCACATATTTTCCTTTCTTCCCCCAATATCGCGCGATGAAAACAAAAAGAAGAAACTGTCGCGCGGATCAATTCTACGGGAGACGAGCTGAGTTCGGGAGTATATCGAAACCAGTGCAAAAATTAGATAACGATTTACGATTAACGATCGAGTAAGTTAAGGAATGATACATATCGAAGAGCGCGATGTTTTCTGCATCGATCGGCACAGTCGTTTGATTGAAGTACAGCGAACAGTTGTTCCCGATATGGAGGGTGTACATTTTTTTAAGAAACGCAATCGGTTACGTGTTATCTTGCTACGAGGAATTTCCAAAGCGAGTTCGGTAGAAGACGTTTCATTGAAAGCCAGTTAGAAGTTTATTTTGGCAACGAAACGGTTGCGTCGAAGCTGCCGCGCTTGTAAATTTTAAGGAACTGGCAGGGGTGTCTCCTCGTACAAGTTAACGAATCATTGATACTCTTAGAGAACAGTCGAACGACTATAGCCTTCTCGTGTCGCTGATATCGCTATTTTTCACGTAGCTATTCGAGCACGAGAAGAACAATTTTATCGAGAAATTCGAGTACCTATTTTACCCTGCGTCTCCCCTCGCACTTCGATGGAATCGTCAAATTCGAGCGGAACTTGCTACAGAATATTTTCGAAGTGTCTTCCTTCGAATCAGTGGCAAAATCTTCTAAGAGCTCCACTAATTCCAGTGCTCGGAAGCGGCAGTAGTATACGCGAGCGGGGACGTTCACAGGGTGTCGAGGAAATTTTATATGAAACCAAGCGGAGAAGTGATGAGGGTCGAGGAAAGAAAGGCACCCACTAGACAGACATATCGCTTATCAGTGAATAACAGACATCATAGTTTTAGAGAGCATTTTCGACTTTGAAATTTTAACTTCTTACCCGTACGTTGTAAGAGACTAACCAATATCAGTTAGATAGCGTAACGTCTAATTTGTAATTTGTAAATTTTCTTGTAAATATTGTTGCGATGTACAAAATGACAGAACTATTTCTAGGAATCCAATGGAACGATATTAACGTGATTGTAGGGCGAAAAATTATTATACATAGGTGTAAATAACTGTAGAGCGCCTGTAGCTTAATTCGTATGATTGTATGATTGTACGGCGGCGATCCAATCTTTTAACGTGCTGACTATAGCGTGGCTGATTACACATATTTGTAAGAATGTGGAAGAAATGTAATGGAAATTATAAGGAAATTAAATGAAACGGAAAGTAGGATTAATTTTTATTTAAAAAAGAATATGACATTGGCCGTCAACATTCATTATATCGCTTTTATTGATTAGGTATATATAATATATTCTTCAACCTTCTACGCGGGCAGCTTCAGAATTATATAGGTATAATTTTTTCTTTAAATTTTGACGAGGAAAAGAAAAATAACAGAGGAAAGTTTCGAGTAACATTAGAAATTGGAAGGGCACGTTAAAAATTGGATTGTACCGCAAGAATTG
Organism: Andrena chrysosceles; assembly: GCA_963855975.1. NCBI lineage: Eukaryota > Metazoa > Arthropoda > Insecta > Hymenoptera > Andrenidae > Andrena > Andrena chrysosceles. Next base: position 105,186,474 of record OY979767.1, on the reverse strand, counting down.
TATAAAACGTATAGTTGATTTGAATCGTTCGATAAGCCGGCCCAAACGAAATCTCAGAACAAACGAATCTCACGAAAGTATACGAACTATGTACCAGAATTGAAAGCTCCGATTAGTCCAGATTTTGCAGCAGTTTACGAGCGTAGATCGTATCGTTTGTCGGGACGCGTGTCGTTAAAAAGTTATTATTGTAAAGAGTTCCTTTTTGCATATCGACTTGGTGAGCATTCTCTCGTAACGGAGAATGCATTGTTTGTTCCGGAGTGACGACGCTCCGCGATCTTGTGATCTTGATTGTAATACCGATTACCACTTTCGTTCGATCACACAATGTCATCGTTTACATGACGGGTCGTTCTTGTACGCATGCGCATGCACGCGAGCACGCGCGCGCGCGTACAAACACACGTCGGTGTATATTTAAATAAATTAAACTTACATTTTTGAGAATTAAACGTCACTGTTTTTAACTGTTTCGTGCACCCCTACCTTTAATTTGATTTGCTGTTATATTTCAAAAGAATTCCACCGTTTTACCATAGTGGTAAGTATGGCAAATGTAATATGTGGCACTTTAAAGAATATATTTTAATAGGATGACACCTTACATGATCGAATTTTGTTTCAACTTTTAGTATATTTGTTCATATATGCACTCCGTGAGAACGAAATGATAAATGTAATTGAAATGATGGAAGAGCAATGTTTACTTTCACTTGAGATGTCGTTTATTTAATATCACTTGTAATCAAGCAATAACCGCTATGGAGTTTTTAAATTTTCCGTTAATTAGCATAAAAATAATGACTTATTTTTGTATCCTTCATATATCAATTACTTAATACTAATATCAAATCTGTTGCATATACTAAATAGTGATGTTCGTAATACACTATATTTTATTTTATATCAAGTAATAATTCACGAGATTTCTTAAGCATGGTAATATTATATATTTATAAAATTCGCTATACTTACAAAAGTACTCGCAATTAGTAAAAGGATCCATAATCAATGAATCTTGTACCCTTTTTTTGTGTCCATTCTTGTACCTCATGTTTATAGGAACACCATAGTTTTTAAATTTTCCAAAATTGTGTATACCAAATTCATCTAACGATAATTCCAATTCTCCTACTTCTACTAACTTCTAAAATTTTAGCACAAGATAATTCAGTAATGGTAACATTTTGTATAATTTATTTAAATTATATCTTATATTTTCATAGTTCTCACTAATATCACAATTAGAAATATTCGATTTGTGATATTGAAGACACAGAAAAAGACGTACTTCCGAAACGAAAAACGTACTTCCACATAGTCAACGCAAAATACGTCAACATTAAATAAACTACATAAACAATTTTACGATCGAGTGCCTTTACTCATTGAGCACCTTTTGTTCAAGTACTTTTTTCTCCCAGGAGAAAGCACGTCAGGATCAACAAATAGCGAAACAGGATCTCGAGGACCACTTCGTAGCGATTAGTTCACATGGTGTCCTATTACCTCTAGCCGCCAAACGGTAGCGTGCACGTTGCACGTTATTGTAAGGCTGTTTGTGTTATTAGATTTAGATTGGCCGGCACGTGGCACGCGGACTGGCAGGCACGTGTCCTATTGCAAACGTTACAACGTGGGCACAATACGAAATCGTTTTTCTTGCAATATTGATTCCCTCGCTGGTTCCTGCGAAAACACGCTCTTTCATCAGTGATTTGTCATCTCGCTATTCTTCTCCGCAATGTACCAGCCCATGCGGTGATTAATTATTAATACGATCGTGAATCACCCTTTTTCAGGCGAAACGTCATATATTTAATTATTCCTTTCATAATTAGTAATCATTGTTTTAAAATAATTTATCCGAGTTCCTTATACAATTAGTGCACAAATATTGTGTGTCCACTTGTGAAATTTGAGTTTTTATATGCAACGAATAGTTATTGACTGTTTCTTTATGCCGTATAAAAATCACATTTGTATCTATTTCATAGATTTATCAAAAATAATATTTTTCTTCATTGTATGTCCCCAAATCTTATGTACCTACCATTGCATGTTTTAAGCTATTTTTTTACGAAAACGCTAAAAGTGGACATACAATATTTGTACACTGAAAATGTTGAAATATTTCGGTGAGCTACTACAGTGCGCTTTTTGTATTTCGATATATTAATAGGCTTTTGCGCTCAGTTGTTTCAACCCCCTGGTACAAATAGCACGATTCCCACTGGCCGCCAATCCACCGCAAACCGTCAGCTTAGTTTTTTGGCACGTGCGATCCCATAAAACTCTATACGAGGCGTGCCGCGCTCAATCTAATTGGAATCTGAAAAAGGCAAAACGCAGAATTTTATGGAAAACCTGGAGGCGTAGGTGCTTTTTTAACATTTTCTCACACAGCTGCAACAATGCATTCTCTCTATTTGTAATTCCTTATCAATATTTTTCTCTCAGGTTTTGATCTGGTTCTAAATTATAGATTAATTCAACATTTTAACTTTAAATTCCCAATGTTAATGAACTAGATTTCAACGCGAAAATTTCCGAGTTGACGTATAAACTTTACTTATTTCTTCATAGTGGTCAGTCATTACCGGTTAAAAACAGTAATTTCATTTTAATAACAAAGTCATTCTGACAGTGTTTGGAAATATTTACCCAGCTTTTGTTCCACCAAAAATAAAAAATTACAACTGCATGCCATGCATGTACATACTTTAAAACAATGTAAAATTATTTTGCAATCTATTTTTCTATGACTGATTGCAATACATTTAGCCATATTTAACGAAAAAATGTAATCTAGAATTTGCAGCGTACTCAGTATCCTGTCCCAAAGCTATTATTCTTCATCTTCCTTCTTTTAAATTACTACATATGAAATAAAGCTTGAATGAGAAATCTATGTTTACTATAAATCCCTTCTGCCATGTCAAATTGGAAAAAAGTGCAATGACATTTCCTTTATAAAATATAATACTGATCAGTAAAAAATTGCCACAGTTGTATTTTAGGACTTTGCATTTTGTTTTGTCTTTATACATATTACCAGGAATTACATCAGCCCCAGAAAGTATATTGACGCGCCACTGCGTATGCTCTTTGCGCCATAACGATATCAGGGTAGAATTTGAGTCGGGCGTCAAAGGGGATGAACTGTCGGAGGCCGGCAGGGATAGGAGCAATCTGGTGATGCACCCTTGACAGTTCACCGCGATAAGATCTGCTTTTTCGACGGTCAGGCTCCATTTGAATTCTGTTTGTGTGCCCCAGCGACGCCACCCTTCGAATCCATTGTGCTTCTATCAATGTAAAAGAATATTACCATCTGCTGATTACCGGTAATCCTCATTCAACGCTATTGAGTTTCCTTCGCCGAGCAACACCTATGGCAACCCGCAGTATCTGATAAATAAAAATATTTAGGAACGAAGAATAAAACGTGTACGTCTGTTCTACAGTTTTACAAGTACACATTCGGTTTAGAGGAAATTTAACGACTTTCTTTTTCTCTAGATAATAATTTTTCATCTTACAGTGAGATATCAAAAGATTGCGTCGGTAATTTTTTGTAAGTGTTTAGAGCACCATTTTGCTCCAGAAATTTTATAAATTTATTTATGAGCCTCGGTATTACATCAGTTATTGTTTGAAACGCATCGGCTCTTAATGAAAGCGTAATATATCACGTCATCTATAAGTAATGTTTCTTATCATACTTTAAACAAACACTCGTATCTTGTTAAGGAGATATGTTTATGCAAACTTTCCCTTATACCTTTGAAAAAGTATTCCCTCTAGAGTCTACAGTCTACGAGTATTTGAAGCATTCAGATCGATACTTTTTATTTAACAAAAATCAGAAAACAGAGAGCAATTCAAAATTTCCTGAGTAATGGGAAAAAAATCATAAAAAGCAATGATCAATACGTCAATGATTAAAAACTAAGTAGTGTATTATTAATATTTTTCACTGAAAGATAGCGTCATGAAACGACATCACTTTGGTATGAGATGACCTGCTATAATGAAACAAAAAGTTCTTCTGCCATATGGTGTTTACTCATAATTTTTACAATTCATGTTGTATAACGTGTCCAATTTATATATGAGTAAAATTTATTTACAAATAAACCTTTACGTGTTATTTGTTATTTTTAAATCGTTATTCGCAATGAAATTTGCCTGAAATTAATGTAAATTGAACCTCGATTGAATAAAAATCTTTTATAATTTTAGTTTATTTTATAAAACTTGAGACCATAATATATAAAGCGATACAATTTTATCCGAAGCGAATACAATATAAAAAGGTACTGTATATATGTATAACAAAACTATTCAATAATCAACAGTGGACGAGACATATTTTCTTTTCATATATATACTATATACAACCTTTTATTGAGATTATCTCTGTTATTAATGCATATTTATTGTAGTATAGTATAGAATTATGTAATTGCAGTTCTACGGTATCGACTGTGCAATATTTAACGACACAAAAAACAATAATTCGACAAGCCAGGTTGGCCGAGCGGTCTAAGGCGCCGGACTTAAGTTCCGGTTCCCTATATGGGAGCGTGGGTTCGAACCCCACACCTGGCAAGTATTTTTTTTTATAGAAAATAATAAGATTAAGCTAAATTTTTAATATAAATACATATATCGAATATTAATATTATCAATAATAACTAAATATAAATATTTTTTTTATTGTATTTAATGATAACTACTTATACAAACTGTCAAACATTGTACATGATGGATGGCATAGTTTGACCTATTACCGCCATAATTATATCTCTTCAAAAAGTACTTAAGAATATTTCATTAAAAATTGTATAATTAATGATAGCTTTATTCTTTAGACAAAAACGTACATAATACATCATAAAGGATCGAATATTTAAATTGATTGCACATCCTCTGATACTATAATTTTGTAGACGAATATTTGCGGATATAACTTAAGCCTTTCTATGAACAAATTTTACATTTTTTTAAATATTTAACTGTTTTTAATCTTGAATGAACTATTTGTTGTTTAAAAGTTCCTTAACGTTCATTTTTGGTGTTTTGCAAATCAATATGGTTCATCTACCAATGGTAAAATTAGAAGGAACAGAATTTTAGTAATTATAACAGTGATCAGAAAACGTTTAGCCTGCTACCTTTAGAGTAAATAATGACCTATTTCTGCAATTAAATCAATTATATTTATAAAATTAACTAGTACAACGATTCCTTTATTATCGGCAACCATTACATCATAAAGAACATAAAATTTTAAAAGTGCTCGTCTTAATTTAGTCATTACAGAAATTACAATGTAAGTTGGAGAGTAATCACATATTTTTTATAACTTCAGTGCCTATGTCATGATTGTTCAAATAGTATCACAGACGAAGTATATGATAGACCCCAGACCACGTATAGGATAGATCTATCACCTTAAGGATGTTTGTGTCGCTACCCAACTGTGTTACCGACCCATAATTTGAGAACTGAGTGTAGTGACATCTGCTCATGAACAGCGTCCAACTTAGCAACTACTCTGAAATGTGTGGAGATGCTGAAAGGTGTGTGCGTGGTTGTATACGTGTGACTTATTTAGAATGAGAGTTTAACATTGAGGGTGGGTTTTCGCTACGCTACGCTTTGGCTCGGCTTGTCAACGACTCACGCGGATTTCTTTCCGAAAATCCATTTCGGAGATCAAGAGACTATGGCGCTCGAAAATGGTATTTCTTTAACCCATGCAGCACCGTCCATAACATTGCAGCAACGTCGCTGCAATATTGCGGTGCAAGATTGCAATATTGCACCGCATCATTTCAGAGACGTTGCAGGTTCACTACTATGTCCGCCTTAACAATATTGCAGGCGTGTATTTTTGCAATGTTGCGGCAACATTACAAATATGTAGTTCTGCAACGTTCCGGCAATGATTCTGCAACGAACCGCAAAATTGTGGCAATGATCCTGCAACTCTTCGGAAATATTGCGATGTGAGATTACAATGTTGCGCCGTATCATTGCAGGGTGAAGTTGCAGGTTCAATCCTATGTCGGCCCCAGCAATATTGCAGGAATGTATTCCCGCAACGTTTGAGAAATTTTACAGCACGTACATTCCTTGGTCAATATGTACCAACTTGTTACATATTTTATTCTTACATTCTACCATAGTATTGCAAGTTAAAGAAATTCTGATATCTAATTAGAATATTTGACAATAGCAGCTATCGGCTCGGTTCTCACCGATTACCAGGTCTCACCACGAGGAGGTTGCTGCGTTTCGAGACCCGTAGAGAGATAGATGGAATCAAAGTTCCGTCGATCTCCCTGTACATGAAAACCTTAACCTACTAAACCAAAGAGATGGATGGAAACAAAGTTCCATCAATCCCTTCGGTTTAGATATCGAAGCTAGGGAACTGCCAAGCAATCACTCGATTAAAATAAACTCGGCAAAGAAGGAAAGACTACTGGTGAGCATGAAAGGAGTATTGGATGGCGCAGTTCCTACCACCCTAATGTCCGAATCAATAGGGAAAAGCGCTCGGCGTCTCCCAGGCGATTCCTGTTGCACCGACTCATGCGACCCGTCAGGAGCAACACTAGGTGTGACCTGACTCAAGCCGTCTTACGCGGAGATTGGGTAATCGGACCAGGAGACTTACGCAGGCAGTGTACCAAGCGGTACACCCCCTGCGTCCGAAACTTTTCCCCTTCGACAAGAACACCAGGGGATGAAACTGATCCATTCATACCAATTCCATGCTCAGTCGCTTGCTTCCGGAAACAGGAGCAACGGCGACCTCCTCATCGGAGATGAGGAGCCAACGAAAGTGCAACAAAGGTAATGATTCAGTGACTACTTGGCAATGTTACATGGGACCTTAAATACTTCATGCTATAATAACTTAGCCTAGGCTTCCTTAGATGTCTTCTGTCACTCCCTTCCCCGCAGAAGGGTGAACCTGAAAAGCTGAAACAATCAATCACGTTATATTAGCAATGGTGTAATATGCTTGAGAGGGAATTAAGAAAAGACATATTAGACTCATGCCGATCGAAATGATTTGGACCGACAAAGAGTATACACGGGCATGCAAAACCATCGTAGAGATACGTGAAGGTTGTGCACGAAATGTAAACCCATCGATGAGATGCATGAGAGGGAACAAGTTACGCAAAACCATCGAAGAAATACATAAAATTGAATAAATGACGCAAAACCGTCAAAAAAATACATGAGATAGAAGTAATCACGCAACACCATCGAAGAAATACATAAAATAAAATATATCATGTAAACCCATCGAAGAAAATGCATCATGTAAAATAAATCATGTAAACCCATCGAAGAAATGCGTCAAATAAAATATATCATGTAAACCCATCGAAGAAAATGCATCATGTAAAATAAATCATATAAACCCATCGAAGAAATGCATAAAATAAAATATATCATGTAAACCCATCGAAGAAATGCATAAAATAAAATAAATCATGTAAACGCATCGAAGAAATACATGAAAGAGAACGATTCATGCAAAAATCCGCGAAGGAATGTATGAAATAGGGCTGAAACCCTGACCAGGTCCCCAGGAAGTCCAGGTTGTCCAGTAGGTCCGAATGGTCCAGGTGGGTCGGGAACTCCAATCCAGGGGGCCAAGGCAATGCAGGAAGTTCAGTACGTCCAGTACGTCCAGTACGTCCAGGTGGTCCAGGTGGCTCGGCAGCTCCAGAGTCCCCGGAGGTTCTCCAAGCCCGGAGGACTGACGACGACTGACATTGAGTACATGGAGCTCCATGAGCTCCCTATATACACTTCGGGAAACCATGTCTCTCGATCAAAACAAGGTCGACAGTTGACTACAATTGCAAAATCCAACGAATTCTTCGACAAAAATGGATTTTCCGCTAAAATATCCATTCCAGTGGCTATTGCTATGACAAATAATGTTAACAACATTTTCACTAACCGGTCAGTATAAATTATTAATAACTATGATCGATAGAACTCGATATATCAAGCAATTAATAACATTTGGCCTTGGATTTGTAAATGATTTTCTACGCCGAATGAATTCTTTTTTATTCTCAATGTTTAATCGTTCAATAAATGAATGTTAATGCTTATACATATCACATAGTATTATTTATAATGTATAAATACATTTTAGTTGAACTTGGTGTAAATGAATAGTTGGAGGAATATGAGTGACATACTTGTTTCTCCCCCTTAGTTACTAACATCGACGAAGTATTCAATTTCTGAAAAAGTCTTCTAGGTAACGGGTATATCTCAGTGGAATCCTGTTAAAAGGCCTCCCACATGGTCCAGTAATCGATGAAATTGATGCTCGAATTGAGAAATCACGAAATAATATGCACTATGATATGCACACACTTCACAGAACACTTTTCTGGGCTAGACAAAATCTTATTTTGCATAGCGGGTTTCAAAACTAACGCGATTTGCAGTTGCATCTTTGTATCCCACGGCATTCATGCATCATGCAACTTTCTGATAGGCTTTTAAGAATTAGATTTTACTGTAAATTTCAATGTCGGCGGTAAACTAATACTCGGGGCAAATAGTATCCAATTATTATTACTTCACTAGAATGATTAAACAGTGCATTAGAAACTTGCGGGACTGTCAGTAACAGCGTGAATTTTTATTACTTTTAGGCGTACGATAAGGGTTCTATTACACGCAAAGTACTAATAACCAATGTCATCTTGCAATTTATTGCTTACACGAGCTTTGAAGAAATACCATTTTCGAGCGCCATAGTCTGTTGATCCCCGAAATGGATTTTCGGAAAGAAATCCGCGTGAGTCGTTGACAAGCCGAGCCAAAGCGTAGCATAGTAAAAACCCACCCTATATGTTAAACTCTCACTCTAAACAAGTCACACGTATACAACCACGCACACACCTTTCAGCATCTCAACACATTTCAGAGTAGTTGCTGAGTTGGACGCTGTTCATGAGCAGATGCCACTACCACAGACGAGGTATAGAATAGACCTATCACCTAATGGAACTTTGTGTCACCACCCGAACTGTGTTACCGACCCATAATTTGAGGACTGAATTTAGCGACCTCTGCCCATGAAGAGCGTCCAACTCAACAAATACTCTGAAATGTGTTGAAATGCTGAAAGGTGTGTTGCGTGCTTGTATACGTGTGACTTGTTTAAAGTGTGAGTTTGACATAGGCTTTCGCTACGCTACGCTTTGACTCGGTTTGTCAACGACTCATGCGGATTTCTCTTCAATAATCCATTTCGGGGATCAAGACACTATGGCGCTCAAAATCTAATTCTTATAAGCCTCGCAGAAAGGTGCATGATGCATGAGTGTCGTAGGGTGCATGGATGCAACTGCAAATCGAGCATTTTTTAATTTCACAATCATACGAGATGCTTAATGTGTCGAATACGAGTTACATTTCTGAAGTTGAACTCTCTCGTGTGAGTTCTTTCAAATCTTCTCTCTTAACAGTAATTATTACATTCGAGTCATTAGAAATTGAGAAATTTCAACTTGCATGGGAAACAGTTGAGGTCTCGATTTCTCGATTCCTACACCAATTAGTTCGACTACTGGACTAAATAGAAAACCGTTTAACATTTCACTGGAATATATTATCATCTAGAAGATTTTTTGACGAAGCGTTGCCTAGTGTTTGATCATATGTATATCGCAGTGATAAAAATACGTGTAGAATGTACGGGGTGCACGACTGTAGTTGTGAAAAGTGAATATTTTGCAATGGACATTGCTATATAATATTATTTCTGGCCTTGATGAATTTCAAGTTAGCTGGGAGTCGGCCGAGCGCGACAAAAAACATCAACAACCTCTACCAAAGTCACTACGTCACCGAACGGTGTGCCCTAACAGTTCGACTTTGTCCGCGGCGGGGATCGGATCATTGAATATCTGTGCATTCACAGTCGATATTATTTCGTGATTTCACGATTCCTGCATCAATTCCATTGATTACTGGACTACTGCATTAGACTCAGTATCTAGAGGACTATTTCCGAAAGACTTTACTCGAGTCCGAACACATCTCCCCACTGTTGAGAGATATTTAAAAGCGTGAAGAGCTTTTCTAATCGCGTGCAATGCGATTGTAGAGTCAATACTTATTTCGCGATAAAGTATTTCATAGTGGACAATGATCGACCTGCGTGTTAGTAATGTTAACACGAACGTAGAATCAGTGATTTTAACGCATCTAGAACTATTTCCGAGCACTGGTGCTCTTATTGTTTCTTCATCGCGAAATTAATGCGACATATTTGACACGTTCTATTCGATACTGAAGCTGCAGCTGCGGGACATTGGCCTCCAGATCGAATAGCTACTGCTCAAGGAAGATGCTTGTCTGCATGGATAGCAGTGAGACTGTTTTCAACGAACGGTGAGTGATACTTTATCAATTTTTCAATCTTTCTGCATGCTATCGAACAAAATGATTGTTGTAGCGAGCATAGTGACCACGATTATATACTTAGTACTCGCGAATAGTAACGTTAATACGTGTGCTAATAAATATATTTTAAATTCGCGATAGAAGTTTTAATTTATTTCGTTTCAAACATTCTAAACTACTTTTCTGTAATTTCTCAATCATTCGGGATGCTTAATATATCGAATGCGAGTTACATTTCTGAAGTTGAACCCTTTCGTTTGAGATCCTTCAAATTTTCTCTAAATTTCTGAAACTTCATTTTAATAAAACAGTATCATAATGAATGAACAAAAAATTGAGTCCTTGAGTCAAATTCTAGAAACTCGAAGCGTTCAAAATCCGTTTTTTAAATATTTTGTGGACCATTTATCGCAGAGATACAGCCGTTTGAAAATGTCGAAAATTTTTGGGAAAATATAGCGGTGCTTTAATTTTGATGCAGAGTGTAGTTGGCCATGAATTTTCATTAATAACAAATAAAGGCACGAGAGAGAGAGAGAGAGAGAGAGAGAGAGAGAGAGTGGCAGGTGTACCTTAAGGGTTCGTACTTCAGGGTTTCTTCAGATCTACTTCAGATTAATTAATCAATTAATTTCAAAGGTTGCAAATCGTTTGAAATCTCTGCAAAATCGACAGTCGCGAATCGTTTAAAATCTCTCTAATTTCGATACTCGCTACGCGTTTTCAATCACTACAATTTCAACAGTCGCGAATCGTTTAAAATCTCTGTAACTTCGAGAGTCGCGATTCGTTTACAATCTCTACAGTTTCTTTATTCGCGATTCGTTTAAAATTTCTGTAATTTCAATAGTCGCTAATCGTTTACAAACTCTCCAGTTTTCTTAGTGGCTACACATTCTTTGGATGTAGAAATTTTCCACTTTCGTTGTTCCACTACTTACTATTGTGATTGAACAAAAGTAATTTTGCAATTAGAATTTGTTTGGAAGCAGTTATATCGACTTTCTTCATTATGTTTGAATTTGAACTATCATAATTATTGCAAGGATCTTTCAGAATTTTTCCATCCTGTGAAATCGTGTTTTACTGTACCTTGAAATGCAAATGATTTTTTATTAATCTCGGTCAGTGCCAGATGGGCCACACAATTTGTACCGATATTAGTACTTGTGTAATTTCACGTTAAAAATCTTAATACCGTTGTTATTTCGGGTTGTACCGGATTCTTTTCATTATCACAGAGAGAGGTAATAAACTCAGTTGCATCATTATACCTTCTCTATATAAAAATTTTCACTATTCACAATTACGACTGTAGTGGTGAAAAGTGAATTGATATATAATATTATTTCTGGCCTCGACGAATTTCATGTTCATATTCCCGCGCTCGGCCGACTCCCGGTTCCCGCGCTCGGCGCGACAATAACGTTTGTCAAATTCAAAACATTGAAATACGTCACGAGTCGCGAGTCGCGACTTCGCCACTCGCCAGTCTGTTCCCAAACGCGATCGTGGTCGGACGTGAACTAGTTTAACGTGTCATGATGAATCTTAATTCGTAATATCTTGCTTCGTGCATTAATTCCATCGGTTACTGGACTATATGGGAGGCCTTTAAACATGATATCACTGTGATATACCCTTAATCTCGGAGACTTTTGAGAAAACTCTTTTCACTTGGCTGCGTGGATAGCAGTGAGACTGTTCTCAACGAACGGTGAGTGACACTCTTTTAATTCTTTCAATCATTCTGCCTGCTATGAAGTAAAATAATTGCTGTACCGAGCATAGTGACCACGAATACTTAACAGTAGTAGTTGCTAACAGTGTCATTAATGCGTGAATAAATTAATTTTAAAATCGGAAAAATGTTTTCATATCGCGCCTTTAAGATTCTAAACTATTCTGTTTTTAATTTCACAATCATTCGGGATGCTTGACGTATTAAATACGATTTACATTTCTGAAGTTGAACCCTTTCGCGTGAGTTTTTCCAAATCTTCTCTCTTAACTTATCTTTATTTCAATTGTTGGGGGGGGGGGGATAATAATTATATTTTTGTATTTTACCAGAATAATTAACAACTACCCATCAAAAATTAAAATAAGTGAATCTCTTACAATTATCTATCTATTTTAATAAATTGTAGTAAATAGGTTTATTTTTCGCCTTTCGGCCTCAAAATGGGGTTACATGTGTTATGTGTGTAAGTGGTTCTGGGACTGTTAATTCAAGATTGTGCTTTCGTTTTGACTTCTTCCTTCATCTTGTTCTTCTTTTCTTCTCCTTTTTTCTAGATCCATTCGCAATCCAATCCGCTCCTTTTTCTTCTCGCTTTAGTATCCCCCTGATCGTTGAGTTTTCTCTTGTCAGATCCGTACAGTCTTGTAGCATGTGACCCAGCGTCGCTCTAGCCCCATTACATACTCTGCATACTGTCTCTTTTTCTTCCTTCCAGTACTTGCTTCCCCGCTCTTCGTTCCCACATCTGAACCTTGCAATCATGCTTTGGTCTCTGCCTCTGTAGTTTCCGTTTAGGTAATTCGCTCTCTGGTTATCCCTGATTTCTGTGTAATGTGCGTTGTATCTGCCTCCTTGTATTCTGTCGTATTGCCATTGGACCTGCTTTGCCCTGTCTCTTTGCGCTAGTTCCGCAGCAAACTCTCTTCCTCTCCTTCTTTCGATTTCCATTTCTTGTATATCCATCATTTTTTGCCTGTAGTATGAGTCTCTCATTTTCTTCCATTCCGACTTTTTCTCTGCTTGCTTCGCGTCTATTTCCCTCCAGCATTCTTGTACTATTTTATTCTTATTCAGCCGTTTCGCTTTCTCCTCTTTTCCCAGCTTTTATCCTTATTTTGTCCGTTTTTGTTTCCTCCAAAATTAGATCTGCTGGTGTATTGAAGTCCAAACCTAAAGTCCACCTTATGTATTTCTCCTGTATTTTCTCTACTTTTTCTGCTTCCATTCATTCCCAAATTTCTGACGCATACAGGAAGATACTTTTCACTATGCTTTTGAATATTCTCATTCTTCTCACAAAATTGTTCTTGAACATTCTTTGTCCTATTCCCCATATCTGCGCCATTGCTATTCTAGCTTTCTTTATGACTTCCCTTATATGCATCTCTCTGCCCCCATTTTTCTGGAAATTATACCCTAAGTATTTGAACTCCTTTACTTCTTCCAGGCTGTGCCCCTGCCAGCCCCATTCTTCTCTCACTTGAATAAATAGATAGACTACAATATCTACATTAACATTACATATATTTCTACCAGCCCACCCAGAATTTTATTTAAACAATAAATTTACCTGTATTAATATCCTCATTTACCAAATTTATTTCTATCCCCTAAGACATTAGTAAACAATAGTTACAATTTTAAATTTATTATACCGTTTCTTCAAAATACAAATATAAATTTAAATTTATCTTTTTGATAAAAAAGATTCTTTATTTAATAATTTAATAATAACCCTTCCGCTCCAACCTTATTTGGCCCCTTTCAATCCTGAATATACCTACTCCAAAATTTGACGTCCAAATAAAGTTAAAAAAGCTATACCAATTATTATCGGCAACAATAAAACAATTATATAAAATGTATTGAAAAAAAATATATAATTAATGAATAAATTACTACCAATAATTTATATACATATTTTAAATTCTAAATTTGATTTCAGGGTTGCTGGTCCGAGGGGTAACAAGTGTGCAGAGATGCAGTACTCTTGATGACAGCGAACGCTAAGTCACTTTATAATTTCTTGGACGTGGGTGCACGCAATAGAACAAAATGTTTTTTGTAGAAAACGTTGGGTAGCCAGCTCTTTCGATTCTGACCGTTCCAACACAAATGCGCGACATGCGGGAACACTTGTGCAATATTTTGCGAAGTAGCCTCGTGACGTGGCTCTTTTCTAAACCATATTCACGAAATATCGCAGAAATGTTTCTAAAACGAATGCCAATTATATGAAACGGGCCACTAACCGTCGCGCATATGTGTTGGAAAGGGAGCAGAATCCAATGAGCTGATCAGACAAGGTACTCGTAGATAGTGACATGCATGTGTCTGTCTAAATCAGAAAATTAAATTGATACAACATTTGCTCGCGATTTTAATAATTCCGATTAATAATTCGTATCTAAGATTCGTTCAGAGCACCGAAGCTCCAGTTGAATTTTCTTCGCGAAACAAGAGCCAATTTTTTGCGCATACAAAGTTCGTTCAAAGCACCGGTGCTCTAATTGCTTTTTTAACGCGGAAGTAGAGTCAAATTTTCGCTTAGCTTCAATTTTCAGCTTGGACTTGCCAACGAGATTCTAGGCCCTAGAGAACAAGCCAGAAAATTAAATCCATACAACAGTTGCTCGCGATTTTTACAATTCCGATTAATAATTCGTAAAATAACGCGAATCGATCGAGTCGAATAGAGTCGCCGCGAAAAATTTGAAAAGGTTCCTGAAGTGGAACCTCAGTCTTCCTAGCAATCTTGCAGTCTAGCAAGATCCTTTTTGATCGCGCGTAACGCGATCGTAGAGTCCCCGCTTTTTTTGCGTCCATCTACATATTTTGCAGAGCACCGCGGTTCTTACTTAGAGTAACTTTACCGCGAATCTAGAGTGAAATTTTTGCGTATCTAAGACTCGTTCAGAGCACCGAAGCTCCAGTTGAATTTTCTTCGCGAAACTAGAGCCATTTTTTTACGCATACTAGGTTCGTCCAGAACACCGGTGCTTTAATCGCTTTTTTTCGCGGAAGTAGAGTCCAATTTTCGCTTAGCTTCAATTTTCAGATTCTAGGCCCTAGAAAGGGCCTAGTGCGTGGGCCCTAGAGAAGGCCCAAGGGACCTTAGAGAGGGCCCAGCATAGGCCCTAGAGAGGATCTAGGTCCACAGGATGGAGGACCTGATTCACTGACGCTGCAGCTGCGGCACATTGGCCTGTTGATCGAATAGCAGTAGCGAAGGGGGATGCTTGCCGCGTGGATAGCAGTGAGACTGTTTGCAACGGTCTGTGAGTGTGTTATACTTTCCCATTCTTTCTTTGCAATAGTAGACACGAGTACCTTGTATTTCTGTTACATTTTATCTTTACATTATTAAAATGTCTGTGTATATGTATTTTTTCAACACCTGCATGAAAATGTGTGTTTTTTACGCCTGCTGAGCGGGAGAAAAATGACCAATTTCACACGTATTCGCGTTTTCTACTTTTCTCCTAAGGGAAAAAGACTTTACGCGCATGCGTATTCGCATAATTTTTTACTTTCCTCCAGGGTTTGAAACGGTTCCGAAAATAACTGTTTAAAACTGGTATATAAACTATAAAGGTTCTGATTAAAAGGGTTATGGAAAACCTTTATTCTGAATAACTGTTATGAAGAACCCAAATTTCCAACTATTATCTGTTTCGGTTACGGTTCCTATTTCCCTCCTTATATCGGTTCCATAACCGTTATTTTTTCGGTTCTATATCGGTTCCGAAACGGTTCCAGAACTAATTCTTATATCGACTTTGTGCAGATTACTTTATATGTGCATATTTTTTACAAAATCCTTATAGAAACAGGAGAAACATTTAACTTCCTATTCTGAATAATATAGTGTGTGTGTAAATGTAAAAAATATGTAGCTGATTTATTTATTTCAACGCTTTATTATAAATCAATGATATGTACCTATAAATGTTTCTCCTTTTTCTATAAGGATTTTGTAAAAAATATGCGCATATACAGTAATCTGCAGTTATAATAATTAATGATATCAATTAGGGAAAAGTCGATACAAGAATTGATTCTGGAACCATTATGGAACAGATACAGAACCGAAAAAATAACGGTTATGGAACCGATATGAGGAGGGAAATAGGAACCGTAACCGCAAGAGATAATAGTTGGAAATTTTGGTTCTTCATAACAGTTATTCCCAATAAAGGTTCTTTATAACCGTTTGGAGAACCGAAATCGATATTATAACAGTTTTCAAGCCCTGCAGTTTCCTCCCAAGGAAACTGGAGTTTGGCGTTACCGTATGGTATGAAGATGCAGTTGTTCGACTAATCGTTATCGAGCATGCGTGTTTTATTTGATATTACAACTGTCACAGCACCATTTTTCATTAAAAGAAAATACATATTTTTTGCGAATCGCTCAGCAGGCTTTCAAAAACACATCTTTCATGCAGGTGTTGAAAAAAAAAATATTGTGCGTGACACGGGAGAGAAGCGATTTCGCCTCGCTACGCTCGGGCAGCAAACTTCACGCTCGTCGGAATCGCTTACTTCTCTCCCTTGTCACGCAATATACTATTTTGTCATTTTGATTTCACATGTGCTTTTATATTGAAATTGTTATTATCTTCTATTCTTTTGTGACTTACAGTGGGTAAAAAAAGTATTGGCACACTTTTTAAAATCGCATAACTTTTTTAGTATTGGCCCGAACGACATGAGTTTTTTTGGAAGCTAGGAGGATTAGTGTTCTAAGTGACGTGTTTCGTAGTTTTGAAAAAAAATGCAATTTGTCGGACTAGCAAAAAAAAATAGTAAAGGCAGTTTTTTCAACTATTTTTTCTGAGCCTGTAATGAAAATTTAAAAAACCCGTTTGTAGACTTAAGTAAGCTGTACACATGCTGACAATTTCATCAAAATCGGTTAACGGTGCCCTGAGCTATAAATGCTTAAATATCGTAGAATAAGGTCGAGAATCGCGAAAATTCCCGAAATCAGCCTCCTAGCTTCTAAAAAAAATCATGTCGTTTGGACCAATTCTAAAAAAGTTATGCGATTTTAAAAAGTGTGCCAATACTTTTTTTACCCACTGTATTTGATAATAGATATTCTTAGACATTATTAAAATGTCTGTGTACATGTATTTTTGTCATTTTGATTTCACATGTGCTTTTATATTGAAATTGTTATTATCTTCTATTCTTTTGTGACTTATTTGATAATAGGTATTCTTAGACATTATTAAAATGTCTGTGTATATGTATTTTTGTCATTTTGATTTCACATGTGCTTTTATATTGAAATTGTTATTATCTTCTATTCTTTTGTGACTTATTTGATAATAGGTATTCTTAGACATTATTAAAATGTCTGTGTATATGTATCTTTGTCATTTTGATTTCACATGTGCTTTTATACTGAAATTGTTATTATCTTCTATTCTTTTGTGACTTATTTGATAATAGGTATTCTTTTCCACGCTCGACTTTTTCACGTACTTGACGTAATTTTTTTACTATTTGAAGATTTTTATGAGTTTGTTATTAGTGAAAATTCATGGCAACTTGATTGCCATCCAGAAGTACTTAATGTATTTGTAATTTCAAAATTTTAATTAAATAATTGGTCAGAAACTTTAAAAATAAGTCTCGGTCCGACCGACTCAGGAGACCGTGGAATGTGTCTCGGGCCGAAACATATTTTCAAAGTTTCTGACAAATTATTTACGTTATAAAAGTTTGAAATCCCAAATACGTAGGTGTACCTCTGAATTGTAGCGTTATACAAGTTGCTAAGATTGGGACCTACTGGACTTCCTGGGGACCTGGTCAGGGTTCGAAGTCCTGATCCTTCGTGCACTCCTTCGGCCCCCTGACCTAAGTAGGTTAACTTTTTCGGTTGGTGCCGATGAAATTTTCGGGTTCGTTAAAAGCCATTCAAAATGTTATTATTCTGCCAAGGCCAAAACCGATTTCTCTTCCTATTTAACTGATTTCTTCGATTGATTTTCGTCATCTGTCCTATTTCATACATTCCTTCGTGGATTTTTTCACGTGTCGTTCTATTTCGTGTATTTCTTCGATGAGTTTACATCATTTATTTTATTTCATGTATTTCTCCGATGGGTTTACATTATTTATTTTAAATAATGCATTTGTTCGATGGGTTTACATGATATATTTTATTTGATGCATTTCTTTGATGGGATTACACGATTTATTTTACATGAAGTTAATAAGATAACATATTTGAAAGAAAATAGTGAAAAGTGATAGTGAACAGTGGTAGTGAAAGAAGACATCTAAGGAAGCCTTAGGTGAATTTATTATAGCATCAAGTATTTAAGGCCCCATGTAAAATTGCCAAGTAGTCACAGAATTTTATTAGCTTTGTTGCTCTTTCGTTGGCTCTTCATTTCCGATGAGGAAGTAGCAGCTGCTTCTGTTTCCGGGAGCAAGCGACTGAGCATGGAATGGGTATGAGTGGACCAGTTTCACCCCCTGGTGTACTTGTCGAAAGGGAAACGTTTCGGGCGTAGGGGGTGTATCTTTTGGTACACTGCCCGCGTAAGTCACCCAGTCCGATTTCCCAGTCTCCGTGATAGACGGCTCGAATTGCACCCGAGCAAGAGGAATCGTCTCGGAGACGCCGAGCGCTTTTTAAACCGAAATGATCGATGGAACTTTGTTTCCATCCATCTCTTTGGTTTAGTTGGCTAAGGTTTTCATGTACAGGGAGATGGATGGAACTTTGATTCCATCCATCTCTCTACGGGTCTCGAAACGCAGCAACCTCCTCGTGGTGAGACCTGGAAATCGGTGAGGACCACCGAGCCGATAGCTGTGATTGTCAAATATCCTAATTAAATATAAGAATTGCTTTAGTTGTAAGACTTTTTCCAAATTTTTTAAAATGCACAAAGCATTGGTCGAACATGGACCAGAAATATTTCGTAGAAATGGGTCACTTTCGTAGGTACCTCCGCGTTGGTGTGCTCGGCTCCTTGGTAACGTTTCCCAAGCATTGCGACTTGCGAAACGGAATCAAGCTAAAGCCTACGATCTAGATTAAGGGCCCAGATCGAGGCAAACTTACCTTCAGTGAGTTTGGTTCGGTCTCGGCAGCTAATCAGAATTCTATTCTGTTTCAGATAGGTATGTCGTCGATAGTTTTTCGTAATTTGTTCTATTTCAATTTTATGTATTTCGTCTATGGATTTGCTTGATTCATTTTATTTCATGTCCTGTATTTTATTATGTTTATTTAATTTCCTTCCATGCTAGTCTCACTATTACTAACATAACGTAGTTGATTGTTTCAGCTTTTCAGCACCTTTTTGAAATATACCAAGTTACAATTCCTTCATGAGGCTTTCCACGTTACGCCATGAAAGCATGTCTTCCACAAATAATGGTGTTGTTTATATAAATTTTTATGTTCAATAATTTTTTTTTGCGTTAAATAAACTCGAATAGAACAGCAAGGTTAAAAGGCGTATGTGTTCTTGTTTTGTTGCGATCCTTTTTTCTCTATCATTGCACGGAATACGTTTATAAAACGATCTTTATAGTGTTACTCCAACAGAATCATTTGTAAATCGCGGGTTTCAAATGATCCAAGTTTTACCCGTGTTGAATTTTAATTCCTGCCACGCGTAGCGTTACAATCTTATTTTAGACTCAATCGATAACGTTGGGTGTGACATGAAAATGGTAAGGGGGCTTGCGAGCCCCCCGAGCGTGTGACACAAAATTACATTGCGTGATAGGTCTATCCTATACTTCGTCGATGTCACTACATTCAGTTCTCAAATTATGGGTCGGTAACACAGTTGGGTAGCGACACAAACATCCATAAGGTGATATGTCTATCCTATACCTCGCCTGTGCCTCAAATTATGGGTCGGTAACTGTTTGGGTGGTGACATGATCATCCATAAGGTAATAGGTCTATTCTATACCTCGTCTGTGATAGTATAAAGAATGAGCTCTTCTGATTTCAGGCTTCAATAGAATATTTGGTGAATAATCATTTACATAAAATCATATTTTGATATTTACATATACAGTATATTTTATTATTGTTAAAGGTATAAGGGAAATTACCGGTGGGAGAATAATACCTACAGAAAATATACTTATCAGTTATCAGTATACATACTATCAGTTGTCAAAACATTATGATTGATTATCGATAATACAGTGCCCTATTCGTAATAATAATCAAATGTTACCAATAAATGATATTTTGTTACAATGAATTAACACTAAGGTAAGTAAATTATTTTTTATGGATAAAATAATTATTATAACATTTTCTGAAATATAAATCACTAGCTTTAATATTCGGCTTCGCTCGGAATTTAAATTCTGATTTTGTAAAAACAATTTTTTTAATTTTTTTGTTGTGAAAATAATCACATTCATCCGAAATAGCCAGATATAATGAGCTGAGGCACATTTCGTGACCTCAGATTTTTTACCGTTCAATAGTATTTAGGCAACAGACAAACACACAAACAGATAACCTTTCTGCTTTATATATTAAGATTATAAAAATAATGGTCAAATCTGTTTTACTAAAACGATTCTAATCTTGATAAATAATTCAACAACAGTATTTATCGAGATTGAAAATGTTTTCTGATTTTAAAAATTTTCTGTATTTATTATATACATTTTATTCATCTTAATCATTTTGAATAAAGTTAAAGTTTTGTGAGCATTTTTCTACTAAAACTACAATGAAAAGAAAACTTGTTTCATTTAAATCTGATACTGTTGGAAACCCTATGAATTACAAACCAGGCATTAAAACTTTTTACCTCCACACCGTTGTACAATTTATAAAAAAGGTCGGTATGGTCGGTTATGAGAGATTGTATTGGTGCTAATGACATTCTTATACGAATAATTAATCATTCATTTAGATTTTAGTACGTATATATGGCAAAATCCAACATAATATTACATAGTAGATACATGTATCTAACATTTAACATACATTACACGATTATCGATATCAGTCCTCGTTATTTAAACAAAATTGAAGTTCTCAGTGCAAAGAATTGTACTGCATAGGAATTAATTCCTTCTCCCACTTTCCTTTTTGTTCGCGTAAATTTAGCGCCTCGCAGAACTGGTATCGGTAATCAATAGCAGTTGAATTAACTTGTCGTGCAGAAATAAAAAATTTCATTTAATCCAATGGTCGCTCGTTAAGGAAACAATAGTTGGGTTAGTCGCGAATCGTCCCATTGGGGAACAAAAGGTTGCGATTCGCGTTGATTCGTGGCAAAGCAATAAAGTTCTCTGGTCCGTATGACACGGTAGCAGGAAATGTTGGTCAGTGAAGGCTGCGGAGGAAAGGTCAGGACAGAAACGAAATGTAATTGCATTATAAACGCCTCGATACGCCCTCGGGATAAGAGGCGCGCTTTAATCGAGGACTCTTTATCTCTGGCGCGTAAATCATGTCGGGCCGTCAAATCGGGCCGCTGTTCGCGCAACAAACGGAACGCGATTCCCTGGCAATTACGACAAATTAACCATGAAATGGCTTGTTAATAAGAACATTATTCTCGTTCGCGATATTGTATTGAACCGAGAACTCGTGCGCCAGATATTTCCGAGGCTATCGATCTAAACTGTGGCTTCCCATTCAGGAATAATATGTAAATAAATGGCGTTTAGTGGTGGGACAGAGTGTACACAAATAACTTAATAGTAAAATGTGGTATAAATTCTCGAACTTGATGAATATTGCTTGAACTTGAGCACTGTGATAGAATATAAGTACCTAATTACTCGAGTAGGGAAGTATGTGTAGGGTAATTGTGGGAGAGTTGCCGCACGTTACGCAAAATTGTCGCCGTGTCTAAATTTTGCAATGAAAATGTTTTCCAAGGATATATCTTATTAGTTCAACATCTTGTGATTTTACTAGCATTAAAGAAAATCAAAATTTTAATATTTGTCACCCTTAAAAAAATTGAAACTAAAAACATCCTTTGGTAGGAGAGACGCCGCACATGCGGGAGTGGTGCCGCATTTCGAAACACGTTTAATTTTCGATTTAAACTTGTTACTTCTAACTTTTTATATAAAAAAATAATAAAAACAAAGTAAAATGAAACATTTTTACTTTATACAATTATAAAATTGGAAAATTAAATGGGTACAGTAGGAACAGATATTATATCTGCTTTTCGAATTTTTTTTTATATTCAGTTGGCATCTTGAGATTAAAATAAAAAAAAATGTGAAAAAAGAGTACATAGTCCACAAATATATTTCGATTATAAGATTATTCATTTAAAAATAAATAATTTGCGTTGAGATACCACGTTAGCTATTTGAAAAAACTTTTTCGGTATTTTAAACATTAAAAACATCATTTAAATCGACTTAGTTTTTCCGAAACAGTACAGTGTCAAAGTGCGGCATCTATCCCAAATAAAAGTGCGGCGTCTATCCGAAATGCCTGGGAGAGGCGCCGCACTTTCGTATTTCCACATGCTAAGTCGAAAGTAACCCATTCTGCCAAGGAAAAATTCTATATGGTCTCCTTAACGTATTACAAATGTTGTATCAAGAAAAACTATGAATGTTTAGCTACTATATTAGTAAAAATAGACGCGACGTATAACTATTCAGGCAAAGTACGCTAGGCTTACCTCGAAAAACAGCAAAATCTTTAACAATAATACAGGAAACACGCTCTGGCTTGACAAACTAACTCAAATGAACAGCCTTAAACAAATAAAATCGGCAATGATGTGTTTTATTACCGATATCCTTGAAATACCGATAGTGCGGCGTCTCTCCGAGTGCGGCATCTCTCCCACAATTACCCTAAGGGAAAGTGGGGTAATTGCGAACAACTAAACAAAAAAGCCTAATCTATTTTTCAAATTCCTCTTCTTGTGCGTTAGAAAAAAATTGCAATTGCTCGGAAGGGGAAGCCACTTTGCTGACGAAAGGTTGCAGTAGAAAAGATAGAAGCGAGCTGTCCCGTTAATTTCCAAAAGAAGTTCGAGCGGAAATACTGAAATAATGAAGACGGTGGAGAAGGAGAGCTTAGGCATGATAAACAGCCAGTGTAAATGAATCTAGCGACGATAACCGTGCGACAGGGCGGCCAGTGGACAGCGAACGGTTGGAATCCGCGCTAATTTGGTTTTACGTTACAGAGTGATTATACGTGCCTCCACGGCGTAACGCAATACGGATTTGGGCGGTTCTTTAATCCGAAACAAAGCGCTGGTTTCGGTGGGCACACGCGGGTGTGGGAGAGACCTCACACGTCGTTCCGCCGCGAGTTTCACTCCTTTCCTCCCGTGCCGGGAGCCGCGAAACGGAGCCTCCTAGACGGAGGCCTCTTTCGAGAAACTGGACGCCACACGGTATAATTACGTGCAGCCTCTTGCGCGACCTCTCCCCCTCCCACCCCTTCGCCGTGAATCAGAAATCGATTACTCTTCGGGGCCAGGTTTTTCCCTGAATTGCTCTGCCTCCCTGGAATTGACGTCGTAAGAGACGCGAGAGGAACGCGCCGCGATGCAGCACCGGCCCTCCGCTTTCTTCTAAATAGGTTGCCTATAGTAACAGGTTTCACGGCGGCGAAAGGTAGCCTTGATTGTCGCGAGATTTTTCAGAAAACGGTTACGTTGTATAAGTACAATATCAACTGTTGTGTATTTGTCTTCTAATTTGGCTTTTTGCTGAGAGAGATTAGGCTAATCGAGTAATTTAGGTGAAACATTAAGGCAAGTTTTTTTGTATGCAATTCATCTTTGGATTGAAACTTTAGGGTGAACGTAACGGTTTTAAGAATAATGTAGGGAAAAAATTCTATATTTGAAGAGTTCTTGTAGAAAACTGTAAGTGCCAAAAATCAAATTCTATACTATATTTACAGTGTTTCCCAACCGTTTTTGAGTCTTGCTCAAAGATGGAAAATGAAAGAATAAAATAAAAAGTGTAACTTTCCGATTATTCAATCCCTGATAATTGAGATCGCTACGGATTGCCAAGGGGAGGAATGGGAGAATGTATTTACATCGGCGTACTCCATCGTTGCGATTAAATACCTTAATGATAAACATCACGAAGTCCACTTGTTTTTACACCACGCATATGCGGAATTTTTTAAATACATGTGCGCTTTGATTTTACATATTAGGTAGATATTTCAAATCAAGTCATTTTTTATTAGTCAAGTAACTGACAAACTGCTGAATTTGTTTCTACTTGCATTAAGGGGTCTTCCTAATGTGACGGCAGAAAAAAACTTAATTTTTCGGGAATTAAAAACAGAAACAAGTATTACACTACTTGTATTCTATCACCGTTTAACACCAGAAAAAAATTGTAAGTAAAAATATCCATTTATACCGGAATAGGAGCATTGTGAATAGAGGTCCTTGACAAATATCCTTTCGGATGCCAGACGATATCAGCAACTCTAGTTATCTCAGCCACAACATTCAAAAAGATTTCTAATCTGTGGACGTGCCGCTATCGTCTGGATCAACATAATGGAAACATATTGACGAACAAAAAATGGCAACGTCTTAAAAAAATTTACCGATTTTTAGCAAAAAATATGGTTTTGTTGACCGTAGTAATACGATTTTGCAAATATTTACAAAATTCTAGTTCAAACAATAAAGTAACTCCTATTCCGCTATAAAAGGACATTTTTACTTATAATTTTTTGTATAATCTTAAAACGTGATAGAATACAGCTACAAACATGCAATACATGTTCCTTTTTTTAATTCCCGAAGAATTAAGTTTCCTTCAGCTGTTACTCTAGGAAGATCCCTTAATATCATGAACCTCAATAGGGTAAAATCGCCGAATATGACGACCTCTCCTAATATGAGACCCCAGCTTATCTCCGCTACAGAACTCTTGAATGCCGTTGCGACGCTGTTTTGTTTCGTAACTAAGCGTGTACTTGGTGTTTTGACCGAGTAGTGGCATTTGGAATCCATTCAGCGTCTCAAGCAATCACATTTATGAAATACGTTGCAGACAATTTTTGAAGACGTTCAATTAAATAACAAATACCTCCAAAATGGTAAACGTATACATCATTTCCATAAATACTGTAGTATAGTGTATGCAATGGAGTTTAAGGTTTACTAGTTGTATATCATTAAATAATGAAGACTTAACCGTTAAGCTTCTTAATAGTTATCATGTTATTGTTTCCGAATATGGGACCCTTGGAAGTTCCTATTATGAGACTTGTCTTATATTAGGTACCCAATTTTGGCGAAAAAAGTGGGACAAAGATCGGATGGTATTGGCGGTTAAAGCGGATAGACAACATACTATGGGCTATAAAACGGCGGCAAAACATTTTGATGTCCCAACAAAAACTCTGGAACGTTATGTAAAAAAATAACGACTGAACGGGATTATTCAAACGCTTCGACTAAAATAACAAGCCCATCACAAATAAAACTACATTGCCAAAAATGTCTATTAAAACTCGTAGTAAGCATGCTGGATCTTCCGGCGTAATCACCCTACAAAAAGAAGCTAGAAGAAAGCTTAGACAAAAAAGGTAAAAGCAAGTTAGTGAAAGACAAGAAAATAGCAACAGTTACCAAGAAGTTGAAAGGCAAATAAAAAAAAAACACTAAAAGGAAACCCGTAGAAAGTAACAGTCCAACTGATGAGAGTGAAGAAGAAATTATTTTGGATGATGAAAGCGATGATGAAGAAACTTATCATGCAGAATGCTTGTTTTCATAGGCCTCTACTCTTCAGATGTACGTGGTGAACAATGGGTTAAGTGTATGAAATGTTATCGGTGGGCCCACGAAGACTGCGGTGGTAAAGAAACAGATTTCACATGCTCAACTTGTAAAAAAAAGAAGAAATGTGTTTCAGCAAAAAACTAACTGGATCTCATATTAGGAACCCATTTTTGTAACCGGCGTATTTGCAGGACTTTCGTTTTTATTTTATTATGAAGAAACCGAATTTTTGTTATAGTTTTTTCCAGTGGGTTCCTAAAGAATACATATCCTACTTTTAAACCGTGCATTCAATTTTACTAAAAGTGTTCTTAGTCATGAATTATGATGTTTTTAATAAATGGTTTCATATTCGGCTACTTTACCCTACTTCAGCTCTCCATATATACATTAAATCTCAAGTAATAATCTACTAAAATTCAATGGCCTCGGATTTATAATTCAGAATTAATTCTGAATACTTCAAAAATATCGCATACCTACGATCAGAGAAAAAACAGGTGTTTCTACTGCACGATGTTTATCACTAATATATTTAATCGCGCAGATCTCAAGTCATAATCTAATAAAATTTAATGACCACTGAGTTATACTTCCGAATTAATTCTGAAGTATCTTTCCGGTATGTATAGCTGAAGTATTGGTCATAATATTTATGCAAATAGGAACAAATTCAGCGTTTTATTAGTTATTTGAATAACGAGAAATTACTTAATTTGTACCAGTAATCATTAAACATCTTCATAACTAAAATTACAATTCGTTTTAAAAGAATAGATACCTGAAATATTGAAGCGACACATTTCCATTTTCCCATAAAATACATCGCAAACTATAAAATTATTATATCTACTATTATGCAATTTAAATTTAATCGATCAATCAATCGAGCGCATTATGGAAGTCTGTTTACAAGGTAGTAAACAAATTATTGTCAACACGATTTGCGACGACATCAATGTATTTTAACATTCAAGAATATAAATTCCTACCGTAAAATGGGGGAACATTGGCAGCATAGGGTAACATTGGCATACGCCGAAATTACGTTGTTTTACGTCAGATTAGTAAAACTTAACCTGTTAATGCTATTTATATGATGTGGCAATGTTACGAGTTGATTTTAGTTAAGATGCAAAAAATAAAATAAAATATAGAAATTTAAGTTTACTGACCTCAGATTAATAAAACTTATCCCGTTAATGCTATCTACATGATGTGCTAATGTTACCCCGGTACAGTAACGCTTTTAACATTTATTAAAGAAGGAAAGGACACAAATTTTATGCATTTTGACACTTGTAGTACAATCACAAAAGATGCAATGTTATGATAAGATACTTAAATCAAATGTAAACATGTTAATTTTTACATTATATAACAAAATGTTTCAAAAACCTGCCAATGTTCCCCCATTTTACGGTACGTTCAGCTTATCTCTACAATAATGCTTGTACTTGTACAAAGCTCGTCGTCATAGAAACAAATTGTAATTACAATTTTAACGAGTGCTTACCATTTTCTTCCAACTTACAAATTAATATATGTACGCGTGTACCCGCGTCGGCATAATTCAGGAGTTCTAAGTTCAAGTGGCCGGGCATTGGTTCACGCGTGCCATGAAACCGTGTGTCTGCCGGTGGGTATTGCACGCAGCACGCGCGTCTCTAATAGTACGTTCAAATACAACGGTAAATTAGCGCCGCCTTGAATTGGCCTCGACTGGAAACACAACTTTTCGTCGTAATTAATAGCGCAAACACTGTATTGTATTAGGGATTGCTTCATACTCATAAAAAATGCCACCGCAAAGCGTATCTAATGTATTCAGTTGCGCGGGATACGTGCCGGTAATTATTATGAGAGTGGCTTAAGTAAAAAATCCGGAGAAATTGAATGTGTCGCTTCTTTTTAAGTATTTTCTGATACATACACGAGGGAAACTTAAAATAGCTCGAAATAAAAAATGTGTGACTTAAGTTACTATCATAATTACCGACACCCCCTTCTCGACATCCCCCCCTCTGACAGCCCTACTGTTTCAACTTGATATTGAAATAAATTAAGGAAATAATTAAACTGAAACTATGAATTCAACACAAACGAATTTCCCTGTAACTGAATATTGTAATCTAACCTTTTAATCAATTCATAAGATCCATCAAGACTTTGTAATTGCTTCCACCGAGAAGAAAGTCGACGCTACATTCTCCCAACGTAGTTAATGCAGTTTCGCGATCGGGAGCCGTATCGAATTTGGTGAAGACGGGGTCAGCCGTTTTGGGGAAGAAGCGAAGAGTCGCAGCACAGGCCCGTTATCAACTCGT
Source organism: Andrena chrysosceles (assembly GCA_963855975.1). Taxonomy (NCBI): domain Eukaryota; kingdom Metazoa; phylum Arthropoda; class Insecta; order Hymenoptera; family Andrenidae; genus Andrena; species Andrena chrysosceles. Next base: position 105,158,162 of record OY979767.1, on the reverse strand, counting down.
TCCTCAATGGAGCCTGAGAAACTCGCGAGAGTGGAAAACAAGATGTACCTCGCAATCGGCAAGAACGTCACTAATGCAAGAGGATATACACCTCGTATCATTTGCCGTGAAACAATGCAACGCGATAAAACACATGTGGCGAAGAGGCTTCGCACAGATGCGTATACAGGGTGAGGTGATTAAGGCGATCACCTTAAATAACTTTTAAATTGTACGTTGCGTAAGAAATTATTTCATACAAAAGTTACATGATTCTTAACCCTTAGTATAATAAATCTCGACGATGCTTCCATTCGCGAAAAAATTGTTGCTGCCATATTATGTCTCTTTAGAAACCATACAACTTTCGTATTCAGTAATTCCTTACATAACGCACTGTTTAAGAGTTATTTGAGGTGATCACCTTAAGTGCCTCACCCTGTATATAGGTTCAAGATACTGTGCGGTCGCGTGGGAAGGTGGCGTCGCAGGTAGGACGATAGGATTGGTACGTATCGATAGGACGAGATTCGAGACAAGATCGTGGCGTCGATACGCCTGGATGTACCGTACGCGGGGCCCATTAATACGGTGCGATACCGTCTCATAAATACGGTGGCCGATACGAAAAATCACCAGCGACTAACGCGGAGATGCGAAACGGTAAATCAATTCCCCTCTTCAGCCTCCGGTCTTTTCTGCCTCCCCGATACAAATAAACTGCATTTGTCAGGCCTCGCAGAGAAAGAAACGCGCCACCTTTGTTGCCACCGCGGAAAAGCAATCGTGAGACCCGGGAGCATTCGGCTCCGTCTTTGATTCACTTTCTCCGTGTGTGCTCACTGTGGTCGTCTATCATGGATAGCGAAGCAATAAATTGTTTTCTGCTTTAAAGCGAACTACGATCGAGGGTATTAACACTTTGATGGCTGCGAGAGAAAAATTACATTCACGGTCGATTTTTTTCTAATCTCGAAATTATTCATTGATTTTTGAAAACCATCGCAATAGCATTTTATAAATAGAATATAAATCTTTGAATGATACACTTTTATCGATGATGAGTGTGAAATAAAATTGATTTTGTAGGCATACGAAAAATATTTGGTAGATATACAGTGGCGAACCAAAGGTATTCGGTACTAGGATCCGGTATTATTTCCATGTCGAACTAATATCCACGAAGGCAGCAAAATATAGATATTTTTCACACTTCATATTTTTGTTATAACTTTCTAATAAAACATTTTGCTTCTTTACATAAAATCATCATGCTATTTATAGCTTTGTAGAATCAGCAGCGTCTGTAAAACGCATAAAGCACACCAATCAAAATTTTATGAGAGAACCGTGGTCAAAGTTTTGCATTTCATATCAGAAAAAGCACACCGCAGCGGTATTAGAAACTCTAGACATTCTAGATTGTAGTCAAAGACGCTGCTACTGTGTCACTCTTAACTTGTGGTTTTGATGTTACGTATCTAATGCACTACAAGGTGTCCAATAAATAATAGTAAAATTCACGAGAAGTTGATTCCCTTTGGAAGAATGTAACAAAAAGGACTCTATTTAAAATTTATCAAAATTAGCCGAGACGGATTTTCTTAAATTTCGCACATTAATGGGTCCATAAGTGAGGCATCGATTCTGGCAGTCATAACTTTTAATGAAACAGAGACATGAAAAGGTAACTTATGACAAAAAGGAAAAAATCAAACTTTGTAACAACATATACGTTCACACACTTGAATTCTTGTTTAATATAAGTTTTACGGATTGTTCTGGTTTTCGTAGGTCGAACAAATTCACAAAAACTGCAATCCCCCCAAAATTATCGCCTGAGTTTAGCAAAAAACTCTGCATAAGTAGCATATTTTATGCACTTTCAAATGGCATATGCCAAACCTTGGGGAGATTTTTCTTTTTCGAGCTATGGTCTCAAAAGAGGATACCTATGTATGTAATCCTTTATTAAACATAAAAGATTGTTTCTACTATAAAAAACATATGCGATCAATTCTCGTATAAATTGCGAAAATGGGGGACGAAGCTCACACGAAAATATCTTCAGCGCATACTTCTGGGGTCGACGTAACAAAAAATAATTAATCTATATACTAACAATGCCAATTCTTACCTATTGAAATTATCAGAACAATATTTTTAAGACAATACCACCATACATATAAAAATTTCTACGAAAATTCCGTTTTCGTCCACCTAAATCTGATAACGCGAAGCTGTACAAGATAATCGCTCTTTTTAAGCACAAACTACCTAGACATGGAGTCTGGAGATAGCTACAGTAATAAATACAGCAGTTTCGCGTTTATCATTTCTTTATGATCGCCGCTGCTTTTAGACAATGCAACTTACCAGCTTTCAGCCGCGATTATCCATTTTTTTTCAGCCAGCGACGACTCTGCCGCATAACATGCATATCTTACCACTCTGAGGTTTATTACACCGCGGACCATTACCGCCGGCATTGCGTGCTCACGCCACGTGCGACGAAACAACGTCTTTATTAAGCACGTCACAGTGCAAATTTACCATACTTATGCTGATGGTTTTGCTAAATGCCTCTGGAGCAGTCACGTTGCATTAATGAAACGGACTTAATTTTCTACGACTTTTCAGTGTCAATACCGTTAATCATTTGTTTACCGTCGAAGTGTTTTATGCTTCTTTGTTTAACATTTATACATTACAGGCCGTTAGATCTTTAAAACCGCAAGAGATATTTTCTGTTCAAAGGGGACATTTTAACTTTCTGTACCATTTTCAGAATTTCATATGGTGATATATCTGTTTTGTGACATAGTATGATATTCTATATTTTAATTCAATAATTATCCTTGGTTTTATGTTTCTACTTGGGTCGTTGGATATTACTTATTCAAAGAAATTTATTCTCAGTATAGGTATATGTACAGTACATATCGCTCATTTGCTGCAACAACGACTCAAAATTTGCAGTTTTCAAGTTATTTATATAGAAAAAGCGATTGTTGTCTAACAAAACTTTTGAACTCGTTTCCCCAAAAGTCGTGAATTACAGCAATTATGAAATAAAACTATATCAATCAAGGTTTACATTAATGTGAATTATAATTGCGAAACCTTACTTTCAAGTCAATTTAATATGTAAAATATGATCATGTAGGGTGGACGCTTACATTTGGGAATAACTGTACATGTTTCCTTATAAATTTACTTGCAAGAACATTCGCATGTATTCGTCTAATGTTTCAGCTGAGGAAAACAAGCAATTCCAGACATAGAAATAGTTTCCCATCGAAATTAGAAAGTCAAATCTGTTCGATGGTTTGTCTAGTCTTGGGCAGCATAGAAGAGATAACTCTTTCTTCTCACGCGTAGTACCTACGATAAGATTATGACTTTATTATTCACATTCTTTTTAGGAATTGAACCATGTAGCAGCTCAAAGTCTTTAAATCTACAGTGTAAGGACCGATTGAATGTAAATACGTGTTTTCGAATACTCTGTGAATGTCAGGCATATTTTACAGAAATTAATTGACTGGTTAATTAGAACTGATCATACTTCGTATTGCCTATCATATGGAATGTGTAGCGTAATGAGAAATTATTGGTCAAAAACTACTAGGAATTTAAGCTCCTCGTAATTACCAACAAGTTTTCAATTTCTAAAGTCGTTAATTATTTATAATCGTGCACAAAGTGAAGTTATCCTTTCATGATGTGGAAAAGAGAAACGATATAGCACAACAATCGATATTTCCCCATTTTTGTATCAATGGCGTGTTTCAATGTCTGTTGAAAGTCTGACAATGAGTTGGCGTCTCTTAGTCGTCGCAAACAGATTATAAAATATATAAATATAGATTCCGGGTCACAATGTAAACGCAACACACTTGAAATCTATGATAAAGAATCAGTTAAAGGCTGATTATATATTTTGTAACGGCGAATTGTCATCGCAAAAGAATGTATACGAATAAAAATAGAAACGAGACTTATATAAATGCATGAGTAAAAAATCCACGTAGTGTGCACAATTTTCATAACTACATCGCTCAGAAAGTATTTGATATTCAACATATTTTTATCGACATATCGAGTATTCAACGCGTAGTCAACAATCACCCCAACATTAATATCAAGTGGCATAAGTTATAATCCTTTAAAAATTTGAATAATACACCCAATTTTTCCAACAGTGTATACATTACAATGTGAAATAGTGGGTAACGAATACCGAAAATTATATAATTAAAATTAATATCGTATTTCTTAATCACAATTACATTCCCCAAATTTTGGCGCATTGCCCACCGTTAATATATGCAACGACAAAATGTAATCCACAATCTCCAACAAAGACACCTACGTAGCGAGAAAAGGAACAACCGATTAGGTATCGCAGTTACAATTCGGGTGGACCAAGAAGATTGATTTGAACCAGTTTCAGTTCCTCCAATGATTTGTAATTATTGCCGCTAATATGATACACTTGGCTGCAGCGGCTTCCATCCGAGGCAGTCGGCTGATTACACTCAAGACAAAGGCCGAAGCGATTGTCGAAGGAAGAGATCGTTGCCCCATGGGAATAGGCCCATCATGAACCCCCCAGCTTTACGATCTTCCACGGCGCCGTAGGTTAATCATTCGAGTCGTCCATTTTAGTCTTTGTGGACCTCGTGTCCTCCCTCGCCCTCTTTTCTCCCTACTTCCGTTTGAAGAAAGCGCGCTTCTGTTTCGTCCTGGATACTGACTCCTGCTGATAGCTATCGTCTCCGATGATTCAGGGGCGGAATCGCCGAGATCGATGGACGCGTGCGGTCTTCGCTTTTCGCTCCGCAGACGTCGCCCGAAATTCCAGGAGCCCAGGGCCAGCTGCATCCCCTCGACTTTACCACCTACGGTCTCGACGTCGTTTTCTTAAATCATGTCCCCTGGAAGGAATTATCACTGTACTTGGCGTGGCTTTGTCATTCGCCGTTCGCAGTGCAGAAGGGATACCGATGTCTGAATGGTCACGTTAATGCCGGTCATTTTATCGGTTTCGTTAAATATTTGTAACAGTCTCTTGTTGGCTCGGATGATTCAACGGACTTATCGATTAAAAGGAAAGAATTCCACTATGCTGAGGAAACGGATTACTCAGAAAAAGAGAAATTTCGGTTGCATAACGTGTTTAAGTAAATGCATTTGTGGAATAACGGTAGATTCGTACACATGTCGCAGGTGAATTGTGAAATCAGCCTTTTTCTAAAAAGCCTAGGGTTTTCAAAATTTTTATCTCAGGCTGAGGAATCATAACCTTTTCGTAATACGGTTGGAGACCTCCAGCCTTGTAATGGATTCGTCACCAAGGAATAGTAGGTGAAGTATTGTACATGAAGAAATGTCGGATATACATAAAGACCAAAATACGGCAGTGGTAGTGTCGGTGATTACATTACACCAGTGTTTCTGGTGTTCAGCAACTATCATGGGTGGGGACCACAGAGAAATATTAAACACAAAAAGGGACCACAGGTAAAAAAAGATTAAGATAGGTTCGCTAATATCTGTAATAAAAAATACTCCGATCAAGATACTTTAATTCCTCAAACATTAATCTTTAATCACTCTATCATATAAAACTATTAAATTAATATCATACAGACTTTGCTACGGTGTATCTATTAAATACATTACAGTATTGCTTTCGTATCACTAAAAGTACAATTAGTCCACAAATTACTTGACTGACTTCGATAAAAAAAAAATATTTCCCATATATTCTGTTCCCAGTTTTCAAGATAGATCATCGATTCACGTTTCAAGGAAGATCTCTGCCCGTTTGCGGGTCACGAATCCGGGAAATAAAGCTCGTCCCACATTCGTCTTCGGGTATCGTTCTATTCATCCCGTGACGGTGTACGCGATGACAGAACAGCCAGCGCGGTTCCATCTCGCAGTCGTCTATTTCAATCTTGCGAGGAAACAACGTGACGAGGCGTGGAGTGGTGGGAGGGGAAACGTGCAAATTGATTTGCGGTTCGTCGTGTGCCGATATACGGTTCTGGCGCCACAACGGCATTCCGGCATTTCCGGAATGGCATAACTGCCTTCTCCCTGTCCGACTCGACATTAACGTGGGCCTGTTAACGAGAGAGGAGAATCGGATACAGACGCGCCGCGCTCCGCTTCGAGACTCTTTTTTTCCCTACTTCTTCGGATGATAAAACCGCGACACCGTAAAAGCGTTTGCTCGATTAAATTGCGTTAGACCTAAAAAGATAATCGGCCCAACGGATCGCAATTTTTTATTTCAGATTCCGTTGCTCCGAGTGAAATAGAATTAGTCACTAATTTGGTGTGTCATTCGAGAAAATTTTAAGCGACAAGAAATAATACTATTAGTGTAGTAATTAATTTTTGTATTTCTTCTGTGTAGGTAAATGAAGTTAGTGTTTGTCAGATAGGTAGAATTATTCACATTTTGGTCTCCCTCTTCTTTATTTCAATATAATATATATAAAAAATGATTATATAATTTCATAAAAGGTACGGTTACATGTGATATATACAAAATTATGTCAAATGGAAATTGTTAATATGAAATATCCAAGCCTCCGTTTTACGGAATCATGCTATTTTGTCGCAGCATTTTGGAAAATTTTCAATAAAAGGAAACTACTTTAAAATAGACAATCAAAAATGAGAGGCGAATTATGTTCTTCCTTCCCCAATATTCATTAAAAGACATCAAACATCGCAGTGGAATGTTGTTCAACTGTAAAAGATTTCAGCAAAAAATTCATTTGATCACTTTTCTCAAAACTAACAAATACCATCGCATAATTATTTATCCGTTATCTATCAATCCTGTACTAATTTTTATAGCGTCCAAATAGCGGGTCATGATAGCAATTAGGACCAGCGAGTAGGAATTTTTGACTCGTCGTAAAATTCCGCGACAATCTAACTAATTCCTGAAGGGCGCGTAAAGCCGCGGGTGGCTGCGCTGCGCCGTCAAGTTCCGTTTACACCCGAAACGCGAGTGGTCTTAAGCGGGGCCGAAATAATCTGTGGGAACCTGGGACCGCGCGGCACAATGGCAGGCTTATTAAAATTCCTGACTGTATTTTATGTTCGCGAGATGGTGGGCAACGTCGCGAGAAAGGTACGGAGCACCGTGCGGTAGTAGGAATAAAATGGTGTAAGAGAAAGAAAAGAAAAGGGACAGTTGGGGTAGGGAGGGAGGCGGGAGAGAACAGAGAGATAGGATGAGAGAGGCTGCGGGACCGGAGCGGAGAAAAACGAGGACGGAAGGAGGAACAGAGGAATGGGTGGAAGGAGAGAAATTGAGGGAGACCGAGTATGTACCGAGAAATGAAAAGGGTTACGAGGGAGAAAGAGGGAGATACATGTCGGATTAAAGAGAAGGAGAAGGGAGAAGGCCACGCGACTCCAAGTCCAGACGTAATCTCGCTACATCTACACCCACGCTTACTAACCGACCACTATACCACTGGACTCCACGAGAGTATTTCGCCGTGGCCACTTCAGGTTCCATCCTTTCCTCGGCCTCATTCCTCGCCCTCTCGATTGTCTTTTTGGTGCTTTCTCTTATTTTTCTCGGCGCAGGAAATTAGTGTGCGGCTTATAGTTCGTAGGGAATGTTAACCTTGTTTTTCAATATTTATTTAACGACGGTGGCACAGCTCCGAGACTTTCGTGGGTGGGGCACTATCGAATTGTAGTGGAATATTTATCGCGCGCGATCGTCCTAAGTAGTAACATACTTTTGACACTTTGACTTATTGACATACAGAATTGACACTCAGAACGAATAAAAATATTTTGAATGCAAATTCCATAAAATCCATTAAGTGATTATAAAAGTTTATTTAAAGAATAAAATCTTTTTTCTTTTTATAAATCTCTTGAATTACTTCAGTCGTGGTTACATTAATCTCCTTTTTTCTTTGATGTGTGCCAGGGCTCTTGGCCCCCGCTCTGGATGCGCCACTGCTAATGTTTAATATTACAATCTTTTCAAACTAAAGAATGATACACGTCAACAATAACAGATAACAGTGTTTCATTTTCTTATATTATATCATAAATCAATATTGAAATACTTAAGGCGAATGTTTGCTAACAATGCCATAGAACTAGTCCACTCACATTCCTCTAACAGAAAATAGTATTCAAATTCATTTATTTGCAATTACTTTTCCACGATACATTGTTCTTTATCCAGTCACGTTTCCTCAACCACTTAACTTAGCAAATGCATCTTGATCTCACAACAAGCAAAAAGTATTCTTTACACCACTAGGTTATCACCTAGCGACTTAAATAGATCAGAACTGAAATTACATCAGATCGGTAAATTGCTTGACAATTAAACTCCGCAATGGGAGATAAGAGCGGGAGATATACGAGACGACAGCGTCCCACCTGGCGACAGATATCGCGCGAATCGTGGAATTCTCTTCTTTACTTATCGCGAGTGTAATCCGGTGAATGCGGCATTATTGCACATTATATTCGCGTGAAAGTTTCGCCCATGAAACAGCCTGTACCGCGTACGCGAACAGAGTGCGTTACCCCCGTGTATCGTTCCCTCTTATCGCCCGACAACCGCTTATCAAGCGCCAGTCTGCCAGACTCCCTTCGCAGGTGAATACAGGTATACATCTACGTATGGTCGCACCTATCTCCAGTAGGGCTTAGAGAGAGAGAATACTCTTTTTGTATCGTCGCTGTTATCGCGAATTCCGGAGCGTCGAGCTTCTATGCGCCACGTTAAGTCAACGGTAATTGAATTCTCGGTACATACTTGCTGATACGCTTGCACGTACTCGTACCTACGTATCATGTAAAAGCGCAGCTGTCTACCGCACAACGCTGTATTAGATCTATAAATTCCTGTTTCTATTCCGTCGCACGTGCATTAGGGATACGTGACCTTTCTGCTTGCACGTTTCGTTGCTTTTAACTGGTGTTTAGATTTGTATACCGAGAAGACTGCGGAGTAAAGTAAGGTGACACAAATTAAATTTGATGCGAAGCATCTGTAGAGGGTAGTGTTCCTGATTTCTCCATATTTTTTGTTTCTCGAGAAATCAGAAATCAGATCATATTTCCTGGGAATTCTTGAGAAATTGAAAAAAATTATTGCAAAGATTATATTTTTGGAATAATGTAGATAATATTTATCAAAAACACAAGAAAACTTTAGCTAAATGATTATTCCTGTCTAATTTATACAAAACTTGTGTAAATGAAATTATAGATATTAAATATAATTGGTATTTATTTATATATTGATATGCAGGCTCAGAAGTGACATAAATTATTCAGGTTACAACTGAAGAACAATGTCAAAACCCGGATATTACGTCACAGGTAGAAAAGAATCCATCCTGACTTCAGATCGAATAAGAGGCGAGGACCGTAGCATCGAATTATTTTATTCGAAGGGGAGTTGTTAATTCGAGGATCTTCGAGCAACTCCTCGACAAGTTCCCCTTGGAGGAAGATTCTTGTCCAGTTGGTCTCGTGCCAGAAGCAAATTAACTTAACGCGGAAAAGAGGGGCAGTTTTCACCGGAAATCACGCGGCAGAGAAACAAGAAGGGATAGGACATCGTCGAAAGAGAGATTTCCCTTTGGCGAAAGAATTCGCTGGCAAAGGTGCACCTTGGAAGACCCTGCACACACACGCGCGCACGCAATCAGACACGCGGAGACACACACACACACACACACACACACACGAATAAAATGCTCAAGCTGGACCGAGGAACTCCAGAGAAGGGGGGTCGAATTCAATGGGACACCATTGTTATTTATTCTCCTAGGCGTGACTGGTCCCTGGCCAGCAGCCCACGTGGCTGCGATTATTTATAAAATTGGTACCGAATAGGACGGCGTGCTGTGCGTTAACGAGGACCGTATCACGTCCGTTGTGCAATCCGTAACGAAACCGACGCTCTTCCATAAATAAGAGAAAAAATTAATACGGCGCCTCGCTAATGACACCGACACCGACTGCCCATTCCTAATACGATAGCGGTTTTCACGTCGATCGCGCGATGATTTGTACTGCTGTGTTACGCTCCGCGTAATTGGATGGTTCCTTAAGGTAATGCAATTGGACGACGCGCGGGATTTAACGAGTACGTCATCAAAATAAATTTTTAGGTAGATTTATTACGTTCCCCTCTTGACGTTTGATTTACAGGCGTCGTTAAATTTAATAATACCACAATAAATGTTCAAATCGAATGGCATGCGAGTTGAATATAAAGGGGTTAAGGGAAGAAAATATAGTTATAATTATATGTCGTTCCATTTCTGGTTTAAGGTAGATATTTTATATTCATCGAATAACGAATTACTGTCACGTAATATTGCGTAATAATGTGATCCTCGATGATAAAATGAAGTTTCGAGAATATTGCAATTGAAGTCAATTGTTTATTTAAAACACAGTCTATTTAAAATCACAGTTAATTTAAAAATGTACTATTATTCGTGAAAGCAGCAAAGATTCATTGACGTTTATCCGACACTTGACGCGTACATTATTTTTATCCTCCCATGATCAAATGTATTCCCAAATTCTGCTACATACCCTTCTCATCCTCTTGCATATCGGTATCCAATAAAAATGTAAACCGAATCCATTTGCGTGCGTAAAAATAAAGGACAGAGCAAGAGAGCCTGGGAACAATCTGCAAAGTACAGTGTAAACAAGTAGCAAGAGGACGGGGAGAGAGTGAAAAAAGGAGAGAAAAGCGAAAGAAACGGCGGGAAGGAAATGGGGGCGAAGGGACGGGGTAAGAAAACGGCGGAGAAGATGGGCGAAAGAATAAAGGAGAATGATATTGGAGTACACGAGCCAGTGGTTGAATTATTCATCGAAAAAATATGCACTTAAAAGGTAGGCCAGAGATAAGCAGTAGGCCTGCGCGTTGTCCGCAAAAGTGCATTAAAACCGCCAATAAACTTCGCGCTCGCGCGGAATGCTAATAAATTATCCGGTGGCAATCCCCTTCCTACGAGATATTGCTGAACGAAAACGAAATGCACTGTGCCGGCCACGAACGTGGAACGTGGCAAGATGGAAGGAACGACGACTCTTCTGTGTATATAAGCACCGACTAACGAGTTTACGTCTTAATCACTTGATCGATCGATCGTAATCGATGTCTCTTCCTTTCCCATAAATCTCGGAAGGATCGTCAGCCTCTTCCACGATCATGGAGGTCTCCCGCGGCATACGCTCGCTGCTGCGTATCCTACATCACCGTAATATGTCTACTGGAATTCTACGCATTCCGCCTTTTTAGCTGTCCACTTCACAAGTGACTCTTTACGTATCGCTGCTGCACAGTTACGGGATACTTTGAGAAGCTTATTTTCGTAATTTCGCGGGGTTTGATATTGGAGAGTAAATGGAGTTTTAGTATTGACCGCAATATACGGTGGCAAAAAATTAATTATTAAGTATAAGTCACTGTAAGAATTAAAAATAATTACAATAAAATTGAGGAGTGATTTTTCAAAAGAGCATATTTCCATTTCTGGCCTTGAAGGAAATTTTGATGGCATCGCCTTAATAATGTTAAATTACATACCCCAGTGACACAAAACACTACAAAATAAGAAATGCGGAATTGTGGAAATTTGCTCTTTTCAAAAAACTCTGCTCATTTATAATTCTCTTTTTATTAATTCGAAATATTCAATAGTCGCGAATTTACATGTAGGTACTCACACCATGTATATGCATGATAATTTCAATTAGCTAATTTCTCGCATCTACGCACGCGTGTATACCCGTACATACAATACTACATGGTAAAGCACGATAATGGTGAAAATGAATAGGTATACGAATACCTACTGCGCTCATTGTGCGTGAAACTTGCAAGGCAATATGAGCTGAACATGAGGGGACTGAATTGAATTCCATACGACTTTCTGCTATAAGTACCTTTACCGTGTATGTCTTTGAGTGCGTTACAGCGCTCTCAAACAAGGTTTCCGAGGAACGTGACGGAGGGAAATCGTTCGCTACTCCGTGCCGGTATTGTCTATCGCTGAAAAATGACGGAAGGGTAAATATAACGAGGGAGATCAATATTTATGATATCATTTTCAATCGACCTACCCACGAAGGGGGTTTCTATGAGTGCAACATGTCAATGGATCTTGATCTGGGGCGAAGGAGAAAAATGGGGCGAAAACGTACGCACATGCTTAGGGTGAATATTCAAAAGAATCTTTCAGCGCGGAATGCTCTGGTAACAGCGTCAAAGGTTTATGCTTGTTCCACGGTTGCACCGTATAATTGGCTTACAATTAACGTGCCTTGGTCTTACAACTTCAGTTCAGCTCCATCAGGCTACTTGATAAATCGTTGCTCGATGGATCCAAGATTAAAATCTTGATCAGGCAACTATTTCGACAACATTTAAATTTTGACTAAGTATTTAATTTTGACGATTTTTTTATTTGAGCTCAAAGAAACTTTCAATAGAAAGTTATATAGATTTACGTGGATTTTTACAGTTTTTTAATCAACCAAGGGTTGCCTTGGCTTTGTTCAATAATCATTCATTCATTTATGTTAACAATTTTTATCGAGACTAATGTGCTTATAATGCAAGTTATTTATATGTATTAGATCAGTGGAATTTACTACAGGTACTTTTACCTTTATCAAAAAAGTGACAAAAGATCATAGATAGACAAAATACTTTGATTAAAAAAACATGTAATATATTTTTACTTTTAATAGGAGACGCTGGCTCAATAAAGCGAACGAACTTTTGCACCGACTTAATAATATAAAATAATATAAAATAATTGAGTTGTAATAATGTGTAATGCCGCAAATTATTAAAACGAAGCAATATGACTTTCGTAACTTATAAACCGTTCCTTATGTTACTCGAGCCTCGTGATTGTAGTGGGCATAATTAGAGAACCTTCCCACAGTCGTCCCTCATCTCGACCTCATGACAATGGAAATAAAATGATACTTTTCGAGAAGCGTTATGGATATTTTTTGAAAGAGGAGAACAAAGGAAACCGGCGGTCGAGATAAGAATCACAAGATTGTGTCATTATTCGTTTCAAGGGAGAATGTCTACGAATAAGCCCTCTATCTTCGTTCGGGGTGACTGGCAAAAATATCCGAGAAATTGAGTGAGGTTAGCAGGAAATTTCCTGGGACTCATTGAATTTCTTCGTCTGCTACGGGTTCTGTCCTTACCACGCCATCGTAGAATTTAATCAATGCTTTTCCAGAGCGAACTTTAGTATTTTAATAAAAACAGATCGAACAGAAGTGACCAGCTCTATTTTTATCTGTTTGAAAGTCAAGAGGAACAGAATAAAACGTTTGTTGCACTCCCTTATAAATAGGGGTATTCCCTGTAATTAATGGGTAAAGATTCTTGTTACTTGGATATTTCGTATCAATTATTACTCTGCTCATTGTAATCTGTTATTTGTACCGTTGATTCTGAAAGTCATGTATTTTTTGTTTCGAGATATTTAGACTGTTTCGTTTGGACGTATTAAAAAATGTTTTTCCATTAATGATCAAAATGTTTCACAATATGTATGCTTTTCTAATTTCAAACTTATCTATCATTGTAAAATTTTATGTTATTTTACCTATATCATAAAATGTTAAATAAACTCTACGATAATATTTTCATCTACGATGAGATTCAATAATAGCAAATCAAACATTCATGTAACATTCCTAATTGTATATCATTACCTACATAACACATTAAAAAATTTGAAGTATTGGTAACTTACAAATCTCAATGACCTTACTCAAGTCACCCCTTAGATGACTTACATCATCGTCTCGTACTTAAACACAGACTGTGAAGACTTAAATTATCCTACAGCATTGATCGTTTTCTTTCGCGCGTCTACGCAAACAGTTAAAGTCCTCCGTTGAATTTTTTCTTTCACGCGTCCGTGAATTTTCCTCCCCCATTGGCGCGCGATAGCTGGCGCGCACGCGCGCTAGTTGCCCGCGCATACGCAGATACGTGGTAGCCAGAGGTGTAAAACGAGCGAATGCATATATCATGCAGCCATAATGCAATATCGGCTGGGCCTCCTTGGCCCAGGGGCCCGACAACGTGGCCGTATGCCCGTGTAAGTATAAGTAATGCCTGTTATTTGCCGGGTATTAGTTTTTGCACGGGGCTAACTTATCGTCCTCGTAAACTGGCGCACAATTACCTGTCTCTACTGTGCGAGCAGCAACGGAGAGGCTTGCAACGATTCGTCGTGTCACTTCCGAGAGGCTACCTCCGTGAAATTACATTTACCCTCTACTGACAATAAAACGACGATAAGACGAATGGGCGAAGCGGCAAAAGGAATTACATCAAGACGCAAGGAGTAATATGTTATGTGGCATATGGATTTATTCCTGGTGTTTACTTTCTGATGGTAACTTCCATTGCGCACCCTATCTGATGTGATATAACAATTTTATTCGCTTCAGGGAGATACTAACGCTATGTCGTTGCCAATCTCCTTTCATCGAGACGTTGAAATTAACGCGATTTTACTGGGTGTGCAGGATATGCTTAATGGTATTTTAGAGTTAGAATTTGAGACGCACAGTGATTCATATTATACTGTTTAGTAGTCCTCTTTTCTTAAAGGTGCTGATAATTCTGATAAATCGAATGGAGAGAAATAATTCAGCTGGAATGAATTTCAAGATTAATGTTTAAATTGTTTAAAATCAAAGAAAGTGATACCTGCGTTCCAATATAAAATATTATCTTAAGTTGTGTTATCAATTCTAGCCAGGAAATGTTATACAGTTGAATAATAAAATATTATTTACTGTTATAAGTAATAGTGTTTAATGATTTTGATTTCTAATGTGATATGTATAATATTGCAGTAAATACATTTGTTACCATTTCGTTAAACAGGGAAATATTTTGTGAATTTAATAATCATAGAAAATGATTTATTTAATTATTTAATTAATTCAACATGCCATTCTAATACAGAATATCCTGTTGTTATTCCTGTATCCACTGTATCGACATTAACCAATTATTTCTAACAATAAAACTGCCTTTTCACAAATTATGTGTATATGTGGCAAACCAAAAATTTGTAATTGCCATTAATAACAGGTCTATTGATATTGAAAATTGTCTTATTCTTCTTGTTCTTATTCTTCTACGAGGTTTCATTTAAATATTTGAATTTTGCTACGTGCCAATAATGATATTTCGTTCTGACTAAATTACTTCTCATTAAAACAAGTTCAGAATACTAAAATCTGTGTTACATACGGTGAACTTCCATTGATACTTTGGTACCGTTTATCTTAGTGACAGTTCGCACGCACGCGTTTCACGAATGTCCGGAATTACGCCACGCTACTCCTTATTGCTTAGATTAATGACACGCGAGTCGATGATTTACTGGTTCTCACATTATTGTATCCTGTAAACGTCCATCGTGACAAATGTTGCCCTGTTAGATGCATTCCAACCAACTTCTATGATAATAATCAACAAATTATGCGGACGTCGCACAAGGAATAACGAACAATTTCTGTTATCGGGACTTAAAGTATGTGCATTATGCGAAACGATCATAAATCTTCAAGGGGTTCGGCAATAAATCGTTATCATCGTTCACGCGAATAACAGATTACATTACGAACCGTTCGATTCTAACGTTAGATGTTATTCCACGCGACACATCCACATACCTCGAGATTGTACTTTCCAAAAGATAATCGAATTAAAATAACACATTGAAATATCACGATAATTGTGTTACTTAGATAAAAATCAGATAAGAGAACTGAAGCCTATAGTGATCAAATCAGGTACACACGTAAGCAAGGTACTACATTTATTTCGAGAGCGATTAGCGCTTTGAGATTTGGAATTTTGTACAAATAAGTATTTTGTATTAATGTAGCTGAGGAAGAAAAAATACATTCCTTTTTGTTCGATGCCGTTAACTACACTGAAAGTTATGACAAATGTGATGATTCTTCCATAAAGAATAATACAAAGGTGTTTTTCCCTTTTACAGGTACCTACTTTTTTTCTATTTTACACTGTTTTTCAATTATATAGGGGAAATTTTTTGCGTTAATTTCTCACGATTAAAAACTTGGCTACATTAATAATAAATCGTACACAATAACATACTAAATGCGAGTAAAAAATATAAAATTAAAACTACAAAGTGTAAAAAGAAGCTGACCCCCAAAAATGTCAAGTAAGTGCCAAGTAAAAGTTAAGAGTAACAGTCAAGTAAAATGTACCACCACGTATTAGTAAAACGACATTGAATCTTATTCCGAATGTAACTCGTGTGACGTTTTTTCAATAGATGAGAGAACACTTATACCTCGAAAGTCAATTTCAACCGCTAAAATAAACCACATAAAGGGGAACTGATAATGAGATCAAATCAGTTCGTTTACGAACCGACGGAGTTAATACGCACGTATCACTTTTCATCGAATCAAGTTGAATGCGCCCGCGGACCACCATTGTGGTAACTTCTAGCTAGTTGTAGACGTGATAGTGTTATCGAATTTAACGAATCAACGTCCACGTCGGTGTGCTTCGCTCGAAATTATCAGATCCCCCTTTCGCTCTTCCTTCGTTTTCTTCTTCACCTTAATTCTTTTTCTACCTTACTTTGTCTGCTCCTTCGTTTCACGGTGCAACCATTTAGAGATCGACGACATTTCCGGTTACGAAATAGCAGCCGTTACGAATAATGGCCCGATAAGGGCGATCGCCGAAAGAGCAGAGCTCATATACATGTATGTGTATGTACTCACCGTTGGTCCAATTAAGACGATCCGGTAGCACAAGATCCCAACGATTCCTCAAGATTTATCCATACCCGTTCGACGACCACACGCAAAATCAATAAGCGCTCGTTGTGCTGTCCCTTGGCTCAAGAAAACCTGACTTCGCTTTATTGAAATTAATGCATCGAAAGCTGAATATAAACACGCTATTACAATATAAAAGAAATTAGATAATTTCTCATTTCGGGTAGTGTGTATACCTAATCACTTCGTTCGAAGGAAATAATTCACTTATTATTGAATTTTGTATATGTACCTTTAGAGCTTAATGATTTTAGAAAATAAAGTGCAAAAAATAATTTTAATTAGAATATATTAATGCAAAGAGAAAGAAATGGTAGTAATACATCTGTTTCAAGATTTAATGCAATATTTACGTTCCACTGCTATTTTATAAAATTCCACCAACTTTTGGCCAGGTTTATATAATTTTTTTGGAAGCCTGAAAAGTTTGAAAATCGCGGTCCATTGTGATTATTGAGAATTCGGCAACCAGTATTCTTGGATTTTACGATATTCGGAACTTCTGGGTGTAGACCGTGTCGTTTTGGAAAAGCATGCGCATACAAATGGAAAGTTATGCTCTGAATATAAAAGGAGCGAACCAAGAAATTTTGGAGAACCATTTGGCATGTGATTGTAGCCATACGCATTACGAGATTGCGTTACTGGCCATAATATTTCTTCTAAAACAAGTTTGTTAAATACATTTAGATCACAGTAACCCAATA
Organism: Andrena chrysosceles; assembly: GCA_963855975.1. Classification (NCBI taxonomy): domain Eukaryota; kingdom Metazoa; phylum Arthropoda; class Insecta; order Hymenoptera; family Andrenidae; genus Andrena; species Andrena chrysosceles. The sequence continues at coordinate 105,140,550 of OY979767.1, read as the reverse complement.
CTAAACATGTGAACCGTCATATGACAAGAAAATAAAATAAGGGGTTATAAATATTTCACACTGTATACTTACATGCGAATTTTATGATATATTGCATAGGGGAACCTGGGGTAAAGTGAAACACACACTTATTAATAACACATAAAAATTGAGAACAGAAAAAATTATTTGTAAAATTTACTAAGTTAGATAATCCAAACTAATCTACACAGAATTGTTCACATATTTTTCCAAATACATCGACACAAGTGTTAAGATCATTTCTAGAGCTTAGAATATTTAATCCAGCCTCTGTTCCAATTCATACGAACTCAAAATGTAGTAAGTATAAAAATATCAATCTTACAATAATTATAACAACCTAAGTACAAGTTTAAAACCAACATTACATGTTTGTACTTAAGAACTCCAGAAATCAACTAACCAACACGACTAACCACAGATTCAGTATACGTAGATATATCTACATAATTCATCATGTCCAAATCTCAAACATCCCTTAATAATAATGGCATATTTAACGCCATAAAGAGTAGGTAGGTATATTTAATTAATTCGTTCACCTGACACACGTAATAACGTGGGAAATTTATACCAATGAATTCGGAGAAAAGTTTCTATGTATGCGTAGGAAACGACCGTTTCTCTCTGCCTCGTGGAGAGTCGAAGAGGCTGCTCGTTCGTGTGAGAACGATCCCGAGGGTGAAAACACAGTGAAAGTGCACCTGGCGCTTCCGTTATACGCAATGAGGATGAATGTTATGGGGCGGGGTAAGGCGCGAAAAATCCACACGAAATTCTCTTGAATTTTTTCCAACGGGTGGTGGCGTCGTGTGACCACCCAGAAAGTCCGCACATAAATTCACCCGTGACGGAATTTGTAACGATTAAAGGAGAAGACGATGATCACAATGCTGCGGGCTGCCCATTCGATGTTCACCGAGGTCAACCTCTCATTGTTACGAAGCCAACCACGTTGGTCAAGCCATGCCCAGTTCTTCTTATTATACGAATTTAAGGAAAACTGTTTCCGTCAGCTTCCTGTACGGCACGTATTCAAGACACAATACCGAGAGCATCGAAAGCGTTTAAATTTCAATTCAATACGTGAACTACTATTACAGTTAGAATGACTTATCAAAATTGCTCGAATTTGCAACGGTACATTTTCTGAAATTCTCTGTGATATTTATTGCAATATATGAAGGACACTTTATTTCCATCTAGTGCGTATTTTTGAAAAAATCTGTACTATTGTTTGAGACTCATTTTTCTAAGAATGCAATTTTTAATCGTGTGCCCGAAATAAATTATTTTTTAAGAACCTTAATTTGTTAACGAACACTAAAAGCTACGGTAATTTATTTTTATCAATTACCTTAATCACTCCATATACCCTAATACCCTAAAATAACTACATTTTATTATTTCCTTTCCCACATCAGTCATTGGTACATTTCTTCTTTCATTCCCTCACTCCCTTTCTCTGCCTTTCTACAATTCTCTCTTGCTCTTTTCAGTGCAAATCTTCTTTCAAATCCTGTTTCGGGACCGTACTGTCGGCTAGTCAGAAAGTTCCATGAATAGTCGCTAAACCGTATCTAATTCAGCGACAAATGGTTGTATTGTGACTGCCCGCATTATACGTTGGAATACCACTGAAACTAGATTTTAAAGGCTTGTAAATAGAAAAGGCCGCACGATGCTTACCCACCTGTCCGAGCCTAAAGATTATTTGATTTATTTTACATGTCGGATTATAAAACTGTGATTTAACCATGGCTGCGCGAACTTGAAAATTAAAATACTTGCAAACTGTAATCGTACTGTCAGTTTAAAAGTTCTGGGTATGGTGGTCATATGTTTACAGTTAAAAGAAATATAGAGAGCAATTCTGATTGCGATATAGATACCTAATTATTTCACCTAAAAAGTATCCTATATGTTATCCCTGGTCCTAGGCTACGTATATACTACAAAATTTCAGAACGACCCCTTAAATAGTTGCGACGTGATGGAGTAACAAACATCCAAACACAATTTAGTAATCACCTTACAAGGAACAAAAACGATCTTCGTCTACCAACGATAATTTATAATCCATAGGGAATTTGAAATATACTATAGTTTATTAGTCTCCAAGAGAAAGCAAAATTGAACACGCATACGATTAATTGCACGACTTCTTTACGAATGTCTCTCACAAAATGGCGCAGTTTCCCAGCTCAGCAAGGGGGAGAGAAAAATCAGGACGAAATCTGTTTTAATGATCGCTGACTTAATACTCTCTGGACGTCGGTGCTCGATTTAACGAGGGCGGCACCGCTGCGGGCCACAAAGCACGCGCGTGTGTGCAGGTGAAGCAACGGCCGAGAAATAGACCAGCCATTCTTGATTCGAGTTAGCCCCCGATCGAGAAACGTGCACCACTGCCGCCAGAGAGCCGCAGCCGCAACCGAGAGAAACGCGCGGAGACCTGTCCCGGTCAGGCTAGTAGATAAGCAACTGCGAGATAAGATACGCTAATTGAGAGATCTTAATTGGAGGCTGCACGAACCCTCTCCGATCTTCTTCTGCCGCAGATATACCGCCGGCTTTATCGCCATTCTTTTTCTGGTCTTCGTGAATCCCCCAAATTCATAAGATGGCCATGTGAATCTGGGCTAGGATTCTTTCCAATCATAGGAGTATGTTTAATTGATTACACGACAGATATTAGTTCGGTGCAAAAGTTCGTTCGTTGACTAAAATGGGATGTTAGGTGTACCTACTTGTACTTTTACCAGGAAAGTGGCAAAAGGTCAAAAATAGCCAAGGAAAATACTTTGATTAAAAAAATTAGTAGGTAGGTAATATATTTTTACTTTTAATAAAGACTGATCCAACAAAGCGAACGAACTTTTGAACCGATCTAATATTATGAAATTGAACTAACGGATATAATATTTTTAATGTTCATACTGTAGTGTACAGTGATAAAGATTAGGATGCTGAACATGTTTTTTGTCGATTTTCGCAAATGGGGTTTGACTTTTCTCAGTACGTAACAGTTTTACAATTAACCTTGCCTTTTCGCTATTTTTTATCTTTCGCTTTCTTTATTCTTTATTTATGTATCTTTTATGCAATAAAGACGCATAGTAATAATAATCAAATTTACGCAAATTTACTAAATGACAGTGGTTAGACACGATATTGTTTTCTCCAAAATATTAGATCGTGAGAACCGGCCGCAAAATTTACATAAACTAAATGTATTTAATTTTGAATGGTTATTCCATACACTATGCTTATCAGACTTATCAATTTCAAATTACCGTACCTACATATTCTGATCATTTTTTAAAACAAAAAACAATTTTCATGAAAACAGAAAGGTAAATAGATTCTACCTAAGCTTCAGAATTTCACGATTTCCCTGCACAACCATTTAATGCAAACTCAAGGATACAGTGGCAAGTTTCACGCGAGCAGTCTCACGACACGGATCTTGTATTTTTCATCGCCGATACCATCTGGCCGCGTATACGTTTCACGTGGATCTGTTCCCGAGTTAAAAGACACTAGTTCGCCCGGACGAAAGCGGATCGCAAAGCAGGTATTATCCCGTAAGATAAAGTTTCCGGTGGCGGAGCACGAAAACGGTCGCCGAAGGTAATCTTGGAATCTCGATGCGGGAACGCAGGGTACGGGGGACTACTTTCAACCCAGTGGCGCGTGAATCTATACGGGGTTAAGGGGGCACAGAGAATCGAGGTGGCTGAAGGAAAGAGAAAAGGGATAGAAGAAGGAGGGAGAAAGGGGGGTGAAACTTAACGGCCTCGCTGAGTCCCAGACGCGTGATTTCTAGATCAAACACTTGAGAGCGTTAAGAAGGAAGTTGGAAGGGGTGCTTATTTGAGTCGGCCGGTCCGTACGAGAAAGAGGTGTCAACGAGCTGCTACGAGGGATTGAAATTGGGGGACCCACTCCTTTCTTTTTTTTGGGGGGCTATTCTCTGTCTCATTTTTTGCCCCCTCCTCGTTCGCTGTATTTCGATCTTTCCCTTCAGCATCCCCGAGGAAGAGAGAATAAGGGAGGGAGGGGTGCTGGCGCGAGGATTTTTTGACATTATTTAAGGAGCCCTTCAGAACCTACTCCCGAAGAAATCAACGGTCGGAATTGGAGTGCCGGCGGGAGTGAGCCTTGTATCTACACCTTCCGCCCTTTTTTATATATAGAAGAACGTAATACCTTCTGAACCATCGCGGTAAATAGAGAGCCCACGGGTCCCTTCCCCGTCCAATCCGATCACCGCCACTTGTTTGATTTTAGCTTTCGACCTCGAGTGATTCGAGCGGATTTGCGCATCGACGGGCACGTAAGTGCGTTTAGAGTCCGGCAAATCCATTCTCAGGATGAGTACGATACTTGATCGAATCTCGCGCGGCTTATGCTTACTGAACTTTGTCGGCATGATTATAATATATTTAGTCTGCGAGGATTTCATAGAACTGGATACTTTAATTACCTGTAGATACCAGAGATTAAGGGAAGGTTCCGGGCTAAAAATCGATTTTTTTTTCATTTTTCGAATGTTAATCATTTACATTTTCTTTCTCTAAGAAACACGTTTAGAACTGAGAGGTTGCTTAAACTCCACTATTGAGTTACAAGAGAGATAAATCCTTTACGCACATTAATTTGTAATAAATTCGTTCGCTTTGCATAACTCGTCGAAATAACTCAAACGATAAAAGCTTTATCACGGTAAACTGGTTTAACAGCCATTTCTTTCTGCTATCGTTTTACTCAATCATGCATACGTAATTAAAACACATAATATAGGTACGTAAGTATTAAAAATATCGATTTATGTAAAATATATCATTACACTCAGCGACTCAAATAAGGGTATTACAACACTTCGCTACATAAATCATGTAAACAGTCAAGTTAAACCTTTCTCACTCGAAATTAAAGAGCTATGTATTGTAATATAGTATTTCTAAAAATCACAACGAATTGCTTTTTAATTCGCCTTCGCCCTATTCTTTTCTTTCTATTATATTATTCCTTATTTTTGTATCTTGTGCAACAAATACAACTAATTTATAAAAAAATTCTGGAACACTACTAACCTCCTATAAGGATCTTTTCATACATTTTTCCCTACTTTAATAATTCAGTGAATTTAACCGAAAAGACTTCAACTTAATCCTTAATCGTTCCCTTAATACTTTCCCATCCCAATACTTACCTACTGCAATTCTTTAAATCGATATATAGTTGAAGTACCGCAGTGCAATGAGAGCCGCAATGGTGAGGGGATAATTGAAATAAATATCACAAGTATATAGCAGTGTATGAGCGTGTATTTGACAGTGTTTTTTCTCTCTCGTACGGCGGCACACATTATTAGTATTCGCAGTACGTATGCGATTTAAGGTGGAATGTTATATTATTGCTAATTGCTGTCGGACGTGCGTCGCTCGTTGCAACGGGCTGTCTTACAACAGAACCAGCATTCTCGGCACGCGTAACGTAAGGAATCGGAACCCTTCTAACACGATCTCCTTTAATTTAAACACAGAGGTGGTTGAACATCGACCAATCAACGATATCTTCGATTGTTCTCGTAGGAAACTCGAAGCTCCGACTTATTGACCAGCGTTCAGCGCCCGTCTAGCGTGAAAACTCAATTTCTTTGTTCGCCTGAAATGCCTCGCACGAGCTGAGCACGTCCGGAATACATCGACACATCGATTTAATGGGTAACGAGTGGGCCTCTATGTTACAACGCGAATTATAATGTAGAATATCATCATCATCCTCATCGTCGTCGCTCGTTATACAACAATCATCGTAATAATTATTATTATCATCGTTTCATCGCGATCGATTATCGTGGTGTGCCTAAGACTCGTCGGTATTAAATATCTTACAATACACATCATCTTCCATATATTTATTTATTTTTTATATATATATATGCATGTATATATATATATAATATTTATACTTTACCTTTTGTTTCTTTATTCATTATGTATACTATCTATTTATAGGGTAGTCAGATTCATCTCTTGTGTTCCATTCATTTCTTTTGCCGTTCTCGTTCGTCGATAATGAGAAAGTAAAAAAACAAAGGAGGAGTGGTGATGGTCGATTTTGATGCTTGAAGTCAGGCCATGCGTCGACGACAGGAAACTCATCGGATCCGTACTGTGCTATTTCCACGTCGTTTAAAATACGATCTGCTTTTAAAAAAGTACCTAGCAAAACGCTAAACCCAACTATAGACACGTCCCGTCTCGAAAGATCGTAGAAAAAACCGCGAGCCTTTGGTAATATATAAAAACTAAAACGCAAAATGGCCTGACATCGAGCAGCCTGATGACTTCTCGAGGAAATCACGCTCGTCGGGAATCGCCGCGCTGCTTCGTAGCAATGTTCGCCAAGGCGTTTACCTGTCGCTCGTCAAAGCGTCACGATGATCCAGCGGACCCTGCGACAGATCCACCAACGTTTCCCTTCGTTCCCGTTACCACAAACGTCGCCGAGATTCTCGACGCTTCGCTACGTGACGCTATGCTTACACATACAAAAAACGAGTAGGTTAATTTTTAGAGACGGTGTTATAATATCATATTACAATACAATACATTACACGTTACATTAGTTTCCTGTTATTCAATCGTAAGCGTCGGATTTTAGGTTCTCCTTTCATTTTCCACGATGGCCAGCTGCTGACGCTTTTCAACTCTGCTCCGCGCGGGACAATTTATCGTAGCATTAGCTTTGCGCACGCCACGTGCCGATAGACGAAGCTTGCAAGAGAGACGGGAAGCCTAGCATTCTGCGACTCCTATCGCGCTCAGAGGTAGTATCACAGAATTCGAGATGAAAGTAACACGAAACGACGCATTGAATTTGTTGAAAAAGGTAAAAATTTAAATAGGAAAAGGGTATCAAAAGCTACACGAGAATAGATTAAAATCATCTTATGCAATTATCTGTAATAATATCTCCGATTCGTCGAATGGAACGTGGCAATCCTCTACGAATAAATCTGCTGCCTACTTACTGTTTTTTCTCTCTCTCTCTTTTCTTTACTTTTAGCGACACGTACAAACTTCGTTCAAGGGTGGGAATAGAGCCGCTACGCACTGCCACTCGCACGAAAACGAAATTAACTAATCAGGTATTGAGTATTTTTCGGATTTAAGACGCGAGAGTCGCGATAACGATGGGTGGGAAATAAGTACAACATAGGGATGATGTTAGCGAACATGAGTTTATTGAAAAATTATGAATCGATCGGGTGTCTCATTCGCCCAGGGGATGAAATGCTGAGACGCAGAATGGTGTGGATGATGATGGGTGTGTGTAACGAAGGATGACGTTGCGGTAAGTAAATTCGCGGGGGAGGAGCCGCGAGCGAGTAACGAAAACCGAAGAAATGAGCGGGGGTAGAAATGAGATGAGTCGGGGATGAGTGAAATTAAAGAGAGCAGCGCACATTTCCATACACGTACGAGGAAAAGGTTTTCTTATCGGGCGGTTTGGTTTTCATAGTATCTAAACATGATTTCAATAAATAAGCTACCTAGGGAGCGATTTCTTTTTGGGAGAATAAGGGCAGGCGCTCCTTACGTGGCGAATCCGCGAAGACGAGTGATTCAGGGGTGACTCCTTTTCAGCCTTTTCTTCTAACTAGGAGGGTGAACGGGGAGCGAGGGTGTGTGTGCGATAGGGGGGAGTAGTTGGAAGGGTTGAAGGGTAATCGGGGAAAAAAGTGGAAATAAAGTTACGCGAAATGAGTCCTCGCGAGGCCAGGAAACATACCCCTGACTCCCTTCGTCGAGTCGCCACAGCGTCATATATTCGTGTACCTAACCTAGTAATACAGTCTGCGATGGCGTCCTAAGGATTAAATTCAGTAACGATCATTGTAATATATTACACACATTCACACGCGTTCAGAGGCAAATACGTACGCACGCGGTAATGCACACAAATACTTAAGCTCGTACACGAACACGCAGTTTTAAGCCGATACTCTCACGACCAGCACTATCTCACTCTCATTCCTATCAGAAAATAGACTTCTGTGTGAACTGGCAACGTCCGGCGCGACGTGGTCGCGATCGAAGGTTGATCGTACCTTGCAAGTATATCTCGTATAAAATACTCAGAGATCCCGTTACCATTTAGTCGTTTCTAAACATTGTTCTGAATAAGTTTTACTAAAAATATATACGGCTATCGTAATCTTGCCTTTTTTTTCTGAAAGTGTATACCGATTCATTGTCAAAAAGGTTTTATTCTCTTGTGTGTGTTTGTACGTGTGTATGTCTTGTCCCGTGTAGATGTTTGCGTAGCGTGTGCGCATTGGAAGTAACCGACAACGCGAATGCTGTTTTCTTCGTTTTGTTTTACACGACACTTATACGTCTCGTATATTCTCTTTATCTCCCTCCATCTCTTCTCTCCTCTCACCCTCTCTCTCTTTCTCTCTCCCTTTCTCTATACATATATATAAATAAGATCTATTAGAAAAAGGATAAAAAGTTGTTCGGTGAATGGAGCAACCGTTGATAAAATAGCTATTCGGAAACAACCGCACCGCAAGCTTCAGAATCGACGCGACGGTGAGAACTGCGTGTACGTCGCGAGCCCGCACGCAAGCACGCACGAACGCACGCACACATTATTCATACACGCAGGCAGGCAAGCAGGGCAGGCACGCATGCACGCACGCACGCTACATTAGGCGGCGTAATTAGCACAGCGAGCAAAAGTCTTACGCGACGTGGGCTCTACTGCGCGAGCACGCGGGATAGTGGCGCTCTCTCAGCGCCCGCCTTCCTCGGAACTATTCTCTTTTCGGTCACGAGTCTCCTCGCCACGCGACGCTGCGATCGTCGTGCTATAACCTGCAACCTTCACGATACCAATACGAATCAACGCGTTACGATACCACGGGATTTTTTGTATTATACCGAATCTACTCTAAACTCGACGCAGCGTCGCGAGAGACCCGTTACGTTCCGATACACGCTCTGAAGAGAATAGTTCGCTATAGGCGGCGCGCTGTCCGCGTGTCTCCGCGCACTTATTGCGGTCTGCGACGGCGCTTGAAGCACGACAACTGTCCGATCGCGCAACGATTTAGGTCGATCGCGCGCAACGTGTATCTCTTCCATCGCTAAACGATCGGCTGATTCTAGCGTTTCTAACGAATTTCCATTCTCTCGAAGCTCTGTGCCTACTTTCCTCGCGTTCGTACGAGTGCCGAGTCGGGACAGTCAACGAGAGGGACTTGATGAACACGTGAGAAATGAGGGGACAATGATCGATGGCGAACGTCAATCAACGCACAGAAGAATAATATTTAGCGATAGGAAGGGAGACGTAATGATATCGTACGTACTTGCCTGAAAGGATTCAGTCGGGGCAAGTGTGAAATAGAAGTTTTAACGACGCGTAACGAAAGCTCTACCTAGCAGAACTATCTTCTTGGACGTCCGCACGGCCCTTCCGCGGATGATTTTCGTTGTTTACCTCTGGCGAGCGTCGCTCGGTTGGAAGGACGTGGACGAGCGTGCAGAAGACAGAAGGCGGGCCCAGCTTTAGTCGTTGCGATCAATCGAAGCGCGTGTTTCGAGCCGCGTTTCAGGTGGTGCCGCATAGTGGGTCCCTGACATCTCGACCGTACGTTCCACCAGCGTATTTGGCAGTCTGATCTCAGGTTCTCACGGATGTGGAGGAGGCAGTCTTGATCGGCGAGCCAGTACGCGGCTCAATACTTGCTAGCCTCGACGAAGAGACGGCTCTCGTGTCGCCTTCGGGGTGCCGAGACCTTCTCGTCCTGGCGCATCTTCCAGCGATTCGAGTGCCGATAACGATGCGTCGTATGGATCATCTCCCTCGTACTGTCGGCCTGCAACAGGGAGTTCTTTGTGGCCCTCATCACGGGCGACGGCTTCTTCGATCCAAAGTATGGATCCCGCGGATTTATCCCGCCCATGTCTGCGTTCACCAGGTTGTTGTGATGATTTATGTCGGCATGGGGGTTGTACTTAATGAAATTGAAACACTCCTGCCGACCGCGGGGATTCTTCATCGGCTTGCCGAACTTGTTGAAGCCTACATACCGCGAACTGTCTACCACGCTTCTGTACCTCAGATACGAGCCGTTGTAGAACTCGTAGAACTGGCACATGGGACCCTTTTGCTTTTTAGGCTAGAAATAAATTAACACATTTCCTCTTAGTTGTAGATAACACTATGGGTATAATGCCTTGCAGAGATATAGTGATGTGGCAAAAGCAGCTGGAGTCAGAGTCGATGGCGCCTTCGAGTGCCTTCCCTCAGGTGAAAACCTCAGGGATGTATTTGATATACTTTTTGGGCGTTAATAATTGAAGAGTCCTTGTAGAAAGCGCCAAAAATCACATTTTTCAAGAGAGAGAAACAGTTTCCCTGACTTTAGGTTATTTACGAAATTTGATTTATTTTGATTGCTAAATATGCTTAAGTTATACAGTAACTCAACACAAGTAAATTACAGTACAATGTTTTCTACCAGGATTCTTCACTTTAAGGCCCTTGGGTGGGTGTAGAAATGTAATCAAGTAAGTACACCTCTGTAGCAAGTGATGAAAAACACATTTGAGGGTTTGAGACCTTCGGAAATATCGTTTCACTACAAATGAGTGGGTCTCAAGTCAGTCACTACATTTCTGCAAGACACAATTTGGCATATGCATGCACACGATGCTTTACAAACTCTATATTTCGATTTTTCCTTGCGTAACTATTGCTTCGTTAGCTTTCGGCTAAGAGTATGATGCCGGAAATGAAATGAAAGTAAATTTCTAATTTTAATCATACCCCGAAACATATTACAGAATTGCATCATCGCGTTTTAATCAGCTCGTTAGTAAATTATAGTTCTACATTAAAGGCATTTCCCAGCTTCCCCTAGTAAACGCGTTAATGCGAATGACGAATATAAATATCCGAACTGTGCAAACCGGTGCATTTCCCTACATCGTATAAATCCACTCGCCCGCTCACCATGATGAAACATGTCTACTAATTGGTAAGCAAGTAATTACCAGGCCGACGAGTTTCCACCGCTTGTTGAAGCAAATGTATCGCTGGCTCTTTTCCGCGAAGATGTACAACTTCCTACTGAAATCCTCGGACTGCGTCGTAAGTTTTTCTGCAACATAAAAGCAACGCAACCCCATTACGAAGCTGTACAGATAAACATGCCGCAGTGCGCGTTATAACGAATCATCCAATGATATATCATTTATCACAGTAAATTAAATTGTACCAATTTCTTTGATAAATGTATGAAAGTCACTTCGCCTGTAGCAACTGAAATAAAACTTTCGAATATTTATTTAAACTCCTCATCCACATTGGATAATAGCAACGACTTTCCTAGGAAAGTAGTGTATCCAATATGTGCCGTCCTATGATTATAATATTTACACCAACCCCGCAAAGATTTCTGCGAAAGATGACCCTACGAAAATCCCACTGGAGCTCCGTGTACATACCATTTCGAGTACAACTTACGCAACACGCAAACAGGTTAGCAGAAAGAAGCTGATACAGGTCACGAAACTATTCAAAGTCATCGGCTGTCGCGGAGGAACGACAGGGTAGAGGAGGAAAATCGTTTTGTGGTTCAGCGTGCGAGCTGGCGTATTTCTGAGAAGAGACCTCGTCCAGGTTTATGACGCGAGCTTGTACCTACATCGATGCTCGAAGGCCCTCTTCCAGGCACTGTTCGGCACCGAGAAAGGACGGAAAAGGTTGGCTAAGCCTACCGCCGCGGCTAGTTGGTGCTAATGAAGGTGGCACAGACCGACCGGTGTGTACTTTGCCACTTAGCGGATCCTGTCGTGCCTCGACCCCGAGGTGCACGTTGCGCTGTGTTCAGTGCAACGGCATGTCTCCCTTTTTCTTTCGCACCAGCTATTACGAAATTCTACCGACCGAGAAGCAGGCGTCCTTTGTTCCGGATAACGAAAAGGGAAAGAAAAAAAAGGGCTGGCGTACAGGTGCACCATTGAGGTTGCCGCGTTTGACATCAGGAAGGATGAAATGTTTATGGAACCTGTGTGCCACGAGTACCGTGCTCCTGAAGGAATTATTTTGCTACAGTGGTACAACCGAGCGGGGTGATTCTTTTTGCAAAAATCAATCGAAAATGTGGAATAAGCTTTGTTGATGTCTCCCTTCGTTTTCAAGAGAATCATGTTTTGAGACGCGTCAAGTAGGTGCGCATACACTTGGAGAATTAACAGAATACGGGGGTAAATATAGTGTAACTGTAAATGGAATTAATCCTTGTGTAAAAATTCAAAATTGTGGAATAACTTGGCTTTGCCATCGAGAAAATTGGTTCTAAAAATCCATCGAGGGTACTATACTGCAATTTCATTTTCTTTTTGCAGAAGGATCTATTTCAACCGCAATTATGACATATTTATTCCTGCATTGAATTAATTAGCTAAGTGCACGCGTATTAAATGAATCTTTAAAATCATTTTTTTCGAAAAAAATGTTAATATAAAAAGTTTTACCATTCATTTTCGATTTGTTTTTGTGTAAGAAATCACCGCGTATGTAATAATGTATCGATACGTAGTTTCAATGTATACCGTGTGTTATTCGGTGAGTGCGAAAGGTTTCTCGCTTGTAAAGGAAGCCTTACTGTGAACAAAATTATATATAAACTTCCATTAAATAAGAATAACTACGAATGCAGAACAGTATTGTCTGAGACTGAATGTAGTGAAGCAGAACTGGGCCCAAAAACAATCTCCCTCTACACAAGTCATTTGCACAAACCTAATACGTCGTCATTTTCAAGTTTCATGTCTAAAATTCTGTTTTATTTGTTCTGTAATTGTCAACGAAAGAAACAAATAAAATACTGGGAATCCATAAATGGACTATTATATCTATAATTTTGGGATTAAGTAGATAACCGATAAAAAGGTACGTGTGATGTACTGTTGTTCAAAGTGAAATGAAATCTGTACATAAGTATACTTTTCACACTTAGGTACATTTGGTTAGTTCAAGAAAAAAATTCCTCGTGCCGCTTTTAATTTCATTAATCGGCGTCAGAAAGTAACACAGAGTAATTAATTTTCGTCCGAGTTGCGATAGACGGTTGACGGTAAAAGGTACGATGTCACGATCGTGAGTTTTTCTACCTTTGTTTGCGGGCCACACGAGCGTGGGTATAAGCATCGTGCGTAGAGAAAAGGAAGGAGGTAAGTCTGCAGGGTGGCCCATTTGCTGGAGCCTCGTTAAATTCAAGTGGTTCTCGTCGGATACCTTCACAACATCGAAATCAAGAATGTCCCCGAACTGCCTCGTAAAGTCTCTCTTCCTCTCTCCTGCTTCGCCTCTCTTTTCCTCCTTCGTTTTCCTTTTACATTTCTTTTTCCCTCGCCGCCTCCTACCAACCTTCAGGAACGAGAAAAAGCAACAGAGGACTTAATCCAAGACTGCTCTCTGACAAACCTACCATAGTCTATAGTCCGCGCCAATTAATTGCGACACTTTCCTTAATTAATTGCTTTCACCTCTCAGAGGATCTCTATCGCAATGCCGCCCCTCCCGGTCAACGAAGCAATTTGTCCTTTTCTCTGCTACTAAATTCTTATCTGTATGCGCGAGGATCGATCGCTTTACAGCTGGAATCGACCAATTTACACATAGATATTTAACATTCGAAAAGTTATAGTGTATTTAGCAATAAGTTAACGAGAAATTAAATCTGTAAGCATCACTACGAGGCGACAGTATTTGATTTAGTACCTTAACGACCGCTCTCACATTCGCATGATTTCTCTCTGTTGATATGTCATAAGTCACCTACACAATAATATACGACGCACTTTCGTGTATGATACCTTGGTTTGTAAAAATTTGTCAGTTTAGAAGAGTGTTTCAATTTCCCTGCTACTACACATGAAGAAATTGTTCCAAAATGATTCATATAATATAACTATGTAATTGTAAATTCACGATTCTATAGCGTTATAGTTTTTCCTTTTCTATTCTGTGAGATCACGTTTCATATATCTAGATGTCTATTTTAAAAAATATCGGTAATTATTTACTCTAGGTTCTCATCGACGATTTTGATGAAATTCAAATATCTTGTAAAACTCCACATTCTGAACAACTTTTTCCTTAATTACCAAAATAGCATAGGTTGTGTATCAAAATATTGATGTAAATAGATAAAACCGCTTTCCACAAATAATTTCAATTTCACAGTATAACAGTCAATTAAAAAAAATACAAGTTATACAATTTTTCCGATGGATTAATATTTTTTTAACATTCTACATACGGTAAATGTCCCAATACCTGGACACGTCCCAATACCTGGACACTAGTGCAAATAATGCTGATTATTACGTTTAATATTTGCTTTATCCATAAAAGAATTATTTTATTCAATTACTCAAATATTTAATAAAATATATTCATATACATATTTTTCTTAGTAAACTTGTAACAATCGTAATAAAAGTAAATTTTCTTGAACTCTCCAGTTTACACCATTTTAATATTGCTCTTGTCTGATTTGGTAAACAGTCTCTATATTTTCTTAAGCGAATATTATTAATAATGTTTAGTATATTGGTACAACTAATACAGTTTTAGAAAAATGGTACCTTGTAGTATTATTTTTTTATTGGAAAATTAAACTTAATGTTCGCATTAGTTTTTTATTCGCGTGTCTATCTTCTGGTACAGTGAAATCCCAGAACGTCCCCAAACCTGACCACGTGTACTAACTGTGAAATAAGTACATGTTATTGTTGACACAATAATAAAATAATTATTTAACACCTTAAAAATAATTTGCACCCTGCAAACACTTTGTATTCTTTGTATCTTGCTTTAATGATAATATTTCATTCATGTGTAAAATTCGTGTGTAACACACGAATACACATAACCTTAAAATTAGTCATTCACTAATAGATTCTTTTTACTTAACTTTATTTACTGATTTGAATAAATTTCTTATACAGGAGGAATATGCTAAAAGAAAAAACTATTGTGTTGTTTTTTTTATTTAATTTCCCTAGGAAACATCCAAAATCATGTGTCCAGGTAATGGGACAGTAAAATCGGGACACCGGGACATACTAGTTAAGCTGTCCAGGTATTGGGCCATTGTAAGGACTACGAATTTTCAATATTTTACCAAATTATTCAATCCTACAATATGTTTTCTTTGTTTAATGATAAAGTACACACCATGCCCCATGTAATTGCATAATCGTTTGTATATAAATCGATTTGTATAACCGAAAAATTCTCAAACGAGTGTCCGGCGTACCTTAAATGTCCAGGTATTGGGACATTTACCTTATATGAAATTGCAGACAACGCACTTATATCAACCGATATGATAATTCTTGCAAACAAGAGAGTTTTACTTTCAAATTATTTTGTAATGAAGTTTCTTCATCGATCGCTTCTTCAAACTTGAGTCTTACATAAGCGTATTACTTGAAGTAAGTACCAATTTAGCCATCCACTGCCGCCTGAGAAATTACACACGCGTTAGATATAGGTCCACGAGAATCGCGCAGCGAGCGAATGCGAAAATATAATGGACATTATCAACAGCAAAGTTCCGTCGCCAGTATTGCAAATAAGTTCGAAACTGTCGTCAGAATTTTCCTCCTTCCGCTCCGCGACGTTCGCTTTACAGTATAAAGCACGATGTACCTGCAAAGTAGCGTCGGAAGAAAGTACGGCGATAACAACCCCGCCACTAATACCACTGACTCACCCGTGCGATGATACATACACACACGCTGTTTGTTCGTCCCAGTTACCCATTACCAAACTCCTATACTTCCGATACTTAGTTGCCGTCGAGGCAATCGCGACGAAACTTCGACGGTTCGTTTCGAAACGATGGTTATCGTTATCAAATAAGGGAAGTGAGCTCGTTCCGCTATTGCAATCGGGACAGTGACGGGTATGTACTTGCCAGACGTACGATATGCCTCGAGACAGGCGTCACCGGTGCAGTGATTTCAATGTTTTGTCTAACGGACTGGTGGGCGGTCTCCTCTCGTCGAGGGTTGGCGGTAAACTTGTTCACTTGCCGCGAAGGAAATTATGTCGACTAACGAGAGCCAGAATTGATTAACGAACCGCTTCACACTGTTCCCACATTTTGTCCGCCACGCCAAGTAGGTACTTTCATGTGTGTTAAAAAATTATAAAGTGTTGAAGGAATGTTAGGTAAAGGACAAAATAAAACAGCTTAGGATGACACTAATTGGGTAGGTAGCAGTAAATGGTTGCTCCTTAAGGGTATGTTTTCCAATACGCGTCTGGACGCAGCGTCAAGAAATTCAAAGTCGATTTTCTCGAAAATGAAGCGCGATATCTTATCGACTGATAAAAAGTAAATAATTCGAGAAGAAGGAATAACATTTTTCGATATTGCGCTTCATTTTCGAGAAAATGGACTTTTAAATTCTTAACGTTGTGTACAGCCGGGTAAGGAATACCTACCTTAAGGGGAAACTTGATGAACGCAAAGTAATTGTAAAGAACGGCGTTAGAATGAGTCACTATGAAACAGGATGATTAATGTAGTTGTAGAAATTTAAAAATACAAATACTGTAACCTAGGGCAAAGGTTAATGTTTTCAAAATATTCTCTAGGATGTATTCCTATATTTACAAAAATATATATTACGATACCTCTCTAATTTACTAATGGATCCCTGCAAGTACAAGTTATTGCAATTGCATCATTACATGTTTAAATCTTAAGTAGAACTCCCTAAGCAAAATATGTGTGCACTAAGAATTCAAAAGTAACCGTAATCGGTCAACGTCAAATGGTCCTTTTCGTTAAAATACGACGGCGTTTATTCATGATGTATGCTTATAATGGACGAGCACACGAGGGGATGAAGAAGAAGCAACTAAATTTTTCGCTCCGGACCTCTGTCTTCCGTTCTCCAACTTTCCCCTCCCCATTCGCCCTCGTTCCCTCTGATCGAAGCCGCCACGAGATTAGAGGCTGCCAAATGAATTAAAAGCCAATTTTAATCAAAAGCGGGCACCGGCTTTTAGGCACGATTACCCCCGATAATAACTGGTAGGATGGGCCCGCGCGTAAGTAGGAAAGAGCGAGACAGAGGGAAAGAAGAATGGATCCCATATATTACTTCTACGTGCTCCTCGCGATACAGGAACCGATTCTTCGTTCGTTACAGGTTCGCAACTAATAGCTACTTTCGCTGCACAACTAAATACACCAGTGTCTTTCGTTTCGCAACACCTCTTGTCATTTTGACGCTGAGATATTTCAGAGAATCTCTTCCATCGAAGTTTCACCACCAAGACGAAAGGACACAGAGAGAATGGATGAATAAATGGATCAAATTAAAAAACAACCCTCAAAGATTTCGATACTTTTTACATGGGCAACAAGTGTCTGAGATTGCAGAGAATACCTTTCGCCAAATTGTTCGTCGCTGAAACGAGGGGACGCAGAGAGTTTCGAAAATCGATCCTGAAGGATTTCGATACTTTTTTACAGAGGGGCGAGTGCCTGAGAACCACTGGAGCGCCACAATTTCGCGGCGTCGGCGTTATGAAAGCTATAATACGACGCGAAAGCGAGGGGACCGGCACCGACCACGTAAGCAGAGGAACAAGGGAAAAGAGGGCAAAAGAAGAAGGAAAAGGCGCGTATAACCGCGGCTCTTGTTATAAGCCTGGCACGTATAATAGCGATTCCGTTGTTAACACCTAAACGTACGATTGGTCGGTGCACAAGGAACGTCCTCCAGGAGTATCCGCCGCGGATGCAGCAGATTACAACGGTGACGCAAATGAGAGGAATATACCGGTTGTCCCAGTGCGGATCAAAGCCCAGACGGGTGAAGCTCTGATTTGCCCGACTGACACGGTAATCACAGCTCTCCACAACTAGAATAATTAAATTCCAAGCTGAACGGATACTGCCGCAGCTGGTAATCTCTCCTTCTTCGTTTCTCGACACAGTTTATTCGCTCTTCCCCTTTGCTGCAGCTCCTCTTCGTCATATCAAGCGGCAAGATGTGACATCGTTGAGTGTAGGTATACATATGTATGTATATCGTGGCTGCGCGAGATGCTGCCAGTCGTTGAAAGAGAATGGAGCTCTTCGTGGGCAGATTAAGGTCGTTTAACCCGATAAAAATGTCACGACGATTGGTGTAATTACAACTGTTGTCCGCGGCGACGATTGGGGCTGCGCATTCTAGTCGGATAATTAGAAGTCCGTAATTACTATTTGTCTCGATCGTTGATGATAGCTATTATCGAGTTACGCTTGACATACCTTGCTGTGATTTTGAAATACTCGAGGCATTCATCTGTTCTTTAAGTGATGACTGTTGGAGCTATTATATCGCAAATGGGCGAAATTATAATTTATGGAGTAGCTATAGAGAGTGTGTTCCTGCGTGCGAATTAAATAGCTTAAAACCTTCCCCGAGAATTGGACAGCAAGTTAAAGAAAT
Source organism: Andrena chrysosceles (assembly GCA_963855975.1). NCBI lineage: Eukaryota > Metazoa > Arthropoda > Insecta > Hymenoptera > Andrenidae > Andrena > Andrena chrysosceles. The sequence continues at coordinate 105,121,966 of OY979767.1, read as the reverse complement.
CTGTTAGTTCCTGAGTTATCTGATAATGGGTAGACAGATGAGAGGAAGAGAAGAAGAGAAGCAGAGAATAAGAAAAGAAGAGATTTTATATACATATGTAAAGCAGAAAAGAGGTTTATAACCAATAAAACTCTACCACTGAAAGATCCTTATTCTATTTACAAAATGCAATCGTCAAGATAATCATTGATTAATTTGGAAATTTGAAAAATATCAGCAACGGGAGTAAACATGCTCCAAAACATACAACAATTAATAATCCCCGCTTAGATGTATAGCACCAGCTCTTAAAGTAGCGGCTTAAACCCCAAGAGACTCACAACAAGCAAGATTACACTAAAATATTACAAACATATTTGCATTATCTACAAATTGCTCTACGATTCCCACGGCATTTTAAAATGAATAACTTATCAGGTTTTGGAGCACGAAACAGGAAATCGATAATTTTAAATCGCTCCGGCTTCCACTCCCTACTCCGTTCGAGCAGAAAAAGATAACTACCACAGAAATGCAGTCCGCTCGTAAATTAGTCGTCTCAATATTCCAAGGCAGAGCCCAGCACAGCGATAGCGTCGTAAAGCAGATTCGTAAAGTCGAGGTGACTAATTAGCGGCAAGTATACAAACAAACAATTTTCCATGCGAAGCTAATTATCTCCGGAGCCCGCCGACACACAGAAGAATTCACGAGCCCCGCTATCCCGCTCGGCAGTTAGAATTCAAAGCTTCAAGGACGCTCTCACGGTGTCTGAAACTCCTCGCGCAGAGCGAGTGGAGTGAAGTCGGTCCGTTTCGCGAATGGAGCTTGAGTAATCGTCGGTCAGGAGAGGCTCGTTGTCTGGAGTAAAACGCCGTCGAGAGAGGCAGGACGGCGACGCGATTAACAGAAGGAAAAGATGGAGGCAGAGCGGCAGCAGCAGCGGCAGGAGCAGCAGCAACGGCGACGGCAGCAGCATTGAGATACGGAGGTGGAAAAGAGGAGGAAGAGGTGGACGAAGGTGATGGATCTCGGGGAGGTGCAGACGCGGCGCAGCGTGCGGCGCGAAAACTGGCTCCTCTGTTTGCACAAGCCTTCTTCCCTCCTTTCAGACCTTCCTTTTCTCCCCTTCCTCGCGAGTGAGAGCCAGAAGAGGAGCCGCCTCGATCTCGCGCCGCGGATAGGGCGGACAGCTCGTTGTTGGCACTGACTGCGGGCAGGTCTGAAAATTCCACGTTACCGCGAAATCCTGCTGGTAACGACGGTTATGACTGCGACCCCTGCAGAAAGGCTAACAACAGGCGTCCAGAAATTTTGGGCTGCCTATTCGAATGGGCTCGAGAATGACTGTAATCTGTGGCTTAGCTGAGAAATATTAATAACGATCCGTGGTGTTCAATGTGTAAGATAAATGAAAGTAAAAACGTGGAATTAAATGTTCGAATGGTATATTTTCCACGAGGAAGCCACGATGCGTTGTCGTCTACGATAAATTCACCTTATTAGATGTCACTACATACTAGGGTTGCCAATTGTACTATAATACTGCCCTCCTTAGTTAAACTGTCCTATCTAACATTTTTTCATTTTTTGAGATATGTTGAAATATTTAAAGTTCCACACGTTTTTTACCTTTTAAGTAAAGTTAGAAACTTCTACGTGCTTCGTAAAGATTTATAAACAGTCTAATGTATTTAACCTAAGTTCTTTCAAAATGGTTAAAATATCTTATCTGAAACAATTAATTAATTGGTACGTTAATAATACATTCCCTACCGGTGCACCTATTACAAAAAATGATATTAGGCTATTACGAAATAATGACAACATGTTTTAATTTGAATGAAGGAAAATAAGTTAAATGATAAAACTTCAGTTTTCTCGGTTGTTTCAAAATGCTAGATAGGACATTTTAACTAAAGAGGACAGAATATATAGTAGGTATTAGCAAAATACATGAAAACAAATTTCACCCCTTTTCACCACCCCCTTATGGGTTGATTTGTGCAAAATCTTGAAATTGGTTTTTAGAGATTTGTGTGAGGAAGTTATCAACACTAAAATAAATCTTAATAAAGGATTACAACTAAAGAGAAAGAAAACCACAAAATTAAACAAAATACGGAAGTATAATGATAACAGTGGTGATGAAGATGAAAAGTTGTTTATTACTGTCTGTGCACCGCAAATCACAAATTGATGCATTTTTTTAGAAACGATAACTGCTAGTAAGGTTCCACGTGCTTTCATTTGAATAACGTTATCGTTTAGCGAAATTAACAAGACAGATGAATGTTCATAAAGCTGATTTTTTCATTCTGCTATGCAAATTGTTGATTTACATAGTCCATGAATATATTTTTGGCGCCCGTCACGTTCCCGCTAAAAACCATCTATGTACACCGTAACTGTTCACGCAATCGGTTATTATTTCTGCAATCCTTGCAATGTCTCTCGTAAAATTTTCGAACGTTTCAATGTGCAGATGCGAGTCGCGTATTTCGCAAATATTTGGCTGTTGCATCACTCCTCTACGAACAATACGTTGAGGTATTAAAGGTACGATGCTTTCGCTCTAACTGTCATTAATATCACGAGCTCGAATTCTAGGAGAACGACCGTGAACCTGCGTTGGTGGGCGCGCGACGACGAGACGGTCCCAATAAATAAGCAGGGGAACGAGTACACGCTCGTTCCACCAGAGCCAATGGCGAGATAAACAGTGTCTAGTCGAAAACAATCGCGACGAAACGAGGCGACGGGACGCTGTAATTCATCCAAAGTCCCCGATGGCCGTTTTCTTTTATTCCTTTCGCTCCTTCGTGCACGTTACTCGCCTTCCGCGGAAATAGAGCTCGCGCATTAGTTTGTAAAGATAAACCTGCCAGCTTGGGAGGGGCCCACGGTGGCGCTTGGTAGCGAAAGCGAACGAGATAAGGCCCTGACCCTAGGTCAATCGATAAGAATCGCTATAAATTAAGATCTTTAGTGCCGTAGCTCGGGACGTTTATTTCCTCGGGGAGCGCGCTACTCTTTCTTTCGGAATCCTTATTAGTCTACGAAACTATCGATTGGAGAAGATAACGTCACGGTCGAGTGGCCTGCACCGGCCGACTACCCGATTCGATTCAATTAACTGATCGACCTGTCCTGTAAAATGACCGCACACGGCGCGGCGACGAATTTATTTGGGAGCTGTTTAAATGCCAATGTCGTGTGGCTGGCCTTGTTTCGAAGCGAGGGCAATAAATTGCACTCGAGCAATTTATTTAATAATACTTGGTGTTTTAAACACCTCTGCCTCGTCGTAAGTCTTGCTTAACGTTAACGTAATACAGCATGCGTTACATTTTAGAGTTGCTTGCAGTTGCAGTCCTTACTATTGATACATTACCGTTCGCTAATTAATAAAAATTCCGTTTCTAATGAATATACAATTTAAGAGTTTCAACTATTACAGAATCAAATTTCGCCTACCTTCAAAATATTAACTTTATGTAAGTGTCAATATTGATTGGATAATTCAACTGTTTTTATTCTAATAAATTTGTTGTTCTTTAAGACGCCTTATAGTGGCCAATTTTGTTGTCGTGCGTATTTGAATATTAAACAGGATTCTAATTGTTACTTTTAATATACCATAATACCTATGCACAGGTTTAGTGAAATGATTCATATTTTTGGGATTGAAAACGTTGACTTTCTTTGCTGTAACAATGTGATTAATTCCAGTCTTACTTACGGTAGGGTGCATTGTGATCATCGCGTCCTATGGCCTTGATTGAGCGGCCAATTACGGTAACGTTCCCGCTGCTGCAGGTTGAGTAGAGACTCACGGAGCGCACCATTGCCGGCACCGCCCCGCACATCACCACCTGTAATCACAAGCAATTTCGCATTGGACCAAATTGTCATCGTTGACAGCCGTATATTTTAGTGAAACTGTCCTAAGGATTTACACGTTTTCGGGTGAAAAAAGAATGCAGAGAGAAAAGATTTCAGCAGACGAAAGAAAGGAAATGAAAGTTTTAGCCTCGTTTAAATACCACGACAAAATTATTAGACTCCATTTGTACATTGTTAGCGGTATCGTAATTAACTTATAACGAGCCAGACTATTGGGAATCGAGATTTAATAAGTTACACCAGCAATACTGTGTAGATATTAAATAATGACGAAATTCTATTCTATTCGCTGTTCGACGCGCACCAAATAATACCATTATTCTAAGAAGAGATTACTAATTCTCAGCATTCTCAGAAGGATGAAGAGACGAATAGGAATTCGCGAGGCATGTTTCCAGTTCGACGACCGAACGCGAAATCGTTAAAGACGTCGCAACTCTTTCACGACCGCCGGCAAGAACATTTTTACGGCCGATTCACATATCGCGGCATCGAATCATTCGTTGAGTTGTTCGCGCGGATCCTTTTTGCGGCCGGCTCGCGGGAATGAAAATCCACGGTGCCGGAGAAAGACAGAGGGACGTCGTTACAGCGGGGACCACAAAAGATGTATGCCGACGACGAGATTTGTTAACGAGAGAACACGAGCTGTCCATTAATGGTCGTAGGATCTGACACTTCTTTTATTTCAGAAGTGGCGCCGTAACAATGTTATGACGGCAGACGGTACACTTTATATTGCCAGATTAACTAGTGCTTCCATGCTTTGGATGGTGTAGGTATCATAAAATATTCTCGGTTGCTCTTTTTTTCGTCACGGTACAAAAATAATTAGGCAGTCGTTTTGTAGAAAATGAAGATTTTTTTCATTTAATTAGAAAGAAATCAATTGAAGCGGAGACTTTTTTTTCTAATCGTGTGATTCCCTGTCTGTACCAACCTTTTTTAGATTTGGTAGCAAAAAAGCAACAGGATGCTGTGAACTGTGCAAGCACTTACATGGCGCACGTCTACAATTTCCGTGGCATTAGAGGCAAACGATCGGAACTTACTTTGTGACAGTTTCTCTTAGAAACCGCGTATGGTTGAAACCACGGGTAAAACTGACCGCCGCGAACCCACCGCTTTCCTAACAATAAGTCTAAACGCTGACTATACGGCTACAGTTAACGTTTTTTCGAACAACGAGGTAGCTGCACGCGACGCATTTTCCCCAGCCGCAATGCAGCGTTGCATATGCAACGAGAGAGTTCTCGGATCTCTAATTAATTCCACGTCATTATTACGGGAGTGACGTTTCCTCGCTGTAAAAAATCTCGCGAGAAGGACGGGAGGGAATACTTCTGATCGTGTATGAAACGATCGGATGAAACGTTTTTGCAATATTATGCGTTGGCCATTCATTAAATTCTCACTTAACTGCTGTATCGTCAAGGTAATAGTTCTTCGTTCGCCCGCGATTCTTCCGCGAACAACTCGAATGAGAAACAACTAAATTCATCGACGCCGCGTCTACCAGCCGCTTAATTATTTATTGGACCGGTGAACCGTTTACTGGGGCCGCTGGCAACCGGTATGCATAAACTTCATTTAAATACGATTCGAATCTGCTCGCGATAGCCCCATCGCCGCGATTGGCCCTGATCGCTTAGAATATATCGATTGTAGATCTTAATCGGTGCTAAATCGAAATACGCGACGCTTGTGCCTCGTTCGATATTACGTCGTGCTTGATGTATATCGTATTTAAATGGCTGTAATTTCTTACACACCTGTCTATTATGTTATTATTTAATAGTGACGTATTACAAGACTCGAGGCAGACGTGTCAAATGTAATTTAATATAACAGTTGGTGGAAGAATATTTCAATAGATTCTAAATAATAATAATTATTTATTGGTGATGTTCATTTGCATGATGAGTTTTAGTGTATATTGTGAAACAATTAGTGTTATCAAATTTGAGGTATAATGAAGTATATGTGCAAAATTAATGAGGGACAACTCTGGATGCAAGAATTTCTAGATGCAATCGCTTTCTGGTTATCTGCATTATTTTCAGGCAAATGATTATCAACAATGCAGATGGAGAAAAAATGTTTGATTTATTATTTGAATAGTAATGTATATGAATAATAATCGACCACGTTCTAGCGACATTAACACAGCGATACATTCCTTGACGTCATCAGACAAGAATATTCGCCTGCAATTGTGCTCAAAACTTCGATATTTCATACTTTACTGATTTCCATTGACTTTAACGATATGATATCTAGAATTTCAATTCATATTGAGTTTTATAACATTCAGTATCGAGAAAAAAGTATTTTTGTATTTTATCGTTTTAGGACTGAAATTAGAGTCAATCATTTGATAATAAAAGCATAAATGTTCAGAAAAACGAACATATTTTGCATGTTTATTCGCATATTATATTAGTATTCAATTCTGATCTTTAACTGATAAACGACTTGAAAATGTTGAATCCATGAAATCGTCATATAGTGTGGACTATATTACAAGCTATTTATTCAAAAATATTAGGTCGTTTCAAGAGTCTGCGTATTTCATAGGACGCAGTCGACGTTCCATGCGTTTGTTTAAGTAAACCACATTAAAGCGAACATTCCATCCAATGTAGAAATAATTGTACTAATCTTTATATTCCTTTATCACCACAGTTTAAATAAAAAGTCATTATGCCCATACGTCTGCCATCTCCAACGATATTATTAAACGATACACATCCCTTAAATACTTAACAAAATGATTTCTAACTCGAACGTACTACTTGTTTTGGTGCTTTTACCCCAACCTGAACATCTGACAATAAAGCATACTTTTCCTCATAATTTTACTACATCAGAACATCAACCATCATGCTCCATCGTGCCTCCCAGAATTTTATCCCTATCTTCAGCAATCTTCAACGAAATCCACCCTGTACATACAAAAACTAAACTGCATAGTGTTCAGCATAAAAACAAAAAAGTACTTGCAACTACATGTACGTTCATTGTACTAACGCGGCAAAATTCTAAGAACATTCAAAGAGAAATTTACGATGCAGTTCAGAGTTGTTAGTCTTTGGAAACCAACAATTAAGTAAGTCCAGCAGAGATGGTAGATAGCCTCGTTTCGCGGGAACCGATGGAGTGTCGAATTAGATAATGCATATGTTGCTGCGGCGCCGCGTGAAAAATGTATGCATGTCGGATCGTATAATGCCCCGTCTCGTGCAAGGGCGGGGAATTAAACATACACGACAAGGAGTCAAAGCGCTCGGAGCCGACGACGGCCAGCGTCGGCCATATAAATTGTCGGCCCCGTGAACGCGTAGGAGTGGAAGCACTGATCATTAATCTATGGCAGGTAAGGTGCGCACCAGCGTAATCGACAATTTACTAACAAGCCCTAGATTGACTCTCAGCACGCGATCCTGCCGATGTTCCACCTCCCCGTGCAACGGGGGTATCTTTGATCTGACCCAGTCACCGCTCGCGCACAAAGATCTGGCACGTATATCCGCACTTACGTATCCATCGAGCGAGTAAACTATGCAAGTTTACGGATCCCGCACGAACACGGCCAAAGCCCTCGTTCAAATTTTACACGGCTCGTTAAAGGCGATGTAACTGGGTCAGCAGTATTTCCCTTCAACTATGGGCACAGCGCGAAAACACTCCCGGGCAGTTCGGATTCTTTTTTGGACGTAATCCTGGGAAAGTAGGATGATTGTATCTCTCCTGGATGCATAGATAACAGAGGGATACATTTGGAAATCATATTTCTATTCTGGATGTTGTTATCTCGGAGCATCAACGATCATAGGAATGCTGGTTAGGGGTTTATGCTTGAGAATTATTTAAAACGCATCCCTATAGGCAAAATTAGGTAGCTTTTTAAAATAAAGTTTTAAGTATTACAAGTTGTACTATAAAAGCTACGAATAAAAATTCAGAGTAAGGTCACCAAAAAGCTGAAGTAAATAAATTATGAATACAGGGCGCAATTTTGGAAGTTCACTTGACCAGTTCAAAATTTATAGAATTTTTTATTAAAAGAACAAGCTTTCATTAGAATGAACTAAAAAGGGAAAAATAAGTTTGATATTGGCCTAAATGACTGCCTTAGAAGAATCTCCGCATATGACTAAAAATAAAAGAGTGGGGCGTAAATATAGAAATGTTCTTTTCATATAAATATTTATAATGCTTTACGTATTTCGATAAATTAGTATTCACATTCTGCCCGAGCGTGCGTGTTGTACGAGCTTTTTCCACTTCATTGCGAGCAGTCACAAAATTTCACCCTGACAAACTAACGAACTCACAAGTGAGGCTAAATAAAAGTTTGTAAAAAAGGCTCGAGCCGGATCTGCGAATTGGTATTCCTACTACTAAATAAATATATCTATGGTGTCTTACTCACCATCAGGAGGCACAAAATCTTCGCTAAAACGGCAAGCTGTGGTAACCTGGAACAAATTAAAACACGCGTGTTAAGCGTTCGTCCTTACGATTCGAATACGGTGGAATGCCGTTCGTTCTGTACACGTTTTATACGCAGTGGCACATACCAAGAAACGTATCTCGATTAATATATGCCGCTGTATGCGCAGGATTTCAATTTGTGACACACAACCTAATCATTTGCAATCTGCAACATGATTTATGGTATGCAAATAAATTTCGCACGATTACGGAGTACGGTGCTACACGACGGAGGTTACTATTAGCAGCAGTACAAAATGAAAGCACGGGATGCGGTGGATCGCTCCTGACAGATAAGGGAAGCATATACAAGATAATTAGTGGTGGAAACAAATTACGGTGGACAGATCGTAGCGTGTAGCTAGTTCACGATACTATCTTTGCTCCAATACCTTAATAATATTCCTTTAAATGATGCTGCCTCGAAACACTGCCGCATGCAACCTGTATTTGGCTCGCAGGCACAGAAATGCATGCTGCACTTCTTAGTGCAAATCATTATGCTCGCATAATTACATCAGACAGACTTAATGGACAAGTGATTATAGATGTATTAAAATTTATGATCTGTACAATGATTGCTAAACGAATTGTACAATATTACATGGAATGTTTAATTTTATTATTATCATTTACTAATTATTATATATGCAGATATTTTGTGCAGCATTCAGTTTCGTACCAGATAACAGTTACCACTACTGATAAAGAACTTTTCACTTTCTACGATCTATAAACTTTCTCGTGGATTGTCGCTAAGAAAGCGCCAGTGTTTACAGCGAGTCATTGATTCATATCCCGGATTAAAACGTGGAACGAGGGTTGTTATTCGCCTATATCAGTGTCGCCAGATTTACGACGGCAGGAAGAGGAAATCAGGAATCGTAATGTTATGCGCACTGCACTTATATAGTTTAGTCTAGCAAGGGGAGTGCACGAGGCTTGTGTCCCTGGTATGCGTAGTAATGTGTGAACTCAAAGGTCTGCGAGAAACCCGAGTTCGAAATTTCTACGTGTAAGAACAAGAACGATTTGAATAACAAGTCGTTGAAATAATTAAAAACTCGTAGAACTGAGTACATGTGAATGCAAATATTGGAAACACAACTGCCATTAGGTACAATTGAATTACGGTCTTGTGTTCATATATGAGATATGAGCGCACAAGCACGACCTAAAAATCCGCGACTTTTTAATTTTTTGACGAAAATCTCGAATTTTTGCGGACCATATCAAAGGTTTAGCACGAAATGGCACATGTTTTATACATCCTGTAATTTTTTCAAGTCGATCTGAACCTCCGTTCATTCGCAACTAGCCCAGAAATGAGCAAAATTTTTATTTAAATAAAATTTCGACTAACGAATAAAAGTTAAAAAAATTATTCGTCATTCGTTCGTTAACTCGAGTTAAATTTATTCGACACATGACGAATAATTTTTCTAACTTTCATTCGTTATTCGAAATTTTATTTAAATAAAAATTTTGCCCATCTCTAAACTAGCCGAAGACCAAAAGAAAAAACGATCTTAGAAAAACGCGATTAAAGTTTCTAGGCAAAGGCGACGCTGCAGGTTGCTGCTTGACATTTTAGCTGCCAAATCTACAATTTTGCGAATTTGAATATAAACCAAGCGGTATTTTATTCAGAAAAAATAGTACTTTCGAAAAATGCAATAAAATAACAATTTTTCGATTGCCTAGTCCCCTTACAGGAATGATCAATTTTAAAATTGCCATCCTGTATCTCTTTCTACTCCAATGTTCCGTATTTTGTACCCGCGGCATTGAGCAAGAGATCTATGGTCGATCGACGGTCGAATTAGTTGGAGTGCAAAGGGTTAACTACCGTAGCGAACGTGTTAAACGTGTCTCAAAGGCAGCGGGCGCGTGTTCGGTTAGCCTGTGCGGCATAACAGTAGAAATCAAGAGTGACAACGGCGGATAGTACTACCACCGCGGCTTGTAAATAATAACCCAGTTGCGTACGAGCTGGGTGCTGCGTGCGGTGAGCCGCTGCAACGAGTTGCGTAATGCGAATGCATCTCGTATTACAGAACACAGGTGAGCACCGTGCGCCACCACTACCATCAAGCCGCGAACGTTTATTATACGTTCAGTTTAATTCGCCTGGGTTATTGGCTCGTCGCTGGGCCAGCGGGGTGGACCAAATCTTCCTCTCTTTCGCATCATCCCGCCTACCTCGTTCAAATGCACCGCGATCCGCCGCAAGGAATCCCGTTGGCACGCCGATGCTCTTAAACCGTACACTTTATTTCGCCGGCGTCAACTGAATCTTTGTAGGAGACGATAGTAAACTCTACTATCCAACTACCTTGGGACTGTTATCCTTGGATACACTGTAATTTCATTTTCTAAGGGTGGACGTTGCTTTTCGACCACCCTGAACTTTTAACTGGCCTGTCGTGGCCGTGAACGGTGGCGTTCCTGCGAGAATTTGGATATTATATTTTCGTTAGAGATAGTTAATTAGTAGGTATGTTGACGAAATATGTCAAGGACTAACTTTTGCAGAAACAAACGTATTTTCAGAGGGTCAAAGTCGACGTAAACAATTTCATATACTAAACGATAATCCACAACAGAATATTTTTTGATGTTGCAATTTTACGTTAGGTACCTACACCTGTGTATATTTTGCTCGTATGACGAAAGACAAAAATTTCGATCAAATCCTTTTCCGAATGTGAATCTTGTAGACACGGATAAGTGTAGGACATATTTTCCTACACTGCCCTATGTTTTCACATAAAAGAAATCGATTCAATAATAACCCTCCGTGGTCACACCTTCTTATAATCACAAATTGGTTCACTGCACCCCAGCCTTATTTTTGAGTTACCATTTTCGTATTTTTTAATATTTTAACTTTTCAGTAATAATTGTCAGTAATAATAATTTACAGTAATTCTTCTGGAAATGTAAATTTTGATATGTTGAAATTTGTATTTGAAAAAATAGTTATCAGTTTACATAATTGCAATGTTAGTCATAGCAACGATTCGTTGACAGTGCTTGTCAACCGTCTCGTTAACGACCATGTATCAAATTGTACAGCGGAATACGCTTGACCGAATGACCGTTCTTCGGTACGAATGGTATTCCTGGCGTCGGACGGCATGGGATACATTAAAATTTGAATTTCTCGGCAATCGGGCGACGGGGAAAATGTTCAACATGACGGAGAGGGGTAAAGGAAAGGTAACGAGGAAAATTTCTAACGGCGTGGACTATGTGACACCAGTCGCAATAAACGACATCATGCTATCCGTGAAAAATCCAGTATTTCCAGTATTTCTAGTATTGATGAGAAGAACTCTCCTCGAGGCCGAACGCGAAGGTGGCTCTTCGGGGGCAGCTCCGCCATTCCGAGGATTTCCATCAAGTACATCCCGAGATTCAAATCGCGGAGTGGATCAGACGCATTCTTACTGTGCTATAATTTTGGTGCCATAGATAAACCTTAATCTTTAAGGGGGGATTCGCAGCTAACAGCCCCAAAAGTAACTGGAATTTTCTTTTTTTTTTTTTAAAGACTATTGTTAATATTGAATTAAACTCTTTTGGGATATAAGCAGATCTTTAAACTTGCAGAAAATATTTTTTTATGTCGAAGCTTCTTATTATTTATTAATTATTGTGCAATCTTGTCCACCTCTTCGACTTGTGAGTTAAACTTTGTTACACATGCGTTAATGGGTAAAATGAATACGAATGATATATCAGTGTTAAACTCCGTATTTATCAACTTTTTAAACAGTGCGTAAGATGCAAGTAATTATTATTACACCGCATTTTATTTTTTATCAAATTTTTCAATAAGAAATTTCAATTTCTAGATTTTTAGATATACATTTCCACAGAATTAGTGTACAAGACTTTGAAATAGCCACGCGCTGACATTAAACCGAATATTTTGTTAAGAATCTTAAGAAATTTACAAAATTTTAATGACCTCATAAACACTTATTATTCTATAAGAAAATAAATTTCTATCAGTGTAAAAACTAACCACTTAGAATAATTCCTCACAAATTCGATACTGGTACATGCTACTTCAACGTGTCAGTAATTCTGCCATAACTCACCAAAACGCCGTAAACATATCTGCGTGTCATCACCACTTTGAAGTGTCATCTCAATCCATGTGTCGTATGTTGGCGGAATCGTGACACTGATCCGGCTTAGAGATTGAAATATTTCCTTCTATTCGTGTATTCAAGAGACCTCACCGCTCAACTGACGTTACAATTACAAAGGGAACGTCACAATTTAGGGTCTCATAAATGTCACCCGGCAGAATGCACACGTTAGACCAACACGGCTTTGAGTAACGTTCAATTCAAACACTTCCGAACTCCGAATATTTGACCGAAATGCAAGGAGCACCGACGACAACGACACATCATTGGGCAAATCCGACTGGAACTGATTTTTGTCATTCAGGCGCGGCGGTATCAAACCCGTTCGTGCAGCTGATTCGGAATAGGTATTGTCCAGTCTGTATTGGGCGATACTTAAACGAATTCTTCTATGATTACGCACGTATCGGGATTCCTGAAGAAATTCGCCGAGATTAGCCTGGATTACGTCGTATCGCTGGCAACCGCCTTGTAATGCTGACGTAACGGATAAATCGAACGTGTCCAATATCAAAAAATTTATTCTGGTAAAACTGTTCGAACCTTCGCGCTGCCACTGGTCAGTCGACCAACCGTCTCTTACGATATTACACCCGACAACTCGGTGTTTTAACGCGCCGATTTAACGAATGTCCGGGCTAACAAGTTGTGGAACGGTGAGTCGATCTCCAAATCATGAGACGATGTCAGGGCTGGCGGTGTATGTTCACTTCGGTTTAAATTCCCGCGCGGCGAGTACGGCGCGAGACCTTTGACCAGACGATCGCGAGTTAGGAGCCGGAAAAGGAGCACGAGCCGGAGATGCAGTTTGTTGTCACCGGTGCGAGATCAACACGGTGAATGCTGCTGAGGACAGAAACCGGCGTAACATCCCCGGCCACGTGGGGACTCATCCAAAGGGGATTTTAGTGGGGATATTTGTCGCCTGCCGCGTGAAAAACTGCCAACACTTGAATAGGTCCCGACACGCCGAAGAAAAACGCGGCTACCGATCCGACGCCGATGCCTCTCAGCTGGACACCGCCTGTCGGCTAGATATGCCCTGCGTGGATGCCATGGCCCGGCGATTCCTTCATCCGATCTAATAAGTAGAGTCGTTTTGGTCACCATTCCCTGTGACACGAGACTCCGCCGGTTCGTGGTAGTGCACACCAGTTCATGAATCATGCTCACTGGCTGGGACTGAATTCATCCTAAACACGAATTCCGTTGTGTACATTGAATCTTCAATGCACGACCAGGCTAGATTGATGTAGAAGACAATCGCGTTTCTGTGTTTGATGGTAATATAATTAAGAATTTTTTGTAATTTAGTACAAAGAGAGAAAGAGAGAGAGAGAGAGAGGGAAAGATACTTTCAAAAATTAAGCAAATACAGTAGCGGACAAAATAGTTACCATTTTTTCCATTTGCTTTGTTTTTTATTTTTTAACATCAACTTGGAACTGTGGTGTTTAAATTTACATTGATATTTTTGTGGTGGTTGAAAGGGTGTTGTCGTGTTTAATATTAGGGATTTTGTTTATTAGTCAAATAAATTCCACTTTTTCTGGGTTTTATACAGTTTTAAATTCTCTATCAGAATATGTATATTGGGTACATGCTGCAGTTTTGAGTCGATGTTAAAAAATAATAGAGGTAGAGTGGATTGAAAAAGTGGTAACTTCTTTGTCCGCTACTGTAGGAAATAGAGATATCGTAAAATGAAGATAGGAGATATAGGTTGAGGTTATACCTATCACCAAATAATATGAATTAGATTAGGGCAGATTAGTATAGAGGTGAAAGAGAAGGAATGGGAGAGATTTAGAGTGCCTAGAGAGGGGTATGAAAAAGGAGGGGAAAGTATGAGTATTGTAGGGGAATATGTATAGTTTAATGTAAGTTATCATTTTTGCTACAGCTATTGGTACTTTTACCAGAAAATAGGCAAAGGGTCGTAGATCGCTGAGGAAAATACTTTGAATAAAGAAACACGTAATATATTTTTATTTTACTTTTAATAAAAACTTCGGCTTCAGTAATGCGAACGGTCCGGACGTCTGTACCCACCTAATAGTAACGAATAATGGAAAATTAAACGTTTTCCGATGCGGCAAACTGGTCAGCCCAGCAGCCACCACCCAGGAACAGGGAAGAACGACATCTCTATTGACGAAACCACGAAATTTACTACCTTTCTAGAGACCCAGAGCACGAGCCTCATACAAATGGCCCCAGAAGACATTCGACCCACGAAAAAGTCACCTGGCGTTCCGTCGACAATGCCGGGCCCCGAAATTGTGCCCTAAGTAAGCGTGGCAAATCGCGACAAATCACGTGTGTCAATGCGCCTCAGACGACAGTGGCGAATAGCCGTGTACAATTGCGAAGGGTGATCCAGCGCATCGACAGCAGCAGGCTCGGGATTAACGAGCAACGTGTGCGATCGAGCTCCTATAAATTCGACCACCAAAGGCCCGCGACAAATCATGCTGCACACTCAATTTGCGACAAGATAGACGCTCGTGGCAATTTGTTGGCGTGCGCGGAAAGCGTAACAGATAAATTAATCGAGAACGCTGCAGCGTTTGTTACATTCAGCCATGTACGCGTTCAGCTGCGCGTGAAATTAGCTGCGGCAAAACTGACATTATTGCTCGCAGCGTAATAGTTTTGACAAATTGGTATTAGGGGTATTGTAAATTCATGAAAACTGTATTTTGCCTTTGACACTTTCCGCTCTAACTTGAGGCGGATTCATTTATATCAGTTCCGTGATGGTTCAGTGCCATCAGTGGAAAAAAAATGAACTGATGATATCAGGTGTCTGTGGTAAAAAATATCGTTTCCCTGTTTTGAAATGTGGCAGTTCACACTTGTCCGTGCCAATTACTGATATTGACGTAAAGAGCACTGACACTGACGGCACTGAACCGTCACGGAATTTAGGTATTAGGTTATCGCTAACAGAGTATACGCAACACTCTATTTATGTAATCCTACAAATTGCAAATTTGACCATTCTTGTAAACTTGAGTGAAAGATTACTGTACCTGGGATGCTTAGAGTGCAATGAGTCAATACAATGGAATAAAAAATCTGTACGAAAACTGAATTTAATTAGTGATAAAATCATTGTTTTAATGTTAGTATATTTTTATTACAGTATTAAGAGAACCATTACAAAGTACGATTTTTAATCGCATCACTTATCTGAAAGTGGTATTGGAACAGAATTTTATAGTCCAAGACTCCAAGAGGCTCGTCGGAAGTCATACTTTCCGAAGCGTGAAGGTAGTTCTACGTCAACAGAGAAGCACGTTATCGCGTCAACTTGTCGTGGTAGTCGTAAAACCCTAATCTCTTAGCTTAAAGGGGCCT
Organism: Andrena chrysosceles; assembly: GCA_963855975.1. Lineage (NCBI taxonomy): Eukaryota > Metazoa > Arthropoda > Insecta > Hymenoptera > Andrenidae > Andrena > Andrena chrysosceles. The sequence continues at coordinate 105,106,058 of OY979767.1, read as the reverse complement.
TAAAGTCTCCGAAGCTCAAATTTACCCCTTTCTTTGTATCATAAAACAGTCCATTTCACGATTGGTCGCACGTTCCATCGATCAACACTCGAATAGGTACCATACAACCGAGGAGAAACAATTTCTCGTATTTCAAATTGTTCTAGTGGTAGGTACACTAATTACAATGATGCTTTCAAATTATAACGGTCCACTCTACCAAGATTTATGGGCATATCATGGCTTTAATTTTCCAGTGTAAAAATTTGTATTGAAAAGATTTAATCGAAACTACTGTCTTTGTCACTTAAAAATAAATTCCTAAAGGAGAAGGTGGTCTAACCCCTTAATGCCTATTAAAGTTCTTAAGAAATCATCACTGCATCTCAAACAGATATTGTCTAAATTCGTATTCGTCGCAATTAGATCACCACTGTTACAAACTCTGACGGAACAGACAATAGACAGTTGTCTGTGAAAATGTGACCTACATACACGATGCATCAACGAAGAAGTCATCTCTATCTGCTGCATAAAAAGCTTGCACGTAGTACTCATCTACTTTATCCTGGGGTCACATTTAGTCACTCTGTCTACTTTGCCTAAATGCTTCCCCGTTTTCTGAAATGACAGCGCTCAGAATTCTTCCGCGAATGCGTCCACCGACTCATCTGCTTTGCGCTCCATCGTTCCGTGAAACTGTCAGTAGCATCGTCGAGTTCGTCACCACATTCCATTTCGCGGATTCGCGATCCGTCGGTGATGCGAGACGCCAGGTTACGTCGAACCGTGTCGCCGAGCTTTTTTCCCCGCGGCGTGTACACGCGGCATGCAAATTATCTCGTTGATTGAGCCGAGTATTTTTTTCCTAGTGCACGACGAGCGCACTCGTGGCTGGAGGCTGGTGGCAACGGTGAAGTGGCAGATAGTAGTCGCCTGCGTCGCCCGCTTACGAGGAACGGCTAAAGAGACGAGCAACGACTGAGCGCGTCCTGGAACGTTACGTAGAGGACCGTCGCCGTGCGTCAAGTGTTCCGCGGTGGAGGAGATAACCCGTGGCGGGTGGAAAGGAGGGCGACAGATGAGGAAGAAGCAGGAGAAGCAGAAGAAGAAGAAGAAGGCGACCAAGAAGAGGAGCCACGCGAGAGGAGTGCGCGACGCGGTTTTTGCTCCGTAGCCGCGACGTTCCGCCGGCGTCACATTCATCCTGACACGCTCCTCGTCATTCCCTCCATCCATCTTTTCAAATAAAAAAAAACATAACTACTGAATACTTATGATAACACAAGGAAGCGGGCGAGGTTCGCGTCTGCGGGTAGAAAATTGATCGGTTGGATATTATGTTCCAAATATTGGAATTTGTTAGAAACATTGCGCAGTACAAATTTCACCTCCTTTTTAATATCACCCCTTTGTTAGTCCTACTAACGAACACTGCATGACCCCTTTATGCTCCACTTGTGTCGATCGCAGATAGGTATTTCTCCTCAATTTGCACTCACGAATTTTGGAATTGGAAAATAATTCAATAGAATAATTTCAAAACCAATAATTCATTTGATTCTACAGTTTGCGAATTCTTTGATCTGTACAGTGTCTAATGAAAGCAGCATGCAAACTGGTTGGCATATTTGTAGTGTGAAGTGTTAGTGATATTTGAAGTTCCATCCTAACAAAATAATGCATGGAGACTTTGCCTGTACAAATGTTTAACACACGTGTCGAACGTCAAGCTGTGGAATTTTACTCCCCGAACAATCGAGCGTTCGAAAAGCAAGCTTTTATTGCTGACGAGGTTCTCACGTCGCTTCCTTTAATCTCCGCCGTATAGATTTTCATGCTCGGTGTCACCAGAAATAGCCCACGATGAATCACTGGAGAAACGGATCTTTTACCCCGTCGATCGAGTATCATCGAGCTGTTCCCCGCATTCCTGGCGTTTTACTTAGGTCTACTTAAAAGGGTTGGATCGCCCGAAGGCTCTAGAGCGGATATCGGGTTCGAGCGAGAGTCCTCGGCTCAGCCGGCTCGGAGCAGACTACTAAACAAGGCGCATCCTGCGGGACCATTCATTACACGACTCGTCTCGTTCGTTAAGCGAGCGTCAGCTAAGAAGGCCACAGTTAATTGAGTTTTAGGAATTCATTTCGTCGCCGATAACCCGCCGGTGGCCTTTCCCCCAAAAACCATCGCGTGGAACCCGCTCTTGGTCCATCGAAGCCCGACCGCCGTTACCGTTTCGTGTTATTGCTTTTCATGAAAATATATGTACAATATATGAATCGTTGATTAGATTGTGTTGACAGAGATGGCATATTATATGGCGCGTTGTAATGAGTATAGCATTAGAACAATGTATAGCTATTAGAATAAAATATGCAAAGAAGGTAATTCCTTTAGATAATTTCATAAAAAAATTTGCGTTTTATTATTATTTGCAACATGTACATAGTTTATGAATGTGAAGGGATGTTACACTAAAGATTTAAATCTAATGTTTTATTTTTGAACGAGATTTAGTTTAATTTTTTTTAATTGAAAATATTCGTTACATATTTTTTTTCGAGGTACCAGTGTATTTTATATTTCAGAGCTACAATACCGTCTAAAAGATGACAACAGAATTTCTGCGCGTGTTATAATCATTTTTCGTGTTATTCACCCACGGGTGGTGAAGTACAGTCAGTATTATGTCATTCAATGTAGCTAGAAAATATGGAGCAATTTCAGGAACGACAAGTCAGTGGAATTCATTAGCGAGGCAGTGAAAACATGATTCATATGCGACCGTAACAAAGGCGTACGAAATGTGAGACTAATATCACCGGTTCCACCCATGCTGAACTGTGTAAATTAGTTGTTACTTTACCAACAAAATTCCGTCATGCGAGTGTATAAGGATACATTCGTGTGACGTTGCTAAAAATCTGCACTTGCAATTAATAATTGTAAATATAAATATAATTACTGTTTCTTATTTTCAAATAATAACTCATGAAAAATACAATACTGTTATATTGACAAATAAACTTGAAAATGAACGTTTCCAGGGAATAGCAATTTATGCACAATGACTTCTGTAATGAATTAAATACTTTTCATGTGACTTTTTTCGACGTGTCTGTTATTTGATTTAACTCCGAATCAAAAGTATTTATTAAATACCACTTTTTCTTATCTCGAGGGAGTTAGACACGTTCCTAACGTTTTAATTTTATAACAGCAACGAAGAAGGTAATTCATTACTTTAATACCTGAAGCAAGCAATAATATATTAATTCCTCAACCATCCACACATTTTGTTCCTCAATTTTTATTTCACGAAATTTCTCACTAAAAGCTTAAAAATCGGTGGACGAACAATTCCGCCAGTTATATTCCGCTTAAAAGCTTCTCCTCGCACCTTTTTATTTACGAAAGTTTCTTCTTGTGTATTACATGATTACAAATTGCCGGAGGCAAATGCTGCCTCCATTCCCATCTTCATTGTACTTCGCTAGTTATTACACCACGCAACGTTACGGATTTCATTGTCGAGGAAAACAGTAATGGCGCAGCAATCATCGCAACATTGTCCACGGAACAAAATGGAAGCCGTTTGCGTTGCTCGTGGTAAAAAGAAAGTTTTACTTTGAAAGGTATCACCGTTCGTTCCGGCTCATCCGCACGAGCATTTGTTGTTCGACCTGTAATCTCTAATGGATTCTATAGGCATTTAAATAACCATCTCGCCCACCCACCTTCACTTAAAACTCTCTCCGTCTTTTCTCCGAACCCTCGCACTATCTGGACGGCGTACGCTCTCTGACGACAAGAAGACAACTGCTCTTCTCCCGGCATTCCCATTTTTTTACCGTTACGATCGGCCGTGCAGTGTGTGGTTACCATTATTTGCCTTCGTCCTACGTGTCTTCAGGAACCGTTCGCGCAATTGGCGCAAGAAAATCGTCGCTTCTCGAAAGGAATTTCTCTGCACGTTAGAAAGAGGGGGAGGATCCCCATTTAGCGCGGCGGTCTCGTGGCTCGTCGTTCTAGTGATGATGAATACGAAAAAAATTAAAGCCGACTTGAAAAAATAAAAATGCACTTAAAAGTGAAAAATAAGTTTTTTTCTTGTTTCATTTATGACTCTGAATTTTTTTATTTCGGCGCCTCACCATTTGCAAAATGGAGAGTCATAGAGTAAATAAGGAAAAAACTTATTTTTCACGATTTTTATTTTTTTGAAGTCGGTTTTAATTTTTTTATTTTTTTTTTAGTTATTTAATTTGTATAACTACATTTATTTTAAAAATTATGGGCAGGTCTACAAAAGGAGCTGCTCGTAAACGAAAGAACCGTTTGCTAGAAACGGAAGATTGTGAAAAGAAAATTGTGTAAGAAAAAACGTGTGAATATTCTCAAAAATCTCGGAGACGGCAGTTTGTGGGGACCCTCCGGTCCAACCCCTTAAAACAGGTGACCTTTATGAAATTTTTACAAGAACATATCCCAAAAAATATTTTTGGCATTTATTGACACACTCGTTAGGGTGCAAAAATAATTTTGTTTCATGTTTGCGGTCTTGATGCATTTTCTAGGTGACGCTTAGTGCAGGAGCTGCCAAAAAGGGGTGCCAAAACGGTAACCACGAAATTTACTTACAGGATCGTACAAAATCAAAAATTCAAACAATTTCGTAAAATTTATTTCAATGGTTATCGATTGGGTTAAAAAGGTCCAATAAACGACGTTGGTGCACGTTTGAACGAAGTAGTACAAAAAATGCGAGTAATTTCCCGCACAAATATGCCGATAAAAAAATTATGTTAGACGGTGCTGCGATAGCGAGTTCATTTACGAATCAAATTCCTCAAGGTTTCATTGAATCGATTCATTAGTTCTTCTGAAATCGTGGCTACCGTTTCGAAATATCGTGTTTCGAGAAAAACGTGTTCAAAGTGTTCTCGGCTCATACCTGCGTTCGGAGTTTGAATTAGTTATGTGACTGTAAAATCTATACCGTTACGAATTTTTGTGTGAAACTTTCACAGGGTATTCTCGGGATGTTATACTACAAAAAAATATATATAAAAAAATCGATTTTCTGAAAAATTTTAACCGGACGGTCAGGGGTCAGGCTTAAGAAAATGTAACGAATAAGTTGTCTTTTTTAATCGTTCACATGAAGTACCCTCTTCAGTAGACAATGGTAGAAAAACCGATAGCACTCGTTTCGACTCGTGTTGCAAGACCGATCGAGTACTATGAAATACGCATTGATAAAGTGGAAGTTGAGAAAGTCACGATTCTTTCTCGTATGTAACGTTGACGATGAGTCAGCAGAGTTAGTCATACGAAACTGGGAGCCGACGAATCCGCACAAGAGCTGGTGCACTTTTAGGGAACTCTCCTGGCAACCCGAGCCAACGGACCGAACCTTCGTAGACCGAATCGATCACACCGATTACGTATACTTAGCGAATCCTTCCAACAAGGAAATTGAATCGCATGATTGATGGAAGCGCAAACGCCCTGTGATTTGCGCTTCTAGAGCGTGTTTTCAAGCAAGTTTACGATGTTGATGTTTGTTCTGGTGGATTCTGATCCGTTCCTTTTATCACAGCTATAGATACGTTGGCTATTATCATTCTAATTTTTCCATTGTTTAAGCTTCTATAGCTGTATTCACCACTCTTAGGGAGATACCTGGCTCGTTCCTTTTTAAAATCATACACACAGTCTGACTATGAACAATAATTATTATGCAAAGTATTTAAGGACGAAAACTTTGTAAACAGCATCCCCTTTTCATTTTTCATAGTAACTAATTTATATTTCATTTTATCTTTCATCAATACTATCTATACCTTTCGATTTTGATAGTTGAAAATTTGTGAATAAGATCGTCGATATTAATTGCATGCAAAACTTAATTTGCTATTGTTATCAATATGCCCTGTCCCTGCTTATACCACTTCCTTAACTACCTAATGAAAAGTTTACTATGGAAAGTTTAATTCGTGGAGAATCAGGTTTGGTCCCTTGTACCATTTTTGACAAATTTTGTGTTCGTTGTGGATGTCCCCCTTAATTTTCTATTTTAAATTGAAATCTGTTTCTCGAATCGAAGGCTGTGAATATATTTATTTCATAACTGTATCGAAACGAATCACATTTCAATTGCATTAACAATTTTTCTTATACCTTAAAAATTTCGATAAAGTTTGTGTTAGTTTATTCTAATATTTCATCTCTCTTTTAATAAGGTTATTCCCCGTTTATTAAATAAATACATAAAATTGCTTTAAAAGCACTAATTCTTGAATAACATTTCATTAAACGAAGAAAAGTGGAAAAAAGAAACTGACATGACAGTATGCCCCTCGCGTATCCCGATAACAAATTAGTCTGTAGCTATAAAACGTGACATAAATCTTATTCACCGGCGAATATTATTTTCGGCTCGCTTGCACGTTGAGGCAAGTATCCATGTGTGGTAACGAGCGTTTAAGAATTGCCGATAACAGAAGCGTGGGAGTATGCGGAGATAAACTCGCAAAGTGGACGGTGGAATTTGTGTAATCGTTCTTTGGAATTTCGTGGAATCAGTCGCGTGGAGCAGACCCGAAAAAGGAATATTACGTCAATGACTTAACGTGCATCGCCGATATACCTGATGGTGACGTTGCTCAACGTGACCAATACAGATAATCCACTGTTTACTTACCCCAGAAAAGGGTTACGATATGAAGCCGTTATCGAGCGCTCATCAATGTTATTCTCGACAATTCCCGATCGTGAATGATAATTGTCGTTAAGAATTTCGCTGGCCATCAACCATGACCGTGTTCCAAAACACGAGTAGCCATGTATCTGTAACACATTCTCGTGGCAATTCTGACAGTGTCGAACAACATATTTCGGCGTGATTTGAATATTTATGCACATAAAAAAGAAAAATGTTTTTTATTTTTATCGAGTTTGCATCAGGATTGCAAAAACTTAACCAGTAAAGGTTTCAGCGTATAACACTATTTTCAGGGAAGAAAAATGTGAAATATTGTATTATTTATCTAAAAAAATTTATATCTCAATACAAATTCAAAAGTTCTCAGGTACAAATGTACCTAAAGCTAACAATTCTACATATTTCATGTTTCTTCTTTTCATAATCAGATAATAGCGTTTGCTATCTCTATTGGAAAAGTATACGTAGTAAAAATAATTGAATAGCGTATCATTTTGACTAATTCTACTCTCTTCAGTTAAAATGTCTTAGCTATCATTTCAAAGCAACCGAGAAGCCTGAAGTTTTATCATTTTCTTTATGCCGCCCTTGATTTTCTTCATTCAATTTAAAAAATGTTGTCATTATTTTGTAACAGTCTAATATAATCTGTTGTAATAGGTGTACCGGTAGATGATTAACATAGCAATTAATTAAATGTTTCAGATAGGATATTTTAAGTAAGGAGGGCAAACTTGGTTTGAAGTGTATTTATGCTTCTATTCAAATCAATTTTCTCGAATAGCGATTAATCGTAAGATCGAGAGAAAGACACGGGTCGAATTACACGTAGTAACAAGATTTATAGTACGTCAGGACTATTTGTACGAGCAGAGGCACAAATAGATGGCAACACGAAGAATCGATTTAAGAGCACCGTGAAATTAAAGACAGAAGCTGCTCGCCTTTAAACGACGGCCCGGCAGTAAAAAGGCACGACGATAATCGTGAGAAAAATTCGCAGGACATTTATCGTCCTTTTCCATTCTACTCTGCTTCAAGCGTTTCTCGACCTAATTAAAATGTTGTTATACAAGCAACAACGTCATACGTCGTAACGGGTGCACGTAACACGCGTGTGTACCACTGAAGGCGAATGCCGACGAAAGAACCTGCCCGATAACGAACGCTGCTGTTCGCCACAGTTACCATTTCAAATCAATCGTTATACCATACGGTGGCCATTTCTATCTATGGTCACACAAGTATTCACTACAATCGGCACGTACATGCAATTTGATTAATTTAAACGGAGTGCAATAATGTCAGGAGTAATTTGTCAAGAAAATCTTTGTCATGAAATGAAATTCACTCTGTTTCAATTTGAATGTATTAGTGTACTGAGGAGTTGAAATGATAAACGGTGTAACTGCCAAAGAAATTAATAAATATATTTTTAGTAAGAAAGGATGTAAATTCTATGTTGAATACCGTTGCAAACGCTGTAAGTGCTAGAATAATATATTTTAGTTTCTAGGGCTGTCGCGAGGTAAATCTGACAAGGACAAGCTGACCTTCAGGTTTGGCAATTAATGTCTGAGTGCAGACCTTCGCGTAAGTATGAAAATGTTCTGAAATTGCCAAACCTGAAGCTCCCCTTGTGAGATCATAAGTAGCAACGCCAATGTAGTTGAAATGAAAATACTGAAAATGTCCACTTCTGGCACTTATATCATTTACCATTTCAAGTCCTCTACTGTTCTCTATAAAAAAATTAAAAATTCAAAAGTATGCTTTTGAAATGGATGTTTCTTCTTAAAAGACTGATAAAGTTGCTCATGGAGGCGGAGCCTTTCCCCCACTTTGATTTCTGCTCAAATGCGTAGAAAGGGTAAAGCCGCCAAAGAGAAACCTTGGGTTCTGGATAGGAGTGTTGGTTATTGGCTAAAATTTTAACAATTTTTTGTGAGGAGATGATTCGTCTACGATATATGATTCGTGTTGAATTGTGTGTCTTCTTCTTGCATAGGACACATGGAAATAAAAAAATTTCATAAAGAACATGAATTAGCGACAGATTTGTTTAACGAGTCTATCTATACAGGTAAATACATTCTTCTATAACAATCACGATTATTACATTTTTTTATATCGTATACAGAATTAATGTCGTTCACTGGCAATCGACACGGCAAATTAGCAGTATGAAACGTTCATAATACCTTATCACTTACATTTATAAGACTTCAATTATGTTTGATAACGAAAAAGTAATCTATTGCCTTATGTAAACCATTGTATTCTGAATAAAGAGAACAAACCATGACAGAGATAGAACTAATAAGGAAAATACCGTTAGCAATGAACCAATTACTTTATATTTCATTTAAAAAATTTAAACCGTTGTGGCCGATTAAAAATAAAAAAAGTAAGATCTGAATTAGGAAACAAAATTGTTTTATTTAATTTAAAAATCTTATTCCTGTAAGCGTTTGCTACCGTATGTAACCTCCGCCTAGTTTCCCTACATCAAACGATCTACGCGAGTCGTTTTAGATGTAATTAGCAAGCGATTTGCACTGAGTAATCATAACAGGAAAAAAGGGGAGGGAAAAAGAGAAGGAACAGAACCCTGTTCGTAGAGTAGAACCAGTTCAGAGGCGGATGCATGTGTGCATGTCTATCGAGTAAAACGATCGGTCCTCTCTCGAAGCAGGAGGGACTTCGTCATGGCCGAGTGATATCCAATCGGGAATACAGACAGCGAGAACGCGATATCCAATTGGCGGTATGCGCTGCTGCTAATTAACTCGATAGTTCTGATAGTTCAAAGATGATGTAACAGTGTCTAGGTGGTCCGAGGCGGTGTTGTTTTGTTACTGTAACTAGCAATAATAATTCAGACGAGTAACATTGCCTGGTAATAGCGAAATTTGCCCAATACAATATCCATTGCTATTATGAAACTACAATTTATCTATAGTAGCATATAAAATCATTTTATACCACTTTATCACAAACTGCTTATTTGTTATGATACCTACTAAAATAATAGTTGTATAAATCACAACGTTGCGTTTTGATATTTTCAAAATGAAACGAAGTTTCATGTTTTCTGTTTTTTTTGTTTTGTTATTGGTAAAAATTTGGAATATTTAATACGTTTAACAATTTTATAATTATTGATGTTTTCAACGTTTAAAATAGACACATTAACCTAATATCCTGTATATAATAATGAGAGTATTAATTTCCCCAGAAACTAATAGCCATTTATATATTACACTGTAGATGTGGCATGATATTACAATAAATTCATAACACTTTATATAATCTATGACTAGGCGGCGATGTTGGTGGTCCAACTTACTTCTTAATTAGCCGCACTAGCCTCAGGATGCGTGGACCGACTAAATGAGAACTAAATCCTTTTGCTTCTTTTTCATCGATTCGCAAACACGCCTTTATTGCTCAAGGGAATCGCAACAAAGGTTTCCTCCCTTGAATAACAAGACACCGCGATAATCGCTGAATAATTAATTTACAGCATGACACTTCTCCACGTGTCCATCTTCCATCAGTTTTTTTCAAATTTGTCAGCGATTCCCATTACTTTGGATAATCCCACTGTTTCCATTTATTCTTATTAAAAAAAATGTGCTAAAACACGGAAACTGCGTGTCATCGTATCAATGTTTCATTAGCGTGTCAAAAATATTCCCGAGGACTACGTTTCTTGAAAGCATTCGTCGAGGCTCAAGTACTTACTAATTGAGGCACAGCGTCATCATCAGAAGTGAGAATTCCACTTAAATAATGAAACGTTGAAAATTAAATTTTGTCTCTGTCTTAAATATTTCTGAATAAATCTTTTTGGAAAACATAAATAATTCCTTAGATTCACGCAAAATTTGTTGGCCCAGATGAATTGCTACGTTTAAGGAAAAGCGTACTGTGCATAAGCGAATGTGCCATTTGCAGGTTGCATACGAAAATAACCTAGCTATGATGCACGCTTCGGAAACGAACACAAGTAGATAACGGCCTCACTAGTCAGACACGCTAGCCAGACCTATACACTTCCTCCGTTCGAAGGGGCCGTGTATGGCTGCACATAGTATCAGTTATATCAGGCTTTGCTCTAAGCAATGTATTTTCCTCGCTGTATATTAAAAATATAAATAAACAACCTGCAACACAGTAATTAATTTAGTATAAAGTATCACTTATTTTCTACATTTCGTTAAAATATTTTTACCAGATTCGCCACACCATTTTCTTAAAGGACAATGTTAAGTGTCTGCAGAGAGAGATTGGAAGTGTGCAACGATTTCTGCACGCCACTGGAAAGAGTTTGTTAAGACGAATTAATTAATTCAAAATCAGATGGGATCACCACGAAAAATGGCTTCCAAGTTCGAGATTTGCAACTTAAATCCGATGAATCCCGTAGGGAAATTACAATTACATTACAATTCATCTCAAATATAGTTTATTTTTAATTTACAAAAGAGCTGATACCTTATCCTTTTTCATCATTAATTATTCATACTGAAGTGGTATTTTTTCCTCACATTTTCGAGCCTGTGCAATATTTTTTAATAGAGACTCTAGAACGTAGAATGAGTTGAGTTAAGCTTCGAAGCCACTCTCTTAACTAACACATTTGCAATTTAACTACCATGTCCACAGGGCTACATATAAATACTAAAAAAAAGTAGTAACCAAATTCTCCAGATGCTTCCATAAATTAAAGTATATGGTACGACAATATAACAGACATTTTAAAAAAATATCACTCAGTAGTACGTCATAATTGATAAGAACGGAGGAGGCGTCGTTATAATCACCGACGCTGCGAGAGCTGAATATTATCATCGCGACGTCCGAAGTTTTGCTGATCCGTCCCCGAATTGAACGTAGCCAAAGATACCGCCCGTCAACGCCTCTTTATGGTGAGAGTTCGTTACGTAAAGCTCGGAGAAAACAGGGATATTTTGGCTCGGCTGGTTCGCACGCGCGTTTTTTTTCACGCGAATCCCCAAAGAGCTCGCAGTTAGGTGGACTTTTATTCGTGTTTCCCAGCGTGACTGTGTATCGTGTGTTCATGCCGTACCAAGGTGGTGTTCGACGTAGATAGTTACACAAATACCAGGAGCCGTTCGGTCGAGATACTTTTGTTTTTACGACTTTACGAGCCGTATCACCGATTGCTCCGTTTGTTCAGGTTCAACGATCCGCACGCGGGCTCCAAAGGCGGTTCATCGTCATCCCTAAACTCCGCGAGCACCATCTCCCTTCAACGTTCGACAGAATCCTAACCCCCCTCTGTCCCGCCCTATGATTCTCATTTCTTCTCGTTGAAAGCACCCGTGGCGCACGAGAAAACTTAAGCCATTAGGGTCCGCGATAAAGTTCGATAAAACGGTCCGTCTTCGAAGCTTTCTTACACAATCGACGAACTTACGAATCAGCCGCTTTCGAAGCAAATTACGAGATCGGACAAGATATCAGACGGATGTTACGGAAATTGTCCGCGTTGGCGTTTTAAGCTGAAGTCGCTCATCTTCAACGCGTTTCAAAGGGTATCGCAAACTCTTTCGCTATTACGAATCACTCTTGGTATGTACCAACAGTTGAAAATGAAATTTTCCGGTGAAAAGCAGAATGTGAGAAATAATTAAACGTTGTTTTCATGGAAGCGGAGGAACGGGATAACAACCTTGCAATTACTTGCAAAATATTTGTCGATATTTAACCTATTAACTCAGCACAGTTTTCGATTGAAAATGCTCCCTAATTGGGTAGTGGTAAATGGCAAAAATGAGTTCATTCGTTTTTCCTGCAGCAGGCATGAATATGTCTTAACCCCTTAAACTCTTTTAGAATATAAGGAAGAATCTTTAAACTTGCAGAAAATATTTTTTTATGTCGATTCATTATTATGGAATCTTGTTAACCTCTTCTTATATCCCAAAAGAGTTTAATCAGGGCTGTCTTACACAATAGGCACAGTTTTTTTAACAAAAAATCATAAATATCAGTTACTTTTATTTTAATTCGCTAACCAGGTTTGTTATAAATGGCAAAAAGAAGACAAAATATTAGAAATGCTGCCTCCGTAATGTCAAGAAGAAATAAATTATATTTGCATTAATTCGCAACCGTCGCAATTTTTTAATATTAATAACAAGTTATTTCGTCCTGCCCAGTGAAGAAGCATTTCCAAATGACGAGTTAACTCATCTTCACTGGTTAACAGGTTAACTGAAACCCTTCCAAGCTGATTTCCCTTATCGGGCAGATTTCATTCAAAGATCCCACCGTATCTTGGCTGCGAAATTTGTACGTACACGTCTGAGCTTTGTCCAAGCTTTCCCGTGTCATGTCCCAAACACACACGCGCAAGCGGCCCTGTACAAGCGTATCAGCACACACCCTCCAGTAACCGCAAACATTGTGTCATTGTCACGAGAGCACGCGTAGTATCGCGTGTAGGCAGACGCCAACCAGTCCGCGCGATGAATTATACATCGTGAATGTTTTCGGGCTCGAATTTGCATCGCCCGAACGGCTACCGCCTGCTATTCTTAGCCGCGGGACACCCTTTCTCCCTTCTCCATCCCTCCATCGCGCTCTCCTCCTCTGTGTTATTCGAAGTTAAAAAAAAAAAAAGAAAGAAGAGCTTGATCTTGTACTCTCCTTCTCTGTTTCGACGACGAAAAAGAAAGGAGTAAGATGTACGGCCTTAAGACCGTCCATCGTTTCTAGCTATACGGCATAAGCGGCCGGCGCTACGTGCGGCCCGATGCGATCTCGCTGAAACTAGAAATTAATTATCCGCGGTCGCGTGTCTACTAGCCTGAATTAACGAGCCGAATTTCCAGGGGGCCTAGCCCAAGGACGGCCGCCATCCCTCGCGCCCGCACCAACACGGTAAAATTAGAATGCTACCAAACGGTGTGACGAAACGGAGAAATATGGATACCGTTAAAGGACAAACGTTGATTCATTTATGCTACTGAGAGGGGGTTTCGGAATTCTCAAGGGCTGTGATCGTTTCATTCAGAAGTTTTCGCTATTTTAGCATCGATTTTTATTGTTGAGCCTTACAGCTGTTGTGATTGTTTAATTAAAAGACAGGGTATGTCCGTTTTTCGTGATTTTGGGATTTATAGCAGATTTTGTTGGTGGCATTTGGGACTACAGAACTGTCCAATCAAAAGGGGGTGTAAAGTTCAAATACTCCCGTAAGGTAACGTTAAAGATTTAGTGCATTGGTTAAAAATAGGAAATGTCCACTCTGCACTAGAACAAAATACGGAACGTTCCCACTCTTTGGTTAAGCATAAGCTTCTGTTGTCAAGAAATTATTTAAGAAGTATATTATATAAGAAAATTAGATTGATTGAACTTTGTTTTTTTACTGGTGGACTAAAGTATTAAATTTTAAGTTTCTCGATAAAGCTGTTTTGTGACATTCCCTTACCTTTCATATGTGGGTGATAAGATTGTCGCGTCGCCTCGAAATGTTCTTTAATGCTTAACCGGTGACGCGGAGTCATATAATTCTCCACGTCACTGGTTAAGGGTTACTAATATAGAAGCATTCTAATGATTATTTTAAAAGATAATTTATATATTCGAGGATTGAGTCATTTCCCTGTTCAGAATTCTTCTTGTTCCGCAATTCATAGAACGCGTAACTAAAACGAGTCACCGAGTGACCAAATGCAAGAATAAAAAGTGTGGTCTAAAGTCTCTCCATTTGCACCTCACTTATATTTGAGCGTAAGTATATTTACTCTCTGCGAAAGACGGTATTCCTGTAAACATTTACAAAATTGTTATTTTATCCATTCGAGATTTTCTGAAAAATTTGTTTGAACTGCCACGTTATTTCCATTACTCAGACAACGAAACGAAGTGGAAAGTTTTGTTGCTTACACGTCACTCTATATAGACAAATGTAATTTTCGTGTTACTGTTATTTGTATATTGTAATAAATTAAGAACTTTAATGCATGCGATGCCGAAGGTTCTCAGAAATCATCAACAATGGAAGCTTCAAGTCGAGCGAATATTCTGCTGTTCGTCACAAATTTTACAAGCAACGTAACCCTGCAATATTTCTGACAGATTCGATTGCTCGGTAGAATCAATGTTATAGCTTGTCGATATGATGACGTCAGTAATATCTGTGGGAATGATAACGGCGTTTATGATGTCGCATTGTAGAGGTTCTTGTGCGAAACCCAGAGAAAGAGAGAGAGATACACTAGCGTGTATCTGGACGCGCGGAGAACGGAAGTTTCAGGAATGGAAGTCCATGTTCCGTCGCCGCGCTCGCGGACAACGGACGGAGAAGAACTGGCATCAAGAGAGGACGCTTATCGCGAGACACGCGCGATAATAAACGTCTGCTTTACGAGCGTGGAAAGTAGATACGTCGTAGCAACTGTATCGAGTAAACGAAACGAAAGGGCGAAGGAAGAATAGGGGAAAAAACGGGGAGGAAAACAGTCTGCGAAAAGAGGAAAAAGAGGTGGGAACGGCGAGAGGGAAGAGGGTTGCGGACACGACTCGCGTACAGCGAAAGATCGCCGTTTGTTTTGCACGTGCTGGCGGAAACGAAGCTCCTCCGATAAAAGGCGGAGTTACGATCGAGCTTCAAGCAGAGTTGGAAAAGAGATTGCCAACGTAATGGCAACCGCGCTCACTGGCTGTGTAACGCGATTCGGATCGATATCGCATTAATTGCATGCCTTACCGATTGTGCACTCGTGGTTTTACTAGGAGAGTCATTGATGACGCAAACCCCTCACGCGCGTTCCTCGCCTCTACTCCAACATCTCTTACCATAATTCTGTGTGTGCTTTCGAGAAGATTGCTTAGTAAGAGCGACTGCTTTATTCGATCAATAGTTTACTTAGTATTTAAGCAATGCTATATTAAGCTACTAAATCAGAGGCTTGCTATATAATGCGGTGGAAATGTAGGTTTCGCAATTTTAAAATTTAAAAAAAATTAAAACCGACTTCAAAATAATAAAAATTCACTAAAAAGTAAAATTTTATTTTTTCCCTTATTTCATCTACGACTCTCGTATTTTTTAAGGCGGTGCCTCATCATTTGCACTGTATAAATCTGGCGCCGATTTAAAAATATGAGAGTCGTAGATTAAAGGGAAAAATTATTTTGTACTTTTTAGTGCATTTTTATTTTTTTGAAGTCGGTTTTAATTTTTTTATTTTTAACTATTTAGTTTTTTATATCGATTTTATAACCTCCTCCTTTTTTAAGTCGGTTAAAAAATGAAGTCATGAAAATTATAATTCGAGGAAAAGAAATTTCTGAAATTATCTGTGCCTTACCACCTATTTGCAACGTCAAACTGTTTTATATCTCCAAAAAGAAGTCAGACACTTTGGACACTAGTTCTAGATGGCGCATTTCATGCAGTATTTTTCAAAACATCTGAAAAAGTACTCAAGCTTTTAAACCATCAGAATTCCAGCCATAAACAGTGGCAGACTCGGACTAAAAATATTGGTTTCCAGGAGACAAACGGGGTCCACCCACAACTATAAGGCTATCACTTAATTTTTATAAGAAATAAATAAAAATTTCATAAAATACATAAGTTGCAAAAAATGCATTTAAAATTCTTGTAAAATGAATATATATTTTTTAGTAATTACAGCGTTTAAGGAGGCCCACTTGTCATCAGGCAAACTGACACCCTGGCCAGTCCGCCACTGTCCACGCGACAGGGCGGATTCGATTCATCTTCACTAATACATAGAAGACAAACAACTGTGGGAAAGTTGCTAAAGCGAAATCAGGGTGCATAATCGCAGTATCACCAACACTATTGGTCGTTATCGACAAAGAGCAAACGAACGGGGGTGAAAAAGGACAAAAACAAAATACAGGTACTGTAAACATACACTAGTGCCGCCCCCGTTATAAATTAAAGGAAACATCAGAGAAAGGAACCGCGATAACCGGAGCTAAATGTAATTGTACGTGTGTCGTCTCGAAGGGTTGAGCCCTCACCCAGCCGACTAATTAGCAGCTCAGCTTAATTTAATTATAATTTATACCTCTAAGGTGAGCCAGCAGAGCGAATCTTCTGTTCTCACCCAGGCGCTAGGGAACCAGCAATCAATTATCCATTGCTAAACGCCACATGTCCCACCAAGCAATAATTTACACCGATTTCGACCTTTCGTCGAACTTGGTTGCCGCACGAGCAGATCATCGCTGCTCACGAGCTTTCTCGGGGAAGAACGATCACAACAGAGGGAGGAGCGAAGTCTGCTACTCGACAGGATTGAGACGTCCTAGGTTATTCGTTTTGAGTGCAACGCGCTCCGCCCAGCTCGTCTCAGAATCTTCTTTTGGAAGCGTCTCTTGCGTTTTCGTCTCCCGCGTTTCGGCTCCTCGCTTTCTTTTGAATCCACCGACGGCACGTTTTTGCTCTCGTCGCTGTTTCCACGAAAAACGAGCGAACGGGACAGTGTACACGAGGTAGACCCGCGTGGGCGATGCACTTAGGGCGACACGTCATTGGATTTCTATTGGTTAATTCTAAATATGTAGAATTTGCTACCATTTCAGAGAACTATCAGAGGCACAGGACAAATTTTTTTTAATATGTGAATATTTTAAAGACGAATCCAGCCACCTGCTCAATTTTTGAAACAATTCAGAAATTATGTATAGTAAGTAATATTCATTTATCCTCTTTGAAACGTTGCAAATTATGTATTAATTATTTTTTCTATACGCAGAGATCTTCAGCCGAAGTTATGGTCGCCCTAACAGCTATCCTTATTTCGAAACAGAACACAACTAAAACTGGAGAACATGCTTTAAATTCAACCATTTATCAATTATTCATATATTTCCATATAGATTTGGTTTCAAGGCGTTTTGACCCAAGTATGGAAAGCGCATTAATTAAAACGACGACAATATAAAATACTGTTTTGAGCGGCGAGTAAACTAGTGGGTTTGATCAATAAACATTTTCCCTGGTGGTTCTAAAAGAACCCAGACAATCTTTCGTAATAAACCATTAAAATTCCACGTTGGAACTGTGGTTATTACAAAATCAATGCCGAATGGCACCCGCGTACAATATAGTTCTGCTACGTCTCGACTCCTGTTGTTTTTTATCGCCTGTACCCGCTAATTCATCCAGCAGCCGCGGCGCAACGACCCAATCAATGTTTTCTTCGAACGGCTCGGATACCTTCCGAAAGAGAAACAAGCAGACGATTGCCCCGCGCTCTAATCGCCAGGGCAAATATCAGTGTGACCGCCACCACAGTCGTTGCTGCGGACGCCGCCGCCGTCGTCGCCGTCGAAATGTAAATTAGGTGAAAGCTTCGCCAGTGCACGGAACAAGGATTTACCGAAATCCTCGTCCAGCTCACGTGAGACGCGTGCATCCATCACCGATTCCCGGTTCCTTTGTACGAAGGGTAAGATCCTCCCGCGACAGCACGGTGGATGTGTTTCTGAACATTCGAAGTGGAGCAATTGTTCAATCACCCGCAGGGTTTTGTTTCTCGCTAACACAACTTCTTTTCCGCTAATCTCTTGAAGTTAAATGTGACCAATTTCCTCGAGTTATACCCACCACATTCCGTGCAATCGGTTTTTGGTCGCATTGCACTTGTATTCCGACGGTGGATGAACGGTCTAAAGGTGTTTTCCTCTACGCGGCTGGGTTAGGTCAGCGTCAAGAAATTCAAAGTCGATTTTCTCAAAAATAAAGCGCGATATCAAAAAATTTTATTCCTTTTTGTCGACTTATTTACTTGTTATTAGTCGAAAAGAAAGAGTAACTATTTTTTATATCGCGCTTCATTTTCGAGAAAATTGACTTTGGATTTCTTGACGCTGACCTAACCCAGACGTGTATAGGAAAACATACCTTTAGACTACAAGATGCCAATTTTTTTCTGGCGATATTATGAGTATTATAAGAAGTGTAAGCGTGTCGGAGACTGTGGACGATTCATATAAGTGTTTTTATTAACACTTTACCAGCCGCTATACCACCGATATCTACTGCATCGCTGAAGTAATTGTAATATTGGAAGGCCTCTATTCTGTTTACAAGATGCAGTTACGGAGGATTTCAAATAGCAATGAATAGTTCGGGATTTTTGAAGGATACAGCCACGCGTTTTTTTAGTAATTTAATTGAACGTTTCGGGCATCACACGGGGAGATTAACGCATCGAGTGGTAAATATCAAACACATTAAATATATGTTTCCATCAAACTGATTATCATTAATTTAAAATGCTTATACACATGCGTGTATCCAATTGATTCTTAAAAAAAAAAGAAATTTATATTCCTTGAATATAATATAATATAACTATGGCAAGTGCGATGAATATGTTTTGTTACTTTACGAACAATCTTAAATGGTCAAAAATATATTTTAAAAATATATAAATCGGGAAAGCTTTAGAAATTATTGTACGTTTTTTATAGCGTTTAGAGGTAGGTACGAATAATGTGTATAACATTATTGATATTAGGAGAATGTAATATTTACATTTTATTCAATTCAATTAATGACAGTCATTAGATACTTTCCAAAATGTTCCACAAGGAAATGAAAACGTCAAATCATGATTTACTCCGTCAAAAGGATTCTAGGATAGTGTGCTCATTTTTCGACATCGCCCTGCAATAAACCGCAGTGCTGAATAGTCAGCAGCTTTCAATGAAAATTATGCGATACACATGAGTGGCTATCTGTACGAGAATGTTTACCAACTGAATGGAATATCCCGATTAGTCTGATGCTCGTAGATCATAACGATCGACTCGACATGAGAAAAGCTTGAAATGAAATACGTTTCTGCGCTTCGTTTTCATAAATTATATTCTCATTTCCTCGAAAGCAAGAACACATAACGGGCGAGAAGAATTTTACCGATAGTATTCCAATACACATAACATGCTAAATACTTTACTAAAAATAATTAATCAAACAGCGGTTAGCCATTCTAATTGCAAAACAGTAAAGAACCAAATTCGTTCTAAACGGACCTGTTATATTTTTCAACGCACCGAAAACGGAAATGCAACGAAGGAACTACATATTGTCCTTTCGAAACGGTCAGTAAGTGACAAAGACTCCGAACTTGCGGCGATCGCGGAGTCTAGACGTTGACAAGAGGAGAAGCAAAGAGAACGGAAAAGATGTGCTTTGTGTTCCCTCTATAAATACATTTACCTTGTTTGCGGAGCACTTGTAGTTGGCGGCCTGTATTCGTGGAATGCGACTCTCCTCCCGTTTCGATCGGTTTCCTCTGAGGGACGTGCCGTAAAATTTAGTCGAGAAGAACGTCAGTCAAGGGTCCTGGGGACGAGCGTCGCTTGCGACATATCGTTCGCAGGCTTGTGGTCGAAAGTTATTAACCCAATTCGGGCTTTCGTGCAGGATAAATATAAACACTTATCACGCATCGCATACACTCCTGGTCAAGAGTTTGGAATTACTCCGTGAATTAAATTCGCATTTTGAAAATGTTAACTCCAAATTAAGAGAATATTAAAATTGTCATACGATGCTATCTTAATTAGAACCAGGCAAGTATCTAATGCCAAACTTTTTGCAGTGTTTTGGAAAAGCAAGTAATATTATAATTAAATAATTCACTTCTGTCTTCACAATGTAGATCTCTTGCAAACCCTTATCAAAGGGACCACAATTATTATTATTGTTTACAGTCCCTCAGCGATTATTCCGTCTAGTACACTCGTATTGATTATCTTTAAATATAAGATATCGATAATTATCTTTTTAATTATTAATACAATCTTAAACGTTGCGCAGACGTTACGATAACAGCGTGCGATAAAGGTTACCCTGGGGTGGTGGAAAGACAAGACTGCCGATTTCTTTTGTCGAGTAATATGACCGTGAATCAGTAATGCTGGATTAGGAAAAAATCCTGGTGCTCCATTAATTATTAATTATTACTGATCGATCACACGGGGTATGACGAATTTTATCGGTTTCCTGTATCGGGCTGCTACGCGGTCTACGTTTCTACTGGTATCTTTATGATCCATAACTGGTGTGCAAGTCCACGATGGCAGAGTTTAAAGAACCTGTACGCATGATTGAGTCGCTGTGCACGGGCATGAGTGGGTACAATTATTAGTAGGTTAGGCTGCTCTGTCACGAATCAAGTGGTAAATTCCTTTGTAAACGATAATTTAATCCCACTTACTAATTAAATAATTCGCTAGATACACCTCTTATTCTGTGAGTGTATATCAAAGATCTTACAAAGATCTGAAGAAATTAAAAATATATCTATCAGATTGTTTACGATTTTGATTACGATAAGTTAAACATTTTAAATGGACACTGGAAATTCCATTTCTTGCGGTCTTTCGAATATTGCTCGCGATGCAGTTTAACAAATTAATCAAATCGAAAGTATAAATGTATTTATATTTTATAAATTGCACTGTTTTTCATCGAATGCGTTTTTCTGTTAATGTTTAACTCTTCATAATAATGAGAAACTGCTATCTGTTATCAAAAACAGGAATTTTTACGACGTCCCGAATTTGCACGGAATAAAACATGACAATAAAAACGAATAATTAATGCAGTTATTTACATTTATCCTAGAAGGAAGTGCATACAAGAGAAACTGCAGACTCTGTTGCGTAATAAAGTCATAAAACAACTGAAGGATGGGATAAATGCTTGTCTCTCAAAATCAATCTAAGCTCTTGAGACTTCTCCGAGATATATTCAAGTATTTTTCTCAGTAAAAGAGATTAACATATTAAAAAGATTCGTTGATAATATATTGCGAATAAGAACAATACTTTCCAATTGAACCGCAGCAAATTAAACTCAAAGAAAAATAAACAATATACCTATTCGAAGCCTTTGCAATTCCATAGTCTATTACACATTTTTACACATTGTGCTAGGAGTATATACAGAAAAGTAACAACCATTTTCACCCTTCATATTCACTCTTATACTTTAAATAAATACTAATACACAATTTCTGTAGTACAGGACAGTGACACTACTTGAGTCTCGTGTTTACTTGTTCTGTTTAATCACAGAAGACGTCGAAACGATATGGCAGGCGCTGCAATCAATAGAATCATAAGATACACGTTATTGTATCGAATTCTACTTCACCAGCACTATTAGAAAACGAAAGGAGCCAAGAGAAACATTCCAAGCTCCTCTTCTTTGCCATTTAATCATTATCTAGGAAAATTCTCAGTTCTTTTAATATCATTTCGCGTCAACATTACATTGGAGGCATTGAGAGCAACAATGGGCTACCCCACATTGAAAAAAAATTAATTTTTCCGATTTTATATGATTAATATTTAATACAACCTACTGGAATACATTGGGTGAGTCCGTTTTTGCTCTCAATGCCTCATTTTCAAAACCACGTTGTCTGTAAGTGCTTCTCAAATTTGTTCGATTGCAGTTAGAAGAGCACACGGTTTTTCAAGAAATTATACGAATAATTTATATTCAATGAACCACCTTCGTGCTGCAACGACATATTATACGTTCTCCTGGCGATAATACCTTTAGTCAATAGTCGTTAAGCTCGAGCGACACGCACGTAGACGCACTCAGGAGGGCATACGAGACCGCAGCCTTCGCGCAATGCTAACAGGCCTTTGCGGAAAAAGTTGGCGCCAAAAATATTTACCATCCGACGGCCACTATACGTGAAAGTACTCCGCGGATAGAGACGCGGAGAGCCGTCGAAACCGCGGCTACATCGATCTTTTTCGTTTTTCGATAAAACGACGAAAAGGGCCACGGCTGAACACTAAATTAATATTTCACGTGTGACGTTTCGCCGTTAAACTTAGATCGCTCGGAACCAAAATACGGCTCGCGTTTGCGAAGAAGAAAGCATTTCGTCCTCGGTCTCCGATATCTCCAGACGTTCGTAAGAAATCGCGATACGATATTCATACTCTTCTGAAAGGTCAACACTTTATCGTGATATCTGCTAGTCGTGCACTTCAACTCGTAAAAATATTAACGAAGGGACGTTGATCGGGAGATCTTTGATTTCCACTTGTCCTAGTGGCAGAACAATAGCACGCAATATAATTGCAATTACAAAGGAAAAGAACGTACGTAGATAAAACATGTGCACTTGTTGTTAATTGCACAAAATAGGCTGTCGATTATAGCCAGTAGATTTCCAGATAGATCTGATGAATTGTCTAGCTTCAAAGAGCACAATCTACTGCGAGCAATTTGCTGCTCCTTTTTCTGTCAATTTCAGTGGACTACAATGTACAGGGTGTATAAAAAGTGATGGATAGCGCTTTTAGGGGTGAATCTACGCCTCTGGATCGATGGACATTTGTAAAAAATTAATGTAAAAGTTTTTTTACACCAACGTGTTCTGCTCAATGAAAATACAAAAAGTCTAATAGGAATCCACACGCCGCAAACGCACCGTTTCGATGCAAAAACATGTTATTACAATTTGTTGATTTCAACTCGACGTCCAGTCTAAAAATGTCACCGCGGGAAAAAGAAGAAAACAATGAATAGCACGCGTTTAATTTTCAAATTCAAAGGTAGATTCATCCCCCTGAAAGCGGCGTCCATCACATTTTATACACCCTGTACAAGGGGTACCAAACTTCACTTTCTTTTTGATTACCCAATACATTCTATTTCTGTTAGTTTTTATGAGGTAAGATGAAACGATCCAGCGGCTATAAACGCGAAAATAAAATAAACCACCATTATGGATTAATATGAATGATGGAAAAAATTCTTTGGGGTGATCAAAATCTTCTCACCAGATCGTCCGAACCTCTGTTAACTATAAACTTGGATCACGTAGGTATTTCGTGAAACTTTGTATTTTCAAAAGGCTGGACCAAAAAATGGCGGGGATTTTGTGCAGATTAATTTCGATCTGTGAGTTATTTCATTCCCGCCGACGCGTAGGCGCCATTATTCTCAACATCGATAATCTAATCTCGTGATAATACGTTGCCGTATGTTCGCATGTGGGTGTGGATCATGTATGAAATGAAGGAGCAAAAGGGGAACGACGGTAAATCCCACAAAAGCTGTAAATCTAAGGAAAACAGGCGTCATAAAACGTATTCAGGGTGGAACAGGAATGAACCGTAGAAAGGTAGCACAAAATTCGGTCAGGCGGATTCTTTGCAGAATCACGCGGCTATCGATTGGCGGTTACGTAAGCGCAACACAATTCAACTTGCTATCCATACGAATACCTAAAGCTCAATCGAGATCGCAATCGTGTAACAGACAAACGTGTTTTGTCTATTAAACGACGGAATTCGGATCGATCATTCTTCTAGCAAACGAAAACTATAAATTTAGGGGCTGACACCAAATGTTATAAAAGCATGTGTCACTATTATATGACCAATATATTGTTTTATATAAACGATTTTCCTATTTAGAGAAAATACGTGAAAAGAACGCAAGATGCAAGAATTCAGGTGCACCAAGCTACTATATTTAGTTGGTAGAAATTTGAATAATTAACAATAAGTAAGGGTCATTAGCAGATATAATGGCCACATCAGTTTTAAAGTCACTCTAAAAATTGTTCACAAATACGAACGTATTAAATTAAGCTGTCTGGAAATTTTCAATTAATACTCCTTTGAGAAGAATTTTTAACAATTTAGAAACAGAATTGTTGAAACTGTTTCACCAGATATTTAATGTTGCCAATAGTTATTTAATTATTTAATCATTGGCAAAAAGAGTACAGTTTTTTTAGTTTTATATGAAAGTGTTTTTTTATTGGTCAAATCCCACGTATAAACTACTTATGGGTATAATTCTCGTTGATTTTATTCAATTATTCAATTATTATCCCTTCAATATAAGAATCTTCCTGACCTATAAAATAGTGTACAGCTCTAATAAATAATATTCTGAAATGCAATTTGAGTTTAATCGTTCGGCCATACATCGCATCCGTTTCTTGTGAAGCAATTACGCTGAATATTGAACGGTGTCTGTGTACTCCATAAGCCACAGACGAGTCTATGTACCCCGTTAATATTGAGATCGAGCTTCATACGTGCACGCAAAAGTGCACGCGTATGTAGACAGTCCATTATGTTGACACGAAAGGTTGTATCACTGTGCTTTATCGCAACCATTAAGAGGATATTAAGTTGCTCTGCCAAGTGAAGCCGCTTGACGGAAAAGGCAGAAATAGCTCGGTGGTTTCCGTTTCGTGCAACCCTTGATGCTATATATTACATCAACGATATGATCCGGTACACGTGACAACAAAAGAACTATTTCTTACACCACGTATCTATCTTATCGTTATCGGTATTCTACCAACAATCGTATTTAATACCGTGAGATTCTCGCGGCTCTGAAACTCGTTAACAATGACAAGCAGTCACAAGCTTAATTCAAAATGTCATAGGTTGCCTATATTGTATTTATATCTTAAAATCATCTTTCTCATTCTGTTTTCCTATATTCACTCATGTACTTTTGCACGGTACATTTTATACTCTGCAAGAATAAATGCTTTCATGTCAGTATAAAGAACCGCGAATAGAATAATTATCATAAATCTGTAAACAATATTCGGTGTCTAATTAACCATAATATTTAATTTACAGACGTTGAATTAAAGTTTTACTTTTATTATAAGCCCCTTATAAGTATTTGGACACCTGTTGTATTTTCACAAAACTTGTTATTTGGTACGGATCCAATATTTTTCACAGCTTTTATTTTCCAGTTCCAATTTAAAATACCAAATAAAATGAAATTCCCCAGAGTCCTTCAATAAATTTTCAATATCCTTCACAATGACTGCACACAGAGTAGGTGTACTAATACCCAATAACAGCGGTGTATATTTCACAGAAATCGATATAGGTACATACGTTTTTATGGAGAATGCAAAACGCAATGAAATATAAATCAATAGTCGCGTAGTAACAAATAGTTACCAGTTCTAGTGAAACTATCGTATCACCTGAGTGGCGAGAGTTCTAAGAAAATCAATCGACTTTGTACAGACCGAGCGTAAAGCGGCGCACATACAATACTTATGCCCGCGCCGCGATTATCAGGGAATCGTGAAACATTCGAGCGCGTAAGGGGATTCCTATCTGGCCAGTCGAAAAATGCTCGAGCGGCTTCGAGCACGCCCCGCTTCAGAGAATCGACTGTAAAAATTGAGC
This sequence comes from Andrena chrysosceles, assembly GCA_963855975.1. Lineage (NCBI taxonomy): Eukaryota > Metazoa > Arthropoda > Insecta > Hymenoptera > Andrenidae > Andrena > Andrena chrysosceles. Next base: position 105,080,098 of record OY979767.1, on the reverse strand, counting down.
GGTAAGAGCAGACCGAAAGAGAAGCCGAGGCAGGGACGCGGGGCGCATTAACATTCCGCGCGTAATTCCGACATAAATATCGGCTCGTAAGATATGCAAAGTGTGATCAGCTGAAAATATCCGGCAATTACATTTACTTTGAATGTCGCCTGCCCGCGGGGCGGTTGATATACTGTATATCGATCCGAACCCTTCCGTTTAAACGGATCGTTACAAACGTGTTACGAACACGTCATTTACGAGACACTGACCGTTCCATGGTATCGACATCGTTGTAAAAATAGATGCAACCTCGGTTTTACGTAAGAATATAAAGGAACCAGGAAATACACTCTGGCAAGAAAGCAGGGTGGACGTTCCTCCCTCTGCGCAACGCGACCCGCGGTTCAGCTAGCTAGGTTTCAACCTCGTCATCCCGACCGCATAACAGCTCTAGCACCGGGGATGAGATAAATCGAGATAAATGATTGATCGCGTAAACAAAACATCGTTAAACAAACGTTAATTCCGCTTCGTGGATAACATTCTTGCACGTATATCGGTAACAACTTCGACTTTGCTGTTACGTCACATTTATAATCACTGGAATGAAGTAGGTATGTATCGCGGATTTTGGGTGAAGTTTATTGTCCTATATACTGCTAACTACATTTTATTATTCTGAATTGAGTATTATAGATTACCTGATGCGAAACCCAAATTGTCGGATCTGTACATAATATTGTTAAAAATATATATTCTTGTTTTTAAATTTTTTAAAAACGTTTTATGAAAAAATTTGGCACTGAAATAACGAATTTGCAATGTATAAAATATTTCCTATTAGAAAGGAGTTAATAACACAGGTGATGTTTGTCTAAGTAAAAGTTTATACGTTTAAAAATATGATGTGGTTAATTATAGTAAGAAATTTACTGGAAAGTCAATCAAGATATTATAGGCATATTTTATTTGAAAATAATATTAGCTAACACTGAAGAAGCTAGTATATCTATATGTACATATGCGTTCAAAGAAACACTACTCTATCGGTCACATTCTACGCTCCAGAAATTAATATTGTTACATTCTGTATATTAATAATATTTTTCACAACATTGTCATATTATCCGATTTTTACCCGGATCGTTTATTCTATTTCTCCAGCGTGGTGCAATTTGAATAATAAGGGTACATATTGAGATTAAATTAGAGTGTACTAAGATGGAATTAAGTAGAATAACGTACGCTTTATGAAACATACGTAGCTATTTTCAACGTACACCGTCATGAGGCCGTTATCCTTGTTGTATTAATTTCTAGAATGCAGAAGAGGACACCATGCATAAGTGAAAGTATTAATCAGTACCAAAGCCTTGGTGTTCGACCTAGATTAAATGTATAAACAATCCAACTACAACTTGGAGCACGCTCATTGTACCTACACAAAAGTTATGTGCTGCGAAGTTACTGCCTGAATTCGAAGAAATGTCAGGTAACCTAGCCAACAGTCAGATAGAATTTCTACTTTTTCGCGTGTAGAGATTATGTTAGTATGTAATAGATTCTACTGTGAAATTGAATATTTGGACATGGAAGTTTCTTTAGCAGGTAACCGTTATGCTATTAACATAACTAATTATCGTCTACCTGTTACGAATATATTTCGTTCCTGCTCCTTCCAAAACAATTTTTCGTCCTTGCATATAACTGATTTTCGTTTAACTACTTTTTCACCGTTTTAGTACTGGAATGTTGTTTCGTCATTATTCAAACTATCATCCAGCAAATGAATTATCTATGAATGAAAATATTCTAACAACATTTATCATATACCTATGACATTATCTCACCCCCAACAGTAAATATTTTATCTAAATATATACAGGGTAGACAACGTAATTTGATCACCTTAATTATTTCCATCGCTATTGGATAAATTTTTCTTTTTTAAACTATAGCATATTTTTTGTCATTCTTTTTTTTTAAGTTTTCAGGGTTGCTTTCAGGTTTTTAAGTAAAACCTATATTGTGGTGGAAATATATATTTTAGAGTGAACAAAAATTTAAATTTGTCCAGTAGTAATGGAAATAATTGAGGTGATCACGTCACGTTGTCCAGCCCGTATAAATATTTCTGGATTATTATATCCGCGTTCCGTAACTGTTTATCCCGCAATCATTAATTAGAAAGTGGTTTCGATGGTCTGAATAATTCCAGAGATTAGTGTTCGTTGTCACGTTTGGGAGAAAATGCAGGTTCGGCAAAGTGGAAGATAAATGAAGAAGCGCCACGGAGAAAAGGAAAGGCGGCATCGGGCGCATAAATAACGAATCGAACGTCACGCGTGGCAATTCCGATGGATGCTGCACCGGTGGGGACCACAGTCGGTGCAACAATTTTCACCGTCGATATAACACTGTGATTATCAGTTACGGTACTGATATATCGTCGCTGGAGTTATTATTCTCTGATTGAATATGTAATTGCAACCTGGTCGGCACGAAATAACAGCCCATTAAGCCTGATCTCACGCGAGAAACTGGACGACCCCGTATGGCATGCGGAACACACTTTTTAGACTTTTTAGACGATAAGATTATTCGATTCTTCAAATAATCCGCTGTGGAAACTCCCTTGCTTCATGGCTATGACATCGTTAAATATGCATAACTTCCTGGGGCCCAGTAATTTGAATTTAAAATCCAATATGAAGAAAATTATGAAATTGGAAATTTGTTTACATCTTTAGCAGAATGTTGATTGGCTAGAAAGGTTAAAGACTGATTAGGAAGACGTTTTACATTTGTGTTAAAATATGCATAGTTATCTTCTCACAAACATAATAAAATCATAGCAAATAGGTTCATGTAAATATTGATAACATTTTTTCATAAAATCTCAATTCTTTGAATTCATCTACTTTCACTTAATTGGTTCTATAAGTTTTATATACATACTTCTAATACCTCTAACAGTATATACTTATATACTATTCGAAATGTAAATATTTCATTCAAATTTTTAATATTAACAACTCTCAAAAGATGATTCGAAAATGCCAATTTTTTAAATACGTTTGTCATCCAATATAATGAAACTCAGTCTCTTAATTTTATTGTGTCATATGTACACCAGACTGATTATACACGTGCATTTCCCACTTTTTCTATTTCTATACCTACAACGATAGTACTACAAAGTACGCGAATTAACGTACCTATCTAAGTTTCCAGAAGGTAATTCCACGCAACAAGTTTTGACGTCGCTAGCAACTTTGTGGTTAGCTAGTATGGTATTAATACATCATCATTGGGATTATTCTTTTGTGATTGAATGTGCAGTTGCGCTGTGGCTAGTTCGAAATAACAGCCCATTAGAGTTGATCGCGCGCGCGGAGAAGGTGCGAGATCTTCTCGGGCCTAATCGATCGGGCTATTAAGCCTGCTGAACAACAGGTCCTCGAACATCCCTGAAACGTAACCACGAATTTACGGGGCACGTTGGCGTGGAAGCGCGAACACAAGACCTCGACCTAGGTGGTCTTCGTAACGACATGTAGATGACGGTACGAAGTCAGTTTAAAAGTTCAGCGACGTTGCGAGCTCAACAACGCCTCTAGTTAACGCTTTTCCGTTCTATTTTTCTCGTGCCGCCACTCTACGCTGTATTTGCCTATTAAATGGGTAATTAACTTGCGTGCCACGTTTTCCATATCACTTCTGATACAGTTGAAGACCGCAAGGAAAAAAACGTATGTCCATTTTTGCTGATTTTCTGATTTTTATGCTACCTGGTGGCTAAGAGGGAGTGCTTTAATATGACACAGTGGAAAATGGGAACAACTTTTTAAGTAAAAGAATATAAGCCTTTAAAAAATCGGTGTACAGGGAAATTTAAATATGGAGCCATTGGAAAGGTTTGAATTAATGTAAGAAGTTAAATGACGAATTAAGTAATATAACATAAAATAATGATTAACCGGAGAGAAAGCTGATAAGTCCACGAAGTTTTGTAAAAAACCAAGGGCATAAGAAATGTTATCACAATCAATATTTTTTAAGTGTTCAAGAGGATGATAAAAACTAAAATAAATAAAAACACAGTTTTGGTAACATGGAACTGGTTAAGAGCATTTTGAACTATAAAATTTCTGCCCCTATAATTGTTCATTTATGGTTCTAGGAATTAATCAAAATCCTTGTTATCTCTGAGCATGGCCACGCATTCTAATTATTCGAAAAAATTGATTTGGAGCTTACGATTACAAGATTACAAACACGTTCCACTAAAAACATTGGGCATTCTATCATTCGCTTTAGCCGTTTTCAATTAATATCCATCGGTATTTACACACGAATATAACGGATGATATACCGTAAATACTTCAGAGGCATTCTGTAACTGCAAGTCGAGGCCGCCCGCGTCGTGAACTCAAGATGTTTATTTGGTTTTCCCACGAAGAATGTCGTTGAGCACACTCGAAACTCAGGCAACCGTGCGCGTCAAGCATCTGAGAGTTTCCGAGACTCAATGCTTTGATCGTCATCGTCGTCATTGTCGGCGTCTTGGAACGAAGGTGCAACGAACATGTGGAGCCAAGTACCGTAACCAAGACAGTTCCCGATTTCTATAAGAGAGGCAGTGCATACATCGTTCGACCACTTTTTTCATTTTATTTAACTGACCAACGTGGGACATCCATGGAAACTTATGAAATACCGAACATGGTTCTTCCTGTATGAATGAGATCCTTACACCATTATCAGTGACGTTCATGGAAGCAATTCCAATAGCATCGAAAAATTAAAAGATTTTGAAAAGCACGCAACTCATACCAAAACGACTTATACAGTATTATTGGCAAATTGAATATAGTTGGATTATTTAGAATTTATAAATACACTCTCTTCTAATGATCTACATTGCAGTTACAGCACTGTTATATTTTAAACAGTTATGCGAATCAGAATGTTCCTTAACCCATCGTTGACCCACCTCTTTTTTCGATCAACTTTAACCCTTTAGCGCCAAACGTATCATATATGATACATTAATTTTTTTTGCCGTTTCGCCGTTTGCATTCGCGTTTCGCTGTTTGCAACAGTTTAAGTGATACATGTTTAGTGTAGTTTTATTCACTGAAGAAAGTTGGACCTATCTGAACCCTGTATTCTTTGGTTTTATGCATTTTGACCTCTGAAAAAAATAAATTTAAAAAAACAAAAAAATTTTTTTTTGTTTGGAAATATATAAATTCAGACCATTTTTAACGATAAAAACAAAACGGGATATTTTTCCTTCAACGGGATCTAGGTGCGGGCGCTAAAGGGTTAACTTGGTGGCTCACACTCGGAACAATTTTTGTTGTTGTATTTGTAGTTGTAAAATATGGAAAAGGTACGTAGGAGGACCGTTGCTAAATTCCAGGTACTGTTGTGGTCACCTTATGATCGATAAAGGATCGTTGACAGAACCTAATCCACATAGACGCGAACTCATGCATTTTTAAGGCCTTGTAGGGGGTCGACGTCACGTAAGTCGATATCTGCAGCTCAAATGTCATGGTTTGGTCTGAGTTTCGTACTAGCTCTACTTCGAGGTACCTTCAACCCCGCGTTAAAACAAAAATGCAAAGCATCCGTCATTCTAACAGACTCTGAGTAGCAAAATAAATGACTATCGATAGTATACAATTCTTTTACTTATGTGTAATTAGTAATCAATAAAGGTATTGTTACAAAGAAAAAATATAAGATTATAATGAGTTTCCACGTATCATTTTTCGATGTCATAACTCACAGTCCAAAACTACCTATATACTTCTAAATGTGTGAAATGGAACAGAGTTATGGTAGATTTGATACATAAGGAACACAAGCTGAAGGTCTAGAGAAGAATTGTTTAATAATTCTGCCGGGAAGATAACTGAAGGCAGGTCAATCGTCTCTCTGCCAATGAAACGCTGCATGATTCTCGATAATACTGATAGGAGCACAGAATTCCGACATCGATCTCCCTTTAAATATTTAGCTTCCCGATCACTGACCCGGCCCAACGAGGCCGTCGTTGCGAACGCGACATTCTGATCACGTGGGGTGACTACAACACCGCGGTGCAATAGCTACAGCAGCAGCTGTTGCTGCTGCAGCAGGAGCTGTAGCTGACCAATGCATACTCGCCTTTACCACCGAAAGAGTACGATAACGCGTTCACCGCCTTATCGCACCCGTATCGTATTTCCAATTGAGACGACTCGCGATACCAGTGTCTGTGTCACGAAATTCTAACTCCCTTTCTTGCCTGATTTTATTCCTATACTTGTCGCCTAAAGCCAACACTTTGTGCGCCACTTCCACGTAGATAGTTATTATAGTGCCTTTCTTAGATCCTTGGACACAGACAACTGTTCATTAGAAGTTCTTTTATTTTCAACCTTCGTTAGATTCAAAAAGTAAGCTCGGTAACTCGACATTACACTTTATTATGAGTTAACTTTCACATCGTGCTCTAACTAAGTCTAAATACTTCAGGAAAACTTTTATTTTATTTTTTAAATATAATATTTGAATGGTAAGGGGAAAAATCGGGAATGTCCAATTTTCGTGATTTTGCGATTTATAAGATATTTTGTTGGTGGCAACTGGGACTACAGAACTGTCGAATACCTGTCAAATACCTCTGTAAGATAACGCTAAAGATTTGGGATACTTGTTAAAAACAGGATATGCCCACTCTGCATTGGAACAAAATACGGAATGCCTCACTCTTTGCCTAAGCATAAGCTTCTGTCGTCAAGGTAAAAGAAGAAATTATTTAAGAAGAAAATTAAATTCATTGATCCTTGTCTCTTTACTAATAGACTAAAGTATTAAAACTTAATTTTCCCCTTACCCTTTATTTGTGATAATAATTCATACGATACTCGAAAATGATCAGAACGATAGCTGATTTCAGAAAAATCAACAAAATTCATTCCAAAACCGTCGCTTCCTCCACGTTTATTCGTTGTAGCTAACAAAAATCCAGAATAACAATCGTAACAAAGGTACATTGCTACAAACCTTTATCAGTAACTGTATATAAAATTTACCAAAAGCATGTGTCAAGAATTTTAATTCCAAGGAAAATGTATGTACAAGCCAATAGCAAAGGTTGCATAACCGTATAGTAGTCCCGATCGGAGCAGAATTTCTCGCTTGCCTTACACAGATGCGCGAAAGCCAGCATAAGTTTCAATTCTTTCGGGATCTACGAATCAGCGAACACCGAGCCGAAGAGCAGGGTCCCAACTTTCCTCGCGGTAGAAATACTTTGTGAAATACGCATTTACATGCGCATTTGGAACTGTTCAACCGTAAGCTCTGCCGCGTGCCATTTTTCTTTTGCATTTTTGTCGCAACCAGGCAAGCGATAGCGATAGCACCGGGACGGCTCGAATCTCTACTCGGTAGCACCGTTCTTCTGCGAGTTACGTGACGGGAGTCCGGGGTTCGACGCCCGTTTCAGGGGGAGCGGGGAAGCAGGGGGGCGGCAAGCGTCGGGGATGGAAGGACGGACAAAACAAGACGCAGAGGAGCTCGCGACAAGTCAGCGGAATAAAGTTTTCCCGGTGGCGGTAGTGGTGGCGCCCGAAAACTTAGGAAAACTGCAAGTATCCCCTGAATTCAGGCTGAGGGGGTTACAACGGTTGCTCGTCGAGAGGGGCCGAAGAGTGTGGCAGGGGTGGGCGAGAGGTGGACGTCAGTGGAGGCAATACTCTAAACCAAAGTCGATGGCTACCGGTGTAGGGATGGGAATTTGGAGAAGGAGGAATGGCGGGGGGCACGATCGACTCGCTAAGTTCAATTTGTAAACAGAACTCTCAATAATGGAAAATTGTTACATCCCAAAGGCTAACTCCCCACTATTTTCGGCAGATGTGGAACGGGGGAAGGTGGGATGAGAGCGATGGATACGCGAAGTTTAGTGCAGATCGATGCTAGTAAGTAGATACCTGATTACAAACTCTCGGTCACCGTAAGAGCAGTTACTGAAACTGTTACGTTAGCGTAGGATTCTCCATCTAAGAGCTGTTTATCCTGTCTGTAACCGATCAGGGGAAAAAAGTTCCTCGCGCACTCGTAACGTGGAATGTGGGACTGCTAATGTGACACTGAGGTTGTTGTATATTCTCGAAAACATCAGGATAAACGGTAGCATTAGTACTTATGCGTTCTTCTTTTTAACTGTAGTTTCACCGACACTGTAGTTAGGGTTGCCACCTTTTTTGGAGGGGAAATATACAATTTTGGGGAATCTTAAAAAGTATAGTATTTTCAGGGAAATTTTGGGAAATAAACAGTATCCAGAGTTGGGCACAATGTAATCTAATTACAAATTACGATTAAAATGTAATTGTGTTATTGATTACACAATTACATTTTATGATAAAATTAATATAAATTAATATCTCATTTTTTATTAAGTTAATTGTAGCTTTATTCTTTCCTTCTCGCCATTTAATATTCATATAACAACAATGATTTCGCGTGATATTCATAGCTAAGGGTGCATTCCGAGCACTGAGACTCGCCGCAATTAGTTTAGTGTATACTTAGGTCGATAATTAAATTTTCTTTTAATTAACAATGAAGTTAAAACATAGTATTTTGCGTACTACATTTTGTTTCAACAGTATATAGTACAATTTACACAAATATATTACAAAACTACATAATATAATACGGGTGGCAACCCTAACTGTACCCTACAAGTCTATTTGAAACCCAGTGATCAATACGTTATGGTTAATCGCAAACTGTAGCCGCTCAACGCAAAACATTTTCAATAATCGCGACTGCATTTTGGCTACTTGAATATTAAACTAAAATAAAATGCGAAAAACCAACGTAAAGGGTAGAGACTTTTATGGCACCATATGTTACTAAATTAACCGCTAATCTTAGCGGTTACTCACCCTTCTTATTTCATCTTCGACGTGGCTGTCATCACTCTTGGCATGCCATTAAATTTTCACGACATAAAAATTAATTGCCAGCGGGGCAGTTTCTGCAGAAGACACTCGTTAGAGGGGATCCATGGGATCCCAGTGACGTCAGGCATAGCAACGAGGATATGGGGGCCGACTTTCATGTCCTGCTCCCTACCCTTATAGCACGCTGACATACATGATGGTAGTCGATTCATCGAGTGAATCCACTTTCCGTCCCGTTCGTGTTACTTCACCGTTCATTGTGATTTACACGATCATTAACGATACCGGCCACCAGAGAAAGAAAGATTTACGCCGTTTCGGGGAGAAACAGCTGTCTCCCGAGGATTCTAGCGGCGGTGCTGGTGAACAGGGCGCGTACGAATATTCACGAACGAAACGTTTTACGAGTGGTCTAGCTCGTTATTCCACAGACCGAAATGGAACTTGAGCTCATCACTGATTCTTTTTTTTCACCTAGGTTATCGGACGGGTTTTTATAGCAATAAACGACTCATACCTGCTCCTCCAAATTTATTTCTAGTCATAAATCTATCTTTATAGCGGTCCTTCATATATCCTTAATTGAGATATCTTTATGAGACGTCAGATCCCGGAGCAGATTTGAAACAATCGACTAGTGCGGGTGGTATTATGTTGTTCAAAATTCCATGCATTTTCCGCGCGTTTAAAAACGGACAAAATAAAATTATCTCTCAACTGATTTCTGTAATCTGCCTAGTTACTCTCAAGGAATGTCTGCAGAAGAAGCGACAAGGGCGCAAAGAATTTATGGGACAATATAATGTAACAAGAGGCGTTACCGTTAGTGAAACGATTAAATCGAACGGTTTCCTTTTCTGTAAATATAGAAAACGTAATGGAGCGAGGGGAATTTAATTTTCCTTCGACCGAATAATAACTGTAAATCGGGAGGATCAGAAATCAAGAGCGCCGACGGAAGGTGTAACGTGTCACTGAGGTACTCTCACTTTTCCCACTCTTCCGGCTACTCTTTCCACCCAGTATCCCTCTCTTTAGACTGTCTCGTCCATGGAACGGGCTGATTGACTTTTTAATTGAACCACCGCGCATGGCAATTACGCGCCTCCCCTCTGTCCCTCGTTCCCGTGTTTTACACGCACGGATATGATCCGAGTGCGTCCCGTCTTCTTGCCATTATTCAAAACATTTTGTCGCGATCAACCACTTTGCGCGCATCTCGTCCTTGTTGCACAGATTTTCCCCACCGGGGAGATTTAAAAACATGAAATGGATTTTCCTGAAGTATGTACTGTTACTCGGGTGCCCACAAATAATTTTAAGGCAAACAACAAATTTGGTTAAATAATTGGATATGCCTGGGTAGAGGGAACTTTGCATTTCAATTGCTTATTAAGTACTCACGGCATGTCGTAAATTATGATACACTGCCAACAAGATAAATTATTAGGTCATACACTATATTTTCAAGGTGTAGGTAATAATAAAATATAGAGTGTAGCCTTGTACGTAGTTGGAGTATAGTTGTGTGATGTACCATTAAAAATATTTGCCCTTAAAAGTTTATTTTCATTTTCAGTTATATTCTTTTATTACGTTCAATGAAACTATTCTGTGATTCTTTATTATTGCCAAATGACTGTTTTACACGTAAGTTTGGAATAAACTTATTGTAATAAGTCACGCATGATTTTATTTCAATGTGTAGGTATAATTTGCATCATTTTCTAAATTAAAAACCAGTAATGTGCACCATAATTTAGTTATCAAATTTTTGTGAATTTGCTGCTATTTATCGCTGCGAAGTTGATTTACGAACGCAACGAAAGCGATGCCCTCCTATGCTGTCTAGACTAGATTTCTGATCCGTCCTAACTATTCAACCATGCCAAACTTTCCACAGCTGCGATATGTGCGTATATACTAGCGGCCAGACACTATCTTCTATTTACGTGATAATCTAAGCAAGTCAGCAGGTGAAACAGGAATGCGATTATTATCATCCCGACTAAAGCTGTAAGTAACACAATGCTACCTGCTGAAACAATTTTCATTTTGATGATATAAATTGCATAATGCAAAGTATAATATAATTCTCGATCAAAGTTGTAAACAAGTTTAAAAATAAAATACAAGACTGAAATTAAAGCTTGAACGAATAATAAAAAATAGTAAAAATCAAATAAATTTCTGTCTTTCCATTTCAAATTAATCAACGCAATCTTAAATCAACGCGGACTTCCATCGAAGTAAAGATAGTATAAGTACGAGCTCAAGGGATCGATACAAGACGGCGGCGAGACATAATCGACGCGACATCGAACTCGTGCGAAAGTTTCATTCCACGGCACGTAGGTAACAGGAGAAAAAGAGGGTACCGCATAATCGATCATAAGAAGAGCTTTACGTGTTTCCCTGTCGTCTATCGGAGAACAATGAGCCCTGCCACGCGAGCGCGTGGGTAGAAAAGGCGAACGGACCCCCTCCCCCCTCTGCCCATTATTTCGCGAGGGTGAGAACGACGCACGGGCGGCTACGTTGCGTGCGTGCGTGCGAACCGAAACGCCTGTATTACCAGCCCTTGTGCATCCTTTATACGCGAACGCACGCCCCAGCTTCTCCATATGCTTCTTTGCGGCGAAATCTTGGATATTTCCCAGGGAGGCGACATTAAAAGTGCAATAGCCTGCTCTCAATGCGGCTTGGTCGTTTGGTTAACGACCGTCAGGAATGGCCGCATCTTGGCTCGTCTCTGCCGATTCGGGCTAATAATAAAAAAAAAAGAACAGACGCGTTATGGATGCGGTAATCTGTGCACATGTCGTATGTCGATGGTCCCCCGTTCCCTGCTTCTGGAGCGCGCTGCTCGGAATCCATCACAACACGAAACCCCCGACGTGGGTCGTTCACCGGATACCGTATTGTCAGACTTGCACGCGGGGTTTGGCTACTCTGCTCCCCGTCTTTTGTGCCTACCGGCGATTCCGCCGAATGCATCGATCGTGCCACGGCTATACAGCTTTCATTCCACGAGATTTATTCCCTCGCTCGATAACGTACTTTACTCGACATTATAAGGCGTCGTTCCTCAAACTGCATCGCGTTTCAGTAGCCTCGAAGATGGTCGCAGCAACCCACACTTGTCAGGCGTGAAATGTTATCCTTCTTTATTTTCAGCTGTCTTATTTTATTTTAGTATTATTATTATTAACTGTGCTTATTAATTAATATGCAGGGTAAATTTGTAATATTTTGCGGACAATTAATATTAGATTATAGAGTGAATGGCGAGGCTGCAGTGTAATGACTGTTAAGACAGAAGCTAAAACTAAAATTAAACGAAATTGACATGGCAATTAAATTAATTTCTTATGCAAGTGATTTATGCAAAAACTCGGGAAAATCGATTTTTTCTTTTTGACATTTTCTGAAAGATGTACGTTTCAAGAATGCTTTCTCCAAATTTTATGAAGAAATTCGTAAAATTGATGGAGATATTGTATTTTCCGCGAAGCGGTGTCAAGCGCCCGACTGAGCCAATCTTAAGGATCAGAAAAAATTACTGTATTTTACGATTGAATTACTTTGACGTATTGTTAGGGGTACAAAGTAATTTCATCAATTGTCATCCCTTATTAGGAAATATCGGGGAAGTTCTGTTTCATTCAAAATGTGAATGATTGTTTTCTACTCCCAAAAATATGGAAATTTGTATATTTACTTTTCGTCCTGTGAATTCTACGCACTCCTTATGGACTCTGTAAATAACGGGTAGGTAGAATTAAGTATGCACCACAAGGCAAACTATAATTATGAAAGTTATGTAAGAGTGTAAATAACGGAAGAAAAAGTAAATGTCATACAGTGTTGAATAATGTCTAACCAGAATGTGAGAGGTAACGAGTAGATTCGGAAAACAACTTGCATATAAATTGAAAAATTGATTCAACCCTAACCATCGAATAACCGAATTACTAAACACCATTAAAGCATAAAAGAATTGCATACATCATATGTAGCTATTATCAACATTGCAACTAATTATTTAAAGTGCTAAAAAAAGTACGATGCAAAGTTGCAATGCAATCACAGTACAAAACATATTTAATGTCACCAAAGTATGACTTATCAAACTCTATTATTTGTAGGTGGAATTTGGGAAATTAGAACTACATACTATGTATCCAAAAATCTTGAGTGAAGGAAAAAAGAGCTTAACTGTAACGTACACGTGAATGCGGCACGCAGTGCAAGCTAATCAACGTCCCGAGTGCTTCTTCCGATGAAATAAGAAAAGCGTTCTGCACAAGTTACACACTTTACCGCGAATGCAGTAGCGTCTGTGGAGCACGAATGCAATTCGTCGATTCAGCTTATGCCCCGTAACGAACACCGGATGTAAATATACCCCGTGCTAGCGCGTTGCTTTGTACACCGCTACCTGGTAGCACTGGTAGCATTCGGCCCGCTAGCACACGGCGCGGTTGGAGCGCCTCCGATGTTTGCCTCGAGGTCAAAACTCAATCTGACTCGAGAGCCCTGGCGCCCGACTGCCACGTACCAACGCGGATAAGTTAACTACCGTGAAAAACCAATTGCCCCATCCTGTACTTCTCTTCGAATATTACGTCAAACCTAACGCTAGTCACAAAATCGTCAGATAATATTTATCAACATGATAATTTGTAGATATTATCCCTAGAACTGAACGATAAATATGTGTGCCATAATAAGTTTCGATGAGTTGAATACGTTGATTAAAGTGATACCAAGGTCCTAAAATATATTTCACAGTCATTTCCACTTTCATTGAATTACGTGGTGTATGGTGATATGTAGAAACTATATATTTCGTGATTCATGCAATCGTAATAAATTCATGTCGTTTCATGTTATTATAATGTAGTAAAGGGTTATTACCCGTAATATATAAATAAATAAAATAATATAGAGCATGCTGCTATAATACTTACGAGGGAACCACGTAGGTAAAGTTTTCGAGTCGATTTTAACAAAATTTTATAGATAAATAGACAGCCGAATACTATTGAATCTATATTCAGCCGTTTGCGTAGATACCTACTAGTGTACGAGATATTTAATAAGAATTCTGTAATAAAAGCTTATAGAGAAAAATGTTATATATTTTTGCGTTCTCCTTCTAAATGATAAAAAAACAATTTGAATCAAAAGAAAAATGAATCATGAAATAGTATTTTTTGAACTTAGAATTTCCAAATCACAAAGACACAACACACACAACTATCGTTTTGATAGAAATTTAAAGATATATGTATATAAGCACTTAACAAAATTGCAAAAGCTCTAATATTAAACAATCTATTATTATTAAACAACTCAAACCATTTTGTAAAAAAAATGGCGATGGATCAATTATTTTTTGGTTGTCTATTTACTTACAGAATTTCTTTAAAGTTAATGTAAACCATTTTAAGAACTAAGTTGTATGATTCTGAAGAAACCAGCAATTTGAAATTTACTAGAAATCAAAAACTATAATTAATAATTCTGTTTTAAAGAATGGATAAACTATATGCTTCCGTCGAAGTTAGTCATTAGATTGAATCACCGGATGCACAGATAAGCTTTCATTAACTGAGTTCTTTGTTTTCCTTAATCTTGACACAAGGTGTTGCACGTTTTATCGTCGGCTGTATTGAAATCTACAACCTGAATATAGGCGCCCGATCGTGTCACTCTTCCAAGCGCGCGCTCCCCCATGCAGTCTGGAAACGGGTGTTTATGTGCATGAAGGGAGTATGAGTACACGATACGCGCAGTGTTAAGTTACTTTCATGCCGCGTTTGCTCCGCGACCGTATTCTTTCAAACAACCCAGGCTTACGGGAAATTTCTACGACGTTAGGTCGTTGCCTTCTATTACCACCAACATCTTGAAACGATTAATAATTAGCAAAAAAAGGACCATGCGTAGAATAATATTCACCAATTAGAATAAAATTGTAGAAGAATCGAGTGATAAGTTTTCCTTATAATAGGAGTGCGTGAAAATTGGATGACGGATTTGGTGACGATGATAGTGAAATTTAAAATTATTTTTAAAATTTTCTTGTGAAAGTGAAGCTCAAAGTTTTATCTCTTACAAATCCTATGCTGAAACAAGAGTGATTTTATCATTAATAATTATTGTAGCAGCAAAAAGGGTCAGTCCCAAATTTTGAAAAATCACCCTGCCATCGAGAAAATATATTTTTGCTCAGTAACAGTGCTAAATGCTGTTTTAATATTGCAGATTTTAAGTGGGTAAAATACTTTGAACATATGTTTAAAAATATTTTGTTACCACTACTTTTATTATTTTTTCGAAAGTTAATATATTTAGAGCTGTCCCCTTCTTGTCACAGAGTCTTCAATTATACATGTTGCCCAATAATTGTGTGCAAAATTTGGACTAAATTAGTGATTGGAACCTCGTTCACGTCCCTTATTAGTTAAAAAGTTAAGAATGTAGTTTGGTATCCGTTTGATCCCAATGCATAGCCTTAAGAATATTGGTTTAAAAAGGAAATAGTTGGGATTCTGGAATGTCCCAGGAAGAATAGAAGCAACGGAGTTTCTATCGGGCAGTAGGTTGATCGGATGGCCACTTCTACACGTTTAATGTCCCCAAGCAGATAACTCAGGTACAGGCGCCCGTTCGTACACCTGCTGCGGCCCAGGGAATACTAATGCTCATGAACGAGAGCCTTTACTTAGCACATTATCGATTCTAGTAATTGACCAAATTACTGATAAGGAATTGCCGCTCGATTTCTGGGAAAATCACTGCTGTACTCTCGTGCCTTGCCTAACCGGCCAGGGAGCGACAAAGTGCCTCGCTCCGAGTCGGAGGTTGAAATGACGATAAAGGTAATGGATCTTCTATTAGAACACCGAATATGCTCGAAAGCCTTCTAACTCAGCACTTTCGGTCCTAATCGGGAATCAAGGGAGAGTAGGTACTCTCCGATATTTCCTGTTAAGTGACACCTAAGTGAATTAGGAACTTATTAAATTCAGGGGGCACAAATTTCGAAAGAACATTTATGAAACTTCTCATGACTTGGCTTCAGGTTTATGGAATATTACCATGTTTTACGTGTCGAAAGTAAAGGAACACCTAATTCTTTGCAAAGCCAAATTATTACGAGCTCCTCATAATAATTTTCAGGCTTAGGTACTTGTTTGTTTAACCTTGGTAACACTATTTGTAATACTAACTAAAATTCTAATACTAACAAGAAATTGCTATGAACATGTATCGAAAAATTTCATTGAGATTTTACGAATCCTAGAGTTCGAGACAGAACGTTTGAAAGCTTTGTGCTCACAATGTTAGAAGCTGTGAGACGAAGCCTTACCATCATAGAATTCAATATCAGTCCGTGACACGAGGCGGATAAGTACCTATCGTTTCTGCGACCTTGTATTCTCTGATTGGATTTTGCCCTCGTACTTGTATCGATACTGACTACCGTTCGATATATCTCGTAGAGAAGGGCAAACGCCTAAGATTCACACTCTGATATTCAGCAATTCTCTTAATCATATTAGATGTACCTGAAGTTCAAGTTCAAACGAAATTAGTATTATTTCTACTATGTCTATTTTATCTACGAATAGTATTGTTAATAATACTTGAATGGTGTTTTCGTTCATATGGAAATACCGTTCTTTTTTAAATAGCTTGCGCGCGCATGCGAAATTTAGAGTTACAAATATTCTCGCCATTTTTCGATGAGATGCTACTGTAGATTTACGTAATTATAATCACGTGGGTGTATGAAAATTTACACGGTTTTATCGAATCTTGCCAGCGACAGTTTCGTATAACGCGTAGGCTGGCACTATTGAAAATTTCTTTACTGGACCGGTCTTTTTACCACCTACGCTCAATAATTACACCCGTTTTCTGGAAATAGAACTACATATGTTACAAGACCAAGAGACTTCCAGCAAAATTTAGATACACTGTGAAAGAGTTTTCTAATAATAAATATAATCTAATGATCGATAGATATTACATGGGAACCGATTATCCACTGCCTTCTATTATAAAATTCCAAAGATTTGTACTGACGAAGACATCCCCACACTTTTATTGATAGAACTTTTGTGACTATTGTTTATAATCATTAGAACTGTATTGCTAATTCATGTAGGAGAATGATACTTTTGTTAGCTATACCTATATTGGACTATATGTGCACTCTGTGGAGTATATGTGCACTTGACTAACAATAAAAATCCTCGAAAAGAAAGCCTAATTAAAAAAATAATTATTCTCCAATTTCCATTCGTTTTTGTACAAGGAACCACTTTCGCCAATTCCTACCCAGGTGTACGTGTACTAGACTGGTTTTCAAAATAAATTTTCTCGCCATTCAAGTCCAAAATCCAAAAATATTGTTCTACTTTTTCGATTTATTCTTTCACAAAGAATCACCCCCTTTCGTGTTGTTCGCCTCACGCATTCTCACAGCGTACATACGTCAATAATGGATCGAAGTACATGATTGATCAGTGCAACCGGATTTATGTCCGCTAAAATCTTTCTTGTGTTCGCTTGTTATTCATATTAGCACACGTGCCGTCAGAACTTAAAATGTTTAAGCGTTTGTAGCGTAGGTTGAGCCCCATCAAGTTCAACGCGTCATATTCACAGAACGCCTTGCACTATCCAGGCCAGTATACTAAATAAATTTTGTAAGAATTCTTCGGGAATGACGTGACTTTATATTGATCACGATGTAGCGAACGCTAGGGCAGTTTCGTTACGTTCGGTCCTACATATCCCCGGGTATTTCCTGAAGGAAGTATATACCCTCGATAAAAACATTAAAAGTAAAGAAGGGTAATTTGTGGCAAGTGTAATTTTCCGGTTTGTTATTATCGGTAAGTACGAGGTGGAGACTGATTACGTTATCAGAACATGTGTTCGATGTGTGTAAAAATAACAATTGACCGGTCGGTGCTAGAATATATGATAAAGTCCAACGAGACTTTTTCACCATAACCAAGGCTGTCACGAAAGTTAAGGGATAATTCCATTAATTCGGAGTACCTTTCATGCCATGCAACGAGTGAATGATATCTCGATAAATCGATAAGAAATCACCAGAGATTAACAATTACAAAAGGGGCCAATAAGAATAAAAGTCTTTCATCCCTTAAAAGTTTATCAACTCACGCGAGAGAAATATGATCAATTAATTCTTCCGAATAATTTATGGAGCATATAATATTATTAATACTCATAATATGTGTTCCTTGAGTTTGACCCAGATAAATGCCACGTGATCTGATTTCACTGCTTTTTATACCGGCGCGTCAGTGTCGGCGCTTCTTCAGGCAACTGAGATCAAATTAACTATGAAGAATCAGGAAATCGATACTGCAGCCTTGCTAAACAAAAGGCAACAGTTGCGACAATAATTGTGTCTGTGATTTATCACTGCAGAAGACGAGGGGAATAAAGGATTACAAACACTTTGTGCCGGTTAATTAGTCGTTGCTCGAGTGCAGCGGAGAAGAAGAAAGATGGGATAAGTGATGGAAAGAAAGAGGCAAGGAAGAAAGTAGAATGAGAACGAGCGTGGGAGCGAGAAGGTCTATGTGATCGTTGCTTAATCGAACGCGGCTCATCCAGAAAGTATTTTAATTGCGCGTTTCACTTATCTAAAATATGTCGGCGATAACGTCGACGTATCGTCTGATTTTCCAGCTGACAACCCATCGCTTTCGATAACCACCGAAGTGACGGAAATTCTATCGTTCGGCGTTCGCATCTCATCCAGGATTCAATGATCTCCCAACGCACTGACCGTCGCTCACGCGAACGCACACTCACATTTATCCACCATAAAAAAAGGCCACTAATATGCGAGAGGGATTAGAAAATTTAGTCATAAACATTACACTCGTACCATCAGTGGTATCGTATTTAGTGGTTGGAAAGTCCAGCAATATATTTCTACGATCTTGACTAAAAATAAACGATTGAACATCACAGTTAGAAACTTCCACTTACATTTTGCTTCACGAACGAATCTATGTACACAAATTAAGTATATACATTATCTTTTGATCAGAGATTATAAAAAAACGGAGTATATAGAAGATATATAAAGATGCTAGGAGAAATGTAAACAAGATATTATGGAGAATTTCATGGATCACTGAATTGATACTACTAATTCCTCGTGATCCGAAAAACCGATCCCAACAACGAAAACGTCGTTAAATGTACGTAGCAGGAAAACCCAGAAATGTGAATGAGGTTGCACCTTCATTGTTCGGAACACCGTGAAATTACGCGCACACCTCGCTTATTCTTCAATCGATATATAAATCATTAGGTCGAAGCAGGTATCAGCTTTTGTTGAAGTATCGCGAAACCATGGTAATGATGGCTTTAGCTCCGTAGTCCGCAGAAGGTTCCAAGAAACAGGAATTGCTCACGAAGCATTAAATACAAAGACCTAGTACATATATACCAAACGCAATAAAAATTCCTGTTTTACGTAACGCGATTTTCCCGACACGTTTTTAATAAGAAACATTAATTTCACATTAGACGTATGTTGGCACTGTTTGTAGAATGTATCACGGTACCGTCCCTAACACTTCACCCCCTGCCAGCTAGAGTACCGTTTCCCAAGTACCTACAAGCACGACCAATGTCCCTCTCGACTTAACGCGCTTTTCGTTTTAAGGTTTCAAGGTGAGTCTGAAAGTCTCTGACGTCCATCGCGTAGCTATGAGAATATCCCGATAAGGGATGATTTGAATGGAATACGGGGGCGTCTTCTGTTTGTACATGCGTGCAAGGACACTTACATTTGGTTCCGCGTTAGACGATGTAGGTTGACGAGATCGTGAAGGGAGCGCGTAATCCGAAGCGGACGTCATCCCAGTATTCGTGTACGAAAACCTTTGTCAACCCGGAGTCAGGATCATTCACCACCGTTCGTCGCGTGCGCACTCGCGACCACTACCACCAACAGCAACACCGCTTCCACACCACGGTTATCACCGCCGCCAACCATACAGAGGAGGCGATCGACAGTGGGTTCGTTAAGCAAGAAACAACCGAACTCGCACATGTAGATCACCAGCCGCAGAATGGGAGAGCCATTCAAGTGTCCGAATATCGTGGCGGAGATGCCGACATCGTGTTCCTACCCGAACCCCTTCGAATCATTTTCCACCGATCGCACGCCGAACGGCACAATCGAGAAACGAACCCCTCGAGCTACCCGAATGGGATCGTCAAAATACACCGGAACGTTCACTCGAACTTCTCGAATATATCCACCGGGAGAACTTGCTCAAAATTAAGTGAAACAAAACACTCACGTGCTTAAAGTGAGACGCATCCAGGCGCGTTGCGTCAGCAGCGTCGACGCATTGCGTCGGGCTGGCCTTCTGGAGCTACTTTCAAAATCCTTGCATCTAGCGACTCCTCTCTTCTTTATCGTATAATTTCCCTTCGAAGAGGTCACTTCCCACTCACTGATACTTTCCACGCCGGTAGCACTGCTCAATTCTTTATTCCACTGTTTCGCATACACACCGTAAGAATGTTATTTCGCTGCTTCTGATCGACGATCCAGCAACATACCCGACGCGTGTACATCCGATTAAACGAAACTGCGAGAAGCTACTCGCACGTCACATATTTCTCCCAAACGCCACGGCTTGTCGGATAACAGGTGCGCGAAAGAAGATGCACAAAGAAATTTGGCGGGAAATGTACTCCTTTGGCTACGTCGCACACTGCTAGACGTAAACACTATGCCCGCGGTGGTATTCCGATCAGGGTTGCACGGTCGCGTAACGGAGCGGTCTCCTGTTCGCATTAGACACGTCAACGAGAATCGCGAGCGCGGTCGTTCACCCCCTAAAAACTTTTCGCGGCTCTTCAACTAACTCTCTCACTCGTTTCACGTGATCGGATCCTAAACGGCGGCGGTAAGAGCATCGGGGCAGCGCAGGTAGTACGAAACCACTGGGTGCACTTGGATTTGCGCCAGCATCGTTGTGACGAGGTGGGCCGGTGCGTCGCTGGGGGATCGTTGGCGCCCGTCCAAAGTGGCGTGTCACGATGCTACGAGGGTGAGTTTAAAAAACCAGCAGGAACAAGCGCGAGAGAATTCCCTTGGGCAGGAGGTGAGGCACCCCCCCGAGTGCTCGGCCCGATCTTTGCCCGCAAACGTTCTTCCTCTTCTTCCGCCGAGTGTGACCGAAACAACGGAGCAAGGGGGTCAATCGCTGTTGCGACCCGCTTCTCGCTCGGGATCCGTTGCCAATACTACGTGGTCGCTAGATCGTTGACAATCAAACCGACACGTACCAGCGCCACCGCGTTGTCACTGCATGAGCACAACTACGACGTAGCGGCGACGGCAGGCGGCATAACACACAACCGTAGCACGCGTAGCACGACGATATACAACCGCTGCTTGTGAGAGTCCCGGAGGCTCGAAGTCGCGCGAGTCAGTCCCACTAGTGTTCGCTCCTCGCTTACCTGGCCGCTGCCCTGCTGCCGTTGCTTGCCTAGACCGTACCCCCACGCCTTTCCTGCCACCCCTCCACTCGTTGCGTACACGAGGCTGCCCCTCCATCGCCGTTACTTTACCCCCTCCCCCTAGCACACTACACCCCTCCTCCTTTTCTTCTTTCTGCCTCCTACCCCTTTTGTATCGTTTTTTTCACTTGCTTAAAACCTTTACTGCCTCATCCTCGACCCCTCGCCAGTGAATACCCTCGCGACTCGCAACCCTACCGATAATCATCCCTCCCCGAAGATGCATGGTGCCGAACAACCGACCACGGTGCACTGTACACCGTCCCCGGGCGAAGGTAGGCTCCTATAACCATCTTGAGAGTCGAAAAAACTGCAGACAAGGGTGAGTGAGCGAAATCGAGCGTTTAGCTTAACTCTCTACAAGGTTTTAATTAATCGATCACTCTGCTCCATCAATTCTGACATGTTTACATTTCAGATTGACGAATCCGCGCCGCTTTTGGTTGGTTTATTTATTTGCATCTGCACTTTGAACAGGGGAAACGTGGGATTGATATTTCCTTAGCGATAAGTAGGATTTTTCTCTTTTATCGTGATCCGATTTTCTGAGATAAATCCGGTAAAAACAAATCGTTAAACGAATGGATTGTTCGTGCAGATATTCCTCAGTGGTATTCGATAAAGCTTGAAAATGCGTTCAGACAGTCAGTCGCTCTTCACTGTTCTAGACGTTCCTTAATATCGCAGCGTTAACGCAATTTTTGCAACACTTTCAGAATTTATCGGATCCCGCTGTCGTAGACCACTCCTCCATTCTCGATTTCACCTCGAAACCAACGCGTGGTCACTTTTCCCTCTAGTTTCCTTGCGGCAGTGTAAAGATAACTAGAGCACTCGCACGAGGCGATTCACAGGTCGAAGATGCACGCGCGCATCCACTCCGATGTCGTTCTTCGCGCGGCTATTTCTTTTTATTCCGACGTTGTTTATTTTTTATTTTATGTCGAAGATGACGGCCGCGATATAAATTACAGTGCGCGCCTATAGGTGTACACTTTATTCTCCATGTTGACTCGGCCGTACGAAGGATGACGCGCCGATGTTACGCAATCCCAGCCGGTCGAGGTTTGTTTTCTCAAGAGTGTCAACGGCACGGTTATTTTAATATGTTTCGAGAAATGTTGAAAGTTGCACCGCTCTCGCGACGCTCGCAGTTATTTACCGTGGAAGAGCCGACGGAAGAATGAGACCGCGAGGAGGAATCCACCGCGAGCTGGCTCATCTCGCGCGGGCGAGAATGAGGCACTGGCTGAAAAATCGTGCCGTCGCCACCGACGATCCCCGGCCCAACAACGAGATAATTAATTATCAATCGAACCGCGATTATGAGCGACGGGCGTACAATCGTCAGAATGTCCCCCAGAACGCTGTCGGATTACGCTCGCTCCGTGCAGTCTGTCACTGCGTCGCCAGTGGTGGAGAATTACATTACGCGAGCGACCGTGCATTTCTCGTGCGTTCGCGCCAGAATATCTCGCTTAAACTACACGTAATCCATTCCCAACGAACGAGTTCTTCATTCTTCTAGCATGCAGGTCTCGGAGCAGATGGAGATTGCTCATTTCAGAGAAATGTGATAACTGCCGATCAAGGTAGTTATGATACCTGATCTAACGCACGATTTGAAGTTGCGTGCTCAATATGAAGCCTGACTTTTCAGTCGGAAACAAAGACAATTGACGTTTTATGCTCCAAACGGCATCTAAACTTAAAGTGATATATAACAAACATGGTATTACATTTTTTAAAATAGGAATTTTTAATTAAAATTCAAGATTAGATTCCCTCGTCCACTAAATAAATTTTGTAGCTAATGGAAAATAATTTTATTTTAGGGAAATCGGCACTTGCAGTCGAGTATCCTTAATTAGTCTCCAATGGAATCTCGGAGCTGTGTCAGAAACGACTGTCACTGTAGATTTATGGAAGGTGACCGAGCGGAGGTTTCCTCGTTCGAGATTTGTCAGGGATCCCCCTAGTAGTCGCGAAACAACACTTTAAATGGTCTAATTTTTCCTGCAGTCGGAAAAGGCTGTTGTGTGAGAAAATCTTACAGCCTCGCAGGGCCGTACCTCACTCTGGCACAATTTTGTCGATGTTTGCGCGGCGGTCTTATGTAAAACGTTACGTGAAATCTTTATTCCCCGTAACGAAGAAAAGGCCGATTACGTAAGTCTAGATGGTTTATTGAGCGTATTAATTACGGGAGTAAATATAAGCTTTGTTCTGTCCAAAGTGGTTTTGGCAAACTTCTGCGAGCACTCGTGCGTCCCTGAAGATCGGTGCGTTTGATCATTGCCAGACATGATCCTTTATCTGGACTATCTGACCCATTGGTGTCGAGCTACCTAACGACACGTTACAGCGTTTCCGAGTTGCCCCGGGAGGAGCAGAACAAGCAGTTTAGTTTACTGCTGAAGACGGGGAGCCTGGTCCAAAAGGGAAACCGGTAGAGGAGGCCTTCGTCGAGCGGAGAATAAGGGTGAATTGGGGTGCACACTTAATTACTGAAGGTGACAAGTACCGGTGCCGTGGTACGGGTCGAATTTACGAAAGTACCTGAGACCTGCGACGGTGTAAATCATCGAACAATGGGACAAGGCCCTTTGTCTTACTTATCAGCTGGAGCCAAAACGCTCGGCAGTCTGGGAATCTTCGTTTCCGTTTTCCTTTTACAAAGAAAAACCATTTCGATTGAATAGTGGCGTCGGACCTCGACCTAGCGCTGTAATAGGCCGAACAGTTGTTTGGATCCAGTGAATCTTTTTCAGGCAACAGTTTCAAATTCAAGTTTGACTTGTTGACCAAAGCAGTCGAGGCCAAGACAACAAACAAATGGAGGAAAGGAGAAATATAGAGGGTTTCGTGTTTTTAATTAACTTCATTAATAACAATGTGGACTTAATTTTGAAATTGTCCCTTGAAACGAATTCTTTAGGAACTTTATATGTAATTTTGTAATAGCTGCAACAAATCCTTATGGATTGCGGACGATATACACGTCAACGCGAAAAGATATTTTTGGATCGAAAGACTGGTGCCTGGATCTCTATTTGCCATGAAGTTAGCAGGCCACAAATCGCAGTCAGTGCACCAATTAGTCATTTTTGTCGAAGCTTACCTGCGTAAAATTTACAACACCCTTACTCCACTGGGTTCTGTCGATCGACTGTTTGAAAACAAACCTAAAGGTTCCAATAAATTTTGGTCAATATTAAATGGAGCGATAGTAAATTATAACGATAATAAATTTTATAATGAATTAGTTTACACTATTATAGAAATCTATTTGTATAAAAGAGACAAAATATAAAACAAGTTTTTTAGTATAAATATCATCCCTCCTATTTTACATGTATATTAATTACAAAAATAATATTTCTGCAAATAACTAGCACTTCGGGGATAAAACATACCAAGTTTCACAAAGGAAAGAAGGATGTTAAGTTTTAAAATAAGAAAAAGGAACCTGTTTGTACAAATATGTTCCCATATTGCTCCCATTGGGCACTTTAAAAATTATTACTATTTATAAAGAGTAGGTTTACAAATGAAGATTTTATTCTGATTTATTCTATTACTGAAGTAAATTTATCTTGTTTCGTACGTATAAAAAATAAAATATGTAAAATTATGTTCATGAAGGCGCTTGAGGAGTGTTTAAATTTAAAACATCTGCCTTAAAGCATGTACCAAAATGTGGGCTGTATAATTACGT
The DNA here is from genome assembly GCA_963855975.1 of Andrena chrysosceles. Classification (NCBI taxonomy): domain Eukaryota; kingdom Metazoa; phylum Arthropoda; class Insecta; order Hymenoptera; family Andrenidae; genus Andrena; species Andrena chrysosceles. The sequence goes on along the minus strand of OY979767.1, from coordinate 105,054,814 downwards.
ATTTCCCAAATCTTTTAATAATCCAGGGCGAAATTTACGATCATTAATTATAATCCACCTCTGTAATTAAATGATTTACAGGCAAGTTCTTTTTTTTTTGTCGGGGGGGGGGGGGCAAGAGTGGAATTTATAAACATCAATGTTCACGACGGACTATCCCATCGATATTATTATTGTTAAGGGTTACAAATTCCGAATATAATCGTTGAATTATATGTTACTACGTATCTAATTTAATTAACGCAAATAAGAAATGAAAATCCTTTCATATTTATTCCTCTCTGCTGCATATTGCAAAGAATATTTCACACAATGAACGACAAAAATAATTTCTTTGACACTTTTTATCCCCCCAGTGAGTCTAAAAAATGAAAATAAAAAAAATGGATCTTGAATTTCTAGGTCAAAGAAAATTTTGCATTTAATTCTTTTCACAAATGCCCACTAATCCAAAGGCTAGAATCCCCCTGTGGTGGAGTTCACACAACAATTTTATACACCCTGTACACACACTAGTGCTTCATAAACTGCAAAGGGTCTATCCTCCAGAGAACGCACGATCGACAACCCCACCTCGAGTTTTACCTGACTCACTCGTGTCTCTCTACGTGTCTTGTTTACCGTCCTCGGCAGTGGGTAGGCCCGAGTCCGCGATAAAAATCGTGACCATGCACCGAAAATTACACGCGAGCTACGCGAATGGTCGTGCGAATAATGAAGCACTACTGTGCCTACTACAACTTAAGTGGCGCTGCAGTACGTTTCAAGCGCTGCAGTACCTACTCGGGTTTATGTGGGAGGGTTAATTTTTTGTAGTTGCGCTGATTTCCTCATTTTACATCACTTTGCGTGGTCCAAGGTTAAGTGCTTCAATTTCATCTAAATATTCCAACACGAAGGAGAGTTTTTAGTTCAAAGTTGAGGAAATGCCATTTCTGACAATGGTACTCCATAATGTTCGTGAGACTTAGTCTGCGATTACAGTTCAGTTTGTTCCCCTAGTTTGTCTCTACTTCAATGAATTATTACAGGTTTGGCTTACATAGAAATGTATAGGAGGCGATTAAAAAAGGAGAGGTATAAAATACTGCAGGTGAAACTGTAAAGAATAGCCTATACAATACAGCGTAAGTGCATACGTCATACGGGGTCTCCTTCAACTCGTGTAGCTTACACGAGGTTGGTATCGAGGCCTGTGGCGCACGGGCATAGCCTGGGCAGACCGCATTTAATCAGTTTGCGGTCGCGGCCCGCTCTCTTATATCCTTTTAATACGTTTTCTCCTCTCTTCTCTTCCTTTGCTCTCGCGCGACACCGCGACGTAACTCAACTCCCGCATATAAGACTCGCTGCGCAATACCTACGCATTGCGCGTTGCTTCCTTTCTCTAGATAGATCGGTAGGATACCGTAAATATGAATATTGCACGGTAGTTTTCAATATTTGCCTTTTCCCTTTTAGTGGAAGATATAAAAGGTCGAGAGGGGACGTTTACTCTTCCTAGTTACTTCCATAAAAACGGCAACTGTCTCTCTAGAAATCAGCACAAAATTTATTTAAATAAAAATTTCGAATAAGGAATGAAAGTTAAAAACGAAGTAGCCATGTGTCGAATAGAGTTAATTTATTTAACTTTTATTAGTAATTCGAAATTTTTATTTAAATAAAATTTTTGCCCATCTCTGTGTCTCTTGTAGTAATTGTTTGGTAGAAATTATGATCAATTCTTCTTAATAGTATTTTATGTAGAGTTTATTAATACTATAGTTACTTAGGTATTATTATTTTAGTAATATTTTACGGATGCATATATTCAGTATTATTCAGCATTTTATATAGGTAACACCTTGGTATTTAAAAAACAATTTTTACTAGAAGTATTTTAATTATTGACAGTCATGGAGCAGATATTTTATGATAGCTTAATCCTTAAATCCCTTAATTTATTTCTCCGAAACCCTGATCTTAATTTTATATACTTTGCTTCTGAAATGTTTGAAAGATCATTTTCTATATATTCTTGTCGAGATGATTGCAATCTGTATTCTGTAACAATTTGTATCATGCATTTAATCATATGTATAATAAGGGAGGGTCAAATTATTTTTCGATAAAATATAAAAGAATGCACTAATCATTTATTGTTGTAAAGAATTAATGAACTAGCGATTGTTACTGATAAAAAGTGAATATCGGGACATATTCTATTCTATTATTTCGCTTGTATTCGGTTTTCGTAGAATTCGGGAGTAAGAAAGTCCCGCGGCGATTTTTAAGAGGTTTTACGCCTGTTTCGGGGGCCGAGCGGCAATTTAGTGGAATTAAATAATAGTCCGTCCCATTAACGTAACGACGCGGCTGAGGATGTCCCGCAGGATCCACGAGAGGATTTTGAAAGTGGATGGAGGCATGCCAGGTACGTTCACGTTTTATTTCATCGTAACGTGCCACGAGGTATATGTATACCTTCATTTCAGAAGTCAGGACCCTCCAAGGATATATCCTCGATCCTGTGTGGTCCCCGATGCCTCCCCGAATTATTACCAACGATTTCGGAGATTCCTACGTCAATCTTAAAATTTGTCAAGAATCTCTACCTCGCGATCTCTCGCTCCCGTCGACATACTCTGGAACGAATCATCCAACTCATTCCGAAAACATACAAATTTTCATTCCCACTGCATACATTGTCAACTAAAATTTCCCTTACCACAAACTGCCTTTTTGCAATTGTCTGATGTTCTGAAATCGACATCTACAACCCGAAATAAAAGAATGTGGGAAATGATTTTTGAAAATGATAATCAAATAAATTAATAAATTAAAAATCAAGGCAAGACCTGAATAAAAATGTACGTGGTTTATTTGAATGCTTCATTGTGACGTATATCTTTGCCTGAAATGTATTAAGCTATTAAGAATTTTTTAGGAAAAACTTATAACTGAGAAAAACATTTAGATGTTGATATATACTGGAAAATGATATTATAATGTAATATTGTATACATATTACACTTGTAAAAAACGCCAACATGAAAGCGGAGTGTATTTACTAATAGAGTAAATGATACTAAAACAAGAATCATAAATATAATTCATAAATATAAATCTTTACTGTTTCAACCTAGTTCGTGTGCAAAATTAATTTGTCCATCCTACGTATATTTTTATTTACTTGTAAAATCCATTAGCTTCAGTGTTACATGTGTTTAGGAAACTAAACAATTTACATTTACACCATACGTCTATAGGTAATTACTCGATAATCAAAACCATTTAATTTCTAAGTCATATGATCTCGAAGTCTCCTATTAATTTATCTTGTTTCTAATTGATCTTATTTCGCCACGTTTGGCCTTTTCTGTGTGTATCCAAACGACCAACGAAAAAGTAGTGAAATGAAAAAATTAACGTACCTATTTCCATAACATCTTTAAATTGCACTGCAATTAAATATAAAATTTTCTTCCAAACAAAGACTGTGCTACAATTCCAATAGCACTACCTACATCAGAAATAACAAAAGCTGCTCTAATTGATGACTGAAAATTCTCCGTCATGGTCAGGCTGATAAACAACTTGAGTTTCAATTCTTGGTAGTACCTTTGAGGAGAGTTTCTTTTTTATAAAATCTTCATTTGCTTAAGATGTTAAACACACAATTACAGTATGTTAGTCAGAGATGGGAAAAAATTATTTGAAATAAAAATTTGTGTACAAAATTTTATGATAATGCGAAATAGAAAATTTGGAAAGGTGCATCCAATCCACATTCAGTAGTTGTAAACAATTGGAAGGATGACCCAAGGTTTTTATTTGGCCAGGGGTTTAGATGAAAATCGAGTTCCTATGAGCACAAGAATGTCGCAACCTGTCAAGATACGATGTCCCTCGCAAGAAATTCACAGACAAATTGTTAGTGATTTTTCTCAAACGTGAAAGAGACATACCAGTGACAATATCTTTAGGTGATCCACACAACAGCCGGAATGCCGCGAGACCCACCGCAGCTTTGTGACACCACAACTTTCCGCTGCAATAACATTCGCGCCTTTACAACAACAGCTCGTCTTCTGAGACGAGAGATCCACTCTGCAACAATAATACTGCATGTGTGGCCTTCTCAGTGGTGCTCAGGTTTTTCGCATCGTCCATCGCTGACAACGGCCACGGAATAATCTGTGGCATCGCAATATTCTCGTACGATTTGCTCATCTGTATCAGGGTAATACCAATATCGATACGTAGAAGTAATTTTCTTCTACAGAAATAAACATATTCTGTTCGCATTTATTCTAAAGGTTTCAGAGAATTCTTGGAAATACCAAATGCTCGGTTTGATGTAGGTAATTGTGGGTCACTGGAATGTTTAATTTAAAATTATGGTAATTTGAATCCGATGCCGGTCCAACATACAGGAATTAATTTCCTTCGGCGTACACGGTGTACCACTATTTAGTTACGCGTACGATCTCGAAGTTTTCATCGAGGCTACGCTGAACGAAAGGGTACGTCTATAAAATTTTATAAAGAAGCCGTAATCCCACGAGAATGCCAGCGAAACGTGAGTCGGAGGAAACGATGCAGGAACGTCGTCAAGGAAACGTTCTAAACTACGAAGGTAATATTTGCAAACAGGTAATAGACGCGTTAGGACGGCGCCTCGATAAGTGGCGGACTGTCCCCTTGTTGTTCAAACAGACGCAAATGTGTGAATGGATTTTCTGTTCGCAGAAAGTCCGTACAGTTCCATAAGATTTCCATTCACGACGCCTCTCTTGATGCTCCTTTAGCTCCTTCACCATCAATCACTGTACCGTGGAATGGAAAGCGCACGGCAATAACGTGAAACAGTTTAAAGGCCGCATAGGATTGAGTTGACATCGGTCTTTAAACCCGGAGATGTTGCTTCAAAGTGTTTCTAAAAGTTTTTCAACTTCGAAGCTGTCATATTCCTATTGTTCACAAATAGGAATTTTTGATATTCAAAGAAAATTTGGAATCCCTTAGAACGAAAATATATTCCAACTATTTTTGTTTTCTGCGCTTCATCTTGATAAATATCATAATGGATGAAAAATTTGAGTCCTTGATTAAAAAACTAGAATCTTCAAGCTTTAAAATGCATTTTTTAAATATTTTTGCGACCATTTTTCGCAAACATACAGCCATCGCTAAAACTTACAAAATCTTGAACCTTTTTGTTTGAGTAGGTACCTATAATAATTTGATCGCCCACTGTAAATGTAATTAATATGAAAATTCAAATGAAACTTTTCTTTCCTAGTTACGCTTTCTTAATTTATTATTCAGACTTAATTAACATTTCATGTGTTCGATCTAAACGACTTCATATAAACAGAACTGGACAAGCGACATCTCCCATACTCGTAACGGCAATAATTCGCACGTTTTAGTTTTTCTTCTTCCTCATATTCGATTAGTAAGAATAATGGAAAATATTAACAACACATTGAAATATAATATATGAATGTGCATGCACGTTTACATGAAAGTGTCTGCCTCTGTATAAGCGGCAATCGTACTTATAATAGAAACACTGCCGCTGATTGGAAAATAAATTCGAGACATCGGCGTGCCTCCGATAAGATTGCACTTGGTTCGCTGTCGTTACTCTCTCGTTATCGCGCCTTATTTATTGTCTGCAGATACACCTATACCGGTACCGAAAGATTAGACGAGCGCGTGCTCCGTTTTCATTGAATGTACCGCTAACATCAATTCGCGTGACCATTTTCGCGATTGTAGTGAGTCCTCCATGTTCTCGTGGATTTGCACCTTGTCCATCTTGTGCATTATAGAAATCATATCGGCATAGGTACCGGACGGTGTTAATCGTTTAGTATTAAAAATAAACCTCGTTCAAGGAATCCAACACGAGGAAATGCAAACATTGTTCACCGTCTCATCGAGTTCCATTGCACCGGAAATGAATAATTAAAAGTGATGGTGGATCATTGGGAAATTGTGCGCTAGTGAGTGTTAAAAGTGGAAACGGAACTTTAAGACCGATAATAAGGATGAAGCAGAGGTCTGATTGTTAATGTCAGTGAAGCTCAATGTCGAATCGTTATGGTGTAATAGTTATGATAGGGTGAACATTGTGGAACTTTACGCATTAAAGATTGCGTACACAATTTTATCGGTTCGTTTTTTGTGTACTTATTTTAGTGAAATTATGAGATTTAAAAAATGTCTCTACTTAACCAAATATAAAACTTTGTTCTGCTAATAAAATTGTGAACCCTATGCTTCTTAACATAATTAAAAGCTAATGGAATTAAGGGGGAGAGTTTGCACATTATGAGAGGCAAAGAAGAATTCCGAACTCTATTTTCTACGTTGGAAGTTCTGTTAAGGTAACAAAAACAGAGATAGTAATTAAAGGACGAAGTGAAGAGAAATCGCTGATAACGACCAGCATCCTCAACTAATATTTCCGTGAAACGGTGAGTGACCAGTGTTCATTATCGGAGCTAACCGAATACCAATGATTCGTACGCGGGAAATATGCGCGCTCTGTACCAAGAACGAACGTGCCCAGAGATGAACAAAAGACCTGACTGCTTTTGAAAAGCGTACGGCTGTCCACATAGAGGAGATGGTTCGTCCACGTGGTCCGGCGAACGAAGGTTACCAAGTCCACGTGTCGACGTGCTGTGGCCCACGTGTCGATGAGACTGGCCCACGCGAATGCGTGCGCGGTTAATCGGAAGACTTAACACGGCCCTTTACGCAAGCGCCAAGTACCCGCCGTACCGGCGCAAAGCCGTCTTATCGAGTTCCCTCGCATAAGCCGTGGCTAAGAATCATTTAATTGAGGATCAGCCAGATCTTATTGCCCATAAAACCAAGCGGCCGAGTACGCGAGCTAAATGGGACAGGCTGTCGGTTGACTTCCGACTCCGCTCGGAAGTGCATTCCCTCGCGTTATTTTAATGAAACGGCCGTGTCACCGATCACCCGAAGGATGAACGAAAACGTAAAGTTGAACGGTTAACAGCTGACAACTGCTTAAATGTTGTAAGGACAATAAGACATACGCGAACACGTTGGCTGTAGTTGGGTAATTAAAATTATAATTAGTCAACGAATGATGAAAAGTTCATAAAGATTGTGGAAAATGTTGTCACTCAAGTGTAGAAATATTATTGTATTCTCGCGGTGGAAAATTACTAATTAGCAGATCTGTGGTATTCTCTTTAAAGATCTCGCGTAAAGTAGTTTGTTGACCAGGTACTTCCTTAAGTTATAACTATTTTTTATGAATATTATTACGACTTGAGGCAGAATAATAATATGGCGAATGTTTATAAAAATTAGAATTATAGGAGCATGGTTATTTTTTAAACTTAGCATTTGTAATAGTATAGGATTCCCATAAGTCAAGATCCTTACGCAACAAATGAAATAAAAGTAATTTATGAGGGAAGGTTTGTGCAAAGTGCAGTAAAACGGAAAATAAAAATTAAATGGAAAACGGTGGCGGTAATGATACATTTAATTCACTGTGCTTCTTTGTGATTTTTGGTGCATTGTGGTGTATACATATTTTTGGAAAACTCTTGTCGAAAGAATTCAAATGATATCACTTTTAACCTAATTACCATATGAGATTATTATTGAAAATGCACCTGCAGTGTGTAATATTACTACACATGGAAATTGTGTAGGTTTCACGAGTTTTTAATTCAGAGAAATTTGTATTTATAGTTCCGAAACGTCCTGTATAATTTACAGATTATGGTAGCTTCGACAGAATAAAAATATGTGCTACGTTTTGACGAATAGTTCTAAGCAAAACTGCTACAACGTGTAAATTATCATAACGCATTATATAGGCCTCTCAGAACACTGTGCATCCATTGTTCTCGGAACAATTGCCAATCGAGATGAAGGTTAGATTGGGGAGCAATCTGTGATTATCTTGATTATCAAGAATTATCTGTACTTGATAATCGCATTCCAAGTAAATGCTTAGTGTTTCCCCTACTTTTATAAGAAACAATCTTTAGTTAAATAATAGTAATCTGTTTCATTGCAGTTGTGTAACAGAATCTAATAATAACTCGAAGTTCGGTGCTAAACAGTGGCGAAGTATTTAATACGAAAATGTCAAGATAGCAACATATCGATAAGATCGTAGTAGTTTCATTTAATCAACTGTAAGAAATTTTTTGAAAACTTTGGAAAAAAGCGATTATAAATGATAAGGATTATGAATGAACACTAGGTATGTGATATCATTTATAACATATATACATATCCTGTTTTAAATGCACGTTTATTATGTTTTTTAACTACTATATAGTAAGTAGTGTCTTTACGCGTTAATAAAAAATAATTGCTGTTGTAATATATTATTTACTTTACCTTACGTGTAATGTTTTTGAAACAATATGTAAAATACTGCATTTGAAACATGCATATTTCATGCAATGCGTTTTATTGTTGCTCTTTCAATCTTACTAGAGGAGTGTACAAGTTTTGGGTCACCGATTTGGCTCAAATGTTGCATACACACGCAAATTATACGTATATAAATTTTGTAGTCCACGCCATGTACAATAATGTATTAAATGCAAGGGTGCATTACTTACAACTTCGTGGAGAAATTGAGGTCAAAGGTTTCTTTCTTCTAGAAATTCTAAGTATACTTCTGTCAGAACGAAACCAATTTCACTAACCAATCGTAGAAATATTCAAAACTTAAAGAAGTGTATATGAAACTCGGGATATTTTGGATTAAAGTTGACTAGGCTATCACTGCAACTTAATTTGTGATTACCTGTGGATACATATCAAGGCCCTGGGCAAAATCGAATTTTGAACACATTTTTCTCATAAAATTTGGAGTAAAAATTTTTTTTACTAGATCCTGTGTGTTTATTATGTTAATACATACAAAAGTGAATCGGTGACCTGTACCTTACATACATTGCCCCCCTCTAAATGAAATCCTAGCCACGGCCCTGTACACATACATATCTTGAACATCTAACCATCATATTGTTCATCTATAATTAATTTTTTGAGCATGTATCGATAAACTTGCTTATCGAATAATTGAATTATTTTTATCGTTTTGTACTTGAACGATTTAAGCGATTACTTTACATGTGACCAAAAAGTTCCGCATTGTTGATAAATGAGCGCAACGCTCGGATAATACATATCGGCCATGGTTAAGATTAATAGTCTTATCGTCAATATTATTTCAAATTAAGCCCGATGTTTTCTTCCACAATAAAATATGATCTTCATGTGGAAACAACAAGCGCCAGGTACAAAATACTTCTTCAATTCTCTGTGGTTGGTACGTGCTAGCATTTTTTCGAATTTAGTGATTAATCTTATGAACAGTGCAAGTAATCCTGCTTAAACAAATGTTATAAATAATTCCTCCGTAACTTCGCACGATTGTAATAGATACTGATAGAATGACTATTTTATAATTAGTTTGAAACCGCACTTGAAGTTTAAGAACGAGATGGATAAAAAAAGGGAGGGAGTTGATAGGATTAAAAGGAACGAGTTTCATACTGGGCTTAGTATTACTGGCCCAAATTCAACTGCCCCACAGAAGCCATTAAAGCATCACCCCTGCCCATATTGTTCAGCTACTGCATCGCCCCTTTATCTGTCGTCTCTTCCTGCAAACATGCAGACACGTACTCTGTGTCTTTTTAATAGAAAGATAAGCTAGCATGGTGAAAAAGAAGGGGTTGTATCTGGGCGTGACTCAGAGATGAGCAAAGTACCCGTAAATTACTACATAGTTGAAGTCAGACTGAAGTAAACTAGGTAAATTTACTTAAGGGGTAACACCACTCTAGAGGCAGAAAAAATACCTAAATTTGACAATTTATTTTGGGAGTGTGACAAACGGAACAGAATTTCTTTTCAGAGGGTTTATTTAACACATATTGAAGTACGAAAAATAATTTTTTTAGGGTCATTTTCATACAAAATGGCGACGACAGAGCCCGTCGTCGAAAACAGCTTTTGGGAAAACACCGCCACGGGAGGACGGATTTCTCGGCATGTATGAGTCGTGGAACAAAAAATAAAAAAAAATTATAATCTATATACAATTGGCTTTGGAAGTACGTAGGGGTTTCTTTTTTAATCAATTTTTGTGGAAGTGGTGCAGTTGTTAAGAAATAAATCGATTTTTGGCCCTAAAAATGAGCATTAAATTGGTTATAAAAAAGAAAGTTTACATTCAATCAAATGACGGCTACGTACTTCCAAAGAGAATATTGTTGTAAAGCTACTGTAAAAATTTCAAATCGATTCATGCGATAGTTTCCGAGAAATTCGTCCTCCCAGTTTGAAAAAAGTGGTTTCGAGAAAAACGCGTTTAAAGTTTTATGAACATTTTAATCCTTTAAATTTTTGTTTATCTTTAATCTGCTATGCCTGCACCATACATTTGGCCATCTAGGTCGATGTTCGTCTCCTCCTTCCTTTCTAAAGTATGGTTTAAGCAAAAAAAAAAAACATCGATCCTAGAGTGGTGTTACCCCTTAAATACAGTAGAGGGTCAATCCGAACTGCTTAGGTCCAAGGTGATTCGGAAATTCGAATTGTTCGGATAATTGTACAGTTCGGAGAATGAAGCACGCATGTACTTTACACAGCTTATAACTATAGGGATTACACATAAAATTACTTATTAAATACAAGAGTACTACTGCGTTAATTTATATTACGCAAAAGTCAATCAATCAAACGGTAACGGTACACTGGTTTGAAGAAATGGTGAGGAAAGAGCTGATGCAGCAGTGTTTCGGATAATTGACGGTTCGGTTAATCGGGGTTCGAATAATTGGCGCTCTACTGTAGTATATCGAATCATAGTTGCGAGGACATTCAGTGATACAAAAAAATTTACATAACATTTCTTTCATTCTAATATTTCGCCCCTCCGAAAAAAGATTTTATGAACATTATATACAGTACACTTTCTATTAATGTAAAGTCAACTACTTTACTGATAGCGAAAACATTCCGTTCGACACCATTTCCGATCGAAGGGGAGACACAACAGCGATAAGAAGTTTAATCGCAGGTACTTTGTAATTTAAAGGAAGTTGTAATAGGAAGAGTCTTACTCACCGTACTTCCTCAATTGCATAAAACGCGATCGATGATTGGTACCACTTGGCAATGATGCTGGCTCTCCGGAAATATTTCTTTCGCAATTTCAATCGAAGACGTCAAGCATTTTCCAATTTGCTTCTTCGTATCCCTCGTATTACTAATAATGAAGAACGCGGTAATACTCTGTTCCAGAGGGCGGAAGAAAGTATTTCGACAGACCTACGCGCGACTCTAGTATGTAGATGACGAACAATTTTGCCGAAAGTTAATCGCGTCGCTCTGAACGTGGAATTTCGCTTTTCCAGCTTACTAACTACGACCGGTGCGATTCAAGCGATAGTGGAATGCGTCGGGCAAATACAAGCGTAGACAAACACAAAGAGGCTACAACGAAGAGGTCGAGAGAAATGTTCTCCGCAGAGATACACCTCGACTGGTCCCAGAATGTCCGGTTAAAAGTGTTTGCATAAGGGCCTCGTCCGACTTCTTTGCTGTTCCTTGGGTACCAGAAGTCATGACGCGGTAATATCCTTACCAATTGCCATCGATGTGGTTATTATCAAAGTGATACGTGGGAAAGACTTTGATCGCGCAACAGTCAGAAGTATTCAAAGCGTTTCGCAAACATGTGAAAGTGGACAATTTCGAAAACGATATTCAATTCTTTAGGACCAAAACGTACTGTGTGCGTATACAGGTTGCCCTGACAAAGGTGGTCTTCTTGAGGGAGATGGTTGGAGAGTTTAGTTGAAGATGACTTCTATGACAGTGAGACGCAACCAAATTGTAATTTCAAGAGTACCTAAGGATTAGCCACTCGAAAATTACCCAGATACATTAGAATACATTATAATACCTTGGAATACATTAGAATACCTCGTTAATGGACAGTGTTCCTTTGGTTTAAGGAAAAATACATGTCATCTGAGGGAATTTTAAATGACATTTCATTTATCATAATATGAGTACTACTTACAAACTCTGTTCTTTGAAACACTGAATAAAGTCTCGCGAGTGGTTGTCGTTAAAAATAGCATATCATTAAGATGCATTCGGTGCGCCTATACGTCTCGCATCTACGATAGACCGCGAATTCGTATAGGCAGAAATATGTAAGTAGAGAATTGCGCGAGACGCCGAACAGTCATCGACTCACAGCAGCTTCCGGTGGGGTGGCACCGATCGGCATTCCATTCTCCCGTTTTCACGGAAAAAGAGCGCGTTCCTATTTGCCGATCACAGATAACCATTGCAATCGTCGTGCCAATAAGACATTAATCCCTCAGCTATTTGCTAAACTCGCTCGGCACTTGTTTTTCCCCCTCCGACATTCTTTTCTTCGGCACAGCCTTACGCCGCCATCGATAAAGATTGTGCACTCACAGATACACGGTCTTTGCATTATGAAAAGGATTTGAATGATCCACCGCTGCAATCTATATCAACGTTCTTATTGTACGTTATAGTTAGCGTGAATCCTATCCTATCTATTACATTTTCAATTTGAAGGAATATTATTCAAATATCCCAAATCTACTAGATTAAAATAAAAAAAAGGATTTACTAAAGAAGGTACTCAATGCGATGAATAATATTCATCGTTTCCGAGATAAATATTCATTAGAGCAGCGCGGTTTTACAAAAATAAGCAGAAATTGCAATCTTTGACGCTTTGTGCTGCAATATTCTGGGATTAGCAGTCCAGGGTGACATGAACATGAAGATAGATTAAAGCTTCCGTAGGTTGGCCGACGATAACGATCGTCCGGTACCGATGATCCAGCAGGCTAAGGTAGCAAGAATTGGAAAACAAGCAGGGAGGGGAGAAAAACGAAAAGAGATCGATCGATCGATCGGGCGGGCGTGTTAGTTTCCGTCGGATGTTCACTAGCAAAGGTAGCCGCATTCTCGACGCTTGGCGCCGCGTGGCCGTCGCATCGAGTCCGGTAAACACGGGCCAGAGTGAATAAGTCATAAAATCCGACACCTAAGCAGCAGCCATTCGCGTATCTACGCTCCGCTGCGAGCCACTCTCTGATCGATCTGACTTGTGAGTTACACTGAAATGCATATTCCCGTATTCGCGTCGTTACGTCTCGATAGCTTTTCGTTTTACGTTTCATGAGAAACATTCGTAGTAGCCGCGATTCGTGGGCGATCGAAGGGGACCTTCAACCGGGCCGTGACTCCAAAACAGTTGAAACATTTTGAGCTAGATATTGTTAGACCATCGGAAACTTTAATCTGAATTCTAGTTGAATGGAAATTCACATTCGCAGAAATCATGCTTGGAAAAGTTCCGTTTATCTTACTCGCAGATCCAGGGTGAACGATATGTCCAGGGAACGGAGCATCTTCATAAAATAGTTCAAGAATATCATTATTCTTTGCGCGAATGAAAAATATTCCTGGGAAGATTTAGGTCATAAAGGCTATTTTACATACGAATATCAGCGTAGGTTGCGAAGTACGGAAGGGGTGCGTTCTAACGCAGCTGACAATATTTGGGTTTCTGCACTTTACAGCATTCATTTAAGTTGCTAAGAAAATTCATAGGAATTTTTCATAGTGGTTAGTAAGCATCGTGTATATTTTATAAATGTTGACCATTCGAGGGTAGGTACATTTGACAAAACACGTGTAAAACTACCTATGTTTCGATTTCTTTTTTGTCCAATAATTCTAAACAAAAAAAAATTCACATTTTTCAAAAATTCACATGTTTTAATACTAGTTTTAGTAAGCCTTGCATCTTCTGCGCCTTTAAACGGTAAGACGAAGATTAGAAGAAACAGAAGTTGATCGGTAGCATTTTGACGAGGAAAATGATCGGTCACGGTGCTTAATTTTTGAGAAAGGAGCTATCCTTTGGTAAACTGCAGGCCACACACAAAACGAACCCACGAAATTAGCTGATATCTTGCTGCGGGGAAATATTTGGCTTTCCTTTCATGCTGTATATTATTTTAGTTAAATCCTCTCGAATAATGATCCTCGAGAAAAAAGCAAACTCACTTCTCACCTGATACTTCCTCCGCTTTTTCTTAGGAATTCTCTGAATTCTTCTAAAGAATCTAACTGGAAAATAAATCGTACTGTAGCACTGCGGTAATAAATCATGAATTGTAAGTACTTACATATCGTATTATCATAACACAGGTTGTATTGAAATGAAACCAAGGTTATCTCATGCGTAAACGAAAAGTAGTCCACAATTGTAAGTACCTACATGATATTTGCATATCAATTATCATTTCTGAATACAATTTATTCTATTTTTCCTATTGTATTTTATGTAGTAATGTAAATGCGCTAATGTAAACACTTTGCCATTATTTTAAAAACAGTAAGTGTTATAAATGCTACTTTATAATTAAAATTGTGGTATCTTAATTGAATAAATATTTTCAATGCTTGATATGAATTCTTGTACAGACTATATTTCTCTTCTTCATAAACATTGCTCAATTTTATTATTATTACTAGCTTAAAGTACCCGGCGTCGCCCGGGTTATATAACTTTTTTCGATGAAGGGGAGGCAGTTTTTTTAAAAAGATTTCTTAGCAAGCATCTAGGGGCTAAGAGAAACCTGCCTACCAAATTTAATGGTCATACGATCCAGTAGTTCCAGAGAAATCCTGATGAGTCAGTCATTGATATATATATAGGTTATCATACATGTTAAATGCCTCCATAAAAATTTAACACAAAATCAAGAATGCTGAAAGCTAAGAAAAATGCCGTGTTTTAATAACAGGAAGTTACTCATACCATCCTATTTTTTTCAATCGCCACGCAGCACAGTTATTTTCATTCCGAGCCGTCCAAAACATCGTAAAAATAGTTATAGAATTCATCGAATGTAGAGTACATGAGCCGTGTCAAAGGATGAACAACACATTAGTCAAAGGTAGTTTACGTGATCCTCGAGTACGCGGGGTAACCGGCGCGCTGGTATTTGTGAGCTGTCTACCAATTTGTTTCACCGTTTGACAAATGCATTCGGGGCCAGGATGGGCAAGTAGTTCGGCAAACTCGTCTGACGGAGCGAAGCGGCGGAGGGAAAAGTGGGGAAAAATAAAGTGATACGAGTGTGCCTCGGTGTTGGTGACGACGGTAGTGGTGGGCTCCGTATTACTGTACGCTTCTGAATACCGGGATTGACGTTGGCATTTGTGTTATCGCCGGTGTTGGTCCTGCCTTCGATGTGGCGCCCGTGTCTGTGATACACCGTGGACCTGCGATGATATTGGTATCGAAGA
This sequence comes from Andrena chrysosceles, assembly GCA_963855975.1. Classification (NCBI taxonomy): domain Eukaryota; kingdom Metazoa; phylum Arthropoda; class Insecta; order Hymenoptera; family Andrenidae; genus Andrena; species Andrena chrysosceles. Next base: position 105,039,424 of record OY979767.1, on the reverse strand, counting down.
TGACGCTGGAGGAAGAGAGGCGCTGGCGTTAGTCGGAGACGACGCGCCTCCGCGCCGATGGTTTGGTCTGGCAAGAGGGGAATGGGACACGCCGAAAGGGGCAGAAGGATGGCAGAGGGTGGCGAGCCGTCGGCACTCTGATTTGGGTTACTAAACTGTAAACAAATTCTAACTTTTTGTTCCATCGATTATCGATCGGCGCCGAGTGCAGAGACCTCTGGGTACATTGGCACGGTATGTGCGGTATACACGTCCCTTCCATGAATAATACGAGCGTGGATGGTAGCGGGTGCCTCTAGGAATGCTGCTCTTCGGTAATAGCTGGTAACATTCGCAAAGGGATTGTGAGTAACAGCTGTGATTCGCTATTTTTACGTAGTGGAATGAAGATGTTATGCGCGATCAAGGAAAGTATTCGAATAATCGTAATTAAGAACTATGATGAAGAAGACACAGGGGGTAGTTAATGTCTTTCAAATATCGTTACACTTGTGACAGGACGCGGATATCGGGATTTTGAAATTTGTATACCACTAACTCGGGGAGAGTTGGCATAGTGAACCTGCAGCTGCAGGTGAGTTCCTCATAATCAGTATGGGGATCACAGAATACCTTTTAGAATCAAAGTTGTTCTGATAAGTTACTCGAGGTTGTACCAACAAGTTGTTTAGAAAACTTACATTTTGCGATTCAAGTATTACTATTATAAAAATCAGACTTTTATATATGATAGTCTTTTTTGGTTAAAACGTCCTACCTAGCATTTCGAAACATCTGAGAAAACTGAAGTTTTATTGTAAAAAAATAAATAAATTAGACTGTTTCTAGATCTCTACGAAGCATCCCATACAGCACACTCTCGTTGCAGCATAGTTGCAGTATAGTTGCGGTGCAAGATTGCAACGATTCACGCAACGTTGTCGCAACTGTGCAGCAATAATTCTATGTCCGCCTGCTGCAATGTTGCACAACAACTTTGAGGCAACTTTGCACGGCAACTTTGAGGTAACGAAAAACTGTTTAAAAAAAAATAAAAAAAGTTATCGATTACGACAGATTTGAACTCCGGACCGCCCGCATGACAATCCGACGCGCTACCGTTGTGGCCACGGAATCTTCTTGGATGTAGAGTACTGTAGATGGTATATATATTGATTACTCCGTACGTTAAAAACCTTTATACTACATGAGTACTACGACCCCCATATATTGTCGTTCCAAAAGCACTGTGCGTTGTGCTCGCCTTCACGAAAACATCAGCTTGGCACGTGCCACCAGTAAAGTAGATTCTGACTTATGCTTGGAACTGATTAAATGGTTGCCTTCTCCGACATATATTTTATATTTTAGTTCATTATACTGGACGTCCGCGGGAACAGTAAACACCTGGATATTTCCTAACGTATTGGAGATATAAAAGAAATTGTTTATATGAAATTGCATGGTTGGAGGGGGCAAATTTACTACGGAACTCTTTTTTTTAACAGATCATTTGATAGTGCGTTTCAAGACGAATTCAATAAAGTATAATGTATACACTTTATTTCAGCCGGTTTTGGAGATATTATGTTTTAAAATTTGCTAACGCCGCAAAGTTGTGGCAAAGTTGCGACAAAGTTGCGGCAAAGTTGCTGCATAGTTGCGGCAAAGTTGCTGCATAGTTGCGGCATAGTTGCGGCATAGTTGCGGCAAAGTTGCGGCATAGTTGCGGCAAAGTTGCAGTGCATTATTGCAACGCAACTATGCAGCAACTATGCAGAAACAATTCTATGTCCGCCCCGTGCAATGTTGCACGGCAACGTCGCAGCAACCATACATCGACATTGCGCTGCAACCATGCAACATCGCAAGGTTACTGCAACCATCCTGCAACTTTGCCGCAACGAAGTGTGCTGTATGGGATGTAGGGTTTTTAACTTTCCTTGAAAGGTAAAGGAGTAAAATGCTAGATATGACATTTTAATTTAGGAAGGCAGTACAGCATGATGTACGAATATATAGGTATAAAGTAGAAATATAGATAAAGTATAAATGTTTGGTATCTTAGTCGATATCAATTTTCATAAAGTATAGAGTGAAAACAACCATTCTTAACAACTGAAGTAATATCTATCTTTTCCCGTTACATTGTTGCCACTTTGTAAAGCAATTGTCTACCAAATTTGGTCATGATATAAATTTTCATTGGGAGCATCCACTCTGCACGATCGTGTGTACATTTTGTGGAATTGAATTTTCAGTGAAATATCTCTGGATTAAAGTAGCATCGCTACTTCACCAATCGCAACTCGATGTGATTTGATTCAAAACTCCATTGAAAAGTTATCGGTTAATGTCAATATTTAGCTATTGTATAAAAGATTATAAAACACTGCAAAATGTTAATTTTCGTATCCAATGAAATAGATTCTTTATAATATTTTCCTTAATTTTATATTCTCTCAAATTCAATTTCAGGTATATTATTCCTATATAATTTACTACCACAACAATTGTTTCGTTTCGTTTTATTGCGAAGGCATCGACATTTAAATATTCCAGAACTGAAGAATCCTTATAGAAAATTCTGTAAGTGCAAAAATTAAAAAAATTATCGGAAAATGTTTTACGGGCCAATGGTAATACCATAGTATGGATTTTGATTTTTGACACTTACGGTGTTTTCTGCCAGGACTCTTCAACTGTATGTTTTCGTATTCTACATTTTCGTACACATAAAATTGAATATTTTACTGGAATTCCCAAAACGGCCCCTAGACGGTCAATATTATTGTGCCAATATTGCACAATTTTTCTGCTGGGTGTCCCAGACGGTGCAATGTTATCACTGAATAATTCAGTTGACGCTTGATTCTTGTGTAGTTAACATGTTAAGTCACACGGAAGCTAGTTGTGTGGCTACTGTACTGGCTGTGAAATTGAAAAAGAAGAATTCGAAAAGAAGCGCAGATGGATGAAGGAGTTGTTCACAAAAAGAATTGGTTATTTTTTTAATTTTGTTGCTGTAATCCTTGCTCTTGACATCCCACATAGCCGGTAAAAGATGATATACTTCAATAACGTCTAAACTAACTTTTTTAACTCGAGAAGATATTCCCTGCATGACGTTTGGGTCAGAACTGAACTGATATTGCGCGATGCTGCCCACAAATGATGCAATCTATTCCATATTGCACAATCAAAATCAAAACCATTTTGATTCACACATTGTATTGTGCAACCTTACAATATGATTCATAGACGGTCAATATTATTGTGCAATACCTATTGAATATAAATTGACCATCTAAGAGCTGCTTAACTCATTTCTTATGTATTCGTTTCCATATAACACGATGGATAATGCATTCCATTATCTCTAGAAATCTATTTTACCGTTATTGATGTTTATATCTAAGTAATCATCGTGACTCTACAATTTTCCGTTTCCATTGTTACACTTATTATTATCGCTATGCACTGTATCGTCGTTCGTTTTTTTTACACTCGATCATCAAGTGCGAAAGTACACGTGAACGGGGAAATTTCCACGTCCCGATTCCTCCGTATACATATGTACCATTTCGTGCGCCAACGCTTTCCCGAAATCCCTTTCTTCTCGCGGCTGAGACTTCCTCGTGGTATTGAAAAGCGGCGAGGTGTTGCCGCGCGTCATCGCGGAAGAATTTTTATCGAACGCGAGACCTACGGCGATTCATCGATGACAATCGAGGACGAAGAAGGCCAAGACGTACCCCTCATTCGCGATAAATATAAAAATGCAAATGCGAGTGGAAGAGTCGAGGTAGAGCGCGGAGGAAGATGTCCGCGATCGTAAACCGGTGAGACGCCGGCGGAGACGCGCGAGAATTGCAACTCGAACATAATACTACTCGAAGAAGGACGAAGAACTGCTGGCTGGGTTCTGTGGAACACGCCTGGCTACCGCGTAATCAGAGTTCAAACCGGATTAAAAGTGAAAAGCACGTCACACCTGGGACCTCGCGTTAAGTGACATCTCACGAAGGAAGGTTCCTAGGTGTTGGACCTAGTGCATAGTATCGACTATTCCATCGACCAGGCTGTGCAGTCAACTCGAGCACTTTGTGCGCGATTTCTCATGGGCTAAACAATTTAGTCGAGTAGTAATCGAGCATGTTGGTCATACTATGGTTCGACAGTTAACAGTTTTGCTTCAAGAATATGTTCACAAGAAATGGTCTCTTTTGTGCAGTAATTAATCTAGAAAATTACAAGAAACAAAAATGATAGAGGTATCACTGTTTTTTTTTTTTTTTTGAGCTCAGAGGTATCACTGTGTTCATGACTTTTACTTAAAGTAAAAGATTGTTCGAGGGCGAGGTTTCATTTGTTATACTCTGAACTGATGATTTGAAGAGTGCTGGTAGAAAACACTGTAAGTGACAAAATTAAAAAAGAAAAATTTTATCGAGAAATTTTCTATGTGCCAATGGTAATACTATAGTATGGAATTTGTTTCTTGGCACTTACAAAAAAGTCCTTGATTTTCGAACGATTCGACTGCCTAGTTCCCTTAAATTATCCAGAAAAGTTTTTCCCCCCTTTTTGTCAGTGTAGTGTAGAAGAAAATATATAAACACGTTCTCTTTGTAACTTATGTACATATAAATTGATCATGATTCGTTCTGACAGAAAATATTTAAAAAAATGTTATAGTTTCATTTAAAAAGCAGCAAGTAACATCCACATCTCCCTCAAAAATGTAAATAAAGAAATTCTGGTTAATAGAAGTTAAGTTATGCACATATAAATATAGTTCAACTGTTGTCTAAAACTCTAAAAGAATTTTTCGTGAAGTTTACGAAAGTCCTAAAATTTCATGCCAATACTTACAAAGACACCAAGTGTACCTTTCTATTAACTAATCGAGTATAGTCTCCAAGATGACCGGCAATTTCAGATTCCTAATAAATCCATATCGTATTGCATAAGCGAGTCGCAAGTGGTTGAAAACCACCGACGATCGTCACGTAAAAAATTACACTTCGTTTGAACCACTTCGTGATATATGTATCTCGCGATAGGAGGATACGGTGGCGCGAAGCATGGTTCCTATATAGTCGTTGCATCTTTTAGCTCAGCATGAGGCACATTGTGATGCATTCGAGGTTCCATCGCTCACTTTCGCTCTCTTTGAGGGTTAACCCTTTCTCGTGGACCAAGAAGTCTGGTTCTTTCTCCCTTCATGAATACAGCCATGTTTAAATAACCATTCAAATGAGTCTCACGATCGCGCGGCCCTGACGTTTGTTTTCTATCCGGCTTAGATCCCAATGGCGGCTTGAGTCGAGCAAGAAGGATTAACGACTGCCTCTTTTTCCAAATGGGCCAGAGGAAGGAGAGAAGCGAGGATGAAATGTCGACAGCCTTTTCGCTATGGGTTCAACCCCATTGCTCGAAAATCTTCTTTCCCTTTGCAAAAGCTAATATTCCGAAGACGTATGTACGCTTGTCATCGTAAACGCTCCATTAAGTCGTTCTATTAGCATTCTAGGAAATAGTCTCTTTACTCCTCCGGTTCATGATTACAAGCATCGAGTGAACGGTGTATTTATTGAAACGGTTGATTCGATTAAGGAGGTTTAAAAAATTCAATATTTTAAGATCAAGTTTTTGAAAAATGTTTAGAAAAATTGCAAGATGATTCGAAGGTATAGGTAGTCAACCCTTCGAATCCAGACAACATAATATATTTGTATTGAATTCGGGCGATGTATATATACGTTCTGGATATTTTGATCAAATTCAGGAATAAAAAATTAATTTTTAGTTTGAAATTCTCAGCATTCAAAGGGTTAATACATAAAATGTGTAATGACCTCTTCTTAACCCATTCGCAACAATATTTTTCTTTATATATGTTCAATCAATTTTCAATAAATAGACTGCATGATTTGAGGAATTGTCATCTTTGTGCAAAGAAATAAAATTACGCTACAGGTTCTAATTTTCATATAGGTAAGTGATTGAGATCAAGGTGCTTTGAATCAAATCAACGTGAAATATTTAATACTTGGACATTTTCAGTCCCGTGTTTGGTATCACTCAGCAAATTAGGGGAAATACTTTCCGACTTGGATAAACAGAAATTAACTATAGTGTTTTGTAGACATTCTGACACTTCCAACTGCTAATAAAATTATAAAATGATCACGCCGCGTGTTTCAGAGCAAATTATCCGTGAAGGATTACTTTATGAATGCGTGAGGAAGGAAAGTTTGAATAGGACTCTAACCGACAACTGCCCCATTATTGCTAAATCCCCAGCAAACGGTCATTGTCAGGAATGTCAACGGCTTTCTGGACGCATAATCGAGCCAGGATGAACTGCAACGAGCACGAAAGAAGAGAGGCGAGATTTCGTGGAGGTAAGCTGATTAACTCGACCGCCGTTTAGCAGCCGGTGATTGAGACTAGTCCTGGATACATACATATCTACACTCACATAAAGGACCCTTTGCAGTCCGGTTTGCTCAGCTGTGAACGGACTTTAGGCCACAACCGTTTTGCCATTTTGTATTTTAATGCATCACTTCTGCATTATAGAAGTCGTGCACGGGACATCAAAACGACACCGCCATGTTGACACTGAAGGCCAATTTCAGAAACATGTTTAGAGAAGTGCAATAGATTTTAATAACGGTTTGGGGGTCCATGGAAACCTTTATCATAGTTACTCATTTCAGTTTTTAATTTAGTAACCACATCCAGAATGTAATTAAGGTTGTTTAAAGTTATCTGTTCTTACATATTTAGTGTAATTACCTTAAATGAGAGATTGAACCAATTAAAATAAAGACAGTTTAATAACCCTTATCAATTCCACCGGAAATAAATTTATAAGAAAGAAAAATTTATGAAAAAAACTTCTAATCTGAAAGATTCAATTATATAATAGAGCATTGCTTGTCTATAATTGTGATAAAAGTACTGTAAAATTATTCTCCGAAAACTCCCAAAATTGTCATATTTTGCTATGTTTCTTAGTCACCGTCGATTGCATCATAATCGCAGCCGACAAGTAGTAAAGTAGTAGTAAAGTAAATGAAAAGGGAAACAGTTACTACCAGTTTGCTACTACAGTTACTACCACATTATCACAATCTTACTATAATTAAATGTACGTATCTACGAAAAAGTCCACTTCTTTTCGCGAATAATCCACTTTAAAGATCCTACATTTATAATTGTGTGAAAAATAACCAATTAACTAACATTACAAAAATGGCACAATTAGGTCACTTTTGCGTCACATTAAATTTCAGACCAGAAAAATTATTTTACATCCCCACCTAATTAAATACACTGAAACCGTTGCACGCGACACATTGCAGCTTACACCAATACAAAAGACTAAAAAGAACGACAGGGATAAAACTCCCCAATAAAACATACGTTTGTTGAACCCGTCAGACCCTCGCAAAACAATTTAAACCGTAAACACTTTGTAGCGTGCCCGGCAATTCCACGAAAATTAATTATGACCAGGCTGGCGGGGAATTATAATATCGCTCCCCCATTTATACCTCCGCGCATGGGCGTCGGCCAATAAACGAGATTTCAGAAATCCTCGCGTTCAATGTAATCAAGTAGGTTAACCGAGATCTCGGAACAGAATTCGCGCGGCATTATCGTGGGTCGACGATCATCCTCAGGCCTGGTAAATTGAAAATAAATACGTTTGCCGGGGGGGAATTATAATTACTCGTTAAAAATCTTTCACCGCCCCCGTTGCCCCGGGGGCCGAAAAATATTTTTGTTCAGTTGAGAGGGGCGTCGAAAGATATTAGCGGGCCATACGCCGCCCTTTCTTTGCCTGCCTAATATACGAAGAGCTGCGAAGCGACGAATATAAAACCTGCCGCCTGCGGTCGTTTCTTCTTTCGGTCGGCACGACTAATGGCCGGCATGGTTTTGCAACCGAAACGAACAGGGACGCGGTTGAATCCGCCAGCGTCAGTCCGCGTAAATTGCCTAATTTAGACGCGCAGGCCAGATGGGTCACCGTTTCTTAGCGGGGGCAATCAAGAGGTATGCCAAGGGGGTTACGTAGCTCATTAGGCTACCGCACGGTGGCGGTCACGCGGCTTCTGCCTTTGCAAACTTCCCTTCCCTTTTCAATTAAACTGCTCCGGATTTGCGTTAGAAAGCTGCGGATTCGACGCTTCAGCTGGCTGAGTTCGATAAACGTGTACTTGCATAAAACGGTGAGAAATCATGGTGAAATGTTACCGAACGATGTATCAAAACGTTCGCACGTTCAGGAATACCGACTACGTCGGGCGAAATGGAGAATAACTATACAATACTCGCTCTGATCTATCGCTGCACGCTTTTCTGGGAGGCAATGGGACTCTTCGAGTTCAAGATAAATTGTTTTAGATGGGCTATCTGGACTTATTTATTGCGGTCGAATCACGTTTGGAGGAACTTGAGATGTTAGTAGACAAGTTGTAAATGGGAAATGTTGCAGGCGAGGATTTTAAAGCAAATACTTATTGTTTTATTTATAGTAGATTGTTGCATTGGTTCTGTCAACCCCATTTTTGCACCAAATTATATAAAAATTCTCTTATCTCGGGTAAATAATTATATTAAACACCATTATCATGTTATGAAACTACGTATTAGTAAACATATCACAAAACAATCTACAGAATTTTAGAAAAATTATAGTGAACTAGGTTACAAAATCATGAAATAGTCTCAAGTTCATCTGCTTGATCATCGTTATCTGTTCCAGAAACTACAGAACGATTTTCACCTTCAGTTAACTCACAATTATTTTTCGGTTACATTCAGTGTTACCTATAACTCAATTTCAGTAAATTATATAGCTGCCCCGTTTTGCAGCAAAGTCTTCAGTTGCGTTATAAAAGAGCCCTGTAAAAGCTCCAGGAGGACGAACGGCACGCGACAAAGATGTTGCTTCCTGTCGCTGAAATAGCTGCGCGTGTAGAAAGGAGGGAACGAGATCGTAGACAGTAAATTTGCTCGAAAGAAATACTGGTTTCTGTTATTACGTCGAGGCCCCGGGTAACAGGAGCTCGCCGGTAGTGGTGCACGGTGTAAAGTCGATATATTACTACGTTCCAAAGCGCACAAGTAAATAAGTAAGCTTGCAAATGCCTTTTGCTGTACCTACTGAGCCTCGACGAGCTGAAGCAATTTGTGACACGCGAGGTTTGCGCCGTGCCTCGGGCTCTCGCCACGCGCCACTCCGTCCCCTATACAGAGCATCTTCGTGATTCGAATCATCAAATCGTTACCATCGCTTCCAATCGCAATATGGTCCAACGATTACGTATTGTTCCGATAATAAGGCTCTGCAGACTAACATCTTCTTGTCGTTAGTTCATCTTTTTTTAGTGACTACGTATTTCGAAATATATGCTCCAGAACAGCTATTTTCAAACTATGAGTTTGTACAGTATTTATGGATCGCGAGATAGATCAACATGTTCTTTTGCAATCAACATTTGTTTTTTTTTATTGAAATAAGATAACGGTAACAAAGTAGATCTTGGAGTTTTCGTGACTTTAAAACATTTTGTATTTGATTTAATTCTGCCTTTTGTATAAGTGTCCCAATTTAACTATGAAATGGTTGAGATAAAATGCCCCGAGTCGCTATATAAAATGTCTTTTTGATAAACTGTTTAAAACGGAGTATTATAACAATTTTTGGCACTTACAGTGCTTTCTACAAGAACTCTTCGATTGTGGTAACTGTGTTTCCTCCAGAGTTGGGAGAGATTACAAAAATGTAATCTAATTACAAATTACAAATTACAATTAAAATGGAATTGTGTAATTGATTACACATTATTTTCTGTAATCGTTAATTTAGGTACTTGACAAAATTGTGGTCCAACTGTGGTTTCTCCTATTTTCACTTGCAGGTGCTCCTTATTTTTTTAGGCACGGCGTTCCTGGTCTTCCGTTTTTATCAGTCGTATTTTATTTATAATAATTTCATTGTACTGTGGAACCTGATATCTAGGCGTTTTGCAATTAAAAACTGAATTATGTAATTTCGATAATCATTTTTATTTGTCAGTTGAAAGTGCTATTTCGACATGTAATTGCAGTAATAGATATTTCAAAGCAATTTGTTTGTTAGCTTTGGAGATACGTTCTAGCCATTGGGGATTGTACTTTGTAAGAGTTGCTGAATATAATCTAATCCGCGGCAGTATCAATTGAGTTTGGGATCAGGAGGGTGTTAACGCACAAGGCTTCCGTGAGTAAACAATTTCACAGGATGTCATACCGTTCCTATGAGGATCCCAATGCGACCCAAAGCTCCTGGCTACTCGGCTACCTTATAAATATGTAGGAACACCATGTGCGCGTATATCAACTGAAGCAGGGTTGAAAGTCTGACGGTTTCTTCGAAGCAAGCACGACAAACCATATATCGATCAAAGCAGCTCGTAAATACGGCTTTATTCGCATCTGTTTACTAGCTCGGTATATAAATAACTTTTGAGCTTTAATAGTCAATATCGTTGAATCGTCAAACTTCCAATACCATAATCTTCTTATGGCATTACTCAAAATGAATCATACGTAGATCATTTTATATCTAAATAAATTATCCATCTTTGAGATTAGTAATAGTGTTTTTATCAAGCAAAATTGATTACTTGTGCTTCGCTTCCAAGGGACATAAAAAATGTACAGAATAATTACAATTTTTGTTATTTCATTCCATGCACAAAAGGTAAATGAAAACAAGATCTGCCTGTATAGAGACAAAGAGGACGTTAATATTTCAAATTTTTAAAAACCCTCATAGAAACATAAGTACCTACTAATAAATGTGGAATGTTCCATTCGTTAAATTTGTTTTAAAATTTAAATGTTGGTCTATCGCGTTAAGCATAAAATTAATTGCATGCACTTTTCTGTTCTATACACGAAACGTAGAAATTATAATATATTGTATTAACATGGAAAACGTAAAGGCAGGTTCACTCTGTGAGTGCAACCTCAATTAAACATCAAAAAGTCCTGTGGAGGGGGAAATTAATTTATATTTTACCCTCCAACAATAGTCTTGTCGGCTATTGTATAACGCATGCTGGAGGCTTGTAAGACTCCGACAATGTGACAATAGAAAAGGTAAATGAGAACCCCTGCGTGTGGACGAGCCGCGTGGCCGCGTGGCCGCGGAAGATAACCGAGAGCTTAATTGTTTCTGGTCTGGCAACTCTCTATGCAGTCTGCAATACGTAGCAGGCGAAGGTGCGCCTTTGTTCATCGAATCGAACGCAAAATTTGCATGCACGGCCGAACGTGAACCGCCCTCTGAACTTTGAACCATTTCAGACGCGAAAAACAATCACCACACCTTTCTCCAAATGCGATTCATTTATGCATCATGTTGATCCCCAGCTATTTTCCAACTACTGGAATTGAAGCTCATCCCCAGCCGAGTCTGCTCTCCCGATTTAGAGTCCATTTTATCAGCCTTGATATCACGGTACTTGGAATTCCAGAGCATTGTTTTGGCTGTATTTCAAGAAGCAGACAAAGCTTGAAAGTAGGGTAAGTCGTTCTATGAAATTAAATCCCGATACAGCTAACACACGGTTTATAATATTAGGTACTCTCTACGAAAAATTGCGGGTTACAGAAGCATTGACGATGTGAAAAATGATCAGAAGACAAAAGTCATTAAGGGCATAATTACTCTCTGGAATCCTGCGGAATATATGGATTACCATGAAATCTGAACTTCCCACCTCTTCCCCCTTATTTCACCCCCTTGACACTCTGTGACAATCGAAGTTTTACCCGGGCAACACCGGATGCTTTAAGCTAATACACTAGCGGACAAAAAGTTACCACTTTTTCGATTTGTTCTATTTTTGTTATTTTTTTTTAGCATACATTTAGGACTGTGGTATATTTAATATGCATATTCTGATGGAGAATTTAAAGATGTATAAAATCCAGTTAAAGTGGAATTTAATTAACTGACAAGCAAAAGTGTTGTATGATATTAAAGGGGGTAACACATTTTTGGGGCCGACAAAGAAGTTACCACGTTTAGCAACATTTTAGATTGTCCTAAAAGCAAAATGTCCCCCCACAAAATATTAGATGTTTTTATGTTCAAAAGTGGTAACTTTTTGTTGACTTTAAAAGTGTGTTGTCTTGTTTAATGTTATGTGCGGTTTTTTCATTGTTAGTTAAATAAATTCAACTGTAACTGGATTTTATACAGCTTTCAATTCTCTTTCAGAATATGTATGTTAGGCATATACTACAATTTTGAATTGATATTGAAAAGTAATAGAATTAGGGTAGGTCGAAAAAGTGTTAACTTTTTTGTCCGCTACTGTAAGTACTAATTCAGTACCAGTTACGCACATAATCAACAATCAACGACACGACACCATGCAGGATTTTTCCTTGCTCTAGAAACCCCTTTCAAACACTTAGATACTGTAACGTATAACTTGTAAAGATTCCAACCTGAAGGGGAAGCATTTACAGACCTATGTTTGTGTGACACTTTTTTCCCAACCTAATTAGTAAAGTACGTCACTAAAGTTTGGTCAAACTATACATATAGGAGCACCCAGTATATGTATACTGGATCAAGTGCTGTCTAAATGACGCGAGAAGATATTATTGCGAAGGACCTCGTGAAAGCAGAGTCTATTATGGGCGATTATCACGAGCAAAGTAGCAGTTTCGAGCCGAACGCTATGATTACCTCGCGTTAATCTGCAATATAATAAAGACGTTTGAGCATGTATTATTTGGTTCGGTGATCCGTGGTTCCGTTCCTAATTACAATATAAAATGCCGAAACAGAGTTGCGCTGGAGAAATAAGAAGAGCAGCAGCAAAACTGGCCGAACGTTTTGGCGTCTATAATGGCCACCCTTATCCTTTTATGCCCGTTCCTCCGACTTTTCACAGTGCTGCCGAGGCCGGCCACGTAACAGCGACGTGTCCGTTGAATTTCAGAAAATTCATTCGGAACACCGACACTTGTTATATTTATCGATCGCCTTTAGTTTTACAGCCGTCGATCTATCAATACTCGGGGTTTGTCTTTGACATTTTATTATCGTTAAAAAAAAAGCGACGGTATGAGAATGTACGCGCTTCATAAGTCCTCCATAAACATAGGTGTAGCATAATATACGATGCGACGCTTTACGATTTCTTACGCGTGTGTGTTTGTTTACGTGCGAGAGCGCGCAAAAAAGGAGAAAGAGCGCGTGTATGTGTGTCAGCGTACGTACGTGGCGCTTATTTAGTGGCGCGTCGGCGCCTTTTTTCCCCCGAGGGCCCTAAGGTCGTGGGGTCAGTTGGGCGGGGATGGAAGTCCCCTTCTCTGCCCTTCTAGTACCCTGCCCAGATCGCGTGTCTTTAGGAGGAATGAATACGTATGGGCTCTTCCAAGTAAACCGACGCGCGCGCCGACTCACTGCGTTTATGATAAAAAATGATGAGTATGCCCACGTAAGGAACTATTTCGCAAAGAGCGAGAGCGATGGTGCGTCAACGGTGACCATGAAAACACTATAAGTGCCAAAAATTAAATCCTACGCATTTATCATTGGCACGTAGAAAATTTTCCAATAATTTTTTTTGCAATTTTGGCACATATAGTGTTTTCTACGAGAACTCTTCAATCTATTCTTATAGAAAACTGTGTGAGAATTAAATAATGGCACTATAGTGTGACCATTGGCATGTAGAAAATATTTCAATAAATTTTTTTTTCAATTTTGGCACATACAGTGTTTTCTAAAAGAACTCTTCAATTCATTCTTGTACGAAACTATATCAGAATTTAATAATGACACGGTACTAATGACAAAGCTCAACTAATCAATAGGGAAGAAACGAAAACTGTAGTTTTTAATAAACGTGAAGCTAGACGTACACAATGATTGGAGGTAAGGATCCCTGTGATTTCATCCAAGTAAACAAATCCACGTTAAATGTAATTTTCGCAACAGACGTCTGTATTTCAACAAGAAATATTTGTGAATGTTTAACGAAAAGAAGGATGATTGAAACGAAGACCATCTAAATCGGTTATAAAATAACCGGTTTTAGTAGAAGATCGATAAAACATTGAAACGAAATACACACAAGCATCAAAAAGTTATTGTATATTCCATATATTCGATAGACATTAAATTTTGAAAAGTTAAAGTTAGTTTAGCTTCGTACGTTAGACGTATTTTACTTCGCAATGGGAGAAGGTTGCTTGGGGTCTGAAGTTTATGGAAAAGAATGAAGGAAAACGTATGATAATAGACCAGCAACTGCATGGTGTCTTAAGAGAATCTTAAACAGGCATTTCCCTCCTCCGCCTGGTCATACCGGAATGATAAAACAATGTGTAGAATGCCACAGTGCTTCGCGAGATAAGCATAAATCGGTACTTTGTTCAATAAAATGGGACGGCCAGTAGCCATGCAGATCCGATAATAATGTCGCGAATTTACAGTCGATAAAGTCGGAAGGGATGGAAGAATGTGAGAGCAGACGACAATTCGTGAATGTTGAGGAACGGTGCGAAAAGGAGTACGCGGCTATTGCCCGTAAATAAGGAGCGAGAAAGGTAACCACGAACCGTGAACGCAGCTTTCCTCAAGAGGGCGCTCTCCTTTAGCTCAGTCGTAACTAATCGGGACCAGATACCTTCTTCTTTCCCTTGCCTTTCTCGCTTCCCTCTCTTCGGTCCATTTCCACGTCTACTTTATTCCGCAATAACGCCGGAGCTCTATGATATTTTACAACCATCCTGAATCTTGTACTGCCTCCTCTTGGATACTCCTTGATGTTGTTTACCCGATTCTCCACTTTCCCACAACATTCTTTTCTATCCGTTTGTTTCTGGATTTTTAGTTTACTACCATGTTCTTGGATATTTCTTATTATCGTATTTTGCTGTTTTTTGCCTTGACTTTGGAAAAAATGTATACGCGTCATGGTAAAAGTTGGAAGGTACCGGTGGATCTTAGAATTTACCGGTAAACCCTAGCGTTTACCGCTACGGGCGGTAAAAGTCCTAAATACCTTATAGGATATTCGAACTGCAGGCTTAGGTCTGCACAAAGAACTGCTTGAAATAGGAACACGCCACCGTTTTATGTTTTTAGAGGAAAGCATAAGTTGAAGGAAAAATTGATATCATAGGAAATGAGGTACGAAATTGTAATTATTTTAAACGGTACTTAAATTAGATAGTAACTGACAACTATTATCAAATTTTAGCTGAAAAATTAGTTTTATTAGGTCACGTGTCCCCAAGGAGATGTTGTTCTTTCTCCTTGTTTTTTTTATGTTAGGAGGTGGTGGAATTACACTACATTGCAGGAACGAATTAATTGTATAAGAAACGAAAATTTATGCATAAAACAAAATTTTTTCATGTAGGTATAGTAATAAAGAAATATAATAAATGTGTTCCCGGAAGATTATCGAAATTTTCGCGCGTCACCAAACTGTCACGTGCGAGAAGGCCTGGTTTAGATAAGACGGACAAGTGGAAACGTCTGGTATGTGATCAGACAAGCAACAAGATACATATCGCGCTGTAGACATGTCCAGCATCACATTAGAATTCAGTTGCCAATATCAGTTACCATCAATAAAGACACATTTCAATATTGAAAATAATTTTTGAACTTCTGATTTTGACAATGGACCACAATTATCTTATGAGATGTTTGAATATCCAGTTGTTTTAAGAGCAACTAATTTACAGCAATAAATATATTTATTATATTATTATATACAATTTTAAAAACGTGGTTTCGAGAAAAACGCTTTTCAAATTTATAACATTGAGAATACACTTTTTACATGTTTTAAAAGCAATTTAAAGAAATATTTTTGTTATTATTTTTCGTTCGATTTATACAGTCTTCTTCCCTTAAAGTTGGAACTTCCTGCTTTAAATCTATTCCAGATAGATGTCCAAAATTTCATACAAATCAATTACTAATAATTATTAATATATACTATGTATTAATTAAAAAAAAAGACAGTGACATTAAATTCCACAGAATGGCTCGCGCAAGCCAGCGCGCCATTGAGTTATTTAAACAAATCACAAACGATTACATATCTCAACGAGCGAGCATAAATCCCGAAAACGGACTACCGATCTTCGAATGTTGCCCATGCTAAAATTCCCCGTTTCGATACGTTTCCTGTAACGATATATTAACCTCCAGCTCTGTTTTTCTCTTCTTTCCAACGGGGCCGCGGCCCCCTTCGCTGGTACGTATACCGTTGCAAAGCGCAAAGGCTGTAAACATTTTGGCACCGCGATACAAGAACAATAATTTAGTGTTCCCAAGGGGTCCGTCGAGTGCGGCGGGACCTTTTTTGCGAGCACGCTCGGCAATGGCGGCACGTATGAGCGCTTGTAACACGGCACGAACGCGCGCCGCACGACGTCGACTTGTCGATTTTTGCGAAACGCCCGCGTATCCGTCTTGCCCGTGCTGGTTCCGAGTCGTTCACTTGCCGATTCTCACTACGAGGGTATAAGGGGATTCACACGGGACGATAATTAGCAGTAAATCACGGGGGCCAATATACAGAGCTCGGTTTAGTACTCCGTAAAGCACGGGGGTGGCGAGATTATAATAATCGCGCGTTGCGCGGAGAGAGAAATTGCGTGGCGACGTATTTAAATCTTTAAAGGGTCGAAGGGACTGGGGATGAGAGGAGGGGGCTGCATACGTTGCCCCGTAAGAATATTGCGAAAATGTTAAGCTACTTTTTCTTTTATGATTCCTTTGGAACATCTGCGAATGATAATCGTATGATAATAATCCTAACTGCAAACAAAACGCGGCGTTTGTATTGTCTTAAGATGTGGCGCATGGAATATCACCAAAAATATTCAATTTTGTTTCACTTAAATCGAGTCAAACACTTTTTCCATTGTTAGTTTCCCTGAATCTGAATTGCAATTATAATTAGTTTAGGGGAGACCGGGGCTAGTTGATGTATTATTCTGTTTGCAATTTTTTTTAATTTTTTATTTGCATTGATTACTTAATAACAAATGTGCCAAAATATACTTTGATCCTTCCTCTTTTATATATAGTAAACGAAAACTTGAGAAAATAATTTATTTAATTTACTGATAACTTTACGAATAACTGTTTGTTCAGGTTATTTATTTAACAAATGTAAATAAGAACACAGATCCCAATTTTCGTGATGGCACCCTGGCAGTTCAAACATAATAAATTTCACGACAGAAAAATGATATATTAACTGCGCTACCATCAATCGAAATGCATTCGCAGATCACAAACGATGGCACGGAAGAGACGGAAGTTTCGAAGGAACCGCAGGCTACTACGGCCAGACATATACACGGGATATCGTACAGGCTAGCGCCACGTTATTATTTTTAAGACTGGTTGGATTGAATTTTTATAGGTCCGTTGGCATACTCTCAGCGGCTCAGTGGCACTCCGGAGTGGCTCAAACCGGAGGATGAATTCTAATTTTTATGGTATCGTTAACGAGGCACACCGATGCTTGAACACCGTCGGTACGGTAACAAGGCCCGCAGACAACCCCATGAGTCGCGTTAGCATATGAATGCCAGGGTGGCGGAGCTACAAGCAACGAAATACAGCTAATAAAAGGAAGAAGTTTTGAAAGGGGCGCCGCGGTGGATCGGTTTCGTATAATAAGCCCCTTCCATGGTGCCGAAGGGTGTTAAGGTCCACGCAAAAAAAGGGTTGAATCTACCCTTTGAACCCAGCTACCATTGTTAAGAATACAAACGACTTTGGAACTCATAATTTTCGATCGACTACCGACCGAGGAAATATTTTATGCTCTCGAAGAAATCCTCGCATTTGTATTCTCACTCCGTGACTAATCGTAAACGAAAGCGTCTTTCTATAGGGACGAGATGATGTTGTCAAGGGGAATACCGTAAATATCTCCCGCCTCTGAACACACTTTTTACCAGGAAACGTTGAATAACCGTACTGTAACTGTGCAGCGAGTAATATCATTGAACTTAAACGGTAAAGCATGAATTGGTCTGGTAAAAATTTGCATTTAATGTTTGTAGAAATTTTATATCTTTATACAAGGTATAACCAGAATTTTAAGGTGAAATTGAATCAGGAAGTAGGACTCGTGAAAAGGAATTGGAAACCTCTAATAAATGTGAGCCCGTAAATGAATTATTTTTTAGATATTCTATTCTGAGATATTCTAGTCTGTGTTACGTAAAGCAAGACTAATATCTCAGTTGCACCAGATTTAAAAGAAATTTTTTACCAGAAAATCCAAAGCTCCCAATAATGTATATTTCGTGGATCCGTGGGTAATGGTCACTTACGTTTCTTTACCTAAGTTCCATACCTCTAAATCACACTATCTAACCTCATTACGTCTAACTTTATAGCTAGACAGTAGTTAGTGCAAAACGTCCAATAAAGCTTCGATTAATCTGCTAGCTAAAAAGACTCGTTGCAGACAGTGAGTCAGAGGATAGGCTCCTCGTTTCTCCATCCATCGTGGGTTAAAGTTCGCGTGGGTCAGGGACGCCTTAATTGTCACATTTAGATACCGTATATCTATAATTATTTCCCCGTCTTGTTCCTTCGAATCGAGATGCTCCTCGCAATCACACAGCGAATTCGTAACTCCGTAAACAGAGGCCATATACGCTTCTTGCAAGAATCATCGCTCCGCGGCCAGGGCTCATAATAAAATAAATTATATGGTGATCACTTGTCAATGAAATCTTCTTCGATTTTTATCGTTTTACGCCGCCGTAAATTTTACGCGCGAGCAGCTGTTACGAAACACGTTGTTCCTCGTGCGCGGAGGATCCCGCCTGTGATCGTTTCTCAGGATTCTCTGATTGATTTAAACCGTGAAAGGCTTAGCCGCGCGGGGCAGCCAGAAAAATAGGTAGAAAGGAAAGGGTGGCCCCTCATCCCCGATTCCGGAGTGGTAGATACGCAGCACGCCGGGGGAAAAAAGAAAGGGAGTCGTTGCCCGGCGCTGTCGAGCCACGAAATATACTCCAGGTACCGAGTCACGTTCTAGGACAAAAGGAAGAGGATAAGAACGAAACGGGGTAACTGGGGAGAGGGACAAAAAGAAGAGCAAAAATAATGGAGAGCGAGCCTCTGCAGTAATAACATCAGCGGGTCTTAATGGAGGCATCAGCCAATACTTGTGGCACAATTTCATGGGGTTTACGATGGCGTATATCAGGGGTCCCGTGGAGCGGATCAGCCCCCGGGGTACCCACGTATGTCCCACTGAGACATTCGTACTTCTGCTCTTCGTCTTGCGCTTTGACCCCTTCAATCAATCATCCTTCTCTTACATACGTCCCGTTGACTGCTCGCGATCACCTCGCTTCCAATAGACACGCCACGAAAGGTGTTTTTGATACCGTCATAAAAATACGTTTATGGCACCCTCGCAGAGGGGATGCTAGCATGCACTTCAATGTGCACTGAATAGTGTGAATCCTGGAATCTATTCTTGTTCTTCCCATGGGCTTCTTGTTAAATGTCTCTTGATGATTACATGCTTTCACCCTTCTCACACTTCATTCTTTCCTCAGATTCGAATAATTTGATGTGATGATAGAATGAGTAAAATATGCAGGGTGTTTCATTTAACTTTATCTCTACAAATATTTCTGCTATATTTAAAATTTCATAAAAATGTATTTTACAAAAGTTGCAGAGCTTTGTGGGGGCGTATAGTAACAATAATTTTATTCTGTTAAGAGGGGTTGATGAGGAGAAACTTTTTTTAACGTTTTTTAAGAACCTTCACCCACAAATAAAATATAGCATTCCATTTAAGGAAACAAAGTTGACATTCGTGTATCATTAAGCTTTCCCAAGAGAATGAAATTATTTCTCTTACTGTATGCAGGTCCCACAAATCTATGCAACTTTTGTAGGAAAGATTTTTATGAAATTTTAAATATAGCAGAAATATTTCCTTTGATAAAGTTAGCTGAAACACGCTGTATAACGAAAAGCATATTTTATGTGAAACTCATGTTGAAAAATCAAATTCATAAAAAATTTTAAAAGCCTCATAGAGTTCTATTCTTGCGTTTAAAAAATGTTCAATGTAACAATTAAGATGAATCTTGTAAATTCATTTAAATCTTGCTGCATAAAACAGCGAAAGAAGTTTTGTTGTGAAGTTTTCTAAATTGATGTTTAAAACTTTTTACGTAGTTCCTTTCTCGAGTCGGCACCGATTTTTCAAATACGTTTTAATCGAGAGTGATTTTATTAAAGTTTCCATAAACAAGTATAACAGATCGCGCTGAGACTTTTACCGTCTCCGTCACGACGTTCAGTCAAAGTCTAGTTTTTACGAGTCAACTGGCAAATATTTCACGCTTCCGCCCGATGACCTCTTTCCTTCAGCCATTGACTGTGCCCCCAAGACAGTGAATCGAGCGTCATTTGGAAACATCTATTCAGAGGCGCTCAACCGTACAGCTCACTCTCGCAAATTTCACTCCGAGGGTGATTATGATTGATGTTGCCTTGACGTTTCAAGACCGATGAAGAATGGCATTACACGTACATATGTATGTGTTATGTGTATGGAGCGGATAAATAAATACATAAGTAGTTATGGGATTTCCAAAAAATTTCATTCTATATTCTCGATTTAAGATGCACATCCACGATGAGACAAAAATATAGTGTCTCACATAAGACTATAATCTCATGAGACAATTATTTAATTACTTTATAATTTTCTAATTATTTTGTCATTAGTTTCATGAAATAGACTCTCAGGCAAGTTTCATATATTTTCAAAAATCATTTAGTTGCAGAGATTCTTGTCTCACGATAGAAAAGTCTCATGCAAAATCTCATCGTGGATTCGCACCTTTACATTTACATGAGAAATCACCTCCTTTCTGGTTGCACCAGGATTCCGGAAGCACCCTGTATATATGTATATAAAATAGAAATGCACTCTAAACAAGTCGATGCACTTGTAAATATACAAAGGATACACATGTGTATACCTACGAAAAACTGGACGACTCGCCACAATCGAGTGTCAATATTACTCATTCGAGCATTGACTGTTATAGTATGAAGCATCGGAAGGGATGTAATGTTCACGCTAATTTACATTAAGGAAGATTAATTGCGTGGCAGTGACTCTTTCAATAGCTAAATATATCCATAAAAAAGGAACTCACCCGCGATACGGGCTTGACTGACAGGACGGCATATTGAAACACATTAAGTCAACACCAACCAATTAAGAAGAGCCGTCAAAGCTGATACGGGAGATACGATCGGGCTCGAGTGGGAGGGCGTACACTTGGAACGGGCAGGTGATGGACACCATTGTCTCAAGTCATTCTGGCTCCAGCAGCGGCCTATAATTTCTTCGAGATGCCCGATAACATTGGCGTAGCGCCGATTGAGACCGATACATATATGCCCGCGAGGACACGGGCGCTGACAGATTGACCCGAGAGTTCAGTAGGATCGAATTGAGAGAGGTCAAGATCTTCTGGACAAATGCCACAGAGTTCCTTGACGAGGAAACAGGGGACATTCACCTTCAAACACCATTGTCGGGGCGCACATCGTGGAATCAAGTTTGGGAGAGTCAGTACGCCGTTTCGTGCAGTAGTCAATTACTCGATAATATTCTGAGATAGGTAGCTGGATGTTAAATATTTAAATTAATGTTTTAATATTTTTTAATATTCAAAATAATATCATGATATTTTTTAATATTTTTATTAATATTATATTTCTTAATATTTAATTTAAAATTTTAATATTTTTATATTTGCATATGAAACTTGTATAATTGAGTAATACTTTTGACAACTTTATACAAACTTAGAAGATGACTATAAGACATGCATACTACTTTTAAGGAACAAAAGGTACTATCCCATGCCTCCTTTCTTAATTAAATAAATTTAATTAATGGAAACACGCATGTAAATAATTTCCCCTATTTTTAAAATATAAAAACACCGAAATTGAACCATTAACTCCACTTTTGTGAAGTATTTTATTACAAAATTATACCAATTTGAGTACTTATGAATAAATTAATCGATACCTTTTCCCCAAAAGTAATTTTTCAGTTCCAAAACTACGTTATTCATAAGAACAGGCACATTTGAGTACTGCTTCAGAGCATTATAAAGAGAAAATGTATTCAGAGACACGCTGAAAAAAATATAGCACAAGATGTATGTATGTTCGACAATATTGGAACAGCATTGCTCGCAATATTTGTTTTCTGACACAGTTTGGATGCGTCAAGTAGTCCTGCCTCGGCTCAAGACTTCGACGGACACCAGTGCACAAGGAATGGACTCTGATCGACCATGCCTGACATATTTCCGATGATCGATGCCCGGGCGAACCGACGATTCCGGGGGAAATTTGAGATGTCAGGTGCTTATGGGACACCATGTAAGCCCACGGGACAGTAGAGAAGCAAGAATGAAGGAATCTTGTTCTCTTAAGGACAGTCGACGCTATCGCACCGCCCTCTATTAATCATTGCCCGATGACGGGTACTCGTTCGGTTTCTCACGCACTCGATCCATCGGATTTACATTTCGTGGCGAGCCAACAGTTCCCCTATCTGTTATCGAAAGCTGGAGCTACCTTAAGCATCCTTTGATTCAATGGCGCTACCGCCGTCGAATTTCTCACGGGCAGTTCGAGTGCGATTGGACGCTGACGCTATAATTGGATGGATTATTAGATAGAAATGCTATATAGCTTTAACGTCATTGTTGACGTGTTTGATTAAGGATCAGTAATTACGTATCTCTTGATGTTGTAATCGTGGACTGGTTGAGATTTTACCCCACCTCCTCAAATGGAAGATTATTAATTACGTATTAATGCATAATTGGATAAAATGTATCCTGTGTACATAATTTAGTAACAAATAAGTTCTGAACTACATACATGGTTCCTGTTGAATGGTCAACAAGAGAACCGGAATTAATTATGTCGCGAAGTGAAAAAACACTTGGAGGGTCGCCACGGTTTTTTTTAATTGACGATTTTTAGCACTTATTTATTTTAATATGGTTACACTGCAATATTCTATTAATGATGTAACACTGATTTTTCATAAATGAAAGGAAGAAAATAATTACCTCACCTTATATGGGAAGGGGGGTAGCAAGTTATTTGAATATTATAAAAACGGATTGCAACTCAAAAAGGTTGGGAAACACTGATATAATGGTTTATACCTACCAATTAATTAAAACTAAATTTCATACAAATCCAAAATTCCCACTTCCAGAACATGTAAAATTAAAACTGTTATATTTTGAAACGAAAACTGTGGTTTTCTGAATGGGAAGCAGATTTAAGAAGCGACCTTACAGAAGAGAACATGTCCACATTTCACTCGAAAGATCTGTTAACCCTGAATCTGTAAAAATCAATTGTTAAGGTGTCACGTCTCACGTTTAATGTCGCCTGCGAAACAACAATTCCAAGAGTAAACGACCCACGAACATTTTACCTTGTTCCGCCATAAAAAGAGAAATAAAAAGGGAGAAAGGAAGAGGACAAGGATTTCGCGAGGAAGAATCCCACGAAAGTACGGAGATGAAATTTAATTTATAATTTCGGAAGTGCTGCATGGAGAGCCGGCTGTCAGGACGTAGCTGTGGGGTCCAGCCTGTCACCCCTCACAACGAACAACCCCCATGGAACACGCGACCCATGCGATAAAACCAAGTGCCACGTGTACGTACACGCGTGTATACCCCCAAGCTAACCCATGTCCTGTCGGCTGGCAGCCATGGGAGTCTTCCAAGGGATCTGAATTCAATTTCACAGCTTGTGAACGAACGTCAGCTTTGTCCGACGAACTAGACGCCGCCAACGTCTTCCTCTCTATGCTTGTTACTCTCTCGAGTGACGGGGAGGTGCATTAATTATGAGGAAAAGTATCAGAAATATAATCTTCCGTAGACGTTCTTGCGAAGTGATTTTTTTCGAACACGCGCATACAACTGTACGCTTTTGATATTCTCGGACACATATCTCTGGTGGGCGGGCAAACGAGTATAAGTCAAATTTCACCTCAAGCTCAGACAGTTTCTTTTTGGTGAATCGAAGTTAAAAATAAAAGTTTCCTTTAACATATAGGTTATCAACTTTCACGTCCAAAATTTAACACCTGATCTTGCATAGCACTTTAAATATCCTAAGTGTCCTCCTGCAGAAATAATAATTCTGACTTACACTCGCTTGCCCGCCCACCACAGATATATTCTACTGCCTTCTTTTATTATGAATACTTTTAAATAGAAATATCTTAGAAACATGACATTTACTTGTGTGTAATGAGTGTAACTTATTTTGCTGCTGGCCGAGGGAGTATTTAAATCTAGTATATAGTTAATAATATTGGTTATAAACTCGACGAAATCATTTAAATATTTAGGTGTTTATCTGAGAAACAAAATACTAAGTTCCATATGATTTACGTGATAAATTACAACAGAATTTGTAATATCAATAAAAATACCTTGTTTGTGATTATTTCCGTAAATATTTAGAACGTCAAGCTGCGTCAATTATCATAATTTACTGTGCTGAACAAGATCTCACAATTAAGTTGTTTTTATAATAATCTAACCTTTCCCATTTATACCATCATTTTAAAAATTATTTTCGCGTCATTTCCATATTATTGCACATACGATAACATCAATACCATTTATCCTATAACAGAACTCACATACTTTCATCCTAATCATATTTCGAAATAAATCCAGTGAGCCAGCTTCCATGGACAGAGAGACAGGTAACCCCGCACGGACCCAAAAGGCCTCCGCGGATCCTTTTCGGCAAGTGACCAGCTCATTACATTGTCTTAAGTTTCAAGTTCTACGAGAAGAATCTCAGACAGGAGGTGGGACCGTAGTTGAATATGACGAGGGTGAGGGTAGGTACGTTACCAGAAGAAGCTGATGATATAAGAAGGAAAAGAAGCGGCGGAAGGGAGGGAATATGGGAAAAGTGGGAAGGAGGGGGACGATCTCGGAGCGAAGGGCCCCGAGTGTCGTATTATTTCAGGTTTGCATACGTTTCGTGTTTCAGTCCATTATGTTCGCGAGAGGTTCCCTCACAATCAGCGCCGACGCGATCCAAAGGAGTACTTTGCGCTGCCCAAAAAGGGACCAGGCGGAGCAAAAAAAGAGTCAGCCTCGAAGGTAAAGAGAAAAATAAAAGAAAGGGGTAAGACGAAGGAAGTTTCACGGATATCTATCTGGAATCGTAATATCCTGTTATTATCGCATGCCGGGTACCAGCTGGAAATATGCTACGGCTGTTACCGATAAAGGTGTCGCCGCGATGAAAAACCGGCGAGCATCATCGCCGAGCGCGTGCAAGCCCACACCGAAACGGATCTCTCTCTCGTTTTCCCCGAAAGGAATTAAAGGTAAACGATCGGGAGGATCGCGACGGACGCCTGTACGGGCCGCTTGTCGCCGAAGCGTGCGACCAGTTTGGCTGCCTATCGTACATTCCGATCGACAGAAAGCCCGACGGTGAAATACGCGAAACAATTTCGTGAACGTTCCTTCTTCTTATTCGCCACGGTCGCCCCTACCCCTTCCTACCATTATTTTCTTCTCCCAGCGTGCCCCGCTCCCTCGCTCTTTTCCTTCCCCGTTAACGAGCAATACTCGATTTTCCAGCGACGACGGGGCCCGACAGACGATGAATATTCTTGCGATTCTTCCTTTTTCTCCCGGCGTTTGTTCGCAAGGATAACGGGCCAGAAGGTACTATATTACCGCAAGCAGAAGAAAGAAGTTTTACGACCGTGCTTTAAATAGTAACGAAGGTTGTGCCGTATAAAATGCTGTTCTGGGTACTGGGAAAACATCCTCCCGCATTGTGGCGGCTTTGAGCCGTGTATCCCACTCAGAGGCATTGTGTGGTTTAACTGATTAGAAAATATCGTTTAGCGGAAAGCGTTTTGGGCGATCAGCATATGTAAACCGATCAAGGTGTACGTAGCTTTAACGGAGGAGATAACGACAGAAGGGACGAGAATGGGGTGGCACCGTTACACGCTAACACGATCACCGGACACCAAACGTATCCGAGGCTTTGCTCTCCTACAACAAGCTGCTCTACAAG
Source organism: Andrena chrysosceles (assembly GCA_963855975.1). NCBI lineage: Eukaryota > Metazoa > Arthropoda > Insecta > Hymenoptera > Andrenidae > Andrena > Andrena chrysosceles. The sequence goes on along the minus strand of OY979767.1, from coordinate 105,013,200 downwards.
CCCGTGCCTGAGGCTCAGAATGACATAGGGTTATTGCCATACCACGGGCCACTATCTGCTCTCAGAGATCAGTTCGTAATTGTTACAAATCGTTCGATATCCTTGCAAACATTGATCCGCTGTGTGGGCTCGTTGTCAGTGTGGTTAGATGTAAAGTGACGATTTGTTCACGCGAGGCATAGTTACTATGTTTTTGATTTTTCGCCGTTGTTGTTCTGAGTGGAATGCTTCAAAGTTTTCTCAACCACTGCTCTGTATTACTGTCTCTACTTCTACTGCTGTGAAATGTAATAAGTATTCAAATGCGTAACTGTCGTAAGTTATTGGGAGAGTGGAGGCTTCTTCGGATTACACTGTTTGCATAAACATACCTATAACTGCAACGGGTTGTCGTGCATGTAAGGGAGGTACATTACGGTGTAACGGGGAATACTGTTGCCTTGTTAGATTCGCAAAACAAACAACGTTGTATGGATGCTCGTTGGAGTATAATCGTTTTGAAAATTGATTAGAAAGCTGGGTGGATTTTGTAGATGATAATTATGGAGACAAAACAACAGATTCCAGAATTATTCAGATAGGATTCTATAATACAATTGTGCGAATCTAAATATTTGTTTGCTATAATGTAATATTCGGTTGAACAAAAACGCATTTTTTTCTATGTGATGTTTCAGTTCTGCAATTTGAAAATCTTCTTGTGAGATTGGAGAGATATTCAATATACCAAAGTTCAGTTAAATGTATCAAAAGTTTTGGGTTTACACATAAAATAACTCTTGAAATTTTCTTAAAAAATACGAGGGAACTTTTTGACCAAAATCAAGCTTCTGTCCTTTGATTACAATTCTAGTTTGTTTGTCCATTCATTCTAACATAAATTTATTACTTTACTATTCAAATCATCGGTGCACACAGTTCTCTTCTGTTTTTACTTCGGATCGCGATGATGATCTTATAAAGAATCAATTTCAAAAAATATAATCAGCTCAGAATAATTAAAGGAAAATAGTATTTAAGAATTATTTCTTTTGCGAGGTGGTCCGCTATTTATAATTCAACCAGGAAAGTAATATAAAAACACTGAATCACTGTTGTAACTGTATTAAACAATTAATTATGTCCTTCATAATTGTGGAAGTGTAACATTTCGTTCAAATTTCTAGGAAATCGACGGACACTGTAAAAAAGAAAAAGAGGAAGAAAAACGAAGATATACTTCACGTGTTATAACGATTTGTATATAGGAATAACTTAGGCCACAAGGGCCAGTCGCTGAGCTGCGTAATCAGTACCGCGGGTGATTATGTCAAACTTATTAAAACGACTGGGGAAAGAGAAGCGAAGTGGGCTCTGAAGCTATTAGCGTGGCGTAGTAATAAGGAGGTGTCGCGTCGTAGTCGCAGTTATTACTTGGTAACACGTAGGAGCTGGCAAAAGCAAAGGACGATACAACGTGCGAAAGAGTCTCGAGATGATCGAGTGAGACTGAAAATCAGCGCGTACCTAATTCCATTACGCGAGGCGGTTATAAAGATACCTTTACTATTATAAACGTTACTGGTGAGAGGCAATAGACACGCATCATGGTTACTATTCGCTCATCCAAAGTCCCTACTTGAGACACGGTTATAAGTGTACAATTGAACCTAATAGTACTTCATAGCAGTGCAAATAGTTCAGTTTTTACGTAGGCGATAATGTACATATATATAAAATACACATAAAAATGTGTAATTCTAAGATCAAAATCGTATAGATTATAGAATAAGCGTATTATGTGCATTGTTTAAAAATTGATAAAGTAACATAACTTTTTTAATAATTGACTACATTACACCCTGTGTACTATACTATACTTTTCCCTGTAGAATTATGAAATGTAAAGCAAAATAAATTCTAATCAATATTAACTGCATCGTCATGCATGCATTTAAACATTTCACTATGTTGACGGATACATTTAATTATAATCTTCAATTAAACTCTAATGTGTTGTCGGTAATGAATTTTAAAAAATGTTTGAACAATTGAATTAGAAGCAGTCCAGTCACAATAATTAAACTATACCACATATTATTTCACAGTTATAATAAACTAGTCCCGTTTAGCAGCCATTTCTATGTAAAATATTTTAAAGTACGCATTTTGATCGTAATCGTTATGCCAAATGGAAGATCCTTCGGTACAAGCACTGACTTAAAAAGTAATATTACTTTTACAACCAAAAGTCTGTCGCATAGTGATATAATTTTTCGGAGATACCTTAAAGACCGCCATTTCGATACGATACGTTAACCACATTCTTTAACCGCATCTTACGGGAGAAATTGCAATAGCTTGTGCCCGGGGTACCGGTTCCCGTCTTACAGATGTTATCGGGCACCACTGCACCGCACGTCACGTTTACCTTCACGATTGTAAAGCAGATGCTTCTGGTTGTACTCCTGGTCTTAGGATATCCGAAATGTTCCACGTGCTTTTTCAATTGCCCTTAAGGAAACACAAACGAACACCTTAATTCTCTGCTTAAACCTGAACGTTGCGAAAATTATTTATATCATCGTGAGCAAACCGTAGCTTCGACTCTGAATAAGATGTATATGTAAATAAACATTTTCCAGTTACATTACTATATAACCGTAGGGTAAACCAACCAATAATTGACCGCATACCAGTGAATGACCATTAGCCAAAGAAATGTCAATTATAAATTTAAAAATTACTATATGTTTATAAATGGAGTGTAGTTGCACGTTTAATATCCCATATTTTTAGTTATGCGTATTAAACAAACATTAATAAGTACGATTCTTAATAAAAGTATGCGGTCATTTACTGGGATTCTCATTCAACAATTCGGTCATTCACTGGTTGGTTTACCCTATATAAATAAAATGCTAGATAAAACTCACTCATGTAGAAAAGCATTTGCTTTTTATAATAGCACGCGATTAAAGTAAGCTTGCTTTATAAATTGATGAAATAGCAGATAAAATTAACTTATATCAGCAAGAGTTATTTGTTAGTCCTCTGTTTACTAATGTATGCCAACATTGTGGCAGGAATTTGTGAACGCTCTGCATTTGCCTGGAGAATATCAATGTAATATTATTGTATGAATTATCGGATAATTTCTAGAATGAATCGACTGCATACCATGGTTTACATAGCATCAATTATACCATGTCAAAGCGTTCTGAAATCCTGTGCAATTACGAGGATACCGCAGAGAATAAACGGCGATCAATTCCTTTGCAATACTGCGACCAATACGAAGGCTACGTAATTCATTTAATTTACTATTAATTAATATTCGTGATACTGCACTGTCATTGCATTGGTCAAAAAGAAGATTTTAATCACCAAACTGACGTAAATATATTTTTATACATTTTTTTATACAGTGGGTACGATAATTGTAAATACTAATTTAAGTTAGAATTGTACGTTTTTTACTATTCTTAAAATCACAATCTTAGATGATCATATCACTCTCCCCAACGACATTTACAAAACAGGCTAATATAAAATTTTTTTACTAGAGAAATTAGAATATTTCCTGGTCACTTTACGCTAATCAGATTCTTTTCGAACAAGTCTATGTTATTATCTGTAGCCTTTTAAATGAGAAATATGGAGGGGATGACATTGATACCTTTTTCTCAGAAAGTATTGGAGCGATTTCAATATTTTGTTTACCCTTTCAGAAATGAATCGACTATAATTTGATAGTACGATTTAAAAAAAATATGTACAATAAATTATTGTACATAAGTATAAGTTAAATTAGTTCTGAACTAAGTTCAGTATTAAAACTCACTTAATGCTTGGACAAGGAAATGATTCGATTAAAATGTAAAAAACCTTTTTAGAATCTATTCATTCAGTACTGAAAAAATGGAATCGAAATATAGATAAGTAGATTTACTCCTGTTTTGCCAACTCTATCCTCTTCCTTAAGGGGGAACACCACTGTGACGGCCGGAAAAATGAGTCCATTTTTAAGATTTTTTTAAGGGACAACTTACAGTTTTATTATAAAATTGTTATTACCTATCTTTAGTACAATGTCTTAAGAGACTATAAAAAAAAAGTAATAGAAAAACATGCATAGATTTCCATATACAGTTAATCTCCTACATCCCTCACAAGAAAACATAGGTCGCTTATCGAAACGATATCTTTGGAACGGCAACTCTGAAATCAATTTTTTTTTTAATATAATCGGTATGAGTGTAGTTTCCGTTGTACGAACCGATTTTTAAAAAAAATTATTTTTGTAAAAATGGTGCGCTTGGGAAGAAAAAGTTTCGAAAATCCACAAAAAAATGGATAGTTTTTCGAGCGTATTTAAAAAAATATGTTTTCTACTCTTGTTTTAAAGATCCTATCAAAATTTCAAGTCGATCGGATAAAAATTGACAGAGCTATTGATTCGATCAGTTAGAAAAATGTCGTTTCGAGAAAATCGCGTTTAAAGTTTGCACGGGAAAAATCCCACTTCCGTTCGTGACGTTCACTGTCACTCGAATGCCCGATCAACGGTTGCATTTCATCGATTCTCGAACGAACAGCGTACCGTGCGTAAAAATGGGAAAAACCCAAAATTTATAACCTTTAACAATGTGGGGGAACAGTGGGTAAGAAAAATGTCGGCGCGCTATTTGCCGCTAACATAGCGCGCTCGGAACGGCATCGTGACGCGTCTCACAAAATGCACTGTATCTTCGTCAATTCTTCGAATATCAACTTGAAATTTTCAGAGAGTATTTTTGAAGAGTTAAACATTAAGAAAGTGAAGAAAAAAAATCGAAATTTTTTCAACTTTCACAGTGGTGTTCCCCCTTAAGAACCACTCCTTTCAATGCACCCAATACATCACGAAACAGAAAACGATTATTTATTTTCCCCGGCGAAAATCCAGTTGCAAATCACGATTTTCCGCCCTATACCGAACATGCAAATCGAGAACATGGCGCCAAGAGAGATTCCAACGAAGATGTCTGTGATCACGGTCCAGTCTCCGAAGAGGTCGCCAATCTCTTCGTCGTCACAAGGAGGAAGAAGCCCGACGGAACGGGAGATCACGACGATAATGATGATGACGGCGATTACGAGATGACGAGAGAACGATGAGGGCGCGAAATATGGCAAAATGGCTCGTAAAACAAATCGACGAGGCTCGTTCGATGTTGGCCACGTTACAAAGGTGCGCGCCGGCCGTTTACGACCCTCGGTCGCGATCGTATCTCGACAGTCCGTTGACAGACAGGTTTAATATCGTTAGACCGTTTCATTTGAGATTCGTTTAAGCCCGTTTACAAGCGTTGGCAGAAATGACCGATGCAAATAACATCCTTTTCGCTCTTTGGCAAACTGGATAAAGTATCTAGCCGGTCGCAAGAGGAAACGCTCGTGCGCTGCGATCTAATTGCTCGAGTTATACTTGGATTTCCACGTCTTCTGTGTGATCTAGATTCTAGATTTTCGAATTGCCAACCAAAAACACACACGATTCCTTATTAACGAGTTCAGTTGACGATCAAAGGAAGTTAATAATATTATTAGCACTTAATAATATTATAACACTTTTATTATTAAGAATGAAGCTTGAAAAACACGTAACATTCTTAAAAATGTTATATGCATTATTGTATTTACAATTTTCTAATTGTTAATTGCCCACTAAAACCAATTAATAGTTCACGCAATTTCAGTATAATGTTAGTTCTACTTGTACTTGCTACTATTTATAAGAACTAACAAAAATATTTGCAAACAACTCCTCCTTTCATTGCCATAAATTCTTAATGGTTGGTGACGAGCAATGATTTAATTAATTTCTTAAGTTATATAATGCAGATAGTAACAAGAATTTTCCGTATACATTGGTTTCCCTTTTGTGGGAAAACTACGACTGACTATCTTAATGGCATGAATTAAAGTCCCATCAAGTGCATAATTTTTATTCGGCAGTCATATACCTCAGATTAAGTTGGCGGATGACGTGTGGGTTACTGCAACCTACACAATAAGAATAATTTAATGCATTTAAGCATGATTGATCGCCATTCTGACCAATCTGACTAGTCAAGTCTCATTCTGATTCACGTAAGTACATTCTACAGTTATGTGTAGAGATTCAAAAAGTTTGATTTAATTAACACGACATTAGTATTCGCTTTCAAGCTTTCATATTCAAGTTACAAATCTCCAGAAAAATGCCAAGCTCCTTAAATATATAAATTTAAATATTTTAAGCAACTTTGTTCGTAAAATAAAATGGTAACAACCCCCGTGCTATCAGTAATAACTGTAAGCAGTACAATTCAATTAGGGTAGATGTACCATTTGTGGCCACTGCACCATTTGTGGCCACTGTCTTATTTATTCCGATATATTAAGTATTCTTAGTTCACTTTCATTACAATGAATTAAGCTGTCTAAGGATGGGTTGTTGGCACCATTTCTACTGTTTTGTTGTCCCGTTTTATTTAATAATCATACGTGGCCACAAATGGTGCAAAACAGTCCGGCACGATAATATAATGATTTTTTAAATAATTATGTTTAAAACATTGTTCAACGTAGAATATTTCAATTATCTGTAGATTTTGGATTACACTGATATATTCTTTATTTTTGTGTACATATTCTTTTGTAAGTTATGTATCTGTGAATGGTACGGAAATCCTTAAAGTGGCCACAAATGGTACATCTACCCTACCACTAGCTCCACGATTCGCGAAAAAATAAAATCCAGGACAGCCATTTGTTCCTCTCCCATGACATGCATAACTTCACGATCGTTCATCTTCTGGAAGTGTGTGTACAAGTCCTTCGTCTCTGATATTTGCAGTCCATTTTGTTCGTACACGCGTGCAGTCGTATCGCGACGTTGAAGACACGAGTCAACCGGTGTGACGCTCGCTAATAAAAGAAAAGAACGCGGAGGGTTGGAGCCATAGACATGGCTGGAACTGCCACGAAAACTTTCGAAACGCGTGTACATGTGATGGCACGCGTAAAGGGTGAGGAAAGGTGAGAATGGAATGCGAGGACGTTGCTCATTAGCCATCGAGCAACTTCAATCAGATTATAGGAGCTGTCTTGGCGAGGCTGGTGGCAGCCTGTTTCGTTCTGACTGGCCTGATTGGCCAGCGTCGATACTCTTCGCGAGGCGAAGAGCTTTCCCAAGTATTTTACCGAGGGCTACGATCGCCGACTGATGTCCTAATCAGACGGTTTTATTATTTAGCGCCCTGCACACCGGCTCATCATTATGCAACGGTTCTTAAGTATAATAAACCCTTCGCCTGCCACACACCGATTACTCTCGCTCAAGCTTCAAGTACTTGTTCCTGTACATTATTGACCGCTTAATGTGGTCGTTATACCTTAACTCATCAGCAACGGCGAGTAGAATATTTGCAAACTGCCTTGTAACGCGTCGACGATAAGTGGCGTAACTCGCGCTTCATTCGACATTACTGTTTAGGTCTTTCCTTTTATCCTTTCAGTTTTGTACTGCTCCTCTAGGTTTATGTAAACTCAGAACCTTGAGAAATATACATATGCATTAGGGTGGTGCTTATTTAAAGCCAAAAATTTTTTTGTGGGAGGGGTTGAAATATAAAATCTTACGAATTACTGGGGGAGCGAGGGGGTAAAAAATCGCCAAAAGTAGCCTTATGTAACTGAAGAAAGACCCTGAAACAGTTTAGACGGGAAAACTTAAATGATTTGGAGGCCACAGAAAATGCAATAAGTTCTTTTTTTAATGAGGAATCCGAAGGTTTTTATAAAAGAGACATAACACAGTTCCATATAGATAGGAAACTGTTATAAATAAGCTGGTTTTAAATACCGAATTCGTAGAAGAAGTACTCTTCTAAAGGACAGAACTTGTGCAGCAACCCAATATTATATTTTGGCATTTTGAAAATTTTTGCATTTTTGCAAAATGAAAGTTAGTATAGATCCACAGAAAAAATTAATGTGACCTGAATATAAATTGGAAACGTTGTCGATGCGATTTATAGAATCACGAGCATCAAAATTGAATGTTTGAACAGTAAAGAAGTGCTCTTCTCGTCAAGCTTCTGGTCGGTGCAATATAGTAATAGCGAAGAAACTTACACTGAGAGGTAGGTAAGCTTATAAATTTCTTTTAATATCCGTGGATAACACGGACCTGTGCTTTATGGCGAGTTAATAGACTTTCTGTTTTTGTGACGATCATCGAACGTTACTACCGCGTGAGTTACTAGGTGCTAGATAAATTTAAGAGCGCCTTAATGTATCGACAACGTGACTCGGAACATGATCATGGGGATTATCTTGCCGTTGTTTGCCCTCCGGCTCCGCCATAAAATGTCTCTCTTCGCCGTGACTTTACGGTTTCTGTCACGGTAGCACACCATAGTAGGTACCCGATAATCTGGACGCGTTGTTGCACCTACGCTCTTACGCATTGCTGCCACATGCGAGCCACCGAACGGAAGCGCAGCGTAAGTACAGGTGCACCAATACGTTTTAAATATATTTTGTTGTCGCGGGCCACCAAGGTTTGAAATTCTATAGTGCATCAAATATTCATTTCAAATTGCTCGCTAATGGCTTTCAAATTTGAAGAGACTGGAGAAATAAATAAATATACATACCTATTCCTATTATAATATTTTTGTTGGAATGGTTCCATCCAAGTAATAATATCATATGCATCGCGGGCCCCCGGAGGACCACAGGTTAAGATCCGCTGATCTACACGATTTTAGAAAAAATGATAGTAAAATATGCTATCTTTTTTCACCAAATCCAGATATGGTACTATACATATAGCATCCTTATCAGTGGAGCACTCAGGATTTAATCTCGGGGGGGAGCCGAATGGAACAGATAAAAATATTTTTAATGCAAATTCAATAAAATTCATTATGTTATCGTAAAAATTTATTTAAAGAATAAAATCCAATCAACTCTTTTTTTTACAAAACCCCTTCTTTGGGAGGGAGGGCCTCTGTTATTTATTCTGGGTGCGTCACTGATCCTTATTACTTGTGACCAGATTATCGGATCTGCCTCTTTCTGGCCCCAATCTATTCAGAATTTTTCTTACATTCAATGCTACCTACAACTCAATATTAGCAAATTACGACGCTGCCTCCTATTCGCAGTGAAGTCTCGAATTACAAATGTCCACTATCTTTCGTTTAAATATTCACAAGTAGTGACATATTTTCCTCGTCATTTCAAACATTCTCACGTCTTCTTAATTCAAAGCAAGACAACAAGTAATTAATTTCCCGTTTGTGCGCTCGCTTTTCACCGATGCACGTTCCTACGACCCAATATATCCAGTAGATGAACAAATATACCCCGTGGAACACGTATCTAGACGGTATAATTAAATCATTGCGACAGTTCTCAAGTATAACGCCCGCAGCGGTACCGTTACACATACAACGCCCGTCACAGTGTACGCTGAAAGGTATAATTATATTGTTACAGTGAAATTGATCGTTCCCTAGTTAGGCAGCTTTTCGTATATCAAATTAGTGAATCGATGACCGCGTTGGGCGCGAGGAGCGTACGCGTGTAAGCGAAACGACGATAAAGTGTACAAGCACGATGAAGACGGGGAGAATGGTTTCTTACGAAAGATAGGCCGTGAGAAGAGCGAGACAGGCAGAAGGTGCGTGAAAGGGGAGAAGGAAGAGAGATCGAGACGCGAAGCGAGAACCGATCAATCGAGGCCGAGTGACAGGCGGACGGTGGTATCGCGAGCATCGACATGACGACAAGTGCCTTGCACACCGTTCTGAGTTACCTACGGGCCTTCAGGCATATCTTCGTTTCGCTGACGTAGGTATACTCGTAACAGTGGAACGGACCCGAACATGCTGGACAAACGCAACGATCTCGTAAGTCTTTAAATTCGACAGTATAAAGAGAAATAAGCTAATGAGCGGTTTATAAATATCCTCGTATCAATAGGTCACCACGTTGCGCATATTGTTCGTTCATTATTTTAATTTCAGTTCCACTTGACTCTTTTCGGTGGTTCTTCGCATATGTTGTTCTATAATTTAAAAGAATAAGGTAGATAAGCCACGAATCACATATTATCCACAGTCACATTGTGCCAAACAAATATTATGCGATAGGTATTAACAACACGAATACCACTGAAATTTTATTTTATAGCAGTATCATAATGTTCTATGTAATTAACTCTTTAGCACAGCGGACACTCTTTCACTTTCCATTCTAAATTATTTTATGTTATTGTTCGAAAGTCATGAGGTGGGATCACAATAGTAGTCCGATGCAAAACGTGGAACGTTGTTACAAATTTCAACATCTGTCAAACAATTTCTCAGCACAATTGATATGGACGCCATTATTTTTTTATATCTCTTTGGAATAACATTTCGTTGAACTAGCTTTAGTTTGCTAGCTTTCGTAAAATTTGTTTCCTAAATTATGGAATCTATTTGTCGACTCACAAGGAGAGCTCAAGCTCTTGGATAATTTTTCCACGATATAGCTTTGGCATATTTGTTATAAAGTTCTACCATTTCGTCTCAAAGATAAAGTAATTATATATCTCAAACACTTGATGCCATAGGGCCTAAAGAACCTGATTCAAAGTAGTTACCTATCTATACCTAGCTTCATGAATCCAACTGCAAGAACTGCTGCAAAGTACAATACGGTTAATACGACCTGCAGAAGCTATTTATAATAATAACTGTTTAAGTTACAAAATCTAAAAGTACCTACTGAGTATTAATCCCCATTTGACCATTTGGTGAGAAGCTTTGATGGCAAATCTGCTTGCCCCCTGAAGCAATAATACTCTACGCACAGTGACCGCAAGGGTGTGTAAGTGGAGCGTGTGCTATATAAAATCGTCTTATTGCGCCACTGTAACGTTTCATAAAATCGGGAAAAGAAGTCGCGGAAAGTCAAAGAGCGGAATAGATGTTACCGCAGCTAAATTGAGACGGTAATTTTTTGTCGGTGAGCGAGACGGCGCAAAGGACCCTGTCGTCGGGCTCATGTGCAAAAGAGGCGGTTACAAGAAAGACTGCGAGTAGATGGATTAATGTAAAGGCGTACGACCCTAACAAGCGAATTATCTCCGAGATATATTGTGCCGCTTCACGGGTGGTTAACTCCGCGCGACCAAGTGCCCAAGAGGAACAGAGAGGCAAAGAGGTAGAAGTCCTAAGAGTACTGGTAAAGAGCGAGGGCAGTAGGAAGAGGAGAAAGAAAGCGAAAGAGGAAGCGGCGGATACAAGGAAGACAAACGGTGGAAGAAGGAAAAAGACGAAGCGAGGTCAGCCAGCTTCCAAGTTGAGATGACTGTGGCCTGCCTTCTTCCGCCTCGTCCCATCGTAATGCCTTGTAAGCTCTACTAATCTCCTTACCGGTCTTCTCCCCTGATTTACCGAGATGTTTTCATTGTCTTTGCTGACTTTAGCAGCTAACCATAAAAAGTCGCGGCAGGCACTCCTTCTCGCCGAATCTTATCCGTATCTATGTGTTATCGATGGAATGCGTTACATCTTCTCTGTGAGAAGCTCATCTGATTCGCGAGCACGCTTCGTCTATGCGATCGAATTTCTCACGTGTCGTCGTAACTGCATGCACTTTTTAATGATCATGCAAATACAATAGCCACCTTCGAAATAATTTTGGAGGCAAGTATAACATGTTGCAACAAATATTACACGCCTCTTTTGGATCACGGAACTAACATTCGTTTAAGGGGATGCGGGGTTAAAATGAACTGCTTCTTTTGGGTTGGATTGCAGGGAGAGTAATAACTCATACCATTTGCACGCTTTACAATACTTTATTGTGGATATAACACGCATTTTAAAACCAAGAAATCTTAAAAATATTAAAAATTGAAGGAAGTGTAAAGCGCCAAAGTGGGCGTTGCGTGCGTCAAGATTGTGAACATCATAAGTCGAGAACGAATCAATATTTTTAGCCGCAATTTTAACTGAACCTACAAAACGCTTTTCTCTACAAGGTGGAACTCGGTCATTAAGATCGCAGAACTCTGAACAATTTTATTAAATATTCTTTAGAGAATTATATCAGGAAACATGGACAAAGTTGATATTTGTGGAATAACTTCCCGAATTTTTGTTAAAATTCAATGAAGTTCCATCTTGTAGATTTTGAGTCAGAGAAAATATTGTAAAACATGCAAATAGTATGAGTTATTAGTCGTCCTTCAATCCAACCCAAAAGAAACCGTTCATTTTAGCCGTCTAATCCCCTTGTACCCCCTCAAGTTAAATATATTAGTTGCTCGAATTTATTCTTCAAGATAAGCAACAACACCCCCCGCCTTCATAAATTACATTCTATCGTCCATGAAAAGCAACATTAAAAGCAATCACTTAGTACGATCAGATTGCAATCCCAATGTTTCTGAGCGAAGAATACCAATGCTTTCCCCAGCATTGAGAACTTCGAGATAAAAGTAAATTGTTCGTTACGGTAATCGATGCGAATGAGATCAGCGGACCAATTATCGTCGGAGCGTTTCACAAAGAAGAGGCAAGCGGTTCCCTGGCGTTTGCAGAAAATCTACTCAGAGGCGGTCCCCCGGTCCTCGTAGGAGCCTGGAATCTCTCGTTCGTGAAGCACCGACTTTTTCTCGGAAGAATAATATTTTCTTATGACGGACGAAGAGAGGAAACAACTCTCTCCTCGTGTCCCAACCTACTGCGCCGATCAATGAGAGAACCGAATCCGCCTCCGCGTCACCACGATGAATTTTTCCACGGCACGCACCGACGAGCACAGGATATAATGGCGGTACATTGCACCCCGGACATAAATTCTGCGATCAAAGTGCATCGCGTCGCACCGGGGCGAGCTTTAAGGATTTTATGTGATTAACTTCTTCCATGACTTTCTCCCGCCTCTCTCCTCGCTCACTTCGCCGTTTCATTCTTTCACCCTTTCCTTCGCCGCCCTCCCCCCTCCCACCCCGTGGCGCGCCACCCGCCCTTCTTATCCTTCTCTTTATCTTTTCGGTGCTACACCACTTCTGCATCGATTGGCCGGCTCGTTCCTTCGCCCATCGGCTCCTTCCCTAAGTTGGTAACGCGATGGATTCCAGCGCTTTATCGACTTCGACTCGGGGCCACGGACGACAAATCGCCCAACTTTTAAGTATTTTCGAAAAGAACCCATCCTGCGAAAATATCCCGGGCGCGGTGTGTGCGACTCTCAGCCTCTACTATTCACTGACAACGGCGGTAGTATCGGCGAGTTTCAACGGAAAAAGGGGTGCAAGGGGGCGATGTAGAGAAAACGGGGGAGAAAGAGAGGGTCGGGGAGACAGGGGGGAGAAAAAGAGATGGAAAGCCGAGAAAGCTGGCCATAAAATACGTGTGCATGGATGCATTTACGAACTCCCAGGCCCGCGGCAAGCGGGCCGAGTTTCACTCGATGAGGGATGAGATTCCAGGAGGGGGAGGGGGTGGTGCTGCGAGCACGTATACAGCCGAGTTGTTGCCAGTTGTTTTCCCGAGGGACAAATTTATAACTTTGTCTCACTCGGCAAGTTTGCGGGGAACAAACGAAAAATCGCCGCACCGCGAAATCCAATATTGGATTTTCGTAGACGAATCAACGTGGAATGCGTCCCCTAACTATGTACGGTTCGCTCAATTAGCACGGGCCGAATGGATACCATCCATCACGACCTACTTTTCCACCAAGATTTCCACTAAGTTTCTCGTATCGGACATTTGGAGGAGTCTCGGTTAGAACGGTGAAAAGAAAGTCGTACGGAAAACCTGCGCGTGCGAGATTATATCGGATAGTCAGAACTGCATGCTTTCTTATATTCGCGGGCTAAAATATGTGTGTATCCGCAAATAGCAAAAAGTAATAACTGAAATAGTAGAACTCGTAGAGTGGAATAAAAAAGTGTATTAACACTAGAACCGACGCACCGGTCATTTTGACCGTTTTCAGTTTTTGTACTTTCGTAATTTTCTTATTTTGACAACTAAACATATGTGCGTCTGTATCGTTTCTTTAAAGTAGGTAATCTTTCGTGCGGTATAAAAAAGAATAAGAGAAGATTTGTCTACTATAATGAATGCGGTGTGTAGCTATGTTAATATGTTATAATGCTACTTTATTATTAATCAATTTAAGCAAATATATGCTTAAATTACTTGTACGTAAAAATTATTAAAATAAATACTAGAAATTTATATTATGTGTTTTTGTGTCGGTCAATATAACCGATGTTGACGGTTTTAGGTGAGTTAAACTCTTGGTGGTTCTAGTGTTAAGAGCAGTAGCGGATTTAAGAAAAAAGGCCCAGGTGGCAAACGTTCTGGGGAGCCCATTTTTCGGGAAAATGCGGAGGTAGTTTAGCAAAAAGGGGTAAGTGTACAGAAAATTTTTTTTTTCGGAAAAACAAAAGCTTTCATTTGAAATACTACCATTTTTGTGCACTTCAATATTTTTTACTCGCTCTAGTTCATACGATAACCACACTCGTATACATATAATAAGAAAAACTTTGGGTGTTTTGTTTCAGATATCTATGACAGCTAGAATCATATCCTTCAGCAACAAACTTCTTTTTCAAACCCCTCTTACCATTACCACTGTAACTTTAAACAAAGTTATTATTATCGCATGAAAAAATTTGGGCACATTCTTCGAATGTCAATTAATAAATGTGAAAAGTTTGGAATTATAATACTGAATACATTTCTTTTAAAAAATTCCCCCAAATTTGCCTTATTTTGAGAGCTTCAACTTAGAGAAACTCCTTAATCGCGTTAACAGAAGAAAATATTTCCCAATATGATTGAAATACAATGTCAATGCTTTACTATCCTCTTAAAATATTCATGATCGATCATTGCGTTTCGCTTACAGTTCTTACAGGCTCAAGGGATAGCACGTAGCAATTACCAGCAAAGGTACGAGCCATTGCCACGAGTTGTTCCAACTGCATACGAATGATCGATTTACGTCTGCGGGTCAATGAATTAAATTAATATGCTAGTGAAAGGTTCGTATAAACGGTATACAGTTTCAGGAGATATAATTCGAAGCGTTTCCCAATACTAGGTATATATTGAACACTGGTAACGAATAAAAGTTCTCTTCTGTCTTCGAATGTAACGTTTCAGGCGATAAATTCAAGGGTCGAAAATTAGTACGTCATCCATTCGGCGACTCGAGCAAGCGATATCGGGGATTTTCTCGAAACGTAGTCAGCCCTGTAATTTTCTCACGTTGGAACCGTGACGCGTCGTAATTTTCAGCCGGCCACAAGTGACTAGGCTTCTAGGCGTCCGGAATTCAAGTCGAAAATTGTGCTAATCCCTTTAAAGTGACCCGTGTCTCAAATGATTGGCCGCCGAGGCGTAAGTAACACAACAGGTAGGTAGAAGCAGAGGGCCACCGGGATACTAGGGTGGAAAAGAAGGAGAAAGACAGAGGTTGAAAGAACAAAAGCAACGCCCAAGCTCCACAGGTGCTCTCGTGAGTGGATTTCCGTTCGTTTGGATAACCGCGGACGAGTCGCCAAGGCGTTAGAGCAAACAGCGGCGAAGATGAACTTTCTAACGCTACGCTGACGCCGCTGGTTGGCCCCCTTCTTCCAGTTCCTTGAAGATCTCTAGCCTCTTAACCTACCTGTCCGTTTCATAGTGCAAAAGTGCCCGTTGCCTGGGAAGAACGCACTTTGCTTTGGGAAAAGGACACTAAATCCTTCATTCAGGAACCAGATAAACTCATAAATTAACAGAATCTTTTTTACTTTCCTATTTCAAATTATCCGGCAATGGCGCAGCGCCATTATAAAAACAGCTTCCGCGAGAGTGGCTGTTATTGTTAGGTTAGGTTATGTTGGGTTAGGTTGCAAAACGGCATATATGCTGAACCTCGCCTATTTATCACATAAGTTGTTGTTTTTTTTTTCTTTTTGTTGTTTGTAAATGTGATAAATAAAGACGAATTATTATTATTATTATTATTATTCCATCGTTGTTTAATATTTTCCTCTAAAAAATTACTGAGGGTTGCTGAATATATGTACTCCTAAAATAAGGAAATAGTTGTAAGAAACAAACATCACATTTTTTACAAAATATTCCCCCAAAAATAATGTTCTTTTTCGTTTGCCAACTATGTATGACCCCTTAAAACCTATACTAAAAAAGAAAAATAAATCATATTAAATACTCTCATGTGAGACGTGAAAAAATCCTTATTGGGTAAAGATGCAACAAGCAAGATTAAAGTGGTAGCGTTGTAGGTGAGCCCATTGTCAAAGTGATAGCGGAGCGAGCGCACTGGCCAGTCCCAGCCCATGGGGATTGTCAAGGGCCGTTTTATGATCAGCGATGAACGCAGATCAACAATCGGGAGGCGATACCCGTCTCGATGAGCCGCAGTAAACTGTCTTTATTGTGAATCCGACCTGCTCGAAGAAGAAGTGCGAACGCGCCTCGTAACGGCACCTGCCCCGCTCCTACTGGATGCACTTTAAACACTGGTATCGAACAATGGCCGGACCGCGCGACGCCGGAATTTGATTTACAGCACAATTCCTGCAGCCCGGGACGTAAACAGGTATAGCGCGCCCACCCGCTTCATGTCGATATATAAATCGTGAGATGTCGCAAGTTTTGGAACGAAAATGGTAATGGCAGTTGCACAACCAGGGCCTGTCAATGTGTACCCGCGAATACTACAGCCGCTCCGTTAGTTACCACGCCTTTGTAAGCGCTTCACATGTTTTACGGGCTTAGCCATCCAATGGAAGTGGAGGATTTCGTGCCCTGTCCGTGCACGACAAGGACTCATTAATGGGAATAAATGCAAGGAACTAAAGGAGGTTAATAGTACCGAGCGCTGAATGCTCCCGATCGACCGTTTACCCTTGCTATTCGGATACATAATTCTACTGCTTCAGCGTTCATTTTCCAGATAATCCAGATGTCGGTCAACGACCATTCGGGGGTACTATCGGATTCGATGATAAATAAAGTCTGCGCTGCTTCGTTGTATTCCAATCTTTATTATTAGCTTCGTTCAACCGTTTGGTATTGAACGAGCCAATACTGAAGGGGTACCCTTTGTCTTGCTTTCATAAAATAAGATTGTATTCGGTATCGTGTTGGAGAGCTGGGGAATAGTGTAATAGCGGTTTACAAGTAATATGGTAGGTTGTGAAATTAAAAGACTGGACCGGCTGTTAAATGTTAGTTTAAATTGGCTGACAACCGAAGGAGAGCGAACGTCACTTGCCAACAATATAACTTGGAATGTTTGCTCTGTGTCGAAGTCTATATAAATAACTGGCCAACACAATCCTTCTTCCAGTTGTTTTACGTAGACTGGCTTCGGATCCCGAGCTTTAAAGTCGGCGAACTTACTACCGTCAATGACGCGTGCTGTACAAACGCGGTACCGAGTCAGGCGCAAAGGGCGAACGTCACGTTACTTTACATTCCTTGCCGAATTTTACGACGTGGCTGCACGTTGTAAAAATCAATAAGGGGACTTCGTATATAACGGGGAAGCAACGAAGCAGGGGGTTTCGCGAACAAAAAATTTTGGTTGGTTCAAGAAATGTGGCATCTCTTTTGTCTATTACCGTGAAGAAACTTAACGATTCTAATATCTTGTTGTTAGCTATTTAATTCTGACTATTAGTAGCAGCATTTATTTCAAATCAATTACAAGAAACACGTTTAAAATATCTATGAACAAGTTAATAATTTTATATTTGATTAAATATTAATTATAATGCATGTACTATATATAGTTTATAATAGTCGTTAGAATATTGCTTTAACTCTTACTGCGGATGCCAAATAAATTGATTCCAACACTTCAACGGATGTTATCACACACAGGTGAGTTCAATCGTTCGGTCACTATATGTACCATTTTATTGAAATTATCTGACGTTTGTTTAGGTTTAGATTTTACGAGTGTTCATTGTGCTATTTAAGTAGGTATGCCATCACACTTCATCGTAATAATATTTTTCGCATATTTCGATGCCTTACTTTGATCTGTAAGAATTAGTCAGTTTAGAAAAGTGTTTCAATTCACTCACTGCCAGTTCTACACAAATTTATAATTGAAACATAATTTCGTAATTCAAGAGTAAATGTTTGACAACAGGAATGCAACAAATGATTTGTTAGCTGGTACGCTGTTATTAAAATGTATTTTAACTTCTCTTCAATTTCTTCTTTTTTAATTTTTTTCACAAACAAATAGTAACATATTTTTTATTGTGACTTATTTCTCCTTTATTTCTGTGCAGATTTCACTTCACCTCACTAGTGGGGCATAATATAATACGGTAAAAAATATGCTTATTTTTGTGCATTTTGTGTATTATTAAACCCTAAGTGTTTCACTTTGCCCCGGCCTCTCCCTACATTACTTTTTTTTACACGAAGATCAAAGGATAACACTTGCTTGCGAAGCTATTGACCTGCAGATTATTTCATAAAATATTTTTAATTTTCTTTCTGCATTAATATTCCTAACACTCTTTCTTCAAAACACCATATTGTAGAAATTCATAGCGAAGTGCCCTAATAACGTTACAAAAACCATTTACGATTCCTAACGTTTTATAAGTTCCCATTAAACGTATCTAAAGTCAGAATATCTACAGTCGCGACAATATGTCAGCATCTCCAGTATTTATATTTGATACTCAAACATCCATCGATCACAGTAAAGTAATTTCTTAAACAACATAAACTGAAGTATAAGGGAAAAAACTGGAAATGTCCATTTTTCGTGATTGTGCGATTTATAAAATATTTTGTCGGTGTCAGCTGAGACTACAGAACTGTCGAAAAACAATGGGTTAAACAGTTCAAATATCCCCCAAAGATAATGTTAAAGATTTGGTATACTGGTTAAAAACAGGAAATATCCACTCCGCACTGGAACAAACCACAGAATGCACCCACGCTTTGCCTAAACATAAGCATCTGTCTTCAAGGTAAAACCAGAAATTATTTAAGAAGAAAATTATATTAGAAAATTAAATTCATTGAACCTAGTTTCTTTACTGATGGACTAAAGTATTAAAACTTAATTTTCTCCATAAAGCTATTTTCTGACATTCCCTGTTTTTCCTCTTACCTTTCAACTGTTGAAACTATTTCATAAACATATTCAATATCAATAATTACAATGATCTCGAATGTTGTCCCCCAAAAAATAGAAGGAAGAAAGAACATGATTGCATAATATCACCCATTACGCTAACAAGAATTAATATCAAATCACTTATAACTCAGCAGTTTTTACCAACTGTAAACAAAATCTTTCAATAGCGTCAGGTGAAGTATACTTTCAGCAACTTTGTTAAACCCTGCCCTCGCCACATTCAGGAACCAAAGAAGACTTTTTCCCATAACCACAGATAAATAACTAACGTCGTGTCATGTCCTGGTAAAAAACACTTTTACACCATAAAAAAGTAAGTTCAGCTTGTCGTACCGAGGCCCATACGTGTGCCAGGCATATTTTGGCGGGCACCTACGTCGAGCATTCAATGCGACACTGTACGCGCCGACTATTCCCCGAGTATTTACGAGCAATTACCAAAGTCTACACGAATACGAGCAACAATAACTTTTGCATTGCAACATATCTCGGTGTGCAGGATTCAACAGCTTTGTTCTGTAATATATCTGCGATTACGACGAACCAGTCCTGTAACCATGTATAGAATGTGTTAAGAGACGAGTCTCGAGATCGTATCCGCGTCAAGGAGCCTGTTTCACGCAGTTTCGTTGGTACTCGAAGTTTCAGGGTGACCAAGTCAAGGCACCTGACACTTCTGCGTCGCCCTTTTCCCCTATATTGTTGCTGCCTTGTGGTTTCCAGCGACCCACTTTTGCCCGTCCTCGATACACGACATGATTACGAGCACGAATAGAAAGAGGAAGATAAAGAGGGGAAGAGAGACAGAGAGCGCCAGCAGCGGGCAGAGAAAGAAAGGGGAAGAAAAAAGGAGAAGGAGGATCCAGGAAACAGAGGGAGTGCAAGCAGGTAAGCGTGGAATCGCGACTGGATCGGTGCCAATTCTACCCGGCATATACGCCGATTTGAAATTCAACGCGATGAAAGGTTTGCCTCCTCTTCTCTTCTTTCAACCCCCGCCGCCCCTGCCCTACCTTCGTCTTCTAGCGCGCGCTTTCGGCCGCATCCAACTCGCTAAACTATACATAGTATAGTTCGACCCTGTAATATACGCGGGCTCTGAAGTATATATCCCGATTCGCTAACCCAGAGACCGGAAGCACTGGCAGCCTTTCAAGTTTGGCAGGTTCGGGATCCTTTTAATTCAGATTGAACTTTTAATCGGGATAAGTATTTTTTTCCCCTAATTTCGTTAACCCCGTCCGTGGTAATGGAGACCCGGGAACGACGCCGCATGTCTCGTCGCGACTGGAAGCTCACGAACTAGCGGAAATGTGACTTGCAATTAGCGCAGGGGTGCGTTCAATTGCATTTCAGTTTGAAATCACGGTAAACGTAATCCAATGAAATTGATCTATTGAAAGATCTCGCGGCATCTAGTGAGCATTTAAAAGACTGATTACTCTCGAGAGCTTCGGAGAAACAGCTTATCATAATAACTAAGGATGGTAGTTAGCAAAGGTGCTTGAAATCATGGAAAAGTTATTTCATCATGAGAGTGGAAAAAATATATTACACGTCGGAGGAATCTGTAATAAGTTTGCGTGTTATTTGTAAGTTCCTACGGCTCTTGTGTAACACACAGGGGTCAGAGAACGGAAGCAGATTAACTAGGGTCGTCAATCATGGATTCTTTTGGAAATTTGCCCCTCGTAATGTCGCGCGCTGCACGACTCTTTGTGCTGGAAGACAACAAAATTCAGGAGGCAACTGAGAACGCCGCTGACTCAGAAATACCGCAGGAGATTCCGTTTTTGACGGATCTTCGGAAAGTATGCGTCACGGCAGTTCGAGTTACTTTCGTCTGACGGAAACTTTTCGATCCAATAGTCGTCTCCAGTGATTGAAGCAAACTCTAAAAGGTGCGCCTTTATCTCCGTGAAAACAAGTCGCGAGAATTTGTTGCGTCGAGTGGTTGTCCCGTTTTGAAAACTCATCTCCTGCACTTTCGAATGGAGGTAATACATTCGTGATGTTATTGCGGGTGCTTTCAGGATTGCAAACAGGAATGGCAACAATACCTTCTGGATTTAATCCCATGCACTTAGAGCCGAATCGTTAACGGTATCAGCTAGTTGCGCGGAAAGATAAACAGATTACCGAGAGATAGGGGAAGATGCGAGAGAAATATAAAAGCAGTGGGAAGACTGAAGCGAGTCTATATCTTTCAGCTTTGGAACAAATAGAAACTGTATCTTGTCTTAATCCTGGTCCAAGAGAAGTTCTCTCTCTTTTCTCCTTTCATTAATATCTAGATCTGCAAGACGTTATAATTAGAAACAAATCTGTTCCCCGTCGCGTGTAAGAATGACAACATCAACGTCAATTTTGATGAGTATCTATCCAATGTTGAAATGGAAACTAATAACTACTCACCAAATTGTACAAGTGTTTTGTCACGTAACAACAACATAACAAAACAACACGATGGCAGTTTGAACTGTATGAGAATGAAATATTCAACTAAACAAGCACAGTGCTCTTCCGAGTAGCATAATAAATATGAGTATCAAGCAATAGTAACATTCGCTATAAACTATTCAGCGCTTCCTGAGTAGAAGTTCACGTAACAAGCACAAATCCTTGAGATCACATTTGCGGAGACTATTCTCGCCTAGGTTATTCACAGGCGAGCTACTGATAAACGATCAACATTCGATGCGTGAAGTTGAAAAGCATTACCGTCTGAAAACAACATCGAAGATCGCCAGTGTCATCCACATTTCGATCACAATTCCGTTTCCTCGGTGTCGCCTCGCGATGTGTCGGGTAAGAAATCAAGACGCGAACTAAGGGAAGCAACGCTGATCGAGTTAACTAAAGAGCACACCATCGGCATATTTCGTGCACTGACCTTATAACGAACATGTGTCTCCCGTGGTCCCTGGATGGACAGTCATTGGGTCTCACACGGGGTGGCTCGTAGTATTCAGAGGACGGTGGTTTAAGTATGTAATCACACACGCACGCACCGCGTCGGCACGACCTTGACGTGGCGGGTACTTGGCGACGGACACGCGTGCGAACGACACGCGTGCACGCGACGCGCCGCCGTGAGATCCTCGTGGCGCGACCGGATAGATCCGCGGAGCGATCGAACGCGATCAAATCCTCCGTAGGACCACGTCTTCGCCGGTAGTTTCTCCCTCGTCGGCGATTATTCCCCTAGTCCCGTCACGCTCGAACTTGGTCTCCGACTCTTCGGAATTAGCAATCACGATGCCGAGGACGCGAGCACATCAGGAAGAATGGCAAGGAAGACAACGACGACCACGACGAGGACAAAGACGAGGACGACGACGACAGTGTCTCGTGGCGGTGGTCGATAGCGCGGCGCTCTACTGACGTCGCGACGCTTCGTCATGTCGTGGCCCGCGGCTCCTACACGCCCTCCCTCCGCCACCCCCCACGACGACCCACGACGCCCTCAACTCACTCCGGAACAACCCGGAAACTGACGAACCTCCGCCCCCACCTCTGAAAACTACCCTTATTTCGTGCCCCCACCACCGCCGCCGATACCGCCACTACCACCAACAGCACCCCACTACCGCCGCCATCACCGCCACCGCCACCTCCACCCTCCACCTCCTCCGCCTCCGCAGCCACCCTCGCGCGAAGGACGAAGGACGACTGTCCGACTCTATCACGCGGGCAACTTCTCCTCCTAGACTCTGTCTCCTTGTCTCTCGGGGCTTCCCTCCGAAAGGCGGGCTGGTATCGCCCAGTCATACTACCCTGCCTCCCCACCTCCCCCCCACGGACGTCGCGACGCAAGGGTGTACGTCACTGACGAAAGCTACTTCCAATCACGGGATTTCTGGTTCACTAGATCCCTGGCATCCATGACGTTTTTGACGTCGTTGACGTAACAAGAACCGTCACGGCGAGAAGAGAAGAGTTCTGCTCCGATGAGCTTCATCCAAATATAGATTACCGAGCTCTTGTGGCCCGCCTGACCAACGTGACATTTTGGAGAACCTGCGAAGCTTTTGTTAATTATGAATACATGGTTTGTCGTCTTAGTGTGTTTTCATGGTTAACGGGGTTCGTAATGATTTTCATTTAAAGGAAGTCGCCTTATTTGATAGATATAATCGTGTGTCGGAATTCTTTCAGTCCGCGGAAGTAACTAGTTCCGTCTTGGCTGGCGAGAGAGAGAGCTCGCCGAGTAAAAGCTTCTAGCAACGATATTTCTAGATCACAGGATGCGTGACATTTTAAATTTCATTGTGGAGTGAGCATCGCGCCGGATAAGAGACGCCAGATTTTCATTGAGTGGGTTTCTACGATGTATAAATCTCCGAGCTATAGTCCTCGACCCGTTTACTCTTCGAAGACACAGGGGTAGTAAGCGAAAGTCGGAATAATCTGTGTTGGTATTTCGCAGCTTTCCAGCTCGCTTCCTCATAACAGACCAATCGCCACCTCGCTTGTTTACAATTTATCAGATTTATTCCTCCCTTCCGTCGAGATCATCCCAGTTTAGTCGTGTTTAATCCGATCTATCAAGCGAACCCATAAATGCTTTTATTTTTCACGTGATCGGGGGCTTCCTCCTCGATACTCTCCGCTGACTCAGCGAAATAATTCATTCGTCGCTATTCTAGGGTAATATCAATTCAAATTCCGTTCGCGAAAGAGGGATGCGTGACGCAATCGACTGACTTCCTGCAACAATATCCTGGATTCCTTGGATTTATAACGCCACTGACGATTTAGATTTCGTTGCACCGGATGAGACCCCGCGAGATTTTCAAGGAAAGAGCTTCAACGATATATAAATCAGCGGGGTGCAGACCTCGACCCATTTATTTCGCCGAGTTAGAAGGGTCTCAGACAATAAGAGAACATCAGAAAACTATATTCCAGCTCTTCCACTCTTCTAAGGATCATCTTTCACAATACTTCCATACGTACATCAATTTAATCTTAAAAAACCCAAATTTTGTTAAAGGCAAATACAACAAATCTCTCCTTCCCTGTACAACTACAGCAGGTAGAGGAAAATAATTATTTTCTTCGGTTGTTATATTCCATTACAACGAATGTTGTGAAAGGAATGAGCTACCAATGGAGTTTCCTCTATATCGGGCCATTTCTCCTTTGTACGTTTCATTGCGTGCGCGCGTGAGTTACGCAGGGCACGCGACCACGTTTGAGGAAGAAGGATGGAGAGAGAAGAGAGAGAAGAAGAAGAAGAAAAGGGGAAACAGGAGGAGAAAATCCCGCGGGCAGTTGGCCGACCACGTGGGTGCCGCCCCCATTGCCCCCGGCATGGCCACGTGCCAAATAACTCACTTGGCACGCGTAAACAATTACTCCGAAACTCATGTTATCGCGCTACATTACGCGTATATATGTCACGTTGTCCGTCCGCAAGGCGTGCGTTTCACGTCACCTTATGAGTACTCAACCTTTCGATTCGCGCTTGCCCCGCACGGGAAAGTTTCCTTATGGGACTCATTCCCCTGGGAGGGGGAGTGCGGATAGTATTTCACGAATTTCATCAACGACGCGACAAGCGTGTAACATGGTTCAGGGCTCGTGGACTCGAATTGTCGAAATATGTAAATAGAGAAATAGCATTTGCAAACACCTGTTCGGAGATAAACGAACTGAAGTAAAATAAATTGGATAGTACCTAATTTTTATGGGGTTGAATTTAGTTGAATATTGGTATTGGAAAAGATTCGTGATTCTGAGAGATAAAATTGACTTCAGACAGCAAATTCGAGATGACGCGCACGAAAAGTTTCACGAAAAGTTGGGAGTGTTATTTTCGAAATTTTGTAACATGTTCTAAAAAGAAGCGGTTGAACTATGAAATCAGCGGAAACAAAGATATATCAATAATTGATATCCAGAGAATCGGCAGAAATTCTGATATGTTTTGTTTTTATTCGCCCGATATAATACATGTGATTAATTATTTTGGCTGCAGGTCACTTCGATATCACTGCACGCGAGTACCGTATTATGATACTCAATCAGGCCTATACGAGGAATTGGACGTTTCTCGGGCAGCTTCCACTTCGCGTTCGCGGATCAGTGGATGGAGTTCTGCATCTGCAGATCGTTTTGGGTATCGGCCAACGTCGATTCCCGATATCGAGAGCCGAGATCCGTGGTAACACGCCTATTCTACCTTCGGAGTTCGATATTTCCACTAAAAGAACGGCCTAAATCGAATTTTCCCCGAGAAAGCATTTTCCGATATCGCAGTTACGTTACAGTTCCACTACTTGCCTACAGTATGTCGATGTAATCCAACGAATTTTATTGTAAACGGTAGAATTATCATCAAATAAAATATTAAAATGTTTATCCGATGTTTCGGTTATTGTTAAACATTTTTTCTACACATTGAAAATCGGTTGTTTTTGTACTGTAACTAACATTAATATTTACCCAACTTTTTTTAATATTTCCAATTGAATACAGGTACAATATAAGAGAAGCGAACGTTCTAGATATTTACCTCTCAATCCAAGTAATTAGTATAATTAGGATGAAGCAGATTGATTAACAAATTTTGCTTTAAACGAGTTCTGGAATTTATTTTTCCTTGATAACCTGTTAATTATAAAGTAATTGTGAATAATGTGAAAAGCGTTATTTTGTGAATAACTACTCAATACTCATCGTTATCTCTGTAGAAAGCAATGCATACTTATTTCTTAATAATATTTATAGTACAGCAGAAATGTAATAAAGCATTACCAAATCCAGATTGCACTTCCAATTAAGATTTCAAAACAAACCGTTAAAAGCCATAAAACATTGTTATTACTGATTTAAGGGGTTACACCACTTTGGATTATAAAAATAGTAGCTATCTTTAAGACATTTTTTTTCAGAAAATGATGAAGAAAATGGAAAATCTATAACTAAGCATTTATTATACAACTATTGATATATATAATAAATGCTTAGTTATAGATTTTTCATTGTCTTCGTAATTTTTTTCAAAAACAAATGTTCAAGATAGCTGCTATTTTTATACTTCAATAGTTAGGTATACAATAAATGCCTAGTTATAGAGTTTATAGTATAGCCATTTTCTTTATCATATTCGCAAAAAATCTTACAGATAGCTACTATTTTTAGAATCCAAAGTGGTGCAACCCCTTAAAACGAAAGAAATAAGATCAAAATTATTGTACTTCGATGTACCCAATAGAAGTGAGATAAATATTGTTAGTGGAAACATAAAATAACAGAAAAAGTGACCTGCCAAAATTAACATCAGGAAAGCTCACGGAGAACTCTATTGGGTGGAGGGTATTCTGCTCGAGGATAAGCGGTCGGGCTACCTCGGGTGCGTGCACCAGAGACGCATTGTCACCTTCCGTTCCGCTGATCACCAAAACGAAATATATTCCGATTGCATAATAAACAGTCTTTCACTGGCGCATAAGTTATGCAAATCGACGCTGCGAATGATTTAGATGATAATAAACTGGACCACACACGGCGTCCACTCGCACCTCATCCTCGAAATTGTACGTTGGCTAAATTGTTCCTCGAAGTAAACGCGGCCAGCCGCTGTCACATGATTTACCGATCCACCGATACGCCGTGACGTCGATTAAAATCCGCAGGATCTTACGACTGAGATGCGACGACGAGGCATCGTACCCGATAAATCACAAACGAGCGCGCTAGTAATGGAGAAGCTTGTATAACGCAACGTCAAAGATAGAAACAGGCATCGTAAAGGAGTAAACGATGTTGCTATATAAGTAATGTGGTTGGTGTACCGGCAGTCTCAAATAAAATCTCCCGCCGACAAAGATCCTGGCTTGTTAGTACTGCGCTAGCCTCGGTTACGAGGGTCTTTCAATGGTGGTTTATGGGACCGGGGAAAGCAGATTTGAAGAAGTTTCAGGTAAAATCGCAGTAAAGAAAACTGATTTTATATGTTATCTGTCGGGATCTGACTGCTCCAGGGTGGAGACGCATAAACGAGCTCGAGAGTTGGATCGAAGAATGAGAGATCTTGTGGGTTTATAGGCACTGAATAGTTATGAATGACGGCGGGTAAATAGACTATTGGATTTTTTAAAACAGGTCACGGTAGTGAGTTGGTTTAGAAAATATAAGATGTTCCACTTTAATTTTTCGCTGTGATTACCTCCCAAAAATTCAGAGATTCCTTCAAAACAGAAACTTTTAGCTTGCTAAACTAAATTACTGTTACTTTTAATTATCCCTAAACTAAAGTGACCAGATATTTTGTGGGCCAATGCGGGACAATCAAATTCGTCAACAAAATTTTTTGGTAAAAAAGTGGATGATCACATTAATGCAAAGAATTAAAAATGAAAGGAAGCTATTTGCAATGTTAGCGTTGTACACACTTTCATTGCTTCAAAATTTATTGAAAAATGAAAAGGATGATAAGCGATTGTTCATGAAGAAATTACAAGAGGCATATTTACATGAAACTATACAAATATGTATACTAATAATTAATATCAATAAGAAAATTGATCTATGATAAACTACTCTACTAACAAAATTTATTTTAATTAAATATTTTATTTGATAAAGATCCATAGATGAAAAGTAGGTACTGCACAAGGATACCCTTAAATGGAACATGTATAAAACGTAAAATATCAATGTCTATATCCAATTGCAATTTTAAATTAGTCTACCACATTTTGCCTCATCCTACAAGATAAGAAATTATTGCATTTACCCCTTCAAAGCATGGAAACGCAGATCGTTTTCGATCTTGATTTTCATTTCTCTCGATTCACCAATCATACCGCATTCGAATGACTCACTGCAAAAGATTCTTAGAATTCCGTGCCGTTCGATCACTTTTCCGTGGAGTTTGTTTTATTCAGATTCACATCACAGTATTGTGATTCGCGGCTTATTTTTGGCCAGCGAGGTCTAAATCCGGCACGACACCGGGTGCGATGGAAAAATAGGAATGATCGCGTGGGCAGGCATTTCTTTGCTTTTGTTCGTCATCCCTTGTCCCGTTTTGGTGTTCGTTGCAAATTAACCGACACGTGCGCGGGCACGGAGGTCAAGAGGCTCGCGAGCGAAACTGGCTCTTCTACCTTCTTTGAATTTTGCGTGGTTGAATACTGATTTGTTGACACGCGGCGCGTTTAGGCGCCACGCTGGAGCGACCAAATTCCAAACGGCGCCATCACGATATTTATTCAACGAAATTCCTGCAGCTAAGATGCTCTAAACATATTTTTTACGCTTTTTTAGTTTTCGATGCTGAGCACACATCTATCCCTTTGCGCTTTATTATTAAAACTTGCTTCCGCCAAACGTGACGGCGCAGAGTTTACTTGATGAATATTTCTCGCCTAAGCTTTGGATCTATTATGTATGTACATATATCGTGTTGGAATTCTCTGAATGCCCACAGTAAGCTGCGAGTGAATTCTGAAACTTTTTACGATGATAGCATAGAAATATTTGTTGCTCCTCTTTCTAACAGGATTCGAAATATTTATAAGATGCTTTATGTAACTGTAGCAATCTGCTTGCAATGATATACAGGGCGTCCAGTTTAACCGGAAACATTAGAAATGGGGAAAATATAGCAATCCATTTGAAAAAATTATGTTGACCTTGAAATCTCTCCCATTCCTCCATCTGCAGAGAAACTATTTATAGCACACAATATACTCCCCCATATAAAAACTTTTGTAACAAGAATTTTTTAATACCTTCAGTCTTAATAGTAGGTAAATACCGATTGTCTTGATAATACCTAAAGCGTGGGAGTTTTTAGGAGTTCTGCTTTCATTACTTAATGTTTGAGTACAATTTGAAATGATTTAATAACATTTCCATCATCTGTACGAAAGTCCCCAAATTTCGCCAGCTACCATGCATTTTATAGTACACAATATTACACCACTTCTTACTATCCTTACTTTCAATTTCTTGCAATCAAAAATTACTTTACATTTTAAAATTTGCCATTCATCTACATCGAATAATGCTATTAAACAATTTGATTCCTTTACTTTCTAAACAAATATTTTACTATTAAAAGTGTTACAATATCGACTCCTACAGGAAATATTTTTTAAAATACACTAATTTATAATAACACACCAAATTCGTGCCAGCTCTTATTATACAGTGCTTACTGTTAAATTTATTTCAAAGCCGAGAACTTCTGTTGGGGATTCTTTTCCCTCATCCAGACATATATGTGGGGGTTTCAACATTCGAGGATACGAGACGAAAAATCGCGGTGGTCCGTGATATTTACTAGCCACATACCTTTCACCCTCATTTGCTATACGTTTGCATTAACCGCGCAGCTCTTCGAGGCGACCTTCGACCTTCCGCGCTTTCGCCGACGGGGGGACCAGGAATTTCGACCGATTTCACGAACCGTCGACGACAGACGGCGGTCCAGGGTTCTGGTAGCAGCCCGCAGACGGAACTCCTATCTTGGTACTCCCATCATCGGGTCGACAATGCAGAAGTTATCGACAATGGCGCACGGCCAGAAATAGCAGACGGTGCATTGTGTTTAGTAGCGTATAGGATATCCGGATAGAGGACGTCCACGAGTGCCCGAAGCTTCAGGGGAAAAAAGAGAGAAACATTCGTGGTTCCGGATCCACGGCCGCGGAACGGTCTCCACACTTGCATCATTTCGCGGTTCCAGCCCAAATATTTCTGGCTTATGCAACCGCTAATTGCAATCAGAAAGTAGGGCTCTCGTTAGGCTGATTTCGGTCACGACGCTTGTCGATCTATTTCACCGGTTTCTAGGGTACCGTCGCACAGTGGTTCGAGTATACTACATACTAGTTGGACAAAATTATTTTTTCGCGGGTTTGGGTTTATATGGGGTTCAAATTGCTTGAAAACAAACCTGATTCGTATTACAGTTTATTATTTCAATAAAAATATCAATAAAATAAAAATATGACTAATTCAATTAAGGGAAAAGAACAAAACGACAGTATTGTACTTTAAATTTAATTAACAGTTATAACATTATGTCTATTCCTGTAATTTCTGAGTTTTTATGTTTAAAACCTGGTTTTTGAAATCAGTCTTCTCTGCATCGCTATTAAAATAGTGTTTTACTATATGTTCCACGTCGATCCACGCGACAAGGGTTGAATGTACGGAAAGTAGAGACTTTCTAGTTTATTTTAATCAATCGATCGATCTGCAAAAATTTGCAAAACTATATTTTTCTAATTGTTTTCGAGCGCGACGCTCGGCATAGTTTTGCAAATTTTTGCAGATCGATCGATTAAAATAAACTAGAAAGTCTCTACTTTCCGTACATTCAACCCTTGTCGCCTGGATCGACGTGGAACATATAGTAAAACACTATTTTAATCTACTGAGTGGTGCTACCGAGCGTCGCGCTCGAAAACAATTAGAAAAATATGGTTTTGCAAATTTTTGCAGATCGATTGTTTGATTAAAATAAACTAGAAAGTCTCTACTTTCCGTAGATTCAACCCTTGTCGCGTGGATCGACGTGGAACATATAGTAAAACACTATTTTAATAGCGATGCAGGGAAAACTTATTTCAAAAAGCAGGTTTTAAACTTAGAAACTCAGAAATTACGGGAATAAACATAATGTTATAACTGTTAATTATATTTAAAGTACAATACTGTTGGTTTGTTATTTTTCCTTTATTGAATTAGTCATATTTTTATTTTATTGATATTTTTATTGAAATAATAAACTGTAATACGAATCAGGTTTGTTTTCTAACAATTTGAACCCCATATAAACCCAAACCCGCGAAAAAATAATTTTGTCCAGCTAGCATGTAGTATACTCGAACCACTGTGCGTCGGTTTAATTCAGTTCAGGACCACTTAGCAGTTAGAACCGAATGTAGAGAATACGGTTTGTTTGATACCAAGTAGCTATTTTCACGCAATTTTATATTTAAGTATATAATTTATAATTTTGAAAGGTGATTATTTACTTTAGGGTTTCATCGCTGATTTTGATGAAATTTAGATATGTTGTTGGGGGCATGATTTTGAATAATTTCTTCCTATACATGTCACCGCCACTCGACTTTAGTTTTCAAGATATTCATAGAAATATTTTGGTATTTATTTGGAATCAGGCAGAGTTGGGCAAAATATAATCTAATTACCTGCATTTTTTCGAAAGAATAGTGGTTTTCAGTTTCCAAAAATTTATATATATATGACGTATATGTTGTGCAGCTGCAAAATAGATTTTTCTAATAAATCTATTTTGCAACACTTTATAATGAAAAATTGATTCCCTTGCGAAGCAATAAATAACAAACAAATTGTTCTCGAAAGACTAAATTACGTGAAATGAGAAAAATATAAATCTTATTGTTCTGATTTTTATTTCCTTCAATTTGCGCACATTGCACAAGTTTTGTGACTTTCTAGAAAATAACAAAAACCCATTAGTATTGGAATCTGTGTATAAGTTTGTATATTTGCGTCACAATGATCGGTTAAATAACAAACGAATGATAACTCAATCAAAACGCAATCGTCGTATACGCGTCGCCGAAGTTGCGTCAGATGGAAAACAGATCGATGAAACCCCCTCGAGGAGAAGCTCGAGGAATGATCGAGCAAGGAAAAAGCCGGCGTTTGTGTTTACTCCCCATTATTTTCGCCAAGTGTTTCAAGTCGACTCATCACGCTGGAAATATATTCTCATAACACATCGACGAAATAACTCGTTGCGCGTCGTCGAAGTAATTTCACCGACGGATGTGTACACTCGCCCGTGATTTGCGACACGATTTCCGCGACCTATGCAGCGTCAACCCCGAAAAATCGTGCACGCTCTAGACAGAGTGATACGATGGGAGCCCACGCGGCCGAGGGAATTCCCTGAAACAATCTCAACATCGATCCGTTCGAGGATTGGGAGGGAAAGAGGGCTTCGACTTACGTAAAGAAGAAGATACGCTACCAGCGATAGTGGTTTTCGTACGATCCCCTTGCGCTCCTACGCCTACTCTCTTATGAATCAGTGGATGAATGAGTTGACTTTGCCCCACTTTTCCATGCGTGGGGGTATCGTATCAGCCGGCTAGTCTGACATTTTCGCGCCGCAACCACCCCTGGCCAGGTCAGCATCGCGGCGACATCGTGGGCGTTGCTGACTCTGAACCTACCCACGTAGTAGACAAAAGTCTGGGTGCACGACCACGCAAAAATCCATTTCCACGATCGCTAGCTTTCGGCTAGGAAAACAGAATCATACCGTCGCGAATGCCAAACCGAGGTAACCATCGTCGCTTTCGCACACATCCACTATGCGGAATGTTTGGGTTACTATGGGTACACTTTTGGGGGCTTCGAATATCGAAGTATCGGTGGCAAACTCGATCGAAAATTGAAGAGAAGTGTACAAAAAGCGAAATGAAGAAATACCACTTTTTTGGCAATTTTTAATCGTAAAGATATCAAGTAATGGAAAGGTTTCTTGGTCTATCATCGAGGATATTACTCGGAACGATATTTAGACAAATCTTGTAAATAGGATAACATTTCAATTTTATGTATTTTTTGTTATCCTTACTTTTGTGGAAAAACTGAAGGAACTCTGCATCAGAGTTGGGTAAAATGTAATCAATTACAAATTACGAATTAGGATTGAAATGTAATTGTGTACTTCAATTAAAGATTTCTTTCTGTATATGTTAGTTCAGTTGACCACAATTATAATTGTAATTGCCACATGTAATTGACTTGCACAATTGCAATGATATAGTTCGTAATTGTAACTGTGCAAGACAATTACAACTACACTATAATTGATTACAAAATCAACTACACTATAATTGATTACATAATCAATTACATTTATAATTGATTACGCCCAACTCTGTTCTGCATATAGACTGTGAATGTGCTTTAATGATAATTAATCATTCGTATATAATTCAATTTGCTTGCAAAATTACAATCAATACGAAACCCACCATTTCCCAATAAATATTTTCTAAAAGCATATCGTTGTGTTGTTCAAAATTGATTGCCAACTCCGTGAATTTATTATCACAAAATTTATTCTCTGTGCTCTGCGATCTATTATCACAAGATTCAATGGCTTCAATATCTGAACTTTAATACCACAATATCCCAAAGCATTTTACTGAAAAATAAATATTCGTCTAAGTTATGAAATAATTATATCAGAATTTTGAAAAAGTGTGTTAAATTATTTTATTCATTTTGATTCTAGTCCAGCCAATTGCGCATCGCACACTCAGCAAAAAGGACTAAAGCGTGCACACAAACTGTAATAATCCTTCGACATTTTCATATTTTCGTATTATCGATGAAATTTACGTTCACCGTAATGAAACTGCGAATAAAATGTACCAGGAATTCGGAATGTACGAGCAGTGTGGTAGTGAGCATAAACTGAGCTGACGTCAACGGTGTCCCTGGTACCCCGCGGAACCATTAACTTCAACCAGAAATGTAAAACGAAATTTCCCAAGGAAAATTACACTTACATACGGTGTCTGATTAACACGCAGCTACTAAAACTTTCCACAAATCAAACGCTTTCGTCTAATACAGTAATTCCCTCCTTCTTAGCGTACTACCTACCATTGTGACCAATGATCCATTAAAAACCATTACACGCGTTGAATTATCCACCTTAGATTTATTTCTCCCCTCTGTTTAATCCTCTCTACTCCGCGTTAAAGTGCCTTACATCGAACGTAAAAATTACGACACCACAGCGACAGGAAGCCCCAGCGTTTTGACATGCTTCACCACTTATTAGCTTCGATTTTTATATAAGTACGCAAACCAACGATACGTGCCCGGTAGATCTTTACTAGAGACCGCGAGTAAACAAGCGATAAATCTGTCGAGGGTGATGGAACACAAAGAAATCGGAGCACCGCGATCGTTTAACGGGCGCTGCACCGGTGCGGTCTCTTGGGTACCAGCGTTTTCGCAGAGACTGAGACAACGTCTTCGCCCGTGGCCACTTGCATCCTCTGCGTAAAGGAATCGACCACGTGCGACGGGGAATTACCGTTTCATTATACGAGCTGCAAAGAGAAACCGTGGAACGTGGTGTTGAGGCAGTCTCGGGCCCCGGGCATAGTAAGCGCAAAATAAACTCGCAGACGCATGGGGTTCTACGTATGCCTCACGCACGTACCGGCGCGAGACGCGTGTAACTGCAAGTAATAACAGTCATCGTGTAACACGTTTTAAAATCCGCCTAATATTCGCACCTGGATCGCCAGCATCGAACGTTCTGTTTGCTTTAAGCATGACAGATCGTTTACCACCACGATGCCGTGCGAGAATCAACGCTAGGAATTTTAAAAGGCGGCTGCAATGCTGCAGTTCAATTGTTGGATACTGTTTTTCAGATTGTTGTTATTAGAGGAGATATTAGTATTAGTGTTTTTGTGGCTCCAATTGTGACGGTCGATAGACGATTTATTATATTAAACTTAAACGTATTTTTATTTTTAGACGTGGTTAATAACATTCGATAAATTATAAAGATATGTGACTTTTTTATTATGAGATTTTTAGCATCAACTAAATATAAATAATGGAAACATCAGTTATTTCTTTATCATTTCTTACTTTCATGCAGCAAAAAATTGGAATATTAAAGTTTACATCTACTATGCACTGAAATATATTTAATTGATTTATTATTATGACAATATATTACTAATAATATATATACGTATCTGTACGTATGTATTTAAATGTATTTCCATTTTTCATTTGTTTGAATATTGGATCAGTGCTAGAAATATTAAAGTCAGCATGTCTGGCAAAACAGTATCCATGAAAACGAAAAAGGAGCACTTAGGTTTAAGGTTAAAGGTTAAGATCGTTCTGAAATTCTATGGTCAACAATTTCGGGCGATATTTGAGAACGCTCTGCGAGATGATCTCCTAATACTCTTCTTACTCATCGAAGGAGAAATCTCGTATTGTGACCTTTTGCGTTTTTATTTATTATTCCGAACGCATCTAGACTCTACGAAAATCTAGATAATAACACGAAATTTATGATACTACGCAGATTGCGACGAACAATGTTTGGTCAGACACAAACTACGCTTAATGCCACGTCCAAATGTATTACTATCGTTATTAGGAAATAGAGGGTGATATTATCTACATTTTTACATTATTCGTTTCGTGCAGAATCCTCTAGAAATGTGATCAATGTAATAATAAATTCTTCTGATAAACTTAACTTTTCCAACAAATTACACGAAGGAATTACAAAAACAAGTTCACAATTAATTATGCTTAAAATGTTCATTATATTCCTTTGTAACAAAAAGTGTCTTTACTAATTTCTTTCACCCTTAAATAATTTTATACTTTGCTACTACTGTAAATCATGTCCATTTACACTTCTGTTAAAAATTTCACAAATTAAAACGCAAGTGTCCTAAGTACTGTAACATTTTTTCAAAATAATTTTTTAATTTTTCATACTTAGATACAATTGCCTAATGATGACTACAACCATTAATAATAGTAACAATAAATACTTATTTACTACACTTCAACGAAAAATAGAACCGAAACGTTTTTCATACATGAAGAGACAATATTACTACAAAAAAATATCAAAGCGTTGTAGCAATGTGCAATGACCATTTCCAAGTCGATTACGTCAAGGAACGCTTAACCCTTGCTCTTTTGTCTGTTAGACCAAGCGCGTGTCTAAGAAAAAAAATGGAGAATCTAGAGAAGAGGCACGTAGAAGGTGTGCGATCAATAAACAAAACTGCTGGACCATTACCAGTGATTTACACGCTTTTTAAATTCACGTAAAACCGATGGGGAAGCATGCACGGAAAGGAAATCTGTATCATCGATCACGGTTATCAGGATATCCACGCATAATACAGACGATAAACCAGAATCGTATTTGATCCGTCGTTTGTTTGCTGGAATATTCCTAATATTTATCCTCGGTAACGTCCTCCAAAATCGAAGATGATATTACGACGAGACGTAGGCGGTACGTGGTAGCCGAACCTTGAGGGGGATCTATTCAAGAGTCGTATATATTCGTTCTCGAACGTAATCCAAGGAAGCGAAACTTCTACATTCTTAGATATTGTGCCATTCTCTTCGATGGCTATACACAACTACACCCCCTCTCCCCCTATTTGCTCAACAGTCTACTACTACGTTGTCTCATTCTCGTCCCAGCGCTCGTTCATTCAAAACGCGAAATCAATGAATGTTATTTTCGGCGGAGACTGCCGTCTATGTGCCACCGACTGACGTATACTACGCGCGTACTTGACGTGCGCCTTTCAGAAACTGCATAGGTACATATGTATCTGTTCTCGCGTGTTTGCAGGCCTGCTGACGCAAAAATCTCGCGCGATTGAATTCCTTCGAGTACGAAATTTATTTCATGACGTCATGTGGTGGGATTTTATCTTTGGTATGAGTAAGATAGCAATTATTGATTTATGGATGGCGAGGCATGAAAGATTTCACCCTCCTTCCTTATTAAGTTGGATTATTTTTTAGATGTAATATTTTTGGGTACGGTAGAAATTTGTTAAATAAATAATCGCCTGGAAATATGTTTGCGTCTGATATAAAAGGATTAAAAAATATTGTGTTATTGATAAGCATTGATAAATGTAGCTTGCAAATTTTATTGAATTTAATGTCTTTAGTGTATAGACGAAAATTGGCAAATTACATCTTAAATGCGAAGAACAAGTGGTTAGAAATTTATAAATATAATATGTAATATTTTTTTTTAATATATTCATACTCGTATAAATTCTTATAATTTCATATAATTCGTATAGATTTAATGGAAACATCGCATGTTTTATAATTACAAGAGACACTCACCACTTAGATTATATTCGTCGGCATAGTCATTTGGTAATTATTCAATTCAGTCTGTCAAGAGGTTTTACATGGGGGAAGACAAATGTACCCGTTTCGAGCACGCA
The DNA here is from genome assembly GCA_963855975.1 of Andrena chrysosceles. Taxonomy (NCBI): domain Eukaryota; kingdom Metazoa; phylum Arthropoda; class Insecta; order Hymenoptera; family Andrenidae; genus Andrena; species Andrena chrysosceles. Next base: position 104,975,962 of record OY979767.1, on the reverse strand, counting down.
GTACAGTAATTTACTGGTGCGTGGCTTTCGACTGGATTAGGATTCACGATGGTGTGGGACAGTCGTTATTTTTAGTCCCCTAGTGACGAGTTGGAACAACCAAGACCTGTTGTCCTCCGAACAAATCTCAGAGAAAACGTAAAGGACCTACGTGAAACAGTACAATTCAGGTAATAAATGTGGAACAAATTAACGAGATGTGTTAACAGCAGAATAACATATAAAAGGCTAAAGAAATTGAAGTCTTATTTGCGTTAAAAAGAATTTGGTATTTTCAATATTTTATAGAGTGGATTTTTTTATTTTGCTCTTTGTGCGTAATTTAATTCAACATGGTTTGGAAACAGAATCACTTTAGTTACAGCAACAGATTCGTGGCATAACAAAGTAATATTATTTGAGACTTTCACCGGTCAATAAAAGTTGTATATATCAGGCCATGCACGGTGACTCTAATTTTAAATAAATCCATATTTAACTTTCGCTTATTGATTTCAGAGTAAGTACTTCATTCATTGTAAGTAGCCTGCGCTAAAAATTTGGCAGCTGTATTTGAATACCGCGACAGTCCAAATATTATATTAAGTAAACCGGAGCTATCATAATTATTTTAATATAGTAGGTATGATATATCTGTACAACTGGATTAATATATTTTATCCGCAGATGAAAATTTCTCTGTCCTGCATCAGTGGTAACATGTAATAAATTTCAAATGATTTATGACACAGCTATGCATCGTAATATTTAATACGTAATTTATTAAAGCATCAAGCGGTAAAAGCAGAAAGTCAAAAAGGCAAGCGGAAGTAATCAACTTTGTGAACTGTCTGCGAGCACGTTGTGCTTCTATCAGCACCATTGTCTCAGCCACGTTGAATTCTCAGTATTGTTTCATCATCCCTCGCGGCGTGACGTAGGAGGGTGTGTACGAGCTTATTCATTCCCATCGCTTGGCACGAAGACAGCATTCACTGACGACGATTCTGCAAACGGTTACACCTATTCCACCTTGCAGTGTGTGCGTTACACCTTGTTACAGTTACCCGAGATAACACATTTTCATGTGTATTGGCAGTGACATCTTACTGCCAATAAAACGCTTCAGGAACTCGCAGAATTTTCGGATCCTTAAAGACTGGTTTCTTTATTTTGTCGCGTGAGATTTTTTTCTTTCTTTATGGTGCAATCTCTCCCGCAAATTAAACGAAATTATTGTTTGCTGCTCGGGAGGAAAACATGGTAGAAATTAACGAGCCGTAAAATTCTTGACATTAATAATGACATTATTGCGCCGTTGCGATTCGAGGCCACCTCCAACACATTGAAAGGGACTTAAAAGGGTAATATCTGCATTGTGGTTCTTAGTAACTTTTAGCATTGACGAGTACTCGACGTAAAACGAATGGCCTTACGAGTGTACCGAATTACGGCCCAGCTTGCCTCACTTGCACCAGTGACTTTTAACTTTTAAGGCAGTCAGGTATTTCTTGGTACATATCTTTCTTTTGGTTAATCCACTCGTCAATGGGTTTTTCCGTTGTTGCGACCAACTTCTTTGTAACAGCTGTCACGGTCTAAACGACGCAAGGTTAAAACTCGAGGTGCAAATTTCTTGCACGAAAACAGTTATCTAGAACCGCGAATATGCGCACTGTAATCGTTTTGAGACACAAATTTCTTCGAAACATATTTACCACCTTGCACGTACAAATGATTGTGTTCTAAGTTAAAAATACTGTCGAATTCAATCTTTTTGGCAGGTCAAGTACTTAGTGGTTAGTGATAACTTCAGGTTATTAACTTCAAAGGTACCGAGCATTTGTAAAAAGTAGTGCGTGTTTTTTTATTGTTTCATTTGTTTTATTGAATCTGGTGCTTTCACAAATTATTTCTTAACTGTATCAAAATCAAGAAACACGACAAGATATGTAATTCGACAACCTATCAACCGAAGCTTAACTACATTCCTTTCGTCTCTGTAAAGTTCAGCAAGCACAGGAACATCTTCCCAGCACAGCTAGGAGGGAAAAAAGCGCAAATAGCGAAGGAAGAAAGCTGGGAAGAAGAATACGGCGCGATAAAGTCGCGGGACGATTGTGAAACCGGTTGGTAGGACCGCGCGCGTCGCTCGCTCGTTCGCGTCCGCGCAGGCGCGCGTGCGTGTGGCGCGTTGACAGAGAGCTGAGTGATGGCTCGTCAAGTTAGCCGCCGTTGACAGTCGATGACAGGCACACGCGCATGCCCCGGACCACACACAATAGGACGACCACGATACGTTCAGGCGTGTGCGTGCCTACGATAGCGCGACCGCTTCTTTTCACGGTGCCCACCAATTCATATGGTAATCACGGGCCCAGGACGTTATTCTACCTTTATTAAGTGCACCACGTCTGACCCATTTCGCCTGTCAGCCCGGCTCCAGGAATTTCTGAGTCACTCGATCCGCGCTGCACCACGCGACTAATGCACCACGCTTCCTCCCATTCCGGGCCCTACGAATTTCACCCTATCTCTTCTTGGGACTGGCCTCTCTAGCCACCTTGTCAGGAGGCTAGACAAAGACCCAGAAACGTGACAGAAGATAACGAGGAATTCGTCCGCGGGCGCTTCAGTTCTCCAACAGAAACTGATTTCGTTGAATGAATTAGTTTATAAACAATTGATGACCGAAGCGCATCGAGAATTAATTAACTATTATTAATATCTTCGATTTGCTTCGCCACGCCGCACACAATTCCCTGCTACCTTTCCCTCTTCTCAATTCCCATGCCCACCTTGCTAATTCCCATCACCACAGTAATCAAACTTTGAATCCCAGCGATTTTCATGTAACATTGACAACACGTAGCGGTAGGTATTGTTTCTCGCGTGGCGTATAAAAAAAGTCGGACAAGTCGAGTAATAACCGGCAATAGGCTACTATCGATTCAATAGCGCCGCTTTAATTCCGTCCCATAAACATCGCGAGTAATCTCGGTGGGGCATTGTCAGCGTTATCAGTGGGGTGCGCCGAGCCGCGGCGGGCTCAAAGTTCCACGCGGGTGACAACGAGACGAGCGCCTTGTATCTGGCCTCTCTTCAAGCCACTAATTTCTCTCGGTCGCGGCGCGAGCTGCGGAACGTGGTTAATCGTCGAGCTCGTTTCGAGGGATCGTCGGTGAAACAGCGGGATGAATAGCCGCGGTTATTTGGTTGGAAAGGGGATGGAATGGGCCGTTCGATGGGGGAGAACGGTGCCGCGAGTGGAGAGCGGCGAGGTGGAGGGCGGACTGTCATAAATTTAAACAACAATTAACATTCAGAGTCGGTCCCGGTTCCCACAGGCCGCCATAGGTATCTGTATCGTCATGAGCAGGCCGTGGAGAGAGCAGCGCAGCGCCACGGTGTACAAAGTCGGTTTCGGCGCTACAGCTCCGTGAAAAAGATGCATGCTCGCGAGCCGGCGCTGGCCAATGCGCGGAGAAAGGAACGGCACGATAGGGATAAAGGTAAAAGGAAGAAAGAGGACGATGCATCGTTCAGGGGTTACAGGTTAAACAGTTCTCTCAACGCCGTCCCTGATTTATTAATCATCGGCACAGCCGCAGGCTACCTATATTATTATCCTTTTTCCATCTGCCACTTCATTTTTCTCCTCGAAAATCATCGTTGCGATTCTTTAGTTCGGACCTGACGCCGTTACAGCGTTAAAAGCCTCATTACGGAAATCAGCGATGGGCAAGTGTTTATCGAACGGTTCACTTTGACTCTCTCACGTCTGTATTATGCAGGGCTACATAGTGGGACTGATTTAAGGGGTAGTGGACTATTGCAGCTTACAAAATTGATTTTTTACTGATTCTGAAAGTCTTATCCTTTATGAACATTTTAAATAAAATTTCAGGAAGAAATTCAAATAATTGTAGAAGTTATAGCAGCGAACGTAATTGAGTGCAATGAAGCACCACTATAACGATTGTTTGGTATCAGAGTCATTTAGCGTCAAATAAACTATTAACGATTTTACGAATCCAGTAGTCCACTACCCTCGTAAGGGGTCATACTACTTTGATCGGCCGAAAAATTAAGCTACATTTAAAAAATTTTTTCTCGGTAAAGATGCCACATATAATGAAATAAATCTTTTTGGTATTTATTAAGGTATTCTTATATTAAACAAACCAAATTTAAAAAGACCTTGAAATTATAATATCCATTGCTACTTAGGACTGTTAGCCATTTTGTGTATTGTTAATTTAACGTGTTTGCATAAAATACAGACTTGAAGCTATCAAAGCTGAGCCTCGTCTTCTTACATTTATTAAGATTTTCTGTTTCTTTTTCTTTTGTAATACAGGGGTTCTATTAACTGAAAATATTCGCGACTATATCCTTTTGAATACGTCACGATTTAAAAAGTTTCGCAACGACCAAAGCGGATGATACTGTGCTGGTGTGAAGCTGAGAAAGTGTGTGGCTGGCTAATTACCTTCGAACCCAAATCGTCGAGTTTTATTTTGAATGGCGATTGCTGCGCGTGGTCGAGCGTTGTCAAGGAGGACCGCAATCCCTCTTCAGTTAACGAGTACAGGCCTTTTATCCTTAAGTGTAGCGCGCTTAATTTGTCCAGTTCTTGACAGTACCTTTCAAAATGAATAGCTTCACTTTCTCTCTAGAGTTCCTAATCTAATGGTCTTTTTTTCACACCATAGGGTAAAACTATACAATACGCCCCATTTGACAAAACGCCCCACCATTATTTTACGCACATAAACCAGGATGCATCAACGCGATCATCAGATTCGAACTTGCCTCAGTCGGCCACAACTGTCGCAATAAAATACCAGCAAATATTACGGCTTTTAAAAAAATATACAAGAATTTATATTTTCGGCCTTCAGACAATTTGCGGTTAGTATGTGAGAAATTCAATTTTCTAAGTCACTTTTGTATTTGCGATAAATTCACACATATATTTCGAAAGTAGACAAACTAACCTCTTTAAATCGTTATTGCCCGAACCTTTTTTCATTACGTTGTTGCTAAATTAAAGCCGAGACGTTTCGTACTCCAGAATTTACAATATGCCCCAGCAAAGAATTTACAATATGCCCCGCCTCAAAATCATATTTTTCATGAGTAACGTATTTCTTTTCTTTTTCATGGATAACAGAAACGTCACATAAATATACATACACATATAAGGACTACATTACGGGCGAAACTAACACATGTTTCGTTCGTCAGTCGCTATCTTCACTATGCAATCTAATCCAAATTTTGACAGCTTACAGTCAGGTTATAACCTGACGAATATTAAATAAGGTAAGTTGTCAAAATTTGAGATGCCACGTGTTTTTACATATATGTATCGTTGTACCATTGTATTGCAACCAAAATGCAGTCTCAAACACAAGGTAAGTTGGCAAATTTTTACTTATTTATGTCGGAGCGTTTTGTCGCATAGATGGGGCGTTTTACCTGACGACTGTGTTACAAAACGCCCCATGTAGGGTTCAGGAAAATGATTATTTACAGTTATTTCCAGTTATGTTTTTATCACAATTTCGGTGTAGTTGTGAAGAGTAATGAACACTTAATGTGTTTACACAAAAAATTTAAAGAATTATTAAAAAATATAGGTTTTATAGATGTTTCTTTAAAAGTGGGGCGTATTATATAGTTTTACCCTATTGCCCACAAAATATTGTAGAAACGTAACTAGACAAAATGTCCAATCACGAATTTGTAACCCTGCCCTACCAATATATAGAAAATCAAAGTGTTGTGATGTTTGAAACAAATTCGATGCATTGTGTATACTCTAAAACTGTTTTATGATGTATTTTGTGATCTCTATTAATAGCAATAGATGTCAAATGGAAATATTCTCCCAGCATTTTTCACAACTTTTCTTCGGAATCCTTATACAGGCGTCAAGAGGATGGCTCATATTCAAAACTCACACCTTCAGATTGATAGCTAAAAGCCATCTTTTCTTCCTAAACTCATAATTTCTAGTTAGCATTATTTGAAAGTTTAATGAACTAACAAAAAAGAATGTGTATACATTCTTTTTGGAAATTATTGCAGTTTAAGTCAATTTATTATAAAGTTCTACGATTTCTTTTAACTGAAGGGTAGTTTGCATTTTCAGAAACCCTTGTCACATGTTTAATAAAGTTTACAAGACACCACAGACATGAAATTGTATACATTCATATGACAGTCATATTTCTTAACCAGATGTTTCATGCCTGACGCAAAACGGTATAGACAACGTGTCAGTTACTGCCTACGCGTGCATCTCGACAAATCAGTAGCACAAGTCTATGACAAGCTCACCGGCGACGTTCTACTTGCATAGCACAAATTATGTACTGTTTCACGTGAAGGCATTTTTGCAGCAGACACTTTTGCGGCTCGCAACATAATTTCGCATATACACATTTGGCATTTTTTTCTATCCTTTTCAAAACAGCGCCATTTTTCCAAGTGATTATGTATATCCGGCCACAACATTTTTCATAAACAATCGTATCATTATTTCAATTTCTAATTCTGTTCATTTCCTCGATAATAAGTAACGACTAAAAATATTTTTTTTCAATACAAACGCGGTGTCAAACATTAATTAAATACTTTTTAAGATCAATCTACGAAACCAATACAAATTTTAATTCTTTCCAAACGGCTTGTCAGTTCGACATGTTAAATCCCTTCTTAGAAATGTTCTTTTCGTTTAAAAAAAATCTTCATTCGGTGATTGTGAAAATGAAATATTTTCAAAGGCACTTTATTCTTCGCTTTAACAATGTGTCATGAAATATGTGCCTAACAGGGAAGAGCGCAACCACGATTGATAACAATTTTATTAGTACCCGCTATTCACATTAATTATCCAGAGTGGTATCACAGTCGAGTACGTATAATAAACATCTCACTCCCTTTCTCTCTGCCTTTTTGTGCCCGCCGATACTATCGCCGGCTATGTATCACGGCTTTGTGTAATGCAACACCATCCACGTTTAACCGAGCCTACCTGGGCGATAAGATCGTGTTGTTATCGATATCTGTTTGTATCGATCAAAGGGCTCGAGGATAATAAGAACGTTCAACGATGTCGTAGGAGGCAAGAGCGGAGAATCTCGAAGACTGGGCCCAATTTCTCGGTCGCGATTCTCACCGCCGTTCCTTGGCCCCTTATTGTTAGATTCTAATTAGGCGAGATTTGTACCTTGTTCACTTTAATTAAAATCGATACAGACTCAGCGGTATGTAATTGTAATCGTCGCAAGCTGCGGACAAATGCATATGATATCGTTATTTATCGTCTCTGAGGTATATTGTTTTTTCTGTAAATTTAGTGTAGACGTAATGGTACAATGTATAATATTTTATTGATGTGAAAGTAAAACGAATTCAATATGTTGTGACGTTTATAAATTGTACAGGTGTAAGTTAAAAGAAATCGTTAATAAGATTGAAATATGCGTGAGAACTATTTTTTATGGTTATTATTTGTTAAGTTCTTCAATCATATGTTCACAAGCGAATCAAACTTTAATTTGATTCGTTTAATTTGTATTATTAATCAATCAGTTGAATCATCTCAAATTGAATAATCCCAGCAAAAGGTACGTACTTTGTATGAAATCAAACCTTTACAAACCATTCACGAATTATCCATATTCTAATAGTTCCTCGGTAAAGTCAAACAAGACAAACAATACATACTTACCCAAAACAAATTATTCCTGAAGCTACTGGTTCAGCAGGTGCGAATACCGTCGCCGTTCTCTACGAGTGCCCTCGAGCATGTCATCCCCACTGACATTATTCCCTAGGCAACTGCACTTTTCTCAAATACGAACTTCCACACGCAGAGAAACGAGATACGCGATCACTTGTCAGGACTATTTTCCGAATCGTGTCACGCTATGAAACGGGGTGAACGGAATGGGGGCACATTAGTTCGTATTAAAGCAGAGATATCGCGGCTACTTTCATCAGTGAATTATTCAACGATACCGGGGTTGAGCGCGATCGTGTGTTACGGCGAGCCGACTAGTGTTCCATATGACGCGGTGTCTCGCCAACAGCTGACTGCGCTCTTTAACAGCCTACGTTAATCGCTAATTACACACCGTCTTAATTATCGACTCATTGTTCGAGCCGCGTATATAAATAAACCAAGCAAACGTACGTTGACGTGCAGCGACTCTATCTGCGGATGCCAGAACGGCCAGCCTCCAGGCTGCCTCTGGTTACGCCTCGACATCATCGTGCAATCGTAAATTATCATCCCTGCTGAGAAACGATAGGTCTTGCTGTCGTGTTTTTATGCCATCGATGTGGGAGCGAGCTATGTAGAGATTGAAAAATAATAATTTAAGAAGTTATAGTAATACTTGGAGGACTAATCACGAATGTAATGTAGGTGGGCATTTTCCCGTACCACTGTGTCAGTGTCAAAATTTTCAACCAGCAGTGGCAAGTTAGCATAGGTATTAATGTTCATAACAGAATGTTACATTTCATTTAAAAATCAAGGAAAGCGTGCAAACATGTTGGGAAATATTACAGACGATTGTCTGAGCGGGTCAGAAGTTGTCACGGAAAATATTAATCAGAAGTGCTAGTCGCATGTCAAAGGGTAAAGATAATTGGTTCGGAGAACTCGGCATATTCACCACAATTTTTCATGTTTTAATCGAAGTAATATCAAGATACATGAATATTTACATCAAACCTGAACGACACTGCGATTTATAATTTATTAAACGTTATACAATCTACTATTTTTATTAAAATAACCATAATAAAGTATATAGAGAAGCTTGGTGACAATAAAATACTATGGCTCGTGCTTCGTTAATAATTCTTTGGGTCTTATAAAATTATCTCATATGAAAGTTTTAGAAATCCAAAAACCACTAGTGATTTTCTACCATCTTCCTTTTTATTTGTCATCGGATAAGACACGTGCTTTTTTTATTCTAAATTGGAGAAATCATATAAGCGGCGCGATGCGAAACGAAGATAATCGCGAACCGTCGGCGTTGGAATTGTAAACACGGCTTAAATTCTAGAGCTGCGTCACATTATCCCGGTATTCCCGGATTTATCAGAAGAACAGATGGTTACTTTATTTTTTCAAGCGAATTCAATTTTCACAAAAATCTAAGCAGTTCCAGCTAAAGCAAATGAAAACAGAACTCGGATGGAAAACCCTTTCTATTAACTTTTTTCCAGAACCAGATATTTCGAGACTTTGTCGTTTATTGCGAACGGTAACGATACACCAAACGGATTCTACCGTTCCTGTGATCCATGCAATATTTTTCAAGCTTCTACGAAGCGACATACGCTCAGCGACCGAGATTATTTCTGGTGGACGTTTTCTGTTAAAATTTCGCGATCGATGCGCGTGACGTAACTCTTAACGTTATCGTATCCGTGTCAAAAACAGTATGCTATTGCTGCAGATTCCACATTTTAAGCGCGTATATACGCGTCATATCTCGCGCGTATATACGGCAGACTATAGAATTATTGACACGGATAGAAAATTTATGAATAAGTTCGAAATAAAAGTTAACGAAAATACAACTGATATATTTTGTTCTACAATACAATGTAATTTACACACTGCACTAATATAATTAATATAATAGTGTGACAAACCAATAATATTTTGTATGGAAAATAAGTTACTACAAAATATAAGAATTTTATTATATTGATAAAATTATTAATACCAACTGTGCACTATATATAAAAGAAGAAATAAACTATACATAATAGTTTATGGAACTGCTAAAAGTTTTCAATAATTTCTCATTCCCTCAATTAAGTCTGTAATTATCTCATAACTCCCAATCACTTATGTGAATGAACAAAATTATTCTCTCCTAATCATATAAGTTCTTGCAAATGTTCACGAACAATAACATACCAAGTCATTTCTCAAAGCATTAACAAACATTTACAAAAAAATCTGTCATTTCATTTCCCAAATAGCTATACGCAATAGCGAATAAAAAAATTTCTCATACAGAATGTGCGTAGAATAATACTCTCCCGATTTCGTTTTTAAATGAACGATACAGCACATAAATCTTCATAACAACAAGTAGCTCCATCCCTCCTAATCGAGCAGAAGTTGAGAAAAAGCTGGGTAACGACTGGAAGGGAGTACAAAGAGAGAGAAAAGATTCGCGCATTCGAGGCGAAATAAACGACAATAAAGGGAAGAGAAAAACAAGGAGAAGAGGTGTATGGCGAGAAGGAAAGAGGAATGAAGGAAGAGAAGAAGAGAAGGTGAATTCGCAAAATCGGCGTGGCGAGGCTCTCGAGGTGGACGATGCGTAGGGCAATAAATATCGTGCGATTAGATCTTCGAAGCAGCCGCTGTTGGGGTTGCTTACGAACAGAGGGAGCGTCTATTAATCACTCGACGTTAATCAAGCCGACCGCTAAGTAGGCCGCGCCGCGGCACTAAAGTGCATTGCCACATACATCGCATCGATGCGGCATAGCGTGGTGCGGCCTGCCATCCTGCCGCATATACAGTCTCGTCCACATCAAACACGGTGCGTATCCGGAGACGCAGATAGATAAATAGGTAGATAGATCCAGGAGGAAGGACGAGAAGGATAGAGGAGAATATACGTTCAACCTGGATCCTTGTGTGGCTAGCGTTCAGTTTCCTACTATTCCACTAAAAGGACCCTACCTACCGCAGAGCACGTGGCCGGTTCTCTCCTCGTTTTTAAAGAATTAATCGGAACTAATTGCCAATCTGTACGAGGGAACACGAACCCTTCAACCCGGCCAGGTTACGAGGTTCCGTCGGACCGTTCCGAATATACAATAAAATTTCTATTGCTTCTGAAATCTTTCTCCCACGAAGCTTTTACCTTGGAAATGTTTACTACTCCACTGGTATAACATACACTGCGGTCATTGACATCTCAAGTAGTTTGTTAATGTTTAAAATGTATTTAGAAATCTGTGAAAGATTTTGATTTACAATTTTTACTGCAAAATTGAAGGTCATAAAAACTTTATTAAAAATTTATGCTAGCTCTATAGGAATTTGGATATTTAAATCCAAAAATAATTTGAGTTGTGCTCCATTACGTACCTACAGTTTTTTTACAACTTGCTATGGAGAATGAAATGTGGGTGAAAGTATTATTGTATTTTTCGAATTCAGCACCTAAAAATATATTAAAAACAGCTAATATATTGGGGAAAAATTTTCATCGCAGGCAAACAGCTATAAACATTTTTTGGGGAGTTTATGTGGTTGGTTTTTTGGTAGAGGATGTGGTGCAAATATAGACTAGGATCTTAGTTAAAGTATTAGGTCGTAGTGGGTGTTGCACCATATTTAACATATAGATTCAAGTGTCACACCATAAAAATCTTTGACAGGTGTGGCAAAAATCCTGAAATGAAAGTGCTAGCTCATATTTGAACCACTTCCTTTAATTGTTTCACTGGTAATTAATATCTTCAGTAAAACGAGCGTGATATACAGACTGAAGGAGCTTAAATGATCTATAATACTATTAGATTAATTCGACAATATTTTCTACGACTTCAAAACAAGTTCTATAACGTACTAAGGGCCAACTTCGTAGATATTTTAAATTTAAAAAGCTGTTAAAGTTCGTATCAAAGAGGAATTCGGCGAATTGAAAAGTTGCAAGTATCTGTTGCAAAATATGTGATAGTAATAGGTAGTCGATATCTATTGAGCGTAGATCCGAGTTGTACCATGACACGCATATTTTGAATGCATTGCAACTCGATGAAATGTAAAACTTCCGCTAAACGGCTGGCCGAAAGGAGAAGCTGGAAAAACGGCGAAAAGGAAGAAGAAAGGGGAAGCGGGCTCTTTATGGACTTGTTTGTTGCTCCGTGGCTTTTTAGAAATTATGCGAAAAGTTCGAGCCCGTGTCGGAACGTATCCACAAGATCGTTTTAGACGATCGCACGACAGTTAGTCGAGGTAATTTCCTCTTTCGTAGTAATCGAATATCGAGTACGAGCATTTTTATAAATAAAAGTTTGAATCACGCAATCCAGTTTGTAAGGCAAATTTACGTGCTTGCTTTGGAACATTCCAAACTCTAATATCTTGGAATCTGTGACATAAGATTTCAAAACTATCTCATTTTTATTAACTTCTAACTGATCTAAGATAAAACGAACGAATCCCCCCTTCAGGGGGACACTCAGGTGAAAATCAACTACCAGTTGCTTTACATATAAAAATCTGAAAATCTGTATTCAATATTATGTTTCACACGGAACTGAATTAAATAAGAATTAATATAGTACCAAAATCAGTGTTCATGATTTAAAAAAAATCAAAAAATTTATAAGATTGTAAAATCCATACCACCCCCAACGTGTCCCTCCTTAAGTGGTACGATATTGTCAACTGTTCCTTACAATGACATTTGCCACTATTTTTTCCGCTTGCCATGCCTTTTCATCCTCGAATCACGCGGCACGTCGTCGCGAGCTGCCCGCTGATCCTTCTCGCGATCCTTTCTCATAATTTCATCGACCGAAGTCTTGTAAATCCGAAACAAGGCAATGGCAGAGAGAAGGGGGCCCGGATACGCGAGGTGGATGTCGTACAAAAATAAATAAAGTCTCTCAAAAGACTGAGAAAATATGTCGATAAATCTAGTGTCTAGCTGAGATAGGTGTTCAGCGACTGCATGCTGGAAAACAACTGCCTCCGGCGACGGAGGACGTGAAACGAGCCAACTGGACTATTATTCCTCGTGATCCTCGCCATCCTAGACGAGAAGTTGCTTTCGGATTGTCTCCGAGCATCGGGATCGCAGCGAGGAGAGCGAGGACCTTTCCACCGCGGGGAAAGTTTCCGAAATTCTTCGTATCGGCTGCGGCTAGCTTTTGCCGCTTCCTCCCTCACGCTAACCCCTCCTCGCCAACTCCACGCTTACGAACTATGATTGCCTCCAGGTCTGTGTACCCTTCCGAGTTTCTCCGTCGCTTGTGACAAATTATACGCCCCTATACGTGTGATCTACTTTCATCGTGACACATACCACCCTTCAATGATATTTACCGTCCTTCCGCGCGAGCAATCGAATCCGGCTTCAAAACTCTTTCGCGTCCCAATGACTCCCTGGCTCGCGCACTTCCTCGGAGAAGTTATTCATACAGATTGTTCTCGCAAAATCAACGGAAACTCTTTGGTCGATTGATCGCTTGCCGTTTCTCGCTGCGCGAACAAGCTCTTCCCGCTGTTTTGGTTCCTGTTATCGCTCGCGTTCGTAGTCGCTGGTATTATTTCACGTTGCTAGATTACAAATTTTATAGGTCACCGGTGCCAAACGAAAAATGGCCCTACTCCCGTCTATTATCATTCTGATACTGTTGTTTCACTATTCTGGGCACAAACAGCACATTATTTTGATTATGAGAGCACGTCTCTGTAACCATTTGCTATTAAGACTTAAGGGGTTCCTATTTTTTGGGCTAAATATATTGCAAAATTGGGGATATTTTTTAAGAAAGTAGGGATTCCATTCGTCTGCACTTTGGACCATGTTTTTATGCATCGTTAAAGAAGTTGCAATCTTTTTATTAATTTTTAATAATAAATATAGGAGTTTACATGTGCCCTACCTTGCGCGAATGACCAATGCTTCATAAAAGTTTGCATTTCACTCTTGCAACCGGTTAAGTACTAACAGCATAATTCTTTTTATATTTCGAGAGCGAATAATCGAAATTTATTTTTTAATATTCCATTATCTGCCACGCGTTCTACAGAATTAGCGACAAATGGCAATTATTCAAAGAAACTTCCTTATTTTGACGTAAAATAATTAATATCTTGTGTGTCTTAATATTTGCAATTGAAGACAGTGTGAAAGAATAATAAGATAAGGCTATTTACACGAATACAATGGTGTACCCTTTAATTGGGCCATCTCGTTTACTGCGCTTTTACCGAGAACCGTGCAATAAAACGATACAAGTGAACGCAATCCACACTTATCCATTTAATATAAATACTAGTATAAATATAGACTTCACTTTGATATCGAATCAAGACACGTCGCGTTGTTCGACTGCAGGTATAATATTTTCCTTATTTCAAGAGCTTAGGATGAAAATGAGAAAGCGCGGAATTCAGAAGAGGAACTGCGGCAAAAAGTACACACGGTGATTTTCCAGAAACCAAACATCTGAAGAATGTTCGTAGTTTTTAAAATGTGACCAGAATTCTCAAAACATAATTCAAAAAGGTCCAAAGGACGAACGTGATGCAAATGATACATTTATCCTCCCAAAATCATTTTTTCCAAATTACTGACATCATTATTGTTTGATTAAACGAAACCACGATCAGCACGAATTTATTCACATCTTACGATATGACTTTGAATCAACCTTGGGCTTGAAAATTATACTTTTGGCCTGCGGCACGGCGCAAGATACACTTTTGCACATTTTTGATTACCTTAAGAAATACGCGCCTCTATTTGTATCTTATTATTCAATGACCCACACTTTCAATTAATAATTACCTACGTTACGGAATAGAATACAAGGGAAAGATAATTCTTTGATCTCTGTTTAACGTTCCACCCCACAATGGTATATTCCATGCGCAGACGCAGTATACATATATTTGATTTATATCCTTCCTTGTTTCAAGACACGCATCGAGAGCCGCTAGCAAAGATCGCCGAGAGTCCAGGGCGTTGCTCGCGTATGACGCGTGCAATTTCTCGTGGAATTATTCCACGCACGCCAACGGCAGTTCGTGATATATGGTCAGGCGCGCAAGAGACGTGTCCCTCCTACACGCGTGACCCATGGCCAGGGCCCGAATATTGAATCACTTTAATATCTCGGAACGAGACACGAGACGTACGACGAGTCACGGCCCGCGTCGACCTTCTCCCCTGAGTAAGTTTAATTGCGTGTGCAGCACGAGCGATACCTGCCTACGTAACAATGCCGACGTCAAACGTCCAACGCCTGCTGATGTATAGTTTGTGGAGCATATATAGCGATGCGAGGCTGAGTCAACGATTACCCGGAATAAAACTCGAGACAACACTGCAAGTTCTGCGTGCATCGTTAGGTACCACTCGCTCTCTTTGCTCTCTATTCCATGTTTCAATTTAATAGGTCATTCCTGTAATTTGGTTTGGAGACATTAAGTTGGCTGCTATATTATTGGTGTGCACCAAGAAGAACAGCGAATTGTGATCCGGGTGTTTTGTGGCCTGAAGGTGTATCGGGAGCTGAAATCTATTGAAGATTTGTAGCACAGTATGGGAGTAGTGCACTACCCCAAAGCAGTGTTTACGAATGGAACAGAACTGCTTCCTCGTTATACTTTACCTACTTGCAAGGGGAGATCACCAACTCGGAAATTCAAAAAATTATGAAACGTGGGATATCCTACTATTCTACTATTATAATAAATGCGAAAGTGGGTTTGGATGTTTGTTACCCAAACACAGACGTAACAGACTTTTTACTATGTATTCATTAGGATTAATTAGGAATAGAAGAGAAAGAATATTAACGGACCACTATGTTGTCATTATATTTGACACTTTAATCGTACACTTTGAATTTTATATAAAAAAAAGCACGACTATCTTCACGTTTCATCTCGTCAAATAGTCGCCACTTAAATAGAATAAATGTTTTTTTATTCATAGCATTAATTATAGTATTCTTAATACAACATAAATTTTCAAATAAAGCAGTATTTTTCATTGTACTTTTAATCCACCAACGACAACATCGATTGCACCGCATTTACGAAATGTATATAAACGAAAATAAGTGCCATTTTCGCAGCACTTTTGCGGCATTATTCTGTTAATGCTACTAAATATGCTATAATCGACGAGAAATTTGTAGAGATGCTACCGAAAGCACGAAATCTAGCAACACGGAATGACTTGCAAGGAGAAATCATAGCTATAAAGTTTGCGAAATTTCAATAAAGGTTTGCTAAATCTCGAGTAAAAATAAAGCTGTACATATTCTACCACGCCACTTCACCCTGAATTATGCATACATACAAAGGCATTCGATGTTGGAAATGTTTAAATTAACGGACTCTAAGCACAGTTAAATTTCTGCTGGCAAAGTAAATGGAATAGACTTTTCGCACCGAAGCCGATGAAATCCTGAAGAAACATGTGAGTACAACTCTCTATTTGTCACATTTCAAAAATATTCGTTGCGTGTAAGTAAAAATTAATAAGCAGCTTGTCCTTTGACACTGTACTTACGAGCTAGAGGGAAAGTGGTTGTGAAATTCAAAGTTAGTACCGAAGATTGAAAACTGGACAACCACTTTTCCTCTAGCTCGCAAATACAGTGTCAAAGGACAAGCTGCTTATCAATTTCTACTTACACGCAATGAATATTTTCGACGTAAGTTCCAACGACGGGCTCATAACAGGCGACACCGAGCATATCGAAAGGGTTGCGTTTATTTTATTTCGAGACATACGACACAGTACTTCAAAACTGGATGATAAAAATAATCTTCCTGGTGAGTATTAGAAATCTCACATAGAAGATGTCACTAGTTTGGCATTTCACACTAGTAAGCAGGCATCCGTTAGTACAGACAGATTGATTAATGTCTCCGACTTTACACAACCGTCAGAAGATTCTGCGTTAACTTACTCCTTGAATGATAGGCTGGCAGAACGATGAGAATTTATGGTGCACGGCTCTTATGCATTCGTTACAACTTTGGGACTGTAACGAAGCAACTTCATACGCCAAGTTACACCGAATCAAAAATAGTTAAATTATCATTTAAAAGATCAGAGCCCTCTCTATAATCAGAATGCCATTGAAATTTACTAGCACTTTTAGTGTCGAACAAATGCGATTATATCCCACTATTTTATTCTTGATCCAAGGACAGAAAAATTGAATTGGTATTGGTGCTTGAAGTTAACGACCTCGTAGCTGCACTCTCCACACTTAACCATAAATACAGAACTGTGATACGCGCGCATCAAACACTGATCTGAGAAGAGAGTGGTAAATACCAACTCCATTTACTTTCGTAATTTTCAAAATAATATCCAAAAGCCTTGTACGGAGAGAAAAGTATGTAAAGGACATCGCGGCATAAGCATTCCTTTTCCAAGCTTCAAGTTTCACATCATCCATTCGATGAATGTTCGTTTGCTTTCTCTTCTCGCCCATGTCAAAAAAAAATTAATTTATCGTACTAGTCAATAATCGTCATTGTCCGTCTTGGCTTGTTACTTTCCCTCCGGGGGGATGTTCCGGGTCTCGGAGAGGCTGCGAATCTCGGCGATGGCGAATTACACAGGGTATTGTACGTTTGAGTAATATAATGCCTCCTAAATGGCACGTCGTCACTTGGCTTGGTTAAATCTTCCTTTCAATGACCGCCTGTGCGGTTGGCTGGTAACTGTGAGCAAATTCTCTTCGAAAGTGTCTACGGTGAAGTCCTGTTCCTTGTGCTGTTTCAGCAGTATCCTATTTGGCCGATTGTTCCGTCTGATTATGTCGGAATTCCTAATCGGCGTCACGACGATTCCGTTCCGTATGTGCTGTTTTCTCTTGTGTGACGCGAGCCGTTTAACGGACCGTGATGATGCGGGTGGTGGTGGAGGTGGCGGTGGCATTTTTGGTGGCGGCATCATAGGCGGTGGACCGGGTAACCGAGACCCGACTGGCGTTCGATTTGGGCTCGGTGGTGGTGGAAAACCTGGAATAAGGAATCCTGGCAGTCTAGGTGGTAGAGGAGGCATGGCTGGTCGTGGTGGTGGTCCGTATTTCAGCGGCCTTGGTCCGTACAGAGGTGGAGGGCCGGGCGGCGGTGGAATTGGTGGCATACCAAGTGGAGGTGGCATTGGACGGAAACCTCGCGGGGGACCACCGAAGCCGAAGTTTTGCGGCGAAAATGGACCATCTTTCGCGAAGCTGCGTCGCGCACGTGCGAAACCAGGCGGCCCCATTAAATATGGACCCATAGCCGCCCGGTCTGCTGGATAGTTGAACGATAATCGTATTTTCCCTCGTTTCGTTATTTCGGGCCTCGATACTAGCAGCGGGTTTGGAATCACTTTGTTTGTATCGATCTTCTCGTCAAGTGGCGTTTTCTTCAGCGCGTTTAGATATATTTCGCGCTCGATGGCATAACCGCGAGCCTCTGTGAATGCTGAAACAGGGGCAGAAAGCACGCTTGGATAACGAGCACCCATTGCTGATGAAATAAATCTAGCTTTACTTCGATCATAATAACCCTGATACAAGCCCCACATTGTTTATTATAGATATTATATAAAATTTATATTATATTTATAGTAAAATAAAATATTTATAACATTTCTTAATGCTCTACAAAGGTATTGCAGACCTCGAATAAAAAAATTGCGGAATGTTCTCTGTGCAAGTGGAAGTCAAAATATACGGTTTTCTAAATCACCTACCTTTTAAGGAGTTTTCAAGTTCCCAACCTAGCTGTTGCACGAGATACCTGTAACGAGACGAAAAACAATTCAAATTTATTTTAGTATTAATGTAATTCATTTAATTTACATACAAAATCACTAATTTACTGTAACGTAAATGATATTTTTGTTATTCAATTAGTTCATAACTTTCTCTTTCTAATGACTTGATTCGTAATAATTTTCAATTAACCAGTTCATTGGAATTCATATAGAAAAGTATACTAGCCTGCAAATGAGGTATCCGGTGCGATTTATTCCATGCGTGCAATGAACGCCCACAATTTCATCTGAAACAAAAAAAAAGGACGTACAAAATACAAAGAAACCAGAATTTCAAAATTACATTACAAAGAATGTTTAGAAGGGAAGGGGGCAAAGAAACAGTTTACCACTGTTCGAAATGATATTTAAATTAATATCAAATTGTAAAAATTGCAGGCAAGGAACGCAATGATGTAAGGTAGGTTACCATTATTATTAAATTGTATATTAACCAGCAATAGTGTTTTATTCAATTGTAATTACCTTAGTGTGCAATAACAATAAGTCATTAGAATGGCAATCGCGTTATCGAAGATAAATAATATATTGTCTGGCGAAATTCATATGGGAGTGTATTAGCATTTAAAGATATTTTGTAATATTCGGCGAGTGAGGTGAGCTCAAAGGGAACCAAGCCCAAAACCTTGTAAGAGTAGCATAGGTAAGGCGAGACGTACGATTCCACGGGTCATCAATTCAGCGCGGAGCGCAGGGTCGGCACCTCTTCGGGGTCCGAGCAAGGGTCTGATTATAATATTACCACAAATTACTGGCAAAAGCTGCGACGAATTCACGACGACTCGTGACTGGAGTCGGAGCGGGTCACGGCGGCACTTTCGTAAGGGCTAACCCTAATGAGAGTAGCCCGCGTAATAACGATCCCCGCGACCCTATCGCCTCTTCCCCCCGTCAATTTCTCTCTCCAGGTTTCCCTTTTCCGCGCGAACGCGAGATAAGTACCGAGTACTTTAGAGCCACTTCATACCTCCTTACCTCGAGTTACACTGCGAATTAAGTGGCCATCGGAGGTCATGCGATATGCCGTTTGACCTTCGCGGGCCTCTTAAGAGGTTCGTTCGCAGAAACATGACGCCATTTATTGGCGGGAGCGGGGACTCAACGTTTCAGTCCTCCTATACAATAAGGCCGGTGTATTAATCAGCGAGTCGGGGAAAATTATGCCCGTGATGTCGTAAGAAAAAACCATCGAAAAAATGATAATCGAAGAGAAACCTGTGAAGGTAGCAGCTCGATGTCTGCGAGTACTATGGATTTGATTATGAAATGGATACAGCTCTACTTAAAAGTGAAGAGTAGTATAAGAGTACCTGGTATAAATCAGGAACATAGCCAAATAGGGCACATGTTTATATGAATTTCTTTTCATTGTTTGCAAATGCAGAGTCAATTCGTGAAGTGGTTCTCACATGTTACGGGACACCGTGCATATTACTTGTAACATTTTCTCTACCTTTTGATATTAATACTCAATAAAAATACTGTTAATAATTAGAGTTTCCTTGTTTTTAAAGAAAACCGAAAAGAAATGTATATTTGTCACATATCCACTTCTTAATTAATAAATGTATATCTGCTATATTCGCGAAATGACAGCTACAGAGTTTCGACCACCACTGTGTGCATTCGATTAGAAAGAACGCGGGCTAACCCTAAAAAACGCTAAAGCACTTGAAGGCTCCCCATTTTGCACGTGTGGAACCAGCAAGGTAAGCTCATTCCACGTTCCTATCTATCACAGGGTCATCTCGCTTTTGCATACGAAGAAACATACATCTTGCAGAAGACAGGAATATTCTCGGAACACGTCGGCATCTAATGTGAATCTAGAGCGAGCACCCCCGCGGAGCACCGACATGCTAAGGCTAGCAAATAAGCCGATGCTCAGGAAGATTGCCGATGACCTACGACCTTTCTGATGCTCTGCATCGACGTTCACAGGCGATTAAATATCGACCAATACATCTTTTCTTCTTTCACTACCAAACCACCAAAGCGCGATTAATATCTTTTAAGTGCATGTCCGTAACATCGTTATTCAATCTGCTGTTGGACGAATACTACGCTTCATACCTAACACTTCCTTCGACGCAGTACAGAGTTGCCTCGATTGTCTGAACCAATTCGAAACATGCTCCTCGGATAATTGCCCTTTTTCATATTTCATTAACGGACTGAAGTAGGTACTACGTAACCAGTTTCTGTTTAAAAAACAGTTTCCCTCTAAAATAAAGTGACCATTCAACCCCGGTAATTTTTGTCCCCGATTTTGCCTCCAATTTTGAATTTCAGGTAATCATTTGTCCTCGATTTTCGGTAATAGTCCCCGATTCTGTGTTTCTTCTTCAAAGTTCCACAAACTTCTTCCACAAACGATATCTTTTTTATCTACGACTAGATAAAAAAAATGTCAATTACCCTTCAATTGAAAACGATTTGAATTTGAATAGGCGAAATTAGGTGCGGTATCCTACATAAAACAAAATGTAAAGATAAAATTCCTGTACAGTTGTACACTCCCCAAGAAAAATGTAAATACAGATCCAATTTGCGGTAATAAGTAGACGGGAAGTGACTACAGAGAAAATCGCATTCTCCGACCCAATTCAGTTGACAAGCGTATTTGAAAAGGTAAATGCCGTTTGGCAAGCGGAGTTCGCGAGAGGAGGGCGCATGCAAATGCAGTTTTCGTCTGTACCCGGGGGACATGGTCGCGGGAAGAAGAAAGAGGTAGACAGGTAGGTAGGTAGAAAGAAGCAGTCAGTATCGCATGCCACTCCCTGGTGAACGTTAAAGGTTGGTTTTCGGGCTACTAGAGTAGTCGCGAAGTACGACCCGAAGCGACGTGGTTAATGTGGCAATATGATATATAAGCGAGAGGTACGTCGGCTCAAATAGCCTCTGCTGGAGGGCTCTCCTTTCGTGTTCCTGTGACTTCTAGTAAGAGCGTAAACACCGCTGGAAATATATGTAAGAGCCGCTGAAACGGGCAACGACTTTAACGTCCAGTCGGGCGCGTACATAAACACGAAAATATCGCCTGTACATACGCGCGGCGCAGAGGCTTTTCGGCCGGCCGATTACTGCCGTCTTAAATCAATCGAACGATCGAAGTTCAAACGTGCATCGTATCGCTCGCTATGTGCAGCCGCTGCACGCATGAATACGCATCAACCTGTGCACCCATACGCATATAGGTGGCTCGCGGAGAGTGCTACACGACACGCGGGATGGACGCAGGACAATTAACAACATCTTACGTTCCGCGGCCGATAAATCACCGGCCACTGTAAATGGGCCCGGCTGACTTATCTCTCACCTTGCGTACCTTCGATAAGTGTCGCTGTCAGAGAAATTATAATAAGAGGATCTCGCGACGCATCTGCTATCTGTACCTGTTAGATATCACCGATGCTACCGTGCACACTTCGGTTTTATCAAGTGGACAGAAAATTTGGCGACGCGACGAGCACAAGTTAGCGATACGAACCGGCACGGAAAATAGAGAAACTCGGAAACACCCGCGGACGAGTCACTAAATCGTCGTATTTTACTTTCTACGTATTAATACTGTCTTAAATTAGTAGAGATAAACACCGATAGATGGAGTTGTGCATGTGACAGTGCGAGAAACATTGTTGCGAAAAATTATGTCTCTATGCGCCATCTAGAGCTGTCATTCATGTAGATGGCGTTTAGTGGGGAAAGAATATACAGGGTGGTTCCACTAAGTGTGCCACTTAAATTACTTATAACTCTGTGTTATGAAAAAATGGTTCAAACAAAAGTTGTATGCACGCAATGTAGTAATTGGTTTTTTGCTACTTTGCTTTTTTCGAGATATGAAGAATAACATATACACAGACATGTAAATGTAAAGCGAGACAAGTAGGGTTAAGGGGTCATTTCTGTAATCACGCCGCAAAATTCGGCAATATTCAGGTTTTTTTCTCTCAGTGAATACAATGAATAATAATATGAAACTTTTTTCATTTATTAAGCTACTTATAATGTATACGGAACAATTTTTTGAATATACTTTTAATTGTGTTTTTTTAATGACCCCTTAAGCCGGTTAAGTATCCAATTTATAAAAGTCACCTCGTGTCGTCGAAATGTGGTCGCTAATAACTTATGAAGTTGATGCAACCTTGAACAAATAAATTATTGAAGAAAAACTGTTCTGTATATCTTTTGATCTAGCCTCGTGGACTGACAATGCGACCGACTGCAAGACAAGCTAAGTAAGGAATAAACGAGAAGAAAAAGTGTGAAGAAAGGGCTGATGAAGGGAAAGAAGCGAATGCGAGTATGGAGGAGAAATGCTGAAGGAAAGTTTCTGCTCTACCGGTTGATAAACGGCGGCAGATAATTAACAACGCCTCGGTATACGTGGCTGTGCGTGGGCGATCCTTCGCTCCTCGAACTCTGCCCAGATTCGCTGGTTGATCACCGTCGTCATCCTCGTTCTCCGTGCAAATCGTGCTTTTTTTCTGAACCGCGGAAGCCGAGCCGCATCTTACCGGTAAAATAACCAACGGCTATTCTGCGTTCGTTTTTATGGACTAACCTTCGCCAAAGTCGGGAAAATAACGGCAGCTATAGAGACCTTTATCCTCCCTTCAGAACTACCCCTTGAAATGGACACTCCCATACAACATAGTGCTTTGTTATTTGATACATATGACGTCATATCGACGCGCGTTACGAAAAGTAGCACGTTTCAGTTTTTCTACATTCAGTTTTTCTCAAAGGAAACAAAATGTACTATACATTTTTTAATCCTATGGAAATATTCGTGCAAAATAATACCATTAGAAAATATTTGTTACGACACCGTTTATTGTTTATGAAACGGAGGATTTAAGAAAGGTATTTGGAATGCGGAATATTAGAATAATAATGACGTACAGTGTGGTATAACGTAAACTCACCTTCTCCACAAGCTGCCGTAAACTCCTCCATCGTTTTAAAGAATCTGAAAGAAAAGAGAAGAAATACGTGTACTTTCGAAAACTTTTTCACAAAAATATAATGTCAATCAATATAGTTTCTTCTTAACAACGCCATTTTAATTAATACCCAAAGTGCAGTAAGCACTATGTTTACATGTCTATTCACGACAATTTGTACAGCTAGTATGAATTAATATTACCGTAACGCGTAAGGGCTACATATCATCGTCCCCATAATTTTGTCTGATTTATTTACCATAAATTGCAATGTAGCACGATAGGTAAAAATTTCGGGTCAGCCTGTAGATGTCCCTCACGCATAGAGAAAGTAACAAGAACGCGAAAAGGAGAATATATGTAATATGGCGGTGTTCTTCCCTATATTTTCGAGTTGTTGATAATTTCGCAAAATAACTACAGATACCGATCGAATTTCCATGGAGCCGATAAAAAAACAAATAATCAGCTAAATAAATATTCAAATATGGTAACCAGTCGGGAGATGTGACAGTGTAATAACTACGTAATAGGCGCACGAAGACTCCGTAGCAAACGAAGGAATATGGTAATGAAGCTCAAGAACTTGAATACTGCGCACCCTGGGTTGCATCAAATATACCGAGAACGGGAATTCGCGTGTCAGGGAAAGCATTAAGAGGTGGAAAAATTGATCGTGGCTCGTGTCGTCAACATACGTCATAACAAGAATATTCTTCAGGCATACGGTAATATAATAAAATTTACAATTGAATTTATGACTAAGAAAACGAATTTTCAGATTCCAAATAATTCGGAAAGTACCACAATGATGCTCCTGCGATATCAACTTGGTAGACTCGTGAATGTAATTTAATATCGGCATGGTTGCGCTATCCGCAGCTCTCCATGCACATTGTAAGTTTTAAGCTTGCGTTGAATGTATTCAGCCACGATCGCGAATCGATTCTAAAGAAAGCGAATTGAAGAAATATAACGTGGCAAATAAAATATCAATAATATTGCTTTACGCATGTTCCTTTTTGGATACGATACCCTACTCACACACTTTTACTACTACTTCCAGAATCCTGTTCGATTATAGTAAAGAGTTAGTCTTATGCCAAATGCTTTCCTTTTCGTTGCACATAACTGCTTTTGAGTTGTGATTTGATTAGATTTCCTAGAAGTCCTTAAACATGTTTGTTCTTCAAACGTGCATTTTGTTCGAGAAATTCCCATCGCAATAATTGTGCTAGCTACTGCTAAGGGTAACTTTAATACTGGGCTGGGGAAGATTTGAAATAGTTTGAGAAGAAAATACTTGGAATATTTCCATAAGCAAATACTGTTAGAAATACTATTTCATTTAATGCTTAAATCCACTACTATTTCAAAATACTATTTCATCAAAAGCTTCAAGCATGAGCAAGCAAATACCATTTACTATTTACATTTGGATTCGAATATAGGAAATAGTTTTCATTATTTACATTTAATTGATGCGAGAATCTTAGTTTCGTGTAAAATCTCATCGCGGATTCGCATCTTTACAATTCATTGAAATAGATACAGAATATTATTGGAGCAATAGAACAAAGTCACAGAAAACAGAAATCAAAATATATTATCGATTAAACACGATACGTGCATTTCCTTCTCCTTCATTTATATTACAATTCCATGGAACAGTTTCTTTAGGAACAGAAACGCATAACACGCGAATCAGATGAGGAAGAAATTCCTAAAGCTTCGCAGATTCGCAGATAGAACAGCCCCTGCAATAATTCATTCGGTAGAATGGTGCATCGTCATCCTTGGTTCTCTCAATTGAAGGAAGACAGAGCGGGAAAATAGAGGACTTATTAACGGGCTAAGCTACCACTTCGACTGCTCGATAAATTATCGCGAAGTGTTCATTCTGCATTCGCATTCCGTCAAGATTGCAGAAACATTTCAAGCGTGCCAAGCAAGGTGGAGGGTGCCTTGCTCTCCTCCGGCCCGATCATGCCTGACGCTAGTATGACTGTGATTTCTCATTGTACTCTTACATTTGCATTTAAGTTGCCGCGCAATATATAGAAATCTTGCTTCTTCAATTAGCCGGTATCTTAAAGCCGCTTGCTCGTTCGGGTAATTAACAATATTGCTACATAAATTGTACGGAACGATGTTAATGATTGAAATACTTCCGAATAAAATTACTTGTATCATTACGGGCCAATAATTGCTCGCTCAGCATTACGCAAATAGTCGTTTAATGCTACGTACTTATGTGATCATGTTACTGGAGATGGTTCACGAATGTCTTTTCGTACAAACAGAAATCTATAGTTAGACGCAACATGTACAGTTACTCGCAGAAGTTTCTACTCGCCCCATGAGTATAAAATACAGAATTATATAATATGTGTGTATGTAAAATTTATAATTGTATTTGCTATGCAATAGTAAATGTATGCCTTCTGTATAATGTAAAATCTTACTAAAGTTAAAATTATACTTTACATTGAAGTAAACCTTGATTAATATATTTTTAGTTAGTACCATCTACTAAAGAAATGTCCAAAGAAATTTTGCTAGAAGAATGGAACAAGATAAGCCCGATTTTCACAGAAAATTACTTGAATCTATGAATAATAGATTAAAACTTATAATAAAATATTAACTTATTGTAATAACGTTTGTATAAATTAAATATTGAAATTGGGACGAGTATTTTTTGCACGATATTACCTACTTCCACGGATAATAGTTTTTTAAATAAACTCTGTAAAATTTTCCAATTGAATGCACCCAAAATAAAAGTATATTAATCAAGATTTATGTTAATGTGAATTAGAATTGAGAATTCTTAATTTGTAAAATGTGTTACTTATAGGGGGGGGGGGCGGATACTTTTGTGTGTAACTGTATGTACATGTATAAAGAAAACAGAATCTACTCAATTAACTGTTCCCTCATATACATTCTCATTCCGTAACGTCTTCGTATAAAATTTTCGTATAAATTTTAATAGATTTGGTTGAAAAGGGAACAAAAAATACCGTGATAAGCGTGAAATCATTTCGATCTCTATCCCCAAATACACCTACGACCTACGATGGACTTGGTTCCACGAAACGATGCCACCCGTCATTGTGTGAGAATAGGGTAGCTCAATTGTGTTGCTTTAGAGGTTTAATAGGACCATTTTAGTGCCTCTGGTCCCTTTTACCTTCGGAACGGACTCCCTACAGCATCGATTAGTCTAACACGATTATAAGCACTAACTCACTCACCGACTTACCAACTGCTTTCCACCATTGTTCAATATCGATAGCTTATAAGAATAGGGATACCAATAACCTATTATAAGATCTGATATATAATGCCTATTAAAAACGAGATACTTCCCCCATTGGTATTGGTACACTATCGTTCGTGGGATGATAAATTACCACGAGATGCATCTCAGTTATTTTAAAACGCAACACGTTTCCTTTTTCCCTGGGCGATACCTACTTGTAAATCGATGGTCCCAATATAGAGAATCATTTCTAATTACAATTCAACTAACATAAGTATATATTTGCCAATTAAGGATGAATTTCAGTAACAATCTCAGCCAAAAGTGAATAATTTTCAAGATATTAATAAGGATTTTTTCTGTGATGAAAACCAGCACCTACAGCTGATTGCAGTGTTGCCGCAAGTTCATAGTCACTCAGCTGACAATCGAGGAAAACCTAAATTTTCGTGTCATTTCCTTTCATTTAAAAAAAAATCATCGAATCAATTATCCGAAATGAGTTTGATATAAGTTTATATTATCATGCAAAATATAAACGCACTGATCCTGTTACTATTAAAGTACACGGTATTAAATCATTAGATAAAAAAAAGAGAATGGTCAAAAATACAAATTATAATTCCCTTATCGGAGTATTACATTAGGATTAATTTACGAAATACGTCAGCGCGTTGATGGAGGGCAATTTAAACGCGCAGAATACCCTGCTTACCGATGCAAATGGGTTAATTCAGTTTGTAATTTCAGTGCTTGAATTCCACGAGTTCTTGAACGTCCACGGTAGAATAGCCGAATGGATTTCATAACTCTTTACACGCAAAAATGAGTAAGGAACAGTAATATTTAATTGGTACTATAAAAAACTAATGCAATATTAATACTTCTTCGTAAGATAATTGGGCCAAGTTCTGCAGAAACCTACCAAGTTTCCTCCAAAAATGAAGATATAGCAACAGAAGATATTTTCGTAGTAAAATCGATATTTACTCTGCACGACCATCCCTAATCATAAATTATTTCCCCGCTCGATAACATTCTCCGAAACAAAGCACGATTGTCAGGAAAGAAATAATCTTTTTATTCCCAGATGGTTCTATAATATTTCAAATATGCGCCGTGCCGCGTCCTCCGTTACTGAAAGAAGTGGCGGTGGAATCATGAGGAGACGCATCTGTCAGAGAAAAGAGATAGCCCCTAGCGAGAATGAAATATCGAAAAATGGCTGCCGGAGATCCGCGCACCGCGGCGCCAGCGGTACTTGAAAAATGACGAGCGTTAAATTAATTTGACTTCGAATTTGAATTACAGATTCCGACGCGGATGTGGAGGTGTCCGTGGAGAAGGCGGATCGCGCCCGGGTCAATTGGAATTTCCCCATCGAAAGAACCAGCTATCGAGAACGAGCCTCATCAACGTCTTGGTTGTCGTCGTTATCGTCCTCCTCCTCGTCGTTTTCGTCTTCGACGAAACCCCGGGCTCAAAAGCTTCGCCATATCAAATGGACAGACATAAATATTTATAACGCTGCTCATCTGTCAGTGCTATGGTTCTATAAAACGGTGTTACAGAAAAGAATCTGATTCTTTATCGACTTTCGTTTGAAATGTTTTCGGTCGCACACGAAACGTGGAAACTCAAAACTTGTCTTACGCTTTCCTTCTCGCGCGCAAGTAATATCCCCTTAATTCTTAGTTGGATATTTTCTTTTTATACTTTTAAATATATTTCCTTTCACGAGATACTTCTGCGGATGTTGAATTGTTTATAGATTTATTAGAATGATTTATTTTAGTCAAATTTCTTACATGTCTTTCCTTGCACTTATTTCAGTGACTCCCAACCTGTGGGTCGTGAGGTGTTTTCTGGTGGGTTGCCACGGTTATTTTTATTTTGTTCAACCATAGTAAATAAATTGTATGCATCTATGAGTCCAATTGCATTTTTTTCAAATGGACTTACAATTTCCTCTAAAATCGATTTTTTACATTATTCTATATACAAAAGTGTTAAAATAAAATGTAAAGAAATGAGTGCTTTGTAGTACCTACTGTTAGATACATTTAAACTGTTTAATTACGTATATTCTTTACGAAAGATATCCGATCATATTTGTAATTTCTGCTTTTCTTGCCTGCATAAAGAAAACTTTACTCAACAGAGATAAACACGAATACCAAATAAGTCGAAGGAGAGCTTCGAGCCAGCGAGACGCAATGTTCGGCCTGTATAAATTCAGAAAGGCTTTAGAGGTGTTGCACGTCACGGAGTTCAATCAAAATAAGGAGATGCTCGTGAAACCGCGAAGAGACATTTATGGCGGCACGATAGTCCAGCAAAAGCGGAGTTCATTTGAATACAGCACGCTGTGTGGTCTCGTGCAGGCGTTCATCGTACAAACAGATTACATGCGTTACTACGTATAATGAAAATATCTCTAATAGCAAATCTAAGATCACGTTCAAGACTTGACGAGTACATACTCGATTGTGCAACAATGTCCTATCCAGAACTTTCACCATAGAGGTGGGTTAGTGGAAACACTCGAACTTGATGAAGCTCAAGTTTCAGATAGTATCAGGTCTGTGAAAAATAAGACGCTATCATTTTGATTCATGCATTAAATATACATAAGTATGTGTAGGCGAGACAAGCTTTACGCTAAATATGGTGTATGTATATTTGCATACAGAACAAGCCTTTTTTAAATATCCAAATTACGATTAATCATTACATAGACGAAAGTCCTATCAAAAATTACGATAAAATGATGGATAATGTAGTTGTAAACGACCAATTTAAATTTCCATTAGAACTAATAGTTATATAAGAATGTGTAATTTTCACATTTTTGTAACAAGTGTTGAAGTTTTGAATAAGTGTTTTAAGGTGCAAATCCATGATGAGACAAAAATATCGTGTCTCACATAAGATTTTAATCTCCATTATTATTCTTTTATTTCCATTATTTAGATTTTGTTGTCGCTGAGATTTTTGTCTCATGATAGAAACATCTCATATAAAATCTCATCGTGGATTTGCACCTTTAGACAATCATTAAATTCGAAATGAGCAGAAGAACAAGGTGGCCGGCAAAAAGTATAATAGTTGAAGGTGGGATTGTACTTGTCAAAATGTGAACCATCCATTTAACTGACGTGAAATAATTATCTTTGGCGATAGATTCAAAATTAAGTGTTTTAGATTTAGAATTTATCACAGGAGTGCAATAGGCAATGTGTACGTGTAATCATGAATCGGAATATAGCGAGGAATATCTCACTGCACAGTCAGAATTTGATCCGTATGTAACCTAAATTCAATTAAACATCCCCTAAATAAAATTTCAAGTGTAAATAGTTAACTCGCAATTTAAAATTCACTTAAATGAAACAGACAAGTTTATAGTTTTTCCAAAATTTGTATATTAAATATGTATATTAAATTAGCAATCAAAATCAATTTCTATAAATATACGTAATTTCGAATATGATTCTTGAAGATCCTACAGATCAGTTTCGCAAGGCACCTCCTGGCGAACACCTGTAGACACCGACGAACAAGATGTTTGTTCGCCTGACTGCTATACAACATCGACCCCAAAAACTCAGCGGGACCATCTACTGCAGCAAGCACAACTCGCGCCACTTAGAAGTATTGCGGCACGACCGGATTTATCTGTGGGAGTAGCTGTAGCGCGTCGCATCTTCGATGGTATGTTAAATTTCTGAACTTTCATGAAAGTAACTCCATTCGTCCCTCGATTTACGCGGAGTAGGTATCCATTTCACGAGGTTTTGTTTAGCCGGTTGAGAATCGCGTAAATGGTGTCTTCCGCGACAAACAAAAATACATAAAATTTCTCTATCCCGTGTATTTTATAATAATATATATTTCACATATTTACACAAAAACAATAATAAGAAATTTGAGAAAAACAAATTTAATTTTTTTCGTTGCCGCTGCTAGTACCTACTGTGCTCCAAAACACTATCCTCATCACTAGAAATATTTGGCATTTAAGACCGCTCAATTTTATACTGTTTTACCAAAATATGTAGAAGTTTTACAATTCAGTTACCTTATTTTTTTATATAGATACATTTTTGCACAAATTCAGTTATTTATCGAAAATTTGAAATGAAACACCAGTTAAAACTACACATATATAAAACACTAGTTAGTTTTAACTTTGAATAAATATCGAAACGAAAGTAGAATTTTTCTGTAAACAATGTCTACACATATGTTAATATCAGATTGACGCTGCTTGATTATTAAGTTAAAAATATTTATTCTTCGTAGCGTACGATACTATGTCAGATCTCGACGACACGGATACGATGGATGATACAGATATCTCTATCTTGCCTCTCGGTAAGTTCACCGACGTTTCACACAATCCTGATAAGAGCGAAATTAGTTTAATTAATATATGCGTGTAGACGAATCTCAGATAAGAAGAGCAATACAACACCGCCGCCCCCCTATTATGGCTTCGTCTACCATGCGTTCTTGTGGAGTTTGTGGTCCACCAACACATGACCGAACTTACGAATTGAGGCGCGCGGGACGGCAACGCCCGCCAACGGTATCCAGGCAATTACCACCCCGAATGACTCGAATCACACCTTGTGGAAAATGCTTAAGAGTAAGTATTTTAATTCAGGTTGATACTAGTTCGCAGTGTAAGATGATTGTCACTGTCATTTTCACTACAAATTTTGTAACAGATGTGATGGTAATACTGAAGGAAATTTCAAGCAACTACTTCATCAACTGGGAATTTACGATTCGATTCTACGTACAAAGAATGATTGATATCTCTGTAAAAGCCGCATTAACTGTAGAGCATTGCCGTTCCAAATTATATATTCGGTAAGGTATGTATTATAAATTGTGGTCGAACTAGACTTGAATAAATTATCTGCTCTATACTCCTCAAACTTCATAGCTAGAAGCCACACTTGTACAAGGAAGACAGCACAGTAAAGCGTGAAATTTTCTGTGTTTGAAGATGTTTAATGCATGGCTTTTATAATCGTAGGTAGATGAATGGTTCACGGCTATTTGTATGAGCGTGTTTACAACACATTCCCAAGCACCTAGATCAAATCGTACGAGTACTATATGCAAACACTCTCGCCGACTGTTTTGAATCAGGAGCATATGAATTCTTGTGTATGAGCTGCCAAGTTTGTTTTCCAGTTTTTCGAGATCATACCTTCCTCAGCATCCTGAGTAATTCTTCATTACTTTCAACAGCAGCGAAAATAATTTACATGTTCATTATAAGTGGGGCACCTTGTACAGAACGTGAAACTATTTGTAAGATCTCGTCTGTTGAATAGCGTGTGGGGCATAGAGAAACACGTAGACGAAGCGAAGACGGATACGTGGTGGCGAATTTACGTAATGAAGCGATCTTCCGGGTGGTCCGAAAGCGTGAGACGCGCCTCTCGTCATCTTGGCAATGCTCCCAAGGTGGAGAAAACAAAGAGAGGCAAAGGGGATTTTGAAAGCGACTCGTAGCAACGTCGGTGGGGTTCATGGGCCGAATTAACGGCGCCGGAAGTATGAAGTAACGTGCACGCGTCCTCAAATTATGCATACGAGGGAATGTAAAGCATCTTTTACCACCCACAACCGCTTCCCAAACGTTCCTCTTTCGTCTTCGTGCCAGCACTGTCCCAGTGCTTCGACTCTCGTGCCGCGAACATGATGTACGTCAAAATATTCCAGATGGATTTACCCTGACCGCAGAACCCACCATGAATTCTTTCGAAACAGCGTCGTTTCGAAGATTCCATCAATGTTTCTGAAATCAATAGGCGACCACACACTCGACAAGAACTGTGTTACCAATAAAGATGCTCTTGTAATCATTTTCGTCATGGTATAATAAAAAACAATATTAGCCACTTCATTTTCAAATGCTTCATAAAAATATTATGCACATATTTACATGCATTTTTTTCGTTGCGAACAGTGCTGACATTAAACATGGAAATACTGAAGGTACTCAATGTAAAATTTTTTAAAACAGTGTAATAATTGGTTGACAGACTTGAGTGTAAGTAATTACTAAAAATTACCAAATTGGTATATACAGAGAGAAGTTTTAAAGGAAGCACAGATATACTTATTATTAACAATTGGAATTAACAAAAATAATAAGAGAAATTGCAAAATCGTAACTTCACAAGCTTATTTATTCACAGAATTACCAATTTGTAATCAGGTTGAAGATTTATATGAATGCAAAGAGATCGGAATAATATCTGTGCCTGATAAAGACAGGAATAAAAAAACTCATCTTTTTAGGGACCATTTTTTTTTTCTTCAAAATTCATTATTCAGTCGAAATAGTTTTATATGATGAAACGGTGTACCGTGAAATTCTTTTCGTATGTTTCTCCGCATACTTGCCAAATATCTGCAGAGTATTTCACTGTATTTGTGGAATATATGAGCATTGTCTCGCAATACACGACAGAGAACACGTGGAAACCTATGTTCGATGTCTCGGCGAATAAAGACGTCGCTGCTGAAGCGTCAACACCCACGTCCCTTGTCGCGCGACACGTACATTGTACTGGACTTGCCAGGAATCCTCAAGGAACACGATTCGAACGCATTTAGGGAACCCGAGTCCGCGCGTATTGTCAACATGGTAGTGGATATCGTGCAACTTGATCTCCGTTAGGTATATCCTGTTACACTGACTTGTAAAGCGTTAAATCAAGTTCGAACACGTTCTACAACTAACTATAATTAATTGAAAGTATAATAACTAATAAGAGCTATATTTACTTTACATTAGCCTGAGTTACTAAAGAGACTTTATTCAGTAAAATAAATTAGTGAAGTATGAATGGACATTTATGGGAACCATAATTTTGGTAGGCATTCGTTCCACACACTATTGATTTACTATTTGTGTATAAATTATCGATATATCTTCAAAACTCTTTTTTATGACCTTCAGAAATTTAGGAAATTTTAATTAAATTTCTCCAATATCTTCACATTACTTTATTTTTTGCTAATTTCAATTTCGTGAAGATAGACAATTCTGCGTCTATCAAGTCAATGTCTATGTTTACCCAAAAATGTTCAACAAAAGGATCGAACAGTGTTTGGTTTATTGACATAGCTCAAATATTGGATGCAGTTAGGTATTTAATACACAACATTTACAATTACCTATATATTAAACGCATAGGATGCACTAAGTAAGCACATGAATAATTAAAAATTAGTAAAAATGTGTACACATGCCTCAGAAATAAGGGAGAAAACCGAAAACCATGGGTATCTTGAGGAATTTCTGGAGAATAAGTTACTGGATGGATGGTTGTCAAATATTCATTGGTTTTCGGAAAATACTGTAGTAGTGCACTAATTGTATACAAAATTTTAAGTAAATTGATGAGCTGAACCTCGTGCACTCCCCTTGTAAGATATTAAGTGGCGCCTAGTTTTCGCTCTTCTTCTCCGTTCCCTCTTACTTATTTTAACCGTGATAGAGTAAATACCCAAGCTGCACCTATCAAGGATGCAGCTAATTATACGTCGCGCAATAACCAAGATACAAAACCGCCAGATCTCGATCAAAGAGATTAAACAAAAGAATACGCTTGTCCAGGAGGCGGTTGCGATGAGGGTCGCCAGCTATTCGCATTCCTGATGGCTATTAATGGACGACGTTTTATCCTCGAATTATGAAAAACGAGCCGGCTCTTTCGCACAGTCGATCGATGAGAGGCACAAGCCAAAGGACGCGGTTTCAGAGACCGTGCTTTGACCTGCTGCAAGGATAATTATTGATAATGAAAAACAATCAGGATTACGTACTGACAATGACTATTGAATTCTTTTCTTAGCAACCTTCCTATGCAATCCCATTTCACTCTTTAAATGCATTTTTTTTCTTTTCTTTTTTTTTCAGAAAATTCCACGGTATCGTATTGCTTGCTTTCATTGCGATTCTCTTATTAATGCCAATGTGTTCTTTTTATTTCATTCCTAGTTGAAATACAGTAATGGTATAATCAAATGTGCAATCAGAGGCCTCGCAAGAAGGGGCTGCTATAGCGTCATTTGTTAAGATGTAAATTTTCTTTTTGAACAGAATACACGCGTAATTTATACACAAAATGGTGTACATCTTGATTTTTAAATATAACATTTTTTATATGAAAAAAAATCATAAAAATAGTTTTATTTTGCGACCTGTTAAAAGTATGTAACTCCTTAAAGAGTTGTGAATATGAAACGCTTAGAGTATCGACTGACAGATAATAATGTCGATTCCCCAAGCTGCTATAACCTCGGCTGGATTCGTTAATTCAAGCCCAACGTGCGAGGTTTTCTGGGCAGCGTAATATGATTCGTCATATAGCATGTTTTTTACGACTCAAATTAGTGGGCCAAAAATATGGGCAATTAATTTTCAATGTTTCTCTTTTCCTCGTAAATTTAACAGAAGCGTATGCAAAATACGGGTGGCGAGGTGTACCTCCTGATCAAGATGTAGTATGGTAGGCAAGGGAGCGATTAGTTCGACATATCGCCCTGCGAGATGTGAATCAACTGTTGATCGATCGAGGGCTTCCTTGAAGATCGGAATAGAGGGGCTACAAATGTGAAATACGATGCGCGTTAAGTTAAATGGGTGATTAACATGACCAGGACACAAGGTTCGCGTCGTGATCTGCACGTGCAGATGCCAGCGGTTTGAATCGCCAAGACGCCCACGCCAGATAAGTAACTAAACGGTGTTTTTAATACGTGTCATGATATCGAAGCGCCATGGCGCTACCTGTTACGTCCCAGACACGTCTACGACTACAGATACGTGCCTCTATTACGTTCATTGACTCGGTCGCTTGAATAAATCTGCGGAAATTATTTTTATCGCACGTGCAATTCAGTAATATTTTTTTCAATTAACGTACACGGTTTATTTTACAATTAATACCGTCATTGCCTTTAAAGGTACAAAGAATGTATAAGAAAGAACATATTTGCTTCAAAAGTCGAAATATGGTGATTAAAATATCTGTTACCAAAATACATTTTGTTTTTATAACAGAACTTAATTGGTTCGTCTCCTATTTTAACTCCAATGGCAGGCATAATTGTATAAACGAAAAACATGTTCTTCGTTTTTTCAAAATTTAAAAAAATACGCTCTTATATAGCTTATGCAAAACTCGCTTAATTAATTCGATAAAAGGTAGAAAGTACGTATACATATATTTATCTTTTAAATGAAATGACCCCGTTTCAACTTACCATTAAATACTGTACAAAATACAAATTTATGGAATAAACAAAATTATTTATGTGTACTTACATCTGTACCACGTCCATGGTGGGAACTTGCCGTCCACGCACCACTATTTTTTTATACTTGACACCAGATTTTGTAAATTCCTGCAACAAAATGGAAAGAAGGATAAATAAATGAACACTTATAATTTTATTAAATATACAAAATTGTTGAAACCTGCTTTCTGTATTCGATACTTCACACAAGATACTCCGTTTCAGCTTATAGCAACGATATATGTTCAGTACGAACTTCATAATAATTTTAAGTATCTAAAATAAACCGAAAATAAATAAACGTATGTCTATCGATCTACAAAAACTTAATTCCAAAGAAATCAACAGGTTGCCATAATTGGTAAAATAATAGATCGTAAAATGTGAATATAACGAAGTCAATTAGCAAATTACAGTGTTGCCAGAGATGCCGAGGAAAAGTGATAAAATCTTTACGGATAATTATGCACGGTCCTTTATTTCAGGCGACAGGCCCAGAGGCCCAAAATTTAAGCTTTCCACCGAGAATGCCATTATGTACCTATAATGCGCTCTAATTAGA
This sequence comes from Andrena chrysosceles, assembly GCA_963855975.1. Classification (NCBI taxonomy): domain Eukaryota; kingdom Metazoa; phylum Arthropoda; class Insecta; order Hymenoptera; family Andrenidae; genus Andrena; species Andrena chrysosceles. The sequence goes on along the minus strand of OY979767.1, from coordinate 104,939,266 downwards.
CGTGGGCGACACCAGACGATCCCCCTGTTAATTATCAATGCTAAGCGGCACCATTGATGCTCAAAGGCGTTCGAATGCTTTTAAAATATTTCCCCTCGTGGATCCCAGTTTCTTCTCGCGTGGCAAATGACCGTGCGTGGAGGGGAAAAAAGGACACGGAACGACCCGGTACAATCTCGACTCTGGGGCCTTTTATAATTGATCGGTCTTAGGTTGTGACAGGTCTGATCCAGAGAATAGGCACGCTCTCGCTAGACACTGAAATTCAGCGATCGAGTCGTCGGCAGTCCGTTATTCCAGAAATCTAATAATATGCTCATTAGCCCTCGCGGGCCCTTTACCCGCGCTACGAATTAGTCGGGCTTGTTCGACCGTTTCAAAATACTAAACAAAGTCGGAACTGGCCCAGACGTGATATTAGGCTTTCGAGGGAGGAACAGCGAGTAAATTGAAAAGAGTGAAAAGGGAGGAAAAAGGCTAGAGTGGAAAGGGGAGGCAAGAAAGAGTGGACGCAGATACATGGACCGAGCAAAGGGGCCTTAGACAGATATGCTCTTGGATATCTGCCCGATCAGGGAATGGAGCTACGCTAAAATGACAGCTCACGAAGGGAAACGAAGAAACGATGAAGCTTGTTTTCAATTACCAAGAGGTACGGAAATATCTACATGCCAACATATTAATTATACGTAGGGTAATTGTGGGAGAGATGCACTCGGAGAGACGCCGCACTATCGGTATTTCAAGGATGTCGGTAATAAAACACATCATTGCCGATTTTATTTGTTTAAGGCTGTTGATTTGGGTTAGTTTGTCAAGCCAGAGCGTGTTTCCTGCATTATTGTTAAAGATTTTGCTGTTGTTCGAGGTAAGCCTAGCGTACTTTGCCTGAATAATTATACGTCGCGTCTATTTTTACTAATATAGTAGCTAAAAATTCATAGTTTTTCTTGATACAACATTTGTAATACGTTAAGGGGACCATGTAGAATATTTCCTTGGCAGAATGGGTTACTTTCGACTTAGCATGTGGAAATACGAAAGTGCGGCGCCTCTCCCGGGCATTTCGGATAGACGCCACACTTTTATTTGGGATAGATGCCGCACTTTGATACTGTACTGTTTCGGAAACTAAGTCGATTTAAATGATGTTTTTAATGTTTAAAATACCAAAAAAGTTTTTTAAAATAGCTAACGTGGTATCTCAAGGCAAATTATTTATTTTTAAATGAATAATCTTATAATCGAAATATATTTGTGGACTATGTACTATCTTTTCACATTTTTTTTTTATTTTAATCTCAAGATGCCAACTGAATATAAAAAAAAAATCGAAAAGCAGAAATAATATCTGTTCCTACTGTACCCATTTACTTTTCCAATGTTATAATTGTATAAAATAAAAATGTTTCATTTTACTTTGTTTTTACTATTTTTTTATATAAAAAGTTAGAATTAACAAGTTTAAATCGAAAATTAAACGTATTTCGAAATGCGGCACCACTCCCGCATGTGCGGCGTCTCTCCTACCAAAGGATGTTTTTAGTTTCAATTTTTTAAGGGTTACAAATATTAAAATTTTGATTTTCTTTAATGCTAGTAGAATCACAAGATGTTGAACTAATAATATGTATCCTTGGAAAACATTTTCATTGCAAAATTTAGACACGGTGACAATTTTGCGTAACGTGCGGCAACTCTCCCACAATTACCCTAGACGAAGTTGCAGGAAATATCGCAAGGCAATACATTACTTTCATTTGTGATTAATAATTGACTTTTTTAACACACTCATGAGAGCAGAGAATGTACCGAAAGTAATATCGTCACTCGTTATATCTCCCGAAGAAAGCACTCAAAATTTATCGATGATGAACTAAATTAGTCAAACACGTGTGAAAATAACTTTCAAAACTCATGCGTACTAAACATGTACGTACTGGAAATCGTACGGTTAATCTTTAAATATAATTTTCTGTAAAAACGTATCTATACATATATTCTTACTTTCGCATCATCCGAATAGTGTAACTTTTTCCACGAGTAAATGTTCTCCAGAAAGTATAGAGTATTTGTAATTAACGTACATTCGATAAGGCTGTGAATTTGATTTTGTCCTTACCTTTTCGTCATAATAGCGACATGTGTTTGTCAGGTCGACGATATACTTGAGACGTGGAAACTCTTGCAGCAATGCAGACGGTGTAAATCTGTAACAACGTACGTGGGGAAATTATAGAGTGGCCATTCAACGTTGAATTTCGATGCTTCAACCATCAACTACTAATTACGAACTCCGTTGGTGAACGGTGCTAGATTCTCATCACAAAACGCGAGCGTGACATCTTCCTTCGGCAGTTGAGAGAGCAGAGAAATATCTCCCAACTGTCGGGGGCCATATGTACGAGATGTTTCTTGGGACCGCGATCTTGACGTCCCGGTGATATATTAGGGGAGTAAGAAGTCTGAGGTCCCAAGCGAAGGGCCAGAATTAGGCGGGGGTGTCGGCCCAAATAGTTTCACCATCCCTTTCGATATATCAAATTCTCCGAAGAGCTGTACGCGATGCTCCTCTGAGGAGATAGCGCGGGGCCGTTTCGTCTCAAACAAGTGTTTCTCATAAATAAACAACCCTAATCGTTCGTGCTGCGAAGTTATCAAGCAAAAAAGAAAAAGAAAGAAGGAAACCGAAATTTATTGGAAGACTAATCGATTTAAAAACCACTAACGAACACCTAACGTGCCACGGAGGATTTATTCTGTGATACGGCGAAGAATAGGCACCTACACCGAAAATTTAACTGCACACTTCTTCCAGGTTCTCCGGAAGTGTAAATACACGAATATTGTAGAAAGTAAATGGTAATTATTAGCGATTAAATGACTTAAACATTATAGAGTTTAGAGTAGAAGTTTTAACGAAAGTTATACGCTCTAAAACACTGTTATATTCATTATATGGTAATATTCAATGTGTTTCCGAAATTGTGTTGTAATCAGAAAGAAAGTGATTCCTCATGCAAACGTAAGTTGAAAATATAAAATGAAACTTTTTCATGCGGGGCTTTGTTTCGAGAAAATTGATTTTGAAAACTCGTCCGATATGCGCGTGCCTGTCTAAAAATCAGCAGAATTGATCAGTAGATATGCTACGACTCTAAATGAAATGAATCCTCGTCTAGAAACAGTTCGGAATAATGAAATAACTTTTTTTCATCGGGATTTTGCATTCGAAAAAGTCGATATTAAAATATCGCGTCTAAAAGGTAATTAAAGATAATTAAAGTAAAGAACCAAACTGATCTACTCACCGATTTTCTGGCTCCAAATTGTTGCACACAGCCTGAAACAAAAAAACAGACAGGTTCGTTATCTAGTGAGATGGTAAAGTAACTAAAAACGGTTAATAATTTCTGTTTATGCCACAAGCATTGCTTCATACGTGTAAGATACTTTAAAAGAGACGTTAAGAAGCTTGTTTGGGCAGCTTAATCATTCATGGAACTTCACGCCGAATTGTTGACCCTTATCCATGACTGGATAGGATAAGATGCGACTCATCACCCACCTCCTAGTAATTAATAACGTCAGCACAAGCGAGCCAAATAAGAGGAGCCCGTACGGCGTTCACGAATCGCATTTAAGTTTCGAGTGATTGATTAGCTAAAATCACATGTCGGGCAGCGATTCGCGAAGACAGCGATAATTACAAAAGAAACCAACGCATCTCTTGCATGATGACTCTGCGATATTTGCCGACATTGCATTGTCCCATCATTACTGTTCTACCTTCTTGTCTGTGAGAGTATCAACTGATCGTGTATTAATCGTTTATTTTTAAGCTATGCAGTTCAGTTTGTAATTACATATGAAGGAACACATACGACAACCACATTACACTCTTGTAAGTTAGATGATTTAATCTTTGATTGGCGGAAAGCTTCACCGCACATCGGATACAGGATCCATTTTGGGTCAATTTTAGGAGTCTATTTAATAATTCAAATTATCTCTGGAATTTTCCTATCTTTACATTACTGCCAAAATGTGAACCTAGCTTTTGAAAGAATTACCCATGTTATAAAAAATGTAAATTTAGGATGACTAAATCGATTAATTCATATAAATGGCGCATCTTTAAATTATATTGCTATATACTTACATGTAGGTGGAAATTTAAAATTTAAAATTACCACATGTGGGTAATTTAAAAATACATTACCTACTTGTTCTTTTTAGTCAATGTATCTTACATCTGCCACTTTTCTGGTGAAAGTACAAGTACGTGTAGTAAATAATAAAAAATACACTTCCGCACACGTAACATCCCTTAAAAATTAGCGAACGAACTTTTACAACGACCTAATATAACATAGTAATATATAACAAAAAACATATAACTGATTTTCATTAGTATTCGTAAAAGTACCATAAGCGCAAGTAGACAACCACGACATACTGAATACACGCTGAAACCGTGTGAAATAAAGTAAAAGACACTAAAAAAACGGCACTACGAAGAAACGTGAAAAAGTAAATTGGACTTCGGCATTTCTTTCACATAGTTTGGATAGCATAGACTTAAGAGCGCGTAAATTGAAACTTTCGTTCGTCCGCTTGTAGGATCGCACTCGCTATGGGTGGGCTAATGGTAATTACGGGTTTAGACTCTGCGATCCGATTGACTGGGCGGAGAGATCGTATCTACGGATGAGTGCGGAATGAGTATCGGTCGCATTAATAACGGGCTCGTGGTATAGCTTTCGTATCCAAGCATAATAATTCGACGTTGACTAGGCGTGGAACCCTTTCCTATCTTAATGGTAGCACTTTCGTTGTTGCTCCACGTCTACCTTATGAACATGTAATCCCACCACAATGATTGACAAGCGCGACTACGTGCTACTCGTCAAGTTCAACGTATCTGACATTACGTTCCAATAATAAACAGGGAAGGTAGGTACTCAAAGTTTCAAGCAATTCCGATATTTTTTAAACTTTACAAGATTGAACCTCGATAAAAATATCAGACAATTTTTTTTCTGCTACTTTATGGTTCATCGGGGTGAAACACGTCTTAAAGGTTAATGTGTATTTACCTAGGTATAAAAAAATGGTTACAATGAAAATTTAATGGATTTGTATGCTGATAAAACTATGCAATCAAAAGGTTTAAAATTTAAACTACAAATTTTGAACAATTTCCCGCAAAAAAAGTCGTTAAAGCCGCACAACTCTTAATAAACATGTTTAATTAAAAACTTGTTCTCTTATTTCCATGGTCCCGCAGATATTCAAAGTGCTAATTTTTATTGGTCTGAATAAGTACTCTGTATGATTATTTATTGTGTGCGTACAATTTTAATTTTCCCAAGAATGGTTCACACACTTGGTCGTTATTATTTTGTAATAGACAGGAATAATCAAGCTGCTCTAAAGCAAACGTTTTACATAGTCGCGAGTTAAGAATGCAAGGAAATTAAGAGGAAATGGAAACAGAAGGGGAAGAAAGACAGAAAGATGCAAGGAAGAAGCGGAGGCTGTCCACCTGCGAAATTTACTAACCCCGCCCGCGACAGGGGCAGTTTATTTTTCGCAAGGTATAGTCCACCTTCCTTCGGATGAAAGCAGGATCGGTCTCTCTGCTGATTCCACCATTCAATTTCACGATCCTTAGTCTAATATACGACCGCGTCTAAATCAGGATTATCGACCGACGAGCTATACCCCCCTCCATTGTGTGCCTTCATGGCGGTCCACGCGAGCTCACGCAGATGCAGTCTTTTCGTCAGTGCGTCTCCCTACCACCATTGCATTTTTTTCTATTCACCTCGCTAACTTCCTTAACCAAAAATATCGTGGACGTATCAGTACATCTCCTGCTCCACTATAGTAATTGAAATTAACTATGTTGGATATTTTTTACGAGAGAAATAATTTTTTAATTCCTTCTTAAACCCATTAGGGCCTCTAAAGGTAGGTCTTCTTATACGCGACTGGACGCCAGGTCATGAAATTCAAAGTCAATTTTCTCGAAAATGAAGCGCAATATGAAAAAATTGTATTCTTTTTTCTCGACTTAGGTATTTACTTGTTATGAGACGAAAAGAAAGAGTAATTTTTTTTATATCGCGCTTCATTTTCGGGAAAATTGACTTCGAATTTCTCGACGCTGCGTGCAGACGCGTATAGGGAAACATATCTTAAATTCTAAGATCTTGACCGACTCCATGCAATTTTGATTGTGCCAGTATGTACATTGTTATGTTGCGTTATAAAGTGAAAAGAAGAAATATGGATATTATTATTACTACCTGACAAATTAGTACTCAAATGTAATAATTCAGCATTTTTACAAACACAGTACTTACGCGTTGTGCCACGCAAGGCCAGGTTTACGAGGACCCTGCAAACCTTTATTACACAATCTTAATATCTCGCAGTCTATTCAGTGGCAACACGATAAGCCAAGAATAACTGAAATATTATTTGACACCCTATCTACGGTAAAAAAATGACCCAGTTTTAAGAGCTTAAACACTACATCACGATTAAATGCGAGAACACTGATAACATTACTTTTAAATGGAGGGTGGTAGCGAAGAAATAATTGTTGATCGGGCGCGAGCGCAACGAAGACCCGTTGGAGAAGAGCGATACTGGCGCGCGACGTAGGCGTCAACCAACGGTAGGTATCGGCGGTATTTATTGGGAATATTTATGAGGGGTGCGCTTTCATGCTTTCGCGGCGAGTGGGCCGTAATACTTGGAAGGTCCTCGCCCCGTCATCCGAAGCCGACGGCGCAATTTCGGCGGAACTGCCGTGAGAAATTTCACGGGGAGAATCGCGAGAGGCGTCTACGGATTTAACCATGAAGATATCGACGTCACAGCGCCTTCTTCCTTCATGAAGCAATATATTCACGCATACAGGCGCGGATAATGCATAATTAGAATTATCGGCGTACAAAATCCACCTAAGAGTTTCGCAGAGAAAGTAAATGATGTATTCACATTAGTATTAGTGACATGTAATCACTTGAGGAAGAAAATATTAAGGCTTACATATTTTTTATAAGCATGTGCCTTCCTATTGAAAAATTAAAGGCTTTTGCTGACAAAAGGAGGGCAGCAGCATAATTTGTTGAAACTGAGTTATAGGAAGCGTTGAATATAAAAAAGATCAGAGTAGATTGATGTAAGAGGCAGCTCCATAAGTTACGCAGATTTACAAAACAGATAATCGAGAGGAAGTATATTGTAAACGAAGAGTAAACTTCCTGAATGCATGAGGTAGGATGCTTTTCAATTTATTATTAAGCCGGAATGAATGTATTCATTTTATGCTTTATAATACCGCCGGTACATCATTTCTCGTTAGACGCGAGTAAAATACCACATTTACGATCTAGATTCCACAAATGTGGATGCTCGTCGATTAAACTTCATAATACGGGCTGCTGAATGCATCTGCAGTAATAACTTTAATGGATCGTGTACTGGAGAAGATAAAGCATTTGCATGAATTCTGTAAATGTAAGGACGAGGTCTCTAACCTGTATATGAAACGTTTTCGGGCAAATACAAACATCGTCAAAACCTAGATATGAAACATAAACTCTAAAACAAATATCATCGACCTCGTAGAGAGAAATAGCGTAATGTTCTACATTTCACTACGTTACCATATCTTTCCTCTGAGTCATAAAGTTTCCCTACAGCCACCCAGCGTGGATAACGACTGGCACAGTAAGTAGATTTATATTCGCCCAAAAAACTTTGTATTTCAACAACTACAGCATTTCAAATAAATGCTATGATTTAATTGTCAGCATTTTGCAACAGATATTACTACACTTATTCGCGGTGTAATTATACGGGTTACCCTATAGTTCATCAACTATTTAACAGTAAGTGAATCAAAGATAAGTGAAGTAAATCAAAAAGTTTTTGATAGACAGAAAATCAGATGCTCGTACTGTAAAATTTGGAAAAACAGTTATCCATTGAAAATTGATTTTTCTAAATAATTTGAAATGATATTTTATGCCCATAAATATTTTACGAAAATTGCCTCAACTTTTTACGAATCTTAAATACCTACTCGAAATGTATTTTGATATGTATTATAAAAATATAAAAAAATCTATAATACTATAATCTTTTCAAATTTTTTGTTTCAGATAAGCTTGAGCTGGGAAATCACCTGCGCCACGAGCACACCTTTTACGAGCACCTTTTAGGTGCCAAGGTGACGCTATAAAATAACATTTAAACCAAATTTAAAAAAATCATTTTAAATTTTTGTATATAATATAAAAGTAGCTTAATAAATTTCGAAAAGATTTAATTTCATTATGTGTTGTATTTATTGAAAAAAAATTCTTTGAAAATAGTTTAATTTTTCGGCCGATCAAAGTAGATCAAAGTAGATTCTGCTCTGATAAGTAATGCTGGCACACAATCCTCAAATTGCTACAAAGTGAAGATCAAAGATTCTGTACATGATAGTAAAAGTGGTGTGTCACTCATTTGCACTCGTAAGAAATATTAAAAGCATCTATTCGATGGGAAGGAATGAGTGAACGAGATACTAATAGGTAATACGACATCACATATGTGCATGTTCCGCGAGACATCATTCGCAAGTAAGTGCATCGATAACCATTGTCTGACTGTTACAAGCAAGAGCATTCTGATCGGGGAACATTGCTCCGCAACGGCTAAACGACCCGCGGTGCACAAAGCGGCTGAGACGATTTCTGTTAAATCTCCTTATGGAGGAGAAGCAAGCTGGAGAGGGAGGGAAGCTTGGAAAGAGAACGGGGAGGGACAATTCGCGAGAAGAACATTTTGTTGTATGAGCACGACCAACGGTTATACGTACTCATATAGAATCGCAGAGGGACGCCATATAGACTGCTATATGGCTGCCGCCAGCTGATATATGCGCGACGTTATCTGTATCCACTTACTTCCACGTTTGGCAGAAGACTTGAAGCGATTTAAAATGGGTCACCTTAGCTAGAGAGACGTATACAACAAAGGAACGTGTCGGAAGTAGCACTCACTATAAAATCCTTCTACCATTTCCACCGATTACGTCGACTTCGATATCAACTGTTCGGAACGCGCGAGAATCGAAGATGGTGTATACACCGACTTTACCACTCCAAGTGTAGGTAAGATGGTAATAGACATTTTGACGAAAAAGTAATAATTATTCGAAGAACTGTATCTTTATCGAAAGACTGTTTTCTTAATACTACCAATTATATATACTGGCGATTTTCACGATTTTTAAATTTTTTTACTGTAATTTCAAAACATTTGAGGTTTGTGTTTGAGATTTAGATTTCGAAATTTTTCGAAATTCTATATTATACTATATTCTCATATACATTTTCTGTTTTGTATCACACAGATTTGTATTACTTCTTACGTTTGTATTCACGCATCTTGCATATACAATAAATTTTAGTAATGTTTGCTCTATCAAATACAAGTGTCTACTTTATTATATTCTCTAGAGGAGTAATTGGTTTGAATCTAGTTTCCCAAAAGCTATGAATCCCAACAGTTTTTTAGATTTGACTACATAAATATGATTATGCATTAATTTCTTAGTCCCCTCATGTCAGTTTTATTTTTGAAAAGAAAAACAAATTCCCCTACTTTTGGCAAGCTTTTGAAATGAGGTGAATATCGCGGTATATGTATATCTCTGTATACGTGGAGACACCTGATGGACCCAAGTCCCGTACGAGAAACCAGAAGCATGCACTCGCCATTCTGTGAGCGCGACCCAGTAAACCCCTTTGTACATCTCAAGCAGTATGAAGTGTGAAACCCCTTGTTTCGGCCACTGAACCTAACAGCCGGTGCCAGATAACAGAAACAAATAAGCATAGAAGAAGGCTGGCTCTTCTTTCCATTCCATTCGACGTGCCCGTATGTTGAGCACGAATTCTCTTTTCTGGGTCGGAAGCATTCGGCCTCGGCTTGCCTCATTCGCGTTCGTGCTCGTCTGTGAATACGCGCCCTTACAATTCTCATACAGTATTTCCGATTTCAATGTATAGGAACGTGTTATTACTAGTTATGAAAATGTTGATCCTCATATGAAAATTGTTTGATATAGATATGTTTATTACACTCGACGTGAATTCGTTCTGATATTAATTCCCGCAGAGATTTCGATGCAACTTTCATATTTCTCTGCAGAACTATACCTATATTTACATTCGCCGTATTGTATGTTTCAAAGCACTAATATCGAAGTGTGAATCCATCAAAGATGGGTAAAAAATGAATTAAGAATCCATTAATCTTTCCTATTATGCGCACAGTAGGTATAACGTTCTAAACGTAAAATAGCTTTACGGTGGACCGTTGAAAATTGACTCACCGCTCGTAAGTCGCTTAATTATCACGCGGCTCAGCATTAAGCATTTTGGAATCATTGAAAAAACGAAAACAATAAATAATAAGGCAATTAGTAATCACGTGTATCGTGCACTACTCATAAACAATAAATATTGTATCAGTCATCCTAAAACTGCAACCAACAGATTCACAAACAAAATATTTTCAATTTTTTTAAATTCACAAACGAAATTATAGAATTTAATACCTAGAAATACATTTTGGAAAAGTTAGAAGGGGAGTGCCATTTTTACCAAATTATTTAAAAATACTTTCTTCTACTATTCGTGCAATCTGATAGTTAATTTTGACTAATGAAAACCGCTCAGTATATCGTCACGATTTAACGATATCGCATGGCCTACAGGCGGCTTGGAGACCTGCACCCTGTATGGAAAACGATTCTCTGTCGGCGACATAGAAGAAATGAGAAAATCCATGATTCTTCCAAGTTCTATCAGCGTGTCGGTAGCAACGATCGATTACCCGAGCAATAATGGCACCGGTAGCTGTGGGGGACCTTTTAAAGGGCTCTGTGTTGTTCTCCGCCCTTTTCTCTGTTCCTTTCAACAGATCCCGCGCGGCTGATAAGTGGACAATTAAAATGCACTAGTCTTTCGGGAAAAATCGTTAAGTATGAAAACAGCCGGCCCAGTGGACTTTCCAAAGAATTTTCTCGGCACGAAGCGACCTCCCTCAGTTTACATAAAGCACGGAGTAGTACCATGGTCGTGCTGCGTCACGCAGTTTTTATTGGTTTTCCTTCGACAGGGACATTTTTATTCGATCGTAAAGAATATAGTACAAGTGTTTAGGAATTAATTATATTCCTTATACGTTCTGATACGGCGGCACAGCCTCGCCATTCTGTGTAGATAACGAATTAGTATCGAGCCGACACGTAACTTTATAGACTGCCATTAGAGGCCGTGTGTTTCCTATCACCGAGTATCGTGAAAGCTCGCGGGACAGCGACTGAGAACGTGTTCCTGGCTGAATATAAATAATAGGGCCACGTCGGCAGTCACTATAATTCAATTCACACCTGATAACTGTGACCATAGAATTTCCATATTACAGGCTGCAATAAAATTAAAAATATTTTCGGGGCGGTCCGCGCGCTTCGGGGGGTCCCGCCGGTCTTCTCTACTCTTCTCTCCCGGGACGAACGAGCCACGGATCGCGATCCTTCACGTTCGCTGTCTTACGAATTTGTTCCTCGAATTTGTTTCTCGTTGTCTCCGGTGGTCCTACCGCGAGTACGACAAATGGCAACAGAATGGCAAAACGAAACTGTGCCGCCAGTCCACCACTTTTTGGAATTCTTGCCGGGAATAATGATTTCTATTGAGGAGCCAAGGAGCGTCCCACGCCACTCGTTTCACTTAGGTAGGGGAAAGGTGTCTAAAACGATCCCCTTAAAGCGTAATTCAAATAAAAAATACAAATGCACATTATTTAAATAAATGTATAGTAGCTTTTGTGAGTTAGTTTATCTACCTTATTATAGGCTTAGATCAAATTTAGCTATCTGATCAATTATATTTTTTATTCGTATTTTCGTGAAGGCATACTAAAGGATCATTTTGTACACCTATGTAATTTATTTAAATAAAAACAGAAATTAAACTCATCACAAAATATGTGAACATAATAAATTAAACCAAATTTTTAAAAAAAATTAATCTTAGATGATTTTCGGTACATAATCAATGAATAGAAATACTTAAACTCAACTGACAAACATAAGAAAATCAGATCAGCTTCACAGCCTCGAATTTTTTCGCGCACCCCCTGGGATTCCTGGGATTATTTTACCCTACTAGAGGGATCATATGACCCCAAACATCCAACTCACATTCAGTGGTCGAAAATAACGTCCAATTATTACATTTTATTAAATTCGAGAAAAAAATAAGGCAAAGAAACGCAGCAGATAAAATATAAGTGTAAGACGATTATTAGTTCTGTATAAAAAATACAGTATCCATACCAACGAAAATGGCACTGTTTATCATTAATCTTAATTGACCTCGCTATAAATTGTACCTCGTTAAATCTGCGCATTCTTCGAGAATATAGATTCCGCTCCACAAATAAATTACGACGTCACGAGAGGGGAAAAAATCTATTATTTCCGTGTATCTGCCAGGCGTCCAGCTAGAAGTCATAAATCTTAAGCTGACCAGAGCCAACCAAAGAATCAATTTCGCCGACAACGAGATGGATTTGGTAACCTATAATCTATAACTCCTAATCCGTATCACACTCAAAGGCGTTATTTCCCGACATACCTCTCACCAAAGATCCCTGGTGCCTTTTCTCCGGCGAGTTAATTGTTTTAGCTACAGGGGTGAGAATACATTATACATTAACGAATGAGCGGCACGGCCAAGAAGCAAGATTAACGACTCGCAGGTATTTACGGCCGTGACTTGTCGGGAACTGTTAAACAAATGTTTGTTTCCTTCCCCGACGACCCCGCCTCGTCAGTCCCTCGCAGGGTGCGTAAGGAGCTCCTCTAGATCTGAAGAGCCGGTGTTCGCGCTCGTGGCGCCGTATCAGTCACCCCTCACCCCCGGAACATACGCCCACTCCTGTCATCCCCTTTGCTGGGTTCCATCGAGTCGCGTTTGCCAAGAAATTCATCGTTGCGGTTTGAAGGATCGACGGGCACGAGCGCGCGCGATCAACGAAACTACTTCGCGACGTTACCGTTCCGACGGTTTTGCATGCGCCCTGTCCTAAATGCCAATTTCCTCAATATTGTGGAAAGATTTACGGTACAGGTTGCGCCGTTCCTTTACCCCCAGACACAGGGTGAAATCAGGAAGCGATGTTGGACCGACGATACAAGGGAAAACAGCCAACCGACGATAAATTCGGCAATTCCTTCGCGTGTCACCGGGCATGCTGGTAACACGTCTGCGAGCAGATGAAAGATCGGGGAAGGAAAAAATAAAGCCAGCCGAGGGATGAAGGGAAAAGTGGAACGGGGATGGAAGCAGGGGTATGCCGAAAGGAAGAAAGAAGAGGGAAAAGGGAGAAAGGCTATGGGGGCAAAGGGGGGCAGGTAGAACAGAACGTTGGGCGTCGACTCATACGCGCGCCATTCAAAGGAAATTTATGTACCAGAAGCATAAAGCCACTGCCGCGTCTTAGACACCGCTATTGGAGACACCCAAACCACCGAATTCACAAATCCTCTTTTCTTTCCCATTCTCTGTCTTACTTCTCTTTCAACGAACTCATATCCCCTCTTATAGGCGGCATAGCTACAATTCAAACGAATAACTGCATTTCACCGCACATACTAATATCGGATATAAGGAACGCGATGCTGATGGAAGTAAGAGGAAGTGGGCGAGGGAATGTGATATTATGGCGAGGGGAGTAAGTCGAGAGATAAAGGAAAAGTAACAATATTGCCTCTCGGCAATCGTCGTCGGACTATGAGAAATTCCTTAGGGCACGTTTGGAAGACGTTATTCCTTGAGATTGTGTCACGGGCGTTGTGTATGGGGTGGAAAAAAATTATATGTTATGGTTCGCACAGGTGATTCTACACTATCTATTGAAAAGATGTACCGCAAAATTAACCTTGGCCTTGAAATTTTGGATAATTTTTTAGTGTAACGTGTTTGACTTGCTAAACGAGAGAAATGTCGAAGGAACTATGTTGCAAAGACTGTTTTAAATTTAAGCAATGAACGAGAAAAATGATCCCGTTGACATTTTTTATTTTCCCAGTCACAGTAAAATATAAACAAATGGATCTTGAATTTCGAAGTCAAGATCAATCTTGCGACATATTTTTTTACAGATCTCCGTTTTAAAACGTCGAACAGTAGGCATTATATATATATATATATATATATATATATATATATACACTTCATAAATTCAATTAAAAATTTCCATCTGAAAGTAAAATGAATATAAACAACTGTTACAGCATTCTAAATATGAAGTTCGAACTTATCCAAATCTTGGACAATAGGATTACAAGTTCAATATTTTTTCCGCTAAAGAAAACATGATATAGAAAGTAAGATTATTCGACAACATTCAAATCCTTTAAAAGAGACAACACAGGTACGTTATAATATTAAATATAAAATAAATGAGAAATATAGAAATTGAATACTAGGTAATGATTGCATCTCTTGCGATAACTTCGTAGAACAGACTCCTCGAAAGGCATAAAACGTTTGAGAGCGGTGTCTCTGGTAACGCGTGTGCACCGTGCACGCACCCACATGTGCCCGTAAGTAGATAGTACCTGCGCGTAACGCCTCGCAAAATAAGAGAAACGGCGAAACACGATCGGACAAAACGATAAGCTTGGCTACTGCGAGATCTCCTTTACTCCACGGGGTTCCCGGAAAGAGAGGTCCCCGAGATGGACACTCGCCATCTCATCTAGCAGAGATAGGCCGTGGCCCAGCTGCCATATCTGATGAAACGCGATGGATGGGACAGCGTGACACTAAAGTACGAGACAAAAGTGTCCCATGCGGCGTGCTCCCCTCTAGCCCACAGCGTCTACACCCTCTACCTTGGCCACAACCTATGGCACCCACACCTGGAATCCAGCGATGATCGCGCGGGAATCGAGAAAAAGTTACCCTATCTTCTCGTCAATTTGTTATCCACTTTCACGTTTGTCAACGGTTATGTACACCACCCTTCCCCGAAACAACTGCCTGTTTTATACCTATACAAGCAGTTCCCACTATAATGGCACTGCATGACTACCGTCCAAACTGTCAGGAATGTGTGAAAAATGTTTCAGATGAAAGTTAAGAAAGTACACTTCTGGGATTACTTCTACAGCTCCATTTTCGTTTCACTTACAATGGTTATAAATACTATCTTTTCTTTCAGTACTAATTTTACATAAATAATTGTACTAGGTTGTCTAATAAATTCTTGCCATTTCTGATCCATGAAAATTTGAAACCAGGAAAAATTGAATGTTGACTTTTTGTGCATACCACTGTAAAGTCTGTAATTTCCTCTATTTTATTACGTTTATCTTTTTCTTATCTGCTTTTTCATTCTCTTTGCTGTAAATTTAAAACTATGAAGTACCAAATTGATAAACACCAGCATTTCCAAGCTGCTGGAAACTTATGTGCCGTTTATGGAGAAGACTGGGGCTCGAATGAAACATACCATTGTGCTTGTGTTGAGTCACTTTATAAACCCCCAAAGCTGCGTTCCAATTGGTGATGGCAAGTTCGCGATGTCCCCTCTTTAGTGCAACTGTCCAACTTTTGCGCGTCACTATACATTAAGTAGAACAAGCATTGATGAACCATTCGACACCGGCTAAGAACAGACTCGCGACAGTGCGAATGGGGAAGTATGTAAAGCAAGTTTCATCAACAAATGATATGTTTGTACGGTCCCCTCGGTGTCGATCGGTTAGAAGTTGGAGAGCAAAGTCGTTTCGGCGCAGTGGGTCCCGACGTGACGCACGACCCCCTTAGAGGCGCCAGCCTGCTACAAGAAGAGGGGAAGGAAGACGACGACGACGAAGAAGAAGAAGAAGAGAAAGAAGGCGTTCCGACGAAACGAAGCGCGGTGTTCGAGCCAGATACGATCTCCGAAACGGGGATCAGTAATATTTTACAAAGTCATCGAAGTTGCTCGCTAACTTCGGCATAAATTACAATCGCTGTCTCCTTCCCTCCTTCGCCCCTTTCTCCATTTCTCACTCCCCTCCGCCTTTATCCTCATCCCTTTCGCGAAATCCGTTCTCCGGCTATGGGAAGATGGGAAATTGCACGGCGAGCCCTCTTCGCCTCGCACCGAGTGTTAAACAAACACTTACCCATCGCTAATAACATAGGACACCAATCTACCTCACCGGGAACCAATAAATTTGTCTGCCGAAAAACATGCAACAATCGAGAGCTCTTGGAAATTAACAAATACACAAACATTGACTATGCAAACAGATAAAGTGTTTCAAAATCGGGCGAATGTATTTGTGGTAAATAACGGGTGTATACGCTGAAGTATCGAGCAAGCGGGCCCTTATGAAACGGCTGAAACTACGGATAGTTCCTTCAAATTAAAAAGCCTCTTACGTGATAAGGGGATGTAATTATTAACGTAATATTCAATGTATAGTGACGAAAATTGAATACTTAAGTTGCGAATTCACTGCATAAAAGTGTAATTTATTTACTGCATGAACAGTTGTATTTCTTTGTGCATTTCAAATCAAGAGTGATTTTTCAAAAGGACACAAATCCATATAGAAAAAATTTTCAATAACCGCAAAAAACTGTGGTACCTATGTTTATTTAAAAAAATCATTAACCATTTTTAATTTTATTTGTGTAAGGAGAAATTAAAGTTTCTTTTCAATATTTACTTTTTTAATTTTATATGTTTGACACAATAATGTTGCTATAGCTGCATTAAAGGTTTCTTTATGATTTAACGTTGGAAATAAATGCAAATATAGAGTTTACTTGAATTTGTAAAACGTGACACCCGCAATCATATCTAAGCTTGTATTTTTCATTCCAAAAGGATTTCGTAAGTTCGGCATAAAAGTTGCGAGGAACCATAAGACGTTCACCGTGAAATCGAGTGTTTACCCGCGAGATTAACGTCTGCGACAAGGTACAATGCTGCCGTTTATTATTTCCGACAGTGAACAAACCGATTACCATCACCGAGGGCCGTTACTTAATATTTTGCCGAAAAAAAGAGGAAATGAAAACTAAAAAGCTAGAGGGACACGAGGCCCTGGACCATGACACGAATACATTCCTCACTACGAAGTTTGCCAGGGACTTGTTCATAAATCATATCCGAAAAAATGTTTGCAGTCCTGTGCGACATCTGCTAGCAAAATATCGCGTATGGCAGCAGTGAATGATGGTTTCGATGTGCCTGACAAATTAATTCGATGCCTTCGACGCGTAATTTCGAAGACTTTAATATTATTCGATTTTTACGTGTTCGATGGGTTTCACAGCTACGAATGAGTCGGTGAACCATAAACAATTCTTGAATTATTTCAGCCTGAATTATTTATCAGACAAATCATCGCGTGTGTTACGTGGTGTAACTACATGAATGTTCCTTCGGAACCACCGAGAACATCATAAATATTGATGCAGATTTAATATTGAAGACATACATGTAACAGAATTACTTACAGGAAAATAAGTTATTACCTTTAAATCGGTCGGTGGACATTTTTATTTAATAATATATACTTTCGCTTGTGGTATACGTTGTTCGTAACTGAGATATTTCTAACTCTTTCTTTCTAAAGCTCATTTATCACTTTTGGTATTTTTATTAAAATATCTTGATCTGTCTACGATATATTTTCAATTCTAATTTTTTTACATCTTTATATCCACGGATCAATGCACATAATTTATGATACATATCGATACGAACCCATACAATTATGAATTATGAACATTACACTTATCACGATGTACGTGCATTTCATCGCCAATCGCGCGATGTCTCGGCTGGATTCATTCTTTCTTCCTTTTTCAAAGGAAGGTAGCTTTTACCTCCATGAAAACAACGAAGGTGGTTAGTCCAAGTGTAACCGAGAAGTTAACACGATAGCGATCTGAATGCCGAGGATTTTCAGGGGTTGAAATACAGATATCACCCACGAAGACAACCTATCCATTCTCAAGTGGATTCTAACCTGAACTAAAGCCAGGAATTAATATTCTGTTTCTACGTGCAGAATTTTTCTACCCAGGCTCCAGAATCTCCAGGGAAAACCTCAGGTATTCGACCAACCTACATGGAATGGTAAGAATGAAGGAATACTACACTACAGATACGCCTATCTGCTTTTTGATTTCCCACGTTTAAATCATTCAGCGTTATCCTGTCTTAAAGCATATCTAATAGAAACCATTCTGTTTAGAATCCTCCTGCAAAGTGGACATATTCGACAAATGTTGCTATAAACTCGTGTGCACTTTTTACTGTAACGAATACGATTAAAATATTTTTTTAGAATAATTAAAAAAATAATTCCATATATATGTAAATCTTATTAAATCTCGAATGACGATAATCAGATGAAAATTCCAAGGATTTACTGTCGAGTTTTCTGACCTCTGATTTTTTTCCAGTGTCGATGAAGCTTATAAAATCCGATTATTATCTACTTCACTGGTTGCGCATTATTCCTTCTTTATTCTCGCGTGTAATACTGTACAACGAAGTACTCGATGAAAGCAGATACATGTAATAAGCACCTACACACGGGTTATGAAATACATACGATGGGAAAACTTTTCGTGCGATAAACATCTGCAGGAGCGATGAAAACATTTCGATATTTCTTCCTGCCGGCACTCTCCAAGTAACACATATATAGTCACGACTATCACTCCATCTTGCAGTCATTCATCTCTCGCGAATATCTCTCATCTTTTCCGACAATAAATAAAGCTGCACTTATGAAATGTAGAGAGAACGCAAAACTGGTAAAAATAATGTTATTTAATATTATTATTTTAATATTGTTGTTTTTAGAAAAATAATGGAATTTGTAAAGTTACAGGAATAAGTAAATTTGGATGACATTGACAAAAGATACAAATATAAAACTCAGTTCATTCAATTGTTAACGTTTAATATTTTAAGAATTTATTAAATTTCGACGGTGATAAAATTTAAAAAATAGAAATAAAAATTAAAACTATGAAATTAAAATATTATTATTATTTCTGGACAGAAGAGACGAGAAGAAATTCCCTCTTATAATTGAAACCACCAATTACTACTGTAAAACACGCAAAACCGTCGCGTCGTGCCGAAAAGTGCCAAACAGAACGCGAAACTAAAACTAAAAACTACACTAACGCGCCATTCAACAAGCTGAGCCGCGCACGCGATATGATACAAGGACCCGAAGGTTGGCGAGTTACCCCTCCCCCGACTCCGTACCAAATTACACGCGCATGAAATTCAATCCAAAATTAAAATCGACTTTAAAAGCGCATTTTTTACAATGTATATGTGACTAGCAAGTACTGTCTTAAATTCATCGCGACCGCCGCTATCCCAATAAAAAGAAAAAAAAGAAGAACGAAATGGTAAGGTAAGGGAGGTGGAAAGGTAGAAAGTGTACGGCGTGTCGGCGAAGACGGTATCACGTTTCGTGTGAGCCGATATTTGTTACACGTTCTTATAGAAGAAGATGAAAAAGCGGTCCGTTGCGCGTTTCGTCGGTGCGGGGAAGCGCGGGGACTTGGTGCTGGCACGGGCACGGCACGGTCACGGGCATGGTGTCTCGGGCACGGGTAGGGGCACGGGCATGAGCAGTTGAGGGCCCTATTAACGAGCGGCCCCCCGCGGCCGACGCAACAGGCCCAATCAACCCGAGTCCAATTCGTGGCCCTCACTTCGACTTGTTTTATGTAATGCCCGCGACGCCAGAATCAATTAGCCGGGCACCCTCCTATTTTGCGTATGCATACGCGGTATATGCATAGCGGCGGCCAATCCACCGAAAAAGGTCCCGAACTTATTTGCAACTGTCCGGTGTGTACCGGGGGACGACGGTAGACGAGAAAAACCGGTTCGCTGGGAGTTAGGCGGAAATTAAATGACTCGAGACAAACGGGAATAGCGGTGCTGCTCGCCCTCCAACAGTGCACGGAATTGCTAGTGCCGATTTTCACATGGAAATCTATAGACTATAGACGATTAATACGAACATTCTTTCTGAGAAATCTTCCGACCCGCATACGGTGGCTCACGAAACTATTCGAACGGTTCCAGTCGAAGATAGGTACTACTGAACGTGGGACCTATACTGACGTTTAAAAGAATTGGGACACCTACTCTGTGTGGAATGATTGAGGCTATCAGCGCAATAGTGGTCTCACCCACAATTTTGGGTGGACTTATATTTCAGTCTAAACCACTTCTTATACAGCAAAGTTTTAATTCTATAGTGGCTTGAGCTACCTTCCAAAAACGTCCACAAAATGGCAGCACAAAAACGTGTTTTTGCCCTTATCATTTTGTTGATTTACATCGCGCAATATTGGCCTATGCATCATTGCTCATTATTTTATGTACTAATAATATACACCTTAGCAACTATATTTTTAAAAATTCATTCTCCTGGATTAAGTTTGACTTTTTAAAAAAAGATCTACTGAAGTTTTTTTAAGAAAATTGAATCGTATGGCTGCTTGTTCACATTATACGGCACGGACCGACACCGCCAGTCAAAATACTGTCTACCAGAATGACAGCCGTCGAATGTCATCAGACAGAACGACGACAGCGGGTGTGAATATATATCACCATGCAAAACCCATTGAAGAATGTTTCAATGGACTGCTGACAGACGGATGCTTGCCACTGACTAGACAGATAGTGAAAGTGAACTTAAAGACAAGCACTAAGATGAATCATCCACTAGTGAGAAACGAAACGTTTATCTTTCTTGTTTTAATCGTTAATAACAGCCTTTTTCAGATTTTAGTGAGTTTTTTCTTACCAAAATGGCACCAAACACGATATTCTTTGAGATATATATTAATTATTCCAAATTTACATAGTTTATCTTAACCTATAATACCTATACAAACTCTAGTGTTTTATACCAATATTTACTGAGTTGTGCAAGACGTACTAATTTCTTTTATAAATATACTGCTGTTCAAATACTTCTGCCTCCCTCTGTACTTAGAGTCGGATTCCCCCTGCAGAATAGTACATGGCAATCCACCTTACCAGCCTAGCTAGTAAGCATTACGACTAGACTTTTATCAATATGAATTGGCTATTTTCAAAAGTTGTTGGTTCCAAATTTACTTGATTATAACATCCCAATATTAAGTAAATGTGTTTAAAAAATATAATACGTCGAAAAGAAAATTGTATTTTTCTCATAAAAACACAAAATTCAATGCCTGATAGCAACCTCCAATAAGTAACCAAAAAAATCAAATAAATCCCACATTACTTACTCATAAGGGTGAACACATTGACACAGTGCCCCGTGAAAAAGTACAAAAAATTTTGGGGTCAAATAAGCACCACCGTAATTTACAATATTTTAATAAAATAACTGATGGGACAGTGGATATGAAAAATCACCACGGTCTGTGCGAAAAACCTTTTTCAAATTAAATTAACGTACCTACCGCCGAACATAAAAAACACATTCAGCAACGGAGCGTTTAAGAAATACCATATAGCGTTATAAAATATGAAAATATTTCATACTTCGAATTATACCCTTTCCGTATGAAATAAATTTGACTGGTACAAGTATTTCGGGTATTACACGACCATGTGTTCAATTAGCGGCGGTCATCGTTTCGTATTTTAATGATGCCTCGACGAAAAACTGGAGATATAAAAATGATTTATGTTCTGCGAAGTTTAAAACCGGTGTACCGTCAATTAGGAAAATATGTACATCATCGCAATCAACATATTCAATACTGAAAACAAGTCGATCATTAAATGCATAAGCGAAAAGTATCCGATTCAGACCTAAATGAACACATTTTTTTAGAAAAGTTTCACGACAAATATAATAAGTATACTAACTAGTTTAATTCATTTCCATCGGGGAAACCTCGCCAAACCATCGGTAATACCTTCGGAAAGGTCTAATAAAAACTATAAAACTATTTTAATTTTCATTACGAACGACAATCTCGAGAAGTAAAAATGAAATAGTGTAAAATTCCGGTTCCAGTTTAGTTACAGTGTTCAATGACCCGGCACTTAATCGCATGGAAGAAATAACGCTCAAGTCATAATACAAAAATAAAAAATAACTAATGGAAGAAAAAAAAAGAAAACAGTTAAAAGAGATATCATTGAATTCGTATGTATATCCGTCAAATTACAGGACTTAAGTGAATACTGCTGGATCACAGCAGGATCGCGATACATCACGCAGCGGCAGCCAGCATCAGACTTTGCTGAGCTACTATGCTAGGCAAACAACCGACCATAGTATTCCCGATCTAAAAATCACTGCCGTGTGTATCGGATGAAAGTGTGTGCATACATGAGGCTTGTTTATGCCCATGTCCAGTCCGGCCATGCAACAATACAGCAATTTGGCTTGGACCGATACGAGATCTCACAGAGGTGCCTTTCCCACCTTACCGTTAACAAGACCAGCGATGGACAAACGGATCTCCCGCCTTTGTATCCATACAGTGGTATAGCCACTAGAATCCATTTTCAGCCAATAAATATTTTCGTAAACATCTTTGTAACCCGAATTTATTCAAAGGAAATAATATCCTTCCTACATTTCAAAAATTAAAATGTAGTAAACTTAATTATTCTTGTAAACATGCGGGAAACAAATAAATTTGCTCTAACGGAAATAGAGCGCAAATCAGTCATGGATTTTATAAGAAGAGTTATCAGAAACGAAGAGTTATGTAATAGCAACTGTTGCGTATGTTAGTTAAGTGCAATAAATTGCGTTGCCGTGCAAAGAGTACAAAATGATACTCTCATGACTCATTGTCAGAAGGAAAACTTTCTGACGCACGTTATGTACCGTGCTATGTATTGCATGTCCCGAAAACATGTGATGAAAGTTTGAAGGGCTTGATTGTGAGTACGAAAAAATTGATTCTATACCACTGTCTCGCATCGATTTCACGGTGGCCCGCGCCGTGCCACGTATCCCACAAAGGTGAGCGCGCATACCTAACTCGTACGAGACGCACCGACGAGTATGGATACTAGCACTGTATCCACTATTTCTGGAATTCGAAGCGATCTTATCTCGGATTCGAAGCCGCCGCGACCCCCGCGAAGAGGATCGTTGATTTACTACGGGGACGAGGTGAAAAAGGAGAACAGTAACACAATCCAAAGATAGAACCGTACATTCGACAATGATCCTCGAAACTCGCGATTTGCAAATTAAAAACATTGCTCGAAATTACGATTGAAACATGTTGGTGTACTAAAACTGTTGCGTGAACTTTCAGTAGAAGGTGTATAATTTAGCGTTTACATACTTCTGCACTAACGTTTTAACAAAGTTGATTTAAAATGTTCAACTACTATCCTTTTCTTAGTATGCCTCTCACTTCCAAAAATTCCCAACACTGTTTGCTTCAAAAGCAACCCCACATCACCAATGAAACCACCCCTATGTTTAAGTATGGCTGTAATACTGTCCAGAAGAAACTTTTAATTTGATATTCGGCAAACAAGAGTACAAGATTTACGCCTGAACACTTCAATTTTGGGTTCATCTGTTTCAGAATATTTTGCAATTGAAATAGTCTTATAAATTTCATTTATGTTTTGTGTTGTTCTCGTAATTTATTCACATATTTTAAATTATAAAGCAAACTATTGTGAAGCTGAACTATGAACTAACACCTTCGATTTAGAATCTAACAGTATATACTCCAAAATTAGAAACAGAAAACCTGTTAATTCTGAATGAAATAATAAAATAATTTAGTGAAAAATTATTTGCTTATTTCAATACTGCTGCTTGCGTCTTTATGCAATTCTATTACTCCCATTCTTATTTTACTTCTATTGTAATTACTTATCTTTTGATACGCCATCGCTACGTTATATAAAAAGAAATTACAAACATAAATCTAAATCTAACAAAATACCGAGAATGAGCATGATAAATATTAGAGGAGAAATGTTTACAAACGTTTATATCAGAACTTAGGAATCGTGACGTGTTAATACATTCCGTAGATTCTTTAATTTTACAAATTATCAGCATGTGTTCCAAACGTGTTAAAAATGAGAAAAGAACGATATATAAAGGATACACTAAAACCCAAAACATCCATGGAGCACCTTTTCTAATATTAAACCTAAATTATTTATCTACAATTACAACTCACCTCCTTCAGTGGTACTTTGAACGGCAGAATTTTTGTACCACTAATCGCCTTGCCAAAAGGTTTGTATTCCAGCCATCTATAGTACAACATAATAATAATGTTCACAATGAAAAATAACACAACACAAATGTACACCTATATGAATACATATATTGTTTAAATGGAGAGATAGATGCAACAGGTAATAGTAAAAAAAAAAAAAAAAAAATAATAATATACTGAATTCGTTTTTAATGTTAATTACAAACAATCAAATTTGAAACGATTATAAACATTGAATGATAACAATATCCTTAACAAAATAAATTTTTTTCAAATAATAAAATAATAAAAAAATCTATAACTGTATTTTTAAATATTTAATTTACACTTAACATATATTACTACCACATTCAAATAAATTAGCACCATCTACTAAACACTGACAGTGAGAAAAGGTACATATATATTTCTCTCAACCGATAAGTCAGCCACCTAACAAACCACGTCACGAAATATGTTTCGATACATTAAAAATGTATGATTAGTCACATAGTGCACTGAATTTTATTCGCACAATAGCTTTCAGATAAACGATTAAATAAATCTCGTCTGTGACCTTAGCTTAGTAAGGTAACATCGAAAACATTAAGTAAAACCAGCACAACATAACCTCTTCACAATGTGACCTGCGATTGAGACTCATAAATGCCCCAACAAACTTAATAGTATTACGCAAAATGAAAAATAATTAATACTTACCTATCAGGTATGGACTTCATCATATTCATCGTTCGTTCACGAATTTCTATGCGAAATTAAAGGCATAACACCAAAATGTAACACCACTACCACAGCACACATACGCAGTAAGAAATGCAGTCGATGTTTAGTCACGCCGCGGAACAATCGATCGATCGATCTCTCGATTTTCGCGCGCCACATCGCTACGCGTATGAATTTAATTGCCTCCTTACTTTTCTTATCGATCATTGTATTCCTCGAACTAAAGTAAAATACGAAGTAAAATAAGAAAAATACTTACTTTAAATTTAAGTGTCCCGGTATGCACAAAACATATATAGGTTAATGAGAAATGTATTTTAATGCTTTTCAACAAAATGTTCAACTCTGCATGGCGAATGTGTAGGAATATTTTTACAAACTGCTAATGCTAGTTTCATTATTCCAAATTTCCTGACCCTTCTTTGTCTTATATGCATACACACTGTACATTCGTAAATATAAATATAGGCAAAGCGAGGAACAAAAGTTTTGGAAAAGTAAAGATTTTATTAGCTCGTCGGACACTGGATGTCGCCATCTTTTGTTGCTTTCAGCTGCAAGATCTCGCTTAATACTTTTTTCTCTAATTCCAAGAGCGCTGGTGGTTTTTTATACTATGAAAAATAAATAAACATATGATTTATGCAGAGGTAGTAAGAGCAAAGGAAATGTTTCCCATACCGTAATAACTAATGTGTTATACTGATGGTTGAACGATATTCTGCTCTGTTCCGGTTTTAATCCAACGCGTTCTAAGTCTGGGACGCTTATCCTCTTGAAATATTTTTTATTACTCGTACGAACAGTTATCGTTCCGTCGTCTTCTGCGGTTACTGAGAATACATTCTGCGGATATGGCAAATTTCTTATGCGCCATTCGAGGGAAGTCTTCGTGATCCTTCTAGTAATAAATGGCTGCAGAGATGTATATAATAAATACAATTAGTTTCAAGCATGATTATCATAAACTATATTATCTATTTGTAAACAATTTAGATGAGTTGTAAAAGACAATTCACTTACAGCGCTGGAACTCTCCTCGATTCCATAAATCTCGATATTGTTTGGTTTGGGTTGACGGTCTCCAACTTCTACATCCCAATCTACATCTTGACCAAGCTTACCTTTTTCTCTCCACGCTCTTCTTACCAATACATTAGTTTCTAAAAGATATTCTTCCACCATTTCTCTCCCATCTTCCATTAAAAAATGGATTTTTCTTTTTCCTACACAGAAATCATTGCAATGTTGCCATTAAGATATATGTGCAACGTGAGAAAATAGATTTGTCCACCTACTATCTTTGGAGATAGAAAGAAAAATTATTTAGGAAAGTTATATAGTATCAAGGGGACCATAATGTGCAGAAAATAATTTTTTTATTAGTGAGGTGCATTATAGACTTCAAAGTCAATTTCAGTTTTTAAATAGCAGAAATTTTTAAGGCAATAGTAGGTATTTAGATGATTTAAACTAGTTATAGTATAAAATCATTCAAGATTAAAGAGAGTGGTAAAATAATGATTCTCCTATTATAAGAAGTGCTCACAGTGACTAAAGATAAAAAAAATATAAGTTATTTGCATACATGAAGACGACCTTGAAATCTTCAATACATCTGCACTCACAAAACAATTATTATGGCATATTTGATATCATACAACTTTCGCAAATAATATTTTTTGTATATCTGAAAACAGCAGAGATGTTCTAGGTGAACAAACTTATTGCCCCACCCTGTATATAAAGAATATGAATGAGTCTGTAAAGTTATTTAGGACCAAAAAGTACTTATGTTTCTTGTGCAGAGGAAAGCACGTGTTAAGGGGAATCAAATGATATCATTAGTCTGCTAAAAATTAAATGGGAACACTTTCAAAAGTGGATTAGAATTTCATGATATCGAACTTGCTGAAAAGGTCAAAGCTCCTTTGTTGTATTTTTGTAACGAATAATGAAAAATATATTTGACAGCCTTAGGGATACTATTAATGCACGAATTAACTGTGTTTTTAAAGTCTTGGATTTCTTTGTTGACAGTGTATGAATACTCAATTTAAATCCATTTTAAAGATGTAGCCTGATTCGCATTATAAAAATATCATTCCCATTCCTCTTTTTGGTCACAAATCATTTTGTACACTCATAATTAACATTGTCCTTTAGAAATATATACAGTAGAGGATGCTGATTATCTGGATAAGTTACGAGACACGTTAGTTAAAGGAAAATATTACAATAACTATTTAGCCGCTCATCAAAATCAAATACACACAAAGAAAATTTAAATGATCAAGTATAAATAAAATATATGCCGAAATATTATAAACGTATGAAAAAACGTGTGAAATTGAATTTTACATTTAATAAGTTATTATAATTGTATAACCCAATTTTTGAAAAGATAGAAACATATCAATTAACGCAAAGAATTATAAAGCAGAAATTTCAGGTGACAGAATTGTATTGATCAAACTTTTTGGAGGTTAAAAGTGTATATTTCGTCAACATTGAATTTATGAATATTATCCGAATAGAATTTTAATAATACAAATAACACAACGAACAAAGTATCGTTAATAAAATATCAATGATTTATTGATTAGCTCACCATCTTGAATAATTGCCGTTTTCTTAGCACTTTGGATAAGGTTTAACCACTGGTCAGCCGCCATCGATAAATAAACAGCAAGTTTCTTAGCAACTGTACCAGGCAAGTATGCAATCGATGTGATTTAATGTACTTATTAAAAAGTGATCCCGAAAAAATATTACGGGTGCGTTCAGCCGACAAAACCGGTGAGTAACCGGCGACTGCAACCGGTGAGTGATTTCCCTAGATTTTACTACAGACCGTGTAGAGACTTTGTCGATGATTTTACTCTGAACGCAACCGATCACTTCACCTACTCAACATGTTTAGTAACCGGTCGCCATTTTTTGTACCGGAAATAAACTATAGTACAAAAAATGGCGACCGGTTACTAAACATGTTGAGTAGGTGAAGTGATCGGTTGCGTTCAGAGTAAAATCATCGACGAAGTCTCTACACGGTCTGTAGTAAAATCTAGGGAAATCACTCACCGGTTGCAGTCGCCGGTTACTCACCGGTTTTGTCGGCTGAACGCACCCATTAAGTATTACAGTACATTCTTGTACTCTCTGTTATGAAAATAGGATTCAGAAAACGAAATATTCTTGTAAATTCAAAAACGTATTCAAATTCAGAGACTGAACGAGTTAAACACAAGATATTATTTAAGTTTCATATTCTATTCCTCTTTTTTGCAAAAAAGTACGAGCTTTAATTACGAATTCAATAAACTTGGAAAAAAAATTGTGGTAATGAATAACGTATTAAAATATAATTTTCTTGCCGTTTTCATATATGCCACCATGTTACAGCGGTGCCCGGTGAAATTTGTATGAAACTTTTCAGTTAAATTCGAATGAACCCTCCCCACCATATTTTTTATGTGCTCGTCTTGGCGAGGTGGAGTAAAAGTAGAATCAGCTGGTCCCAAAAACAAGCCGGGACGATCGGACAGAGCGTCTCGCCAGGGTCGTGGTTTATGATGGTATTGTCCCGCGACTCGGCGGTGGACAACGGTACACGCGGGTACGGATGGTTACTAAATGTACCACCCGCCGACAGAGCAATATACAGATTAATTTGGAGCGAACAAAGTCGAAATCCCTGAAAAGACACCACGATGTCGATTGCCCCCAATTCGACATCTGGCAGGACAATGTTTCCCGATAAACGCTTCGAAAATAAGCATTGCCCGATTGTAAACGAATAAAATGAATTTCGTTTCGAAAAGTACGAAATTACCGGCTGTAAACGGCAATGAATTTTCTGCTCGGTTTCTTTAAAAAATCACTCGTCCTCAATGCCTTAGTCTTAGAATCTTAGATTTCTTTAAAACGTCCACAAGATGCTGTGTGCTGTATCAAGCTGCTCGATAATTTCGATCTGCTCGAAGTATATTCGAGCTTCTCGGTTCTTTCGGGCCGCTCGTTTCTTTCGAGCCGCTCAAAAATATTCGAGCTACTCGGTTTTATCGAGTTTCTCGGTTCTTTCGGGCCGCTCGCTTCTTTCGAGCGGCTCGAAAATATTCGAGCTACTCGGTTTTATCGAGCCGCTCGGTTCTTTCGAGCTACTCGGTTTTTACGGGTACTCGGCTCGGCTCGGAAACCGAGTCTCGGCTCGGTCCGAACTTCAAGCTACTCGAATATTCGAGTTCTCGAACAGCCTTAGTATCAATGTACTATCTGGGATACAACTGCTTTTACACGTGCAAACAAATAAGACATCACGTGGTTGTTCGTCATTCACAATAATTGAAACAAAGTAATTTATTATGAACTATAGCTTTTAATTTCCATAAAATAGTACGAGGATAAATAAGTATCGCAGTCATACCATATCGAAGTACACGACAGTACTTTCCCCAAAGGTTTATTCAGCTTTGTTTATACAATATAGAAATTTAATGACATGGGAGATCTTAAAATGTGATCAGATGAAATTGAAGATTCGTATAAATGTGGTTCGTTTGTACAATACACGAACGAAGTTATTATAAATTATTCTTTTTATAGTAGTCTTTAACAATATGATCTCCACTTGCTAAGTACAGTATGTAAAGACAGCCTACACCCAATAGTATAAATACAATTGTGTATGTAAATATTAATAAAGGGTTGACTATTATAAATTGTCGGCATAAACAGCTTTTTCATTTCGTTTGCTTTTAACATTATAACATATATTTCATTATTACTCTGCGTATATGCATTCATATATATACACGGATATATATAAATACATATATTTCATTTATATATTTATTTATATCATATTTATAGAAAATTATACTAACTACATTAATATATACATAAAAAGGCAAATGTGAAATACCTGAACTTTACTCGTCTCTTAGTTTATAAAAATATGTGTATTTATTATGTTTGTTCATATTTCGATCAATACTATTATCAATATTGCCGCAGTACAACACGTCGCAGTAAATGTATCCACATACTCGTATTAATCACTACATATCTTCGCCATTGTATATTACAATTTATCGTTAACGTTTTGTTTAAATGGACTTGCAGTTTAACATTCTTCGGAGGAATTTTATCTGTACAAAACGCGAAACAATATGTTGTATCCAATAAGTTATCTCGGACATTTGCCTTTTATCGTTTTAAATGTTTCTTTTATTTTAGTTCCATTTTAAATGCAGATTTAATGTTACATTACACATTCTTACATTTTTTTGCCACCAAATTATAAACATTTTACAATTGCGTAAATATTAAAAGTAGTACCAAAAAGATGCTTATTTGACTGGCATTGCCTAATTATCATTTATCTCACTTCAATTGAATTATACATGACGTACAACAGCGTTGCCTTCGTTTTTACCGAACTATGTAACTACACATACAGCTGAACAAATTTATATTAATTTCGAAATAATTTCATTCGGCAGATTGAAATTACTCAACAACCACATGTCAACACGATCGCCAGTACATAACGTGAAAATCAGTTACGTACCTATCGATCAAGTCATACGTATAATATTCATGAATGAAATTATTAATTACATTGAAATGTGTTAAACTTCCTTTTCCCTAGAAAGAGAAACGTGTTTAATTATTATATAATGTAATCATTATTCACATTATGTAATCACTCTACGTAAAAAGACATACATGTACATATACCAATTTTGAAAATTAACAAGCATAATTCATGTATGCTGAAAACTAAAAAAAAAATATTTTCGCTAGACGCTTTGCAATCTTATTACATTGAATTTTAATATAAAGGAAGTGATACTTTTAAACGCGTGTTACACGACGTTTAGCTTTCTTTTTTCGAAAAAAAAAAATAACATGCCCGGTTGTACCATTGATTGAAATGATAAATAAAAATGTCTGTGTTTAAATACAACACAAATCTTAAGAGCGTTGTCTATGTTCTCTATTTTTATAGTTTATTTAACCACCTAATATTACTGTATGTACAATCAGTGTTTCTACGTTCGGTGATTATTTTCCAGTCGTAAAGGACATAACTCAATGTGAGTTTCTGTAACAGTTCTGAAAATTTTCGTTGTTTATTCAAATATGATATAAGATATATCGAATGTTAAACAATCATCTCCTTCCAACATGAATCGACTTTACATGATTGTATTTCATAATCGTAGGTGATCTTTGTGTTTCAGCACCGTGTTCGCCTTTGTAACGCTTTAAATGAGCTCAGTGTGCAGGGAAACAGAATTTGCAACGCAGTTCCGTGACAATTTCATTCCTTATGTTCTGGATTAGGTTTGCTCTTCGGTTCCATTGTTGTGGGACGCTGATGATGAGGATTCGTCTGATTCCTTGGCACTAATAACACATTTCCATCGGCGGACTGTTGAAGGCTATATTCATATGGATGATATTGATTGCCATCTGGGTCCCGCAAAGACTGCAAATTAAATCGCACAATTGTTTTTCTTCGAAATAATTTCATTATATTCGTTACATTACTCATTTGCTAAACAGACGGGAGAAAGGTTTTCCTACAAGACGAATATTTTGTTTGGGAGCAAAAGTAACTGGCTGGTCAAGGTCAATGAGGGTTGCACCTCACTGTATCATTTACCTATTCTGCTCCTCCATTTCTGTCTTTTTCGTTTAATGTTTATTTGCACGTATCAATAAACTTGGTTGCAAAAATCTGTCATGGAGTGTAATATTTTATTTACATTATATACATTAATAATTTATATACTTCTTTGCCTCCGACTGTAAACGCTCTTTGCAATTATTACTTACAAGCTTATATATTTATTACACCTTATACATTTTATCAGGGTCGTAGACAGGAAGAGCGTCCAAACGGGGATACGTAAGAATGAAAGTGGAGATAGCATAATAATAAATAAAATAGAGTTAGCATCTAAAAAATGTTATATTTTTAATCGATAGAAAGGACGTGAAAGAGAAAAATGAAGTCTGATATGGATACTAATAAAAATAATTTTTTTTAAATCATATAAATTATAAGCCTTTTAATTTCATCGTTCATCGTCATTTGGTCACATGTTGCGGCGAACACAATAGAAGTGTTTGCAATCTACGTCTGAAGTCATACAGACGTCTGAGATAAATTCAGCGAAATTACTAATTGTAATCAGAAAAAATATTAGCATCGATGCATTTTTAAGCAAAGTCGAAGACAGATAATCAGTGGAGGATTTAAGGAAAAAGGCCCAGGTGGCAAACGTTCTGAGGGGCCCTTTTTCATGGGAAGGAAGAGGCAGTTTACTAAAAACGGGCTAAGTGTAGTAGTACAGAAAAAAGGAATGTAGTGTTTGGATAAACTCGTAATTTTTTTTAAGCGGGGTCCGAGGCGACAACTGGTCATCGGCCGCCCGCTAAATCCGCCACTGCAGATAACCCACCGCTATTTATGTAAACCTTTTTGTATTGACCACTTGCTTACTCCTTACGACGTAAGCCTTACGTCTAACATTGATTTCGAATCAATTTTTTTTGTGCATCTTGCTTTTCCATCATCTACGACGATGCCGCATTTCATTTTCTTTTTCACGTAATACATACGCGAGTGTAGAATAAGTACTGGAGGAAATAACTTGCTGCTGCATCGTGTTTGTTGTAACTGGCACTACGTCAGGGATTCCAACGACTCGCAGTTAGGTTCGTGAAATATGTATGTGTGATACAACCATGAAATTTAATATTGCATTACCCGTCTATACTAGTCTAAAGGTAGGCCCTCACTACGCCTCTCCTCGCCTCGACGCAACTTCTTTTCGCATTCACATCTAGGCTCACGTCATCTCGGTTTTTCCGTAGCTA
The DNA here is from genome assembly GCA_963855975.1 of Andrena chrysosceles. Taxonomy (NCBI): domain Eukaryota; kingdom Metazoa; phylum Arthropoda; class Insecta; order Hymenoptera; family Andrenidae; genus Andrena; species Andrena chrysosceles. Next base: position 104,906,291 of record OY979767.1, on the reverse strand, counting down.
AAGTTATCTGAGCTTGCCTCGGTTCATGTGTTTGGTCAATTGCTCAGAGAACCTCTTCCTCTGTGATGGCATTGCATTCACTCACATTACGTCTCACCTCGGTTCGCCTCTCTTCCTCAAAATATTCTCGAGGAAGAATCCGCGGCTCGGAGTCGCGATGAGGTGACGCGAGGCGCAGTGTAAGTCAAATTGCCAAATTACATAAAAAAAAACAAAGGAATAATAAAATGAGCCGAGGCGAGGCGTAGTGTGAGGCTATCTTAAGAGAGAGAGAGAGAGAGCCGAGGGAACAAGAAGAACAACACAACATCTACGGAATAAAATTAAGAAACTCAATACACTACTGGAAGAAAAAGAAAATCGTTTCGATTGGCAGTACGAGCAAACGAAGATTCCTGTGCAGTGACAGGTAGTCCTAGAAGATCTAGGACTTCATACTCCTTCGTAGAAGAACACACCCGCTCATTTGTACATCTGAAAAGAGCTCACATACAGTTGCGAAGCCATGAAAGAGGGAGTCGTTTGCGACGTCATTCGTAGTCAGAAAAATGATCCAAGCCAGCCAGTTAATTTTGTGGTAACTATACTAGAGCGAATGTTAGCATAGCTAACTATAAGTAACAATATACACTTACTTGAAACACGTGACGATAAAGTTGACTAAATTTATCTTTCACACGCTGCCTCTCAAGAAGCATGAACTCGTGTTCACGAATTAGTCTCATCTTACGGTCTCTCATTTCTTTCACTTCGTCCGCAAGGCTAATAATTTGATCTAGTTTACGCTTACGACAATTTTGGGCGGCAACCTTATTCTTGCCTCGTCTTCTGATGTCGCGTATCAAAGATAATTGAGCTTCACTGAGATCGTATTTACTAAGACGCTCGTTAAATTCGTCCATAGGAAGATTAATAATATCGTTCACTGGAATGGGTACGCTCAACGCCCTGGCTCGCTTTTCGTCTCTAGTTAGATGCTCGTCACTTTCGCTTTTACGTACTAAAAAAAAACATAACAGCAATGAATACAAAATAGATCTTAGAAACAAATCGGGGAATAAATATCATGAGATTAAAGTAGGATATAGATGAAATAATCCATCGGTTTAAAGCAGTGACATTTACATTTTTTATCGCGAGAAATTGGGCGTTGAAGAGATCCGGAACTTTCCGCAGGTAGATGATAGGTATGGTTGTGGTGAACGTGTTCTATGGCAGAACGTCCTGAAAGTAACAAAAGAGAATATTGCATTGTAGCAAATCACGAATTATTTTTTATGGGAAATATTAAAATGATATGTTAAGTTTTACCTGACTGATGACGATTGAAATCTACGCTGCAGCTGAATTTCATTTCAGGCTGTGGCCCAGCCGCACCCTCGATTGGCCCCGAATAGGCATTACCCGGTGCTCCGGCACCAACTGTGTGCGAATCGTAATCGTATTTCATAGGAGTGGTTGGATGTGTGGTAGCCCCCAAAGGTGAACCTGCAACAAATAAACAGCCATTACAATATATTAAATTTTATTTGTAATCTGTCCGCCGCAGTTGGTTTGATGATTAACATATTAACCTGTTCCTTGCTCTTGGAAATATCGTTTTGCAAACATTTGATGCTTTTTTTGTGCGACCGGGGGCATGGTGCGCTCTGTTTGACATCTCGGGGAGCCAGCGTTCCTTCCGGAAACGGAATAGTTGCAGTCATACGACATGCGATATTTGCTGAAAGAAAAATATAACATGATAAATATTACTATACGCATTGACAAAATACCATATTCCGAAAAAAACATGTAATCATTTCCAATCATTCGTTACTACAAAGACTGAAGAAAGCTTGTATTTAAGAGAGGCTCTTCCAAGAAGGAATCTTACAATTAGTGTCTTATCAAATGACTCGTATCCAGAGTTCTAGAGTTGGAAATTATCTACATCAGCTATGTGTCATTTTTTTTATTGCAGGGAAGCAAAACATAAGTTTTCTGCTTATTAGCTGATTACACTCATTCTAAATGTATCGCCAAATTATATTGGATGATTATTAGACTGCAGAAGTTTATACAAGTATGATATTTATTACGATAATTACGACCTCGAGCTAAGTAAGTTCTGTACATGCTAGAAATAAATAAACATAAAATTTTTTAAAATAAAAAATATATTTTGATAACCCTCTAATGACGAAACATATTTTTTTTTATCAAAGTTTCACTTGTTTAGTCCTTTTCTATAAAAATTTATATTTGCATAAACATCCGCAGTCTAATTATTATATTCATAATATTTTATTAAAATGATGTTATGAAACAATTTAATCACCTAGCATAATCCATAGAATAATGAGAATCGGCTTGTGTATGGCTGGAATTAGATCCAGTTTCCATCCATTCGCCATCCGAAAGGGATGGTACTCGTTCACTGCCCATACTGCTAACCGCACTATCGCTGGATGCATCCATTCTTTCGTCTGTTACACCCGGAAGTGTCGTAACGCCTGTTGCCGAAGAGGTCGTACCACCAGCTGTCTGAACTCCAGACAAGGCCGCTGCTCCCGTTGGACCAGAAGCGTTGTTGTTACCATTATCCAGCATGCGCATAGTGTATATGCCTGTAAATTTCATTTAAGTCCTTCGATATTATTATTACTGTTGTTGTTATTATTGTATTCGAGAAATTACAAATATTAATATTTTTAACAGTGAATATTGAAGTTTTTGAGCATCAAACGACAAATATTTTAATTAATGTGTCTTAATTTTCCTATTAAGGGAGCGCGCGTGTAGAAACGCAAAAGATGATTTCTATGCAGCGTGTCCCATCTAAAAGGGGCTACCTAAATATGTATCTTCTTCAGTTGTGATGATATAAAAATATTTCATGGGTAATTTGAATGGTATCAAAGGGAGAATGTCATATTTGTTACCATTTAAATTACAAGTGAAATCTTTTTTGTAACATTAATTTATTTGCGAATATTTTATCTGGGTCGTATATGAGGATGACTAAGAAAGAATCCATGTATTTGTTTGAATGTAGAATATCTCAAACTTGAGTTTAGTATCATAGGATTCATAAAGTGGAAAGAGTAATTTCTGACTTTCATCGAAAGGACTTCCCCGAAGCAGAATATTTTCACTAACCGGTTTTGCATAAATACTCGTTTAGTCTTGTCAACAGCAGTAGAATTTTACTCAGAAAATCCAATGAAAGTATCATTTCTCGTGGAGTATCGTTTGTGTTAAACAAACAAAATTCCAGCACGTAGAACAATAAGGCATTGATTCAAGTTTTCAATATGATAATTTATTATTGATCAGGTTACATACAGTAAGCGTAAGATTTTGATTAACCTTTATGCACGTACATTAGCATATTATAAAATGATTATAATTAAATGTCATTAAGCCGTTACAGTTAATCTGTTGTTCCTCGTGGGCTTGTATTTTTCTATTACTTTTTACGTTGACGAAACATTATGCAGGAAAATTGGAGCCGAATATGAAACAGCCGAAATGTTTATAAAATTAAAACGGCTTAGCTACAAAGTATGTCACGTATACTGTTTTTATTAGCGAATAGGATACGAATAATTGTTATGATGTACACTGAAAGCGCAGGACAGCTCAAGGTTCGTCGGTCCCATGGATCGACGTACCGTTGATTACCCATGCCCATTAAATGCAGTTGCATTTAAAATCCACCGATTAGTCAAGATAAAACCAGTACATTGTGGCAAGTTACGTAAATACAGTAGGAAAATATTGTTCAGCGTATAAATACCACCATAACGTTACACGCATGCAATTCAGCCGAGGAAGTGACCGCCTTCCTCTACAAAATCATCGACAATTATTCAACTATTGGAAAATCAGAAATACCATTAGCACAAGTTGCATTAGGTCTTGCCAATTTAAGAGGGAATTGGAAACGAACATCGGATTAATTAAAAAATTTATTACTCAAGCATACATACTGATTATAGTACTTTTGTTGAAAAACATTTTATTACGAGACGAATATAAATACTAAGAAAAATATGGCACGAATAAGAATTAACGTAGGAAAGTTCCTTTTGAAGCGGAAGATGCAGTGTTGCACTGATACCGCGTTTCTTAGAATCATTCAGCATATTCAGCTACCACAAGAATCGTACGTGACTGGTCTCGGGTTTCGTTCGTTCTTATCAACTAATTTTAAGAAAGGAAATACAGCGCTTTCTTGCAGTTTATCACTTCTCAGCATAGTGGCAACACTGTATTCTAAACCTCAACTTCAGTAAATGTATTTTACGTATACCGAGCTTCGCGGTACGATTTTCTCTGTAAACGCGCCAAAATGATTTATCGTGGTGATAAAGAAGTATTTAATATTTCATTTCGGGAGATAGTGGCAATTTTAAGCAACTACGGAGCGAGCGTTGTTTTTACACGACTATCGGTATTGCAGTGTAATACCTCATACTATATGTCGATCACATTGTTGCAATACAATATCGTTACAAAGTATCTGATTTCGTGATCGTGTCTCCTTCTGTTCGGTGCTCAGTTAATACACTTAAACCTGCGCGCGTGATGAATTAAAGTAATGGTTAATGAAGCCGGCTGGCGGAAATAAAAAAAGGTGTGTACGTAAGCAAACGCGCACGGTGAGCCGTGGAGTTGTCGTGACTCAGCGCTTTTGATTTCAGTGATAAACCTACTAAATGTTTGACTCTCCTTTTTCACCGAATCGATGGATTAATAACGTGTGCGATTTATATTCAAGCAACGTGCCCCTAAACGATGCCTGGCAAAGCTTAAATCGAGCACTGTCCGAGTTCGGTAGATTCGATGCTGGTTATAGAATTAATCCAGAGTACATGTAGGTCGATGGCATATCGAACACGTGACGTAGGCTCTGCACATTCTGAATCACGCTTCTAACTACATGGACGAATTCCAAAGGCTGCGCGTATTGTTTCGTAATGAAGTCAACAACAAATCTTGAACGCCATTTAGAGTTTTTCTGGACGTCTGGTCGAAAGTCAGGGTCAATAAACACGAGGCGATTAGAACGTGGAAATTACCCAGTCATGGTATTTTTAACAATTCGCTTCTATTGGCTGGAGTCGACCAGCCGCCGGGTGAAAAAATAAACGGGCTTACGAATATGTCGCATAAAGCATGAAAATGCGATGAGTTTCGCGGGCCATTTATGACGGCCGATCTCAACGGGAAACGGTACGCGATAAATGTTACTCAAGAAAAAATTACCTACTTGATATATATACAATAACTCCCATAGTCATCATTTAAGCCCCAGAAGAGCTTAATTCGACGATCGCCGATCGTAATCGATACACTTCGGCGTTAGAATTACTAAAAGAAAGAGTTCCCAGCCAGGCAGTCTTTATTTCCGATCGGTTTAGCAATCGTCCCGATTAACCACGCACAAGCCGGCACTGTTTCTCGAGGATTTTCTGAGTATAGTAAATGCTGTAATGCGTGTAGGAGTGCATGTTCGAGAACGTCCGGCGCAAAAGTATTTTCTTGCAGTAACCAGCTCTTTAGCACCTTTACCAGATGTTCCTTTCTCTCTTTCACAATAATCTTCCCCGGCACACTGAATCTACCTCCCAATGATGTATGTTAATTGTGCCCGTGCAGCCGCGAATATTCAACGCGTTCTTCCATCTTCCTCGGCCGATAAAATCCACTTAATTTTCTAGCACAGAAAGAGACAACTGTTGAACTTCAGGTCGAGCGACCTGCCACCTGCATTTATACCGTCGCTTGAAAAATGTGGGGTTAAGCTTCCCGTGCTGTCGTAGTTCGGTACTTCGTCGAGGAGCACAGCTTGTATCACGCACGATAAGGCAATTCACCGATTACAGTCATTCATCGATATTTAGTCAAATGACAGATCGGCAGGCGATCGTGTCGTTGCGCGATGGAAACTTGTCGGAGTGAGCGGCGATTAATTAAATAAGTACTGATAGCCAGAACGGATTCGTTGCTGAACTGCCGTTCTCTGCGGTTGTCGAACTGTACGCGAAAAGTAATTTGTTGTTTAACGGCATCTCTTTTCGGAACACACGCACGCCTAGACCTGGAACGGTCACCGAGACATCACGACACGCGAAAGATAGGCACTCGATCGCGAACGCAGCGTAAACATAACTACTGAAGTTGGTGGCGCGAAGTCGAGAGGCTGACCCGACGCGGGGCGTCACCACTCGCTTCAAGAGGCTGGTGACTAGTGTCACTTTTCACCTCGGTATTGGACGGCCGTCGACGGTGTGAGAGCGTCGGCGTAACAGCTACGTCGCGTGGCGAACGATTCATCATAGAGGCGACCCGCGTACCGGCGGACAATATCGTCTATCGATCACGGGATTAGCGTTTCATGTTAATCATACTGAGTAGTGAATTTCAGGCGTCTTTAACGCGCAAAGAAACAATAACGACAGATATAATTGCTAGAATTACTTATGTATTCACCCGTTCTACCGTTACCTTTTACGCGAAAAGGCTGCGATACGATACTGTGGCCGTTTTGCTTACAACACGAGCACTCTAAGCCCCGCTGTGTGGGGACATATTTTTCAAGCAGGGATAACATTAAGTTCTTAATCATTGTAAGTGAATCGTGCGGAAGGTATTATCTCCAGATTAGATAAAGATCTATAGGTACAAAAGTATTATTAAAAACAGACTTTCTACTTGTATTAAGAGGGGGATGGGGTATAAAACTGACCTTACTTAGGACAAGTACGTTTCAATGTATTCTCAGCTTATTTTATCGTTTGCACTAGTTCGGTATGATCACACTTTGGAATTATGCCCAACAAACGAGCACTCGCTTATACAAAAATTGGAAACTTCCGTATGATACGTTACGTGCTTACATAGCTCCGCCTACTCAGCAAAAAAGATAGAGTGACATGCAAAAAGCGCTTGTAAATTTGGTTAACGAAGTTGTGTCAAATATTTAGGAAAACTTCGATTCAGTTTCTTATTTTATCGTTTTAATTTCACTTGTAACATTGAGAATGGTAAATTCTATACGATTATGAAATATAATTAATAGAGTTAGAATATATGCAGCGTAAAAATACGATTTTGTGAATCATGGGTGCAAGAATTTTTTATACGAAATACCTAAAATACAATTGTGTGTTATAGATTAATGGGAGACCTATATTATTGTTAATGGTGCCAATGATATAATATGCTTACATAAGAGTAGTCACATCTTGCGTATTGCCCAAAGTTACAGATAAATATAAAGATATCACTAATTGCATTGCTGTTAGTATTACTATCACTGACTAATGTTTATTATTCCTTTCATTGACCAACGATACAAACATATTTATTCGAAGACAGTGCTATTAACAATGACTTATTTTATGTAGCTACGTAAGCTGCCTGGATAGTTAACATCGTCACACCCGGATGTTAATTTAACGCCTGCTATGCATAATTACAGTGTTGTACTACGTAATTCGCATTACACACTCATTAGCATATTTTTTCCCATAAGGGGTCGTCCTTAAATTACGTAAGGCTTTTTTGGGGAGGGAGGGGGTCGCGAAATTCTTATGTTTTCTTACAAGGGGGACGGGGGAGTAAGGTAGCGTCTTACGTAATATTTTTTAATCTAATTTTCAATAAATACAAATTCTATCATTAATGTTCTAGAAAAGCTTTTTAGTTTAAATTTCCCGAAACCGAGTTAAATTAATTAGATAAACCTTTAAAAGAATTTTAATAACTGAAAAATTTCAATGTAAAAAGTATTACGTAAGAAGGGGGTTGCAATATCAAATCTTACGAATTCTTATACTGGGGGAGGGAGGGGGTAAGAAATGGTCAAAATTACCCTTACGTAATTTAAGGATGGCCCCTAAGTAGAATATAACTTCTCTATTTTTGCGTGCAATGCTCCCAACTTTGAACTACAAGAAAAATTACAAACAAGCAAAAATGTTAAATTTGCTTAAATAGAATACTAAATGTAATTCCTTTTTAATATCCCACTGTAATGACAACGAAATATGAAACAAAATATCTGACAAATGGAAGTTTTCAAAATTAGTGTCACTTTTTTATCGCGTGTTGCAGAACCAAGCAAATTGAATTCGTTAACGCAACTTTCTATTCACTTGACAGACGGAAATATGGCATCCTCTAAATAAAACAGTTAATGTGCATTGCATCTCCGTGCAGCGTGTGTTCGTCTATAATTATCACGTAACAGAACAGTGTAAAGAAACGTAACTACATAAGTATGCAGTCAACAGTCATTCGTACTTTCACCGTCCGTCGTGGGTGTAGTTTTGCAAACTTATCTCGCGCGCATATACAGCTCTCCATTTTGCCACACGTATCCGGCTACTTTACATGGACTTTAAAAAGCACAAAAAAATATTTTTCAACTGACATCGCGGCTGACGGGACTCTACAATAAAACGAGACACACTCCACGGGCTCTGCCATAAAATTTACTTCTACCAAGCTTCACCTATTAAAACCAACACGCGTGGCAATCTCGCACTTGTTGCTACAACGAGCAGTTGTAACATCCATTTGTGATCAGCTGTGTCATCTCAAAATCGCCAAGGATAAGTAACGGTGCACGGTTGCCACCTCGCGAAGCATGGCTGAGTACTATTTCTCATCGATAATTTTTTTAACGTTTTTCTACTCATACGGAACGTGACATACCTAACAATTTCATGGAGCACTCCTAATTCTCTTCTATATCTGTATATATTATCAAGATACGTATATCTTGCCACCTAAATGAATTTAGGATAATATTCGAAGAAGCAAATCACTTTCCAAAACAGACTCGCGAATGATCCTCGCCCGTTATTACGATCGAGATAAAACTGTACTCGCTTGTGAATTATCTTTCGAAATTCGCGCTTAGCGGACTAGAAGAGAAGTCTTTCGAATAACCGAGGCCGCGTGACTAAGCATCTCAAATATGGATGCGATATCTGTTCGCAAACCTCGCCAAGTGATAATAAAGCACATGCGGTCGTGCGCGTAACTATTTATAGCGATGGTTTCCGAGTTGATTTCGCGTGACGCGACAATGTTTTCGTTCGTAATGCTGTCTTTATGACAAAAGAAGATTTCGCACCGTTTCCTTTAAATTTCCATTTTACCATTTCGATGCTTCAGCGCCGTTTCTTTAATGGCCCTTAACCGATCATTCCTACGAAGTTAAAAATAAAAATACGATTTTATTTTAATGTAACCGTGTGTTAAACGGTTTGGAGGCACGTGAAACGTATTTCAAACGTATGGTAATTAATTATGATGCAAAGGTAAATTTAAATGTGTGCGAAGAATATGCGTGGCTGCTAGATAGCGAAGCAAAAGATGACACACCTGTGGGACACACACGACACGTTCGAGAAGCGCCTGTCGTTTGTTATGACGGGTACTCAAACGCCGTGTTAAATACAATAGCTTAAGCTACTTAACCATGCCGAATGTACAACGAAAACAATGTTACGAAATTGGAGCAACAATGGTACAGGACGTTTTCTGCGAGCATGGCCTCCAGCCGGCAACCACTTGTGCTGTCTACATAATATTCAATCGATAATTGACTGCTATGGATGATATTTGTATCTTGAAAGAAAGAAAAACGAAGACGCAGAACGTGGGGGAGTGATAAATGAACCGAGCGTTATCACGGAACTGTACAATAAATCGTACGATGTCACATGAACGATACACTCGTTGCAAATTCTTTACGCTGGGCCTTCCCCTTTTAAGCAATTCAAATTCTCCAACCGGGGATTATAGAGTTGATAGTAACAGCGATTTCTTTGTGACAGCCAGTGGCGGATTTAAGAAAAGGGCCCAGGTGACAAACGTTCTGAGGGGCCCACTTTTGGGGGAAAATGAAGAGGTGGTTTATTAAAAACGGGCTATGTATCGCAGTACAGAAAAAAAATATAGTGTTTGGTTAAAATTATAATTATTTTTTGAAGGTGGGGCCCTAGAGGGTCCTTCTGGGCAGGGGCCCATTTTTCCGGGAAAATGAAATGGTGGTTTACTAAAAACGGGCTAAGTGTAGTAGCACGAAAAAAATGTAGTGTTTGGATACCTATAGCTGATTATAATTTTTTTTTTGGTCATGGAGCCCTGCGGGGCCTTCTGTGCAGGGGTCTAGGCGGCAACTGCTCATCAGCTGCCCTGTTAAATCCGCCACTGGTGACAGCACTGGCATTTTTTAATTTATTACAACGGGGCATATACTGTGGAATGCAACGTTAAAAAGATTTTAATGATGTATTTGTGGAAAGTCTCGTAATTAATCCCATGGAGGACGGTGAGAAGAATTATCTTTCATAACTGTATAATTTCCCTCGTTACAATGGAATATTTTGTATACATTCTTGTCCTTGTGTTAAATTACCCCCAATAAATTGAAACATACCGATTTTTATACCTATCGCGCTAGAATCAGCTGCTTGAAAAATAACGCAGTGCTAAAGTGAAGTAAACATTTCGTGACATTTATGTATAATCACCGATCAAATAAGCGATATATGTGTAAAACTGCATCAGGCCTATCAGTTACGATGTTCAAAATCGTTACCGAAGATAAGATTTTAGCCTGTGATCACGTAGTAAATACTGATTGTCAGTAAACCAATAAAAACGATTAAACATATTAACAGTCCGTAAAAGCATTGGGAATTATCAACTAAGGAATTGTCAAACCATTCCTTGTACTTTGAGAGAGATTTGTTAAAAAAATATAAAAAAAAATTAAAGCCGACTTCAAAAAAATAAAAATGGACTAAAAAGTAAAAAACAATTTTTTTCCCTTATTTAATCTACAACTCTCATATTTTTTAAGTCGACGTCTCATCAATTGCACTGCGTAAATTGGGCGCCAACTTAAAAAATATAAGAGTCGTAGATTAAATAAGGGAAAAAATTATTTTTTACTTTTTATTGCATTTTTATTTTTTTGAAATCGGCTCTAATTTTTTTTAAATTATTTTATAAAACAAATATACACATGCTATTATTATTCAAAAACATAGCAAGTGTTTACCTAAAAATATTTATGAATTTGAAATGATATAGATTATAGAAAGATTGTAACAGGTAACATCTACAGATTTTGCTTTTATTATTTAAAATTTGTGCACATTAAATTACGAACATACTTGAGGTTTTGTAAAAAATTCACAAACGTCAATCCAGGTTTGAAATGTAAGTATGTTAACTAACCGTGAATTTATGAGAATAATATCCTTGGTCAGGATTAGTGGGTGTAAATAACACGATCATGGACTAGATCACATGTCACTTTCCGATCCGACGATAACGTGTTGTTATTATCACGTTTTTTATCGATGAAAAGGCGGTTACAGGAACATGATAATATGCTAGGAATATATACAAGGCCAATTTCGTTATTCGCTTAAAGTGGTTGTAAAATTACTCGTCGGACCCGAAATATTTACACTCATTGCCAGTGGCAGCTACATTACGTGCACTACCGCTCAAAAGTATTTCATCACTTGTTATAGGTACGATTGATAAAAGGGAAAATAGGTAGAACGTTTTCCACATGCCTGTAGTCTCCACTTGGATATTTCTTGGCACATAGCAGAAGTTTTATTTTATTTTGTTACCTTAAAAGTAGGTTTCGAACTGCAATTCGATTATTATTGACACCTGTAGTCGGTACACTTTTTGAGATATACAAACTGATTTCGGTGGTTCAATACCTACGTTTTTCTAGCAACAAAGCACGTGCCATTACAAAAACGTAACATTACAAAAAGTGTTCAAATAATTGAATCACATAAAATGCAACAATAATAGCCTGATCTCTGGATTGCAGGAGCAAAAGTACACATTGTCCCTTCGTGGTCACACCTTCTTACAATCACCAATTGGTCCAATGGGGTTCACTGCACACCAGCGTCATTTTTGAGTTACCATTCTCGTATTTTTGAATCTCTTAACTTTTAAGTAATAATTCCTAAATTGTAGTTGAAGAATAGTTGTGGAAAAAAGCGATTTTTTTTAGTTAAAATTCATTACTTTTTTAAATTTTAATATTAAGGTCTCAAAATTTACAGAAATATTAGCAAATAAAACGAGAATGCCTGGGTTGCGATCAGGGTTGCCACCTTATCGCCATATAAATCCCGGAGTGCCACACATTCCAATCCGGAGATTCGAATATAAACCCGGAGATGGAAAAAGCGAAAAAAAGTTTTGTTCTCGAATATCCAGACAACAGATGTGCGATTCTATTAAGCTCAAACAATTCAAAATTTAAAAGTATCTGTTTTTTTAATTAATAACTATTATTGTATATAAAATTGATACCACTGTATAATACCACAATTTCTTATTATCTCATATTTTTCTACAACCCGGAGATTTTTTCAGTAAAACCGGAGCCCGGAGATTTGCTTCAAAACCCGGAGTCTCCGGGCCAAAACCGGAGAGGTGGCAACCCTGGTTGCGATACACCTCGTGTGACCACGAAGGGTTATACTAACATAAGAAAAAAGAAGTAGCAATTTAATAAGGACAAGTAATAATCAACAATGTGAGATTTTATTATATTCTCTCCATTATCATACGTACATGTAGCAACTAATCAAATACTTTTGAGCGGTAGTGTACATCTACAAAGATATCGACGATGCTATCTTACGCTGTGTTGAGATTTCTATTAATTTCTGTATCGTGTATCGTTGAATACCGAACACTTTTAACAATTAACTCGAATTAAAGATATACGCGTACACTGGTATTGTCAGTTATTCCGCTATTCTTATATGACCGAGGAGTCAAAATCCTCTTATCGATGCAGTAAAAGTCGCATGATTTCGTAGGCAACGCTAATTCGAATAACAATAGTCACCTCTCATACATTAACGATGCGCGAACTTGAATAACTTACTTATTTAGAACTCCGCGGACTTCGAAGTTGTCTGTATTGCGAATCTCGAGTAGAATATTTATGACTGATACGACAGATTTAATAATAAGAGCCCGTTGTGATTGAATTTTCAGTAGCAATTTGTTCTACCTTATTGGCGTCGCGAAATTATAGAGTTACTGGTAAGATTAAATGTGCCGGTAATTATGAAAGTGGTGTAAGTCAAAAATCTAAAAAAAATCAATTTATCTCTTCCACAAACGTAGAAGTCTAAATATTGCGAAATGAAATAGTGAATAACTTACAACATATCGAACCTGAACACACCGATTTTGATGAGACTCTGCAGATTTGCAGAATAGTGAAAAATATTTGACACGTATATTTTTATATCGACTGTCGTCCATGTTGAAGGAGTGGAAACAACCTATAAAGTTAGGGGTCGAAGACATATTTTGCGAAATTTACTAAAAAATGAGGAGGGGGCTGGAGTTATTTTGAAAAAAATACAGTTTTAAAAAAAGGTAATTATTTACAAAAGGGTAGATGTTACCGATTTCGATGACCTTGAAATATGTTGTCAAAGTTAATATTCTGAACAACGTTTTCGTATAAAAATAAACGAAAGGGGAATCAAATTTTTCATACGGATCCTAATTCTCAAGAAAGTCGAGTTTAAAGATAGAAACAACTTCTCAAAACCAAGTCTCGTATCAAATTATTTTAATCCACATTTTCGATTTGTTTTTATACAAAGAATCATCCCATTTCGAATTGTACTACCACTAACTTCGTTTTAACAGAACAGCTATGAAATAAATTCAAATGGAGTGGCACAATGTCACTCAATGTATTATAACGTCACTTGTTTGATACTCAATGTATTATAACGTCACATGTATGGTTTCTACGTCTTGTTTATCTCGTATTGTTCATGTTTCTACAACGCAATACCGTTTATTATTTATGATATCTTAGAAAGCTAAACTCTGCAACTGGTAAAAATAAATCTTACCGAATCACGTAACGGAACTGAGATTCTATTTAGTACACAATTCACGAAGTTACGGATTTAACATTTCCATCGGTGCACCGAGCACGAGTATTAATATTCCAGGCAACTATAACAAATTTCACCACAGAAATCAGTATTATATAATACGATGTTCAATGATCAATATATTAATTTTTTTACAGTAGAATCCAGTTGGTATTTCCTTTGATTTTCATTAACGAGTTCTATTTAAAAAAAAACACCTACATTATTCATCGAATACACGTTATTAAAATAGCAATATTCGCAGAAATCTCGATTTCAAAAATGCACTGTTTAATGGTAAAAAAAGCTTCTCGTATTTACAAATACTATAACCAGCGATTAGTGTTAAAGTGTGATATGCTGGCTTATTACGACTAATACTGCAGAACAATATGTGACAACACAACATAAGCCACTGCTAAGAAACGTGCACACGACCTGTCTTAATCCACACGCTCACTCTCCTTTCGTTCTCTCGCTCGCCAGCTACCTATCAACCCACAATAGTATATCCTTTCCTTATCTCTGTTTCTCCATGAAAGCGGTTAATCGATAATTCCTTTGCCTCGGAGATACCTTTATTCTACTAAGGAGTGCGCCCTCGAAACGAATCACCGCCTCGCGGCGGGTGAATCAATTTCGTTCTATTATTACGATCAGCTGACGAGATGCAATGGCAAAAGAAGGGAATGAGTCACTTGCGGGCTTGTGACACACATACGCGACGGCAGCCACGCTTTCGTATTCACGTGTAGCGATAATTGGGCGTACGTGTTCGTCCTAGCTTAAGTTCTCGGGGTTCGGATAGCCGAAGAGAATCGTCATGTACTGCCGTAGCAGTCACCGCTGTACCCGCTTCTTCTCCATTACTCATCGCTCCCGCGAATGATGCAAATCACGTTCCGGATAAATAATTCGTATATATACCACGCGCTTATACGTTCACAGCATCGTTTTTCCTTGCATCTTCGCTGACGCGCTCGCGTAATTATAGGTAACTGTCTCTAACATTCAGTTAATGCATGTCAATGTATATATATATAATAGTTTCCATGAATTACAACAAATTTTCCCGTTTCCTTCATGACGCATGCATCATTTGGCAAACACTTTACGAACGCAAATAAATTTTATGGCAAGAGAGACGTCCACTGTGCGCAAAATTTCAACGTCACAGATCTACCTGCGCCTCGGATCGTATTCTCATTGGTAGTGAAAACTTGTGCTAATAAATTTGTTTAAATAATGACACGTATAAAAAGTAGGGTTGTCAATAATGCCATTTTCGCTTTGAGACTCCAGGTTTGGTGACATTTTTCTAGACTACAGTTTTGCTGGTAATTTATCCAGGAATGTGAAAAATATTACCCTTTAATCTTAAAAAGCAATCAATTATTTATTTTATTTTGTGTATTGTAATAAATAGTATATGTACATCATTTCTTTATATACATAATTCTAGTTGTGACCTTAAGAAGTTATGAGAAAACTTCATTTATTTCTGCTTTCTTGGAATTGTATTTTTATTTATTTTTGCTAATCCTTCAGGCGAGTGCTGGGCAAATTTTGGCAACCCTATTAAAAAATATCGTCGAAAGGGCTAAATTGACTATTTGACCAATAATAATATTGTGGGAACAAGAAACATAAAAAAATATATTTTAATATATAAAACACAAAGTGTTTGAGTCTTGGTCTATCGCCTAAAAACTTTCAAATGGTAAACTCTGGGGTCACGACATGTGACTCAGCTTATCATGCCTAGCTAATCCAGATGAATGTGATTATTTTCACAAAAAAAATCACAATCTAAATTTGGGGAAAACCCGAGTAGTAAAGCTAGCATATTATATACACGTACATACTAAATGCATGTGTAAAAAGCAACATCTAATTTGTCAGATACTACGTGCGAAGTTTGTGATAAGCAAGTGCTATGCTGTAAACAAGTTGAAGGATCATTGTCTCACCCAAGTGCCTTGGGGGTGTATCCTCGTAGCTTTACTACCGAGACGTTTAAAAATATTGGAAATACCGAGCCATTCTTCGAACTAACGGATTTGTAAACAGCAAAAGTTAATCACGTTCAGCAGCCGATCATGCTTCGTCTAAATCACGACGTTGTTATGTCACTACATCCTCGGGAATAACCACGTATTTTTCAGTAACGTTAACGCATTTTATCATACTTTAATAAACTGAACAATTTCACAATGTCACTGCCGATGGAGAGTCCGTCTACTACTCGGCCAAGAAAATTGTCCACTCATCGCACCGTATAAATATTCATCATTGTTGTATCGACACTGTTTTTGTCATTTAATCGAGTCAATGACTGTATGCTTATTTATAGGCGAATAAGAACAAATTAATATCAGTGTTAGGAAAAATTTCTATCCAAATAATGAATAAAAGATTTCGTGGCCGTGAATAAACTTATTCGAGGAAAATTTAATTAACGTATAAAGACATTCTTTTTTCTTTGAACAACGATTTGTTTCTTATTTCGAATAAAATTTGCACCTTTATTCAACGTTTATTTGAAATTTCGAATAACATATGTGGCTGCGTTTATTGGAAGCGTCGAAGCTACGCTTTGTTCCACCATCTGTGAACACTTGAGGCGGATCAATTTTGAACAGCGCAGGCATCGAAGAGTGCACTGTCGCGCGCTTTATATCGCTGCATCGCATTGTTAGTGGCATAGCTTGAAAAATGTAGATTTAATCAAATCGTATGATCAGCATTCAATTATCAGTCAAATGCAAATATTACACTGCTTTTCCTGTAAAATTTACATTTTGTCAGTTATAGATACGCCAATCAGCGATATGTAGATGTGAGAACATGCCGTGGGAAACGCACATTACGAATTTAAGAGTATCTCACAATAATGTATAGAACACAATTATATAATGACAAGTGGCAAATCAGTAATACTTAATAATATCACATTTTTATAACATACTATTAACTATATGGTAAGTATATGTATTTTAATATATAAAGCATAAAGTGTTCATGTGTATGCCTGTCGCCTAAAAACTTTTGAAGGGTAAACTCTGTTGTCACGAAATGGGTCCCAGGTCACTATGCCTAGCTAATCCAGATGAATGTGACTATTTTCACAAAAAAAATAAAAAAAAAATTTTTATAAAATCAAAATCTAAATTTCGGACGAAGGCGAAATAGCTTTACTGTAAAGCTAGTATATTGTAGAAGTGCTTCATAAACTGCACGGGGTCTATCGTCCGGGTCAGAGTTGGGCACTGTCCGAATAAATTTTTATTTGAATAATAATGTCGAATATAAATTTATTCTAATAATGCTCAACTCTGCTTTGGGTAGGTTCAACACCGCGATAGGAATCACGATCATGCACCGAAAATCCCGGATGGTTGTGCAAATAATGAAGCACTACTGTATTTTGGTATATTTCTCACAAAAATAGAAATAATAAATAAATAAGAGGGGCGTAGAGGGTCTCTTCATCTTACCACTGGCACGCCGGAACGGAACTGACACGGAACGGATATGTGTGCGCGGACCTTTTGACGTTTTGTCAAATGTTAACTTGAATCTTCCAAGAAATTGTGAAACTGCGTTTATTCATTTATTCAGATCCTCTACTCTACCATGTGAAACCACGCTGCGTGTCTCCATCTGTAAGCGCTTGAGAAGGACCGCTTTAAAGGTCTGCGCACACTTGTCAGTTCCGTGTCAGTTCCTTTAAAGCGGTCCTTCTCAAGCACTTACAGATGGAGACACTAAAAATTGTCTTTTACAATTTAACCCCTTAAGGCCCACCTCCGTAACATTACGTTTCATACGAACAATTCCAAAATTCCACCTCCGCAACATTACGTTTCATGCGCACAATCTCAAAATTCCACCTCCGTAACATTACGTTTCATGCAAACAATCTCAAAATTCCACCTCCGTAATATTACGTTCGAAACAATAAAGAATAAACACTATTTTCGAAAAACAATGTTTGATCTCAGTTCATAAACATGTATATAGTAAAATAGAAACATAAAAAAGGGTTATATTTTTTTACTGTTTTTCTAAAATTTAGTGTGTCGTTAAGGGGTTAAATAAAAAATACGTTTTACAGCTTATTAAATCAAATATTGCTCGGTTAAATATAAATTTGTTCATACCACCGTGACATAACGCAATGTATACAGTGATCTCAATCTGAAGGAATAAATAGGATCATAAATTGCCATCGCGAAAGGTACGAGATTTATTTTTTCTCATAACACTTGATACGCGGAGAACGTGATACGTGAGATTCGTTAGAACTCAGGCAGAGAAAAGATAACACAAATGACACACACCAATCGAAATGACCACCTGATACTCCAGACGGCAGAGGCAGGCATAAGCACACACGTCTCGATGCCCGATTGTCTGAGAAACTGAACGTTCGTGAAGCTTCGTGGAGACATGATGCTGGAAACTGATCTTTTCGCGTCTATGTACGTACTAGCATGGCGAAACCACGTTTTTCCCTTTTCTTTTTTCCGACGCTTTGTTCAACATTATTATGCACCGTCCTTGTCCGTTCTACACATCTACACAAAGTGATGTGCATCCAACTTTGTGACAAACTGCACGCTATAGAACAAACCAGCTGATAACGGAAATGTGATCACGGTTCGGCTGCTGATGATATCGATTCTCACGACGCACCAATTCGTTTTATCGTTTCCAATCGTTTTATCGCGAATAACGCACATTATTTGACTTGATTATTTCGCAATTATGAAGCGCAGTTAGGCATCACGAGGATACAACAGTCGTATCTGCCGAAGACAAACGTGCAACCGTCGTTAAATTAAATACTTATGAAATGATACACCTACAGTTTGTGTAAAGTGATTACAGTTTACACTAAACAGTCTAAATGACTTGACTTGACGAGTTGGATACTTTTGTTGTCGTTTTAGTGTTTCAATTTGTACTATACTTTTAAGTAATAGTGAGCGTTAATTTCATAAATAATATAAGCATTTTTTAATAATCAATTTTAATTGCCAGAAATGGTTAGGGTAGTATTGAATTAGACGTTCTAGAATATTTATATTAACGACATTCGTGTAATTTTAGAAGAAATTGTAAGATAATGTTTTGCAGGGGACCAAGCTCACTAAATCACAATTGTAGGCAATTGCATAAAGCGTAATACACCAATTGTAAAGAATATTGAAGGTCAATAAAATTCTTGGCCAATACTGATACAAGAGCGATTTATTCTGCGCGTCCGTTCGTATTAGCGACCCTGTGGAGACTGTCCGTCCGTCGAAGTCACAGGCCCAAAATGTTTATTCAAACAGTTGATAACCGGCGAATGCGTCGCTGTTTCGGGATGGTCGCCGTAGCCGTGGCAGCGTAATTATCTTACACAAGTTTTATTGTTAAATGATTATAGTGTAAGATTCCAAGAATAGGGTGGACAAGATAGTTGCAATAACTAAAAAAAACTGTCTGAATATATTTAAGCTAAAGTCTAATTATGATCTTTCCATCACAATGTATCTAGAAAGTCTGCAATGTGTGGACAAGGTCTGTCCTTTTGTCTCATGCACTTCCAAAAAGCGCCTTTGGAAAGCTGGGGTTGAACACTTGGGCGTGCGTGCCCTAAACAGACCCAACCGATTCGTCGCGCTTAGCCTCTTCACTAAAAAATATAGTGTCCATTGACACTCGCCAAACAGTGGAGAGGCTGGGGCATGAAAATAAACGAATCGAGCTATTTTCCTGTAACGGATTGATTTTAAATAAGTTGTATACCATTTTTGACGCGATTAAAAATTCAAAACAATCAAGAATTCACAATAAAACAGAATTTTATTATTACAGAAATTGTTGAAAATGTCCATTCTGTCGAATACACATTTCTGCCCTTCGATCTAAATTTCTATGAACTGTTTTAATTTATTCTTAATTAGCCAGTAGATACAATAAACTCAAATCTAAACCGAGAGAATAATTTACAGCGTGATACGTTAAGTCGATACATAAATAGTCAATGCACCCGCACCCAGTGAATATTTAAGTTCGATTTTTTCGAAAACCGAGCCTCGTATGAAAAAATATTATTCTATGTTTTCGACTTATTTTTTCATACAGGCCCACTACCTCTCCGGATGTACCACCAGTTATTGAACACCCTATATAATACGTTCATTGCACGAGACAATATCATTTTAGAAGTATTTCTTCACGCGTGACATTGTTTTCTAAGTTTTATGTTTGTTACAATGTATAATTGAAATAAAAGAAAGCCACTGAGAAGCTCATGAGAAGCTCGAAATGTTTAATCTGACCTCGGCACTGAATTCTATGAACCACGTGTTTGTGCCATATACCCCAAGTGTATTACGGTCCGAGACAAAAAAGGTAGTATCCTTTCTTTTGTATAGTTTGGAGAAACATAGTACCAAGGCCTTTCCAGGTATGTATGTATTATGGTTGAATATCCACAATCTCTAACCAGGACCGTGCCCTTGATCTCTTCCTGTACGTGTATGTTTAAAAACATGGGTGCTATCATTTTTCATAGGGGCAAAGTATTGACAAATGTATTCGAATTAAATACTCTCGTTTTTAATTAAATACATAATAACGGAGTCTTAATATTATTTCGATAATTAAATCTGGACGGTTCTTATAAATTTATAAAGAAATTTATAGAACTATCCAGAATAATGTAACGAAAATATTGTAATTGGTCTACTTCTACTATATAGTACACATATCCCCCCCAAAAGTGGAAAGTGATATTCAGTTCGTATTATTTATAAAATTTATTTCCGTGAATCTTGATTTATTTCCGATTGTGCTATTATTTGTCACCAAAAATTTGTACATTTGGTTTTATAACTGAAATTAATTATTATTTGAATTTAACATTAAATATTTAATGAAAATCTATAAATAATGTAATTTATATAATGTTAGCAGTATCAAATCAACGCGAGCTGTGAAAACACCAAGTACATTTACAATTTTACGTTACTGTCACTAACAGCTTGTAAATAAATCACTTTAATATTGTAATGTTATATATTTAGCATATGTTTATTTTTAGTTTAGCTTTTGTGAAATAGTAATTAAATCACATTCGTAATTCCCACCGTTTTCTGTTATTTCCATGAAAAATATGGATGTATGTACATATACATTCTTAATATAAAACTATATTGTTGTGTTAATGCTTTTTTTATTACTATTCATATCATTTGTTCTCAATACTGCTTATTATTTTTATTACTCGCTACACAATTTACTATAAAACCAATGAAAGTGGTAAGGAACGGAAGTTATTCTCGCTAATTTGAAAATAATTGTATGGTATTTTGAAATACATCATCGTAAAATTGATTAATATGAAAATTATTCACAGAATTTCAATGTAAATTATAGTCCAATGGCTTAAGGAACATTACCTCCCGCTTTTCCTAGAAGAAGGCATTGAAAGTACAAAAAATAAAAAGAAATACTAAATAAGAAACAAATATTTATGGTAAATTGCAGCGTTACATTCCCTAAAATATTTGAAGGTAATAACAGTGACCGTCGGTAAACCAATCCCATGACCGTATGCGCAGAAGAGAACCTGACCTTGAGCATTATTGGTCTTTTATCCGAAGCGACGTTTATAAGTAAGTTTTTATAATACGATGCTGTTGAATGTAACTGATTATTAAGTAGATTCTCAAGGCTATCCTATAGATACACATTTTTCAAACAAGTAGAATAACTCCTACGTACTCCTTAAAATTCTCGAAAATTAACAACAAAATTATAACACAGCTAATGATAATAATACTAATCATTTAAATACTCTGAAAAACTGTTCTGAATGCTTGCAATAAGAACAGCCGGTGACAATCGATGAAAACGCGATTATATGAATATAATCTACTAAATGACAGATAATCTTCAAAATTTTTGTAAAACATGAAAACACCTTTATACTCAAACAATTAATGTACTCTTCTTGTAAGAACCCGTTAACTTATTTGTAACAAAGCTTTGAATTAGTGAATTGCTTTTGCAATTAGAATAGTGTTTCATCAGCCAGTAAAATGCGTCAGAAAAAGCAAGGGCTCCTCTATTACTCAAGGCGGCCCTGCATGAATCTACGGCGCGGTGAGCAGTGCGCGTGCGCCCTGCTTCAAAACTCGATAGTTGATTCGCGAGAATCGTATGCCTTTAAGTTGGCTAGTCTGCAGTTCTTTGTTCGCCAGTGGTAACGGTCGACTGTCGTCCGCGTGTCTGTACTCACGGCTAGGCGGCATCATTTCTCTTTCGACCGGCAAGCAGAAGGACGATTCGACGCATTCATTTATTTGACCGCACCGGTCTGACTACTTTCGTTCCGAAACTTTTATCGACAATAGAAAAGTAAGTACTATCAGCGTTCACTTCGTTTTCTGTCAATACTGATCGGCCATATTTACCGGTAAGCCGTAATGCTTTATTTAATCGATATGCACATGTCATCGTATCTACTACGCGTTAAAGAATAAGTATGTACTTTGTAAGTACTCGATGTCACTTACACACGTGCATGTAACACGCTATGAAATGACCCACAGATTAATATTATTTATAGATATAACCGCCGATACCTTTGATAACATGAATATTTCGCGCCGATATACCCGCAGAAAGAGGTGCCCGAATAGCATGTTACGCGTTGTTGGGTCGAAAAACGAAACTGGACAAAGCGGTTTTTGCCTTGTAGCACATTTTTTGCTTGCTATCAGAAACATGATCGTCACTTAACGTTTAAGAGCAGATATGCTAATCATGTTTGCATCGATTTCTCTCGGAATATTTTCGCGAACCACGTGCTAAGTTGAAATAAAAATAGCTGTAATAATAATAATGGAATATAAAAGAAGGCAGATTTTACAATAATATATACGGAAATATGTAAACGGAATTTATGCTGAAAATAAGTATTACGAGATATATACAATGTGTTTTTAGAATATTGGCAAAAGTTGTTATACGTATACCTTTTCAAATTATACTTATTACAAAAAGATTGTCATGCAAACTTTCATCTCGAAATTTTTTCATAAATATGGTTATGTATGCTAGTAAAGTTTGATCAAATATTTGCCAATATCCTGTATGAAATATTTTTGAAGTTTGGTTAAGTTTACGAAGCAATTTGCGATTAAAGAGCATGATGGAATTAGCATTTGCCATTGAAAAGGTCACGTTAAGAGGAATTAAGTCTCATTTTTCTTTTGAAAATTATATCGCAACACTTTTACTCGACGAAGGAAACATTTAAAAACTCGTATCTGTGTAAACGAAATTTGGATGTACACTCAAGTAGCACATTACTAATATCTTTAAACATCGGGCTGTTAAATGTGCTTTTCTTGCTAATTATTACAAAAACATAATATTAAAAAAATACATATTGGAGTTCAACCTTGAAAGCTATTGTTGGTACACCGCTTTAGCATACTTCTGAAATTATTCCGTTCACATGTGAATTTTCTGTAGATCCCTTTCTTGGCAATTTAGATTTATTATCGTTGAGAACAGTTTTAATGATTTACCCATTGGTTTACTATGTAAATTAACTGATTAAAAGCATTCATCTAAAAGAAAGCATCTAATAAACGTAGATCGATCTTAATTAGTTCTAAGATATTCAGTTTTTTGGTCAGGGTGTAAAGTCATAGTTCTATGTAAAATTACATTACATCTTAAGAACTCGAGAATATATACTTTAACATGTAATGACTGATTATGGTTTTGTTTGCATTTTCAATAGTGCAGAGACTTCTCAAGATAGTTGCGGTTTTTCTAATTGATTGCGAATCTATATTTTTTTTGCATTCCACACATTTCCAACAGTTTTTCTTGCTTCGTTGTTAATCTGTATACTGATCTAAGATGGTTCTTTACGAATAATTAAATGCAAAATTCTGTTGTGCGAACTGATCAATTTTTTTAAAATAATTAAGTATCTGAAGAATTAGTTCGCAGATGTATGTTCATTGAGTCTTTTCTATTTCGTCTATGAATTTTTTTAATCTCCCAAGCATTGTACTTATAGTTCTGAAACACCCTTGCGATAAATTGCAAAAAACTAACAGCCTAGAATAAAATAATTCTTTAATTCTCTATTACTTCCCAAAACTGTTTTCTGACGATCTTTTTTCATAAAATTAGATACAATGGATGACGAATGGGGTCAGAGTACGTTTTCCACGAATTCAGAAACTGTGAGTATATATTTCCCTCCTTTATCATTTATTCTTCCTCATTTGCTACTATAATATTGGAATAAATTCTGCTAATACGGTATATTTATACTAAATTTGTTATTTGTCTTGCTGTTAAATTAGTACGACGAAGGTGGACGTAGCTATGGAAAAGGTCGTGGATTTGTAATTCAGGACAATAATAATAGTGACACGCCGCCATGGGCTAGCGGCAACAAAGGCTTCAATCCAGACAGCGGCAACAATGATGGAAATAATGATGATAATCCTTGGGGCTCTAATGACGATGGTGGTAATGATTTTGGATTGTCTGGTGGAGGAGGAGGAGGCAGAGGTGGTAGAGGAGATTTTAGAGGAAGAGGAGGTAGAGGCGGTGGTGGTTATCAGGGCAGAGGTGGAGGCGATCGAAGAGGAGGAGGAGGTGATCGAGGTAGGGGAGGTGGTGAACGAGGCAGGGGTGGAGATCGAGGCAGAGGAGGCGGTGATCGAGGCAGGGGTGGAGGATTTAGAGGCAGAAACAGAGATGGTGACGATGAAGGTGGTAGCTATGGAAGATATAACAAGTACGAAAACGATGGTGATGACAACGAGGATAATCAAAATGACAGAGGTGACAGACAAAGAGGGAAGTTCGGTGGACAAAATGGTAACGATGGTAACGAGGAAGATCAGAAACCCCGGGAAATATATATTCCACCTGAATTGCCTACTGATGAGAATTCTCTGTTCGAGAATGGAGTTGAAATGGGCATTAACTTTAAGAAGTACGATGACATCGAGATCAAAGTAAGCGGAGAGAATCCACCTGCCCCGATAGACAACTTCGAAGCAGCTGGACTTAGAAAAATCGTTTTGGAGAACATCCAGAAATCGGGATACACAAAACCTACGCCCGTACAAAAACATGCTCTACCAATTATAATGGACGGTCGCGATTTAATGGCTTGTGCACAAACAGGTTCGGGGAAAACTGCTGCGTTCGCGGTTCCGATTATAAATACATTGTTGGACAAGCCGGTTGACTTAGTGATTGGATCGACTTGCGAGCCTCAAGTTATCATTGTATCACCTACCCGCGAGCTTACTATTCAAATATATCAACAGATTGTTAAATTTGCACACAATTCTATTTTAAAGACAGTAGTTGCTTATGGCGGAACATCTGTCACGCATCAAGGAGGGAAACTTACTTCGGGTTGTCACATACTTGTAGCAACACCTGGAAGATTATTGGACTTTTTGGACAGAGGAAGAATTGCATTCGGTTCTGTACGATTTTTAGTTTTGGACGAAGCGGACCGTATGTTGGACATGGGATTCCTGCCCAATATCGAACGAATCGTTGATCACGACTCCATGGTTCCTTTGGGTGAAAGGCAAACGCTAATGTTTTCGGCTACTTTCCCAGATGAAGTGCAACACTTAGCGAAGAGATTTTTAAACAATTATTTATTCTTAGCAGTTGGCATTGTAGGCGGAGCCTGCGCAGATGTCGAACAGAATTTTTACGAAGTTGCCAGAAATAAGAAGAAAGATATGCTTAAAGAAGTTTTAGAGAGAGAAAATGACGCTGGCGTATTAAAAGGCACCTTGGTGTTCGTTGAGATGAAGAGAAAAGCGGATTTTATTGCAGCCTTCCTTTCCGAAAATAATTACCCGACTACCAGCATTCACGGTGATAGATTGCAAAGGCAAAGAGAAGAAGCGTTGGCTGACTTCAAAAGTGGGAAAATGGCTATTTTAGTGGCTACAGCTGTGGCTGCTAGAGGTTTGGATATAAAAAACGTGGCCCACGTTATAAACTACGATATGCCGAAGGCGATTGATGAGTATGTTCATCGAATTGGAAGAACTGGCCGTGTAGGCAATCGAGGGAGAGCGACTTCTTTCTTTGATCCTGACGACGACGCACCGCTAAGAAGTGATCTGATCAGAATATTGAAACAGGCAGGTCAACCCGTTCCAGATTGGCTAATGGGTGGAAATGCAAGTCGAAACTTCATGCCTGGAAGAGGGAACAAATTCGGAGGAGAAGACGTTCGAGATGTACGTAAAATTTAACAATCATGTTTCGATCGATATTCTAAATACCGCAGTTAAAATGAATTGTAACTTTTATTGTGTCCTTTCTGTGTACAGTTTGAAACGGGCGGAGAACCATACAGTGAAGAAGCGTACACACCATCGGTACCACAAGAGTCAGAAGAAGCATGGTAGAAACTTTGTTCCTTGGCCTATACATTCTTTGTATTATTTCATTAGATTGAATTATTATTCAAGTTCATTAGTTTTTATTGATTTCATCGAGTCGAAGTTACTGCGGACGATTCACCGTACTCGCAGATATCGGTTTACGACGATATAAAAGAACATCGATACGTAACGGTAGTACTATTGTTTTTCAGTTAATTTTCTTTTTGTTTGTACTTGATTGGATAACGCATTGTAATGAAACATAGACCGTATCGCGTTCATCTTTAGAAATAGGATAAATACGAAATAATTTAATGTTACCTTGATACAAAGAGCCGAACTTTAAGAAATGATAAATTATAAGAATCGTTTCATATATATATCTCTCGATACAATTTATCGTACTTCTCCACTGATCGTACAAATGTTAGTTTCTAAGAGTACATTATTACGAGATATCGTAAAGACAATATTTTATTTTATAAAATGATACTCTATTATGTTAAGTGTTTTATACGTTTCTTTTTGTAATAAAAAAGTTGAAATGAAGAGTTGTTTATTTTTTAATCTTTTTACAAGACTAAGTATTCTTTACCGGGAGAACATAATAGCTTCGTAATTTAATAATTTGCCACAGAATTTTATTGTAATGATAAAGATTTTGTACATACCGTCGTTCATGGCCATATCCATCAGGTGCAAATCTTCGTCGTTCAGAAGGGATGATAGGAAACCATCGGTAGTTTGATTGATTGAGTCGGAAGTTGGGGTATGATAATACATCATGTCGGCTGGTTCAGATTTATAAGCAGCTCCACTTTCAGCACCAATCGGTTCACTACTGTTTGTTAAATTCATCGATGTCGCCACGGCTGAGCCCAAATTCGACGCTCCACCTGCGACAGAGAGATTTTTTAGTTCCCTAAAAATTAGGGATTGAACACAAGCTTTGCTATGAATTTTTTATTATTTTAATCATTTTTTTATAGAGTACTATAAGTTAGAAAACGTGAGTCTGGATATTTAGATATATCGTCTTGCTTTTGATGATACCATATAAACATAGAATGATAAAATTATCCAAGGACATCATTTTTTTTTTAAACGTAAATTATTCGGTTTTCTAAGCGCGAGATACGTGAATGCTAGTTTGTCGATATAAAATAACACGAGGTTCATATATAAAAACTCTGGTTTTTATAAATTTGAGTGGAAACCAAATTTCGAAGTTTTTTATTGATACTTGTAATAGCTGACAATTATTTGTGTTTGATGAGAAGAAAAGTAGGTTCGGGATACAGTTGCACGTGTTGCAGAATATGTATCACAAAATTCCTAGCGCAGTGGTGGGTAATCAGTGTGAAATCTGTGTCAATGATGGATACGAAGTACATTTTCTTTGTTTTTGCATATACACTGTTGGATTTGGGGCAATGAGACCTAAATGTGTCCATACGCACGGCGGTTTACGGCAGATGTGACCGCGGATTTTGTTTCTCTGTAGATGGTTGTAAGAAAAGCTTCTGTGTATAGATAAAGTCGGCTGCAAAACTTGGCTCAATTTTTAGCTCGCGAGCCTTTCACGATTGTCGGAAGTTTTCCTGACTGTACTGCGAGAGAAGACGCAGTGGAAATATTATTCGAAACTTTTTGTCTGTGTCATAACTGTATTTTCTTTTTTTGTTACAGGAGATAACAAATTTAAGGGGGAACCTGGTATAATCGGCAGAAATCAACGTCCTTTTTGGGAATTTTTTGTAAGGAAACTATACATACAATCTTTTCAAAATTTTCAGGCTACATTATCGTGTGTTTCAAGAAGTGAACAAACATTTTTTTTATATAAAAGTAACGCGATAATTCCAACTAGCACAAGTATTTCAGTGCGGAAGTTGTTCACCTGCGTTGCAGTCTAGGGTCCGTTATAGTGGCCTTACAAAAAATTCCGAAAATGAACCTCGATTTCTGCTGATTACACCAGGTTCTCCCTTAAGAAACCCATACATTTTAATGCAGTCAATGAGTTAGTATGTGAATAATTTAGCCTGTGTAGCTAATCCTTAATCCATTTTTACTTTTTCTATGTAATTTCTTCCTTGCCGGGCAACATGACCACTTCCTAACCCAATAAGAATTATGTCTCTTTCGTTTAACATTTTTTATTACTAACACCCACCAAACTGTAATGCACGGACTACCTCTAGCAACCTATTACCAGTCTGCTAAACTCGTTGCCAGATCTATTGGAAACCTCCGCGTGTATAGACGTCTCGATATAATAATATGTATATAGTGCACATGAGTTGTGCTTTGAATTTCTTGTGTGTTTGTATTTTTTTAGGTAACATCTGAGGAAATTCCTGCTTGGACGGCCAGTTTAATACTACTACTTGGACACTTAGGAGTTTTAAAATGTAAGGTGGGTCATTTTGCGAGTATAGTATTACAATGGTCAAATGCATAATAAAATTAAGTAAAATGTACAAAAGAAGAAAGCATATTTATATAATTATATGTAAGAAAAGATGGTAACTTCTTGTAAGATTATTTTTAATGTTTGCAATTAAGCATCTTTACATAGTAAGTCAAAACGTTTTTAGTGTTAACAGCTTAAACATGATATCCTGAAGTATGATTGAATTTCTATAAGTGATATTTGTGGACAAGCTCTCTCGACGTCATGTAATTCTGAACTTTTGAAGTAGTTTTGATATTATCTATAATAACACTTTTATATTTTCGTAATAATTATGTAGTAACGTACAGTCATAAACATCCTTTAGTCAATTCACTAATCAACTGCTGAATTCAGCAACTCAGCCTTAATCTTCATTTGCGAATATTAATATTTACTAAGGTAATTTTCACAATGTAAAAGTATACTTCCATTAAAAAAATATAGATGGACTTCCAACTGCGAAATTCATGTTTTCCCTTTTGTCTGAAATAATTTACTATTTAAGCACTTGTGTAATTAATTAATCAGTAATAACGTTTAAGCACCATACATAAACTACTCTTTGTTTATTTAAGAGCTAAGTAGAATGAAAGTCACATTTATAGTATGTACATATCTATAACGTAAAAAGAATTGTCGCCTCTAAATTATAAAATGTAAAAAGATGTATGTAATCAAATTTCTATCCGTACATTACAAATTTGAGTGCAGAAATTGTGTAGGTCTGTGATTGGTCTTTATTATTAATTACGAAAATCTTTATCTACTTACTTGAAACACACTGATCTTTTGAATAAATGTATAAAATGTTGTCTTCTTATTACAGTGTTCTTAGTTCCGTTTGTGTTGAAATTTTTAATATATGTAAAAGAAAACGTTCGTGTAGTACTCACCCACATTGTGATAGGGACTCGTAGAATTGAGATCACCCACAGGTGGGGCCAGGGTGGCATTATGAAGCAACACATTACGTTGTGCTTCGTAATGACTGTGACTTATACCGTGCCCTGGGTATCCAGGGTGTGCTGGATGCGCAAAGTGGTCCGGTGCACCAGGTAGCGACAAAAGGGATGCCAAATCTTGCCACCGTTGTTCCATGCTCACTGCACGCATGAATGGCATGCGACCCTAGAACACAACAGAATTTTATTCGCGACCAAATCTTCCTTTCCTACTCTATACAAAACGTTAAAAAAGGCACCCTGAATGATGACTCTGTTTTACATTAAATTAATACAAAAAGCATTCCAATTTTTAAACGAAGAAGAATAAATATTTCTGTGGGGCGAGTTTGTAACTCGTAGATTTGTATATAGAGTATTAAAAAATATGGGATATTTCTTCAGGATTGATCAGGGGCGGATTTGGCGCCCCTAGGTTCAAAAACGCGTGCCGTCCTTGTCGCGAGATATTATCAAATATTTTAATTTAGAAGAATTGAGACAATTTTAAAATGAATTCAATATAGCAAGTTTTAAAGTTGTCTCAAACTTCTGTGTTTAAACTGTTTAAAGATCAAGCTTCATTTTCGGTGTTATGAAAAATAGATAGACATGTTATTTTAGATCGGAAATTTACGCTATTGTTCTTGATGAAAAAATAAAAAGTTACAGGCAAAAACATTTTGCTACCTTTTTCAATTTTTTTCGTCCCATATTTGCCGCCCTACTTAATCCATATACAAATCCGCTCCTGGGATCGATTCTACGTGTCAAAATAGTGAAGGAAGTTTCTATACTAAATATTTAGTGCATCACTCGTCGAATTGCCGGACTTCGGCATTTCTCACCCGAATTTTTAAACATTATTAACTAAGAAACGAAGCCTCCACCGCAATTTCGTTACTCCTGATTTTCGTTTTACTTTGCCATGTAAAATCACCTACTTGATTTTCTACTCTCTGTTGCTGAACACCCCGTATACTTAAAATAAGAAAATTTCCGATAACCATTATCTTCAAAATGTGTTCAAGTATTCTGTTTATTTTGACATAAAATAAATCATCCGCATCTTGGCAATTATGCCAACTTTTAACCTTTACATCATATTATCATAGATCCATTATCTATCTACCGAATGTCATGCTCGTGGAATGCTGTAGCTATCAAAGCTGTCAAATGTCGATTTGGTGGATGTTTAAATCCTAGCGGGGGAGAAACCCCGCGGATTGTGTAGGTGTTGGCCACGTAAGGACCGTCAAGATATAATATTAATGACTTTTTGGTACAGCGCGTCAAAAGTATCTCTAGGCTTGACTATGAGCAAGAAGATATGCTGATCGTGATCAAATGTCAGGTTGCAACGGATACTATGGAAATTAGGATGAAGAGAAATTGTGAAATTATAATAAAATTCTGACAATGATGCAACATTATAATAATACATTGTATTATATTTTCTATTTGGTGTAGTTTTGATATCATTTTAATATCAAACTGAAACTTTGCAGAAATGTAGCTCAAGTGATGCTAATAACGTAACTATATTTTGATTCGGCAATAAAACAGTCTTAAGGGTCAAAACATCCTTTCGACAAAATGGAGGGTTTTCAGATTATCGTAAATATCTACGAAACTGTAAAAGAAAATTGAAAAAAAGTTAAATTCAAGCTATCGATATCCCCAAATATGGTGAAAGAATTGTAAAAAAATACGGTGGTGGGGACAAATTTTGAAAAAAATGTTTTTTGGAAATTCTTTATCGCCTTTATAGGTCATAAGAAATCATAGAACTTTAAATTTAAATACTTTTTGATATCTTTTATAGTCCCGTAGATATTCACGATAATCTCACAACCCCCATTTTTTCGAAGGGGTGTTTTCACCTTCATGCTTGTTTTATCGCCGAATCAAAATATAGTTACGTTATTAGCACTTGAGCTACATTTCCCCAAAGTTTCAGATTTTTTTTTGAATTTTCTAATTGCGGAATTGCTCTTGCCAGTGTTGGAGACATTAACACTAAAATTGCCAAACCAATCAAAATGACTGGTTTTGAAATTTAGTAATAAATTCACCATTATTAAGTATGATAAATTGTATTTCTACATTTTCTAACAATATAAAAATAAAAAATATGCATAAACATTAATTCCCTTGTATAACGGTATACATTAATAATTCATAATTCTAGTGTTAAGAATCTGAGCCCCTGCTGTTTTTAAAAAGTCACTATATCTCGGCGAGGCACTATAGGCGTTGCTTCGCGATGGTAGAGTCTCTAAACAGCCAGCATTTCTTGCTGATGCTTGTCCCAATATTGAGACGCGCAAATCTTGTACAGCTTATAAAATAATAAAGGTATGCGACTGAAAATGGTTGTGGGAGGTTCGTCCGTAGAAGAGACCAGGCGAGTAGCGAATGTATAAACGTGGTAGTGGCCAGTGGCGCTTAATGCCCGTTGGTATTCTCGCTAATGCGTTGGTCGCAAGAAGAAGATGAATAGGAAACCTGGCGCGTAGCGCGGATCCGCCACGATTGTTGCTCGAGTGCATCAATCAGTCGCCGGTGCAATCTGTCGAGCACGAACCTTTAAGGTGATTCTCGCTTGTCAGCGCATCTGTCGGCTGTAGGCCGCGAAATGTAGGACGAGACGTTTGTTCCGCGGCGATTTGTCCTGTACAGAGCGCGCGTTTCTAATGGCACGGCTTTACGCTCATCCTGTTTCAATGCAGCGCTCGTGATTTGGCTACGGTGAAAAAAAGTCACCGCATTTATATCGTTTCCACGAACGTCGCGGAACATTCGACGCGCACTCCAGCGACGAGTTTACCGTGCTTAAAGAATTTCTCATGGTCTTCGCTTTACTCAGTTTTGGAAATCGCTGCTGGAATTTCTGCGGGGCTGTCGTTGCACTCGGTGGAGAGTACCGTTTCCTTTATTCGTACATTTACTGAGACATTAAATCATGGTTCAGCTCTTCGAACGACTGCTTTCGCTTATCATTGTGAAATGTTGCAGTGAAAATCATTAATCTTCGTGGATGTTGCAGACGGAGATGGGCAAAATTTTTATTTAAATAAAATTTTGAATAACGAATGGAAGGTAAAAAATTATTCGTCATGTGTCGAATAAAGCTAACTCGGGTTAACGAACGAATGACGAATAATTCTTTTAACTTTTATTCGTTATTCGAAATTTTATTTAAATAAAAAGGAAGGCTTTTATGTAAAGGCGGCATTCGGTAAATGACGAGCGTTTCGCCTCGTGATCGGGAACTGCGACAGTTGTATGTACATACAGAAGCTCGTGCAAATATTTGATTATCGGCGAATAGCGAACATTTGCCTACACCGCTATATCAACCCAGTAGTTACTCACCGGATAACGAACATTCGTTATTACTCCTGGAAATGATACTTTGCACTTTATCACCTAATATCGGTACTTTGCATTGGATGTTATTCTTATCGTTAACAAAAGCTGCGCATGCCCATATGTACTGTTTTCCTCTCATAAGGTGAGTGCACCAGATCTGGCTGACCGATAAGGCTAGAATACTGCATTGTATATTAATGCGGTGAATAGTGTGCACTATTTAGAATTTTCTGCGGAAATGAAGTTCAAAGTTATGTCTTTTCCAAATCATCGTAGAAATCTATGCATATGTCAAAACGTGACCGATTTAAATATCTACCTGTAGGAATACTAAAAAATGAGCAAAAATATAATCATGTGCTTGGTATTACTATACGACAAAGATAGGCAAAATTTTTATTTAAATAAAAATATCGAATAATGAGTGAAAGTTACAAAAATTATTCGTCATGGGTCGAATAAAGTTAACCCAGATTATCGAACCTCGAAAAAACGAATAAAGTTAAAGTAGCTTTTATTTGATTAATTATTTCAATAATTATTTATTCAGTTAATTCCCAACTCTGCTTTACAGATCACAGTTGACCTGCCACTGTAATTCAATTAACTGACGAAGAGGCAAAATATTGGATTCAATCTCCGTACAAATTTCTTTATTAGTGCGCTCCAAATGTTTAATAAATTATTATACATGTTATTCCTGAACTGTGAACAAAATTTGAACCAAATCGGCGACCCCAACCTCGTGCAATCCCCTTTTCAGTTCCGAAGTGTGGGATGCGCAGGTAGATTCTGCGACGCCACACTTGAACCGTCCTGTAGATCCCATAGCGCGGCGCACGATCTTACCTCGCGCATGGGAGATTCCGTCACAAGTCGCATGAATCTGCGAGAGGCTGCGAGCAACGATATCTGCGAGCGAGCAGATGTTTGAAACGAGCTGTCGAGGACTTAGTAGTTTCTTCCGAGTTCTCTCTTCGTCTTCATTACGCTTCCTCCCATCTCTCCTTTCCTGCTACTTTTCCCTTCTTATAAATCCGCAGCTTAATGCCACCAATCTTTCAACGAATTAGCGGGACAATCGAAGGATCATTCTTACTCATCTAATTTCTCATTCGGCATTTCTCATTATTTATGAGATATTTGTGATAACTTACTTCGACTGGTCAGTTGCAGTAACTTAATGAATTCTTTTCTTAATTGCGTCTGTTTATGATATATTTCAGCCGATATTTTCACAAGCGAACCTCTCCATCGCTTAACAATTTCCATTCAGATCGTGCACACAAAGATCGTGGGAAATCTTTTTTCTCTCTCATTTTTCTTTGTCGCTCGGTGTTATTTTTTGTGTTACCCTTGCTAATATGAGTCAGATCGAAACCTGCGATGGTCGTCTGACACCTGTCAACCTCGTTTAATCTAACGTCCCTTCGATCCTCGCTCGCTTACCTACTTTCCACCTCGCCGTATCGTACATGTTTTCGTACGTGACTGCTGGTAAAGCTCGTTTCTGTCACGAAAGTTGTGAATCAAAATATTGAGGGATACTGATTCAACGCCACGCCCGGTACTGATTATAAAAAAAATATTTTGTCTCCCACATCCGTCGCTTCCTTTTGCAGCCGAAAATGTTTACATTCGCTATACACCTTCGCATCAAGCTCGTTATTGGTTTATAAGAGACTTGTATGATTGGCTGATTAAGCATTAACTACGCACAGTTCCTAACTTTTCGATATTTTAAGAGTTGTTGTAGAAAACACTGTATCAAATTTAAAAAAAAAATTATTGGAAAATTTATAAATTGATCGAAAAAAAAACTAATATTTACTAACCAGAAAATGACTTCTACAGGGAACTAATAATTGCTCCAATTCTATTGAAAGTGAAATCAATTGTATCTAGTATAAACCGATATAATTTCATTACTTCTGTTTTTGTATAACTTATTTATCAAAAAAAAAACAGGGGATGTCAAAAACTGTTCTTACAAACTTGCATTACTTACACTTAAAAATAACACTTTCCATGAGCAATAAAATGATGTTAATTGCATTCTAATTTCTGGCACTGTGCTGTCTGAAATTATATTTAGGTGCTTGCACTTACAAAAAAAGTTTGCTGATTGCAAAAAGAGGCAAATTCGTTTCGGACAACTTAGACAGTTCATACCATCGCGCATTATGCATTTCACAGTGCATAAGTCCAGCAGCTGCTTGGAATCTCTGACAAACGGAACGGACTGTAACGTCCCGTCGCGTTTCTTGGTTCTTGGTGAAAATTGCTCGATCGCGTATAGACATAAATGTGCGTAGAAGATACGCTAAGAACTTTTCTTGCAAGGACATCGCGCGATGTAAAAAAAAAACCTCCAAGCCATTTTTACCCCAATTATCTTTTTTCAACTGCACTAAGTATAAATGTAATTAAAATCCATTAGCGCCAATGATTCTGTTAAATGGTGCACACTTGCGACAAACAGATTGAAGTGCAGCTTATCTTGATACGACTGCCAAAACATATTTAACGCGAAGCGGGACTTTTTGTGTAATCGAGGTATGGTTTATTGAATACAATAATCTGAGCGCGGGATACACTATCAAAAAGAGCACAAGTAATCAAAGATACGCGGAGAAACCGTGGGCATTATCTATGGTCGGCGGTGCACTCTCATGGCTAATGGGCCAAGATATTAATTATGATTCATTCAGATAGTCATCAGATTAATGCACGCTGGCACGGGTTACCGCGACGGGCTCATGCCAAGTTTTTCAAGTATCACTACAAGTGCATCCTAGTGCTTCGGTCGGTCTCCGTCTTACTTTGTTCTCTCATTTCCATATTACATACCCCGTTTCTCTTATTAATTTCGCCTTACGACTCACCGCTCGCGATCGCGATCCAACACACTCGGCGGTGCCTCGGAGATCGCCCTCTCTCACGATCTCGGTGTCTTTCTGCTTCTTTATCTCACTCTGTCTCTACTTCAACAACGCTTTCTTCTCTCTCTCTCTCTCTTTTCCTTGATTCGTAACTCGATGTTGCGTGTAAATATTATGGAAAGTCCAAGGATACTTGGAGGGTTCTTCTTTGCTGCTCAAGGTTCTAAGCAAATATCCACCAAGTGGCATAGCAAATAACGCGCCACCGCTCGCGGCCTAGCAAATCCTTGTACAAAGAGACGCAAGTCCGTCAATCACGGCCAAAGGTCACGTTATGGTGTTATAGTCCTATGATCGCGGGACGTGTAGATATCGAGTGTTTGATGAAGCGAGTGAAATATATATTTCGATGAGTTAACCCTTATCTCATAGCGCTTGTGTCTTTCAGATTTGAGATTTGAGATTGGAGCGTGGTTTGATCTTGAACAAAAGAATTTTCTATTTGAATTTCCAGGTTGATGTACAATCTGCCGTCTACTAATCTGACGGTCATGATTCACCATCGTAAGCACATGTTTCATAATGGAAGTAATAGATTACTTCATAAGTTTTCAAAGAGGTACTTACATTCCCATAAATGCAATTAATTTTTATTTAAGTTGTAACGTGCACAATTATAACAACATAGTGCATAAACTTCTATTTCTTGTTACATTGAAGGAATATGCGAAGTGCACGCTATTATGCACGAGGAAACGTGGAATTTGAAGATAACAAATTAACGATTTTACGGTCGTGGTATTGTTACAGAACAAAGGCGACATTGGTAGCCCACAAAAGGTAGTCCGTGACGAGTCGTAAGAATTGCTCACTTAATTACGACTTAAATCGGTAGGAGGTCTTTTCCCTGTCAAAACTGCGGCCACTTGAGGCTCTTAAGATTTTACTATCTAAAGTCGAAATGTTTCGACTGAAAAGCCACGAAGTACCTGTCGAATCCTCGACGGTCGATACCTGTACCTTGCGGAAAGGTTCGTTCTGTGGCCAAGGTACTGAACAAAGAAGAAATTGCGAGGATTCGAAACGAGCCACAGAAAACAGAAGCCAAATATACTGTACTATTTTATGGTTTTTGTACTAAACAGAACAGAGGTAAAAAAGAGAAACACATGTAGAAAAAGCCCCCTTACGCGTGTTGGTAGGATGAGTAACTTTGGTCCGAAATCAAATTTCATTTTTTTTTTCATAAACTATATGAGTGTAGTTTCCGTTGCACATTGTTACGTTGGTATTGATTTTAGAATCACTGGACTATATTTAGTGAAACAATTCAATACTTAAGTACTCAGTGGGAAGTATTGAAAGTATCAACTTTCGGTATCAACTTTCGAAACTGATACTTTTTGAACAATACCGATCAATATTAGTTTTACAGCAATCAAGTACCAGGTACTATCAATACCATGAACAACAAAATCGAATTTTCCAAGTACTTTATGAATACTGGAATACCTAGACATAATTAGAAATTCATAAACATCCAAGATCAATTTTTGAATTCTAATATATTTATTTATTAATGATATTGCATTAAGTATTAATCGATAATAATGCATACATCACAAAGTATTGTTAAGGAATAATACTTTATTCACATTACTGTCTTTTTCTCTATTCCATTTTTTGCTCATTTGCTCATTAATTTATTCTATAGCCACTGGTGAGGCATACCACGAACGTGAATTTAAATAATTTGCTGTTGTAACTAATTGTATGTTGTCCCGCGCTGCTGTGATGTTCATATCAGTTAAAGAAGGACGAATAAAAAAAACGTGGATCAAATAATACTATATAATAATTAGTGATTGGTACAGGCGTACGATGCTCTGCCATTTAATTTTACAAATGTCGATAATATATGGTTTCAGTTTAAGTTTGGAATTTACATTTTAACACGTACAAAATTAAACTTAATCATAAATTCAATCGTATTGCTAAAGATGAGATTTCTTATCCTCGTCTATACCGAAGTTTCAGTTTCAAATGATTTATAACATTTGTCATACACTTATGAGACTCTACTTTTTTTGCACATAATATTACACTCCGCACGTCTTCAATAACCCTTTCTAGTAGTTCGATGTTCAAAACATCGATGCAGTATCAGTCAAAACTATATAACTACCTATATTTCCTCTCATTATAAAATTCGAGATTTATTCTAATAAATGCAGCATTCAGCAAGAGGCAACTGGTCGACTAACAAGTGAATAAGTTAGAGGACAAAGGGTTAAATATTTCAGAGGTATTTAAAGTGTCAAGGAAAGAAGTAGTAATACAGAACATATTTTTTCATATTATATATAATATATCACGGCTGTGATATAAACACAGTGTGTGATGAAGACAAATTGTATTGCAATTAATTATTAGCTACTTATCCTTTTAATTTCAGACATCAAATTCCACGTTTGATCCACGTTTATATAAAGACGCCCTTTTTATTTAATATCCCTTCTCATATCTTGTGCTTACAGGAATATTACCGCTGACGGAGAATAAAAACTGCAAAGCGGGCTTTCAGTTTTAAAGAATTCTTTAACACTACAAATCGATTTGTATCTACTTGATTGTTCTACACGAAATAATCTAGTTCTTTGGTAAAATGAGAAAGCTGGAAGTTCGATAGACGTTAACGTTGAGAATCAAGTATGGAATTACTTGTATAATTAGTGAGATGCATACTCGATAAATGACTACTGAGATGGATACAAAGTTTGCTTAATGAATTTCAATCCCGTTAATAAACTTTTCGTGAATTCAATCTTCCACGAAGCGCATTCAGGTATTCTCCGCAGCGTAACAATTAAATTGCTCCGCTAACATGGGCAAGCTACGATTAAAAAAGCGTCTGTTGAACGAAATTGGGTTCAACGAATGTAAGGAACAACGAGTACCTACGAATAAATCCTACAATATTTGCCATCAATACATAGCTATGTTTATAAAACATTTAAAAATGAAATATTCGAACAGTGGGGGAAAAATTATGGGAAACAAAATAATACATATAGTGTTTGGATAAAATCATAATTTTTTTGGAAGATGGGGCCCTAGGGGTTCGTCTGGGCAAGGGACCAGGTGCCAAAGTCGAAAAATCGATCAGTAAACGAAGATTAAATCTTCGTTCGTTTTTTCAGGTTATAGGTCTTGATGGAAGCAACAAAATATTCGTATGCGTTGTTACACTAAGGTAAATAATTTAGCCTCAAAATATAGTTTCCCTACGGAGATGGTTTTCAATCAAGGCCGGCGTGAACTTTTGCGGGGCCCCAAAATACCTCATTTATACATACATCTAAATTTTATAATAATAAATATCTATGCATAGAGCTCTGCGCAAATTTACGATAAGCGTTTCGTGGACCACGTGGCCTTTTAAAGCGCGGGGCCGTGTTTCGGGGAACGCACTGAACCAGCTTCGCGCCATCCCTGTTTTCAATCACCGATGCTATGTAGAGCTTGTGATGTAATAAAGACGAATTATTAATATTAGTTCGAATTCTACAGAAGGAAAGGAGGAAGATTATATTTTCTTTTTCTCACGTTTCTTGGCATTGCACGCGTCAGTGCCGCACCAGGGGGCAGGGACCCCCCCACCCCTTCAAAGAAAAAAGAAAAAGGAGATTAATGTAACCACGACTGATGTAATTCAAGAGTTTTGAAAAAGAGAAGAAACAAGATTTTATTCTTTAAATAAATTTTTATAATCACCTAACAAATTTGATAGAATTTGCATTAATAATCCTGAGTACCCCACTGACACACGTTGTGTCTAAATAAATGTGTTACTCTTCAATATTTGCTGCCAATACTAAGGAGGCCTAATCTGATAATAATTATATCGCAAGTAGTTTTTTAATGTTCCCTTTTTAATCAATCCCATATTATACGAAAGAGGTGGCGTCCACGCATACTTGTCAAAGAATTTCCGTTTAGGCGCTGTTTAACGTCCAAAACGACATATGATTTAATAGCAGACAAATCGATCGGGAGATCGTGCCGGTATCCTTAGATATCAAAGGTGATGTGACTCGTTCAAGGCTCTGCCTGATGCATCGCGGGCAAGAAAAATCCGACGATACGTAAGAATCTAACGTGGCAGGAGAGTATAATAAGCCGCGTTACGTGCGTCGTCTATATCTCGGGGTATGGTAACACGTAGCAATTACAGGTGACCGAGGTCAGTGTTAATACCGCAGTCGCGTGAGAGAAGAGTTCCAAAAATGATATGGTTCGCGAACGGCGACACCGTGTTTTCTTGCGTAATCCCTCCGTACAATACGCACGACACATCCTTCTCTTAAGCAAAGGTCCCGACAGTGGGCACACATGTATTAATTTAGCGTGCTCATTACGTATTGAGAGTCCTGCGGACGCTCAGCACTAGATATTACATGCCGGTAGACTTCGTAATCACCGCTCTAAACACTTCCACACCGGACACAAGGTCGCGAGATCGTGTGTCGTGTCCGTGTGACTATACGAACGCGAATTTCAGCAGGTTGCTCCTACGAATCTTTAAAGCAACACCCCTTTAAAAGAAAATTAATAATCAGTCAACAGGCGCGTAAAATCGTCTAATCTATGCAACGTCCAGACCCCGACAGAAAATATATG
The DNA here is from genome assembly GCA_963855975.1 of Andrena chrysosceles. Lineage (NCBI taxonomy): Eukaryota > Metazoa > Arthropoda > Insecta > Hymenoptera > Andrenidae > Andrena > Andrena chrysosceles. The sequence goes on along the minus strand of OY979767.1, from coordinate 104,865,530 downwards.
AATAGTCGCAACTTGACCTTATTTTCATTCCTAGAGTTATCATAGTTAAGTATACATATGTATAGGAATTTAAAGAGCAATATTGAATATCTGAAGTTAGTTGCACATCAACGTAGTAATACGCTCGTTACGATCGCAGCGGGTATAATTTTGCCGTCAAAGATCATTAGACTACTTATCAGCCTCTGAATGTTTAATCCTCCATAAAGTGACATTTCCTTGCCGCGTCTGTTATTTCATTATGTAATTATTTACCTTGAAGTAAGATAACGTGTTCTGTGTATGTACCTGAAAAAGACCTTCGTCCACGAACAGATTCCAACATTCTGAATTAGCTTGATACGGCTGCTCGATGCTCTGTGTATGACATTTAAGAACAAACTGCTGCCCGTCATTCATGTGTGTCTCTTGCAGTCGTGAAGGAAGAAACGTTCATTCGTATTTCGTTAACGAAAGACTCGGAGCCACTGAACAATCCTAAAGTCCCTCAAAGTACTCGACCACGGTGCACTGGTTGGTGTTTCCTAATAAACGTAGTCCCTCGGCTTCTTTCAGAGTAACAAGCTACTAATGGAAGCAAATGCCAGCAGAACGATAGCCATCGTGCAAAGCAGATCCGTGCCTCCAGAGTTCTTGCATCGCGAGCAACCGCTAGTTTCACGCAGCTACCGCTGATAGCGCGTTAGGCATCGCAGGATCAATGTTCATGTAACATCAAGATCCCCAGGTAGCGGAGTCACAGGCGCGCAAGAATTTTCGCGCAAACGAGGGGCATGCACTTTCCTGAGAGTGTCACGCTGGGACAAGCAGAGATCAAGATGGTGTCCCAGCGGTTGGTGTTCAATGTTCTATCCACGGCACTGCGCGGGAAGTGTGAAGAGTAAAGTCTGATTAACTGAGCGGCAGGTTAACGGATTGTCCGGCCGTACCATACACGATGTCTTACATCTTCGAAAGTAAATCGACTTCGCTGACAGTCGTGGAGTTATTGTCTGACCCTAGGACGACCCAGCGAGAGCACTGCACTGTTTCGTTGGGATCACAGCCGCGTTGCCTCCGACGGGCAGATAGTCCGCAAGCAAATGAAGCGACAGAAGAACAGAGGGCTAATTTGCCGCAAGGCTGGCGTTTACCGCGAACCGCGTGTCGTCCGCGAGTGTTAGCCGCGGCCGCGTTGCCAGGAATACAACGCGATCGTGATCGCGCCGGACAAGGATCATGGTAGGGGCCTGCGACTTCTCCCATTGGCGGGACATTTCAGGTGTATTTCTCCACGTGCATGCCAGGCCGCTGCACGTACGCGTTACGTCACGTCTCGTCTCAGCGGCCGTCGAGGACTATCTCGGTAGGTCATTGTCACGATCGTCCTCTCGTCTAACGACTTCACTTCACGCCGCCGTGTATTGCGCGATGATTTTCGCTCCACCGGCCGCCAGCCGAGGATGCGAATGTGAAAAAAGCCGTGAGTAAGTAGCTTCCTGCCCCGGCGAAATGTTTATTTTACCGGCAAGCTCGATGACGCCTAGCCTCAGAGCTGGCTACTCCGGGTGATCTCGCGGATTTCGATCTAAGCGACAGACGTTGATTGCATTAAGCGATGCTATCGCGTCACACTGCGCGGCTCCTATGTGTGTCAGTAGGTTCGAAGAAATGTGGCAGATGCCGGGAAATATAGTGCAGCCTCGATTACCGAAACGACTTGTTCTCTGGAGATGCAATCCGGGCTTTCTTTTTAGCAACGTTTACGGAGCAAGTTTTCGCGGCTGATGTTCTTACCGGTAATCATAATTCCAACGACTCGGAAGAAACTTCTGCAGGAGGTAAACGGATTTATTTTCTCTTTTTTTGGAATGGATTTCTTTTACGTATGCTGACAAGGGAAGTTCGGTTACTCGAATACTTATACCGATTTTTTTTTAAATTGTGCTGGTTTGTGAAGGATCTTAATAGATGTGTTAGACACTTTCTCGGTTGTGTCTATTTTCGGTTCTTTGGGGTGAAAACATCCCTTTCTGTATATTTTGAGAATTATAGTAGATATATGAAAATTATTAAAAAGAAAATTTAACGACTTTTGTGTAATCAAATTGTTTAAAATTTGTAGTTTAAACAGGGAAACGTTCCCCGCCACAAATGTTAACCAATTCGATAACATAGTTTTAGTTTTATAGGTATATCATAAAAAACCATTCAATTTTCTTTGTAATCATTTTTTTATATCTACTATAGTTTTCGAGGTATACAGGAGACTAGGAAATCATATATTAATCTTTAAGGGGAGGTTCCGGTTTGAAGAACGATTTTTTTTATTTAATTTTTCGAATGTACAACCTTTTAAGAATACGTGTTTAAAAGAATTTTTTAAATTAAAAAAATTCCTTATATATATAATAATTTTTCAGAAATTATTGCCGCTCGCGAATAGCGCAAAATGTTCATTGCTCACGCTGGGGTCTACGACTTTAGAAATTTCACAGAAGCTCAAAAAATAAAGTAGGTAAAACGCAAAAAATATTTTGATTCAATCTTCCCTACACGAAACGGAAATTTCATATGCACCAACACTATGGGATATGCATTTATACATGTATATGCAACAATGAAGACAAGGATTAGACCATTTCCTTGTACAGGCGGCATACAAGTACCACTTATTGAAAACTAGTTTTAGACACGGGCAAACTATTTGAGCATGAAGTCACCGCACACACCGTGTCAAATCAAAGACAGACAACGACACATCTATATGGAAATTCGTGAAATGGTGTCATCGGATAAATGCCAAGCTTCCCTGGTGCGTATTCAAGTCCATCAGTTTCTACGTAGATTTGCATAGATCAGCAATATCTTATATTAACCACAAAAGTGGTACAATGAAATTTGAAAAAATGATATGCTCCAGAATGTCGATCCGTTTCACGTCTCTTTATTATCTATATGGGTTACATAAGTTATTTGAGGGTCTTTGGCGTAGGTACGGCAAACCTGGCTTGCTATCTGAAATCTGTCAATAATTCAGCCACGTGCCTCAAAAATAAATTCCATATTAATATTATGAATGTGTGCAATAATGGCGCGTCAGCGTGATATGCATTTAAATAATATTAACATAATTATTCTTATTTCAAGCGGTCCACTTTTAAATAGAAATTAACAATTTGCTTTTGTAAAAATACAATACTAGGAGGCACAGAAAAGTATTTGGTCAAAAATATGTTTTAACAGATATTTCAATCAATATTTTGAAGCTGCTTTTCATGGCACACTATTGTAATACTGATATTTGAAGATTTTAATTGTTAAAGGAAGGGTGGGTTATTCATAGTAGGTAGTATAATTAATATTATTTAAAATTTTCAGTAGTTTTTGTTTTTTAGCCTAAAATGGAGCTATGGCTTGGTAGTTTTAATAATTGTATAATGTAAGAGTTGTTCTACGAGTTGGTAATTTTTTGCAAAATAAAGATCACAAAATTATGGGATCCGTACTGTGTTTAACTAATTTTTTGTCATTTTCAAATATTTGGTGAAATGTATTTCCTTTTCCGTCTTTATAAGTGTCTGGTACCTAGAATTGGTTAATAAATACAACCTTTTGCATGTTTATAGATAAATATGACAGCGTTATAGTATTTTATTTCAAACACATAGAAAATTTTATTTTCTGTCGCAGGATCTATCATTGCTATCTACAATAGGAATTTCTCTGTCCAACTGGCAATTTCGACATATCTAGAAATATCTAAAAATCCAAGAGACCCCAAAATCGGTAAAAATTATCAACTCTGATTAATTATTTACTTAACTATTAAATTACAACCCAACAGTCATGTGACAATCCTGTTTCTAAATCACGCCCAGAATCAACCAATAATTTTTCGTACGAGGGCCCGAGAATTCTATATAAATTCTCAGCAAGAATTAATTCCTTCAAATTTCATCAGAATAGTCTTATTTCCAGAGATAATTAACAACGTTTACCTTCGATTATTAATAGAAAATAATAGGTCCGACAGCAATTATTGTGACATATCACATTGAATAATGCAAATAAGAAAATACGACGGGCCGTGATAGCATGTTTACAAAAACATCCTTTAAATAAACTGCAATAAACAAAGCAACCATGTTTAATATACTTAGTTATGTTCCTGAACCACAAACACTTGCTCGACGTGACCCAGCGTAATATTCTCGCGAACTAGACTATTTAATATTCGATTGGAAGGCTACGATAACGCTAGATTCTTGCATTGCAAGGTGTGACCAGCTTCTGATTGCGAGCAGCGCCGGTGACCGCGATAATCTAAAGACAATCAAGGTCGTACATACCTGGAAGGAACGATGGTGTGGATGATGAGGATGATGAAACTGCGGTGTGTGAATCATGTCGCCGGTTTCAGGATCCTCGCACTTTGATGACTTCGCGACCTCGACACTGCTCGAGGGGGTAATGGCTGTTTCGCCCTTTGCACTCGCGGACGCTGCTTCCACCGTATCCTCTTCCTTCTTCTTCACTTCCGACTTCGTTTCCTATTTAAGCATCCTTCGTATTATAACGCCGATGTCACATTTCCGTCGATGATAAGCGTCCGGTATGAACATTAAATGCCGTCGCGCATTTTGGCGAAGCAATTCGCGGCGATGCGAAGGGAAAAGTTTATAAATAATTGATTTTTATCGAGACGCGCACACTAACCGAAGCGCAGCGATGATTAATTAATTACTACGAATTTGTTCGACTCGCTTCGTCGCGCTTAACGTGTTCGACACGTCGTATGAAGTAATTACCACCCACAAGGGATGTTGGGCAACTCGAAAGTTAAAAAAAATTTAAACATTGCGGAAATGTTGTTCGCGTGATGTTTATAATGTAACCATCTTTTGTTTTGGTAATGAAATGGTGTGGTAGAGTATATCAAAAGAACTTTCTGTAGTACGAAATGTAAAATAGAATTCGGAAATCAATATTTCTAAATTAAACCCGATACTTGCATTCTTTTCGAAGTGTAGTGTTGGTGAATTCCTTCAATATGGCGATAAAGAATTTTCGAAAAAAGGTAGTGAAGATAAATTAGGAAAAATTAATTCTTTTCGAAAATTCCTTATCACCATATTTATAGGATATCGAAAACCATACAACTTTCAATTAAACTTTTACTGTTTCACAGATATTCACGATAATATGGGAACTCACAGTTTCTTTGAGGGTGTGTTTCCACCCTTAGGACTATTTTATTACAGAAACACAAAATGATCACGGCATTAACATCACTTCAACTACATTTCTACAAAGCTTAAATTTTTTTTCAATTTTCGAGTTGCCGAATAATCCTTTAACTTTTGTGATTTATATATTCCTAAGTCACATATGTATATGAAATTATAAACAGTAATGTTATTTGTACGTTTTACTTCACTTCTTGATCAATTTCTAACCTGTGTCAATAAATCTGCGACGATTGTATTTTAAATATTAGAGCCACTTCTGTATTTGCATAAAATGTGATATTTGGTGCAGATGGAAAACTTTTCCCTGCTCTTAATTTAAAATACCAAATACAATAAAATTCGTTAGCGCTTCTCAATCAATTTACAACCTGTTTCACAATTATTCCATACAGAACAGATGTGCCACTATTTATGACCAGCAATTTAAACAACAGTTTTGGTCATTACAAAGCCTGATTAAATACGTAAGTACGTGAAATAAAATAAATCTATAAAAATCAACTGGACGGAAATGCGGATTTACAAAGCGCCGAATATTTGCAGGTAAATGTCACACGAACCTCTGGTTGAGCCTCATCGAGGCCAACAAGTTGAAGCGCCTCCTCGAGATTGAATCCGTCGGGCAGCCCGAGAGTATCGTTGTTGAGGAGACCTTCGACGTTAGCACTTCCTAAGAGACTACTTCCGAGTAAGTCTGAAGGAAAATCATTCTCTAGCTCTAAGGTGCCGGTTAATCCCAACGAATCATTAGTTAATCCGGCTAAGGGATGCCTATCTAAATCCAACGACGCCTCTCTAAGAAGCGGGTCGTTTTCCTCGGCTGGGCTACTTCCGCTCCGTCTCTGATTCCCAGAGCTGAGAATATATTCACCTGTAACACACACGGGCGAATTAAATAGAACTGCCTGTCCCAAACGAAAGCCGAGCATCGCTGAACTTCAAAAGTGACGGTACTCCTATCTCGACCTGTCACGAATATATGTATAATAGCGAGTTTTCATGTATGACTCACGGATGGAATGCCAGCGATCAAATTATCAGTTGATGGAACATAAGTTAGCGTAAACAGGCTCGCGTGCACAAGTACGATTCTTAAGGGACATTTAAAACCATTTAATTGTTCGCAAGATTGTACGGTGCGGAACGGATTGCGTTCTTCGACTGTCAACTCTTACAATCTGCAGTTTTCGCATTACGTGTCACGGTAACTATTATTCTGCCGCGGGTTGTGATTAATTTTCAACGACCAGTGTTGTGGAATTAATATAAAGAAGAGGGGATATGATAGTATTATTCAGTGCAAGGTTGCGTCACAGTTGGACGGTAAATAAATTAAAGGAATATATTACTTTTTTTCACCGAAGCTTAGGACGTGATTCTTTCAAGGCGAGCTACATTATTTTCTTCCATCTCCAATCAAGTGTCTTTCACAAAATTCCACGCGAACTAGGACGCACTAAATCAGAAGGGACCAGTTCAATCACACGGCACAGTACGATCGTGTCTCGCGAAAAGTCACTTCCATTTCGAATGTAAAATTGTTACACTAAACGTCACTGAACGGCACGCAGAATCACAAATTCCTTCGTACACTTTCCCTTAACGAGCATTGTCATTGCAACATTGACACCTCGAACGTTCACTGGCACATCGATCTTGATTTGAATGTTTAGAAATATTCGAAACGTCGAGGCCGTGAACGAGAATCTATTATGCATCACGCTCACTTCCATTCAATGTTCCACCGCGCGCCGAATAAATTCCGAATAAAAATCATTCCGGGATGATTCGACCAAACCGGATTCACTGTGACTCGACTAAAACTGTCCGTCCCGTGGTACAGTACTCGAGAACTGACTGCCGCCGACGGACAGGTAAAATTTCGGAGGAGGGACAGGAAAGGAAAAAACGTAACTAATTGAGGGACAAAGGGGTGTTGTTGAAGATCCACCTGCTGGTTTGAACAACCCCCCGAATGTTCCCGCCCCACGGCCAATCGCGCGTCTCCATTTCTACCCTACTTCATCCCTTACGCACGCTCCGAGCACGACCTGGCATTGCCGGCCTCGCAGGATCGTTCGCTCGCCACGCCGTCGCTCTCCAAAACGCGCAACGCACAATTTCACCATGCAACTAATCGAAACGCGAGTTAGGTTTCGGCCCACGATTTTAGCTGCCGGCTTTTTTAAATTCGGCATCCAGAGAAATTGAAATTTTTCTATAAAAAGGAGGTAGCTCGATAATTTGTTACTTAATACTTTTTTTATTCATTGGGGCAAGGAAGAGGCAGATTTGATAATCCAGTCTCAAGTTATAAATTCAAGTAGATGAAATTCGAGATTATTGTATGATTTAATTAGTATATAATTTTTCTAAAATTGTGTAGATTGATGTTTCCTGTTACGTTTTCATGTAGTAATATTACATAATAATCGTGTGCGATGGAATTATTTTTATACAATTTGGTGCGAAAACGGGGAAGATTCAAATTTTGAAAATTCACCATGTCATGCAAAAAATATATTTTTGCTGAATACCAATGCATAGTTTCGGAATATAATAGTGGTGTTTGTAGATGTAAATAATTACCCGAGATAAGTGGATTTTTATACACTTTGGTGCGAAAAAGGGACAGCTCCAAATTTTGGAAATTCACCCCGTCATGGAGCAAATATATTTTTGCTTCGTAATAGTGCTAAATGCTGTGTTAATATGTAGATTTTAAGTGGCCAAAATACTCTGCACATTTATCTAAAAATATTTTGTTAACATTGTTCTTATTAGTTTTCCAAAAGTTAATACATTTGGAGCTGCTCTCTTCTCGCTGCAGAGTTTATTAAAGTTTAAGTGAACAAGTAATTATTAAACAAAACGACTAATTGCTGCTTTATTTTCAACTGAATACAGCTACACATCGAAAGCTTTCTAGTGAAAGAAAATGCAATTATCTCCACGATGAGAAATAATAATGACAAAAAAAGATAAAATACTCTCAGTGCGTGGGTATTTATTTAAAAGAGCTGAAACGAATGTTGCGAGTCGCCATTATTTCTATCGATAGAGGATCTTCGATATTCGCTGCTAAATATATAATATGCACAGTGAAGAAAACTAAATTTCGCCGATGGGGGAGGAACAATGATGTCCTTCCCACTAATTAGTCTCGTTTCAACGCTGAAAAGAAAAAATAACTTAAGACGGACCCAGAAATTTTGACAGACGAAATCATCCTTTCCTTTTTTCCCTGCAGGACGATGTTATTAGAGATAACAATCTCATAAAATAATAATTCTTGGGGGGCTGCTCGAATGCGGACAGGTCGACTGAACTGAGCGACAGACGGGTCGACAAAAGAAGAAGAGGCCTTTCGTTCCTCTGCTGGCCGTGAGTGCGGTACCTTGAGAAGGAAGATCGCACCTTTGGGATGGCTATTACATTAACTAGCGGTGGCGGCCATTGTCTGGCCCAAATGCGGGGCCGTCCTCGCGATAATGGCCGCCTATAATTTGGGAAGTCGGCGCACTCTCTCGCACAGACCTTGCGACTCTCTTCTCACATTCGAAGATAGCGCAAGAAGTATCTTTTAATCGCATGCTTCAGGATATATGCGAGTCCCTACGTTTTAATTACGAAAGTCGAAATGGACTTTAAAGTGGCAAGCATAATTTACCAAGCACGTTGTAAGAAACGAAATTGAGTGCATCGCCAGATCAGCTGGAAATCAGTTGATTATTCTCGAAGAAACTGGAGTAAACAAAATTCAATTGGTAGTGTATCTTGTCATTTTAACTTTATAACACTTTGTGCGTTGGAAGTATATTATCTATGAAATGTAATACAAAAAAGTAGCATAGAAGTCACCATGCTTTCTTGCATCCACAAAGCTAGAGTTTAAACTAAATAGAAATTAGTAAATTAAAAGCCAAATATTTTCTATACCCGATTTGAGGAGAATCCAGTCAAAAAGTTCTCTGATAATTGCTACTGTGTAATTTACAGGAATTCTTGTTCATTTTGTATCAGTTGATTAACGAAGCTTCCAGCAGAAATCATAAATAATACGGAGTGTGGAAATAAGGTGATAAGGATAACTCCAAAATTTCTTTCTTCCTCACCGATGCTCTGGGCTGTTCCGTATTTTCACGAGACGCCAAGCGAAAAGCGAACGTTTGTAGGGGATGAATCTCATTCCGGTTGAAAATCCGTCGCAGGGGAATTCGCACGATCACGGTGCATCTAATGGCGGGCCCTCAGTCTTCACCGATTCCACGGCTTCTTTGAACTCGCGGCCGGCTTTTTCCACGGCCACGGGAACGTCGACAGATCATTTCTCACATTTCGCGCGCGCCTAACGACCATTTTCTTTTCATTCCAGCATCCCTGCCCTTCTCGCTGGATAATAATTCCTGCGTTACTCAACAAAATTTTTGGACCAGTGGCCCCTTCGGCCCGTGTGTCAGAAAGGTACCATCGTTCTCTAATACCATCCACTTCCTACTGCCTGGTACACTGCGATGCTACGAGACGAAAGAATCCTCCGGTGTGAATGCGCCAGCACGATTGTCCTATCCCCGGGTGATAAATATATCAAGGTAAATCTTAGTCGCAGCCCTCTGCAGAAGGGTGGCAATTGGCCGATACCGACACGCTTCTAATGCGGTTTGACGTCTCATTTTCCCCATTGCCTAGCTAGCGCGAATGCGTGTGCATCGTTCTGCGTCACCTGGTCCGAGTACAAACAGTTTCAATATCTGGTGGTCACTGATTCCTGAGTGGTCATTGCTCGTTGTCGTTGATCGATGTCCGAACGTTTGATCAAGTCTCGTTTAACAGGACGCATCGACTGGACAACTGGGTGCCTGGCTCGGTAATTTAGCAGCATTGTTCTACGTGTGACGAGCATTTTCTTCGGCGCTATTCTTGTTAGATGCGCGAGTAATTATGAAAGTGGCTTAAGGGGGAATCCTATTCTTTGGACTAAAAACATAGCAAAATTTGGGATTTTTCAAAAAAATACAGCGTTTCGATTCATCTGAAATTTGGACCATGTTTTGATGCATCTTTGAGGAAGCTGCAGTTTTTTTTTTATTAATTTTTAACCATAAATATAGTAGTTATGCATGATCGACCATCACGCCGCGCAAAATTCGTTGGCCGATGGTGTGCATGATATTTATCTACCAGGTAATCTGAAACAGGAAAAATGAAACGGCGTTTTATTTTATACATGTGTAGCTTGCAATTTATGAACCAGCACAAAATAAAAAAAATTATTGTGCAGTGTGTGGAGAATTTTCAAACTGAAAGGTCTGAATCTTTGGTTTTTGCAATCCAATTTTGCGCCAATTTTCTTATGTAATATAAGAAGTATAGTACTTAGCGGTATTCTGGTTCATCAAATTGAAGCTACATATGTATAAAGTAAAACGCCGTTTCGTTTTTCAGTTTCAGATTACCTGGAAGGTAAATATCATGCACACCAGCGTGCAACGGAGTTTTGCGCGGCGTTATGCATAACTCGTATATTTATTATTAAAAATGAATAAAAAAACTACAACTTCTTCAAGGATGCATAAAAACATGGTCTAAATTTCAGATGAATCGAAATGATAGTTTTTTAAAAAATTTTGCTATTTTGTTAGCCCAAAAAATAGGATTCCCCATGGTGATTTTTGGGAATTATTTCCTAAGAAACTGTTAAGCGGATCTTCTCCAAAGTTTCAGGGTATTTTAGTTCACATTCAAAAAACAAAAATTAATTTTTTCGTTACAAAGTATTCGGTAAAAATGGAGATATATGAACACGATATTGAAGACTCGCGCGCTGGAGTTGCAAAATTGCGATCATGTTGGAGGCCCCAATTCTTCCCGGAAATAAAAAACCACCGCATAAGTAGAATCTGGAGAAACTGAGTTTAATACATTTTTATATTTTTTAGCACACACAAACTCAAATGTACATGCAGCGAGAAACGAAGAGTATACCTGTGAATTGAGCCACTTTCATAATTGCCCTTATGTACGTCTATTCCGTCAAATGGGGTAACTTTGACCACCGGTGCAACTTTGACTATAAAACTAGATTTTAAAACAAATTCCCATAGCATCTATTGTAGAACAGGTGTTATGTATTGTCAGGCAAAGTGCCTTGGGTAGGTTTAATTGCCTACTTCAAGATGCATTTTGTCTGAGAAGTTACCCTATTTGACGGTACTTTAAAGTTTGTGTGAGAAAAATAGATTTGCCACAGTGGCACTTATAATCCTGATCAGATTTAATGTGGATACGATGTTCTATTTAATATTGATTAAATATAACTTGGGACTGGATTATTGGACTTATTAACTTATAACTTGGGACTGGATTATTGGATCTGCCTCTTTCTTCCACCAATCTATTTTGTAACATTCAATGAAGCCTATATTTCTGCAAATTATGGAGCTGCCTCCGTTTTGCAGCAGAACCTTCAATTGGTTCCTGAGTAACCGACGTAACTCAGAAAAAACGTAGTCGAAATAGACTTAACGTATGTTCGTTTGCATTCGTATTTTCTTAGCTAACCAGGCAGGTCTTCAATTAATTAATAAAAATCGTAAAGTATAGCGTACATTTGTAAGATAAAGAAGTACTGAAGAATTTAATATGAAAGTGTTAACCAAGTTTATTAGTAACCAGCTGACCCTTTACGCGGTTTCACCCGGGATTTACTTATGATATTTCCAAATTGAAAAAGCTTAAATAAAAAGTCCTATAATCTAATCTAGGACGTGTGTAATGTATATTCAAAATTTCATTGAAATCCGTTCAGCCGTTTAAGCGTGAAAGAAGGACAAACAAATAGACAACGTTTCACTTTTATATATTATTAAGGGTAAGGTAAATCCACCAATAAATGAACACTTAAGGGTAATGAATGAATACTATTATAAAATTATATTTGCAACGCGATTGATTCCACCTGGCGCAAAAGTTGTTTGTATATGAAGCAAGAAATAAAAAGAAGTCTCTAATTAGTTGCTTATTTCAATAACTTATTTCACTCGTTTTAAAAACAAATGTTCATTCACTGCTACGTGTTCATTTACTGTTACATCCACCCTACGAAATATTGAATTATATTGCGACCACGGCCGTCGCGGCGATGCAAGATGGTTCTGAGTGACTCGGGAACCATTACAACTTATTACAAACATTATACTATAAAAGTATATATAAATTAATTAAAAAAAAACGATTACCGTGACACTATCTAAACATTATGACACACAATGTGTATAAATAATAAATTCTTAATAATCTCCGTGACGACCGTCGTCCATGGTAACTATCAATATCTGTTTATTTAACTAAATAACTCTACTTATTGCGCAACTACCCCGCCATACCGAACTGTTAATTTCAGAATCACCTTAATCATATTATCGTACCTTCGAAGAATGCAATCCGTAATACTGGTAATCCACAATGCAAACTAACTAATAATGATCACGGTACATCACAGTTTTACTTAAAAGTCACTGAACTGCTTACAGCGAGTAGCGCGACTACTCCGTTTGCGCACTATTCACATCACTCGAAGCAGCGACAAACGATTCGGAAGAATCTTGCTCGCACCATGTACCATTCGGTTGCACTGTTCTCAAAGCACCTGAACGTTCGTTATCTGTGTTGCTGGCTATATGCTCGGTACCATGTGACAGGGCGGACCATTAACGCGTTATCAGCGTTGTGGAATCCGGACGAAAGGGCTCGCGGTTTCGAAGCACCGACTCGTCACTGGGACTCGGGGACGTCATCCGCATAGCCACCATACGGGGGAGCACGGGGATCTAGTGGAGCTGAAGAGGAACGATTCGCCTGGCGGATTCTCTTTCATGGTAGCACGATCATTGTGGTCCCTGCGTCATACGGCCCGACCTCGAGTGGAATCATAACAGTCGGCACTGCCAAATGATTTTGATGCAGGCACAGCATGGAGTCGACTGATAGTCTATCGTGTAGCAAGGCATTGCCTAACTACGGCCAGGGCAAGTATTGTGCCAGGCGACGGGTTCTCCGTTAAAAAACGGACCAATCACGACGGGGTTGGCTGTTATTCCAATATGGCTGCCAGACAATGCGCGCTGGAGGTCTGGAGAGAAGGGAGGGAAGGCCTCTACCCATAATGCCATTCTCCGGCTCCCCACTGTGAGCAGGGAACGTATACCGAGTCTTGATCGGTCGACGTTGCCGCGCACGAGCTTAGCCAGGGTTGCATCCTACTGGGGCATAGCCCCGAGTCATCGTCCTTCGGCTAATCTACCCTTGCGAAAATCTGTACCGATGCTTTGCGAAAGCACTAGCCCAGTTTTAGAACTCATATATTTTGCCTCTTTAAGTGGATCACTTATAGATTCATTTTAATTTTCACATTTGAGGCTTTGAGAGCAAACATGGCACTATCTCACATTGAATAAAAACTAATCTTTTCTGTTTTGTATGATTAGTAGAGCTTATTGGAAGACATTGTTGCTAGTAATTCAATTTTGCAAAAATATGGGTTAGACTGTTTTTGCTCCCAATACTTCGTTTAATCATTCATAGAGTTATACAGATTACTTCCTAGCACGTTCGAATGATGAATATAAAATTTTAATGATGCAGCTAGGTTTTAATCGAGACGGAAATAGTTTGGAAGTTGTATACTTTGAGGAATGAATTAAAGAAACTGTTCTTCTTAAGGGGAGGTTCCGGTCTAACAATCGATTTTTTTTATTTTTCAAATGTTCACCCTTTTAAGAATACATGTTTAAAATGATGTTTTGAAATTCGTAAAATTCTCGAAGTTATAGGCATTTGAGTAGCGGCAGATGCATGGGTAACACCCGGCCACTCGGCACTCACGTAAAACTTTAAACGTGTTTTTCTCGAAACCGTGTTCTCAAAATCGGTGGGACCCGAATCTCCAAAAGTTATTATCCGATCCCATTAAAAAGTCCCATTAATTATATGATCCTAAAGATCACGTATTTTTATGGGCTCTAAATTCGAATCGTATTATCTTATAAATGCGAGATTCATAAATCCTAGTTCGGTAATGATACTTGCGTAGGTATCCTTTGGTATTCCAAAAGAACATGTTTATTTTGATTACTCATTGAAACTATTTAGAGCACTTATAAATGCTGTGTAATGTACTGGAAGCTTTTTGTACCGTTTATGATGACTTTGATGAAGCAATGTGGCAAGTAATCATACTTCTGCTGACATTCTTTACTTTTTTTTAGCCGAACGTAATGTCAAAATATTGAGAGGTGCATATTAACTTCTACTTTTCAGGAGCGTGTCTTGGAGCTTCCATCTATAAAGATGCTAACTCCATATAGAAGATACTCATTTGCATAAAAATTATGATCAATTGCAGATGTACATAGGCAACATGTTTCGAACGCTTCTAATTCTGAAAATATGTATTTCCCCCTTATTTTTTATTTAGTTACAGACGATTACTTAAAATCAATAATACTGGAGAATTTATTCAGAGGTGCTACTTTTATTATAAATAGTAGAACGGTTATAAATTAATGTAACTCAAATAACTGGAACAATATAATTTTCATATTTCCTATACTTTTCCAACTTCTACTTTCTGTTTCATAAAATAAATAGGACGTATTTTATGAACATTGAATTGAATATATTAAACGATCATAAACTTTAACATGTTTTGTGAAGTTTTTATAATGTTATTCATGCTCCTACTGTACATAATTTTTGTGTAATGAATTTTAGACAGGATACTGCTTCTCATGGATTCTTCTCAATATATTTTGTTGAGGCTGACAGTGACTAGCGATTCCCAGTGCCAACCAGTAGGTTAGACTCAACAGATGATAAAGGTTGTAAACCGCTGCTGTTAAGATGGTATCTAAATCCTGTCAAATGCCTGTTCTATCGATACCTTTTATTCCTGTGTCGCCACTCTCATTCGAATTGTGTTCACGATCCCGAGGACGTATCAGTTTAATTCTATAATTATCATCAATATAACCCGACTAACTGTAACAAAGATGGCGTGTATCATATAAAAAGGTCTGTACTATAATGCATCATTTGGGGTTTTAAATGTTATGTGAAGTACATAAAACTTGATTCTGTATTAATTCTAGTCTCGATAGAAAATATTCTTATTTTATTTCATTTATTTATTACGCGTAATAACTCTTACATTATAATGACATGAAACGACATGACTAGAGGAAGGACAAGTAAGATAACATTAAGATAAAGATTAAAATACACAAATAGCAAAAAAAAAACAGAAAGAGATGAAATAATAAGTTACGAAAAAATATTAAAATTCTTTACACGATGGCTAACCTTATTATAAGGAAAATGGAAGATTTGTAGAATATTTTCAGTTTTAAGCGCTAAACATTAATAATCGTGTAATTAACGTTACTGTTAAGGTAAAATTTAATAAATATAAAATCCAAATAACAACATGTACGTTAAAAAATATCGAGAATGTAGATGCTATATTTCTATTTCCATTACACAATTTCGAATTTACCAAAAATTGGCGCGATATCTACATATGTATAACACAAAGATGTTCCCAATTATGTATACTGTCTATTGAAGAATGCTTTGCCTGGAATAAGTCGAGGAGGTGGGGGGATGACTTTGAATGGTAAGTACAGTTCCGGAGCATTGATTTATTAATCAGTAAGTGCAAATCACTGTATTCCCTGGCGAACTACAATGTGTAAGCGAAATGCGATCGTCGACAAAAGTATAACGTAACAATGCGTGCTCGATCTTCTGGAACCTTCGTGGAGGAACGAAGTCTAGGACACCCTCTATATGCGATAAATAATAGTGGCTGCATGAACTTGTGCTTTTCTAACATCGCGGTTCGTCCCGCAATACCGACTGATAGATACGATCGCGGTCTTTGGCTTTTTCTTTCGATTCCCGGCGAAAGGAATAACGCGACTTTTACTCTATCGCGGTACCTGAAGATCAAGCGATCTTTCAAGTACAATACAAATCTATTTCACGAAGAATAGCAAGGAGGCTCCAATTTTTTCCTTTTTGCAAAAAACGTAATATGGTTCTGTTAAGTCATATGAAAAAGGCTTTCCCAATTCAGTGTTAAAATCAAAATAGATTCAAGAAGAGCTGAACTTTTTGAGAATATTACACAATTACTATTTTTCTACAATTTAATATCGCATGTAGCGTCTAATAGTTAATAGCGGTAATGGTTTCTAGAGATTTTTCCCCAAATTATAGCTCGTTAAGAAGCTTCACTCTTTTGTAAAATAATAATTGGTTGACAAGGAAGATTTAATTAAGAATGTATTTTATTAGTTTGTAATCCTTATTTAATAAGTATTGTTAAGTTGAAGTTTGGTAATTCAATTTATTGTAACGTAACAAAAGTTAAAAATTGGCACTATGACAGTCAAACGCATATTTAGATTTCTCGCCACTTTTATAGTGATTTTATACAAAAAATCTGAATTTCCACCGTGAGACGGAACATGTTAATATACTCTGATAGATTACTATTCAGCAAATTATTTATCTACGAGGGAGATAATTATCTACGTCTTAACTCTTTTTAAAAATTGAAACTGATTTCTTGTGCAGACGCACATTTAAGGTATTTTTACATAAGACTTCACCTCATCTGCAGCTAAATATACTATGCTCACTACTTTAGCTCGTGAATTTTATTTGGAGAGAAATCCCCCACTGTTTTATTCCATATTTTCCACTTGCATTTGCATATGGAATCAGCTTATTCTTAGCTGTACTATTTATTATGGTACACAGTATATGGCACATCAGCGTTGAGCAAAATGTAATTTAATTACAAATTACAAATTACGATTCAAATGTAATTGATTACACATTATTTTCTGTAATCGTTAATTTAGGTAGTTGGCAAAATTGTGGTCAACTACCTAAATTGTTAGGAATATCAATTAGCAAAAAATCGAACAGGTACTTTTCCAGTCACAACCATAACGGTTTCAAAATTTTACGTATCTCTAAATTTGATTAAAAAAAACATTTACCGTATATTCACCCAATAATTTACCGTTCAATAATGCTCGTTACTGTTCAGTACAGGTAGTAAGCAGACAAAAACTACAGCTGAATTATTGACACTCTGCTCCTTCCTCGAAGCGTTTTTGCTGATTAAGTTTTATAAAAGAAAAGTGGTACACAATATGTATAAATATAAATAAAGTGGAAGAACTAAAACGCCGATATCTAAAGAAACATTAGTCATTAGATGAGGAAGAACAGAAGACGATGTCGTGTTCCTTTTCTTGAGGAGATAAAATTGAAGTATGTGTGGGGATATATTTTGATATAGTTCAGTAGTAATAAGAGCAAACAAACGAGTTATTTATGTATAATAGACACTACTTATATAAAAACTATGCTTAAAATAGAATCCTCGGAATATAGGATGTATTTTCACTTTCATGTTACGTTATCGTGGCCATTTATGCATGCATGTATGCGCATGTCTGTAACGTTAATATGACAAAAGACTTGTCAGCGTACAGAAATCATTTGCAATTATTACCAGGCTATGATTACATACTTGTACGTAATATGAGAATGCAGTGATTCACGTTCAATTTCGAGAATCTACACATGGACCTTTTTTAATCTGCCACCGGGGACAATCATTTTTTTACCTTCGCGTAAAGTGTATGTAATATTCCGTCCCTTTTTTGTGCACGCCGCATTTATATAACATAACATTTATGATTTTTTTTTCACGTTTTTTTCCTCTCGTATTTACGTAATATGTGTAAGCTGATGTTTACGAGCTCCGATTTGCAGACAGGTTTCACTCTATCAGTGATGAGTAAGCCTTGAACGTTGCACGATATTTTCTTCGACAATTCCTAATCAATGTGTCTTCAACAATTTTGAATTCAAATTCTGAATTAAACTATTAGTAAATACCTGAAAATTCACCGTGCAACACACGTATGCATGTGTAGCTTTGGCTTACTACCGCAAACACGTCAATGAATTGCAGAGTACTCAGCTGTGACGAAGATCCGTATCTACATATGGAATGTATGTAAAAACATAGGGGACGTATACAGAACGCCTAACGTTTAGTGTTCCGTGAAAATAATGGAATCAGATAATTTCGATTATTGTCGATAGAATTGAAAGGGAGCATAGTGGGTTAAAATTGGAAAAAATGGTTGAAAAACTGAAGATAAAGCTTTGGCTAAAAGGTTATGGTGGATGATAAAACTTTCAGGATGAATTAACAATATTTCCTAAGGTGTAACATTACTTTTGCATTAACGATTAAAAATGTGAATAATTTCCTAAGAATTGAAATCTGAAAATGAATGTTCCTGTTCCGAAATTTTTACAATTTTCAATTGGCTTATAGTAATTAGTATCTTTGGCAAACTTTAATTTTTATTACAATTCATATTGTTTTCCGTTGAATATTTTTTAATTTAGTTATTTTAAGTTCCATCAACTACTAAGTTGTATTATTAGTGACTCGATCTTTAGTAACAATATTCACACTTTCTGAATCTAATTAAAAATGTAAGTATTTAAAAGTATATCCTAGTTTTGGAACCCAGGAAATTAGTGTACCCGCAATGTTTACTGCAAAAGGAGTCTACAAAAATACCTATAAAAATTCTTAACATTCGTAACCATTTTTTCTGACTAATTGTCTGCCATATCTTTTTTCGCCGTTTTCCACGATTTTTCGTGTTTTAATCGACTTTGCAGCGCGAAAACTACGCCGATGCAAGGGATTCTGAAAACAGGGTCAGCAACCTTGTTAACACGTCGTACGCACCAGTCATTCTAGGTATCAACCTGCCCGTCAATGAGCATTGTTGCTAC
Organism: Andrena chrysosceles; assembly: GCA_963855975.1. NCBI lineage: Eukaryota > Metazoa > Arthropoda > Insecta > Hymenoptera > Andrenidae > Andrena > Andrena chrysosceles. The sequence goes on along the minus strand of OY979767.1, from coordinate 104,846,400 downwards.
CTCATACTATGACGCCCGCTCTTCGTGTCTAACTTGCACTTTTCGTTGACCAAGCGCTCACAAGAGCAACGGTAGTCCAGTCATGCTTAGAAGGTGAATTTTTCTCGTTTCGACATCCGAAAAGTTCATCTCCGATCGTGTCTGCTTCCGCATCCGTTTTTTTCTCGGCAGCCGAGCCATTGTTCGGCCCTCATCCGAGAACAATATGATATTGAGCGCTCTTTCCAAAAAGGAACTCGAGCAATGCATAATAGTGTGCATAAAGCGGAACGGCTTATTATGATTCATTGAAAGTCCAATAAAGTATGCAGTTTGGAGACTGTCTGATAAGACAGTCCGCAGAGAGGATAAAATCATACTCGAGTGTGACGAGATCTTTTTTTTTATCTGCATAAGATCCTTAGTTAACCCTACTGCGGCCTTCAGTTATGTAGGTACATTTAATATTATGTCGAAGATCGAGAATCACGGATATTATTAGCACTAACTTTTTTGGTACACTACCGTTCGTAAGTACTCAGGTACCTACAACTTATTAGGGTACCTGCTGTATTTACATGAAATGTGATATTTGGTACACAAGGAATACTCCTCACTGTTTTTGTTTTCTAGTTTTAATTTGACATATTAAATAGAGGAGGATAGTAGTAACCGTTTGAAGACTGATTTTAATCTGAAGTGCATGAAAACTCAGAAGAAAAACGGGGATACATAGGTATTCTGAATTAGTCATCTCAGTATGACTGTGTTTTATTCGTTACTATTATAAGTTTTTATTTTAATGGACGGTACGATACCGTTTTATCAAGATGAAGCACAGGAAACGAAGTTTTAGAAATTTTTGCCTAGTTTTAATGTATGCACGGGCCAAAATTTTTTCCCGGTAAATCGAATGAAGAGCTTTTATAGAGCAAACATTTCTCTTTAATTTCGTTTTGTTGTATGATTTTTATTATCGGAATTATTCGCGATCAAAGCAAAAAAGGTGTTTTTCTCTTTGAACACTTATAACTTGCGAACTCATGATCGTAGACAAATTTTCAGGCGTGTTTTGGAAAGGTAAGAAAGTGTCCTTTCAGAACCTCTAGTTGGCAATTTACGATTTTTTTTTAATCGTATTAAATCCATTTTAAAAGGATCCCCAAAATTGACGAAAATGTTTTGATTATAATAATTTGGCCACCCTCTATAATATCAATCAAACACGCAAAGCATAATTGTCTAATACAAATTAATGGGCCTATAGTATTGCCGCGTTTTGACATAAAAGCCATATGCCATCACTATATATAAATAGGATTTCTTTAAAGTCTGAAGAATGAGTTTAGCCGTACGTGCTGCAAGTTGTCATGATACACAAATTCTCACGAGAGACGTAGTGGCACAGTGACCCATTACATGACGAAACAAATTTCGTATTGGTCGATCGGTAGTGGCATACTGTTACTTCCTATGTAGATCAGAAAACTTTCGTTCCTTTGACGGCGCCGTTCAAATCGCAGGCTGCATTTCTTAAGACGAGAAATCGAACTCTCATGAGAAAATGCATGTCGAAGAGTTTCTCTTATTAATTGAATGCTCTAGGCCAGTCGATTTATTCGATACACAGAATACGGCAAATAGGTACTATTCAAACTACGCGAAGAGGTACGCTTGATTGTACTTTTTAATTGGACCCTCTCTCAAGTCCACTCGCATTTTCTAAAAATTTTCTATAGAAACGCAGGTAATTGCAAGCGATGCGTATTCTTATATAGAAAAACATCATACTTGTACTCTTTCAAACGATTTTGAGAACGACTTCAATAAGTCAATAAACAACTTTAAATTATCTGGATAAACTTAAATTTATTCTTCTAGTGAATAAACTGTCTTTATATTATCAAAGGTATGGACACAAAGGTTTCTGAATTAGTTCTGAGTTAAGCCTAGAAACTTTTTAGGGAATGCGAGGGCATTTGGGAAAAGACCACTTCAATTAAATTCGTAATATTGAATGGAATAATTTAAAAATAAACGTAGTTTTCTACGGTTCTTCGGGATACGGTATCTACTGCATTGCGAAGAATTTTTCTTTGTCGAAGATTAGTCTTTAATAGCGTATAAAAGGACAAAGAAAATTGACATCGAGTTTCGGCTACCGAGGAAGTAATAATTATTTCTCAGTACCACGAAATATCTAAGTCCCCTCAAGAAGGATTTCTCACAAAAGTCGGGTAAAAAAAAGGTGACTTGATGCAATAATGACAGGTTGAAGGTCGGCTCAAGAGAGTGTCTAGAAAGAGCTAATGGTACTTGAAGTGACAGGCCGACTTCAAGCAACCTGGTCTGATACATATCTATCCTAAATCAACAGAATTTTCAGTCAGAAGCGTACCTTAGTGCCCAGGCAGCGTAGCTCCTTGTTTATTTAATGTTTAGCTTTGCATTCTTCTACACCCTCCAATTTGTATTCTAGTCGGCATAATTGCGAACGCGAGATGTAGGTAAATGACCAAAATTCAGGAATAAACGCAACTATCGAATTTTTATGATCATCAATTGAAACGAAATGCCTACTGCAAATTAGAGTATACAAACTTATTTGAAATTCGACGGATTGCAAATTAAATTCTATTATAATTTGTGTAAATGATATTTAATGCATCGTAACACTGCTCCAATCTATGAAATCGTTAATTTTACACGAAATCGATACATTTAAACATTTGTTTCCTGTCGTGTGCATTTTGTTGAGTTAATCATGAAGTTTGAGTGAATATAGTAGTTCCCAGATTTGCTAAGTAGTCACTTTAAGTTGTAATGTAGTATATGTATAAATCATGGTCATCAATACCCAACGAGGAATATGCCATTCAATAATTAAATGAAAAAAATAAAATAAAAAGTAGTTTCCAGAACACCAATTGCTGTGTAAAGTACAACTGCCACTTGATGTATAACACACCAAATGAATATTCATTTCCCACAAGAAAGCTGATATTTTTATCAATATTCTAATTACATTACTCATTTCATGAAGGTTTATTAAGCCTCACGGAAGCATATGTAACAAGCGTTCATTAATTCTAGAATGTCACAATATGCGTCACAAGGTCCTTTCTTCAATTAAGAAAAAAAAAGATAAATGTATTACCCACATGTAGGTAAATAAATATAAAGTAGTACAATTATTGAGAGAAGTAAGAATAAATCTCCAGCAAGTGCTTTTAAGTATTAAAATTATAAAAACTCTAAGCCAAGAATAAGAAATCAGGGATGGTTAAAAAAATAAAAAATGTATTTCATTTTATCTTGAGCAAATTGATCATAAGATTGAATATTTTTTAAATGTACCATTTCAACATTAGGCTTACAGCTTTACAATTTTTAAACTCAGCGAGGTTAAAGTTATTTAATAACTTTAATAACCAGTAAGACAGATGTACAGGAACAAATTCAACTTGCGAACATAATAATTAATAACTGAACGTGTGATAGATTCATATCTATCCCATAGAAAATTCTTGACGGGTACCTAAAGTCAAATGTATTAAACGAATCCTTGGCTACGTTTGCCTGTTATAGAAAAATCATGATTTGCAAAAAAAGAGCTTTACAAAATCTCGGAGGCTATCCGGACAAGGTAAGAAGACCTAGCGTCCATAGAGGAGCTTCATTGTACCAGGTCGAGAACTTTGAAAAGCTAAAAGGAGGCAAAGGAAATCTGACAGACTCAATTTCTCATCGCTACTGGCGACTGTCAACGCGCTTTAACTTTCAGTGACGCGCCAGTGCTTTAAATATATTTTATGCTAATGTTTTAATCGACGAAGCAGGGTCGGCGAAGGAGGAGGTCATGGTGAAGGGAATGGAGGATATAGTTGACAGAATAAGGTTCCTGATATTCGTTAATATACGTTATCCGTGCGAGAGGACTTATACGGGGCGCTTTTAATTTCGTTTCATCTGAATAAATTGATAAGAAATTCCCTAGAGAATATTTGAAAACTATTAGATACCTATGCTTGCAATTAGTGAAACAGTAACCAGAAGTTGAAGCGATTTAACTGTTCAATTGTGAAATTAATTTGAATGTTCATAAATTGGTATCGTAAAGCTTATGCATGCGTTTTGTTTATCGTTAATTTATGCTATATATATGGTGCACCAATAATTAGGTACCTATCTGTACAAGTTGATATTTTTCTTAGATATTATCGGCAAAGGCTGAATCTATCGAGCTTAGAACTTAAGGGTTAGTACTGGACTAGGGTTTATACAAAAACTGACTTTTGAAAAAACTGATTTTCGAATTCCACTGTTCCCAAAAAACCGGTTAGATCGGTTTTCGAATTTTCACAAAAAATAATTTGTACTTTAAAAATATTCAGCTTCTTTAATATTTATGGAAACACAAAAATATAACACAATTAAATAGACTGCATACAAATCCAAATGAAAAAAAATAACTAAAATAACTAAAATCCGCACAAAATATAAATCTTTTACAGTGGTACCAAATTATAAATGTTTATTCCATTTAATATTTTTCTTCAGAAAATATGAACTCATGAAGATTAGTTTTACAGCAATACGTAAATTGTTGCCTACTACAATATGCTTGTGTCCAAGGCGATTTCAAGTCGAAAGGTTTTTAATTAAATAATTAATTCGTTTCTGCATATTAATTCTAGTATATAAAACCGGTTTTCGAATTTCACAAATTTATACATAAAAACCGGCAAACCCTAGACTGGACCACATACTAGGTAATTACATATTAGTTCATAAAGCGTACTTTTCGGCAGTAGACTTCTTTTAAATCTAATGATTCATTTCGGAGACACGTGGAACACGTTCTTGTGGAACAGACTATACGTAAAAGACTGTATAGCTAGCATTTCCTCAGAGAGGCGTCGCAATCCTACGAAGCTACGTGTAATATCATTTCTATTGTTGCCGTATATTTTCATCCCCGAGCTTCCTGGAAGTACCCTCCTGAATTCGTCCCGAATCCGTGGCGTGCAACGAGCCACGATATGAGTAATGATGCATGCTCGTGTTACAAGGGTGGATATGGCAAGTCATGGCCCCGAGTATCCCTATAACCCCCGTCTACATGCCTCGCCGGGCAGCTGCCCCCAAGCACGTCTCCCATGGGGGTTTCTCACTGAAATAACCAAACTAACATGGTGGAACACGTACGACTCCAAATATTGATTCCCCCTTGAGACTTACCGACGTCTCGAATCGCTCAGAAAAACTCTTCCGTCTCCTTCGAATTCCATGGCACAAAAGAGCGCCAGCGTCTCTAGTTCAGAAATGATCGGCATTCATCAGGTGAGCATTTTCTTCGATGACAAACTTCCAGAGGAAAACGGCGAGCGTACAGAACATGTATGTATAAAGGGTACCTTTTCACTTCGATCGTAAGAAGAATGTCTGCAGGTGATCTGTATACTCCACGTAAACTTCCGAGTGGTAGTCTCTCGAAGGGTCCGTTCTCAATTCTGTATCCACTTTGGGTGGAATTAGTCACGGTTGTTGCTACGCATCGAACCAGTCGGATATTATTTTTTTCCCTCTTCGTGAGAGCTCGTGACGAATCGAAGCGGAAATTAATATAACACTGGGAATAGGTACCTACATTGCAGTCGTACGCTTTCGACACCTCCGGCTAAACTTGCGGCATAGGTGGCAGTGAGGAATATCGCGCGACGTAAAGCGATATTCATTTTACCCAAAATTTACCTACACCCTATTCCACGAGAAATATGTTTTAATGTCATATGTAACTGTCCAGTGGCGTACTTAGGACTTAAGGCAGGCTCTCACTACGCCTCGCCGTGCCTCGACTCATTTTATTCTTACTATGCTCTTCTTCTGTAGTGCCTCGGCTCGGCGCGACTCCGAGCCACGGATTCTTCCTCGATAATATTTTGAGGACGAGAGGCAAGGCGAGGCGAGGCCTAGTACAAGCCTCAGATAACTTCAGGTACGGAAAAACCGAGGCGACGCGAGCTCAGAGGTGAATGCGAAAAGAAGTTGTGCCGAGGCGAGGAGAGGTGACGCGTAGTGAGAGCCTACCTTCAATCTTGAGGGGAACCGATTTGAAGATATAAAAATATTTTTAATGAAAATTCATTAAAATTCATTACATGATTACAAAATTTATTTAAAGAAGAAAATTCAGTTTTCTATTCTATTTATTACGCATCCCCTTCACTGGGGGTTCCAGGACCCCTTGCCCCTACCCCCTCTAGATGCATCACTGTAACTATCGTTACAATTACACTGTCAGTGAGAAGTGCAAATATTGAAGACCTTTTAAATTTTCACAATCAGTGGTAACACGATAGTTGATATTTACATATAAAGGGAGAGACTACTATAGTCACATATCCTTCAATTTCGAGCCTGAAACCACTCAATTTTCCTATGTTAAGTATCAATTCCCATATAGGTATCTCTCGATACGTAAATGACCGAATTCTTGAGGGGCTTTAATGAACTGCAGATTGACATTTATTTTGCCGCGGAAGGGGGTTGAAAAATGCACGAAACGTACGCGTGCGTGGCGAAGTAAATGTCTGCGCACACGCATGGCGGATGCGGCCATGCTTCTCTTCCACGATCTTCCCCCTTACAATTTCTGTCGTCCACGCACGGGGCCACGCACTATGCACCGCCCGCGCACGTGGCAGATGTTTCATTTTATACAATCACGCATGCGTTTCGTATCTTACTTCCCCACCATACTCTACTGATTCCGTTATCCCCCTCCACAGCGACGTTGGCATAGATCCGCCAATTGAGCTTCAGCGTTCATCTATTTGCAATCAACAAACCACTCCTCGTTCTGTCTTATAAATATTGCATGGCACTCTATTTATGAGGTTGTTGTATATCTGTATACGTAACTTCGCCCAATCGATTTTTTATTGTACCTTGAATTTCTGACATGGAGACGTTCCCAACCGGAAAATTCTGATTTTAATGAAACGTGGTGTGAATGTTGAGTATATTGATATGTGCAAGCAGCGATATTTCTTTTCTGCGGAAATTCACTCTGACGGGGTGAAAGCAGCCCTTAAAGTTATCGGGTTTTTATTATTTTTTTAATGTGACTTTATTTTTCTTTTGGTAGTGAAATAGAGTATAAAAAACTGAACAATTTTTGTTTTTGAAGTTTTGTTCTATCTCGCGTCGTTACAAAGTTATATTAAGGGGGAGGCCTACCTAGAAATTTTCAAAAAATTTATTTTTCGATTTTTATATTTTACTGAAGTAAGTACAACGATTTGAAGATATTCCCTGAAAGTGTCAAGTTAATCCGACCAAAATTGACAAAGTTATATGTGTGTAAGTATGTAGGTGTTCCGCGGTGTAGCGCTCCGATTCAAACGCGTTTACCTCAAAATCATGTTTTCAAAGTCGGTGACACGCAGAATTAAAAAATTAATGAACCGATTTAGTCGAGGCTTTGCAGATTTATTTTAGAAATATTTATTTATTTTGGTAGCTCTGCATTGATAGTATAGGTATAATAATACAATAAAGAATTTTTAAAGAACCTCTTTATGTATATCGGCACACAGATTTTATTGAAATAATAAATCGTCGCAAATAATGCTGATAAATGAATCTCTGTTGTTGTTTATTAGTGGAATCGAACTTTGTACAGTAATGTATACATATGTACATAATACTTTTCAAATTTTATCGAAATAGTACAAGGCGAGCAAATGTAAAAAGTCTGTAAAGTGTGTTCATTAACATAAAAGTTAATATGTATCATAAGTAACTGAAATCGAGCAACACTGTAGAAAATTAAATAAGACAAGTTCTAGCAAGCGATTCCCGTTTCATACAAGTATTTCCATTTCAGTTAACGAAACAATGAAATTATCGAATTAAATTCGAAAAATTTTTTCAAGATCTTATTGAACATAATTCTATTATACTAATCGCATTTTATCGTTGGTTTCATGCAGGGCCGAAGTAAGGCCTTTAGAGGCCCTAGAGGCTTAATAACACACAGCTGCAAAATTCAGAGTCCCAAAATTTTTTTGGAAGCTGTATGCGGGTTTTATTAAAATTTGAAGTTCTAAATGCAAAAGTAATCTCAAATTTACTCTATCACGGTGATTCCCAACCGGTGAGTCACGAAGTGTTTTCTGGGGGTTCGCCACGTTTTTTTATAAATATTATTAAGTTAGAATTATATTCTGAAATATCTATATTTAATGTATTTTCTTTACCTCATTAAATTTACCTTACTTTATATAGGAAAGGGGGGTGCAGGTTATTTGAATATTATAAAACAGGATTGCGACACAAAAAATCTTGGGAAACACTCCTCTATTACGTATCTACAGTTCTTTCACAACTTACTTTGACATGTTTATGTTGTAATATCGGATTGTATGAAATCAATAATGAAAAATTACCACGTGAAATCTCTTTTGGAGCCAGTTCTGATTATTTTTATTTACGAAAATTAAATAAGATTTTTGGTTCGGATAATTGACGTTCTACTGCAAATAATTCGTTTCAAATGTTGATCCCGTAATATAAATAGGTATAGTAGGTATCCAAAAGAAGAGATACCACACATGAGAATAATTCTCCGACACCATCGTGAATAAAATATAGTGTTACAAAGGTTGTTGCAATTTCGATAGATTTACCTACGTATCGAATGTACTTGTACCTCGCATTGAAATTTTGTAATAGTGTGCGACCTTCTCGACTCCGCCTCCCAAAATATACTCGCAACCTTATCGGCGTCTTTAATAATTCATCGAAGGCCGCAACATAGACGGCTGGAAGTTGAATATCGAACGAAAGTGATTGAATATGATACAGCATAGGAAATTCAAGAGTATCAATTCATCGGTGCGAGTCTATTTTCTCTGTATGATTTCTTTCGTCATTATCAGTTCGTTGAAATCGTCCAAATAATTGCGCATCAAATATCGAAGCGAAACGGATCATAAAAGTCACTGAATATTTTTCCATAGCTAAAATATATTGCACATGTAAATGGTTTCAGTGATAATGATCCTGTACAAAATGTATTTATTCAATCGTTTTAAATAGGTTACAAATCTGTATTCTTATCGCATTTTGAATGATAGTCATCGTTTTCCATTATTATTGCAATGAAAAACCGATGCGGATGCTGCAGAAAATTACATATGTACTACGTGACCTCGATTCATTGAGGATGGCACATGAAACCAGTGCTGGATTAACCAAGAAAAAGGGACCATAGAAATTTTCTGAATTTTAAAATTTAACTTTTGTTAGAAACGTTTAAAGAGTTGTGTTGAAGTAATCACCCTGTATAAGGAGGTCTTAAAATCTTTTAATAAGACTTTCCTGCTTGAACTACTTGCTATTTACAAATAAATACTCAATACTAATACCAATCTGTAGGTACACTGGCGTTTGAATAATGAAATAACGCTACCAAAATGAAAAACTTAATAAGTCCAAAAGGGCTCGAAATCAAAATAATTTTATTGCTAGCAGTGCGTTTTATAATCGGATTAAAGCAAAGAGCTTTGTAATTGTGAAGATTATGAGTAAAAGAGCAAAGAAACGTACGTATGTACAGATCGTGGCGATTGGAAGGGAGCTCGAGCGGCGCACCCAAGTGTTCCCTGCGAGACAATGCTATGATAATTTATTCCATGGATATAAACTTTTTATAAGATCCACCGTGTAATCCATCATGTTTCGTCAAATTGTTACAAGCGCCTTGCACGTCGATGGTAACACACGGCGCCTTTTTACTCTCCTTCCCTCTTCGTTCCTTTTCACGAAACCACTGGCCTCGTGCGTGAAGATCGCGATTTGCCCAAGAGCCCTGTCCATGTAACCGCAGGAAACGATTTGTAATAGTGTTAGGATTACGTGTTGCGAATAAATTTACATGTAATCGTAAGTCGCCCTTTCGAATGCAACTTTGTATCAGACTACAACAATATCGTTTTACAATTCCCCTGTGGTGAAGGTATTGCGATATCTGATTATTCCTCCAAGCTTCCTAGTCCACTGAACTTTTACCGCGAATAGGCTTTTTACTGTATAATGAGTCAGACAAGGAAAGCCTTTCGCCTTTGAGGCAGCTATTTAATGTGTCGCATATTTCTTTAACAGAATGTTTTTGTCACATGCTTGGCATAAGAAATTATTGTTAAAAGCAACAAATTGTTTAAATAGGAGAACGCTTACATTAGGGCTGTAAATTTTCTAATATTTGAATAATTTCGAGTAATTCGAATATTTGAATAATTTCGAGTAATTCGAATATTTGAATAATTTCGAGTAATTCGAATATTTGAATAATTTCGAGTAATTCGAATATTTGAATAATTTCGAGTAATTCGAATATTTGAATAATTTCGAGTAATTCGAATATTTGAATAATTTCGAGTAATTCGAATATTCGAATAATTCGGAGTATTCGAATATTCGACCATTATTCCAATAATTAGGAGTATTCGAATATTCGGAGTTATCGAATTTCGGATTGTACCGAATACGAATCTGAACATGAAATATTTTTTCACACTTTATCGTGAAATTCGTCTCATATTGCCTTTACAATTATTTGTTTTTCAAACAATAAATTTGGACTTTTATTAATCTTTGGTAAATTTATAAATTCGAATGATCGAAGTAAGTATTCGAATTTCCTGACATTCAAATATTTGAAGAAATTATTTGAATTCTATGATATTCGAATATTCTATGAAATTATTCGAATACTTACAGGAATTATTCGAATATTCGAATCCTTACATAGATTATTCAAATATCCGTTACAGCCCTAGCTTACATTACGCATTAAAGACAGATTTTCAGAGGCTGTATACGTGGTCGAAGTTCGTTTGAGGTTGTTCTCCACGTTCTCTTACTAAATCTTAAAGAATAGTGACGGCCGAGGAATTTGTGCTTTCTTTTGTCGAACGATTCATTAATCACACAATGCCGTACGTCGAGTAGACTCGATCGATCGGCGACGAGATAGCCGCGTAATGAGCTCCGGTGCTCTTGTTAAGCTGACTGGTGCTTTGTAAAATGAACTTATTATTGTGGAATCGAATTAATTTAATATCAACCCACAGATCGATGCAGCTGAACAAATTAGCAAACTGTACATTACGGTAAACCACAGTGATTGCTTTCTACGTAACGTTTCTTACTTTCGGCACGCAAATTTTTGAAAATTTATTTTGAAGAAACAAATAATGCTACACTACTGGCGTTATATGCACATGGTTATTAACACTTTAGCTATATGTAGTTTTTTTAAATTGCCTATTGCCAATATTTTGAAAGTTATTATCGTTCGCGTGTTTCGTGTTTCAGAATCTTTGTCTCATCGGCGGTATTGATTAGGCCGCTCCTAGTCGACTGAAATAAAAAATTCATAGCTCATTTCAAACTTAATGAAAGTGATCATCGTCTTTACCAGATTAAATAAGACACTAAAACATTTGACAAAACGGTGGTCTTGTAAAGAGTCATATTCAAAACTTAGCATCAACTTTGCAACCCGAGTACTATAAAAGAGAAAAGTATTTGCAATGTTCACTTAACTGTGGTAGGAGCGATAACCACAATCGTTACGTTAACTTTATTTTGATATGTTTTTGAATGAAAATAAGCTATGAATTTTTTATTTCAGGCAACCAGACGAGGTCTAGAATTCTACAAATAGCTAAACTGTTAATAACCACGTGCACAAAAGACCAATATTGTATCGTTATTCCTTCCATAAAAATAAATTCCCAGCAATTGTCTGTCTAGACGAAAATACCTTAATATATTCCACGCGGAGAATAATTATACAGAGAGGAAGAAAAGGCTTTCCAGTTTTATCCCGCTTCCCCTTTCCGCGACTATCTGTCATTAAATGTAATAAAATATAACGTGATGTCATGCATGTCGGTAGTTATTTAAATCTTTTCAAACTGTACAGAAAGCGTACAATCTCCCGAAACGATCTTTGCCAGTAGTAGTTGCACGTACTTGCATTCGTTACGTATTACGTGCCGACAGGAGTTGTTAATTAAAAAGTCAATCAACCTGACAATAGAAACAAAACCATAACGAAGGATTTATTACGATCTGCATGGCGTTTCATGTAGGCAAAAATATTTCGCCGCGATCAATAATACCTTCTCAGAGAGTTCTGCTTGAGGCTGTGACGTATTATACAATGTCTATTTATTAAATTTATATTATAAAATAAATTACAAATACTTTTGTCGACGACTTTAAATTTTTCTGTGGACGTTACAGGGTATGCATTTTAAACAGGGGTGGATTTGGAGATTTAGCGCCCCTGGGCTAATAAGCTTTTGCCACCCTTTCCGTAAAATATTATAAAATATTTTAATTTAAAAGAGTTTTAAAATAAATTCAATATGACAACTCATATATGAGTTATTGCTAATTTGCTACACGAGAATAAAAGTGAATTGTTTCAGGGACGTGGCTAGGATTTCATTCAGGGAGGGGCGATAAAAAGTGAAACCGAATTTTGAATTTATGTACGTGGTTATGAATTAATATAACCAGAGTTACTTCACAATTTAATTTATTTTTATTTTGTACCAAAATTAAGTCAATTTTGGAGGAACTACTAATTTATTACATTTTTCCTGAGCCAGGGGGAGGGGCAAGTGCCCACCCCGCCCACCTTCGCCCCGCCCATGAATTGTTTTCAAATTTGGCTCAAGCTTTTATGTTTAAACATTTTTCTAATTCTTTTGCCCAAAATTTGTAACCCCCAAAAATGTGCAGCCCACTTATCCTATATACAAACGAGCCTCCGATCTTGAACGCAATAAATATTGCTTTGCATTTTTCGACCAGCGTCCTCTCATTTTGAAAATACCATAGAATCTTCGCGCGCAGGTATTGATTTCTACGTCGATCAAGAACTGTCTATCATTTGATCGTCACTAGAAAAATGACGTCAAGGCGGGTTCTCGGGGGCAGATTTTTTACTTTTCCTGTGGAATAAAAAAAGAAAGAGGTCCGCGTATGCGCCATTTTAAAAAGGTTTTAACGAGCGAACCTTCGTCAAGCGTCGATACGAAACACGACGTAGAGTGGATGATCGCGACGGGCTAGACGCACACTCTGGCCGACGCGGTGCGACGCAAAGTAATTAAATGCAGAGAGGAGGAGGAGGGGGGAAGCGAACCGAGCCAAACCGAAGCGAAGCGAACAGAATGCGAAGGGCTGGTCAGGATGGTGGGGTCAGAAGGTAAGGGAGGGAAGAAAGTAGCGAGGGCGTTCCTGAAGCCACTCCCCGGCTTCTTCCCGGCTCTTACGAGCCTGGAATCTGGCTCTGAAAACTCGTGGCTTGCGTATACACCTGAATAAAGTGCACCTTGGCAGTCAGGTAAACGTCGCGCTCTATTCCCTTTCGCTTACTATTATCTTTTTATCTAAACGGCGAAGCATCTCGACAGAGTGGTCGCAAATGTCACCCGGTAGTATCTCCTGGCAGAGATGGGCAAAAAATTATTTTAAATAAAAATATCGTACACAAATTTTTATTTAAAATAATTTTCTGTTCATCTTTGTCTCCTGGTGGCCTTTACATGTTTCTCTGAATTTGTGACATCTGTTAAAATAAAATTATATTGATTCACTCTATGCAACATTTTGCTCTCGACAACTATAGATTTCTTTTATGCCAGAAAAAGTCGTATAGATATACATGAGAAATTACTACTGGTAATATTTTTCACGACTTTATATACACGATAATAAAAGTAGATTCATTTTGGATTTCAATTCGATTGCATTGCACGAAAAATACGATAAACTCACTCTTTGTATAGTAATTTTGACTAATCGGTGATTGATCGTGGAATTTAACTTTTAAAGTAAGATGTGGGCTCATGGGCGCTCTCGGGGGGAGGGGAGGACAGTTGCCTCCTTATTTTTAAAAACTCATCTTTATTGAAAAGAGTGATTTAGTATTTTTAAATTTTAATTTTAAATTTTTGTAAAACATTAATCTGCAACTACAATAATTAATGATATCAATTAGGGAAAAGTCGATACAAGAATTGATTCTAGAACTGTTTTTAGGACCGATATAGAACCGGAAAAATAACGGTTATGGAATCGATATGAGGAGGGAAATAGGAGTCGCAACCGAAACAGATAATTGTTGGAAATCTCGGTTCTTCATAACAGTTATTCCGAATAAAGGTTCTTCATAACTGTTTGGAGAACCGAAATCGATATTATAACAGTTTTCAAGCTCTGCTTTAAGCTAGTCCAGACTAAATGCCACTCAACATTGATTTTGCTGTGTGATCGTAAACCATTTCGAATAATTACCACATGGTGGACATACACATTTATGTTCTTAATAGCGTTCGGAAGTTTCCTTCTGATCTTGGAATAGTTTTTTCTCACCATTGCTACTAAGTACTTGTCTACATCTGATTGGTGTTAAAATGCACCCAAATGGCCAGTGGGTGCGTTTATTCAGCGCGTGTATGGAAATTAGTTTCGTGAAAGGTGCGGTCTGGTGTGATCGGTTTTTTTTTCGTTATAACGAACGTTGAAATATACTTCTTACAATTTGCTGCATTAATTTGACACGTTTCAAACGTAAGGAGCTGGTTTTTAACTGCCTGCTGGTAGCCAAGCGTCTAGGACATGTAGAACGTACCTATTTATCATGGTTGATTAGTTTTTTAATTAAACTCCAATACGGAAACCGAGCGTTCAATGTAGTGTATAAACGTATTATGTAACTAAAATTACAAACCTCTATCATATAATTACTATGTACGAGCAGTTTGATAAATTCTAGGAAATTCATATTATAACTTGAATTACATTCACTTCAAATTTGTAAAGAAAACAGAATTTTTTAATTCGTAATATTTATTAAAAATTGCAGTCATATTTGAGAAAATTAGTTTTTTGTGAAATATTCCAACTGATGTAGTGAATACTACGATAATTAAAAAATTTTATTTCACTCCATTTGGAATATTTCACCAAAAACTAATTTTCTCGAATAAAACTGCAAATTTTGAATAATTCAATATTCTAATAGAAGATAGTAAAACGAAGATGAAAGGGATAAATTAAAATATTTTTCAGTAGTCACATTTCTGCGACACACATCCAAATTTTTTAACTATTCATTGATTCGTGAAAACCTTCATAGTTGCATGATGTGAACAGAGCAGAGATTTTTCAATGGTATAGTTTCATCGGTGATAAATGTGAAATAAAAAGTGATAATAGATCGAAATCGTGAAATCACGCATACGCGACAGCGGCAGATAAAAGCGTAAAGCTGATTCGAGATAAGATGGAGATGTTATGACAGGGCTGTTTGTAAGATGTTGTACGTGCCAGTTTAACCAAATTTAACATATCTAGAGTGAAGAGAAGTTTGAGCATACCTACGTAAATTTTCAGATGTGGCAAGAAGTTTCATAATATAATAATACAGGGAGCTTCAAACACATGCTTATTGTAAATTTTTATTCAGACGAGAAGAATGTTGGGTGTGCATTATTTAATTCTGACATAAGTACCTACTCTGACAATTCTATTTAATATATAAAAATATAATAGATATATATGCTGCTGAAGTGGACAGCACAGGTTACTTAATCTTTAAGGTTTCTGACTTGGAGGATGACAGTCACTGTACTTAACTGATTACGAATATGTTTGGTTTGCTGAAGTGAGCCCTCTCCCTTTTAACGCGCCAATCTCAAATACAGTACTGATACTTCCGGTGACGTGCAGGAAAATTGAGCGTACTTCTTTTAGACGGCTCCGCAAATTGAGGAGTTGAAATAATGAGCGATGGAAGTACGAAAAAAAATACAAAATATTTTTATATGGGAAAGGATGTAAGATTCCATGTTGTAAATGTTAGAATAATTGTAGAGTCCTTGTAGAAAACACTGTAAGTGCCAAAAATCTGTTTATAAGACGATAGCCGAGGAGTTTTTGGTGGTAGCACTATTTATTAAGTAAATTAAGTATAACGTAGGGTAAAGGCACCAGTAGTTGACCATGTATCAGTAGTTGACACTTTTCAGACAAACCTTATTTTTTTATGTTTTTCTAAAAAGTGTCAATTACTACAGAAAAACATGAACAATAAGGTTTTTCTAAAAAGTGTCAACTGCTGATACATCCTCAACTACTGATGCTTTTACCCTATATTAAATGTGTACTACCTATAATACAGCGTGTGATATGCACGCACGAAAACCAGTGGGGAATCCCACATCAAGCGAACCTCTGCCAACCTGCACGCAGACTGTCATATTGGTACTCCTGACAAAATCAAATTTCACACTATAGTATTACCATTGACACGGGGAACACTTTACGATAAAATTTTTTTATTTTAATTTTGGCACTTATAGAGCTTTCTACAAGGACTCTTCAATTTATTTTAGAGCTGAGATCATAAGTACCATTGTCACTGTGATTGAAAAGAAAATACTGAGTATTTTCACTTGTGGCATTTACATCATTTACGATTTCAACTTCGCAATTATAAAATCGCAAAGCATGTGGATCAGAAAAATGACTATAGTTTAAAGAACTGCCTTCACTGCATTCTTTATTTCACATTTAACAATATTTCAGGATCGTACTTGTGCTTTTATACTTCGTTGGATATTACCTATATTTTGCGACACTATTTTTACTTCTGTTCTTATAATTAATGCAAGTGATGTAGGTGCATGATAATTATTGTATCTAAATGAGAATTGTGAATTTAAGCTACTACAGTCTTAAACGATTTACTTTCGCTGTACGAAATACATGTAATAGGGTCATTGAGGTGGTTGCAAAATTTATTATACAATTAAGAGAAATTATCTGCACTTACCAGTTTCAAGGTCAACGGTGTAGGGAAGACCCGCCCATGGATCATCTTCTTGTGGTTCGAACTCCTTTGTTTCCTTCTGGAAATGAAGATTCTTTTTATAAAGCATACGCCCGATCAAGTTATCAAATTTGATATTATGATCGTGCATTCAGTTCCTACAAAATGGAATAACAAAATCACAATTAAATTTAAGGCAACGTTACAATTACCAAAAATTGCTTTCTCCGCGCGAACAGACCATACTTTGTGACTTAATTTGTGCTTCAAAGTTTTTCAAGAATCTGAGCTTGTATGAGAAAACTAAATGGCTAAAGTATCGATTTCCTTGAGTAAAAGGTACTCAGGTATACATTTCATGAGATTTTTTACTAAACTTGAGATTTGTTACGCTCGTAACGAGTGATCACTTCCTGTTCCAGAGAAAGTTACATGATAAAGTCCCCAGGTATCGACCATGTGTTTAGGCAGTGCAAGCGAAGACCAACCGGATCTAGTGCGCTTATTTGGACGTGTACTAAATAGGTCACAATACTTGGGGATGAATAGGGCTCTCAAAATCATAGACATTGTGTTGCGTCCGGTTGATGTTTTTGGCGTTTTCTCGCGCAGTAGGGTTGCGTGCTGTTTGCATTGCGGTGTGAAGTGTTGCATCATAGGGAGATGGCTTGGAACACTTGGCATGGTTTTCTCTTTTGGTGTTCGGGGGGTAAGGGGTGAAAAGTGAAAACTGTCTTTCCCTCGCCTTAAGGGAAGAAGACCGTATAAATCGAACGAAAAATAGAAATAAAATTTTTTCCATAAATCGCTTCTAAAACATTTCAAAATTATATTTTCAAAGTTAGATGCGCTGGGGATAACTCAACCTTATCCCAAAACGTCTTCCCGAAATGTCTTCAGTGATTAAATCCGAAAAGAGGGACATTTGTTATAAATAAATACACTTTTTAACTGTTCCACTGTTGTAGTTCGTACAATATTCTAGTAACACAAAAATTTTATGGCCAACTTTTGTCGACAATAGTCACTATTTTCAACAACACGAACTTTCACGATGAAAAAAGGTAACGAAGCTTGTTTAAGAATAACATTTCTGGCACAGATGAAGTCATTCCCAAATTTGGAGATCGCGCTCGACTCTCATTCAGCGTGCTTTCTTATTGGCAATCAAAGGATCAGGAACGACGGTCGCGTAACAATGACCGAATTGAATTGGACGGTAATCGGGACCGTCAAGGTCGACGATCATAGAGACGTCATAATCAAGCGATCCTAACAGCAACGTGAAAAAGGATCGAAGGGCGCACGTATGCCCGAGGCCATAGATCGGCCATGTCGGTGTTATATACGAGCTGCAGTGAAATGAGTTTAATGAAAACAGCATTGTAGCCGATCATTAATCATAGGGACTCTCCGATAGTAGCCATCCAACCACTAGCTTCTCTCTCTTCGCCCCATCCTACCTGCCGCTTTTCATCCCCTTGTACCGTTGCTTCAGTCTCTTTTTCATTCTGCGTGATGTATCGTCGTTGAGTGGTGCGTTATCCGAAGACTCGGGGTTATGAATACAAAGTTCGATCAATCCTCTCACCCTTCGATCGAGCAACTTCCATAAAATGAAATTAAGTGCGCCACAGTCGCGCACCATCGGCAATCCGTACGCACGATGCAGTCGTATGTTTCGTGCTTAACATCTTGCACTCCAAGTAGCTTTGCCTCTCAGGCATATCGAAGTTTAAGTTAATATTACGCATTGGTAGCGTTAAACGTTGTAAAGCTCGAAGAAGTTGAGGTTCGTGGAAGCAAAGTAAAAGTGGTAGAATTACCAGTGATGGTGGTAACATCACTTTGGAATCATTATACTTACTATATTTCTTCCTATTTCAAAGTTCTGTGTTTAATAAATGCAACACTGAGCAAAAGATCTCTGATTATTTAATTAAGGTGCAAATAAGCTGGAATGCAAAGGATTAAGCTGTCCAGATTATCTCTTTGAATGTGCATTATTTTTTTGACGTTATCAGACTACAAACAACGGACATGGGCGTGCAAAACAAGAGTTATTCTTACATTTTGGAAATGCGCAGGTTAATTGGAATGTAGATAGTATCTACTCACGATTTCTTTTTGAGTAATTCGATGGTTTGGTTGAGAAGAAAATTTATTTCCGCGACTGTGGATTATGATTATTATTATTATTATTATGAGGATTACAAGGTATATATCGAAAGAAAACTTTTGTAGAGTTCCTACCTACTTGTAATTCATTCAGCGAGGAAGGTGTATTAATAATAATAATAAAAAGGCAACAAAAAATATTCTTAACTTGATGAAAAAAGTAGCACAATATCAGTTTTTGCGATATTTAATTTCTTAATCGCATTTATTTAAAGAACTCTAGAGAGTTATAAATGTTTTAATTGTAGGGTAAAGAGTAGGTAATGTATCACAAATAATACTTTTCAGGGCTTGAAACCGTTATTATAAAGATTTAGGTTCTTGAAAGAGTTATGAAGAACCTTTATTCTGAATAACCGTTAAAAAGAACCTAAATATCAGACTATAAAAGTATAAGTTAAGGTTCCTATATAGCTCTATAACTTTTATTTTTTAGGTTCCTATATATCTCTGTAACTTTTATTTTTTAGGTTCTATAAAAGTTCCAAAGCGGTTATAGAACCGATTTAATAACTTTTATTTTTTAGGTTCTATATAAGTTCCAAAACGGTTATAGAACCGATTCTTGTAACGATTGTACAGAATTTTATAGAAAATGAAATTACAACATATTACAACTATAGACTACTGTGTATAACCAAATTGTTTAAAAATTATTATAAATAAGTAAGTAAATATATATTATGTACACATTTGTACATACGTATACAATTCTTTTGTAATATGACGTGTTCGTTAATATAAATATTTGGTTGTTATACCGATGAGGGTCTAGCTCCCCGATTTGAATGATTTTTTAATATGTTGTCAGAATGAACTTTTATAGAACCTAAAAAATAAAAGTTATAGAGCTATATAGGAACCTAAAAAATAAAAGTTATAGAGCTATATAGGAACCTAAAAAATAAAAGTTATAGAGCTATATAGGAACCTTAACTTATACTTTTATAGTCTGATATTTAGGTTCTTTTTAACGGTTATTCAGAATAAAGGTTCTTCATAACTCTTTCAGTGAGAACCTTTATATAACAGTTTCAAATAGTTATTTCGCAACCTTTTCAAGCTCTGATACTTTTACAACAAAGCAATTATATACCTAATTTGATAATAAACTACTATCCCTATTCAAGTACCCATAACGTTCAGCTTAATTCAGTATCCGCTCACGCAGAAAACGCAAGATTTGTTCTTACTTCCTAGTGTAACTGTTAATTAACGTTTCCGAAGTACAGTTGCTTACTTCGTTACCACTGATCGTCACTAGCAATGTGAGTATCGAAAGCACGTTTCAAATCCATATCGATACCGTGAGTAAACATGAACTGAATGGGCTGCCGTGGCCACCGAGCGCTATTGAAATCACCAGATTGGTGCCAGTCATGATTCCGCCAATAATTCGTAACCTAGCGTCTTTTCGGTTTCCCTTGGTGTCGATCCTGGAACCTTTGATCCTGGCACTACTTTAATCCTTTATGTCAAGAAATAATGTGGATTTTCGCAAAGATTAGAAAGTCGTAGCTGAGAGATTGATGGCTTGTTGGTAAAACTGATCAATTCCATATCTCTTAATTTTCAGTAAATGTACATTTAAAGCTTAATTTATTACAAGAAATCAGATAATAATTGAAAGCTATTTCAAAATACAGAGGTACCTAAGTTTCTCCTAATATGGATTTTTATTAATCTATTGTTGTAAAGAATTTAGAAAGGAATTGATTCTTAAGGATTTTAGGATAGAATGATGGACTTGGTCAGTTTTACCAACATGCCAACAATATGTCAATCGTGAGATGAAAAATCATTCTTTACAGCAAGGTGATAAATTAAAAAAATAATTTAATTGTTATTGGGTAAAAAATGTATACATGCTTTACGAACACTAATGTGGTAGAAGTGAAAAGAGAAATATAAATGAGTGATTGGAACAATTCCGAAACACGATGTCACGAACGGTCCACCATTTTGTCCAGAAATTTCGCTCGACAGAAATAATCGGGGAAGAGAAGGAGGCCAAACCCACTTCGGATCCCTGGGCGCGTTTTCAATTTCCAGGTCCATCAATACGTCCCTCGGAATCCCCCTGCCATGTTGCTCCAATCTCTCTGGCTCTGGCCTCCCTTCTCTTTTTATTCAGCTTCCTGTCTCCCCCCACTGCCCTCTTACAATCTAGCTTTATCACTCTTTCTCTGCCACCCCTCTCTTTCGCTCGGCTGCTTCCCGCGGCCAACCGGCTTTCACCCTCGCCCTAACCCTCTTCGTTCGAACTCGGTCCATCGATGGCGCTCCTTGTGCCCAGAGAGACGGTATACATCTATCATTTCGCCAAACCCTCCGCGATTGCATCCCACGAACAAGTGAACGTTATCCGTTCCGATGGTTTTATGAATACACGTTAGGGGTCGTCCTTAAATTACGTAAGGCTTTTTTGGGGAGGAAGGGGGTCGCGAATTTCTTATGTTTTCTTACAAGGGGGACGGGGGAGTAAGGTAGCGTCTTACGTAATATTTTTTAATCTAATTTTCAATAAATACAAATTCTATCATTAATGTTCTAGAAAAGCTTTTTAGTTTAAATTTCCCGAAACAGAGTTAAATGAATTAGATAAACCTTTAAAAGAATTTTAATAATTGAAAAATTTCAATGTAAAAAGTATTACGTAAGAAGGGGGTTGCAATATCAAATCTTACGAATTCTTATACTGGGGGAGGGAGGGGGTAAAAAATGGTCAAAATTACCCTTACGTAATTTAAGGATGGCCCCTTACGCAGATAGCTATCGCCGCGCAACGAGGCGAGAAGATGCAGCGGACGCTGTTGGCGAAATCATCCCCCTCGCGAATTATATTAGGCTGTCCCATAAGTAATGCGGGGTTTCTTGGTGAAAATAACGTGGATCGTAGAATGAGTCGAGTTCAACTTCTGGGTTAATTTTTCAATGGTTAAGCCGGGAATCCACCGGGAAGCTGAGCTATGCTATGTTTTAGCTTAGCTTTTGGTGGAAACGGTTCCATAAATCCTTATTGAAGCTAATTTTTTTAAAACGGAGCATGGCATAGCATCGCTTAGCTTCTGGGTGGAGTGTCGGTTTTACTGTTGGATTTTGTTCAACAGTAAAGCCGAGGATCCACCGTGAAGCTGAGCGATGCTATGCTATGAAACATAAAAAAAAACACAGCTTAGGTTAACTTTTGGTGGAAACGGTTCAATAAGGATGTATTAAAGTTAAGTTTTTAAACTTAAGCTGGGAATCCACCTGGAAGCTAAACTAAGCTAAGCCATGCTATGGTATGTTATGGAACCGTTTCCACCAAAAGCTAAGCTAAAACATAGCGTAGCATAGCACAGCATAGCACAGCATTATTGTTAGCTTAGCTACCAGGTGGATTCCCGGCTATACAGTGGTATGCATACCAAACACATACGTGAGGATCCCGACGAGTTCCATTGTTTAAAACTCAGCTCTCAGAAAAGCCGCATTACTTATGGGATGACCTAATAGGCAAACAGAGCGAGTCGTATACTTCCACGCGTAAGGCCAAAGAGAGAAGTGGGGAAACAGGCGGTGTCGAAAAGACTTTATTGGACCGTCGGGCTCCCTTCACTCTTCACTACTTCAGTCCGATATGTCACATCTAAAGGTGCGTTCAAAATTGAATGCACATGCGAATTTACGCTCCGCGAGCGATTTAGATGAAAGTCGGGGTCTCAGTGTTTCATGCGTACCCTTGTGAAAAACGCTTTGCCGTTTTCGTTCACCAGCCGCGGGCAATGGGAAGGATAGCGACGAAATCGAATTGAATAGCTGGCAGCCACACATATTCCAGAATTTCTTTCTATCCGATCCCTGTTTTCGACACCATCTAATCGGTCTACAACTCGCTCTGTTTACATACCTATACAAAATCGCGTATTCTCCGGTGATCTAAACATTGCGGTCTTCTTTTCGCTGACGGTCTACTATACAGGGTGTATCTTAATATGTGCGACCCACTTAAACGGTGGATCGGGGACACAGAAATGATGAAAAAAGTTCATATAAACATGTCCTATGTGACCTTGTTCATGAGTTATAACCATTTTTGTACTACAATAATTCTTAATGACAGTCAGAGGTAGTTTAACTGATTCTACTAAATGCTTGTATAACTCTTTGTAATTGGACTTGTTTTTCATAATGGAAAATTAACAGGTTAATTTTCTGTAAATTTCTTAAGCAACCAAGTCAGTGAAAGAGTTCCATTTTAGCCTCATTTATTAAACTTTTTGAGAAATTCTACAACACTTGCACTCAGGGCGAAGGTGGCCATTTCAAACACTTCTTATAAAGGTAAGGAGTTGCAAAATAATGGAGTACAAAAATAGCTACAAGTCGGGAACAAGGTTAAATAGGGCACTTGTTTATATGAACATTTTTAATTGCTTTGTGTCCACCGTTGAAGTGGGTCCCACATGTTAAGATACACCCTGTATAGACTGATCTGAGGTGGTTGTTTCTTGCTGAAATGGGAAAGGCTATTCGCCGTAATGGAACCTGTCGCCCAGGCGAGCATGGATCGTTTAAATCTTACGGTGAGTTGAGAATTAAAAATTCGTGCCAGTCACCTTACGTACACGGATAATTATTCTATGATCGAATGCGAAACGCGTTGCAGGTGCGATAAGCTTTAGAAATGTTGGGCCAACGCGGATGACAAATCGTAATGAATTTTCGAAAAATGTGACTTCTCATTGCTACTTTCTCATCGAAGAAAATCGAAGAAACTAAAATGTTAGATATATTAATACTGCTTTTTGAAGAATATATTATGCATTTATCTGAATGTGTTTTGATGGTAAAATGCCATTGATATACATAAAAGAATTTATAGAAGAAATATGAAGAAATTGAGTGCAACTATTTAGGCATTCACTTAGATTACATATTCAAAAGTGTTGAACACTTTCTGTAAGTAGGTAAGTTTATAAATATTTTTCCACCACATCTTCAGTTATAATGATAAAAATAGTATGTTGCGGCGTCTGTCGAATTTGCCTCTCTGCTTCTATTTAGAAGATAGGCGGGAAGAAATCATAGGGCTCCACTTAAAAAACTGAAGATGACCGTGAAAAGTATTAAAAAAAAAATGACGCAAGAAAAATATTACAGTCATCCCGTGGGCCTCTCCAAACCAAGGTATTTACAAAAACATAATTTGAATTTGTCCAGTGGGAACGGAAATCATTAAGGCGATCTGGGTACGTTGTCCACCCTGTGTATTGTATTATATTCTCCATAATTTCAGCTCCTTTTTGTTCTATTTTGATTTCGACAGTGAATTTAAGAAATATCTCCATCCCTCCTCCATTTGAACGAAGATTTCATTTACGATGAATATTGCCACCCACCGGGTGGTCCACGCAGCACGGAGCGTGCCTCAAGGATGAATTACTCCCAGGTGAAGGAATTTGAAAATCAAGAACAGAGATGTTGTCAATACGTGGCAAAAGGAATTAAAGAGTGATAGGAGAGTAGACTGGAGTTTCCTTTGTTCTCGACTGTTCGCGAAGCATACTTTGAATCGATCTGTCCACTTTCGATTGGGATCGAGGATCTTCCCCGTATTATTGATCCCTCGAAGGCGGCGATGTGCCCTCACAAAGGTGGAACCCGTTGGAACAATGCGATCTCCGAAGAGGAAGAACCCGACAGACGGAGTGAGCAGATAGCGATGCGGGGAAAGAAAGAAGGAACAGTGACTACCGAAGGTCGTGAGAAGAAGGGAGAAATGAAGAAGAGAGGTCAAAAGAGAGAGAAGAGAGGAGAAGAGAAAGAACGTCGAGAAGTCTGATGGGCTTCCCGCCCAGAACGTCGATGCAACGTCATTGTCGGTGACCATAGTATGGATGAGCTCTCGTAGCTTCGAATCTCCTGGATACTTAAGCGCTCTTGGTGTCCATCGACCGAAACGCTACGGACGAAGGAAATCACCGATGAAAAAGTTCCGTCGTAGAATAGAGTGAATTAAAATCAATCGTTTGAAGCGCAGGCACGATTTTAGTCCCTCGTAGAAGTTCTGCGCCCTTCAGAGAAATACAAGAACCCCACTTCAACGAGTCACTATCAACTATGAAGCTTGATCGACTGAAAACCTCTTTTTTTAAGGTAGAAAGGAATATTCTACTGAATTGTTGAATAAGAATAATGATTGTTTAGAATAATCTAAATGTTTTATAATTACTTAGCCAAGACTGTAGCACCTTCGTTAAAGCTTTTATTAAAATTATCTGTTTAATACTGTGTTTCGAGAAATATATTTGCAAATAAACAATAAGAAATAATGCAATTATTCTAAGAAGCTCAAAAATGTTTTCATACTACAAGACTAACCCAACACATATTAATTATGTAAATAATTTATTATCTATTTCGCTAAAAGTGAGTAAAATTTATGAAATTTTAGGTAAACAGTCTATTGTATAATCTTGTGAGTAAATAATTTATAATTTTAGGTAAACAGTCTATTGTATAATCTTGTGAGTATTATGATGTATAAAATGTTAAAATAAGGAAGGAGAGCAGGGGGGAATATTTTAAGGAAAGGAATAAACTTTTAAACTATTTCCGTGCACGAAGCATTAGGCAAAAGACAAGATCAGAACCGATAATGCAAGGTTTAAAACACCGACCGAGATCGTATCCAAAAGCGCGTGGGATGGGTCCCTTCAGTTTAGTCTCTGTGGTGTCTACCGAACATGGCTTCCACGATTCCTGCAGGATTATACGTTTGACTGATCTATGTTTGCGGGATTACCACGGTGGAAGTCGCATGCAGCGGTTTGATAAGAATTAGAAGACGTCCGCATGAAAGAAGGCAACTTGAGCTTTAGTCAATAGTTAAGGAGAAAAAATGGTGAGTAAAAAATCAGATGGTTGCTTTAATGCAGTGTAGGATATGGCAAATGAAGATTCAGTGGTAAATTACAGAAAGAATTTTTCTTAAAAAAAGAAGAAGAAGGATTCACTGGTTGCTTTACCAATTGAAGACTGACTATTAGTTACATTTATGCAATGTATTATATAACAAATGAAAATACTTCCAGAATGATTTCATTTGGAATCCTATCCGATTTTACATCATTAGATTTTCATCTTTTATAAATCTTCAAAATTATTTGAATGAAACAGATAGATTAAAAATGTAAATAATTTATTTTAACTAAATAAAAAGAGTTTTATGAAAGGGCTATAGAAAATAGACCAATGGTAAAAATGATATAAAACGAAGGAAAGTGTATTTTCGAGTAATAATCGACACAAAGTTAGGATTCTCACCTTGAAGGCGAATAAAAAATCGCAATACCTGTGGGATGACCTAATATGTGTATTTCATAGCTGCAATCCGAACGACTTTTATACGAGGCGGAACAGTCAAGAACCAGAGATTGTAAAGAGATAGCCACCCCGAGTGCCGAATTCTTTTGTAAGTCAAGAGAGTGGCGTCACCTTTGTTTGATGCCTCACCGTCGACTTCACGAACCGATATCGATCTATCGACACGGATCGCTTGCCTCTCCTGCTCATATCTACCCCGAGTATTAATACAATCAAATCACGACCTTTTTTCTTTCGTCGTTGTCTCCAATGTGCGGCGGGCATTTTAATCCGAGCAACTATTTGAGGCAGTTCTAAAACTCTTCCTAACGATCGTAAGACAGAGAACGTATTCCTACTAAAGAGTTCAAACAGAGATATGCGTCTAAAGCAAAGCTGGGCAGACTTTGGTTCGGATGATGAATAATGGATAAGAATAACGATGAAACTTTTATTTACCACGAATAAATAAATTTTCAATCAGATGAGAATTTATTTAAACAGCATAGGATAGAGAATAATTTTTAATCCGATAATTATTTAATCGTTATTTGTGTTATTTATTACGTATAACACAGACCAGTGAATTATTCGAATAATTTTAGAATAATTCTGGAATACTTTGTTCGACTAAATAATGATGAATTATTTTGGTAATATAGTTGATGAATCTATTATAATTTGATTGGAAAGAATTCATTTGGATACTTTAGATCATATTTTGTATAGGAATAATTAGTGCACAGAGAGTATAATAAATAATGTATTAAATGCATGGGGCGTAGTGTAATAGTACCACAATGAAATCACGGTGACAGCTTAACTGCAATGCATACCTAATAGTAATTTCAGGCTTTTGACTATTTAGTTTTTAAATATTTCTACGAAAAGTTATTTTAGTTAATCTCCTTCTTACATATGGACTTAGAAAATACAACACTTTAACCCTGATTTTCTCACAAAATTTGTGTTTAATGGATTATGCACGTTTTCAGTCAAATCAATGACTCGAATCATGTGCACGTCCCTTGTTATATAAATATTTATTCACAACCATAATACTTAACTCTGTGATAAATAATTACCAAGAAGGTATATAAGGACAAGAAAACCAAACATTAAGGCAGCTTATCGGGAAAGACGCGTGAAGAATGAGAATTTAAGTGGTACATAATAGGAGAGGAAGATACTACATTCTCTGGCATGTGAAAGCAGAAAGTAGCTGACGTTCAATAAACAATAAGCTATTAATCGCTAATTGTGGTCTGTACGCGAGAGAAAGCGCCGTTGATATCGGAATGATTTTACGATCTACATTTCCGCCGAAGATTGGTCGTTTAGAGGAAAAATTGGAACGTTGATGAGAGAAGTACATAGAGTTTCACAAACCTTCTCGTTGTTCGCATTGATTGCTTCCAGAGCTTTTAGTTTCTCAATGTCATCCTCGGTACCCTTCTCCGACGTAGACGCTTTTTTGACAGTGGCCGTTGGTTCCACCAATGTGAATCCCAGATCCACATCTTGCTTCCAAAGTACCTCGATTAAATCCATATCCTGAAAAAGAGGAATCCTTGTAAGAAGAGGGTTTTTAAAGATGCACCTCTAGTAAGTCCCTAGAGATCTTGAATAAATTATCATGCTTAAAATGGCATTGTACTGCTAAGAAAAAAAAGACAGATAGGAGAGTAATTTTCTTCAACTGAAGAGGGTTGTCCGGATAATAAAAAAAAAATTGAAACTTTGCAGAAACATAGTTCAAGTGATATAATAATGTAACAATTTTTTGTTTCGGTAATTAAACGGACCTGGGGGTGAAACACCCCCTCAAAGTAATGGTTTATTATATCCTCTCCATATTCAATTATTGATATAAATTTGCGATTTTCAATATTCTACAATATGGTGATAAAGAATTTTCGAAATCAATTAATTTTTATAAATTAATCCCTACCATCCTGTTTTCGAAAATTCTTTATCGCTATACTGTAGGTGTAGGATATTAAGAATTACAAAATTTTGAATTAAATTTTTTTCGATATCTCTTACGGTTTCAAAGATATTCGCGATAATATGAATCGACGTAATAGTCGAGAATATAAAATACTTAGAAATTTTCCTGTGAAATAATATATCTTAGATGCTGTAATAATCCGACTTCCGTCGAATGAAGTAGAAATGGGCAAAATTTTTATTAAAATAAAATTTCAAATAACGAATAAAAGTTAAAAAATTATTCGTCATTCCCTTGTTAACCCAACTTAACTCTATTCGACACATGACGAATAATTTCTTTAACTTTTATTCGTTATTCGAAATTTTATTTAATTAAAAATTTTGCCCGTCTCTGGAATGAAATGGCATAATGATTATATAAAAGTAATATGAGTACTCCGTTATTTCGTTCATTTTGTAACGAAGAACTATTTTATTGTTCGGGAAATGAAGTGAAGATTCTGTAATCTTCTTTCTTTTTACGATGTTTAATACCGCTAAGGCGCATTAGTTTCTTCTTTATTCGTTGTTAATTAATACAATATATTGGCCGAAATTTCTATCCCCAACGATGAGTGTTCGAAACCGATATTTTCAGTAAACACAATAAGTTTTGTGGTTTATTCATTCGTTATCTGGTGCATGCTCATGCCACGTAAGTTAATAACGCATGGTCTTGATCGTTGTTCAGAATCAGACTGCCGATCGACGAGATTCATTTTTGTTACGACCGGAGTGTCCCTCGTAGGGTGTTCCATCGACGAGTGTGTACAAAAGTGCATGATTAATGATGGCCGAGTATCGATGCATTTTGAAATGGAGGAGATCGAAAGGAGAAGAAAGAACCTGGGAAAAGGGACCAATCACATGACGGGGCAGAATCGCCGAGGCAGCTGGCCCGTAGCTTTTAATTGAGCCAATTTCGCCGAGTTCGTATTCAACCTCGTTAACTAATCTACAGATTTTCTTCGCTAATTTAAACCCTGCCGTTATTGCAGGGCTGCATACGGCGTGCGATCGTGTAACGTAAGTGATGAATGTAATTTGTCAGATTTCACGAACAACCCCACTTCGTCATTCTTTGTGGAAAGAATTTGGACCCCAAAGGGATTTAATGTTAATCCGCGGTGATCTAATAATTGAAACTGAATTGAATAATGGATTGACTTACATAGTTAGATGTTATTTGTATGAACCGGATATGAAAATATATAGGTAAAGTATGGGTTTAAAAAAATTCTTTAAAAGAAGCTTAAACAACTTTGAAAATTTGAAAACTGTGACCTCAAGGAGGATATAACTTTTAATCTATCATTAACTGCTTTAAAAAGAACCATTTTCTTCCTCCAACTGTTTTCACGTGATCAAAAATAACGGAAGTATTTGTAATTTGATTGTTTGGTGACTCATTTCATATATGACGATATATATCAGTAAATGAAGTTGATGTAATAAATTACGTTAATAAATTTAAATGTAAGGTAATGTAAGGTGGGTAAAGGATTTTTTTCTATAATTTAGTTATTTTAAGTCGCATCAACAGTCACATTATTTGTATTGCGTTGGAAACAGGACAGTACGCAATGACGCCGCGCGTTCAAAAGCAAGTCGAATGCGTCGTTGCGATTTCTATAATATCTAAATCAAGAAACGATTAGATTTGTCGGTTTCGTTAGAAGAAATAAGCGTGACAACTACTCGTGGGACACTTACTAACGTTACTGAACGGATTCACAGTTATTTATCCTATTTGTTTACACCTCCAAGAAATGGAAAATAATTATGTGTTTTTGAAACATTCTATACTCGTACAGAATAAGGGAAAGCCAATTTGACTGCAAGGAATTTCACAGCAGGAAATTTGATTAAATTACACGTGCGCTGAGCAATAGCAACGTTTCCAAATATAGACGCATATTCAAACAGATGAGAGCTTCGCAGCGCGATTCTATGAGAATTGGGGATGTGTGAGTACCCGCAATTTGCGATCTGAACTGAACTCGGTCGAGTGCTCGAGCCGAATCGAGCGTTCTAATTTTCCGAGCTGCTTGAAATCGTCGGACTGTTTGATAAAATGTATTCGAAATACCCGGATTACTCGTAAATATTCGAATTACTCGAGTCACTCGTAAATACTCGAATTACTCGAGTTATTCGTAAATATTTGAATTACTCGATTTATTCGTAAATATACGAATTACTCCAGTTATTCGTAAATATTTGAATTAGTTTTGCAAGAATCTTAGTTTTGCAGAAAGACACATAAAATATTTCAAGTTCTATGTAAGATCATGTGTTGAATTTTGGACCTGAATGTTGATAATATATGTCTGGTCCCAATCGATTTTCAAAATATACTTCATATTCGAAAAAAAATTACAGTATATTCATTGAATTACAAATCAAGCAAATTAAATTTTATTTTTAACTTTGATTCACAAAAAAAAATAAAAAAGAAACTGTTTAGCTCGAAGTGAGACATTATTTTCTTGATCACACTCATCGACATAGCTCAACTTATCCTGTTTTTCCCGCCATTATACTGTAATTTTTACATACTTATGCGATCTCCGGTAAAAAAAAGCAGAAAAAATGTGATATTAACTGGTATTACTGGAACCATTGCGTTGATTGTTTCCACTGAAAATTTTAACTACTGGCACTTACATCGTTTACCACTTCAACTCCTCAAATCGTCAAGACGACTAAGGAAGCTTGGACGTTCAACCACCGCTGTTCTTACCATAATAGATCATACAATTATTTATTTATCACGCGCACACGCAATTCCTAGAGACCAGCCGGAACAATCGGTCGCCGCGCATATGGGGCAAAGACAGTGCCAGTTGGCGCGCAGTCATTAATCTCTGAGCATCGTTATCAGTGATCGCGAAATTTTAACGCGGCGCATCGGGACCGGAGGGGTAACCGATATGTTTCTGCATCACGCTCGATCACGGACAACGCCTTTGAAAATTACTTCACCGAGCGTGTAATTTGATGCGCCGGAGGAACGAGAAAGAAATGGAGGACACGATGAGAAGGAGAGACAGCAGCGTGGGTGTGCATACGAGGTCGGCCATGTTGGAGGGACACAGCGGGATATCCGCCGCGCCCACAGCTGGGCTACGCTCTCTTTCAACTATGCTCACTTCTATGTCGGGCCCATGTTTCACCTGGCACCGCTGCACTCGCTCCAATGATACCGACGCCTTTAATTTTTATTCGATTAGTTGCACGCCACGATGAAACGAAGGAACATCGACCGGACCAAAAAGGAAATGGAACGGACGCACACCCTTCCATCCGGTTCCTCCTCTTCAACTATCGCTGATTCCTTGTTATTGATATTTAAAGAACGTTACTGCGCGCGAACGCAATCTAGGAACGAAACGTGTAATCACCACGATACGTATCAATATTATATAATCGATAGTATCTGCGGTTATAAAATGGGTATGTTGTAAGGCAGCCTTGTAATTTTTTAAATCTACAAACGATGCATTTGTTTCTTAAGGTAAATGTACCAGTACCTGGACGCTTAAGAGGCTTAAGGAATAGCAGCAAAGTTTTCTCCTAATTTAATTTGTAAAATCATTACGAAATAAAAAAATTTAGTTAGTAATGACGTATTTATTAATGAAAATACGAAAATATGACACCCATTTTTTTCTCCACCCTTTAATGGTTTATTATGGAAAAATCCTAAAATTGGTGTTTAGACATTTATGTGGGTAACCCTTCAAAGTAAAAACCAAGTTGATATCTATGTAATTGGGCCTAAGAGATTTTGAGGAATCCGCGAAAATACATTTCACCCCTTTTCACCCCCTTGGAGATGAAATTTCAAAAAATCCTTCCTTAGTGGGTGTTTACGTCATGAAAACAATGTACCGTCCAAATTTCACGTTCTTAGGTTAAACGGTTTGAGCTGGGCGTTGGTCAGTCAGTCAGTCAGGACTTCTTCATTTATAGAATAGATAAATAAGAAATGCAGTTAATATTTTCTTAATAAATGAGCGGCGTGTCTTAACAGAAGTTTAAGAAATTTCTCGATATCTGCTGTGTACAAAATGTGTTATAAAGTAATTATTTCTACCTAACAATTTCCAATTTCCAATAATAATGATTTTAATTAATATTGCTAAATACTTATACATTATGATACTAATTTTTGTTTTTAATTGCATTAAAAATCAAGCTTAAAAATAAATGAAATTCATGTTACTGTTCAGGTACTGGGACATATCCAGGCACTGGTACATTTATTTCACTTGTGATGAAAACAAAGCAAAAGGCTAATTTCAGCATTTATGTTTTACAAAATGATTCAAAGTGCCTAAAGAATCGCAAAACTGGGATAAAAAGGAACTACTATTAAAGCATCGTGTTAAACGGCTTAATATTATTTCCTAATGATATATGTACAAAGGCTTGAAAGAAATTGACAGACGTTAAAGTATCGAGAAAATCGATTGGATGCGGGAAGAAAATGTGAAAAAACGAGATCGATGTATCGGTGGATCAGCAATTACATGCAGAGGATGATCGGATAACTGTTATCGAATATCGCTTGTCTCTCCGATCAATGGGGGTGTCCAGTGTGTAGGTTTCGAGAGCTCGAAGTAGAACAACTACGACACTAGGATCTCGTGTCTTATCTTGATTAGTTATCTCGGAAAACATTTTCGCGCTCGATTGTTTCTTCGGCTCGGAGTAACAGGTGCAAAGATCTTGCTGGTCTCGAATCGATCTGTCTTCCTACAGAAAGGATTCTGCTTTTACCGGACACGAGCCGATGACTGTACGTTTTGTAACTTACCACGTACAACGTCGATCATACGACACAGTGCTAATGTAATTACTCGCCATTGTCGTTGATGACAATGAGTAAAGACAGTCTTCTTAAGTAATCAAGTATTTCTTTCCAAACGCCAGGTCATCGTAGATACGTAATGGTAGCGGGTCAACTGTGTCACAAGGGATATTTTCAACGACACTCAATCGATTATCAGATCAATTGTCCGAGTATTCAATGCGAGTTCGAAAAATTCATTAAGAATTTTTTGTACAATTTAGGGGTCGTCCTTAAATTACGTAAGGCTTTTTTGGGGAGGGAGGGGGTCGCGAATTTCTTATGTTTTCTTACAAGGGGGACGGGGGAGTAAGGTAGCGTCTTACGTAATATTTTTTAATCTAATTTTCAATAAATACAAATTCTATCATTAATGTTCTAGAAAAGCTTTTTAGTTTAAATTTCCCGAAACAGAGTTAAATGAATTAGATAAACCTTTAAAAGAATTTTAATAATTGAAAAATTTCAATGTAAAAAATATTACGTAAGAAGGGGGTTGCAATATCAAATCTTACGAATTCTTATACTGGGGGAGGGAGGGGGTAAAAAATGGTAAAAATTACCCTTACGTAATTTAAGGATGGCCCCTTATCTTATATAGCTTAACTAAATAAACCTACATTTTCCATGGCATGTCTTTTAATATATAACAACGCTTATCAATTTTTTAAATACCACTTTTAACAAATTTGGCATTCCTTCTTAAATCAGATTTAAAAACACATTATTGTGAATGGAAGCGGGCATGATTAGTTTGAAAATGAATTATCGGTGACACCGAAAATGATTTATTCCTATTTCTTATCACAGAATAGACGAGCGCAGCGACTGCATGATATAGAAGTATTTATTTATGAGGAAGATACTAGAATATACTTAACAAAAATTCGATGATAAATGTGGTAAGATTCAAAGATCAATTATAGCGAACAGTGGCGTAGAAAAGTACCTTGCTGATAATAAGTAATCCCTACAAATTCATGGGTAATCTCGTTATGGCATAACGCCACCTTTTCCTTTCTTTGGCCGACAGTTGTGCATCGAATCCTTTACAGAACAGCGCGCATAGCTCAGCTAGTGAACTTGTCAGGATGTACCTGACTGTGGACGATAAATAGGCCTAATGGTGGTTCTACCGTTAGGTTGACCAGGTATTATCCTCGATTTTCACGCCACCCTTTCATTTCCAGGCAAGAATGTTCCGACAGCTTAGCCCGGTCTTTTACCACAAACGAAAAGAATTTGCTCCTTGTCTTCTCGTGCTTTTATTTACGCGAGAAAAAACTTAAAAAAAAGAAGAAGGAATGCCCCAACGCCAAAATACTAAATGAAATAAATTGAAATGCAAAGTGCCATTAAATGTATCTTTTAATCGGTAAGATTTTAAGATACATAATATCAGATGAATGTACGTCAAAATACTGACGTTAGTTGTATTTTGTCTTCAGAGCTGACGCACATAAGTGTCTAATTAATAAATCAGTAAACGAGTGACTGCCATTCAAATTGCTATTTTGTCCGATTAGAGAAGAAGCAGCTAAATGAAAAATCCTTAGGAGCGATCTTTCTGCATTGCTTGTAAAGTAATGACTCCGCAGTAAATTAAAGGAAGAGACCGTGGCGAATGATGCCCCGCAAATCTTGCTTGCTGCTCATAAATTACTTAGTATTCGCGTAGTTACAAGTGGTTTTGGACATTCTGCGGTAGACCGAGATGGACACTGACCGCTAATGGGTCCCATGGGTCACGCCTACTCATTTCTTAGGTTTCTTTTGGAAAAGGGTTGGAAAGACGTTTTCCTATCTCACAAGGGAAGATCCCGAATCCGGAAATTCAAAAAATTCTGAAACTTTGTGAATATGTAAGGAATTTCTTCCCGATTATAATGCAATTTTTGTTTGCTACTCAACATCACTCTAAGGGGGTGTAATTGACCCCTGAATATCCGGTTATTTTCTGATTTTGTGTTATAACTCGTGAAATGTAAAATAATTTTTTTACCAAATGATAGATCTAATCAAAAGAAGTAGCTTTTATCTTGAAACTTTTTTTTATCTCTTACATTTCGCGAGTTATAACACAAAACCGGAAAATAGCCGAATTTTCAGGGGTTAATTTCACCCCCTCTGAGTGAATTTGGGCAGCAAACAAAAATTGCGTTGTAATCAGGAGTATCTTTTGAATTTTCGGGTTCGGAATCTTCCCTTATCATTTAATACTACAAAAATCCTTTTCATAACAATTTCAGGGAACCTGCATTTGCATAACAAATTTACTACTACCTAAACTGATTTAAAATAACACTGTACTACATTAATGTATTTTTCAAATAACACGAAACATTTTCTAAACTGCTAAAATGACAAGTACACTGAAAATAAAAATTGTTAGACATTGCTGCAAGTCAATTCTATTTTCTGTTACTGCTGTTATCGATCCTTCTTTGGATGTATTTGTATGTTATAATTAAGCTCTACAAAGAGTGACAGCGCGACGTTCTACATATGTTCTACAAACGCGTTCTACAAACGTTCTACAAACGCGCCAGTTACAAATTGTCAGAGACAGTAGCATTTTTACAAGCAACAATATTCAAGACGTCTAATCAATCATTAAATCTTCAGAAGACGCTCCTTTGAAAACTGTCCCGTTAGCCGGTTCAAAACTTGAATTGCTGCTGGTTTGATTAAAAAATTAAGCGACTTTCTAAAGGACGAGTACGTCTCGTCGAGAGAGTAGATTCAAAAGCATAAAGCATTAATTTCCTGGTTTTAATTAATGCGTCGTGCACGCAGCCGTACAGTAATGGCGGCTGAACCTCCGCAAGGGGAGGGGATAAGGGAGGGGAAAGAGGGAGGCGCAGCTAAAAGGGGAATTTGATTAATGATCCTGCAGGATCTGGGACGCGAGGAGGAAGGGAGGAAGAGAGCGTATCCTGGGGGACGCCTGTCTTGCCACAGAGCACCGATCACTATATGTATAACAGAACATACCTCCACTCTACAGAACATATTTTTCAGATATTCAGAATACACTTCATGACAATAAATATCCGCTAAGTTTTTATACTTCAACAATGCCGTGGGGAGAATTATTTTCTTGTGGAAAAATAAAAAAAAGATTGCTTCGTTCCTACAGCATGATTATTTTATTAAACATTGTTTATTAGAGTAAATAATGTAGTTCGAAATATACAACAGGGGAATGCAGAGGGAAGCCTCAGTTGTTAGGGGAAAAGTTAATAAAACTTGCTCGCGAACCCCCTTGGGGATTTAATGAAAGGGAGTTTCGTTCCTCTGACGATCAATGCCGACCGTTCTGCTGAGAAATGGTGCCTTCTAAGCTCACCAATGAGAAATCCTCACGGCGGGAAATTTATTTAACTGCAAGTGGGAGAAATATGCGTGACAATGATTATGGTGGGGCAAACTAGCTGAATTGTAAACAAAATTGTTTTATTTCAAAGAGCATTTTTAGTATTATTTTTTAATAAAGTTATTTCTCAACAGAAAGGTATTCTGTTATAAAGAATTAAAGAAACAAATGCAACTGTATTTCCATGGCCCTCCAAAAAGATTGACTGGTCACTAATCACTATAAAGGTGCGATTCCACGGTGAGATTTTACATGAGACTTTTCTATCATAAAATAAAAATCTCAGCAACAACTAAATGTAAATAGTGGCAATTGGAGCGAGAGCTGAGATCTTTGAAAATATATCATGAAACTTGTCTTATGATAGATAAAATAATTAAATAATTGTCTCATGGAATTAAAGTCACATGTGAGACACGATATTGTTATCTCATCGTGGGTTTGCACCTTATAAGTTACTCACGACTCTGCGTTACAGACATCTATTATTTAATTACTTCCTATAATAACAGAGGCCTCCAATGAAAAACCTTTTTTCAACATATTAGCTGTTTTTGATATACTTTTGGTTGCTGAATTCGAAAAAAAAATAAAAATTTCATCCCACATCTCATTTTCCACTACTAAACAATTTCCTCCAATCTACCTATTACCCCATAAATTAACCTTAAATCAAGTTGTGAAAAAACTATATTATTTTTGCCTTTAGAAGTCCAAATTCCTATAAACCCAGCATGCATTTTTCCCAAAGCTTTTACAACCCTCAATTTTGCAGCCGCGCGTAAATCCACAGCTACAATATCATTAATCCGTTCGAGTCTCCAGTTCAAACAAGTAAGCTACAATCAGCAGCAACTCTATGAAACCCGTCCTCATAGAATGTTTCGCTTCATTTTCCCAAGAATTCATTTTGCAGGGAAAGCTTTGTCACAGAGGTGGCCTATCAACGAGCAAGTACGCGGATAGAAAGATCGATCATGCAGAAGGACTCATGAAAAATAGTTGCGCCAATATCCATGTGGGCTGGAGCCAAAGCAGCCCCTATCTCGTGTCCCATCGACGTATCATCAATGTAATTCGTATAATGTATACGTGCAAGTCAAACTGGAGAGGGATAGGATGGAGAAAATGAACGGGGAGGAAGAGATAGGAGAGTAGAGAATAGAAAAGGGGAGAGAGAGAGATGCGTATTATGTGTGGGATATATCAGAGGCAAGCAGTCAGGGGCGGTGCGTGTACAAAGGGAACGCCGACGGTGCCTTCAGGATCGTTCACCCCAACAGGGGCGTAACTCTCTCCCTCTTTTTCTCTCGCTCTCTGATTCTCGAACCCCCTTCTCTCTCTGCCGCTCGCTCTCGCTCTCTCTCTTCTCAACCCCTGCGCCGCGATATCCGAGACGTGCTGCCAAGCCCACGTATTATGTATTCACCGCATTTTATTCGCC
This sequence comes from Andrena chrysosceles, assembly GCA_963855975.1. Classification (NCBI taxonomy): domain Eukaryota; kingdom Metazoa; phylum Arthropoda; class Insecta; order Hymenoptera; family Andrenidae; genus Andrena; species Andrena chrysosceles. Next base: position 104,808,302 of record OY979767.1, on the reverse strand, counting down.
GGGGCACGCTGCTGTAGACGAAATAAGAAAGCATCGGCGATGGCTTCGATAGGAAGAGAAAGAAACGCGCTGGCTCGGAATTATAAATCTCCCTGTTAGAATTAACGAACAACGTTTCGCGGTGTTATCGCACATGCCCGTGAAGTACACGCGGCGCTTGTCAGGCCACCGCCTGTGCATAAAAGTATTATGTAAATGTTCCTTTACTATTGCAGAGGTTCGCTTCTCTGTAAATACGTACCTATAGTTGTCGTGAGCAGAGCAGGTATCTTCTATACCTAGTCACTTTTCGGTGAGTCTTTTTTACGCGGGACAATTTTGTGGCGCAGTACTATAGGCAGGGCCGAATTAAGGCCTTTAGAGGCCCTAAGCACTTGGAAGATTTTTAGGCCTGTTATGTAGGGTGAGCACTTCTACGCAATGTACGATTTCTTACGCGTTTTTGATAATTTGACTAAAAAGTACTTAATTGCCTAAATTTTAGGGAATTAAAAATAGAATGCCGCAAGAATTGCCGTCTTAATTCAGAAATACCTTTATCCGATTCAGTACTGTCTCTTTATCCACGTATGATTAATCATTTCCCCGCAAAAATCTGTATTTGTACTCTTTAATTCTTGCCAGCACGTACACTTTATCTGATACACGATATCAGTTGAAGTGGGACACCAAATATACATAGAATCATTTCAACATGACGTATATGTATGGGTAGTATCGGGTGAAAGTGGAGATTAGATTTATAGATAATTCTGTTCACGTATAGAAAAACAATGTAAGCTACTGGAATCTTGAATAATAAAATTAGATAATTTCCCATTTATAATAATAATAATAATAATAATAATAATAATAATAATAAAATTAGGTTTCTCATATTTTTCTTTCTCTACTACTATTTTAATTGTACTTGTTTCACAAATATTTTTGTCACGTATACTATTTTTCGTCTACTTACTTTTCAAATACCCATTTCTTTACATAATTAAAAGCAAATAAATACATATTTGTTGAAAACTTTAATCATGTTCTTTTATTTTCATTTAATACAAGGAGTGTTCATAAAGTACATCATTTTACTTTAATTAGCATAAACAACAATACAACTTAAGATATTCTCGACTTTACTAAATTTTAAATTATAGCACAATTATAATTTAACACCGACACACAGTACCATAAACTAATAATTTAATATGACGTTTCAATCCAAATATAGAGTGGACACCATTTACATTTGCATGCTTACATAGTTTACAATCGTTTTACAAAAATAAGGTAAAATATCGCAAATTTCAGACGGCATTTGACAGATGTTAAATAAATAGCTCGTAACGTAGCAAATGCGCGCAGGATAACGAACATTTCATCGCTCGTAGTTCACCATCTTAACTTTATTTCAGATTGGAAACAGATTGACTTTCTTCGCAGGTTAACCAATCGTTAACCAATCGAGAGATTCTTTCCTTCCACGCCACACTCCAGAAACTAGTCAAGCAAGTCCGTTACTTTTATCAACGGTGCAGGAAGTTTCGTTCTTTCGATATTTCGCATGGGACGCCGTTTTTCCGACATCGATCTCGGGCGTACCTCAACGATCGTTAATAATTAATAACTCGCAGCGTACGCAGTTCTCGTGAAAACGCACAAAAATCTGCTGTCTTTGATTAAAGCGACAAGATCCGTATATCCAGGGGGATTTTTTTGAAATACCGCACGATTGGTTCGAAGCTTGTAATTACGGACGGAAGAGAACCGGTCTTTGCGCCACTGATTTCACGATGGACGCCTTTGCCCCGTTACGGCCACCATTAGTGCAAATAAGGTCCTGGACTGTCAGACTAGCCGAACTAATCACGATGCATACCCTTGGAGAAATACTTTCGAAAGCGTTAATTATTTGAGCCGACTTGATTCACGCATGCACTACCGCCAGGCCAATACTAAATAGCATACTATTTGCATACAAGGGCGTGTCACCTAACGTTATCAACTAGGGGTGTGCGAGTACTCTTATTTTACGAGCTGCGCTGGACTCGGTTCAATTGCTCGAGCTGAATCGACTGTTTGAATTTTCCGAGCTGCTTGAAATCGACGAACTATTTAAAAAAAATGCGACCATATATGACAGGCTCAAACAGCTCAAATATTCTTCGAATTACTTGGAGATCAATTTTCAGCCCGAAAAGTGTCAAATTACTCGAATATATTCGAACAGATCTCCATCTTTCGAATTCCTGGTAAATTTTTGAATTACTAAAGTTATGAGTAAAGTACTCGAGTTACTCGTAAATATTCGAATTATTCGAGCTGCTCGTAAATATTCAAATTGCTCACTATTAGTCATAAATATTCGAATTATTCGAGTTACTCGTAAATATTCGAATAACTTGAGTTACTCGAATATTTGTGTATTTAATATCAAATACCTACTAGTCTAACAGTAAGGAAGAAATATACTCGAAATTAACTCGAAGTAATAAATCGAGTACTTGCACACCCCTATTATCAACCCAGAACTCTCCACTTCCTCTGATGATACACGAAAATGTCTGAAGGAGAAACTACTGGATGGGGTGGCAATCATTACAATTAGCAAATCATCCTTTCAAAGACATATTTCTTCAGTTTTGGGTTACCGATTGTAGCAGTTGCAGGCATCGAAACGAATTCAACTATCTTAACAAAATGACCTTCAAATTGACTTGCTTATGAAATTTAAAGTTCGCGTAATTCAATATATCATATTGACACTTTCGCGAAAAGGATTCAAGTTGTATGCATTGATAACGTTTTATCGTACTTACTAACACAGTAACAGTTTTATCAGTAGGTATAGTAATTGAAAGTATTAACTCTAATCCTGTACACTCTATAAGAAGCTGGAACGAGGTATTACGTCGTGCGTAACTCGACGTTGGAATTATAAGGTTAAACATTTATTATAATGCCAATTCAAACAATAAACTAATGATTTAGCTTAATCAACGTAATTACAGCATTGATTCTGGCTCAGAAATATTTCAGCCAATGTAAGCCAATAAATTTTACAACGCAACGATAACTAGTTGAAGCATACCATTTTGAGAGGTCTGTCTCATTCACATGTGTTAACAAAAATGATCTCTTTTATATTTGTAAAGTCTTACTCCACAATTTTAAAGTGCCGCCAAACGTAATTAGACACTGTGTACTCGGATATTGCTCAGATCAAGTGATTACCACCGATTGTTACGCGTACCTATGATCGCTTATCAGTTTTCGCGATCGTGGAAAAGCGTGGAACATCCCAGAAACTGTAGGAACGAGCAGATGTTAGCGGTGCTTTGATTCGTCGTGAGCTGCGCTCCTATGAGAATCAAACGCGGGACTGCGGTGTATGCAGTGTGCGGTCGCCGCCAGGGAACTGCAATTCACGATGTAATCTCTAGGGAACGAGCATCGATCACACGGGGATCTTGCTCGACGTCAAAATATTTCTAGAGACATTTCGCACAGCAGGCGAACGGAATCGTTTGATCCAACCGTGGCTACCCGTTATGTTTCATATCTATTTCCCTGGAGTCGAACGTTCGAAAAACGAATTAGATAAGGTAACGTAAATCTACGGGAAAACATTTCGTTCCTAGAATCTTTGCTGCAAAATTCAACATTCCGAGTCTTAGTAACTCTAAATAATTTATACAATTATTTCAAAAATATATGTTTCCTGGATAATTTAAATTATTTAGAGTGCAAATGGGTGGGCAATGTGGGCATGTATCCGAAAATCTGTGGGAATACTCATAGCTATTATTTACAAAAATATTTAACGTTAAAGTTTTGAATAGTGTCGACGTGAAAATTGTGCGGGGAGAAAAGCGCATGTATATATGTATGTACTTCGTGTATATATGTACTTCTAAATTTGATAATAATAAATATCTATGCAGAGGGCCCTGCAGAATTTACGATGAGCTTTTCGTGAACTGCGGGGCCTTTTAAAGCGCGGGGCCCGGTTTCGGGGAACGCGCTGAACCCGCCTCGCGCCGGCCCTGGTTTCGATAAAAACTTGCCTTGATTACTTGAAATAAAAGATTACTGTACATTAGTGTACATCGAAGTGACAGAAGGTGAAGTGTAGTGTACTTATAACTGTGTATTTTTTCCTTCGTTTCCGTTCGATTACAGATAAGTCAAAGATACTACCGATATACAATTCAGGCTTTACATTAAATAACGAGGTATACATATACCTTAAGGGCCGTTGCTTAACAGACACTTGAATCGATAATTTCGAGAAGGGCGTATGTACTCAAAAATTAATTCTACAAGAAATGAAACAAAAGTTTAATGTTCATTCAATTAATGTTAGCACAATCAAATTCAGCTGTATTATTCTTCGATTAGATCTCTTGAGTTCTGAACTTGTATAAGTTGAAAGGGAAAAATAATAAAAATTGGTCGGTGTTGCGCGACAAGTGCGTCGAAAAATGTTACATCCCGATGCGTAATATACAAAGAAAATTGTAAAACTAGTGCTATTTATTTACACTTAATAGACTACACGTTTACGTAATACGGCAAAATCATTTAATAACATCAGAAACAAGAGGTCAGCTCTGAAAAATAACTTTTTACACACTGAATATAAACGTGCACGTTCAACATTGTAGAACGTTGGTAACATTGAAGTAAAAAGTACAGTCCGGAATATGTAACCTACATATGTACAACTATAGTATTTATCCGCTTGTGTATGTAAAGTGCAGCCAATTAACAGTGCGAGCAAGAACTAGCTTTGGTACGGCACGACTCTCCCCTAATCAAGATCAGATGTCCTGTTCTGGATATTCTTCACGCTCTGTTGTCGACCAACTTGTTAAAGCTTCATAAAAATCCTTGAAATCTGGCGAGACGTAAATCTTTGGCCCCTTTAGAACACGTAGATCTGTCACATTTTCGAAGTAAACGTCGAGCCAAAGTCTGAAGAAGCGGGAAATGCAAAAAAGTGAATATCGTAAAAAATGGGGCTCATCCCCTTTTCGAAATTCTCGATTCACTTATGCTTCACGGCAGGTATTTTGAATAATAGGTATATATTATTCAACACACATTTCTTATTTTTGCTTGTATTTTTAACATGACTCTGTGTCAAATACCTAGAAACTGAAATAAATTACTCTAGCACTTACAACGTTTACCCCCGTACTCAGCATAGCACTCACATCCTCTTCCACTACAAAAATAATTTTCCATTTCTTTGGCACTTGCATCGTTTATCATTCCCATTCTAATTTGTTTATACTGATCGATCCCCACATTTTGCATTCCTATCCGCATTCCTGTCCAAGTCTCGATCGTAGCCACCCCTCTGTCAGTCTCGGTGGGATGATGGCCCCTTTCTTATCGTAGAATAGATAGAAGGCGTAGCCAGAAGGGCCGCAGAGGTGGTTGACAAATGAAGACGGCGTCCCTTTGAGTTCACCGGTTATAAAGGGCTGTAAACGCATCCGATACGAATCAAGCACGGGTATCGTGGCAACGGTCTGGCGAACACCTTGTCGAGTTTCGGGCTTACAGTTGGCGATTAAAAAAATGTTAACGAGCCGGATATGGCTGACGGCGGAAAGGTTAAGGCGAGAATCGCGAGTCCACCCGAGAGTTCGATTGGCCGGCAGCTCGGAGGAATCGGATGGACGGCCGATTGACAGAAAGAGACACCAGCGTACTGATAACATCTCCGCCATATAGTGCCTGCATTATTGTACACCGACAAACCGCGATTTATTATGTCGCTGTCTTTATTCCCGTCATCATAATTACTGGGCACTCACGGTTTCCTTACCGTTAATGAGTTAGAGCTTGCCTCGTACTCGTTTCTTTTTATACACTCACGTAACAGAAGACAGAGAAAAACGCTTCATTTTATCGTAGAAGAGGATAATGCCTGGTGTACAGCGAAAATGTTCGTCCGGGGAGGAATTTTATAAACTTTGACAAAAAGCTGCGAAATTGATACTTTAGTGGACAGCGATTTCTGAAGTTAGATCAGTGATTCTCAACCTGGGGGTTGCGAAGTCTTTTCTGGAGGGTCGCCGCGTTTTTTTTTTTAAATATTTTTAAGTTGAAGTATGGTCTGAAATATCTATTTTTAATGCATTTTTTTTACCTTATTAAATTTGCCTTCGCTTATATGGGTGGGGATCGCAGATTATTTGAAATTATAAAAGAGGATCGCGACTCAAAAAAGTTGTCTAATTTGAAATGTAGGTACTTATCCATAAGCAAAGATCCCTAATCTATTTTCTAATAAAAGAATTGCATTTTGATAGTAAACGTTATAATTAAATTTTATTGCAGCTTTAGTTAAACAATTATATATGTGTGTTTGAATATTGCAAATCAATCATACAATTTTTATATTGTAAGACTTAATGAAAATGATTTATTTATTTATTTTATGTATTTAATACGAGCAGAATGGAGTTTGAACGGAATTTATTCAAGAAAAATTTGATTTATTTTGAAGATCTATGGGACAGCGAATGCAGTGATGGGATTATAGTCATGGTACGCTCCTGACTTTCTTCCTTGTGCTTTCTCGTGGTTTCCTTCCTTCAAACTATCATTAGTCACTACGGTAACATTTCTTCAGCCCTCGAAAAGGGACGCAAAACTATTCTACCTACTTTGTTCGCGATAGAGGGTGGCAAAGGTGTTTATGGTAATCGTACAAGAATTCTTCGTGAACCGCCAAAGGTGGTCCCTTATAACCATCATTTTTCAGTCACTTCAGAAACTTTAGACACACCTTGACGAGAGAAATTAATTATTGCATGACACAGCGGTCGAATATACATTTACTAATCGAGCAAATCGATGCATGAAAGTCTGACGCGAATCTAGCGCTCTACACTGGAATCAGTTTTGTTTGAGCAACATTTTCTCCTCTTTTGCTTAAATAAAAATTTGTTGCTCTTAGACCGTTGGAACTTTGCCTCGATGAGACAGAATTTTAGAATTGGGCAACAATCGCATATTCAACTTCTCGAGGGTAGGTACCTAGTGTGATCGCGTAATTAGAGCAGTAGGAAAAAGCAGAAATAATGATCCGGTATATTACACGTGAACAGTCAGAAAATTTCAAAATTATCATAAAAAAGGATAACGATAAATGGGATCGATGATTGGCTCAACTCACATACCAGTCCAGTAAGTCGTGATTACTTCGAGGAAGGTGAAGACTTCATGAATATTGGAAAATGGAAATTAGAGACCTCAAATTCTTTTATGACTTGTCAATACACTATCATACAAAACCTGATTTAAGGTCGTTATATTTTACAAAATATATCTTCGTTTATAAAACCAAACTGGAAATACACTTTTCACTAACAAAAAAGAGATCAATCGAAATAAATAATACAGTACCAATCGACATATATCAATCAAAGTAAACTTCTTTTTAATTATTTATGCTGCAACTGAATCCATTCACTTAATGTACAAAATGCAATCACAAGGGACACTAACATTCGCTATTTTCGTCTTCAAAAAGATATAAAATAAGTAAGAGAACAAGATTAATACGCGTATGGTATCCTGAACGAACGTCGATGATGTATGCGTTCTGCTAAGGTACTGTTTTGAATCCTTCTAGAGAACGAGACTTGACACACTGACAACAACCTGATCCGAGACCACCTTTACTACGCCGAGGCGTTTTATCTTGCCTGTTATCTTAAAGCTACCACAATTTGTCAAACTGAAGCTGACTTCTTCAAGGAACGATTCTGATTATCTGTTTAGTTTTAATATAGATCCTATCGATGCTATACACGTATAGGATGTGTTTGTAGCACGTAGTACTACTGAACAAGATTCTACTCCTCTTGTACAAATAAATCCAAATTGTGAAATAGAATTTTTTGGTTTGAGGGCTAACATTGACGAAGGTTAGGTTTGAATATATATATATATATATATATATATATCGGTTTTATCTGACAAGATCGTCTCTTTTCATAAGAGTACGTGTAAAATCAGTGAAAATTAAAACCGTTATAACGCAGTTACTTCGGTCGGAAAGTGTTCTAATTCGGACACTTGTCATGTGTAAGAAATTTCTAATGTTATTCCTAGTTCCCAAACACTGGGGAAAAGGTGTTTGTAAATAAGAATAATGCTAAGTTGTCCTTTGAAGATGTTAGGAATTGGAAATTCTTCAGTCTTATTTCGAATCTGTGTTAAATGGGGAAAGTAAGAACATATCTTTCAAAATACTTCACTATACATATATATACATTTATATATTAATTCTATACAATCAGTCATTAATAAATATTCAACTATTTCAGAAAGAGTATTGTATACTGTGCTCTGCAACGATAAAACAAACTTTACGGAGTTATCAGAGTGCATGCAATCATTCATTAATAATTGCCCCAACTATGAAAAAGTATTCATTACATCATTGGTTATTCTAAGAATACTATAAAGAAAGGAAAAACTTGGTTAGGCGAAACTCAGTTCAGTGCACAGTTGCAAATGAAAATATTATAGCTCGTAAATATGATAATGTAGGATACAGATACTACGACATTTATCAAATCGTATGCATTATACAATTACAAAGGTGAGAGCTCATGTAATAATTATTGCGTTTAAATTCTCCGCAGAAAACTGCAATACCGTGTCCGCTTTCATCGCCATCTATTAGAGCACTCAGGATATTCGATGCTGCGCAGGCAATGTGTATGGAATTCCACCAAACGGTACGTTTATTTGTGTTCTTCAACTTAGAGAAGATGAATCCCCGGGGAATGTACCAACAGTTCGTAACATGCTATTACAATATCACAACGCCACAAAGTAGTTATTTATGAAAGAAATGAAATGAAAAATTAGAAAAACATTGACTGAGCAATTTTAATTATTGTGGAACTTGTTTATAAAGATGTGAATTTAATAAATTCATGCAGGAAAATCAAGTTGCACATGTTTAAACTTTACAATGCATGTTGAATGATTAAATCGAAAGTTTTATAAAAAAAAGCTCACAAATTAATCGATTACACTCACCTACAAAAAAACTATTTGCACGAAATGGTACCTGTGATGTCTCGAAATGTTTTCTGAGTGGTCGTCGCGGTTATTCTTATATTTTTTTAGATATATGTATTGAGATAATTAAATATTATTAAGTTGGAATTATATCCTGAAATACCTATTTTTAATGCATTTTCTTTACCTTATTAAAATTGCCTTACCTTATATGGGGGGAGGGGGCGCAGGTTATTTGAATATTATAAAAGGGAGTCGCGACTCTCAAAAGGTTGGGTAACACTGTCATAGCAAATAACTGGTACGAACACTATTCTTATATCTTCATTCGCCCACAAAATATTTCACCATTCTGAAATGAACCACGCTGTGTGACAGCCACCAATAAAGTGAAAATTTATAGCAACGAATAAATTAGCGGGAACTGACAAATGCAAAAAGTTTCTATCACTCTGAACTGATTGAAACTCAATTCACCTAGATTTACCCAAGTGGACTAATTAGAACGCAATTTTGATTTTAAAGTACATTTACAGGAAGTGTAAATTGTTTCTAAGTCAAATTTGCAAAATGAAATTCACTTAAATATCATCTCAAATAATTTGTATGAAATGTACAAAAAAACTGATATAGTTTTAATACATCCAATACTGAATAAAGCCTTACAGAAATAGACATTATAAATCTGTTGATCTAGTTCAACTAGAATATCAAACAGAAACAGTGTGCCAAGAAGGAAAACTATTATTTCATTGTATTAACTATCTACACATTAATGTTAGTTTCAATGTGTCCTGTTATAAAGAGACGTATTTCGGAGATATTACGGATTTTCACAATCAAGGTATTATGTGTACATAAATCCTTCATCTCCATAAATATAACAGTACAGTAAACATTACAGCAATTAGCAAGTCACCAGTAATTATAATGCACATGCAATAACTCAGATGTAACTGAACGCCATGCTCAAAAACAGCTGTTTAAATTTATTAATTTGAAATCTGAATTTATAAGATACATTTCAATTGCATCTTATACTGTGTTGTGTTCAATACGTTGTATTTAATTACAGGTCTGTTTTGTTCGTTGCTTGATACGAAAAAGAATTATATTTGCAACATATATTTCACTTTAAACTACGCAACAATTCTATATTGTGAAAAGTGTTATTGTTACATTAGGATTGTGAAGTACTAACACGGATTAATAAATCAGATTTTCGTTAATTCCAAAGTGAATCGTATAATTAAGCGAAGATTTAATTAAAATTTTCCAAATTTAGGTGTCTCCCATTTTGCCATTTAATTGCCAATCTGCGCTGATATCGTCACAATAAAAATAGCCATCTCTGTCATCACGCACTAAACAGCTACTGCTGCTCATATCTCACGGCATTACGCTGTACTTTGTATTACTGCTTCTCTTTTGTTAGAACGTTAATACCGATGTGTAGTTTACAGCAAAAAGACGATAATTATGTAAATTCATTTCATGTTTATTACTAATAGTAATGTATTATTAGCATGAATTAAGAACGAAATGTAATAGTTCTTTACAAATGAAGATTACTAATTCTGATAAATAAATATTCTCTAGTTGAAGCCACATTATTTTATAATCAAGACCAAACTATTAATGGCTACCAATAACCATACTATTTCATTAAACAAGTTATATTGTTAAAATATTATTAATAAAACATTTCAATTAGTATAATAACGATTCTTTTTACATAAATTAGTACGTGTTTGTAAATGAGTGAATTAGTACAATAATTCCATATGCCACGATTAATATTCAATCAATTTAAAATAGCCCAATATCGCTGTATATAATTCTTAGAATTAATTGATAGGTATCTAAAAAATTCTAATAGAAGTAATTAACAGTATATATTTTAATTATATTACAAATTTAGATAATTTATGTGAAATAATATATAATTCTTCTTAGTTTCATAAATTAAATACCTTATTGCGTAACATTTACAGATTGAAATATACAATTTGATTGCCCTATCTGTGTACACACTATCTATAATACATTAACCATATACCTACAACCTTATTTAATCGATACCAAGCCCACTGAACTATCAGTGATAAAACTACAGGGTAACTACTACTGCGCACTACCGCGTTTACCGTGTCTAATATGCGTGTGTACAGATCAAACAACAACCACAGCCACTTAATCCCAAATGTTATGTAATATTCCTTCATGGAAGAAATACGTAAGTTTCTATGCTCACGAGACGTGACACACGGCTTCGAATCATTCTTTGTATAGTTATTGACAGTGTCCCTAAAACAGAACGATTGCATTATTGTTTCACGCTACATTGTCAAAGTAATACAAAGACATACATAATTATTTTAAAATTACCAGAAAGTTTAAAAAATAATTGTTTTGGTATGAAATTCAATTTTGTTAAAAGAGAAACAAAAAGAAAATACATTTTATGATTAAAATGGCTCACAATCTTTCTCTATCCTCATCAGGTACAAAGAAAATGGAGAATACTCATTAAAACTTGTGATGTAACATAACGTTTGTTCGAGATAATTTAGGTAACCAATCAAAGCGATAACTTTGATAATCTCTATTAATTTTTCTTTCAGTCAGGAAGTATTATTTCAACGGATTTGAGCTTCACTTCAAAATGAAAATAAAGTTTTTTAAATCGTCTTTGTACCGCTAAGAAAACTGATTTTCAGATAATTTCGTGGCCAATTGTGAAACATATATTTTTTAGCAAAGTTCTGAGTAAAATTGCATATGAAAATGTGTTCGATCAGGTGCTTCAGTAGGTATTTATTCTACGAAAAATAAAAATAAAATAAAAAATCTTATAGTTGACTTTCTTTGTGTTTAATAATGTTATTAAATAATAGAGAAATATGCATACTGGATTCAAGGTATTAAATTGTGAAGTAAAATCGTGTAAAGAATTATACATTGAAAGAATCACATTTCCGACAAGTTCAGAATGAAAATAAAGAAACACCTATCCAAACTTTGATACCAATGCGAATTATATACGAAAATATTCAATGTCAATATTTTGATAGACTGAAGCAGCATCGATTTGGAAAAATAAAGGTCAATATAGTTCAGTCATAATAATACGATTTAAAAAAGTACTTATAGCTTTCAATGCCTTTTCGAATCTGGATTTCTTTCACAGTTCCAGCATTTATTGTCACTAGAATAGCGACAACAACTGAATTCGCAAACATAGTTTTTCGATGCTCTGTGTACAATACAATTGCAGTCGTTGCGCCAGCTCAAAATATAAAAAATGTATTATTAGAAGACGCAAGTCATTGCTGTCAGTTTATCATTACTAGATAAATTCTGTTTACAAATAACTTACATTGGTGTAAGCATTCGAATACGCGTTTTACATTCATCAGGAAATTTCTTCTTGAAATCAGCGATACCACTACTGTGACCTTTCCCTGTTAGTTCAACGCTGTGTTATGTGATTCTCAAGGCAATCAACGCGTGGCAGAGATTGTAGGGTCAATTTTTTAGCACATAGTCAGAATTTAAACTGTACTGTTAATGCCCTCCCAAAACGAAATAGTTGAAGGTACAATGGCTTGAATTTTCGAACGTGCCCATTTTTTTTCAAACAAGCTTAATGCCGATATCTCACCGGCAAAATTGATAATTCCAGATAAAGGTAGCGCTCTGAACGATCACGGATGTGGTGTCCTACTCGAGAAAGCGCTATTGTTTAGAAAAGTTATTTGGTGAGATGTTACCCTCCAAGTTGTGTTTAAACATTTAATGTAAATAGCGACTTCAGTTGCGGATATTAAATATCAATCGCGTAATGGTATTAACATCGATGGAGAAGTAACAAGTTTGAAATAGTACTCAAAGAGGAAGAAAGAAACTCAAAAGACAGTATATTTTTAAGTCAATTATTACTGTGTCACGTGAAAACGCTCCAGAATGTGAAAAACATCGACCAAATATTAATTGAATGAATTCAAAGTCTTGGATCATACTATACTCGTACATAAACTCCTGAATGTTAAGATCAAGCTTGAATCTCCTATAAAAATTAGAAATTCCCAAGAAAGAAGTACGAATACGAAAAGTATCTTTGAAATGCATGCACGAAGGCACGTGGGATAATAATTCTTATAAACAATCGATGCGAAAGAATTGAAAACTCAAAGAAATTTGAATTGCTAAAATCTTTCCATTATTCTTCAATATCTCTATTTATCACAATTTCTGTTGTCAATACCCGAGTAGGTACTTGTTTAGAGCCATGGATTAACAAATGCAGAGCGTTAACATTCAAACTGAACGCCGAAGTGGGAATTTTTCCTCAGGTAGTCCCACATCCTCCCATATTTTTTAGGTTAATGAACGTTTTGGTTGGTCTTGGTAACGGCCTCTACCGTAATAAGAAGAACCTGTCTGGTTATTTGATGATGGTACACTCTTTGACACTAATTTATTAACATATAATAATTTTTGTGTAGTTATGGAAGATTTTACCCCACTGGTGACCCTGATGTATGCCACTCAATTTGAAGTTTCTAATGCTTAATTTTATATCTTATAGGGTACACCAACCAGTAATTAACCGCATACCAGTGAATGACCATTAGGCAAAGAAATCTCAAGTGTTAGTGGCACTTTTAATATCCCATATTTTTAGTTACGGGTATTAAGCAAACATTAATAAGTACAATTCTTATTAAAAGTATGCGGTCATTTACTGGGCTTCTACATGCTTTGCATTTTATAATCGTTTTTTTAAAAATTCCGATAAAAATAAGTAATTATTTTTATAGATATTTCAAGAAATATAAATTTAAATGCAATTTCAACAATTGTTTTGTTGTTATACATAAATATATTCAAGTATTAATATCAAAGGTTCATAAATTCAACAATTCGGCCATTCACTGGTTGGTTTACCCTAGTCTACAGTAGGTACTAGTGAGTTTACACAAAAGTAACATTTGTAAAATATATGTGTAAAATTTGCTATTCATTTTATGTATTTAAGTAATAATGTCCAGTGGAAGAAATTCTTCGAAAAACTTAATAAAATAATGCTAATTAATAAAACGTTTTTTAAAGGAAATAAGTTTCTCTTGAATACCTTATATGTGTCTTTATCAAAATCCATTTGTTTCATCATAATTTCAAAAACTCATTTTCTATACTTTTGCAACACTTTTGCAAAGCCTGCAACTCGTCAATATTCATATTTCAGAAATGTGTTTAAACGCATTTTTTATCTAAACTGATTGTTGCAGTTATAGAATGAAATTGGAAATCTAATTTAAATTCATTTCAAACTGTTAACTGTACCACAGGTAAGAATCGAAAATTTTAGAACACAAATGATAGGGTTAGTGATGAGTCCGGTGAGCCCCCTGCACGCACACCTTTTTTCATACTACTTGCTTTCTCGTCCTTTAACTTTCTACAGATACGTCGGAAGGTTGAGGTTATAAAGCCAACTGCCACGTGTTAAAAGTCGTCATTAATAATATGAGTCTTATATAAATATCACGATTTAATACTATATTTTTCAAGAAAAATAAGCTTTAAAGATAAAAAGAATTTTCGCAATTTTCTGAGCAGATATCAAAAAGTGCGTAACTTACATTTAACAAAATCGAAACAATAAGAAACAAATACGTCTCGAAAACACGTTTCCATAGAAAACAGAAATTCTTAAATTCTTTTAAAAAAAGAAAGATACATCGCTACCGCTCATAATGTTTTAAATTCACCGAGGAATAGATTTTCAAAGAAATTGAAAATGTAAGAAAATGTTTTTGCCCGTAACTTCTTATTTTTTCATCAACCATAATAGGATTTCTATTCTAAACTAAAATGTCTAAACACCAGGCCTCAGACAACATTAAAGACAATTCACTGTTTTATGTAGCAAACTAGCAATAACTTATATGTCAGTTATAACATCGAATTAATTTTAAAACCGTCTCAACTGTTTCAAATTAAAATATCTGATGATATTTCACGAAAAGGGCGGCAAACGCTTGTCAGCTTAGGGGCGTCAAATCTCAAAATCTGCCCCTAATCGGACGTACACATAGGAAACAGTCTGAACTAACCTAAGAACCGCAACGGTACTTATTATTTCCAGATTTTTGAACGACTTACCATTTCAAATAATCCTGGCAATGTCACTTTCCGTGCACAATCGCAGACTGAATTTTTTAAGCCGAGAGAACTTGGAATCACGTGGAAACTCCAAGGAAAATTTCCTCTTAAATATTAACACTGTCTCGTGCGTACACGCCGTGGTGTATACGTCACCGTTATTTCAGGTAGTATTCCAACGAAGCCGCACAGTTTTCACTCGCTGGGACACTCCACAGAACCAAGTCGCGGGAGAATCGCCGAAAACACTGGCAATATCCGGACGCGAAGAACTTACACCGAATTTATCCACGATCGTCGATATTTACGCGCTCGTATTCACGGTACCGACGATCAACCGGCGTCGTTAACGACGATACAATCAAGGAGAATGACTTCGATGACGACGGCCAGAACGGCGGCAACGATTACGACAGATTACTCTGTGCGTGTGAAGAGATAACGACCAGTACGGAATAGGCAGGCATTGGAGCCGCGTTACCCACACTACCGCTAACGCCAAGAATTTCACCGCGAGCCAAAAGCATGTTGCTCTCTGTCACAACTTGACTGCCGATAATCATTTCCAGACTTTGTACGGGAGAAAGTGGTACACAGAAAAATAATTTTCGGCGTCCGAGGATATCTCAAATACATATAGTTAAATCCCAAAAAAATTATCTGGTATCACTTCGGTCTGAACACAACGCATTTCAATGGCACTTTTGGTGTCAGTTAAACACTTGTTAAATCTCGTATGAGGTTCACAGTTTTATTATAATTCGTGGCATGTTCATAAATGTTTCACTTTACAATAAATTATTGTAGAGAATACAATCATTTCTCACGTATATCGTGTATGTGGGTATTGCATTAGTATGCCTCGCGAATTGTGAGAATCGATTTTTTAGTGCGATACTAGGAATTCGTTGTGGCGTGGAGTTTCGTCACGGGCAGTTGGCAATTATCGCCACGAGTTAAAGAGGCGGAGGGAATAATTCAAGGAGTGGGAAAAATTGCTCGTGCCTTATGATGGACTTCCAGAACAACGTACGTTCGTTATAACGTATGTATTTGAGTAAATCAGGAAACGTAAGATTTCAAAAATGCCCTATTCAAGGAATGGAATAATATTATATTAGTAAATTCAATGGTTAGAAAACTTGTTGCAATTATAACACCAAAGGAAAACCCTACCAAATACTAATTATTTTACAATTACTTATTTCTTTTATATTAAATGTTGAAATTATTTGTAGCTTTGTATGAAGATTACACATGTATTTCTGCTATTTTGAGAATTTCTTTTCATATTTACATCAACAATGCGAATATCTTTTTTTGTTTATTTGACAATGTTCCTGGAAGCTTCAGAGAATATGTACTATATGTTTGATTTCCAAATGTTGTTTGATAAACGTAATTATACAACGTTGTAATTTAAATTAATCATTGTACGAATATTTTCTATACCCACTGTAGGTATATACATCTGTGTATATTTAGCGGGAGAATAAGATATGCATATTTATAAAAAGTTATATGAAACTTAATTGATATGAAATATACGAGGGATAAGCAAGTATAAATAAAAATATTGAGGATGTAAAAAGATATTATTTAACCAACATTGAATAGTAAGCAAATTCATACATTTTTTTATCTGTGCATGAAAGGATTAAGAAGATCCCAAGATCACTAATATGTTTTTTGAAACAGAACAGTATGTTTTTCAATATACATCATCGCAGTTCATATTCAAGCAACTCCACTAGGCGCGATCATTCAAGGAGAAGAAACACTAACTCTACTATTCAAATCAGGTTCATTTCAAATATTTTCATAACGCCTGATGAATTATTTAAGTTCATTACTCATTTACATATTGTGTACTATGTATCTTCAGATACCTACAGATGCAACGTGGCGGTACTCTGACACGCGACGTTTTATGTTTATAAAATACAATCAATAAAATTCTTTTCTGACACCTGCAAAGGACATGGAAATTTTGTAACATGGCAACCTTGACCACCTTTTGTACCAACTTCTTTTGATTATTTTCTATGTGACTATGTAAACAAATCGGCGCTGCTGTCGGTTCCCACAGGGTAACACGAACACGTTATTGGAACCGTGAAACTTACCAGGTCCGTTCCTGGTGCGGGTGCAGAAAGTGCCCCCGCATTTAGGCGGTCAAACTTAGGGGCGGCCGCAGGCCGGTTATTATATGTAAATTTTGACAAATAACAATAATTCTCGAAGCTGTTTTACATGATAATTGTTTAAAACTATGTATATATAGATATAAAAGTAAACACTGCTTATCAAATTTTTAATTAAAGAATATTAAATTAATAAGGAGGACAATATTATTTTTGCACCTGGGCGGCCAAAACCCAGGAACGGCCCTGAAACTTACATCGAAATAACTCAAGAATTGAACTACGTAGTTCACAATAATTATTCTTTCACCACTGAGTTACAACACAATTTCAACTTTGTGCTTTCATTGTTTCCCCAATACTAATAATAGAAAAAAAATACATAGCATCAACATATGTTGACGAATAAATTAAGCATTGATCCCGAATAATTATGGTCACTGACTTTATCTAAATATGCACTACATTTATCCATGTTGAGAAATATATGGTTCGGTTTACAAAAAGAGATTTCCAGGATGTCGTCACATATAAATTAGTAAATCTGTTCGAGATGTATGTCTCCTAAAATATGTAGTTCAACTTTCTCGAATAACACTTTTTAAACAAATAATTTATAAACTCGTCACTTAAGTACCTATCTTACAATGTCTTGCATGTCTCATTTGATATGTATTGCGTTTATAAATTCCAAAAGAACATCATTCACGTGCTACTTTATATTACACACCCGTGATAATGCTGCTCAGAATCAAGGACTTTAGCTACCATCCACAGTGAACTATTGTCAAGAGCTACAACTGTAATTTTTACAGGAGGTACACATTTTCGTATTTAAATAATTACGTGCATCTAGCATTTATTGTATATGTCGTGAGTCTCATTTCTCTTAAAGTAAACTGAACTAGTGTAAACCAATGTAAACCAACAGTGCTACTCTCATAATCACGATTTAGAATCAACTATGCTAAACACGTGGATCATAAACTTTTCAAATTATTTTTATACACGAACACTCGCAGCATTATCTTTACAGGTCATCTAACAGATCTAAAATATTTCACCCTCCCACTACTAACAAAATACAAGAGTAATTTAAAGTTCGTGTACATTTACGCAATATCAATTGTTAAATTATTTGTTATCTAACGAACAATGTACATGTATATAGAATTAAAATACTCAACGCCATATACAGAATAGATCTGTGTTAGATGTTTAAACGTGCAATGCTTCTTCGCCGTTTTCATAATCAATTCAAGTTGATCTGTAATTATTGCGCAACGTATTGTAATTGGTTATTTCAAAGTCTCTACAGAAAGGCAGTACTCAGGAGCGTCTGAACATATTCTTCAATAAAGGTACTGAGTTAAAATTTCTCACAACATATTAAATTTTTGACACATTTACCACAAAACTGTTTTCCGTGGAAAATCGGAAAAATTTAGTTTGTGTAAAAAAGAACGTATGGTTGCATTTAAAAAAATATGTGCAACTGCGACTTGGTCTTAAAAAATAGATTTGTCTTTTTCAACTTTTCAAATGAATTTTTCATCGAAATTGAACTTTTTCCTAATTACAACCAAATAAGACGTGGCTTGTTCCAGTTGCGCCACCCACCCTGTATTTAATTACAATAGCAGTGCAAACTTGTAGTGTAAGTAGATTAATTTTATCTGCTGATAATTTCGAGAAGTAATATCTCTTTATACCATTGACATGTAACATATACATTTTGTTGATGTAGTATGTATATGTACATGTGCGTGATTACTACACGTGGATTTTCTTTGTTTACGACATAATTTACGAAGTTTAAACACAGCATCTGACACGCGATTTCTTCGAAAGAATTCCACCTTTCAGTTCAACAAAGTACGACGGGTTATCGGTAAACTTTCTTTACCATGTGTTTTTTAAAATTAGAAAATATCACGAGAATGATTTTTGTAAGTTCATAGAAGAGTTTCCAATCAACGATTAGAACTGTAAGGAATAGAACGATTATTTATTTTTTAATCAGGCTATTATATAGCCGATAAAAGATAAACATTATTGCAACAATCTTAACTGACGTATACAAACAATTCAATCTACGAATGAATGACAACTGCTATTGTAGGAAATATCAAAATCTCAGTAAAACAGGATTTTGTATCAGCTGATGTAGGTAAATAAACTTGATCGAGGTTGTACTTCAGAAAACCTCCGTGTTCCGAATTGACTGAAATTTTGAAAACAGTTTCATTTTGCATGGAAATAATGTTTGCGAATTATTTCTGTGCAAAATGAAACTGTTCAAGAATTGCAATAAAGACTATGACTGAAGACACGAAATATTTTTTTCATAAAGCGTTATGAAATTTTATCTGACATAATTTACCATCAATCGATGTTAAAGCGACTGTGGCGGTAAAAGGCAAGGGAGAAACCAATTGTATCAACTGATGAAATCAACTTATTTACCGTCGACAAAACAGAACTGTAAAGATCGATCAAGTATAGGGTAAAAATGCAGTTATATTTGTGTTGTGATTAGAAATAAAATTTTCAACAATAATTCATACTTGAAATAAAAAACATTGCAAAATTGATGGATTATCCCTATATGTAGAGTTTTTGACATACAGCAAAAAATAGCCATAGTTATAGACTATAAACAAATGAAGGAAGGTTAAAGTAAACGAGGAAAAAGGAAAACAAAATCGCGAAACGCGAGTTTATGACCGAGACGACTGCGTGGGTTCAATTTCTGAAGGTTATGAGAACAGTGCACCCGGAGAAACGGCGTTGTAAAGCACAGAATGTAGTTATTTTTGCAAAGGCTGTTGTGACTGTTTCGATCTTGCTGACCTTGACGGAGATCTTTTTGAATCACTTTCTCCAAATAATTCAAATGCTCATAAACCGATTCAGCATTCTTACTTGGATTACTTTCTATTTCTTTTAATGAATGGTTTTAATAGCAGAGGTAGAATTAGTACTTACACGTAAACTAAAATTTGCTTAATGTAATTATTAAGTACGTCAAACGTTTCTAAGCAATAATTTTGTCTGACGTTCTCTGCAATTATAGTGCATTTATGTGGAATTGAAAATGTTTTGTTTCGAGTATAAATTTCAGCGATGATCATGTCATTTACCTTAATTAATACATTTATATTTTTCCAGAAAATTTTCCCCGAAAACAAACAGAGATTACGAAAAATAAATTCTAAATAAAAAAAACAGAAAAATATTTTGAATTAGAGATATTCGAAATTTAAGCAATAAGGAACTTACCATAAGCGTGAGTACGAGTTATCAGAAAATATTTTTTATCCATTCTCTTACTGAAAAATGATACTCCCGCGATTCAATAAATTTTTATCAGGCACAGTATTAGAATATAAATAAGGATTACGCGGCGGCTATCGTGGAGATAAGTAGAAGTGCTGATACATACCTGAAACAGAAAAAAAATAACATTGTAAATTACTGACGTTTGTTCACTTGCGTGATATAATTAAATACATTTCTCTGTATAATTAATAGCAATGATTTTTCTAATTTATATCCATAATAAACGCATAAACATTTTCTTTTATGTAAATCTGTGCAATATTAACGCTTGACTGACAATGCTACATTGTCGACTAATAATCATTTCTCTTTTTTAAATTGTATAAACACTGTAATAATTCGCCTGCTCAATTACACATGTTTTGGTACAAATATAGTATTCGTTTTTGTTTTTCGAAAAAACATAACAATATGCTCGCACGTGTAACACTTCTTGTAGTCTATTCACTAAATATTATTCTTTGCTTATCACAGATAAAGAAAAATATTTGTATGTAATAAATTAAATTCTGAATGCAAATCCGAAATAAGGAAATGAAGTGCGAAAAACTAAATAATGTGGTAGACAAAACACTGAAATAGTCAACACTACATCGAACATAATTTCCTATCCGAATCTATTAATCAACCACAGAATTTTCTTTATTATTAAATCATAAACATTTCGTTTGCATAAAATTGAAACTTACGTTCTGATATTTTATTGTAAATTGTACACAGTAGCGATAACGTTACGCGATAATATCGTAAACAATACGGACAAATTAACTGCAAAGTTGTCTCGCAAGAAAATGGCGCTCAAACAAATCGAATAATCAAGTACATTGCCTGCTTAAAGTATCGTCCATACACTTCTTATTTCCTTAATATAAAACACGAAATACAGGTTGTATTTCATAAAGCATATTCTTTGTCTGATTAATATATTTCACAAAAACGATACTGGCACTTTCTACACGTAATGCGTAATTGATTGGTCGATTAAAGTCAAGAACGTACATCATCGGGTACGAAAACGGAGATCATTCGAAGTTGTTTCCTCTTTTTACGCGCCATCTTACGTGCCGATTCACCGGAAGCGACTCCAACTTTTTGAATTCCACGTAGAAAGGCATATACGCACAACAGTTAACCTAAATTCGAGGACAACGCGAACCGCGCAAGGAGACACCAAGCTGGGAACTCGAACTGCTGATCAGGTAAGAGGAATATACCTTTGTTCCTCAACCATGCCAGGTCGGTAGGGGTTATCGTTTGCATGCATTAACCATGCTGATTTATGAAAATTTATGGATCACTATTTCCGTGACGTGACCGATGAAAATTTACGCTTGATAAAATATCTTGAACATGTCGATTTTACTCCGGAAGAAGAAATTCAGATGCGCATGGTGAAATACAAACCTCGTTACGCGCGCAACCGATTTGATCTATTAAATATTTTTAGGTAACTAACGTTTATTGCTATCGTATACATATATGTACTATCTACGTGTGAATTCATTAGTTTGGGAAACCGATATTTGTGACGATAATTTAATTAAAAGGCAATCAATTTTCCAATAACGATTTGCGCGTTAGAACTGAAACACAAATTGTGAACATTGATACCGACTTTGAAAAGAGATAAACATTGGTAATACTTTTCCTGCTTTCCTTCTTACCTTCCTTCTCGTTTCAGTGTGATTATCGTTTGATTATCATTTTACGATAATTACAAAAGTGACAAATGATATTGCATTGAACTCGTACAGCACTTTATTGATAATTTTGTAAGGTTTTATATTTTACATTTTGTATTACACATAATTTTGCTGTTTCAATTTGATGTGCAGGAATAGATTGACTTCTTTAAACTGCTGATCACATTTTATAGGAATTTCATTTTCCCGCGCAAAGTTTACTTTCAGAGAGATGCGAATCTACTATTGGTTATTAAAAGATTTTGATAAGATAACTGCGTTTCTAAGAATGCATTTATTATTCGCTAACACAAATAACAAAGCGATCAAAAATGTAAAATTTTACAAGCGTTTAGTGTATTATAGATATGATAAATTTGTAGATTTGTAATCGGTAACATTCTATGGCGTTTGTTAATCACATTTTTTGCTCAAGAAATGGACTGTCATAAAGAAGGAAGGCTTCATAAAATTGCTATACATTGAACTTCGGAATTACATTTTGTATAGGTACTTGTAGAGAAGCAGAGAAATCCAAACTAGAAGGTGGACATAATCAGGTATTTAATAGTAGTTTAGGGTAAAGGCATGTCAGAACAAACTGTAAGGTAATGACGCCAACTATCACTAATTAGAAAAATTTGTACATACAATACGAGTACCTTCTAGGTTTATCGCCGCACACCGTAAAGTATAAAGATTCGCGAGTCTCGCCCCCTGACCCTCAAACCAAAACAACCAATCCATCAAGCTCTGTATGTATGTATAAAGCTCTGACTACACATATCAGTTTCGTGACAGTTCAGTGCCGGCGCGTCAGTCGTGAGAAGAGATCCTCTACACCCCCTCTTCTTCTTACCATTGGCACGCTGACACTGAACTGTCACAAAACTGATAAGTGTGCCTATGTAGAACTTTAGATTTCAAGCAGGGGCGCATTTATACTTTTGGAGGCCCTAGGCGCAACAGCATTATGAGGCTTCAAAAGAACTAACTAGTCTACTTCTACGGTTATGTGAAATATGTTCCACATCTATTTTAATTTTGTATAGGTATATGAGCATGAGAAATAAATATGGACAACATTTGTTCAGAGAACACTTAAGAAATATTTATTTAATAAATTATATAAACTTTAATAGCAACTGAATATAAAAATATGAATTTCCTTGGCATGTTAATAAGACGTTGGAAAACTTTTAGATTTTATTACAGCTTGACATCTAGAAGGCACTGACTCGATTAATTTAATGCGAAAATCAATTGGTATTTGGGACCATTATTTCGCAAATTGGGGCATCATATCACCTTTATCCGTATATGTATACAATGTGTTATGGGGGATTTAAATCGCCACTTAATATCGTCAATGTTTTTTCACAGATTTTTTATTTTGCGAATTGCAATATGATTTGGTAATATATCTCGATATAAACATTTATCCACAGTATCTTTAATTTGTGTTAGCCCAACAGTGCCATTAAATCGAAAAGAAACCCCATACCATTACATTTCGTCCTCGAAATTTTATAGTCGTTTAAATTAAAGTATCTAACATTAAATCGTTGGCCAACAGGTCGTCTCAAGTTGTATCTTTACGGAACAAATTCAACTTTGCTCCCATCGCTCCAAAAAACATTTGCCCTTTGGTCAACTGTCCAGTTAACATGGTCCTTAATGAATTCTAAACGTGCCTTTATGTTCTTGTCAGAAATGCACGGCTTCTTTGGTGCTTCAAGTAAAAAAAGATTATGTTCTAATAATCGGCGACTTACAGCTTTAGCACTGATTTTTTTTCAGTTGTAATTCATTTTTAATCTGTGTAGCACTATAAAATGAATTGATCTTTCAACACTTTACAATTCTACGGTCTATCGTTTGACTTGATTTCCTGCTCCATCGCTTGTTAATGCTGTTTTAACAATACCACTTTCTTGAAATCATTTTATAATTTTTCTTATCATAAGTACAGCAATTCACATTAAACGCTTTAGCAATGTTTATTTTTCATTGACCCATTTTAAATAAATTTATGTTTACACTTGATGTTTCACGCGAACCTGGCTCTGTCTGAACACCAAACAAAAGACAACTAAAAATAACGTGCAGTTTCTTAACTTCTGTCGGTATTGTTGTGCACAGTTTCTGTTATAAAGTGCAGAAAATCACCTTCGTAAAATATATTCGAAATTATTTGTATCACCTCTCAATGTGCAAAGTTATATTCTTTTTGTACTTTAAGTAATATTAATCTGTTCAGGTAATTTTATAATGTATATTGATCGATCAATGCAAAATTGTTATGTCTCTTAATTTTTGTCGATAAGTATTATAATACAATGCTATTAATTTCTCCTCCGCGGGATTCTCTTTATACATACATTTCTATCGAAACGTTATGTAACATAATAATTAACGCTTTGAGTGACGCAAGTGCTCCTTAAAGTCAGCCAGGCCTTCCCGAGCGATGGTTTTCGTCGAGAAAGTTTTGCTTAACTACCTCTGGGCAAATATTGTACTTTTGATGCTTTCCAGAAAATATGAACGTAAAAACATGCTGGGGCCGCGCGCAGGGTGCAAATCCTTCGGCGTGAAAACACGTCGACGCCACTTAAAGTGTTAAAAATAGCCCGAATGAGGTCGGGTGTACAATTAGACTCATTTTTATCAGGAGCAGCTCAATTGCTGCACGAACAAAAGATCGCCGGGCGACGAAATAAATACAAAGCGAACACCCAATCTTGTTTGAGGAATATTATTGAAAAATATTTTATATAATACCTTATTACAAACAAAACAATTGATATCAATCTCAACAAATTATAAACAAACAATTAATTAAACGTAAATTTCGTAGTCAAATAAGTGTTTGCACACGAATAATTTCATCAGTAGTCGATATTGGTGGATTCACAGCCTCCGTGTAAATGTAAACAAAGTGTTTACAAGGATATTTTTAGGAAACGTCCGTGGTTCAGTTTATGTTTACAGTTCTTAAAGTAATCATGTCGCCGAAAAAATCGGAATTATCATCGACGCTAACAAATGCATACAAAATATTCAAACTTGTTAATTTGTTGATTTCAATAATTAATGTGAAACTTGTCTATTCCTTATTAATAAATTCGCTTGTGTCTGCAAATACTTATTTGAGCACGAAATTTACGTTTTTCCTAATTTATTTTTTGTTCAGAATTTTTCGGAATTGATATTAACATACATATTTTGTTTGTAATAAGCAATCAAATAAAATATTTGTTAACGATATTCTCCTTTTTTATAAACAGTTGTGTTAAAAAAACGGGGTGTGCAAATATTTATTTTATCCACTGTATGTATCCCCCAATGTAAATACATATACATATAGGGGAAAGGTGGGATAGTTGATCACAGTTTTTCTTTTTTATTAAAATAATAATAATGGTTTGCTTTGTTTGTATTTAATTATTTGAGTTGTGATATAAACTGATGTGATCATGTATCCCCGGTGATCAACTATTCCACCTTTCCCCTACCTAATTCACTGATTCTGTATTCAATTGACTACTTACTTTCTTACATTTTTGCACAATTACAAAAAAACAAATGATACAAGATCGTCACGTTTTACTTTATTCGCCAGGTAAAGTGAGCGCATCTGGTTTACAGAATATATAATTATAAAAGTTTGTACATTTGTGAGCCAGTTGTATCATAGGTAATGTATGTATACTGTGAAACTGTGCTTGATACATTAATTTATGTCCAAGGAAACATATCAATGTAGATTTGGTTCATTAGTGTTCCATGTACTTTACAGAATGACAGAATTCTATTCTGCGCATAAATAATACTCCCCGCTAGGAATAAAATAATCTATTACGAATGCAATACAGCTGTGTCAATGAAATCATTTCGATAGTAAGCCAGCAGACGCAATTCTTAACCTTTGTACTAATGCGCAACAGAACATATGCACGACATTGCGTCAAGTTTAACCCTTTCGCTACGGCGCGCTTGAGACGGAAAGCGCTCAGTGTGTACTGGACAAAACAGTTATTATTCATTCGACCGCTTAGGATGTACGCTTCAATTTTCTTTTTAAGAATAATGTTTCCTTTTCTGATTCAGAAAAAAACAGCGACAACGGTTTTCTGACAAAAACCGTTGTTTGCAAACAGCTACCACGCAGCTTCTTCTCTGAATTTTTAAATGAAAATTTCGCATTTTATAGACAAAAGTATGACATTTCTAATGTATATAGTGTTTCTTTGATATAAACATTTCTCCATCGAAAAAAACCTTCAAATTCATCCTACTTTCCCGCCTCCTAGGCGAACGTTGCCCCTTAAATAAATTTGTGGTTGATGCTACGTTAAATAATGGAGGGAAAAAAATGTTTAGAAGAAAACTGAAAGCATCTTGCCATATAAAAATAAAGTTATGTATTATTGAAAATCAACTGTTTCCCGATAGTTAAATGTCTGATGCATTTCGGCGTTGTCTGATTTTCATTCGACAGCGATATCTTATTTGTAAAGTCCAAAAATAAAAGTAATAAATTTTATCTATTGGATGCGTGTACATACCTAAATATATATAGTGTCTTCATAAATGAATGTGTACGTTTAACGGGCGCATATGTATCGTATACATAAGTAGGTTCCTGCATGTACATTCCTAAATGAGTGACCAGTTTTACGTAGCATAGGGGAGAGCGGGGACAAACGTAACACTTTTTACATTTGGCCTAGCTGCCAATTACCTCTTACAGATATAGAAACGAAAATTATGCCTTAAGATAGTGTGTTTCTTGGTCTATCATTTGACCACAAATTCAGCCTTCCACAATAAGTGGTCAAAGAGTTATGGCAATTTTCCGCAGTGACTGTCATTGTTACTTTTGTCCTGCTGGGGTAGGACGAAAGTAACATACCATGGGAACGAAAGTAATACTAATTATTTTGAGGAGAATTAAGTAAAAACACTTCTCCCAAAGCAAAATAGGATTTTTTATTATCAGAAACGATAGAATCAAACATTTAAATAAACATATTTTAAGTAGGTAACGATAAAAAAGTATAACCAGCTTCAAACATTTTTTTGATACTGTGTATTTGATTTAATATGGAATCTCGTATAACTGCCCCCAAAGTAACTAATATTTACGCATTTTTTTAAAAAATATTATTGTTAATATTGGATTCAACTACTCACCGTAGTGACGTGTTACTTTTGTCCCCAGCCATATTTTTCAGCATAGAACTGTCATAACGTACAAACTCTACAAGACTTATTGAAATCAAATACAGGAACTTATAAAGACATTATCTAAGAACGCTCTAACAAATAATTGGATCAATGTCTATCGTTTAACCATGAATATTAACAAAAAAACCAACAGAGGAGACACTAACCTGAATGACAGAAATAACGAAATCAGCTTGCCCACGATATACGAATCGTTGTATTGCTTAGCGTCACTCCGTGAAAGAAAAGAAACACTAAACACGCGTAACTATGTAAAGCAAACGCTTTGTAACCTTTTCTGGAAAGCGGGAGAAGGCGTCTTACTTTCATGACGCCGTTACGTTTGTCCCCGCTCTCCCCTATATATACACCCTTCATACCGAAAAGGTTAACAACGCAAGAGTAATTGCAAAGAAGCAAAAGTGTACATCGATAAGTGGAAGAATTAAGAACGATCACTTTCGATCGATCAGCGATCATTGTTAACGCCTTTTACTATAATACTTAGCGGAGAGAATGTATATTGAACGAGTAATTTATTCGAATTAGTCAACATACGGCAGCCGCTTGCCTTGAGCAAACGTCCATTTCACAAGGAAAATTTGAAAACAGAAATTTAATGTGTTACGTAAAAATAGTAAAGTGTAACTTAAAAACGAAACAAAGGAAGTATTACTGCCTGTACGATAACGCCTCGTTAGTGCATAATGTGGGACAATATTTCACGTTCGGTTCTACTCATCCAGATAACAAGAAAAGTTGGTATACGCGTATGCCCAATAATGCCTAGTTTTGCAGTCATAAGCATTTTTATATTTCGTAAAACACGGATCCAAAACACTAATTAGAGTGGCATTTAACGAAGCCCAGCTGTGTTTCTGCGTACTGATATATTGATTATCATTTCGTCTTTGTTTTTTTTAAAGGCGCGAAGGAAAGGATACGAATGAAAATATATTGGGTTGGTGCATAATTATCAGGCGTTTTTTAAACATTATTTATTATGAAAAAAGAAACATAAAAATTAAACAATTACATTTTGAAATGATTATTCCGGAGCGTAGTCAACATCTACTTCAATAACTGCTTCCCATTTGCTTGTAACACGGGAGAATTTTTAATAACAAATAACCCGCCAATACAAACGCCTGATAATTCTATTGCCGATGTTACAATTGCCCCCGACCAGACTTTTGAACTTAAATTATAAATTTGAATTACAGAGGCGCGCAAAAGTGATAAGTAACGATCAGTATTACTTTAAAAATGGTCCGATTATGTATTAATAAAAAGAAAAAACACGTACTTGCATAGGAAGTATTTATATTACAATTTTAAATCAGTAAGAAAAACTTACTTTAGGGTATCGAAAAGTTATTTTCTTCCCTATACATGTCTATTGTGTATCTATACTGCTAGGACATGGACGTGTGTATTCCAAATGTCATTCTTCATCATATATCCAAAACTTGGGTTAATATCTATCATATGTTTTGAGATATTTAATTTAAGGTGTTACAATCACCCCCGAACTACCCTACATGTAAGTTTCCTGGATTGTGGGAATATTATTATAAACTTGGTAATCATTTTGAACGTCCTCCGAAATAAATAGCTTTATATGTGCCCCAACAATGATCAGAAATTTGATATACCCAGTTCATTTCTTCCCATAAAAACTTCCTTTTTGTCGTTCAAGTTAATTTGAAGATCGACATGTCATACGTGGTTGAACTTGTTTTTTGTCCGCAGAATAATTTCCACGATTAACATTTTTTCGTATCATCAAAAGGAATGCAGATATTTCAGGTTCTAGTCTTAGGTGACGAGTTCCATTGTTTAAAACTCAGCTCTCAGAAAAAACGCGTTACTTATGAGGTGACTTAATAATTACGAGCATAATGTCTTAATTTGGACGAAAAGTGGATATATCACATTTTACAATCTGACCACAACATATGTAGAAAGTATGCGATAAGAGTTATAATTTATTTTGTGATAATTTTTACGACCACAGAAAGTAGTATATAAATAGAAGATGACTGATACCAAAGTAAAAGACATTTCTAAAATTCTCACCTACGTAAAAGATGTCACAAACTATTCTTTACGCTATATTCACAGTTTATCTACGTTTTCTATTGCACAATATGCATAACAGAGCCAATGTGTGTGTATGAGTAGTGATTAGAAATAGATACACAGATATGCCATAGAACGCACTCAGAAACACAGTAACGGACACTTCTTCAAGTATGTTTTGCTTACTTACGTGCACATTTTTTACGGCTGATTTAATTTATGACCTTACAATACCACTTCCGATGTTTATACTACCTCACAACGAAGCGTTTCGCAGGTTCAGCAATATTCTAAGGAATTATTCTTCTAAATTTAAATCCAAATTCTACTACAGTTACAGCCCTTCATCTAACACAGTGTTTCCCAACCTTTTTTGAGACGGGACCCCCTTTTATAATATTCAAATAACCTGCGACCCCCCACCCATCTTATAAGATATCGTAAATTTATTAAGGTAAAGAAAACACAATAAAAATAGGTATTTCGGAATATAATTCTAACTTAATAATATTTAATAAAAAAAAAATCCGTGGTGTCCCCCTAGAAAACACTTCGCGATCCACTTGGGGGTCGCGACCCACCGGTTGGGAATCACTGATCTAACATTTTGCAACAAAAAAATACTACAAATAATAAACTGAATAACTGTATATTAAGGTGTCATGTTTAGTCAGGAGGCCGAAAAAGAGTGATTTTTTGGGACTTTTTTCTTCAAAATTGTAAGACCTCTTCAGTGGCGCACCCAAAGGGGGGGGGTTGTAAGGCGCCCTGGCACCCCCAAAGAAAAAAGAAAAAGGAGAGTAATGTAACCACGACTGAAGTAATTCAAAAACATTGTGAAAAGAAAAGGAAACTGGATTTTACTCGTTAAATACATTTTTATTGGCACCTAACGAATTTTATTGAATTTGTATTGAAAATATTTTTATCCGTTTAACTCGACTGTCCCCAAGAGTGTGCCAGTGAACGTTTTTCAAACACTATTTTCGTATTTGAAATGATGTATTTTAGAGGGTATCTCATAATTTTTGTATTTAGAAATAGTTATCTATAACAAACTTGTTTTGCAGTGACTATTGCTGGTCGCAAAGTCATATAGAGTGTAGACTACATAAAGAGCCTTTTGTTTACAGCCAAAATTCTGCATAAAAGAAACGCAACGCGCAAATGCTTTTTATAAACTGTCATGATTATTAACGAATTGCCAAAGATGTTTGGCGATTTGGCAAGGCGCGGGCGTAACATTTTTGGACATGTTATTTACGCGCCTTTGCTGCGCAAAACAACGATATAACACGAATCTGTTTCTCATATACAGCAACAACTTAATCCTTAGCAAAAATATAATTCAAAAACAAGGCTATTGAATTTCGACCCAAAAATACTTTGACTGGTGCAGGGTTTTGAAAATTGTCTCTTCAACACGATCACGCCTTTCCAAGCAGTCGCTTCTGCCGGAAATATTTTGTCTAACTCTCTCCACACTTTGAACACGCGCTGCCACTAACGAAACTTCAAACTTCAATACTGTCTATTACATCTTCATGAAAGTACTAGAAATGGATAGCCGAGGTTCCTCCGATGAATATGAACCCATACACGATCTTATTCGGGTTACTTTTAATCTTAATCCTATACATATAAAGCAGAATGTTTATGTTTGTGTGTTTGTCTGTCGCCTAAAAACTTTTGAACGGTAAACTCTTGGATCACGAAATGTTTATCAGCTCATTATGCCTGATTACTACAGATGAATGTGACTATTTTTACCCTTCCCCAAAAAATTATAAAATTAAAATCTAAATTCCGGACGAAGCCGGGTAGTAAAGCTAGCTCTACATAATCCTAATCACTCCTGCGTTCCATACATAAGTTGTACGTTCTGTATAATTAAACATAGACCGGATGAGGTCGAGTTTCAACTCATTTTCATCTGGAGAATCTCACTAATCCATTGGTAATACTTTCATGCATGTTTAATGCAAAATATAACAATTCTAACTCCCGTTAGTGAATGACATCCACGCGCAGGCTGTATCGCGCTCGACTGCACGAGAGCACGGGGTTCCAAAGGTGACGAAGTATATACATATATGTATGTGCATACAGATTATATTAAGGTGACATCCCACGGTGCGTGGCTCGGCGAATTTCGCGCCACACTCGCCAAGCCACGCGCCGTGGGACTGATCAGCTCAGACTCGCGTGACTCGACTTGGACTTCCTATTCGTTGTCGGTAAATGTGGCACGAGTCAAAGAAAAGCTAATCTGGCTCGGCTAACATCAGGCGAGCCTAGCTACGCCGTACGCTCATGGCTCGCCGACTCGCGCTCGCCAAATAGACTCGTTGAGCCACGTGCCGTGGGAATTCACCTTTATGGGACCCTGAGACAATACTTTCGACGATTTTGAACAATTGAAGAGCCCTTGTAGAAAACAGGGTAAGTGCCGAAATTTAAAACAACAAATTTTAGCGAGAAATTGTTCTACGTGCCAATGGTAATGCTATATTTTAATGCAATTTCCCTTTTTAAATAAGTTAATAATTGTGCTAAAAGATGGTACCGCGAGTACGTCCAAGGACACATGTGTAGAAAACAATGTAAGAGCCAATTCGGCGATAGGTAAACAGGATTGGAGTTACAGTGCTTGGAAATTTAAATGAAAGGCACATTCAGCTTTCTCTACAATTAACAGGACGTTCTACAAATGCATTTCTTCTTTTCATGAATTTGGACTATATTAATGCAAAAAAATATTTGTGATGTATTTGAGTTATTATAAGTATACTTAAGCGTATTTAGCAATCAAAACAAATCAAATTTCGTAAATAATTTAAAGTCAAGGAGGTTTTTTCTCTTCCCTAAAAAATTTTATTTTTGGCACGTACAGTGTTTTCTAGAAGGACTTCAATTATTGGTGTGGAATCTCGCCAAAACCATATGACGCCAGTCGGAATGTTAACGACATTAAACAAAAATCTTGTATTTGGAATATTATATCTGTTTCGAAGGATATAAATATTTAATGCCAATCGATATCATGATTTACATCTCACAATCAGTTTCATACTAAATACGTTGGTGATGAGAATATAATATATTTTTATATTCATTTATACAGACATATTTATTATATAATGGATCAAAACCCCTGCACCTTTCTCTATAGTTGCTTTTACTTTCATTCGAATATTTGTGCAACAAAGTAGATTGCAGAAACTGCAAGGAAATCGTAAGTTCAAAATAAGAACTGAAAACTATAAAACTATAATTAAATCTGTAATTAACTTTTGAAATACGTTATTAAATAAAATAGTTACCCATTACAATGTGCATATTGTTGTCTTCGACTAATTTTCTAGATACTATTACTAGCGAATGTCTAAAGATTTTACAGCACTACAAATTGAGTACTGTTTCGTTTATTACTTATTATATATAAAAAGTATACGAATGAAATAAACACATTTTACATGTTTGTCAATTAGGAAATCTGACTTAACTATTGATTTGAATTAAAAAATAATATCAATTCAAAAATATGAATTAAAATAAAATCGTCATACGTAGCTTGTATTTCAAGAACACGAAACATTTGTCGATAAATCTTTCCCACCAAATTTCTGTGAACCACATCTGGCAATCCCACCACTTTTTTCACAGAGATGTTCGGAGAACGCACTTAGGTACCCGTGTATTTCCATACAATTATTTTTGTTATCGAGGCCGTTGCACGAGAATTCAGAGGAAATTTCGGTGATGCACTGTCGCCAGATAAAAAGAGCTTGGGATCGCTGACGATATGTACATACATACATCCTTACGGACGAAATGTGTATTTATACATAGTCTACGATCAAAAGCGCGGATCGCCCAGCAGAAAAACGAATTTATTGAACTTTGTAAGAATTGATTAAGGGTTAGACTACTGTAAAACAGTCGAAAAATTGTAAGTTTTGCTCACTTAAATTAGTTAAAAATCTCTAGAATGACGTGCAAAAGGTTTGATGTATAAATATAGCTTAGTTTTGGAGATACAGAGCCGAACGCACACTTGAATGTCTGCGCGCCGAACGATACTTTTCAAAATGGTGTACAGTGCTGTCTCTCAAATGGCACGCGGTTTCGGATTCTCTATAAGCGCGAAGCTATCCCCACTACTTCGTTTGTAGTCGCCGCGCCGCGGCATCGGGTATCGGATGTCAAAGAGAAAGCCAAAGAAAGGTTCATAACCATTCTCAATAGTGACACACCTTACACTCTGACCGCGTGAAATCAAAGGAAGCCGAATAGACTACTCGTCTCTCAAATTGCGTGCGCCCGGTCCCGACACACGCGACTATAGAGAGACAGAACTGTACATGATTTCTCAATCTGTAAGTATTGGTGCAATTGTATGCATTGTATTTTGCAGACATCTTTGTTGGTACATTCTCTAAGCATTAACTGACCATTTTTTGAAAATTCGTTCTTTCTACGGGAGTTACAGACGAATCGTCGCGAAAATCGAAATCCGTTTCTTCAACACTTCAATCGATTCCGTTAATGTTTAGGCATAACATTATACTCAATAGACAACTTTTGTTTCTTTTTGGTTTAGACAATCAAAATTTGAGTTAGGAGTTACACCGTTTAAGAAAGACCATCAGTTCGGAGCCATCTCGTGATATATATCTATATATATTTTCTTAGTTTTTATAATGGTTTTTAATGCTTTACAATATTCCAAAATCAAGTATTTTACTGAAATCTGAAGTTTAATGAAGCATAACCGTATTATTAAAATAATAGTGGTTTACTAAGACATTAGCCGGCACAATGTAAACGGTATATTCAGATAAATATACACTCAAACATGCAATATAAGCGTTAATTTTGAAATATATTATTTTGTCCATTGTAAGAATAAATTGCAATGGTAATTAAGCGATGTACCGTCTATGCGAGAACTACGATATGTGCACTGGTAAACAAATTTAAGAAATTATACCTTTCAGAACAATATTAGATTATATTTGGTTCTAAAAGGTAACTTTTGTGTTCGAAATTATACGATATTTTGTCCTATAACGTAGTATACATAATATAATCTTTCAATGCGTATTTATTAAACTTTTAATTAATATATTAATATTTATAACTCCCATTATAGTAAAATATTATATACGTAATATAAAAAAAAATATATATATAACAGAATTCATTTTCCCCTGTAAGATTAGGTATATAAATTAATACAAATTTTAATGAATTGTTTGCAACGCGAAATGTACGATTTTTGTACACCAGCGTGATCTCATCTAACCGAAGAACGCCTGTACCATTTTTGGCTTAAATGTAGTTGACACCATTCCTGCGTAGATCACGTAATAGTTGTGTGTATCTCCTTGTATTAAAATGGATGTTTAACATGCTCCGATTGCGTCTGACATCAAACAA
Source organism: Andrena chrysosceles (assembly GCA_963855975.1). NCBI lineage: Eukaryota > Metazoa > Arthropoda > Insecta > Hymenoptera > Andrenidae > Andrena > Andrena chrysosceles. The sequence goes on along the minus strand of OY979767.1, from coordinate 104,773,165 downwards.
TTTATTCTAAAGCCCCTTGATATTTATGTTTCATACAATCATGTATGCTATACCGAATAGAGGACAGAAATTCAGCTTGCACTAAAGTATACCTACGTTCGTTACATACGTAAATAGCCGACTAACAAATAGGATTGCAATTAATTAACCCAGATAAACCGATATGGGTAACCCCGATATCCAAGAATGTAACTAAGAAAATGGTATAAACTATAATTCTATGGATTTGAAAAAAAGTTACAGAAATATCAAAAAGTGTGTTTTCGTACACTTTAAATGGCAACTGCAGCAACCTGCGTGTTTCAATTGGCTTAGAAGTTTGTTAATTAATATTAGAGATTGATTTACTGGCAAAGTATATTTTATAAAGAGCACATTTCAGCTCCAAGGTTGCAGGGCAAGTGACGTGTGATTTATCACAGTCCTATTACTAGAAGGCATCCTTGTCTTCTCTATTCTATGGCCAGATCCTTTAAGAACAAAACTCTGGATGTTTAGCAATACGACTTCGACTGGTCAGCTATCGCATGGCGCCCGTCGTATAAGTCACATGAACAATGTCAAGGTTTCATTCAACCCTTGACCCAACTATAAATTCTTTGCAAGCTAAATGGCGTCAAACTAATTGCCCTCGAATCATTCTTAAACATACAATGTCACTACCTAGTATATCTGTAACTAATAACCACTAATTAACCGAACGAAATAAAACTGTAAAACTGCAACAGAAATTTATGGGAAAAATTGAATAGTGCCTAAATAATATAAACATATTTGTTTACATATATATAAGCACAATACAAATATTTTGAGCAATGAATTATTTGGAATCCAAGTGAATATTTGCACAACTATAGACTACTTAATATAACCGACTTATAGAAAATACTAAAATGCAATTTTTTAATCTAAAATATTTATACAAGTTGTGGAACTATGGAAAAAGTATTTACTACAAATATAGCTTGGTTTTGATGGAAATCTTGTGGCAAAAAGGTGAAAGAAAATTAACAAAATGTGGAGGTCATCTGTGTCTTTAAGTGGAATACCCTCTTTTTTATCAACACCTGATAGCCGCTTGTAAGACGAGTTCAATGATCTCCAATAAATTGCAAGGTGCTCCACTTTTCGTTCTCGTTTGTTAGAAAATGTGCAAAATATCCATCGTCAATTTGTGTCTATTTCAACAACGGCTTAGCCATTCGAAGTTACTTTCCTGTTAACGGGACAGTTCAATTTTTAGTCTCGCCGATAAATAACTGGCAACACCGAAAAACAAGAATTACGAGAAAACATTCGCGATGTTTTTATGTACAGAATAGAATGGGTAAACAACCTGAGATTTGACTGAATCAATCGTCAGCCCTTACGAACTCGACAATTAATTGAATATTATCGACTTTCAATGATTTTCGAGTATATTAAGTAACTTTAACAAGATAACGCCAAATGAAACTTGAATTGAGGAATAATAAAATTGGTAATATCCGAATATTAGTTGCTCAGTGTATCTTGAATCGTACGTTGTTGAACTCTTCGGGAGTCGTTATCGAGCACTCATGAAAAAATGACATTTTATTGAAAACGAAAAAAGAAGAAACGATGACCTATACTAATCTTGGTAACGTTTCCACCTAAGATAAGAAATATTTTCATAATATGACGTCTCCTTCAAGTATACGACTTTTCTAATAAACGATATTCTTTGTTCATTTAAAAATTAAAAAGTATTTTAGGTGATAAATTAATATATGTGTAGTATTACGTATATTTAACAGAACGTTCTATTCTATTATTTATGTAAATACCAGTTACAAAAAAATTTGTGGAAATATATACACTATAATAGGTAAAAAAGAAAACTTTTTTTCTTATTACTATTATAAGTAAAATAACCATCGCTTTCCTATACTTTATTAACTTCTAATAAATGTCAATTTTACTTCAAAATTGTCTATAAATAAACATACACTTTCGAGCGACAAAGGAAAGTTGCAGAAAGCAAATTTGCCAGTTACAAATATACCGAGACTTTTTCAGAGAAGTGAACGTGCTAAAGAATTTAGTCCATCTGACTAAAAATAACGAAAATCTTTTACTCGCTGTAGGTCGTTACAAGGATCCATGGATACACGCGATATCGTATTTTCGACGATAAGGTCATTTACATCACGTGATGACGTTCGGGTAAAGGAGTATAATTCCACCTCGTGTCTCTTTCAAACGAGCCGCTCTTTTTAACTTCTTCCCGCCATGTCAGTTATTTTTAATTTGAAAAAACAATCAATTCGCAGAAAAAATGGAGTAAAAGCGTGAACAATTTTACCGCGTCCTTCGACGGTTTTAAAATTCATATATTTCATTTTCTGCAATTTTGGAGCTTTTTGTATGTTATTTCAAAGAAATTGCAGTATATACTATCAGTTCCCAAATAATTCATCAATAAAAATCGTATAATTAAAATGGCGATATACCTACTAACACATTAAATTTTGAACAAAGAAGTAATGTTTTTGCAAAACATTTGTAATGCAATATTACAAAAAGAATATAAAAATGTTGAATTGTATGTAAATTATATTATCGTTAAAAAATATATAGATAATCAAATCACGAGTATAGTTCAATCTTTGTTTTCAATAATATTTAACGTGAATTCATAACTCTTAGCTGACGCATAGCAATATAGATAGTTAATAACAGCATATTATCACGGTTTCCTCTGAAATTCAACTGCAAGTAATCGTGTAATTACGTTTAATCCCAAAGTTCCATTTACATTAACAAAGAACTTAAGAAAAAATACCTCTTGGGTAAGTTCCGCTGCGTTAGCTGGTTGATTAGGACTCTGCAAAGTGTCTGGTGGATCTGGCGATGTCATATTCCTAGCCGGATCTGTTGAATCTGATATACTAGGCCCCGCCATAGATATATCTCTCCCTGATTCCTCGATATTCAACAAATACGCGTGGATGTTGTTTAATCTAGAATTCATTCTATTGTATCTTCCTAACGAATTTAAATCTTCAAACAAGTCTCTTTCATAGTTCAAAAGCACCGAGTCCAGGTTCTTCGGATGGACGAACATGGGACGATGAATTATCGTATGAGCATCGCTATGCCAGCCAGATCCGTTGTTTAAATCTAGCGAACCTACGCCGATGGTTTGGATATCCAAACCGAGGTAGGATTCCGGATCTACCCGCAACAGAGAAAGCAGCAGCGCGAGCTGCAGCAGCTCCTCGCGGTACAATTTCTTTAGACACAACATCATGCTGGTTAATTCCAAATCAGCTCCGAATGTCGTCGAATATATTTGCGGTCCAAGGTAGGTTAACGTATTGTCACAGTGGCTTGGCAGTGATATCGAATGCAAAGAGCAGACAAGATGTCGCAAAGAAACTGCTCATGATGAAATTTTTGGTTATCGCTTCGTGTATGTGCCAAACATTCAATATCGTTTACACAGTCGTCTGTGTTTCATCGAATTAAACGTGCGTTCGATCCAACGAACGATTTCTTGATGTCGAGACACGAAGAATTCAGCGTTCTTGGTGTTATTAAGGTTAAACTTCACTTAAACAATGTTTGTTTTTTCTTCTCCCACAGTCGGCGCAAGTTTTGAATTATGTTCGGAAGTATGGTGGCCGGAGTCGCTGCTGGAGCAACTTATTCGACAGACCGTCAAAATGAAAATAAAGATTCGGAGCTCTCTTTAAACACGTATAGGTCAGTTACACGAATACTAAAATAACCTCAAAACACACACTGGCCACGTCAAAGTTGAGTGCACGTCGCGCACATCCCACGCATGCCTCGGATTTCATTTGACAATTTCAGATTATACTCCTTTGTATTAGTAGCAACACTTCGTTCGCACTGACACGCTATGAAAATTATCGTAACAATTAAGAATTCAGCCTAATAGGAGAAACTGACAGATCCACAAAGGGCACCGGGTCTCTAACTGCTTTAAATTTCTTCCTAATAAATACTCGAGGCCCGCGACAAGCGCTAAAAACCTCTTTCGTTAAATCATCTTGCTTCGATAATGTTACAATTCTAACGATGATAACGTTATACTAATGCAACTGGATGCATTTCACGGAGAAACGAACTAGCACACCTTGCTGGGCAAGATCGCTCACGATATGTGACTCAGCACTCGCTCAGGCAACGTTGTTTCTCAGGGCCGCCGCAATTGCATGCTTCTCCCTATATGTTGCTACTGTAGGCAACCAATCCGTTTAGCCTTAAACTCACCGAATTTAGATCGTTGACGCACTGAATTTATTATTATTGTTTACGTGACTTCAAGTGTTTCGGGATATTGGTAATTGCTGAAGCGCTGCACAATTCTCGATAGTGCGGGAAAATTACAGATTAATATAAAAACGGCTGTAACACATCTAATTACTGCACTGTATTCGTGCATGCTAAAATATATGTGAAATCAAAAATTTCACGTTTCATCGTTTGACGTCTCTTCGTATTTTTTAATTTCACTCGTTCTTACTAATTGTAGGTAAAACAGAAGATATATTGAAATGTTAAGACTGCATTGAAACAGATTATGCATACATTTATGTAACGATAATTGTATTTCACTGCGATTCCACTGCAATGAAGTTTGTGCTTGCGATTTCTTAGATTCTCACATGCGAGGATTCGTTGTAGTATCCGTTTTTCCACGTTAAATTGCTAAAATGTACTTTAGTTTAAGTCTCATTATATTTTCAATTATATCATAGATAGTGTTTCGTAAAAATATATTTGTAGTAACTGAATTATTAACAGGTTTAAAATTACCCAAAACAGATAAAAGTTATCACACCTGTGCCCTTAAATATATAGAAATACTATCATTCTTATGTATCTACATTTTAATCTTTTATACCTACTTTCGCTTATTTGTTTTCATTGACATGCAGTCTATCAATATTTATATTTACAATATTTATTCACTACATAAATAGTGGATGAATAAATAAATAAATGCTCATGGGACCAGATATTTAAATATTGTCATTATCAATATATTTACGAAACTGAAATAACATAAATCTATGTGCTTGCTGGTAGCAATACATCGAATAGACAATCCTCGACAATATGCAAATTAAGTTCATAGGTGATGTGACGGTGTTTACAAAAGAGCATGTTTTCCGTCGATAATTCCTGCTAAACGTATGCCTGCTTCTCTGTAGGTAACACGTTGCCACGTGTTCCAACGTAAGAAAAAATTTAAATAACGTTGTGTCGAAGTGTAGATTTTTCTAACGAATATTATTCTAATAAATTCACATTGTTTTTTGGAAGTGCATAGTTCCAAATTATGCAAATAGAACACGCAATAAAATTCACAATACTAGAGCATCGCCCGCGATCGTGCTGGAGCATTATGCGCAGTTGCCATATTTACGTTATTAATGCAACTTATCGAATAATCAAGCAATATCGTGCACTTGCACGCATCGCACACGCGTGCGTATAAATTCGTATGAACACTAATACATACCTCGCACACAAGCTTCCTTGACTTTAAATCTGTTGCATCGTTGCCGGGTGATAATGATGTCATTCGTGGTAAATCCTCTGCTTGTAGCATGATATTTCTATTAATTTTGAAACTTTGGAACCAGCACTATGATTTCTTCAAGAGAAATCCACTAGGTAACGGTGAAGACGGACTGGAGAATTGTCACTGGTTACTACAAGTATGGGAGTGAAACACATTACGTCACTAAACTTCGAGAAGCACTCTCACTTTGATGAATTCTTGATGGAGGTTAGCTGTAAACTACTTTTCGAATTTTACGCCATATTTTGGTTACAAGTGTGTGACAGGTATTTCTGTGCCGGGGTATTCCTTCACGCCATAGTGCGGTTATTACGATCGGAGCGAAAGCAACCGGTCTGTCGTTCCAATACAAGATAATTAGGATTTTACTTGCGCTACGTCACTGCGGCCGACTAGCGCGCTATTTGAACATGGCGCGGGCGATTCCGCACGCGTTGCGTTATATCGACGTTTCCGTATCCGAAATGTTAACACGCAGGCGCAATTAATTCAGCGGTTATCACTGAGATATAAATCTTAACTACCTAACAACTCATTAACCGACGATTTTCCATATTTAACGTTTAAGGAATTATTCACAGCTGTGCAGGAAAATGTAATCAGTAATTCAGGTAGTTACCCGTGAAGTTTAGTTACCTGTTGCGCATAAGTCACTCGGTTTGCAATAACATATCTACGATGAATATTCAATATACGAGGAGAATTAAATTTTTAATAAAATACTAGAGAATTCCTATTTAATTCGTTAGAGTTGCATCATGAAACCATTTTATTGTTATTGTTCAATATTTATTACAGCGATAATGAATATTTATGATACATAATTTATGATACAGATCATTTTGTAACAAAGTATAAGACAATATGCATCCAGTCTTTCTAATGGATAGACAACTAAATTTTTAAGCGCACATGTCTATTTCGCGGAAAAATTTTAAATCAATTTATATAGATATTGGAAAAATTAAATTTAATTAATTAAGCGATTAACGTAGTGACTATATTATATTTCTGAATGGTTGTATGTAGATTGTGAGAATTCGTGAAATATATTTAAAAAATTCATTGAAATATCGAATAGAGATTTTTAATGCAAAACACATTTAGGTTTGGCGATTTATTCGTATTAGATGTGCAATCAGTGTGTATGGTAGTATGATTAAATAATCGACTGTATTTTACATTGAAGTGTTAGTTTTTTCCTATTCTCTATAATTAGTACAGTCTATTAGGATACATTATTGCAACTAACTCAATTTCACAAAAAATGTGGGTTAGTCCGTTTTTGCTTTCAATGCCTCATATTACGTGCACGCAACAGCGTTTATTCATCAGAATGTATTTCTAGTTGTGTCTTTTCATTACTACTGTATTAACACTAAGTAATTGTGAAATTATACTAGTAAGGTAGATAACACTATAATAAACCTTTGAAGTTGAGATGCTTGTTGGGAACTAATTTTAATGATACTCTGCCTAATCACATGGAAGAGGCAAAATTTTGAAATACGTATCTTTTTCTAACTTTCCGTAACTTCACTCTTCCGACATTAACATGCAAACAGAATTCGCTGTAACATATGTAAGTGCGGGTAATAAGGCCCACCTAAGGATCTAGAATTTTTTTAAACCAAACTTGTACATATTCTTGAAAACTTTTTTTTTATAGAAATCTGTGGGCATTAAACTATAAACTGTAATATTTGTAACAATATATTCAAAATCCAAGTTGAAAGCCTTCAAATAAACTAGCTTCATCCGTGGCGTTCCAAATAAAGCTAAATTCATTTGAAAAGTTATTTCATTCGATTTTTATCTAGATAATGTCCATCTCTGATTCTAGAGCCCCAGAAAACTGGGCCGTGAAAATATATTGGATGTGTATGTACACGTAGGCCTATTCTATACTTTCCCTGTGGTGACAGGTCTATCCTATATCTCGTCAGTGGATTTAGCACATTATATACAGACAGGTAAAGAAGAAAACTGACTTCCGGCCATTGCTGATAGCTTGTATTGATTTACAAAATTCATATTTGATTGTGAGACTTATCGCGGATAGAGTGTGTAAGGTAGTCTAGTATACAATGCTACGTTACTATAAAAAGTGTTAATAAATATTCGTAAAGATTGATATCACGTCTGTCCTACATCCAAATCTGGTCCGAAACCATTGCAATGATGGAATTAGATATCGTTTACCTGTTCTCGTACATTTAGGCAAGTTGCATGTAATTTTTGTTTTAATAACATCTCCATATAAATTTATGCATTCACAGTAAATTAAACACTGTTTCTTTGCACTCATTTTTGCTCATTCAATTATTTTTCGAGGTATGTAACTATACGTGTCACTGCCAGGAACACCAGGAGATATATCTGGTTTGTTCAATCTTTGAAGTAGATTTGCTTTTCACAGATAAAAATGTTACTTGTTCGATTGATAATTAATTAACATGGTTGGAAAAAATTTGAATACATTTACCCACAGCTTTGTATTAAATTTCGTTAAATTTCTTCTCTGAATAATCGAAACCAATATTTATAATAATTTGCATCATCTTCTATAGAAAATAATCATTAATTGAATAATTACTATATATTTTTTTATATTACACATGCATGTATAATGATAATAAATGGCAGCAATTTTTGTATGACTTTTTGTAGTAGAATCGTTTCCTTCGAAATTTTTTTTTAGTATTTTTAGTAAATTTTAATGTTAATACACAGAAGTTAGAAATAATTTGTACACCTACGTACATTTCCAATAAAGTTGGTAGAAATATTGGGTTATAAAACATCGATACAAATAAATTACGTTCACATTACTTTAAACATATAATATATTCATTTGTATGCTTGTACATATCTCATATTCTTTTATACAACAAAATATCTATGACAACAGTACAGTAGAGAACGGTATACAATATATAGTTATATATATATAATTCATTCATAAATATGAGATGCAAGACAGCCTCGTTCTCTTAAGACGTAACGGTATCGGGTCGTGATTGCATAAAATACATATAAGTATGTACTCTTCTTGATTACTCTGATGTCCAGTCTTTCGGTAGAACTTTTACATCGTTTCATTCCGTATCTAGTGGGCTTGATATATACTCAAATTACTTTAGACTCGAAACGAAATGCATCTTATTAGTATCTGATACCATTTGTAACACCTCAATAAAGTGTGAGCTTTCTCTAATACTGTTAGACCTTTGTATAGTAACAACAGAACAAAGTAGGTAGTGTTGGCAGATTATCGTGAGAAAGAGGAAACAATTAGAGTAGGGCCGAAGAAAGAATCGACTTATTTTCACGGGGATGTTCTAGGAGTGAGAACCTCCATAACTCAGACACTTCGAGCAAAGTACGGTACGCACTCGTTATAAGCCCATTTCTATCATGCGTTGTACCCACCATTTCTTAGAATCCTTCGGACGAGAGTGGGAGAACCCGAGAACGAGCGAGAGGGAACGAAAGAGCCGACGGCAACTTCGTGTGGACTCTTTCGTTTCTTCTCGCCCGCTCTTGAGTTTTCTCACTCGCGCCATTGGCCGCACGGCATAGTGTCTGCCAGCTCCGTTCGTCGAGCTTATAACGAGTGCGAACTGTATTAGAAACGTTTCGTGATAAACAATTCGTTTGATTACGTTAAAAAGCCACTTATTCGATATCTGTTATTCACAAATAATATATTCTTTATTCACTGCCGAAGAATAACGCTTTCGAATACCTGAAGTACCTCAAATGAAGAATAACAAAGAATAATACCTTACATTAATGATTTTTGCATAAAATTTACAGTTAATATCGGGGTCGTACTCACGAATATCGATCGGCTAAGTACTTAAAGGACATTTGTTGTTTAGGATCGAGTACTCATACACGCTAAAATATTGACGGATGTCCAAGCTTTAACATTTCGTAAGAATCCAAACCATCAGCCGAGGAAGTACGTGGGGAAAGTGTTCTCCACGCCAGGATGACTGGTGGGAGGTCTCTCACATCGATTCTTTCCTTAGACCGGCTATAATTAATAATAAATGGTTCTCGTTAAGGCTGCACTGAAATATGGACCTGCTCGTAACGGAACGTGACAATCTGTGCGATGATATTCTTCAACTGAAATTAACGAGAGAATCGCGTATTCTTCTTAAACGAGTACTTTCGGATGTTACATGAATTGTTGTAAAATAGGCCAATCGGTTCGTGCTCCCTTCGTACTCAAAATGGGCGAACCAGACGCTTCCGCGAGCATCATGGAGCGACTTCGTTCATTAAATCTTTAACAAGAGAGGATATCTGTTAGTGAAAAAATATGCTATTTACACGTAAGGTATCTAGTTGTGCGTCGATTCATTAATTCGCCGTTGGAGTGTATCAAAATCTACTTAAAGGGACGATAAAAGATTCATGCAGCCGTTATTTACAGACCTTTTCCATTTCTAGGTGTATACATGCCGGAGTATCCTAATCTGGTAAATATCGATGAATTTTACAAAGAAATTTTATTCCTCGGGGGGGCATTCAAGTAATTGTACTCTGATCGAAAACACGTGAAAAATGGCACGGGCGTCGAAAGAAATGCTACCCTTCCCGCGGGGGATTCGAGCTCCAAGCATCGTCGGCAGTTTTGTCAATAGATCGTAGATAAAGATCGATCGTGTCCTATGTGCTCTAGCGTGGTAACTAATCGTAATGTGAACGGTTCCCTTTTAAATAATCAGTGCTTCAATTTTTTAATGGAAGTGATAAGAACACTCGAAATCCAATATTCGTGAGATTCGGCCGAGCACTGGATACGGTACAGCAGAAGATAATAGACGCATAACAAACGGTTTTCAAAGAGTAAAATCGAAACGCACGTAAGATATCAATACTGATCGAGTTCCCTAAAGGTAAACCATGTCCTTTGAGGAGGCTGGTTTCAGCGTTTTGCCAGCGTTGCAGTTATACGTGTACAGCTTCGCGGGGAGTCTCCGGAAGTACTAATATCGAGTGCTGAATGTTAGTGTAAATACCAGCGAAATGTCGGAACACTTTTTCCAAAGAACACGTGGGGCCATTCTTAAATTACCGAAGGGTAATTTTTGCGAGTTGACCCTCCTTCACTCAATATACTACACACTCGTTATAAGGCCGTTATTACCATGCGTTGTACGCCCGCCGCCAACCCCGTTCGTCGCGCTTATAACGAGTGAAAACTGTATAAGAATTCGTAAGATTTTATATTCCAAATCCTGCCCCCTCCCTTACGTAATATTTTTTACATTGCATTTCGCAGGTATTAAAATTCTTTTAAAGCTTTATATAATTCATTTAATTTCGTGTGTGTGATGAAACATCGTTTTTTAGGCGACTCGTATTGAAAATTGGGTTAAAAAATTATTACGTAAAATCCTCCCCCGAAAAAAGCCTGACGTAATTTAAGGACGACCCCACGGCATACGTTTAAAAGCCTCCGAATTCGTAACCGTGAAAGCTTAAAAAATCTTATGTACAGAATTTCTCAACATTTCTCGATTGGGCAGGAATATTGTTCGTGTTCCGTCTTAATTTTTTTTATACTATACATACAATATCATCGTACTGAAATGTCCTTGGTACTTTTCCACTTTGTTCTTTCGTATTCATGGGATCGGGCTCTTATTTCGAATAGCTTCTTAAATTTTGATACTTTAACCTTCAAATGCTAAATTAACGTTTATTCAGAATGTAACAAACGAATTTCTTAATACTTCCCTCCTACATTGTTTCACGTTTATTGTCAATGGATAATTAGAGAAACACAGGAAGTAGTCTGAAAGTGTGGTAAACGGTAAATGTAGCTGTAACGTTGAACGATAGCTGACACGAACTTAATTTTATTGGTTAGCATTTCAAGGTTGTGAATTGTGCCAAAATCGCACGAATATTTTCTTATAAAGGCCAGCAGAAGATTTGGCATTAATGTGTTTTATCTGCATCTAGATACCTTTGTAACGTATCCGATCACACAGGGCACACAACTCTCTTACGTCAATATGTACAACACCACACAAAGCATCACAAGATTACATACATAAATTTATACACATTCTCATAATAAAATATCCGATTCTCTATTATGCTACTTCACATGGAGAATGATCAGCTCCACGCGAGACGTATCCCGCGCCTCCAGCAAACCTGCAGCAACATTAATACATGACACACACGGTACATCAATTTTTTCGCAATTCGAGGCTCAGATAATCCTCGCAACATCTCCTTCGGCCCGAGGCCAAATCTTTGATTACCGTCTCCAAGGGATTAGAACACCGCTTGACAAAGATTCGGCCAAATTATCCTGTCAAACTTCTCTAATGTTGATATGCTACTTATAATAACTGATCGCTCGCACAATCGTTTCGGGTATGTTCTATGATAACTCGATTAGTTCGAATGCAATGTAACGTCGTTTCCTGATTTTATTTACAGCAAATCGCGCTGCGTATTACAGGAGCAGCCAGCTCATCTTTGGATCTTAGATTTTCAATGATTGTTTATCAATTTTTTTTGTAATTTATACACACATTGTAAATTGTTCACTTTTCAGCACTTGTACAAATATTTATCTGTATAAAATTAGTAAGTGGGTAAGATAAGTTTGTTATTTTATGAATACTTTAATGGATACTAAATTAATTAAATTTTTTTGCCCATTCTGGCGCAGACAGAAGTATAACTCTATGTAGAGACTATGCCATGGCTACTCCTAATATAGAGCGCATCGCTGAATTGTGAAATGTGTAAGTAGCATTCCTCGTCGAATTTTTAGCAAGCTCATTTCACTCGGTTCAATTAATGTACTGGATGGATCAGGAATGGGGCTTGGGTATCACGTGGAGATGACTACTGTCACTCCTTGTAATAAAGTATAGTATTTTGGGAGACCTAAAGTACCAACGTCATCAGGCGTATGTCGTTAGCCTTCTCTTCGGAAAATCTTGGCTTAGCGACTATCCTAGGAACAACGTTGTCTTTTCTTCCTATAATTTCTTTCTTTATACATGGTAGTCCAATCGGCACGCGCTGCGTGCGTAATAAATAAATACTTTCGAAAGTGCGTATAAATCGGTGTATAATGTATTACATACGAACAATTCGGTTCTGTTTCGAAACGTCAAAAGATTCTTTCCAGCGCGCGAAATTTGATAACACTTTGCGCACAGAGGCCAGTGTATCATTCGTTTAAAGAGGGATCAGGCGATCCTTCGCTTATTGAAGGATTGTCAATTCTCACCCTGTGAAAATAATCTTTTGACGCGCATGACGGAAATGGGTCGTTTTTGATCTGCGAATTATATCTAAATAGTAAATAAATGATTCGATTACCTCGTGAACGGTAACAAAAGTCTTACTTTACTGTAGAACACATCTTGTCAATCTTGAAGGTATCATGCATCGATGAAAACCATAAAAAATGTTAGCATCGTCACGGAATGACTGTGTGATAATTTTGCGTCATTCTTGTCCCATTTCCGGCGAACAAGGGGTTAACTCGTGTAAACGTCTAAATAGTTTATAAGCCATCGATCAACGACTTCAGCATTCTCTTTTACCCAATGTATATTAAACTTGATTGTTTCTAGGCTCTGCTCTAATGCTCGCTGACCACTTCCAACATCCAAGTTTTTAAAAAATTCTGAGACCTAAGATATAGAATCAGAGATATTCGTTATCGTATTGTTGTTAAAGGTATTGCTCATTTTTTGTTTTGGTGACAAAACGTTTAAGCAGTTACAAAGAGTTAAGAGTTAACTTGAAGTGATCATAAGTGCTTCGCCCTGCATATTATTTTACCATTAATTGTGTCACAGCATAAACGTTAATTAGATTTATAATAGTATGAAATTAATTAACTTGTATGTAGTTATTACTAAATTAATTATTTTGTCTATCGAAAAAATGGGCCATTTTTACTTACTTCGTGGTAATCGTACTCCGTGAAGAAGTCAGAAATGACAACAGATATAAGTCCTCCTATTGTGATTGACCCGTTTCCGAATATCGCGTGAATTTGCGGCCAGTACGCTTTAAGGTGGCGCCAAGCAAGGAATTTGCCATCGGAATTGCTAGCAACGGAGGCTATAACAGTTTCAACGTCCTGTGACCTTACAACTTCTCGGTCCAACGAGTGCAGAAGGTAACGTTGTAACAACCATGAATCTGTCGTCGCCCCTAGAGCTTGCAACATTATTCTTTTTTCACTAGGTACCTGTGTCTTTTGATAATTCTGCCAACAATGATTCCATTCCTTTTCACCACCGAATTTGATTCCTGTACATAAATGTGTCTAATATTTTTGAAATGCAAGATAAATATATGAATGAACTTAACTTGTTTTACATACATGTGTTACATTATATCTGGGTAAAATTACAGGAAGAATAATAATACCTGCAACATATACGACATCTCGAATATTTGGAGCGATCCGTTTCCCTCTTAGCATCCAGTCGTCGAAGATTGTTTTTGTTGGTTTTATAACGTCCTCCAATTTCACAGATACGGCTGACTGGAGAACAGCAATTCTGAGAAGCCTACGAAAGGAAAGTTAATAAAAATTTTAACAAAGCCATCTATTGTTAAATTCGAATCCGTTGTATTCGCTAGTAGGCAAGTACTTGAGAAACAACGGTTCCATCTTCAAAATCGACTTTATCACAAACAAAGTTACGTTTCGAAATTAATTATGTTATGCATATTCAATACTTTCTATTACCTGAAGAATTATATAAAATATAATATAATATAATATAATATAATATAATATAATATAATATAATATAATATAATATAATATAATATAATATAATATAATATAATATAATATAATATAATATAATATAATATAATATAATATAATATAATATAATATAATATAATCATTATATTTTTTATTAAAGAATTCTATATATTATTTGCACTCACTTTTTCAAATGGGAGCCTTCATCCGTCCAACCAACATGTTTTGTGACCGGTGTTAATAATCGTTTCAAGAAGGTAATATATCTTTTGTATCCCGGGCTTTCACTCAATCTTCCTTTCCAGGAGTGTAAATAGCCAAGTGCTGTAGCCCATGGTACATAGTCCCTCTCGTTTAAAAGATAAAGCGACAGCTCGAGAGGAATAGTGGCATTTAGCTCGCCCGCTTCGCAAAGCGTAAATGCATCGTCTATAAGATTGGCACGATCAGCTGGACTGAACTTGGTATGATCGTTTAATAAGGTGGCAATGATCGACGTCCACATTTCGTCCGGATAAGTTACACGATAAAATCCACTTTGATTCACGTTACATTTTATATATTGGACGTCATTGGGTATCTCGAATGTTACTAAAAATACGTAATACGTATATCATATATAGCATAAATACAGTTTAAGCATTATCAAGTAATAAATTCGTTCGTCTACGTAAATAAATTTTTACATTTGACATTGGAATTACAGTCACTAATTTACCAATTTTATTTCACGCATTTGTAAATATTTCTAAACATAATTTCAATTTTATACTATAAATTGTTCTTTATTACGATTCAATTTGAAGATCGTTTATTTTTTTATTATTTTAATAACTAATGGACTTTATGTTAATCAATTTGGAATAAAGTAACTATTGTTTAATCCTCGTTTGGCGGGGGCATTATCCATTTGGACTCATTCTACATATCAAGTTGTTAAGGTTACTAATCACCTATTAGTATCATTTCTTTAAAAAAAAATTGGATTTTATGCATGCAATTATATTATAAGTCAAAATGGACTGCGTTCGCCATGCGGTCGAGTGACATAAATAAAACGAACGAAATTATTGACCGATACTTATAGCAATAATGTAGCCAGTATTCGGTTAATATTGACAAATATCTCTACAAAAATTTTCGTTATAATTATCCTATATGTTACCATCAGTTAAATTCATCCACACGTTGTGAAGCTTGCGCGGTTCTTTGTCTGTGTAGTAGCTCAACGGGACGTACCACTTGTAGTCAAAGGGTGATTTTGGTTGTAACAATTCTGTATCGTTTTCTTTCTGTGAAATTAAAAATCTCTTCTGCGATGCCGTGATAGTATTCCCATCACGGGTGATCGTAATCAGTGGAAAACCCATCTGCTGGGTCCATGTATCCATAATAACCTGTTAACATATTTATTTCAATTCAATACTAAAATATAATTGCAAATCCTATTTGTTACGAAAATTGTGAATATGTACAAGTAATTGTACTTTCATTCCGGTTTAAAAAAACAATTATTTTTATTTCATTTTTCGAATGTTCAACCTTTTAGGAATACGTGTTTAAAAGAATTTTTTGAAATCCGTCAAAATTCCCGAAGTTATAGGCATTTGAGTAGCGGAAAATGCATAACAAAAATTGTTGACAGAGTTTAGGAAATCATTCGATAGCATGTTTCTAAATGTTTTCATTGTTGTTGCATAATCTATATGTATAATCAAACACATATTAGTTTATTCAGTCTTCTCCTAAAACGAATTCACTGAAGACAGAGAACAGTTGCGCATAAAACTCCCAAATAAATGAAATTACGAGTAGAGTGTACCTGTCAATGTTTATACATACTTTTATGTCAAAGGTGTTATTCGCATGCTTGGTGAAAACTGACCAAAGGTCGTTCGTGTCCGCGTTTGCATAAGCGTGCGAATTTAGGTAGTCGTTTAATCCACTTTTAAGGACATCTTCACAGAGAAAGCCTTCGAGCATGTTGAGAATGGCAGCTCCTTTGCTGTAACTGATATCATCGAATATAGCTTCTATTTCGTTGGGATCTTTCACGGGCACGCTTATAGGATGGCTGCTGGCTAAGGCATCAAGGTCGAGAGCTGGTTGAGTTTTGTCTAAAATAAACTGATCCATCATGCTCCATTCGGGAGAGATGTAATTCACTCCTTTATATTCGAAGAAACTGGCTGCTCCTTCGTTTAGCCACAGATCATTCCACCATTTCATAGTGACCAGATTACCAAACCATTGATGAGCTAATTCATGCGCTACAACGACAGCGATCCATTCGTGTGCGTTCGTTGATGTCTCTTGTGGGTCATAAAGTATAGATGTTTCTCGGTATGTGATTAGGCCCCAATTCTCCATTGCCCCAGCACCAAAATCAGGAATAGCTATTAAATCTGGAGAGAATCAACGAAATTCACTTAATTAAAGGAAACATGTTATGTATATTAAAATATCCTTAAAGACTTTATAGTGTGCAACATTATATTATATATGAAGGGTAAGGGGGAAAATAAGAAATGTCACAAAACAGCTTTATCGAGACAATTAAGTTTTAATATTTTAGTCCACCAGTAAAGAAACAAGGTTTGATAAATTTATCTACATTCTTCATAACATGAAGCTTATACCCTAATTAGGCATCAGAAATATAAGCATTAAAATAATAATTGTTTTACATTATTCTAATATTTTTTCAGGTTTGAACAGGCCAGCATACTGAAACGAAATAAAAGATTTCCACTTCTTTTATTATCAAAACAAGGAAAGCCACTCATTTTATTAATTTTGATTCCGCAGTTCTGTAGTCACGAAAAATGGACATTCCCTGTTTTTTCACCTTACCCTTCACGTGTATACACATACATACAGGGTGTTTATTAAAATGTAGGATATTTCTTCAGGATCGGTTCGACTCACCTAAATAATAAAAAAAGTTGGTATACGAATATGTCCAATAATGCTCAGTTTTGCAGTTATAAGCATTTTTATATTTCGTAAAACACGGGCTCGGAACGCCTATTAAAGTGGCATTTAACGAAGCCCAGCTGTTTCCGCGGATCGATATATTGATTATCATTTCACCTTTGTTTTTTTAAAGGAGAGAAGGAAAGGATGAATGAAAATATAGTATGTTAGGTCGATTGACGAACGCGCCTGTCTGCTGGTTGCCCTTTAATTAAATCATTCCGGGCCGGTGTTTTACGGAAAATAAAAACTAAGCATTATTGGACATATGCGTGTAGCAACTGTTTTATTATCTTAGTGCGTAGTAGCGACTCTGAAAAAACCATTCAATCGGTCTTGAATTAAAAACTGGAGCTGACTTTGAGCTCATTGAATTATAAGTAATAAAACATTATGTGATCTGCTTTGAATTACGAATGATTCGTCTCAACTAAAACTCGCTAGAACCGTCACCTACGGTGTTATTGATATTGTTCAAGTTAAGTGTATCATCCAGTTTATTACCTTGTAGACTGTAGAGGATAAAATAATTCATTGAAATCTATATATGTATACATACCTTGCTTGGGCAATGGGTAGTGCACTCCGAAAAATGATTCAAAATAGTCCATGGTACGAGCAGCAGTATGTACAGCGTATTGTGCCTGTGAAAGCATCGCTTCCGCCGCGTAAACACTTACAGAGACATTCCTTTTCGTCAGTTCGGATACCCGTTTGAAATCGCATACCACAAACGCCACCAAATACGTCGACATTTCCACGGATTCTTGGAAGTCATCACGCAGCTAACAATTTTGTTTGCCATGAATTAGTTTACCGCAAATGAATTTACTTGTAGATAAATAATGTGATTTAGCTTTTTAACTCAAGCTACAGTAGCAATACAGTAAATAAATGTGTGAATATTTACCAGGTACAAAATTGATAATTTTTACCATTTTCCTTTTAACATATCAAAATTTACATTTCTAGAAAGAACTGTTAGATCTTGATTGTACAAGCATTACGAATGTACAAGTATCACTCAAAAGTTAAAAGATTCAAAAAGAAGGAAGTGGTAACTCAAAAATGATGCTGGGGTGTAGTGAAACCCACGTGACCAATTTGCGATTATAAGAAGTTGTGACCACGGAGGGTTTAAAATCATATCGTAATACTTTATCTTAAATATATATTTTTAAGAAAATTGTAGCTATATAAGTTTGAAACTTACTAGTCCAGTTCCCATGTAAAATCCCGCGTCCTCAGTATTCATTACAGGCATATTGCATAACGCAATGTGAAATCTATCTCTGAATATCGACAGTTTGAATTTAGCTTTGAACTGTGGCTCGTCAAAACAGGGAAACGCCGAGCGTGCGTACGTTGGCTCAAAGTGAGTAGTGGCCAGATACCTAAAGCGGGAAAAATTTCGGTTACGGTTTCATTCAGAGTGAAAACACTCCTTGAGTTATTTTCCAAACAGAAAATTATTACAGTTTCAGAGTGACCTCTTTTCTCCTTCTGGGGTAACGTAACTGCTAAGGTAGAATCCTTCGAGTTCACTCGTGAGTTTCGAAATGAACCTCAGGTGCACTGTATAGTTCCCCCTCTTCCTAAATTTACTCTCCTCCAGTTCTAGGTATAACTGCTGATGCTTCGAATACTCTAGCAGCTTTGCGATTTTCAATCTATGGCCTTTACGGTCTTGCACCATCTGGAACCAAATTCCCGAAAATGAAGTTACGTACAAAGTATAATAAGCCCTTCGACGTGCTTCGGACGAGTACTCACTTTTTCATTTATTGTCAAATTTTTACTATGGAAGACGATATAGTTGGTCTCTTTATCGACATAGAATTCGATTGTGACCTGTCCTAGAAATGCAAATTGAAAGTTCGAAAATTATTAATGCTGCAAGTGATAAATAAAAAGTTTTGCTTTCTTAGAAATTTGGTTTTCTTAATTGTGAAACGCAGCACGCACATTACACGTTTTATTAAACAGTTAGAATATTTGTCTTATTTCTTCTGCATTATCAAAAGCGTGTAAACAAAAATGTCACTAATTGAGATTAACTTTTTTTGTGCGTAGAATTAGTAACTGCTGGAGCTGGTAGTGGAAGAGCAATATATTATTTACCTTTTACTTCTAAGGTGGTAAGGTTTGGATGAATGGTGATGTTGTATCTAGTAGGGTGTGCAAACGTAGGTAGTCTCACGTTGTTCCAAGGGAATATCTATAATAATTACAATCGATTGAATTATACCTGTGTCCCCAATTTAATAAATTACTACAATTAAAATTAAATAATGAGAACGTCCTTTCTATGCAACTAATAATAAACTATACATAGTCAACAGTTAGGTTTGCGCTATGGATAGTAGTCGCGTCTTGTAATTGATTTCCCGCCAAGACGTTTCGTATTTACGTGTAGCCTTAGACCTTGTTTAAGCTAACACTTTGAGGCGTAACATGAAGAATTATAGTGTTAAAAAAATGTGAGATACTTTTTATGAATCGATTTTGTACATTAAAATAATTATGAAGCTGACATACACGCGTGCCTGGGAACAATAATTTTTTTTAATTATATACTGTTTTGTAATCTGAAAAATACAGTAAAACACTTGTAGAAGAGCAACTGCTTTTCAGCGTTATGCACCAGTTGACTTCATATCCTTGTAAGTCGCACTCTTACTCGTAGCAATAACTTTAAGAACGTTAAGCCTTTAATAATATTAAGAACTTAAGTGTAGCAAGTGGGGTGATGTAAATCGGATTACAGTTATGTAGGTGCTCTCACTTGTATTTCAAAAGTTCCATAGAACTAAAATAGACAACGTGTATATGATTTTTTTATCATTTTGATATGTAGACTCGATTCTAAAACAGTATCCCCTAATTTTTTTCAATGCCTCTATTCAATTTGCAATTCTCTGTGTTTTATTTTCTCATGGTTTAGAAATATACCCGAATAAATTCCTTTATATTCAAAAGCTAATAATAATGCATGTTTTATTATTTCGTCATATGCAATTTGAAGTGTAAACATTATTAGATATTCGTAAATAAAATTTCGTAGAAAGAAACGCAAGGTAAACGAGGAAGATCTGTTTGAAAACTCCATGTGAGCATAAAAAATTATGAATAATTTTAAATCCTATTATTTATTCGTTATTTAAAATTTAAAGGTAGCCTGTTTTCTGGATGTGAAACTGGTTCGCAATGCTTGTTGTGCTATTTCAGATTTTCTACGAGTATACAGGCTCTCAATTATCGTGCATTATTCCTAGTATATGTGTCACAAAGTACATGTTTTGCTCTACTTCGACATTATGATCATATAGCTAGGAAAGCAAACATAAGTGACCGTACCTCTCCATTAGTTGCAAGAGGTTCACTGCTTTTTTCATCGTCCTCAATTTCCAGGTTGGCTGGCTTTTCTCCAGCACAGGGGCAGTCTACAAAAATTAAACACGACGACACATTAACTACAGCAACGATTCTTATAAAAAAAATTATTTATATGCACAGAATATTAGACTGAGATAAAATTCTGCTAACATTCCATTGTCATTGTTAACGTACACGATAAATGTTAAAGGAATTTAACAATACCATTTTGTGGTCCCGCGAAGGCAATGATGAGTGATATGGCGAAAAGGATCGCAAAAACGACGGTAGCTATGCAAAGAGCCCTTTTTTGAGAACACACAACTCCATTGTGCTCATAAATACTGCGTTTATGCAATCCTGTGTTGCTATCTCCTGGAACAAAGGGTCCCCTGAAGAATGACCAATGCATACCAAGTATGCAAACATTATATATTATAATTGTACGTGCTTTCAAAATATACGATACTATTTCTCCATTCGTAAAATTCGTTCCATTCAAAATCAAATAAAATATGACGTAATTAATGTTTATGTAGATCACTTGATATTTAGAGAGAAACAGTGACAAAATTTCTAAACACAAAAATTCTATGTTCACCAACACGGGAAACGTATCAAGTTTCGTGTGTTGCGCTACACACACTTGACCCAGATTTTCGACTGCTAGGTGACAGTCTAAAATGACGTTAACGCGGTTACTACGAGGCGTACAACGTACTTGTATACTTTTTGTTAGGTAGCAGACAATATACCACAACAACTAATTCCAATCAACTTAAAAATTCACAAACATCACATTTTATTAGGGAGGCTTAAAGAGAAATAAATCAACACACTTGCAAGTTATAACAACCAATTATATGTCGAGTATCTACAATAGAAACCATCGACAGAATGCGTTTCGTTACAACACATTACGTTTCCACTGTGCAATGATAATGCCAGGGAAATCTGTTTACACGTGTTACTGACACTTATTCCCGTTGCCAGTGTAACAGCCTTGACAAGCTGACACATCAACAATAACATCGGACGCATGTATACGCGAGGACAGATGGATTTAACATGGTTTAATTTGAAAGATCAGAAAGCTTCCCTCTTATTGATCGCACGCACGTGCTTCTCGTATAGTCTATTCGCAGCCCGGAGGGTCGTAAGTGGGCCATCTGGTCGAACGATTTCAAAGAAAAACGAGAGAATCACGTGTATAAAAAATGGATGGAAAGATAAGGAGTGAGACGGAAAGGGGGAACTGCAACGACCACAGAGGGAAATACATGGAAACAGAGGGAGGAGACGTGAAAAGAGGCGTCGGAGCAAGTGTGACCAGGCCGATGGAATAGGAAAAATTAGCCTGCCCCTAAAAGATGTCTCACCTGTCAGAAAGGCAACGTCATCCACATCCTGCTCGCTCATCGCGAACCGATTCGGTGGCGGTCTCCGACGAACGATTTCTTTTACCTGACCGTCGTTCGTAGCATATAAGATCTTAATCAGGGGTTCTCTCTGTTCAGCCAGAATTTGGGCGGTCGTACTCGTGGCTAGCTACTTCGCCCTGGTGTCTACTTTCGTTGGTGGGCAGTCGGCTTGTGTGCCAAGGTCAAGGAATCACCGAGGAAGACTGACAGACTTTTCCCTACGTTTTCACCGTGTACTCCCGTTTACTTTAGGCTCGGTGTTCTCCCGTGGCCCTTGCGCCTCCTTGTTCCGCTCGCCCGTATGTCGTGTTCAAAATTTAATCGGTGGGTACGAGGTAGGTTGGATACGTATGGTCACGGTGGTTCCTGGGACAGCCACCGCGAATACGAGTACGAGCACCAGCACCAGCACAAGCACGAGCACGAGCACGAGCACGGGCACAAGCACGAGCACGGCCACAAGCACGAACAGGAGCCCGAGTACGAGCGCGACCAACAAGGTCCCGAGGACCCGCGACAACGTGGCGATGTACGAGCTTACGAAGTCACCGAACAGCTCGACAACGTCGGCAGGTCTATAACGCGCGACGTGCCTTGACATTTCATTGGCATTAAAGCGTGGATATAGCGACTGCAGAGTTAGGCAGAAATGGCGACTTTCCAAACCCCTTGGTGGCGAACCGCTTTACGGGGGTAGATTTCCAGCTCTCGTCCCGCCGCACTTCGCTTCGCCTCGCCTTGCCGAGGGGGGTTGTTGCCTTTACAGTGGCGCCATCCGTGACCCACCCTTTACAGTGATACGCGCGAGCTAACTGCCCCTCCGTTTCTATGTTCGGGTTGATAAGAAAACTCTCTACCCCCCGATTTACACCCACGTCATTCCGAAACATAGGTGTTGCGCTCTCGTATCAGGCATTGTGCGTAAAAACGGACTAGCCCACATTTTTTTGCGAAATTCAGTTAATAGCAATAATGTACTTATTTTAATAGGATGTACTAATCATATAAAATAGGAGATATTAATTGTTTTTCGATGTGGGTTAGACCGTTTTTGCAGTCAATGCCTCACATCCACTTTAATATTAGGTCGCTGTGTTAGTTGAGGCAGTGAGAGCAAAAACGGATTAACCAACATTTTTTTTTAAATTGAGTTAGTAGTAATATGAGTTAAAATATGAGTGGGAATATGAGTTAACTCATCCTGTGATAATTTGTGCAGGTTGCGTATGATAAGTTTACTCAGTACGAGAATTTTATCCCTTAAGAACAAAGACTAAGTCTAGCGAACTGCATTAAATACATTGTTCTTCCTTGTTATTAAAATTAAATTGTGATATTTTTCTGCGATTCATTTAGTTATTATAAGGTAGCTGAACTCATCAGTTTATTCTTACGAAATCTCGTTGCGCTATTGGAAAATAAATTTTTCACTTAACAAGTTAACCTTCTACCAATGTATCAAAAACGATGAAGTGCAAAAATACTTAAATATGAAGTATTCTTTTTATATTCAAAACTTGTAGTGATAGTTGTAATGATTGCACTATAATATAATTTCCTCGAATTTTTTTCTACAATCGGAGTAGATATATACAACTGTAAGCATCCTTTAGAATCTAAGGCTTAGATGCGTTAGCGTGTTAAAGGATGAATCGTGATTTACGCTTATATATAGTAAAGAAATATTTACATTCTCAAAATACCCGTGTACAACTTTGATTATACCCCCGGTTCGATTAAATCTTCCGGAGATTCATAAGTGGAAAAGATGGCTCTAGTAAAAAATTCTAGTAGACACTAAAGACAATTAGTTTGCAGAGCCATCGACGAAATGAAGTACATGCTACTGGAACTTTATCACGAGGGGGAAGTGCATACATGATATACTCGAGAACGACTTTTTACACGGAGTGAACGGTCCAATAACCCTCGCGTAAATATTTAACTTAAATATTCAAATTGGGAAAAAAATGTTAAATTATGTTTGGAAAAAATGAATATTCATCTTGAGTTAATAGTACAATGCCATATGAAAAATTCAAATGTGATCTACTGATAAGGATAAGATGTTTCACTATTACGAGCGAACCTGAAATTAACTCCTGCCTTATTTGAATTTCAATGATCCTAATTTGTGAGTGTTTAATTCTATAAATATTGTATTTTACAGTGTCAGTAATAAATGTAAAAGAAATCTCGGAAATTTTTAGAAGATTAAAAATTTCCCACATTTTTGGAAGCTTGTGCTTTATTTTGCACTTAATTTGGATTCTTTATATGTAATATATAACACGCCGCAACAAATTACAAGCAATTCACGGTTTTTATTTTAACAGTGTAAGAAGAGACATTTCACAATTCAGTTATTGATTGGGGAACTGCGTTGAATAAATGAACTGCAAATCAATGGATAGTCATTAAATGGATATCGTATCGATTGGTTTTTCTTCACGTAACTCGATAGAGAAGTCCTCTATTTTCATTACAGTGTTGCATAAGACTATCACAATAATTTTAC
This sequence comes from Andrena chrysosceles, assembly GCA_963855975.1. NCBI lineage: Eukaryota > Metazoa > Arthropoda > Insecta > Hymenoptera > Andrenidae > Andrena > Andrena chrysosceles. The sequence goes on along the minus strand of OY979767.1, from coordinate 104,748,509 downwards.
TTCGTAATACAATTCTTCAAAATATCTGAATTGTGTGAGATCTATTTGGAAAACGTGCACTTCTCATAAATCTTTATATTTTTCAAATATTAAATTGCTCCTTTCATGACAATGAGATTATTATTTGCGTTGCACTATAATTTAGTCTGAATGCAAAATTAAATTAATTTTGGGAAGTTCTCAAAACTTGCCCAAAATTATTAAATCGTATTAAAAGAACAGGTTGATAACCTAGCGATCACTAATTATAACTATATAAATGATTAAATTTTGGTTACTGGAGATTGTATGACAAATTATTATATACCTATCGATATTATTAAATTATTTATATTTGCATATTATGTGTGCTTACAATAATCACGGTTAATTTTATATAATCACATACAATTAACAATTACATAATATTTGAAGACGTACTTAGATTCTCATCAGTGAAATCGAAAATCTAGATGGTTGTTATAAAGACTTCAGTGTAATAAAATTCCTCGGTTGGAACGATGAAAGCTGACGCCACCAAGGAAAGAAGAGCGTTAAATCGATATAAGAATCTGCTATGAAGAATTGGAACGGACTCGTTCCGTGTGAACAAAGAATCAAATTCTGTCCTCGTATTAGAGATTATGGAATCGTCGAGAACCTCTTACAAGCCTGGATCGAGCTTTAGAAGTTTTCAGTTCGTAGGACGAACGAGTGTACTCGAACCCTTTGGACTGCTCGAAATTCAATACCCTTGACGAACAAAGTCTTTGTTGAACTCTGACAGTGGCATTTGAAGGGGAGAAGGAGGGAACATTTCCGTTTCTTGTCTCGCGTCTGACCTATGAACGAAGCCCTGGGGTCATGAAGGATTCTTTCATGGAATAGGTGGTACCTTAGAGTGGTTCACAACAATGTCCGTACTCAGCCATGAAGAACTTTTGCGGACATCAAAATACAATTGTTTGGTAGACCACAACTCTATTGTCGAAGATATGCAACTCTACAGCTATTATACAAAGAATTGAATAAAGAAGTTTTGTTATCAAATTTATTATATAGTGTGAAGTAATTTTATAAGAATTCTGGATAATTTGTATTATGTTGTGTATTTGTATTCTACTTGAAATTATGAATAGTGTTTTATATTGGACAAAATAAATTTTTATGTATCCATTAGGTGAAATAATATTATTATTATTATAATGATATTATAGATTGGGACAAAAATATTCATTTAAATCGATTCAATTAGTTTTTTATGTGACTTCTTCAAATAGGGTAAATCCGGGAGAGTTCGACCACCGGGAGAGTCCGGCCAGTGTTGATATAAGATTGACGCAAGATAGAGCACTGTGTGTCATTGACACAAAAGAAATGAATGCGCTTGTTGTTGATCTTGCATGGACCATTGTCACAAATCCATATTTAAATTATAGGAAACACTTAAGACTTTATGCGAGTCTGAAAGTTTTTAGACCAAGTGCTGGTGATATTTGAAAGACAGGTATGTTTATTTACACTATTCCGATATTGGGGGATATAATATGCATCAAACTACAGTGTCACCCCAACAATACGTATATATTCGTTTTTAATTTATTTTGACAAGGTGGTCGATCACTCCCTTGATTATGGGATAGTCCGACCACATGTGTTTTTGACATGACTATTTCAATTATGATTAGTAGATATCAATTTTATCGTTGTCTATCAGTTTAATTACGTTTCAATTAAAACATTGCAGCTGTTGATTAGTGTTCCTAATCAACTGTCCGTGATAAATTTTATCAGTCGAAGAAGTTAAACATCTTGAGGTTTGAAGGTCCATTTTGTAATTGATTATTTCAGTGAAGTAAAAAATGATTTAATTACGTTCGACTCGTATTCACAATGTGCACTTGTAATATAATACATATTTTAATGTACATTTTCGAATAGGAAAAATCTCAATTTTTGGGTTTTTTGACTGTCGCCATTTGTATAATCACCGGCGCAAATGATTCTTCCATTTTTTTTTCGTGAGACGTATGTTTTGCCAAATATTGGTGTATTTATTAAGAATTTGCAAGACCCAGAAATCTATTTATAATTAAAATTACTGAAACTTTACTAAATATTCTTTGTTTTGAGACACGCAGTCGTCCATTTATAGTGAATTTTCATCATAAGATAGATCACCTATCAAAATATATGCTTTCGTATCGATCGAATTTGTATGCTATTCTGGTGTATACCAATTTCAAATCTGATTCGTATCGATAGAACAGGGGCGTTTATAAATGTCTGTGCATCTGAACTTGTGACCTCTTACATTTCTAGGTTGGTTTGTTTCCGTCTCAGAAATTCATCGGATTTTCGATATAAATTATTCCAATATTAGTGAGTTTCTTGCTTCTATTACTCGTGATTCGTGCGCATTGTGTAAATTTATTTAGCATTGGAACGCTTGACATTTAAACAATGGGCACCAGATATCGAACTCCGATATTTTAATTGTTTATATTTTAAGACCAAATATTCAAAATTAAGAAACAGAGAAGGATATTGTAATTTTTCTTAGCTTAACGAATTATTATATTTCAGTTTGACCTTCAATTTAATTCAATTAATAATCCGTTATTGGCGATGCGAGGAATATCCTAGAAAGAAGGTATTTGTTTTGTGGGAGAAATACTGTGAGGAAAGTACGATGATGTAGAACCCAGGAATCAAAGTTCGAAATAGAAGTTCAATCTTGACACGGGCACATGCCGCAGCAACCCGTAAAAGATTGAAATTGAAATCAGTATCGGTATACCGTAAGTCGATATGGAAACATCAAATTGTGTTGAAACTCGACTGCATTGTTTTGGCGAAATTGTGAGTTTTTGAGAGAATTGATACCATGGCACATACCCCGAAGTGCGTAGGATGCTCCGTTATTGGCAGTTCAACCGTGACAGGTGATTCTTCAAGAAAAAAATATGACGAAAATGTAGAATAACAATATTTAATTTAGGACTGGACTGTACTCGAAAAAAATGATTTTACATATTTGTTAAATAAGCTTGCAACTAAGAATGCGCAGAGCGGAGCATAAATATGGTACAATTTTGATTCAAATGAATTGTTGTAGGAAAATGAATTGAAATTTTACAATAACTTTTCTTTGCACGAGGCTTTTTTCTGAAAGAATAATTTTCAAAACTGGCGGGTACGCGTGTAATCGAATGTGTAACAGGAAACATCACGTACCTAGCATACGTTCGGATTTTAATCAAGCTTTGCGCACGAGTAAAACGTTCGAAAACATTTGACACGTTTTTTTTTGTAGCTGACCTATATAACGAATATTTACAGGGTAAAAACAGCCCTCAAAGTTGGAGATGGAAAATCTGTGTTGTTGAATTGCTTGAAAGGTACTAAGGGTACAACCAAAGTTTGATAAAAATGTTGTTTGTGTTTTTATGAAGAATAAGATGGTGTGAGAAAAACTTCTGAGAAATAGGTGACGCCAGTATAGCTCTAATGATCCCTTTCTGTATTAAAATTTTTGTAACTGTGTAATAATTCTTGCTGAAAATTGGTGAGTTTAAATAAATACTTTATTCTCCAGTTTATGGAATTGTATTATAGTGGAAAAAAATATTACTCCCTACTTCGACGGCCTGAAAAGGAGCGCGATATTTGGGATTTTTTTAAGAGAAACCCTCAAATTATATTAATTGAAAACTTTATGCTTATATTTGTACATATATGCTCCTTTGAATCACACGTTTCATTTTCAAAATTCGTGCGTGTTATTAATACCAGGGCAACTAGGGGAGACCGGGGCTAGTTGACTAATTTTTAACATTTCTAATTTTTATAAATACACCATTGGTATTTTGTTGACATGCTGCATACCACAAGTTTACAAATATCATTAGTTATACAGGCTTAATTTTGAAAATCGTTTTAATTAAGTCTGGGTTGTAGTTTTTATTGTATTTAGAGTAGTGAGACGAATATGTCAACAAACTCCGGCTGTGGAGTTAGTTGACAAATATGATACGGTTAGTTGACAAATATGATGGGGTTAGTTGACGTGACATTTACTTTTCAGTTTTAACCTTTTGCCTGCGAAAGGCGTATATATACGTTGTCACAGTTCCATCAATATAGTATACGAAACGCGTGCATATGCATACTACGACCAATAAATGTTTTTTATTTTTTTTCACTCCTTCACAGTGTTATTTTTTCATTAATTATCATGGTGCCAGATACTGTAATTATTTTATACTTATGTGTTATGGTCCATTTGGAAGGACTGGGAGTTTGAAGGGAGGATAGGGTGTAAAACTGGTAGGGGTGAGTTTGGATGGATTTTATGGTGGGACAAGTGGACTTGAAAAATGCAATTTTTAACGGTATTCCCATGCGTAGTCAAGTAACCCCGTCCGACATTGTTAACATGTTAAGAACCGCACGTACAAAACCTCCACGCACCGGATAAAATAAAATACCGTAAATTATAGTCAATGTATCACGTTTCCACAAAATATTCATGAAAAAACTTCAAGTAGTACTCAGTGGACAAAAATTCATAAATAGTCTAAACAAAAATATTTACTGCCCACCGACCTTTTTAGATTTTTCATTCTCACTAATAGAACACGCAAGTTTTTATCACGGTGACACATTAAATGGTAAGCTGGTCATTCATATGCTCCAATATCGCGAATGGCAGCATAATTTATTCTATAATACAAGAATTAAAGGAAATTAGTCAACTAACCTCGTTAGTCAACTAGCCCCGATCTCCCCTACCCATTATGGGTTCCCGTTAACATGAATTGGAAACATAGGAAAGTTATTTCATAAGTAACTGATATCTATATGTAGGGTGGATCACACAATTAGCGCAAGTCATATCTCTTTTTCCGTTTCGATTAGAAAACACTGGTAGACAGAAAATTTGAACGAGCCAAAAATCCATTTTAAATAAAAGCATATAAGTTGCATTCTTTCTTTACATAAATAGATTTTTGTCGACATTCTGTGTATAAAAGTATTAGAGACAGAAAATCAATCTGTTGAGAGATATTTTAAATTAATACCTTTATTGAAGAAGTTATTTAAAAGCTTCATTCCATTGCAAACACTTCTTGCATCGTTTCTTCATTGTTCTCATGGCCAATTCAAGCCGAGCTGTAGTTATCTTTGAGCAATGTATTGTAATCCGCTCTTTTAAATCTTCGACAGAAAGAGAGGATGGACTGAATGTCTTCTTCAATATAGGTATTAATAGAAAATATTTCACGATGAATAAAATCGACTTCTTCAATCTAACACTTTTAAACTCAGAATTTCGAGAAGAATTGATTTACGTAATAAAAATGTATGGCTCCATTTAACAAAAGATATAACTGCATATTTTATTTAGACATAAGAAAATAGATCTTTTCAAATTATTCAAGTTTCTCTTGTACCATGTTTTTTCTAATTGTTACGAAAAAAGAGACGCGACTTCTCCCAGCGCGATGATCCACTCTGTATACGCGTCTCATACGTGTACGATCAAATAAAGGAAAATATTTAACTTTAGGTATAATACATTATATCTGAAACATTTTTCAGCACGTTTTCATAATATTACAAATACGATTCATTTTAATGTAGGTACATTTCATTTATCTAATTTCTTAATAGTTCTCATGTGACATGGATCATGCAATATGTTAATAGAACTTATTCACGAAAGATTTCGTTTCTGTAACAATATACAGGGTGGACCAATAAGTCTTACCAACTTGAATATCTACAAAATTATGGAAGTAAGAGAAAAATCCGCAGACAAGAAAATCGACTTTGCCTGCAAAAAAATCGTTACGACCATAAAATGGCCCCTTCCATACCAAGTACCTTTTATTGAAAAAAAAAATTCTCTTGCTTCCATGGCAATTCTCATTGGTCCACCCTGTATCGTAATCGGGCAATTAGAAGCAGCAACACTTGGGCAGTACCTTGACTTCCGGTTTCTCACCTCGAAGAGAGTCATAGACTACACCGGTGCTACAAGTGGATTTCTACTCACCTGAATTTATCGGCACTTCGGTGGTGTTGGCGGTTCCATTTTGCCCGGGACTCCGCGAACTCGAGGTTCTACCTAAGGGCTCCATCCGGATCGCCTCGCTGCTTTCTCGCGTCGAAGTTCCCCCTGGCATTTTGCTTTCTTCCCTCTGTCTACGTTTTTATCCAGTAAGCTCGCAGCGCGTAGAGCTCCGAGCGGAAGATATACGCTTCCTTGACTCCCTATTCCTCGCGACGCGACGCGAATTACATTTTTCAACGTTGATGCTTCTGAAGAACGGCACACCTTTCAGTCCTTCTATCTCATTCATATCAGCCGCTTGGCAAACTTTCATGCGACACGTAATTTTCAATTAACGCTTCGCTAAAAACTTCCACCAGCTTGCGTGATCCTGTTTTCAATTGATCCACGCCCAATACAGATCTATACTTCTCCTGCTATTTAATTTATCCTCTGGTAGACGGATGTCACACAGGACGAGATATTCTAAGTGAATCTGTTGGTCCCTTTTACGATACGACAATGGACAATGTGGTAGAAAAAAGTTAAGCTCAAAGCTGGTATAAAATGTCTCGTCGCGTGATTAGTATAAGAAACGAGTAGTTACGTGGATCCTAAAGCTGAGTTTGACTCCAGACTTAGGCAGTGCACGTGAATATACAGGAAGCAGTAGTAAACGTTGTAATAATTATATTCGAAACTCGATTGCTTCTGCTTTCGCTTGGAACCCTTAAGTCCACTAGCCTTTGGTGAGCTGTATCTGGTTTAATGAAACTACAGATCGTCTCGCTTATGCTTTTAGCAAATGTAACGAGTGCTCGTTAATATTACAAATCGAAAGCAGTCGACACATTACGCATGTTCTACTTTTATAAATAGCTAACTGCGATTTCTTTCTGTCTCAATCATCGATGATGTGTTATATAGTGACCCTTTTGCAGAGTGTATATTCTCGACGTAACACTCGATATGGTACCTGAAACAAAATACCGAGTAATGTATCTACAACTTACAGACCAGACGGTAGAAACATATAAAAGTAAATTTACTGAAATTACAGTCCTGTGTTGCTATTTGCACGTAAATGTGAAAGCTGGTGTAAATTCGCATAGATGTGTGTCAGATGGTGGAAATATATGAACATATGAATATCTCAACGAATATGTCATTGCAAAGTATCGGCGACCATACTTTGTTGAGAATTGCAAATTTTGACACTTCAAAATATTATTTTCAGGCAGTAATTTATCGGCACTTTCTAACGCCCATATGTAACGCAATCGCCATTTTCCTCTTTGTTTATAAATTATGCATACGCACAAGTTTGTACGTGAGTGTTTCACTGGAAGCTTATTTTGAAAATTTAAAATTATCAGGCTTTGTTACTAGGAAGCCATGCAGAAGAAATTAATTAAAAATTCGCGAGGCAAATTTTACTTTGTAACCAAGAATTATATTCCAAATAAAGATATTGCTCTTTCAAGGGGCACAGTGTAAGACAAGGTAACAGAATTTGAAAAAGTATAAAAATGTTCTCATGGCATTTTGATAATATGTACATAGTATCGAATGCTATGTAATCCTCTATTTTAAACTAGTAGCATAGGAACGCCTATAACTCCCTATTGATTTTATTGGATTTATAATTACTCTTCGATATGCGCATAGTAGGTCAGTGTGATCGCACGTTGCACATTCTCTAAATGTGTTCCACATAGTTATTTTTACATCAACGGCAAAGACGTTAATTATATGTGCCTATATTTTTGCTGACAAGAGATCTCCTACGTCCTCTTGTGTAGGCTTTCCCTGAAGCGTGTTGAAAAACCGTGGAAAATTATTCATGCCATAAACACTGGATTAGTACTTCTACAGAACCTTCGTCTGGTATGCCGGCTTTACTCGAGAAGTTGTAGTTCTAATTGAAGTTATAGAAGACAAGAAAACGAGTGACATTATGTACAACTTTTTCTACGGTTGTGTTACCAGTTATTCACGCTAATTACTGCCTTTTCTGTTTACGTCTACAAATTCCTCCGCGTCCAACGATAGAATTGCTGGCAATTAGGCAGTTTCTTCGACACTTGTCTGTCTCACAATTACGTATGTACCTATTACATATTTACTCGCTAGTATATTATTAAAGGAAATGTTTTGAGGAAAATAAACAACCCCTCACTAGCGGGGTAAAATGAAATCTACGCAGAGGTAAAGGGAACATAAGTCAGGGAAGAACAAATATTTTTTTTAATACGAGCTTGTAAAAAGTAGTATGTTACAACTTGTTTGTGAAAAAATTTAAAAAGAAAGACTAGTTTCAGAGTATCCAAAATTGAAACGAAGTTAAAATACATAAAAAGAAATAATAAGTTAAAAACTGGACAAAATTATAGGAAAACAACATAAAACAATTTATTATTGATTTCACTCTGACCCTTTCACTTTTGCCCTCGGGTTCAGTGGAAGAGAAGTGTAGTTATGAATTACATGCATAATTTACAGGTTACAATGGTTGTTAATATGTTGAACCCCCCAAAATATTAAAAACTGGCGCAGTTAGTGTCACCTCTACAAATGCATGCACTCCGCGAACTCCTACACAGTGACGATTCAGCGACAAATAAGAATGATTGAAAACAATAAAATGAAACATTTCTTTATAATTTATAGTCGTAGTTTTCAGGTTCCACAGATATTTTGCAATATATCGTTTTTTAGTTCAAAACGGTAGTTTAATAGTTCAAAGTTTATTTTTCAAAATAAATTGATTACTTTCCTGAAGAAGAATTAAGTAAATTTGAAAATTGAAAAATCTTCCCGCGATCTAGTGCGAAATGTTATAGACTATGTCTAGCAAATTTGAATTTATTCGGTTCAGATGTTTTGCAGCTAAAACGTGTTTAAAGTCCCTCGTGATTGGGAGATCATTCTTTTGGATAACTACTGACGAGTGTTCATATTGCGTGGCGTCCAATTTTCTTTTATTAGTTTCACATCATTAATTATACGCTGATTTAACGAAGGGATCCATCATTTATCGGAATGAATTCCTATTAGCTTAGCAATTTCGTAGAGAGGTGAAAATTCGCCGAATCGCATACCGTGTAATCGCGACTAACTGACAAGGGATGTTCGGCAGCTCGAAAACTCCAAAAATTTGAAAACTTTGCAGGAATGTAGTTCATACGATTTTTTGTTTCGACAATGAAACTGTCACAGGGGTGAAAACACCCTCAAAGAAATTGTGAATTTTCATATTATGAAAAAAGAATTTTTATTTATTTTTTGTGAAAATAGTCACTTTCATCTGACGCCAGAGTTTAGCGTTTGAAAGTTTTTAAGAGATAGACAAACACACAAACACTTTCCGCTTTATATATTAAGATATCTGCGAAACCATAAAAAATATCGAAAAAGATTAATTTAAAATTTTATAGTTTTTATATCCTACAATACTTCGATAAAGAATTTTCCAAAAAGGGTAGTGGGATAAATTTCATAAAAATTCGTCGTTTTAATAATTAATGGAGCATCATTTAGTAATAAATAAATTATGATATTGGATGTTTATGGGCTCATAAATTTATGTAGGTATTTTTTCCTGCATTCATAAAGTACTTGAAAAAATCAATTCTATATTGGTCATGGTATTGATTTCTACTTCGTTGCTGTAGTATTGGTATCAATATTTTCATGAAGTATCAAATGTCCATTGATACTTTCATAGACTCATTAATTTGGTAAATTAGTATCGACATTTTCACGAAGTATCAAATGTCCATTGATACTTTCGCAGACTCATTAAATTGGTAGCGATATTTTCGTAGAAGTATCAAACAGGTGTCGACTCTTTCATATCGATACTTTCATGCAAGATTAAAACAGTATCGATACCTTGATGTAAGTATCAAGAGTATCGATAGTTTTTGACAACTACATATTTAGTACTACTCGACACCAAATCGAAATTAGTAAATTGGTATCGATAGTTTCGAAAGAAATTAAATATATCCATAATTTATAATTCTTTGAATTGTAAAAATTAAAGGCTCCTTTGATTTCCTTATTCCAATTAAACATATAGGAAAATGATATCCCACAGAAAGTTGGAACTGATCCAAACTCTAAAGATGCGTAACAACACAGTATTATACCGACGTCATAGTGCATCCTTGGAGTCTAATTGCTCAAAGTGTATCTTCAAACGATCGTATTTATCGTACCAAACTTTTGCATAATGTGCACATGCTCCTGAGAGTAGTTAGTCGTGTGTAAGATATGCGTGTGAATGTTACAGTTCATTTAATGTAATACCCGTTTAACTAGACAATAGAATAATCATGGATACGTGACTGCTTCTAATTATTGAAGTATAATTACAAACAACCACTACGATTCAAGCCGCAAATGCCACGTCCCTTTAAGTAGCTCATCTGTATTCAAGACTTTAGATTATTCAGTGCAAATTGTGGTAATCCAAAGAAGACTGTTACATTCGAAATGGTCTACTTTCTGTCGTAACAATGTTTAAAGTGATTACATGCATTCCACGGTTGGTTACGATACATACAGATGTAGATGTAGATGTAAGATATACCAGTTACGATGATGAAGTTAACTCGTTCGTCCTTATCGTCATTTTCGGACATGCATCAAACATAATACCGATTTTATGCACGACGTTGCATAATGCAAGGATATGTACTTGCAAACGAACAAAGGTTACGAGCAATTATCTATAATTTCCGGATGTTCTCTGCATCTAGCAGAATACACTAGAATGCTTTCGAGGCTATACTTTATTGCTGTACATAACGTTTCATACTCGGCACTGAATTTCATACGTTTAGGGAGCTATTTAAGACTCGAAGATTTTCATTCCCGTTAGTGAACCTCAAATTGAAAATTCTGTTCGTGTAAAAATTTTTAGGGAACTTTAATACTGCCAGAATATGTATTCGAATGTGAATGTTTGCATTAATACTATAGAATATTTGTTATTGTTGGTATTGAAGATGAAATTTTTTTAACAAGGGAAGTTCGCGAACACGGAAATTCAAAAAACTCTAAAACTTTGTGAATATGTAGGGAATTTCCTCCTGATTACAACGCAATTTTTGTTTGCTGCCCAAATTCACTCTAAGGGGGTTGATGAGGTTGAATTCGTATGAACAAAAAATGGATTATGCTGTTTCATAATTATTACAATTATTATAGAATTGTAGAAAACATTATTAGGTAATATTTTTGTCTATAATTTTTTTCTAATTTTTTAAACAATTGATAAAAGTTTTTACGATTTGATAGAATAAGCCTCGAAGAACCGCAAAACCATCTATTATTTGCACATTCCACAATTACCTATACGAAGAATATCTGTATAAATACAAAATTTCGATGCGATTTTTTAACATTTTCCGTCCCAGATTATTTACACGTATCTCGTAAGAGAACTGCCAAGTGTACTGACAAATTTCTCGGTGCGTCTACATCCATCTCTAACTCCTGGTTTGCTCCGTATGTCCCCCTTGACGAAAAATGTCGTCGTGCTCACTCAATCGATCAACGATTTCTTAGCATACAGCAGAATCAGCATAGAACTTTTTATATGATCCTACTTCTGTTGGTTACACAGCTAACAGCGTTTGTGTGCGCGCGTGATACACGAGCAGTACGCGGTGATAGAACATTGACCCTGCCCAGTCTCGCCGCCGAGAAATCCCTCCAAACGAAAATAGTGAAATGCAGCGGGTTTCGTGTAGACGAACATAGACACGTTACGTGCAAAAATATTCTCCACCGCTACGAAAGCACCACACCAATAACCGAAACTATCCAACTGTTGGATCGTCGTTGCTGGTAAACACAAATTGAGACGGAAGGCGCGAGGCTCCAGGGTGTAACAGGGATAATAACACGACAGGAGCGCGACTTGTATGGTGTCGAAGGGTGGAAGTGTATACTCGAAAACTAACCTTCTCCGGGCCGTAGAGAACGCGAACAGTTGCGAGACACGTTCGGCAGGATTATCTTCGTCGATGAAGACATCCGACGATTCGATTCCCCGCGAGGTCGATCATTCTCCCATATCCGTGCGTGGCTTCCTCATTTCTGGCTCCGAGCGGAGCAACAGCGTAAGCGCGAGGAACCGGCAGCTCACCAACGACTACTCAAACATCGTGTCGGGAGGGTATATTTACGTGTGCGGAACGCTGGCTGAATCGGGGCGAGAAGAATACGGAGTGGTGCGTCTGTGGCGGCTCGCGGTAGTACGAGTTGTGTTCGCATCGCCAGCGATGGTTAAACCTCCACGGATTCGATGTACGAGACCGGGCTTCCCTCGCACGAGCAGAGCCACTGCCGTGGCCCCATGTAAGCAGTCGAATGGTGAGAATGGCACTGAGGGTAGTTTGAGAATCGAGCGTGGCTAAATTTCCGGACGCAGGGAGGCGCGGCGGTCAGGATCAGCCACAGGTTGCGCCCGCCTCGTTCACGCAGGCTGGGCATCTTGGCTGATCGCGAAGCGGGGAGAACACCCTCTCTGTCGAAGCGACAGAAAGAGAAATCGATTAACTTAACATCTACAACTATGTGAGGTATATGTATGGACGGGTTTCGCGATGTCTGTGGCTAGAGCGATACGATTTCGATCGCTTTGTGCAAACGCGTGGCCATCGGCTTTGGAAGAAGACAATCGTCGGTATCTGAATAACTGATTGCATATTTTTAAAGCGGGAAAGAGGTACTGTTAGGGGAAAGAAAAATTATGGTGGAGTGGAGGTCATATAGAAAATAAAATACCATTATTCAGAATACTGCTGTGTTAATTCGAAAGGGCGTAGGTGTCTGCGTTCTGCAACTTTCGCTTAAATTGAGTTATTGCTGCCAGGTAGTACAAAAATAGGTTACCGATATGTGTATTAATTAAGAAAGTCGTAGCTGCGTTGAAACTGAAAATATAACAGTTCATATTTCGGACGTACAGTGCCTGACAAAAGTATTGGGACACTCTAAAAGAGAATAACTTTTTTAAATTCGTGCAAGGGACTTGAGTTTGTTTGACAAGCTAAATGGATTAGTTTACTATTTAGATGATGTGTTTCGTCGTTTTGAAAAAAAGCAGTTGGTTGGAGTAGTGAAGAAAATAGCGAAGGTCCCTTTTTCGATTTTTTTATTTGAGCCTTTAATGAAAATTGAAAAATCCAATTTGTAGATTTAAGTAAGTTGCATACATGCTGAAAATTTCATCGAAATGCCTGATTTTTGGTGTAGCTTCCAAAGTCTCTCTTGGAGTTCATGAAATTTTTTACGGGTTGGTCATAAATATTTAGATACCTTTTTATGCAGATTTAATATTCAATCTAATCCGATTTATATAAAGTACTGAGGGCATAATACAAAATAATGAAAGTCATTTAACTCAGAACCACCTTTCGATCACATACTAATGTATATATAATACATCAACTTTTATATATACTCTTCGGAATGTGTAAACTCATAAATTCTAAATACTTCCAAAACCCTCATTAAGAATTTTATTGCGAACAACTTAATAAATACGCATTAGTCGCTAGTTGTATGAAATAGTGCGCAGCTGTGATCAGATAAACTTTTAATATAGTTAAAAGAAATTTATGGCAACATTATTTTAAAGTTATAATGCATACACGAAACAAGCATTGACGGATAATAATGCTGATACTAGCTTAAGGGTTTATAATGTTGAAATCTTCCCAGAGGTTTTATTTCAATAAGAGGGTTTAGATTCTGCCATAAACCACAACAAATAAAAAAATATTATTTTCTAGCCTTTTCATTCTACTGGACAAATAAAATGCAATTTGGTCTTATAAGTTCAATTTCTCGTCTTTAAAAAGTGAATTAAACAGTTTTTAATCTTCTGTTTATAACCAAAGATGTAACGCTACGAAATTATCTAAACTATTCGTTTCTCGGGCACATGTTACTGAAAATGTTCGCTATGATTACGGGATTTTTCGTTGCGCAATGAGCAGATATATTTGATTCTTGGTCCAGAAAACTACTTACAGTGTAGGTATTTATAACGATGATAGTCTATTCGAACTTCAAAGCGATAGTTACATTATATAAATATTGAAGTTTCAGTAAATACGACAACTTTTTAATATCTTTGAACATACATATAAATAGTAACTACGCAGTCGCGTATATTACTCTCAGCAATGGCATGTGGAACGATGAACTCGCTTGAACTGATTGGAGGGTAAAAGTCAAAATGTATATTTCTTCGATATTGTTGCAAAGCGTATTTTGCTTTCTTTTATCAGTATAAACAGTTTTAGAGTAATTTTAACTAATATCAAATATAAGAAAATGATTTTATGATAGAATAAAATTTATCCTACTAACAAGGAAATCTTTCCACCCCCAAGAATCTGATTTTAATGAAACTTCATGTGAATGTATATAGGTAGAGGATATTGGAGTATACGAGGAGAATTTTTTTCTACGGAAATTCACACTCAAGAGGTGAAATTAGTCCCCAGAATTATCTCGTTTTTTCGTTCTTTTATAACTTTATTTTTAACTCAATAAATATACAGAATAACTCAGTTTATAGCCGGAAATATGATAACGGAACAATTAATTTCCTCAGTCACCACTTCCGACTTTTCAATATCCTTGGTGTATTTTTAAATGAAATAATAGGTTCTTCGACAGATTGAGTGGCGTCGGCGGGTTTTCACGCCGAGGAATTTGCATGCTGTGCTTTCACGTTACGTTCTGGAAAGCATCGAAATTATTGTTCCAGTACCCTGAATATTTGCTCGGATTGAGTTAAACAAAACTTTCTCGGCAGAGGAAATCGTCCAGAAAGGCCTAACCGATTTGAAGGAGAATTTCTCAGACCGTTGCACCCCCAAGTGTTGAATACTTGTAGTAAGAAGATACCAAAGATAAATCCAACGATACGGATGTGTGTGATATTTATATGTGCATATGTTATCGTAAAAGTTCAAAGACCGATGAATCTTGTAATTTACCAGTCAGTTCCAAAATTTACCGCTACGTGGCGGTAAAAGTACGAATTTTCTTACAAAATATTTTAAGTTCGGGCTTAGGTCTGGGTACATTTTAAAATAAACTACATTTGTTAGACAGAATATTCTAATCACACTCTTTTAAATTCACTACAGCTCTCGAAATTCCACAGTCTTATTCAAATGAATCCAAATATATGAAACAAAAGTGTTCGATTTAAGAAATTGAAATTTGCAGCTTAAACAGTTCAGTCAAGAGACATAAGAAATTTATTGTGTCAACAATAGCTTGTTCCGACTTCACAAAGTATGAAGAAAATGGAAATTTCATATGTTGAGCCCTAATATTTTTTGGGAAGAATTTTATTAATCCAATTATTTTCTTATTTAAGGTTTAAGCGAACACTAGAACACTAAATTGTCTAAAATAACATAATTTCTACTTGATTCCTTTCTGTACCAAAATGTTGTAAAAAAATTATATTATATTCCATAAAAATTACATTCATTTCTGAAGTCATGACGTATGAAAACTTACTTAGTAAAAACATTAATTTTCTTTGTATATTTCCTACGTATATTTGTATTACTCTTAGTAATTAGTTTCTGTAAATCTTATTACTAATCTTTATACAATCAATGAGTATCCATTTGTTTCAAACACATTCGTCTGCAGAAAATTAAGATTTTTTGTAATTTACTGGACTTATTGTTGATCCCAAAGATATGTTATCTATAAGCTGATATGGAGGCAGAATAAGGCACTCAACGAACTTATAGGAGACTACAGTCTTTGTGAAAGTGTTCAATATATTACTTTATGCTGTCAAAATGCATGTAAGTAAAAACACACTGTGCAACATTTGCGCTATAAATATTCTACCTTCGAATCTCATATAGTAAATTTAATAGATGTCCTTTTACATCGGTGAAACCGCGCTTATTTTGTTTGACGAATGGCGTGTGACAGATGCCCAAGGGATTGGATGGTCAATGCTTGGAATTGTTCTTTTAACATCTATATATGAAGGGTTAAAAAATTATGAGTAAGCGACATTACATGACGAATACATTATTCAGAAGAATAAATTTTTAGTAATTTCTATGTTATTTCTTCACATTTTGTAGCGACCATCTTTCCATTTATACTGCGCGTTTTTGGAGAAATAAAGCAAAAAAATCGAGAACGTACGTATAGTTTTTTCCAGATACTGTAAGTCAAAAGATAAACTGCAGATATATTGTTGATATGTA
Source organism: Andrena chrysosceles (assembly GCA_963855975.1). NCBI lineage: Eukaryota > Metazoa > Arthropoda > Insecta > Hymenoptera > Andrenidae > Andrena > Andrena chrysosceles. Next base: position 104,732,192 of record OY979767.1, on the reverse strand, counting down.
GAAAATTTTACCAGTTTTTTGTTATTATTTCTGTTTTTTGTCATTCTTCGTTTCCTCATAATATTCTTTTATTTTATCATATCGAGGAGAGAGAAAACAATTGAAAATAACCAATTTCACGTTCAGCATTAAAAAAAAACTGTAATAATACTTGTTTTATTAAAAAAATAGTCATTCTTTCACTGTTAAATCATTTCGTACTATAAAACGATGAAGTAATTAAAGTACTCATATATTTACGTATTATTTTATCTAAATAATTCAATTGTCACTGTATATATTCGTATTGCTCGATATTTTTATATTTGTCTGTAATGTTAAAAAGACAAATATTCCAATGGGAGCTTGTCATGAATTGGCGAATCACAATTCAAAATACTCCTAATTTAAATTTCTATTAGTTTTTAATTTACTTACAAATGCATCTTAATATGCAATACACAATTTACGAATACGAATTTTGCCTCTGCATTTTAAATATACTTTGTTTCAGGGCATTACTGTTTTCTAAAGTGCATATCCTTCAAACAATTATTCACGTCATTCGATTGATTATAGGATATTTCCTTATGTTAATTTTTATGACGTACAACGCTTGGCTTTGTATCGCGGTCGCAATCGGTGCATTTTTCGGTTATTGGCTATTTGCTTGGGAGAAGGCCAGGGGTGACGATGACGAGTGCTGCTTCTAAATCCCTTATTCAATACAAGTATATAAAACGTATTCTATTAAAACAGGAAGTTATATATTTGCTCTATATTTTTTAAACAATCTCAAAATTAAAGATAAAATCCGAAATATAGTATGTCATTTATTATACATTACGAATACATGTTGTAAATATATAATATTAATAATTAAATTATATATATTTTGATAAGCGCAGTTTCCTCGAATGCAGTTTCTCAACTATAATTACTACTACAGAAAATCTCCTAATCAATTGAATCCAACCGTTATCTAATCGAACTTTCCTGTTTATTGTGGAGCGTAATCATATTTCAATCATTCTCTGAGCTGTCAGTGTAAAAGAAGTGTCTAGATCACCGATAAAATACTTCGTACATTATTGAAGTTACACAGAAGTTGAAGATGGGGTCTGACAATCGAAGTACAGAGAGAATTGGTGAGACGAACTCAACATGTGCAGTTAAAAAAGAGTTTAATACGCTTAATGATGTGATATTTGGATGGGATAAATTTAACACTATGACATTGCTCATATTAATTGTTCTTTTTTGCCTTTGGTGCGTTGTATTTTTTGTGTTATACGACCCACACATAAATGCTGGTGAAGCGGATCACGGTGGAGCACATCATTAAACAACATAATGACTTTGGTGCCACAAATGTTTAAGAGTAAGTAAATATCTCGTGTTGCATTATTTCAATTTAAAAATCTGCTCGCATACTTACTGTGAAGTTGTTAAAACGAATTGTGACGGGAATATTTACTGAAATTAGATCAAAATATTTAATACTGGGAATTCAAAATATTTAGTAATATTCCCTAAAAGAATTTGTTTAATTGCTTCGCTGATATTTTACAGTCTCGCCATATCTGCTAAAAGTATTATTTATTTAAGGCGAAACCAAAGAACGATCTGCTTTTTACATCGTGACACTTGTCAGGTTAATTTCTATCGTTTCTCGACCTTTAATTCGATAGCTAAAATATTTTTCATTGTGTTTCTTTATTTTCCTTGAGTTGTAAAATATTCCTTGTATAAATATTCTTTACCCGTGGAATTAAAGCATTTAAAGAAAACTGAAATTAAATTGATTGGAGCTTGCTAGAAAGATTAGTAATTTTCTAAAATACTTATTCTAAAAAAAGTTATTAATTTGATTCACATGGCATATCTCTCCTATAAACCTCTCCATAACCTCTCCAATAAAATTGTATATTATTGAGTTACTATTAAATCAGTAATTTTTAAGCTACTGTACTAATGTGCATAACGAATTATCATGACTAATATTGTCTTATTACAGATGTACCAAAAACAAAAGGACAAAGTTTCAACTGCAGTCTACACTTTCCGTTTTGAATTAAGAATTATATCGACCGAGTATGCGTTTATATTCCTGATAGAGCCTTAAATAAATGCGCGTTAAAATCTCTGGTCATAGAACTAATTGCTGTTGAAATTATAAGAGGCGTCTATTCTCTTCTCTGTATTCTTCATAGTTCGCCCAAAGTTCCATATATTTGTTTTCACTCATTCACTGACATTCTGATGTTTTAATGATAATTATACAAAAACTTTCATACGAGAAGTGTAAACTTAAAATGGATTCCATTGAAACAAATTGTCAACAATTTCTAAAAGAAAATATTATTCATCGAAGATTGGAATCGAGAAGCCTGTCTTTGGTAAACAATCTATGTCGGTACAGAAAGTGTTTCTGAGGTTGTCAGAGATTGAAAGCTGCCCTCGTTAAAATTCTTAACGAGACGACTTAGATCGTTCGTTCAGGTCGATCTCTACTCAGGCAAGAATTGTTACATTAAAGCCTGGTATCGTTATTGTAGGGAAAGAAGTCACAAATAGTACGTACACCCAGTTCTTGTTGACTTCTATCCCGATATGCTGCTTTGTGATGAAGCCTGGGTATATGCGCACGTAGGTAGACGGCACGAACCGTGAAGGAAGAGTCATTATACTTGACATGCCGAGTCGCGCACAATTTCACATTGCGTTTTATCCACCCTTCCGTAAAAAGAATCATGAAGTGGGGATACGGAGTACATTTTGTCACGATAACGTAACTGTCAGGAAACTGGTAGATAATGTTGTACAGAATGGCAGAGAGAAAATTTTGTTTTAGATTCATTTGTATCACAGTAAAATTCCGATTTGTATATTTCCACAACAAAATTACTTGTGTGGGGAATCTTGAGACTATCTTCTATGAATATTTGAGCACAGATCCTTCCATAGAAAAATATTAAAGATATTCTGCGGACTTCATACATTGTATTCGATATATTCAATTGATTATTTTGACTATACTTGTGTTTAATGTTTTATATGATTTGTACGTTGTTCTCTTTTAAACTTTTTGACACTTACTGTTAGAATCTGATTAATTGTAGGGTATAAATGAGGGGAGCGTATGCAATATTTACTGAACTGCGTGGGAAAACCTATGTATGCATCTACAAACCTCTCTATTTGATATATTTTGCAACTCTAGACTAAGTACACAATTATTCAAATTTAGTTGTGAGCAACATAACAAATTCGTTATTAACGTCGTATAACCTACTGTAACCGGGTAACATGGGCGTAGGAGCGTTCTGTATAATAATCAAAATATATCAATTAAACTGTTTGGTAAATAAAATTTAATCCTTGAAACAAGTTCTGCAAACAAAATATAAGAAGACCGAACAGATGCAGGATAAAATACTTACTAAATGCAAAGTGCAATGCTGCATGCACATACATACGTAGGAACTCATGAATTTCACGATAACACGCGACAAGACAAATGCAAATGCACAAAGTGATCGTCGCGGTTGCACGTACAAAACAATTTACACGAAGGAAGACACCATATTTTAACTTCTCTGTGACAGAATGATGTAAGAACGGTGTTGTTGGCCATACCACGTGTAGAGCATCCCCGACTGTTAATTTACGTTATCGGATAGCATTGTCCAGCTGCAGATCGTGGACGGGCTAGGGTCGCGGGCCACACAAAGGGACATTTTCGTCGATCGATTGCTGGTAAATGCCGTATTCGAGTCTTATTGTCATCGAGATAATATCGCATGCCCATTTCAGTTCTTCTTCCGCTGGTCGGAGGCAACTTCGACGAGAGATCAACAGTTATCGCGGACCCCTTTCGTTTCAGTTCTATTCACCCGGGTTTCCCTGAGGACATAGGTACACTCTCAACTTCATCGTATTCACCTGTCTCGGACGGCCTTTGTGTATTAAGTTTTTCGAACCCGATAATCCATGGCGATTGCACCTCAACGACTCATCAACTTCCGTCTTTTTTCCTGACTGCCACTTAGCCATAAATGGTCATTAATATAAATAATGTGGGCTTATTTATGAATAATACAAAAGAGTCATGACACGCTGACTATCGCCGTTCGATGGCTGTTCAGTACATCTCAACCCTTGTATGATACAGGTCGAGTTAGTTCAACATGACCAACAGTTGTTTCCAGTAAAATTAATTCTGAATCACACAGAAGATTTAGCTGAATTAAGCCAGTCATTCGGAGTAACTACTAATTGCGGCCTTGTCGCCGTTTCTCCGCTGTAATTTAGAGTGACCATTTATTACCTGAATTCCTTATTTCCCCTTTTGTACTTCTATCGTAATGATGAGGTTGGTATTTAACCATTTACTGCAATTATTTTCTACTCGATAAATATTATATAGGTACCTATAGTTTTAGTCTCTTTCACTTCACCAACAAGCAGTCTGGTCTCTGGGCAGCATAAATGGGCTAAGTTTTGCAGAAAACTACCAATCTGCAATGATCTGAAATTGAGTCAATTTAGTTTCAAGATTTTAATTGTTAAAGAACATTAGCTTTGTTTCTATTGGCTATATTTTTTCTTGTTATTGTTTTACTATGGTCTTTAATGGGTTATTTAATAGAGAATAGTATAATTAATAATTTAAGTAGTTTTAATAATTGTGTGATGTTAGAGTTGTTCTATCTCTCAATGAGTTGTACATTTTTTGCAAAATAAAATATACTGTGTTTAACTAATTTTTTGTCATTTTGAGGATTGGTAGGTTTCTGCATAACTTGGCTCAAATGATAATGGTTTCCATATGTGACATACCTACTAGAATATTCAATACATAGCAATACTATATGCTACAATAGTAGCACGTACAAAACAACATTCCACTTTACCTTACCATTTCATTTTGCCCCGGTTTCCCCTACTATAACATGTACTTTATTTCTTACTCTCATAGATTGAAATTGTGTATATAATATCTGCAAACGTAACTATTCCCATAGAAAAATAAGTTTACTATTTAAATAAATAGGAGAAATAAGTTTCCTATTTAAAAAAGTAGGTAAAATAAATTACCTTTCAATTCTAAAATAAGGTTTTATTATAGATAAATCGTTTGAAAAATTGAAAAGAAAAGAATAGTGAACAATGCAGCTCACATCTTTAAGTCAAGAAAATTCGAGGCCACGCCCAGCTAAACGTTCGAAAAATAATGTAATCTGCCCATTACCAGATGTTGTCTCATCTAATTTTCGTTTCTTCAGAAATCTTCATAGTTATATAGATAAAAAAATAAAACCTATATATTTCTTCAAAAAACAATGAAAAAACTTTCCTAAAGTAAAAATGAAAGAATGTCTTAAAATGAGTATCACGAAAACGCCATATGAATTTATATACTATGACTGGTTTCTTCATACCCATTTACATGAGATACACAGTTCCTTCGTCTTTCAAAACTAGAACAGATTATACTTAATAGAAGCCTCTTCATGATCAAACAAAGCCTTAATCCATTATTATACTACATGTAGTACATGTCGAATAAAATTTGAATCGACATCGAATATCCTATCCCTGATGGCATTGGCAAATATGGAAGATGAAAATACCTGTAACTTAACAGTATCTAATAAATCGAAAAACACATACACGTTTCATCAAAAAGGGTAAAATCAGTATAAGTATATTAAAGTTCATCTCGGTTTGTCACGTCACCTTCAGTTTGTGCTTGCACAGCGATCAAAGTACAGCTTTCGTGCCCGACGTCTGACTCACACGAGAAAGGGAACAGTCCCTGGTGGTTACCTGATGGATCGAATAATCGCAAAGGAATCGCTCCCTACCATCCGGATAGCGTGTGGATGTACGCGTGTGCGGCTGGTCGATACTCGCGTCGTCGGCTGCTGGTAAGCTGCACATTTCCCTTCCGGCAGTTACGATACTGCCATCACGCCTTTGCCTTCACGCGCCTGTTATTCTTCTTTCTCTCGGTATATTTCTAAACTTGCACTTTTCCACAGCTTGTTATTGTTTGCTCCCCATTATTTTTCTCGCACGCTTCGCGAAGGCTCACTGAAGCTTAATCACAGTCGTTTCCATTCAAGGCATAGCACAAGTAGCATCGAACTTTGACTGGAGTGCTCAAATCCTATCTGAGTATTTCAAAGAATAAAAGGATTTAGGTGCAATAGAAATAAGGAGACATGACATTTTGGATAGTGAAGCACTCACTTTCCATATGTTGATAATTTAATATTTCAGGAAGTACAAGTCATGTTCCAGTATCAAAAATAAAAAGAAATGAGAACGCATTATTTTTTTACGATTTAGAGTTTGTTTGTACCTCAAAGTATCTAGTAAGGAACGATCGCCGGGTGCCACTCTGATTGTTTAATGAGGCTTTGAATAGTGATAGGACTAGAAATAATATTGAAGCTACGAATACATATACGGTTTGAACGGCAGACGGTTTATGAAATATTTAATGTTTTGACCTGCTTACCGTCTTTATTTCGTTTATTTACTTATTGAATTATTTATGTGTTTATTATTATTATATTAGTTTAATATTTTTGAGTGTAGTCTTAATTATTTCTTCTATAGTGTTGTTATAGAGTATATAGAGAATGGAATATATAAGTTATGATAAAACTATTTGTCGCAGGATATATTTACACGTCTTCCATCTTTTATCTTTTGTTTCCCACTTTATAATGTCGTATTCTCCCATGTGGAACGAGTGGCAGATACAGTCGTTAATATCTCGGCTACCCGACGAAAAAAACACCGATAAGACGCAATAGACTACTTCAAATTCAAGTAGCTTGCCAGTGAAGATATACATATTGAAATCAATGGGAAAGTCCAGATTCAGACACAGCAACAGACTGTCTGACGACTGTCTCAGCTATTGCTTTCCCTTTCAGAACCTGGGACATTGGCAAGTTCAACGACAACAATAATTTAAGCATTTATTCATACATATGTTGCATTTTATACACGTGTACTCATTATTTGAAACGAATATTATTTCCAAAAGTTTCAATATTTTCTGAAAAAACACCTGCGGAGAAATATTTCGCGGACCGACTAACATGTAAGCCAAGAATAAAAACCAATGTAGGTACTATTTTATTCATTAAACCTAATGTTATAAAATTACAATTTAATTTAATTTTTTTATTTAATGCAGCGGCTACATGATTCGTGCAAATTTTTTCGCCGATCGGCAGGAAATTTCCGCGGACCACGGTGCCGGAAATGGGTGACCGGTGCTAGAAGACTGATTCAAGGCATTTTCTCTTCTTCATGCTTTTCCTATTATTTTAATCGATTTTTCCAAAGGTTCTTGTTTCATTACGTAGTATATTTCTTCTCTTCTACATTTTGTTTCTTTTTCGTCACACATTCTACGTTTTGGCGAGGAGGAGCAGTATACAGAATATTTAGTAAAGAATATTTCTACCACTAACACAAACATTGCTACATAGTTCTATCCCTTAACGTTTTCTCCAAATTGTTACTGTTACACTAAATTAAAATATCAATGTAAATTTGTAAACGAGCCATGTTCGATAATATCGAATAACTGCGCGAATACCTAACCACCACGCTGTTTCTTAAGTGACAGTGCCCTGTATGTCATTAAATGTAGTCAGACAGATAACGAGGTATATACTCCGCTAACTAGATTCCGACAGCATGAACGCGATCAAGTTCGTTTTTACGGCTTACTTGTGCTTACAAGTCAATTCTTAACTTGCACGATTACATTCAGAGTGGGGCGATTCACGCTTATGATGCCCGACATTAATCCCTTTGTATTTTTTTTATTTATTTAATAGACCGAATTTTTTATATTATCTAGCCAAATCTCGTTGTAAAATCACTTCACTTTCTTAAATTTACAGTGAGAGAAAAAAATATCCCTGTAACTCACTCTCTCAATATCAACCAGTTTCTCTATGAATCTTTAAATTAAAAATTATGTGCATATACTCGAACCGTTTAAATATCAGGAAAGATGCAGGATGAGTCACTTCAGAAAAGCCACCTGATTAACTTCTACAGTTTTTGAGATAGGAAGCATTTATTTTTGAACACCTAAGATTGTATCCTTCTCAAGGGCTTTTCAATGACCATTAGGGTGGCCCTTAGTTTCAACATGCGATTTATTTTGCTCTCACCCCCTAGTATGGTTCCGTTTCATAAAAAAATAGTCCCTGAAAACGATTATTGCAATCGGACAACAGAAAAGGGTGTCGACCAGGTCTTAAAGTTTAGAACTCATCAATGTTTTGTATTTAAAAAATTTCTCAAAAATGGTAAGCCCAATCGAAATTTTTTTCAAATAATATTAAAGAAACACTCAATTGAAAAAAAATGAAAACGCGCCAAAGCCGTACACAGGGTGAAAATAGCTCGGCGTGAAAGCACGCCGATGCCAGTTGGATGATTAAACCTAAATATTACTCTGCTGGTAAAATGTCACCTGTGTATAAAGGTCTAAGTAAAGGTCGATTTGATTACTCTGTCCATGACTGTTTCATGTAATAAATTTAATCTGTATACTTGACTTCAATTAATTTACACGAGTCAGGAAAAGAAAGACCGAATGTCATATAGGAAATTTTAAACTGACTCTTTCGCGTTTCGGTACAAGTCGATCAGGAATTCACTCTGAAGTTCGCCCGACGAACGAATTTCCGTCTACTGGTTTGTTAGTGCCTCGCTATATCCGGAGAGACCGTAGGGAACATCGACGAATGGTAATTGCATTGCCATCAAGATGATCGAAGGGAAAACGGATGCAATCAATTATTCCTGTTTCTAAACGGATAATTTCTGGCCACTGTCGAAATTGATTGACACCTACATGTTGCATCTCGCATATAGTAGAAGGCCATACAACGCTACGAAACAAGTGTTACATTTCTTTGAATAGAATTCATATCAAATTTAAATCCTATACCTTAAACTTAAAACAAGAAATTGTTAAAAAAATTGCATACTTTGGACATACGATGGACATAGATTCTTTCAAATTTTTGAAATCGCTAATTTCATATATTAGCCATATTTTTATGGATATTTATATGAAAGGTAGTTTATACAATTGTATTGTAGTTTTTATGTGTAAACACTGTTATACAAGTTTCACTCAGAGATTCAAATTTCTGTTGATAGAATTGTTATGATAATGTTTCAACATCTTTTATGTCTCATTTTTTATCATCAAATATTTCGATTTCGATATCCATTTTATCATCAAATATACAGATTTGATATTTCCAAAAAAAGGACATAGTTTAATGATTTTTTTGAGCTAGTACAAGGTTTTTACATGTTTGCTCCGGGGAGTATTGCTTCACTTTGAGCTTCCTATACTTTGCGATAGTTGGCAGCACATATTTACTGATCAATCCTGGCTGACTTTTGGTCCAGTGCGCGCAGAAGTACACTTTGCGATACAATACATCATTTCATAGGTACCTTCTACATTTCTGATTTATTTTTAATCAAGGAATTGCCATATAATCGGATGTATCATTCGTCCTGACCCGCCCTCTATATGACTCATTAGAGTTTAGAGCAACACTTTAACTGAATGAAACGCGTCCGAATATAAAAACATTTGGATAGCAGAGATATTTAATGTAAGTGCAAAGAATGAAAGTATAATATTATCATTCACATATTTAATACTCTTTCTTGTACCATTTGCGATACAGGATGACCCATATGACATATGATTCGCGCATTATAGTGGCTTGAAACATCATTCTGAAAAAATACTTCCCTGAAAAATTAATTGTCACAGATTTGCTGAGTTTGGAGGTGGGAACAAAAAGCACAAAATAAATTTTTGTAACCGATTTTCTTCAGGTAAACTTTGAAAGTAGCCTCATTTTTTTAAACGGGACTATTTTTCTTTTTACTACTGAAACAATTCATTCATCGATATACATATGCTACATTTAAGATTCGTGCGTCTTTCTCTTGCAAAGTTGTGACCCATTGTACGTGAAATTTTTTCGTTCAAGACCAATTGAAGGTCGACATGCTTTTCAGATATGAATTTAATATGTTATTGGTTATAATTACAAGATGAAAAAAATTACGGTTTCATTAAAAAAAAGTGAACGGCTATGATATCTACGTTAAAGAAACAACTGCAAAGGATTTCTTTCTTTCGTCTAACGAACACTTTGGAATTAAACTAATTCATGTAGGTAATTCATTTTCCGAGGAAGAAATTATTCCAGACAACAGTTTACGTGGCGATGACATATGAAACACCCTGTACATAACTCGGCCACACTAAAAACATGCTAATACATTCGCAGGAATAGTAGCCACTTGCGTGTCCCGCATATGAAATTCATTTAAATTAGTACTACTTCGGGTCAGAAGTGTTTCACGAAACATGAAAGTAAAACGTACAATACCATATAAATATTGAACGGTGTCGAGCATAGGTGTCAAACATTCATTCGATAGATTTAATCGTGTTAGATTAATTATGCATTTTCTTCATAATCTATATCGCATGAGACGTCGTGTTAAGTTAAGACCGCCACATTAGGAATTATCAGTAAGTGAAAATACGAATGGAAGAGAAACTTGGACATGATCATTGAAATGCTTTTGGTGCATTAATCAAGCAATTACATTAGACGTCACACAATTGTTAATTAAGCAATCGAAAGATCATTCAAGAAATTAATTGCAAAAAAGGCAGAACGGTTTCTAATAAATGGTACAGCATGCAAATTAGTATGTAATTATTGGGCTACCCTTAAGTGGAAAGCTATCAAATTTAATTAATAACAGGAAATGCTACAGGTCAGGTTCTGTAAGATGACTTTAGTTACCAGTCCCTCAATATTAATGTCTCAATACTTGATCGTTTAAGTTCAAATTAAGGATCAAAGACCAAAATTTACTCATCGCTACCTCACAAAATTCGCGCGGTGGAGCGGAGAGACCACTGTCTCCGCCCACTTTTGTCCTCTCTGCGCATGCGCTCTAGACACGTCATTATTGCTCCATATACCTATAAATGTTTGTGCTGCACACGTGCACATCTAAGATTTTTGTATGTGCCTATAAAGTCTATATCTTATTTACATAAAAAATTGAATCGTGAATATTAGTGAAACTCATTTCAGATATTATGTTTTCCGAGTTCAAAAAAGGCATCGCAGCTGACTGTAATCCAAGCATATTGGATATGGTGATTATTCTTCCAAGGATATTAGATTTAGAGACTATACCCCAAAAATATTCAGATTTGGTGACTATATCTCTAAGAATATTAAGATTTGGTGACTATACCCTCAAGAATATTAAGATTTGGTGACTTTAATCCCAAGAATATTAGAATTTTGTGACTATACCCCGAAGTATATTAGGATTTGGTCACTATACCGTGACTATGCTGTTAAAAAAATTTATACACGACATAGGAAATATGCTTTAAATTGAAATATTAAATGTCAAATAGTGTCAACTCCGGTTTTCAAAATTTATGGACAATAAATTATAAGCAATCGACAATAGTAGAGATTCGAAAAATGAATTATTTACAAACATTCATTGCACAATTCTAATGAGCAGGTGAGCGAGTGGTTTGTTACTTTTTCAAGACAGGAGAACGTCTATTTTCCAGTTAAATCTTTGTCAGCGAAAAAAATGGATATTACACAATAATCTTAAACACTAAAAACAATAGGTGAGACAAGGTAAATTACTTTTATTTCTTTCACAACCAGAATTCCATTCGAGGAATATTTTGATACGAGTTTACTGAAATGTGGTAGACGATATTCATTTAAAAGTTTTAAAACAGAGCCAGGCTATTATAACTGACACCTACAGTCGACAAATGGATAGCTTACATGCGGCATTGCTGAAAACACGACCATTAGTACTGAATGGTAAAAAAATTCCGTTATTACAACGTCTGGCCCCATACACCGAACGGCAGTATGTGTATACGAGAAATTAAACAGTAAAGTTCAGAACTGTTTTTACACTTGCCACCCCATCTTCGCAATAACCCATTTCTGTGCTTCACTGCCTACAAAATGTTTTACCTGACAAATATTTTACAAATTCGAAATTGGCATTACGTCAGTTTTTTTAGTTCAACAGCACAAAAAATTGTAGAAACAAAATTAAAATATTATCTACTATATGGGTGGCAATAATTTTACACCATTTTTTCACGGTGTTTCTTTTTCGAAACCAACATAATTCAAATTATGTCTCAAACATTTTCCCGTATCATTGAAAATAATGCAGATATTTTTTTAGATGTTCGTGTTTTGGTAGGACACCCTGTAATGTGAGTTTGTTATTAATTGGCATTTATTACATTTCTTTCTAACTTTTCCACATATTTCCCGAATTCTTCCTCATTGACTCCACATTAAGCGTCTTTATTGCACAACGATGCAAAATAAGAATAAAGAAAAAAATGGCAATAAAAAATGGCACGCCAGAAAACCAAGGACAAAAATAATACATAATGGCCATATCAAAGCACAAACCTTCATACTGTACATTAAAATGAATTATTACCACACGTTTTAGACTATCTATAATTAATTACAAATCAATTTTATGCGTTTTTATTAATAATGAATTTTTTATTGGATGCTCATCCAACCAAAATTTTCGGTTGCATGTTCGATTACAGTTAATGTGTACGTATTAAAGTGCAAACGCGAGAGTTGTATATGTTTTTTTTCTTGTAAATAAAGGCATTGCGTTTCTACTGCGAATCAATTTAAAGATCGCTGTATAATCCGTTGAGACGAGTCGAGGATCGTCAATGGCGACCTTGGCCTCTGTGGTGGTTGGTTAGCACATAACGCAAGACATACATAAGAAAAGGGTAATGCCGGGCACGCGATCCGATGTGTATAAACCAACTGCAAGGAAATCGCTGCGACAAAACCCCTCGCCCGTTCCGCGTTCTCGTTTCAGAGCTATACAGCGTACATATCTATACAAGCCTACCAGGATTTATGCCCTTTTCAGCTCAGCCACGCGTTGCAATTTGCACTTACAGATCGCCGACGGGCAGTTAAACTCAGCGACGACGTCTTTTTCGCCGGGAACTTTGTCGCGAGTGTGCACCACGATGGCTGGCACGAATTCTCCGTAAGAGATCTACATCATCGACTAATCAACGTTGATATCTTACGCGAAAGTACCGTGCAATGTAGTACAAACATCACGGTACGATACCAGACTTCTTTCCTTTAATTTTTTCTTTTGGTGCTTTGTGCAATTGCCGTGTAACGAAAATCTTACTTTTTTGTTTAATCTGCGGTGTAGGTAGTTGTACATAGACGTCCTATGTAGATGTTTCGTGTTAGTATTTCATTTGATAAATTTGACATAAATTTGTTAAAGAAGATATTGGATATAAAGTAGAGTATAATTGTTCGAAACGCTCTGCTTTCAATTTTTGCTTAATTTTTGGCAACTGGAAACCACTATTTTTAAGAAAAAAACCCGGTCCTCTAAAGGTGAAGTACTAAAGAGACATGTTCTTATTTCTCAGTTAACCCTTCGTGGTCACACCTTCTTATAATCACACATTGGTCACACGGGGTTCACTGTACCCCAGCGTCATTTTTTGAGTTACCATTTTCGTATTTTTGAATCTTTTAACTTTTTAGTGATAATTGTACATTCGTAATACTTATACAGTCATGGTCTAATAGTCTTTTTCTAGAAACATTACTTTTGATATGATAAAATTTGTAGTTGAAAATGAGCGATTTTCCATGGTTGTGGGAAAAACCGATTTTTTAAAAAAAATTTTTTATTATTTTTTTGCGATAAATCCCCTTTGGAAGACGTAAAGGTGCGACATTTCAAATCGAAAATTGCTCTTGGGGTACAATACACCCCGTGTGACCACGAAGGGTTAACAATGAAGTTATAACTTTCATAATTCACTATGAAACTAAACAGATGGAGATTATCTCAAATTATCTCAGCCCCCATATATATAGTGTTTCAAAACCCTAATGGGGTTTATTCAGATGGGCCTTCGTTTTTGAGAAATTTAAGTTTTTGAGTTTTGCATGCTAGTATGCATCTACTATTTTAATTACGTAAGATATGTTATCAATCAGCAGTTGTACTTCCGGTAGTAAAGTGCTCGAATATTCTGTTACTTGGTCTCTTATGTTCTAATCCCTATTCCTCTTCATTTTTTATTCCGACCGTAGTGCTATTACAGCGTAAAACAATTTTCATTTTGTTCTAATAATGATACTGATATCTTGTATATCATGAAAACTATAGTAGATATAAAAGATTTATTAGAATGAATACTTAACGGTTTTCGTGCCCTATGAAACCGTGTAATCAAATTATTAAAAATTTGTAGTTTAAAGAGGGAACCGTTCCTCATCACAAATTCTAAACAATTCGATTACATAGTGCTATACAGCATAATGAACATCAAATTTTCTTCATAACATTTTTTATATCTACTATGATTTCCAAGTATATTATACTGGAAACTAAGAGACTCATTAACTCATTAACCTTTAGGGGGTGCTTTTACCGTGAAAAATAAAAAACGAGCACAAACGAAAAATGGCCTGATACTTCTATTGGGGTCCTCTGCAAACCTGCACAGTTTTACAAAAATCGGAATATTCGGATAACCGAACTTCCTTTCGAGATGTTTTTGCGTGCCATATGGGGGATGCCTCGCCAGAACGTACCTATTGTATGTACCTACAAATGGAAACTTCCCTCATATGATTTTTTCGATCAAAATGGGGTAATATTGAAGAGTATCGGTAAAAGAGTCCCTGGCTTTTTCTGGCTAGCTTACGTACACAAAGTCACACGTTAATGAAGCTTCGAATAGCGTAAGTACACCGGCCTCAGCGGTAGCGTCACTTCCTAATCGCACGAATGGCTTCTAACCCATTTCACGAGGAAAGAAGCCAGGTCGAGCTTCTATCGGCTGTCCATCTGGTTGGCGTGTGACCTTTTGCATCCTTATGCACTCTGCTTGCGAATAACGAATGGAACGAACCTTGTGACTGATAGAGTGCCTGCTGCTCGTTTTACCCAATATCAGATAACAAGATACAGAAACTTACGAAATGGATAGACGCCCTTTAACCTATTGATTTTCAATTTCCATTTAATCTGCTAGCATGCCCACGGTATTTCTTTTTACGCCCCGTCATCGCTCCTTAACTTTCTGGTTTTGCTTCTCCTGACCTGGTATCGGACGTTATCGGTCTTACTAGTTACATGCATTTTGCTTTTTTCCCCTTCATATTTGCAATTCTACTTCGTCGTTGGACGTTAGTTGCGGCAGGTCCGTTATAATAGCACAACGATCAGCTTGATTTTTTGAAAACTCCTCAAAATACTTGCGCTTTATAATTGTAACAAATACTTTGTTTTTATTGCTGACGAAATTTATTCGGATGGATCTATGTAGGTACATACTGGAAATATGATTTGCGAGATTACTATCTGGAATTATTGTAGTATATGTACATAATTACATACATTTGTAAAGCCTGGATAAATTTCAATCATTCATGACAAAAAATTATGAGGCAACACGAAAGCAGTGTAGTAGCATTCGAGACTGAAATAATTGTACATTGAGAAATCGTTAATAATGGTTGACATTTGCAGAATTATGTATGCAGTAAAACATTTGTGCTGAACGTTACGATTTTGCTGATTATATATGCCAACTGTGATTTGTATTTGAAAGAGCAAACGCTGATATTGAAGCCAGTATGTTCCCAGGCATGACTGTGGTGGGGTAGTATTGAAACTGTGTATCATGATATAAAGCGCAAGGAATAAAAGGTTAGGCAAACTGAATGGCCGCTGCCGCATTGCAATCGCCGACGCGACGGCCGTTATATTCAATGTTACGTATATTTAAGATTGCAAATTATCTTTAATTATCTAATTAAATGTACTGGTCAATCTTATCTGATAAGAAATGTACAAGCAATAAAAAGATGTTATTAATGTAAATACACAATTTGCAATTTGTTAATTACAGTTCAGTTCAGACAAAGAATAATACGCTTTAAATTCTGAATATTAAATTTCGTTTTACTTCTGTAAGATTGGTTTAGCTTTATTAGCTTACTAGTTTTACTACCCGGCTTCGCCCAAAATTTAGATTCTACTTTAAAAAGAAATATAATATTGTAAAAGGGGTTTCGGCTCAAATATTGTAAAAGGGGATCGCGACTTAAAATGGATTGGGAAACACTGGGTTATACATTACACATATTAAATTCGTCTTAATGCCCTCTACAATATTTCGTTAAACCATTGTAACGTTCCATTTCAGAAAATGAAGATGCCCCTGATCTTTTAAAAGAAAATAATTTTCAATTCTTTCTTTATTGTGATATATTCTTCGTTTGTATACTATAATGTTTTGATAATAACTTTTTTATTACATTATCGAAAATATCTCAAAAATATGCAGGCCGTTACGCTGGACACACTGCACATGGAAGATTTCAACGGCCATCAATATTCGCGGAACGAAAAACCCTGTACCAAAGGTTGCATGAATCACAATATTTCTCCATTCAATGGTTTTTCATTTAATTCATATACGGTGTTCCCAAACGTTCCGAAAAATGACGAAATATTGAACAATGTCTTAAAATTTCTATTATTGTATCAGAGATAGGGGTAAATTAAAAATTATTTGGAGGAAAAAATATTTTTATTAATGGATCTGCTGTAGAGCTTTTTTTATCTAAATAACACAGGAATATTTTTAAGGGAATCTCTGTAGCCGATAATATTCATGAGTTATAAATATAAAAAAAGTTAAACTCTCGAATATTCTACTACCATGTGCATATGTGTACAGGTTGATTGTAAAATATTCTGTAACAGTGTTTTCCAGTTTTAAAAAACAAAAGGTTTTATACGGTTATGAAGTATAAAAACTGACATTACGGTCCAGCACTACTTAGTAATACATAATAACAGTATTTGTTCGTCTCAAATAAGCTGACATAACATTTTGTATTGACGTGCCATGTTGACATAGTATTATATAAATCAGCAGTCAGAACCTAAACATTTAACTGGATTACACTCCATCGTCTGTGGTGAAAGTTCATCTATACTCTATAGAGTCGTCTCTTCATTTCAAGCTTCCTAGACTTTTGAATATGGCAGCTTCGCGAGATCGTACTTTGCGGCACCTTCCTTCATCCTCATATCCCTCCACCTGCCAACAAAGACATTCATTGAAATATTTAGCTCATATGCAGACCCGTTTCGAGTCCTTTCTTGCGCCTTAGGCAAACTTATCAAATTGCGCTTTATTTATAATACATTTATTTGAGCTTTTTAATACCATTTCTCTGAATTTTTATTCCTAGCTTAACACGTTTACGGTGCAACTTGTAATATTTTATTTGAATCTTTATATAAAAAAATGCCAACAATGACCGTAACTTAGACTATCTAGCGCACCTAATTTTGCGATACAGGGACTTTGAGTAAGAAATAACAAAGTATATCCTATAAGCCCGGTCTTTACATGAATAATTCGGTCGGAACATGAATACTTTTAATGGACTATTAGATTTTCGGGAAAAACCTCAGTTACACCACACCATTGCAGGAAACGGTGACCCCGCCGGGTCATGTGAATTCCGGGCACCCGAAAGGGTTAAAATGTCACAGATAAGTCTGCGTACATACGTAACGAAGCAGAGATCAACTTAGTAATGGGTCAATATGCGAATGTGTCAGTTCGTACTTCAATAGGGGTGACTTAAGGTTTGTTAACCCTTCGACTACCACCTCAGTATCTGGTACGGACCCTAAGTTTTCCAATTGTGGCCCACCTTCGTATCTCGTACGGACCCTAAAGCCGTATTTCCTATACCGCCCAGGCGTACAGTGGAGATTTTCGTTCCAAGGGTCCGGGCCGCGTGGTCAGTCAGTGGTCAGGGTTAATATATCGCGGTACAGTAAATCCTTGTTATGAGCCCGTTTCTACCACACCTTTAAAGCCCGGCGACGAGCCCGCCGCTAGTCCCGTTCGTCGAGCTTATAACGAGGATTTATTGTAATCAGTAGATTTTGAGAGAGATAGTACCTATGTTAAGTACATGCACACAACGGTTACAAGCCCGTCCAGGAGGAAAGTGAGGTTCTGACCGCTTCAACACACGTCATCCAACCATCTTAGGAACTCAGGTGTCAGTTCCTCGTGGTCAGGCACTTTGGTGGCTGACCCCAGGGGTAGTCCACTCGCATAGGAGCACTGTTAACACGGATTTAGTAGCTATCCAGGCCGCATGAGGCCTCTGAAAGCAGTATTAATTCTCGGAATTTGTACTAGATGGCACTCACAGTGGGGAACATTCTCGTGAACCAATCTAACGCGTGCAAGAGTCTAACCTCAAATACATTTATACTTTTTATTGTTAAACAAGAGTAATCATTGTCCTTCCCAATCTTCGACATACATCACCTGCACGAGTAGGGCCTGCTATAATTACTAATGTGCCGGTAATCCCTACAATTCAATGGGGGTAGTATCATAAATCATGTATTTCTGAAATTTTGCGGAACGCTTGGGGACGCTTGCTTTCCATCGCTCTCTTCTTTTCTGCACATCGTTAAGTGCACATCGTGTGACGCAAATTGTAATTTAATATTTCCCAAATAAATTGTAATGTAATATTTCTCAAATAAATTGTAATGTAATATGTTATAAATATATTGTATTTTATACGTGTATGCAATTGGACAATTTTAATTCTTAAAATATAATTTCAAAGTGGTGTTAGTAAAAAATTTAATAAAATTGAATTTATTACTTATTTTGTAATATAACACAAAGTAAGTGATGAATTCAATTTTTTTAAATTTTTTGACCAACGGCACTTCCATAATCACCGGCACATATAGTCATAAGTAAGGGATGCATTGAATACAAATTTTTAAATGCCCGCCATTAGTACTATAGTGCATATCCAACCCGCTAGAGGGTGTTAATGCTGTGCTAACAAAATAATACCCATAGTGGACCACCCCTGGCTGACCCCGTGTCCAAGATTTCCACCACTCAGGGTGGGATGGTGGAAGGAGCTGGGATTTCATGAAATTGGGGTGGAGATTGGTAAGGAGGTGGGGGCGGATGGGTGAGCACCTACTCTTCTCACCATGTATATGGGGGAGGGCTATACGGGGCCCGCCGGGTTGTTGCCTTCTGGAGCGCCACCCGGTTGACTGGCGTTGGGAGGTGTGGAATCCTTGACGGGGATTGTCTCGGCTGCCGGCGTCGCCTCCTTGGTGAGGATGGAATCCATCTGTAGGAGAAATGGTGATATGCTCCTTCCTTCCTTTATTGCCTCACGGCATTGCCATCTCAGGTGGGACAGCTTCCTGGATCTGCCTCCTCCTCTGTGCTTCCTTCTGGAGGGGCCCGCCGGGTTGTTGCCTTCTGGAGCACCACCCGGTTGACTGGCGTTGAGAGGTGTGGAATCCTCGACGGGGATTGTCTCAGCTGCTGGCGTCGCCTCCTTGGTGAGGATGGACTCTATCTGTAGGAGGAAGGGTGATATGCTTCTTCCTTCCTTTATTGCCTCACGGCATTGCCATCTCAGGTGGGACAGCTTCCTGGATCTGCCTCCTCCTCTGTGCTTCCTTCTGGAGGGAAGCCCATTTCTTCGACGGGACGGCATGTTTTTTGTACTTTGAGATCGCCAAATATTGCAGTGGCAATGATCTATGGATGGAAACTGATTAGGCACTTTATCTTTTATACATTACGGTCAACCGGGACTCTCGCGCTCACGACCAAGGCGCACTTTGTTTACATGGATTATTCTTGTGTTGCCTTTCCATGATATTTTTGAGTTCTGTGAAGGGATTACTTCTAATATCGTGTGCGGACCAGAGTATTTCTCACTAAATTTTCCTGTCCGCGGTTCTATTAGGACGAAGACTAGGGCGTCGGGTTTGAAGGTCTCTTCCTGTTTGTGTCGGTCGTAATATTTTTTATACCGAAGCATTTTATGCAAATCTCGCTACCGTACGTGGTTGCTATACCCCCAGACACGCAGATCAGCGCATTCAAATTTCAAATACGCCAAAATGCTCTGTAATCTGCGGCTCCGGGGAGATAGTACGTCCCGATGGGGGTACTGAATGCACATGCTAGATATAGGGATGCTGTGGGTACCGTATGTACAGAGAAGCTATTTTCTGTTAACGGTAGACTAACATCCCACTGCTGTCACCAAAATTATGTCACGTCCTGGGTGGCGGTGTTTAGGACAGTGACAATATGGGAAAGGTTAGGCACGAAGGCGAGCTTCGTAGCACAAGGGAAGATGGGAGTTTTAGGCACAAAGACCAGCTTCGTAGCACAAGGGGAGATGGGAAAGTTAGGCGAGCTTCGTAGCACAAGGCAACCAGGGAAGGTTAAGCAATAATCACGCACCAGGGTGACACCCGTTAGAGCTATTGTGGTTTGTATTTAAGGCTTGGTAATTGGATTTACTACTGCATTGAAATAAAAAGCCACACGTAATATTTCTTTGCAATAGGTGTAGTTATATGGGCGTACGGTACTTAAGTGAAAGTAAGCTTTGTAAACACTATAAGAACTCCCGGCGTTCGCGAAGCGAGATCAACAGTTGCGATGCCTTAGTATGATTTGGAGTGTCCGAAGGATCGATGCAATAATTCGATACGTTGTTTAAACCAAGAGCGATATTTATTTGACCGCATAGGAATAAACCATGCTCTATTAATGCGATAGCGGGAAAAATATTATAATAATGCGTGGGACTGAGGGTGAATATGCATTCGTACAATAAGTAATAATAATTGCTTACAGTTGATGTCGTAGAGTGATAGTCCTTTGCACTGAATTTATATAATTTTAATCACTGTATAAAGTTTAAAGAATTTGCAAGTTTCGATGTGACTTCTATAGAAGGTTTTACCAAACTAACTAAACGTGGTCCGTGTGGCCCTGGTATTTATATGGTGCGAAGGAATGTCAGGTATGCGGGGTATGTGCGGTATGCGCTATGATTCATGTTTCAAATATTTGTTATGTAATTGGAATGTGTTGATGACCCATGCGCGAAATATGCGTCGCTATAGAATAACACAGTTCGACAAATTTGGACTATTTTTCAGACTTGTAACATTCAGTAGCCGTTTCTTATAGGTCTTCGTGCGCTGAAAACGAATCCGCAAACCGTTTGTCGCCATCACCCTCAGTTTTCGAGAAATTCGATTTTGAAAAAAAAACTGCAAATTTTCGACTTTGAACATCTTTCATGTCGAAACGGTAATAGTTATTCGGTTGCTCGTTGTGTCAAATTATTCTAAGATCTCTCCCGAATACAACGATATAAGTTATTACTGCATTATGAACATTTAAATATGTTTGCACATTTATACATATAGTGTATAAATGTGCTTTTAAACTCGCTTGTCCGTCAAAGTAATTGCAAGGACACTGCAGTATTATTTAAATCGTTGCCGTATTTGATACAAAAATAACAATTCACCATTTTTATGTTAAAATCATTAGACTATTGACCGAGAAATCGTACAAATAATATCTAGTTACAGGTGATCAGAGTATTTATAATACAAATTTAATAAGTAGGTAAGTATATTCTTTATAATAGGCGTAATCGTATGATTCATTGAATACTCCACAGTCACTGCAACATCTATGTCCACCGCTATGTACAGAAAGGAATATAATAGATAGATATACATATAGTCTGAGAACGTACCTATGCCTGTGTAAGGGATGTGCCTTGACCTCTCGCTTCAGTGACGTTATCCTTATGACGCATGCGGGCTGAAACGTCACCGGAGGTTTATTCTCAGAGCATTGCTCTACAAATGGAAGTTGCCTTAAGATTCGCGGCTAATCCTATGATCGCGTGCTTACTATTGTATCATTGTATCTTGCGGTTGACCACTAGATTCTTAACTGGGCCATTTCCACAAAACAATCATAGCAATTATAAATTATTCCATTTAAATTAGATCTTAATAAAAGAATTCTTAAGTAATGTATCAATAGTCATCACATTATAATAAAGTTTTCAGTTTTTAAATTCGCTTATCAAAAGATGAGTTTGAGACCTATCATTCATGAATGTAGTCTGTTTTCATTCTAATATGTCATCACCAGAAACTTACATGAATTTTCGTCAAAAGAAAATGTTGAAGTTTGTAAACAGAAAAAACAATTCCTTTACTAAATGTCTTCTTTCAAATAATTTAAAAATGCCACAGAATAACGGGAGATAATTCTAAAAATAATGTAAACAAGTAATTTGGTAGTATAAAATTGCCCCAAATTTATTTCTGCTGTGGTGGTTTTTAGATCATGGAAATTAACGACGACACATTCATGTTTCATAAGCAAATCTACAAATCGATAATAAAGTCCATCTGGACATATGGAATACCACGATGGGGTATAGAAGCTAAAAGTCACCAAGCCGAAATTAAGGCACAACAATCTATTACCCTACGTACAATCGTGAACGCTCCATGGTATTTCCGGAATGAAGAAATAAGGAAGGACCGAAACGTTCCTACGATACGTAGAAGAAATAACTAAGACAGCTAACAACTACAAGGATAGAATTGAAGCACACACAAATCCGTTAAGCAAAAATATATACCACCAATACATTCTGCGAAGACTCAAAAGAATAAATCGATAGATCTTTTCGATAAAGATATTGTATGAATGGAGACATCATCTACGTGCTATTTTGTACAAATATAACAATTTATCTATGTCCAAACTGACAAATTGTAAAAAATATGAGGTAGATATAAAAAAAGTGTTTCATAAAGACTGATAGATACCATTCATTATTAAATTCGAGGTTATTAATATTGATATAAACTGACATGGATCAGTATATCAGTAGCATTTAGTAGGTACGTCGACCGCCTTGCTATGTGTATATCAAAGATCAACGCAGTTGTTTCACTTATAGTTGCATCTTAAATATATTATGTTAATTTAGATTGCTAAACATGCCGTATCAGATGTGAATAGGTACAAATATACCAGTGTTAACGTGGAAGCTCAGAATAATTCGTGTATTAGTAGCGGGTCTCCATTTATCGATCGTAATGACAGCTAAGTTGATTATACCTATTTCAGCAGTAACGGACTTTGTGATTTATTAAGGCTAAGTATAACTGTAGGTTAAATTTACCCTGCAAGACTGCTGAAATATCCAACGTGCCAGCCCACCAATTTGCCTTCTATCAAGATGAATAATCACCAACAATAGGTTTATACTATACTACGGCAAGTCGCGTAATCAGTTTGCAGAACTGCAATAAGGACTGGCAGATACGGATACTGATTGAAGCTAAAATTATTGCGCGCACAATTTTATTGCATTATTTATTTATTTGTTCCATCTGGGGAGGTTGGAATAGTTTCTCCTTTTATATTGAACATTTCGTAACAAGTGACAATTAAAACAACGCCCAAAATGACGAAAAAAGGGCAGCTAAAATGTTTGTAATATTTTACATGTATAATCTGATGGAGTGAATGGAGTAATATTTCTTTTTATTTATTTTTTATTAATATTTTATTATTACTAGAGAATTTCGGGTGAAATTTTTGTGAAAAATATCATTTTACGCTTTGGCTGACTCGAATACCTGTTTCTACTTCTGCAGTTATATTTTCTATCACGCTTCTTCTCACAGCCGGAATTGGGCATTATTCGACTAAATTTTTATTCGACTAATCTTCGAATAACAATTTCGAATAAAATGAAGTTATTCGTGAATAAAAATTTAGTCGAATAAAAAGTTATTTAAAACTAATAAAAAATCAAAAATCCGGTTGGTCCTAAAATACAATTAAAAGAAATAAAATCAAATATTACTTTTATTTCATCACATATTATGTTTAAAATGCGGTGAAATAATAAGTCGAAGATATATATGACTGATAATTGACTTAAAATTGAGAAAGTCAAAATATATTGAAGTTCTTGGCCTGAAATGTGCGCTGAGTTAAGACGGATTTACATATCAATTCCGTGACGGTTTAGTGCCATCAGTGTCAGTGATAAAACATACCGTTTCCCTGTTTGGGAATGGAGCATTCACGCTTGTCCATATCAGGTACTGACCCTGACACAAAGAAACCACTGAACGTAACTGACATGTGTGAACCCGCTTTTAATGTAAACGCTTCTTGCGTATGGTAAGGCCCATGCGTATCCAACTTAAATTCGAACACTATTTTCCTTGAAAAGTGGAATTTTCTTAAAGTTAAACTTTTTTTTATTTTAAACCTCAGTTGGTGTAAAGTATTGGAAATTCTAAGAGATCTTAAGTTTCGCTTTTCTTTCGAAAAGTTGAAACTCATGTTCCACCCATAGGAAGTTTTCTTTATGAATTTCGAACGGGGTGGATCGTGGTATTCCCATCACTCACTGCCACTGTACGGCCATGTTCCTCTTATCGAGCGCCCATGCAAAATGCGGAAGACTTTTTCTCTGAGTCATTCGCCAGTTTAGACGATGAACTTTACTGATTAGTAGAACCGATACTAGGTTTGGTAAGATTTGATTAATTGTGAGACACAGTGCTCGCATTACACACACATTTCTCTAATCCCACTCATCATATTTCAGCGCTGATAACATACATATCAAAGATTAGTAAGGTAGTTATTAGGGCGTCAAAGATAAGGAAAATTATTGTAGTTATGGATAACATTCCTGGACTGAACGAAATAATTACGCATTATGAGACAAATGCCACTATCATGGTAAACATAAATGGCATTCTTCGACTTGTAAATGGAATGGAACATATTAAGTTTCAATAAAATAATACGGTTCAAATAGATTTATATTAATAATAAAATAATGCTCCTTCACTTTGCATTGGAACTAATTTATTTTCATACGAAGATAACGAATCTTATATACTATAATATTTTCATATGTCCTCTTAAATTATAGCATTTAACCAGAGACCAGAAATAACAGTTATTTACTAATTTTTTCGAAAAAAATCATTGGGGAAAAAGTTCATTTTTATTCAAATGGAAGTCAGTCTTCATTAAATACTGCATAAATTTCCGAAATATGAAGTGATTAAAAAGTATTAAGACTTATCTGTTTTGATTACTGATAACCATTATTGTCGACGGAAATATTTTTTGATCGCTAATAACCGTTATTGTCGACGGAAATTGTTTTTTAGAATTTTTTTTCGGTTACGAATAACCATTATCGATGACCAGAATTTTTTTTGGTTACGGTATAACCAATATGAATTACGGGAATTTTTTCGGTTACGGTTTAACTATTGAACTATAGAATACCTGGAATATTGTAGGTATTAGGAGCCGCGGCGCGCTGTTGAAAAGAGATATTTGCACTGCGTGGGATGCTGTTTCACTCTTACACACAAGTCTATACCTGCCTATACTCAAATTTATTACAGGATAGAAGTACATTTACTACAGGATAGTATATAATACAGGAAAAAGATCCATTCAATGCCATTATCTCTCTTGACCTGGCCAATCCGGATTTTTCCGTGTTCGCATTCCAGATATTTTATAGTTCAATAGTTATACCGTAACTGAAAAAAATTCCCGTCGTCTATAACAGTTATTAGTGACCGGAAACAATTTCCGTCGTCAATAACAGTTATTAGTGACCAAAAAATATTTCCGTCGACAATAACGGTTATTAATGACCAAAAAATATTTCCGTCGACAATAATGGTTATTCTATTCTATGCCATAACTTTTAAAATTTAGGTTATAATAGTTATGGTCTCTACATTTAACATGCTTGTGTCATGCCTAATGTTTAAAAATTACTATTACATTACGAATCTGAAATTATTATTCTTATATTACATTGCGTTAATTTAACTAGGAAATTTGTGTATTATCTGTTAATGGCATTAAGAAAATTTGTTAATAATAAGAGTACTGGTAGTAATCCTGAAATGATTCTCGTTGTGCCGCCTGAAAAAGAAAAAAGAGCATAAGTGATTTAATGCCAATTGATACATTATATTCATAATTAAAAAATATTAATTTTCATAGTAGACAACTCGATAATATCAGAAGACAAGAAATTAGTAAAATAATATTTCTACTTATTTAAGTCGATCCGGTCCGAAAACCATAACAGAACATTAAATGCAATAAATAAAGTAATTATGTTTTTGTGTAATAATTGGTTTTACGTATTGTTGCATACTATATTGAATAATTTAAGCTATTAATTTCTTTCAACTTCGGAGTCCTGTTGGAAAGCTTCTTTTAAATAAATTTGCAAATTCCCGAATGCTGAGGTAAATACCGAGTAATTAAGTAGATATTAATGAAGTGATCAAGGCATTTCCTATCAGTCTCCGACTAAAAGTGCACTCTTTTACACTGTCATACTTCGAGTCTCATATGTGTCGATGATTATGAAAGTGGTGTACGTAATAAAAAAACTTAAAATTGAAATTTCTCTTATTTTATGTGATACCGATTTATACTTCAATATTATGAAAGAATTATTGCAAAATAGCCGTCAAGTAAGCAATGGCATGATAGTGTCACTAATCGCCCAAATACAACAGTCTATATACTTATCTCAAAACAAAAAATACATGACGTGAACCACTTTCATAATCACAAGGCACATATCTGCCAGCAATAATAAAATTCGTGGCAATATAGACAGCAACTGCAAAACGACATTTCTTAGGGCCATCATCGTTCCGTGTCCCTTCTTCTGGGAAAAGGTCCGTTTCAGATGGGTTATGTCGCCTTGTAGATACGCTTTATCAGCATTTGCAATCGTAAAAGTTGCAACGCAACTTGAGAGGCGGCATGCGAGCGTCGCGTCGTAATTGCAAGAACATTACAACCTTGCCGCATAGGAGTTCCACGCGCGATCCAAAAAACTACTCGTTAAAGTTTCGACCCCTTGTTTCTCTTGCATCGTCGGAAATCAAATGCAAGGAAACCTCCCAATCGGTCACGAGTCAAGGTTACTTACTATTAACCGAAGGTTGAATGGTCGAGCGTATTCTGCACACAGTATCATTTACTTGAACATAATTCCAGTCGCATGCGCATTTGCTATTCTTACAGACTACTCGGCTTTCGTTGGAATCCAGATAACATTCCCCGTGATTCTCGCAGCTCATACCAAGAACTAAAAGAACCAAATTCATTTTAATATTTTCACCACCCTACACGCGAAGTTCTACGAGCGAACTTCAATGACACGTAATGTAACGGATTTTAATTGACTGACATTTGTCAAAATAAGGGATCAAACTTTAGGTGCATAGTGTGCTGAATATTATGATAAAGAAAGTAAGCTACATGGAAGAAAATGTATTTTTCTTTAAGTTGACATAAGAATTTTTTATTTTTTTCTGTTCCAGCTGAGTACCAACTGACAAGGGCTTGCCAAACATGACAGTAGCCAATGTTGTATAACTCCGCTATTTAAAAGCTTTATATAATAAATAATGTATGAAAATAAAGTTAAAGTATTGCCTGTCATCTCCTAAGAAGATCCCGATATTTAACTGAAAAATTACCTGAGAAAACAAATCTTAAATTTACCCATTCTTTATGGCCTACAAAGTGGTGTAAACCCCTTAAGATCTTCTAGTAATTTAATGTTATTTCATTTTCTTCTTCATCAATCAAAATATATTTCATGCACTGTATGACATGTTCTTCCTTTTTGAAATAATAATTTTAAAGTAAACTTTGTTGGCATATTTCGTGACAGGTTTAATTATATGTTATGTCAGAAATGTACGGAATACACCAACACCGATTTGGTGATGAACAAATGTTTCAATATACAGGGTGATTCATAAATGCATGTCAATACTTCAGGGAATGAATCTACACACGCAAGTAAAACTGTCATATGCACCTTATAATTAGTTTTCGAGTTATGGATGATTAAAGAAAATGTTCCATGTGCCCGCCTCGTGCCTCAACACACGCTACTGCATGCCTTGGTACGACTTGGCCTTATATAATGTTTATAAACAATATCCATCGATATGAAGTAGACAAATCTCCGGATAGTCATTGCGTTATTCTCGCGTGTTATTATTTTCAAGCGCGTGCGGAACTCTCAAGGAGAGGTTTTTAGATATCCGTCTCCGATTGCTTTTGGTTTTTGGATATGCTTTAGAGGACCGAAAAATAAAATATACGTGTTTCCTTATATCGGTCCTTTTTGTTATTTAGGGGATTAAACCACCCCTTAAAGTTATCAGATTTTCAGTTGTCCGCATCCGATTACTTTGGCTTTTGGATAAATTATTGTAACTGTTCTCTGATTGTTTTCTGAGTTTAGAGAACAAAAAAATAAAAAATCCTTTCTGAGTTTTTATTTTGGCCCGTTTGCATGAAGGAGTGAAACCACTCCTCAAGTTCATAAGAGGAGGTATAAAAGTTTCTACTGTTAGTTTAAAGAATATTATAATATTGAGATGAATAAAAGTTTATATAAATTTCATTTTCGTCAAACTGTGTGGTTGATCTTCTTGTCGTCAGTCACTTTTGTACGTAATGAACTTTGAGGGGTGGTTTCACCCCTTACACATGCATATGTTCATATGATATTATTTTTATTTCTGTGTAAATTTACCACCTGTAGTATTGATATGCATTTATGAATCACCCTGTATATGTTAATATAACTTACGCGTAAATATAATATATTATTGAGTATCGAAAATACGAAAAGGTTTTAAACATTTCATAATATAATGGTTTATTGCTCTCACCTTTACGTTTATTGCACTTGTCGAACATATTATGATAGCCTTCACTACAAGCACAAGTTTTATTTGTGGTCGAATTATCAGCAATTATACAAATTGCATCAGCCACGACCGCAGAACACTGAACATCTCTTTCACATGGTTCTCCAAAAGACAGGACTAAAAAAGAGTTAATCCCATGTATCATTTTATTGCTACAATATTATGTGTGTGCACTGAGCACAAATTGAATGCACATCGTAAAGTGTAAAACAAAAATCATCTTGTATAAACTTGCGTACAATTTATTACATTAACACATTCAAGTTAATGTAATAAAAAGTAACTTCCTTTAAAAATTCGGATTTAGCGAAAGCAAAAAGTACGTTATCTGACATATTTAGGAAAATTACTTCTGTTTAAATTAAAATTAACATTGTCAAGTGATAGTAATAACGTAATCATCTTTTGTTTCGCCAATGAAAACACCCTCTCAATGAAATTGTGAGTTTTCATATTGCTATCGTGAATATCTGTGAAACCGTAAAAGATATCGAAAATAAGTTTTATTAAAAGTTTGAGGTATTATGATATCCTACAATGTGACGATAAAGAAGTTTCGTGAGAAATTAGTTTTGTCAAAATTTATCCCCACCACACTTTTTTCGAAAATTCTTGATCATCATATTGTAGAGTATGAAACACCGTAACATTTTCAATTAAACTTTCTATCGATATGTTTTACCATTTCGCAGATATTTACGATAATATGAAAATTCACAATTTCTTTTAGGGAGTGCTCTCATCCCTAGGACCGTTTCATTGCCGAAACAAAAAAGGGTTGCATTATTAGCATCACTTGAATTATATTTGTGCAAAGTTTCAACATTTTTTGAGTTTTCGAGCTGTCGAACATTCCTTATAAGTTGATAAGTACCATATACTATTCTAACTATACACAAGATTTTGTTTAAACAATCGAATCACGAAAATTATCTTTTATTTTTTTTTTGCTTATAGTAATATGGTAATAAGTCTTACCTGGCACGCATAAACTAAATGATGCAGCAACATATGTCTCGTTGCAAACGCAACGATGTGCTTTACAATGTGAGTTTTCGGGTGTGCACTCAGCATTGCTGGTACAATTGGAATTAATACCTGTAATAATGAAAATGTGAATTATATTTCTAACTCTCCATCATTAGAGTAAAAATATAACATTATTTTGTGAAAATAGGGAATTTAATATCATACAACCTTGAACACATTGGCCCTCCGACTCGTAATAACTATCTTTACAGACACAAATGTCATTTACACAAGTTGCATTTTGTGTAGCACAATCGGTGACTACTTCACATGGCATTCCAAGATCTGAAATTAAATTCAACGTTTTAAAAAATATGATGAAGAAAGTTCCACACCTCTGGATCGAAGATTTGTAAAAGAAACTACTTAGCTGCAAAATTGTTTGTACCCTTAAAAATTTATGTTAATTTTTTTCTATGTAAAAGGAGCCATATGTCGAAAACTTACCGTTTCCTAAAAAAAATAATAAAGTTTTGGCATGGATCAAGTGATCATGTATTTGATGAGAAACCATTTTTCACGTTTTTGAGTAAATGGTGCGTTTGTGACATATGGTTCCTATTAGACTTTTTCTCCTTTTAGCGAGCAAAATATGTTGATGCAAAGAGAAAAAATTAACATTAATTTTCAATGTTCGAAACAATTTTGCAGCGTTCTTTTTACCAATATCCACCCGAATTCAACCTTGAAAGTAGTGACCATCACTTTTTTAACACCCTGTACGTACTGAAAAGTGATGTATTATTAGAAACTGATGATCTTTCATCAGAAAATGTTCATATACGGAGTACACTTTTAACTTACAGTTCGAAGGGTATTTGTAGTTTGTGAATAATGACATCAGAAGCTTTATTTAGAAAGTAGAGATATCGTCATGTAAACTATTAAAAATTTAGACGAGTAGGTCTGTACGTAGAACAAGGTCTGTATCTACGTATGAAGACGACGAATGTTTATTCACTTTGCTCCACATACAGGGTGTTTTAACTGTGTTTGACCGCAGGATGGAAACCCGTTTAGTTAAAAGTGTTTCCGATGATAGGAGGCAAGTGATTTACCATCTTTGTTCAAAACATACAGAGTGAAAACTAAATATTATTTCACATGTTCTAACATCGATGTTTACAAAAGATCTTCTACGTATTCCCCTTCCTTATCCACGAACAGTCTACATCTATGAGTTGCGAATTCTTAAAAAAATCTAGTCTGACCTTATCTCGCATTTTCCACTTATTCAAGTGAAACTTGCAATAAAGCGTCTCATAAAATTACAATATTATAACACAACTGTAATTCGTAATTATGAATTGAATTAAATATAATTGATAATGTAGTACGTAAAATGATTTCTTGTTTTCATTTTGTACAGAAGTAATAAATAAATAGAAGCAGGCAAATCAGTTTCATTACCAAAACCGGAAACGTTTTCTAATGTTGACAGAGTTGACTTTTCGTTCCATGTTATATAAACATTCCTTACTCGTTCAATTTAATGAGTACTCTTTACTCTGTATACACGAAAAAAATTAAACCAAACATTCTGAATGGAAAAAGTATAATGAGTAGTCGAGGTGTCGAAAATGTCGGGTTCTCGCACACCTCTGGTGAGTAGCTACTACATTGAAAAAAATATACAAAATTCTAGCTGTACAAATACAGTGATTCCCAACCTGTGGTTCGCGAAGTGCTTTCTGGGCCATCGCCACGGTTATGTGTTTTTTTTTAATATTATTAAGTTAGAATTAAATTCTGAAACATTAATTTTTAATTTGTTTTCATTACCTTATTAAATTTACCTTACCTTATATGGGGGGGGGGGGGGGGTCGCAGGTTATTTGAATATTATAATAGGTGATTGCGACTCAAAAAACATTGGGAAACACTGTTTTAGTAGATATATAATTGCATTTCATTTACCTGCTGCATTTTTCACGCACGCAGTGCGATTAGAATTCGGATGACTTCCAGAGGGACAGGAACATCTATTGTTTATGCAAGGCAACGTACTATTCGTACCATCAACGTAGCAGTCTATGTCTTGTTGACATTCTTCCTCAAGACCTCTCTTTGTCCAACAAAACAATTCAGTTTCGTTAAATCGAGATTTCTCGTTACAAATACATTCCCTCTGTTTACAAATAGCATCTGGCCCAAAAATGCTGCATTGCATGTCCACGAAACAATCATATTTATACTTTCTTATGGCTGCAGTTATTTTAAAAATCAACTATTAGAATTATATGTCTGTCAAAGAATACGGTATTATACATAAGGTAAAGGCAGGTAATATGGAACGGCACGTAATATGGAACATCGTAAAATTTCGATATAGAAATCTCTTCAGGCAATCGTGTATCTATACTAGATTCCTAGACACAATAGACGATGATACTGACAATTGAGCCTCAGTCGGGCATCCATCATTGAAAAAGAAGCGTTTATATTTTTCGTGGGGTGTTTATATTTTTATATT
The DNA here is from genome assembly GCA_963855975.1 of Andrena chrysosceles. Classification (NCBI taxonomy): domain Eukaryota; kingdom Metazoa; phylum Arthropoda; class Insecta; order Hymenoptera; family Andrenidae; genus Andrena; species Andrena chrysosceles. Next base: position 104,699,764 of record OY979767.1, on the reverse strand, counting down.
TATGTTTTTATGTTATTATTATGTTTATATTTTTCGGCCGATTTTCAGTCGTTTTAATTTTTTTATTATAATTGCAAAACCATTGGATTTTTTACATTTGACTATGTAAATATGATTATGCATTAGTTCCTTCGCCCCCTCATGTCAATTTGATTAAAAACACAAATTCCCCTGCTTTTGACAAGCTTTTGAAATCAAGTGTTCCATATTACGTGCCTCTACCCTTTAATGTATCATATACCCTTTGCACATTCTCGGTTGTTCAAAGTTATAACGTATCCCGCTTCGCAAGTCCATATACCATTTCGACATTCTGAATATTCGATAATATTATTATCTGTGTCTTGGCACGCTTCTCCAAGCTCTGAAATAATATTTACCTACATTAGGATATGCTTTCCTATTTCTACAAAAAACTAATAACTTTACAGGAATACATGAACCTTGTATTTATAATATTTCTAAAAACTGATACGAATGGGAATAAGTGTTATTTTGCAATTTTGCTTATTAAATTAAATAAAAAAGTGTGGTGTGATATAAGCCAATAATATCGGCTTAAATATTTTTCCTCTCTATTTGAAATTACAAGTGGCTGTTGTTAGGTCGACCAGCAGTTCTGATGCATGTTGAATATTGTCGTAAATGAACAATAAAATTTGACTTACCTGGGACACATGTTTTGTTTCCTTCCATGAAGTGTGCACGTTTACAAATACATGTTCCTGAAGGCCCGCATAGTGCATTGTTTAAAATTGTACAATCTCTGTCTGTTTTGCAATTAATGACACTGGAATTGTCTATTGAAAAATTATATTCATGTTAGTAAACATTTCTTATGTATAAGGTATAATACATAATAGTACAGGACACGTTTACAAACCTTTTTCCAGTGCATAACTTTCAAACAGATCATTGCTACTGTATGACTCTGGCACACGTTTGTTGTTTGAGACAACGCATTTAAAAGCATCGCATTGCGCATTGCTGTTAAATGTACAATCATTATTTATCGTACATGCGTCCCCAATTTCTATGTAACACCAATAGTAAAATCATATAACGTAATTATTTAACATAAAACTATCGCTAAGTATATTATAATTATTATTGACAGTATTACATGAAACTAAATTAAAAGTGAATCGTCCTTATTGAATACAGCAATTTATGATTGTATTTTCTAATATGGATGTATTATGAATACAGTAAGTCTTGATGATCAGACAAAATGAGAAAATCCTTACTCTTTCCTTCTGGGCGACAAGTTCTATATTCTCGTTGGTAAAACCCGGGGCTACATTTGCATGTTCCGTTATTGCAAAATGCTGCCTTGTAATCGGCATATACATAACAATCATCGTCCTTATGACAACGGTTATGTAATCCTGTAAGAGCGTACTTTATGAACACCTTAAAATATTCTTTCAGTTTTGTTCTAAAGTGCTGTACCTGTATATGCATTACACCTCCCATGCATATAATAATATCCCTCGACACATTCACAAACATTGTTTACGCAAGTAGCACCACTGTACATATATCTGGAGCACTGTATCGATTCTTCACAATTTTCACCATATCTAGCAACTATACCATCAGAAAAACAAAATTTAATACGCTATTTCGATTTAATATTTTTTAATATCTCATATTTTGCATTAAATGTTCAGTCGTAATGGAATATGTTAAGTGAGCTATATACCTGCAATGCATGACGTCATATTTCCATTGTAAATATAGCCAGCAGTGCATTGACATGTGGTATTGATACAAGTACTATTAATTACAGTACAATCTAAATTAGAATTGCATTTCCAATCAATAATTTCCTTCGTATATTCTTCCTCAAGATCAACACCATCGTTTTGTGGTTTATTAACAACCATATATCCTAAAACTAATTACAAAATTAAGGATTAAATCGGATATAAATTTCGCTACCACTATCTATTACATAGGGGAAAGGTGGGATAGTTGATCAGCGGGGATACATGATCACATCAGTTTATATCACAACTCAAATAATTAAATACAAACAAAACAAACCATTATTATTATTTTAATAAAAAAGAAAAACTGTGATCAACTATCCTACCTTTCCCCTACTGGTGTGACATTAATAATATGCAATCCGGAGATTTGTTTTACTATTTATATATGTAAGTAGCATATCTAAAATATTGAACATTATAATTAGCTTGTGCCTTGTTTCAGTGAATGAAGTACACTGTAAAGAAACACCGAGACAAAGTAAAAGAATTAACTTTTCGAGATTTACTTAATTTTTTAAGTGTACGAAGCGTATTCATTAATATATTTAAACTTATAACTGGGGAGAAGGGTACATTGTTTCTTTAGTATGAAACTTCTACTGTTCTACCTACTCGAAGTGACCTAAAGCGTGTTACATACGATATACGAAATTATAATAAAAAAATTTCATGATAAAAAACGTGATGTACATTTTCTTTTAGTTTCCGAGCAAGTAAAATTATTATATGCGAAGAATAACCACTAAAAATAGCGATGATCAAAAACTACAGATTTTACAAGTTTCATTTATATTAAGAACATCTGTGTCGTAGAAATGAGAGTTAGAAAGCACTTGACATGAGTTCCGAATTTTATAGAAAAGAGTGACAGAAAAATTGCATTTATAAAGAATTCATGTGTGACGTCACAAAATAACAGCGATAAAAAATTTGTACAACGACTTACCTACGTACAGAGAACACAGTAAACATAATAAGAGATGAAATAAGGTATCCGGAACGCGCACCATGTTTCTCACATATGTTTCTAATCGAAGCCTCCAAACTTGTGAAGCGATTCTACAACTTTTATCAAGACAGCCATATCTGATGGAAATCGCACACCTGCAACGCTATCGACACGGTTATCAAATTGTCAGAAAAAGAATTTTGTCATAATCATTGAATTCTGTGTCCAGTAATCGTGAGACAAGGGAAACTGCTTTACAATACCTATTATTATTTTCAGATAAAATGATAACGCACCACGTGCGATTTTTTCATTTTAGCGCGCTAAACAATCTTAAGTATAATAGGCTTTCTTATATCTTGTTACAAAGTAATAATATAAACCAATGTGGCACAGTCATTTCTAGAAACAATAAAGTTTATAATAAACACTGTGAAAATCATATAGTATGAGTGAGACAAATTAGTAGCACACTATGAATTAATAATAATAATAATAATAATAATAATAATAATAATAATGATGATGATGATGATGATGATGATGATGATGATGATGATGATAATGATAATCCTTTATTGAATCAGTAGACATTAAGAATAATAACAAGAAGATAAAAAAGCAAATACATATAAGAAAACAAGAAATGTAATGAAACCGAATATCAATTAGGTATATTGTATGTCCATTACTTTGTAGGATGTTTCTTAAATACTTAGCTATGGACTTGTATAATTTCTTTAACTTTTTTTACCTAAGTACTATCTATTTGTCGGTCATTTGATCTCTTAAACCCTACAGATTATAAAATGATCGTCCATCTGTGTAAACACTTCTGCCTAATCAGGTAGAGTTCGCTCGAAATGTTCTCTATGTTGTTCAAAGCAAGTGAGCGTGCACGGTTATTTCAAAAGTCGAATATTCTTCGATGAAAAGACATGTTGTACAACAGCAGCATTGCCTTCTTAAAAAATATAATTTGTCTGTGACCATTTATTCATTTTTCTATCTATTTCGTGTATTTTTCACTATTCATACAGTCAGATAGAAATTCCTATCTTTTTTTCCATGGCAAGCAATTTCGGTCTGTACCGTTACGTTACCACTATCCATGTGACTACTTTCCAAACATTGGTGTAAAACTATGGAAGCTTCTAGTGCCAGTGATAAGTAATGCTGCAGCAAAGCGTTATTCTATCTAACAGTTAGCTAGCAGCATGTTCTGTCTGTTTATTCCGATTTGCGTAAACGAAAGTTAAATTTGTAACAGATGCACTAGAAGCTTCCATAGCTTTACAATAATATCAGAGCTGGTTGCGTGAACATTCTTTGACATGGACATTCTTCTTAAAAACGAATTATACGATGATGACCTGTCGCCTGTGAACACGTGTGTTTACTGCAAAACAGTAGAAACACATTGCCCATACGCGTCGGGTGGCGTGCTTTCCAACACCACCGAACACTCGCTGATTTGAGTAAATACGCATCGTGTGACGTGACGTTTCAACAGTATGTTTCCGCCTTAAGACTCCCACAGGCCAACACGAATATTCGCGGCGCGGATCCGACGCGGATCAAATAAGGCTGCCCATAAGCCGCTACGTATAAAAAAACAGCAGAACCGCGGTTCAGCAAAGTTCTAAAACAAAATGAAAAACTTTTTTATCGATGTAAAATTGAAACTTTTCAAGAATCATCCGAAAAATTAAATACGCAGCGAAAGAGTTAAGAAGTATGTACCTTTAACCCCATATGATGACATCCATGCCATTCTTCCTAACCCATCTTTATTCTCTCCTGATGGAAAGAGCCCACCACATTCTCGTGATTTCCACCGACCAATGCCACTTTATCACCAATTAATCAACAGACTGACAAATTGCTACTTATAAATCTGATTATTATAAAAAAAGAGTCATTGGTCATTCTGCAGGTGTCGCAGTACGAGATCTGTCGATACTGTTTTTAGATATGATCAACACTTCGGTGAATATGGTAGGGGAGACCGGGGCAGATTGTAACAAAAAAGTTTTCAGGGTAACGTTTCGGTAACGTTACTACTTGTAACGTTTCGGCAACATTCCGTGCAATGTTTAAAATATTAAACCGCAACGTAACTGAGATATTCCTGCAATAAAGTGTGCTGTAGGGGTCACGGAGTCCACTTTAAAACAGTTGAACCTCGAATATTCGTAATCTCTTAATTTTGTTTAATAAATATATTATTCACAAAACGGTAGTTCGAATTACCCTTGTGTCCATTACAGTCCTTTATTAATTCGTTGCTTATACTGGTCACACTGCTGCTCACACAACTCGACATACATTTTGTTTATCGTACATTGTAAATTAGATTTATACTTTTCATATTACTATTTTTTTTCTATTGTCTGCATAAGACTACTATAGCTGAAGATTTGTTCAATTATTTTGTTACATGCTTAGAGTTAAGACTCGAAAATTTAGAGAATGTATAACAATTCACAAGAGGAATAGGTTTCTTTGTTGACAACCAGCATGAAATAATCATGCGTGACCTATACGAGATATAAGTCGACCCGTGGACATCTTCCTCGTAGCGTGAAACTTGTGGTAGGGGAACAAGTTTGGTCGTAGAAGCGACCTTTTCCTCCTCTTTTCCTCCTAATTTGTACTTTTGCGTTTACCATATAATGGCCTTTCATCCTAAAGAGCTAGTATGCAACTGATTGTCCATCATGAAGGAGCCGTGGAGCATCAGTAAAGGTAGGACTTCCTTCTCTGCTTCGGACACTACACTTCACTACATCACATTGCAATAAATTTAAATAAATTTTCTTCATTTTCATAGCTTGCGGAAGTAGACATTTCCCTCGACTTTGAAAATTAAAATTCAATTAACGCGACTGAATACCTGATTACATTCTAACTGAAGCGTTAGTTCTTTAACTTGCATTTAAGTGAAAATACTTGTTGGTGTAATGTTTAAAGAAGCAAGAGAAATTGTAAAAATTATTAATTTAAGTTTTGTTAAAATTCTCACCTTGAACTTACGTAAATGTTAATTGAATTTATATAATCGTGTCAAGAGAAAAATACAAAGTGAGTAAAAAAGTGAATATTTTTAAACAATTGAGAAGAAAAAATGTTTTCTTCGTCCTAATATTAAATTGTACGAGTGTACTAGTATTATAAATTGCATCTTCTTAAATTTTAATATGTTTTGATACCTTTAGAAGTAAAAACTTCAGTAATTTATATAAAACTACATAGAAAACAAATTGAATTTTACGTTAATGGTGCTTTCTTTAAAAGACTGATGGTATTTCATTAAAAGCGATAGTAAAATGTACGATATTCCTCTAACCACCACTTTCGACCATATTTTCATTAAATTGTTTCGCGGATACACACTAATAAAATTTTGCTCTTCACTGTCTCTGTATAGAAACGCTTGTAGCTGTGGAAGAAGGAACATCTCGCATTGAGGAACACGAATGTGCAAAACCTGCAGGAAGAAATGATGTCTGCAAACAAGCCATACAGTGTGCAAAGTTATTTTTGTATTTGGGATTGTTGATGATCGTCGGATGGGCTTGTTATTCAATATGGCAGCCTTATCACGCCCAATCGATGGAGTTCAAGGTTACGGCCATTATTCCAGAACTGGAATCGCAAAATTTACCTTTACTTGGAGAACAACCAACATACGAAACAAGTACCATTGAAGCTAGACCATTTTCCGGATCTGAGGACTCGAAGAAACAAGATGTAGTGGATGATTTACAAAAATTTTCATCTGACTACCAGGACGAGAACTTGAACAGTGAAGTTAGTATCGATAATACTGCAAGTGCAAAATGCAATAAATCCTCCATTATCCGAGTTGATAGGGAATTAAAAGTGGATAAGTAAATTTTCAAACAATGCAGCAAATTTCGACCGCTCAACATTACATATTTAATATAAAGTTGAACGGATCAATACATATTCAACTGTACATATTTTACATATAATAGAAAAAAAATCAACCTTGCAGATTCGAACCGTTTTAATAACTCGTTTCTATTCTTTTATGCCGGTGATTGTTGATTATACAACATAATATTTATTTGTGCTAGATTTTTTACACCTTCGCCGCTGTAAAGCTGTGTAATTATATCGTGCCTAATTCTGATTCTTAGGATTTCAACAGCGTCATTATAATTTGTAAGCGTATACACATTGTCCAGCCCATAGTGAATGATTTTGAGCAGAATTTGATTTTATTGTTACAAAAAGACGTGTAAAGCTCGAAACATCGTATCTATTTATTTGTAGCTCTTGAAAATAGTGTCCACTATTTTGATACGCTTTTCCATTCTTCGAAACCATTCATTCAACATTAAGTGTATTCGCGCCAAACTCAGAAAATATGTCTTGATTTGCTGTTTGCGATAAATGACAATAAGAAATCTATAATTTTACAGAATACCGAGTCTTCGCTTGACTGGCCAACTTCTACTGATTTTCCTGATTTGCCAAAAGCAATGAATTTCCCATTTTTTTTGCCATCATTTCCCAGTATGGAAGTGGATGAAAGTGAAAAAGAACCGGGGAGTTCAGAAAACGCACAGGGATTGTTCGACATAAGCGAAAAGCCGCAGCTGTTGGAAGAAGATGAAAAAATGCTCTTCGAAAATTATATGCTTTTATCGTTGTTTGTACAAAATTCCCTAAGAAATTCGGAAGCTTTGAAAGATTCCAAGGAGGTAGTAGATCCTAAATTCCAGCTCGAATTGGAGGGGATTGGACAATCAAGATTGGAGAATTCGGGTCCATTAGAATTGGAGGATTCGAGTCGATTAGAATCGGATAATTCGGGTCCATTACAATGGTTCATTTCGGGTCCATTCGAATCACAAAAGGAAATTGGAAGCGACCTGAAAGACTCAGAAGAGAAACCAATTTCCACGCAAACTGATGATAACTATGAGAGTGATACTTCGACTATTTTAAACAATACTCATGAAATTGTTGCTGAAGATAGCACTGAACCAGAGCAAGAAGAAACGTTGATCATGTCTAGCGAGCAAATGCACCCATCGATAGACTACGGAGTTCTGGATTGGTTTGTTCACAGTGCTTTCAGAGAACGTGAACATTGGAAAGAGCAATTGTTGTTAGAAAAAAGTACCGTAAGAAATGCAGAAGCTTGGAAAGATTCCACGGAGGAAGTTGATCATAATTTCAAGCCCACATCGGAGCGTTTGAGTCTATTAGAATTGATGGATTTCGGTGTAGAAATAATGAAGGATCCGGCTCCATTAGAATCTGAGGGTTTGGATCCATTCGAATGGGAGTATTCGGATCAATTCGCATCGACAGATTATTCCCCAAAATGGGAGTATTCGGATCAATTCGCATCGACAGATTATTCCCCAAAATGGGAGCCTTCGGGTCCATTAGAATTACAGAAGGAAATTGAAAGCGAACTGGAAGACTCAGAAGAAAAACCAATTTCCACGCAAACTGATGATAACTATGAGAGTGATACTTCGACTATTTTAAACAATACTCATGAAATTGTTTCTGAAGATAGCACTGAACCAGAGCAAGAAGAAACATTGATCAAGTCTAACGAGCAAATGCACCAATCGATGGACTCCACAGATCTGGATTGGTTTGATCAAAGTGCTTCCGAAGGCCGTAAACATGAAGAAATGCAAGCTACAGATGAAACTGAAGCTAAAGTAGAGGATGCTGAAATTTCACCATTTACATATAATTGTCCTGACTCTATCGGAAATACACACAGTTTAGGTTTCCATTCAGACACAGGCGAATCTTTATTGGAAAATGAGAGTGATGAAGAATCTGGATCGGATAGTTTTGACGAGGATACATACGAGTTGCTTTTAAACCTTGCACTGGGGGCTTGCAGTGATACAAGTTCATATTCTTGGTATGTACTTCTTACTAAAACGTTGAGGAAGAATTTTGGAAATGATTTTTCGTTATTGTTGCAGGGAGCAAGATGACCTTGAAGATCCTAATAATAGTTATGGTAGTGGCGAACAAGATCTTTGTAATGCAAGTACAAAGGCATTCTGCGAATATCGGAAACAAACACTAAAATTCACGGATTGCTCAAAAGATACCATATTTATGCTAGGAAGGAGTTATTAATTATACCTACTTACACATTCCAATTGAATATACGTATGTACCTATTCGTACAGTGCTGGACGAAAGTATTGGAACACTCTTTAAAGGAGAATAATTTCTTTAAAATTGGTCCAAACGACTTGAGTTTTTTCGAGAATCTGGAAGGAATTAGTTTACTAGGTGACGTAAAGTTTTTAAGTTTATTACAGTTATAAACGCAAAGCTGTGATTTCCACAACTTTTAACTGTTTTGTAGCTCATAGCTATGTTCACCGAATTCGATGAAATTTTCAGCATATATACAACTTACTTAAATCTACAAACGGGATTTTTAAATTGTCATTACAGGCTCAGATAAAAAAGTTGAATTCCGACCAATTGCAATTTTTTCAAAACGACGAAACAGTTCATCTGGTAAACTAATCCTTCTAGGTTCTCAAACACTTTTAAAGGGTATCCAAATACTTTTCTCTGGCACTGTATCCCTACACAAAATTTTAGGGTCATGTACATACATGTAAATCATACAACGGATACTCCATTGCAATGTGTGCTAATTTATGCATTCAAAACTTACTCTACTCCAAAATCATAAAAAGTAAATTTTTGTATCTGGAAATTGATGTTTCTTTTATCATTATAAGCAACTTATAATTGTAAAGGGAAGGCTATTATACATTAACTTATTGGATACATAAAATAGCTGATAATTGATGGATATTCGTTAATGTCTAAGAAATTGTGTATTTTTAACCTATAGATAATTATGATTTATGTAGTAAAATTAGTATTATCTATAAATCGAAATATCGAAGGGATTCGTTCTTATTGATATTAGAAAGTAAATAACCTATATTTAAAGAACCCTAGCCTGAATGAGTTAATAAACCATATTTAATGTTTCAGGGCTATCTGGAGATTTTGTTATCAGCTATATTACCAACGAATGAGTTCCCCTTCCAATATTGATAAACATATAAATTTGAATATTTAACGTTTCGAAGAAATAATAGTAAATAAATGAAAGGTAATATACAAATGTGAAAGTATAGTTCACGACTGGATGTGCATAGTTGTACTGTAGGTATTTGGTATGCAAAAATCGGCCGTACATGTTACGGCCACACCGATCAAAGTGTTAATACTATAATAAAAGACCCAAAGTAAAAAACTATTACTGTAGCCTGATGGCATTTGTGAAAGATAGATTCCATCAGCACAAAAGATTAGAGAAGTTGTCATTCGGTGTCAATAACTCATGGAAAAGATTTAAAATAATTTTATTCTGATTGGCTACATTAATTCACATTAATTAATTTCACGAGTAAAAAGTTTTAAAAAATATGACTCCTCCCATTTAGTTTCTGCATTACGCCATGTACTAAAATGTACATCTTACACGCATGACTAAGGTCAAGCAATTATTAAAACAAATGGATAGCAAATTAAATATTACGTACATGTCTAAAGTGGAAAATACCGAGAAAGTGAAGAAAGGAGAGATAACGATACTTTACGCTTTATGTACGTACTTTGTAATTTAAATAATATTTATTATTTGTGTATAATTTGTATTGTACTATGACCATATTCTGTCCCAGCCACGAAGAAAAATCTTTTACGAACTCCCATATTGGGTTGCCTTATTTAACTTCTGCTTTATTGTTTCGTGTATTTATGATTACAAAAATCATTCCCAAAGTTTACCACTGTTTGACAAAATCCTGTCACAGTTTAATTAATGCATCATTCACGCTGCTGCGCATGAGCCTTGAACTTATTTATGCTAATATGTAACGATTTACACAAGAGTTAGTCTGATAACGTTTCCATACGTCGGCTAATAGGCAATTACAATTGGTTGGTCAGCGATTACGAACTGGTGAAGTAGGTCAGTCTTACCGCGTTTTCCAAAGAGATCCTTATCAAATAACGCACATAATCCTTACAACTTTTTTTATGGTATGCTATAAATTGAATACTTTTACTCGGCGAGCAAATGTTGTATTCTACGTTAGCATACCCTGTAACACTAATTGTCACAGACCTAACTCAACGGTACGTTGTTTAACACATTATTTATTATAACGCTTTAATTTTCTAAAAGTTTTAGATGCGAGATTTTACAAGAATTTTCTTAACACGTAAAGAGTATTTGAGTTTAATGCTTTAGTCTGCGAAAACAATAAATTTCTGAAAATTGTGAGACCATAGATACTTATGACTATTGGATATTGATAGGTCGAAAAGTATCGGGCCAAGGGCAATTCTCAATACAAATAAAAAAATTCTAGTCTGCCCTAGCGTACCTAAACGTTACATCTGTATATTATAAACACGTGGGAAACATTCGACGAAGCGACTTGAAAGAATAAAAGAAGCCGTGAGTTGTCCATTTTGAGCTGTAGTCATAGTTAACTGTGCTTTTATGATACTTATTTGGTGCACACATCGCAATACAACACTGAAAATTCTTGTTCGTTAATGACTTCTTGCTATTTTTATAAGTTCCAAAGGTTAACATATTCTGCTTTAGGTCAGTTAAAACACGATATGCGATACTCAAGTAACGTGCGTCCTGACACGAATTTCATTAATTTAAACATATCGTTGAATGGATTCCAAAATTGTGGAATTTTTACAGAATTTTCGTTTCAGCCAATTTATGTTACTACTTTCTTGATAAAGAATTATTAAATGCGTATTATACAACAGATAACAGTATAACTCATAACTTAAAACTGGAAACTATTTCAGTACTTTCTTTTAATAGTTTTACCTATGTGCGTATCACAAGATAAGTCATAATCGAGGGGAGCGCTTTTTGAACATAATTGAAAACTATGCTGCACTAATGAGGCAGTTCCACAATTTGCTGAAATTGAGTTATAGGTAGCACTGAATGTAACCAAAAAAATTATGAGTTAACTGAAGGTGAAAATCGTTATGTATGTCGTTTCTGGTACAGATGATGATGATCAAGCAAATGAACTTGAGATTATTTCATGATTTAGTGAGCATATTTACTATAATTTTTCGAAAATTCTGTAGATTGGTGTGTTCTGATATGATCTTGTGATTTTATATCATTATAATGGTGTTTAATGTAATTATTTACTCGAGTTAAGAGAATTTTTATACCATTTGGTGCAAAAAGGAGGCAGGTCCAAATTTGGAAAATACATCCTACCATAGAGAAAATTTATTTTTGCTTAGTAATAGTGCTAAATGCTGTGTTAAATATGTAGATATTAAGTGGATAAAATACTTTGAACATGTGTCTAAAAGTATTTAGTTAACACAGTTTTTAGTTTTCCAAAATTTAATACATTCCGAGCTGCCCCATCTCCCTGCAAAATTTTCTATTGAGTTGAATTTTCTATTGTGTGGGTCAGTTAGTATGAAGAAACAGTTGAATATTAGTTATTCTGAGACAGAGAGTTTTAATTTTATTTTAAATATTCATATATTCCTAAATTCTATTTATACTTGTATAAATTGTTAGTCAAATGGAACGTTTAGTTGTATCTAGCTTCGTGAATTCTTATCTCTGCTTACGTACCAAGTAATCTGTACATATCACACATTCAAAATTCCATACCATAAATTTAAAGTGTTCTACAAGATGAAAAAGTAAACATGTTTTCTTCATACGCTTATGAAAAGCACTTTGATATACATAAGTATATCTCTTAGTATCTGTATTATCCTTTATTTGAGATCACAAAACTGTTTTCCTTTAGCATCCCATTTATCAGTTATAAAATTGACAGCTATCAGTATAAATTCATAACACTCTGACTCCATGTTGTTAATTCGTGAAGACATGCAAGATTCGACCGCGATCTTTCGAATAAATAGTAGCGTGCATAAATTATAAGCAAATCAACTGTCTCATTCATTTAAAGGTAATTGATCGTGAACCACAGCTGTTCAATAAGTTCCGTACCCAAATAAGTGTGGCGTGAATATTTACGATGGAATCCAGATACCTAATTCCGTTTTCTTTGGAAAGTACGAGGCAGCATCGACTATCACGAGATCTTCGTGATATGTCGATCGCCTTCAGTAAATTGGGTGTTTGAGGATAGTGCCTAGCGTGCTAGCGTGCAAGAAGACACTCTGCAAATTTCAGCCATAAAACATTCAGAACAGCATAGTAAATTTTTTATTTCCTTATAGGTACCTGTGTCGCAAATGAGTTTCCTTTATTTTTGAGCGATCTAATCTTTAGAATATATTACAGTTTTATTCGCAACATTCCAGTTCAGTGATATTCATTTTTTATGTTATGCCGCCACTTGAACAGCTTTATTTCTTTGTATGGTACATACATTCATATAATGTGGCGTCAACTATTTATCGTTCGCACGTATAATTAGAAATATAAAATGGGTGAAGGTCCTTAAGCACCGGAACTTTTGCTAGACGACACTGACCTAAAAGCTCTCTTCGTTTTCTGTGGAAATTAACATTTCAAACACGAATGCTCGTACGTCCATCGTTAACATTGCAAACACTCCTCCTTCAAACATTTTTTTTGCGTCAACTGACCCCGATTGGTGAGTTCAGTAGCTAAAACAAAAGTTTCACATTTTACAGTACTTGTATGTATTTTGTATATACATACACCAATTAGTTTTCCTGTCTCCAACTTACAAAATGCAATTTTCCACTTGTATTTATAACTTTTCCACTTAAACCATGCAACATATGGTATACCTTCTACTATAAATAAGTTCTACTGAAAATAGGTTCCACTGAGCAGAGAAAAAATTTAATTAAACTTACTACTATTTAAAAACGAAATAATTTTCAACATGTTTATCTTAATATGTTCCAATCCGCATGGATATTACAATAGTATAAGATAGAAATTTCACTCATCATTTATTGTAAGCGTTATTTCTCTGTCTTTGTAGGAAAATACTATTCTTTACTACCTATATGAATCTACGTAGAAAATAAGTCAAGAATCTACACTTACAGGTAACATAAAAATCGTGTAGGTATTTACATTTCTCTTTTTTTTTAAATAAATATGCTGAATTTGATAATAATGAGAAATAAATGAACATAAGCTTGTGTAATTATTAATTAACAATAATATAGTAATGGCGGCGTTTGCGGCACTAATACACATGTGTAAATAAACACTAAATTAAACTTGCTCTGTTTTGAAAGCGTTAATTAGTGAATTATTGCACAAAAAAAAATCAAATTTCTTGCACCTCTTTCGACTGAAGGTGCGAGCATTCGTGTGTGCATCACGGGCCTTCGATTTGGTTACAAAATGGTTGAAAATTCCAAAATCTTAGTCGCAATGCTGATCTCCCGGTTTCTAATTCATTTTGATATACATATATGGTTTTTACGAATAAAAACACGATTATGTTGATATTTCTTCCGCGATTCTATTCTTTTCAGGCAACTATTTTAACACAGAGCTTGAAGCAACAAAGGAGAGGGATGAGGACGAACAGCCAAGCACGCGCGCTCATAAACGCTACGTTCAGGTCACGCCATACCCAAGCCCTAAAAGTTTATAATTCCTACAACCAGAATTTCCATAATTACCTACCTATCGCACAGATTTTTCCTGCACGCCTGCTGTTCCAAACTACTTCTTCGCGTTTCCCTACTTTTTCTTCGGATAATCAAAACATAAGATTCTTGCACACTGCATAATCTATGACCAATCTATGTTTTCACCATTTTTCTTAAACCTAAGTCCTAAACTTAACCGTAAATCAAAAGATTTAGTTTCCTGAATCCAGATTGTATATCCGCGTTGTATATAATTACAGTCTCTCATTATCTGTTTTTATGTATAATGAGAAACGAAATTATTCGGTGTTGCAAGTGTTGCAAAATGTTGCAGACTAAATAATAGACAAGAAACGGTGTTTAGGTAGGCGTAAATGTTTCAGGTCCTGAGAAATAAGGGTCTCCGTGGATCGTGCTGCCCTTTGCCGGAGTTTCACGCGCTTTCGCACATAATTGAGAGTGCGTGATGCCTAGGCGTTGTCAAGTGGTTCGCGTGTGGAAAATATGGCTGATAAGGTTCTGCGAAAGTTTGTATCTTGACCACCTAAAGAATATGACTGCGAAACCCTTTAAAAACCCCTGCATTTATCGCAAGAGCGACTTCAGTTCCAACTGAAAAGCTAACTGGTAGTCGAAGCTGCAGCTCTTTCTTTTTTAAACTCTCCTACATTGCTATTGTGGTTTGTAAAATGTGTCATTATGAATCAGCGTGTAAACAAACAATGATGATGTTCACCGCATCGTGGTTACAAAGGACTCAGTGTGATTTTGAAAAGAAATATAAAATAACGTGTTTCTGATGTTATAGAAGACAATTTTTAAGTGAAACTGATGATAATGATGTTGCTGTGGACTTTGGTATTTAAAGTACTCCTGAGGCAGTGTTGCAACAAAATGCAAATGAATTTGATCAAGAGGCTGGAAAAGATGAAGGAGAAGTCGATTAATAAGGAGAAGAGGAAGAATCTGCGCAGCTAATTGTTTCTTGTACGAAAGAAATATGTGTTTCAAATAGAGATGAGTTTTGACAGGCTTGTGAGAAGTGCACAATATTGTTTCAGGTCTTCCTAGTCTACATATAACTATTAGGTAAAATACTCAGAGTAAATTTAGATGCAAAAACAGTGTGGTGTTTTCTCTTCACTCGAAGCTTAGTTACTGAAACATTTCACTGCATAAAGAAAATAAGGAAAAATATTGCTGAGGTAGGTAAATCGTCTGTTCTTCAAAATTGAAATTGTCAAATTTGATTGAGTTGAAATCACTAATCTGATTATTTACTTTCATTATCATTTTCAAATATCAAGGTTATTTAACACTTTTCGTTATCAGCTGAAACTGTATATGATGTTTTGTCGCTACATAATGTCTCAACGAGAGCTTGTGTCCCTTTTAGCATCTTTTTGCTTCGGTAACCTGGACGGCAGGAAACGGAGAGAAAATAAGGTGCTATAGCTGCAGTTGTGGGAAGATGTTCATAGCCAAAAATAGCTTGCACACTTTCAAAAACTGTTCTACACTGCGCAAAGCCGATCTGGAAACCTCGCCAAATTGTAAGGAATTAAGGAAAAGCAGACTGTCTGTGGTCAGACGTGTTTTACGACCAACATTACAGGTATTATATTATACTTTTCCATACACTTCCATCAACTTGTCACACCCCAATTTGTGACGCATGCACCACCAAATTTATCATCGATCACCTTATTCTCTCCTGCAACAAATTCTTAATCGAAAGGAAAAACTGCGAGTTTGACTCCTGTATACGGAAAAACCTGACCGGCCAAAAGAAGATAAAACAGCTGCTGAGATTCCTTAAAAATATCAATCTTCTTCAAGAGTTGTGAATATCGTTTCTATGAACTGTGTCGCTAATAACCCAACTTAGAGGTTGATGCGACTTAAATTAACTAAATTAAAAAAAAAGTGTATCACCTCGCAACGTAAACAAGTCGAGATCGACACACAACTAAAATGAGAATAGCTATGCGGAAAACGGTAACAATGGAAGATTTTTTATCATATTTTAAAATATACGAAACCGTCGGCCGAAAAGTGCGATGCGCGCCTACTCTCGGGTTAAGATGAAGTATTGTAAATATTTCGATGCGTTTTGTTAGTAAATCATTTATCTCATTAGTTCGATAGAAGTTCTGTGTGATGCGTTGTTCCTTAATACAAATTGTGAATATTTTTTCATGTTGACACTGATAGTTAATATGTTGATATTAAATGTACATTATTCGTATACACATATATTCAGTATATTCTATAAATGTATCCGATTTGATTAAACACAAAGCTTATTACATATTTTCTACTCATTTGCATCCTGATTGCATTAATAGAATAATCATATTTTCCTAACAATCCAGCAGATTCAGTTTTAACGATTATTTTCCATTCGCTTTGATGATCTTTGTTGCATTACAATTAAAATAACTAGAAACCTATTACTATGTTTTATTGCTACTGTTCTCCTACAAGAATATTTCAATCCACTTAAATGCGTTCTGAGAAACACAATTTTTATTGAATGAATCGCTCGTAATTAGATTAATAACCTTAGATTCTAACCTCGGTTTAAATGAAACTTGATATTCTAATAGATAGGGAAGTTATATGACCGTTAAGGTTTCGTGACTCGTGCAAAGCGAAACAGAGGTTTTCGTGCGCAACTTCCCTCAAAACAGTGATAAACTTCCTCATTTTTTCCACACTTATTGTACATGGTTTCCATGTAGATACATTTGCTCCGATTTTACAAGGAACTTCAACCACATTTCACTAAAATTACCATTACTTAATATTAAATACAATTGATGTTTTTTTTTCAATGCCAAATATAGTACCTATTTTCCTTAAGGAATTTTTTGGCATAGATTGAAGTACAATTTTATGTATCTACCTATATTATTTCTCATAAATTCTATGTATATTACATTTCTTTATAAAGAACCCCCCGTTATCTATACACTACATCAAGTACATTCTTAATAATAACTTAATACCTGAAGTTGAAATGTGAAACTAATATATTGCGTCAGCAGCGCAATATTTAAAAAAATCCTTTTAAACACATATTTCTAAAAGATTGAACATTCGAAAAATGAAATAAATTAAACAAATTGTATCTTACACATTATCCTTGAAAATTGAAAATATATGAATTCACAAATAAGACCTTCAGGCTGCGGACATATAAAAAGCGGTAAAAATTAAAATACCAAACAGAATTGAAAGCAGAGCGCTAAAGCAAGCAGCGGCAATATGGTAGAAAAAAAGTGTGGCTGCGAAGGTATTCTCTAACACTGTGAAATTTCCGGCGCCTGTTATTTTGAGATGTAGATTCAAAGAGATTTTATCAGTGTGCGTACCGGAAATGATGCAATTGCAAAACACGTACATCATTGATGCGAACACAATAATTGTGTGCACTACAAAACAAGAATAAACTGCACTCATTTGTGTCGGTCTCAATACAATACAAGCTCTATTAATTATAATACCTACACAAACATATCAAACTTATTTGAAAGATGAAACAACTTAATTTGTCTAACACCATTTCCTAATCATTGAAATAGACGTTAATACTGAGAAAATCCACTTGATTACTTGAAAATGTACCTATCAATTTTAATAAAATTACAAAATGTTGCCAGTCATTTCTTCAAAACTTTCTGTTCATACCATTATGTATGTGTTACCCGATTTTCTACTTTTTAACAATATAACAATAACTTGTTTACGAAATTCATTAAACGTACGTAACTACTAGATATAACTGACAGCTGCTTCTTCAGTCTACAAGAGAATGGAGTACGCGTTCACCAAAGTTAACCGCAATACTTTGTTCCAGTATAATGTTGCTATATTCCCTTGGCCACAACCTGCGATCGAAGCTTAAAGGAACCAAAGCATACTCCGATTCTTCAGCGATGTGGTAGACTAACTACCTTTTGGTGTAGGGTGCTTTCTGCTTCGGTGGTGGCAGCACATAGGGTGAGCGGTGGGGGTGCTTCAAAGGCTTAAAAGGCCTTCCAACGTCCTTGCGACACGCAGTTCTCGAACAGGACGTAATAGTACTGCGTTCAAGTAAAAAGTAGCTTAAAAGTGCGACGAAATTCTTGTTTAACTAATCCTTAGATATTTCACCACGTTTGCTTGTAGCGATAACGGTAACGATAATTTAGAAATCAGTGCATCCGAAACTAATTAGAGAAGGTCCAGTGGACCTCGAAGTAATTCCAGTAAAGCATCGCCAGGATTGAAATTTTAGTGAAAAAAAGTGACTTTTATTATAAAGTCGAAGCTTCGCAGCTTCTTAATTTAGTGATCAGTGAATGGGCTAAGTGATAATCTGTTGGAAAGTTTCAAATACATATATTGTAACTGCAAGAAATAAATCCGGAAGAAATGAAAAAGGGAACAAGTGTTCAGATATTTGCGACGTTTCTTTTACTGGTGTTCTTTGTCTCACCATCCGCTACTTGGGCTCTTACGACCTTTGGCAAAACAAACCCTCAGAATCAAAATCAAAATCCTCCACCAGCGCCTACGCAAGGTTTGTGAAGAATTTTATTAATTTGTTTAAACGTTTATCGTAGTACGCTACACTAGTATGAACACTAAATGGGACTTCATTTAATTCAAAGAAACATTTATTTATTTTCTCATCGTCTCTTGTATTACGAGTATTTTACGTTGCACAAGAAAATTTTCCCTCCGAAAGATAGGTTTCTGATAAGCGCTGTGTGTTGAATATTAAATACGAAAATTGCACTGACGTTCGAACTGTGATTACGAAATTACTTGCAACATGTCAAGGGTACAGGGTTAGTCACTAGTTATTCTGAAAATAACGTTCGCAAACAGATGAAGACAACACATAAGAGCATAGTAAAATATTGAGTAAAAGTCGCATATCAATTTAGTAGTAAAATATTGTATTCAAGTAAATATGAGTTTATATATCGAGCTTTGTTTTAGAATATACTTTAGAATTACATGCAGGAACTTGTTATGATTTCAGTTGGAAAAGCTCGGGAATGTAAATTAGAGGCTGATTGTGCTGGCATACAAAATACAACATGCATGGCAGATCCTCGGGATGGAAGAACACGTTGTCTGTGTGGTGACTCCTCTGCACCTCTTAACGGTGCATGCACCAACAAATTTAAAGGTGACTAAAGTTCTTAACTTCATGATCAAAATCCAATTATATTAGCTAGCATGAAAGTTATAAAATGAAATACTACAATATTCTGTATAAAAAAATACATGCCAGTACTGCGTCGAAATCGGATTAAGAATAGGTAGCGACTGTTAAAAAAAATTGTGAAAATGATGTAATCTTTTTATGAAAAGAATTTTTCTTACCAAAGATTTATTACTTTTTATTAATGCTACATATTTTCTAAAAATATACATGCTAAAGGTAGAAAACATGGACAGTTTAACATTACGAAAGTTCAAGTAAGTTCACGTAATTTTAGTTGAACTTTAACCCTTTCACTACGGTATTCGACTTTCGACCACGCATTCAAAAATGTATTTTTTATGCGTACTGCGATATTCATTGTCAATAATGTTCTCCGATACATCTGGTCGACTATTTATTTCTTGGATTCCATTCTTCAGCCCCTCTGAGACAGTATCGGCAAGCGGAATTTGAAAATTAAAAACTTTTTTTATTCGACTAAAATTGACACCTCTTAAGAATCATCCGAAAATTTAACCCTACACTGCGCATTGCAGATGATCTGATACACTACTTTTGAGTTTAAAATAAAAGAGAGCCAGAGACATTTTTTCTGCATCGACTCCTTGTTTTTTGTAAAATTTCATAATTAACATTTACATTAAATGCACTTACTCCCACCACACGATGTAGCAGATATGATACATTTACATTCATTTCGATAAAAACATACACACGTAAACCAGAATTTTTTCATTATTTTTCCCGGATTCGCAGTCAAAATCTACGTTAGAAGCTATTTTTTTGTACAAAAAATGCGCGGTGTTACAGCGAAAGGGTTAAAGAGGAACTAAAGTGAACTTTTGAAAATCGAAATTGAATTCCTTAACGCACACATTTGCATACACTCACGTGTTCGCCTGCAATATGTGAACAAATGCCGGTGGTGCTACTAGGTCTATGGTTATCTATGCAAATTCGAAAGCTTTAAGAATACCGATGCGGTGTACCACATACTGTAACACAGTTTTACTACTTTCTTTGAAGCACATTCGGCATTTGATGAAACATGCTTAGAAAACGAATGTATTACTTAATGCACGGATTATTTAAATACTAACGCCAAAAGTAAGAGTCAATAAAATTGGATATTACACGGTTGTAGAAAAAATTGTAAAATATATATGAAAAGTTTGTTGAGAATTAAATATAACTGTAAATATAGCAGTTCAGATTGAGCCTCCATTGTAGAAGTTTCACGTATGTAATTACCAACTAAAGTGATTAAGCTTCAATTTTTTATTTTATTTTCATTCATTGTAACACTTTTCACGATATGATTCATTTTAAATTCTATTCTAAGAGAACTAGCACAGGCTTTCAAAGTCTTTTCTATTCAAAGTTCCTTTTTTATTCAAATCAAATTTAGGTGTCTATAATAGTAGTTGTTTGTTTTTTATAATGAAAATTTGACAAGCTCCATGGAAAAATGATTCATAGTGCAGTAGAAAAGATCGGGCTTTTATGAAAACGATTAAAAGTTTAACAATTTTATTTAATTACGGAATTATCGTAAATAATTTCCCTGTTATCAGGAACGTAGAATTTGAGATAGTTTTAAGTAACATTACACGTTCTTGCAAGGGTTGAAAATTGATTGACTGCTAAAAGTCATGTCGGGAGCATATTTGCGTGACATTGCGTGTTAGGGTGAAATTAAACGCACCCACCTTCGCGGAAATTGGGCACATTTAGCACACACTAGGAAATAGTATAAATTCATTTATAGATACCTGAAAAATCTGGTACAGAAGACAGATTAATAAGATTAGGCTATTCGTTAATGCCGAAGGGATACTTTCTTCGAAAATGATTCAGTACGGTTTTCTCGCTTCAAATGCAGGTTTGAAATTTATATACATGGGCATTCACTATTAAACTTTTATACGAACAGTGAAAACTTTTATCGTAAATAAAAAGCTTAGATATAGAAGATAAATTGTTTATTTGACAAATCTTATATTTTCTTACGTTATCTTTACATGTTTTACTGTGACGCAGAATAAGAGAATATTATATAATATATCATGAATTTTAGTTTAATTAAACAATTTCATTTTCATAGATGATACCCTACTTAGTGTAGATTTTGGTACTTCAATATTGTAAAATTACATTTAAGGGCACTCCCCGGTCAACTTACGCCAAAACATAGGTGACTTTAAGTTTTTTTCTAGAAAAAAGTATACAATGGTTAGGTCTAAAACTTTATGCACATTATTCTGCTACAAATGTAGAGTATAAAACAATTTTTTTATTTCAGTTTTGCCCACCCCTGCCTCTGATATGCATTGCATGCTGCGTCGTTGTAAAAAAAAACTGGCCTCCACTGTCGCCACGATAACTTTAGACAGGATCATCCAAAATCAAAAAACCATAGATATTCCTTAATTACACATGTGTGGTTATCGCGCTACCCTCAGGCAGTCTTTAGAAACAACTGGGTGATGATTACCAAATGTTTAAACGATAGTGTCCACGAAACATGGGTTATTTCGCACAAAAATGTTACGTAAAAAAATTGAGTGTAAGAAAATTCGCAATAGGGGGTAGCGAGGAAACCAGTGTACTTACGAGTAGAATATCATTTGAATGTTTAAATTCGGTAAAGAAGTGCATTTTTTATCGTGGCTATAGTGCGTTAAAAATTGTTTCAAGAAAAACGCATTTAAAGTTTGACGCCGAGCGCGTTCGTCTAGTGACCGCGATTTTCCCGCGCGCGCCCTATTTTTCATGCGTTTATTCAATTAAAACAAAATTTGATTCTTTTTGTAGATCAATAAATGTATTATTAATTAAAAGAAAAATCACATTTCTATCTATTGTACCTACGTCACAATCCATCTTCAAGAAACACCTATTTTTAAGGCCGTCACACTGTTGACCCGACTTAACTGCCTGTAAAATCTGTACCGTTAGGAATTTCGTTCCAAAATTTGACCTGGTCATTCTTGAGATATTATGAGATGAAAATATGCAAAAAAACGATTTTTTACCGAGGGTGCCCTTAAAAGGAGATGCAAAAAAAGTTAGGATTAAAAATTTACTATGTTTGCTAGGAAAATATGGTTTCAAATCCTATCAACCTATTTATTTAAATATCTTACTCTACTCTATATCGAGATTTGTAAAACATCATTGTTTCTTTCGTGATGAAATTTTAGCATCCATCTTGGTCAGAGAGAAAGATCAAAGTAGGTAAATTAATATTTCTTTGATTAAAACTTACCACAAAATCTTGAACTTACTCTATAAAGTAACTAATCAAACTACAGTGTAGATTGCTTCATAAAATAAATAATTAAAACATTACGAAGTATCTTACCTTTTCCGTACATTTATAATATTATAAATGCGTTATGCCATGTACTTTTGGTGTTACAAAAATTTATGTTGTAGAGAAGTAATTTTTTAAAATACACTGTTGCAAACACATTTTTCATACTTCTCATTAAAAAACATTTGCTCACTTTGTCTATCATGTTAAAAATATTCAAGCATTCCACAAATGATAAATGTAAATATTTCATTTCTAGCTCTACGTAGTCTATGTAACGATGACTCTGAATGTATGGATGGTGCGCATTGCATACAACGAAACACCACCACCATGTCTGGAAAACGTTGTTATTGTCAAGAAGGATATTACGAAGAGAGCTCTTTGCTCTGTAGCGGTATGTTGGACTTGACTTTGAAGTAAATGAATATTCTTCGTATTTTATTACAGCGAAGTTATGCCTCACTTAATTTCTGTTCAAGTATTAATGCGTAATTGATTTTATTTTTCTAAGTTTATAAATACTATATATTCTTTTCCACAGGCAGTGCATCCATCTTCACATTCCATACGCCAATTCTGTTAATTATTATAAATCTTATAAAAGGAAGCGTCAGTTCCTTATATACAATATAAAATTCCGAAATATTATTAATAAAATATTATAGACTCCTACTAACATTAACATTGTATATTTACGCTGATTCTGTGAAAATATAAATCAACCAAAAATATGATAGTGTATATATAAAAAATTATTGATTTGGAAATCTGACTTACAGTATTTAGCTGTAATAAAAATATGGCCTGCATAATGCTTACTCATTAAAATTAACCATATAATGATTCTAAATTCAGAACTTACATTTGTGAAGTATAAATTGATTTATTAATAAAATAATATTCTATTGTATACGTTTTAAATACATCAGTATAAATGTATCTTTTAAATTATACTGTAGCCGAAGTACACAATTGTATTTTTTGGTGACTCGTTTGAATACAAGGAACATATACCTAATATCAACAATTGTTCCCAAGTGTTATGTGCTTTAATTCTTAATCGCCTACTTAGTAATTTTGTTCTCCTTATCATTTTCGATTAAATTGTTCCACATTTTAATTACTGGTATATTCTTCAATTAACAGTATATTCATAATTCAAAGACACATCCATGTATTCATAGATTATAGTATTACAGTTCATAACATGTTAGTCATAATATTACGGAGATTCAAAAATTTGAAAATTCCATTCTAGGCAATTAAGGATTAAAATTTATTCCCTAGTGCGGTATAGTAAGACATGTCAACTAAGTACTTAATGCATCATCATAATATCGTATCGTCATTTGGATATGAATAAACAATGGAGATTTTATCCCAATTCTCTTTAAACTTCATGATAAGATTCTATACAAAATTTCATACACAATTGGATGTAATTTCAATTCATGTAAGTATTGATTGAAGTAGCCTGTTTCCATTAAACAAAATTTTTTAAAATTTATTTTCGTCCTACAAATCTTTACATAGATTATTCATATTAAATGATTGTATAGTAAGTAATTTATCGTAGTACAATGCTGGATGAAATGTAAAACATATTGCGATTTTAAATGGACGAATACTGTACGAACACTTATGATATATAAAATGAAACGTTTCATTGTTCATTTTCTCAAACTACAGGCAATGTTCCGCTACAATATCACAGATTGGAACCCTGTGATGAACTTTGAACAAAATTTGGTCTCGTGTTTGCTCCAGGAATTTAGTCAAATTATTTTAAGCCTGACTAGATCCTCGTTTGAATTGTTAACGACGCTAGCGAATACATTAAAAATGAATGAAGTGGAACAACAGCTAGGGATCTTGGCCTACTTACAGCCAGCAGCCGACAGCTAAACAAGCCAACCGCTCAGCATGTCATCCACTAGTGTGATAAATGAATGAGCTACTTCGTCTGAAGAATGTACGAAGACTTCTAAATTTTGTAAATCAATCACAAATGTACAACTAAAAGTAGTGCGAATAAGGCTTGGTTTGGTCTCATTGTGACCTAGATAGTCACCAGTACATTAGAGATATTTTTATAAACACAAAACAGAGAATTTCATTAGCACTAGTGGGTGACACAATTTGGTATCTACCCCGTGAGTGAAAGGTTGCTTGCTCCCCTAAGTTCATACCAATGATGGGGAAGGGGGAGGAGATACTAAAGGAGTAATATCGAGATTGAGCATGGGAATTGGTAGAAAGGCATGACTATACGTAGACAAATATTTTTAATGCTATTTTAAATCGAAATAAGTACCTTTACACAACTACGTAGAATTATGATATACGAATGTAGGTACGTTTATACACTCACGTGCAAACAAAAGTGGAACACTCAATCAATTTTATATGAACACGTAATTGGCTCTATAGTAAGCCCGTTTTTGTAAATTTTCACATTTGGGGACATTGGGGGGGGGGGGGGCAAGGGGCCCTGGCACCCCCAAAGGAGAGGCTTTGTAAAAAGAAAAGAAAACTGGATTATATTCTTTAAATAAATTTTATTGAATTTGCATTAAAAATATTTTTATCTGCTCAACACGGCTCCCCTCAAGATTAAATATTGAGTGCGCCACTGGTTGAGATTACTTCAGAGCAAAAATGATTCGGAGCACAAAAATCAGTTTCTAAGGATTTAATTAGGGTATTTCTTGATTCTCTGTATCTATCACTTACAACATTGAACAGGCACAGAATTCGAATTTCAAGATATTTTATTTCGTTATCTTAGATTCTACATGAATATTAGTACAGGGTATTTCCTCCTGCAGCTCCAATAACAAGTGTCACTCTTTGATGGGTATTCTGAATATTTGCAGTGTCTTCAAGGTACTAGTAGCTTCTTTAAGGGTTTGCAACACACGATTTCTTGCTCGAAGATGTGTTCCTAGTATATTCCAAACATGCTCAATGGATTTTATATGTGGGCTTCACGACGCCGTATTTCTAACTCCCTTAAAAAGTAGAAAGGTAACTCCATCTACCTTGAACTAATAAGAAACTTTCCCCAATTATGGGGATGAATGGTAGGATGTGCTCTATAAGAATTTTTTCTGTACACGCTTGCCCATTATAAGCCATCCCATCCGAAATAGCACATGCTGAATATATTTTTCCAGTTCTTCTCTCCTTCTTCCCATTATCATTTGATTCCTGGCCATTTCCTATCACCACATGACTGCAGAGAAAATCTGGATTCATCAGTAAATTGGACATGGACACACTGATCCTTGGTCCATGTCATATGTTCTTGTGAAAATTGGAGCTGAGGAGCTGTCGTGTTAAAACCGTACATCCATCTGATCTTCTGTTTACTATTTAATTTAAATTTAAATTTTCTTCCTGCAACAGTTAGAAGATGGTTCACACATTCATGTTTGCTCACCACATTTGGCGAAGGTGGTATCGAATTTTAGAGAATTTCTTCCCTAGGTAAATGTTTTCTAGAGTCTTCGGACTGCTCTGTGGATGCTGCCGATTGAAACTATACACTACTAACTATAGTCTTCAGAAAATCACTGTCTTCATATCCCAAAAGCATCCAACAATCGCGAGATAATACAGAATCCAAATACATCTGTCATATTTCCGTACTTCAATAAACAGCTGCTTCTTTTCGGAGTGTCCCACTTCTTTGCATCAGAGTGTATTTCCACGTACTATTTTGGTTTGAAAAGTGAGAAATTTTATGCAACGGTATCATAGCATTGCACGTTTAAAAATCTTGCACAATACGCTTAAATCATAAATTTTTGCCTGTGAAAAATTACTTTCTTTCAAAATTTGTACTTTACTGTTTCGTAAAGATTGTAGTTTTAAATTAGAATACCTAATGAATTTTCGTAGGACGATCTAAAAGTTTCTTCTAGCATATGAACATAATCGAATGGTAATGCTAAAAGATAAGAGATAAGCCTCTTGATTCACCACTACTAATAATAGTACATAATTATAAATTATATTAGACTGTTGACTGAAGAAAATGTACGTCTAGACACACTGGTTTTTTTAAATATTTTATTCTTAATTAAATATATATGTATTGCACATTCTGGTCCACTAATTCGAGTGTACTTATTAGACATATATGCAAAGTTCTTAAATGCCAACGATGCCTTAATTATCAATGTGACTGTATGAAACAAGATATATAATAATTAAATAGGTATAATTTGCGTCAATACGAATCCTACCAACATATGAATTTACAGCAGCGTTTATTTTAACTATAATGCATTTTATAACGTTTGTAACTTAATAACAGTGTAATAGTAAGATGAGTTATTTACCTCACTACATAAACGTGTTACCGGTACAAACAATTTATGCACGAATAAATACTTTGCCTTCCTAAGAATATCCTTTACACACTTCACTGATGTATCCTCAACACGAATGTTGTGGCATTTAATCTCGTCACTTGTCAGTTACAGGGTAGGTACCAATTATAAAAGAAAATACTTCATGCATTCTATTTGTAAACTTATGTATTTATTATTTCTTCTGTAGAACCAATTGTGTTACAGTATTTCCGGTCTGTCCACCAAAATGGAATACATCCGACGGCAGCAGGTGCAAGATATTAAAATCTAAAATATTATTATGCGAGTTATTGAAAATGGAAAATACTCTAAATGTTTTATTATAAAATAACAAAAAGCAGTAGTACTTTAAACAATAGGTATATATATCAATAATTGGAAAAAATGCAATAAAAAATATACTAAAATGATGACATTGTACATCCATCACAATTGCCAATGGGCATCGAAACGATTGAAGTTTTGAAGCGATTTTATTAAAAAGCAAAATAATAATAATTTCGTTCAATTCGTTCAGTTGCTATTTTGTGAATTTTTGCTTACGTTCCAAACGGTTTTCATACAAACGAACTCCATTTCGCGAATACTGCGCTATTCATAAGATAGTTACTCTTACAATTAGGGTTTAATATTTTTTTTCAATACTTTTTAATATTGCCAAGCATATGATATAATGTTAATTTATTTCAGAACCCAATCTACAGAACCATCAAATGTAATTAACTCTTCAGACAACAAAATAACTTACAATTTTGAAAATGCTTCTCCAATTCCTCTCTGGTCCAATTACACGAAGTTAAAACTAAATAACCATCAGGCAGAAGAATTTTATACACATTTTCTATGTACTTGTTCCGGTTCGTCGTAGGATCTATTGGATGTAAGCTGATAGCATCGTAAGTACCTTTATCGTGCACTAACTTAAAATCCGTCGGTAAATCGGATTTTTCTAACTCAAGTATATCACAGACTTGCAAATCAATGTATGATAGATTATTGTCCTTCAAAACTTCGCGAGCTAAATCAATCGCTTTTTGTGAATAATCAACGCCAATTAGTTTTGCAAAACCTTCTTTCGCAAGGTCCACCAACGTCATTCCATTTCCACATCCTATATCTAGGATTTTATCATCTTCTTTGTTAACGTTTAGTTGTGTAGTAATCCAACTGAAATATTATAAGATTGTTTCCTAAAATATACTTGGGGACGTGTGAAAAATATTTCCACAGTAAATAATTGTATAATATGCAATATAGTCCGTATACCACGTTCACCCAAAATATTATCTATCGTAACGAGAAATGAATTTTATAATTTTATATAGTTTAAAGGAGTAAATAAGGTAATGGAAAGAAATTATTTATTAATTTTGTTTATTCAAGTAGAGTTCAAGCCCAGCTTCAGTTTTTTTAAAGTGAAACTATGGATTTTTATAACTGACGAGAAGCAGATTCATCAATGTATGATATGTTGATCTTCAGGTGATGTTGAACAATAAATACTGTATTTCATCGGTCGGAAGTGTAACCGGATCCCCTTTCATTTTTCATTACATGTATATTTAAAAAAATGACATCATTAACATGGCAAAGTTCTCCCGATGAAAATGAGACTAAACACGACACTATTCAGACCATTTTTAATGATTTAGAGTTTAGGCCGCGTATTCGACCTCGCAAACCGCCTTCGCAAGGGAAGATCCCGAAGCCGGAAAATCAAAAAATTCTGAAACTTGGTGAATATGTAGGGGATTTCCCCCTGATTACAACGCACTTTTTGTTTGCTGCCCAAATTCACTCGAAGGGGGTGAAACGAACCCCTGAAAATTTAGCTATTTTAAGAGATGGAAAAAAAGTTTCAAGCGAAAAGTTACTTCTTTTAATTACATCATTTGGTAAAAAAAAATATTTTACAGTTCACGCGTTATACCACAAAATCGGAAAATAACTGATTTTTCAGGGGTAAATTACACCCCCTTAGAGTGAATTTGGGCACCAAACAAAAATTGCGTTGTAATAAGGAGGAAATCCTTCTTCTAATTTATACCGATCGTTGCTATCCGCGGCAGCAGAAATCAATTGCTCACGGGCGGCCAACAAGCGTATTCGAGAAACTTCTCGTTGATCGGCGTTTCTCGACGCTTCCTTTTCTGCATGTTGCAAGCTTAATACTTTCTTATAGATCATTCATAGCTCTTTTAAATTTCATACCATAGAAGTTATTTGAGGTGGAGAAGTTATATGACTCACCCTGTTACATTTCTATATGTACTAAAAACATGTATTTTATAACACATTTATTAATATGTATTATTAATGTTTCAACATAAACATTTTTGTAGGACACATACTTTAAAAGTTATTGCGGGCGGCCAAGTTATGGAAGGCACACTGTATTCATCGAAAAAACTTACCAATTTATTGGTGGTACTTTCATAAAAGTCTAATAGTATAAAAATTTAAATCGTCATTAGTGTTGACAAAAATTTGCTGGCAAAAGTGACTACTTGAAAAAACCTGACCGACTTAAAACGGTATTTCGTCAAACCTAACGCCACTTAAAATGTTAATGTTTGGAAATAACTAGATAACGCTTTACATATTTCCGTGTATTCTAAAAATTTCAACATATCATTTCTGAATGATGGTAAGTAAGACTGTTAACGTTTCCAATACACGAAAGATGGTGCCACTAGTCTGACGTTAAAGTATTGTTTACGTGAGCATTGACATTTCGCGTTGTTCATATACCTACGTGTTTTACAGTGTTTTCTCATCACTATTCAAATGACTTACCGTACAACTTTTAGTGAATTCTTCCTACCAAACCATATTTCGCCTATGTCTCCATGATCCTTAAAATTATCAAGTTCTTCCGAATATACTCTTTCCCAACTGTAAAAAATTATACTCGTGACGCGTAAAGTAATGCTTAACGAGTGTTTCATATTTATATACACGGTATGTACCACTTACTAATCAAGAGTACCTAGATCCGATGGTCCCAGTTCGGCAATGCTTTGATCCGTCATAATTTTATATTAATCTTTTTAAATGTACTGCCTCGTACTTATTACTTATCTTATTAATCCCATTAATACATGTTCACTGACATACTGGTACCCAATTAATGACAAATGGTGTAATGTATGTTAAAACTATCTACAAATACGTGGTGTGGATTCGCGGTATAACGGAACTTCAATGAGAAACCATAACCTTATTTCTAAACCTAACCAATAAATTGTACGTTTACTACTCGTGTCATCATCGTGACTGTGCGTAAACTATGAGTTCTCTAGCGTTATCTAGCGTTATCATCAACATTTATCGCGTTCGTTACAAGTTGCATAGTGTTACCTTCATAAACATGGCAAGTAGCCTCTCAAATTTACTACTGTTCGGTAAGTAAAGATTATATTTAATAGTTCGAAATCTGTAAATATTATTGTGAACTTATAACGTTTGTGAAGATTCATGTCGATTATCGAATTTAGCGAAATAATAAATTTGAAGTTCTATTAGATGACTCATTTTTCTTAATTTACTTTAATATAAAATACCTAGCTTTTTAATTAATATTTCTTATAGTCACATAATATGCTTTTGGCTTTGTTTTGTAACATATGATATCTGATGTCAGCTATCGGAATATATTTTTTTGTATATTGTTATTTAGGGAAGCAATGTGGGAAATTTTCCCTTTTGCCTTGGCGTCAAATGTCTGTAGCAGTAAATTCAAAACAAATGAATAATATTAAACCAAAGACAGGTATTTTAATGCTGAATATGGGTGGACCTACTACAACTGAACAGGTGCACGAATACTTATTCCGCATAATGACTGATCGGGATATGATCCAACTGCCATTTCAAAGGTTCATTTGGATAAATCAGTATCGTGTACCTCAGTGGATATTATGTTAAACGGAATGCAATGTTATAATATTTATTACAGTCACTTGGGTCCATGGATAGCTAAACGTCGCACACCTAAGGTGCAACAGAAATATGCTGAAATTGGTGGTGGGTCTCCTATTTTGAAATGGACAAACATACAGGGTGAACTTATGTGCAAACAGTTGGATAAAGTTTCGCCAGAAACTGCACCTCATAAACATTATGTTGCATTTCGATACGCGCATCCTCTCACTGAAGATGCTCTTAGAGAGTTAGAGCAGTAAGGATATCAACTTGTCCCAAAAATAATAAGAATTTAGAAACATAAATGACAGTCATAATTGCAAATTATCGGCTTATTTTTCATTTATACAATATGTACATGCTTTCTTTTCAGAGACAATGTTCAACACACAGTAATATTCTCTCAATATCCACAGTATAGTTGTGCTACAACTGGTTCAAGTTTCAATGCAATATATAAGTATTATAAGAACAGGTAGATATTTTTTTATGTCTTGTAAAATTACTGCATTAAATTTTTGGGTATCTATATTTACAAATGGAGGAATATTCCAAATAGAAAATTACTAAGTAGTTACTGTATTATTAGTATGATACAATTTATGATAGGAGCACTTATCGAATTTAATACTCAAATTGGTATCAGTATTTTAAAAAACTTTTTTTTTATGGAAGTACTATGTAATAAAAATATGTGATATTTGTAATTAAATTTTTCATTTTTTAATACAGCTGTAATAGTTTAACACTTGTACAGTTTTGTCTTGAAAAGAACCCGCACCTCGCGATTGGGCACGAGCTCTTTTCAAAACAGGTGGTCTATTCGAGTGATGGGCGGTACATATCGATATTTTCCAATACAATACATCGATATTTGGATTATCAATACTTTTCAATCCACTGCATCGATATTTGGAATATCGATACTTTCCAATCCAATATATCGATATTTTGTATCGATACTTAATATAACGATATATTGCTGTATCGATACTTAATGTAACGATATATTGCTGTATCGATACTTCACTCATAAATATCGAAATCTTGATACAACGTTCCATGTTTGTTGTTTCTTCTATGTTGTATATCTAAACTGAATAAATGATTTTATTGTATATTAATATTTTCATTTTGGGACTTCATTTCTAATTTATATATCTATACCAATGATATCAATATTTCATCTGCATCGTCACTGATAGTCAATACGCATTGATTGGAATGACTATTCGTATTGATTTGATGAGTACCGTCGAGATTAAATTATATTAATTAGTATTATGCATGGTCTCCTAAAAAAAGAGAACACCTATGGTGCTTACGTATCGATACCGATGATATCAATATTTCATTTCCGATATATCATTTATATCAATACTGCGACTATCAATATGTATCGATACGGAATATCAATAGAATTGGAATGTATCGCCATCACTTAAATTCGGCTTGTCTTTGCTCTCTGGCGTGGCGCGTGAGAGGGACTGGGAATGAGCAAGTGACAGAGACAAGACATAAATTACGATCGACACTGCAGCGGCGTCGTCTATCGAAAAAAGATAGGTTCTCTCCGGCGCCGCACTCTCGCCGCGGCAATTAGGAAAGAAGTCGCGAATATAGCGACGGCTTCTTTTCGAGACAGCACTGTATTATTATACAGTATGGTACATAATTGTTTTAGTATATTGAAGAAAGTTTATTTGTTTACATTTCATTTTTTAATACATTTCTTCATAATTCATTTATTCAAATAAATAGTTCTACTTCGTACAGAAAATTTTATTGCATACACATATACAAATAGTGCTGCACAATTTTTATATAGGTAGTAAGGGTATGTGTACTGCAACGGTTTTACTTCAGTTTTCAACAAGAATACCTGAGTGAATTAAAAGCAATAAGAACTCGGTGCAAGACTGAAATTACATGTAGTATTTGTCTTGGGTTTGTCTTGTCTAGATATATTAAGTGAAATAGTAAGGTAGCATAGGATGAAGTTGTAATATTTCTCCCATAAATCGATTCCTTATCTTGTGTTTAGAAAGTCGTAATTTCCAGGCAACTACCTAAAAATATGAAATGGAGTATAATAGATAGATGGGCAACGCATCCATTGTTTGTAAAGGCAATTGCTGAAAGAATTAAGGAGGAATTAGTTAAATTCCCTTGCAATATAAGGGACGATGTTATAATTTTATTTTCAGCGCATTCGCTTCCATTAAAGGTTACTATATTTTAATATTAAGAATAAATTTATATTTTAACACAGTATGATTATAATTATTATAAAAGACAGGCTACTGTGTAATTGTGTGTTTAGGCAGTAAATAGAGGAGATCCTTATCCATCCGAAGTTGGGGCAACAGTTGCCTTAGTAATGCAAGAATTAAACTATTGTAATCCGTACAATTTAGTATGGCAATCGAAGGTACAGAAACTGGTTTTTATTTTCATTAATATATAGGTACACCGCGCGATAACAATTTGGGCCTACACGCCTTTTTTATACATATCATAAAATGTAAGGGTTGTATAAAATGCACTACTTTTTCTTTATTTATGATGTTATTACAAATGAAGTCAAAAAATTTTGGGGAAGTTACTACAAGTATATTCTTTATATCAAGTGATTTATTGAAGTTTTGCACACTGGATGTATTAATAATTTAAAGTAATATTTTCCGAGTTGTCAATTGAATATGTATCATTACTTGAAATATTTATATTTTATTTATTTATCTTTTATACTAAAAAAAGATGGATGGAACAGATTTAACATTTGTTTGAAGTATTTTGTAAGGAAATAGGCAAAGTTATGCTATACCTTTATTTTTTTGTATATTCGATCATCATGATCGACTTCGTTGCCAGTCGCCTATTTAGCACATCAATGTTTCACGCTTGGCCGGGTACTCGCTGAAACTGTTCAACAAGTAGAGGGAACTAGACACACGAGTGAGGCTTGGAAGCCTTATTAGTTCTTCATGAGAATATTATCGATGGATTGTTGAGATTCTTCCGATGAAAATGAATCGGGACACGGTGTACCTAATTCGAATTCCCAGACCGACTTCTGAGTGTGTGAAACGTACACACAATAGAATTACTTCACTAATCCATTGGGTAAGATTTCCATGAGGATTGCAAAAAAACTTTTACCTTTCAGTACGTGGATGACTCACCTTGTGCATTGAACTTATTTCTCTAGGCCAGTGTTTCTCAAAGTGGGCTCTGCCGCCCCCTGAGGGCGTGTAAATTATCTAGCAAAATATTAAAATGGAACCCCCTGTATATGCCAAGGGGCGGTTGGAATAATTTGTTCGAACTAACATGGGGCGGTGGTCTAAAAATGTTTGAAAAACACTGCTCTACAGGAGCACCTAACTCAGTGAGGTCCAGGTGGGCGGTCCGAGGACGCTAGCATCCATAGCGTCTTCTACGTGCTGCGTGGAAGAGGGTGCTCGAAGCCAATGAAGCTGCGGGCATGCCACTGATATGGAAACCTCTAGTAGTGTGGTTTTGGGCCCTAAAGGTGAAGTTCTACGGCTCGGCGAGTCGGCTCGGTTCGTCCAGATTCGACGAGTCGGCATTGCGAGCGCGAGTCGACGAGCCACGCGCCGTGGAACTTCACCTTAAGGGTACGAGCCTCTTAGTTTAAAACATTAGTTTTCCAAAACAAATGTGAAATTACTTCCCTTTTCCATCCATCTTTTGAATTATATAAATGGCTCAGATTTCATTTGCCGAATTAGCATATCACTTATTTAGGTTGGCCCCTTACCTTGGTTGGCTCCTTTGACCGACGCGGCCATAAAAGCTTACGTACAAAAACAAGGAAAAAAGCATTTTATATTAGTCCCAGTAGCCTTTGTGAATGAACACATTGAAACTCTTCACGAGATGGATATCGAGTATTGCAAAGAATTAGCGGAAGATGTAAGAGATCATATATATATATATGACGTGCATATAAATAAAATTGTGAGCAAAAATTGTTTACCATTTCATTTACAGCTTGGCATTGAACCAATCGGAAGAGCTGCTGCACCAAATGACCACCCCGTTTTCATAGATGCTTTGACAGATCTTGTTGCTTCTCATCTTAAATCAAACCAACCGATAAGCCCTAAGTTTTTAACGCGTTGTCCTCATTGCGTAAATGAAAATTGTTTACAAAGCAAGAATTGGTACGCAGAAATATGTAAAAAATAAAACAAAGGAATGTGCCTGTAAAATACAGTTTATATGTACTATTACGAAATTCTCGTTATTATTTTCTACACTATGTCATTTTAGACGAACTAATATAATTTACGTAAGATTTACGTAAAATACACAACTCTGTAGAATAATATAATGAATAAATTGCTAATATTTTTTGCCAAATATTCTGGTATCTTCATTTACTTTTACCTATACAATTTATTTTTGTATGAATGCCACCCTTATTATACATTTGCCTACTTTTATAGTGTATTATTTTCAGAACCTTTAGGAGTATGTCATATTCATTAAAATAAGCAAACAAAATTTAATGCACATGGATTTAAAAATCATTTCCACTCGAAATATGAGACGTGCCATTTAATCGAATGTTAGCTCTCCCAATAACAAATGTTTGACAAGTTTGTCGTTTATTTTCATACACGTTCCAGCATAAACGTTTCAAAGATTACACCAGTTTACACTGAAAATGTACATTTGATGAGAACAAAAACTATTATAATAAATTCATAGTGTGAGTTGCAAGTACAGAGCAAGATTGTTTAAAAATTTCAAATTCATGTAAAGTTATAACGCAGCGCGAAGTATTAGAAGATTAAAATTCTGTCAGTACAGGAATCGGCCAAGTCGTTAGAGACAAGCAGTAATTTATTCCTGATTGAAAATATTGTATAAATTAGTTAACTAAGTGTTACAAAGAGGAATTGAATACGCGGTTTTATTGCATTCATAGTAGTATTCGTTCGATTTCTTTGCAGGTTACTCCCGAGGGAGTTATCGCGGCGACAGCAGAGAGCGTCTGCCGTGCTCGAGGTATCGAACGTGAGTGGTGTGGCGCTGTGTGCCGCGACGCCTATATAAATGCGCGGCGTCGGCGGGCGCGCTCAGTATGTGTCATGCCTTGCGAGTGCGAGCGTCGTCCGTGATGGCGGTTTTAGTGCGGTTGAAGATACAATGCGGCATCATCGTATTGCCGCTCGTTATTATCGTGATGGTGTGTGATGTGGATTTTGTGTGTGGAATGTTCGAGCATCGACACTGTAGTCACCAGCATCCCCGGGCACTCGAGGTAAGCGATACAAAAAAAAAGACGTCTGTCCCTGTTTCTCTTTCTTTCTCTCTCTACCTCTGGGCCTCCCTCTCTCGTCCTGCCTCTCTCACTTACTCCCTTTTCACCTTTGTTGCCTGCGTTCGCTTGCTAGATGCACACCAGCCAAGCAACTCGACTCCTGGTCGTTGATTCCATTTCCCTTCTGCCGGTTTTCTTGCCAACCGATGTTTACTACTCTTTCTTTCGACCCCTTTCTTTCTATCGTTCGGAAAGTTCGTCTTCCCCATCGCATCGAACAAATCCTCTTTCGCTTCTATTGGGAAGAAATCGCGTGATTTCAGCGAAGCGTGCGTTTCACGTGTCACGTGCTCGTGCTGTCTCTCTTGCACACCTGTGTCTCGCGTGCGTCCCACTTTACTCTGAACTAGGGGGCACCGTTCTCTTGTATTCATTGGTCGTTTAAATGCTCCGCATTATCGAACTATTAATCATTGTATCGTCGACGTACGGTCTACATTCTTGTTACGCGATATGACTGCGGTACATTTTTATTGTAGACGGAATGAACATTTCTTTAACCGGTGTGAAAAGATTGTCACAAGAGGTTCTCGATGGTGCTTTTATCGTTACCCGCGAAATTCGCGTACTGTTTGATATGTGACCGCGATTAGTCATAGTGTTAATTGATTTTTATAGTGTTTTGTTGGCGAGTGTAAGCTGTTGGTGATTTAAACGTGTTTTGATTAACTGCACTAGTGCCTTTTGTCGTCCTGTACAGAATGTAGAACGTGACTTCGATCGTGCCGGGTAAGATGTTCGTGAACTTGTTTTCATGCGCCGGCGAACCACGTGTTTTTGAAGCGAGCACGCGCCACTGCGTCTTTAGTTGTACGACCTTTTACCGCTCACGCTTCGTTTCACTTCTAAGTAGTACCTAACGCTATGCTTCCATTTCCTGATGGAAAATTATACTTACATTATTGACAAACATACTTGGAATCGTTACTCTTTTGTATAAATCTATTACTTTCTTTATTACTGTCCAATTTTCATAAAATGCTCTATAGTTGGTCGTATGTATACCTACGTTATATGGAATGAGTGCCACGTCAAATGCGTAAAGAGTGTTTTTGTTTACTGTTTTTGGACTGTTGTGTGTAGGGGAATCATTGTTATACGCGAAATGGTCACTAAACGTTAAAACTATAAAAAAAAATAATTTTCCTTAAGTTCGTTTACGAATATTTTTAGATATCAGTTTCTTTATGTTCTCTGTCCATAAACAAAGGATTCTGAAAGGTAGAGGCACATGCACAGTGAATCATAAAATTATTAACTCACAGGGGAACAATCTCAATTCGAAAATTCTGGTTTTATGAAACCCAGAGTGAATGTAGAGCGTATTGAAATATGCAAGGAGTAATTTTTTCTGCCGAAATTCACACTCTAAAGGGGTGAATTCAGCCCTTAAAGTTATCGAGTTTTTCGTTTTTTCGCTCCAAGCTCCTGAAAAAGAATAATTGGTGGAAAAGCGTACTGCTATTACAATATTGCCAAAATAAGGCCATTTGATTAACAAGGATGTTTGGCAACACAAAAATTCAAAAAAAATTTGAACTTTGCAGAAATATAGTTGAATTGACGTAACCATTTCCTGTTTCGGATAATTAAACGGTCCTAGGGGTGAAAATACCCCCGCAAAAAAATTTATCTGCGAACCTGTAAAAGATATTGAAAAAACTTTAATTCAAAGTTTTATGATGTTTCATATCGTACAATATGGCGATAAAGAATTTTTGGTAAAGGGTGTTGTGTATTAATTTTGAAAATATTTTTCTTTGAAAATTATTTAAGTTTATTTTTTTATATTCTTTATTTCTTATAAGAGTACTCCAGTTTGATCATTGATTATGAGATCGAAATACGTCACGAGATATGTCCTATTTTGTGTCAAGAAATTATTTTATTACAGCACATTTTCAAACATTTTCAATCGGCATGTGTTTCTAAATATTAAAACATATTCCTTATTTTTCTGTATTAGATAATAAAAAAAATGTATGAAAAAAATAATTTTAAGTTAAACGATTTTATTTAATTTGATCCAAAATGCACTAAAAACTAAGAAATAATTGTGAGGACTTGGTGTCAAACTTTAGAAATTATAATTCTGTCATAAAACGTCCACGTTTTTATTGATTGTGTGCGTCTCTAGACTGTCACTCCTCACTGCTCTCAATAGCGCTTGACTAGCTATGATCTCACGACACGGCCTAGACGATTAACAGATTCGAGAGACATGCCATTCCTGAATCCAGTTTTCCTACAATTTTCTGCATAAAATACTCGCAAGTTGTATGTAGCATGGCGAGCAAAAGTTCCATGCGGAAAACCTGCTCAACGAGACATACTTCAGTCACGGATTTGTTATAGTCGGCCCAAATTCAACTATCCGCTTAAGGCTATCGAAGGATTATCCCTACTGTTGTACCGTTCGGCTACTCTGTCGTTTTATATCTCGTTTTCTCGCGAAAATCTTCAGGCACGCTCGCACAAGTAGATAAGCTGGTTTGGCGTAATGCAGAGATCGTGTCCGTCGCGATACACTAAGAAGCGAATCGAATTTGATAGAGATAAAGGTAATAAACTAACAATGAGAAAGATTATGCAGGATGATTTTGAAACAGATGACAACACGTTATGAGTATATTCTATTCATCTTGAGGCTGAAGAAAAATTATAAACATGGGTTTGGAGACTTCTGGTTGCAATTAGAAAAAAATATCGAATGGTTCAAGGAGGACTAACACAGATAGAGTTTGCCGTGATTATGATTGATAAATAACTCTTCGTATTAGATAAAATAATATACTTTTAATACAATGGTCGTTAAAGAAGTACATCGACTTGACTTGAACAGAAACAGAATGGAAGTGAAGTCATGAAACAATAGAAAACACACATACATTCATACCAACTTAACTCTAGTGACAAAATTGAAAGAATAAATATAGTACTAGATTACAAAACGATCATAAATGAAACATTAACTTCAACATAGAATATAATAAATTCTAACTTAATATCTGATATTAAAAAAGAAACGCGCGAACACCCAGAAAACACTTCCTGACCCACGTGGCGGTCGCGACCCACAGGTTGGGAATCACTGGCATAAGCAATATTAGTAGCTACACGTGTGGTGCAAGCAAGCTTGATTGTTTCGCATTACACTCGTGTTACTCATTTTTTCAGATTCAACATAGTCGCAACCTAAACATCAGTACCCTTGTAACCGGGTTTTGAATTATCATACTCACCCGAATACCTCCGCACTGTCCTAAACATTTCTCATTCACATTCAACACACGTAAAGTTCATTCACCCGCACCGTACTCTCCTCCACTTTTCTAAAGAATCAGTGAGAAGTAAAACCGACTGGCTCTCTGTTCTATGTGTCTGAAGAAATAGAAATGTAAAATTAGCGCTTTAAAATAATTAAATATATTACATTGTTTATTTCAACCAATTAAGATCTATATACAAATATATATTTATGTGAAATAGTTATTATATTAGTTTATGTGAAAAAACTTGAATATTACTCTTCAATGTTATCAACAATTTTGCTGCAAGTTTTCCTTGCAAATCTCCACCGATTGAGAAATGTAGATTTACCCTTGAAAGCAGTGACCATTACTTTTCATACACCCGGTACATATATTGATACTTCGTGAAATAGGCATCGTGAAAAACGCAAGAATTTATTCATAAAAATAACTGATGGGATGCGGTACGTAGCTTTACACATTTTCCAATTATTTTCCATTTACACATTCTTCAACTGCTTTTTCTACTCGTTTTTTATCATATATGGAGTATTCAAAACATTTAAAATGAATATCCATTTTCAGCTTTCTGAAAACACATGAGACAATACTAAAAAAGATTTTATCACACATGATAGAAAAGTTAAATCTTAAAAGTTGTCTTATAGCTTTAAAAGAGTAAAGATTGTGGCGCTTACATAAGACGTCGTATAATTTCAGGATTTATTACTAATATGGCTGCAATCTGCACTTATGAACTGCGCATACCTAATACAAAATGCTTTTATGTTCAGGCCTTGAGTGACTAATAGTAAACCGGTCAATAAGTGGAAGGTTGATACTTCCGTCTCCTTCTCAGCTTAATACCCATGTCTTTATTCATACGATTAATCCATTCCTTTTTAATTTGATGCTCTTGATATTCTAATATACTTCTGTTAATTTTATAATTATACACGGTGGTACGAAATAGGCACATGGGTCAATTTGAATTCAAATATATGGTGCTAAAATATAGGGCACTGTTCGTTCATGTCAAAACAAGAAATAAACTTCGTTTATTTAGAAAAAAAATCGTTTTTGCAACACAAAAATTATACTTACACGAATTCTTAGTTTTTAAATATCGCTTCCAGATCCCATTTTTAAAAATCCGAAGAAAATGACACTGCCTTCTGTAACGCTTTCTCTATAAATTAAGTGTCCAAGGGTGCTCCCTGTTGGAGTGACATCACGGTGAGCTGTTAAAGACAGAGATGCGCTCCGTTTCAGGTAATCGGCTTATGTGTTCGTCTGTTACGAACAACTGACCACACTGCGCTGATGCTATATTATTATCGGTCACAAGTCGATCAGGTCTTTTCGAGCGATCGCCTTTGCCGAGAAAGTTTTGCTTGAAGGCGGATTCACACATATCAGTTCCGTGACGGTTTAGTTCCGTTAGTGTCAATGGTCAGTTTGTCTCAGCGTTAGTAACTGACAGGAGCAAGTGTGAAGTGCTCTATTCCAAAACAGGAGAACGATATTTCTTTACCACCGATATTGACGGCACTGAACCGTCACGGAACTGATATGTGTGAATCCGCCCTAATTCTTCCTATGCAAACATTCAGGGACACTCGCGCAACACTTTCGATGCTTTCTAGAACATGTCGACATGAAAACATGCCAAAACCGTATACAAGATGCAAATCCCGCGACAGTCAAACTCTTGTTGAAATGGTGTCTATTAAATAATGTCGATAAATCTCATACACTTCTTATTGTTAGCGACGTCATTTATCTGCTGAAGAGCTTTACTGGCCCACACTTGGTTAATGGCCCTTGTCCTATAATCTTAATATATAAAGCAGAAT
This sequence comes from Andrena chrysosceles, assembly GCA_963855975.1. NCBI lineage: Eukaryota > Metazoa > Arthropoda > Insecta > Hymenoptera > Andrenidae > Andrena > Andrena chrysosceles. Next base: position 104,658,055 of record OY979767.1, on the reverse strand, counting down.
GCTTCTATATGTTTGTGTTTCTCTGTCACATAAAAACTTTCGAATGATACTCTGGGATCACGAAATGAAGCTCAGCTTATTATGCCTAACTAATCCAGATAAATGTGACCAAAAAAACTAAAAAATTTTTTTTTATAAAATCAGAATCTAAATTTCCGGCAAAGCCAAGTAGTAAAGCTAGTAGATTGATAAATGTCAGTTTTATGTTTGTTTTATTATTTGTAAAGTAATTGTATCATACTACAGTGTGTTGCGCGTTAAGAGAATCGGTTCTCCGTTCCGTTAAGGGGGCACCCTAGTTTGACTGCCCGTTTTCAATGCTGTTTTCGGGAATTTATTTAACGAAAATAATAAGTTTATACTGTAGGGTGTTTTGTCTGCATATTAACATGTTACCTGTTAGCTACTATACACCACTATATATAGTGGTTTTCGCGTATGACATCTTTCTAAATAAATGGTGCTACATATGTTTACATTTTTCTATAAAAAAAATATAAGAAAATACAAAAAAATCGATTGTTAGAGCCACCAAACTAGGGTACCCCCTTAAGAGAACAATTCTATCCCCTCTATTTCTTTTGTAGTCGACGCGGCGGCAAGTGCGAGACTGAGAATGAGCGAGAGGGCTCGTGACAGCGACAAGCCATAAATTTCGTTCGAGATAGCGGCGGCATCGTATTACTAAAAGAAGACGAAAGACGAGTCGAATAGTATACCGTTTCGGTCAGAGAACGCCTTGTCTCCCGTGCGACGTTTTTACAACGGGACACCGCTGTATTAGTATTTTGAATCATAGCATCACTAATCATATTCTATCTAAATTCGATAGGTTGACGAAGTTGAAAAGTTTATTAAATTGAATTATCGCTATATTTACGTATTCAGATATACGTATTGCACCTTGTCTGATAGATTGAAACTGATTATGTACTTAAGCTAAAATTGTGCTCCCTACTTTAAAATCTGTCACGATTGCTTACAATCGGAATCCGTATAGTGTTACTTTGCTTTTAGCCACAGCTTAGTTAGCCATTTCAATTATAGTGGATCGGAAGATTAGTAGATTAATGCATCGTTAGTGAAGATTCCGTATACCTTTTGTAGAGGTTCTGAAAGTTTCGGTCCTTCGGTAGACGAATGAGAATAGATGGTCGACCGTTTCGTGGCGCGAAACATTCTTTTCTCTTTTTCTTCCTGTCCCCCTCTCGTCATTCGTCTTTTCTTCCTTTTTACGCTCGCTTTTTATCCGCTCAACTTTTTCGCCTCTAGGGATTGCACGAATTGCATAGCCATGCATATTCGCAACTTTTCTACGGCTTTCTGCTGGTTCGCCAACTTTAACCCTGCCTTTCGTTAATAAAGAACGGTCCATTTAGGATGTGCTATCGATCGCAAAAATAGACTGTAATTCTCTACTTTGGCGTGGGTTATATCAGGAATGTTTTTATTAAAGCACATACTTTGATAACAAAGGCTGTAGTTTAGAAATACCGATCCTCCACTCCGCTGTGTTATCTTGGTGGAGTGCCCGGAGCATATGCTGATTAATTAATACTTTAGACTTTGTGTTTAAAGCTCCCGTGCATTGAATAATCCGTTGGAAGTAATTAAGTTAATAAAGAAGTGACTAAAACATCAGTGAAATATTTAATCTGCTTCTGTATCACTTTTTAATATTATCACTTATATTACAAATTTCTACTGATATTTTTGACAAATAAAAACAGTAAAATTTACTCATAAAAATGGTGGTTGGGAAAATTAACAATTTTGTTCCTAAATTTCTATATAAGCTATGATTTATTTTATGATGATTAGTATAATTATTAGTTTCACTTATGATTAACTGGACAACGTCATTGAATATCTTTATTATAACCCGTTTCGTACAGAATTTCCTAAGCCACAAATTGCATAATAACTATATTCGTCGTAGAACTGATAGATAAGGAGATATTTGCGAGAAACTGTTTTCTTTTTCCCTTCGACCGTCGGTAAAATTTTTAGCGGCGGTCACATCCATGGGGACTTTCGACGTATTGTCTAAAACGACGAAGTAAAGGCCCATACAGAAATTTAGCTTGCTGGGAATTATTCCGAAGACAGATTCTAATTTTATTGGACTATACCGAGCTCAGGTTGCCTCGCGCGAGCTTTAGCGTAAAGACGCGGGAAGATGCGAGACAACCTGAGTGCCTCAGCCCTATAATAGTAGGGATAACTCGGAAGAAGAAGTAGGAGCCGCCGATGCTCGTGAGCAATCAGTTGTCCAGCTCTGATTTATTTAATGCAATATTACATATTGCAGCATTTCACTAACAAACTATAATAAAGTCCAATACGTTAAATATAATTAAAGTGTGATTTACATGGAAACAATATACGTACTGTATTATAACAGTTACGTTTTACTACTATTGCTAAACTAAAATTTTCCGGTGGAAGGGACATATTGTCTGAAGTAAATTTTATTTGCAATTAGTGAACAATTCCCGCTTTACACAATCGTGTTTCATTATTACGGATCCAAACACATTTGTCTAAATTTATTTTTGCCGAAGTATTGAATTGGTGATTATTGGGAAATCGCGGTAATAATAATGAATAGTAATTACTAAAACATTGAAGGATGGTTTTATCTCCTATTCGTGCAAATGGGCAAAAATAAGAACACACGAATTTCTTATTTTTCGATCCTCTAAACCACATAAAAAGCCAAAGCAATCAGAGGGAGATGTCTAAAAAAATCTTATAACTCTGAGGGGTGGTTTAATCCCCTAAATATGAAAATGCGACACTATAAAAAAACACGTACAGTTCTGTCTCTCTATAGTCGCGTGTGTCGGGACCGGGCGCACGCAATTTGAGAGACGAGTAGTCTATTCGGCTTCCTTTGATTTCACGCGGTCAGAGTGTAAGGTGTGTCACTATTGAGAATGGTTATGAACCTTTCTTCGGCTTTCTCTTTGACATCCGATACCCGATGCCGCGGCGCGGCGACTACAAACGAAGTAGTGGAGATAGCTTCGCGCTTATAGAGAATCCGAAAACGCGTGCCATTTGAGAGACAGCACTGTATATCTTATTTTTCGGACCCCTAAATCATATCCAAAATCCAAAGCAATTGGAGGTGGATAGCTAAGAACCTCTCCTTTTTAGTCGAACATACACCGGTATGTTACAAAACGCTTTGGTCTTGTTAGTTAAGTATTAAAGAGACGTGTTCCTATTTCTCAGTTAATAATGAAGTTATAACTTAATTCACTATGAAAGTAAACAGACGAAGCCTTCAAGACGTAAAAATTGTTATTATCTCAAATTATCAAAATTTGCACTTAAACCACTATGATTCTCAGCCCCCCCCCCCCATATAGAAGCATGCACATAATATGAGTATACAGGGTTATCCACTTAACTCAGAACGCGCGCGCGAGAACAGATGCCTTGCGTGCCCTTTTTCAGACAATTGCCTAGACATTTGTCCTCAGGCTCGGGGGAAAACGACGCGAAAGCCCTGAGCAAGGCGTTGGTGCATCCAAAATCCAATTTCTTCTTTAGGGCAGTGACTGACTACTTGGTCAATTCATCTCTTCTTGCGCGCGAGTTCTGTGTTAACCCTGTATATTAGATTTAGATTAATTGGTCAAAATTAGGTTGAATATTATTTTCAATTATTATTTACGTTTTGTTTTTGCTGAAAGACACTGTTATAATGGTTAATCCAATCGTCGTTAGAATTTAATCAACCCGAACCCCGTACTGCTTTCATTGAACTTCTTGTCCGCATGTTCCCGTGTTTGTCACAGTTTTCACTGAAAACGTTCCGAATTAATCACGAGGGATTGTTTGAACAGACAATGGTAGTCATGGTAAACTTGAAACGGACTGAATAGAGTCCAGAGCAGAGGATCACGAAGGTTTCGGGCAATGTCGCTGTACTAATTAGTACGACGTTTGTAGGGCGAGTACAATATTCTATCTGCACAAAGACAGCCAGCTTTACATCACCAACCATCAAATGTAATGCTGAAACAGTCTTAGATCATTCTTAATGCACTCGTACACTTTCATACATATGCATAGTTGATTGGTGACGAAATTACTCCAGCTTGTTTAATTTCTCATTATATTGTAAATAATATATAATTTTCACATATATTACACATTTGAAATCATTTTATATTGTTGATTTAGTAATATACATGTATCAATGTATCTACTGAATCCCTTGCTTCTATAAATACATATTTGAGGTAAATACACGTCATTCATTGCACATTGGCTAGCAAGCATATAAATTAGCTAAGTTCTTCTTCGTTTCATTCAAAATTGTATTTAACAGGAAGTGCCATTCTTAAAAACAGTTGTTTTTTAATAAGTCAATTGACTCTTATTAATATGATATATTGGAATATATAAGCTCATATTAAAATACAAAAATTAGTATTAAATTTTCAAAATTCTCAATCTATATTGTAAATTATTTCAATTGTAGTCAAATTGTAATAGACCGTCAGGGGTGGCAACGAAAAGGGTTTTAAATAATTAATATGTTATATTAACAGGTGTGATATTAATGTAGCCGATGTATAATAGTTGCTAAATCAGTTATTGGTATATTTTTTCTATGAAGCAGGCTGAACTTTCTATTGAAGTTTACATTGAAATCTTTCTATCACGTCATTTCAAACAACTGCGTGTTTCGTAGGACGCAGTTATGACGTTCTCCGTGTTTGTTTTCTGCTTGAGACATTCAATCAGTGAACCCAATTTAGAGCGAGTGGTCACTAATTTTAGTCCCAATAATATACGCTTTAGGCATTCAACAAACTCGTAAATGCTACACAGGCTATTAATTGTAAGAATATTAATAAACTATATATTTGTTTCATTCTGTGCTGCATTTGTCAATTTTACTACGATGTTAATGTTAATACGGTGTAACTTTTTACTTTCATCTTAGCGTTAGAACATTTGCGAAGTCAGACCAGATGATAACGAAAAGTGCATCTTGATTTCTTCACGAACGACACACGACAGAATTTCGAAGGTACGTCTTGTAAGTCTCCTACGACCAATGCGAATTCGAAGCGAAGTGGCTATAAAAGTAAACCAATCTGGTCCGACTTCGCATCGATCTCGTTCTTTACTACAAGTTTCTCAGTAGATAGGGCGAAAGACCCCAAGTAACCGAAGGTGTTATATATGTAGGATGTGGTTGAGAATCGTCAGCCCTCACGAATCATCCGAATTTCAGTCGTAACATTCGTCGAAATTGAGGATACCGAATTTTGCATAATATATTTCAGGCTTTCCTGGTCTGCTGACACTGCATCACGCTTTTGCGGGAGAGCCACATATTTTAGAAGAAACAGTGTTTCGCTGTATAGAACGAAATCGAGTTCAGAGCGAAGCGAAAATTCATTCGTCGCTTTATTGATTGGCAATTTCTTAGTTTTCGAAGAATGGGTTGAAGGCGTCTGCTTGGCTTATTTCTTTCAAGGCAACTAAAGCGGGCAGTCTTTAAGGATTTTATACATTCTTCCCTCTGAAAAGTACGCTATTCTCGTTAATCCATATCTGGCTCCGTCGGTTGTACATCGAGTTCTCTTGATTCTCGCGGACGAACCGCATTCAACAGTGAAGGAGCGGGTCCCTCCTTCGCGCGCTGCTCAGTTGTTTCGCGAACAGCGTTCGAGGGGAAATCGGCCCCTCCAGTGAGCCTTCATGGCGTAGCGCGCGAGAGACAGCGAAAACTTAAGGGGAAAATTAAAAAAAGATTCAAGTATTGCACGTATCATTTTGCACATTTGTAGCTTTATTCTATCACGTTTTAAGATTATAAAAAAAAATATAAGTGAAAATCGTGTTTTTTTCCTACAAAATAACATTTTCCACGGTGTACCGTTTGACTTAAAACAAAAACCAAAAAGTTTTATTTTCTACATGCCTAAAACTAGAGAAGTAAATATGGAAATCCATAAACATTCATTTGTCTCGAAATGGTGAGCACGCGGAGAAAAAGTGCATTTTTTTTATAAAAGTGTCAATTGCAAAGAATATGTTCAAGATATCGCAAAACCTATATGTACTCCTCTAGTTTTAGGCATGTAGAAAATAAAACTTTTAGGTTTTTTGTTCCAAGTCAAAGGCTATAGCCGTGAGATAGGACACCATGGAAAACGTCGCTCGTCAAGATCTTGAGTATCACGGCTCTACTGCCGCCATTTTGTAGGAAAAAAATACGATTTTGCCCGGCGAGAGTTGTACAATAACAGGCTTCTTATTGAATTTTCTGGTTATTTCATTATCTTCCTAAAAAAATGCTGAAAATGAATGAAGGGGCTGTTTTCCCCTCGATCGCTGCTCGCGTAACAACTTCAGACGGACCAATATATCTGACCTCGACCTTAGGAGGGGGCTCTGTCACCGTGCGAATGCGGCTGGTGTCCAAGAATCAATGGAACTCGGTAGTCGGTATACATATGGTACCTTCCGACTCGCACCGTTGTCCACCGCCGACTCGTGAGGCAATTCGGTCATAACCCGCGACCCTAGGAAGACACTTTAGCCGATCAACCTGATTACTTTTTGGAACCAGATGTTCGAATTTTCTCGTTCGCTTGGACCTGAGGCTTCTACCTCCATCAGAAAATTCACAGAGGAGAGGTTTTTCATCCTCAAGAATATTCAACCAATTAAATTTTTGTTACCTCCCTAAAAATCTAACAGATATTCACGTTGCGTTCATCGAGCGCAATTCACAATATTCTCGTCGCAATATTCAAAGAAAAAAACCTATCTGTGGTCATCATTCGGACCATATCTGTTTACATTATAATCAGTTTAAACATTAATCGCGATCTGTCAACTAATGCGAAATTTAATACACGAAATTCGGAACCACTCTGTTGTTTTTAAGCCAATCACTCAATATTAATATGGCGAGTGACAATCGCCAGCGGACGCGTACTGTCAGGGTTACTGGGGCCTTACAACTCTGAGAGGATTAGGCGGATTCACACACATCAGTTCCGTGACGATTCAGTGCCGTCAGTGTCAGTAACTGACACAGACAAATGTCAAGTGCTCCATTATAAAATGGGGAAACGATATTTTTTACCACTGACACTGACGGCACCAGGCCGTCATGGAACTGATATATCTGAATCCGCCTTTAGACAGTTAATCCGTAAAGCAGTCGTGTCGTATGTATAATTGGAAATATGAGATTCGATAAAAAAATACCTCGACTGTAAAAATATCTCATTATTTAGTAAGTGACGGGGAACAGTAGTGGCTCAGTATTGTCACACCATCTTTTAACAATTGAGGACCTTGCAGCAAGAGCGGTGCAGCTCCATTTTTGACAGTTTTTGAGTTATGACGTGTCACATACACAAAAAAATCTGCATCAATTGGTGCACGTTTGATGCAAATCCGAAAAGAAATGAGCGATTTATTGCAAATTTCGAACCTGCACCCATTACTATTTTGTGCAACATGAATGCACTATGTCCCATCTTATAAACAGCCTTTTTATAAGGCTCTCAAATGTTGACTGTCAATTAGTGTTCTTTTTTTATTGTTGAGTCAAAGCAGTAATTTTATAAATAATTTTTCCTAATTTACTCGAAATTGCTCCAAGGTCCTCAATTGACTGTCGATGTGGTTGCATTGGGAAGAAATTTCTTCTAATTGTAAGTAGAATGATAGTATTCTTTATGATTCCATTTTTCCTAAGCTAACGATGTTTAAGATGAAACTAATTGAGGAGTAGGTACATAGTCTGTGGAATTTCGTGTTAAACTTGGTAAGACAGCGACAGAAATACTTCAATTACTGGAAACGGTGTCAAGTTTGGAAAAATGAATCGTGAATGTCGTATCGCGACAGTTTTCCAGTCAAAAATAAAGTCACATTTATTCGTGACTTACCATACTCGTCTCACTCAGCACCTTGAAAACTTGGCTCCACTCCTCTTTTTGTTTCCAAAATTGAAAAGCTCGTTAAAAGGACGCCGTTTTCAACCGACTGAAAAAAATAAAAGGAAATAGGTACGGAGGCTGATGTAAAATCGATTCCCAAATCTACAAGAAGAAGCTCCAAAAGTGGGAAAGCTGTTGGCAACGTTGTATAGATGCTGAGGGCGACTCTTTCGAAGACGATCATTTCAATGTAGATTACCATTTATAAATAAATTATTATGGTGGATAATACTCCATGAATTTTTTTATTACACCTCGTAGTCCGAATGAGGTCGAGTTTTACCTCATTTTCATTAGAAGGATCGCATTAATCCATTGGCAATACTTTCAAGTATATTTAGTGAAAAATATAAAAACCTGCACACAGGTTCCTTTCGCGCTTGGACTGTACCCGAGTGATGGGTTTCTGAGGCAGCGAAGTTTAAAGTGAAGACTGCGCTCGTTTTGTTTTCAAACGAAACATTATGGGAGCTTCAGATAAATCTTCCTTAAAAAATTATTGACACGAAATCTCTCCAAAAGTATGCACAGGATGTAAAACACGCCGACACCAATCGTAGTGTTGATGACTATTTATTTCCATCTTCCACTAAACCCGTTTTTTTTTGTTAGTGATTCTAGCATTAACTATGAAGCACTTTCCTTTTAACCCTTTAGCGCAGGCACCTAGATTCCGTTGAAATAAACATACCCTGCTTTTTATATGTAAAAAATTTTATCTTTTCATTTTTTCAAAGATTAAAATGCATAAAACAAATGAATACAGGGATCGGGTAGGTCCAGTTTTCTTTAATGAATAAAACTACTCTAAACATGTACCTACTACTTAATCTGGTGCAAACACCGAATTGCGAATGCAAACTGCGAAACAGCAAAGAAAGGGAATATATCATATACGATACGTCTGGCGCTGAAGGGTTAACCAATAATTTTGTTCAGTGTGAAGTAATACATATATGAGAATCTTTTTATTCTGAAAACGAACAGACTACGTTTGCAATAGACCTTCATAGTCATATTTTGCACCGTAGCCTGCAATTCCGCAACATTTAACTTTGTTAGTGAAATGAAGAAATGCAAGATGAGATCTATCATCATTTGCCTCGTAACAAATTATTTATATTTCGTATGCAATATATTACACAATATACTTAATCCAGTAGGTACCTACGCAAATAAATTTTAAACGGCGAAAAGTACACCAAGGTGTGTCAAAAAGCTCGAAAACAATTGGAGGGGATTGATTGCGTTTTAATCATTCAATGTACAAATAGTGAATCGATTCGGGAATCTAGATACGTCCCAATTAAATGCAAATCTGCAGTATCGCAGAGAATTTGCGTAAATGTAAAAAGGGGAAAAATTAAAACATGAAATGCCTCATTTAGCCCGGGATTTTAACGTATCAATATTTATGAACAGATGGCCGGACAGTTACGGGTAAGCGTATATATGTACGGTAGAACGGATTTACTGGATTTGCACAGGACGAAAATAATGGTAATCCTCACGTCCCAATGCGGCTTTCCGTTAATTCGACGGTAACGTACGATCGATTTGGATCAAAATCGAAATCGAAATCAGAACCAGGGCCGGCCGTTGCTATTGCAATTCGATCGCGCCGCTTTTCGCAAATATTTGTGCGTAATCGTCCCCCGGGTGCGAGGACTTAAATTAAACTATTAATTATTTCGCTGGTGAGTACAGTTAGCTGATTTCGAAGGTGAATCACACCTGCCATCGCGCAAGGTTCGTGTTGCCAATCGGCGTAGCTCACTTTAACTTTTTGATTTCCCAAAAATGATTTGAATTGCATAAAAAATGGCTTACACAAATTAAGGGTGAAATATTATTGTGCATTTAAGAATAAAATACCATAAAGTGTATGGATTTAAATGGAAATATGAGATTATGACAAATAAATAATTGTATTACGTGAAATGGAAATTGTGAATTTTCTGCGTATACTAAATACAAAATTGTTGTAAATAATTTCGTATGAAAGATACGAAATTTGGTTGAGATTATCTTTCTAACAGGTCGCGAACACTTTTCGTTGCCTTATTGGTAAAACTGACTAAGTGCGTGTTTCTTAATTTTCGTTAAAGTTTACCACTAAGAGATACTTAAATCACTTCATATTTGCTAAAGACCAATATTTCATTTTCGGGAAAAAGTGGACTTGGTGAGTTTTACCAACAAGCTAACGTTTTTACTTTTGAAAGAGAAAGTAACCTAATTTGATGTATCCTTGCTCTATGCAAAGTTGATTACGTGAATGTACAAAGAACGTGAGAACAGATACATGTTAATAGCATAGTCGTTCAATGAATCATGTCACTGAAATCAAATTACTTATTTAACTGCAGTAAACTGCTTCTTACATTATGTGTTGTGGGCATGTTAATTGTTGGAGCAACCGTCTACAAACTAATTTTCTTGGCATGGATTCTTCATTGTTAAAAAACTTTCAAATATCATTAATCAAAAGGCAGGGACTACTGCATCTACGCAGTAACGTCTACAGCAGGGGTGCACACTAAGTTTGCCCTAGGGCAGTCGGTGCGCCCTCGAGCTCGACCGTGGAATGCTCACCCCCCACTCCTGCGTGTGCGTTAGCCATCTCAAGGGGTGGGTGACTCAGGCACCTGGATACGGAGGGTTACTTGAGATTTGAAAAATGTTTAAATTTTTGTATGCAATAATAATAATTTTGTTCAAAGTTATAATGATAGCAGTAAGAAGGGTTTAAAAAAGTTTGTGGCTGGCGTAGTCATCGAAAACAAAAACCGCAAAATTTTTCTAAATCTATATGAGTGTGTTTATCGCGTAAACTAGAATGAAGTAAATATTTACGAAAATCCAATTTTGCAACACAGAAATCTAACAAATGCTTTTCCAAGAAATTAATGTTTCCATTTGAAATACAACCATTTTTGTGCTTTTCAACATTATTCATTCGACATGACGAACCACACTCATATAGATTAAGAAAAATTGTAGGTTTTTTGTTTCAGACGATTACGACAGCCAAAATCATGCTCGCCAGCAACAAACTTTTTTCTCAAACCCCTCTTACTACTACCATTATAAATGTGAACCAAAGTATTATTATTGCATACGAAAATTTGAATTCATTTTTTAAAATTCAATTAATAAAAGTACAGAGATTGGAATTATAATACTCAATACTTTTCTTTTAAAAATTCCCCAAAATGTGCCTTATTTTCGAAGCGTCAAACTCTGGAAATCCCTGTGGCAGCCTGTGAGGCTCCGCTCCCACTACTCCAGCAGCTCCCCACTCCGTTGCCGGACTCGCTTCTACCTGAACGAGCTCGGAGCTCGAGCTCGAGCTCAGCTCGAGCTCAGATCTGAGCTCGCGCTCGGAATTGGGGGTCCTGTGCATGCCTGGTCTACAGTGTCAGTATTTACAAATTTTTGTTTTATTCATACTTATTAATCGTATTCTAGCTCAAATCAACGAGTTTGAAGAATTTATTTCTTCTTATGGATGTACATCATTAATATTTAGAAACAGTAGAATTTTTTAAAGGTCTTATTTATTATCTTCTTTCAAATTTGCAAATAGTATAAGTAGACTAATAGGAATAACGAATAAAGGACATGATAGTTGTGTCAATTAATATTTTATTTATTACATTACTTTATGAACTGTATTGTTAGTCTATTACACATAATAACCTGAGTTACATAATAAATAAAGACGATTGAATATGTAGTAGCAATTTCCATTAGGCAGTTTTTTCAGAACAGCTTTCACGGTAACCAAAATATCTACGACAGTCTCTAGTTATTCCAAAGTGGTTAGTAATATAGTTTTGTAGTTCAATATCTTCTGATTTTACAAAACTATCTACTATCTAATCGAAACAATAACTTTTCTCTCGAAGCTGATTTTAGAAGATTCTCATCAGATATGGGAACATAAAAACAACACTGAAGAATTGTTTTTTATTCTGCGAAAGTCTTTTCAAGAGATTGCAGATTGCGATAGATTGCACCACGGAGACGTTGCACCCGGATATAATTTGGGAAAACTCACCTGCAGTTCTTGGATTTAATATCCGTAGCTATTCTAGCATCCGCGTGAATTCGTAACACAACAGGCGCTATTGAACAATAGAAGGAAGCCTCAAGTTCTTAGTTAGAATCTCAAGAACTAGAGGCTATAAATGTATCTAATAATAATAATACGTCTTTCGCTTTCAAATCTGAATAAAAAATACGCATAACAGTAGTGACATCATTTGTGAGTATTAGAACCAGCACTCCATACATATTCACCATATTTACAGTTGAATGCTACGCAATCATAATAGCTCTACAACCAACATATTAAAGATATGCAATAGAATAAGTGTCATCGTCTTTAGTGATTCATTAAATACAATAAAATCGATACAAAACATGCCAGCCACTAATAGAATAATGAGAATCATTCATGAGTTATATTATACAACGACCTACTAAACAAAGGAACGTTAGTGTCAATTATATGGATACCATCTCATCGAGGAATATCGGATAATGATAGGGGTGGTAATGCTGCCAAAGAAGCACTTCCGCTATAACATACCGAAACAATTCCAGCTGAATACACTAGCTTTCTAAATTTTTTAAATAGCTACTTCAAATAGAAATGGATCGAAAAATGCAAAAACAACATCGCATCCAAAATACCTTATTGACGATTTCTATATAAACCACACTACAATCAAATTCAGCAGAAATGAACAGATAATAATTAACGATTTTCTACTAAAGGTCGTGCAAACAAAATTTTCTGTCTAATTTTCGATGCCACTGCGAAGTGACGTTCTGATTAATTTTCGATCGACCTTTTAAAACGCTTCATTTGTTCATTAAAATACGTTTGTTACGTTCGCCACTTGATAGGAGCTAAATTTAAATATAACAAAAATATATCAGGTGCCAAAGTCAGGTAAAACACTCTGTATATAAAATTATAGTATTGTAGCTTTAAATTTCCTGATATTTAAAAGTTCGTCTTAATTAACTTTATTTAAAACTTCAATCGTGATGCGGATATTAAAAACAAGTACCTATTAATGGTTTTAATTCAGATGACTACTCGCAGATTTTCGAGTTTTCCACTGTAAACATCAACTTGATCGATCACATTTCGTTTTGAAGCTGTCGAACGATTTCGAAGCAATAAAAAGCACGGGGGCGTGACAGTATTTTCGTTGAAAAACGCCCGAGATGAAAAGGCCTATCGCACTTTAGTGAATTCACAGACCGTAAGATAAATAAAAAGCGATAGAAGCAGCATGTACCGCGGCGCACAGTGAAAGCTGGCCTGAAACTTATTGCATTCTGCTCTAGTGCCTGACAGAATTGCAAAAGATATTTATGATAAGGTGGTATCAACCGATTTTCGTTTCGATGAAATCCTTTGGTCGATGTATCTCCTAGGATTCGTCTTATCGAGCGGTATCACGGGGAAGCACCAATAACTACATACCAGCGTTGGGAGTAGACAGGAAGATGCGTCGTACTACCTACTTGCTTTTACAACTCGATAAATTGTCCGCGAAACTTTTCAGTGGAACGTCTCGAGTTTACCGTTCCTTGTCCAAATGAAATTTGGCTTACCCTAAACTTATTTCGTTAGAGGGGAGGAAACACGACATCGAGAAATAGAGGCTGGCAAGACGATGAAATGAAGTGTTTAAAAAGGTATTGGGCAAACTTCCCCTTTCAATTTTCTACCATTCAATGAAAAGTTTCTGCGTTTGGCATTTGCATGGCAGTTTAAGGAGTTGAAATATGGTTATCCTCTTCACTTTTTACATACGTGCATCACAAAGAGCCCTCTTTAAAACTATATAACTAGACTTAAGCTAATTCTTGTAAATATAAAAATATAATGGGGCAAACTACACCAATTTCAACAGGAAATGTGATCGTTCTGAAGCAGGCATTTTTCCCTGTTTTCAAAATACTCGAAAAAATCTGGTAACTTGCAGCAATCTGCATACATGCCAAAATTCAGTTCACGAAAACTTTTCTACGGTATCTGGATGTAAAACCATTGTAACCATTGTACTCTTTACCCAATATTATTATAATCTATCTTTATGTAGGAACTAAAACATTTGTAATATCAAATTGCCCACGTAGAAGTGGGTAGAGCAGCTATTTAGTTATGCATAAGCATGGAAATGGTATTCAAGATATTTCATAATTTTTCTTCTAGTCCAGTTTACCTATTATATGTTCGCCCTGACTTGTACATTGGAAGTATCTGAACTCGCAAAGCTGCTTTTCTTTCGTTGTGCTTTTACAACTATTGAATATTCATAGACGAGCCAACACCAGCCAAGAGGTTACAGTAACTACTACACGACTCCATTGTGTATTTCACAATCTTGAGTTGGTAAGCGTAACGAAGCTTGTTTGCGTAAGAAATACTGTGCTCGATATCAGAAATTCTTTGATATTGCAATATGCTTCTATACATACAAACAAGCTTGACATCGGTAGGAAAGAAAACTTCTTTTCACCTGTTATATTCTGCTTCTGCGAAAGGTCACCGTGTGCGTATTTAAATTGGAAATAATTTTCAAAACACATTTGATTTGCGGGAAAACATTTTAACGTAAACTACCTCTGTGAAGTGTCCTCAAAGGATAGCAGAAACCAATCTGTGCAAAGTTATTTGCAACAGAAAGTTCTTATCAAAAGAAATCTAAAAGTCTTTTACCATTTTACGTCGGAGGTTTCCGTTTCGAGATTCGAATTTCTTGCGTGGGGCTCACATAGGTGGTTATCGCAATTAAAAAAAACTGTGGATTGGTATAAAAAAATGACCCTTTGACAGTCTATTAAAATTTCAAATTCTGCTGTGAAAAGTGTATATTCTTTTAGGTTCTAAAATATTTCCGTTTATGACATAAACAGTAAAAAAGCATGTTTTACAAGTCCCCTTTTCCTTTCTTTTTTTTTGTTTTCTTCAGAGGCTTAAAGTTTGAACGTGATCTACTTAAACCACGATTGTGTAGAATTGGCTTGTTAATATATTTAATTTAGATCAAAAAGATTTCAGCCTTGAAATGCACTCTGCAAGAATGTCAAGAATGAAGTGCACGAAGGTGTTAGAAGAATCGGTGCAATTTGTCCCACGTGTAATCTGCAATTACAATGGAAAACTACTTTCACCTACCTTTGTTGTATGGTAGGAAGCGATTTAGGTTTGGTCCAGGAAATCTGGAAAGTTTGATTCTCAAGTAAAATGGAGTGTGTTTATAGCAGATAATATCTCTTTCACAATTTCGAAAGTTAAGAAGCTAACAACACATCAATTTCGAAAATTGACGTTGGAGGCATATTTTTCTAACAAATGACCATGCAGTTTTATTTTTTTATCTCTGAAGCTGTGAGCGCAAATGCAAATTCCAGGATATTATATCAGCGAGGATCGAATTATTCAGTGTATCGAGAAAAATGCAACAAAACATTTGCAACGATAAAATATTTACGATCTCAATTATTTAGAAACAATTTGATTTCCAGATACATATATTAAAATGGTAATTGTAGTCGGCTGGAAGAGCTTGTATGTAGCACTCGTATTACGTAAACGTTGATAATTATCCAATAATGCAAAATCATTATTTCTTTTAAGTAACAATGGTTCGTAAATTTATACATATGTAGCAGTGTTTACAAACATAATTCCTTATTTGCGCCGCTATAAATGCAAGTACAAGTCGTGTATTTTTAATTTCAATTTCAGTTTCGATTTGATTTAAAATAAAATTCTTTGTGTTCCACTAAAAATGCAAATATAAATATTGGTCAGCTTTACTGTCGTACCAAAATTGTGGAAGTTGAAAAATAAATATCGTAATAATAGTTTTTTCAGGTTTTAGTATTTTTCCTGTTCCGGATGTATACGCCATGTTATTCTCTGTCAAAAAAACTGATACATTTGTTTAAAAAGCTTTCTGGTATCTGCGATTGCTTGCAATATAGTATTCCAGGGGTGAAACTCTGGAGAGTAGTTTCATCGTTTATACTTGGGTTACCACAAGTCAGAAAAATACACAACCCATATGTTTGGCTATTTTACAAACTTACAGAGTTTCATCAAATTCAGCGTCAGATATTTCGCGGATATTCCGTGTAAGCCCCAGTTCGTGGTAACGTCAGAAGTATGAACGCGCATGTGCAAAAACGGTGCAGTTGGTTCGCTTCAGGGTTTGCCTTGGAGGAATAAAAAAACTTGTTAATAACATGGAAAATAAATGTTAAATTTTTTTACATAAATGTGCTCTGCTAAATGGGAAGAAAAAAGTTCAAATGAAGCCATGTGCCGGGAAAGCACCATTTAGATGCAAAAAATTGTTAAAACAAAATAGTTTATGCAAAAATTAGAGTGTGTAGCGTAGATAGTCACCTCAGTGAACGCACTGGATTTTCGTATGAAATAATCGCTCTTTTAAATCCATTTTATAGTGTACGTACAATCGGCTCATTCGATTATGACCGTCACGTACCTTCGAGTGTTAGTCGACTTCACATGGTTAACCCTTTTCCACGCGAACGTTTCTACAGTATGTCGTGAACAAGGTTTGGACTTTAGAGCATTGCCACGCCATAGGTTCCCATCTAGAACACTTCTATTTCTTGAGAAAACATTACTGTGGCCATCTGAACTTTAAAAAATGCATAATAATTTTATTGCTCCTTGCCAACCGTGAGAAGTAGTTGATACTTTATTAACAATTGAAGAGCCCTTGTAGAAAATACTGTAAGTGCCAAAAATCAAATTCTTTACTATAGTATTATTAGCACGTAGAATATTTTCTGATAAAATTCTGTTTTTAATTTTGGCACCTCATTAATACCTCATTAATTAATTATTGGCAGATAATCGCGCATTTAACGCGTAAATTCATTAATAATTTACAGACAAGGTTGTTACGTTCGTCCATAGTAGGTACATCTCCACAGAGACTAGAAGCTATGCTAATTAGTACTCAGGCAGTGAATGCGAATCGAAGACGCGCTTCTAGTATCAGTCGCCATTAGTCAGCTCACAACACGAGAACTGCCTTCGGAAATCTAGGTGGGCGATGCACTGGCAACCTCGATACTAGGACTCGGATACGTAGGTACAACTAGAGGGCACGAACAGACGTGAATTCGAGATTCTGAATTCGAATCGATTGGTTGGTTCTCCGGGGCGCCCGTTCGCTCGTCTAATCAGATCCTGTTTGTAGGCGGGCCATGATCGTGCCCTCCAGGCTGGAAAATCGAGGGGTCGAAGGCACATATCCGGCGACCCGAGTGCGCTAACGGAATAAGAGGTTGCTTGTATGTACGCACCACACGGTTGCACAGGTTAGACTGCGCCTTCTTTTTCCTCCTTATTCCTGTGTAGTTTAATCGAATTTTTCCTCCCTTTCATAGAGCGTTATATAAAAATGCAAGTCCTCTGTTCAAACTTGGTTTTTGGAAGATGTAGGTCATACAGGAATAAAGGGGTAGGTACTATAATTCTGCGTGTTCTAGCAATAGGAACGAATAGAACATATTTTTGTTATCTCTAAATAATACAAAAGCAAATGTCAATCTAATAAGGATGAAAATGTAATATAGTACATGTTATTTAGAGAGAATTTTAATTAAATTTTCAAACTTCATTGGAAGGCAAGCTTACTAATTTGATGAGTTTAATTGATGAATAATAAGACAGTAAAATTACAATTTAATGAAATTATTCATGGATGGTGTAGCACGAAACGTACAGAACGCGCATGCCTAGCTGTTTTAAAGTAGGTACCTACGATTTTATAGGACATCTTGTACCTACACAAAATATTTGATTTTCGAGTTTATATGTGCTAGACAACTAAAAACAAGGTATTAGCTTCGAATTTATACCTAGCCGTGCTTGTAAACGAGTCAGAAAACTGTACAAATTTTTTTTATTTTTACAAATGAAACTTTAATATTTGATTTTGTCAATACAGTCTTAAATTTATAACGTGAACACTATATACAATAAGTCCTTTATCCCTCTTCCTTTCTTACTTTTAAATAGGCAGAAGTCAATGTAACGATGATCAAACTCGATTAATTTATAGAAAAATAATCTATTTCAGAAATGTATTTTTCTTTTTATTAGTATATTTAATTAAAATTCTCGGATGTAGGAATAATCACAGTGTCATGTTAATTGGGAACCATCACAATTGTGTGTATTATTAACAAAGATATTTTGTTTATTCGCATCATTGAAAATGATTATAGCTACAGTATTATATAACTTTATGCTTGTTGACTTTTAGATCATTTTCTTATGGAGTCCGACAATTTTATGTGTGTCGATTAATTAAACCTTCATTTTCTGTGCGAAATTTCATTTTTAATTGTTTTTATAACATTATCTTTAGTATTACGATGGATTATAATTTGAATGTTTAAACAACATTCACATTATTAATTATACTTTACAAGCAATCCCATTAGTTGGTATACCAAATGAACTGAATAAATCTTTAAATTGAACTGAAGTATTTGCTGAGCGTTCCATGCGTTTATTAATTAAATACGATAGATACAATATGCGAATAATACTTGCCATCTTCTAATGTAATGCCGTAGTTATACATATGTAAAGGTTAACGACGTAGCGATTGTATCGGCTCCCTTTTAACCTAATTCGAAAGTGACTATGAAATTACGAAGCACTATTGTAAATGACATTTCAAATTAATAATTGAAATGGATAATTAAAATTAATTTCAGAGAAACGACAGTTCAAAGATTACTAATACTTTTGGCATACCTACGTACCTACTGAAATTTATACTTAAAAGAATTTTGCAAAAAAAAACCTGGAAATGAGAAGCGAGTAAATTGTAGAAGTTGTCAATTTTAAAAACAAATTTAATTTTATATTTTCTACATACTACGAACATTTCATCAAGTAATTTTTCAAAATATGTATTCGCGGTAAATCTTTTAAGAAGATTTAAGAACAATTACTGTCTTTACATAAAAAACAGTTGTAATCAATCCATATTACAAGGTGAGATCCCATTGAAATCCACGAGTGAAATGTTATATTAATAAATTTCACAGAAAAATATATATCGAGCAAAAAGTACGTAGTCTACTGTTTCTGAATCAATTTTATTATGATATGAAACAATATCAGGTTCCGAATATTGTTCACTATATACAAAAATGGAGATATTCAGTGGTACACGTTAAAACTCGTATTACATTAACTGATATTGTTCTGAACATTGCTGTTACGCGTCATCATGTTAAAATTCTGTTGTAAGTATTCGCACGTGCTCAGTACGTGCTTCGAATTTTGATATATCACCTAACAGACTATTTTGAAGGAGGTCGTCTACAGTCTACATACCAGTAGTTCGACAAACCAGTGGACTGTTGTACAACTAACAATAAGTTATATTTGCGACATTATTTTCAATTGTTCATGATAAAATTACAGCTACTGTCAATTTTATTGCGACTGGAAATTTGTTTATTCAAAGTGCAATAACAGAAAAATATAACTGCACATACACTACAACCCCTCAATTTTAAACAATAATTTTGTGTATAAAACCCTACACGTAAAATTGCGTACATACCGAAATCATTTAACTTCCAAAAATATATACTTTATTATTGTTACAATATTATGTTTTATAATTATTTTAATACTACTGGGCGTCAGTAGATAAAATGTGAATCAAATTCGTAGGTGAAGAAAGTATGAATACTAAAGTGTGAATACTGTTCTCATTAGTTTCTGAATTTCATGACGATATTTCTTTTATATTTTTTAACAAATTGTTAATGTTCAGTGAAATACATATTTTCTGAAACTTTTTTGCGAATAGCTATCGTAGGTCGAAATGAAAAATCCGCGGGGTATAGATATTTTTTTCTGGCACTGTAACGGACGAATTTGTGACATAATGGAGCGACATAGGGCAATTTCCTCTGTTACTCGTTTTTTATTATGTTGGAAATGAATTTTGCCCTTTTCACTTTTTATTTACATTCACGAGGCTGTTGGTTTGTTTTTCTCTCGAATTTCGATCTATCGATTCAGTCAATTACGAATATACACGTAATAGAAATAAAGTGTAGGAAGGTAGCCGGATATCCGGCTACGTTATTTTGGTCCACGTCCTAATTTTCGACTTAATATTTATATTATAAATTGATCTCTAGAATTTTTACGATAACATCGGTTTTAAACTGCTAAAAAAAGAAAACCGAAAAAAGAAAATGTGAGGTAAAGAGTAGTTAAAAAGTCGTACTTATTTGTTAACTGGGAGCGCGATTGTTTTATTCATCCAAGAGTTACAGTAAAATTAGGCTCATGTATATGCAGAAAGTTCAAATGCAAAACAGCACCTATAAATATAATAAAATATGTTACATCTAAATGAGTTAAAAAATACAGATTTGTTAGAATCCAAGAATTCAAGGATTTCTGATTTACAAAAGTAGGTAATATGATGCGAAGTGGAAGTTTGAATTATATATACCTACCTTGCCGTTTTCAGACGATGGTGAACAGAGATGGGTACAGATTACGCTAATTACGTTTTCAGTGGTTTCTTGACAATTCCAGACGCTTCGGATAAACCATTAAAAACCATTCGGGAACACGTACTTAATTTTTAAAAATCGATTCTCGATTCCTTAATACCAAATGCTGGTTTTGTGAGTCTACCTATGTAAATTCTAAAAATAAGTTAAAGTGTATCTGTATATTGTACACATTTTAATGCTTAATGTTAGAAATAATACAAACGTGTTATTTTTCACAATATTAAACACAACGACTTTCGTAAAAATAGATTCCATGGATAACTATCTTCTTGAATATCATAGCAAATCAAAAAATGAAAGCATTCTCTATGTAAATATACCAAACTCTGATTGCAAACATATTATTATTAATATCGTAAATAAATGCATTCGGCATCCTAACTTTTCTGGTGTTTCCAAATAATTTTCTGTTTTATATCTAGTGATAATAATACTTTCACAACTGATTTGTTGTATCTCAAATTGTACTTATTAGTTGCTTAGTTAATTTTGGGATCATCATCCGCGAGGTGCAAATATCTCGAAGGATTCGATTCATTTGGAATACTGTAGATCGCTAATACATTCAGGAGTAAATTTTAATGCTTCAGAATGGATACGATACAGGATTCCAGTATCTTGTACATACGATTTTCTAAAAAAATCTTAAAGTATGCAACTCTTATAACTGTACAAGAATCGTTGGCGTGATAATTATGCACAAACTTGAAGCAGGCGTTTAAGTTGCAGATGTTCGTTTCACAAATACTTAACAGCGTAACTTGTTACAGTAACTCGTGTTATAAGTACTAAATATTTCTTCATCTGTATGCGAAAACGCAGATGTCAGTGTCACAATAGCAAACATGACCAAACTTTACCTGCACTGACCGCTAATGATTCTCATAAGAATACACGTATTCCTCAAGCTACAGCGACATAGTTTGTGAAGTTCTACATATATTACGTAGCGACATAGTTTATTGTTAATAAAGTTACGTGAATATCGATTTCCTAATGCACAACCCAATGAAATTAGAATGTAGAAACGAATTTGTATGAGAATTGGAAGTTATTAAAATAATTGACTTGCTTCAAAAAAATGGAAGAATTATGCATGGTGTAAATCCATCACATCGCTGTTAATACGTATTTATGTTGTAGACGAATAACGTCAATTTATATTACTAATCACCCAAACAATTAATGATTAGAAAATGGACGTATATTCAAACATAAAAGATTTCACCAGATGTGGTACAACTTACCTACCTTCTTCAGATTTATAGCGAAGGCACACTGCCTCTGCAATAATCTTTACTTAAAAAGTTTTCCTTACATACAGGACTGTGGCTGAGCTCCAGTTATTATATCTTACAAATTATTACCCGTCTGTCCTCAAGATGGAGTATTGGCGGACACGGATTGACGTGACCTAGAAAGTGGAAACGGTTCATTAAGAAGTGAGGACCCCGCTTGGGGAGCTCTCTTTGTAAGCTGAAATTGCGCCTCAGCAAATTGAAGACCAACTTTGATGGCATTTTTAAGATGACAGAAACCGCGATGACAAATGTAGATATCGATGTAGATATAATTGTAATATCGATTGGATGGACTGTGGGATGCAGATCGGTTGAATCGTGACTATTTATTGTTAGTCGAAAATACTGTCGATGAATGTTGATTGGTGTTCGTTGATCTTTGATGAAATTTCGTGGTCGGTTAACCTCGTGATCCATATTTTCATCCGAAAAATACAGCATGTGGTGGACGAGTCGCAAAGGCTTGCGTGTTTCCTAGGAGAAACCTAGAACTGATCGTGACGGTTTATGACATTGCCTCCGTCGAAATCCACCGTGGACCGATTTGACGTGTTCTTCGATAAACCCAAGATTTTACAGCCAGCCGTCTCAACTGTGCCCTGGACTTGGGACGCAACACTAAAGTGGACCATTTTACTCACACAGAAACATGCGATTTTATAACCATCTTAATTTCCACTGTGAAGACAGGGCGATAATATACAGGGTGTGCCAATAAGAACTGCCATCTGAAGTAACGCGTTCTTTTTTTTTATTTTAGCAGAAACCATTTTGTGTGAATTTGAATTTGAATTTTTTTACGTCTTATATTTTTTATATATCAAGGTGGCCGTGGGGAATTTAAATAATTGAAGGTCAGCTCGAAGACAATGTGTTATAGGGCACTGAATTCGTATTTTTATCGACTTTAATACAGTAATAACAAAAATACCTGGTGCCATTTAAGAAACTTCAGATCACCTTGCTATCTAAAAAAATATAAGATAAAAAAAGTGAAATGAGTTTATTTGACGGGTCCCGACAAATACAATGTATTTCATATAAAACAATCTGTGATCACATAAAAAAAACGCCACGTAAAATGTTCTCATTAGAATATCTGCTGACGGTATTAATGAATTAGATTGTATTTTATTACTTTAAGTGTCAATGATCGTTTTGGTTCATACCCGTCGCATTTTGTAGTAATGTTCAGTAATGTCAGAAATTGCCTCTTACTTTTAGTAGCAAGATATCAGCCCCTTTTGTGTTTTCAATTGAATACGTTCACTTTTTCGCGTAAAGGAGATATCTATCGGCGATCGTTTCCGTTCCCATTCAACTTCTCCTTTCTTAGGACAATCGAGATTGGAAGTGACGAAGCAGAGCCTCTGTTCCTAAAAGTCACCCACGATCGAAATTGAACAGTTAATCTTAATGATATATCTGTCGTCCTCTGTAACTTACTCCTGCCGGTCATGAAGAAAATCGTGCTATTTGGGGGATGATAGATGGGTCTCTTAAACCGAGATGCGTATCTATGTATGTAATATAAAGATGCGGTTTTCAACGCGTCGGTTTCTCAATCGTTCACCTTCTATTGTGGTGCAGTTGGGCACAATTTGAATCGGATGGCGCAGAATGAATTAGATTTAAAATAAAATAGAAATGATAGGAGCTCCCCAACCCCCAAAAGATGAGGTCTTAGTTTCTTTTCATAAAGAATAAGAGTTTCCATTAACATTCGTTACTCGAAATTTTCATTTAAATAAAAATTTTGCCCATCTCTGCTTCGCAGTAAGCAAAATTGTATAGCTCCAAATGTATTAACTTTTGGAAAGCTAATAAAAAGAATGTTTCTAAAATATTTTCATTCATATGATCAAAGTATTTTATTCACAGAAAATCTACATACCTATTAACACAGCATTTGGCACTATTACTAAGCAAAAATATATTTTCTCTATGACGGGGTGAATTGTCAAATTATGGAGCTGCCTCCCCTTTACAGCACTCTTCAATTTAGAAATCCAATAGTTACAGACTGACCACCTATCCGTTCACAGTTATATCCGATTCTGTGACTGTGCCATTGTCGCGAGGTACACGTCCACCGATTACAGTCAGTTCCAATAATCCATCATATCACATTCAAATCCTGCAATGATTCTGCAGTGTCACTCATTTTCAGTGAGGACAGCTACACATTGAGTGTGATGAGGAAACAAGTTTGTGTAGGATGGGGGTAATACTATGTATATGTACTACAATATTGTTATTTACGATACCAACATAAGTGAGTGAGAGAAGAGAAGAGAAGTGGATAGAAGAGAAATGTTGAGGAGGGGGTTATGAGGAGAGGGGGAGCAGGGGTGAGGAGATGAGAGGAAGAAGAAGGAGAAGAAGAAACGTGGTATTAAACTTTTATGAATTCTATGAATCAATTTCATTGCAGGCGAAAAGATTTTCTACCGTGTGTAACCTACATAATTTCATACGCACTTGATGACTTTCCTCCTCTCGTATCGTTGAGCAGCTCTTTCAAATTAAATAATAGTGACAATTTTGAGGACGGTATTATGTTTCGCCGTGAAGCAAACGGGTTTTGCTCGAAAGAGGACAGTTTTCAACCGTAATCAAACGATAACGTGACTGCCATCCGAACGATCGTGCACGTGAAAGCGTTGCTCGAGAAAGTTAACGGCCTGTATTCCGGTATGTCATCAATGCCGCGTAACTATTTGATGCACGTCCAGATGCTAATCTCTGAATCTCCGTGCACGAGTGAAAATTATTACCGAGAACGTCTGACACTATAATAAAAGAATCGAGTTCTATCCTTCACCATTTCATTTAAATAAACCCTGCGCGTGACTGATCTTCCGTTTGATGAACAACCGAGTAAAACAATGGTTCCATACTTAAGTATCGAAATATATAATATTTATGACCATTACTTTTATTCCTGGAAATTATTATACATATAAACTTAAAATATTGTAAAAACTACGTTTTCACACCGCGATGTGGAAGAAGGAGGCAGCTTGCACACAGTTAAGAATCCTGCAAGATAATCGAGTAACAGGAAATTAGAATGGACTGCGAATTTTATGCGCTATTTATTGTCTTCATTTAAATATTAAAATCTGAAGCTATACAGTTTTTACAAGAGTTAACAAATGAGTCTCTTGTTAAAATATAGGTACAAATTGCGCCTGAAATGAGGCTATCAGCGCAATAGTGATGTAAACCAAATCTTTTGTTTTGAGATTACGGCTAATGAAACTATTGAGTATTGACTTTCTAAAGTCTTTGCTTTAATTTTAATTTTTAGGTACATAAGTCTGATTTTTTAAAATATATAATTCCCAAGGTGTATATTATTTAGTATATGTATAAAATAATGGTACCAATGCTGCATAGGCCACCAACAAAATACTTAGTGCAAAAATACGTTTTTGTGCTGTCATTTTGTGGATGTTTTTGGAAGATTGCTCAGGTCACTATGGAATTAAAACTTTGCTGTATAAGAGGTGGTTTAGGCTGAAATATCAATCCACACAAAATTGTGAATTAGGCCACTATTGCGCTGACAGTCTCAAATATAGGTACTAAATTGTACTGATTTATGTTACTTACGATCAGTGCAGAGATATAAAAAATATTATATAAACACAGGTCCACAAATTCTTAAATTCCAACTTACAGTATTTCAACATTTACAGGATGAAACGTTCAAATGAAATGTTAAGCACGGAAATGCGTTTCTAATTGGATCGAACATGATAACACAATGTAAACAATCGTAGTTAGATACCGTATAACGACGAAAGCGATTGCATTAGTTCACAATTAGCTGGACGATGTGACACGTTATTCTAATACTGAAATAGCAAATATCCGTTTCCCCGCTGCACGGAATCTCCTTGATAACAAATATCCTGGTCGTTAAATCGGTAGAGGAGCACCAGCTGTGTGATTTCCACGCTCTCTGGACATCAATTCACTTGATTTCGTCGCTCACGGATATCTCAAACGGCTTGCCTATGTAAAACCACTTGTTAAGTTAGAAAATCCCTGCAATCTTACAGTTGAAAATTGTTCAACAATTTGAGATACTGAAGAAATTTTCGCACGCGTTTGACAATGAATAAGACGAAGTTATGAAGCATGGATCCATGGATTGCTCGGGGAAACCATTTTCAACAGTTCCTGCAATATCAAAAGACTCCTAAATAAACATATTTGGAGTTTTGGCGCTCCTCGTATACAGTGTAAATAAAATATTGTCCTTTAAATACAATTACTCATAAACGTATGCGCCCAACCCATACATATAACTTATTATAATAACATAAGTAATGTTAAATTCATAATTATCCATTATAATTTACAGAAAATAGTACAAACATTGATTAACATATTTTCAGTTAGCACCACCTATCAAATAGTGCAAGCTTGAAGTGCTAGAAGAATGGAACAAGATAAACCCGAATTTCGAAGAAGATTAGTTGAATCTGTGCATAACAGATAAAGCTTATAATAAAATCGCAAAAATATTAGAAGAATATTAATTTATTCAATAAATTAAATATTGAATTTGGGCGAATATTTTTTCGCACGACTCTTACTACTTCCACCACTAAAACTACATTTTTTTAATAAACTGTGTACAATTTTTCAATAGAATACACCTAAAACAGAAGTATGTTAATCAAAGTTTATATTAATGTGAATTAGTATTCCGAATTCTTATTTTAAGTCGATTTAATATGTGAAACATGTTACGGACAGGATGGTCAGATATTATTTACGTGAATAACTGTACAAAATTAACTGTGCGAAGACCTATAAATTAAGCGAAGTCTATAAATTTAAACTGACATCTCTAAATTGGAACATTCTCACCCAATACCGTACATTGTAACTAAATATATGTTTGTGATAACGAAATAGTAGCATCCCTAAACTGTTCTGTCCAGACGACATAAAAATAGATGCAAATATATGCCAATCTGCTTCAAGATGGTTAACTGGATGTTTAGATGGTTAAAAAGTTATCAGTTACATTCCAGAACACTTCAATCTGCTGAGTTACATTCAAGCGACACGGATAAGCATTCTGTGTACGTTTGGCTTTCTGTGTAGCATGGTGAATCGAGTGTTATTGCCATTGTGCAATGTCAGTCTCATTTCCCAGTATCTGTAATGAAATCTTTGCCTGCGCTCTGTGCTGTACGCAACGTTATACATAGTTCAGGCCTTATTGTCCTGGCCGCCGTATCTCTGTGTGTTCTGCGTGATATACGAGGGGATTTTTACACGAGTGTGTACGCGTACAAGTGGATCGTGCCTGCGAATTAATGATACTTCCGTAGATAGTTATTTCGCAACAAATTTTCAGCGCGAGTACTCATCTCCAGACTTTTCAGTGGCGTTATCGGGAAAGTGATTATGTGCTAATTTTAGTATACGTATAGCACTTCCAATTTTATTTAATCCGCCAGATTGGTTTCAGGATAGCGATGGTATAAATTCCTGTTTAAACGTATGAAGTACCTAGGTATTTATACCTTCGGGAATTTGTATCATGACTAATACGATTATCTTTCACACCCGTACGTTTCAAGATTGGAAATATAAAAATAATAATCTGTAACTGATATTTAATTCCTTCTATTTGAAATTTTACATAAGTGTAAACAAGATACTTGAGATGGAGATGAACAAATTCATTTTTTTTTAACTTTGAGCCCTTTGCAGCCGGGTATTAGGTTTTTCTTCCGCATTAATGCGTTCGTGTATCTTTGTCGGAGTTAGCTGCAATCTTGATAAAAGGTCGCAATTATTTTTTTAAAAATAGAAAATTTACATGTGGAAGCATTTGCACTAATGGTGTAGTTGGCTAGTCACGGTAGTAGATGTTAAGTTTACTAGTTAAAATAAAACTGTTATTTTCATTTCAGTTATTATTTATCTCATTCGTTTGTTATTCATATTTTAAATAACAAGTATTCAAGCCTGTTCTGAAGCAAAATACACACCTATATCATGCTTTACCATAATCAATGATTCTTGGCTAGATTCCAAGAAAGTATGTACGTATATAACAGGAAGAGAGTATTATGGGGAGTATGTAATAGAATTTCAAATCCTGCTGGGACTATTGACTATTGACTATTGAGCTGGAGGGCGGTGGCGTGCTGCACGCTGGTGCGCTCAGGATTTGGTTCGCTTGAAATTCCGTAACTTCGTTAATTATGTAGATTCCAATATAATGTTTTGAAGAAATTTTCTCGGGACTTCATACTTTAAGATGGTGTAAAAAGTCAAATAACTGTTTATAATTGAAAGTAGCCAAAAATATTTTATCGCGGGTAAAGCTTACACATAAACGGTTTGTAGGTATGTACTACATATTATTATTATTATTATATCGACTTTACTTTTATTAGGTTTAAGAAATATTCGAATTATTCGCCATAGCACTTTACTTTAATCACTTTTTTATTCTAGACTTTATATATTTAACGTCACCTAATAGGCCGCGTACAGACTTGAGCCTCGTGTTCGAGCACGAATGAGGCAAGCCGAGGCAGAATGAGTATCTATACATACAAGTGTTGCACGTCGGTGAAGTGCTTCGTAGCTGTTCGCCGCATGCCTCGTGCCGTTTGCCGTTTGGGGGCTGTTTGCCACACGGTATGAGTCAAAAAAAATTAATTCGTACTCAGTGTGAGTGTCGTTTTGAGACATGCGGCGAAAGCAAGGGAAATACGAGCCTCCTTCTATACATGTTTATCTGTGATTTTTTTGAGAAATACGAATTTTATATCGCCCGGCATATTGTTTTTACTACTGCATTGTAGTCTACAAAAACAAGAATTCATAACTTTGCACAGAAAAATTAAAAGCAAATGATACTCTTCACACATTTTCATCCTCGTTCGGTGCTGAAGATCATTTTGTATAGGTCACTATAGGTCCATGAATTTGAGTATTTTGGGTAATTATTTAAGATGGATGTACTCAGTGACTCACCCTGTATATTAATTCCTTTCAGATTCGTATTTCTCAAATGCGCAGGCAAGTAGGGAGTAGTGTACATTTTCGAAGTCCCCAAATACCTAGCTTATAGAGAATATCATAAATTCTGTTTTTTTTTATTGCACATTTAATCATCTCTTTTGACGAACCTACATATTTTTTTTCATAAACGAGGAATCACATAATTTGAAGAAAATTGTCCTGTCCCCCTAAAATATTCCTTCCACTTTTAACACTTTCGCTGCTGGCGGCGGCTCTGATCGGAGTCGTTTCAACGAATATCATGAATTACATAAAAATTTATTCTTTACTTTACGTTATTATAAATAAAATGTACGCTCTATGACGTTATAAAAGTTTTCTCAGTTTGCTTCAGCTTGCCTCGACTTGCCTCGTACACAGGAGGCACAGAACGAAAAATCTCATTTTGCCCAGCCCAAGGCATTCGAGTCTACCTCGGCTTGCCTCATTCGCATTCGTGCTCAAGTCTGTACGTGGCCATCAACTATTCCTTCTAGCTTCTCAAAAAAAAAACTCAAGTCGTTTGGACCAATTTTAAAAAAGTTATTCTGTTTTAAAGGGTGCCCCAATACTTTTCTCCGGTACTGTATAATATACGTACACGGGGGCAGAACAATACTATACGTGCGAATTCGTAGATAAACTGACATATATAGTTTGCTTCATATTTCTGTATCTGAACACAGGTATTCTTGAATTCTACATATAAACAACGAAGTGAGGGGCCGTGATACTCAGACTTTGGCCATAACTTTCGATTTCAATTGCCATGGGTGACCATTCAGTTCGTCTTGACGTTCTACAGGGTCTATGTATATCTGTTGTTATAGTGGAATGCACGTAGGACAGCTGGAATCTGATTGTACAGTATGTTTCAAACGTTACGCCATACATTGCATACCTACTGCCGAAACTCTCCCGTGGCTTATTGTTAGACACATCTGTTTTTATTAACAAACTGTTGAATTGTTCCTCGGGCATCATAATTAGGACGCGGAAAAGGTACGTTAAAAGCATTTTTCTCATTGATGTGTATCTCTATTGCGTACTTGACAATTCTCACAGGTTTGCTCACCTATTTCGCAGTCTTTTTCATACAAAAGGATGACATCGTAAGAACTTGGTTGTAAAAGCTTTACGTAAAATGTTAATGAAGAAACCTTTGATGAAGCGAATATTTAATAATGCGGCTTGGAGTTGATTGTTGAAACTAGGACAAGTAATAATTAAATTTAATTTGGAACTCAAGCAGAGATTCGTTGCAGAATTGTAAGTTGTCTCTATAGTGGAAAATAGGACGAAAGAGGTGAACGATTTTTTTGAAGAATTCTTGTGTACAATATTCGGTTAAAGATTAGTTTAATGTGAAATTTCGTAACAAAAAGATCCAAGGAACTTAGGATCGAGTTAGGTATGAATAATGAATACTAAATATGGATATCACAGTCCAGCTTTTCTATTTTCAATCGTGATAAATTTTAATTCTACATATTGGATATACGTCAATGTGAATGGAAGTTAATTTTCATTATTCTTGAATCGTCCCCTAATATGTAAATGGCAGTAATATCGTGACGTGGGACAAAGCGGAATATCATTGTCGAATCGTTTGAATCTGATGGTATGAATAACGGAAAACATATTTAATTAATGAATGACTAATGAAGTAGCTTAAGTGTGATATAAATTTCAGACAGAAATATAATTTTCAGCATAAGACCGCGATTAATAACGCTAAATCAATGCGGAATTTATACAGCATTTAATTTTTCAAAAATATACATACCTGTCGTGAAACGGTCTGACAGTTTATATGATTGGTCCATTATTGAAGATGCCTGTATTAAACCGAAATGAAATTGTAAGATGATAGATGAATGTGGTAGACATTTTTGTCACTCGAAATAAATTCCCAAATATGCGATATTTCTTGACCTGGCCAAGGTGGTCTCCCCTTTAACAGCGAGGATATTAGAAGGTAGGACGAAACGGGTATAAGTAGCACAAAGTGATCGAAATTAGAACAGAAACAAAAAAAGGAATAGACCAGCACTTGTCGTTTGATTATACTTAGGTCTGGGAACACATCAGTTCAAAAAAAAAAAAAAAATTCGAATCATTGGAGGAAGTAAAAATGATCTGATCGAGTTGAGATTTTGCAAGCGAGTTATTGTCAAGGTTCCACAACTTGACCGCACCTCGCCCAGTTCGAATTCACACGTTCGGTTTTTTAGCGATTATAAACAGAGAGAACAATGAGTAACACCAGTATACTCGTAAATACCATTACGGCGCTCAATATTATTTCCATAGAAATTGCAGTGCATTCGTGGACTATAAATGAGACAATTTGTTTCAAATTAATAAATATGAAAGTGGATCATTATAGTTAAAATATAGGATAACTGCTTTATTGTTATTGTTACAGTGAGAAATAATATTGCAAACAATTCAAACAGACAAATTGGGAACGTGTTTTGTATGTTGTTGCGGCTGCAAATTTTTATTAATTTTGAATTATGTTTTATTTTTTAATTAACAGGTAAGCTTGAATTAACATTTACGAATTGGAAATGAAACGATAAGTCAGCAAAATATTTTCCGACTACAATTGAAGAATTATATTGCGATAAAAAGCATTAATTAATATGTAGCTAGAAAACAATGCGCGTAGTGTATGGTTTGTAATTTACGAAATCAAATATCTGGGAGCAAAAATGTCAGTTTACGGTTTGCACAGATTGTTGAAATCGGAATTTATGTGAGAGTAATGTACGAGAGAATTCACAATGCGTGTAAAATTTTTAACAATTTATTGATTGAATCATTAATAGAAAAAATCTGGTTTGAGTTTGGATTCATTGTTAACTAGGTACTTCTATACATTATTATTATAAATCAAAGTTTTATTATATTTGTAATAAAAGTACTTTCCACTATTACTGGAAATTTGAGTGAATCGTAAAAAAGCGAAGTAAAATGATATTCACGTTGCAATAAACATATGTAAATAATTACACAATACAATTATTACGTTACAAGGACGTCCGCAGATTTTTCCAGGGTGGGGGGCAACTTGAGAAACAATCAAGTTGACGAACGACGATTGATTGCTTGTTTGAACTCATTTTATAGCGCGAATTTAATTAAAATTTTAAATTGCCCCAACGTGCGCCCAAGATACATTATCGTGTGCACAATTCGTTAATGTGCAATCATATATATTCAACCATATATTACACTTTGAAAATTCTGCACAAAGAACGTAAAAATCCAGGAGGACATGCAGGTGCAGTTGTTTTTCCTTGTGCAATGCACGGTTCACATTGTGTAATGTAACAATGCTGTGACATCATGGCAAGAGTTTTTTTGACGATTGCGCTTGCAACTGTGACAATAAGTACCGTTCACACAGTCACTATCCACCCATTTTCCATCACTCCTTTCAAGCGTATTCGCTGTATGTTACCTAACAGATTGATATTCATGCGAGTAAAAGGACGATTCGCTGCATTTCTTAGGGCGCGGATGAGACAAGCCGAGGTCGAACCGATGCCACGGGCTGGAAAAATGGAAATTTTCCGCTCTGTGCGACCTGCACAAGGCAAGCTGGGGCTTGTACAAATTTCATTACGTTGTACACTTTGTTGAAGAAGAATAAAAAAGTG
This sequence comes from Andrena chrysosceles, assembly GCA_963855975.1. Taxonomy (NCBI): domain Eukaryota; kingdom Metazoa; phylum Arthropoda; class Insecta; order Hymenoptera; family Andrenidae; genus Andrena; species Andrena chrysosceles. The sequence continues at coordinate 104,625,412 of OY979767.1, read as the reverse complement.
GGGAAGTGAAGGCGTTGGTGGTCATTACAGTTGTATTTAAACAATTGACAATAACGTAATGTGAACAACACCGTTTTATGTCCATTGAAAAAGAAAATGACAAATTCTGAAATTTTGTTAGAATCTCAAAAGAAGATTTTACTGCTCCTTTAAATGCTATTATATTACAGATAAAATATCTAAAAATGATACTACTTTCCGCAAAGCCGTCGCCCCTCAGGAAAGGTTGACAGGTTCCTTCACCCAGTTTACAGTGGATATTGGTATAAAATATTGAAACAACTGTATCATAAATTCCAGAGTTGTGTCACTTGTGTCAAGCAAGCTATTAAAGTATATAAATTAATAGTGCGATGGTGCATTTCCGTTTCAAATTATTCCTAGTGACATTACTGTCACAGCAGTGTATGTGTCAATTATAATGTGGAAGTGTGGACATTTGTAGACATACGGAAGTAAAATTTTAATTATTTTTTTAGTGATAAATCATTTTTAGTACGTTCAGGAACATTAAATGTAGCTCCTGAAAAAACGATGTTTCAGTGTGCAATAAAATAACAACATTTGTGTTTTACAGAGTGTATATAACTAGCAAATAATAATCACCAGGTACATAAATCCTACGTCATTTAAAACCCCTAATCTTTTCATATTATTTAAAAAAAAGAATCATTGATATCTTCAACTATTAAAAAATTATAATTGTTTCTGTATTTTAGACGATGAGCACTTTCATCCCTCCCTGCGTCTTTCCTTCAAGCGAGAATAGAAAATTGAAATCGCATATCTTTTGTGGGTGGGCAAATGAGTATAAGTCAGAATTATTAGTTTTGCAGGAAGAGACTTAGAACATGTAAGGCCGGGTGTTAAATTGTGAACGTGAAAGTTGTGTACACTTGTTTGCCCGCCCACCAGAGATATAACGACCCTTAAATAGAATTACAAACCTGCAGAAGTAGAAAAAAACCATCTTGGGTAATTTCATACGCGAACTGAATACACTTTCTTTCCAATACCGCGTTTCACGGCGTATTAACAATTTTCATTGCTGCCGTCTTTAGTGAAACGATAGTTGAACAGTGCAGCATCAAACTTTTGTTCGTGAAATGAGCCGACGATGGAAACAAAGGAGCGAGCTCCACATTAGAGGGGAATCTTTTGTCCGAGATGAGAAGTATTACCGAGAAGTTCGTGAAGTACCAGAGTTTATGTTTGAGTGGCATTTTGAGTGGCATCGGCGTGCTCTCACGCCAAGAGATTCACATTCTATGACTATAGCGCACTCTGCCGTCAATATTTTCTGGAATATTTTATTGTCCGAGAATCCCTGAATATTTGAAACGAAATCGAGCTTGGAGATCGCTTCGTCGTCTCAGCGATCACTCACTTGAGCGGTAATAAATATACAATTTTGCGCCAATTTTCTTATTTAATCAAAGAAGTATATAACTTATCCGTATCCTGGTTCATCAATGTATAAAGTAATGTTTGTTGGACATACAGGTCAAATTTGAAGGTAATTGGTTCAGTGGGTACAGAAATATCGTGAACACCAGCGGACAGTGGCGACTTGGCGGTCGATCATGCATAACTCCTATATTTATTATTAAAAATTAATTAAAAAAAAACTACAACTTCTTTAAAGATGCATAAAAACATGGTCCAAATTTCAGATTATTCGAATCGATAGTTTCTTAAAAAAAAATCTAAAATTTCGCTATGTTTTTAGCCCAAAGAATAGGATTCCCTCCTTAAAACCACCCTCACTCTCATCCCTCACTCATTCGCTTTAGTCGCACATCGTTCCTTCAAAAACTATATAGAGTATTCAAAAGTTTGTAACATTCTGATTGAAATATTTTTTCATCCGAATTCGTAATTATATTAGGATGTCTGTCAAGATAATGCTGAAACGACACTCAAAAATATTCCCACAGCATTCCGAGGGTGTGCACTCAACCATATTAATGGAGGCGAACCTGTCGCGTAAAGCAAATCGATACTTCTCAGGTAGGTTTTACGAAACATAAAACGAGCTTTTCTCATGATAATCGGTATTGAATTGACTTCGAGGGAAAGTCTGATAGGGAAATATTCTTCGAGATTAATTTTAAAATTTCTAAAATTCTAAAACTTCTAAAATCTTTGAGATTCGAGTGACATTTCAATTGATTTGAAATAAGATAATGACTGAACCGGTTGAAAATTGATAAGGAAAAGTGGACGTGCAAAAATGTATTAATGAAAATTGTATGGCTTTATAATAGTTAGCAGGATGGGTCTAAAGGGACCCGGTAACCGCTGTGCGAGGAATATTATAAATACATTTAGCTCATTTGATTCTAGTTGCACGACCACAAATGCACGGCGAAGTTCCTGACTTCACGCGGTTATATAGTAATTAACGTGAGCACCATCTAGCGACCGCGATGCCATAATAATTCAAATGTGGCCACCAATGCAGGAATGACACACATGTTTCCTGCATAAGCTTGTCATTTATTATGTTCATTAATGCACATGATGAATGTTAGTTAAATATTAATACTACGCTCTTCTGGTAACCGCTTTTTGTAAATTCAGTATGGCTTGAAAAATGAAAAGGTCAAATTTGTAAGTGTATTTATGGAAATATTGGTTACCTAAGTACACATTTTCAGTATGACCTAAATATTATAAATTTACGTTGATTCAACCATTTTGATTGCAATTAATTTGTAAAATTGAAAGTGCTTCTTGTGCGAAGTACTTTATTTGCGAAAGCTTTGAATTTGTTATGGGTCGCGGTCACTGCACTTGATTCATTAAAATTATTCGATTTGGTGCGAGTAAAATGACCTTTTCCGTCTAGTGGATAAAGCACATAGGTCTGAAGAGCATGCTCGTAGAGTGGAAAATGAGTGTTTAATGAAGTATTCTACTGTCATAGGACAGTGAACGAAGATTCTAATCTTTTAATATACGAATTTCAGGATTTAACCGTGGGGAAGCTGAATTGAACGGATAAAAGTATTTTTAATTCAAATTCAATGCAATTCTTTAGGACCTTTAGGTGATTATAAAAATTTATTTAAAGAATAAATTCAGTTTTCTTTTCTTTTTACAAAGCCCCTTCTTTGGGGGTTGCCAGGGCTCTTATGACACCCTCCCCTTCACGCTGCTCGTGAGCAGCTAGTTCCCTAATCCTGTCCTATAGGTAGTAACAATCTACCAATGGTCGATTCTTACCCTTTCATTTTCGTGTGATACATTTCTCAAAGGAAATTCCCGCCCAAGTGTATGAGATTATAGGTGCACCAAAGAACAGGGGTCTTTGTAAGTGGAGTTAAGAGTAAGCTTGAGCACGATTGAGCTACCACATCCCATGCGAGTATGCGCTTTGGAAACTTCCCTGTAAGCTTCATTGCTGATAAACGCTGGCTGAATGGGTGACCAAGAAGGGCACCTCATCAACTGTAAATAGACTGATAAAGTAACTGGAAGCGGCTGTGCATGTAAGATGGTACAAATTGAGACTTTGTATGTGCATCATACAAGATTGCGATTGGAAAATAATTAACCATACATCAATTTTCCTAATTCGACGCTAACAGATCGCTATCTGTTTTTGTCATTGCAGAACATTTTGAATAATAAGAAATGTAATACTTGTGAGGAATTTGCTTGTGCATTCTCTAAGTATTTCCAGTTAAGCGATCTGGATTTCTATGGCAATGGAATAGATAAATGTCTCATTAAATGGCACCCTGGGTCAGATAACTGCAGATACTATTTCATAATTCGAAACCATTATTTGTTTGAACTTCAGCACCGTGAATGACGGAAGCTGCAGACCTTTCTCCCCGACCAGATAGCTTCTACGCGAAATCGATGAAGCAGCAATCTGTCTTAAAGCGCTCCCGCTCACACTGATTCGTTCGTTGCTAAAATGCCCCTTAGAACGAGATCCTATAAAATAGTATCTTCACGATGGAATCTCGGATTGTGAAATCGATTCGAATTGCACCTCCGACTAACGGGTAGCCAGCGGTAGTTGTCATAAATATCGCGTGAATCGTCGATTCACAAAATCTTGAGATCCTCGTAAAATTCCTTCATAAAAGCGTGAAGATCGTAAGAGAGATGTATAGGAAGTGCTGACAGAACCTGTAATATCATTCATCGAACGAAACTTAGCACGTGGGTTTGGCCTGATCTTATGCACTTTGGTCTGATAAACTGGATTACCGTTTCCTCTATCCCCATGTCCTTTGCCTTTGTTCGCTTAACCTCTGGCTCAGTACTCCTTTCCATTTTGCGCCGCGCTGTAGCCTGCTGTAGCCCGATCTACGTGACTACGTATTATCTGCTCGTTCATTGTATCCTGTAAGCCGACAGCGACCTCTGTGCACCACTCACGGTCCCTCGCTACCTCCAACTTTGCAGCAGCCGTTGAGAGCCTCGTTTATTGAAGATTGTAGTAATATACAGGGTTGATACACCTCGGAGGAAAGCTTATCGATCAAAGGTGTTGAGCGGCTCGTATCTTTTCCCGAACACACTTTTACTGTCTGCGCTGCCTGCGGAACGGTTTGCCACATGCAGGACGTGTTTCGCTTGAACGTTTTCTGATAAAAGGTGCGATGGGCTATGCCTCCACGTCGCGGCCGCATTAACAGATAATGTTCGGCTTATTATAAGCTCATTATTACGGCCGAACAACTCGTTAGAAATATTATGCCAGTAAACGTTTCTGCAGATATTGCGTTGTAATAAAACGCTTAATATGCAGTACATTTTTATTTTAGGAGCAGTTGTATGCGTTACGAACAAAAAGTATTAACCGAGCAAAAAAGATTTCAATTATAATTTATTATGATTACGTGTACCTACAAAATATCTACGAGTAGAGTGTTGTTTGCATATAAAATTAAAAATAATCCTTTAATTGAGAATAAGGATGAATTATTAAGTAAATTGTAAAATAGTATTATACAAGAATTATTTTTTATTCTAGATCAATATTATTAATAATTTTATTAGTTTCTATTTCTGTTCTAATATTCTTTTCAAATTTTTGATTATTAATTTTTGTTAATTCAAAAATATCTTTTTTATGATTTCCAAAAATGTTTCGATATTCTTGTGAAATAAAATTTTCATTTTCATTTGCACGTTGTGAGCGAATTCACCTTTTTTGTCTGTGCACTACAAAACGAAGTAAATAGTGTAGTACTGAGCTGAAAATCTCATTCAGGACGATTCCTACTTATGATGAAACACTATCTGCTAACGAAATCTGAAATTGTTATCTAAACAGGATGCCTGCTTAAGGTACATGATAATTTCATATCACAAGGGTGCCAATGTAAATCCTCTAGGATTCAAGTCGCTGTCTCAGGAGTTAGTTACGAAGCTAAAGCTCAGTCTGTAGAGCGCTGTTTAGAATCTGCTACATTCGAATCGCTATGTAAAGAGCTGTTTCAAAGTCCAACTTGGAGCACATGTTTGAATTTGCTTGGATTATAGTACGCCCAGATTCTACTATGTTGCCATCTGGCACAGTGTGGCACAGTCTCTGTTGCAGGGATGCGCAAAATTTTGATCTGAATTTTGAAACTTTGATTCGCATAAAAATTCTCTGTAAAGCAGAAATTGAAATTTTTATAGTCATAAATATTTCGAATTATTATGTAAAGCTACTTTGTGAAACTGTTATGAAGAACCGTTATTCCAAATAATAATTATAAATAACCGAAATTTCTGGATATATTATTTATATATTGATTTCATATTAACTTATATATTAATTTCATAGCAACTATCATTGGTTCTAAATCGATTTTATATTCGATTCCTTACAAAGTGAAATTGTTAAATGTATCTGCCTCACATTATCACGTTATGTGGTGTATGTCATGGTTCTATATCGGTTCTACAACTGTTATCATACATGTTCTTTAATCGTTATACAAGGTGTTCGGCAACAGGTGTCAAAAACTTTAGAGGGTGATTCTACATGACAAAATAAGACCAAAATAAAGAATGACGAAATTGCGGTTAAGGCTTCATTTTCGAGTTATTGATTGTTGAACATGTGCGTAAAAGTGTCTGACTCGAGAGTCTTATACTACTGCCGGCGCGCGTTAGCTACTGCTATCCTCGCCGGGCCTGACCTCGTTAAAGCCGAGAACATACTATTGAAATGCCACACCACTGAAGAGTCCTTGTAGAATACACTGTATGTGCCAAAATTAATTTTTTTTTATCGGAAAATGTTCTACATGTGAATGGTAATACTATAGTATAGAATTTGAATGCAATTTCCCGTTATAAATAAGTTACCAGTAGTGCTAAAAGACAGTAGGTACCGCTGGTACATCCAACACCACTTTTGTAGAAAATAATGCAAGAGCCAATTAGCTAGGGGCAAACAGGATTGACACTTACAACTAAGAGGTGATACATAGTGTTGTCTATAAACAGAATTCTTTTTCTCATGAATTTGGACTACTTGAAGAAAATACACATGATTTTTATATCTTCTTTGCGTCTTCATTTGAAAAAATACGACCTATTGATATCTCATTATGTTCCCCTTGAAACTTACAACGTTTATCTGATGCATTTCTTCTGTCAAGGAGTAAAGGAGGACGAGTTATTCACGTACATAGCCTGCTTTAAATCCCTCACCCTGTATAGACTATGTGTTCCATTAGAGGAGGACCCCCTTAGTAACAGGATGAGTAAGTTGGACCGCGCAGGAATTTCAACCTTGGAATGTTAACTGAGTCCATTGATGGGTAACTTGTTTTGAAGGGAGTTGCTAGATGGCCCTTATCGGAAAGATCCCTCGGTACTATAGACTAACTAAAGTCGAAGCCACCAGTATTGGCATGTCAGGATTACTTCTCCAACGTTTCACGGGAAGCACGATCTCCGCGCTTTCGGTCTTCTACGTATTTCTATGCATTTCGGTGTTTGACACACGCACACGACGGATTCCCCCATAATCAGGAGCTAGTGTTCGTGTGCTTCGCTGATGCCGAGCGGGAATTACTCGTAGCGCGGTGAAGAGATTGTGGAGGCGGAGTGGTGAGGTACCCAAGCGGTACCATGGACATTGCCCCTCATTTGCCTTCAGAGACTAATACTGATGGCTTCGACTTCAGTGACTAGTAGACAGGGTCATTCGAAAAGTGTAAAGTATCATTATATACAGGGGCGGGTTTGGAGATTTGGCGCCCCTAGACTAATAACAAGCGTCTGCCATCATTTCCGCGAAATATCATCAAATATTTTAATGTAAAAGAGTCGAGAAAAATCTCAAAATTAATTTAATATGGCAGCTCACATTGTTGTTGAAGTGTTATTGTGAATTACTTTGAAAGCTGTCGCAAGTCTCTGTGTGAAATCAATAAAAAAGTAAAACTCTTTGAAATAGCGACAAAAAAGTACGTAATACATGTTTAAATTTAGTATCAAACTTATATATGGTTTTTAAATCACCCACGAGAGTTAGAAGATTTTTTAATGGCGACAATCTTTTTAAAACTTTTTTAATGTATTTTGTGATTTTGTGTTTACGTAAAAAATATATTTTAAAATAATTATTAATCTATACAAATAAAGATGTAAATGTTCGTTTGTTCAAAGTCTTAAACCTCCGAAAGTTCTTCAGCGATTGCTTTGAAATTTTTACACAACGTTGCATTCGAATACGCGCGTGTTTTTATATACCTACCCAAAGGGAGGGGGGTATGAAAAGGGGCGAAATGTGTTTTCATGGAGTCCTCAATATCTCTCTTAGGCCTGAAGCGAAGCGCGGGGGTATTTTGCTAGTATTATATATAAAGAGAGGCGAAAATCATTTTTGCCCAGAACGCTGGAAGAGATAGATCGGGCTCTGACTGTAGCCTACTTAGTCTATACCCAACCCACCCCTGATTACACACTTAGCGAGTGGTCTCTGAATATTAAACTCACGTTAGTAAGAACCTCTGCGTCATGCCGTAATTTTGTATAGAAATGTTTTCGGATACCTAATTTACGTACTATGCCCTGACTAAATTATTAGCGGTTTAGGGCACAGAAGGTGAAAGCATAGTTACAAGTACCTACACACGTCGTCGACATTCAAGCTCGATTGATTGTTGCCAACAGCTTTGAAACAGGAGCGACTGGTACAGATGTATGCAATGCATCGCGAACACCTGAGTGTGGGTACTGAATAGGAAGGAAATGTGTATAGTACGCTAGGTAGTATGTTGCCTTGTCAAACGTATTTAACGTTGTATATTGAATCGAAATGTACATTCAGAAATGGTTACTGATGAAACGGAACTGTAGTAGTGTAGCTTCGCGGTCTAGCTTTTGGAGCTCTAGCGACGTCAGTGTACTACTGTCAATGTGTGTTCCCCTACGCAGCCCAAGCCATTAACGAGCCTCGTAAACCTGACATTCGTCAAAGTATTGGTGCGGAGAGAAGGATATATCTTACAAGTTATGGCTGTATTTTGTCATATCAAGGATTGTGCGCAGCTGGCAACATGGGATACAACATAGCATAACGTAGCATAGTCGGTCAATGGTCGCTTGATATGGGCGATTAAGTTTCACTCGTTTTGTATAAAAATTGTTTGATTTCTTATAATATTTATGAAAATCTGACATAGATGCACGTATGCGCATGAATTAATACATGACTACTTAGACATCTAAACGATTTCAGTTTGAATGAAGTGTTCAATTGCTAATCAAAAGTCAGAGAATTTTTTATTAATGTAACATAATTATTACACCGAAGAATATTACAATAATTACGTTAATCTATCATTCTTGCAATTTTACAATTTTATCACTTGGATTCAGATTGTCATTTAAGAAATTGGATTAAATATTATTTAGAAAATAAGTAGTATTCAGAAACAGAAGTAAAGTTTGAAGAAGTCTTCTCTACAAGAAGTACAAGTTTGAAAATTTAAAACATATTGCAAAACATAATTTACAATAGATATATAAATTTAATTATAATTAAACATGTTTACATTTGCCAAAAAATGATCTTTTTCGATATTTTGTGTTTCTATGCGCATTCAATAAAATGAGAGAAGTCAAGGTGAAACTCCCCTACTCCTCGAATCGTTCAGTTCGAAAATCAATGCCATAATAGGGGAGTAAAGCGTCCAACACATCTACTGCTTCTATAAAAGAATTATACCTATTCGGTAAGAATTTTCCATTACAGCATATAGGTATTTCTTCAATTTTTGGCCGTACCTACTATTGACAAATAAATATAACAACATAATATTCGGTTTAAAAGAACTGTAAGTTTCGTTCACATTCGTCAAGTTGTATTTCAAGGCAAGTAAAGTTGAAAGCATCTTTACTTCACCTGAAACTTGAAAGAAACCTGAAAGGATATTTCAAGCCAAATAAATAACAGGCTCACATTGGTAATATAGTTTCAAGTTACGTGAATTCAAGCGATTTGAAGTCAAGGAACTTGACTAATGTGAATGAAGCCTTAAAACCCATTTCTGTTACACAATTCTCTCTCTCTCTCTCTCTCTCTCTCTCTCTCTCTCTCTCTCTCCCTCTCGCATTTTTGTAGATATTAAAATAATAATAATTATTGCCCCGCTTTGTATAACAGCCAGTTTGCAGACACAGCGTGTGCGATATATTTGAAAACGTTCTCCACATTTTTTAAATATTGCTTAATAATTGTAGAATTCGGTTACAATTAGGTAGAGGAAGTGCAGTATATTTGGAATACCAGTTTCTTTAAGACGAATAAAAAATGACGGTAAAGAATGCGAACAAATAAAACTGCATAATACCATAGGGAAACTAATAAACTTTTATACTTCAAACTCTCAGTAATAACAAAAAAGAAAAAGTAACTGAAACTTTGGTCTAAATGAAAAACGACAGGAAGTATCGATTTCGTTAAGGTTGCAGGTAATTTGGAATACCGGTATTCCAATTTACCTTCACTTTATAAACTTAAAAACAAAACATGTAGATAATAATATTATTTTCATTTATGATCTAATCGGGCTGAAAATCACAATATAGGAATAATCTTAGGTAAATATAAATGAACAACGCTGGCCCAAACCGGCGCGGCGGTAGCCGTTACGCGGGAAGCAAAAGCATCGCTAAGCTTTGGAATATTCCAAATTACCTTCACCTTCGGTATTCCGAATTAGCAACATGCCATTGAAACCAAAAATTTCATGTTACAAGATTTCATCCTCACAAACTAACTAACGAACAAACTCACAAGTAAAGCTAAATAAAAGCTTGTATAAATGTTTTCATCGAGCACTACAAGTCTTCTTTTATGAAGTCTATCTTAGTTATTGTACTTCCCTGATTGAAATTAATAAATTATCATTAACGCCGGCTTGTATCAGTGGTGCTCTTTGCGTACACTGAACATACAATTTCCATTGTAACAATTCTATTATATTTTTGCATTGATCTATTTTGTCACAAAAGTGAAGTCAAGTTCCAATAGAATCTCTGTTTAAACTACTATATGTAGCAAATGTTTTTGATGTAGATCATGCCCCACTGTATTGCCTTATTGCACGGTTCTCGGAAACGTATCGTTTATGGAACAACCTAATACAACCTATTAGAGTGTGGACCAATCAGATCTATCGGGAGTATCAGGGAAGTTAAGATATCAGAAAGACTTTGCCACAACGAAGTTGTCGCTCTCTCTTGGCTGCTGGTCGCTCACTCAAGCTTATATGAGTGAGGCGCTCTTACATTTGAGCAAAGGCATATACGTAATTGCACGTCTTCTATGCTTTGTACTATGAGTGTAAGGCATCACTGGCAGAGGCATTTAGTGCCCTTTGATGGCTCATCCTTTAACATCGCTCCTTCGTTTACGTTTCTACAAACGGACAAACGAACATTGCGAAGCAATTTGCCTTTTCGTGGATGGTATATTTATCTTGCGAAGTTTGTATGTAGACCTACTAGGGTTCTCTCTGCTAATTAGCATACAAAGAAAGAGCGGGGAACATTTCGGTGTTATTCTTATTACGGTATCATTACGAAAGCAGAGATACAGTTCTGAACAAAAGGATAGCATGCATATGTTATCATTATGTTTCCCAAAGGTATGGTTGAAATTTCCTAAGTTCAGTGAATTATATGTAACCATTACATCCTTGTGGTATGACATAATAATATGTACATTCGGCAGCTGAAGCTGTGCAATTGCCTTTTGTATTAATTATGTAAAAAGTGCGTATCTGAGAGAAACGTTCAAGGGGGTAGGTTACCCTCAACAGCTCAAAATCAGGCCTTTCTTCAAACGCATATTCTGAAGTAATAAATGAGTATAGAGATAATTTCTGTTTTAAGTTTTAAGCGTCATTGTGTTGACTTTAATGCGCGAGAAGAAAATTTTAAATATATTTATAGGAAAAAAAGTTATAAATATAAATATGAGAGCGTGTACGCGATGCACCGTTTGATGATGAACACGATTCCGGATAGGAGAATTACTTAAAACATAAAGTAAAGGCATTTTTATAATCTGTAAGACAGCCTCCATCTTGTGCAGGAAGCAAAATTTTGATAAACAGATTAATTCAATTTTTATGTTGATATTTCTAATTTTATATCTTTTTTTGCAGGTAAATTTATTTTTTATCTTTATTTTAAGAATTTATATTGAAAATGTGCTCCAAATACATGGAGGGAAATAGTTCCCTGCAGCTCCCTGTAAATTTTCATTCAAATCGTTGGAGTGGTTTTCGAGATTTTATGTTCACCGTTTTGAAAAACGTAGTTTCTGGGAAATCGCATTTAAAGTTGCACATCGTTATACGATCTCGTGTGCAGGCCCGTACATTTTCTACTGTAATTCCTTCATTTTTTGTAATTTCGGGGCCCGGTTGCGTTTAAAATACGTCGAAAATGTGTAGCTAGCGGAATATGCAAAAATCCTAAAAACCAATTTTCGACAATTTTGAGGGTAACCTACCCCCTTAAAGGCTGTCACGCATTCTGGCGAAACACGGCGATACGAAGAGATAAGTTTATAAACAATAGATTCTTATGGAGCCGCACACACTAGACCGAAGCCCAGCGACAATTAATTAATTATTATTAACTTCTTCGATTCACTTCGCCAAAATGTGCAACGACCTTAAAACTCGTCAGGTGCATTCATCTACGCATGTCGTACAGGTTTTCAGTTTACGGACCATATCTGTCTTATTACAACGAATTTTTCCATGGGACTTTTTCACATTATTTTTAAAGATCCAAATTGTCATTTCATGGGAAATTTCTATTTCGATTTTTTAAAACTGTTACAGTGGTGTAACCCTTTAAGAGCATTCTTAAAGCTACAAATTGACAATGAACACAAAATTTTATTATTCAGAATACCAGCATAAATATCGAGGGCGAAATGTTTGCCGGTTAGCTCGTTTCATGAACGTTATAACTAAACAGTTTTAAGTAATACGAAGGCATTTCTCTACATTCCCGTTTATGATATTTCTCATGAATGGACCAATACAATTTGTTTCCACGTTACCTCTGTGTTGGAAAACTGTTAACTGTGTTATTGAGAACGTTGAGAATCACTGGCTATGCTATTACGAACACTTCAGGTTAACGAACGCCTAGTTAAGCCGTTCGTTAGCTCTTCATTGAGCAATCGATCTGAACGATTATTCATCGCGCGAGAATATTCCTATAGCTTGCCGAGTAATGCAATAATGAAACGTGGGCGTTGTAACTCGGAAATCACAGTATTCTAGTCGTGGTTTTGAGCAAAAGCTTAAACATAGTAGTTAGTGCGCCGTTGCGGTTGTATTTGTCGTGAGGATTATCTGTATATTTGCATGATTGAGTACATAAAGTGCGAGCATGCATTTTCTAAGTAAAAAATTGAATATCTCTACTCAAGCATATACATACCTATTTTCTCTGACCATATTAACAAATAACAAAAATCTTAATAACAGTATACAGGTTTCGTAGACCAAAATTATTTTGCGATTATAAAAATTCTACCCCTCTGGAGCGATAGAGATCTGTTAAAAAAGTAGACCGCAAATTTATCTTTTGCCCTAGTTTTTCCAGATCATTTTTTTTATTGCAGCGCGTTTTACTCGTCGAGAGGATAAACCGTGTCAAAGGAACCATAGATCGCAAGCCAACCATTCTCTTAAAAAACGATGTGAATACCGTGTTATTAACGAAGCAGCAAAAAATTAAAGTTTACCTAGGGAAATACATCATTATTCCATGAAGAATAATCGAAAAATTATAACATTGTTTTTTAAGAGAACGGTTGAGTTATGACCTATATGAAATATGGTTCCATTGACACTTTCTACCCTCTCGACGAGAAGAACACGCTACAATAAAAAAATTTGACCTTGAAAAACTGGATCGAGGACAATTTTGCAGTCCAGTTATTTAACAGACCTCCACTAATCCGGAGGTGTAGTATTCCGTTATGGTGGTCGTGACATATAATTTTTATCCACCCTTAGTTAGGCAATTAGGCAGAAAGCTACCAACCCTCAATAATTTGAAATTGGGTAAATTTAGTTTGAAGATTTTAATTGTTGAAGAATAATAGTTTTATTTCTATTGGGTATATTTTATTTCTTGTTATTGTTTTACAATGTTTTTAATGGGTGATTATTGTTTAGTGAGTAGGTAATATACATAATATTATTTTAAATCTTTGTAGTTTTAATAATTGTATAAAGTAAGAGATGTTCTAATAGTTGGTCATTTTTTGCAAAATAAATATCACAAAATTATGGGACCCGAACTGTGTTTAACTACTTAATATTTTGTCATTTTGAGGGTTGGTAGGTTCCTATATAACTTGACCCAGTTGCTACTGCTGGTTTATGACTCGTGAAACGGTTCAGAAATTCTATGAACAAAATAAATAAAATAGTTAAAAAGCAAAAAACATTTTTATTCAAACTTCCCTACGCGAAACGGCAATTTCATATGCACCAACCTAATACTTGGTGATCTATTGAGAGTAATTCAGTTTATACAGAAGGAATTCTATAGTGTACAATTGTACATGCATAATTTTCTACAATGAAACTACAAATTGATACAACATATTGCTAAGTTTATTTGTAACTGCTGATTAGTTATGCAGTTCTATGTGAAATCTATTGCACAGTTAAAGTTGGGCACTTGCGGGTTTTCAGTGTACCGAATGCGACCTGTGTACGACCGATATTTTATGGTATCGTTGAAGTGATTCCACTAAGAAAGCGAAGCCTTGTCGAAACTTTAGATAATTACCGTGCAATCAGAATGAAACGCACGACATTGCAAGGAATTCATTGTCTTGTTAACTCAGTAGCTGCTGCAACATAATTGTTTCACGTGAGAAGTTTGAAATAAAAGCCAGGAAAATAAAGAAATTATAAACGGATTAAAGATTGTCAATGTAGGTAGATGTTCCTTTCTTCATTGTGTCCTATTTCTTTTCAGCAGTTTCTGTGACTGGATAAGATCAATGCAATAAGTTATCACAACGTTGAAACTGATAACACATTTACGGTTGTATGTCATCGCGATGCGCGTATTCATATTCGTACATGAAAAAATCAATGACAAAAGTGTATTATAAAATAAATCATAAAAAAAATAGAAGATAATAATAATTACAATATAAAAAAAATATGTGACATCAAGATGAGCTGCAAGTGCATGAAGGTGTTTTGTAATAATCACGGACATTTGAATCATGTGAAGATAAAATTTAACATCTAGACATGATCCGCGGCCTGGAAGTCAAATACTTGACGACGATATGATTGATCCATGAGACGATATTACAATATCTCTGTCATGCGTGGACCGATTTTATTGAATTTGGTCTTATTCCAAAGCTTATATGCAGTTCACACAAGACAAATTCCTTTAAATTTAGAAAATATTTCAGGCGTGATGACATATTAATGAAATAAGTTTCCGGTTAGGTTGGATTAGCGGGGCGACGAGTAATTGACAGCGGTAGCGACAGTCATACAGGGTGTCGAAACATGTACTTGGCGTCGAGACGCTACCGCGTCTCTAGATAACTATTTCCAATATTCTAATCTGATATTGGAAGTTGTTGAATATGTAACTTTACGAATATAACATTTGCGTTTTTCTTAGTATGTGTGCATATTCCTAATCGCCAACCTAAAAGCTTCTTAGTAATCTATTTAATGGTCACTCAGCATTTGAGCAAAGGGTGAAACGACTTTCATTAAACATCTTTCTATTTCGTAGCGTTTATCACCATTTAACGTTAACGGCTTTGATATCGTACATTTCCTTCAGTTTCTGTAAAGTGATGATAGTTGCCTTTTAACATGTTCTAAATTTAAACATTGAGAAACGCTAATTAGAGCTACTCTATCATCGAGGAATGCGCATCTTTAAATTCTATGTTCACTCCGTTCATGTCTGGAAAAGTGCTTTTAACTGAATGACTCGCATTATTCAGTAGTCCCGAGCTGGGGTTTACGAGTTCTCCGATATTCCTCTAAGAGTTTCAAAGACCTCGTTCTTCACTGCGACGCAAGCGTTTACGAGCTCTCGAAACAGCATAAAATCGTTTTTGTAGCCTCAATCTCGCCTCTAGCCACCGACGATTACCCGAAAAATTTTTCGTTATTGTCGCTCAAGAAGTAATATCAAGAAAATTTATTCCTGTCGTTAATGATCGATCATCCATTTCAAAGTTAAAAAAAAGTAACGGGTTTGGTCATGCAAGTATACTAACGAATGTTTTAGTACAAAAATCACGACATTAAAAATGTCAAATGGTTGAAAAATTAAAGGAAAATGAGTTAATGTCTGTCTTGCGTATTGGTTTTGGTTTCGACTGTTTTTGTTAAAGAAAATATTTAAAAAAAATATGTTTTTAGAATTTTAAAACGTACTTACGTGGTTATTCCAAAATTTCAAAGCACAACGAATTATCATTAAAACTGTTCAAACCAAAAATTTTCTTTAGTTTCGCAGGGAAATAAAAGACGATTTTATTTCTGTTGAATAAAAGTATTCTTCTAATGATCAGTAATAGTACCTAGAAGGGATATAGCGAGATTGTAAAAGCTGCAAAATTCCCAAAGTACAGCTTTGAGGTTCCGGAACAAGAGGTTTGGCGCTTTTTTGGAAAGTAAGGTTTCCAGACCTCTTGTTTCAAAACCTGAAAGCTGAAAACTTTGAGACTCTTGCAGCTTTCACGGCCTCGCTATTTCCCTTCTACGTACTATGTATACATACGGGGTGAGTAACATAACTTGTTCACCCCGAATAATTTCTAAAGTATGTATTCTACAACAAAGTGTTTTATATAGAAATTGCACGGTATCAGAGGGAACATATAATGCTGAAACGTTTTTTTTTTAAATAAGTTATTTGTTAAGTAAGAGATAAATGTGATGAGATAAAGGTGACTTTGAAATTTTAAATGGAACGTCTACCTCTTTGTGTCAAAATTTAAAAGTGCAGTGAATTTCGTATAAGAAAGTATTAAACTTTATTTACCCTAAACCTAATAATTAACGAGATATTCGCAAAAACGTTGTTTATCTCACTAAGTACTTACCTTAGTTACAGTGGATTCTTAAAGTGATGGCCGTTGACTTCCACACACCTGTTTCTATTATTAGGATTAGGACAAATAAAGCTTAATATTGTCTTATAGAAAATTCACTACTTTTATAAATTTCATACTTCAGAAGTTATTCGGGATGGGGAAGTTATGTGACTCACCCTGTATATACTCCGTTAATAAATATGTAATTTTCTATTTTTTTTCTAATTTTAATATAATTTATAACAGCTGTGGGTACCTAATATTCTATATTTAACGACGAAACTTTTATACGAATTCTGTGCAATATCCCTTCGAGAATTCCACAAATATAATACGTCTTCATCAGGAGACGTCACTGAAATACGGTACATGTAATTAATTCGATTTTCGCGCGTACTAGTTAGACTTCTATTAGAGGCTATGTAGAATAGCGCAAAGATAATTAGGGGAGTTGAACCACGGAATACCGAATGGGTACTGTTAATGAACGGAGTTCAAAACCCACCAGTAGCAATACCACAATGATGCTTATACTTATATATACATGTAGCATGCACATATCTATATTACGTGCATTGTAATATAAATGAGAATTTCCTGAAGGCATCTATAACCAATGTATTTGTTAAATCATTTCGACAAATTCTGAATAGATAGTTTCATTTTTTAAATCTCGTGATAGCTAACATTTATGTTTCCTTATACACAGAAAAATAAATTCTGTTAAGGACGATGAAGTTAAAAAAGATAATATATTATGATATCAGTTTTAACGTTTGAGTTGTGTAAGGTTGAAATGCAAAGAAATTATTCTACAAAGGGACGAGAACACTTATTTTTTATTGTACCATTTGGAACCATGAATTTTATGGTAAACCGACACCACATGATGTGTAACATTTGGAGCCATAAATTTTTATGGTAAACCTACATCACGTGATGTACCATTTGGAACCATTTAAATTTGCCCCATGAAATGTTTTGGTATCATCTACCGTTTTAAAGCTATTGCCTGGCCCAGTTGCGTGGGACACAACTGGGGATTACAATCTCTCCATGCGATTGCCTCTCAAATTATTTATGATTAAAAAAATATTTCAAGTAAAACTTACTCCGTTCCGAAGGGGACATATCATGGTGAACACATATTTCTTCCAGGTGGAAGCGTCCGTGAGATTTCAAGGTGACGTTTGTTCTCTTAAACGTTCGATTAAAAATCGTGACAGATCGACTGATACATACAGAGATGAACGAACAAATTGCAATAACTTGCCTTGAACAGAAATTAATACATCATCTATTTAGTCGTTAATCAATACAGCATCGGCAACAGGGGCTGGTACAATACCCCAGGTTCGTGTACCCACTTTCCTGGTAACCGTAATTAAACGTACATGTCACTGGCAACGATAACGCTTCGCGATATGTCGGCGTCGCGCACCGGATCCGGTGGGAACGTCGTATCCGCTTCAAGATAATTGTGAGCGATCGCTCGTTACGAGCGTCGTTAACCACCGCGAAGAGCTATTGGTTCGAAGGGTGCTTGTCATTGCAGACATTAGCTGATGATGATGCTTTACCGCTTTCCTCTTGCTTTACAACCAGACTGTATCGATTGAAATGACACCCCGTGTCACCAGATCCCTCGTAGAATTTGTTAGTAGAATGACGCTGAAACACGTTTTTAATTGCAACTATTACACTCACCGAATTAATCGCATCATAAAGCATAAAGCTGAACCTGAATCGAGGATGAGATAAAGTATGTATGACTGTTGGAAACTTTTTAGACGAGAAGCACTGTGAATCACGATTGGTACTTCGTTTCTATCGACTTAAAGGGGGTCTATACATTAGGCAACGCTAAACCAGGGCGATTTGGGGGAATTTTTTCTGGAGAAATTATGAAGCAAATCATTTTGAACTTTTTATCGCTTTATATTTAACTTTTGAAGATACGAAAAAAAATTATGTTAAAAATATGCATTGTTAGATGTGCCAATCGACCTACCCTTACACATACAACTATTATCGATGGACCTCAAAAACCAAATAATGTCGAAAATTGACAAAATTGTAGAGCTTAGGAAAAGAAATGAAATTTTTTAATCTCTTATGCAAAATTGAAGTATTGGACTATATTAAATATAGTCCTCCCTTAACTGAGAGAGTGTTAGTTTGAAAGACAGAAAATGGTAAAAAAATTCGTGAATGTGTCCGGCATAGTACTTATTGTCAGTGTACTATACTTTTCCTATTCCAAAGTTCTATATTTAATCGACACAGTACTTGGCGCAAGATTCTAAGTTGATTGACGAGCGAATAATTTAGGGTGCAAGGGGGTATGTCTGTAAGTCAAAATGCCAAATTTATCTCTCGGCCCTTATTGCGGGCTACGTTGGAACCTTAATAAGCTTCATATTTTTGGACCTTAGTGAAAGGGGATGAGGGTGTGCCAAAGCAGACAAAACCCGCAAATACAATACGGTCCTGTAATGTAGGGTGAAAACATATTTCGCTTTTCAACCTGCAAGGGTATAGCTTATACCACTCGCGTTTCTCTGAAGTGTCCAATGAAGGTTCCAACCAGACGCGAATTGGCTACAAGTTTCTTTTGGTCAAAAGCATAAAGTCATAAACTTTGAGGTTATTTTTAAGTTACCTAATTCTATCTAATTTTGAAGTTAAAAATTGTGTCACTCAAATTGAATGACGAAAGTGTTCCAACGATTTGTAGAAATTTTAATACACTTTTCGACTATAAATGTCTCTACACAGATTAGCCTCTTTGTTTGTGCTCCTTTCAGTCGGTCACAGCTAATTTCGGACTTGCGACTGTTATATTGCTCAGGCGTGATCCTTGGTGCATGATCTACATATTTGGCAGTTTAACATTTGCTGCCGTGCGCTGAATTAATAATGAAATGGACTCCCCCCATTATATTCTCGCGGTTTCATTCGGACTTTGTGTGCTAAAACAAGTCAAATAAGGGAACAAGTTAAATAAATATAAATGGATTGGGTAAAATTCCATTTATTTGCCATTATTCTTATTGGACGCTAATTTATTAGTTTACAGACAGCACAAATGCAACACTCTCATTAATGCAGCAGTCTGAATTTATAATAAATAATCACTTCACTTAATATAGTAACAAGGATCTTCGATATCCGGAGTTTAAGATATCCCTTGAATTAAAATTGCAGTACTTGTAGACACTTTATTCTGGAAATTTTCCTTGATAGCTGTGCTTTGAATTTACTGGAGTTTCCTCTAGTGCTACTAGTACTGCATTAAGCAAGCCACTTGAAGTAAATGCGTAGTTATACTGCAATACAGACAATTAGAACTAACAAGGAAAGGTCATAGCAACGGAATCGTCAATTTCAACTAACTAGCTTTTTCTATTATACATACGTACATCTAGTATGATAATGAGAGGACACGTGTGCAAGTGTTTGTAAAAATGTACTCTAATTACTTACAGTATGATAGAGCATATTATATTCGAAATTATTCTAGCTCATACCGTAATAGTTTAATTCTTTTGCTGCTTGAATCTAATATTGTTTTACAGTTTGTCAGATTTGAAGTATTATTCTTTAAGGGGTGACAACAGGTCAATGGCCCGAAAAGTAAAGGTATCTTTGGAAATTTAATAAAAGCAAACTACTAATAAGAAGTTAGTACTTATTATCATTAATACAGCGTTCTTCGAAATGTTGCTACTTATTACGTATGTATCTACAAACTCATCGCCTTGTGACCAAATTTTTTACAGTGAAATGCCCATGAAATATAAGAAAAGAACACTGTGTTATTAACAATTTATTATGTTCATGGTATAGGCGCATTCGAATACCTGGATAAATTTTAATTTATTTTCGATACTTGAAAAAGATTCCAGTGCATTATTCGAGTACTTCAATTTGGATCAAATTACCCCAGCAAGAAAAATATGTCATAGCTATTTGGAATATTTCAACTGCTCGAAATATTCAAATTGCTCGAAACGTTTGGGTCTCGGCTTGGTTAGGCAAACCGGGTACTCGAACAACCCCCACTGTTGGCATATGGAGTACTGCTACCAGCAAACGTCTTCATCTATGGGAAACACAGGTTTCCACAAGCGCAATGGTATTGTGACATAGTAACACGCGACAGAACTCCGAGTCCGGACAGTATGAGGTCCGACAGGGAAGAGCAACCTTCCGGGACATTTATATGGCGTCCTGCCGGTGGTCTCGCATAATACATAGCTTAAGCTCGTGGGTTACTTGAGTTGCGGTGAACAATGAATCTCGGGATACAAAATGGCTCTGCGTTTCCAAAGTTGAAAGACCTTCTATTCCCCTCCCCTAGATTGTTCTCAAGCTTCCACGCATTCATTTTCTCGACCCCCATCTTCTTTCGCCTTTTTCTACCATTATCCGCAAAAGCAACTAATGTGTCGACGTCATTCTCAGGTAGTAACGAATAAACTACAGTTAATAAACGGGAAATCTTAATATATAGAGCAGAAAGTGTTTGTGTGTTTGTCTGTCGCCTAAAAATTTTCGAACGGTAAACAGATGAATATGATTATCTTCATAAAAAAAATATTTTTTTTTATAAAATCAGAATCTAAATTACGGTGAAGCCGAGTAGTAACGCTAGTAGTACTATATATGTAATACATTATGATATATAAAATAATATCACTAACTTTTAACCATTAACTGACAATGTTTCTGTACACACACAAAATATTTCAAAATGAAAAATTGGTAGATGGGACATTTTAGCTAAGGAGGGAAGAATACTCGGGAAGACATTCACCGTTATATTGAGAAGTGGCATTGGTTTCTAGTTATGCACACATATTATAATCTATCGCCTAGTAAATATTAGATAATGTATTGCCAAATTTCAAATTTTTAAATGATCAAAAGACTGTCATGAAGTATCTATCTGATATTGTATAGTACGGTTTTTCAAAAGCTTGGAAAAAATTGCATCGTCACTCAAGCTTTCGCTAAGATTAATAGACTTTCTTTCCTCTAAGACCCATCTTATAGATATAAAGATTTCGTCTGCACTGTGAATAGCGCCGTGCAACGGAGACTGATCGAAATCGCGTGGGAACAGCATCGTCATCCTGACTGAAAAGCAATTCGGTGTATTGAGCGAAAAAATTCACAGACTCTACTCCATTGCACGCAGGGATGTATTGTTGTTTCCCTGAAATGGGTAAACTTTGAAACGTACGCTATTATCAGTGAACCTTGCAACAATTTTAAATCTATTTGAAACATGGTCTAGTCGTTTCATCATGTTCCATTTCGAGACTTGTAAGTCAATATTACTCGAAAAATCAGGCTTTTTCAAACTTTGTTTACAATGAGATATGTCATAAAGCACTTTTTTGGGGGGTTTTCTATTGTAAAGTTAGAAGGTAAACTATTCATATTAATTGATTGATTAAAGAACATATTAGTAACAAGAAATGAAATAACTGTTGCTTAATACTTGTTGTTGTAACTGTACGTACATGCACTACAGTTTTTATCGAGAATAAATAAGATTATACTTTGGTCGATTAGCGGACTATTAGGTTGGAGTATAATAGGTGTGTCTGAGAACGAATCAACTTGGAAGATCTTCCATTAGGCCTTTCGGTGAGCAAAACTCATTCTCCGCCCATTTAATTGGCTGATGACCAGAGTGCTTATTGTGCACATGAAATGTTATGCCCCGAGTCCAATGAAACATCCAGATACATACATTATCAATTGAGACCATCGGATTCATTCTTAACTTTTATGACACCGATTAGCAAACATTAATTTAGCGAAAAGTAGCCTCGACCTGTATCGAACGTGCTCGCTTAAATAGTGTTTCATAATGGTGACTTGCTAATAATTAAATTCAGGTATAAGCATATACATAATGATATTATGTACCTTCAGCTGTCTGTTATTTATTTCTGCTGTTCTATGCACTTGACTGTTTATAATTTCTGAAGTTGAAAGGTCATTCAGCATCTTTAATGTAGTTTACTTAAATAAAGGATATTCGACATTAAACACTTTACAAAGTCTACAAGTTCTGAACACCCCACTTATACTTTTATACGCAGATTTTTTACAAAAATCGATGAGTACGTAAAAAAGGTAGGTGGTTCCATATAAAAGCACAGTGCATTTGATATTGCCCAATGCGTTGTTGTATCTGACAATGAAGAAAAAGTGAGATCAGAATGAAGTAGTCATTTTTATGTCATTTTACTATCTTTTTAAACTACTTTTATTAAAAATTGTGTAAGAGATGAAACTTGTACAAACTATGTGACTCACCAGCAGGAATTGGAAACAATCATAATATCGATTTCAAGTCTGGCAACAGTTTTAAAGACTCGTTATTCTGAATCGAAAATTTTGAATAAATCCATACTGGTTGCGGTTGTTATGCGGTCCTATATCGCGTTCATCCTCGATTCGTAACAAACTGAAATACTCAAATATTTGTGATGGGGTGTGTGTGAGGGATACGTGGTGTGTGTGCAGTATGTGGTTTAAATGCTTTATCTAAAATAGTTCAAAACAAACCGAAATAATTCTTCTGTTGTAGCAATCTCAGGTTATTCTGATTTTTATTGGATATATTTATAGTGTTTCCAACGGCTTGACTCAAGTGACTGTTGC
Organism: Andrena chrysosceles; assembly: GCA_963855975.1. NCBI lineage: Eukaryota > Metazoa > Arthropoda > Insecta > Hymenoptera > Andrenidae > Andrena > Andrena chrysosceles. Next base: position 104,602,122 of record OY979767.1, on the reverse strand, counting down.
CAATATTGTGATATCAACTTATGAATTTTCAAGTGATGCCACCTTACCTATCGAGCCAGAATCAGACCACTTTCTAATACCTAGTGTAATAAAATAGCGATTTCATATTTCTTTGAATGTCAAGATCTTTGGTATCAAGGTCATTGTCAATTTCTTAAATGGGTTGATACATTTTCGTTGCTATATTGTTATAGCTGCGAAAAGAGTTCAACCACGCATATGTTTACCTTCAAATGATAGTGGATGACAAACAGAACGTTTTTACGGGGGAAAGGAACTTTATAAAATTTACGTCTGTGTGTAAAAATATATATTTTTCAATTAGTCATCCCTTTTCAATATTAAATCAAAGTAATAATTTTATAAACAGTTTTTTCTAATTTACTTAAAGTGGGTAAAGATGGAGTTGCACCCCTCTTGCTGCAAGATCCTCAATGATTATTCCGGAAGATGCATGTACCTCCATCGCCTCGTGATTTTAATAATATATTTCCTAAATTCGTATTATGAATACATATTTTCAGTATAAATTTATAAAAAGGCACGATGTCTGCGTTGGAACCCATGTAATTGTTTCTCGCGATAAGAAATCCCACACCAGGCAAACAAGTCTAAAAGAAATCACGAGAAAATCTGTTTAGTACTGAAAGCGTCTTATGCTCATACTGACAATGGAAAATAAGAAAAGCGCTGTTTGTCTGGTGCACTGAAAAGCGTTCTAGAAATTAAAACCGGCACTGCCCCGGGTAAGTAGGGAATTTAAGAAACCGGGGAGTAGGGGCGAGTCGAGCATCGCGGGATTTCGAAGCAAAAGCCTTAATTACGTTATCTCGGCCGGATGGATCCTCTCCTACAGTCATATCGCGAGGCGCTTGATCTTGGATTGTCGCCAAGAACCGTCACTGCCAAGAATTGTAACGTGGAAAGGAGGATGCTTCGGAAAGGAAGGCAAGCAGCGAGCAACGGGAGCACTAAACGCATCGTAGTTGGAAGATTTTAATTAAACCGACCGCCAAGGACTGTTTGTAGTTTGCAATCTTGGGCAAGTAGGGAAGGACGAGTGGTAATGACGAAGAAAAAGACCAGATCTTTATACGACCGAACATTGAAACCATCGTGGTATTAGTTTCTGGTTGGGCATGGAAGTACGTCATTTAATGCATAATACAGGTGAGTGTAATTGAAAAGTGAAAAACAGCGAACATATTATCCTTTAAACTATTTTCCAGATATTTTACGTATGATGTTTAGGAATTGCAATACCCGTAACCAAGTCCGAACAACAAGTCTAATTTAATTTTATGTTTATGTAATGTTTTATTTTATATTTTAAATACGTTAAAAAATTACCGGTTTCAAATGAAAATTTTACCGAATTACCGGTAGGTAATTGAAAAAGTCGGTAAATTTGCAATCCCTAATGGTATTACAGGAAACCCTTTCAGAACTTCTGAAGTAGGTGATAGGGGAGGGATGCCAATATCGTACCACTTAATATATTTTACGTTATATTTCATATTTGGTATTAATTTAAACGCAAATTAATATTGAATATTCGAGCTTGACCTTTTATGCCAACGTTCTACAATCTTTTTAAGTATTTATACCTGCGGACCGGCGAAAATAGGATAAATATTTCGCAGGCCGGCTAACGGTTGAGATAGGAATAAAAAGCAATGTAGATAGTACTTAGTTTATTAAATTTAATGTTATGAAATTGCAATTTAATTTAAAATTAATTTAAATTAATTTGTAATTGATCTTTTTATGACATACTGTATTGGCAGGTATGGTTTAGTCAACCGGTCTCCTAAATCGTATATCTCGGTTTCCAAAATCGCACCTCTTCTAAAAATAGTAAATTTCCCAATGAAAATAATAATAACAATATGGGTGGATAATAAATAATAATAACAAAATGGAATCGTTCATATACATATATGACGAATAGATAAAAAAAAACATTCAACATACATATAATACCTAATTAAGAAATTGTACATACCTAACATATGAGTTCTCAAATCGTCATGATCAATTATAATAAATGTAATAGGTATTTGCATAAAATGTAAATAAAATATTGTATAATAAACTCGCTTTTAAAAAAATACAAAAATACAGGATAAAACTGCATTGTTTGATTATTATCAGCTAAGATAAACTGGTAAATACTTACATCAATCATACCTGAATCTTTTAAAAGTTTATAGCACACACAAAATAAGGTGTGAGTTCAAAAAGTTTTGTTTCTGTTTCTCATTTCGCATTTACTTGATATTTTTGCCATTACACGTCGTTTATATTAATTAATTATTGAGAAATTAATGAGGTACAATTTAGGTGACTAGCACGATATTGGCAACTCTCCGCTATATCTACTAACAAGGGAGCATATTGAAATGACAATCGCCGATTTTTTATGCGATTTTAGTAGAAAGTAGTTCTTACAAAAATATTTGTCATGTATTTTTCTTGTCGGCTGACAGTCATGTTGAAGAGGTGAAAACAGCCCTCGAAGTTGAGGGTGAGGAACATGTTATTAATAATATCTTGGAAACTACTAGATCTAGGAGATCGCTGCAAATGGCAAAATTGTGTATTTTCTAATAAGGAATGCAGCTGTGCAAACAGATTCTAACTAATCCGTTTGTTTAAGTAATCAATATCTGACATTATGTCGATACGGTACTAATGTCGTATTGATGTCGATACATCAAATGTGCGGCAAACAATAGATACATCTCAACGCGGAGACAACTGACCGCCGCTGATCTGATGCTGTGCTGTTAAGAGGTTATATAGTCAGGAGGCTCAAAAGAGGCGAATGTTTGCGATTTTTTTTGCAAAAGCGGAAGCATATATTTTTACAGAACTTTTTGCATTTAAAAGAGCAACATTTAAAGAACATTTGATAATATATTTTGTAGAAAAATATTTATATTTATAACAGTTGAGAGACTGTGAGACAATATATACTTTCGATGCTTTCTAGAAAAATATCATCGCGAAAACCGTGCACAGTATGGCGATCCCTCGGCGTCAAAACACGCCGACGCCACCCAAAGTGTTATTTCCGGCTTATACATAAACATATAAAATACGTATACGTATTAAGCCGTGCCTAAAGTAACGCAATTTCGTGATGAAGGAAATCCTCTCTTCCTTTCCTTTAATTAGGGATATTCAGTCATTTTTCACACGGTCGGAGAATGAGTCTGTATTGTTATCTCGTGAGCACGCGACTGTGAAAGCTTTCAGCAATAATTACGAATACCTGACTGTGATCCAGGACTCTGACATGAAATATCAATCTCATCCAGTGTCCTCATATTTCGTACGCCTAGCGTTTGTTAAATAGATTTTTTTATTTGGATTCATATTCATTAACATGAATACCTTAAAAGATAACTCTTTTAAGGTTTTACAGATTAAAGAATCGAATTAATGGTATAAACACTGTTACGAGTAATTAAACCCCTATTGTTGAATTTAATTCCACCTATACACCACCAGTACATTCATACCCAACGTAATTATCACAAAAACGATCATTTGATTACAATGTACGGCGAGAAGAGCGACGGAATAATAATGAATACCCATTGTGCCGGTATTATAGGAAGAACATGATTAATTTCTCTTACTAACACCCGCCGCTCATGCCTGTAAAGGAGATAATTACTAGCACTTCAAAGAGCTTAAGAATAGATAAAGAATGATGATATAAAAGCAGAGAGTATACTCTGTTTAATGAATATGTAGAAGTAAAATTTTCAAGGCAACGATATCGATTAATATAGGTACATCAAATTTATTTACAATCAAATTATCTTGCTTATACTTCACTCAATACACATTGAATAAAAGGACTTTCTATTTAGCGTGGGAAATAATACATTATTTGCATTTTTTGCATTCTTTTGCACACTACTTATGTTTACATAAGTATGGGAATACATTATTGCTACTAACTCAATTTTTCAAAAATGTGGGCTAATCCGTTTTTGCTCTCAATGCCTCAAATAATAATAATACACTGAATTCCGTTTTTATACGATAGATACGTTGCCGAAAAATCTGTGTACATAAAGATACCGTGCACATGAAAAATGGAGCATTGTATCCAGACCGCAATCATACGCTATCATACGAACAAATCGTCATACCTCGAACTCAATTTTTTCTGACTGCGTCACTTACGAGATAAAATCGTAATGGAAGACTGATTGTCGTTGCACACGTTCAAATAAATCGTAAAACACAAACAAATCATTTACTAGAGAATATGTACCAGCCTTCAATATAAAACCTAAGAATTTCTTTTTAATTCAGAGCAAATTCCTAGAAAAATAACTAGAAATATTTGTTCTTAGAATTAAAATTATGCAAAGATTTTCAAAAAGACAAACTTATCGGACCTTGTTAGATCAAAACAATTGGTGCAAAAAAAGGGAATTAGACAGTGTTAAATCAAAATCGTGAAAAAATCCGTGTAAAAACAGAATTAAGTGTAGGTTATAATTTGCGTTTCCGAAAATTCTGCTAAGTAAGTGATGTACACAGAATCACGTTTCAAGCAATTGAAACAAAGCACTGACGTCCGTTGTTTCTGCATGTATTTCGATTCTAACTTACGTACATACATTTTCGATTATTCTGCAATTCGATAACTACTTAATCACTTGTACTTTACTATCACAGATTCTGGTACAGCTATTTACTTTTTATACAAAAATAGAATAAGTGAGAAAAATCGATACTAAGCGGCACTTCTTCGGAGCAAGATAATGTAACGAAGAAGCAAATCTCCATGAAATTGTGAACAGTGCCACTTTCCTTACCCGTCACATGAAACGGTACGCCACCCCCACATAGTTGAACTATATATATATAACATGTATACTATAGACATACATGTGCATAATACATATCACCTCACGGCTGCTTTGCGCACCAATACATAATTCACCACGGTGTCTCTTCCTTTTCCATCCGGCCTTTGCATCTCCTTTTATTATCCCCTTCCACGGGACACTCGAAACTCGATTTCCCGTAGCAGAAGATTTACAAAATCCCTACCATCCTTGCTTTTCCTTTTCCTCGTCCTCCGCGTTCCTCCTCATTGGTCCGTATCCGTCAATGTCGGACCAGAGAGAGGGAAGTTCCTTGGAAGCAGGCAGAATGCAAATCTACGTACGTCCTTTCTGCCACGCCTGTTTGCACGCAAAAATGCGTGCGAACTCTGCTTCTCTTATACGTACCTTAATGCATGACACTTGGCTGGACGGATTTATGAAACGACTAGTTTTACTACTCGGCTTCGCCCGAAATTTAGATCCTGATTTTATAAAAAAATTTTTTTTAGTTTTTTTGTTGTGAAAATAGTCACATTCATCCGGATTAGTCGGGCATAATGAGCCGAGGCACATTTCGTGATCCCAGAGTTCATCGTTTAAAAGTTTTTAGGCGACAGACAAACACACAACATATACAACTTTTCAAAAATGTCGTGTCAAATTCTGGAACTAATACAACATCTTACTCTTTCTTCACAATGAAACAGAAACAAATAGATTACAAGTTTTGAAATATTAATCGATCTAATTAATCCGAATACATGTAATACGCAAAATAGCAATCATCCTGTAATACGGTGCATTTGTAAATTTTGTGTTGGGAAATGTTCATTGATTGTGAAATGTGAAACTGATGAAATGGAATATTTTTACTTATTTGCCGGCTCGCAAACTGTTGACTTTTAAAGGAAACCTTTTACACTGATGGGTAAATAATTTATCACTCGCGTCAGTGGTCGGTTGCGTTTTTTTTTTGTACTAGAATAATCTGCAATTTGCAATATTGCATAAAGAAAAAGGAGATTAATGTAAACACGACTGAAGTAATTCGAGAGCTTTGTAAAAAAAAGGAAGAAAACTAGATTTTATTATTTAAATAAATTTTTATAATCGCCTACTGAATTTTATTGAATTTGCATTAAAAATATTTTTATTCGTCCAATTCGGCTCCTCCAAGATTAAATCCGGAGTGCGCTACTGCTTAGTAACATAGGACCGCAACCCACCGGGTCACCGTATTATGGTAATCAATACATTAGTAATCAATCTCCATTGCTGTCTGAATTGCAATTTACCCTAATTGAAATTTCTGATGCCTCAAATTTATCTCCTCACATAGGTATAGCGTGTTTCTTCGTCAGATGGTGGCAACTATGGAATTTCAGAGCTATAATAATTTTTTTCTTTTTAAAACTGAAGGATACTGGAATATGTCACGGTGGAGTCTCTAAGTTTATTTTAGGGTTGCTACAAATACTCTAAGTTTTCAAGTATTCGAATATCAGAGAATTCGAATTTGAGATTCGAGTATTCGATTACTAGAGAATTCGAATTTGAGATTCGAATATCCGAATATCAGAGAATTCAAATTTAAGATTCGAATACCAGAAAATTCGAATTTGAGATTCGAATATCCGAATAGCATAAAAATCGAATTTGAGATTTGAATATTCGATTACCAGAGAGTTCGAATTTGAAATTTGAATATTCGATTACCAGAGAATTCGAATTTGAGATTCGAATATTCGAATATTTACAGCTCTAGTTTATTTAAAAAAGTTTTGCTGATATTTTTTTAAAGTAAAATACCTCAGTGTCCTAGATGTTACGACATGTTGGACGTAATTAGCTACTAATTAGCTGCTTTTTGTCCGAACAATGCTTGTGGCTGAGAAGCATAATCCCAAGACTTAAATCATGTCGTCTGGCAATGTCCTGAGTTGTATGAGGACGAACGTATAATTTTGTTAAAACTGCTCCTCAGACGCAAATACCACTTTCTGTTAGTTATTTTCTCTATGAACCTGACATCGAAGGTCTTAAACTTATCTTTAATTTTCTTCAAAAATATAAGAATTTAACTCTTGCCAAGTCAGATACAAATATCCATTAAAATTGTTAATGCGATTACATAAATTGGTAGCTTGTAATGTGTAAATTGTATGTTATATAAATGAAATAAGTAAACCACATCTGGTTTCAAGCAATATATTAATAAAATAGCTAGTTTAAGTGCATTCTCTATTACGCTCACGCAAATCGAAAGGTCTTTGCGAGAGGAGCTTCAGCTATGTACCCATGTAGAGAGATACCAATTTGAGCATCATACATAATTATTAGCGGATTGTGCCATCTAACTAGCAAAACTATCGTGGTAACTTTGTATGAGCTCATCTAACTTTGCTTAGCCTTAAATAAGCTGTAGTTATAGAACATTGATCATTTTGATAAAAGAGCTGCACGCGAAAGTATTTAAAACGTTATCATTTCATTAAATATAATAAGATGTGGTTGAAGTGTTGACACGTGTTCTGTTTAAAAATGTCAACTTGGTAATATTTCTTTGGTAGGTATTAATATAACTCATTGTCAGTAAAGTGAAGAAATATATTTTCCTGAAATCTGGAAATGTTTATCTGAGATAGGAGACACTCGATAGTCTATAAACAATTTCAATAAAATGATTAAATGTGTACCGATTATTTTTTTTTTTTAGATCCGATACATTTATAAATGAAATCATGCTAAAGCGTTCAAGTAGTTGTGAATAATTTATAGTGGGAAACGCTCATAATATTAAGAGCGTAAAATTACTTATGATTCAATCTCACGGCATAGATCTCCAACTACTGTATTACGCACATGATGTAATATGAAATCTCCAGCTGAACTTGTAATCTATGTGCACTGTTGTACAAGATGAATGTCATGAGGTAAAATTCATCCTTTGATATCTCGCTGTAATGTAAATGTAGACACAATGAACAAATGAACAGCTACAGCTGAATACGAGTTTGCTGTATAGCTTGTCAATTTAATAAAGATCAAAGGAGAATTAATTGAAAAATTTATACGAGTTATTACCTTGTTAACATTTTACGATAGTATTTCCTGCTTCAATTATATTACGTAACAGTTTTCCATTTTGTTTGAACGTTTTTGATCTGTTATACAAAGTGTATATTTCCTTTTTAAGCTTTACCCGTCAGTGGCAGAGTAATACCTCACTGTTTCTACATTGAATATAAATTCAAATCGAGAACTGATATAAATTAATAAACCCCGCGTTGTACTGCAACAATACTGTAAGTTACATAATGTAACTTAGGGGAAAGCACTTAAGAAAGTACCTCCACAAATCGGAAATGTGTTCGTAGTTTTGAGCAGAACAATTTGAGAACATTTTCAGCACTGTAATTGATACATAAATCTAATAAAACAGACTGATTTAAAAAAATATTTTCAAAATAGCATTATTATACAATGATCGAATCTAGGAAACTGGTTTGCTAATTTGCACCACAGATATGTAAAAACTTTTATTTAAAAATATACTTACACTCTAAAAAGTAAAAAAAAAGAATATCTCTGAGAAGCATTTTACAGCATACTGAGAAAAAATAAATATGCATTTGACAAAATGATCAGTCACTGTCAGACTGAAAATTTATGCATTCGTAATAATCGTTATTACAACCGTTAGAGCAGCTCAAATAGACCTATTTCTTGCAAGAAAGACACTGAATTCCCTCTTCTCTCATAAGTTATGGGTCATAACTGATTCTGAAAATGCGGACAAACAACACAAAGGCACTCTTCATCCTCTGATTCACTTGAAGAATTCTGTACCATCATCTGTCCCATTTCCTATATTTTCCACGCTGTAACTATTTTATCGTTGCATAATTTGGACCGATGCAATTTAAGAACCATTAAATGGTTCCATTGAACAAAATAACCCAATTTTAACGTTAAGGTATAATAAATAAAATCTAGTGCAAGTATCAGATAAATGTTATGATAACATTAAATATATGATCCTTCATAAAAAATGACACCCATTAAAATGAAATTTTTTTAAAAATTTGAACCCGAAGGGGGTAAAAAAGGGGTGAAATACGTTTTCTCGGACTCTTTATTATTTCTTAAGTCCGATTAGATATCAACTCGGTTTTTACTTCAAAAGGTTACCCACATAAATACCTAAAAACCAATTTCAGGATTTTACTCTAATCAACGCCTAGGAGGTGGTGAAAAAGAGTGGAATGTGTTGTCATGACGTCCTTAATATCTCTTAGGCCCGAAGCGAAGTGCGGGGGGTAGTTTGCTAGTTTTATTTTAAATTAGATTACCTCGTAAGCATTGAATTGTTCCTAATACTTATATTCAACTACATGCATTCAAACTTACATGTACTTATAGGTATACCTACATACAAAATGTGTACGCTACGTTTGGATTAATTGCTATAAGGAGTTACGCTTAACCGAGAATGTTCAGCAAGTTTAAATGGAATGTCAGCCGTTATTTTCAGTATTCATGGTATAGGAACTACTCCACCATTCTAAGGACGTCGTCTAACGTCCCCATGCGTCCGTATCCCTTCACGCTCTTCTGTCTGAGAAAAGGTTAATCTTCCATTTTACACAAGAGAAATGTGGCTTCAACGTTCCACGTTGCTCTCAGGCGGGATGTCTCCTCGATGCAATTTTATCAGACCCCTCTATCGGTGCCGTTTATGCTCCAACTTGTATAAACTCGTCGTTTTCCGGAACATTTTAGCAACTACGTTAAAAGTCCTTTTTTAACACGCGCAAAGTGTCCATAAAGGAAGTATTGAGTACGACCTTTCTCATTTTTTACCAATTAGTGATGAATAACATGATCGAAAAATTACTTAATTTAGTAAAATTGAAAGATTAATATTCTTGGTGAATAATAATTCTGATAAACGAATTTAAGAACCTATTTTATGTTCAATTTACAATATGCAAGGCATTTGAAATTTCCGCTTTAATTTATGTTAGTATTATAATATTATCTGTAAAAAAAACATAAAAACGTTCACGGGGAAGTTATATTGAATGAAATGAATATTTTTAAATTGAAGCTATTGGAAGATTTAAATGTTACTTTCTTTCTTGAATGGTAACATTTTCTCTGGCAGCAATGCACTGCATATTATTCTGAATACGACCGTCATAGGTTTCTGGGGCCAGGCTGGTCAAAAACCGAAATGAATACTCGGTTCATTGTGTGTTAGAAACAACGACTGCCTTGAATCGATTTTTTCTAAATCGCTGGCGCACAGCGAGGAAGTCCTTATATGCACTATTAAATCTTGTAACTTCACAGCTTCATCGCGTGATTTAAGGTTCATGGATTTATTTTTATAGGGTTGCTCGAAGAATTTTAGCAGATTTTTCGAGTAGAGACGTTCAGTATTTAAATGAAAAATCATTCAATCTTTACTCGTTATTCCAAGATTCGTACTCAAAATATCTTCATTCGATGAGTAAAATATAAATTGCTTTTATGTGATAAGTAAAGCTACCTATTTTTGCAAATGGAACCTCTAACGATAAGTATTTTTCAATAAGGTTTCCTTCATTGGTCAATTAAAGAAACCTGGTTCAAGTATTTCAGGAAACGAGGTACAGAAAATCTCCATTTACCGGAAATTATTTGGGGGCCAAAACAGTTCGCATAATTGAATCGTTTATATAGTAGGAGTTTATTGATTTTCCCCACTACTTATAAGTTTTCGTTCAAACAACCTATATTCACGTCTGGATAGGAAAGCGGATTCAAGTATAGACACATTTGCACAAACTTCTGTCTATTAATGTTTCAAAAGTTCCAAATTTAATTTATAATTAAATCTATAATATATAATTTTAATATACCTATAATTAGTTTTAATTATTTTATTTTGTAAGGGTTCATATAACTAAATTGACAGTAATTCAGATAATAGGATCTCAGTCGTTCACTAAATCGGGCATTGACTAAAATTTCGTTTCAACAAATGGAGGTTCAATTACAAAAGAGTTATTAAAAAACGTAAACTTATTATGTGTATAATTAAAAAAGATTTAATCGTTATCCCGATTATTATGTATTAAGTGTCGCTAATTTATAAGATTTAAAACTTTCACAAAAGCATTTCGACATTTGCTTTATTTTTACATCAATATAGTACTTTAAAAATTCTACTAAATTTGCATTCTGAACTGTTATAATAGCACTTGATTTTACCATTTCTCCGAACAGATCGCGACCACGCCAGTGTTTTAAACAGCGCACTACGATAGTTGCTGTGCTCATTGACACATGCCACCGCAACGTTTCAAACTTGTTTTATAATAAATCAAAGCGGTCATTGAACTTTCGGGGACAGGCGTGTTTTAGAGCTGGGGACCTATCACAGTTTGTACGTTTCTAGTTAAACGTGCTTCATGACAAATCAAAAGTCCGATCGAACCTTCGCTAGCAAGCAACGCTTTTGAATTAAAAATTGACTGGCACGCTTCCATGTGTTTGAAATACACAGACGTGTGAAAATTGTGACTTGCTTCAGGCAGGTTGTTCAGAAACTAGAGGTGAAAAAAAAACAAGCGGGAATTGAGAGACCCTCGGGGCATAGATAGGTACGCCAGGTATTTTTACTTGCAGGTATTTTTCCAGCAGCAACAGAATTTTTGACGTGACTCGCTCATAAGAGACCGTCGAAGAGGTCGATCGAAGCCAGACAGCCTGAGAGTCAACTCTTCAGACTTCATAACCACTTGAGGGAGCATCAGAGAGCACTGTATTCGCATAACGCATGAAATTATTTCCAACGTGGATTATCGTTGAGAATGAATAACTAAATTCGAATATTCAATCTGTCGAGTACGCGCACTCGTACGTGTTATGCACAATAACGACTCTGAATGTCGCTGATTTCACTGAACTAGTAGAGTAAAACTGTTTTAGTTCTTCTTATTGTTAGTTCTAACTTGGATAAGAATAATAGTAATCATCAAAGATGTTACAGTATTATTTTATGCTAGGAATTGTTTTGTTATTGTACTCTATGTGTAAATGTAAACTCAGTAATAATAATTCCACAACCGAGAACTGAAAATAATATGTTGTAACATATTATTATTATTAAACGATGTTACTAGGTTCGATCCTCTGTTTGTTTGTTTGCATTATGTTTGGTTCAAATCTGGAAGCTCAATTTTAACCCACTTCCAAATATCCAATAGACTTGAAACTTTGCAGGCGTGCGTAGTTTGAATGACAATATGAAATTATGAAAAAAAGTCGAATATAAAAAAAATATATAAAAAATGTATAAAAAATTCACAAACACTAAAAACTAGAAAATGAAAAATATATAAAAAAATTAAGTTATATTTAATTTTTAGATTTTATGAAAATTTTCAGAAAGTTTAAAGCGGTAACATTCAAAAACTAAATGAACTGCTACGAAAAAGGTATCACTAATATAATTTAGTATTTAACAATTAATATTAACATTTTAATGATACGATAAAACTTTGTTTCCACTATGATTTTCTAGTAACGTTTATGCATTGTCAGGTACAAAATCAACATGCGGTGTGTACGAAGCTGTTGCTTTGAATGATGCTCAATGGTCAGAGTAAATAAAACGTGGAATCGAATTTCTCGGGTTAGCAGAATTTTAATCGCTTTCGTTCTTGCGGTGTTTAATTTTCATTTGGTGTTTCCCGCTTGTTCTTCTTGGGAGAGCATCAAATCCGAGTATGCCAGCAGAAAGCCCTGCGTGAAATTGAATTCGTATCAGAAACAACACGTATGCCGGTTAACACGGTTAGCCAATATCGAGAGTTGCGTCGAAATTCGTTTCAATAACTGATGGTTCGCGGAATATAACAGTCGATTGTAGGAGAATTTTATTCGTCAAAGAGATTAGATGAAAAGGGAAACGAGAGATGGATAATTATTAACGGATTCGTAAACTGTTTGTAAAAGAGAAGCAGTCTCTAAATAGGAAAAGTGCGAATACGATTTGAAAAGAATGCAGAGTAAGGCATTTAATATTAGTGCATGAAATATTATTCTTATTTATAATATAAATAAATATTTCTTATTCTTCAGTTTCAGTTTTTAATCAATACCATATAAAACATCAATAGTTTTGTACGCATTTATATTTTTATACATATTTGGTCACAAAGTGTTATTTTCTTTAAGAACAAGCATACGCAACGGCTCTTAACCTCTTAGAGGGCTGGGTGGCCACTATATGTAGTGTCTCAAGGTAGACAACTATTTAATGTGCATATATAAATAGGTGCTTAGATATATTCTATGTGCATATGCATATACATAGATGAATGTATATCTTGAATGTATGTCTTTCTACGTCCACGTCGTTAGCTCCAGGTGACGCCAAAGGAAAGTTTTACACATGAATGTACCTAACTGCTGTTTTTCATTTAGGCTTGTTTAAGTTGGTAACACTGTTTCTGTGTAAAACTTCGATAATCTGATCTCAGAATCGTCATTAGCGATATTAAAAACCCTTAGAAACACTGAAATTCAAATTTTGAAAATTTCAATATTTGTCACTCAAGTATTAAGGCAATATTTAAACTCGGAACCGTTGCGGAAAATATCCACAATTTCTATAGAAAGATACCGGCCCTCTAAATATAAAGAATGATATTAAATTATATTAAATTATATTAAAACATTATATTTGCAATTTATACATATATTTTCATTAATATATAATGTATTTAAAGCAATTTATCGGGGTGATTTCGAAATTGTGGAAAAAGAGGAAATCTGTGTCAAGTAAAAATTATTCGATATCAAATATTGATACAAATTTCCATGTTTCTATATTGGGGATGTGAAAGATATTTTGAAAGGATAATCAGTGTTTAAAATTAAATACTACGAGTCTATATGTAAATGGGATATACTATATAATTTTGCCTGAATATCTTAATTGATATTTACTGTGGAGTATATGCTGCGTATAGGGTATAGGTAAATCGTCTTATGATAGGCGAGAATGTCACGATGCAAGGACCTTTCCTACTTGATGGGCTTCTTCAGAGTTGCGGTTTGATCACCCTGTTTCGTATCTTCGATATTCTCAAGCTCTTAATTATGGAGCGTGAAGAAGTGGTCTTCCCTTTATGCATAGTGCTAGCGACAGTTCGGCTTCAAACATTAAGATCCAAAAATTTGTTTACGTAACTTCGAAAAGTATTGACTAAGCTCACACCAACTTACTCCTACGTCCGTAACGAATGACCATCTACAGTCCCAGGAAAAGTTAAAGAAAAGTTCCAGACACAGCTCCCAAGTGTTGGCAATGCATTTTCGGGCAATGCAACCGAAGGCAACCCGAGTTCAGCGCGTTCGCTTGGACACGAACTCGCAATATTGGAGGATGAATACGGTCCTCGAAATCCTGGCTACCCAGGGATCTTCCAGGTTGTAATGCGTCTGGTTCATGTCTTTGGCGTTTTCTCACGCAGCTGAGATTGCGTGATGCCTGAACTTGATTAGTCACGTTGCATCCTGGGAAGATATCTTGGAGACACTTGGGCTGTTTCCTTTTTTTTTTATTTGAGTGCAGGGGAAGGGGAGGTGTGAACTCTCTACCTAAAAATGCATATTTTTAAAACCGAAACTATGAGGGAATGCAAAAATAATCCATTTTTCACACTCTCACATTACATTACTCCCTCAAAAAGACTGACTGTGGACTTAGAATACACCTACGTACATTGCTAAACATAAAATACTCCCTACCAGACAACTCTATGCCAAATAACATTGTTTTTAATCTTTTTTACTACTGGTCAAGTAGTATTATCCTACTTAGTAACCCGATTTATACGTGTCGCTTCCATAAGCGTAACTAACTTTCCGTTTAATTACAAACAGGCGACGTATCTCCAGCGATATCACGTATAAGAAAGACGCAACGTAGGGTAACAGATTGCGAGAGAATGATTGAAATTATGTTGGAAAGAGAAAGCCGCGAGAGGAGAGTACGGTGGACAATTAAACAGATGGCTGAACAGGGGAAGTAATGAGAAAGGAGACGAGAGCAAGAAGGAGGCGAAACTTGAGTAGAAGATAAAAAATAAGGAGGAAAAAGAGGTTGAGAAGAGGAGAGAAGAAGAAATGGAAGGGAAAACGATGGAGAGACAGAGAGAAAGGGAGGAAAAAGGGCCGCGAAGGGGAGTGGGAGTATAAGAAGGTAAGGGAGAGGGAGAGATTTCTTCTTTCACGGCCGAGTGACGTGTTGAATCATTTTCCCTTGAAGGTCCCTTTGCCCCGGGCAGTATTCCGTTGCGAAAGCAATTTGCCCTGCCCAGCATTGTCACACGTATAACTTCGCGGACCCAGTGGATCGACAAAAAAAGCCTTCGAGCTCGTTACGTCTTTCGGATCAGGTAAATTCAGGATGCGACTGGTGAGAAGAAAACAAACCGGAATTCTCTTTCTAGTTAATCGCGAAACAAAAGCTCCACTGCTGTAACTTTCTTGCAACTGAGGCGTTAATTCACTTGGTCGGGATTCATTGAGTGTCACCTCCAGGAGGTTCCCTTTGTTTCTTAAGAGTATTGGTAACAGTCATCAAAACGTACTACGAAAATGCAAAAGGAAACCATAACGTAAAATACAGAAGTTTTCCTTTTTTCACCTCGCATCTTGGTTGTATTAACACTTTGGGTGTCACGGGTATGTTTTCACGCCTGGGGATTTGAAAAAACCTAGTTCAATATTTTCGTTGTTTTTAATATATTTTTGGGTGTTGAATTCGAAAAACATAATCAAAATTTCATACGACTTTGCGGACGGCTTTAGGATCGCTATAACGGTTGGTGCAGGTAAATATTAAATCTTACTACTTAGTTACGACTGTAGTTTGATGTTTTTAGAGGTAGATAAGAAACGGCTACGGAAAAATTAGGTATCCCAGGCCGGCTCAAACTTCTACTTTTTTTACTGCCATGTCAATAAATGAATGTACGTTGAGATTGGTATTTGATAAAATTTCATGAATTTCAGGTCTGATCGCAATTAAAATATAAAGATTTTCAAAAATAGTGCGATTTACTTCGTGTTTGGATTCATTTTCATCGGGAGAACCACGCCAATCAATTTGTACGCTTTTCATAAAGATAGGATGAAAATAATGGAAAGTGAAAGTTTAGTTAGTACACAATATATCGTAAGAGATCATGCAGTGGTGGAACAAAAATGATTTCAATAGATTCTCGTTCCGCTTCTGTCATTTTCGTGGTGTTAACTCTGCGGTACCGTGTTTCACGCTTATTGTTAAAGCAGTTGCTTTTCTATCTTCCGAAATCTTTAGTTAAAGCGTACTTCCTTGCTATAAATAAGGCCGGAATGTCTCCGAAGGATCGACGCGAGTAACTTCATCCATCGGGAAACTTTCGGCTTAAAAACTGTTCGCTTTTTAGTTCAAGTTTCTTTCCGCTCAGCAGAGTCGTTGTCTTCGGCTCTTTCTTGAAATTAATCGTGATCTCCGTGAGATCCCTCCTGGGAGCCCAACTTCAATGAACTGAACTCCTTCCATTTATCGGTTTTACGTACCTCTCGTTTTTTAATTTGTGCTCATTTTCTTATTTTCATATAATTGCAGCAAAAGAGAAGAAAACCATCTAGAGTAGCGCATTTGTACTTCCGTCCAACGAGAAAATCGTAAACGACCCCGCTTTTCTTTTATCATTTTAGCGTTTGGAAACCATAAGCTTAATAGATGTGAACGCGCGAATAAAAATATGCAAACGTACCTGCAACTTTGCTATTGCGTGCAGGAGTGACATGTATGCGTGTTCTTTATGCATGCAAAATGTTGAGAGAGGGATGGATTTGTCATGATGCGGACTGAAGTTTCTTTTTTAAGCCGATTAAATTGTGCGAGGAAGAGAGAATTCAGAATTGCGAATTATTAGTAAAGCCATTTACAACAAAAGAACGTAATAAATAATGTGTTAAAAGTATTTACTAGTTAAAGCTTCAAAGTAACATCTTCACAGATTAAATGAAGAATAAAATACATAAAATCTGTGTGACTAGCGTTCAGTTTTAATAAAAAGTTCACGATCTATCATATATATATATTGTGCTCAAATACAAGAAAACGCGAACTTGCAAATTAGGATAAACTTGGATAAATTGTACCCCTTAAGAACAAATGGTTATTATATGAAAAATAACAGAGACTGAAATACAATAAGTGGCAATCAACGCTTTCTTAATAAATTTTTATATAATAAAGATAATTAATTTTAAGGTAGACGGCTGTGTAATTATCTTTCCCTCGCTTTCTTCTCTCCTCTCTTCCGTCTTTATTGATCTCTCAAGATCAGGCAACTTTTTGGTAGTAGGTATCTTTAATTTACATTTTTGTGACCTTTGTGACATATATTTTCATGATCAGTTGTTGGCATCAGCGTTTTACGAAGTATTCGATAATACAAAATAAAAGCTGGTTGTTTGTAATTTAATGTTTCAAAGATTTTAATTTTTTTTTCAAGTGATTCGTAACCCAGTGAATACGTATATATATATCGCTTTGTAATTTTGTGATTAGTGTTTGAATTTATTTGCTTTGCTGTACATCCCTCATCGACGTGTGCTTACAGCTCTTCAAGCCACACATTTTTTAAACCATAATTAGTTTGTCAGTCTAAAACATTCAGAATTATCATGGCCGTCTAGAGTTTGATTGTAACTTAAATTTAGTTTGCCTTGATAAGCACAAAGAGTAGACGGTTCTACTTTCAGAAATGTTGATAAAGTCGTTCTATTACATTCCGACGTTTATTCTGGACGAATCGCGTCATTGGTCTTCTTTCCTTCGAGGACACTCTCGTCGTTCTACCGAAATTATTTCCGCAGGGCTTGGCAAAGCACGATGCCAGTCGACGAACTTGGATTATACATGCACGAAGTCGTTCATTTCCGAATACTTTGATGTCCTACCTTTTTCCGTTCGCGAGGACTTTCCCCGATGTTATCGTATCAACATTGCGGTCCATCGTGATATTTGATGAAAACCGCTAGCCGACATTTCATAGTCTCCAGGCTTCCTCTTATACTTCTATACTTTCGAAATATTTTTTACCAGGTATAGAGCACTTATAAACACCGATATCATTATTTTTAATTGTAAAGTAGAAGTACTACTTCGGTTTCTAACAGTTCACATGTTTTAGCCGTACGTTGTTAAACAATTAACAAACGTAGATGCGCGTCTGGTATTTTTGTGCGTGTCAAATCTCGCATCTCAGCGTCAAATTAATGGCGATGGGAACTTTTAATTAACTAGGAGCATTTGAAAGAACTTTAGCACTAGTTTATTAATATAACTACACAAACAGGAACACGATCGCGAACTTATCGGATAGTAATTTGGAGGCTGGTGGTTCGAGAGTTTAAGAACGAGGCTGCGAGAGTTAAAAGCAGGGGTTGAAAACGGTTATGATATCGATTTTTCTCGAAACAGTTACAATTATCATACATAATTATTAACATATTATAATTCTCTTGAAACAATTACGAGTGAAGAAGGTTCTATATCGGTTTCGGTTCGGGTTGAGAATATTGATTATTCATAGGTAACTGTTTCACTTAGAACCGATATATGACAGATTGAAACATTTATTTTCGGAACCCTTTCAACTCCTGATTAAAATACTACACATGAGGGTTTCAGAACTAGAGACAACATAGACTCTGTGTGGGTGGATCTCAGTTTGTTAAACTATTATTGTAGAAATTGAATAAATTCTTAAAATATTAAACCGTAATAATTAAATGAACTGGGTTATATTTTTGTAAGCTCGTTTCTTGTAAATATATGATATTAGGTCAATTTGATCAAAACTTTCTTGTCCGTGAAACTTTAAAAATTCCGTGGAGCGGCATTTTTATAACAGACTTTGTAATAGTTAACGGAACACGATTAATGTTTAATCTTTGAACTTTAAACTGATTACAATGTGAGCAAATATGCTAACCGTAGGCAAAGTTGGAACCAAATGATAGACCGTAGGAAAGCTGGATCTAGCCTGTCACAAATGATAGACAATGTTTTTTCTTTCAATATCGTGAGGGAGTATGCAACAACTTGAATGCTTAATGTTCGCGACGAGAATGATATTTTTCACTAGAAGGGCGCAATGATAATGTCCGCCAAACTTTTCCGATGCTCAGAAAGTGGACGTGAAGTTAGATTTGTGGGAGGGGACGGAAAATTAATTGGATGTCTTTTCCTGGGGGAGGAGGAGAGAACTCTCCCTGTCAATTTGCCGGTAGCGGAGGAACCCTCGCCTCTAGGCCAAAGTGAACTAGATAATTCAAACATCTGGTTTCAGACGTTCAGAGTAAAGAATATCCAAATTTTCAAAGACTGCGCGGTTTGGTTGTTTTTAGAAATAAGGCAAGTAGATGTCTCCGAAACGTTCTTTGAAAAATACGAAATTGGATGCGGTAACACAACGAATGTGTGTTCGGTTCACTCGGAACTCGCTTTTGTTCTATAAGACAGAACAATGGACCTCCTTTAATACATACATACAAACATATAAGCAATACATTCGAGGGGCTGCTTAATCCCTTAAAATTGAGAATGGATAATATGGTGTAATATAACTATTCTCTTTCTCTCTAAAAAGAGTCTGAGTTAATCTCGTACCATCCCTACGACGTATTGTTTTTATCTTTACCCACTCATATATATATTTATTTTACATTTAGAGCATAAACAGATTCAGACAGTCCGTGGTATTTGCGCGTTCGACGACTTTTGACACGCAATGTGACTAAAACAATTGAAATCGGATGTTCTAGAAAGAACGCGAAGATTTTAGATATTCCCTGAACCAGGAGCGTATTGCGGCTAACTTCGGATTTTTGTGTTTAACAATTTACTTCAAGGAGTAAAAAATCGGCGCTGGACACTTTGACAGTGTCCCTTGTTAGTACATATTCGGTCTCTCTACCAATGTGTACCTAATCCCAGTTTGTTCAATGAACCAAACAACTACATATGTATATTCGACGGGTGATGGTAGTTGGTACATTTCCGTGCAAACAATCAGCGCCGAACTTCCACATACAGTGTGACGACCACTGTGCGCCTAACGAAGGCATTTTACCGAAACAGTCACTGGTAGTTTTAACTTGTATGTTCGCCAGATCCATGCGCTTTATGACATTATAACTTACGAGACTATTACGACGAACACACTGAATTTCCTCGCGTATTACTCAAAGGTTTCGTTACGCGTCTGTGGATGACCGGTTCAAGGGAAATGTATAATCAATTTTCTCTTACTAAGCTAACAAGTGACACTTCCGAACAGATAGTTCTCGATTGTGATGAATTTTGGGTGTTATGTGAGTTTTGAAAAATATTTCTTAAAAAATAGATTCTAAAAATAGTTCTTTGTACGCGGGTCGTACAACGATTTTACTCATATTTCTATATCATATTCATATAAAACAGTATGTAGGTATATTTAAAATATCGCATTGTGCTATTATCTGAATATTGCAAACTGATACATTCGTATTTCATTACCTGAAGTAAAATACTGTGAAATATAAAGTATGAAAATAATTTTCAATCCATGAGTATGATTCCGTTTTGTGTTACCAATATTAATTACTGTTTTATATTTGTTTAAACAATTCATCAACTGAGATTCCATCGTTTTAGCAAGCTTTTCGATTTCAATAAAATTTGCTGAAATAACAGACAACAGAATTTTTTAAACTTTTATCGAGTGTCATATTAAAATTTCAATAAAAATGACAGGCAATACTGAAATGGAATAGAAGAGAAATTGTTGACGGTATGTTTCCATTATTTAAAGCGTAAGGGAAACAAACAGGAAATGTCACAAAACAGTTTTATTGAGGAAATTAAGGTTTAATATGTTAGTCCACCAGTAAAGAAACAAGCTTCAAAGAATTCATCTGCATTCATCATAATATGAAGAAAACATCAACAAAATGTGCTACAAATCGCGAAATCACGAAAAATGGGCATTCTCCGTTTTTTCTCCTTACCCTTCATTTCATATTTTTAACGATAAATTGTGTTACGCTCGTCTTATTAACTCAATATTCCCAAGCGTAGAATTTGCTATTGCCTCGCAATAATGTGGAACTCGGGATTATGTATCCCCTAGCAACTTCAACAGTCAGCAGCTTCGACATGACTCTTGAAGCTCTCGATTTAGGATGTGGCGGCAAGAGCGTCTACAGGATTTGCGAATAGTGGAAAGGGTGGGAGAAGAGAAATGCCAGGCATTGATTGCGTTCACGCCTGTATGCTGGTTCGCCTGTATTGGCAGGAACGGTCTTTGCGTGGTGTCAAAGCACTGACGGCAAACCGTATGGCGCTCAGCTTGTTACCCGATTCACAGTTTACCCTACTATCGCTTTGTAGAGGAAATCCTATCCTAACAAAATTCAATATCCACCGAGTGCTGTGCGGACTCGAGCCGCAAAATGCTGCCAATCATTAAGTTGTCCTGCACCGTACACAGCTTGCTAAAACAAATGGGGTTTCGAGAAAGATCCTTTTTTTTTTGTAATCCGAGTACAGTAGCCCTCATATTACACGATTTTGTATGACCTGGCTTCGTATAACGCGATGGGAAAAATGCGACAGTGGTCGTACAACGTGGTAAATAAATTAAAAATTTCAACTAATCTGCGTCATATGGAACTTTGTAAAATAAGTCCTAACGATAATTTCCTAACGATGAAACGATTAAAACCTCGACTGGTCTGTCCCTTCAGAGTCAATATATTCAAAAGACATTGTCGTTGGAATTTACTTTTGGACAACACCGACAACGAATAAATATCGACAATATCCTAAAATGAAAAAATTCTTTAATTTCAATTTTTGTGTGGTTTTCGAATGGTATGAAATATATTCTACTGTTATGATGTGGAAGATACATTTTAGATCTTCTAAAATAAACCTTTACTTATTTTATAAATGTATATACCGTTAAGGAACTAAGGTTCGCTCATTTTAGAGGGCTTCCTTCTTTAATATTGATTTTTAACGTAATAAAACCCTACATCACAGATTTTTTTGGATACTAAAAGATAAATTTATGTTTCAACTTTAAGGAAAATTTGGAAAAGTCGAAAATAAGTATAATATAATTATTTATAAGCTGTGGAATAATAAAGTAACTGGGAACTAGTTTTTGATCATCTAAAATACACGAAAACTAATTTCTAACAAGAGTGTACCTACCTCACATATTTATTTTCACGAAAACTCAGAGTACTAACTGCTTTCGCATACAACACATATATTTTTCAATTGTCAATTTGTATTTTAGAAATTATTTCGAGCAATTATTTGTTGGCATCAACTTACAAGAACCATTTATTTCATGGTAAAAAATTAGTGCCTGATCAAGAACTACTTAGTTCCCTAACGATACATACGTAGATACTTTCGTATAATCTATGTACATATAAACTACCTATTGAGACACGTATAATACAGATTCATGTATAACGCGGTATGTATCCCCCGCATTATGCGGCGGTTGACTATAATCTCTAAAGCTTCAAGGTATTGTGTTCTCGTGCTTGTTATAGCTGACGTAAGAACGAGTTCAAGCATACACAATAATACGAGAAAATTTGTGTATGGCATTATAATTATTAAATAATTATCATGTTCGTCCATTGAAACTATTCAAAGTACATAATGACTCACAGAGGTATTCGTATTACCTTCTCAATTATTATTGAATTCAATTGGTTAATATTCTTTAATAATAGGTACATTCTGAACTCATCATCAATAAAAATATATAGTGTAATAACTAAGTTGTCGACTAATATATTGTTTATTGAAAAATAATAATTCAATGTAATATAAATGGAAATTTAAATAATTTGTCGCAGATTTAATGTCACAAAAGTATTTATACTTACTCGTACAATTTATGCTAAATGTAATAAATATATTAACAGTTAATATTTTGTTGGACCAACTCTCAATAAAAATTTTCATATCCACACCTCAAAAATCTATTTTTTGTTTTTATATTAAATTTTATTTGTCTAATATTTATTAAATTTGAGATAAAACTAGGATTAGAAGTTTCTAATCGATCTGACATACGGTGAGCTAATTTCTCTGTACATTTCGGGTCGGCAGAATGCTACATCGGTCAACTCGAATACATAATTAAATACGCTAATACTCTTGGTCTTTCACGACGTATACAAGCAGAGTATCGCCAAATAGAAAATCTTGCAAAATATACAATACACTAAAGGACAATCCAGTTCCAATATTACGCAGAATGCACAGAGCAAACCAATTAACACATGCAATCACGCGTATGATTGCATTAGACCTGAAACCGTCCAATATCGTCAACGGTATGTCAACGATATGGAATTTCGAGATTTAATAACTATCACTGACAATGAGCCGCGGGTTGAGATCCATCTCATTCACCATTCTCGAGAATAATACCCTCGTAGATGTTTGAAGATTTAAAAAAATATGTTAAAAAACAAATAGGTATGCGCGGATATTGAAAACGGGAATATATTTCGTTATTTTGTTTATTAGGTGTACATTTTTCTACCCGATACAATATCCTACATGCACCATTAAGGAACAAAAACGTATTAGCAACGTTAACTATTTATAACTGATGGTGGGACTTCTCCTGCAGAAATTTCTATACAGAGAGTTCATTCTAAACTCGCACGATATTTTTGTCGCTTAGTTCAAGCTTGCCTTAAATGTTTTAAAATTTAAATGGAAAATAAAACGAATGATTCCAGGTGACAAAATAAGAGAAAAATCAAGAGTAACAGAATTGCGGTAGAGGTTTCGTTTTTTTAGGATTTAGTGTTTAAAAGCTCGGATCAAAAACACGTGAATCACGGCACTCCAGCGATCAGCGGCTCGCGTTTTGTAGGTTCGTAGAGGCACGTACAGTCGTCGTATCGCGTTTATCCACACATTTATCCATACTCTACGAGCTACGTTATGTTACGAGCTGTTATACGTAAACAGAGCGGGTCGCAGACCGCTTAGGTGGAGTCAAAAAGAGGAATCGGAGGAAAAGAAATCTTGGAATATGCTTGGTTGCCAGCTATACAATTCGATTTCCTCACTCCCCCCTAATGTCTGTGGCCGGTGCACGAAAACGTCAAATCATTTCTCATGCGGCCACGCGTGATCCGAACACACGAGAAACATTTGAGCGTAAATTAAATACCGCTGACGTACAGACGCGCACTGGCTAGGGTGTTAGTCTGCCCGATTGCAAGTGAGTCCTTAGTGAAGTGCGCCCCCTGAAACACTGCAGGTAATTAGGTGCTATAAAAGGGACAGGTTTCAGATGGGACAAATCGAATTACCAAAATTTTAAACGCATTAAGCCGAGAATCCACCAGGAAACTGAGATAAGCTATGCTATGCAATGCTATGTTTTAACGTAGCTTTTGGTGGAAACGGTTCCATAAGAATGTATTGAAGGTAAGTTTTTTAGAACGTAGCATGACATACTACAGCATAGCATAGCTTGGTTTCCCGGTGGATTCCCGGCTTTACACATGCAAGTTATTTTCCTGTTTATGTCAACACTAGTGCCCAGTCATTTGACGTAAACTTCACTGCGGTCCCACTTGCAACAGAGTAGTAATTCAAGGTTGATGTTTTTCAGCAGTAATAGAAAAATTTTCGTTGTTTTTCTCTGTCGTTTTCTGAGGTCAAGATACATACAAAGTGCTAAAGTGTTATATCATTAAAATAACCTGTATTCAACTGAAACGAATATACTTAACAGGTAAGCTTAATTGATTATTTTCTTTGTGTTGAGGTTATTTTATATTAAACTCACTTATAGTCTTAAAGGGGACAGCATAACAAGTCTTAAATGGGACGTCCGTTTCATGGCTGCCCCTCTCATACGCATGTACTGCTGGACATTATATTTTACTTTCCTGTAAAGTTATTAGTGTATCATCTGATACATGGACGTTAAAGTAAAGTCTCGTTTTTATAGCACTTATTATTTCACAAAAAATTTAATTGCCCTTTTTTGCCACTTATACATTTGTTGGAAATTTGATGTATTTCTTATACAAATTAAACGATAGCCTTATAGTTGTGGGTGGACCCCCTTTGTCTCCTGGCAACCAATATTTTTAGACCCAGTTCGCCACTGTCTATATAAATATATATACTTACATCAATATTGTTCTTATGATCGTTTGATCATTTGTTCTTATGATCATCCCTATTGACCAATAGGGAAAGATTTTTAAAAGACAGTTTAAAAGATTCGCTTTGTTACGGGCACCTTAGAGCACGATATTGTGCAAGAAAACATGTTGCAAAATTTCAATGACGAGGACTGGAATTTCCTAGAGGCTTTAATAAGTGCACTTAAGCCAATAAAAGATGCAACGGAGATAATGCGCGGAAATGCTTATCCAACATTATCATAACCCCTCCGAGTACTGTGTTGACATAGCAAGTGTGCTTATATTGGAAAATTTGGAACGTGAAATAACCAACGGAATTTCAAATCATTTTTGCTATCCATTAAAAGTAAATGCCATTCTTTGTCTCGGTTCCGAGACAAATAAAAAAATGTAACATATGGTTTGTGATGATGAATCTATGAATAAGTCATGATTTCGTAGTTATCCGTAAAAACGGAACAAACTGCATTTAATGAAGTACTTTATTGACGGTAACTAGCTCTTCCACGTAACCATTCACGTTTCAAAGAACGCCTTTCGTAAAAAGACCAGGAAAAAACAAGAGGATAATTAAAACGAAACAGTAGTTCAATTAACAATGAGTTTAGAATTAGAAAAATAATGCTGGTGAAATCCGACACAACAATATTCAAAGCAAGTACTGCATACGTCAAAAATAGTCAATTTTCAAGATTGTATATCAATAAGTGACGAGTAATATCATTAATATTAACATTTGTTTATATTACTATATTCTTTGTTTAGGTGGGTTAAGATCAAGAGTAATGCAGTTTTTTTACTGAAATTCTTGGAAATTTGTGAGGATAAAAATATACAGGGTGTTTCGAAACATATAATACTCGCTTTAGGGATAAATTCAGCACTTACAAACAATTAAAGAAGTTCAAATAGATATATGTACATCTGTTTTCAATGTGTTTCCGAGAATTACATGATCTTTAAAAATGATATTATCTTAAAATTTTTCTCGTTTTTATTGCTACGTTTAAATCTAACTATTTATATTAATAACTGAAAATTAGTATTAATGAACGTTGGGTAATGGTTTTCATTCAAGCTATAAATCACCTTTTTAATCACAGAATATGTTAAATAGAAGCTGAAAGGGCAGATTAATGAACGTGTACTTAACTCTATCTTCTGTAGTCAGAATATAAAGGGATGTTCAACTCTGTGCCAGTAGAAGACATCTACTAGAAGTTGCAAGATTGAAAACGTGATCAAATAAATTATCGTATACAATACTTTGCATAAGTTTCTTTAATAATTTTGTATAGTATATTGTGTTTACTGTTATCTGCTCATTTGACTCTTAGAAATATGTTTAGGGGTTTTGAATCTCGATAAATAATTCAATGTAATATACAGTTTCATGGGTTTAGCTTCATAGAGTAATTTTTTTCTACATAATTGATAGTATTGCTTTCAATTATTTTCTAACCCAGACAGCACACAGACATCTTGAAGACATCTTAAAGACGTCTGGAGTCAGACGTTCCAGACGTCTTTCAGACGTCCGTGAACGTCGTTTTCACGTCTTATACAAGTCTTCGGCACGGCTTATGTCACGAATCAAGATGTCTTAAAGATGATTTTAAGACGTCTCACAGACATCTTTAAGATGTCTTTTCTCAGACGTCTTACAGACATCTTTAAGATGTCTTTTCTCAGACGTCTTAAAGACGTCTTTATAAGGTCCAGGTTCGGAAAAAAAAATGTCGGTGACGAGAGGAATCGAACCTAAGACTTTCCGTTTATGAAGCAATCGTTATTCGCACCTACCCAACATACTTCCTTATAAACACTTCCAAATTTTAGCTACATATGTATTGTACTAATTGTTTATAAAAAACACGCATTACAGCGAAATATTTTACAGAATATTATTATTAAATGTCTTTATTGGACCATGACAATTACGATATAACAATAATTGTGAATAGGCGAGGTTCAGCATAAGTGCTGCTCTACAACCTAACCTAATCATCATTCGACCTCTAGACTCACTTCACACACTGTCATAAAATTGTATTAAAGAAAAATTGACGAAACAAATGTACGATAATTGCGTTACTATATGTTTAATATTCCATACAAATGGTGCAAAAATTTGCAAATCCTTGCGCCGGTCCTGCCTTAAGATTGCTTTTTACGGACGCCATTCGGATGGCTTTTTACCGACGTCTTTAAGATGTCTTTTGACAGACATCTTTAAGATGTCTCTTGACAAACATCTTTAAGACATCTTATGAGCATGTTAAAGACGTCTTGTGGATGTCTTAAAGACATCTTAAAGACGTCTTTCACACGTCCGTACGACGTCTCAAAGATGTCTTTGTCACGAATCAGGACATTCAGACGTTCAGACGTAAAACAGACTTAAAATGGACGTCTATAAGATGTCGTGTGCTGTCTGGGAAGTTTCATTTTTATAGAAATTTCAATATGATCTTAAATAATTTCAATGTTTTCCAGCACATACAAATATTCTTCCATAAGAAGCGTGTTTAATGAAAGGTACTTTGTCTCGTGATATAATAAATCTTTTTCTTCGCCTTTATTCTCCATTCTCTTCTGGCAGAGTTTAAATCTCCACCGCCTAATAAAATTTCTCTTTTCATTCTACCGGTTCTTCTATTCGTTCTCTTAATATCACTCGAACCCAATATACCTCCCCCCTTGTCATTATAATGGTCCATTTGCCGGAGACAGCGTTTCTACCTGTCAGGTTATAAAGTATTTTCGTGGCGTACTTTAATTCTCTACCTAACATTTTCCAACAGAATCTATCCTATAAAAATTAAATTGAACGATGGCATAGATTGTGCTCGAAATCGGTTAATACAATTATTTTAACTGTACGATTCGATTGAACATTAATTTTCATGATTACTTTTCTTAACGTGTATTTATATATTTTAAAAATGCAAAGTAATTTTAAATTAACTTAAAGATTAAAAAAGGCAATAAAAATAATAGTAGCTTTAGTCGTTTTTCTTACAAACAACGTCTTTTCAATATGTTAGTACCACTTTTGAGAACGCATATTAGATGGAACATTTTTTCAAGTTATTGTAAGGTTAGTACCTATTTTGTCGCCTTGCAATGTTGTTTAATGCTTGTAGCGCAACGTCGTTATGTAGATATTATCAAACGGACACATCGGTCAACGGGAATAGAACACCATGTATTTTCTATTTTTAAAAAAGGTAATTTTGTGGGGATTTCACACATTTTGTAGTGTTTATTATGACTGGATAATTGTTTCACCCCCTCGGGTGAATTATTTATTATTGAAAAATGTTCTCCTAAACTTTGCCGTACTGTATATGTATTTAAATTGCGCATTTCATTTTCATATCGATGCATTAATATCTTCAAAACATTTGATGATTCATTACAATTAAACAATTGTTTTCTAATGGCACTCAAATGCATTAAACATTGTATAACTGCATTTGCGTAACATGAAGCATATATATATATATTTACTGCATATAACAAGCAATACAATAAGAATATATTGGATACTTAAAATTCAACACGTTGAAGCATATTCTAACTTATAACGCCAACGATTAGAAATATCAAACACATCTGAGTTAAAACATGCTTCTACGTATCCAATATCTTCTTGTTGCGTCCACTGATACTTAACATAGACAAACTGCCTATCAAAGACTTTCATAATGTTGTAGTTTATTACATGTTCGTATACGTTCAACTCAGATGTTTGATATTTCTACTCGTTGGCGTTACGTTCAACTCAGATGTTTGATATTTCTACTCGTTGGCGTTGCATTCAACTCAGATGTTTGATATTTCTACACGTTGGAGTTATAAGTTAGAATAGAATATAAGCTTAAACATGTCCAACATCTTATCTTTTATTGTACTACTAGTTAATTATATAAAAATATATAGAAATAGAGTGGCCTTTTGCTGTAGTAAGTGTAGAGACTACATAATGTGTCCGAAGGAGGTGAGAGCATATGGTAGAAAGTCTTGTTGCAGGAAATTTAAAAAATTCTAATGATAATTTAGCGAAAATGAACAAAGAGATTTTCAATATTTTTATTGGTGTTGGTTTAGATGTTTATTGGTGAATTGAAATATTGTTAATGGGAAACTAATAAAATTAATGAATAGTGTGGGAACGACTGTGGATTTTAATTAATATAATTAATATATCTTTCACAAAAGATTGAAAAGTATCAAGGGAGATGCGTTTTCAGTGTGCTTTCTTCACTAATGTGACCTGCTCTAACTTGCAAACAGTCCGCCATAATTTTCTTAATTCTTAATGCAATGCTAATTTGACAAATTTTGTCGATTTACCTTATTTGACAAATTTCTAGAAACTTGTGGGAAACAAAATGCTTCTCTGTCTATATCAGGGACAGAGATCTAACCCAGACCTTCTCCGGACAACCTCCAAGCCTGTGCATCGCCTGCATTCCCATCCAAGCTTGTGCGTCCCCTTCATTTCTATCCGAGCCTCTGCGTCCCCTTCGTTTCTATAAGCTTTTCATAAAAATTCTAATTAAAAAATAGTTTGCTGGTATAAAAACAATATATTATTTTGTGCATGCATTGTATAATTTCTAGAAACTTGTGCGAAAGAAGATGCTTCTCTGTCGAACCTTCTCTGAACAACTTTCAAGTCTGCGACTCTACATAAGAAACTATTAAAAAAATTTGGCGACTTACCTTGTTAATTGAGACAATAATTCAGTCTCCTATTTAGTGTAAAAACTCATGACATTTTAAATTCGGACAATTTACTTTATTTGACACTAAGCACATGGTAGGTTATCTCTGTCTATGTAGCTGTCAGATTATTTGTTACGCGATTGGCCAAAACCCGCATCCAATGAACGACGTGCCTGAGAGACATTTCCTCACCCTTTCATACTCCCCTCTTGCCTAGAAGTGTAGGACGATGACGATGACGAGACGATGCTGAATCTTTAGAACATAAAATTCAGCAAATTGCAACTTTACATCGAAATATCTCAGCTCATAAGGCCCGTAGGAACAAAACACTTTTCTTATGTAAATCAAACCCAAGCTATCCATTAAGACCATTCAAAATCTAATCGGATCAGCCGTTATTGAGATTCGGAAATCTCAGGGTTCTTGATAGCGAGTCGTGGCGTAATAGACCCACTCTGTGTCTCGCGCTGCGCATATATATTATGTACTTGGCGCGAGACACTACCGTGTCTCTTCATTATTTTATATAACTGACTGATGTTTTCTGTTTTCTTAGTCTTATATCCTTATCCACATCAATCCACAGCATCTCGATGTAATTTAAGTCCGCAATTCGTGCCAGCCACTTTAATACATCAACGTTCCTTCCATCTAAAACTTGTTTAATAAGTTTTGTTGTCTGCTTTGGATCGTTATCGGTTTGACAAATCCAATCTTTCAGTAATTTTTCTGCAACAAATACCAGAAGAAAGTTTTTAATAATTTTTAAATACGTATAATAATTTCTTGATGAAATAAGTGCATTAGTTTCCCAAGTTTTTTTTAGTTACGATCCTCGTTTATAATATTCAAATAACCTACCCCCTCCCCCATATAAAGTAAAGTAATTTTAAAAAGGTAAAAAAATACATTAAAAATAGGTATTTTAGAATATAATTCTAACTTAATATTTAAAAAAACCGAGGCGACACCCCAAAAAACATTTCACGATCCACTTGAGGGTTGCGACCCACATGTTGGAATTCACTGGACTAAATGCTGTGGCGGTAACAACAGCTTTGGGGAAAAAGACATTCGTTAGAAATTCCCAACTCGACGCTAAATGAAGATTCTTATTCTACATTATTCCTACTGCGGGCACAATCTGAGAGAGCCTTCTCGTAAAATCGCGCGTTTCCAAGGCATTCCGCGACAGACAACTTGGACTTGAAAATACCTCTATTTCAATCTTCACGGCTAAAAGTATTTCATGTTCTATCCCAGGTTAACCTCAGTGTGCTGTAAACGCTCGATGAAAATAGACCGAATTGGTCGTACGTGCCCTGAACCAGATTTCACCGAAAATGTGTTGCTAAAAACGGCAAGATTGCCGTGAGAAATTCATTACGACTTGGTAAACACAATATTTCAAAGAAAAGTTTATTTATAGATAAATTAATTACTCTAGTCGCACTGTTATTCATGTTAGCCAACAATTTTACAGTTTAATGTCTGCCTTCTGAAACTTACACTCTCAAATTGTAGTAATCCTTACCGACTGACGTGAGCTTTTATTTAAATAAAAACAGAAATTAAACTCAACCACAAAAGCATAATAAATTAAAACATCTACAAAATCAAATCTTAGATAATTTTTTGTACATAATTAATGAGTAGAAATACTTAATCAACTAACAAACATAGAAAAATAATATCAGCTTTAGAAGCTCAATTTTTTTTGCGCACCACCTGGAATTTCCGGGATTATTTTACTCTGCTAAAAAGGTATCACATGACCCGAAACACCCAACTCACATTCAGTGGTTGAATATCACGTCTAATTATTTCCTGCGGTAATGAAACATACATTAAATGATTGTGGAATTAATTATTATTATTATTACTATGTTGAAAAACTTTTTGACACTGTTTCGTCATAGATAAATTACTCGGGTCGCGCTGTTATTAATGTTAGCCTATCATTTTGCAGTTTAATGTCTGCCTTCTGAAACTTGCACCCTTACATTGTAGTGATCCTTACGGACTTACACACTTTGAAGTAGATAACTCGGCGTAACTACGGCGCGATATCGATCATACCCCGAGGCGGTTTGAATTCACCATCGTGCACACGTGTGCCTTGGAGCACAAGGAAGAGACAGCATAAGTCAAGAACGTTATCGTGAGATAAGGCGAAATGATTGTAAAAATGAAATTACGACAGTGCTAAGTTCTGCGCTTTGGGTGCCAGGTATTCCTTCCGTACGCGACTCGTTTCTATAATGTAACGATATGATGCATGTGCTTTCGTGGTTCGCAGGGTAACGGGGTCGGGTATGAGTTATGAAGGCACTGGGACCATGGTGTCTCCAGAAGAAGCGAGGGGCGTATCCAGCGTGTTTAACATCCGGATGAGCTTCAGAGCAAGCACTTCAGTGCGACCACGTTGAAGAGAATCTTTACGCACTGCTGAATTAATACATTGTTGGGATGTGACGTTAAGTTCACCCTTCCAGCAGCCTTCCGGCGTTGTTAATTTCTCGTTAATTAACGACCACAATTCGGAGACCATGCTGTTTTCCCCGTGATGGAGACTCGGATAGCTATTAGTAATTATGGAACGACACAGTGGAAAACTGTTACATAATTTGTAACGTTATCAGGTGTTACTAATTTGCGAAGTTCGAGTAGAAACGTATTGATGGTCGAGAATATCAATTTACAGGATTGCGAACTAATTATCATTGCAGAAATTGTAGAGATATTGTGATGTTGATTTTAATGTATGAAAGCGATGAGATGTATTGCATAAATAACTGCAAGCATGCTCCCTGCGGACACTATTAACCCTTCCTTGACACTCTGGGTGTGAGCCACCCCAGGTATGTCAAAGTTGATAAAAAAGAGAGGTGTGTCAACAAAGGGTTAAATACAGTGGCGAAAGTTTCATCTTATACTTTGAAATAAAAATCGTTGATGTCCTCTGTATCGTAAAATATTATTACAAAATTCTGTTAGCGAGACTAATGTAAGTAAATAGGGGAAAGTGGGGTAAAACGGAACGGATGGGTAAAACGGAACACCAATGTTTTTGTTAGATAAGAGCTGCGAATGAGTTAGTATCGCGTGACATGGAACCAAAGGGTCCTCATAGCATTTTGTGATAGACCATAGACCTCTGCAAAAGTTATTTTTTCATTAAGAGAGTTTGATAAATTTTCGGTATCGACGTTTCAATATTGCGTTGGACTTTCAACCACTTTTCGGTACTTGGATTTCGAAAATTAATAACGGCAAGTACATCGTTGGATTCTATAGTCCTTACGCTACATTTTGATATATATAAAAAGTTCTTTACCTCACGCTGAAGTGTAAATATTAAATGTTTACTAAATGACTGCACATGGGGCAAAATGGAACACTTTTCGCGGGGTAAAACGGAACGCCTATTATACATGGGGAAGAATGGAAACGTCCCTTAGTATGTGTTTATTATCTCTTTTAATTATTAGATTGTAGATTAAACTTTTAATTACTATCCTTGTTTCCAAGAAAATGGATTTTGTATAGAAAATTATGATGTATGAGATACATATTTCATTCGATCAAACTGTTAGTTTAAATTGTAATAAATAACATAATCATTTAACGCAGATGTGTTCTCCATGCAAATATTGATATTCATGTAAAAATCCACGTGTAGGGGAAAGCGGGGTAATTCCAACCAGCGGGTGATTCCGGCCCGCTTATTGTTCATACAATAATAAACAAACTGTATTAATCTATTCATCTTTTACGATATTATATTTATATTTGATTATTTTCCGTAATTTTCATGTTAACTAATAAAATATTTTCTCTTATATGTATAATATATATTTTTGTTATATTTTATTTACAATAGTTATACCTAAAACATATACTTATAGATTTTAACATAAATTAATACATTTTAAATCATAGAAATAAAGATTTTGTACGTTTACACGGTCTTCGAGTGGGTGTTCCGTTTTACCCCACCATTTGAGCGAGGCGAAGATTTCAATAACTCCGGCAAATTTCATTTTCCGTCGTTCCCAAAGATTTTTCTTAACAATGACCTTGATTTTCTTATAGTCTAAGGTCCACTGAAGACTCCTGTCGAGGTCTCGTGTCTTTTTCTCCTCCCGATTTTAAGTTATCACCCTCCAAAGTTAAGCGTTCCGTTTTACCCCACCTTCCCCTACTTTTTATATTCATAAAGGGCCGTGATAAATCTTAAAACATGATAAAAAAATTTCTGAGATAATAGATCGTAAAAAAATTAGTAGATAAAACTACTAGGTTATATTCTTTTTTATTTTGGTTATTCGTAATGTTATTCGTTGGTCCCACATGAAGTAAGTTTGTTCTTCGAAAATGATTTTGTGTACCTATCTACTCTATTTTGACTTTTGAGAGATGAAACGAAAGACATAAAGTTTCTTCTTTTGAGGTTGTAGTAATGCCCTCCACTAATCACGATCAAGCTTATCTTTCTAGGAATATTTCGAACAATTATTGTTATTCGTTAGAAGATGACTCCTGACTTGTATCTTTTTCCTCTGAGCAGCGATCTGAAGGAGTGGTTTAGGTATCGAAAATCTAATTCTCGTTGGTGTCAAAGAAGAGGCGATTTAATGTTCTTCTCCTTTTCTGTTTGCTTCGTTTCGGCCTTTTACCTTCCCTCGGCCCCCCTTTTCATTCAGAGACGCGACCGCGTTTTCTTTCGTCGGCGCCGGCGGAAAGCGCGAAACTGGCATGAATATTTCACGAAAGTGGTATGAGGCTGGCCTCGGTGGGTGGGATTTCATCTCCTGTCGCGAATATTAAAATATCGAAAAGAGGTAAATGAAAGGGCTCGCTGAGGTGACGGCGTCGCCTGTGTTCGTTATACAACAGAGAAAGGAGCACTGAAGGATAGAGTGCTTGAGAGGATAAGGAAAAATAGAAAAAAATGACGATAGTGCCGCAAACATAATTTTGACAGATAATTACTCTTCATATTTCCACAGAATGCTGTTAACTTGTTATATACATTTCATTTGCGCGGGAATCATTACTATTTACAAATACAATAGAACCTCAGTTATCTGAACTAATTAGTGACATTATAATTGAATTTTTCGGGTAATTGAATGAGTCACACTGTAACCTTTCACATGAAATATGGTAATTTATTTTATAGTACCTATCACATACAAATGCTTCAATCATTTTTCTCGTTCTTGAGTGTCTTTTTCTAATCATTCTGAGCTGCTGAATTGCATATTTTCTTTGAAGTTAGCAGTTCTGGGGGATTACTTTCTTTTTGTGCTTCATACGATTAAATATCTGTGCATACGTTCAAACTAGGCAAAAAAATTTGAAACTTCGTTTCCTGCGCTTCATCTTGCTAAAACAGTATCATAATGGATAAAATAAATATGGAGTCCGTGATTAAAGAACTAGAAACTTCAAGCGTTAAAATGCTTTATTTAAATATTTTTTGCGACCATTTTTCGCGGAGATACAGTCATTTGAAAATGATCAAGATTTTCGGGAAATTATAGAGTTCCTTTAATTTTGGCCAGCAGTGTAGAATTCTAATTTAAAATTACCTGGTATAATACCTTCGTAGTCGCTAATGACTCAATTGTTGATGCGGCTATAAATAAACGCACAAAAAATGTGCAAATAGATCATTTGATACAACAGAATTACGAGTTATGTATTTCGAAAAGACACATAACTCTTGGGATGTTCAGTGACAGTGACTGCTAGGGGAATGTGAGACATAGCTGCTTATTTAGTCCGAGCATCATCCTGATTCTATTAAGATGGAGGCCAGGTGGGCTTACGCTCCCCCCAGTCAGGTTTGGGATATTTACTCTATTTACTATGTGGAGTAGCTAAGAGGTGATACATATCCTACATGGTCTATTTCCAAATCTACACCACCGGCGGGGTATTATAAAGGTGTTCATTAAGGGTTGTTACTTCTTGCGCGATACCACGTGTCTTGTACCTACCATTATTTTCAGCCCCTTGCATCTTGCTATCGCATTACAGTTTTTATGTAACAGATGCAGGTATTAACACGAAACAAGAAGCACTCAATGTGTTCTTTTATTCTCCTTATTATTCAATGCACTTTGCATTATATATTCTCTGAATAAAAAGCACTTTTTTGTAGAACACATACTTTAGAAGTTATTTGGGGTGGATAAGTTATGTGACTCACTCTGTATACAAAATTTTAAGTTACATAAGTTTTGTAAAACGTTTATTAAACAAACTTTCTTCAATTTGATAAAAGTCTGTAATATAAATACAACTTCTTATAATCGCATCGTTCCACATTATCTTGTTTCTCTTAGCTTGTACTCATCTGTTCTTTCTAGTCCCATATTTCCCGTGCCCCCCAACCCCTGCGTTTTTTCTTAAATCTAGAATAGAAAATGAGTGTCACAGATTATTAACCCTTCAATAGAACTACACACCTGCAAAAGTGTAAGAAAATCCATCTTGTGTAATTTTATACGTAAACTGAATACCTATAATCCGAACTAAACCTATAATCCTTTAGTACCTATACCAAAATAGCGTGATTGCGTGTGCCGACTTTATTAGAGGCGAGGGGGATGCATGTCTGTCAGGATTGCTTCAGACTTCGCACATTAGAATAGCCAGTAAAATAATAAAATTGCGAACGGAACACTGCTGTTCTGATTTAATTTGATTTCAGGGGGCGTAACTCATTGCATGCGAAACGCAAGACAGGAAGATTGTTCATTGTATGATATTACAGTAGTGCCTGCTGCTGGCAGTGCTTATGAGATAGCCACGGACTTTCGCTACTCATGCTTACAGTTTTCGTGTGCCTATCAGGTGTATAAGACATCAGTCAAGAATTTAATTTTGAAAAGGGGATAGGTTCTAAAAAAACAATTTTACAGGAAATGAAACAAAACTTTTCTATACATACGGTTAATCTTAGAACAATCGAACTCGACTGTATTATTCTTCGATTAGGTATCTTGTGTTCAGTGACATTTCATTGATTTTACAAGTTATTAGAATGGTCAAATTTAATTTTTGTTGTTTTTACTTGTGCTTTTTTTAAGAGCATAAAGTGTAGGGATTGTTATGTAAAACATTTTATTTTCTATAACTGGCAAATCATTGCAAAGACACTCGATACAAATAAACTCAAACTCATTGTAGGTACTTAGTTTTGAAATATAATCAAATAAGAACTTGGATAAAATGAAAGATACGATCAGTATCAGAAATCCTGTTTTGGACATTTCTTCATACTCTGTTGCAGGACAATTTGTTAGAGCTTCCTAAAAATCCTTGAAATATGACGGGATGTAAATCATAGGCCCCTTTTGAACACAATGATTTGTCACCTTTTCGAAGGAAACGACGAGACAAAACTTGACAAAGCAGGAAATGCAAAAAAAGTGAATATTGCCAAAAATTGAACTTGTGTCCGTTTTCGAAATTATCGATTCAATTTGACGTGTTGTGGATTCCGGAATTCCGAAAGGCAAGACAAAAGTTAATTTTAGCTGTTCTAACGAAGCGACGTGCGAAACGTGTCCAATGTTTGGAGGAATTTTCGCTTAGTTGCCAAACTGACGTTTGCAGGGCATAGGTCATGCTCCTCCCCCCCCCCCTCTCTCTCTCTCTCTCTCTTTGTAGGAAAAATGTGCCAAGGACGCAATTAAACGGTGGGAGCGAGATCGTCGTATAAACTACTTAACTGACTGGTTAATTTTTGTAAGTAACCAATGAGAAACAAGTTCTTAGACAGAGAGAAGCGAAGCATCAAGAACTAGTTAGGTTGTTAGCGACAAACGATCTCTTACACCCTTTAGTCGAAACAGAAGCAATCAGGTATCGATACATAGTCAGTTTTGAATCCGGAATTTAATTATAGTGTTATATCTCGCTTCAGTTGTTACAACCAGTGTTGGCTTTATAGCATCGCTTGCTGTAACTCCAATGGTAACCCAAGTAAACCATCATGGACATCATTTCCTGATCCAATTTTCCTTTCAACGCAAAGCTGGTCCATCCACCTGTTTGGTATATGACCACTCCAACTTCATCAAAATTCGAACGACACACGCAATGCCAAATGGCAACATGTTCTGCGATATGCTACGATGTTTCGCTTTTCAAAATGTTAACCGTTGTATTTATGATGATGCTTGTAATATTCGTATCAAGTTTGGTTTATAAATGGGCAAGAAGAGTATCATAATGTTTCTGCAGTTATCGTAATGATGATTTATTTTTCAGTTATGAGATTATTAATCATGTTATTAAATGTCCCAAAATTTTAGAAGTTTTTCGATAGAGTTTTTCACCTAGAAAACTTAGGTACTACTCACTTCTATATGTTGAGCACAATATTATACTAAAACATACACAGTAAACTAAATAACTAATGATTAAAGAAAGATAAATTGATGTTGCATGATTCGAGATAATTTTGCTGCATTTTTCTAATGTTTGTGAGGGTATGAGAAAATTGCAATTTACTTCTCTTAACAGCAAATGCTCCTACATTGTAAAGCATCTTGCTGATGTACTTTTTTGCTACATGTTGAATTAATGGGTTGAGTACCCAGAGACTTATCGCAGAGGAGAGTGAAGAAAACACGAGGATTTAAAACAAATACGCTGAACTCTTCGACTAATGACTCACATAAGAAGAACAAGTGTCATTTTTTTCTGTAACACAGTATTACCTAATACTTTTTGTAGTAATGGTTTCGTGCACGACACCAAACACACGATCACGGTGTAAAACCTACATTTATCGTTAAAATGTAAGTGAGATTGGAAAAGTTTTCAAAGCAAAAATCTAAAGTGAGCGGATATTACAATTTAGATAAGATATTAGAGAAATATTTGAATTAAATCATATTCACTTCAAGGTGTATTTGCCATGTTTTTTTCACTGTCACTCAAAATTCAGAAAAATAGCTCAAGATACAATAAAACAGCCCACCAACCTGCAATTAATTTGTCGAATCGTTTTTTTTACAAAAAATACACAAAAGATTACCTATTTTTCGGCCCAACAAGGGCACAACCCTCCTTAATCCTCAGTTGTCATACTTATTTTTCCGGACGTAATTGTCACAGTGTAACTTGGTCAATTTTCAATCAACTGCTATTTAAAATTAAATTGCAAAACATCTGAGATAAAGTTTGAACATTGTGGAATATATATTCATCGTTGAAAATTAACATATAAAGTATCCTCATGTTTAAACAGTAGATACTACCATTTTCAATGATGTCTGAAATATATTTTACCTTACCTTGAACATATTTTAAAAAATATTTTAAGTTCTGGATGAAGTCTGGACTAGGACAAGTATTGAAGTATGACGAACAACGCCAGATATTTTCCATTGGGTGCGAACCTTACTTGTTAAAAACATGCTATAGCGTGTGTTGGAGTAAAAATCGGATATTTAGGGCGTTTCTTGTAATCTTTCATGTATCCAGAAACTACACTTTGTACTTCCAACATTTTTGTACTGATTCTAGTACCTCCGCGCATTTACGAATCACCGTGTATAAACTACGATTCAAATGTGCTTGGAATTCAAATTATTCTCTGTACCAGTCTGAAGTTAGTTCCTGATAGTGACATCACAGTGACACAGCGAGCACCATAAATATTGTTATTACTGTCGCGCATTAACCAAAAACCCCTCGGGAACGTATGTTCTCCTGAATAGAGAATAAGCGAACGGAGGGGCGGGGATCTGCAGGATTTCAGTCTGCACCCATTTCACGGGGAGCCACTTACCCCAAATGGTACAAAATGACAGGCAATTATTTACTACAACTGGCCGAAATAGTGAAAACTGGAAACAGCCGGTCTAATTTCATGCTAGAGTAACCGCCGCGGTCGCGACCATTGAATAGAATGAAGCAGGAGAAACATGCTGGTTTCTGCTTCTGCGTAACCATCCCTACAGTCTTCTATCCGTTTCGTCGGAATTGTGGTTGTGAACTTCAATAACCCAGCAAATGGAAGAAATTCTCGCACGCTGTATCCCCATGAGATTTCTGATCACTGTGTAAATAAAAAAGATCTGAATCTGTTCGTGCTGTAAATGGTTTCTTCTTCAGAAATGTCTAGAGAACCCGATACTGTGCAATGTATTCGGGCTAGATAAACAACTTTTTGTAAAAATGCAAAAATCGGCACTTTGTTAAACTTTAATGGCCATTTACAATTATTCAAAATCCACAAATTTAATATCTCTTTGCTCTGGCAGATTCTATGAACTCTCCTCTATCCTTTTAAACTAAATGGGACTTTCTAGCGTTTTTAGTTTTCACATGATATCCCATTCTTGCCCACAATCGTGCGTTTTTCAAAAACTTATGTTTCTCAAAAAGTGTTTCTTAACTTCTGACACAAAGCTTTTGTTTTCTATCTTCGACCAATATTAATTGTAGTCTTTTGACAAGTATATTTGAAAAAACACGTATTGTATGTTGATGTGTGGAATGTTATCTCTTTATAGTAATTTTAGTTCCAACCTAATGAACATATCTCAGAAGGTAAAGAATATAGGAGTAATTGCCAAACGATTATTTTGTTGGGCGAATTTTTATTTCATTCATAGTTTCTTTTTTATTGCATCAAATGGTAAGATTTCATGTACAAAAATTGAACGTTTCATTTAGAGTACTGACATTTCTTTAAAAATTACCATTTTTTAAATCGGCCCTGCTAAAAACAGCATTTGTTAATATCTTTTAAAAAACTAATTTGCTTTTTGTTTCAGGTAAAATCTGTTTCATTGGGAGTGGGTACCGCAAATCATGGCTGCGAATGATGCATTTGAAACTAGCCCCTATAACTGTAGGTATTATACGACTAATATTTTTAAATACAAAAATTAAGTATTATAGCCAAACAATGTACCTTTCAGATTTCACGATCCTAGCTTAAACGTTTCGAGCTGGGCGTTGATATTATATAATAAAATTTAATTGTTTTCTATTAATATTAATATTATTTTTTATGCAAAGTTTACGGTCAAAGTGCACACGTCGAAATTGACTACTGTTACTTTTATTTGAATGCGTTGATTCACTGAAGTAGATCGTATACTCTATTCTACTAAAATTCCAGATCGCAAGAGCTACAAAAGGGTCGATACCACTGTGTAAGAGCGAACGCAACATTTCATGTCTTACATAAAATAAGGCTGACGTAGAAGTACGATTCGATGGTAGCAACGTCTTAAGCTTAAAAGATATGCAAAATTTTTGATACCTCGCTTTGCATACTAAGGCCTGTAATATACTTTGCATTATGCACAATTTTCCTCGTTTCCCTGCCCTCGTTCGCCTTCACGTACACTGTACACCAACCGCAAGTTTACACATGAATTCACAATCTGTTACAATCGAGCATTGGGCTATCGCAATTTACATCTCACGTGTTAATGAGTTGGTCGTGATTTAACATTAAGCGCTACGGGAAACCCCTTTACTGCTTCGTGTACGCTTTGTTTTCTAAAGCTGCATACCGACCTCCTCCAAGTATTTCACGAATTTTGAAGGAGCCTGTTTCATTCGCCTCATTGTAACGCAAATAAGATCATACAAAACTTTCTTTACCATTGTACTCGCCATTCTTCTCAAGAATATGAATAATACATAAATTACGCTATAGGTACTTTTATGTTACAAGGGTTAACTAAATAAACTGACGTCTGATGGCGCGTTTTGACGATAATTTCCAAATAAACCTTATGCAAAAACATGTAATATTATAAAGAGGACTTCAAAGAATTTGCTTCTATTTTTTGCAGAATTATAGAAATAGGATTTCACATTGGAAACTGCCACATAAAAATCTATTTAAGACTTGGACATGGTAAAAATGACAGTATGTTTTAACAAAAGGATTACGTTGAAAGTTTCAACTTCCCAGAGCGAAACTACATCAACAACTTGTCAATGTGATTATCAATTCCGGAAATAAAAATGTACCTACAGAAAACAGGACTACGTTATATTAGCTAAAATTAGCAACGTCAATTAGTTCTACCTTAAATTATTGAATTGGGGCCTTATATATAATGAGAATATGATATTTCTGCTTTCGAATGAAGCACAAAATGATGTGGTAAATTTTTGAACCAGAGTTTAAGAA
The DNA here is from genome assembly GCA_963855975.1 of Andrena chrysosceles. Lineage (NCBI taxonomy): Eukaryota > Metazoa > Arthropoda > Insecta > Hymenoptera > Andrenidae > Andrena > Andrena chrysosceles. Next base: position 104,560,023 of record OY979767.1, on the reverse strand, counting down.
TGGCCTGTACACAGGACACAAACATATATCCAAACATATATATAGTAAATTTTTTTAAGCCTTTGTTTTTGGGGAAATTTATTTGAAGGTACCTAGAGCTTGATTTTTAGTCAAGTGTACATGTACGCATTCTTGATGGATTTGCAAACTTGATTTTCTCGAAAATAAAGACCAATGAGAAGAAAAATTATTCTATACTTTCGACTTATTTCTGCACATGGGTTCAGACCATTCGCAGTTGCACCACACTTGCCGATAAATTCTGCTGACATTTAGCCAGATTGCGCACATGCCCCACCAATTTCCAAAATCGACTTTCTCGGAAACGGAGGTTCATACAAAAAGTTTTGCTCTACATTTTCGATTTATTTGTTGTGCAAGGAATTTCTATATGTCTGGTTTAACCACTTGCCCTGCCCCACCCTCTAAAGGTGAAATATACACATGGTGTATATAAAAATGTGGGGCACTTTGTACCAATTTTTACTTTCCATGCAACGACAGCATACCATGTCTAATATTGAGTTGCTACGCAGATTCTTAAGAATTTCTAATCATAGATCTGAAGTACCAGATTTCACATTTAAAAGGTTTCTTATTAGGTACTAAAAATAATCTCCAGTAGCATCATTAGCATCTGCTCACTTCCGCCAACAAATAATGAGATTTTCAATTTCCGATTCGAAGAGTATCACTGCATTTAATAAATTCTTTGAAAGCATTTTTAATGCGCTCTTGATTTATAAGTTACTATTTTGTAAGAAATTTCTACAGACTTGGAAATAAATGACAGTTTGTTGGAAAAATATCTGAGGAATAAAGTGGCCGTGGAATAACTTCGTAGCCCAACCATTGCAATTCTTTACAGATCCATATTGCAATATGTGGTCTTGAGCTATCAGGGAACAAAACTCGCGTTTTACGATTTGTTGAACTGCACTCCTTTGTAGACAGATTTTTATGTGCAGTTCGCTAAGTTCACTGCAATACGTTCCCGCCGTAATACTTTCTCCTGGTTTTAAGAAGAAATAGTGAATGACCCTCTCCTTGGACCACTAAACTGTGACCATAATTTTTCGCGAGTGAAGCTCAAGTTTCGGTATTGTGCGTTCGCACAGGTGGGAAGCGGATTCTTCCAGCTGTCAACTTAAATAATGTTTTAATATCACGCTTTAAGTAGTATTTGTATTACAAAAGGAGAAAGATAATGAACCTCGCGTTATTGTCAAGGTTTACAGGTTATCGAGATAAATTACATCTCTTCATAAAAGCGTATATAAAAAGAGAAATGGAGAAAATTAACGACGGTCCCTTATTCCCAGATTGATCGCCGTCTTTTGGTACGGTGAGGACCTTTCTTTAAATTTTCAACGTTGCACGATGTGTCAAGTCATTTTCTGGGGCGTGAATGGCCTGGGAAACCTGTCTATCCTAGATTGCGACCTCTCAGAAAGTCTACCCTTCCCAAGACGTTTCTTACACTCGAGGGGAAAATTACAGCGCAACGAAGACAGAAAAATTGTTACCTTAGGCATGTATTTTCATGGATGAATCTGTATATACCATACTTGTATATAAAATAAAATTGAAATAAATTTTTGAATGAAAACGTCCACAATGTCATAAATATTAAATAATACGTCAACTAAATATTATATGACATTGAAAATTAACTTTTTCTATTTAGAAAACTGTACTCAGTTTTTATTATTTTTAAACATTAAAAATTTTAATTAAATGAGAATAGCATCTTAATGAATATTTTTATATCAAGAAATAAAAGAGAAAAGAAAAATATCGAAAATTCAGTAGTAAATACTTTTAGTTATTCAGAAAATTCTTTTGCGGTACTTTATAATGACATTATAATTACAATTTAGTTTATTAATATAACGTGCACTGTAAGTAACCATATTAATAGTAATATTTAGAATATTGTAATGGTATGTATTTTGTACTGGTATATTTATATTATATTGTTTAAAATATTTCCGTTTTAATATAAGCGTTCAAACAATACTAACAATTGTCTATTTCTTTGCTTTAGATTCTAGGATTTTTAGGGTTTCATATATTTTGTAAAGCTTTGGAATTTCTAATTTCGTTCGTTTATGGCAAAGCAAACAATTTCTTGGAGCGCGAATGATCCCCAAGATGCGTTGCTGCGAAATTGCGATCCCTTTCGGAATTTCCATTCTAGAGAGAATCTTTCCTACCCAGCGACGAAAAAATCTCAACGAAGCGAAGGTCGGAAAAAGTTTCATCTTGGGCGTCGTTGCTCGTCGCGACACAGTTGAACCGTGCCACTGGATAAAGGAGAAAGTACCTAGTATTCGTTCACAGCGAATGAATGCGACTGAAGTATCTTCAGCATTCCTAACGCTATCGCCAGCGCTCACCTTACCTTCTCGCTGCAAGGCCATTTTACTTGATCTCCAAACAAATTTAATTAAACCGAAGGTGAGTAGGAAAGTGCTTCTCCCATGGAAATTGAAATTAGACTCACGGTTCGCCGCTGCTACTCTTATTTTCCGTTACGTAGTCGTTACATTCCTCTACGTGCTCTTACACCGTACCTGCTCCCATAATTTTCTAATTCTTATTTATTTATCAACTATGATATAGTTACTTTCATCACAGTTGGAAATTCGGGACGCATCAATGTTATAAAGTCCACTTTATTCGCAATAACTTTTGACTTCTGCAAACCATTCACTGAGTACTGTTTGCCGTAACTGAAGCTCGTGAATTTGTTAAATTTTGTGCAATTCTTTGCGATAATTCTGGATGACGTTTTAAAAACCCGTCTAGACAACTGCACCCATGCCGCCCATTGATAAAAGGATTGTCTCGCTGTAGCTCTTTAATTATGTAACATTATGACACTTGGAAGATGTTGAGTTATCGCAATAGAAGAACCAGCTTTCTGTATATGAAATATCCAGTGAAGCAATTGATTTTTCTTCATCAGTTGTTCATACTGTAAAAACAAAGAAAACTATTTTCTAGAAAATATATATTTATGCTAATATTAATAATAGTAAATGGCTTAGAAATTTAATATTAAAAAAATTGCTTAATTACATTAGAGTTTCTGTCAACACCACTGACAAAAATGTCCACTTACTGGTACAAGTAAATTTTCGTCGTACCTATTCCCGTCCACGACTTTCTGCAAATATGTAAATGAAAATTTGTTTTCTTCCTATATAATTATTAATTGCATCTTTCTCGTCAATTTGATTAAGTTGCCATATAGACTGATACATTTTTATTACAAAAATTGATGACTTCAAAAATATGTATTATGTAACCTGCTTTATTAGAATTTATCTGCTCTTATGTTAATTAGCAATCCCAAACTTTTATAATAATTATACTTGGCTAATGATTATTCTAATAAACGATGTTTTTCAGTTTCCCGGATATTTCATACCTATATTTCAACGAGTACTCATTCAAATTCGGACGAGCCCACAGAAAAGTTTTAATTATTCCAAGATCCAGCCATACAGAATATATTCCAATGTCACCAAATTTATCTATTATTATTGAAAATTTCCTAAGGTTAATATGCATGACACGCAATACTTAGCCAATAGGTTCTACCCGAACTAGTCCCGCGATATTAATTTATCATAAGGCAATGGCGCACCGCGCAATGGATTAATCTTAACCGAGACCTAATCCAGTCTCCATTCTCTGCTCTGTGCCGCGACTAGATACAAAGCCTCGTTTTGTGCGTATACAACCCGAATTATGAAGCTGATATACATTCTGATATGTATGCAGAGATATGGAATCCCAGAGCCATCTTACTATGGAAATTCCTTGATAACAAACAATTCCATCCCGTGTGTTACACGAGTCAGAAAATTGAATGCGAAAAGTAATATTATTACGGTTTCGTAATATTAAAGCTCATGTTTGAAACTCTCGGCATTATTGAAATACTCGAAACATTTGTACAACGTGTTACGTCCCACGGTGGGTGTATGTGATCCTACCAACTTTTCCTTCCACTGAACTGTTTAGTCAAATCGAGCACTGTCCATAATTTCTCACCGGCAAAACAATTTCGTCGAGTAATAATCTAGTGCACACTACATACTCCCCAACAGTCGATCGATAGCTCGAGTTTCAACAAGATGTTGAACAGAAAGAATTTCGGATTATAGTGTTTTCCGAGTGCATCCCAGTGCTCATGTTTTATCTGAATCAGCACGCCAATAAAATGTGGCTGAACAGAAAACATTCTTGAAATGATAGAGTGCAGATGTACTACACTGTGTCAGCACACGAAGAATTTCTCCACGTCTCCCTGTTTCACGAACACGTGTATGGCGAAAATTGATGGAAGACGGGTTGCACCCATTTCACCTACAGCATCTGCAAAATCTCCACCTAGTTAATTGCTTCCATTAATACTACTCACTGATGAAGCTGTTTTCACCTATAACTAAAGCAGCCAGATCTCTAAGATACCATTGCGGAGGTGGACTATGTCTACACGAAGACACTTTTGTGTCTAGATCAAGTGTCTTTTGTGTCCAGCTAGAGCTAGTTGCAGTGTCTTCAGTCTAGCTCTAGCTCTAACTCCCGCGACGATAGGTCGAATTCAGTTTCGCGGACTGCTCTAGGCAGTTTCCAATATTCCGGAAATTTTTTGAGTGTCATATACACTTGATCTAGACACAAAAGTGTCGTCGTGTAGACATATCTTTGGATACCGCGACAATTACACTTTATCAATAATTGTAGATAACGAACTAATAGATTATACCTACCCTGCTGTTTCTTACTTAGAGTTCTTTATTAAAACCCCATCAGTATTCGAATTTCCAGGGTGAGATAAACTCACAAGAGATACACTTTTACCGATCAAAGTGTATCACTATTAAAGTTACGAAGCTAAACTAATATTCCTAGCAGCTCCCGGTGTTAGCCAGGCACCGGTTCGTCCACAACTAAGTAACTCTAAATAACAACTACAGATCCTCGGCTTCGCAGCCGCCAATCTCGTTGCTCACAGCCTCGGCTCGTAACAGATTATTGATTCATATAATATGATACGACATAACAAATGTAGGGTAGATGTACCATTTGTGGCCACTGCACCATTTGTGGCCACTGTCTTATTTATTCCGATATATTAAGTATTCTTAGTTCACTTTCATTACAATGAATTAAGCTGTCTAAGCATGGGTTGTTGGCACCATTTCTACTGTTTTGTTGTCCCGTTTTATTTAATAATCATACGTGGCGACAAATGGTGCAAAACAGTCCGGCACGATAATATAATGATTTTTTAAATAATTATGTTTAAAACATTGTTCAACGTAGAATATTTCAATTATCTGTAGATTTTGGATTACACTGATATATTCTTTATTTTTGTGTACGTATTCTTTTGTAAGTTATGTATCTGTGAATGGTACGGAAATCCTTAAAGTGGCCACAAATGGTACATCTACCCTATGCCAACTTCCCAGAATAGTGTTATCGTCTGTTTGAAGTAAACACTCACCATATAATTTCAACTGGATGGAAATGGAAATGATTTTAGATTTGTTATTTTTTCTTGTCCATTTATTTCTATTAGCAATACTTATTACATTTGTTTGCAGATAGCGTAAAATATAAAATTATTTAGAATGCATGAATAATATCACTAAACTTCGTATCGTAATTCTGTGATAATTGTATTCTTTATTAATAAATACAACAGTTTATAGTAGAATGATATATATGGTGTTCAACAAATTAATATTTTCTATAAAAAAGGCGTCATGTAATACGTAGGTACTCAGTTTTATTGTGTCGATAAGAGAACGAAGGTCTTCCTTTTTCACATTTCGAATTCTTTAGAGTACTGAAGGAAGTCAGGATCGTTTCCTGTAACGTTGCTGTCACTGCGAAGAAGAATGATTTTACGATTGGTTCAACGCAATCGCTCCTTTACCTTTTTCCTCCTTTATACGAACAAAGTGCCGCGTTCGACAGTTTCCGGCCACCCGCTTTTCTAATCTGGAAGAAATCCGGAGTGAGTTGACCCCTTTGTCGGTTATAGGAGAAAGGAAACTAAAAAGAAAAAGACCCAGGAAACAAATAAAGTGAAGATGTACAAGATGGTATAAGTTCCTGTAAAACTAACACATGTCAGCTGGCAGAGAATATCCTGTACAATTTCCAATTTTAATTAAAAGTTTAATCACTTTAGAATTATATGAAACAGTAAGTAAATTAAACATTGAACGTCCAAGTGAGGAGTATAGGTACAAATTCTTACGACAAATACATATGTATATAATTTTCTTTTACCTCATTTTCGTTAAGGCTTAAAAAACACCGAAGAACATTGGAAAAAATGAGATAGTTCTAATTCAATTAGTCTAATGACAGTCAAGTAGTGAGTGACGACGAATCACAATAGATTTCGAAAACGGCAACTGGTAAATGATTAATTTCACGTACCTATAGATGTTTAGTAAATTCACTTATCCGTTTAAAGCAGACGAAATAAACTCTCATTTGAAATGTCAAATAACATTAAGTTAACCGTCAGGAAGGTGTTGTCGATGTCAAATACATTTCCTTTCGAGAGGTGAACGTCAAGTTACGCCGGCTGCGAGCAACGAGTATTGGTCGAATTCAACGTACAATCCGAACTGGTCCTTAATTGCAACTGGGAGAGAACTCGCATTCGAAACTTACCCTCTAGACGGCGAAATAGCTTTCTACGAATCGGCCACGCTACAGCAATATTATTATGAAACGAAAATGAACGTAAACTACATGGGTAGTACATATGTATGACGTGTAGTGTTACACAACGTCAAGGTGTAGGTAAATAATTTAATGGGGTTTCACTTGGATAAAAATTAAATAATTCAATGAAGTTTCGTTTATTTTTTAAGAGAACTTTGAAAGCGATGCAACCAACGAATTCTTATGTTTCCAGAGTTGCAGAAAATCTGTTGAAAATAGATAATTATATAGATTCTTTATATAGAGTTAAGTATATCTAAATAGGTACTTAAATGTATTTTGAAGCAAAGGAAGTCAAAGTACTGGTAATTGTATTTCAGTAATTTTGAAACTCACGTAATGGTTATATTAATTTATTCTTACTGTAGGAGCGATTCTCGTATATCAAGTGTACCCAGATGGCGAAATCAAATTTGTCGAGGGAGCTGCTTCGTGAGCTGAGGAGCTGCACACGGATTAACCTTGTTCTACCTTTCAACGAGATTCACGACTCAGTCTTGCTATCTTACGTCTAGTAGAATTTCAAGTATTGGCGGAGCTCGTGATTATTTCCCGGCGAGTGGTTTACAGTGGTTTGATTTCAGTTGGAGCAGCCAGCCTCGAATTCCTCTATATGTTAGCTTATTCCACTTTAAAATACGTATCCGCATAAACTAAACCCGCATCATTCCACCGTCTAATTATCTTTCTATTTATATACGTTCCATATTTATACATTCAAAATGCAGAGGGCGATGCATAGAGATTGATTACGAAATACGTTCAATTTTATTAATTATCGCGTAGGAAAAGCATTTGGAAATTCGGAGATGATGCTTCTTTAAATTACAGGTTATAATGAAATAGTACTAAAGGAAACATTAAATGAATATGAAAGAATATATCGATGGCTTCATTCACAGTGGTGCGTTAGTGAATGTAAATCCATTTAAGAATATGTTTTATAACATTTTAAATGCTCCAAATTTGCACTGCACTACTTGCTACTACTTTTAATGATAAAATGCTATAATCTAATCAGAAACAATTCCTAAAAAGGAGAATCTAACTGTCATGCGAGATATGTACCACAGGTGAAAAATAGAGGCAAAACTTTATTTCTAAAGAGTGTGTATATTGCTACAAGATACATCAGTGACAAAGCTAGACACGATCTATTTTGACTCACGGAATACTGTAACCATCAACAAAGAACAATCGAGAATGCAAGCCCCGATCGATAGTGCCGTAACTTTTGTATTGCTTCCCTTTCTCCGGGATCTGTCATTTAACTTCACCCTCCTAACTGTAGTTGTTGTTGTTGAGCGTTACAAGAAACATTCATCTGTTCTAAAGAAGGGAAATCTTTTAGTGTTGCGGTATGTTTTAAAATTACAATTTAACAGTTTATTATAACACAATTTTTAGAAAGGGTATATAAACGTTATTAAATGATACTTGTATTAAGCCCTTCTATAAGATATAAAATATCAAATCCTTCTATAAATTATCAAATAATTAAAATTCGTTTAATACTTTTCCTGCTTATTGTTAGTGTAACTGTTTTCACGATAAAATGTGATTAGGTATATTCCTAATGATCTTTGATTCTATTGTCACTTATGTTAATAGAAAATCTGTTGATTCATAGCGCAGAGTTTATTTCATTCATTACGTACCTATTGCATTTGTTTTTCAGAAAGGTAATTAGGTACATATTTACTTATGTTTTAATAGAAATGGATGGTGTTAATGGTATAATATTATGGACTTGACTGACTTGACTCCACGAAATAAATGACCATGATATGCTGTGTGACATTGTAGGTGTGCGCAGTCCGTAATGATTCCAATTAAATGACAATTTGGCGGTAAGTAATTAAAATCAATGATCCGTGGTTCGAATGCCCGATGACTCGTGACTATTTCGCCGCAAGTGTCGTGTCCCGTTATTCCAGATGCATGGGATGCACGTATCAATTAGCGGAATAATCTCGTAGTTTAGATCGATTAGGGCTACCTGCCGGCGAATCTGACCCTCCTGTCGTGCTTTCTGGTGATAAACTTGAACGGAATGGGAGTCTCCGAGGGATAGGATATCAGGCTCGATTCTCCTTCTCTGTCCTCCTTGCTCCATTTATGAAAGTTACAAGCATTTCCGTTTATTCTCAGAGAGAAACGCCTCCGCATGATAAGGGAAGCTGGGAAAATGAAATTAAGAAGTCATTGCGCAAATTCAGTCGGAGAAATTTATACGCGAAATTAATTGAGAAATGAATCCTTGGTGTTTAATCGCACGCTAAGTAAATTCTCGAAATTCCCTGTAGTGCATATTAATGTTTATTATTCTATGTTAACTTTACTCTGCTTTTTCTGCAATAAATATACCATTCAGATTTTGTTGAAACAGTGCGAGTTTGTGGAGGACCTCAATAAAAGGACCTTTATGTTTGTTAAAAACTATAGTTCATATAAAAAAAATTGTTATAAAGAAAATTGAACGGTTTTTTATGTTGTATAAAACTATGTACTCGAAGTGTTTAAAATTTGTGGTGGGAAACATTTTGCTGATTAAATTATAAATTTAAAACAATTTGATTACACAGTTTTATAGAGCATAAAACACCGTTAAGTTTCTATTGGAATAGTTGTTTTATATGTATTACAGTTTTGAAGATAGACAAGAAAGTAGAAAATCACACATTAACCTTCAAAGGACGTTTTCAACCTGAAGAAACGAAAAATTGCCAGATACTTCTATTGAAGTACTCTACAAACCTGCACAGTTTAAAAAAAAAAGCGGAGTGCTCAGGCAACCGAACATCCCTTGTAAATTTTGTTTCAAAAACTGACGCGGCAGTGTCGTCTCTGTTAGCCTTTGTTCAAACATGGTGGCTTTGACTGCCCGATCTGTATTTAGTTCGATACGATCCCGTTTAAAAATCCCGTTTGTAAATTTTCAAATCGAATAATTGGCTTCGACAAGTACTAAATCATAGCCTTAAGAATATTCGTGCAAAATTTTATTCAAATCTGTCCAGTAATCTTTGAAATATTTTTGCTACTGCAAATATTAAAAGGGCTTGGGAGAAGGGGCTGCTGTAACATCATTTCTTAAAATATCAAATCTCTTTTTGAAGAGAATTCAGCTTAATTTACACACAAAAGGTGTATGTCTTAATTTTTAAATATAACGCTCATATATTTGAAAAAAAAAATAATTCTATTTTCCGAGCTGTCAAAGATCCATTAATAACATCTTCCCAATGATGTAGGCATAGAAATCGCTGCCCGCTCTCAGGTCAGTAATCACTGTACAGATCTAACATTGTTCTTTTACGGTCTTAGCAATGTGCCGTGCGTCCTCGAGACAAAGTACCGTTCTTCTCTTCTCTCTAAGCAAAGCGTGCCGAAGATGCATTTGGTAGGAAAAAGCGGCACCACCATAAATCACGATCGAAGTATTCTATTTTTCGTTAGAAGCTGGTTTTCCATCAGCTGAGAGTGAGAAAGAGAGATAGAGATCGAGAGAGGGGGTGGTGCAATTAGACTCCAAGTTAGTTGGTCAGACTAGAGCAATTAGACTCTAAACTTAGTCAGTATAGTTCGTCGGAGCAATCAGGTTCCCAGTCATTACTTACTTTCACGAAGCACTTACACTTCAAGCAGTCCAAAGGGCAATCAGACTCTTATCTTCCTACGCTATATAACCACAATTATGATATCACTTCACAATTTCTAGTAAAACCTTTTAACCTTTATTTCACGTCTTCACACGTATACCATAATTATACAATAACATTTACTCTTTCGCTACTTCTTTATCTACTCTCAGAAATTCAGTTCTGCGCATACTAGATGATATAATTGCAATATTGATACATACTTGTTATTTCTTCTCTTTCTGTTGTTTTCTTTGCTATTTATGAAACTTTAATCTGAATCGTAATGTTATCTTATTTGTCCATTCTCTACTCACGTCGTTTCATCTCATTCTAATGTTCCAAAGGGTTGTTACCCGTAATAAATAAATAAATAAATTAATAAGTAGGCTGCACCGCAATCACGTCACTCTTGATTTCCGTCTTATCTTGTCACGTAACAAACAAATTGAAGCACAATATTATACACAAAAAATGATAGAAAGTAAACGCCCACTAGTGTAAAGTCACGTCTAAGCATTTGACACAGTGCGCATGAACACTTGGATGGTTAAAAAACCTTCTCCTCCAGTCCTCGCCACTGATGCCCTCTTTTATCTTTTACGTGCTATACGTATACTCATATTGTAGTTCATCACATTCTCTCCCACATTCCCTCATATATTTTTACACATACATAGTTGTATGAAAATAAGCAGAAGAAAATGTAGAATAATATTAAGTGTATATTAATAATATTATTTCAAGTATCTTTCATTATCAAGTATCTGTCAATCAATCCATCAGTATTAATTTGTATTTTATTTAAACGATTATTTGGGGAGGAACTTTCTAAAACTTCCTTCAATCTATTTCTTTTTTGCAGTATATTTGTATTGGCGTAAATAAAAATCTTCAATCTTCGGTTTCACGTGCTCGTAAGTTCGAGAAGAAAGAACAGAACGTGGAGCCGGTCGCAGGTCGTTGTTTCTTAGAAATATTCTCGGCACGTTAGTATTGCCAGCGTATATGCCTTAATTTTACAGCCACGGGTCTACGTGAGTCCGCCTCGACGTCGAGTCTTACTACTTGTACGAATGGAGCGTCTACCACCTGACGGTCAACGATAATAACAGTGAATGAATGTTGAACCCGGACCTTGCTCGATATATCACTGGTAACAACACACGCCATTATCGTTTTGAAAGCACCTATTAAATGTGGCGTTGAATGGTCTTGAGACGTAATTTAAAAGAGTGAAGCATGACATTAAAGCGAAACGCGATACTGTATACATTTGGCGACATATTCAGCGTAAAAAAATGTCTACGTCAAACTTACGAATTAAAGCAGACAGCAATTAATTACATTTTCATTCCAGAACAGAGATATGTATAATGGTAATTAAAGAATGAGAAATTACTTGAAATAAGTTAAAAAGCTAAAACTCTAAGTAACTCTCGAATTCTATATAAATCAAAGCAATTCGCGGTGTGAACAGTATCAAACTTATAGAATATTTTATTGTCTAATTATTACAATTTATTGATATTTACCACAAGTCTGTCCACAGAATTTTAAATTGGTGCACTGCAGACTCGCATAATTTAATAATAACAGTGTAGTTGCCGATAATTTTATTGCAACACTCGGCATGCAAATATAATATAATTACATATACGTCATAAGCACATGTTTGCCTGATTATTTAACACATTTAATGTGGTCTACATATGTACAATCTATGTAAAAATGAATTTTAAATACCAAAAAAATATTTTTCTGGCGTCGTATTTCCACATTTTTCTCTTATTGCCTGGGTAATTGATATTAAATTCATCTTTCGTTTCAGTCGCTTTGACCGTTGCGTGTAATTAACTTATACATTCTTGATACATATTTCTAATACGCAGTCATGCGTATACGTAACATTTTATTGCGCAATCATTCTTATGGAAGCGTGGAACTTAAATTACAACAAAAGGATAATTAATATTGCTATAATTGAACGTGACATTTAAAGCCATACTTGTTATGACCAGTACGATCAGAAATACTGGCATTCATTAAGGGGATATAAAGGGATAACATATAGGTTTTCTGAAAGCTACAATTTAATGTTACGAACACAATGCATGTAGTAAAAGTGCCTACAGCAGATGTTATGTATCAACCAGTAAAATCAATATTATTTTCACCAGCGAGCAATTTCCTGAACGATTTTTATTGTAAATGGAAATATCAAAAGTGAATGTTGCGATACCTTTTCATGCAGGAAACAAAAATTGTAAATCTTTTATGAAGTTTCATAGGTGAACATATTCATAAAAAAATATTATGCTTTTATTCGTCCAATCCATATTCAAACATTGTTCATTGAATATTCGTAAAATCCCTTTTTTACCTTTACTTATCTTTCTAATATCTTGTATATCAGACGACGTCATCATCTCATATAAATTATTTTGATAATATCATGTAGTAAAGATGAAATAGATTCTAAAAAGTGCAATATTGTGGTTTAAATTAATTCGGCTGTATTATAGTTATCTGATATTAAAGTTTTATACATTTTAATTATGTTTATTAGTTTTGTATTATTTTTTATCATAGCTATATTTTTATATAATTATATTATATGTGGTAGCTTACAAAATGTGTCAAGATTAATTAAACAAAATTCTTTGTAGCGCCTTGTAGAAGTTAAATCTGAAATCTGCAATTAGTTTTGAGTTTTGCATATTTCTGGATGATTGCATGGTATTGCCTTCTTATTAACATGTTATATAGCGATTAAACCTTGGCTAATGGTAATGTCACTGACCAAACTGGCCCGATGTGGCACTGACAAATGTGGCCCAATCATCCATTATGGCATGTAATTAGTTCTAAGAATCGCGCCGTCGTGTTCTTGGTCGCAACATAGCAATATGTTCCTTCGGCACTATTGCGTCTGTCGGTTATAAAAATAATATGTTTTCCCATACGTCTTTGCGACAAGATTTTAGATATTTCACGAATTTAATCTAATTGTTTGGAAAATTTTTATATTCATTTTTCCGTTGATATTTGTACTCATTAGTAAATACTTCTACATCAGTAAATAGATCATGTATATATTATTTCGTAACAAGATTTTATGATGCATGAATTATTATCGATTAATAGTTAATGCAACATCATCAATAAATAAGTAAATTAACATAAAAAAATTATAATATTTGATGTTTATGAGTTGAATTTATGTAGGCATTCCTGTGTTACGTATGGAGAATAATTCCCAAGCCGTTTTTCGCGCTCGCGCTTAAATCCCTTCGGTTTTCATACATATACAAGTACTTAAAAGTGGTAATGATCTCCGCCAGCTGGATGTCAGTTATGGGAACGGGAGTGACACGACGGCAACTTCCAATGATTTCCTTATATGGAGATTTCTGTGAGTCCCCACGCATTTTGGAACTATATAACCCCTTTGGGGGTATATATAATTTTGTTTTAATGTAGGGGAAACCTGTCCAAAATCGTATACTGGGGCAAAATCGTATACCGTACTTATTTCCGAAAACTAATGAACGAACCCCACGCGCGTTTGGCAATTGTTTTCCGCCATATTGAACTGTCAGTCAACAGATCCTCGTGGCAAAATACATACGCTCCAGCTAATTATTAAATTTATTATATTTCTACGTGCTGTGATCCTATTTTCGACTGTACTTCAAGTGGACTATATAGTGTTTTGGTAATTAGAATGTAAGTTACATGACGATATATATTAACAGTATCTATTTCTACTATAGTTTGATGATCGTGGCCGATTGTTGTTATTTTCATATTTAGCTGTAACCAAAAGTGTGGGTTCTTACGTCTTGGGGCAAAACCGTACAGGGTAAAACCGTACACCGAACAAGGGCTGGAAAACTAAGTAGTGTTCCATTTTTTTTAAAGGTGTCAGCAAGATACCACGTAATTATAAAAGAAACACTACCAGACAAGATTGGAACTCAGAAAATATGAAAAAGGCTATAATGAATATAATCAATCGAAACATGGGATCAAAATTGGGTCCAATGTACAAGGTGTAATGGGTGGGCACACGAAGGTTGCACCGGCTGAGGATCCGAAGAACTCGACGATTTTAGACTGATAATATATACTATACGGTTTTGCCCCATAGGGTGGGCAAAACCGGAAAAAGAAGAGGTTTTATGTTATTGTTTAATTAAGTACCCTATTTAAACTTTTCAATTATATTTTTGTTATTTTGTGTTGTTTACGAAACCCTTTAATGAATACCGTTTTCATTACCCAATTTGTTTTATTATTTAAAAAGTTATGAACCTAGAACCTTAAGTATACGGTTTTGGACAGGTTTCCCCTATAGTTTTATTTTGTATCACTTTCCTCTGAAAAGTACCTACTATATTTTTCACAATCTACTATATTTTTTTATCACATTTGGCCGTACTACTATCTATATTTTCTCAAAACATAGTTGACAACCCTAAGTGTACCTATTATTTGACATTGTGCAGTATGTAAATTGTAACACCTACAATTCTTTTTCGGTTGTCACTGTTGTCCAGTCCGAAAACGTTTTACTATGTATGTAAGTAGCTCCTTGTTTCACGTGTCGTTCGTCTCTTCGCACACAAATCTCTTTCTCTTTTCAGGCACGAAACAGCCGCAAAATTGCAATGCGGTCGTTCGGCTGAAAGAGTAACGTTCGATCGCTGCACGATGAATAATTCCCCCAGAGTGTAGTATCCTCTTTTCCCATGCGATGTCGGTATACGTGTTAGGTAATGCACTGTTCTGGCGATGGAGACACGTTTTGTTGGTCGTACTCAACATGAAGGGTCCAACGTGGAATTTTACATCAAGAAGCTAGATTCCAAGAAGAGAGATTTTTTCCAATTGGTTTAGTAGTAAAAAATTCTGTCCTTTTCCTTCTTTAATACATGTTAAGTAATTGCCAATCAATATTACACTGTACTGCCTATGTTCTCCCAGTTGACGGTAAGTGGTTTCCGTGCGACCTAGCGGACAGTCAAAAGTTATGCACTTCCCTTTACGTCCGCAATGACAATATGAAACTCTTCCACATCAGCTAGACCTGCCTCTTACAGATTATGCTGTATTTAAACATTTAGGTAATTTTTTAACAGGGCAGAAGTTAATGACAAAAAGGAGTAAAAAATGCTTTCAAAGAATTCACTCTATCCAAAGGCACAATTTGTTTTTCTTTTTAAAAAAAAATGGAATAAATGGACTTATTTCTCGATATACAAAATGTGTGAATTGTGATGGATAATGTTGCGATTAATAAACTGTTAATAAAAATATAGCCGCTGAATGTTTCATATATGTAAAATTTGGACATTTCATTTGCACTAACCTAAGACATTAATAAGCATAATAGGTATAAGAACGTAAAATACCTGGGTTTAAAAGAAAGATTTCATTTTTATGATTCATAAACGAATACAATGTTTCCAGATTAAATTTTGTAAATGGAGGTAATGAAGCTTAGAGTTATACATAGATGATATCGGTCCCAGTATATAAAGTATTGTAAAAGTGGAATGTAGGATATAACCGTCAAGGAGTTATTTATTCTGCAAGTTTGAAAATCACATCAACATGTAACGATCTCAACACCGCAGGTGCGATTCTCTTGATTTACGATTTTAGTGAAACGACTGGGTTAGGTAGCCACCTATAAACTTGCTGCTTTTATTTCCCTCCTTCGTGTCAACACGCCCACGCGGTAACGTTGATATGCAGGTCCTGATAAGTCGTTATGCAGCCACACGTTCCTATAGAGTTATTATCTTTATCGCGTCATTGATCATAGTCTTAGCTTGAACGATAATACATCACGAATAAGGGCAAACGATATCAAATCATTACCTCGATAAGGTTCATATTGTTCGAAAAAGTTGCTATTCGCGAATACTCTTCGAGTCGGATACGTCGTATGCTAATTAAGGAAGCTCAATTGAAAGAGGAAAGACCACAGGATACGAATACAACTTTTACAAGTTTGTAAAAACATCTCTCTTAGATCAAAATTTAAAATAGAAAAAAATTCAAACGAAAAAAAAATTCGCCGAAAACATGGAGAAAAAACTTAAAACTTGAAACTCGGAACTCAAAACTTGCACCTAACTTGGAACTTGAAACTAACACTAACGTTATCAAATGTTTTCGCGACCTTCTTTTCGAATATTTGCAGTTCCCGATCACTAGGCGAATCGATCGGCATGTGCCGAATAAACGCATAGAGTGAAGATATACGCGAATACCTTAACGAATAGTTTGTCAAATATTAAATATTCGACATTCGCTGAATACCGAATGTGTGGTTTCGCCTTTAATTGATTTTTGTTATGAACACAAAGGCATTGGTATTTTAGTTCACCTAGTATGGATATAGGTGTCTACCACCAAATTAAGTAAACTAATTGATTTCAGAAAAATATGTATCAATATTGTAAGGCCTTTAGCAAACTCTTAACGAACTTCCTTTTATTCCGCCAAAGTTTGAAGTAAGTCAGGATGTAGCCAATTAAAATAACATTTCTCACTATGAATCTAGGAATGTACCAATATGAAACGGAATTATACCTTTAGTGCGCTGTGTCTGTTTATATTAGAGAAAATAAACAGGGTTTCGTCGGGTACGCATATGATTACCTGCGATTGCACTATTACGCACTGCTTCTACTTATACACTAACGTTAGGCAATATTGACAATTTGACATTATTGACGATGGTCTGATTCAATTTCACATAATGCAATAAATGCCACAGAGTCGTAATTTTTTATTATCCTAAAATTGGTATTTGGTTTAAAACCAAATTTAGTTTTCGAACTTGTCAGATATCACAACTTTTGATTTCTATTTTGGGATATATTTTAAAGATATTATTATAGATACAGGTCGTCGTTGGGCTTATTGGTATACCAATGCATCAGTTATACCAATGAGGTATTAACGATGAAGTCAGAATCGATTTTCTTCAAATTAAAAGGGTCTGCCAAAACATTTTCGATTCGCCAGACACGCTGAATATTCCGTACATTTTGTTCGTATATTACGCGCCACCTTGCGGATTTCATTACAAAAAAAAACGTGAGTAATCTCATACACTATGAAAAATCATTGTATTATTTACCTATCCGAATGTAATATATCTTCAGAAATTTTATATATGTATCTCTGAAAAGATGAAAAGACACTTCAAACCCCAGCATTAAGTAACGTGCTATGTACTTAACGTTCTTATCTTTTTGGTACAGTATATTAATCTTTGAAGTTCCTCCGATAGGAAATATCCTTCGGTTATCTTACAATTCTCAACGTGAATGGTCCCTCATTTTCTCGATTTTCTTCTCGAACTGAACTCGAAAGGGTACTTTGGTAACTTAGCGGTGTCAGAATCATCAGGTTAGATAACACCGTCAGCTTGAATGCCAAGTGCAATCCTACTCGTTTAAAAGGCGTGCTGTCTGAAGATCAGCAGAGTTTCAAACGTGACGATGATAGATTATGCCTCTTTTAAAATTCCAACCGTGTCTCCATCGATATCCTTATTCCTCGTTTTCCTCTGCTGTTCAACGATCCGTCATGAGACTTTCACAAAGAAAACTGAAATTATTTATTCATTATTCCAATATTATCCTAATAGCCATCCGCAACAATAGAATATTTTCATTACATTTGCCGTTGGATAAATAGGTAAAAAGGGCACTGTAGTTACAATGATATGAATTAAAAAACTGTCTTATTATTAGTCAGGTACAAGTGAACTTGACAAATGTTTAGGATTAATTTATCCCACATTTTCGATTTACTTTTTATAAACAATTACCCTATATACTATATTATAAATACGTGAGTACATCATTTTTTAAGTTTATAAATAATATCCGAATGTATATTTTATCATCTAATCACTTATGTCAATTTCGTGTTTATACAGCCCAATTTAATTAAACACTGTACTTTTATATAATACCTATGCATTAATGATTATAATGTTTATTATACTTTAATACAGAAACGTACTACAGATTACTTTTTAACTGTACTCTTTAATGCAGTAATAATGAAGAAACTGTCCGATTTTGCTATGTTATCAACGCATTCATGTTTGCTCCTTTTTCCCCAGTCATTCGTCAAATTCGTTCGTTTTGCTGATTCATTTGTACGTGTCACATCAAGTACCAACACTATATTGATTGTCTTTTATGTCGGGCTCTGCTGGCGCATTCATCCATCATTGCACCACAATTCAAAATTCATTATTCTTCGTATAGGTAGAGATCTTCATCGATATTTTATCTTTGTTACATCAGTAGGTACATATACTTGTTTCTTTGCACATCCTAGGGAACACGCGTGCCTTCCGAACACACCAAAGTTTAGACTAGCATTAGGTATGTAATTAACGTCCATAACTAAATGATCTTATGTACTGACGTACAGTTACATTCTCACAAAATTAAGCGTAGGTACGGGAAATTAGAACAAAACCGGGTACCTGGGTAAAACCGGGGCGTGCTATTATTTTTAAAACGGTCTTAAATTTTCCCGCGAGGTTGCAGCGCATTATTGTCGGGATATGCATTACTTCATCAACGAAAGATAATCGTGTTACAAGCGTGCTTACTAAAGTTATACCGACTTGTGTGTTTTTGAAGACTCAGATCTAATTTTCGGTCCCCGGGAGTACTATTGCTTGATCACGCACTACCGTATCGTCAAATACAATCCTTTAACGAACGTAGTTCGCAAACTCACATAACATAAAATCTGCTCGTAATGGCGAATAGTCCTACAGTTCGCGAAGGAACAGTAAACCAACGGTTATCGTAGCTTCGCGAGGGTTCGAAATGGAAACTGACGATTTCATTGCAATGGAGATTATCGTTCTCACGGATGAGACAGTTTTTGCGCTGTGGATCTTTGAACCAACTCAATCAAGCTTGTAAGTTCAGACCTTCTTTGAAAAAATACCTTCTATACCCAGTACATATAAACGTATTTTGGTGGAATTATATGCTTCATGTTTACGTCGATTGTCTATTGTAGACAAATCTTCCGTTATTCCAGAGTAATAAATATCATCAGTAATGCAGAAAATAATTAAAGTGAAAAATAAATATGAAGGTTTTTATATAGGTAGATTTAAAGTAAAAGCCACGGTTCGTATGTAATAAGAAATTCGTAAGCACATTTTACATGTAAGTAAAATGTCCTTGATAATTTTATGGAGCACAGTTCTACAGAAATTTTCGACACAGAATTAATTTCAGTTCTGTAATTGGCTTCCTGAGAGGTAAACCAAGCTTCTCGGATATTTGCCGAATTTCGTATCCGGAAGTTTGACTGACCGTTCAACCAGTTAGTCGCCACACATGTTCCAACTCTCAGCGGAGCAAGTGTATCCGAAAACAGTCGGTGGTTACACCTAGGTTGGTCCTTATACCACTGACACACCGCAAACATTTACCATGTCCGTATTTGACTGACTTTCCAAAGTTACTAACGATTAACTTGATCTGCTGCAGGTCGAATTATGTACAACTTTTCAAATGTAACATAATGAATATATCTTACATATATTCTTAACTTAACAACAACTCGGCGTACACACTTTATCAATAACTGTTTAGTAACAACTTGATCTTGCAATGTATGATCAATGGTCGTAATATTACAAAATATGGACATACATGTAGCTCATTAGACTTTTTCAAAAGAACGAAACACGTCACTTAGCAAACTAATCCTTGTAGCTTCTCAAAAAACTCGTTTGAATTAATTTTAAAAAAGTTATGCGATTTTAAAAGTTGTAAACTTTCTTTCGTCCGCCACTGTATGTAATATTTTTCTGCTTTCTAATTGTAAAAAAGTACCGGCACTGTTAAACTGGAAAATTCAAGTACGCTGTGTATAATACTTTACAAACGTAGGTATACGTATACAACGGTAAATCTGAGGTCCACGCAAGTGAGTATAATAGAAAGCAATACCACTGAGGTAGTATATACAGGATAGTATTTACAAACCAGCAAATATTCTCCGCCATTCATTACAGAGTCGCACTTATTTACTCACCTCTCCACACATCGCCAAGGCTTAAAGCACTGAAGATTCGCCCAGACTTCAGCCAACTCCCAGCCGAGAACCGCTTGAAATCTAATATTGTCGCGTTCCTGCAGCGAAAAATTAAAGGATAGGTAGCGTTTAGAGTAGTACACACTTAAGAGTTCACTTTAATATGACCATAGAAGTAACCTCGGGATACTTGACTTAACAAAATGCAGGTTTGTTGGGATGCTCAGGCTAATTGGAGCCGATGTCGGCCTTTACCCGGCGCATCAAAGGAATGGTATACCTACAGAGCAGGAACAAATGTAGTAGTGCGTCTGTATGTCTAAACACCACCTTGCGCGGCTACCCTCCTTGCCATTGAAGCTCTGAAGTAGTTAAATGGAACTAGCCAAGTAGCTCGAAATTCTATTTATTCTTCAAACCCTCCAAATGTGTTTAAAAAGTTAAACTTGTTAGAACATTTGAAACCGAATTGGAATACTCAAGCAAGAGGAATGGAAGTTTTTGTAGGTACTAGGAATACATTTTCTTATAACGTAAAATTATACAGAAATAGGAGGTTGGTCTATATTTCACATCTCTGAAAACTGATTATAATATGTACCAATATTGAACACGAAGTGGGTTACATTCAGATGTAATTTCAGCACCAAAAAGTTCATTGCAGAACAGGGCGAAGTAAAAGGTAAAGACTATTTCTGATTTCATAATAAAAATTACAGTGGTTCCAGTACCCAGGTCCAGGATACCCACAAGAGAATTTCAACCGCTTTATTAGATTCTCCTGTCGTGCGTCACGTCGGGACACTTCTAATATTTCTGACAACGTGCCATTGCTGTCCGATTATGACTGAAAACGTTGATACGTTATAAAAACCTTTGTGTGTACGAAGGCCAGCATGCAGCGTAAACACAGATTTGTCTTAGCACAATCTCCTGCATAATCTGCGAGAATTTCGTCCACGCTTGCAGTTTCGCATATTTGCATAAACACGAGGAAGCCGTGCTTTGTGTGCGCAGAGTGATGAAGGACAAACGAGGCATATCAGAACTGTGTCTAGCCGTTGGCTTCGCACGATCTACGCTGCATCTTGTAAAGCGGAAAATCACTATACCTAGATATATGTAGCATGCAAGTTATTTGCGAACTACATATAGGTACAAACTCAACTAGGCAGTAGAAATTATTACAAAAAATCAGTTTTCAATTAACGCAGATTCGCAGACTATTAGTTCTTGGAATATTTAATTATTAATTCTATAGTCCTAATTTTTTTTCATTTCTGTAACACTATCGACTTGCTATTTTTACATTACAGTTTGAATCACTATACCTACATAAAATGAGTATCCGTTCTCCCTAAATTTACATAATTATAGGGCCCCATTTGGGTTTACTTACATAAATACCGTTAAGGAACTAGTTTTTGATCAGTTTAGAGGGCTTCCCACTTTAATATTTATTTTTAACGTAATAAAACTTTAAACCATAAACTTTTTTTATACTAAAAGATGAATTAATGTTTAAACTTTAAGGAAAAATTTTAAAAAGTTGGAAATAAGTACAATTTAATTATTTATGATGTACGGCATAATAAGGTGACTAGGAACTAGTTTTTGATCATCTAAAATACATGGGAACTAATTTTTGATCAGGTTAGGAACTAGTTTTTGATCATCTAAAATAGATGGGAACTAATTTTTTGATCAGGTGAGTAACTAGTTTTTGATCGTCTAAAATACTTGGGAATTAATTTCTTATTAGGTAAGGAACTAATATTTGATCACACATTTTTTTGTATAAAATATAAATAATCAATGTATAATCATGAAATATATTTTTCGTCAAACGTTATTTATTTTAACTTTTCTAGAAGACTTTTTAATATTTTTTGGTATGGTTTTGCTTAAATTTTTCTTCAATTTTTTTTCTTCATCCTTTTCTTTCTATACCATCTAAACTTAAGTTTTTTATAATTTTATAATGTGCTAACCTATTTTTTATTCAGGTGATCAAAAATTAGTTCTACAAGAAAAAGTTGGAACTAATTAATGATCACTGACTTTTAAAGCAAAATAATACATATAATACTAAAATTTTTGCGCTACTTTGTAAAGTAAACTATTGTAAGTAAAATGTATGAAAATAACCTTTAATGTCGCAACACCAGCAAAGAAATCGACTGTGACATCGATGGTTATGTCTTACTTCGCACAGTAAGAGATGGCGTTCAACAGAGACTTCCTTCAAGTGAGCTACCTTACACATTTATTTTCACAAGAACTAACCATACTAACTACTTTTACAGACAACATATATATTTTTGAATTATCAATTTTTATGTTAGTAATTATTTCAAACAATTATTTATTGACATAAACTTAAAAGAACGATTTATTTCATGAACTGATCAAAAACTAGTGCCTGATCAAGAACTAGTTCCTTAACGGTAAGGCTATTGAAGAAAAAGTAGGGAAAGAAAATAGCTGCAAGTAACAAAAAGGATGAAAAGTTTGGACTCGCGGCCGTCTTTAGTCTAGAGTCTACTTCACGGTCACCGTTCTTTAACAATGTAATTAATCATTTCGGCCTGGCAGACGCAAATAAAGTTGACGGTATACGATACGGTGCTTCCGAAGTATCGAATTTTGCGTATCGAGTATCTTCTACATTATGCTGTTAAAACGGCTTCTTATAAGAAACGGAGTCATCCATTGGAAACTCCGTATAGGAGGGTGAGGAACTCTGCAACGATGGTGTGCATTGGCGTTTTTATTAAAACTAAAAGAGTGAGTCCTTCCTTCGGTGAAACGTTGGTTCCTTCGGGAAGTTGTCTTCAAAAGGAACATCCACAGTCTTATCTCGAGTGTTTTCGACGCACGTTCATCTCGCCGTGCCCGCGAAATTAGATTTTAAACTTGGCCTCGCATACAGCTTTACCGTCGTTCAGGTGTTTTTCTCTTTCGTGATAGCCCCAGGGACAGTAGAATTTAAATTTTTAAAGGAAACATCGCGGTACAGTGCTTTCGTGGCTGGGAAAGTTAGTCGTACTAAAATAATTACATCTGTTAGTAAGTGTGCGGGTTAGGGTAGTTCTGGACTCACGGGTAAGGACATGAATTATGTATGATAAAACTGTAATCAATTCTGAACAATGTCACCTAACTTAGTTCCATTATTAGGCCTGTTTAATACCACATTGGCGTGCGTAAATCGGAAAATAACCGGATTACGAAGGGTCAATGACACACCTTTAGAGTAAATTTGAGCAGCAGAAAAAATTGCGTTGTAATCAGGAGAAAATTGCCTACATATTCACAAAGTTTCAGAATTTTTTAATTTTCGGGTTCAGGATTTTCCCTTGTAAGCATAACCCCTTAATGTTGTAATGAACGAAACACATTATTTATTGTTAAATGTTTCTTAAATTATTAGGCGTCTACGAAAACGGTCCTAATTAGGTGAAATATTAGTTAGTCTTTTATCTACCTGGAAAGTTTCGCTTAAAATCATTGCATAGCACTTCGTATGGCATCCCCGTGAGAGATAAATAAATCCCAAGCGGCAGAGCGCGCACCAGAAGATACATGCGCTCCCCCACGGGACGTGTAGCATGTACGCAGATGGACATTACATTCATTATATCGTTAACAGTAAGTATTTTAATGCACGTTTGAGGGTTTCAAAGCAGGCTTTCACTCGCTTCAACATTGTTTCACGTGATAAAACTTGTTTCGCTTTTATGACGTTAAACACAGTTGTTATGAGATCGCATAAACAGCCCTTACATTTATGGCATACATTTTTTTTTAACTTTATGTATTTTCGCAAGGGAAAAGACATTTACGCTGGTGAAAGTATATTACAGGATTCTAATGTTTTCGCACAATATACATCACGGTGGCGCACTTAATTTATACTATAATGAAAACTTTGAAAAAGATTTTCTTGAAATGGCATTTTGGCGTATGTGCCCTTTTTCCACCAAATGTCTCGGTTATATATGAGTTTAACCTCGGCCACTCTGTGGCCGTAGCTGCACGTAATATTAATGTAGCTTTTATGGAGGAAAGTGCTAATGAACATACCATTTGTTGTTGGCTTTCTAAAGTATTTTCTGGTGGCACCACTCTTAAAAGTAATGACTTAGATAGACTTGCGAAGACAATAAAGAATGGCAATTTCAGGAACCGCGTGGGTAGCAGCTTACCTCGCACAAGTAGTAACAAATGCGTTGTTGTTTTTCGATAGCGACTGTACATGGCTCTCCTGACCTGTGTGCCGCAGACCGCTGTCGCCAAATTGCCGTGCTTCAGGCGTTTCTGACCTGAATTTTTAAACATTAATAACTAAGACACGGCGCCTCCGCAATATTTCTGTTATACTTGATCATCATCGTATTTTGTCTCGTAGAAATCACCCATTCCATTTCGCACGGAAGCGTATGTGTAAAGGGGATGATAAATTTATACTTAGAAGGGGTGATGCCACGATGATTGACCAAAAACGGTGGCATCACTTCGGAGATGGTTTTAAAAAGGATTATGAACTTTATTAAAAATGTAATACAAGGTTTTTATGATATGTATGAAAAGGAACGAAAAAAAGTTTTATCAAAATTTTTTATCGAAGAAAATTAGCACAATAGCCACACAGCCGATACGTATTTTCAATTTGAGTCATTCTACAGTGGAATTTTGTTGTACCTGGAACAAAAGGACAGAATGTTTTGTCATCTACACAGTGAATAGTAGAGAAGTACCGATGATTTTTGCAAAATATAGAAAACTCTTTTTGTAATGTATTTAGTGTGTAGAATGTAGATGACAAAACATTTTCTCTATTTGTTCTGGGTCCAACGGTGTGGATGTGAAAAATTCCACCGCGGAGTAACTCAGTGGGAAATACGTATCGGCTTTGCGGCTATTGTGCCGTCATTTTTTATTAAAAAAATCTGGAAAAATTTTGTTCTTATTTATACATGTCATAAGAACGTTATGTTACATTTTTAATCAAGTTCATAAATTTCTTTAAAATCACCTCCAAAGTTATCATACCATGGTCTGCCTATCACCGTGGCGTTACTCCATAAGCAATTTTTAAATTATTCTTCATTTATCTTCATTTTAATTTCATCTGTTGTGTTACCGCTTGCTGAATGCTCAAACCAGTTTCATAGTTTCATTTTGTTTCTTATGTTTCACAATTTTTCCCAACCCTTTCTTTAAAATAATGAGGAACCACAAAAACAATAAAATTTTATCTACCACTTCAAATCTTTTTCATAATAGCAGAAATGAGCAGGGAAATTATGGTCCGTAATAACATATAATATGATTCAGTTATGTGTAACATAATAAAGTTATAATGTTTATTATGTAACATGGTATGGTATATTATACTCCATTATACTGTATGGAATGTTGTATCCTTTAACAATAAATTATCGGTTATTGTCCATATATTTAACAGCACTAAAGCCTTTCATAGCTACAGAATATTACACAGCATTCGATACATTGAAGATCAATAGGATTAAATTTCTTCAATTTAAACTGTTGTTTAATGTATGCACAAAATTCATCTTTATTTGCTCTTTGTAATGATTTGAAAGGGCGATACACACATATATGTTGTAAAATTAATTTAACAAATTATGCAATATAGGAAAATACAATTCTGTAATATTCGTGACATGAAAAGAGCTTCTGGGAATCCATTCGTTATTAATGCAATCGTGTTTTATAAAAGCTATTAAATGGGACTTTGTTAACTGCAGGTATAAGTACAAGTTCGTTGATGTACAAATAAAGGAATACGTTATCGACGTACAGAATGCAAAATAGTCATTTTTGCTGTTACAAGGAAAAATGCAATAGTCATTTGACTACTATACAATGAAAAAATAAGTATTCGTTACAAAAACAATTGCTTGTTGTGCATGTTAATAAGCCCGTTGTATTGTTATAACAATCCCGACCTGGTCAAGGATGTAACTCCACCGAATATTCATCCACTCTTTACCTTTCTATACATATAGGTCTCCGTTGGGACATGAAATATCACAGCGGTCCAATCTCTACGAAGTATCAAGATAAAATGTTGAAACATTTCTCTAAACCTATACACAGTGTGATGGTCCCGATTGCCAAGTAGATATCGTTTCATGTTATCGCACAAATACCATTATTGCTTCTGATAAAATTATTATCTAAATGTATCGCGTTACCAGTTCAGTGGCTTATATATTTTCAGGTTGCATTGAAATTTGAATATTTGGTATACAAATGTCTTTTTCCTAAAATGTAAATTATTTAACCTGCATGTTATGTTGCAGGTGAATGCATATGTTGAAATATATGAGCATTCGAACCTGGAACGAGCTGGAGTTCCATTTTATGTATCATTTCATTAAAATGTGCATTATAGTCTCGGAAATCACATTATGCTGATTATCTACCTCGTGCAATTAGATTGCCATTCAAATAAACCAGATAATTAAATTACCCAAAAATATACGAATAAAGGGAACATAAGTACAAGCGAAACCATTAGTTGATGAATATTTCTACTGCAATATAATACTGCCTTGGAATAATATGGGAAATGAATTTTACGTATTTTATAGGAAGTAAATCATATAATGGTCCATTCTGATTATTCTTGTTATTAACGGAGTGATACTAATTTTTTATCTTCATTATGTTACATGTTTTATTTATTTTTTCTAAAGTTTCCAAAGTTTAATATCCAGGTTTCCTTTAAGAGGATATAGAAAAATTTTCTCTTTATACATGTCTAACCGTATTATAAAACAGTATTTTATTATACCTCCTTAATATAAATATCGGCCGTTAGAAAAAAATATATACTTATTTTACCTCTATGCCAAGTTTCAGCAAAATCAGCGTGGCACAGGTCGGGTGATGTTCCTTGTTAAAAAAATATTCTGAGGTTTTCCATCTTGATAAAAAATATGCCTTTTAGACCATATTTTTATCAACGACTATTCATCATACTAAATTATAATACTAACAGTGAGATATGTTATTTTACCTTCAAATAGATTGATCAATTACATGGTAACATAAACCTTATCCGTAAATGAAGAAATTATACTTTTTGTAAACTACTGTTTTTCCTTATTCTCTTGATTCTCATTTCTAAGTAGAATTATAAGACTGAATGGTAACAAGCATAGGTTGAAACGAATGGATATATTAAAATTAATAACTTGCCTTTATTTGCGGATGCTTCTAGAAACTCATATAAATACAAAAGATGAATGTAATTGCGTATTACTTACATAACACGTTCCTCCATTTACTTAGTATTTACTTAACAAGACAGTATTTACTTAACTTGATTGATAAACAGTCCCTTGATACTTGAAGTAGTGGTGCCACTCTCGAGTTTCGATCTAGGCAACCCTCAGAGGGATTGAGAACATTTACTTTACACGTCACGCAGACGTCGCACGATGCATGATGCAGGTACTTTGCTAGTTGGTTTTCACAAATGTCATTTATATCCTATGTCATATTTGCTATAGTGTTGCTTGTGATGTACCAGTACAACTTATATTTGATTTACTATCGTTGTCATTGAAATCCGTCAATTAGTTCTTTTGTTTTCATGTACTTCGTTTTTTTTTATCTCCGCGGGAGTTTTTATTCATGATTACATCGGATCAAAAACAATAATTTTTTTGTCATCCTAAAATATGTATAAATGAATAACAAAAAGGCTTTTTACTCTATGTGTTACAGTTTTCTTTAAAAAAAAATCCTAAACTTTTGAAGGAATTACACGAGAATGTACCCTTGAAGAGAGTTGCATGCAACTTGAACGTGTAATTCGGAGTAAAGCAGCTGATTCACTATTGGACTTCGTGTTGCGACGTTATATGCGACCCTACCTGAGAGGGAAAACATGTTACGCTTTCAGTCTTTAAATCACGTGTGATTGTATGATTAGCTTTTCCTTCTAGACTGAATCAAATTTCATATTGTAGAAATATCAAAATTATTTAGACGGAAAGGGATTACAATAAAATTTTATGTTTAATGCGTAAGTCAAGTTTTATAAAAAAATGACCATTGGGGAATAGAAGAACCCATAACAAATTGAGAAAACGCAGATAATTATACACTTTATTAATTAGTAACGAAAAGTTATTTTTAGCATGATCTAGATGATTAACAGAATTATGTTCAAGTGGATATAAATGTTAGTGAGTTGTATTTAGCAAATGACAAAATCCAATAGTTAAATAATATTAAATATAATGTTTGGCAAGTGGGAATACAAGAGTGATTGAAATCAACTATTTACTTTGTATATATTTGACCATAATCATAGTTGTCTACTGATCAGAGTCTCCACCAAATTAATTTCATACATACCTACATGTTCAAATAAATTGTAAATGGCAATTTGTTTATATACCCCCCAAATTTAGATACAGTATGTTCATGTGAATCAATGACTGAAATGTGAAGTCTAGAAGAGTTCTAGAAATTTCTAACAACAGGTTACCGTTCCAAAGCAAAATTATAGCAATTAATCGATCCTCCAGAGTACAATTGGCGTTGACTAATTTCAGGAAATTGTACAGACCCAAAATTTTTTTACAGTTGTGTTTTGTTAATTAAAAGACAACTATCCTACACCCAGGTCAACTGAAAATTCAAATTTATATTTTTGCCTATATCGTTTCGCTCCGCCGTACATCTAGTGAGGGTAAAAATATTTTACCATTATACTCGAAGGAAAATTAGAAAAGAGTAGGATGTAAATTCGCCTTCGACGACAGGATTATTTGACATCGTGGTAAGATGTAGGAGTTTTGTGGCGCGCCGCAAGTACGAAATAGTGCCAGACCGAAAGAGAGACGCAGGAAAGAAGAAGAGATGAAGGAAGGAATACGTTTTTATCCCCCTTTGTTACGGCGATAGTCTACCTACAAAACGGCGGGTAAACCGAATCTCTAACTTCTATCTCTTTCGTACGGCGTTGCAATACAACGTGGCACGCGAAATCCTGCTTTAATTACTTTTCAGGAAACAAAAAGCTGGGATATACTTTACCCCGGGAAGATTGAATTTTAACGTGCCGGCAAGAAACTTGGTTGAATCCAATTCAAATACCAGTCGGAAACTTCTCCGACAAACACTCGTGGTGTACACAAACTTAATGATAATAAAGTTGTCCGTTTATTACGATACATATAATTGGCACATTCGATATAGCGCTAAATACAATTAAACTTTTTCAACAAACAGTTTAATTTGTTTAACTGTGTGAATCCCTGCTTCCCTTCATTCATGATAAAAAGTTTCTAACAAACGAACAAACTGTCGGATTCCACAAAATGGGAACAATTAATTAATGAGATTTCGCATAACACATCGCTGATTGGCATCGATAGTGGCGTAATTAAAAAATGTAAATTTTACAGAAGAAACAGTTCAAAATTTACATTTAACTAATACTTGACTATTGATCATATAATTTGTTTAAATTGATTATACTTTTGCATCTATCCAGATTAAGGATCACAGATACCATATTCACCAAGAAATTCAACAGAATATCAAATGAACCCTAATCTACCCTATATTTTACACCCTCTTTTGAGTTGTGTCGTTGATCGAGACAATGTAATTGTAAGATTTTAACGTTTCAAGTTGCAACCCATGTTGAAAGAAAATAAAACATAATAGAAAAAAATAAAAACATAATAGAACAGAAAAAAAATAATAGAAAATCTCATACATTACAATATTATTGATGTACATTGCCAAATGCATTGTGCATTTGTACATTGCCACTGTTTGGACAGGAAGGTAAGATTCTTTAGCGCTTGGAAAGCGGCTTAATCCGAAACTGGTTTGGACGTCTATCTGGCATACAGTTTAATAATGGAGCAACTTGCCCATCCGTCTCCCGAGCAGCGTGCTACTGACAGCCGAAGGTATGGGGTCTTTGAGACAAATGAAACAAAAACAAGTGACAATAAAAATAATAAAATAAAGGTAGAAGCTGGTGCAGTCGGATAACCGTGCCTGCAATAAATCTGTCAACGTAGTAAAATATGCATCCGGGGAAAGGGTGCGTCCCGCGCAATCAGAGCGCGAGCCTGGAACAAATGTACCCCACCAACCGAGTGTCGGTCGTTATCGGAAAATAGTTTTGCGGCTTTGAATCGTAACGTTCTTCGTCAAGGACTTTCCAACCACGCTATCTTCCGTGAAGGACTTCTCAAATGACACCCCCACGGATTTACCGTTTACATCTATCTTCGGGTCTTAGCAGTGCAAAATCAGACTTTAATACAGCGGTATTAACATCGAGTCATTTTTTTTATGCTTCTGCAGAATTCAAACCAAGTGTTTCCATACTCAAGCCATCTACTGCAAGGACTACTTTTGAACGAAAAGATAACACATGTGTGTCGTCTGTAATTTTTCCATGAGACGTTTAACATTTCCAAATTTTAAATCGCTTTTATACCGACACAACATCGCTCACCTAAGTGGAAAACAATATACACGATATTGTGGCAAGGATGAAATTATAACTCACTCAATTTTAACATGAAAATTTTGGATAATACTGATATTAATAAAAAATAGGAGACTCGAGACTATGAGACTACGAATATTTAGTGATAACATGTAAGAACGATTCAATCTTTAGTGGAATGATATCACAAATTATTCCTGGAAAGTTGGTTGATAAACGGCATACATAATCGGTGCTAAAAGTATTCGTACAGACGTATAGACTACTGGAAATTATTTACCGTTAACTGCTTTTTGGACATAAAATAAGTATATGGAAAGAGTAATAGAAACTATTCTGTTACATAATATGTCAGGGTTTTCAAACTCACGATACCACATCCCGTAGTTAACATTTAATGAGACAGTAAAAGACATAACAAATAAGTATATAAAGTACAATGTAAGTGTACCGTACTCAACGCTTTTGCATTCAGCGGCGCTCACATTCTTTTTGAAGTGTCTAAAGCGGAAACGGAAACAGGGGGAACAAAACTGCGTCCTACTGGTACAACGCTACCCGCGACCGTGGGCAGAACAAGCCTTCATATATATTATATTATATATTTATTCCCTTTTTCACTTTACTTGTTCCTTCAATTTTATTCCAGGGAATAAACACACACACACTTCTGGTTAGAAAATTTCTATACTAAAATGCGAGAAAAGAGGAAACATTTATAGAATAAATTATATAGGAATTTAAACCGAATAATATGATAGAAAAAATATAAAAATGTACTAAAATAACTATGCATATATTATGAAATTTATGCACGAAATTGAATCATTTTTCTTAAATTCGTACGATAAACCTCTGTCTCTGATTTTGTGAATTATTTTCGGGTGTTTCAAAAAAATCATTTACATTAAGAATATTTTCCTTTTTACAAAATAAAGGTATGTATAATTATTTCAGTTTTTTTTTCTTATACAGAATAATCTGCAACCGTAATACTACCGATTTCAATTACTGTAAAAACGATACGAAAATCGATTCCAGAACCGTCTTGGAACCGATATATCACCGAAAATATAATGGTTCTAAAACCGTGACCGAAATCGATATAGTCAGAATTTCGGTTCCTTATAACAGCTATTTAGAATATCGGTTTTTCATCGCTGAATAAATTGGTAACTAATCGTTATCTAACAGTTTCAAACAGTTATTTATAGAACCTTACCATTCCTGCAGTTATAACATGAATCGTATAAGTGCATAATTAGATACACGTTTATTTATGTCACAATACTGTATATTATAGTACTGTTGGCAACCCTATCCACTGCAAGTCTTTCTTTTATATTGTATCTAAATATTATTTGGTTCCGCTTCTCTTCGAAGCACACTAAAATATTGACATCACGTGTAACATTTCTGAGATATTTATTTGATTATTTGTATAATTTACTTGATTAAATCAGTTATTAAAATGGTATTCATAATAATAAAAATAAATACACACGTGTAATATGCATAGAACATGAGATTATTGTTAAGAAAGTTTTAATGCTGTTCGTTCTTGTGCATTTTACAAGATTAAAATGTTCAATTAACTATTGCATCAATTGTTTACTGTGTAGTTTGACGTACTTGCAATTTCTCCACAAAAATCACGAAATTTTCACCATGCTACAGTTTAGTCGGTGATTACTATTACTCGCAGTACTTCAACGCTGCATCTTCATCATGGAAATTGCAAATTTACACCGCACGGGTAAAATGTTCACTTACCACGAACAGCTGGATGTGCTTGTTACATTTTCCTGTAGAAATTCGTGTTTATTCTCGATTTTGAATAAAAAGAAGCAATACAATAGTGAGGGGCTGTTACTGTAAATAATTCACTCGAGGATAAAAATATTGAATTACAAGTTAATAAGAGTATAATTAGCCAGTCATACCCAATGCAAGTCTGAAATCGATTTTATTGAAAACTAAATTCATAGGAAAAACATTTAGGTATTTTACATTTTCCGAGTTCCTTATATAAGAAATTTGTATTTGAATATGCTCTCATTCCATGATTTAATAAAGAATGAGTTATTTTGTTACAGATTATGTATCTACAAAATAATTTATAAACCTACTTGTACAATGTTTCAGTGGAAAATAAGGTCTGATAAACGAAGTTATTGTTTTCATGTTGCATTGTTATTAACGGGTAATGTTAATCCAGGTCATATGAGCAAGTTTATTGGTATCGTTTATTATGCATTTTCGTATCTTCGGTAATCATTGGATGTATGCTTCCATACTGTAATGGAACCATATTTTCCTATCAAAGTGCTTAATTTAAAATCGTATGAAGGAAATATGCATTAGTTTGTGCAGAACATTTTGCATACAGAAATGGGTATATTGTGAATTCTGCATTAAAAAAAAAACAGATTATTTTATGATAAAATAAATATTGACAGTGTAATAAATTCAAAGCGAACGTTACAATAAGTGTAAAATCTGTTTCTAAATAGCACATTTTATTGATGTAACTTTGCACGAAATACGAACACGCCTTAATATTGTATGTTGGAAAAAATCTTATTTCACAGAGAATTTACTCAACGTTTAATGCTTTTTTATTAGTTACAATTTCGCAGCCATTTCATACCAGATATTACGTAATAACTTTTAATGATAATACTTTTTATGACAATGACGAAATTATCGGGGACTATAGTATGCATTGCTTTAATCAAATCGGCCCACGTGAAAGCGTACCCTGTGAACGAGATTGAGAAACTTTTAAAGAATGCCTTGTTAGCGGCTGAAGTTCTGCACTGGGCGAGTGTTTGGATTTCCAAAGGCGAATGTTAAGTTTGTAAGCTGATTACTGACTTGCGAGCGTGCAATTTGTATACACCATTGGCAAAGTCGTTGAGTTGAAAGGCCGGGTAGACGAATTGTTTAATATGACTCCACCATTCTGCTATATGGGTTAACAAACCTTTACTTTCTTATAACTCCTTAATAAATCGTGTTCGAGCATTTGGGCGCTTCTTATTTTTGGATTTTCAATTTAAAAATCAGAAACCCTGATTCACTAATATATGTCTCGATAACAGAAATGCCACCGATATTTGTGAAAAATTTTCATGTACTAGTATAGGAGAAATTTGACAAAAATTTGACTTTCTATTTTTGCCCTTTACTACCCTCGAGTGTAAAGACAAAGTTGAAACTTGTTACAAATGGTTCTTTTTTATAGGCTTCTGAATGAATAATCGCGAGTCGAATTCGGTTCAGGGGCACATTTGACCATCTTAACCGCCTATACCCTTTCATTAAAGTTTTCCTCTTTATGTTAAAATTGTATCTGATATTCATTAGATTATTATATTAATTTGAAAGTTTAGAGTGAGTTGATAGCGGTAAAGCATGATTATGTAATGCATAGTCGACGACGACATGGCGGAGCCTCAACGGAGATAAGCAATATCTACTTCTTCTTCCCTCGCGAAATGCAATTCAAAGACATCTCCGTCGATGGGGGAGGCAGCATTAGGTGGGTGGAGAATGGGGCGTCTGATGAGACCAACGAGAGACGGGTCGGAAAACCGACTTCCTCGTACTAAGAACCGAGCTAGACAAATTAATCGGATTGCACGACGAAAACTGCAAAAGACTCAATTCCGTTAAGTACTTTCTGGTTCGTTAGTGTGCCATTTTTTATCCCGCCGATTTCACGCCTATTTATTTCTTTGCTATGCACAAAAGATAAGTTGCATGTAATTGTGATCTGCTTCAAATGATTCTTCATTTTTCCGCGTCTTTATTTGATGTTTATCGTCCCACGAGGGATTTTGTGTGGGAATTTTTCATATGGCTCATAACTTTCTTTTCTTTTTAACCGACTTCAAAAAGGAGGAGGTTATAGATTCGACCCGATTCGACTTAAAAAATATGTGGTTCGTAGATTAAATAAGAGAAAAAATTATTTTTTACTTTTTAGAGCAAGTTTATTTTTTTGAAGTCGGTTTTAATTTTTCTTTTAATGTTTGATGTGTTATAACTCGCGAGCTGTAAACCATAGAAAAAAATTCTGAGGGAAAAGTTACTTCTTTTATAATAATTACAATTATCAGTTGGAAAGTTACAGTTCGTAAAATTCGCGAGTTATACTACAAAATCGGAAAATAGCCGGATTTTCAGAGGTCAAATTCACTCCCTTAGAGTGAATTTAAGCAGCAAAAAATTGTGCAATACATCTAAATATATATATTTTACATAACCCCAAGGTTTCATAATTTTTTGAATTTCCGGGTTGAGGATCTTCCCTTGTCAATTCAGCTCGGTAAAAGCTAGGCACCGGCGGGAATATGTATGCTTTCGTCTATCTCCATCATACAACGCACCAGCAGCAGTACTAACTCAAAAACTCATAATGTAGCACCGCTTTCTGACAGCGTTGCTTGCCTCAGGTAATTCACAGAACTTCATTCTACCCTTGCAAGCATCGTTGCCTGAACCGCGTATGTACAGTCTTTTAATTCAATTTCTTTTAACGTCCACATTTTTTTTCGTGACTGACTACCTTCGTTAAGAAATCAGGAATCATATACCCTGTGTCAATAAGACTGACATTAATTTCCCTCTTCTGTAATATTTTGTCACGTGCAAAGTGAAACCTTTTGTTTACATGGTTCGTTCTGTTACACGAACGAGCACCTTCTGGCCATTCGATGGTTGTTTTATATAGCTATTCGATGGTTGTTTTATTTATAGCTATTCGATACAACAAAATATCGTAATGGGCTTGTGGACAAGCTTTGGAATAAAAGGGAATAGTATCTACCAGAAAAAATGTGTCAGATAAAAGTTGTTCTTTTTGTAGCACAGTTTACGGAAGTTATAGGTTTCCATTTGAAATTTTAAAGTTAACCTCCGACTGACCCCCTAGGGGGCGCGCATGGGGGTCAACCTTAATATAGGTTTAGTGGCCCCATGGATCTATAAAATT
Organism: Andrena chrysosceles; assembly: GCA_963855975.1. Lineage (NCBI taxonomy): Eukaryota > Metazoa > Arthropoda > Insecta > Hymenoptera > Andrenidae > Andrena > Andrena chrysosceles. The sequence goes on along the minus strand of OY979767.1, from coordinate 104,523,983 downwards.
CGAGATAAGAATGATTAATATTGATCGTACAGTTTTCAAGATATTATGCTATTACATGGGCTACCCTCTACTATATATCTCAACCTTTAGTGCCATACTTCATGGCCAATCGCTTTTCCAACGTTATAGGGATGTTAAAAGTACTTATCAGTATAGGGTTTAGGTAAGAATTTCAAGCGCGTATCGGCAAGTTTACCAACCAAAATTGCATTACCCTTTTTGTCACGTACACCGACAGTATCTATTTCTTGTATAATTTTGTAACTCTTCAAAATACTCCATGAAACCACATTTTATCGCGCTTCACCCCCTTAGGGGTTGATTGGGGCAAAATTCTGAATGTGGTATTAATGTGGGTAACCCTTCTAAGTACAAACCAAGTTGATATCTAGTTGGGCCTAAGAAATAATTAGGAGTCCGAGAAAACATAATTCATCCCCTTTTTAGCCCCTTCGAAACCAATCTACGCACATATGTACCTACATAGTAACATGTGTAATGAAACCTGAGAGTTCATGCGGGCGTCACAACATGTTTCAGCGTGTGTAGAACGCTTAAGCAAAAATGGTAATGGGGGATGATTTTGTATCAACCTAACCAGGGTAAATTTATCAAGTTAACCGGACACAACTGTACATCGCACTAATTTGAATAGTAAACATTATCCTACATAATGATCGGAGCATGGTGCACGAATTAAAACTAGCCCGATTTATCGTGTTTCTGCTCATTATCATTGGGAAAACATCGTTTCGCCGAAAGAATCCCGCTTTTTGCTTTATGACTACATAACAACTAATAGGGTCAATTTTGTGGATAAATTTAAAATTTTTGAAAACTTCAAACTGGCTAGTAACAAAGTAATGCTGTTTTTAATCCTGAATCTGAACCTATAGAAATTGATTTGAGTGAGGATTAGCTACTTCAAATTACAGTTGAAAAAAGTGAAAATTAAGTAAGATTTAACTACAAATTACATATTCATATACTGCTTAAAGTGAGCCTTGCTTGCATAAAAGCATGGAGACGAAAATAAAAATGTGTGGAAATTAGTATTTATTACATTCACATGAAAATGTATAAAAATGTATATTTATTACAAAATTATTATTATTACTTTAGCAACAGATCTAACCATATGTCATCTATGTAGTAAATTTAGGTATTTATTGCATACTTTTTAGAATTGCTCTTTGTTTTCTCATTGTTAAATATGACCTGCGCGTAGCTTTGAAGAATGTTTTTGATCGTTATCACCTTGTATAACATACCCTTTGCATATTAATCGTTTCCCTGAGAGGTATGCATGCTGACATACAACGCGTTTGTATTCCTCTTTTTTCAGGTTACTATCGATTCCGATCAAGTCTTCTACTCCTTATACTGTGAAAGACCCTCACACCATGCTAGAACTATCTCCTTGCTTTATTATTTGTATGATGCAATCTGGAAACATCATTTTTTTAATAGATTCTCGCACAATGATCCGATGATTATATCCAAAAAAAAATTAAATTGGGACATATTAGTTCAAGTCACTACTAATAAGACTTCAATCATTTGGGATATGTCTCCCTCAATTTAATCTGGTGTCTGACATTTTGTTTTTATAACATTAACACATTCTCTATGTACCTATCTAATGGAAGATATCTGATTGACGACATAACGAGGTTCAATCTCAGCCGCGCTTATTGCAACGAATTTCATGTCTGAAGCGTAGAAACGTGCGTGATATGTAAATCCCTTTAATTTATACCGTACCTGGAGACCATTGTTTGGGCTGGTTAGCGACTGCTAATCAAATTGGAGAGAGGTTCGGGGTATGGCGAACGTGTCTGAGCATCGATTGCCACGCTTTGCAGCGTACTACTCGTCCCGTGGCACTCGATAATCTGTGACTATGCGTGCCTGACTATTGTCACGGCCACGTGTCTGGCGTGCGCGCCACACCAGCCATATGTGCATGTGTTAACTTTAAAGAAACGAAAATAAAATAAAACGTATATTATAATTCAAATTAATAATCTTATCAACTTTTGAACTCTTGAAGCTTTAACTTATAAACTCTCCAAAGTGTATAACGAAACTTGTTCTCTGACGAGTCGACATTTACAACTTACGGTGAACTGAATACCCTGTAACTAAATAACTGTAAATACATTTACATTATTGGTCCAAGGAGAACCCTCATTTGGTTACGATAAGCGGGATCACCAACGTCCATGAAGCATTAATGTATTTTGTCCATCCTGTATATTAATCATAATTTGCAGAAAAATATCATCCGTTTGCTCATCATTTGTTCTACAAATATTATTATTATATTTTAGGCAATAAATGAAACTTGGGACTGCTACAATTTCAGGGGCGCAATTAATGACACACTGATGTCAACACTAAACGAGATTCTCATGAATTTCTAGGAAATATAATCGAGCATACACAAAATCCGACAGTGACAGCGGAAATTTGAAATTCATATAAGAGGAGCTGCACTGTCAGGTATTGTGAAAGTAATGCAGCGTGTCTCGCCGCAGCTACGGATGCCGTTTGTGGATCATTCCAACTTCTGCGGCCAATCCTCTTTTCCAAAGTCGTAACAACCTGGAAAGTCCTCGATGCTTCTGCAAGTTTGGGATGCATCGGGGTCCCTTCGATATTACGGATCTTTGCCCGTTCAGTTCGTGGCTCGCTAACGCTGTTTATACCATGAATGATGTAGCAGTCAGTTCACGGACCAGCCTGAGCACGATAAAAAGCTCTGTCGACGTCGTATTTCAGAATTTCTATGCAAACGAAAGGACGCGACTTGACTTTCAATAAGGAGAATGATTAAGGTACTTGGGACCTGTGAAATCGATTTCTGAAATCCTAAGTGATATAGGCATATTGATTCAAGATGTTTCGAAGCGATAGGTCTGCATTGGGTTTGGGTTAAATATAGTATTTCATTAAAAAACGAAATTTATAATTTTCAATGTAATTGACTGAATCTGATGATTCCTACCTTCATGTATTTTGGTGAAATAATAATGAACTAATCTGACAGATACTTAGCTGCACAAGCAATTAATATACATATAAATTAAAGGAAACTAGTACATCTATTAGATCTAACAGACTTCTTTAGCTGAGCTAATACAGAGTTCTTCAGTGTTCAAACACGTGGAATATTATTTATTCTATTTTTTAAACAAACTTGTTACGTGCAGTTGCATGTTCTAAGAGGGTATCCATTGTCGTCACGGGTGTTATGTGTAATGTAGACAGCTTCTTAAATGTGTTTCGTATTAATCATTAAACAAGATTATCCTCCTTCTAGATAATACAGATAATCTATGTAGATGTATATGATAGTATAGCTATTCAACGTTATAAAAGCAAATACCTTGGGAGTAGTAGTATACCTAATCTTCGGCACATCGGGGATGCCAATTTGGCATAAAAGCCTAGTTATGTACCTAGTACCTCCCCATTGTATAGGATTGAAGCTAAGAGTCATATGCAATCAATAAATTATAAGATTGGATAAGATTGAAATGTCACGTGTAGTAGATACAACATTATAAAGGTATTCATTGGACTCTGTAATGCATATTAATGCTTTTTAATCAGTCTGAATGATTAATTTTTCGGCCAATGATGGACATATACAATATACAGCACCACTCAAATGATAGAGATTAGATCGTTAAACCTTCTCGTTCATTTGAACTGTACGTAGTTGGAGGTGATTTTATTTCACAGCTGAATTAGACACCAATATAGGCAATTGAAATAGGCAACTTTAATTATTAACTTTTCACAGTCGTCAATAAATCTGAGATATAAGTATTTAAAGTTCACAAAGTTAGCTGCAGAAAATAAAGCGTTTCTCCCTTTAGATTGTATGCACGTTCGAGATTCTATCAGAATAGATTTAGGACGCGCTTAAAGTTAATGGTATTACAGGCATAAGCGCTCGATCCCTGTTTCCTCCGTCCTTTAAAATTCCCATTTCCTTTGTTCCTTTATTACTCCCGGCTTTGCAAAGTAAAGCACCAATACTTATCTTGATGTTTCCTTTTTAATGGCTCCGCTGCTCGCTATATCGTGGCGAAACTGGCAGCTTTATTATAATAAAATAGTTTTCAGAGCAATTACGGCATCTAATATTGTCATGTGTATTATATAGGGTGACATGCAACTGGTACAACTTGAAAGAGAGAGATTCTACGTGAAAAAATAAGTCCGAAATGTAGAATAATATTCTTTTATTCGGGGTTTCGATTTTGAAAGAGAATTATTTTGAATATCCGTATTACTGTACCTGCACAGTTGTCGTTTTCGGAAAATTAATGGAAATCTAGAGACATAAGTCCAATAGAAAAGTAAAGGAAATTTGGAGACACATCTCTCTGCAAGTTCGAGTAAAAATCCTGAACATCTGATATTGATACCGAGAATTAAGGAGGGAACCTTGTGTAAAACGCATAAAAACTAAAAAGGACACAAGTTTGGGACATTTTTTCAAAGAGCCAGTGGAACGAATCTGTTTCAAATTTTTTGGGATATGTTTCCGCACATGTTGACAATTAAATGAAATTTGTTATGTTAAAAAATGGCCGCTGGTTATGAAGAAATTAGTAGCTTCCGCCGTGGCCTCACCACCAGAGTTGCAAATCGACATGATAGTACCGACTTGGAACGTGGGAAGAGCTCACTGACTACAGTGACTACGTATAGTAGAGAAGTCTCGCCATAGCCTCTGTGCTTATCTACCCCTTCGCTCCATCTGCTGTGTCAATCTACAATTGTTGTACAATAGAATGTAGATGCTTGTCTTTCACGTCATTAAGTAGTTTATATACAGGAACGATATTAAACAAATTGCTGATAGGTAATATCTAACTTTCGCACCCACGTCGATATTTTCCTGCACACCACTTGTGCGTGACTCAAATTCTTATGTATATGGGGTGTCCTGTAATGGATGTTACAAGCGGAGGGGTAGTGATTCTGCATGAAAAGATAACTTAGCTTTAGAAGAAATTTAGATTCCGATTTTATAAAAAAAATGTTTTTTAGTTCTTTTGTGAAAATGGTCAAATTCATCTGAATTAGTCAGCCATAATGAACTGAGGCACATGTTGTGATCCCAGAGTTTATCGGTCGAAAGTTTTTGGGCCACAGACAAACACACAAACATATAGAAACCTTCTGCTTTATATATTAAGAGGAAATTTTCTTATAACTCGCTTAGTTTTTTTTAAACAACTAACTTAGAACTTCGACCAGGGTAATATTTTCATAAAAAAATCGTAGTCCTGACAATCTCTTCAATAATAATTTTTTAATTATACGAAAATAGCTCTTTCTGTGTTCACACCTTAGCTCTCTATTATTCAGCATCCCTGGCAATTTAATTTCTGCAGCATCTACGCACTGCACAATACAATGAAAGATTTTTTTTCTACCTCTAAAGAATTTACAGAGAGCTCCTACCCGCTGGAATTATATCTTCCGGTAGAAGTGCTGTGAATTATATTCAAGTACGAGTGTGGTGCCAAAAGAATGGCCGGAGGTGTCGGTAGAAAATAAGTTAATTGTGAAAAACTAGTTAATGAGTCAAGAGCTATACGGGCTAATATTATTTTTCGATCCGTTCTAAGAAAGGAAAAAGTAGTTCGCGTCCATTATGTAATTTAAAAATCCGAAAGCTCGATATGTGCATATACATATAAAACGGATACGTAATTGTCTTCTATATGAATAATATAATCTGCAATAAAGTTTACCTTGAATATAAAATGAAATTATAAATTTATGTTTGTTATAATTTACAATTTGAAGATCCTAATTTGTTAGATTATGGTATTTGTAAATTGTTTGTACTCTTTCTTAATCAAATGTAAAAATGAGTAGTACTGTAGTAGAGGAGATTAAACTAATAAACTTCATACGTCAATAATTATAATTGATAAAGATAAATGATTTAGTTATTTATTTATTAAATATCAATCCTTACTATGTTAGTATCCGAAAGCAAAACAATTTTTCAGTGCATTATTTTCTGACATTTATCTCATATTAATATTTTCCTATGAATTGAAATATATTTATAAAAAGAAGCTACAGATACAAAGATCATAGTCCCAACTACTCAAAAACAAAACAATATGTGCGATGAACAGTGTTCTGCAACTTGTTTCTCTTGCTCTTGGCAAGTCTGTTGGCGCGTAAGACTCTCGCAATGAGAGAAGTTATGACTCTGCGGGACCACCTTGCACGGAAATGCTTTTACCTGAAACTCACTTGGCACTGACAACTGTATAGGAATGATCCTCGTGCGTGTGAATGGATATGTGAACATTCGTACATGGACGTGCATACGTGTTTCTGGAAGTGTATCTGTGTATCGTTACTGGGTTGATCTTCGTGTGCTGGTACGTGGTCAAAGGTTTGTTTTACAGACATGTGTACATTACACAATGCCGAGAGCCGTGAAACAGGCTTTGATCGCCTTGGTTGAATCGTGTGGTCAATAAGCGGACTTGAACGTTAATGCAGTGACATATATATTCTAGGATATCAACACAAAGCTGACACGAATTATCTATCAAAATTCTATGTATCTACACATGATTCACAACAAATATTCTGTTTGATTAGAAACACTAATAGCAGTGGCTCATACAGGATTTAATCTTAGGGGGGAGTTGAGTTGAACGAGTACAAATATATTTAATATAAATTCAATACAATTCATTGGGTATTTATAAAAAATTATTTGCAGAATAAAATCCAGTTTTCTTTTCATTTTACGAAGCTCTTAAATTACTTCAGTCGTGATTAAATTAATCTTTTTTCTTCCCTTTTCTTTGAGGGATGCCAGGACCTTTTGTCCCCCCTCCCCCCGCACTGGGTGCACCACTGATTAATAAAGTTTGTTTTTTACTATAAGTTAACACTATTATATATTGAATTCAATTTAAAGTGTTGATTAATATTATACTATTCATAAAAACTTAAAACACGACTAATATTCTGAAAAGTAAAACTAACGTGAAACTAATTGTAAGTACTTCCCTAAGTACTTTAATCAAAATAAATTTATCAAAATAAAGTTGAAGCAATTGTAGGAAGTAGACAGGTAGGCATTGATAGATTTTTTTTTATTATATCGCTGAATTATCCAACTGGATAATGTACCTATGCATTAATATGTATGTTCTAAATTGTATAAATACTTCTAAAATTTCATAATAATCAAATAATTGATTACTATGTACGTAGGTAACACTGCAGCATTCTGCAACCTTTTCTCACCCTCGGTACACCTAAGCCCTTCCCAGAATTCCGCGGTACACCATAAGCTAAAATATACAAAATATAAATATAGAAGTTACAAGCGTATATACAAAAATTACATATACTTATTTATTGTTATCTATTTGATAAATTTAACATCGTAACTAACGAACTAAATTTTTTTTACTTATAACTAATATTAGTTTTGATTATAACTGATGTGATACCTATGCTTGTTTTAATGAACACAATAGTTTTATTTTCGGCTCGATATTTGACAAAACAACTCAAAGTTTTTGGTGAAGACCCTCCAAGGCCGACCACTTATCATTTTTTATTAAAACTAGAATGGAAAAGCTTTGTCAAAAAAAACTTGGGCTTTTTCTCTTCCTGAAGGCATTACGTCGCGGCATACTTAACATTGTCTAGTAGCACACCGGAGTGATTCAGAACGCACACTAACAGGAAAATGTGTGGTATTCATGAATCTGCGGGTTTTCGGTGTTGCGCATAGAGGTATGAAAGAACAGCACAGAGAAGGGGAAGTAGATTCCACAATAGTTGGTTACCACGGAAATTGCGCACCTGTCCGGCTTCCATGATCCCTCTATTATCGGTTTTCTCTTTCCCGTTACCGGACACGCAAAATACCGGAGGGTAGGTATCTCATGCTAGATTCACGTGGGAAAAAATGGAACAAACGAATGAAGTCGCGACTGCCAGTATGTATTCGTTACTTCAAATTGTCTTGTCCGTATATATGTAGGTACTCACGTGTATACAATGAAATTGCGTTCCAAAACTTACGAATGTATTAATATACTATTTTAGTTTTTCTACATTTGCATTTAATAGATGTATCGTATATTATTCATAGAAATACGGCACATATTCTATGTATAATAGATATATAAATATAGTAGATATGTATCATAATTTAATTTAAAATTCGAATAGAATACAGCCATACAATTGCGGACCTTTGTTTCCCCACATTTGCATTTAATAGACGTATCATATATTATTCATAGAAATATATACGGTACATATTCTATAATTGATCTATACATATAGTAGCTATGTATCATAATTTCATTCAATTTCGAATAGAATACGACAATAAAATTGCGAACCTTGCAGCAAGAGGGGATGCAGCTCCATCTTTATGAACTTTGAGTAAATTAGAAAAAACTGTTTATAAAATTATTGCTTAGACTTAACATTAAAAAGAGAACAATAACTGAAAAATATATACATATTTTCACACAATAAGTGGTAGTTATTGAGTTGATAAGTTTTTATTTCTATTTTTGGCGAAAATGCATCATTTGTGCACCAAACGATGTAGAATCTCTTTTACATATATTACATGTCATAACTCAAAAGCTGTCACAAATGGCACCCCTCTTGTTGCAAGGTCCTCAATTATAATAATATTATTCATACCACCTTTACTATTATTGAGAGTACCTATACGACCTTGTTCCAACTTCGTAGCTTCTTACGGTCAATCATATTTCGTAAGTCGATGTTGATGTACCATTATCTGTAGTTGTCTTGAACAAGTGAGTATCTCAAACGGAAATGGTCCCAACCCGAAAATTCTGATTTTAATGAAACTTCGCGTGAATGTAAAGTAGGTATATTAAAGCATGCAAGAACCAAATTATTTTTCTACGGATATACACCCTGAAGGGGTGAAATCAACCCTTAAAATTATCACATACATAGTGAAGCCGTTAAATGTGTATCTCCCATATGCGCAAAATCAGTGATTCCCAAAAGGTGGGTCGCGAAGTGTTTTTTAAGAGGTTGCCACGGTTTGTGGGGGTGTTTTTTTAATATTATTAAGTTAGAATTATATTCTGAAATACTTATTTTTAATGTGTTTTCTTTACCTTATCTTATATGAAGGGGAGCGGGAGAGGGGGCACAGGTTATTTAAATATCATGAAAGAGGATCATGACTCAAAAAAGGTTGGGAAACACTGCGCTAGATGGTCTGTGGAATATGTATTTTCAATGCTTTATATAAAATAGAGGATGCCGAGACATTACTCCTGTTACTGTCACAATTTCGGTTTCTTTTGTTTTCTGGCTGATGTGTTCGTACCGCTTCCAACGCTTCCTAGCTTGCACGTGCGTCGCGTGACTCTTGACAGTATTGATATGAAATTGTAAGCTTTCACAGCGTTGTCGCCCTACATACCGAGTCGGGATCATACCATTTTTTAAGGCTTGGTCTGGGAAAAAAGTGATTTCATATTTCTTGAAGAATGTAATATATGTATCCGCGATAGGAATTCTTGTTCTTGATATCCAAGAAGGTAATATATTTGCCCGAGAAATTGATTGTAAAGAATTTTTAATGCAACATTACCATGCATTTCGTACATTAATTTTAATTGAAAATATAGTAAACCTTTATAATACGAAATTGAAACTTTTATTTAGAAAGTTCTTAAATAATTTAGTAGTTTCACCTATTTACATCATGCACACTATTTACATAATGGTATACACTACTTTACAGTTTCATTCTGTAAAGAAGCGAAGATAAAATCTATTTAGAACCGTTGTAGAATCCATATCTACGATACGCAAATATAAATTAAACCGATGTATTAAAAAATTTCAGATATTTATAACAGTTAGAATAACGATTCTTCATAATAGTTTAGCAAAAAACCTTTTTACATATACCAGTTTGGAACAGTTTTTTTAGAGTTTTAACTCCTGTTCTGAAGCATCCAGACATATTATCAGAAGGATACATTTAACAATTCAGATCTCCAGACCCAGACAACAGACAGCCATTTTGCAAACGTCTTAAGAACTTCAACCTAACAGCATTCAGAACATCTTAGGTAGGGATGTTCACCAGGACCGGCGTGAATTGTGTGGAATGTGTGGAATATTCCACACTTGAGATTTCGCTGTGCTTGGAATTCCTACCATTGTGTCTGGCATTCAGGAATTTGGCAGACATTTTACCATTTTTAATTTTTTGCTTGCGTACTACTGTTTCTTAAGCTGTTCGAAGTACTCAAACTATATTTACCTAACCCTAAATTGAAATAATATCAATTTTGATAATAAAATATCTCAATTACGTAATGTTACAACTTCACAATGGGTAAATGTATTTTTCCAATTTCTTGATCCAAGCTTGTACCAGGTTCGCGTGCTTTCTATTTTCTGCAGCACCTTGAAAAAGAATTTCGATCCCAAATTTATATCCAATCCTACAGTAACGCAGGAGCTGCAGAATATGCACAGGAGGGGGGAGGGGGTGGGGTCGCATCGCCGGAATTTGAACTCGCAGTCTTAAGGTTAATTGATTCCCACTAACTCTTGCGGGACGCGACGCTCAAGAGACGGTCACGTTCACCGTCGAGGATACATATATCGACTGGAAAAGGCACCTATCTAAGTCGTCCATACACAGGAAGGAATTCCTTCGGTGTAGGAACACGCTGACGCCAATCAAAGTGTTAATGAGGCACATTGAATACTTCAAATGAATATTTGAAAAGTCCTATAGTATGTAATACCATTAAGTATCTCCATCTGTTGTTGAAGTATGTAGTACAGTATTCTTTTATATATATGAGTATTTTGAAGTGGTCGCATTAACCTGGCGTTAGTAAGGTGGGGTCTCACAGATCATAAATATTTTAAATTGAGTATAAATTTTTAACAGTGCGTGGCAGTGTTATTTAGTTTATATGTTTCTTTAATTCTTCAGAAATGTGTTTAAAACCCTCTACCCTTTTTGCTTTACAGGTTATTCATGGCGTTCATATAGAACCAGCACATGAAGTAAAGAAGCGTAGTATCAGCCAGCCGGTTCGGATTCTGTTGTCATATGATGAAAGTGTCTACAGGTGAGCTCATATTTTATTTAACTTTATTGAAATTTTCCGATTCTAAGTATGAAATTAAAGTTGTGAACACCTGTAATTGTATTATTTGATTTGAGACGGTGCATACGATGAAAATTCAAGATTGAAATATATTTAAGGAAATATCAGTTGAAAAGAATTTATTGGTTATAAAATCCGCCCCCGCTGATACATGCTTCAAGAATAATTCATTTGAACATTATATTAATAGCGGACCACTCTGTACAGAGTTTTATTTGTAATTCAAATCAGTTCTCAATTCTTCGTATCAAGGGTGCAACCCTGTAAGGCAGGGCTGGCGAACTTCTTATGCCAGTAAGGGTATCGCTGTTACTGTTGCAACTAGTACTGTTGCCAACATTTCTTCACGCCGTTTTTGTCTGAAACGCTCCGCGATTACTCTTCTAATCTGACATCGTGGGCATTAGTTATAATGTTAACTTGCTTCTTGTTATAGACAAATGAATGTACGGTTTCAGTGTTGCGTGAGTATTGTAAGAAATATGCAGTGCTTCGTTATTCGCACAACCATTCGGGACCGCTCGCGTGAGATTTTCGGTGCACGGTCACGATTTTTATCGCGGAATCCAGCCTATATAAGACACGCCGGGAGTGAGTGAGATAGATGTTGAGGTAGGGATGTCGATCGTGCGTTTCCTGAAGGATAGGTACCTCGTGCAGTTTATAAAGCACTAGTGTAATTAAGGGGTGATTCTCGTGTAACAGCCCCCAAAATTTATAATTTTTTTTTAAAAAACTATTGTTAATATTGCATGAAACTCTTTCCGGATATAAGGAGGCATCTTTAAACTTGCAAGAAATATTTTGGACCTAAAATTTTATTAAGTTTTTATTTATAATACTTTTTTCGTTGATATAAAGAAGAATATGAAACATTTGTCAAAGGAAAAACTTACTTTTCCTTTCAAACGCTATATCTCTTTCAATTTTGCATTTTTTTCTTTAAAGTAGACTAATCTCAGCGTAAGCTATCTAACTTTAAGAAACTTCTATTGTTTTTGCAATCAGATGACTGTGATAAGTGTTACACATCCTGCCAACAGGAGTTACATCGTCGGAGAGGTGAATAAGATTCCACAATAATTCATAAATAATAGAAAGGATCGACATAAAAAAAATATTTTCTGCAAGTTTAAAGATGCCTCCTTATATCACAAAAGAATTTAATCTATTTTGTAATCGAACTTGGAAAGTTTCAAAATTTGTATCAAATTAAACATTGTTATATCGTTTATCGCTGAACTTACTTGACAGCCGCTTTCATGCGATAACAAAAAGCTTAATCACCTTTACAATTTTAAACCCATTAAAAATTTTGAAAACCAATTCACCATGTCACATTCTGTATAGAAAAATGTACAACCTATTATTTTTATGCCCAGGTTGACGTTTGAAATAGATCGAAGAATTCAGGGACATAATATAATACATACTCACGAACATAGACAAAAATTTTCCAGCCAACGTACGTAGGTCCGTAAATCAATCCTGATAGACATACAAGCAATTTATTTTATTTATGGAAATCAATCATACACATGCTATGATATGTCATGACGCACAGGTTGCCCTGCAATATTTTCTTGTCTTGTCGATATTCTTGATGTTCAGACCACGACCCTCTGGATCTCCCTTTATGGTGATACACGAAAACTTTAGTTTCCATGTCTCAAATTTATGATATGAAAAATTTAACACGGTCAATACAAAGGGCTTTGAAAATTCGCAACACGAATCAGAAATATTTTTAAAAATGTACAGGACGTATTTTTTATTACGAGGCGATTGAAATCCAAGATTCATAAAACATTTTTTGCATAAAACCAAGATTCTTCGTTAAGGTTGATTTGCGGTTCTGTAGGTTGTTTCTAGATTTATGACAAAACTTCATTACTATGCAGCACTAATTATGCTGATAAAAAAATAATATAAAGGGTGAGTCATAATTTGTTTTACAGTTTATAACATCCAGTTTCATCGCCTGATTAGTATACGTAAACAATGCTATTAACAAAGTTTTATGAAATAAGACAATTATGTATTTGTTATTTTTAATTTTATTTTACGTTTAGCATGTATCGAGTTTGCTATAGTATTGTTTTAACTTCTTGTAATATTCCTTTATTCTAAGTCTAATTCAATTTTGCGTAACATTAGACTTCATACACTTCGGGAATATAAAGCTTCTTGAGGGATAGGTGAAATTTGCAGAGAATCAAGTTTCTTGGTTGGTTGTATGTAGTGAACAGTGCAGATAGAGGAGGAGGAATACCTAATAATTGGCTCGTAATATTGTAAATTATAATATTAAATTATGACTCATAATGGGCAACTAATGTACGACTTCGGACTCTTTCTACATTCCGGAATCACTTTAAAAATTCGAAACAGTATAGTAAGACGGAACGGAACTCTCTATATATTATAATTTAAGTAATACGATTTTTCAAAAAGAGTTTAATTTTAATTCCCACAGTTTCGTTTCCCTTGCTATCTAAATTAATCTGAATGAAATTTTGTAAAATGAAAACTTTTGATCGCAAAGACTTTTTAATCTCCAAAAAGAAGTGTGAATTTAAAATTTAAGTGTAGGTACTGTAGATCTGAAAAAAAGCAAAGGCAAAGAATTACTTTTATAATTCTTGTAAATTTAACGTTGTTATACGCCTGGCTCGCCAAGCGTTATATAATATATTGTTAATGTTTATTATTGAAGTGATTCGCTGCGATGTCATTTAAGCAGAAATGAACCGAGATTCGATTGGACGGAACGGCGGAGCAAAGAAGTAAATGGATTAACGGCTTTATGTCGAAAGCCGTTGACGGAAATTCTTAGGTGAAGTTGTAGGCATGGTATGTCACAAGCAGAACGTGTATCGCGTAAGACACGCATTAAGGCAGCTGGCATTGCGACAAGGTAACTTTTAACTTCTGAACCAGAAGTTCAGCAGTTGTTAAATGCTTCCGTGACACACGGAGCCAAACTTTCCAAGTATGTACTAGTTTACAAGTTTCTATGCTACATTCGCCGTGGTTCTTCTTCTCCCCTTGGACATGTATTCACCCTTAAACAACCTCTTATACTTGAACGGTCTTCTATCTGGCATTACATTCGCCAACCCTATGGGATACGACACAATTGTTGTTACACACGGATCATTGTTCTAATCAGATACCACCTTTGCACATACTCTTTATACAATATAAGTTTATTATAAAATTTTGATAAATAAATTGAGAAATAAAAATTATAAGTCATGAGTTGTTTGTTATTTACTGGTTAATACGTAGTATAATAATATAATAGTATTTCTTGGGATAGAATCAATTTTTACTCTTTACCAGCAACTACGCTTTGTACTTCAATGTTAGTTAAGTTATAGCCGGTTAAGGTGTAGCTTGGTTTTCTTGTTTAAACAGTGGAAGAAATTTCTTGAGCGTCTGCAGATAAGTACAGTTCCCTTCTCATTACGATAAACTTTTGACTAACTAAATACTATCTTCACCTGTCCTTTGACTTTGTCTTTGCTCAAGAAGCTGTTGTTACTTTCTAGAGGAGGATGAAATTTCCCACGAACGAAACGTTTAAATGTTTTATTTTAGGAATCTTTTTGTGGAAAAGTATAAGTTCAATCAAAACAATTTTTTGGTATGTTGTTATGGGGTGTTCAGTGTACTGTTCAGTATTTTTTTTTACATAAATGTACTACCTTTCAAACAAAAAAAAAGTTTATTGAATAATGTTTTATAGTTTCTGAGAAAAAATTCCCAAAAATCACACCTTTTTCGGCCTCCTGACTGAGCGTAACCCTTTAAAGGTTATGGTAATTTTTCTTTCCTAAAGCTTTACAATTGAAACTTGTGTAATATATCCAAGCGAACTAGATTAAACAGTTTCGTGAAACGAGATATTCCTAGACCGTTTCCTAGAGCCTTCTGAACCATTACATTCATTCAGTCGCCATGTCGCCGAACGGTACGTTCTACTAATTGTAAGCCTTACTTACCTTAACTACATTCTACCTTCCACTAGAATCCCTTTTATTGAGTCTAGGAACCGAAATTATTGTAGTCCTACAGTTTTCCAAACTCTAAAATATTCCAAACTATAAACTTAAATAGTACAGAGCTCTACAGCCTCTTTTATTTAAAAAAAAAAATCCTCAAAAACTGACATGTTAGTAATTCAGTGTAATAAAGAATCAAGTCAATTATGTATACGGCGATGAATAATCTCCGGTTGTTAACTTCACGTGGCTCCGTTCCACTACACAAAAATAACTCCGTTTTATTTAGTCATTACACTCGTTCTGGGTTAGGGCACATAAAACAGATTTACCTGCGCTCTGTACGAGTGTCTTTGTTAGCTAGACTGAAACCATAAATTCATAGACGTGAGAAAAGAGTGAGAAAAACACATTCTTCGAATGACTTTGTACTAAAGATCGGGGAAATCGTCTAAACAACTGCTATTCTACTAAGTAGGCATAAAAAAGTATAATATGTAATTTAACTCTTATACGGAAATTGGGCCATTTTTACTTAAAATCGAGTAGGTAACAAATCTTCATTCCTCCTTCACTAATGTATTATTTTGACTGAAATTTCTTCATATCTTCACATAACTACTAACCGTCAATAATAAATAAAAATAATAATTTTATTAAATATTTTTTACCTTTTTATTTTCAAGTTTTTTATTCTAGAAATTTAATAAGTTCTTCAAATGTTACACCGTAATAATTAAACAAACTGAGTTTTATTTTTGCATGCTCCTTTCTTGTAAATATAGGTATGATATTGGATTAATTTGACCCAAATTTATCTATGCGTGTAATTTTACAAATTCAGTACGAGGGTTAAAAAAGATAGAGGTAAACTTGAAATCTCTAATAATCCTACCAACAAAAAATTTACTACTGGAATGTTATAGCCCTCTCGGCACCGTACATTTGTGACTAAAGTGTTTCCATATTTCAAAAAATAATGGAGAAAATTACAGGTGGTAAAAGTTATTGCCCCACCCTGTATAAAGATGTAATCGTGTTACAGGTGGTAATAAAATTAAAATTGCACTCACAGTTAAAGTTTCATACAGCTCCTTAGGCAGCATCTTGTGTCATGCATGATTTAATCAGAACGCTACGGAGTAAGATCCTTAACCCGCTCCTTTAAGCACCAAATAGAATTTCGCTGTAAGTGGGTACCGTCGTTTCGAAGAACTCTTTATTTCAATGAGCAAAAAGCATTGTCTTAAACCTCTCTTTAAAACAGCAAGGTAGAGATATACATAAATGAACTCCGGCATAAACTCACCGCCGAGATTACTGAGTTTGAATTCGCGATCTGTTCTATATTCCAACGGGTTGAGAGAGAGACGAGTTGGTTTCTGGTTGACGAATAACGCTATCAGCTGAATATTATTACGCTCCTCTTTTGTAAATGTGTGGTGATTTCAATTTTCGTAGCGGGTCGATATACATGATACTAACATAATAATTATTGTTATATTCAAATGCAGCGGTTTTGCTACATTTTGTCATTAATCTAGACGCAGAGGTCTCTACATCTTATTATATGTATAATATTCATATACATATATAAATATTTATCCTTGCTCTGCATTTTTGTAATAAAGATGTTGATTATCGCTACTATTACTATTATTAGGTATATAAGAATTCCAAGAGATGTAGTACCACAACCACAATTTCATTGTGATGTGTCCGTAGTATTGACAGTTCTGCGTGAAATTCAAATCGGATTATAAAATTAAAAAAAATTTAATCAAATGAAAATTTTTCGTTCGCAAATGTTTCTCTTTTTATTTTCTTCATTTTTCCGTTCTCGGGGACGCCTATACAGCCCGAGGCTGAATTGCACCATCCCTGTGTTCTATCCTGTCCACAGCATTCTATCTTTTTTACTGACGCTGTCTTGAAATCGGTTGAGTGGGATCTTTTTTATGACCCTGGTGGGTTCTCATGCCGAAGCTTTCTCACATCGCACTTCGGGGGTCCTAAACGCAATTTTATTGAATCAGTCCCATTGTTCAACGAAATGCACCGTGTAAATTTGCCTGTACAAGGAATTACAGTGCTAGATAGAATTAACAATCTACTTTCGTCGAATAATTGTAAATATTCTGATTTCACGAAAGACAGTATCACAATAAATATTGCTTAAATTAATGAAACAGAGCGTAAATACATTCCATCTTTTTCAATATACAAAATTTCTATCTCCGTTGACATTTCATTAAAACTATACTCCCGGTGATTTGTGTGAGTATGCTTTCAGTTAATTTCGATATGTACCCGCTTTCCACGAATCACATAGGTACATCAAAGGCAAATTTTTGTTCTAGTTGCCCCAAAACTGTCGCCGGTGGGTAATCATGTTTCCCCGTTACCGATAATTAATCCCGTGCCCCTCAGAGCCAGAGAATAAAAAAAAGAGTACCGAATTAATCGGTAGAGCCAGATCGATCGACATCTCCTGTGTTTGCTCGTCTGACGATCTCTCCCCGGAGATGGGTGAGGGCAACCAATGGAATAGGAAGCTTTAAAATTTCCGTCCTCTATGGTCGAAAACTTGGGCACGCGCCAGATAACCGCCCGCTGTTTGTATGTATAGATCGCGAACGAGAGTGACGGGACCTTATTCAATTTGAAATGCACCCGTGAGCGTTGACGGTATTTGAAAAAAGTTCACTTCATTGGAATGGATCTATGCCAAACGATTGCATCTGTTCTGGGAGACTTTGAATTACTGCACAAGTATTAAATTGAAATACCAAATGTGTACAATGGTGTATTGCGAATCGGAAATATATGGAGGACTGAGAATCATAATGCTGTAAGTCTAAATTCTGATAATTTGAGTTAATTACAATTTTTAAGTCTTAAAGCCTCCATCTGTTTACTTTCATAGTGAATTAAGTTATAACTTCATTCTTGACTAACAAGGATATTGCTTTGAATTTTGATCCATAAAAAATGTGTTTTGCTTCTATTAATACACTCGTTAGGGTACAAACAAATATTTTTATTTCAAGTTTTCGGTCATGATGCATTTTCTAGATGGCGCTTAGCGCAGCGCTGCCAAAAAGAGATGCCTAAATGGTGACCACGATTTCAGAAGATCTAATGAACCGATTAAAAAAGAACCTTGAGGCATTTGATTAGTAATTGAAGTCTGTGCTTGTTCTACACATGCTTATGTATACTTGTGCCATAAATTTGTACATGTATACCGCTCAAGTATGCAGTTACGTGTGTAGCCGGCTTAATCTAACGCACCGTTATACTTTCTACCATATTTTCATTAAGTAATTTACTTTGCTGCTTACATATGCTGCTTACTTTGTACGTAGTATGAGAACTAATAAATTTTTATAATACCATGGATGGGAAGTACGTTTATTGAAATCCATGCTTTCTCGAGCTTCCCGTTCTTCGCGGGATTATTATTTTTGTTCATTATCTAGCCGTACGTTGATATTGCGCGAACGAGGGTGAGTTGTGTGCATTTAGAGCGCACCCCTAAAAGCGGTCTACCAATTTATTATTTTCCACTTTGGAAGTAATGCCTACGATGGAGGAGTGCTTAACTCCTGCTGGAGATGCAAGGAGAGGGTGGCGTGCACCCTCGCCATTCACGAACTTTCACGTTCACGTCGGTCGAGGCGATGTAGAGACTTGGGTGTAAATTGCGTGTAATGAAATTTCGCCCAGAAATAGGGAAAAGGGGAGAGGTGACGCAATATTCGCTTTTTTTAACAACAAGCGAAAATGAAAGCGTAAATAATTCGTTTAACTATTCGTCTAAATATTCGTTAATTTTTGAAAAAAAATTTCCTACTTATTGGCTTGTCCTTAGAAACAAAAAATTATTTGTTATTTTTAAATACAATATACGTAATAGTATTCAGATATTGCCATCTGAAAGTATTGATGTCGTATTTTGTTTTGAGACTCCTCATACATATGTAGGTACTTTCAAATCTGCTTGCTGAAAAACGTGCAGTTTTACACAAAATTTTACAGAAGTACCATTTATCTGTACCTACCTATGCATTTTCCTTGATGTCCAATATCAGAATTTACATCCCGCGTGCATCCACAGTGAAAAAGGGTCCAGCGCTATTGCGTACAAAACACAATTGCTGTTAGAATGTTACCCAATCGATTCGCAGTTAGAGACACCTGGATACCGACCATTTCATTTCAACAGCGTACCATACTGGCTATATTACGTTACATTTGTTTCAATAACCTTGCTATAATGCGCTTAAGATCCCAGTGCCGTTATTTCGGCTTGTATAATTATTTTTATAGTTGTAACACATGTTCAGCAATAAAAGTGTTTCAACGTCTTTTATATATAACTGTATCCTATAAATCTAGAGGTTAAAAGTGTGACGTCAATTCCCGAGGGACCAGGATAAATTTGAAAATTCTTTTAAACGAGATACTCTATTTCCTATGACATCACACTTAATATTCATTTACACAGTTTTTCTCCGTAGATGCCATTTCGGTCGTCTCACTGACCGTGACCGTAACCGAAATTATATCGGTCCCGACTCCCTGCTCTCTACTTTCCTGTAGAATGTAGAGTATTAAGTTTCATCGCTAAGTGCACTCAGAAAAATAGAGCTCCACTGTAAAAATGGGTGCTGTTACAATTTTAAGATGCATAAATTAATTCAAGAATATGCTCGAATCTAAACTATTTTAATAGTTTATCTTATAATATTTTTCATCCCTAACCGTTTTAAAGATACATCGAGTCCTAATTGCGTGGCACACCCTGTAAAGAATAGAAATATGGAATTTCCAAAGCCAAAGACAATAGCAACTAATATTATGTGTTCGAATTTTTACATAAATGTTCAATTTTTGTGCGGTATTTAAATGTACTCGGATATTTTGCTTTCGATAAAAATATCAGGAAAATGTGAAAATGCTTACAAGTCTGGAAATTATACTGTGTTCACGGGTAGATATCAAGTTTTCACATGCTACCCACACCAAACAGCAGTTCAGTAGAGCCAATAGGACGCTACCGTTTTGACCGTCATCAGCCGTTTATAAAATATTACCATTCCTGCCGTTTTTCAAAGGCGATAGGTCTTGACGATGCTGACACACCCGCACGAGTTTCACTCGTTTCGGCGTCAAAGGATCGTCCTAATTGGCTGTTTACATTTGCGCGTGTAAATTGTACATTGCACACCATTCCTCTCGCCCTTCACAACCCTTTTCACTCTCTCACTTCTGCCTCTCTACCCTTCGTTTCGGTCAATGTTTGCCCCGGCGCGATGGTATGCTGCTACCGTACACCGCGGGTCCAAATGCCTCCGAGCGGCATCCACGTAAATTCACTGGCAGTGCTCCGCGATCGTAAATTAACCATAATATTCATATACGTGCTTATCGGCACTGTTAATTACATCGCACATGTTTCCTGCTGTTCAGAATTCGCAATGTACGACATTCGTGGCTTGTTGCGCTGCTGGAGGATTTTATGAGATTTGCTGTGTGACTACAGAATTACATTACAGTATTGCAAGCACGGTAACAATATGATGAAAATCGTGGGGAATAAAATATCCTGTTTTCGTATAGCTAAATTGTAATACGTGATAAATATAGCATTGCAATAACAATAAATTCCTGATTGGTCAGTAAAGCTTGAATACCGTAAAATGGGGGAACATTGGCAGCACAGGGTAACATTGGCATACGCCGGGGTTACATTGGCAGCTATATGCATGAACATATAAATTCGTATTCGAGATCGAGTTTTTATTATAGGTAACATTGTTACGTATTATAATAATAACTTATCTTACTGACTTCAGATTAGTAAAACTTAACCTGTTAATGCTATTTATATGATGTGCCAATGTTACGATTACGTTTTAGTTAAGATGTAAAAATAAAATAAAATAAACAATTGTCAATGTATCTTACTGACGTCAGATTAGTAAAACTTAACCTGTTAATGCTATTTATATGATGTGCCAATGTTACCCCGGTACAGGGTAACATTGGCAGGTTTTTAACATGTATTAAAGAAGAAAGAGGACAAAAATTTTATGCATTTTGACACTTGTAGTATAATCACAAAAGATGCAATGTTATGATAGGATACTTAAAGCAAATGTAAACATGTTAATTTTTACATTATATAACAAAATGTTTCAAAAACCTGCCAATGTTCCCCCATTTTACGGTACATATCATGTGGCAAAATTCGTGGTGTGAGCGAGGACAGAGTGATTCCTACTGTAAACATAAAGCAAATTTTTAGAATAAATTTTTCGTGGAATACGAGTAATCTTTGAATTTTTGCACTATTTTATTTCCATTTTCTGTAGTCTCTGGATAAATCGGAAAATAAAAATTCTTATTTGACATTACGAAATAAAACTACTTTTAAACGTTTAAACCTAATTTTTAAGGGTACTTAAAAATAAACTCCCATTCCCGAATGAGCAGTTCCTTTCGGTCCGGTCGAACGATTCGTACAGCAGAGATTGCTAGAAATTGCGCTACTTTTCCAACTACTCGTAACTCTTTTACCCCTTGAAACCGCCTTCCACACCGCTAATGAAGGAAACTTTCATATTGTTTTTTTAAACATAGCCGCTGTTAAACTTTCTAACAAACTTCAATGATCGCTTTATTTCATAGACAGGCTTTTAAATATTAAGAGTCTGTTCGTCATGGCGACGTTAAAAGTGCATGAGAACAGTAACTTTTACAGTGTAATGGACACAAGGAAAACTGAACTGCCGTTTTTACATAATATATTTATTAAACTAAATTACGAGGTATTCAATGGTCGACTGTTTTGGTCTGAACTCTGTAACTTAGACTGGTGGCTTTCGAAATAATAATAGACATGACTGAGGAAATGTAGTTGGATAGCAGGGGTGACATAGTGTTTACAATTACGTAGCATTCGCGTAGTTGATATGATGAATGTTCGCGGAGAAAGTCGGAGCTGATAGATAAGGGTAAGTACATTACAACAGAATAATGGTTTTCAAAATTCAGTCGACATATTATGATTATGATAAATGTGTGAAACGAAAATAGAGTAGAACAAGCATCATAATGTTGTGATCAATCATAAACGATGCATATGTTTTGTATTATTTAAATATATGTATTTATATTCTACAGCAGCATTGCCAGGATAATTCCCTTATGTGGGAATACTATGACCTCACATTACTCTCACTGCCACTCAACACGTACCTCATTTCGAACACGTGACTTGAGTTACGTCCCCCACTATCATCCGACTGTTTCCCTTTTTTCTCTGGAAACAGTTAATATCACATAAGTTTTCCAACAATTTTTGTAAGAAATAAGTTTTTCGTACCTTCAGTTCCTTATTATATAGAGTACCGGACAAACAGTTTTCTTAGTTTGTTTATTTACTATGACCGAATACTTTTATCACTCTCATTTTTGTTTATTATTTCAAAATATATATTTTGTCTTAAAATTTGTTAAATTTATTAATGTTATTTATCATCCTGTCGTATATAAACTATTCAATTAATATAATACCAATAGATTGGATTATTTAAATATATTGAGAAAAATCATTTGTCTGAATACATATGCTGCTACTGTATGCCACCGTCTCCATTTAAAACGGACATGCGGTATATACAAACTGGTTTAGGTTTTAAGTACCACTCTCGCAAATAATAACGTAATCACAACAGATGATAAGGGTTTACAGCAACTCTGTACATTAACTGATGGAGTCTAATTGCTCGCGTGGATTATTTGAAAGCCTAATGAATTGTAAGGGTCCGTCCACTAATTGGAAGGCTTATTGCTTATATAACTTGTAATTCCAAACCTGATTGATCCGAATGTCCTATTTGACACTTGAATTCTAATTAAATTAGACTGAACGGATGACATAGAATCTGAACATTTTTGCGTTACAAGCAGAGGTCTAAAGGCCCCCATACATGCAGGCTTGCTGGTGCATGGATTATGAGGGCCTTCAGCAATTGAGTTTGCTGATGTTGACGAAACTGTTTCTGGTGAACCGAGAGCGAAAATAAACAGACACGCAACCGAGCGTTTATGCAAATGTGCTCGATATACAAAGGCTTTGTACAGTAAAGTTTTGGCATACTAAGGACGCGGCTTGATTACCTAAAGTTTTTACATCAGCGCTACCACGACAAGTCCCCGTGAGTGGTCAGGATGATTCTTCAGAGGTTCTTTTGTACTTTTAACATTCTCTGTTGGGTCGACGTGCTTTTACGCCGAGGGAGTTCCATACTGCGCACTGCATTGGTGTTTTCGAATCAATATTTTCTGGAAAGCATCAAATGTATTGTCTGAAAGTTCTTGAATGTTTACTTTGAAAACAAACGAAGCTCGCTTTGTACTTCACTACGTCAGCAATACTTCGCTCGCGCGGATGATAAGCCTCCGATAAGTTATTTAGTAATGCAAATTGTAACTTCTATATTCTCTGATAGATCTTCGTGAAAGTATTATCAGAGCATTGCTAAAACTGACCTGATGAAAATAAATCTGAATTCGACCTCATTTGGGTTATTTTTTATTATACCTGATGTTGAAAGGTTCTGATCATAATTTTGGGAGATTTTTAAAAGTGCAACTTTGCTATTTTTGCGAAAGCGGGCAAAATTTGCAAACTTTGAGTGTCCTTGTTTTGTAATCAAATGCGAAACCATTAAAATGATGACTTAAACCCCCACCCCTTTCTCCCGCCTTAATTTCACGTGGACTGCGTCATATTTTAATTTAAACAAAATCCCTGACCTCGATCGTAAAAAGTGATAAAAGTTCTACGAGTTAAGCTGCTACTCATGCGTCTGTCTTTTTAGGGCCACGGTTCCCGGCTCTACTTATCTACGCAACGCGAGCCGCTGAATTGCCGTACTTCAGCCATTTCTACCCCGAATTTTGAAACACTAATAACTATGAAACGAAGCTTCCACTGCAATTTCTTGACTCTTGATTTTCGTCTTATTTTGTCACTCGCTTCATTTTTTACTATCTACTATGTGCACGTATGGGAGCTGAAAGCCTCGACTCATTTTATTCGTCCTGCGCTTTCCTCGTGCATTTTGCCAGTTTGATTCAGACTGCGCCTCGCTTTGTCCCGACTGGCTGCAGCTCCAAAGCTTGGATTTTGTTCTGAGAATATTAGCGAGCTGAGACGAGGAGCAGGGTGAAGGGGTGTAACGTTCTTGAAAACGCTGTAGAATAATATATTGCGAATTACTTTTTTTCTAAATGACGAACCAAATATGTGAATGCAGGTACAAATTGAAAACTTTAAAGGACGGGGATGGAGGGCGGAGTGATAAAATAAGTTGCGGTGAGGCGAGACATAGTGAGAACCTAGTTTGATGTCATCATAGATTTAAACATAGTGATACAGATGGCAGCAGCCATACTATGTCATATTAAAATTGCAAAGTAGTTTCCATAACTGAGCTGTCAACGAAAAAAAGAAAGGACTTTGCTGGTAAGTACATACGGCGAGAGCAAATGGAATATTGAACTGGAATTTACCAAAAGAAGCAGGTTTTAGATCCGAGAAATAGAAAGAAATATCTAGCTTCACTTTCCTATAATTATAAATCTGTGCAATACCCCTATAAAATACACATGGCAGTTAACATGGTAAACATTTCCCTGCAATTTTTGTCTTATTTTGTAGAAAATAAATTCTGTTTGTGATTTAAAAATATTCATTCAATGAGGGTAAGTATTGTATTTATGTAAATTCACCGTTTTAAATATGATTCGTTGTGTTTTTCTATAAGGGAACAGTTTCTTTACAAAATTGAGATTAAATCAAATTTAGATTGAATTATTCAGAGTTATATTCAAATAAAATGTTTACATTTTTCCTCCCTTCCACAAACAAATTGTTCGTACGTCCCAGTAAAAGCTATTAGCAGCAACGGTTAGTGTTACAGTCACGCATTATTAAAACTGACCCCGTTCATTATAGCAATTGTAATAATTAATCCGGCTCATTTCCAGCTGTTTTTGATTAATTCCTGGCTCTCGTACGCAGTCATTTATTGCATCTGGCGCGCGCGACCGTGCTTCGAAACTTACCGACTAAAAACAAAGTAAATCAAGTTGTGTCACATCGAAGTATCGTGCTGGAGTTCAATTTCAAACGAAATTCATAAAAATGAATGAAATGGAAACAAAAATAATTTATGCACTTTTATTATTTCTAGAAATAACATTAATCTATTCAATGACATAAAGTTTCATATCCTATTTTATGAGAGAGTAACAATATAAGATATTTCTATTGTTTGCACTTTCTATTGCACTGTATAATAAATGTAGCTGTGTAAACAATGAAATTATTAATACCAAAAAAAGGATTCTTGCAATGTTGGGGAATAGAATAGAACTTTAATATTTTCAGTCTCACAGCCATGAAAAAGGACTTGGTTTACATAAACTCTTATCTCTCGAGCTCACACTCTCTCATTCTCACATACTCTCGCACTTGCCATTATCCGCCCTTTTCCTTTTTGCTTTTCTTCTGTACCTCCATTAACCATTGTGCTACTTCTTCACATTTTTTCAATGTTAGTATTTCTTTAAATCGACTACATCCTGTCTTGAACACAGTGATCAAAAATTGAACGCATGTATATATGTATTGTATATATCTATTTATCTATACTTATATAATCGTTGTGTCACTGATTCATCACCGTTCAGCCCAAACCGCTCACTCTGAAAACATGAAATTCGGAGGGTTTTATCCTTTTACGACGTAAGTGCTGGATAAGAAGAGGTTTTATTAAATTCCAACCCGAAGGGGATAAAAGGGGTTCAAATATATTTTGTTGAATTCATTATTTCTTAGGCCCGATTAGATATCAACTTAGTTTTTATTTCGGAGAGTTACCTACATAAATGCCTAAAAAACAATTTCAGGATTTTGCCCTAATCAACCCCTAAGGGGATGGTGAAAAGGGATGAAATGTATTTACATGGAGTCCTTAATATCTCTTAGGCCCGAAGCGAAGCGGTGGGGTATTTTGCTAGTAAGATATAAATGCTTTCCGTTTTTTAGTTATTATGGTATATAATTGCATAATAATTTATGAAAGACAATTATTCAAAAGGTAGCAACACTTTCACGTCCTTACAGTACATTTGACGTGCTTCGTAGTCTTCTTCTACACAATAGCATAAATGTTGAGAATCTCCTTGCCTTTTCATCTAATGGTGAGATTGTACAGAGGTCGTACATCGAGTAATCCCATAGAATGCATGCTGGTGCACCTAATTCTCATGCTATTCAACTTGACTTTTCCAACGTGGTTACTTTCACTGCATGGAAACAGAGGTGTCCTAGAAAGCGTAGTGGGATGTCACACACGTTACGAAAGCGAGAGTAATGTTTACGTGTAGATAACATTGAACCTACACCAAAATATTTACTGTATTTTTATTCTTTAGTATAAAGCTGCTCTTTTTTGGCGCCTTTTACAACTGAATTTGCACTACGTACCTATTAGTCTGTGATTTCCTGCGACAAACATATTTCTCAACAGGTCACGTGCATATATGTATAATCATACAGTTTACTTTTCGACGTATTATATTTTTTAAATACATTTATTTAACATTGAAATATTATTACGAAGAAAAAATTGTGAACCAATATCTTTTGAAAATAGCCAAAACATATTTATGGAAGTCTAGTAGAGATCAAAATACCCTGCCCCTGCAATATTTTAAAAGTTGGATTTTAAGCACCACCTATGTAGCCATTCATATTTTTAAAAATCAGAATTACCGATTTCCATTAGTGTATTCCCTTAATTTGCTCACATGTGTTTATATCAAATCCAGGCGCAAAAAAGCTTTTAACTTGTAAAGCTCTCTCGTTGGAATACATGAAATTTTCGTGTATGTAATTCGAAAAATAACTTCCGTATCTGAAGGTGAATCGTTAAATGGGGGTGGTTAGTTTCTCTTCAAAGCCGTGTATTTTTTAATCAATCAAGTGTAGTGCCCGTTACCCTTTCCAAACCAAAAAGTTTTACGAATTAGTTGCATTTTAGCGGCTATAGGTACATATGTACTAGTTCAGTGCAAACGCAGAATCGCGATTCTATTCTGGAAATTGGATAGATAGGCATTTCATCAAATTATTTGGACTGTAACGAAAGTCGAACTTGATACGCACCGTGGTAACAACAGTGTAGTAGTTAATTCAAATTCACGTCGCTTTGTAGATCTGTAATCATTCAAAGAATTATTAAATATGATAAACACACTGGGGTACAAGACAGAATGTTAGGATACTTCAAATAACTATTGATTTTTATTTGATTTGATGATTTGAGTTCATAACATTATTAGTGGTAATAACTTTGAAATATTTTATCTAACATCTTCTTATTAAATGCAAAATAAAATAACATAATTTTTCAAAACAAAATAATCTATTCGAGTTGTAAAATATATAGAATTCCAGTCGGACAAAGTGACAAGACACTAAATATACATTTATTTTGAAAAAACAAGAAATAATAATTCAATTGATATTTAATTATGATATTTATTGATATTTATTATGCATTTTACAGTTTAGGTGATTACATTTGAGTATTTCATTATTAACAATTTTTTAATATCGTCTGATTGTGAGCGAAGAGTTCGTTCATCACAATTTGCAATAGCAAATTTGGGTATTTCATTATTAACCATTTTTTAATATCGAGTGAGCGAAAAGTTCGTTCAACACAATTTGCAATAGCAACGTTCGTTTTTTCTCCAATTATCCTCAATTAAATTAAAAGCGCGGCATCCTTTTTTACGTGAACTACCGTAAATTCTCGGGTATAATGGATTTCCGGATGAACGAAGCGGCAACGGAGAAGAGAGGCAAATGTGCACGTAGATATATTATTTCTCGGTATTGGCGAAACAGAAAATGAAAAATCGATGACTTTTTAGTGAATAAATATTACGGTGGTTGAAGTCTTTGTAACTCAACTTTGACAGAAGTCAAAAGGTAAAACTAGAAAATGAAACTGGAATTATCGGGATTTTGTAGGTAGGAAATTACACTTAGGTATGTTTCTTCTGATTTTGTGAATTTAAAATGAAACCATGCGTTACAAGATTGTAGAGAACTGTAGCAGGAAAAAGGGGTGGCAGATTGGATTGCTTGCCTAGGATGCGAATCCGAATAGGGAAGAGTGGGTAGGTTTGGGTCAGATTTCAATTAATCTCTAAAATTGACCAAAATGAGAGCGAAACACGCTTTATATGTGAGCAGGTATAATTAGTAAGGTTTAATGAATGTTTCATCATCATTTCATTAAATTATTTCAAAGAAATCTTTAAGATTATAAAATTTTGAAAAGTAATTATTTGACCCATACCTCCCTTGTATGAGAAGGTTTGAGTCAGGCAATGGGGATAAATGGAAACATACCACGAAAATACACTTTTACTTATAGGAGATCAAAACGCACTTTCACAAACTTCTCACTTTAATAAGGATGGAAATACACTAACTGACTCAAACCTCATACGACCCTCCTACCGATTCTCTCCTACATATTTTTGTCTATACTTGTTTCCTTATCATGAATCTGAACCTATAGGGGTGGTTTGAACCCACTAGAGCTGGTTTGAATTTTACTAATCGAAATATGTATATGCTTTAAAAAGAATAATTAGTCAGGCTTTGTGTTCTACAATTTCATAGTACACTTAATGTCCAGATGTGTAAATAATTACCTGATTGAACAGTCTATTTAGACAGTCGCCATAAATTTTCTCATTGATAGGCCGTTGAAATCATACGCAATCAGTGTGCAGTATAACACGATCGTCAATATTTATTCATAACGATATCGATATTTGTCCTACTCCGCACACATGATGGCACTATCAATTTTGAGAAACATGAAATGTACACATATTTTCAACAAAGCTCGCAAAATTATTCTTAAGTTGTAGTCCGTTGAATACACTAAAGTCGGTATCAAATATATTGACCGGTGACAAAAAGACTGAAATTTTCATACAGGTCAGATTCATATACAATTGGATCAAACCTAATGTGAATATAAAGCTTATTTCTTTGTGTTTTCTAATGTTACGAACTTAATAAAGATTTGCTTAATAAAGATTTAATGAAGCTATAGAACAGAATTTCGACACTTCAAATTTTGGCAGATGTCCAAATAAATAAGGCATTCTCGTCCCACTGGCCGTTTAATGCCTAATGCTCCGCTAGATAATTGAAACGCCCCCAGGGACACTGTAGCGACCACTTTCAGAAACACTGCATTGAACTCCAAAGTCTAGACACCATGTATGTACCTCTCCTTTAATATTTACCTACACAGCGTATCGCAGGATCTGAAGTTATTAATTAGGGATTGTCAGTGTCACACATAAAATTGCAACATGACCTGGTTTCAAATAGTGATTTAGCAGTCTGGTCAAGTCTGAATGCATCTCATCTCAAGTCTGACAGTGAGTCCCATAAATATCTAACAGTATTTGACCTATTTAACCGCCACGTACATCTTGGCTAATTACTGCTTCTGGTCACATTTCATGTGTCACGTATATAAAAAGGCATCTAAGTAAAACAGGTCACCTGCATTATTCGTCAACTTTTGGTGACAGAGAAAATTGCTTCAAATAAATGATGCTTTCTTTCAGAGGGGACAATATCATAGTTTTTATTTGTACATGGAGATATAAAGGAAATATAAAAAATAACTTCATTTTTTTAAATGAAATGATGTTTCTTTAGCTACATTCTTATATATAGAGAGTTCTATGATCGAAGATCGTGCAAGTTGTTGAAAATCAATGACGAAGAAAAATATCTCACTCCAATGAATGGACTTAATATTTTCATGTCTTCATTGGCTGTTGGTATCTAGGAGAAGGTGTAAATATAGACCGGGGTTGTAAAACGGACCAGGTGCTATTTCTATGTTAAGTGATGAGATATGTCAGGAACTGAAATGAACATAACAATTAAGGTCGTTGCTCATTTATCAATGAACGTGTCAGTTCCGTGTCACGTTCCAGTGGTAAGAAGAAGAGATCTTTATCTCCTCTTTTTCTTACCACTGGCACGCTGACACGGAAGTGACAAGTTCACTGACAAGTGAGCGACGGACGACTTTTAGTGTCCTCTAACATCACCAGGCGGAACTGGTATGATTGGCATATTTATTTTAGTAAAAAAGTGAAAATGTCCGTTTTTGTTCGTGCATAAAGTTTTTCATTGTAGGATTAATTATTTTTTATCTCATACTAACTGGCAAATGTAGTATGTTATTTATAGAGGTATAATTAGTCATAAGGTTGAACTCCAAAATACTATATTTAGTTATTTGCAAATATCTTTCCTACGCCGAGATTTTTACGCGGTGGTCTAGAAATCGTGTTTCAATCAAAACTATCGAAGCTAGTAAAGTGTAGAAAATATAATGAAATTGCATACCTATATGATGAAAAAAAAAAAAGCAGAACTACTTTTCTGCCTATTTATTAAATAGGTACGTATATACACTGCTGGACAAAATTAAAGGAACACTATAATTTCCCAAAAATATTGGTCGGGAAATGTTTAAAACTTTGTTTTCTGCGCTCCATCTTTATAATGGATGAAAAAAAATTGAGTGCGTGATTCAAAACTAGAATCTTCAACTGCAAAAATACTTTTTTTTTTACAAATTGTTTGCGACCATTTTTCGCGTAGATACAGCACTTTGAAAATAATCAATATTTTCGGGAAAGTATAGTGTTCTTTTAATTTTGTCCAACAGTGCAGTAAAATATACGAATAAAAATCTGATCTTATTTTATTTTTGTTAAGGATTCGAACGGTGACTGAGTTCATGATGCGAACGTGGCTCCTTTACCATTTTTAAGATCAAGAAACTCGTCGGTAGAATTGCTATGACAGAAACGTCTGTTGATTTATTGTATATAGGATAGAACTCTAAATTCCAAGTAAGACGTGAAAATCTTGAAATCTCACGCACACGCTCAATAGCAACTGATGCAAACATAGGTGAACGGAATATTGGAAAATTCAACAAACTACCCCAAATTATCGCCTTAAAGGAACTAATTGGTTTGTTTTAATCTCCTTGCCTTGAACTAAACTCCGCCAAAAAGTTCGTGGTAGGAAAACAGCACTTATGGGGTTTACTAACAAAACTTATTAGGGTTCCCATCCATCGAGAAAGCTCCTATAAACCTCCGTGAGGCTATTCTAGACCCCTTTGGACCTTTGACGGTTAGACGCAAGACTTTTGACAGGCTTTGTAATCATCATTTAGGGGGATATTCTCCTCTGGAGAATATCCGGCGCCGGTTTTACGAGATTTTTAGGATAAAGAATTAGCAGATTATTATAGATTAACACGTTAACTGCAGCGTCGAACCGACGCTAGACTTTCCGTTTATGTTGCGTTGGCCCGTGGAGATGGGCGGTTGACTTTCTCTTTAAGCTACGCTGTTACGTCGGTCTGAACCTTAACTTTTCGTTTGGATCACACCGTTCCTTGGGAACTAAAGCTATTAAATAAAAAGTATATTTTATAAAAAATTAATGTAATTCTCAGCTCACCGCATCGCGGTGCCGAGTGGCACGGACGGAAAGTCAGGCATGAGGACGTGGCAGTTAACGTGTTAAGGAATTTAATATTTTCCATACATGTTTAGGTATGTTTCAAGAAGACACAGTGTAATTTTTATGTATTTTTTGTTGTAAAGTTATCTTTACTGTTACTCGTGCTATTACATGTTCCCCGCAATGTAATTTTCATGATAAAAACGTGTTTTGGCTTTACATAGTTGCCATTTTGCCGAAACACATTTTTTTGTTCATTCTAGTAGCCAAAAAGGCTACCCCATAATAAAAATATATAGGTATTTGTATGTATAAAATCGGGCATCAAATCGGCCGAAACAATTTCTATTATTTCTGAATGTAAGAAACCGCTATTTCCATACGTTTAGTTTTAATTTATGTCGCTAATATTTTAGTGATCCAATTCCTCTTCTGAATCGGCAACGTTGGAAGTGGCAGGAAAATCCTGCGCTCGCGAGCCCCGGATTATGTAACAAAAAATGTATCTTGATTAAGTAGAATTTATGAGCGTGGAAATATTTCAGAAAGAAAGAAAAAACATCCTCCTAAAAATTGATGTCAAGCAGAAAATGAATAAATGAATACAAGTACTTTCGCAAAAAAATTAAATAATTCTTCTGGTGGTACCAGAAGAAAAGTCAATAGGTTAACAAATTCTCAATTTTGTTCACTGTTTTTAATACCTGCTATTTCTCAATGCACTTGCAAATCGTTGAATTCGGCTTTAAAGTGTACCTACTGACAAATAAAATATAGTACTTCATTTAAAAAAAAAAAAAAGTTGACCTTCGCATTTGAAGAGATTTTGTACCTTATATTTTTTATCATAAATGATGTATACCAGCAAAAATATATTGCAATTTTGGATGAACATTTTGTTATCAATGTTTGATAAACTTCTGCATTCAGGCTCGCGTTTATTTTATTTGTTATGTCGTTTATTCAAATAGACGAAAATTTTCCTGTCCTAAATAAATCAATAATAGTATGTACATCGGAATATCAGATGATAAATGGTACGTTTCATTTTCTCCCCAACGATTTACACAAGCATACCACGCAACCTTCCATCGCCAACCTAATAGACGATGTATCGTCCAACCTGTCACAATTATGGAATGGAATTATTAATCATCTGCCTGTTTCCTCACATTGTAGATCTATGAACGCCTGATACCATGTGCCATTTTACAATGGAGCACGAAATGTAGAGCACATACCACTACAATGTAAGCTTCATATAAGACGTTTGAATTTGGAAGAAATATAAAATTATGCACCTATGCATATATGGATTTCTGGCGCTTTGAATACGATTTAGTTATCTTTGCATTTGAAAACCAGGGTGCACTGGTTTATAACGACGAATCACGGAATTACTTTTAATATTGCAAACTTACGTTCGTTAATTCAATTACAAAAAATTAATATTATATTTATAATGCTCATTTGCAAAAGTATTTCCAGTAAAATAAATTGTCAAAGGAAAGCAACACAATTCAAAATTCTTGCTCCTTGTACCATTTTCGTAAATGCAATTTCTGTTACATGGAATATTACAGCTGAACGTGCTGGTAGGATTATTTCTATTTAGTACAGTCATACCCCGTACTTACGTACTAATTGGTTTCAGAATAGCTGGCGTAAGTCGGAAAAGGCGTAAATCAGAATGAACGTGAAGTACATACGTATATGTATAAACCCTATTTATACATACATGGTAGTGGTAGGTTTCGATTAATTAATAAAAGTGGCTTTAAAAATACATTAAAATAATTAATAAAAGTCGTTTAAAAATATATCGGATTGAAAAAAAAATTGCATTTTTCTCTTGCAAACACAAAATTCAACATCTAGTAGTAACCCCTAATAAGTAACTACTGCGCATAAATAGCTTGATACATATAGTACGATTTTTAATTATCGGTTTGCCAATAGAGACGACATAAGTACGAAAGAACGCAAGTCAAAAGCTAATTAGTGTAAGTGCATTAGCATTAAATCCGACATTTTTCAACTACGTAACTCATTTTCAGGGAAAGTTGGAATTACACTGATTGGCTTCTCAACCCCCCGCCCCCCCCCCCCCCCCCACATACAGGCGCCAAATCTTCTTATCACTCTAACGATCCACCCTTCCTACAATCGCTTCATCCGCACGAACCGTTTCCTTATCCAGTGCTTCAGAATTTCGTAATCCCTTTTGCTACTTCTCCTTTCGCACACTATGAAGTCACATTTTCAAATTCCTCCTTGCATGTCCTTAATTACATCTTAGCATTCGTTTCTACACTGCGTTCCATATAAGAGCGGACCAACGCCCATACCGATTTGCGACCGATCTGCACAGCTCCCACGCATCTGACACACGCGATTGGTCGTAGCACTTTCACGATTGGTCGTAGCACTTTCCCTGCCGGTTTTCAAAAATTTGAACGTTTGAAAGCTTCAAGCTTATATATAGAAAGAAAGAGACTTATATTTAAGTGATACCGAGCCCGTCGGTCAAATATATTTCTGCCCGATTCAGGCAGAAATGGTTGAACCGGTCGCAAGCCCGTACCTAAAAAAGGGTGAGGTAGTGAATTTTTAACGCTGAACTGGGTTTTATGGTCGAACCATTCGGCCAGGATATCGATAAATTCATCCATTACTGAAATTTCACGGTTTTTTATTTTTCGTTGCATTTTTATAAAAGTGGAGATAATGGATTTTTTAGATTTTCATGATTATAATGAGCCTAAATACTACGTTATTCACATTTAATACTGATTTAATAATACTGATTTGCAGAATTTATATGTGAAATAATTTTTGTTAGTAGGTACTCTTATGTCTCCACTGTAAGCTCTCAAAAGCTCAATTTGATCAATTTCTTAGTTCAACAGTTATATCCACAATTTATTAAAATTTTGACTACGACAATAAAGACTACAATATAACCGAATTTCACCAACATCCGAAATGTTACTCCGAAAACTGTTCCATTTCGCGTGGAATGTCCCATCGACAAAATCTATTCAACTCACTTCCTTCATGTGTTTATCTAGTTCTCTCTTACATCAAGAGCCTGATCCAGAGTAGCAAATCGAATTTGGGGACGTAAAAAAGATTTTATTCAATAAAAAATCAAGATCACCTCCATTTTTTTTTTAATGGAAGTGTATATTTTTTTATACACCAATCGATGCATCTTTATATTCTCGTTAAAAAAAGTAATAGAGCACACAGGTCGAAAACTGATTAATTCAGAAGTTATGAGTTTTGTCCCGAATGCCCATATACCTGACGCACTGTGCGCCGAGGGAGTTCCATCCTGTGTACGCTCGTTCTGTTTTCACGGTAATATTTTCCGGAGAGCACGAAAACATTGTTGGAAAGTCCTCCATGTTTACTTTGAAAACAAACCAAACGTACAGTTCACTTTATACTTCGCCGTATGAGGGATCCTTCGTTCGCACGACAGTCGAGCCCCCGATCAGTCGTCGAGTAATGAAAATTATAATTTCCACATTTACTCTGGTGGATCTTCATTAAACTATGAATAATGGTGGACAAGATTCTCCTGATGAAAAAGAGTCTAAACTCGACCTCATTCTTGCTATTTTTAATCATTCACGATTGTAGGTGTCAAAAGTGTCAATTTTACATCAATAATAAAAGTTTTTAATTTTCAACTTTTTTACAATAGAAAAAAAGTTTTTTTTCAAGAAAATACATATTTTAATGCATGGAACACCGTAGCGAAAGGGTTAATACGAGTTAGGGTGAGTTAGTCAACATGGATTCACAAAATTCATCATAGCTCTATGAATTTTAAAGATATGGCAATGAAAGTTAGGGGGAATATGTAGAAAAGAATGAGGAATCTAATTTTGCGTTTTATGCAAAAAGGGCTCGAGCTCTTCTTGCATCCAACAGTATAATTAATTTTTACTTATAAGAATCACAGAACTTTGGAATGAACGGTCACCATGCACACCATGCTTCAAGCCGAGTCAGCGAAATTGTAGTTACAGATATCTGCGGCAGAATCAAATGTACCTCTGCTATGTATGTACATACAGAAGCACCGTTCTTGAATATTCATACGAGTACGTTCTTCTCGGCAACTTACTTCCACATTTGAATAAGTCACCGAATTGCATATCATTAAAATATTCCACTTATAACGACGCAAGGTTGTCTGATACTATTCGACGTTCCATTCGTAAAGCGGAACGCACTTCGATTTTCTGTAACGGAGTCGCATTTGCTCTGAAGTATTCACGCTTTGACTGCGCCGCGCTTCGAGTGAAAATCGTCGGAACGACATTCGTTTGTCGGTCGCATCAAACGTATAGCTGTTCGCTCTATTGAGAATGTATCGCAAACGAAACTCGGTCGAGGTGGCGCTCTGATCGGAGTGCGCAAGATGGCTTCTGAGCATGCGCGTGATGACGCTGTGACGTCAAATCAATCAACGCCAAGATGAGCTTGGTTTTGCGCTTGCGTCGTGCGCCAAGATGAGCTTGGCTTTGCGCTTGCCATCTTGCGCACTCCGATCAGAGCGCCACCTCGACCGAGTTTCGTTTGCGATACATTCTCATTACTGGCATGCTATGGCTCATTTGATACCTTGAAACTTTCGTAAATACTACTTTTTCGTAATACATATGCTTGTTTTAAACATAACGAAAATTGCATGTGGCCACAGTTATTGCCTCACCCTGTAGATGCAGACTACGGACCACCGCATTAATATGTATATCCGACGTCCGCACTTAGCGAACAGTTTTCCATGACGAATTATACAACGCCGACGTTAGCAAGTCAGAAGCTACTTTTTCATGACATAGACATGGGACGTACATACGCAGTGCTCGAGGTACGGATTTTTTTACTTAAAGAGCGAAAGCAGAAATAATTGTGAACTTACGCTGCTGGACAAAATTAAAGGATCAATATAATTTTCCGAGAAAATGTCTGTATCTCGGTAAAAAATGATCGCAAAAATATTTAAAAAAAAACTTTAGAATATAAAATTACTGGCCTTCCCGTTAATTCATGTCCAGGTTATGCACATTTAGTACGTACCTTTAGATAAAGTATGTTTTATATTCAAATTCATTATTTATAAACATAATACAGAGATGTAATGCCAGAGTTGGGCAATTTTATGTTGAATAAGGAACAAAACTCCAGCGTTTATTCGTGAATGACGGATAACGATATTATTCGGTGAATAAATATTCGTTGACCACAAATACATATACAAATAACGCTTTATCAGTTATTCGAACGAATTAAGCAATATGTGAAGTATAAATGTGAGGTTTTAGTGGCATCAACGTAGATCTCTGAACAGGAGCCTTGAGGTAAGAGGAACGCTTTCCAAGATACAGACCGGCTGGCCATTAAGGGGTTAGACTACTATGGCGGCTCGAAAAAGTGGTAATCTTCTGATACAAATTGTAAAGAAACTAATCATCCGATTAAATTGCGGTTCAGCACTTACTTTTAGCATATTGTGAAACATTAAAAACAATTATAAAATTTAAGAAAATATATGTAGATATATGATATGAGGTGCTTTTTCAGAGCGTAAATGGTGTACCTTCTAACTCAATTTTGGATTATCGGAAACAAAAAAAAACAAATTTGTCTATTAAGTATAATGTAATGCCTAAACATTAACGAACCCGTTTTTTAATCTTTTGAAAATTCGCTGAATAACAACTTGTTAAAGAAAAGAATGCCGATCTTCGCGAAGAAATTCTTGCCGAAGAATTCCTTAAGAATTGTTTTATATCTGATTGTATAGGTACTATAGGTAGACGACTGTATAGGTAAATTATCGGTTTTCCTGTGCAATCTGTATGCAATAATTAAGAGTTATAATAAACGAAGTAAGAAGTGTTCCTTAAGACAGATATTATATTATTGAAATTATACATCTACGTTTCGACAAGGAGGTTATTGTAAAAGTACGACGTAAAAGAATCGTAATGGTTACTATGTTATATCGATGTTACAAATATTAAAGTGTATGTTAAATCAGAGTAATAAATTTGAGTAGAAATTGGTCAACAGGTAAGCTAACGATAACACCATCCCCTTAATGTTTGAATATACATATTTTAGAAAGAGTAAGATATTATTGTAAATATATAATGAATAGCGGAAAATGTGATGACATTTATTTTGCGATTCTGTAATTGAGTTGCTTTAACGATAGGATTGTCCACGCAATTAATGAGTAGTGAGTGCTAAAGACCCAATTAGTATACAACTTATGCTAATGGCGATATATGTAACAGAATAGAACACCAGTTCCATCCGTAATAGCGAACACATCTCTTGATTTGAACGGATTAGCGTATACTGATGTGTTGCGAATTAAAGTCATACAAAGTGTGTGCATGTAGCCTCACATTAGCCGTTTTAGGACAATCCCTATTTAATAGCATTGACAATTTGGTCTGCCATTTTCGCAAATTATTCTGTAATTACAACACGAGTTTTAGTACAGCGAGCAGTTAGGCAACCCGAAAATTCAGAAAATGATGCAACATTGTGTGCAAGTAAAGTAGTTCATCCGTAAGACAAATCTATTTTTGTTGGTCCAAAATCCATACTTTTCAAGTTACCACCAACACCATTCCTTAATTCGATAATTATTTTTATGCAGTTTTGTAAAATTAAAAAAATATGCAATTTTTGTTTAAACTTCTTTTCTATGTCTCTCAGTGTCCTCGAATTATTCCACCAAAAGTAAAATTGTGCACTTTTTTCAAAGGGTGATTTCACCCCCTAAAACCGCAACGTGGCACCAACAAAAAAAAGTTTGTATTACGGATGAACTAGGTACTCTACATGCACACAAAGTTGCATCATTTTCTGAATTTTCGGGTTCCCTAACTTCCCTGTACGTTAATTTATATGAGGTTAAAAAGTATGGTTCAATTTAGGATCCGGCCCCAGTTAGGAAACTTTCCCCCTTTCATGTAGGTCAAAATTGGCGATCGAAATTTTTGTACATTTAGTGCAAGACCAATTTTAAACTAAATTATGATAGTAGTATATTACGAAGGTATAGAACACGGATTGTTACACTTTTGGTAAAAGTATCTGTCACGAGTAAATGCAAGAAATAAATTATTATTGAGAATAATAATACTATAATGTGGAAGTCCTTTTTTCTCTGGGATCTTGTTCGCTTTTTATATAAAATTTTCTTAAACAAACAAATTTGAAGAAAATGGAAAATAGAATTTTGTACGTGCGTTATAAGACTGAAATTTTTATACATGTACAAGGTATACACCTAATTTAATTTATAAGAGAATCACTTCTGTGTGTAATTAACTTCTGTGATTAATTAAAATAATAAATTTCTGCTTGCCCTGACAACGAGTGTTGTTACCAGAAAATAAATTAGAGTTATTGTTTTCTGGAGAGTTTGCAAACTCGAGCAGATACACGCTCCTTCACGATTTGATCCGCTAACAAGTTTCTGTAGGTTCTACATGAAAACATTTTTTGCCGATAATTAATTAAATCACCAACTCTGCCGCTGATATATAACAAGCGCAGTTGGCTCCTGAAATTCCCGCGTGGAATAAATATTTGTGAAAAACTGTGTGGTATATTATTATTGCAAGCTTCATTATGTGAAATCGGTATGTTTTTAGATAAAAAAAGCCGTGTCAACTATTTGAAGCTACCGGAAGCGTTCACCCACTCAAAAAAAAATACCAAGTTTAACACAAATTGTTTTGAAGGAACTTAGAAGGATATAGACATTTATCTGAACCAATTATGTAAATAATCATTCGTTTAACTGACGGAGAATATTATGTTACATTTTAACAGTACCATACAAATGTGTCATAAATAGGAAAATACTTTCATAGATAATTGTATTTCATGATAAACAAAATCCCATTTGCGTTCGGACACAAAGGCGGTTTGCGGTATGCCAATGAATCAGGAATCCAAGTCCAATGAATCAGGGATCTGGTAGTGATTTACAGCTCTATGAAGATAGAGGCAATGCGGACGATGCGAGTCTCGTGGGACTGAAGGGAGACCATAAACCTTGCACTATACAAGAACTTTATGGACGTTCTGCACAGATCTATCACGATCAGCGGATTCCGAAAGACATTTATATAGGAGCGATCAGTGTCGTTCGATGAGTTGGACATATCTTAAGACGCTACTGTTCTCTGCTCGATATTGACTTACATTTACATAGTATATCAAAAATGAAAAGAAAATGGGTAAAACTAAAATTGATTTGTTCGATCTACTTTTGTGTGTATCTTATACATATTCTGAACGCACACAGTTTTACTTATATATATATAAAAAGCATGATTTTGAAAAGACTTTTCGGAATCATACTCTAAAAAGAAATTTCGAAAAGAAGAAAGAACTTATTCATCCGGATGCCAGCGATTGTTCAGCGGAAAAGATTTTCAAACCTTTTGAAAATGAATTGCTGAAAATTTGTGACAAAGCTGCAGTCGTGGCTGGTAGGCATTCATCTTTCAAGATGAATTACTTGAAAAAAAATGCTATCGTTCTTACACTACCGTGCGTTCGTCATTAGTGGAATCGTGTATCTTCCCAACATTTGGACCATGGTGTCGACTCCATTTTTATTTTTATAATAATACTGGATAATTTCCGTCTTTTTTGCTATCGTCTGAGACTGCTGTACCTAGATGCATTGTGAATAGCATAACCACTGCCTTATTTTTTTAGTACGTAGGAGCAAATGTTTACTTTCTCGTGGAACCCAAATAAAAATGAAAATTCTTGCCTAGTTTTGGATGGAGTCATTTCTTTCGGAATATACCTTTTATTTTTTTTAAAGTCCAAAGTATAATGAGATTCCACGATGTCAGATATTTTGCCAATGGCAGTGTCGTGAAAAAGTTGTCTATAGAAATATTTCAACTCTTTCCTCCTTCTCTAGAACAGTGTTGAAAAGCTGGCGCTGAATTTTG
Organism: Andrena chrysosceles; assembly: GCA_963855975.1. NCBI lineage: Eukaryota > Metazoa > Arthropoda > Insecta > Hymenoptera > Andrenidae > Andrena > Andrena chrysosceles. The sequence continues at coordinate 104,483,056 of OY979767.1, read as the reverse complement.
AGTTGTGATGACCGAGGTAGAGCTTTGGTAGATTTATACATACTTTGAAGAATTTCCAGCAAAGGGTCGTCATTCTGTTGAATAAGTTTCCACATATCGTCCCGTTCCTCCTGTCTCTTCTCCCTCGTTTCTTAAGTAACAACACTAACGAAGTAGCACCAATCAATGTAACAAAAAATACAATAAATTAGACGTACAGCGATGCACCGAGGCGAAGTGGTAACTGATCAACTAATTGTAAATCCGAATGGGGAACAAGCACAGCAAAATAGTAAGAAAAGAAAGAGACTGAAATAGGTGTAGAAAAGGATAATAAATTGTTTGCTTATAAAAATTTGACAAACAGGTAAGAACCGAGTCCTGCAAGCCTGTGGTGCACCAATTGATCCAGCTCGGCATTTAAGATAAGATGACACATGTCGCGTGTATTAAGAGATAAGTTGAAGCATATGATACTGGTACCAAGATATCAGGCGTCCTGGCTACTGAAATTGAGTAGCATTTCGCATGATTGAAATTCAAATATCTCCAAAAGCACCTCTTACTCACTACGTTTAGCTGGAAAATCATTAATATTCATACATTCGCGGTATCTCATACAAATATAGATTAAATATCAGCACAGACATAGACATTATCAGATTTAACAAACTAATAAATTGTGCGAAAATAAAGTAATAGTTTCTGTTTCTCTCAATAGGAGGTTATTAGCAAGGAAGATGGGAAATAAACACAGCCAGAATATTTTAAAATGCATTTACAATAAACGGGACACTGAGTAGGGACATCGATCGTTGTAGAAAATAAAAAGAAAACTAACAGGGAAGAGGAATTTAAACAAATGGAAAATAGAAACAATGTCTGAAATGTGCAGGATGCTGTCGTCCATCAAAGAGGCATCCTCTCTTCCGCATCGTTGCATTGGGGGCAGGTGTGGCTCCAGACACTTTAATTTTAGAGAGTGCATCACATGCATCCTGGTCGAACGGCCACGTCTCATTGTCAGTATCACCAACCGGAATCAAATACGAATAAAATTAAAGTGTCACAACATACTCTAAAGAGAAGACAGTTCTTTGAAGTTAGCGAGAAAAACAGAGTGTTCCGTGATATGTGGGACACACTTGATGGATAGATTCTGCACTTAAAAACAATGAAAAATATTCATATTCACATATGTCCTGTTTGACTTCGTATGATGTTTTATATCCTTCTACTTTTATAACTCCTAAAAAGCGATTAGGCATACTCACCATTATTTTCTTCGGCATACCAAAGTTTATTTAAGTGGATTGAACTCTCAGAATTCATGACTCCAAGCTATTTCTACAACACGAATATAAACACATACGTAATCGCATTATTGTTACTACGAAGTTACTAGTTGAAAAGTTGATACTGAACTCATCGTGGAAACGCAACGAGCTGCTCGGTTGGTGTCACACAACATTGAGGTGGATTTAATGAACGTAAAAGTTACGAGGGAATCGCACGCTTCATAAGATCCAGGCTCGGTTCGTTATTCCTTTCGCTGTTAGAAAGCAAGAGTTAGTGATCCCATAATCCAAAGCTCAACTCCGGAAACTTTAATCCTGCGATTAGAGCCCCGTCTTTTGATTTCCTATATTACCAAGCTCCACCTCGTTTTCTACGACAATTCAGATTTTAATCCGATTCATCGATTCGTAGTCAAGGCAGAACTTTTGGTTTAACTTGTATTGGGGAATAAGTTGCGGTGATAAAATTATGCGTCTATTCTAAGCGGATGAATTTCCAGTGAATTAATTTCACACGAATAAGAAAGCGTTTAAGCATCTAGAAAATTGTGAGCATAATCTACATATGGAAGCACGTGATTAGTATACATTATATAAACATTATATTGAAGTTGATTCAACAGTTGCAATAGAATTTTTTCCAAATATTAATTATTCACTTGTAGAACATTATTGAAAAACTATACAATTAAAAAGCAATCAAGTACAATTATACACATGTATTATTGACAGCATATGCACTATCACTGCGCGGAAAGAAGGCTCCTGACAGGCAGTGCAGACCTGGTCTGCCAGGAGCCTTCTTTCCACGCAGTAATAGTACCTACATACTTTAAAAAAGTAAATTAATATAGAAAAACGTTACCACATGATTTGTAATAATTTGTTGAAGGGCAGTCTTTAGATAGAGAAAATGTACATTAAAATTCAAAATTGATTGAACAAATTTTAAATAACCATTTTTGAGTTTGAAATGTATTTGACTATGTGTGTTATCATAAGCTTGAGATCGTTATCAGCCACGATTTCGTCGTGTAGATCACTTTGAATTAGTATACCAATTCACTATTACGTTTGAAAGTAATGAAGAAGCTATCATCTGATTGTGAGATTCTCGATCACGAAAGGTTATAGTCACACAAAAGGGCGTATTGTTCCCAGCACGACCAGAGGCGTTTCACATTATCGCAGTTGATACCATTCGCGACTGCACCAGACTCTCGCTCCGTGTCTTTACTCACATTCACGAATTCTATTTTAATGTGTACGAAAAGACTTGAAATACACGCAATGAATTTATTTATTTATAAAGTAATTTTGTAATGCCTTTCTTCCTTATGGCATGGGTGGACGGTCAAACAGGTAAAATTTCTAGCGTAATAATCTCATTCTTGCAGTTCTGAAATTTCATATACTTATTGTTTACGCATTTAATGAACGATATGCAAAATGGCAGACCACCAAGTGGGGGATAAGACCTTGGCAGACGTCGATGAAAAGCGCAATACGTTAAAAATTCGAAAACGTCAAAATTCTTAAAAACTGTACCTTTTTTTGTTTTTAGTAATAAAACAAACAGATGTTTTCGAAACGTTCTTCAAAAATCGATTTGCTTTGAATCCCAGTTTGTTCCATACGACGGAACATAGCCTGAAATTGAAATGACCGAAGTTAAAAACTGTCTTCCAGGTTCCATGGCACAAACGGTAGAGGAAGCGAGAGAGAGAGAACGCATCCAATAAAGCACGGATGGAAACATACGATCGGTTGATTTGTTCTGGATTCTTTTGGGATTTACCCACCTACGTTTTCCTTTCTACTGCTTTCTTTTCCTCTTTTGGTTTGTGCCTCTATCGCTTTCTTTCCTTCACCGCAGTTTTCTTCTTCTTTCCTATGAACTCTAAAGAAACGAGATGAAAAGGGGAGACAACAAATTGTATAAGTACAAATGACAATCGCACGTTGTGAAATGTATCATTGCTTTAAAGTCAAGCGGCAAGCTTTATATGGAATTGAAAAGAATATTGTCCGTATACGACTACACGATGCAAAGTGCGCTCCCTTACAAGTTGTTTGAGAATTAAACGACGCAATGGTACAATGATATATAAGTATAGTATATTTATAAGCGTTCACTTAAAATAGTTAATTCTTCCAAGGAAAGGTTCCCAACCAGAAAATTCTAATTTTAATGAGACTTCATGTGAATGTAGAGCATATTGAAGTACAGAAGGAGCAATTTCCTCCGCGAAAATTCTCTTTGAAGAGGTGAAATCATCCTTTAAAGTTATCGCGTTTTTTAATTTTTTTAATATATCTTTGTAACGGTGCGAGATAGAAGAAACCTTTATGAGAATTGTTTAGTTTTTTACGCTCAAAAGAAAGAAATTGTAAAAACAATATCGGAAGAAAAATTTTCCACGACGCGTAATTTATAAGCAAAATAACTTTTTTTATCTCGCATATCTCGCTTAACCGTAAGGTTTAGAGACATTCATTTCATGCAAAAAAACAAATGCAATTCTCAATGGTTTGTTGAAATATGAAAGTGTTCTGAGTAATGTATTTAAGTCCCTCGCGCCAGACACTTTCTACGTGTTTTTTCAACAATTCGAAAACGAAGCCTCAAACGCAATTTCGTTATTCTTGATTTTTGTCTTATGAAAAAAGGTTGGGAAACACTGTGTTATTTGATTATGCGATTGTTTACTTTGACTCTCATCCGAAGTATTGTAATGTCAGTGGAAGAAATGTTTCTAAAATCATCCGTAAAATATCGCATTTCCCTTCTTCCGTATAGACACGCCCGGAGGTCTCAAATTACATTGCTCCTTGTGAATCCTGCCGCTTTGATACACGACTCACCTCTTCACGTCTGTACATTGAAAAGGAAGAACTCGCAATAGAGAACGTAAAACGGCTTTGGTATTTTTATGCGATATCAGAACGCTTTTCGTCTCGGTATCAACTTCTAACTTGCAACAAAAAATCTTGAATAGTTCAAGCAATCTCGATCTTTTATTTTCCCGGATATTCTTTCGCATAAAAAATTTCCATTTTTATCAAATTGTTTTTTATACGCCATTTTATTGTGTTGTTTTTGTAATTCCGTGAAGTCAACCGAGGTGTTATGAGAATGTCCTTGTTTGTTTATGCATATAATTGTTTTTAATTCACAGTGAACTGAAAATCAATCAACCATCAAGAAATTAAATTCCATAAATTACGTTGTCCAACTACTTAGAGTTTTGAAGTCTCCTGTGGGTTACCCGGTACAAAAATTTGCAATTACCAGTTGTTTAGTGAGTAAAAAACGGCTAAATCACCCAAATAAATAACCATTGCAGAATACTTGATTTCTATTATTACTGGAAAAATTCTAATTATTTTTTTGTTTAATTACTGTGGCTTAGAGTATAGTATACATTTTGTAAGCCTTGTGTTTTTCAAAGTTCTTAAGTTTACCATCAGGTTTTTAAATGGAGCTTTATAATTTTTCGTTAGAAGTAAAGATATAGTGAAAAAATAAATTTTACAGGAACCCTGCAATGCCATATACAACTGTGCGAACAAATTGGTTTGACCTTTCGGGTGACGTTTATAAACGGTGAAATGTTTCATATCCACTACCGACAGTTCTAGAATATGTATGATTGCTCTAGGAAACCAAATATTTCCTCACCGTTGATTCGGTCACGGTGGTATCGCAAAAATTGGCTAGCGCGGTTTTCTGACCTCAATTCGATAGATTTTTTTTTTATGGGGCACGTTGAAAGAAAAAGTTTAGAAAAATATTCCAAAAATATCAGAAAACATGAGACAACGATTTATAGCTGCACGATGTTAATGTATTCGAAGCAACTAAATATCAAGGAAATGTTTTTAGGTGGTAGCCTCCGATTGCTTTGGTTTTTGGATATGTTTTAGACCGAAAAATACACTTGTTTTTTTATATTGACTCGTTTTTATATTTAGGGGGTTAAATCGCCCATCAAAGTTCATATGTAGAGGTACAAAAGCTGCAATTGTTAGTTTAAAGAATATTATAACATTGTGTTGAATAATACTTAATATTTTCATTTGTGTCATAACTTGCCATACCTATGTGTGATTTTCTTGTCGTCTGTCACTTATGTACCTCTTCTTATGAACTTTAAGGGTTGCTCCAATGGTCCAGTATAAAAAAAAACACGTATATATTATTTGTCGGTCCTCGAAAACATATCCAAAAACCGAAGCAATCGGACGCGGACACTTAAAAACCTCCCCTTGTAAGCATTCACTTATATTACACATCCAGAAGTGTATTGGACATTTTGAACACATTCTGTAAGTTAGTAAGTCCATAAATATTTTTCCCCTAAAATAAATGTTGCTACCATATCTTTAGTTCTAATGATAAAAAAAGTATGCTACGGTGTTTGCCAAATTCGTCTTCCTGTCCACTAAAAGAAATTATAGGATTCCACTTAAAAAGTGAAGGTAACCTTGAAAACTTATAAAGAATTTACTACAGACGACTCGTAGGCCCCTCTAAATAAAGTATTTCAGAGAAATAATTTTAGTTTGTCCAATAGTAGGTAACGGAAATAATTAAAGTGTTCAAGTGACATTGTCCACCCTGTATATAAATATACAAATATATTTAGAGATATGTAGGTGCGGTGATATTTACCCTTACTGCCATATACACACATGCCAATTATGTACCTGTAGAATAATACATACCCAAAGATCGGTTATTGTAATTAGATTTAGCACGAGCGTAGTTACGCTTCGTCGCCACTGATCCTCGTTACCTCGTCCAATAATTGGCACCCTTCCACGAGCACCGACACTGGTTCGCCGATTTATTGAAGCGCGTCGGTCTGCTGCTCCTGGGATTCGATCACAGTATGAGAAAAGTTACTTCGGGTGTTATAAATTTATTCGAACCAAATACACGCGCTAGAAATGTGAACGAAAAACCCGTTTTGTAAATAATGGTCGCTAATAACCAAGTAGTTGATGCGGCGTTAAACTAATATATAAAGAAACGCCACGTGCATATCCTCAAAGCCAGCACAATGTTGATTGCCTTCCTGAAAATGTGGCAAGCGGATGTTTTTGACGAACACTTCGAAAATCAGTAATTAGTACCGGTTGTAAACGGTGAACGAATTTTCGTTTCACTGTGAGCCCGTGTTTGTCCCGTAAGACTGAATACTGCTCTCTTCATTTTTGTAGCTCAATAACTGTCCGTTTTCATTTGATAAATTTGTGGGTGGAAAGAGTTTCCACGTGGTGTTGGTCGACTTAGGAAGCTGCTGGAATTCAGACGGCGGAAGCTGCATTTCTGGTACACAAACTTCAGCAAAACATGAGAGACGGAAAGATATTATGATAAATCACATTTATCATGTTTCGTGCCCAAGTAAGAATGGTCTCTTACGTTTCCCTTGCATAACCTGCATCTCCGCGAACGTGTTTCAGTGATCAATGGTCCGTAGAACCTCGTGTGTTGTAATATTCCAGATATGTACAATACTAGGATGAAAGATATTTACAGTTGGTTTATGTAATTATATGTTCGTACCATATATTCGTACCATTTTATTTTCGATTTATTTTTCCACGAGGAATCACCTCCTCTGCTGATACTACGTCGTATGGAACCACTTATACGTTACAAAAAAATGAATTTCAAGACAATAAAATTGTTGCTGTTTGATCTAACAACCCAGTAAATAACCATATTTCGTAATCTTAAAATATTATTAGATTATGCCGTTTTGGTTAAATGCGACGAAGTAAAGTTACTGAAAATTGATGCCACTAAGAATTTTTTTAAAGGGTGCTAAAGTTTAAGATTCTAGATTGAATATGGATTAAATTGAGCGTTACGCTGCAGAGTGTACTACTGGATAGATCCAGCAACGGAATACGAAACGAGATAACGTGTCGTGAAATCGACGAATGTAGAAGTGCAAGCCAAGTCATGCACGGCTCATATCTTTTCAAAACTCCGTTCCCGAGACAGGCAGAAACTGGTACCGCTCCGATGATCCAATGGATCCCCTTGCTACGGGTAAATCTGTTTAGTGCGTGTTACGAATTCAAATGGATCGTTCGATAGCCGTTCACGATCATTCGCTCGGAAAAAAACACTTTGAATAGCCTTTTGCTCCCCGCTTTCCTACTTGCTAATCTGACAGTATATATTCATACTTTACTGCCTAAGTGTACTTAATTTTAATTTCTCTTTTTATGTTTGGGAATGGTCGTTGGATGTTTTTCATGGTTAAAAGAGAGCTTGTGACATTTAACAGACTTGACATAGGTCTCCGAAAATGGGCCCTCCCTTTCATAATTGGGGCACTGTCTCGTACCCCCACCAGAGAAAGTGTGTTGTAGGATGCCCTGGAGGGGAGGCTAAGACAGTTTCAAGAAATTAAAATCATATTGTTAGACCAGAAGTCACTTACGTTACAGAAATAGTAAAACTTGATCGGAGTTTTAATCTTGATCGAAACTTGCAGAAAAAAATTGCTCCTTGCATACACCAATACGCTCTACATTCACACGAAGATTCATTAAAATCAGAATTTTCGGGTTGGGAAATGTTTCCTTGTGAGACGTAGGTTTTTAAGAAATTTTGGAATAGGAGATTGCTTTGAACAGTGGCATACACAGGAGGCGTCAAGAGCAAGGATGAAATTTCGGGTGTCCCTCTCCGTGACGGGACGAGCATTCATACGTGCAGCCGTGAATTTACGATGCTCTAGAAAAGCAATATCTGTCGCTTTGGGAGAGAATGGGAGGCGTGCTGAGCATCCAAATGGGCTGACAATCACATAGCAGTCTCTTCGATTATTCGTTTGTCTACTAGCATGCATAAAAAAAATCTAGATTAAAGATAATGTTAGATGCCAGTATCTGTCATCAACCAGTTGCAAACCTGTTACAGTTAAGGCGTGCGTGACTGTCCTTATCAAATAAATTATATAGTCATGGACATCAAGGGCTTAGCTGACCTGCGCCTCTCCAAGGCAAAACCCTTGCACCTTTAAAGGGATTGGGACTAACTTTTCTTTTCCTATGCCTTCGTCAGATTTTCCTCAGACTTCGAGAACGCCACTTCTTGTGTTAACTTAAGTAAGGCGATTGCAAAATAAAATGACGAGTTTGAACATGAACCGAGCTTGCAGTTCCCTTTGTCGTCTCAGCGATTCTTCACTCGCGAAGCAATCCGACGAGTCATCTACTTAGTAATGAAAATTTTAATTTCCAACATTCTCTACCACTAAATCTTCGGGAAAGTGCTAATGGATTAGCGAGATTCCCTCGGAGAAAATCAGGCTAAACTCCAGCTTATTCCGGCTACTTTTAAGCATGCAGGATTTATAATTATTCTACGGCTTCTTACTATTACTGTAGCAGATATTACTTTAAATATTTCCAAATAAGTCTTCCATATGTATTACTGCTTTTAATGATACACTGCGAGCCATTTGAGATTCGCGGTAGTTACTTATTTATATTCTGCTATAATGCTATCGCGATTATTTCTTTGCTATCAATGTAAACATTATTGACAATGTAAAATTGCATTTGTACATACACAGATGTACGCATCCATGTAAGCTTAGTCATGAGTTATGGGGTAGGTTTGTACGAGAAACTAGGATGGTTGTTAGTGGTTAATTATACGGTGGGATTAGCTTAGCCGACGCCACCGCCGCCGCAAACCAACCTCTATAATTTTCTGGAGAGTTCAAATTCAAGCGTAAAGCGAACCACTATGCCTAGGTTCTAGGAAGAAAGGTGTATGAAAATGGCCAGTTGCATTTTCCGCAACGTAGCCTATTCTGATTACGTGTATGCTATTATATTCTTGTATAGGTAAGCAGTTTACAATATACATAGGTATTGTGTTAAGTGGACTATTTTCGGCGAAATTGAAATTGTTCCACTGACATTGAATGATTTTGTTGTTGTCTAAAAATTTCAGAAGTCATTCGCCAATTCTTGAGGCGAAAGAATAAACATATTGCTTTCTATTAAGGGTACTTCTTCGCAAATTGTCTGGAATGTATAGTTTCTTCGTGAGTGAATAACTAAACATTATTGACAAATTAACATTATGTAATTTTATTTGAGCAATATTTTTTACCGCATCTCCAATGCTCTTCCAATGTTAAAATAAACTTTTTCTTGCGCATACAAAATCAGTTATATATATTATGACATGAAGAATGAGAATCAATTTTTATTAATATTATTAAACCACCAACTTCAAGATATGTATCTAATTTTCCCACCAAAGTCAGATAAAGGAAACTGTTCCATTTCGACTGTCAGTTGATCCACAACTTTCGATAGACTTCTGGCATAGTGTCCAATAAACAAGGCAACATCTCAAAATTGACGCATACGTCAATTATACCATAAACAAGTCATATGCATTTCTACCCACACAGTTTCCCTTTGCCTACAATACTACTTCGTGGAATAGTTATTCAACTGAATGTCGTTCATGAATAGAGGACCTTACTATCGGTCTCGAATTTCTAAATCGGTAAGGCATTCAAAGTTGGGCCACGAAAATCTACATACAAGATGTTCTGTCTATTATATACTGTGTCTGTGCTGTAAACTTCTGTTGCTGTGACATACTACAACGAAAACAATTTTCTGTTGCCGTTGCATCATTGCTTACGTGCACTCTCTTACATTTAGTGTAATTTAAATTATTTCAAACTAACGAGTTTGAATTAACCATGTTACATATGTAGTTAATTGTAATTGTGGTGCTTATATAATTTTTTATTTCTTTTGTTGCAGGTTGGATGATGAAAAATTGGACCTTATCAATGTAAGTAGTTTAATCTCATGTAAAGCGAGCTAAAAGAAAAACTAATACAATATTACTGCATTAATTTCGGGGCCTGTATAATAGGGTGGAACGAAAAATCAAAATTGTGCGATTGTTTTGTACTAGTGAAAAAAACTTGCCCTTCACCTTTAGAGTGCGGCGAAACTATTATTCTGCACGACATTCGCACACATTCAGCAGAACGAATTTATAGTCGAACAAACACAGTCGAGAACTAACACACACATACGTATTTATACTTTAAATCATTTTTAAATAGTGTGATTACTCAAAGCCCCAAAAGGGGCTTTGCCGGTCCCGTAAAGGTTAATGATTCAGATTAAGCCCGCAAAAGCTAGGATTTGTCCAAAAAAGAAATGTGGTGCTGCAAGAACCTTGAAGTACCTATTAGGTAACTTTTTGCTTTTTAACCCTTCATGGTTACTGTGGGTCAAATATACCCGCCTTTAACTTTGGAGCTTCATACCGGTCAGTTCCTGGCTTTCAAATGGCATTGACCTGACTTTTTACGGAAATTTGAGGTTTCCTCTTCCCACAAACACCGCCAGTTTTTGAATCAGACCGTCTGATAGTGAGTGGCGGCCGTTAAAAAAACATTCAGATCTCAAAATAAATACTTTTTTTGAAACACACACTATGAAACTATATATTTTCGAAAATGACTATATCTCATTAGCATCAGCCACAATCTGTACAAAAATTAAGTGAAAAATAAAAAAGGTATGATTATTTGTAAATCGTTAGCGTACTATTGTTAAAAAAATATATTAAAAAAAAGTTGTAACCGTCCCCAGTGGGGAGCACATTACAGTAAAAAGAATGTTGAAAATCCTATGTCCGCGTTAAAAGATTAAAATGATAGAAGATTCAATATTTGTCTGCTATTTGTGAGAAGACAACTATTCAATTTATATTATAAAAACTATTATTTACCCTGGAATTTCTTAATTAATTTTAAGCCCGTAAAATTTGTGGAAGTAGCAAGGTGTACACGTAATTACAGTAGCTTTCCTCCCTTTCCGCGTGTACACGTATGGCGTGCAGGAACTGGAAATGGAGCGTGGTAAATGGACGCGTTCTACGTCCTATCAAACGTTGCCGGCGTCATAGCAGTCTAATGCACCGCGTCGCGGGCATAGCTGTATGCGCCAAATAACCGGAAATTACCAGGCGCATTTCAATCAGAGCACCCAGCAAGCTTCAAACTCGTGGGGTCATCGTTTACCCCGCATAATAGTCGGTCGTATGATAATCTAGCAAATCGAGCCAGGGAGCAGAGCTTGAAAACCGATTGCTCCGTTCTCTGACAAACTTATCGCCGTGAACGGCGACGATCGATCGTCAAACACTGCGAAGAGGCATAGGTATTTGATTTATTCGCAACGTTCGTAATGAGCTCTGATGAAGGTTCAATTTTATGCGAACTCCTTGATGTATTCTAAGTACAGGTAGCTTTCCTCTTTATTTTATACGCAGGGTGAAAAATTTTACACAATAAATGGCTAAATGTTTCAAGCGAAAGATTTCCCTAACCGCCAAGCTACTAGAATGTTGGTTGAAAGTATTGGGACAGTACGTGATTTGATACACAATCGATATCTCGCTCGGTTGTATACCAAAACAGAACGACGTAAACAAAGCAGATAACACAATACTAGAAAAAATGTTTTACAAAAGTAAAATTGTGAATTTTATTTAGAGATAACATTTCACGATCATAAAAGATCTATTTAACCCTCACACCTTCTGATAATCACAAATTGGTCACATAGGGTTCATTCAATCTGTGTATTTCAAGTCGTGCTTCGTCTCCTAACGGTTGGAAATTTATATCCAAGGGACACAAAAAGGCCACAAGTTTAACTGTTAACTTCGCTTATTCAGAGTAAAATTCGGTTGAAAAAAAAGTTTCTTGCATATTTCACGATCCTTTTCATTCTCACAAAATTTAGTTAAAATTATAATTTCCAAGTTGGAAACGTGGCCTTATTTGCCCTCAATGGAAGGGAACGCGTAAATTCCATGAATAAAATGCTCGTTACCGACATCGTAAATCGTATAGTACCTATAAAAGAATGTGGAGCATAAGCTGACAGCCAAAGTAGAAGTATTCACGAATTCGGCTGGAATTCGTGCATCACCACTAGCAGTTGATTTATTCAGAAAATTTTCACCACGATATGCTCCTATCTCGACTCTGCCCCGTAGGTCGAATAATTGCCGTCCTTGAGAGTAAATGAATCTAATTGCATTTGAAATTTAAATAAGGCTTCGCATTTGCATTTAATACCAACATCTAACTAGCCACGTGAAGCTCAATAAAGTAAGATTAATTCTTTTTTCTTAGCTGCTTTGTTTTGTATTTTCGCTTTTTCAATCTCTAGATACTGTTTCGCAATGATCACTGAATTTAATGATAGTAATATTTGAAGTTATTCTGCTATTGATAAATGGTAACAATTATGCGAATATGAGATGTAAATTACTTATATTATGGACAATATTAAACTGACAATGTTTAGATAAATATTGTCAAAAATTCTTTACGGGGTCTTTCTATTGTAACGCCCTAGGAAATTACTGTCCTTCGCAACTGTTTTTTGTGACAAAAAGAATAGTTTTGCTGGGTTGAGGTTTTTTCTACTTGTTAATGCGTGTTTTGGGACTGCAAATCGACGCGTCTTCTTTTTTTCCCGCGCATATTACACCCACTTATTTTGGCGAATGCAAGCATTACAAAATATGAAAACTAATAAATACATATAATATTAATAAATAGAAAAAACTTCAATTCAGTAAACACATTCGTCTTGTGACAAATAAAAGTTCGAAACAATGGCAATTTTTTAGGGGCGTTACAGTGAGAGACCCTTTAATATCATTTTTGAAAGTGAGTTTAAGGTGGGATTTCCTATCTGCAACAGACACGTACCACTGCACGCTCCTGTTTCGTAGGAGTCAAGCCACAAACGCACGCAATCATGTCGTTCAGAACATCACACTAGACGATTCGCGTGCATTTGTGGCTAAACTGCTACTAAAACAGGTGAGCTGTAATCGCTTGCAACAGCCCCACACGTCTGTCGTAGAGAGAAAATTCCACTTTTACACTGACGAAAGGATCTTTATTTTTTTTTCGAAATATTTTAATAGTGTGGGCTGAATTGTTTTCTGTTTCTTTAAATCTTTATAACGCTAATTTTAAATCTTCATAATGGTAACGAAGATGGGGTAAGAGTGCCTCTCTCTAAGGCTCCGCAGCTTGGCGCTAACACCGTATTAAAGCTGAATTTTGGTTCGCATTAAACACACCCTGGTATCATTATGCAATTCCCAGTAACTCGCACACCGCACTATTTGAACTTGCATTAATTGCGACCTAGCTGTACAGCCAAATCCAGAATACATTAAAGGTTAATGCACCAGCTTTACCTGTACTTAAAACAGGTTGCAAAATTCGAATGCAACACGATTATAGGCTCCGTGGTATGAAACAGGCTTAGAAAATTGGTATCTAGAACATAAAAATTAGTAAAGAACCCTATTCAAAATCTTTATGAAATTCTCCGAAAAAGATTGGCATTTTTAACACAATTATAGTTCCATGAACCAGTGATCGATTACAGGTTTTATTTTTTTCTCTATGTCTACAAATGTAAAAGAAGGAGAGGATCGAAGTGCGGCTACGTGACTTGTCCATGTCATTCGTAGCAATCGTAACTATCATTTCAATAATACATATGGGATGAGATGATGCCTTAACACCTTCTTTAATTTCACACGGATTACATCATATTTTAGTGTCATCAAAGTCCCAGGCATCGCCAAATGTGATGAATTTGGCATGAAATGACTCTTGATATATTTCTATTTTAAATAAAGATAAATATAGGCAGATTTGAAAAAATTCAGTTTTTGATTTATTGCAGCAATTCCTGTCATATAACAGTAAATGAAACAACGAATTGTAGAAGAAATAGTTACACTCAATGTTTCGAAACCTGAGCCAGTAAAGACCAGACTTAGTTTGAACTGTGTATAAAGTATAAAGGATTATCAAGCTGAAACAGAGGGTCAGTTTCATATTTTTGTAATGTTCGCAGTAATGTAAAAGGAATTCACTTGCAAAATGGAGAAAAGTCTTTACGACACGACATCTTGTGGTTCTAATGCTCCTATGTCAACGATGTTGAGCAAGTTACTCTTGTACTGTGTATGGAATATACAAGCAGTAAGAGAAAGTTCCAACAGCCCCCAGAAAACCCCACATAGTGGACGACTCGTGGGACGCTGATAAGGCCACAAGAGTTACGCAATATTGTGATAAAGGAGAACACCAACCCTCCCATGTAGTGATAAACGGGAACGACTCGGCTGTCAGGATGTTCAGGGACGCGTGCGGTACCTTAAGAGAGAGAAACAGAACAGTACAGAGAAAACGGAGAGAGTGGGACGAAACTAACAGGGATAAAAGGTCAGCATAATGGACAGCACACATTGAGATTCATGTTGTCGCATAAGAAAAATTGAACTTGTCCCATCGTTCTGCTGTTGAAAAGAAATTAATTTATTCGGATTTACAACACAAGTCGTAAAAAATGATGTTCTTAAAATACAGTTTAGGTATTGCACTCTGCAGGTACTATGTAGGTTGATCAATGGTTTACTGTATTTTTGCGTTTATACTCTTTCACCGAAACATTAGCCTATCATTACAATATGTCAGTATTAGTTCACCGAATATGTTATGTGCTGGTGACTTTAATATTAATTTAACCAAATTGTTAATTTACCTATTCGTATTACCAGAAATCTATGCCACATATCGATCTAATAATGACTAATTTACTTATTATTAATGATGAACATATTAACGAACTTAATTGTATCTCTACTAATACGTTTGATATACGGGATATTTGCAATCACCTAATTACCATTGGTACAATTAACACCATCAAATTGCTATTCGCGGCTAAATACGTACATTTTTACATAAGTTGAATAATATTTATTATAATGATGATTTTCATTGAGCTGCAAATTACATTAACTGACTTTTGTTTTATAAAACTGACACTGTTGGAACTGTTGGTTATAAATTAAGTATATTTAATAAGACTTTGCTTCCGTTACTTAATATGCGCGCACCCCTTAAAGTAGCACACGTCATTATGCATTTAATAAAATTGTAATTTAACCCTTCCACAATTTAAGAAGATCTCACAAATATGTGACTGTCAATGAGCCTCCTATAAGCTAGAACGTTTTAAGTAATCGGTATAAATGGAAAGACAGAGAACTTGGGCATTGGGCAACAACAAACTTATAAGTAAGGTGTGATACACACTTCACTTCTCTGTAATCATTGATGGATACGTTATTCAGATTAATTCAGATTAATTTTTACTAGTTTTTCAGTCTGTCTCCACATGCCGACACTAATAGCAATTTAAATTTCTATATTTTCTATCACATCTTCATGTGACTACTACCAACGAATGGACGATGTCTTTCCGATGGATTTGAACTGAAATATGGCCTTATTCGAGATACTTTTAATTATAGACATACTTTGAATCACTTCAGAATTCCGTAGACCAATCATACCTATATAATGTAGGGTAATTGTGGGAGAGTTGCCGCACGTTACGCAAAATTGTCACCGTGTCTAAATTTTGCAATGAAAATGTTTTCCAAGGATACATATTATTAGTTCAACATCTTGTGATTCTACTAGCATTAAAGAAAATCAAAATTTTAATATTTGTCACCCTTAAAAAAATTGAAACTAAAAACATTCTTTGGTAGGAGAGACGCCGCACATGCGGTAGTGGTGCCGCATTTCGAAATACGTTTAATTTTCGATTTAAACTTGTTAATTCTAACTTTTTATATAAAAAAATAGTAAAAACAAAGTAAAATGAAACATTTTTATTTTATACAATTATAACATTGGAAAAGTAAATGGGTACAGTAGGAACAGATATTATATCTGCATTTCGATTTTTTTTTATATTCAGTTGGCATCTTGAGATTAAAATAAAAAAAAATGTGAAAAGATAGTACATAGTCCACAAATATATTTCGATTATAAGATTATTCATTTAAAAATAAATAATTTGCCTTGAGATACCACGTTCGCTATTTTAAAAAACTTTTTTGGTATTTTAAACATTAAAAACATCATTTAAATCGACTTAGTTTCCGAAACAGTACAGTATCAAAGTGCGGCATCTATCCCAAATAAAAGTGCGGCGTCTATCCGAAATGCCCGGGAGAGGCGCCGCACTTTCGTATTTCCACATGCTAAGTCGAAAGTAACCCATTCTGCCAAGGAAATATTCTACATGGTCCCCTTAACGTATTACAAATGTTGTATCAAGAAAAACTATGAATTTTTAGCTACTATATTAGTAAAAATAGACGCGACGTATAATTATTCAGGCAAAGTACGCTAGGCTTACCTCGAAAAACAGCAAAATCTTTAACAATAATGCAGGAAACACGCTCTGGCTTGACAAACTAACCCAAATCAACAGCCTTAAACAAATAAAATCGGCAATGATGTGTTTTATTACCGACATCCTTGAAATACCGATAGTGCGGCGTCTCTCCGAGTGCGGCATCTCTCCCACAATTACCCTATGATTAAAAATAGCCTGAGTGGACCCGTTTAATCTGTATTCCATCTAGTATCTAGAGAATCTCATCAATCTATTAGTGGTACGTTTACGGGGATCTAACAGAGAATATAGAAATTACGATTTTTATTAATGGCTAACTTATTTATGGCCTAATTGCCTCGCGAGCAATAGGTCGCTGAGTTGGCTAACAATAAGTACAAAGTGAATTCCAAGCTCTTGTTTTTAAAGAAAACATTTGGAAACTCTCGAGTGAAACGTTGGATGCTCCCCAGAAAATATCGACGTGAAAACACGCCGACGCAACCCAAATTATTAATACAAGTATTAAGAATGCTAATAAAATGTATTCATACGTTTATAAATATGAGTATAGCTTATTGTTAGTGTATGATTATACGAAGTCTGAAGTTTGTTTCTTGTTTCATTTCAGAACACTATTCTACCTGAAGCTGTGCACTTTTGGGAACGAGCATTGATGGTTCGTGAAACGAAGGGCACCATTAGATTAAGCAGGTATTAAAGCTTATATTGTTGATCTCGAACAGTCTACAAATATTTGTTAATTATTACGACACTAACAAATATTTGATAACAAGAAAAATTTCATTATATTATTTAGGGTTACTGATAAACATTCTTGAATTGTTTTATTAAAAGGTAAATTTATTAATTAGATCTTTCCACATTTTAACAAAATTCCACAATAATTAATAAATAATAAGAAGGTTCAGCACAAAAAATTCTGCAAGATTACAAATGCTTCCTTATATCCCAAAAGAGTTTAATCCAATATTAACAATAGTTTTTTAAAAAAAATCATAAATGTCAGTTACTTTTGGGGTTGTTACACGAGCATCCCCCGTTAAGTGCTAAAATTATTTTCTCATTGCCAATTGTTGCATTTAAACATCTACAGGGCCCCATACACGTTGAGATATGTAACAATACATGTATCGATACAGATTTCATGAAACTGGCATCTTGCTCACCAGCCAGGCGGTTAGTTTTTTATTGTCGAAAAACGCTTCAAGAACATCTGCTTTTGTATCGATACAGATCTCAACGGATACGGACTCCTTAAAAGTATTTGTATATGAAAAAAAAAAGTAAACCGTGGCAACGTAAAGCAAGAGATAGGTAACAACATATCTGAAACATGTAGATATTCGTATCAGTTGCACGCTCGATGTATTGACATTTCAGTGATGACGATACCAGCTGATACCATACACCGATACCGAAATAGTCAAAGACACGTTGCGATTTGCATCGCGATACTGATACAGGCTATAGGGGGCCTTTAGTAACAAAAACACCTTTACAGGGTAATGAATTCCGCTGTCTGTGATTAATCTTCCTTCGTGTGAGAACGTCACGAACACACGCGCGGATTCTCCTCTTCAAACCTCTTGAAGTTGTAAATCCCAAGTAGCCTGCGTAGTGTACATCTGCTCGCAATTGTCACTTCCCAAATTTATCTTTAATTGAATGATTTTAGTGGTAGGCCCTATAATAAGTTTCGCGGTACATAACTGGTTGAACTAAACTTAGGTAATATGGTCCGAGTGATAACCGTGATGAAAATGTTTCGACTCGTTGGAGTTTGTAGGAAAATGTTTTAATCTTGATGATTGCGACAAGAATCGTTTCATTTGACGAACGCGACGCGAATGTCACTTCTTTAACTACCGCGACGAGAATGAACGTCCAACTTTTTCGAAGTTCGTAAAACTGACGTGAAGTTAATGAATGAATTTTCCTGAAGAAGGAGGGAACTCCACTCTGTGAATACGCCGGTGAATGAGGAAACCACTCCTTCTAGATGAAGTAGCCGAAGAAAATTTGAACATCTGGTACCTAAAAATTAATCACGTTAATCGGCCAGAGGAATATACGGATTAATCAAACTATGTAGCACATTGTTCAGACTGACAATGGCTAAATTCTTAAAACCTGCATCCTCTTCTTTGCCTCTCAAAATAAAGAAATCAGATGTTCCTGAAACGTTTTTTGGAAATAAAAAACTGGCCACTTTTCTTGCCTGCACTTGAACGTCAATTACTGGTTGGTTTACCCTATATATCTTTTACATACCCCTAAAGTTTTATAACTTTTTGAATTTCCGGGTTAGCGATCTTGTAAGCGATTAGGGTATCGCAGCAACTCAACAAATTGTAGCTTGTACATCTTTCCAAAGCTTATTGCTAGCTTACGGTGTCTATGTCTCCACACAAGGTAAAAAGGAAAAGTAATTAAAATGTATCTATTTAAAATGTATTTATCTGTTTAACTAATAGTTTAGTTTCAACAAATAGTTTATCTGTTATCAAATATTGAAAAAATTAGGGTTAAATTACAAATAACACGTATTGGAGACATATAAGATTGTTTTCACTTCTTCTACTTTTTCATTTTCCTTTAAATCTATTTCTGGAAATGTAACACGCGAAGAATTGAGATTTAGCATCACTTATGTATTCCCTTGGTTCTTACCAAATCCATGAGGCTAGCAAGTCACAGGTAACGAAATCCAAGCGGTAAATCAATTTTGCACGAGCCTTCTGGGATTCTCAATGACTTTAACGTTCCGCCCGAGCTTCAACTGTACCCGAAAAGACGGGGATTCGAGTGAGGCAGGTGGATGGGTAGGTTGACATCTATGGTTCGGCAGAGAATCCGCTGCATTATTCAACAAGCGCATACGGAACATAGAGCTGATAGCGGGGAGAAACGTTTGTTATTTTTACAAACTGAGCTTGGTGTCTTGTCGCTGAGAATTTGTCCTGCAAATATATGACTCTGTGGATAGAGAATATATAAACAACATTCCCAGAAAGTAATTCTGAATTCCAAATTACTAAAAGTTCCAAAAGGATTTGATCGCTCGTTATATACAGGGTATTCGGCAGTTAAACCGACAAACTTTTAATAAATTATGCATGTGTTCAAAGCGCGGAATAAGCGTGTGCCACTTAAAATGTTGAAATGTGTATCAAAATATCTCTATCAATTAAAATTAAAAAATATAACGAATAATAAGAATTTCATGACTGAGTCACCTAAAACCACTTTAGCTACGAATTATTTGCAGAATAAAATAGGAAGTGAAAGTGACAATTCATGTACAAATGACATTTTCGTTACTAGACGTAAAGTAGCTGTATATTCATTGTCTACTATCAAGATGAAAGGTATGTAGGTAGAGCTAGTTAATTCCTAAATGAAATGAAATAAAAAATAGTGACATTCTGACCTATTCGTTGGTTTAGGTACTCTGAAATGCACTTTAGCTCGGCGAGTGAGTTCCTGTAGAAACTTTTAATCTGATTGTCGGCCTCCCACCTCTCTCGTTCAATCCATCCCTCTCATTCGTCTGTACATGGTGTACCGTTTTAATATATCTATATATACCATTTCAAATATCCTTGAAATTATTATTAGTGATACTAAAAATAGTTGTAGAGAAAAGTTGAAGTCTATTGGGGAGTGACAATACACAGTAGATGTAACTATTTTACAGGTCGACATTTGAAATTCACGGCCTTTTTCTTTTTTTAGTGGATCCATGTATTATTTTCTCCTTACATAGATCTACTTACTTAGATCAGTGCGATAAATATTTAACTGAAAACAAGTAATTTATCAGTAGGTAAGGAGTTTATTTTAGTTTCATTTAAAGGAGAGTATTCACGCGATAATTAAGTACTACCAGTAATTTTGCAGATAAATATTTGAAAACTGTATCTACTTTCCCGCGTTTTTTACGCCACATTTAATGGTGCAAAAATAAATTTTTGAAATTCATTTTCCATTATTGACAAAATTATTTGAAGAAAAATAATTAGATCGAAAAATGTATGCCCGTATTTGTGACAACATTCGAAGCACTTCGAAACGCTTCGAATTTGTATTGTATATCGGGCGACTAATTCGAACATCACTTTTTTGCACTTCGAACATCACCCGAGGCTTAAAACTTTTGAAAATCTTGATAAGTCTTGAGTCTTGATAGGTCTTGAAAATCTTGAAAGTCTTGAAAGCCTTGGAAGTCTTGAAAGTCTTGATCGTCTTGGAAGTCTTGATACTCTTGCTTCAAAGTCTCGGTAGGTTTCGGCCCCGTATGTACGTCCACCGCCGACACGCGGGACAATACAGTCATAAACCGCGACCCTGGCGAGACCCTTTGGCTGATCAACCTGGCTAATTTTTGGCAACCAGATGTTCGTTTTCAAGACTTTCAAGACTTTCAAAACTTTCAAGACTTCCAAGACTCTCAAGACTTTCAAGAACTATCAAGACTTTCAAGAACTATCAAGACTTTCAAGAACTATTAAGACTTTCAAGAACTATCAAGACTCAAGACGTATCAAGAATTTCAAGAGTTTTACGCTTCGAGTCATGTTCGAAGTGGATCGAAGTTTTCGCCATATACATAGATTTGAGGCGCTTCGAAGTGCTGTGCTTCAGATCACATCACTACCTGACCCCACCAGAAGACATAGTCACTATTCTTAAAGTGGTCGTAACGTACAATACAAGCTAAACCCTGATTTTGCACTCGCGTTACTATTGTATGGATAAATGCACTACTCCACTCTGTTCTACTTTCGTAAACACGTCCGCTTGACGGTCGAACCCGAAATCTCCATTAAATATTCACGATATAATGTATTTTATTGAATTCAACGTGAAAAAACATCATTCATTAATTGAGTAGAAACGCCAATTTCACGAGTTTTCTTTCCCGAAAAGTGGTCTAAATCATTGGAGATCTCGCAGCTGCTTCTCCATAACTTCTACTTTTATACGACCGGCCGTCATGTGC
This sequence comes from Andrena chrysosceles, assembly GCA_963855975.1. NCBI lineage: Eukaryota > Metazoa > Arthropoda > Insecta > Hymenoptera > Andrenidae > Andrena > Andrena chrysosceles. The sequence continues at coordinate 104,461,432 of OY979767.1, read as the reverse complement.
ACTCTCTTTCATTATTGGCTTCATGTTCCTTTACCTTTCCTCTTTCTTCCTTTGTTCTGCTTTTCCTCGTTCCTGAGAATCTGCTAACGCCGTAAGTGTCACCCAAGAGGATATATCTTTTTGTTAAATTTACGATTTCAATAACGCTTCAACGACGGATCATAAAATTAAGTATTTTACTAGAGCATAGGAACAAAATGATATCCTTAAATGTTTAACCAGATTCCAGGAAATTTACCACTCGTTTAAAAAGTGGGGGTGAAGGTTCCGTTTTTCGTATAAACCTATGTAAAATTTAGTAATAACAATGTACATATATACGATGTTATTTTGTATAAACTATACAAAATAACATAAATAAATATTTTTTATTAATTTTACTTGGATATAAACACGTTAATGTACACAAGGGTCAGAGTTGAACAAATTTTCGTGTACTTTTCATTAATATGAAATACTCGAGAATTGTCCTGTTATGTCATAAATATTAAATGAGATAACAGGAATTTACTGCGGCATGTGCATTCCACGACCGAACTATTATATACCCAAAGATATAATACATAGATCTTGTCGACGCAGAACGGCATTCCTGACATTCACAAAGTACATTATATTACTACCTTCAGCAGCGTTTCTCCTTTGTCAAAGCATTTTTTTTAAAAAATAGTGAAAGAATCCTATTCAAATAAATTTTAATATTTTCACTCAGATATTTTCCATGACAATTATGTACTTACTAATCGTAAGTTCTATACATTGTAATGGTCTCTTTTCAAAAGAGTTGGAAGTTGAAAATAAGTTGAAAAATGAATATTGGAATTATTGCAAAATCAACATACTTGACAACGTAAATAATTTTTATTATTATACAATATTAATTATAAATATTGCCTCATCTAATTTCTTTTACAATAGTAAGTTAATACTTTTCTAAAGTAATTTTTATTGTTACATATTTTGAAATTTTAATTTTTGACACTGCATTTCATGATTTTTCAATCGTGTTTGCATTTTGACAAACTCTAATACTGTGTTGTCATATATATAACTAGATACTAATTTCTTATGTTGCAGGAAATGCGACAGTAGTCAACTGTTCGTTAAAAATCATCATACACACTGTATAGACACCTGTCGCTCCACTACAATGTGTGGCGAAGTAGTCGTTCCTGAAGATCATCTTGACGTACGTAAGAAATTAGTTGTTTATCTTATTTAATAAACATATATTAGGAAAAATTATTCCCGGATACTAGATGTTAACACTTCATCTGGCGTCGGCGTGTTTCCAATTCAAGGGACGTGCATCTTGTGTACGGTTATGTTTTGTCTTTGAAATTTTATTAAAAGCATCGGAAGTACTGCCTGTGGGTCCCCGAATGTTTACTGTGAAAATAAACTGAGCTTGGAGTTCGCTTTGTACTTCGCCGCCACAGAGACGCCTCACTCGCGTGCAATTGAGCGTGATAAAGCCTGCGCGCGCGTAAGTTATCCGCAAACGAAGGATAAAATTTGTATATTTTTCATGTGTATGCATAAAAGTATTACCAACAGATTAGTGAGAGTCCCCCGATGAAAATGAATCTAAACTCAGCCTCACTCGGGCCATTTTTACTAATAAATCTTAATATATAAAACAGAAAGCTTCTATATGTTTGTGTGTTTGTCTCTCGCGTAAAGCTTCCGAACGATAAACTCTGGGATCACAAACTGTGCCTCAGATCATTATGCCTGACTAAATCCAGATAAATGTGACCATTTTCATAAAAAAAAATAAATTTTTTTTATTTATAAACTCAGAATCTAAATTTCGGGCCGAAACCGAGTAGTAAAGCAACTAATGTATAATTTGTCTACAGAAGTCTGAAGCGATTCGAATGATGTAGGTATAATTAGACGACCGAAGAAGGTGGAATTTGGTCTCATTTTCATCTGAAAAATCTCGCATATCCACTGGTAGTACTCCCATGAAGGTTTAATAAACAATATAGAAGTTCAAATTTTCATTAGTTGTAAGTGTTTAAAACCGCAGAGCGAACTGCACAAAAGTATCCTATTAGAAGCCATCGCTTAAAAATACATGATCAACTTGAAGTGGCATTTTTTAAAACCTTACTCCACTGAAAATGTTAATATTTTCCATTACTAAATGTCTATGAAGTGGAATTTTTGAAGTGCAAACAACTTTTATAAAATCAAAGAAATCATTTCCAATTATAATATATGAAGGGTAAGGGGAAAAACGAGGAATGTTATTTTGTTGGTGGAAACTGGGACTACAGAACTGTCGAATCACAAAGGGTTATAAAATTCAAACACCCCCGTAAGATAACGTTGAAGTTTTGGTATATTGGTTAAAAACAGGTAATGTTCAATTTTCAGTGCAACAAAACACTTAAATTTCGCGATAAAGGTTTTTTGTGACATTCCCTATTTTTCCCCCTTACCCTTCATATATGATAACACAACATCGATTTATCTAATACCCAGGTTTGCCGAACGTGTAATGCAACAGGACACAATTGCGGAATAGCAGAAGGTAGTAAGGCAGGTCGGGGTATAGACGGTGCCGATTTTGTTATCTATGTATCCGCAATGCAAACTGAGAGGTGTCATAAAGGACTAACTGTAGCCTACGCTGCGCACTGCCAACAAGAAGCAGCATTAGATCGGTAAGTTACTGTATATAGTGGTTTCTAAAATGGATTGAAAAGACAATACTTTATATTGGGTGTAGTGTATATTATTTTATGAAGGAGAAGATAAAAGAAAAATAGTAGAAAGTGGCCAATTTTTGAAAAGTGCTGGAGAATGCATATATTGGGTGTCCCAAAATTGTGGGACAATCCGGAACATGCAATATCCTGATGCAAAAAGGCATCGAAAAGCTCTTTGCCGTTTTGGGTTCCAAGGCTTCGTTCTCGAGATACTAACAGTTGAATATTAGCGGTTCAACTTCCGGAGCGCGCAGTGTAAAGTCGGAACAGCTGATTTGGCCCACACGCAAAGCAGAGTCGACGTCGTTGGTTCAAATCGTGAAAATGGACCAGGACGGTCGGTTCTACTGTGTGTGTGGATCTGTATCACGCGTGCTTCCTGCGTGTGCGTGCGAGCGGTCACTGCTCTGCGCTCAGCTGTTTCAGCTTTAAACTGCGCGGCTCGGAAGTTGCACCGCTATTATTCAACTGTTAATATCTCGAGAACGATGTTTCGGCTCCCAAAATGGTAAAGCACTTTTCGATGTCTTTTTGCAACAGGATATTGCATGTTCCGGCAAATCACAGAAATTTGGGACACCCTGTATAATGCTATCTACTTATTACTTATTTGTAATATTGCTCTCAAAAAAAGATTTTAGATCATAACAAGATTGAAATGAATCTTTATTTACGAAAAACCATTCGTTGTTTAGAGCTTAAGAGGTGATTCCAATTATGTATAATTAAAAATAGTCTGAATGAGATAGTACTTGCATTACCTGAACACCAGATTGACTGCTTCAAGCTGTTAGGAGCTGGGTGCAGGTACCTAATGGGTCGTTCATTCGTAAAAAGAACACAATGGTGATGGATGACTCCCATGTATAATAGCGAGAGTGAAGCTTTAAAGAGCAGTATCACGGATAGTGCAAGAGTCGTTATAATTGTTCCCATAGTTGCCTCTTCCCACGCGTCTATGTCATTTCTTTGAATTTCATGGAATCTCAAAAATAATTTTATGCTTTTTAGACCGATAGCTGGCCACGCCAACTTATGTCCAGGAAATATCAGCACCAAGCCACAAGAACTAGAAACTGTTCTAAGTACTGTCAAGCATGAGATACTACACGCTTTAGGATTTTCTATAAGTCTGTATGCTTTCTACCGAGACGAAAATGGTGAGCCGAGAACTCCTAGAAGAAGCGATACAGGAAAACCAGCGTTAAACGAAAAGTAAGTACATCTTTATATTACCATAAAATATTGTTTTATAAGCAATATTACTTAGAGAATATTTATGTTCTCGGCGTTCAATGTTGAAACAATATTGGATGTTATTTTTATCCGTCTTGTGAAATTTTTCTTCAGGGAAGTTTTAAGGGAATAATGAAGTGTAGTCTCTCGAAAAGTACTCAAAGATAAAAAACTTTCAAAAATATCAATTTGAAACTTCGCACCTTAACAAGTAACATAATTTTATTCAAACTAAAGTATAGCTACTACAGTAGGTTATTTTGGAGATCTACACTACTGCACATATGTTGTCAAAAGATAATACCCCCAAATACTTGATAAATTATCGAATTATATTAATTTTACATTGAAGGCGTAACAAAAACAGAATACTAGGTAAGAAAGTAGTCGTAACATTCGATGTTCGTTATGTGCAGGTTGCAAACTCATCAGTGGAGCGAAAACACGATCAAAACCGTCGTCAGACCGCACTGGCAAGTGCACGGCGGCTATATGGAGAGATCGATGCAAATGATAGTAACTCCCAGGGTTCGTGCTGAAGTTCAAGCTCACTTCAATTGTCCAGAACTCGAGGGTGCAGAATTGGAAGACCAAGGGGAGGATGGTACAGCATTAACACATTGGGAAAAGCGAGTGTTTGAAGTAAGTATTTAAGTCATGGGATATAAATAAAAAAACAGCTTATTCGGAATAATCAAGAACCATACAGTTGAATGTAGAAATTTCGTCATTAGGGGTTTGTAAAATGTGTTTAAATTTTGTTCTCAGTCATCAGAGGAAAAAACAATTTTGGACATCTCCACAAAATTTCCTTTTATATCTTGAAACTCTAAATTCTACAATTCATTGTCAATTTTAATGTTACCTATTATTGCGACAATACTTTTTTACTTATTTAATAAATTATTTTATCTAGGTTAAATTGATATTTATTATATAGTCATATAATATGTACAGACAGTGAATTTGAATTCCTCAGTCAACCTAATTGTTAACGAATAATTTGGTTTCGTTTCTTGAAATTTTACTTTGCGCAATATCATGTTGGAGTCTATAAATGTATTACAATTAATTTACTTATTATTTACGTATTATTTATTATGTTTATTGCATTTAGTATGTTTATTGCTTATATAGAACGAAGCTATGACAGGAACGCATACCCAAAATCCAGTTTATTCAAGGATAACGCTTGCTCTTATGGAAGATACCGGATGGTACAGTGCAAATTATTCGATGGCTCAAGAATTAGGATGGGGCAAAAATCTTGGTTGCAATTTTGCAATGAAATCTTGCAAAGAATGGATATCTTCTAAGTCATCTCGCTTGTCGTAAGTACTTCCCTTTCTTATAGAGTTATCTGATGTCTTTAGAATATTACAGTAAATTTTTCCAAAGATAACACTTTGAACGGCGGTGGCAAGATTTTAGATAGAGGGATTCTTATCCTGTGCTCCAAACTTTGGCGTTTTTTACGTCGATATCTTCTGGGAATCACGAAGCATTTTAATTTATATATTTTCTATTAGATCTTCATAAAAATATTTTGTATCAATGGATACAATTATGCATAATTAAGGCGAATTTGGACCTTACACTTTGGATGTGCATCGCGAATGATTTACCCACACATCCATTCTATTTATCAAAAGTAGACACTGGTTCTGCACTGACCAGTTTGGATGTTCACTTTGGATGAAATGCAGATGAAAACAATCTTTACCCCTTTCACACTGGATGAATCATCCGGGATGCACATCCAAAGTGAAAAGTCTAAATTCGCCTTTATTTTGGCCTGTAGAATCATCCCCTAAAAGATTTAGCACCTGTAGTGAAACACCCTGTATATGAATCTATATAATTATGTATGTATAATTAGACATACTTCGGTATACATCATTAACTACACATTACATAATTAATTATTCATAATTATGCACAACTAATTATACATAAATTAATTAGGTTACGTACAATTAAAGAGGTCTCTAATAAGGTCGTATTTGGATTAATTTTTATCGAAAAAACATCGCCCATCTATTAGTAGTACTATAATAAAGACCTGATAGAAAATATAGAAATTTAATTTTTCATTAGTGTCGGCCTATGCTGAGAGCACTGGCAGAAACAATCTCTTGGAAAGGCTTGACTTGAAGTGTCATTTTTCAAAACCTTGCGCTACTCAAAGTGTTTATTATTAAGTATCTCCGATGATTGCAAAGATAATTATTATTTTTTAGGGGAAAATCCATCCATCCTTTCTGCAACAAAGTGAAACAAGATCCGTTACAAACGGAATGTACTGATGACCGCAGTTCTGGTGCATTATGCAATTTAATTAAACATCCGCAGCCATTGCCTAAGAAATATCAGGTATGAATTTCCCTGAGATATCTAATATGTAAATCCTTTCTTTTAAGAAGAGATATTAGTATGCAGTGTTAATTGCAGTGAAAGCTATTATTCTACAAATGAGGAGTTCTGCCAGCATATATTTGAAATATTTGACAAATGAAGTATACATATTTTAGGAAAAATACAAATCATAAAGTAAAGCATTTATTGAGAAACGTCAATGTGTTTTTACGCCGAGGGATTTCTATCCTGTGCAGAGCTTTGACGTAGCCCGCATGTCAATATTTTCTGGAATACATCGATAAAATTGTCCGAGCAGTCCGGAATGTTTATTTTGAAAACAAACCAAGCTGAGAATTCTTTTTGTATTTTGTAAATACTTCGCTTCCTCAGCCATCCTTCGCCACCGCGAAAGTCGAGCTTTCGCAGAGTAAAGTAAATTGTAATTTCTATACTGTGGCTTTACAAAGTGCGAACAGCTTGTCGCGCTTCAGCTCCAAAAAAAAAGATTACCTCCGATAAGACTGTTGCTAAAGACTTTATTTTTGCGCTCTTCTCACTCACACACCCTTTCTCTCTAACCTTTTGAGATAGATGAGCACACATATTTTCGTACCTTCCGAGGGCACACTGAGTCGAGACATAACTCCATGGCTGCTTTTTTTACTGTTTTCTGACTTTTAAAAAATCTGAAAGACTTATGGGATACTTATGCAAGTCTCTACTTTAAGCCAAATGTTTAAAGGAGTAATTAGGAAAAATAAAAGTTCGGAAGGAAGTTTAAGAAAAGAGGCAATTTGCCCGGACCCAAATGACCCAGTGTGTCCACGGCGGGTTAAACTCCTCGGAAAAACCTCGTCTAGCCCAAACCGCTGACCCTAGAAACATGAAATTCGGGAGGTATATTCCTTTTGCGACGTAGGTGCTCGATAAGAAGGTTTTTTTTTAAATTCCAACTCGAAAGGGGTAAAAAGGGGCGAAATATGTTTTCTCGGACTCTTTATTATTTCTTAGGCCCGATTAGATATCAAGTTGGTTTTTACTTAGAAAGGTTGCCCACATAAATGCCTAAAAACCAATTTTATGATTTTGCCCTAATCAACCCCTAACGGGGTAGTGAAAAGGGGTGAAAAATGTGTTTTCATGGAGTGCTTAATATTTCTGAGGCTCGAAACAAATCGCGGGAGTATTTTGTTAGACTATAATATTTTTTTTAACAAATAATAACTTGAAAAGTAACAAGTAACTTCAATTTTTTCCTTTGGAGATTATTTCACCTTACAAACTTTTCAGTTAATTTAAACGAGCCATTTATTGAATTCGTATTTTTTGTCCTTAGAACTTCGACACAATACCTCACGTTCCAGCCGGAGAAGAAGAATATTATGGTGGTTCGGTATCTCTGGCAGATTATTGTCCTTATATACAAGAATTTACATGGAGAGCACGGAATATAGTAGTCAGAGGCTCCCATTGTCTTTACGAAGAAAACAATCCTGGTAAGTCATATCGTTACTAATTACGACCATTTTTGTTTTATACAATCTTAATGATGATATAGTAATATCGATATTACAGAAAATATTGTTTGTGTATCTTTATTATAAAATTTCGTTTATAATAAAGATAAAATAATATATTAATAAACTAAGATTTTTATTGATGATTGTACTTTCTGTTTAGATCCAGACAAAAATTTTGCTCTAGAAAAATATGGTCCACATTCGAGGTGTTTCGATCATACAAATCAAATGTGGGAAGAAAGAACCTGTAAACAAGTTCGCCAATGGCAACATTGGGGTTCTGGATGCTACCAATATAAATGCGAGGCTGGAAGATTGCATATCATGGTTAGTTTTCTAATAAAATCAACATTACCTATTTTGTACTAACTATTGTAAATTGTAATAAGCATAATCCACCCACTAGCAACGAATAAAAGCATACACAATTTTATTTATTTGGTTCCACAGGTTGCAAACTACACCTATACTTGCTACCATGCTGGTCAAGAAATTGCTATTAGAATACTGCAAAATAGTTGGCTCCATAAGGGTGCTTTAATTTGTCCTCCATGTCGAGACATCTGTCAGGTGAGAATTGATATTATGTGTACAAATATTTTTTAACAATCGTGGTTTTATCATTTCCCCTTCAATTATTTTTTTTAAATTTCTTGTTTTCCTAGAATTTCATTTCATATATTCGTACAACATTTTAAAAGCTTATGTCAATGACACATAATATACCTATATTAAGCATTAATAAATTATACAGTTACGACGACTTATTTAATTTTTTTCAGGCCGAACTGAAAGAAAAACATGAGCATTGCAAACCAGGAGACGAACACCCACCTGCGACGTACTATCATAGAGATAATCTCTATTGTTCATCAGCAGGAAGATTTACGAGTTTATCAACGTTTATTGTTCTAATATATTTTTCTGTTCTTAGATGATGTGTCATCAAACTTAGGTAATATTTTTGTCAGCGTCCAAGTTAAATCGAATTATAATGATATATCATTGAAATATCGTTGAAAAGCATTTCCCAATTACAACAAGAAGATTTTATGAGGCAAAAGTATCATTGGAACCAAATAATAGTTTCGTAAAATGAGTGTCGACAGAAGCGACAATTTTATTTTGATACTTTATTGGGAAAAACACTTTTCAATGATTTATATACATAGTAAGTATTATTGCAACCATAGGATAATACTTTTGAGATTCTATGTGCGTAAAAATTGATGCATGTTGCATTTCACATTTCATATAATGACTGTAATGGATATGACAAGGCATTCTTGAAGTGCCAATATTAAAACATACTGTTTGTATACGCTTATTTAATTACGCAGCCCGTTTGGTTGTTATCTGTTCATGCAGGCGATGTGACATTTCATATCAAATGTACATTATAGTGTATCATATCTACTTTTACTTTATGACATCTTAATGAAATCTATGTTATAAAGAAGCAAATACGAATGGATCTTTTGTTGAAGTATCAAAATGAGTAAGTGCCAACATTATCTGCCGAATACACATTTAGATTTGACATAATTTTATTTATGACACGCATACATGCACAATATCTCAACAACCCTTATGCACCGCTTATAATCAATTCCCTCCTAACAAAAATAATCTTTTACGTATTCTCTCAATAATGCTGTTAGTATTTTACGAATATAAACTACAAAGTATATTTTAGTCATTCCGTTACAATTTTTACATTCCCAAAACTGTATAAATTTTTCGAAATTGGTTCAAATGGTCATGTTCCTGCCGGGCGAGGATTTATAACTGTTGAGTGTAAGGACATTAATATAATTATCAGTCTGTAGAATGTTAAAATGTGTATATGTCAAAAAGACAATATCTTGTTTTTTATTTTCGCAAAAACGCAAACAGATCGTAAATGAATTAAGTTATGTGTAACAATTTCCGTCAGCTTTTCAGCGTTCTAATTGCTTAATAAAGTATACATTCAGATACAAAAGCAATTACTCTGACTATGATTAGTGACAGCTTTATATAAAATCATGTTACATGACTTGAAAAATATTTTCAAAACTACTGCGAAAGAACAGAACATCAGTTCAGCGATTTTAAACTTGTAATTAAGAGTTTTGTAGAGGATAATTGCTTTTTCAAAAAATATTTAAGGGGGTACACTACCTTGTAGGCCTAAAGGAATGGGTAAATTTAAAATTTGTTTTCTCAGGTAATTTTTCAGTAAACTATCGGGATATTTTTATAAACCTCAAAAGCCGCTCTGTTTCAGTGAACAGAAAAAAAATTGTTTACAAAGCCACCATTTTCTTATTTTTTTATTCATTATTCCAGCAGATGTCATTAGGAACATCACGACATGAATTGCTTTGTCTTCCCTCAAAGCCGCTTCGAAACTGAATTTCAGTGTTCCCATTGCATAGTACCTATGTATAACGGAAAACCCTTCATTTTTGAAACACGAAGAAGTTTCAGGTCTACTCGAAAAGCTTTTTTCACCAAATCTAAGTTGTGTGTGCTCAGTACACGTGCGTGCCCGTCAGACAGTTAAAGTTTTAAACTTACTTCGTAAATTTACTACTTATAATTTTACTAGAAATTTATAGAATAACTTCGAAAAATAAATGAATAAATTGGGAAACGTAGGCAAAAGTTTTTTGTTGAAATTTTAGTATTATTAGGATGTAAGAGAATACGATATCATATCCAAGAACATACCTAATAGTATTTTAAAGAAGGCAACTAAAGAAAAGATCACCTCATATTAAATCACTTATGAAAAAGTTGTATCTTTGATAAAAGTGGCAATGGACGTAAATAGAACTTAAATGCAATTGAGAGTAAGATGTACATAATGTATTCATTGAATGAAAGTTTCTAAAACGGTTTTATGCATATTATGTTTGTGAAATGAAGTATGTATTTCTTTATGTAAATAAGAAGCGAAACGTTGTCCAAGTTCTATTCTTTATACAGAGTGTTTCAAAAAGGTTGGTCAAAAGATTAGATGTGAATTCTATGAATCAAAATAGGGTATAAAAAACATTTGCCCGGAATTTTAAGTTATAATCAGCAGCATAAAACACGAAATTTTTCAAATGTCTTCTAAAAATAAAAAAAATGGTTAATAAAAACAGATATAATATTTTTATTATGATTCGGAAAGGAAACGTCTTGAAACACATCTTAATATACTAAGCAGAAAGTTTATGTGTTTATATGTTTGCTGTCGCCTAAAAACTTTCGAACGGTAAACTCTATGGTCATGAAATGTGCCTCAGCTCTTTATGCCTGGCTAATGAAGACTAATGTGACCATTTTCACAAAAAGAAAACTAAAAAAAATAATTTTTTTTATAAAATCAAAATCTAAATTTCGGCCAAAGCCGAATAATAAAGCTGTGCTTATATAAAGCTTCTTCTTGCTTTGATACGAAGAATTCATAACCCAAAATTTTGGGCACCATTTTGAAACGCCCTAATCTGTGTACGAACTACAGGAGTTTTTAATATTCCATTGTAAAAATATTTCGTGGGAGTCACAGTTACGCCATAAATAACATGTAAATAATAAACAATTAGTATTAAATGCAGAAAATGTAAACAAATAAAGTATTTGTAAATATGTAATTGTACATAGTTTAATTGAGCAAGCCAGAGACGGCTTAGGAAGAATCATACAGAAAGTTCGAAGACCAAAGTATTCTGAAATATGCTATCCAGGTGTATATATACATATATGTACTTACATATTATGCTGGTGCTATTCCTCTCAATTACCCGTCGCCAAGACTCGAAAGTGATAAGGCGGGCTTTACACGGGCACATGTCAGCCGAACACACAAGAAATAAGCGATTGGTAACTTTGATTTAGATACAAACCGATGTACACCTCTAATTGTAAGTTGGACACAGTTGGACAATGGGGACTGAAGTCATAAGAACTGAAGAAGGGCCCGACAATCCAGTCGAGGTCTGCTTGACACCACTGATGCCAGATTCGGGACGGGTTCCCTCGAGAATTTCCCCCACCTCGCGCATACTACACCGGAGCAGTGTGTCCGTGAGCTCGGCGCTTCGGAGTCCAACTCACGGATACGCAGCTCCGGTGTAGTGTGCGCGCGGTGGGGGAAATTCTCGAGGGAACCCGTCCCGAATCTGGCATCAGTGCCCATTTCTCTCTTTGCACATGCGCATACTGGTCTCTCGCTTACTCAGTTTCCCTATGGTACTTGACGAAATAAACGAAAAGCCCGTGCAGTTTAAAACGATTGTACAAAGTGTACTTATCTGCCAAATATTATTTAATTGGAAATTTTGCATTAATAATAATTTTGTAACGTATATAAAAGCATTCGATTCCTGTGTTTTTCTATAATGTATTATGTATAGTGGTTAGACATTTTTTTACAAGTTACAATGATATACGAATATTAAAATTTAATGTATTTGAGAATCTTCAACGTAATAGTTGTAATAACAGAAACGTATAATCTATCATTTTGTATAGAAATTATTAACGACAAACAAATCTAACAGCAGTGGTACAATACTATATTAATTCTTTCATATCAACGTTTATGTAAAGACTCACTGTATATTTATAAAATCTGCATTTGCAGTGCATTTACTAGAAATAATGGTAAACTAGTTTTGTGTTACTGCAAAAAATGATTTTAAGAAGATATATAAAATATACGATATAATGGTATACATATGTATGTCATACATTATGTATTAATAGTAATTGGTGGAAATAGTTGTATGAAAATTTTGTATCTATCGCAAGGTTTGAAAAATGCTTTTTCAAATCATGAATTTCGTCGTACGATCGGAAGGGAGGTCATCCTTCGTGTAAAAATAAGTCTAACAATAAGACATGGAATAAAAATATTCTATACGAGGTTCATATACATATAGGGTGGACTGCCTAACTTGTACACCTGAATAACCTCCAAATTATATGTTGAAGAAATTGTTACATACGAAAGTTGCATGGTTTTGAGGGAGACAGTATATAACATGTATAATTTCTTTGTAGGTGATTGTGTTTCGGAGATTTGAAGGTTAACTTCGTCTTTTTTTTAAATGGAATATTGTAATTTTGTATGTGGAAATTCGGAACAAGTCGAATTCTGGATAAAAATATATTAAAATTTTATGATCCTAGACCTAACAGTTGACAAGATATACATACTTCATTTATCAAGCAAGGACCTCTACACTGCATTCCACTTTAGAGCGGACTCGTTCCGCACAGGGATATACTGTTAATTAGTAGAAAACTGGCGGGAAAAGTACTACGACCAATCACGTGTGTCAGGTCCGTCGTAAATCGGTAGGGGCGTAGGTCTGCTCTTATATGGAATGGAGGGTATATTGTTGAAGTCTTTGCGGATAATAAATCTCCAATTTAATGTTACGCGAAGAAATTTTTCAATAACCATACATAAGTACGCCTCGAATTTTTAAAATCAATAAGGTCAAAAACAAATGGGTACCTCCTAACAAAATGAATTCAGCCTACATTCTCGACTTTTTCTAATTCAAAGAATCACACCCCTTCTCGGTCATACTACAAATTCCGTCCACCCTGTATAAAATATTGTTAATAACAAAATATAGAAAACACAAACATGGTTCAGTAATACATGTGTACAATAATACATAATTGCTGATTTTACATTTATGGGAGTTAACTGGTAGAACTTTTGTTGCAATGATTTTATGCCTTTGTTATGACAGTTTAATATCGATATGAAAGGATTAAATTTTAAAGTATCATATTTGAAGAACGTTGGAATATTTCAAAAGCTGTTGCTTAATGCAGTAAAACTTATTAATTTGTAGAGTTATTTGCGCTTCTCCGGCGTAAAAAACGTCGGAATACCTATGTAGGTTCTAGATAATACGAATGAAGAATAGAGAGATGAAATGTTTAAAGAGCACTACGTGGCCCAATTAAGTAGTTGTAGACGGAATGAGAAATATGCAAATGTTTGCCGCACGTAAGAGTGTCTAAAAGCCTATAAATATATATACTACACTAAAATGTAAGATTTTTACCCGATTAACAAGTTAAAAGCAGGTTGTTCTATTTACCACATGCTTTAATGATAAGTACACCGTCTTGTTTTCAGATCGCAAAAACTGTTCAATCTTTTGTACGAAATGTTTCTGTTTGAATATCTTTGTATTATATGGATTAATTAGAAGATCATTATGTCCTCGTTCTGGCTTCAGAAGCGCGGTTGCCGGCACGCGACACCTCCTTCGTTTTTGTTATTGTCATCTCGTAATACTGCCACTACCTCTCCTTGTCTAGTCCTCGACCAACGGACTCCTGCTTCTATTGTTTCCGTGATCGTTGCCTCTATACTAACTTGTTTGTTCGGTCCTTCTTTATCATCCTCATTGTCTCCTTCCTGGTGTCTACGTCTTCGTCTCGAGTCAGTCGCAGTTCAGTTACCGGCAACCAATTACGGACAAATAAAGTGAAATACTCGAAATTCTCAAAAGACTTTCTTTGATCTCCTCCTATCTTGATTCGTTCTCAAACAGTTCCACAACTGGATAAACAACTGGATAATTTAAACGAAGCATCATGCCTGGCGAGGCTTTCCTTACATATGTAGCAGGAAAGGCGTGATACTTCATCACGAATAAAACGGAACGGCACACTGTGAGCTACATGAAAAAAATCTTGAAAAGATTCATCCTCCACATTCTCTGGATTTCGAGCTTCATCAGATTGACATCTGCTCTAGTTTCTACAAAATTATTTAAACAAGAAAAAATTCAACCATTTATTTAAACTGATTAAAAAGTATATTTCAGGTTGTTTCCAGTCCACTCATATAATTTTTTAAAAGTGACATAATTAAGCTGTTAAAACGATAGAACATATAAACGGTAGAACGATAGAAATAACGTAACAAGTGAATACCCACCTTTACGTATCCTCGTATCATATCGCTGTTGCGTGTCATCCAGTGATACGATACGATGCAATGGTGCGTGACTTTTTCCGTAACATCACTGATAGTGTTGTGTACTTTGCATCTAATTTTGATACGTGACGGTGCAATGCCGCCCGTCCATACTGATACGCAACGGCGATACGATACGAGGATACGTAACAAGTGGATACCCACCTTTATCCGCACATCGAACCACTTCTGAATTCTGCAAGCCAAACATAATTAAAAATAGTCCTATCACTTTCGTGTTTGGACTTATTTTCATCAGAAGAATCTCGTCCATCTAAGGAATTAACGAAAAATATAAAAAACTAAATGTTTATTAGTAGACGACTTTCAGTCGATAGATTCTAATACTTTGATCACTCATATTTGTCTCACAATTAGAGCTGGGAATCTTAAAATATGTATGTCCTGTTAGAAAACCAGTAAAATAATATTTAAATTGTAAAGAAAACAAAAATACTAATTATTAACAATTAATAATAATAATTATTAACCATTGTTGCGAAATAAAAGCATACATAATATTTAAAAAGTTAACATTTTCGCGCTACGTGTTATTATTTCTTAAACGCACTGATGCAAACAGATTCCGTTTGTCTATGAAATTTCTAATTTTTGTGCACTGTGACGTTATTCGTAGATTATTCAAATTTTATTAGTCAAGCGTTATTTTTACTCCCATGGGATAAAGCATTTTGGAAAAATATTAATATTCACCTTCAGTACGCAATGTTAAAATAAAAAATACATAGCGATGGTGTGTGCAAAATATTTCCTGTATGCATTATTTATTTCATATAAATAGTAATGCTATTGAAGACATTCTCTGTAAACTATATGGATAAAAGTTACATAGTGCAAATGTAAAATACGTATCACTGAAAACTACTTATTTATCTCTTATGCTTCAATACATATGCATATTTCGTAAATAGGAGTATCAGTATTATAATAATATTACAAGCCTTCAATATTTAAATTAGTATAAAAAATTGCAGTATCAGTTGTATTAAAATCAAGAAATGAATAACAATTCCATTGTTTGAAATTTATTATTTGCTCTTATATTTTCAATTAAAATTAAATTAGTTTTCTTTGTTGAACACAATCAATGCTATTTAATATAAGTACACAATAATATATTCCATGTAATACAGAGAAAATCGATCGACCTGCGATCGTTTTAGCTGAATCATTACAAATTGTCTTAAGAATATAGTAAGGACAACAGCAGCTGTTTATTTATTTATTATGAACGAAACGTATAGTTAGTATGTGTGCAATTTGTAAACATATATGTACATGTATGTTTATTGCGCGTATTCGTTAGGCAATTCTACAAAGTCGTACCGTTAAAGTTTTCTTATGTAATAATTACAAATCACAAATAATTTATTATGATGCAATTAAAAATTCCTAAATTGTATTATTATATATTCTACACATCTGTGCTCAGGAAATGGATACTTGTACTAATGCGATTTAGTAATGCTCCGACATTACGTACATACGTCCTCTCCACTTACATTATTTCGTACTTACATAAGTCCTCGTTTCCACCGACAACGTGATAGGCATTTATCCAAACAGAAAGAATCGTGTTCACAATGCCATATTCGCATTTTCTTATTCTTCATCGAATTCTCGTGTACGAGGCGTTCCACGTCGAATCGCACAAGATCTTCCACATAATTACCGATTTTTTCCAAATTCAGATCAGTCATAGCTACTTTCGAGAAAACAGTTTATGTGAAGTCAACTTCCTGCTTCGAAATTAAGTACTTTTTCAGAATATTTACCGTTAAATTTTTGTAAAATTGAGCGAAAATATTTTTCAATGACTCTCCATCAAGTTTATATATTTATATTATTAATTCCACCTCCCTCCCCCTCCCCAATGGTTTGGTTACTCACAATACAGGAATATAAGATTTTAATTTTCGTCAGTGGATGACTCATCCTGCGTTTAGTGCTTATCGTCCTCAACTGTCAATTGTCACTTGCACGTGCCAAAAAATGTGGTAGATAGCACACACATATAATTACATAGCAAGGTCGAGTATCGTACATGTAGTGGGGGGAGGACGCTATATATTTCCTTAGAATTATAACAAATGTTTTCAAAATGCTTGACTGCAAGAGGAGCAACAATTAAAGCAATAATATTTCAGGAAAATTTTCTTAAAAATATAATGACTAAATTTTAGAAACGAGAATCGTTCAATGGCCACCCACTTCATGGAGTGTAAATTGTAATGTTCTTACTTTCACTACAAGTATCCATGTCGCGCGCATCTTTTTACAAATGTCGTGTAGAAATTTTCATAATGTACAAATGATGTCAAACTTATCTTCGCAATATATGTATGTATATTGATTTATCTTTGTATTCACATCATCATAAATATACAAAAAATTCCTTGGAGTAAGGCAATCGTTTCGGTATAGTAACTACTACAAACTACAAATCATTACTATCGCTATTATGAATAATTGATCTAACCGACGCGTAGTACTTCATTATTCATTCTTATACTAATTTTTCGACTACGCAAACTTGATACGCTTTGTCTTATGCGATACAGAAATGACTTGTGCCCTGTTTGATAAGGAGCCATTAATGCTCAAGGTTTGAGGCAACGTCAAATATGTCAGTTCGTCTGTATGGAGGAGCTTTCACGTCGCTAATGTATCCTCAAGAGGCAGTGTTTCAATTTTACCGTCTCTCAGTGGTAATTAATTTTATTCCTATTAATATGCTATAATACCATCATGGAAGAACAATGTAAGCTTAATTTTATATAAAATCCTAGATTTATGTTTTTCCTAATAAAATATTCATACATTATAATTTTAACGATTGTATTCTATTCACCCTTTCATGTATACGGGTAGGGCTACTTACACACCATTGTCCCTCTTTATATGCCATACATTTTTTATGGGGAATACATATGTGTACACAATAGAGTATAGAGTTGTCCCGTTACAGGTACGGTTTTGTTAAGTGCACGACTTGTCCCCCGAGCTTCGTACTTATAACGAGACAAAACTGTATTAGCTAAGGTTCATGTGTACATACATATGCAGAGGCAGCACTGCTTTACGCTAATGGAAAACTTCCGTCAAGAAGATTCGATTAATACCGTTTGCATTGTGAAAGTCAGATAGGAAACCTTCCAAAATCGACTTTAAGTACAATTTGCAGTCACGGCATCCCTTTTGGATCAAATTTTCTCTATAGATTTAACAATGTCTCTTTATATCTATGGTGGCATCGGATAATGTAATATAGATATATGTATACAAAGATTCTATCTTATTTATATTCAATATTATTACCGTGTAGGAATTTTGATGTGACTAAAGGGCTATAGTAATCTTTCTAGTTTCTATGACAGTTTTTTTAATTTAAATAATTACTACGTGATGGGTGGTGTCATAATTGCAGAATCATTCATATTTGTCATTTTTCCATAGTTCTATGTTTCTTTCCTCTTTTTTATTTAATTCTCGGTTCGCGGTGTCGTTCTGGACCCAAGCATAACGTTACCGAGTGCAATTGTAGTAGGGAAAACTTATGAAATTGAAAAAATTAATGTTCCCAGAAAAAGAACGTTGTTTAAAATACGTATAGTAGGATAGTTAATACGGATCCACACTGACTCAGGCGCAGTGTGATCGATTTGGCCGACTGCCCTGTTCGCCAGCCAAAACCGATAAGATACGCGTGTCCATGAGCCACCCACTACTGAAAATCCAAATTTTCATATTTTTCGTTTGAGCCATATGAGAGGGTTATCAATAAATCAGTGAGATTTAGTCGCTAAAAGCAAGTCCAAGGACGCCGTAATTGGGACTCCTCAGTCCCACTTCCTAGTGCCCTACATACGATATATAATTTTATTAAAAACAGAAGGTTTTCATCAGAAAAATCTCACCAATCCATCGTTAGCATTCTCGCGAAGATATATGGAAAGTATTCAATAAAATATGAATATTTTAACTTTCCGTAGTAGATGTCTGACCTAGCATGTCCAGTTCTACTTATGTCGACACGCCGACTTCCCGCCGGCAAAGTATCGCTCACGCCGAGTAAGCCAAACAGTGGTGAGAATGGTCTTCTCGCATTGATCAGCGGAACAGCAGCTCGCATTAATCCAGGGAAGACTGCGAACAGAGTCGTTAGTTGTGCACAAGTTACCCTAACCATTTCTTGAAACTGTCTTGAGCAAATATCTTTCCAGTCTATCTTCACTCGACACTCGGAGCTGAGTAATGTTATCGCCCACGTTTATTACGAAACTGAACCTAGAAATTGATTCTTGCATCCAAATCCCTTTATATTTTAAAAGGACAGGGTTAAATCTATAGACAGATTTTGGAATAAAGAGGGTATTGAAAATCTGCTAAGTGCACATATAATTTAGTCTATTCACTCATCTTTCCCATGCGAAGAGTAGTTTTAAGATAAAGACGATTAATAAAGGCCAAAATAACTATTTATTAATAGTTTTTATTTGTTCAACTTAAAAATTCTGTAACAGCAGAAGTATTACCTGAGAGTGCAATAGTACTTACTGAATATTTATTCTTTTAAATGGCTGAATAAATTTTAGTATTGTATTGCGGACAGCTTTAATTAGAATATTGTTTATAAAATCAAATATGAAAATTTGCTTAACAGTATCTTGATTTAGTGCACATACACTTGGCAGATGTTCAAAATGGTTTTTCTCGAAAACGACGTATTTTATGAAAAATATTCTACACCTTGAAATTATTTCTCTCTTGTAAAATCACCCTTGTCGGAGTTATATTAGGTATTTTGGGGCACTCTCTAGTTTCATCGTTATTATGATCAGTGACCATATTCCGTCTTTACGAATAGCATTTCTTAAGTTTTAAAGGTTACTTTCGATGTTTTATATGATATCTTAGATGATTTTTTTCGTCTATCTTGTAGTGGGCTTTGTGGCGAATTCAATGAGTATAAAAAAGGACCTTTTCCTTCAAAGATACAGCGAAATATTTTAAACGTAAAAGGCTTTTGGAATACTCTTAGTACGCTTGTAGGCAGTGGCGGATTTAACAGGCCAGCCGATGAGCAGTTGCCACCTGGGCCCCTGCACAAAAAGCCCCCCAGGGCCCCTGCACAAAAAGCCCCCCAGGGCCCCATCTTTAAAGAAAAACATTATGATTATATCCAAAGTATTTATTTCTGTATTATTACACTGAACCCGTTTTTAGTAAACTACCGATTTATTTTCCCGAAAAATGGGCCCCTGTTCAGAAGGCCCCCTAGGGCCCTGTCTTCTAAAAAAACTTATGATTTTATCCAGGCACTATATTTTTTTCTATACTTTTCTATACACTTACCCCCTTCTATATAGCAAACTCTTCATTTTCCCGAAAAATGGGCCCTCAGAACTATTGCCACCTAGGCCATTTGTCTTAAATCCGCCACTGTCTGTAGGTGACAAATAAGTAAATGCTTAGTTCTATTCTATTATATAAAAATCCAGAAAGTTTGTGAAAGTATAGCATAAGAAGCACCATATGGTAGCTCATCGTACTAAACTCAAAAATCTTTTCTGTTGACTATCTTTTTTCGCTGTATCTTTACGGGAGATAGAAAAAGGACACTTTAAAAAATTCATTGATGACGCACCAATGTCCAGTCAAAAATAGATAAAATAATTATAAGATTCATATAAAAACTAAAGATGACCTTGAAATTTTAAATCGATTTTCTAGCAATCAATATGTTCAGGGTGGGCAAATTACAGAGGCCACTCTGCACATTGTACATAATTTCCTCTTATATTAAATGAGGGTTTGCGTTTTAAGTATAACATTTTACTTTTTATAACATTAATATCATATAATTGGAAAATAAAGTCTTTCTCCTACTTACAATTATAACAATGTAACATGATTTTGAATGGAGTGACATAAGTAATGCGGCAACGAAACTTTAATATTTAAGTACTCTAATTAAATGATCACTTAATTGTTCTTGTATTATTCACAGGTATTATAGTGATACTTTCTAATTTTTTAGAAAACCGTTCAGGATACGCGAGGCCTGAGTCGCACCCATTGCGGAGCAGTTTTATTTCCGCAGCGAATGCTTTAATAATTATGTATGAATTCATGAATTATATATATATATTATAATAAACAATATCGATTTAAAATGCCTATTTAAATAATTATATACACTTTCTTATGCCAAACCAAAACCTTTATACAGAATTTGAAGAAAAAGTACAGAAACATAATGCTAGTTAAAAGAATGTAATTACAATTTTTATTATTTACAGAGAATATTATCCAAAAATATTAATTTTCCAAGCTGTTCCAATTCTCAAGACATACACCATACCATATTAATTGAAACATGGAATGTGATAACTTTAACTTAAAATTTAGAATAACAGCAATGTAAAAAATAGTTTGTTTGTAATAACATTATTTATATAGCTTCTTAAACAGTAATTTTTAGTTGCAGTTTGTGCGATTACCAGAGCGGTATGCTTGTAGCAAATAATAAATATGCACGTTTTAATAATGTAATATTAAAGTAATGCAATATTTACGTGCTGGGAACAATAACACCATGTTCAACAAATATGTATGTATAAACGACTCTCTAACTTCACCTTACATTTTAAGGATGCAAAACTGTCAAAACTAAAGTAACTTGACAACACTATTACAATGTTTATTGTTCTCCTGCGTGCACTAGTGTCAAAAACAGCTGCTTTGACTTTGATTCATGTCATGAAAAATGTATAACATTATTTTACAACATGACGTTTTATCATGTGTGATTAAATATCGTTATCCTATTATACATATAAAATCTTAAATCCTTAATTTACAGAAAGTAGTAAACATCATCGATAAACTCGATTTCACATCGTCAAAGTTCTCTGATTCACGTAGCACGTTGACCTTCAACAGCACAGGTCCACTTGAAATTCTGTCAAGTATGTTCAAGGTCTCGAATCAAATCGGGCATACTTCTGAAGCGTGCATTTTCTGAGTGAAATCGATAATCACGTAGAATTTGTGCTATTTCACCATTTGCCATTGTTTCAACGCGTAAACCGACTCCACCTATCGAAGAAGATGAATTATTTCGAAAAAACTGTCGTTGAGATGACCGATGTATTTGCTGAAGGTTGTAAAACATTGGATGCCATTCTGCCGCCACGCTATACTAACTAGCATGTGTTGGAATTACCAAGTCCTCTGTTTGCGTGGCGACATGCTTAACTGAAAATAGAAAATTAGAATTAAGCATTATTTTTTTCATGAAATCTTGCCTCAATAATATTAAATTTAAATACGTAATAGTATTACATCGTTTGACGAATACAGAATGGTGCCGAAAGAAGGTGACGTTCAAGACCGAAGACCTTTGAAACAGGGAGTCTTTTAGCTTGCCTGTATTACCTTATCGCACGTTTGGATACAGACTCACACACACACACACACAGTAGAACCGACCGCGCTAACCCATTTTCGCGGTTTGAACCAGTTTGATCTACGCGTGCCTCGCGCGTGTGCGTGCTAGGGGTTAGTGGGGTCAATGCTTCGCGTCAGCTGTTTCGGCTTTAAACCGCGCGGCCTGCAAGTTCCACCGCTAATATTCAACTGTTAATATCTCGAGAACGAAGCCTCGGATCGCAAAACGGTAAAGGACTTTTTGATGTCTTCTTGCATCAGCATATTGCATGTTCCGAATTATACCTCAATTCTAGGACACGCTGTATAACGTGTAGGAGGACACGAATTTCAGCTCGAGCTGGCTAGTTTATTCAAGCGATACCGACGAACCTCGGGCTTGCGTTTATGTTTTCCGATAACAGCAATCGACAGTCGAAGAAGGGGACAGCGAGTAAGAAAAGTGGGAGCGAATGAGAAAGAATGAACGACAATCGAATATGAAAATGACATAATATGATCCAAATCACATCGTGTTTGATCTTATTTTCTTCAGAAAAAATATTTTCATATGTATAAAATACTGATAAACACACATATCTATAAAAAAACTCCTTAGGACAAAGTTATGTGTATGTAATTGCGCAATATTAAACTGCTGGGATACAGTATATATGTAAATAAACTTTTATATGAAAAGATTATTTATGCGTCGTACCTCACGTCGATGCAATATCACCATGTAGTACATGTTCAACTTCCCAAGGGAGTGGTGGCGGTGTATTTGCTAAAGATGAAGAGGAACACCGTGTCACTGAACACCGATCAATAGAGCAGCGCTCTAATCCTGTAACAAGAAATTGACATAAGATGTAATGTATTACAACAATAGAACTAACTTTCCAGCGATTGCGCGCAGGATATCACTCCGTAACCTCAATATTTTGCGAATATGTTTGGAATTCCGCACTCTTGAACCTATCGCCGCTCAGTATGTTTCTATCTAAGCATGCCTGTAACTAATACGAAGTTGCATCTCTGGAGACACAATAGCTGGCCATACACGGAGAGATTTCCCGGCGGTTTTCATTCGTCGCGTTTCAAGTCTGCGGACTTAACTGCATGTTAGTGGTGCATGTCTGTGAACGATTTATACCGTCACGGTTCTCGTGACAAACTTCAACCGCGTGACAAAACAGTTGTTCAACATTAACGTGCAGTTTTTGTCTGCAGATAAAACCGACAGGTCGAAATTGAAAAAACTGAAAAATCTTACTATTATGCACACACGGGGAGGTTTTCCCGCGGTCTTCATCCGTCGCGTTTCAAGTCGATTGATTGATCGATTTATACCGTCACAGTTCTCGTGACAAACTTCAACCGCGTGAAGTGCAACTCTATTCAAGTCTGCGTGACAACTGATAAAACTTTCAACAAGACGAAAGTCCACAGTTTCGATCAAATCCGTGGATAAACTAGCGGTTTTCATCCATTAACACGCAGTTTTATTTGTGACCGAATTATCCAACGTGATTTGTCTGTGAACTTTCGTTGTATGTTAGTGGGGATTTGCAGTTTTGATCCACCGCAGACTTTGATCGCGGATTTGTCCGCGCCGGATGAAGACCGCGGAGAAAGCTCTCCGTGTGTGGCCAGCTATTGGTTCGGTTTTCGTCATCACATGCAAGCTAATGGTGCGATCCCACGGCGCGTGGCTCGACGAAGCTTGTAGGCTCATCAAATCTGTTTAACAAGCCCGTAAAGTAAAGCCCGCAAGTGCGTAAAAAATCAGCGTAAGAAAAATGAATTAACAATTATAGGAAGCGATAAATTACCGATGCAGATATTCACGAAAATGTATTTAAAATTAAACTCTAACTTAGGTACATACATATAAAAAAAACCTGATGTGTTGAACGCGAAGAAGAATTGTTATGTTTTGTTATGCTTTATTCAGATAATTGTTCTTCAGTAAAATAATTACAAAAGAAGGATTTGTGGGTAAACGTTGCAGGCATATCTCGAAAATCTTTAACGACAGAAAAGGATAACCAATAATGACTCGTTACGAGAACCGATATATCGTGGGAGTAATTAATGAAAGACTAAACCAAAAGTTATAATTATTTTGATAAAATTCTTCAGAACACCATAGTACATTCTCTATTTACTGATTTTAAAAGCACTTGTGCTTTACTTTACGCTACATTTAAGCCAATTTCTAAAAAAGTTGAAATATCTCGTAAATTATTTAGTGTTCATCTAACTCTAATAATTTTATATGCAGAATAACCTAAGGGATCCATTTATGCAAGAAAAATTATACAGTTCCATTTAAAAAAGAACTGGAGTTGCACTTTGCAACCGTATTAACGAAGAAAAATGCATAAAAGTAATGCAAAAATGTAGAACATATAACACCATTTAATTTCGCCTTCCAAAATATTTTCTATCTGTAACACCGTGTATATACTATAAATGAAGAAGAAACTGAGAACTAGCGAGTGCGGAATCGATTGAATTGTCCTCTCGCGGCGTGACTGAAGATATCGTCACAATTTCATGTGCATTCAGTCTGCGCATGGCCTGTAGTCGATCGGCGTCTAGAAATGGGCACCGCCCCGACATGCATTTGTCATAGGTGGACCGATATTTTTTAACTAATTGTAAACCCGATTCATTCGATTGTGGCCGCCCAAAGTTGACATTCTTTTCGCGAACATTTCTATAATGTTTCGTAAACATGGTGTAGCCTAAATACTATCAACCACGTGAAATGAACCACTAGGTCGATGTGGATATGTGTTGGAGCCGCCACAATCGAATGAGCCGATTGGACCACTGCATATTCTTCAAAATTTAAAGCCATTTGATACTTCATACATATGGTGCATACAGTTCAAAAGTTTGTAAGAAAAGTTTTATAAATCAGCCCAATATGCTAACACTGTACTTTAATTATATGAATAATATCCATTCAATTGTGTATTCAATTTATATTTACCTGATAAATCAACTTCACCCATACTACAGATATCAAGACCACCCGTGCTGGTTGCACAACAATGCTGTTTCGGTCCCAATGGTTTTGGTCTGCACAGTACCTATATAAACAGAACAAAATATAAATCATTCATATGATCAATAGGAAATCTGTGAAAATTTAGATTTCTCACACTATTTAAACATTAAAGCAAGATTGCGGCTTTTGCCGATACATGCTTAAAATACAAATAAACAAAATTTGTAAATTCTTCAACTTCTTTCAATCCAAATAATTTTGGTAAATTTGAAATGCGTGGTGTTTGGAATAAAGATAAATCGTGTTATTCGAAGCTTGGAATGAGGAATGATCACGAATGATCAGTAGATCATAATAGATGATCAGTGATCGGTGCACGACGCAGACCAGATCTGCGTGCATGACGTCGCGGGGCACGGCCGCACACATTCAAGGCCCAATCAGACGGCAGCCTTAAGGTGGAATCCAACGGCGCGAGTCTTGGCGAGTTTCGCGCCATACTCACCGACGCCACGCGTCGTGGGAATGATAAGCTTGGACTCGCGTGGCTCGGCTTGGACTTCCCCTTCGTTGTCGGTAAATGTGACATGACTCAAATAAAAGCTAATCTGGCTTGGTTAAGCCCAACTAAGCGCCGTGCTAACGATCATGGTTCGCCGACTCGCGCTCGCTAAGCAGGCTCGCCGCGCCGTTGAATCGCACCTTTATATGATGCAGTCGTATCGATTGGCTTCGTGAACAATAGATTGCAGCGTGCATACGTATTCAATGACTAATTGGAAATGATGTCAGCTTTAGCACGCATGATTTCAGCTTTGTTATAATTGTTATTACTAATTGCATTAATGAGTTAAATGCATTATGATCCACTCTCCAATAATTTTGAAACTCAGAAAGCTCTCGTATAAATATATTATAAAGCACATCATACAGTTCGCGAATTCAGGCAATTATTTCCTTCCTTTAATCCGAAATAATCATTTTAATAATTTGTATCATACGTTTTGCATGATTATCACTTCTCTAGTTCGTTTACACTCGATTCTGTGACCCTTCGTGAATCTTGGGAATCAATCACAATCAAGCGAGCCAAAGCTTGGGCTCCCGTTCTTTGTCGGTTCGTTGACTTACGCTGGTCAAGCAGACACGTTGAGCCTGGCCGAACCACGCGCCGTTGGAGTTCACATTTAAGTTGGTACCTAGGTTGTCAAAACAGACATGCTTAGGTGTCGGGACAAGCGATTAGCGCGAAGCTAGTTCCAAGAACTGATGGGAATAGCGACGGTCACCTAACGATGCAGAAATCCAGTCAGCTAACGAGGCAGAAATCCGATCAGCTAACGAGGCACCCATTATACGTTACCCACTATATTTACTATTCAACAAAATTACGTTTTTGCACGAATTATACCTTAATTTTACAGTATTACATTCGAATATATGTAATCCTCATATGTCTAAAAATTGGAAGTACAGTGTTACTTATTATAGATTGTCTAGCTGTGTGCTAAATACTCCCTCAACTATGTATACTGATTGTGAATCCCATTAATTAATTTGCCACTAAATGTACCACGTCTGATCAAATGACGGATTTCAGAATTTAATTTTTGTATTGACATTAATTTTTGTTTTTTTCGTCCATTTGACTTTATTTAGGTACCTTTATTTCCTAACCGATTAAATGACCGGTTACGGTAGAAATAAGTACCTATATATATACAGTGCCAATATGATTAGGGTTAATAATTGTTATATAACTCTCAAACCTTTGTTCATCAGATCAACAAGATTATTATCCGTAACGATATATGTTACCTAGATTAACATCTCCTCCAATTTCTACCTAACCAATCGATACAAACTATCTATTTACATATGTGCTTTACTTTGTATTCGAATTTGACACACCGTAAAACATCCAAAAATACAGTCGGGAAATTTGAATTGCTCGTCTTTCTAGACGCAATGCCCAAGGGAATTGCGCGTGAAATTTTTCTGATCATAGTCTGTCGAGAGTGCGGATTGAACCAACTCTTACGACCGGTCTAATCTCGTTATAATATGGTAACTTGTATTTTCAGAAACACGTACCTAACTACTTAACTAAAGTTAACACTTTGATCCTCAAACTTTACCAGATTATGTCGAAATACATTATCCTCAGTGCCACGAGTCATTTTTCAATAAGTTATGTAGAATATTTTTTATGTATACAAAACGATCAATTTCTTAATGAAAAATGTTAAGAAAGTTATACATTTGTTATAATTTGTTAAGTTATAATTTGAACTTTTCTTCTGTCCGGCCTGAAAAATGACGATCGAATTAAATTGAATTACACTTTTTTTCACAGAAAAGTTAGCAGCTTTGCCTTTTTTCTCGATGTTGATAGTGAATTAATTTAAGAAAGAAATAGTTTAAAAGTTGTCCTTGTGAAATATTGTTCCCGTTAAATGATGTTCCTCATAAAATTTCGTCAATAGCTCCAAAGTTTTTATATTTGCCAGTGTTCAATGATTTTATGTATAACTTTCTTAACATTTTCAGTATCTTCGGAGAAGGATCTCTGGAATATATAGGATCACATCACATCCATGCCGTACTACAAAGATATTTCGATTTTCGCTGCTTTTGTTTCTCTTTTTGTTTGCTGCTATCGAAAAACATACATCTTTGGTTTTAACTATCAAGGACACGTATTTTTATATCCTTCTTGAGAAAAGGGACTTGGCAACTCGACAATAATCGTTGAACTATTTCTTGGACAGTTGTTTTATGGGTACCCACCCAAGGGAAATCGATTCGAACTTTTTACGATTAGACCGCTCTTGTATCTTCTCTAGGGTTATTCTGAGCGAAGGGTTCCAATGCGACTGCTCGACCATTTTAAAAAAATTTCACTTATTTTTTCACCCTTGTATTACTAATCGAAAATTAGGATTAATTTGAGGATTAATTTAGGAGAATTCGATAAGAATTGTAGATTATTGTTTTCGAAAAAGGATGGGTCTTATCTCATGTTGCCATGGGCAATAAGGACTGCCTTATTTTAATTTCGGCAAACCCTTGAAATCCTAAGAAATGATGTTTGCCATGCCGAAACTATAATAGCAACGTGCCAACAAAAAATAATAGCAATTTTGAATCGTGGACATACGTATAAAAATAAACGCACACAAGAAACGAAATTTTTCAAATAATTGTGTGACCACAGTGATTGCGCTGTGAACGACCCTTCAAGAACCACTGAATACAAGCGGTGTCGTAACTGTCCGATCGATACGCGCAAAGAGAAGGTGCGCTGTGACATCTTGGCGTTCTGACTTGAACGTTTCCAGTAGATACTCAAAACCTGTATAAACGATTAACAGAATTCGTTCCATCTTTGCGTAATTCTTGAGTCGAAGACACGTTTGTAGACTGGACAGTGGCATGTTGATGCACTTGTTCAATCGCTACGTACGTTAAGTATTTCCTCCCACTCGAAATGGACATGTATACCATCTTTCGTTTTCTTCACGCGCTACATCGATCACGTAAGAGTACATCGATTTCCATATTGACTAACTTCTTTAGAAATCAATCTAAATATTTTAGATTTCAAAAACGATTTTTTGGACTAAAAGTAAATGTTTTTAGAAAAGTCAAGCCTTCCAGATTACAATTAAAATAAGTACAATCTTTGTGCGATGGATAGTTCCGGGGATAAAAATTCATTTATAAATCATATTTTCGGGAAAATAAGCAAATATTGCAAAATTCGCGAGAGAATTTGCATTTTTTTAAACATACTTGAAACCAGCAAAATGATGACTTAAACACCCCATAAATTCATGTGGACTACGTCATGTTTCGGTAAACGGCTTATTTCCGAAAAAGCTACCGCTTCCAAGATAATTATTCTTCTATTATTTCAGAAAAATTCCCTAGAAAATCTGCCATAGTAAGGATACGCATTTCTTCCATACATTTAGTTTAAACCTGATTCTACTGCTGAATTTACCAAATTATTGTAGGTACCTAATCAAACATTAAAATTCATTAAGATCCAATGTTGCCATTTTCAGAAAATAAAACCCATTCAATTGCATAACCTTAACCCGCGAATCGTAGATCGTATTGGGGAATGTGGGGCAAAACGGTACGGATGGGCAAAACGGAACGGGTGGACAAAACGGGACATTAATCTTTCTTTTAAATAAAGGCTGTGAGGTGCGAATGAGTTGTTATCGCGTGACCTGATATATTCGGTGCTCACAACAGTTTGTGCTCGACCATGGACCCGTGCACACGTTATTCTTTTATTTACAGAGTTTGAAAAATTTCCGCTGTCGAAGTTCCGATACTGTGTTGGCGTTCTGACCATTTCTCTTAACTTACATTTAGAAAATTTATGTGGGGTCGTAATGAGGCCAAGATGGATAGAGACAGGTTCGATTTATTGAAGAAAACGAATTGCAATGTAACTCTACTTTATTTTATAATTTAATGACTGCGGGTCTCGTACATATGAGAACACTCCCTTTTTAGATTAGGTGAACAATCGATCCAGCATCAATTAACGCGGTGAGATCGATAATTACGTGATCATGGTCGATGATCCATACAGAGAATATATATGTATATGTTACGGATTGCACGTATTGCCAAAACGTACATTCTGACAATTTATATCGTGGATAAATACAACATTGGACTGTATAGTCCTTATACTGCATTTTGACATTTTACCCAGTTCTTAATCTCACGCTGAACTGTATTTTTATCAACATCTTTACCCCAAAAAATGTTTTTTTTTCAGTGGTCCGCCATTTTGTTATCTTTTGTGATATTGACATTTTTTGATCTTCTAATTTCTGAATATTTTTGTCCTATTGAATTTAGATTAACCATGTCAACGCCACAGAAACGATTTTGCCGCAGCGCACATTTTGACAAAGAGTATACCGGAATCGGATTTATGAATTTGGTTGAAAATTTTTTTACTTAATCGATCTTTCACACTCATTATAAACTCATTTTTTTTATGTAAATCCAGACTAAAACATCTTGGTATATATTTATACTGACTTATTTTCATATTTTTTTCATGTGAAATTCATATCCAATATCTTGACATATCTCCTACAGCATATATATGAGAATCTGTGCAGAGAATCTGCTATTATACTACGCTGACAACATAGTATGATATGCTCTTCACAACATCATACATTTTATTATTTCACTTCAACATGTCGTTTTATTGCTTGCATAATTTGTAACATTTTAAATGTATTTCAAATATAAATTCTTAGAATGTACATAGACCTCTTGTAACATACTTGCATGAAGAAATTAAGCTTACTTACCTTAGTATAGAGAAGCTCTCTTGAAATACGGCGGAAGTGATTGTTGAAAAGCCAGTATAGGAATGGATTCCAGAAGCTGTTGGAGAGTGCAAGCCAGGTTGCAAGGAAATCCAAAAATGGAGGCGGCTTACTTCCGGTACACGCAGCAACAACTTCCTGAATCGTCCATGGCGTGACCATTACAATGAATCCTAAACTCATTGCAGCCATTGTTCGTGAGGCAGAAGTTGACAGTCGTCTTTCATGAGCTACGAGCTGGAACACGTTTGCAATGTATCGTTTAGAATTATACCACTTTATCCATTATTTTATAGTTTTATATATAAGGGTGAAAAGGCTTATTACTAGTCGAACACTGTGTGTCGCAATTTTTTCTAGGGGGAGGGGCAACGTTGAGAAACCGTCCATTTAACATGCTACTGGTTGTTTGTTTGAACCTATTTTGTACCGTCAATTGTATTACAAATTTAATATTGAAATTTAAAAATATCCACTTTTTTAGTACCTATAAATTTAATAAAGATTACTTTTTAATAATAAGGGATTTTTTCTCAAGTCCCCCACCCTCCACCCTCCCTCACCGCTGCGGACGCCCATGTGTGGCATCCGCGTGATTTCACCGGAATCCGCGGAATTTCCACCAGATGCATGACTTTCCCGTGCTTTCACGTAGATATTTTCTGGGAAGCACCAGCACGGCTTCAATATTTGCTTTGAAAATAATCCGAGCTAGGGGTCTGCGTCGCAATCCTTTTCGTTTCTTCCAGGCCCGGATTAAAGGAGGGCTAGGGGGGCTGCAGCCCCGGGCCCCACTTTCCGAGGGGGCCCCGTTCTAAGCGATTAGCTCACTACCCCCCCCCCCCCCCGCGCTATTCAACCACGGAGGGGCCTCGAAAGTTTGATATGTAGCCCCGGGCCCCAAAAATCAACCACGAGGGGGCCTCGAAGGTTTGATAGCCCCGGGCCCCAAAAATCTTAATCCGGGCCTGGTTTCTTCGCAAGATTCTCTAAATGAAAATAAATCTGAACTCGACCTTACTTGGACTACTTTTTAATGCATTGAATGTGCTAAAGTTTTGAAAAATACCCATTCGAGTCAGTACCCTTTTCGACCTATCCTTTCAGCCGAAAATTTTGTCAGGTTTGCTTCGGGCCATAAACATATGCGGAAGCTAACGAAAAATTAACCTCTATATTGTCTATTACTACAATTATTACGGTCTATTACTACGGTTATTATTGTCTATGTATTACATATACAACCTGTAGCAGGCTTAAAGTTATATGTGTGCGTTTTTATAAGTTTTGAATAATATTACGTAAAAACGGACGCATTACGTTAATGGGCAGAATTCAGAAGAAGAGAAATGAACGAAAAAAAATGAGAGAAAATGGTTCTTTCTGCAGAAGAGCGGCATGAATAGAATGTATGGACTCGATTGCATTCTTCATTGTGCTCGTTCCAGCTCGTTATCTCACAATATACGGGAGGAAAGATGAGGTGAATGGCAGAGATAATAGAAAGAAAAATTGAACGGGGCGATCACGTTCGTTGTCTATTCAATGACCGTAAAATATTTATGTGAAAGATGAATTATTACATCTAATACTTTATTCTTAGACATGTCACTTCAAATTTGTTGTGCGGTTAGATCTAACATCGTGCTACAATACTTACAATTCTGAATTAATGATATTATTGTTTATAACTGCAATTATTCGAATATATCCGTCTTTTCGAATAACAAAGTATTATTATCTACTATTCCATGAACAAATGTTTAGGTATCAATAAATGTAATGTCAGAATCACTCACTCTAAGAGCTTTTTCAGAGCTCAACAATTGGTTTATATTAAAATTCTCTAATTAAGCGAGGCATGTGTACATAAGTAAAGTATTAAAAACGCAAAAAAACATTAAACGAGTTTTTCCCGAAATTTTTCTTCTGTTGGTTTTCCTTGATTGCGAACGAACGGAGGTTCAGATTGACATGAAAAAATTACAGGATGTGTAAAACATGTGTCATTTCCCGCGAAATCTCTGACATAGCCGTAAATATTCGAGACTTTCATAAAAAAAATTAAGAAGTGACGGTTTGTTAGTAGCGTACAAATGAGAACGACTTTTTTAAAAAAATTGCCATTTTTCGGCCACCAGTTTAATAATTCTGTTTTAATTGTTGTTTTATTGATTCTACCGGAAACTACGGATCCAACAAACATGAATCACGCCTGTGAAACTGGATTACATGACTTTTTAAAAACGATACTATTCAGGCAAAACCACAGATAAACGTTAAAATGTTTACCAGTCTGCATCGCCATTTTTAAAGCCTATGTATATTTCATATCATTCTTTTATTTCAATCTGTATGATAGTATCAAATGTTGGATAAAATAATACATCTGGATTTGC
Organism: Andrena chrysosceles; assembly: GCA_963855975.1. Lineage (NCBI taxonomy): Eukaryota > Metazoa > Arthropoda > Insecta > Hymenoptera > Andrenidae > Andrena > Andrena chrysosceles. Next base: position 104,428,368 of record OY979767.1, on the reverse strand, counting down.
TTTCACTTTTTTACAAATAAATATAAAAGAAAGTTTTTTCACGAAAAACTACAGTCAAATCCCCTTAAATTTGATTCCCACTAGCGCTCACAGGACGCGATGCTCAAGTGACAATCACGCTAACCGAAAATCGATTGCATTGTTTTAAACAAGAGCATTCATATCGCAGGAGACGCTCCGATTACACGGCATTTAATTGAGCACGGACATTCTATCGGGACAATCTTCCAGCATGGTTGGGCGCGAGCGTTGCATAATTAATTTTTCTTAATTATGGATGGAAAATTAATTAAAATTGTGCACGATAAACCAGAACTTTATGACACGAGGTAGTCTAATTACGTTACGGTCGATAACACTCACAAAACAAAAGCATGGGATGAAATTGCAAGTATATTAAATAAAATTGGTAAGTTCAATATTTTTATTTTTTAAATCATGTTTAACTGCCAAGGAACCCCTTCCATTTCAGAATTAAAAAGGGTTTGTACATTCCTCGTACTTTGAAAACCACATTAGTTGGATTTCCTCCTTGTCTTGGCAAATTATGTAAATTTTGACTACCTGCTATGGTACTCTCGGCAATGATTATATGTAGTTCGTTTCTGAACGAACAAAATTATGCAAAATACAAGTAGTTACGACTACTTTTGCACCATACGTAGTTTGCAATTTTTGCATACACCATTGAGAATTACAAATTTGTTGGATAAAATTATTAGCCCTTCCTCTTACGCTTAAGAATTTATATGTAAAATAAATAAAAATTAATTTGTTTATAAATCACGCACCGTGGGAAAAATTGCCTTTGTTAGTGTGAGGGAGCATAAAAAACTGAACAATTCTTATATTCAAAGCTTTGTTCTATTTCGCACCGTTACAAAGTTATATACCTAAAAACGAAAAGAACGCGATAACTTTAAGGTTTTACCACTTCAGAGTGAATTTCCGCAGAAAAATATTGCTCTTTGCATACTCCAATATGCTCTACATTCACACAAAGTTTCATTGATATCAAAATTTTCGGGTTGAGAATATTTCCTTGTCAATAATAAAAAGCGAGAATCAATTCCTATTACACAGACCAATTTAAGAAAAAGTAAATACTGTAATTGACAAAAGTAGATTTATTGTTACGTACCAATTACCTACTCGATTGGTAAATCAATTCATATCGACAAATAATTGTGAGCATTGCATCTCATCTTCACGTGAATCTCCTTTTTTGTCGACTACGTACTTCGTTTTATATCCATCATCCCATTGCATAAAGTGTAACATGCCAACATCGAACCCAATAGCGATTCAGCGAGGTCGCCCGCAATACGATTCAATGTCGACACTTCAACTGTTAACCCAATGATGAGTCAGCAGAATCGGTAACAGATGGTTTCTAGCTTGGCCCAGTTTCGTGACCGAATCGAAGAATATGAAAACCAAGTAGGTAAAAGTTACGACTGGTAGCCCACACCTGTAGACTACAGTTCCGTTCAATAACTCACTCAAGAGGCAGTGACAGACAGTATCAATCAACATTTCAGTTAGTGCGAGTTTATTCTCCTGTTGCGTTCAATTCATCAAGTTGGATAAAGTGAACCTTAATCTATAAACGCTCGGCGGACTAGGTATTCCGAAATATATCCTAATCACAAGAAATTTCTAAAGTGGAGTTGAACGACAAGTATGAAAAAGTGTCTTCGTATCATTTTTCCATGACACCATAATCGACAATGTGTATATATCGCGTTCTAATAGTTTCTATTCAAACGTAGATATACTACATATATATTCTCTTTTATCCCTCTTACGCAACCATGTGCACAGCAAGCTTACTCCATTTTCCGTGCAAAATCTTTTACATCGACTCAGTCACGGTCTTAAGAACACCTTTAGAAGACATTCCCGCACCCATTGACCTACATCGAAGCTACCACACATGAAAGAGAGGAAGCAGACTGATGAAAAAGATGAAAGTGACAGTCTTCCTTAAAGTGCCCACGGACATTACAATTTGTCGCACAATAAGTTGGCGAAAGCAGTTAAAGCGATTTTATCGTACGACCGTTTTGTCACACAAGTAGCGTCCTGCCACCTACAAAATATTACCGTACAGCTGGTTGATTGTATATGTCTGAATATAGGAAGAATAATGTCGAATAAAGTAGCGTCAACGGTTTCATTAACAACCGATGGCTCCGAAGAAACAATAAAAAAGTCACAGAGAAAATGGTGCAAGAAGGAAATTAATAGATGAACCATTCAACTGTAGGAAGTATTTAAGAATTGATAATATATTCAACTCATTGATTCAACTCACGATTACTCAGAAACTATTCAACCGATTTACTTCAACATTTGCACGGCTATATGGTAGATTATCACACAGATTTTAGCGTATCAGATTATTTATTCCACTCGCAGTTTTTTTATATTGTATAAAATGGGAACTGTTTGATATCCGAAAATTTAACTTTTCAATCATTTCTTTAAAAATCAACATTTTTTAAATCGGCCTCGGCAGAAACAACATTTGTTAATATATTTTAAGAAATGAATTTGTTTTTTGATATCCCGTAAAACCTGTTTACTCAGGAATGGGTACCTCAAATCATTGCAACGAATGACGCATGTGGAACGAGCTTCTATATCTATAATATATGATCAATATTTTTACTTTAAAGAAACAATTACGATAGCCAAAGGTCAGATTAAATTAATAAAAAAAATACAAATACAATAACGTTTATACTTTCTTAAAAAAAAGTTCCAAAAGAACGCAAGTTCTTAGGCCTCTCTAGGTGGATATCCCTCCTTAAATTGATTGGTGTTCCCAATGAAGCCAAACTTACCCTCTCCATGTGGCCTCCGCTAACGACCTCCGGCGTGTTAACACAGACTACCCTTTTCAAGCGTAGCTTGTTAACATGGAAAGCTGAACCGTAGCAGTACATCAGCACCATCGTTGTAGGAAAATAAAAACAACAACATGCGAGAATCCTGGAAATCAGAAAAACTCAGTAAGACGTATTTTCAATTACAATATAGCAAAGCAGTATACGAAATCAGACGAAAACTTGAAAATATACAAATTTTGATATGCAGTAGTAGGTATTTTACGCTTGACTACGCGATGCCTATTAAATTTCACCGCTCGACACTCACCGATTCGTAAACCGATTTTTCAAAAAATCAGATTCTTTATTTCTTCGATATTTAGGCTTTTACAATAACATATACATACAAACCTTTTCAGTTATTAAAATAATAGTTGGTTTGTAATAAATATAACACTTTTGTGATGTTACATATAATAAAATTATCAATCTTTTTCTGGCAACAATGAACGACGTTCATAATTAATTTATAAAATACCTAAGGGAAGCCCTGGCGAAGAATGGGTCGCAAGCGAGAAGACCGGAACCATTGAAGTAATAACCACCTCTTGGAAGTACGAGAGCACCAAAAATCGCCATGCTTGCTATCCATGTAGTTGACATCACAGCTACGCAACCCTGCCGCATGTAATACTGCATCACATACACAGAAAATAGTCATTTTCTTTTTCTGTTCTAAAAGCTTTAGTATACAATGTGTACATGCATGCGTCTATACGTGTGAGGTTTAATGAAACTCAATTGGCCGCTGAAAAGATGTACGTTTGAAATGGGATGAACGATAATTAAACTTTATACCTTATTGTTAGTTTTCCCTTACTTTAATTAGCGGATTTTATACCTTACACAAAATGGAATCTAAATTACTAGATATTAACTATAAGATAGTATTAGGTCGTTAACTAAGTTCTGCAGATTGTTCGTAGGTGGTGGTACGGTATTGGTGGAGTTTATATTTCACGCCGATTTTGTTTGTCTCTCAACAACTGGTCATTCCACTACATCAAAATATGGCGACAAGTTCAATCTTGTAGCCAAAAACATTTATTTAATTTGATTTAAAATGACATCAAAGTAGCGTCAAAAGGATCGAAAGTCATTTTGTAGCATAATATATTATACTAGGTCTCACGCCGCTGAAACCACCGTCAAAACCATATCGAAGTTAAGGCGGGAAATTCTTCTTCACCCTGCCTACCTGACTATCACCTGTTTCGTCCGATGCAAATTAAAAAATCTGAATGAAGAAAGAAATTGAGTTGATATCTATTTCGCCTTCCTCAAAAAAATTGTCGAGGTATGTACTGTAATAAATATTGGAAGGTGAAAAATCCGGAAAACTTAATTAACGACCTAATAGCATATAAAATACAGTATATTCACATTACATACCTTTTTAGATGTGTGTTTATGATAATGATGAGGATGCAGCATACAAACATAACGATCAATTGCCATGCAGACAAGAATAACGGCACTTTGTTGCGTCAAAGCCCCTCGAAGAAGTGCCTGGAACAATAAAATTATCCAAAGAATAAAGGGCATTTTTCTTCACTTAGATAATGTTAATAACAAGGACAATGTTCATGGTCAAATTTCTATAGAGTCATTACTAATCATTAATTACTGCACTGACGACGTGTTGCGATGAAATTAGAAGGGTCTCAGCAAGACGAATCGGTTGATAATATTGGGTTGGTGCATAATTATTAGGCGTTTTATAAACAATATTTATTATGAAAAAAAGAAACATAAAAAATAAACAATAACATTTTGAAATGATTTTTCCGGAGCGGCGTTTTTAGTCACCATCTACTTCAATAACTGCTTCCCATTTGCTTGGAACACGGGAGAATTTTTAATAACAAATAACCCGCCAATACAAACACCTAATAATTCTGCACCAACCCAATATTTTGCAGTTTTGAATAAAAAAGCCGATAGTATCCTAGCTATCTAGTTTGAGGATACAAAAGAAGTAGCGAGGATAGAAATGTATTTTTAACGGAATGGAGAATTCAGCATAATAACGGGACAACACTGCATACAGGAGTGTCCGGCTAAATGAAGCGTATCAAGCTCAAATAATTGCAACATAATCATCACTACTACAATTGTTTGTATATTTAAACTTGGGAATCCTCGTGAGCAGCACTCAACACTCGAGAATGAAAGGCCATAAAATACAAGGATAGCACTAGCCATGAAAAAGTAAAAAATATAAAGTTCCCTATTTCTCATCGTATCGAGATTAGAGTGACATCAATGGATTGCTGGCATCCTTCCGATTAATCCTCGGGCGGGCGCGCCAGTGAGAGTTACACGATCAAACGCGTGGTGAACTCTGTTCACCAGTTGAAAATAATCAGTTTAGTCCCCTTATATATAAAGTATACACTTCAGAAACGGTTTTTCTGTCGATAGTAGTAACTTTTGATTAAATTTGATGGGAAAATAATAGCAATGTAACCAAGAATACGACCAGCGTGTTGAGGGAATGTTTATCTTCCCGAGACGTAAACAAAGAAATACGCGGATTGGTGAACTGAGTTCACTGGCGCGCCCACTTCATAGTAAACATTCGGAAAACCTGGGGCAATACTTTCGACGCTTTTCATAAGTTATTGGTGTGAAATCACGCTAAAATCACGAACAGAATGCAAATACCAGGGCGAGAAATCAAGTCGACGTCAGTCAAAGTGTTTAAATATATTTTGGAAATGTGTTGAAAGGTAATGATATATTGTATCTTTACCTGAATTTGACAGACGACTTCACCGTAAGGCCAACATCCGTAGACAGCTGGTAGAAAGCCGAATGGAGTCACCAAGAAACCAATAGCGAGATCGTTACTCGCTAGACTCGTCAGCAAATACCTTGGCTGCAATAAAGTTGAAGAGAACCTGTTGATCGTTTAGATTACATTGTTGGATTGTTATTCGTTATGCAAACGAATTCTAAACTAATTTTATTCATCGTTTGCCGATGATTGCAATTGCAATTGTAATTGCCCTGCAATAACATTTGGCAATTACAATTTTAATTGAAGCTAGTAGCAATTAAGGATCGCAAAAAGTAATTTGTAATTGATATACAGCAATTGTAATTACATTCAATTGATTCAATAGCAATTACTTTTTAATTGCAATTACACTGTAATTACAAATAAAGTAATTAATACGTAATTAATTACACTTTTAATTGATTACACCTAACTCTGATTTCCACCTATTTGTCGCTTCTACGCTTTTGTCTTTTCGTGTCCTGAACCAGGTATCCACATTTTAACAAAGTTTTAATCGCACTTCAGCTATCGGACACCGCGCACGCTAATGAAGCTATCTCTAATCAAAATTTTCTCTCGCTCTATTCGCCCTCACACCCAACATTGAATTCACCCGGCTTTGGTAAGGTGGAGAAGTGGAACAAGAGTAATAAGGTGGGGTCCCACAGACCCCGCAACTAATGTAGTGTGTTATAGAAATCCATACATCCATACCTTTGATTAATATGAGATTACGTAGTGGAGTGAATTTTTACAGAATAAAAACGCAAATTAAATTTACATTACTCAAAAATACTTAACTAATTAAATATCTTTAATTTTCAACAAAAATATACTCTTCCTAGCTTATATGTATAATAAACAAACTAAATAACGACTCACTGCCACGCGTTGCTAAAAAGTTATACTCAATTTAAAATCTTTGGGGTCTGTCAGACGCCACCTAACCAACGTCGGGTTATATCCTGTACAATCACACACACACGCACACGTGCACAGAGAGGGAGAGTCATGACACATGCCAACATGCGTATCACACACATTCCCCAAAATTTCAACGTGCAGGCCGAGAAACTTTCTCGCTCGTAATCGATACCCAAGCCTGAACACGCACTATGATAGTCAACCGAATCCAAAACCCATCTTCTCGAGTCATTCTGTTTTCCAAATACAGTGTGCCACAAAAGTGTCCGCCCGGCCCATTAGTATAACACATTTTATTTATTTAAGTAATGTTACAGCCAGAATTATTAATTATAATTCACATTAGCATAAACCTTGGTTAATGTGCTTTAAATTAGTATAAGTTTTTTTAAGAGAGTACAGAAAAATGGATCATTTATAATTTATCTCAACGTTTAAATACACCACCCCCACCATCTCACGTAAACAAACCCCATCGAGCATTTATTGGCCGAATTAAAATGTTTTGTATACATACACAGATCACCACCCACCAAAGAAATGCTGAAAAATATTTTGATGGCAGAATGGAACAAAATAAGTCCAAATTTAATAAAAAAAACTAATTCAGTCCATGCATAATATGTTACAAGAGATAATATGTTTGCGATGATATCCAACACATAGCTAATTTATTGTAAATAAGTTAATATTAAATAAATATTGCTTTTGGGCGGATAGAACCTCTGGCAAAAAGTTTCCGATCAGACGCAATAATTCGAAATTTACTAAAATACACATTCATGTGTATTTACATTCATGTTTTAAAACTGTAAAATATTATTATACATATATAACTAAAAATGACGGGAAACTAAAAGGAGCTTATAAAGCAAATAACAGCAGAATAACACAAACTCCTATTTATTATCAAGGGGAAGCAAGAGAAAAAACAAAATGTTACATGGAAAAAATTCTCCGATTAATAGAAATCCCAGGAAAAAGTTTCCGATCGGAATTGCTAATTTAAATTTATGAGGAAATTATTTTAGGTATTAATATTTTGTTATGTTCCCACGTGTCCTAATAAATGTTTGGGGAAAATGATGTATTCTTTATCACAATGTTAATTCTAAAATATATAGGTATTCATATTCTAGAAAAAATTTTAATTCCAAGCATAGAAAACGCGAGTTCAAAAAAACGCTAAATAGCCCATTCACTCAGAGAGGTGTTCCACAATCCACGTCACATATAGTTTCTCGTATCGATAGCAATAAATAAAGGTCTTATTGTTAGAGAAATCTGACCGTTGAGTTATAAAATTCTGAATTGCGCGCCACGCAAACCCCTCTGCATATTTTAACATCTGCTACCGTAGAGTACTATATTTACCGTAATTATTTCTCTTAAATTCTGTATTTACACAAATATGTGTAGTTCGTTTTTGATTCTACCTTCCTAGAATATTCTACCACGGGACCGTCGGTCGCGGAAACGCACCGTCATGTCCGCCGAGAGCTCTGTGGCCAAGCACTCTTGAAGTTGCTCGTTTGGGCACCAATTGTGCGGATCTGCTATACATACAGACTGTTTAAAAATAATCGCCAGTTAACATAACGCCTAAACTACTGCTTACACTGGTACTGTTTTAAACGTAAAATCTGACGGAATGAAAGTGATATTTTTAATTTGTTTCTTTTAATATTATTTCAAAGTGAACATTTTTTTTAAGAAGATTGATAGATAAAAAAGGCAAATTAAAAGATGTCTTATAATCGATTCTTGAGATAATACAACACTTGGAAATTGCATATCGTATTCTGATAAAAAATGTTAATTTAGGTATGCGTTGATTGACTGGAGCAGCTACTTTTATTTCTGTAGTTAAATCATCCCTTGTTTTTCTTCCTATTGCTTACCAAAGGGATTTTGTATATTTTAACTACCACAGATGCACGACAAGAAAAGCTGTTTCTAGCCGCGCAGTGTTCCGTTGTAGCGAATATAAAAAATACACTTAAACCTTATTGTTATAAATAAATAGCTTTATTTTCTAAGCGAGACTACATCTCCCGATGTAGTACTGTTGCGGGGCAATTTAGGATGCTCGATCTAGTATCAGGATGCTCCAAATGATGAAAAAGTAAGCAACACAGTGCAGAATAACAAAATAGCAATTGAACATTTATTATCATTTCGCATAAGTACGTATTGTCGTTCATTTCTATCCGCTACATCGAGCGGTCAATAGCATAATAATTGTATGCGCATCCAGTCTGCGCACCGCTTGAAGTTAGAACACGGCTAGAAAAGGGGTACCTCCCTACAGTGAATTTCTGGTAATTGAAGAAACATTTTTTAACCGAATGTATGACCGAATGTGTAACATAATTTCGGTTCAGCCCGCGAACGCAATTTCCTTGATATTTTTTAGATTTCATAATTATCTTCTCGCTATGCATTTTCCCCCTTAGAACACTTTATTAGTTAATAGTATACAGATCATAGGAATGCCTATATTGTGTATATTACAACCCTGTTAGATTCTTCGCCATCAAATGAATATATATATATATAGCTATATGCATACAAATTCTATATAAAAATGTATATAGATAAAGATCATTTTATATTCTACACAATCTACACTGTAGTTTGTAATCACACTAAAATTTAGTTTTATAACCAAATTGAAAATGTTCAATAGTCGTGAGTACGGCGCATCAGACGCGTTCGATCGTAGGATACCCAGAGGCCCGCGCCCGTTGGGTAAAAAAATCCAGACAAATTCGAACTAAAATTAAAACTAAGAAAATAACAATATGACTTTCATTCCACGAAGCTGTACATCTAATACAGTAAAAATGCCCCCCCCCCCCCATTATTTTATATAATATTAATAGTTTAAGCGTTATTTTAATTAGCATTTATTTTGAAACAACCTGTATTGATTTGCGTTAACATTCGGACATCATGACGCTTCGATGTTTGAAGATGTTTTTTAATAAGCCTACGGTTATACTGAATGCGTATACGGAAGAAGAGCTAGTCGTGCGACTATGCATCGACTTATACTACTTATATCATCACTAGAAGATATATTAAGCGCAAATTTATATCGTGTCAATCAATTTTGAAGTTGGGATCATCTAGACAAGTTTATATCAACAGGCAGTACCCACGTCAAATCATTGAAAGAAATTGCACTACCTTTATGAAAAACGTGTAATTTCATTTGGTTATTAATTACAATTAGTATTAAACACTAAAAGATCATTGTCATAATCAAGTTTATAAAAATAAAGTTTAGAATTCATTGATGTGATATTTCAATATTCCAAATTTGCAAGTTTTTCTTTATACTTGTAATCATGCAAATGCAAAATCATCAAATGCAGCTGTTGAAAGAATCAGAAGCATTCGAACATTCACACTTGTACATAGAGTCATTCGAACATTTGTACCGCGCGCATCAAATTAATTCACTGATTAAAGTTCATTATTCTCTCCTTGGATCTTGAATGTCGTCACTCAAACTTTCGCACTCGTCCTTGAACTGTATTTTGTTACAATCAGACTTGTTAATACCATTTTTAAATTGTAGATTCAATTTTATTATAATTTTGCTAAGTTTGCAAATGAAATTTTGATATCCTATAGTCTATTCAATCGACTCTAAACTTTTTTAAAGCTAACAATATTATTTTATAGCGTGGCAAAAATACATAAAATAATACAATTTCTATAAAAAAATCCTATAATCCACTAACCTGTGCGTGAATATATTTGCTGTATCGTCTACTGTTGATGACGCATATTACTAGCAGATTGGCCCCAAGAATACCAAGACTGAGTACAAGAATTAAAGTGGCACGTATCAGTTGTCCTGGTCCTGGTCCAGTCCAACTGTTTTCGGACGTGTCTCTCTGCCAACAACTGCTGTTGCTCAATGCAGGGGCAAACATGATTGTCTGCTTGTGCTCCATTCTTTGTTTTAATAATGTCTTCAATTTTGCAAACTGTTTTCGATCTTCTAGCCCAGACGAGACGTTCCAGTCTCGTGCGAGGTAGAGTTGATATACACGTTCTTTGGCGAAATCTCATTACAGCCGTACTATCAGCCCTGTTGGGCCTGCGTTCCAACAACTTAAAATAGCCTTAAGAATCGTTTTCATTGTTGCAAACATCACAGTTCTTCTATCCTCACTCTCCTTAGCCGCGTTACGAAACGCTGCAGTATATTTATCAGACGTAAGAACTGCTTATTCGAATACAATCGAAATGCCAGTTACGGCTAGGAAATTTAATCTTCACCTGCTGCATGGTGCCAAGGCACAACTGATTACCTTATAACCAAAATATCTGCAACATAAATGAATAAAACCAATGTAGTAAATTATCCACCATACTACGCGTAATTTTACAATCTGACTGAATTATACAATTAAATGTAAATTTTACATCCTAATTAGTGAGGACATCGTATTATCTGACCTACATTATTCTAACGATATACATACATAAAGAACATAATAAAAACCACGCGTTGCAGTATTCTAACCCTATAGTTTCTCGACTTGTGATTCGAGGCGGGTGTCGTACTATACTACGACAAAGAAGTCGACGACTTCACAAATGTTCAAAGCCTTTTTTATAAAAGTGGTTGGCCAGTACCAACCCAAACCGCTGACTCTAGAAACTATGAAATTGGAAGAGTATATTTCTTTTACGACGTGGATGCTGGATAAGGCGAGATTTTTTTAAATTCTACCCCCAAGGGGGTGTAGATGTCAACTTGGTTTTTACTTCGAAAGATTACCCACACTAATGCCTAAAAATCAATTTGAGGATTTTGCAGTAATCAACCCCTAAGGCGATGGTGAAAACGGGTGAAATGTGTTTCTTAATATTTCTTAGGCTCGAAGCGAAGCGCGGGAGTATTTTGCTAGTGGCTAATATTCTGGAATTTGTTTGTACACTTCGGCCCCAATATTTTCTGCCCGGTTTCGTTAAAAACATCGCTCGTCCCGATTGTGACCACCCATCGTGAGACGATTCAAACGAATTAATCGGTAGATCACAATAAAATTGTTCGTGACGTCGCTAGCGACTGATTACACCGACTGTGACAATACAATGTCAATCAACAAGTTTATCTTGTCGTTTCGTGGTGACCGGCGTCTTTAAATAAACTGTTCAGGAATCCCTGTCGCAATATAGGTATGTTTGTAATAACGTACTCTGCCTGGAAAACAAGACGTTTAACGCGAGAGACCGCGAGGATCGTCGCCTGGTGCATCCGGAATATGATACAGATGCGGCGACGATGTTCGTACATATGTACATGAATGATAGCGGCAGCGAACGGAACGTCACGAGTACTTTCGACAGTATCGGGAAGGACTTGAGTGACACCATAACGACTAAAATGTCCGCACTGAAACGCATGCCACGAAAATTCAACGATGCCTGCGAGAATCTTCGATGACAAGTATCACCTATCTAGACTCGATACACAGTTGCAACGGGTGAAAACTGAAGTTGTTATTGCTTAAATATCCATATTAGAAAATAACATAATAAATAGGTATGTTAGCAGAAAAAAGGTGGCACTAAACCGTCACGGAACTGATATGTGCGAATCCGCCTTTAATTTGTCAGTGTCAGTTTCACTTTTGGAGACAATATCGTAGATTGAAGGACACTTTTGTGCAGATATAGTATGTATAAACAGAGTGTTTTGCTACAGCTGATAAACCTTTTTGGGGATGATTCTACAGGCCAAAATGAAATGAAAATATAAAATACAATTTTTTAATACCACGCGGCGTTTTCGAGGTAATTGACTTTGAATTTTAGCCGAGTACGCGTGCACCGAAGTACTTACAGTTTTAGTCGCCTGAGGGGCACGTGGAGGTAAGTGGAACAGCCTACGAAAAGCGCGACGGGTTCCCTTTATCTCGGCGTGCTCCTCAGGCGTCTAAAGCTGTACTTTGATGCACGCGTATTTAACTGAAATTCGAAGACAATTTTCTTGAAAACGAAGCGCGATATTAAAAAAATTATAATGCATATTTTCATCTTATTCTGTCCTGTAGAATCGCCTCCAAAAAGGTTTACCACCTGTAGCGGAACACTTTGTATAGATATAAAGATAGTGGCCTTCTCTTTTATAACAAAAGTAAAGCTTCCTGTAAGTTGCAAAAAAAGAATGGAATAAGATATCACCTATAAGCATGGGGATATAAGTACAAAAGTGGAAAATTGTTGCTTACAAGTAGAAAAATTAAAAAAAATTATTTTCACCAAGAAGTGATTTGCTAGCTTCCGCGGAAAATTAAAGTCCTACAAATAATTTGAATATACTTTGATCTTTTGTATCTTACTGTTGAAGTCCTTCATCTGAAAACCAAATCAATCTTTGATTTTCAGTTGTGTAGTAAGGCCACACCGATAAACTTTAACCGCTCGAGGTGTAGGTATCATCTAAAAACTTTACGAATTCAAATTAACATACTCAGTGCCTCCCGGTGTTAGCCAGGCACCGGATCGTCCAAAACTAACAAATCCTATAAAAAAACTTCAATCCAAGGCTTTGCATCCGCCCATTCGACCTCGGCTCCCGGCTCGTAACAAAACAATTAAAAAACGCGATAACGTCAAGAGCGGATTTCACCCCTTCAAAGAGTTTTTCCGTAGAAAGAATTTTGTTCCTTGCATACCCCGATAGGCCTTATATTCACACAAACTTTCATTGAATTTAGAATTTTCGGTTTGGCAACCTTTCCTTGTAAGTAGCTGCGTTACGCGCAAGAATAAATAAGATCAACGTGATGAACACAATGAGAAATATATAAATATTTGTGAAAAATGAGAAATATATACATATTTCGCTATATTGTACAGGGTGTAGGTACAGGCAAGAATGGATCGAACGTTCATAAATAAGATAAACACAGTGACGTTCAAGGTAAACGTGAAGTTCTAACTGAAACACATAGTGTGTATCAAGCTCGCATAGGATGATATTTTAGACCCCTTTTCACAGCCTTCACATTTTTCCACTGCCAACAGTAACATGTTTTCCATTATCACAGATTCTTTGTTTCTCGCAAGTTCTATGCTTAAATATCGATCCCTTTAATAAGGTTACTCATTCAATACTAACGATCTGTAAATAAAGTACATACGGTTGTATTTATTACTTATTGCACATTTATAGTTGATTATACAATTATTGATATTTACATTATTATACATATTAATATTATGCATTCATGTTTACACTTGCAAAGAGATTCAAAGAGAAAAGATGTTTATAAATTTGAATGCGCAAAAAGCAAGTAAATTGCATAAGTACGCACAATAGTTTAATCAGTTAGTATGAGTTACAAAAATAATTTGAAACGTTTTAATATGCGCACTGCGTATAGCAATCATTTTATCGTTTCTTATATATTATTCTTTCTGAGCTAGAGAGAAACAGATAAGATAAAATAATAAATGAAGTAAATCGAAGTTCTTATTTTTTAAACTCCGTGCATATATTTATCTTGTTTATTTATTAACAATAATTTTATGCTCATCGTTTCAATTCATCCACACTATTAACAAGGAACATTTCCAAACTGTGACACGTCAATTTTGAAGAAACATGGCATAAAGATAGAACATATGAAAACACTGGACATGTATTTGTTTGTAGCGGCACATACTTTTCTTAAGGGCGTGGAATTACAGTGTTGTCCTGTTATAAGTATGAGTCCTCTGTTTTGTTAGAGGTGCACCGGAGGTAAGGAGAACGCGTCGCGCTTTTCGCACGCCGTTCCACTTACATCCGCGTGCTTCTTAGGCGCCTAAAAGTGTACTTCGGTGCACGCATACTTGGCTAAAATTCAAAGCCAATTTTCCCAAAACCAAAGCACGATATTAAAAAATGTTATTCTATATTTTTGTCTTAGTTTAGACTGTAGTGAAACACCCTGTATATTTACACAAGGTCATGCATAGTACCTATTGATCTCCAGAATCAAGTAACGGCTTCCTTAAACACGTTTCAAGTCAAGAAACTTTGGTACGATGCGCACTACTATTTCAGTAGCGAAATTATTGATGCAGAATACCCACTGAAATGGATGGAAGCAAAGGGCGTGGCAGTAAGATAAGAGTAAACTTCACAATAAGTTTTCTATAACAGAAACTACAATAAGAATGCAACAATACCACTGATCTCCCACAAGCTGTGAAAATTTAGTCAGTAGTACTGCGCCGGATGCATTTAGATGAAAAATTAAGTTTTCCTGAACGGAGTATTCTCTGTATTTTCTCCTCACAAACTTGTCGTTGCTGCTTTTATCCCATTTACACAGCGAGCAAGTAGGACTTATGGTCGGATAATGGCTTGAAAGATATCCGCGTCCGAAGAAGGTACGATTACACTAAATTCTTCGCGGGCTGTACTTAAGAACAATTTATGCGGGTCGTTAGGGATAATGATAGAAAACGACATAGCAATATACTGGGTGATCGGCTTCATGTGTGAGAAAATTTAAGGGGTGATTCTAAACGTCGAAATAAGACGAGAAGCATAAATAATGAATTTGCGGTTAAGTCTTCATTTTGTAATTATAAACGTTTAAAGATTTGGTATCTTCCGCCTGAAAGCGGGCAACCAGGCTCAGCACCAGTGTACGTGGGATACAGCATTCCAGGGGTAGAGCAATAGTAGTCAAATCCAACGTCCTGTTACAAGACGCGATTCTGCGACACTTGATCCAAAATTGAAGGGTATCGTTAAATTACACTGAACCTGCCTTCTCGATGAAATCCATTGTTTCCATTGCTTCCACTGTAGTCTATTGGTTTATCGATACACACGCGCGGACAAAAAATCCACAAAACACGAACTCATACCTAGCAAAAAGAATCAGACTTAAGGCAGTAAAACGTGTAAAAAAATTAAAGAAGTTACTCGCAGTGAAATATCGTCGCGATTTTAAAGATCCGAAAAAAATACTACCATATTCCTTGAAGTTTTTTCTACAAAATAAGTCTATGTTCGATACTGTAGAATATAGATATGTACCTACTTAATATTTGATAACATGGATTGAGACAGGACTAGGTTAGAGTAGTGCTGTATATAACAGAATTACGTTATATGTATATATTTGAATTTGTTCCTTCGGAATATACAATGTTTAGTGAACCATGGTGCCAAGGGGCCGATTAAAGGTCTGGGCAGACTTATCAGTTCCATGCCAGTTCACGTGGCCCAGGAGCTGGTTAAAGGTCTGGGCACACTTATCAGTTCCATGCCAGTTCACGTGACCCAGGAGCTGGTTAAAGGTCTGGGCACACTTATCAGTTCCGTGACGACACAGTACCGGCGTGCCAGTGGTAAGAAAGGGGCGTAGAGTATCTCTTCTTCTCACCTCTGGCACGCCGGCAATGCGTCGTCACGGAACTGATAAATGTGTTTAGACCTTTAAGCTGCCTAATTTTTAGTTTTACCGTACGGATACGGGTCCCACACTGACCTCTATGTCACGGACAAGTGTGAACTGTTCCATTATAAACCAAGCAAACGATATTTTTGAAGCGCGGAACTAACGTGTACGGAGAGACAGTCGTAATTCCACTGTACAGGTACAGAACTGACAAGTGTGAACTGCTTCATCCTAAAACAAGGAAAAGATATCTTTTATGACAACACTGACGGCACGTAACTGGCACTGATATGTGTGCGCAGGCCTTAAAGCTACCTCGGGAGGACAGATTTAGACTTGCCAGAGGGACGGATACGTAACAGCCGGCTTTACACGGCTGTTCCAAATCGTCGGGCTTGACGCGTCACTCCCGCGCCTCCCGTGCTGGAACGCGCGCTTGAAGTGCGCTCCTGGACCGTGATGTGAAAAGCGCAACACTCTAAATGCCCGCCAGATCCGCAGGTTTGAAGCGTCCGCTCGAAATTTGCGCGTGGAGCGTGGCATGTTCGTCGGATGGAGAGTTCAGTGAAACATGCCATTCCTTGTGGTTTCATTCATTTTTTTTAATTTCTAAAGGTATGGGCCAGACCTATATCACGTCGGAGACTTTACACGTACCGTTTTGGAGCGCACGCCTGAAGTGTACGTTCCAAAACTATGAGAAAAACTGTCCGTGTAAAGTCGGACCACAGAGCTTCCTACTGCCCTCCCCCCCCCCCCCTCACCGAGGTTTTAGTGGATTAGGGTGCCAGGCTATCCTGGCGCCTCCCCAGAGACGCCGGAGTATCTTACGAAGATTTCCCCACGTAAAAAAAAATTACTCTTCACTTATCGAACTCCAGACATTGAATTCATTTGCTTGGCATGGCTACGTTTGTATCGGTCTGTAATTTTAATTCCTGGAATCACGTAACACGCGCGCCAAGCAGAAAGTTTGCCCTTGCGCGTACCAATTATAACATCGGTATCAAGCGCGCCATAATATTAGAGCATGCGCATCACTATCCGCACGCGAGTCGTACTTACGATCTACTAATATTTGCGCATGCGCACGTAAGTCGCTCCATGTTCGTGCTCATGGGCAGATCGCGCAACGTCCGCATTTGCACGCGCAGGCGCTGTACAAAACGCGCGGTGTACAACGCTCGTGCGCATGCAAGCCCTACTTAATGTGACACCTAGAAACTTTTGTATTCAACATTTATTTCTAGCAATGTTAGTTTTCCTGTTATATACATGTCTAAGTAGTTAACTATCTTTGCTACACTGAAATTTGAAAGATGGTTTCACCTTAAAATATAAATATGGACTGCTAAAAATAATACGTTTCAAATATTTTTACATACTTTACTTTTATGTCAGGTTTCATACAAATCGGCGTGTCACATTTGGGTGATGTTCCTCGTTAGTAATTGTTAAAAACTGACTCAACCAATGATTAACCAGGTTATTTTTACAGAAAAGTATGGAATATACCGCTTGTTTCTTAAATAGAGACGTCTGTATACAAAATGTGTGTGGTACAAATATTACGTTCGTGCGCACATAAGTAGGTACATATGTATATCTCAAAAATATTTTTGACTCCCAACCAGAGCGCAAATAAAATTCGCAACACTAAACAACACAATTTTCTGGAACCCGTACAACTTTTAACCTTAATGATTCCACTAGAGATTATGATGTACTGATGTTTGTATTTATCATATACTACTTATCCTCTACGTGTTGATATTCAAACGCGTACAATTAGTGCATGATAGATGCGAAAATCTTTCAGTTGCATTTATGAAACACATTCGTCGAGCAGCTATGGGCATGACACCGAAAGTGTTAAGCACATGTAAACTACTAAATCTATGTGGACAGTAACTTGCACTCAACTAAATCACTCTACTTGACCGAGTTTCTGGGTGCATGTACCTACCCAACAGTGGGATCAATAATACCAATAATTTTTCTGCCTAGGAAAATAAAGATGTTAAATACTTAAGAATCTGTGTAATTTTCTTGAACAAATTCCTTCAGGTTTTTGTGTGCATTGCATACAAACACTAGCGGTAATATACTTAACTTCGTATCTATATATGTGACACTAACAAGGGAACATCCGCATTAACGCGGATTTGGGAGAAAGTAGTTCTTACAAAAATATTTCACACGTAGTTTTTCTCAAAGTTGGAATGAAAAACCTATTTGGAGGAATATCTTGAAAATTATGGGAGGTAGAAAAATGGTTTGAATGGCAAAGCTGTTTATTTTTGTTTTATAGCGAATCGGGCTACAGAATAAGATGCCGAAAAAGCAATTTATTTAAATAATACATGAAAAATGGCATGTTTTTTTTTATAATTTTTCTGGTTAATTGCTAATCCACCATTCTGCAAAATTGTATGAAAACTATATATGTGAATACAAGATATGGACAAATTACATTTTGTTTTTTGGATTCTAAAAAGAGTAATTATATTTGAAATTGACTCGTATTTTGTAAAATGATCACAATTAGTGTCGTGTGCGTATAATCAAACAGTTAGTAAACTTTTACAATATGTGTGCGATTGCGAGAAAGTTTCCTTAAGTCACCTTAAAATATTCCTGATTCTAAAGTACATTTATGTTTGAATCATTTTTTCATTCTGAAAGTTATACTGAGTAATATGTATTAATTATTTTCCAGCATCTACGAATAACGGAAAACGCATTAGAGAAAGCTGCAGACCCTGACAATAAATACAACTCGTTTTACTGCTACCATTCACGCACACAAAATGTCTCAGGTTCAACTTGTTAAAGATGTAAAACAATTCTGGTTCAACTGTTTTCTTAATGAAGGTCTTTTGGTCTTACCTACGTACCTCTTATGCCGACCTACGCTAAGGGGCCGCAGCGTAAGTACTTTTCTACCTGTATCGTAAATTTTGATCACTTCAGGATCAACTACCAAGGCACACTGTAACATAATTGCCTAAAAGATTACAAAAATTTACCACCGGTTTATTAAGTGCACACAACGACTTCATATTTCGCAAAATACGAGTAAATTTGTAATATAATCACTGTTTTTACAATGCAAAAATAAAAATTCCAATTTATCAGTTTCTGATAAGAAACTAAAAAAAAGTTTCTCATTGTGGGTTGAAAATTAATTAAATACCTATCATAGGTACTGTTTCATTTTATCATTTGTTTCGCTTCATTATTCAAAATGTTTTAAATGTGCAATGAAAAATTGGATAGTAATGAGCAAACCGTAAACGTATCAACCAAATATTTTTTAGCAATAAACACCAACTTTTATGGAAATGAGATAGATAAGCTGCGCAGAAAGTTTCAGTTCATCTTCGACTGCTATGGATATTATACTACAGACTCATTCTC
The DNA here is from genome assembly GCA_963855975.1 of Andrena chrysosceles. Taxonomy (NCBI): domain Eukaryota; kingdom Metazoa; phylum Arthropoda; class Insecta; order Hymenoptera; family Andrenidae; genus Andrena; species Andrena chrysosceles. The sequence continues at coordinate 104,408,914 of OY979767.1, read as the reverse complement.
TTACCTAATTTCGTTATATCATTCTAAACGACGAGTAAAGAACTGGAAGAAGATAGTAGAACTTTCCGTAAACTTGGGAGAAAAATGGACAGTTTACGCAAACGTGAACTTGATCTCCTAATATTTAGGTATGCATATATAATTTGATTACATTTTGTTCACACTTTCAAAACTTCTTTTTACTTAAAGCTGTTATCAAATTACATACAAAGGGATATAAAAGAAAATCGATCATCACAAGATAATGTGTAATGCTTGCAAGATCCAAAATTAATTTATTTTTCTATAATTTTATTTGTGTATGCTCAGTTCTAACGTGTAAACTGTTGTATAAACTGTAAAGTAAACTTCAAGCTAAAATTTATTTAAAGTCAAATTAACTAAAAATATTATGTTTTCTTATCGTTTCGTAAAAAGTGCTACGTATTTTTAATTAATGAGGAAGAATGAACTGCAGAAATATAAAATTATAGCTGAAGTTCATATAAAAATGGAATACACAATAATTAAATATACACACTTTATAACGGAAAGAAATTGTTATCAATACATAATAATTTTTTTGCAAATAATAGCCATATGTGAAATGGTTTTTTAAATCATTTTTTCATGTAGTATACACCTCCATACTAAAAGTGGTAATGTCGTAATTTAAAATATAATAGTTAAGCTTTAACACTACGTAAATCAATAAGACAAATAAGTTAAACGAAGTAATGCAAAAAATGTAACTGAGTGAAACGTCTTACTATGCATTAAAATGTAAACAATATTGATTGTAATATACATCTGTTCTTATTGTTTCCCTTCTCATTCAAGATTATTAAAGATGGCAGTTTTACCTTTAATACTGGTTAGAGAGGAAACGGTTTTTTCAAATTGTACCAAAAGCAATTTTTGACTAGGAAATTACACTAACACTGTCACTTACATTAATTTACTTTAAAGCTTTAATTTTTCACTATTTTATTTTTCATTAGTCCCGGCAGGAGTGAAATTTTAAGTTAATTGAGCTAATTTTTAAAAGATAGAAATAATACGTTTTGCTTAAAATAATACGATTCGTTCTCCATAAGTATCGAAGAGTATCGTGTAATTTATCAAATACATACCTGTTTTTATAAAAATAAGTTCGTACAAATTATTCGTGAACTTCGCAGATTCGGCAGGTAATATTCAGCACTTGCAAGAAAAGCAGTTTCTTAGTCGATGTTAATGATTTTTTAAGTCACGATAAGAATCACTAGAAAACGGATTCAAGATGAAATGATGAAGTCGCGTCATTTCTCACTAAATGCTTCTTCATTCGCATTTGGTTTCGTTCATTTTCTTGTATTTTCTATCAGTCTTTACACTCCTCGCGGGAACTGTTGTTCTAACGACTAACGTCCATGTCATTACAGAAAGTATCAGTAAGTGTAACCATAAAATGAATTCCACTTAATAAGCAAACGTAGGCACTCATAAAGCTTCTAAGTTGTTTAATTCTCAGGAAAAACAATCAATTCCACTGCACGAAACGATAAACTTGTTAATCGCGACAGGGCAATACTTTGTATATCGAAGAAGTCGCTGAACCAACTATAAGGACGAAACGATAAAGACAAGAAAACACGAAACATCGTCAAACCAACGCGGGGGTTGACGACGCACTGACTACCCGTCTGGCTGCACCCGGCAGTCGAACACTCGGGAGAGAACACTCATCCTCCCGACCCATTCTCCCCTACCGCACCGACATGCTTCCTGAGCCAAAACCCCATCCTCCCACGCAATCCTCTCGAGTTCTGTGTGTCCTTGTCTTCGGCCTCGGCCTTTACCGATCGAAACCACATGATCTACCTGATAAAACATTGAAAATCGCACAACGTACTTACGATATTTTTATCCACATTATGGGAGCATTATTACTGGTCAAGCTACAAAATTCTAAATTTGAACTTGTGTCTGAGAAAATTTGCGGAATGTACATGCCAACAAAATTGTTCGTCACATTTTCAATTTAATCGACTACACTGTAGAACAGGTTTAGCTATAAAAGGGTTTAATCTGTGGTAACGGGGAAATGGATATTAATTAAATATCATAAATTATTCTAGGCGAAATATCTGTACTAACATCTACAATGTAGTCAATAGTTAACGTTCTAGTGCGTCGATTTTTAATTCAGTTGGAAAAATTAGACTAGTCTAATTTGGGGATGAAAAGACCAAATCCGATGTCTGTTTTCAATCTGGTATAAATAATAATAATAATAAAAGATCCATGTTTTTTATCTCCAAATGTAACAGAAATATCTCAATTTTCGGATGCATATGATCTTGTATATATTATGACAATGCAACTACTTTACGGTATTATTTATGTTATGAAAAAGAAAACAGTCAGTTCAATACATTTATTTCGTTAATTCCTTTATAATGTGTTATCATTTATGAATAGAAGACTGATTTTTTTAAGTACAAAATTAAGTTTTACAGAGCATGTTCTTACCGGCGTCTACAGTTACAACATTTACAATTCTGCTGGCGGGCATGATTGCTCCATTGCCGACGTAACTCAGAAAAATTGTTTAGCCACTCGCAATTGGGCTTAGGTGGTGTGTTACTATTCCATACCATTTCTTCAGCACATTGACAAGATCGTAAACCAGTATCACAAAATCGTGAATTACTGCATTTAGCAGGAACACAGCATCCATCATCATTTCGACAATAACAACATTGCTCAGCATTGAGTATCAAAATGCCCTTCCTTTCAGTACCAGGGCAACTTGCTACATAAAAGATTAAAGTACAACAAACTTTTGTATCATACTTGCCACATAATAATAACAAGGATATTTTTCACGTTATTTACAAAGCAATTAATATCCTGCTAGTGCATAATAAATACACTCACACAAATAATATTGTATTAAACATTGCTTTCAAACTGTAATACAGATATTTTTTATATAAATATTTTCCATTGATAAACTAACCATAGCAATCACCACAAGGAAATGGTTCACTTCTGTCAATCCTTTTACAACAAGACATATTCGTTGGTCAAGCTGAGCAAAAACTTAAATTTTTCACAGTAACTGTTTTGTGCCATGTACACTGTACTACTGATAATTAAGTATCTAATGCTGTGTGTATAAATTTGGAATACATCTTTATAATTTATATTAGTGCAACATATTTAATTTGAAGAGAAAATATGAAAATGTGACAGAAATGACGATATTCATCTGTTTAATCACACGTTTTCTCATACCGTTTATTATTGTATAAAGTAATATTTTAGACTAACAGTTTGTTCAAGATTTCATATTGTATTTACAATGGTGAACAAAAAATATTTTTAGTGAACTGATAAACTAAATTTTAGTAAATTAAACATATTTTTAGTTTCGACTAGTATTAAATTTATATTGACACCAGTTCGACGAACACATTTGCATTTATAAGCATTTTTTATATAACTTTTCTGTCCACACATACCCGACCAAACATGCGTTTAGATGCGTGCGTCTAGAATGCGTGCGTCATAATCATCCAAATTATTGAATAGAAGACGGATCCATATTTCGATGAAACGCATAAAAAAATTATAAATTTAGCTTGTATACAAACGAATTTCTAGGATTATATCATTTTACAAACATAAGTAATTATTATATTTTGCCTATATAAATTGTCGTGCTAAGGACTATTTAAAAGTCATATTATTATACTTCGTTGAAGACGTCTCGATATCCGTTACAGTATACAAGTTGATCGACGGTTGTGGGAGAAAATTTAGGAGGTGATTCTAGACGCCAAAATAAGACGAAAATCAAGAATAACGAAAATGCGATGAAGCCTTCGTTTTGTAATTATAAGCGTTTAAAAATTTGGTATATTTCGCCTGAAAGCGGGCAACCGTGCCCAGCACCGGTGTACGCGGAAATAGACATTCCAGGGGTAGAGCAGTGGTGGTCAAAGCCACTGTCACACGGCGTCACTCACCTCAGAGAAACTGTGAAAAAATTACAATACATGATTCTGTGATACAAGGGCATCCACACACTTTTTCCTCAAGGGGGGAAGGGGGAGGTAACTTTGAGAAACAATGACGTTAAAGAAAAAATATAGTAATGTAAAAACAAAATTAAACTCTTTATTATTGCGTTTGTACAGCCAATTTAATTAAAATTTTAAAATTGAAATTTAAAAATATTCACTTTTTTAGTATAAACTTCATAAGAATTAATTTTTAAACCTAAGCAATTTTGTCTCAGGCTTGGTGATCATCTGCACTACCCGTCTGCGGGGTAGAAATTAAAGCATATCGCAGAATTTTACTAAACCTGCCTACTCGCTGAAATCCATTGTTTCCATTGTATCCACTCATGTAGTCCATTAGTTTTCTTTTCATGATTCCTAACAATGGATAGAAGACGACCCCAGGACAAAATCGCTATTTTACCTATTTTTGAACTTGCATAACTTAAAGTAATTCGAGTCTTGTATCGTTTTGTATTAATTTGTTAATAAGTATGATTGAAAAGTACAATCCCCTCCCTTCATGAATTAAAATTGATGCCGAAAGGTACGTATATCACCTGTCCGTAAGTAACAGGGTACCTAAGTAAGAACTAGTACACCATCTGATTTTTGATAAATAGTTCAGGCATTCATTAACGTATAATATATTGCACACTCGCGCATTAATCATACATCATGAATTAATCAATGAAGATTAATCTACGGAACTTTTTGTCAATTATTGGACATGTTGTGTTAAGAATCGCGCAATATGTGAACAAGTGGTCGTTTCAGACCTCCAAATCAATTTCATTCGATTTAAAGTCGGTTGCGAACATCGTGCAGTGTCAGACCTTTGACTATAGTTGAAAATCTTAGTCTTTGTTTGAAGCTGATTAATTGCATCAATTCATTACCTTAATTAAAGAAATACATCATTTTTAGCCTTGTAGTACTTAAAAGTTTTAAGTTTCATTCTGTCTGCTGTTTGGTCTCAGTTATTTTCAACACTAAGGGTACGTAAACGTTAATAACATCAATTAAATTAAATTATTAAAATAAATTAAATAAAATAAATTAAATTATTAAAATATAAAATTAAATTAAGGGCAGAAATTAAATTAATCTGTATAATTTTTTTAACTGTAAATAAATTTGTATACATACACTAGGTCCTTGATTGAAAGTAGTGATTAGTAGGAATTTAAATTTGAATTAAAAGTTACATTAGTTTGGATTTGAAACATATAAGTAACTTTAATAGCTTTCATCTCTAATCGAAATTAATTATTTGCTGTTACAGTGACAGAGTCAACTTAAAGACACCGCATCGTTTTCTCACGAATCCTAACATAATGCGTGTCCTAATTTATCTTTGTTTAGCCATTGTACCATTTGTACACTCTATCATGGTAACGTACAATTTAAAACCATTAATAAGTTTGATTTTTAAAAGTTCGTCGCTTTCATACATATATATATATATATAATATAATATAATATAATGAATTCTGAAATTATCATGCATCGTATTTATAATCATTTATTCCACAGAATGTATATTCAAACATTGTCATATATTTTTAAATATTAAAAACAATGATAATATCGAGATAAAACTTCTGAGAAACATTTTTATTCATTAATAATAATTATATTTTACAGCTGCACCAACTCATGACTCCAGATGAAGTAATGGGAATATTTCACAAAACATATGACGCTGGTACGTCAAATACGCAAACTGAATCCCAAATACACATAGACATATATAAAACTAAAGAACTCTCACCTGGGATGCAATTAATGTTTAATAATGGTGTACAATACGATGTTCTATACTCCATTATTTTGTAATATTCTTTTCATTCTCAATATTTTTCGTTACAGTACCTTACTATGAAGTTGTGCGTGTGCAATATTCGATGAACACCATAAACGAAGGCGCTGCTACAAAAGTGCATATAAAAACATTCAATCAAGATATCGAATTATATTTAAATCCTACCGAAGGATATCTTGCTAGTGACGATACACCTTTGTGGATTGTGAGGTCCGATCAACAAGCGCCAGAAGGACTTCAATACACTTTGGTACCCAATGTAAGTTTTTTTAAAAAATTTCTTTGCTTCTACATAAATTAGAAGAAGTCTTTTTTTATATTAAACTCTCCGTAATAAATATTTAAGGGTAGTTAATCCGTTAGCAGTCGAGAATCAGACTCATTATGTTCTGTTCACACAGACGAATATTTACATATTTGGTAAAATTCGTATTAGTTACTTAATGGTAAAAGTACTTAGTAAACATAGTAAAAAAGCGGGAAATCTGCATCAAGCCGTTGACTTGTAAAAAAATCCACAAAATGTACACATTTTCCGAGGGTTCAAACGGGTATACCCCTTTAACTGAAGTATGAAGAAAAATAAAATGCTAAATGCATTTCAATACGATTATCTATACTTATGAGTATTTAGCTACTTATATTATAGAAAGAAGAAGTTTTTATAAAGTATATTAAAGGCCGTCGCTGAAATACTTTTTAGTTATTAAAAGCTTATCTGTAATTTTACAATATATATGATAATTTGCACGTTTATTGCATAGCACATAAGTTTAGGGAAAAAATCTTTTTAGGCACTGAAGGATATTGGAACTCCAATGCAAGACGAAGCAGCAGGAGCTGCACTCTTGGTTACATCTAAAATGAATAAGCCGCCAATTTTCGTAAGTTGAATTTCATCTGGAAATATACATATTTAAATTACCCCCTTCAAGTTATTGTTTTCATTTTAACCCTTTTGCAGTGTAGTATAAGAGAAACTCGGGAAAGTCGTTTTTTGTTTTTGTTTTTGCGAATAAAAATAATTTAGACAGCAAAAGCTTATTATTTTATTATACTATGAAAGAATTAATATCAAATGAAATTGATTATCTCAGGTAATAAGATGATCTATTTTCTTAGTGTCGATAATACCCATTTAAATTATGCTTATGTAGGTTTTTACAAATTCAACTGAAGCTAATAATATGTACTTAATAACGCATTAGAAAATTATATAATGAAGTTGTATTCGTATTTTTTGTCTAACGACACACGTTTCTGTTTTAGAACGGACCTCTTCCCTCGAATTTAGTTATACGTTCCTTACCAGAACGTATTATTAAAGACGTTTTGCTTACAAAGACGGAATTATTTAAATTGCAGTTCACTAACACATTAGAAAAAAATAGCTTAGCCTACACATACCACCACATTGTTTATAAACAAACGCCATTGGTACCATACAACAATTTTAGTAAGGAAATTATTTTATTGTTATAAAATGGTCAAGTGAATTAAATCAATTTAGTTGAGCTTTAGTTTCTAAATAGTTCAAATAAAGCGGAATAAACTAGTCTTTCACAAAGATAAATTAATGAATAGGGTGGTGGTATATGTTGTTTATTATTTTCTAGATTTAACAAATCCATTATCTCACGTACATCAAGCTCCGAGCGTGATATATCCAGAAGTTCTGGTAGTGGTTGATTATAACTTGTATTTGTAAGCAGTAACTTTGTACACTCTTCATTTGTAAATCCGTTTAGGATATTGTACAAAACGAATGACATTTGTGATTTTAGAATGCTAGGTGGAAACATCGATCAAGCTAAACGATATATCGTTGCGTTCTGGAATGGAGTAGATTTAAGGTATCGTGCACTGACAAATCCAAAAGTACGATTAAACATCGCGGGTATAATTGTAGCTACGGTGAGTATTTGCATAATGTCTTTATATTCTTTTAACGATGGAATATTTATGCGTCGCCTTTGAAAATAAATTTATGTGTCACCTCAAAAAAAAACGGCCAATGTAATTTATTCGATCATTTTTAAAGAATTTGATTTCTTATACGTTTACCCTTATACATGCTGATGCTTCAAAACGATAGTTTTATCCTTATCATTTTCTGTTGGCGCATAGCAATTGTATTTGTATCGTGGTTAAAATCATTCTTTATGGTTTTAAGAGATTATAGATATTATAAGTTTGTGTGGCGTCGGTTTGACTTCACGCTGAGGGATTTACATCCTGTGCACGGTTTTGACGTGTTTTCGTATGAATATTTTCTGGAAAGTATCGAAAGTATTGTTTGAGAACAATCTACAATTTCCCAACATTACCTTCTTACAATATATTGAATAACGCTCTACATAAAATTCGTTGGTACATTGAACGTTTTATTACAGGATGAGGGGGCCATCCCATATATAGAAAATAGTCGTATTAATTTAAAATTAGTAGATGCTGATCACGCTTTATCGGGTATGGCGCATTATTTTTATAGGGAGAAAAGATTCCCCTGGAAAATTTATGATATGGCGATGGCTACCACAAAGTGAGTGATAAAGGATTTCGGACTAAAACACATGAAATCCATTCATAATATTTCTAATTATTAACTGTAGTACATTCGTAACGCGGCTGCAATTATTAATACAATAATCATATAGTAAGAGTATTAATTATAATTTGTTTCTTTCAGATTGGATTTATGTAATAAGATAGATGATCATTTATGTGACCCTGCAACATTAGGTAAGCACATTTTCAAAGAACAAATTAAACGTGCAATTTTATATTCGATCTAAATGTCCATAAATAGAAAAAAGGAATAGACATCGATGCCAGTATAAGAATGTTTTCAAAACGAAAATTTATTATATATTTGTTCATTGTACTAAATTGTCGTTATATTTCTTGCACACTCTTAAATGCACTTGAATTCTTTATTTGGAATACGAATACTATTTCATTTAAAGTTAACTAACCATCTATATTCATAAACTAAAACCAGCACTGCAATATTTTGATTGTTGCAAAAGTTTTTCACCCTTAGATGATACTTTATTTTTGTAATTAAAAATCCACAATAATCGCAATTTTAAATACAGATGTAGAACAAAGTACATACGTACGATTTCCACCACTTTCATAATCACTGGCACATATTATGTTAACGTTTTATAACTCTTTAATATTTACCAATTTCGTATTATACATATGTAGCATTTGCATACATTTTAGAGAAACGCAACCACCAATTTGTCTTATGAAAGGTTAAATGAATATTTGCAGGATATGCTTATGTTGCTGGTGCATGCAATAGAAATCGTACAACGAAATTATCGGAAGCTGTTGGTCTAGCTGAAGACAATGGTGGCTTTAGTGGTATCATACCAGTAGCTCACGAACTGGGACATCTGTAAGTTTTACTTTCCTCGTTCCTATAACGTCTAGAAGTTGAATAGGATCAATTTCTTTTTCTTTACATTTTCATGAAGTTTTGGGTATTGAGAACAAGTTCCTAAGTAAATTATTATTAGATTGAAATTCGAAAAACAGTTGAAGTTATCGGAATTGAAATGAAACCGCGTACAGTTAAAAATTTATCTTCGTGCTGAAAAAGTAAATACAGAGCTGTCTCGGGTAATACAATTTATTTATAAAGACTGATACAGAATTATTAAAAAAGGCGCTTCGGACGTCATACACAGAACTCTATCGAAAATGTCTTAATGCTACTGTATGGCACTCCGAATCTCCATATACAGATATACATACCAACATTAAATGTATTTTAAGATTCAGAACTATAATTATCACGCTATCTACACCTACGTTTTTCAGTTTAAAAAAATATTTCACTTCTTGCGGTAAAATTTTACTACTCTTCCTTAAAGAGCATTCATCTCCAAAATTTTCAATAGGTATCTTTTTCTCATAGTTCCAGCAATATTAATGTTATGTTTTTTGGATGTCTTTACGTCTTTAGCCGACGTCTTTAAGGTCACTTCCCAGTCAAATCACGCAAGAACATAGGTGACTTTTATGATTTTTCCATGTTCTGACCGGAAAGTGGCCTCTAGACGTCTGTGTGCTACCTGGGAGGCAATTTTATTAAAAAGACTTGTGATTATTTCAGAATGGGAGCACTCCACGATGGGAATACAAAAGAATCCGGAAACTGTTCTTCACACGATGGTTTTATCATGACGGGTACGCTAATGTTAAGCAAGAACGAGTTCGAGTGGTCCAATTGCAGCATAAACGCAGTGCATAAATTCCTTAGGTAGATTTTTTGTATATAGTATTTATGATTAAATAATACTCAGTGCCATTGAACGGCCCCGAGTCTTCTATATTAGCGTAACTCGAAAACACATTTGATTTCCTTAGAAGTTCTTTTACTTGAAAAATTTGTAATATTTGAAGATGACTGATGTTCACTGATTTTTTATCGCGAGTATCTCGTTAGCTACCATTTTTTCGAAAAAAATAGTTATTGTGAAATTTGTAGCTTAGAAAATTCTGTATAAAAATGGTTCTATGGGTTTTTTTCGTAGGAGTCAGTATCCATTTTCATGTATGATGGATTACCAAGTTTCAACCCCCATACTTTTGACAATGGAAGATCCCGAACCCGAAAATTCAAAAAATTATGAAACTTTGTGAATATGTAGGGAATGCCCTCCTCAGTATAATGCAATTTTGTTTGCTGTTCAAATTCACTCCAAGAGGGTGCAATTAACCCTTGAAAATTTTTCGATTTTGTGTTATCTATTACCTCCAACTAATTTTACCCTTATCTTAACAACCAACTGTTACAATTAGCTACGCTCTTACATAAATACGTTTCGTAATATTTCCGTTATTGCTTAATCTTAAATGTATGCTTCCAGTTATGGTTTAAGGCAAAAATCTGAACCATAGAAGTGTTTTTTCTTTATAAAAAAAGTATAAGACAATCAGAAATTGATGTTTATAATTTTCGACGCTACTGACACAACTTGTTTCAGCGAAAGAAAAGCAACATGCCTCTATGATGAGCCACCAAAGGCTACAGCAATAAGACGTCCTTTGCCTGGAAAATTAATGTCTGTTGATGAGCAATGTGCAAAAGTCTTCGGTGGTGGAGCGTGTAATGTAAGTGTTTAAAAGAGAGATGAGAAGCAATTTTACACTACATTTGGAATAATTTTACAGAAAGACTCATCTTCGATTTGCTATCGACTTGATTGCAAAGTTCTCGAACAAAATAGCTACTGTGATGCAGTTACAGCCGCAGCTGAAGGTTCTACTTGTGGAAGAGATCTTGTAAGTTCAAAATTTATAAAAGAATCATCAGCATAAATAATTTTTACGAATTTCATATTACAATACCTATTACGGATTAATATTGTTTTGGCGTAGTTTGAAGATCGTGGCAACATAAATATCTTCTTTTTACAGATATGTCTCAATGGAGAGTGTGTGTTGGAAGGAACAGAAATTAAGGATGAAAAAAATTATGTTTCGAAAATGAAATAAGTATATGTAATACTTATTCATTAAAAAATTCTTCAAATAAAATAATAGTAGAAGTATATCCCTACTATGTTAAGCCACTATTTTTCTATTAAAACTTGAGTGTAAACATAGAAGCAACTACATTTCATATACTGCGATAAATACTTAAATAAGCATTCAACCAATGCAAATGTAAACGTATTGTACTAACACATTTTATTTCTTTAATGTACAGAGTTGCTAATAACTATAAACATAATACTGAAGTGTTTTATAGGACAAAAAGTAAGAATAGTAAGGCACATTGATCGAAGGCGTATCCTATAAATACTTAGTCGCTACAAATGTAACTTCTTAAATATTATAATAAACTTAAATAATAATTCACAAATTATATTGACAATAACGTGAAATACCACTTATTCAATTTATGGAAATTATTAAATTACATTCTAAATAGTAATTTGTTAATACATTAAGTAGTTACTTATTTACATACAAAAATGTGAATTTATGTATATATATCACAAAATGAAACACATACATGTTCCTGAGAGACAATAATATCAAGTCACTCAACAGTTTCTGATTCTATTCCTACTTCCTCGTAAAGCTCAGTTTTACTACCAGGATAGCCTTCCAAGATACAATCCATGATTTCGGTACATAAACGTTTCCGCTTTATGTGTTCACGCGAATAGTTATTCAGTGCTTTCTCCGATTTCCTTTTCAACTCAGTTAAATCTTCTGTACCACTTGCTTCCATTAGCCCGTCCAATTTCTGTGTTAACACCTTAATATTCTCTTGAACCTCAGCTTTCTGTTTTTTCGCCTCGTCAATTGTGATACTAGACTTTATAGACACCAACAAAGCTTCCTGCACTTTAATTTCATTTTCCAATTGTTGATACTTGCTTTCAACTTCGTTGGCATGTGCTTGCATTTCCTTATCTATCCTCATCAACTCCTCTACGCTGTGGCTTGAATCCTGAACTACGCAATAAACCTTTTGCTTCCCATAAACCTGAAGCAAACAGCTATCAGTTGTGTTGCTTGACATTTAGATTTAATAGCAGTCACTATACCTTTTCAAATAGTTTTCCTCCAGCTACCAACTTGTCTATAGATTTCTGTACAGCTGTTTTACCATATTCATGGTGCAAGTTGGACACAATGTCGTTGATGCTATAAGGCCTATTCTGTACTTTCATGTATTGATATACAGTATCTGCCATTATTGTTGCTTCTGTATTCCTCTCTTTTTGTACCAAAACTTCAAAGCAACAAAACTATATAAAACTTTAATAGTTTTATTCAGATTTGTTATCATGAATAATACAAATATAAGATTGTCTATGTTTTCAAAACATAGTTATATTCTTTGTATAATGAATTCACACGAATTACATTAACTGGATTTGTAACATACTTGTGAAATATAGCATTTTGATTTTAAAATGTTTAAGATATACATGTATGAAAACGTAATTAGTTTAACAGATGAGTTGAAGTACATTTTGATTGAGCAATAATTAATAGTCAGTAGATTATTCGGAATAACAATTATATGAGATTATTTGAAAAATTACAACGTATTATAATGCTCATATATTTTTATACATACAATTTTTATCATATAAGTTATGGAGCATGAAATTGTTACATACCAACTTTTGGTTTTGATTGTTAATTAATTGTATGTATTTAATTACTTATTAAACTGTCGTCACAGAAATCACTGGCTAGGTTACAAGACTGTATAACCTGTCACTGCTGTCACACGAGAAACAGCATTATGGACGGAGCTTTACACGGTGGGACGGAGTAAAGCGAGCCGAGCCGAGTAAAAACCGAGCGGCCCGAATGTACATATTTCGAGCCGATCGAAATTTCCATCACTTCGTTTATTTTTTAAACTATTTGCACGGCGTACTTATATATGTTCCCCATAAAAAACTTCGAAAAGTAAAAAAATACGCCAAGTACATCAAATAATAGAAACACAAAAAATAGAAAATGATAATAATTACAAAGTTAAAGAACATGTGAAATCAAAATGAGCTGCAAGTACATAAAGGTGCTTTCCCGCAGCGTGCAATGGCGATTTAGTAACGTTTGGCCTTGGATTTGCAAATGATTTTCTACGCCGCATGAATTCTTTTTTATTCTCAATGTTTAATCGTTCGATAAATAAATGTTAATGCTTACACATATTACATAGTACATATTACATTTTAGTTGAAGTGGGTGTAAATGAATAGCGCTTCGAATCTACATATATGGCGAAAACTTCGAAGTACTTCGAACATGATTCAAAGCATAAAACTCTTGAAAGTCTTGATAAGTCTTGAGTTTTTATAGGTCTTGGGAGTCTTGAAAGTCTTGAAAATGAACATCTGTTTGCCAAAAATTAACCAGGTTAATCGGCCAGAGGGTTTCGCCAGGGTCGCAGTTTACGACTGTATTGTCCCGCGAGTCGGCGGTGGACGTAGATACGGGTCCAAAACCTACCAAGACTTTGAAGCAACAGTTTCAAGACTTTCAAAACCTTCAAGATCTATCAAGACTCTAGACTTTTCAAGACTTTCAAGAGTTTTAAGCTTTGAATCATGTTAAAAGTGCAGATTCGAAGCGGTTCGAGGGGCATCGCTGTGGTAAGCTCACCATTGCGATTAAGAATTAAAAAGCGAAATCGGGATAAAACTCCAGCAATAACTTATGTTGAGTGGTTTAAAACATATTGAAAAAGATTCTCTGTTTAATTTCTTTATGTATATATTTTTCATATTATTCTATTATATTTTTTATACTGTTCAAAATATATTTCTTACATAAAGCTTACTAAACCGCGCCCGATAACTGAATTGCGGAATACACCTGGTCCTCGCTTGTCCATGTGCATCAACGTTTTTCCTTATTTTTTCCACGATAGCTTCTTATTCTAATAATATTAAAAGTAAAATTGATCACTAAGAACACATCAAAAGTTATTTCGGTAGTCGTGATAAAATGCGTTTAAAGATAAAACTGACAAAACATGATTATTAGTCTATGTAAAGATACTATGACACTAAATGATTTTAACGTTTGGTAATTTTTATTAAGGTCCATTCACATCTGTAACACTCATGCAGTATGTCAAACAGCCGTAATTCGTTAACATACTGAATTAACGAAAAAGATTTCGTTAGCATATATTTGGTACCGCTTAATTTTTTAGTTAAGTATAGGCTCTTTTATATGGCACAAAATAAGGAACAAAAACACGTATGGAACGCTACCACCCGGCATCATACATAGCACTCTTACTTTTGCTAATTCAATCTTTAAGATTTCGAAATATTAAAAGCACTGAATGAAGTTTTTTGTCAAGGTAGAGACTCGAAATGTTAGTAACGTTGGGACCTCGACAAGAATCTACTTTGGGTACACAAAATTGAAAATAGTTAGTTGATGAGAAATGTGTACCTAAAGCTGTGTATGTTACATCAATTTTTTTTGTACCTGTCTAGGTAGAATTGTATGTTATAAATGTTGTATTTTTATCATTTCAACTTTTAGTACAAGTATAGCCAGTAACTGTGTAAATTACTATACGCCCATGTACAAACAGGCTCCCTAAAGAACTTTTACACATGGGAAGATCACGCTACTAATGACAATGGAATATGTTTTTTGCCCTTCTATTACAAGTGTAAATGGTCCCTTATGCGTTTACAATCCGTTAAAGAACAAAGATAAGTTTAAACTACCGGCAAGCAACAATGCATACACGTATGCGAGTATGAATAAAACCTACGTGTATGAAAAAGATATCGATAATGTGTCGGTAGTAAATGACATCACCGACAGTAATATACAACCAGTATATATAATGGTCAACCACACGCATTGTTCAAAAGTTAAAGAAATTTTTTCTAAATTCCGGAAGCAAATTTATTACTACACGATTATATTATAGTTAAAGTTATTGTTCTCAAGAACAAATACCTGGGTGGCCGTCGGTGAAAATTATTTCAAGTTAGGTATTTATATGTGAATTTGTCTTAAATTTGACAAAGTAACAAACAAATATTTATTTTCTTTCTTACATGTGTCCAGCGTGTTTCTACGCAAAAGGTGTTTGCAATAACGTAGAAAATACTGATTGTTGAAAGTTGTCATAAATTATATCTAGTTTCATTGTTAAGTGGGGATAGGATGATTGTAGTTCTTCTTCAATGCAAGAATTAGTCACCTGTCGCGTATTTAAATTATACACTAGAAAGCGCATCATTCAAATACTTTGGCTGCTACGAATCTTTATCATTAACACTGTGATTGGCGTCGGTGCGTTCTTACGCTCTGGGATTTCCATCTTGGGCACGGTTTTGACATGATACCTACCGAAAGTAGGTATCGTCTGTAAGGCATTGAGACTTCGACTGTTTCTCAACTTGTTCTCAAACGGTCATTTAGCTGTCGTTGAGGACGCTCTTGGAAAAGCGAAAGCACGATTGGCAGTTGGGGGTGTTACAAACCAGGCCTTCTCGGAGACTGCGTCCGCTTGATACAGTAAGGATTGTAAGGCGAGAGAGAAATGTAAGGGAGAACGTCCCGTATCCCCGGAGGGGAAGGATTAGAAAATAAATCTATCTATCTACTAGACCAGGACTCCTCGACAGCCTTGTACTAGACAATAGCATTTGTGGAGGTTTTGATTGATTTGGGTATACCAACTAACTATACTGATCTATTTTGTAATATTGCCGCTCAGCGCTTGTCAGCAATTGTCGCCGACGCCGTTCGTAGACCGACGCTTCGCGATCGCATTCGAATATTTGCCGCGTGCGGCCGTCTTCGGGCCTTGGCATCACGTGAAGCGCGACTCACGCTATTTTTAGGTAATATGAGAGCTGTTACAACAAAAAGCCATGAAAAGTAGACACACTTATCTGTTTCTTCACTTATAATTTCAGACTACTTCCAAATTCTTAAAGAGATTCCTACTTTTCTTTCGGAGAATAATTCGCAAGGATGTCCGCTTTAAACTTTGACAATGTAAAACTGTGCGAGGACACAATAAACGATGTTGACATAATAAAGAGTATGATCGACATGGAGAACGACGAAGAACCCTTCTGCATCCTGGACGTCGCTAACGTGGCACAGAAGCATCAGGATTGGATTGAAAAAATGCCAAAAGTTGTGCCATATTATGGTACAATTGAATTAAAATATATTTTACTTTAATTCTTTTTCTATCATTCGGTAATTCATTGTATGATATTATAATTACAGCTATCAAGTGTAATCCAAATCCAACAATCATCAAGATCTTGGCTGCTATGAATGCTAGTTTCGATTGTGCTTCCAAAGTATGTCTTTACTTCTGTCACCTTTAATAAATTAAGAGTGTTGAGTTCCCTTAATTGTATGACATTTATTCTTTCATACATTCGAAACAGAAAGAAATAAGACAGGTGATGAAATGTGGAGTAAACGCGGAAAGAATTATTTTTGCGAATCCAGCGAAACTCCCTTCCCATATAAAGTACGCTCAGAAAATGAACGTCGAGAAGATGACCGCCGACAGTGAGATGGAACTTTTAAAAATTAGTGAACTTTTCCCAAAAGCGAAGTGAGTAAACGATTGGCAACTATTGGCCATTGACAAACTGCGTTTCCAATAATCTTTCACCTTCCTAATGATTAACAGAGTAGTGCTTCGCATCCGATGCGATGCCAAAGTGTCGCAAGTACCTCTTGGATCAAAATTTGGCTGTGATCCGAACGAAGAAGCCGTTCGGTTGATACATCTTACGAAGAGGCTTGGTTTGACTTTGCATGGGTTCAGCTTTCACGTAGGCAGCCCGTGTGGTGAATTAAACGCTTACAGTAGAGGTATTTCAATTTGCAAACGATTGATTAACATAGCTAGAGCAATTGGCTGCAAAGATGTTCAGTTAATTGACATTGGGGGTGGATTTCCTGGTGACACCGACTGCCGAATTGACAAAGTGAGACTGATTATCCTGTACCTACATATCTTTATCATTTTCCTCGTTATCAAATTTGCAATTTCGTTTTTTATTGTTAGTTTGCCAATGTTATTAACGATGCCATTCAAGATATAGATCCTACCATAACAATTATTAGCGAGCCAGGACAGTATTATGTGGCATCGGCATTTACTTTAGCATCGTACTTGCATACGAAGAAAGTTGTTCCCGTGGGAGAGAAAATGATTCGAATGTACTACATGAACTGTGGCGTGTACAATTCGTTTATAGATGAGTTATTGAACTTGAAGTCGAGAATTCCAAGTCCCTTGTACGAGGTATCAGTATTATTGTATATTCCAAGCAAGGGCATCCGGAGACTCGTTTCTAGGGGGAGGGGGGAGGGGCGGCATCTTTGGGATGATGGTAAAGAAAATAATACCCCTCCTGTTTTTTTTAAATCCATTTTTATAGTGCCCATTTAATAAAAAATTTAAAGCCGAAATGTAAAAATATTCCCTATTTTAGTATATACTTAATAAAGATCAGTTTTGAGAAATAAGAGTTTCTTTTCTGAAAAGCCAAGGGGGGCGATTACCCCTTTTGCAATACCCCTCTCCGGACGCCCATGATTCCAAGATATTATCATTCAATTAGAGTATTGTAAACAGTAATGTTCTCTACACGGAATATTTATTTGTGCTTCAGCCAAAGAACGACGAGAAATTTATTTCTTTTGTTTGGGGCCCAACATTGGATTCCTCGGACTGTATCTTGAAAAATGTGTTGCTACCAGAATTTGAAATTGGCGATTGGCTAATATGGAAAGATATGGGGGCGTATAGTGTGTCTTTCACTTTTCCATTTAATGGTTACAAAGCACCCACAGTGTATCCATTTGTGAGGAAAAGTCAATGGTCCGTATGGTTTTGTGAATTTCTAACATGACATAGATATAAAACGAATTTATTGTAAGATATATTTACCTATTATTCGATTTTCAGGGAAACTATTATTGCACATATGAATTTAGAACATAAATCGCACGTATCGCATTAATTGCTTATAATACTGTCATGATACCATATTAATTTTTTACCATACAACGATTTAAAACATTGGCCTAAAGCTATTTACACAATGTAAAGTTATTTACAATACTGGCGTGTATTACATTATCGAGTCTTTCATACTTGATTTTGTAAATAAATCGTGAGTATGTGAAAATTATCAAATATTTTGTACGTTTAATAATCATAATGGCAACACATTTACATGTAATGTACAAAATGGTAAACACTTTACTCGATAAATGTGCCGCAAAGTTATCTGCCTTCAATAAATGTCATGTTATTATTCGTTCTAACATTAAGTCCGTTCTATTGGTATGAAAAAGTATTTGAATGAATGAGTGAATAAGCTTACCAGGGCACGAATATGCGAGCCGTTTGAGTTTTTTAAGTAGCTCGCATTTTTTCAAACAGTTCGTTGATTTCAAGCAGCTCGGAAAATTCAAACGCTCGATTCGAATTCCAACCGAGTTCAGTTCATTGTCAGCTTACCTTAGATTGACTGCCCCGAAACTGTCGGCAACATCACGCGAGAGAGAAAGACATGTGCGAATTGATGCGAGAGAGAGAAGTGTAGAGGAACAATCTACCGTAATGCGCATGCGCCGATATCGTGCAAGATCGTAGGTAGCCCCCTGCCCACAGCTACTATTCCGCCGTCCCAATATTTCTATGTCCATGTACAGCACATGCTCAATATAAGGTTAGCTTTTTTGTCTTATATGGATACTACGAAACATGATAACTTTTATGTAAATACCTCTATTATTGAGGTCTATTCGAATAAACGCTCAGACACTTGTCGACTTGGTTTCGATATCGATCCATCATGTCAAGGCTTGTCAAAATCGGGGTCTACCACACTGTGTCTTGTAAGTTAACCTTAATTTATTTGAGGGTAGTAAAGAAAAATCAGGGTAAACTTATGACGCTAAGTAGGGTTTGCAAATTTACCGACTTTTTCAATTACCGGTAATTCGGTAACATTTTCATTCAAAACTGGTTTACCTGTAATTTATCGGGAATTTTTTAAGCTGTTTAAAAACTATGAAATAAATTTATAACTCTTAACATGATAACAAGTTATTAATAGCATTGAATTATCAGGTTATACTGATTGATGATTTGTAGCAATTATTGTAATTTCGGAACATATTACATCTAATATTCTGAACTCATACAGTGAATCGTCAAAAATAACTTCCATTTTTTGTACTACCATGTAATAAGAAGACAATGATAGTGAAAACCATGGGTAATTTTTGTGCTAGGCAAAGAGTCTTCGAAGGCACTGCAAGATGCCATAACCACTCCATCTGAACAACAAAGTCTTTCAAGGAGTTCAGCTAAGGAAAATCTTGAAGCTTGTCCTAGCTCTAGCAAACGGAGACTTTCTGTTACAGACACAAATGATGTAGTATCGAAAAGACTGTGCAAAGATTCAGAATTGCCTAATGGTTTACCAGATGAAACTAGGCAGGATTTGCCTGGCGAATTGCTTAATCCTTGTCATACAAATCAATACAGGAGTAATCTGCCTCGTACTTTGATTAGACTTATGTACCAATTAGACTTATCAGTGCTTTGCTCACTTAGAAAGTTGAAGTATGAACATAAATATCCTTCATTGTCATTAGCATTTGAAGATACTGAAATTGATAAATTTAATAATATTGTTCTTCGCTGTAAAGAGAAGTCCATTCATGTACAAATTGAAAATGTAGACAACTATTATATAGATAATAATATTAGTTATGCTAAATTATTTACTAAAGAAAGACGAAATCTTTTTTTTATTAATAATTACTTCAATAGTTTTGTTAAACATTTAATATCCGAGTCGGGTAATTTATTAAATGATATACAATATCTTATTATCTATACTAATTCAGGCTTGGATCTTACAGCAGAAGAGAAATTAAAACAAGAACGATTCAGAAATTTTTATCCTTTTAAATTTGATAGAATAAATATAGAAAAATGTGACATTTTACAAAACTTTTTGTTTACTGGTGATAGTGTACATGGGCGTGGCTTTTATCAATTTTTGCAAGATGAAATAACGAGAGGAGAACTGTTAAAGCGATTAGAATTTTCGCCTGCTATGCAGAAAGTAATGAAAGGAAGAAAACTTTCTCAAGAATTTGAAAAAGAAATGAAAGGAGCATTTTTAGATAGATTAGTATTTGCAGTTAATCAGCCTAGTAGAGAGGAAATGAGGAGCATGGTTAGAAGTGAAATAGGAAAAAACAGTGAAGTTCAGAATGATTATATAGCATTACAAGAAAAAGTATTACGTGACTTAACAGCTCCAGAAAAGCATAAAAGATTTCGCGATTATATATTGGGAATTACATATCAATTCAATTTATTAATGTCCTTCTTGCATTCCATGTTCTTGCATAAAAACATGTTTTCTGTAAATTTTGAAGGAAAAAGCGATGGTACATGTAATGACATTACTGTCAATTACAGAGGTAGAATCACTTACGTAACGGCTGATACTACAAATAGTAGTATTGGTTATAGTCAGTTATTTCCATTAAAACGACAGGGGAAGAGAGATACGTTATCTCTTAATAAGCACTTTAATCTTTTCATTGAAGGACTAAACAATGACATCAGATATTTTATTATCTACACCGATGCAGGCATAGATCTTACAGAAGAAAATGTATTAAAAAAAGGACATTCTAAAGATTTTTATCCTTTAAAATTTAAAAGCATCGATATTCGAAAGAAAAAGTACAAAATTCTAAGAAATTGTTCGTGTATAAATGAGAATAGCCTTTATCAATTCGTACGGGAAGAAACAGTAACAGAGAAACTGTTGAGTCTATTGCAGCTTCCCCCTTCTTTGCAAAAAGAAAAAGGGGAGGGGAGACTCCATGTTGAGAATGAGGTAGAAATAAAGGAGAAATTTTTAGACAAGCTAATACTTGCAGTCAACCAGCCCAATAGAGAAAATTTGAATAGTGTTATTAGAAATGAGATAGATAAATCTAATGTTCCATATAATTACAAAGAATTACATGAAATAGCGTTACGTTGGTCAGAATCTCGTGAATTTGGCCCTATTACAAAAGGAATAATGGTCAAGCTTTTGCAAGATATAAAAAATAATAGATCTAGTTACCAGGAAATTGAAAACAAAAACATTGATGAAGAAATTAAATTTGCTGGAAGTGTGGTTGGTAGAGAGGGAACATCCGCATTTGATCAGTTCTTAGATTTTTTAATTAAAAGAGAAGGCAAAGAATATCTACATGTCCTGAAAAAAAATGGAATAAGCCTAACTAGTACGTCCAGTATTTTGCATGGAGCAGGAACTAATGCTGCAAAAGCTTTTAAAGACTTATATGATGTTTGGTTTGATGCAGAAGGAAATAAAACACAACAGTTGAAAGCTCTAGAAGAAGAAGGAATAAGTCTAGCTAATGTATCAAGTATTTTACATGGAGCGAGAGCTAATGCTGCAAAAGCTTTTAAAGACTTATATGATCTTTGGTTTGACCAAAAAGGAAGTAAAAAACAATTTTTAAAAACTCTAGAAAGAGAAGGAATAAGTCTACATAATATGTCCAGTATTTTAACTGGAACAGGAGCTAATGTTGCAAAAGCTTTTAAAGACTTACATGATCTGTGGTTTAATGCAGAAGGAAATAAAACACAATATTTAAAGACTTTAGAAGAAGAAGGAATAAATCTAGCTAATATATCCAGTATTTTGCATGCAGTAGGGACTAATGCTGCCAAAGTTTTTAAAGATTTATATGACCTTTGGTTTGATGCAAAAGGAAATAAAACGCAATATTTAAAAATTCTAGAAAAAGAAGGAATAAATCTGGCTAGTATGTCTAGTGTCTTGCATCGAGCAAGAGCTAATGCTGTAAAAGCGTTTAAAGACTTATATAATTTATTGTTTAATACAGATGGGAATAAAACACAATATTTAAAAGCTATAGAAAAAGCAGGAATAAATCTAGCTAATATATCCAATATATTAGGTGGTGCAGGAACTAATGCTGCAAAAGCTTTTAAAGACTTATATGATCTGTGGTTTAATGCAGAAGGAAGTAGAACACAATATTTAAAAACTCTGGAAGAAGAAGGAATAAATCTGGCTCATATGTCCAGTATTTTAGGTGGAGCAGGAGTTAATGCTGCAAAAGCCTTTAGAGACTTATATGATCTTTGGTTTGATGCAGGAGGAAATAAAACACAATATTTAAAAACTCTAGAAAAAGAAGAAATAAATCTAGCTAACGTGTCCAGTATTTTGCATGGAACAGGAGCTAATGCTGCAAAAGCCTTTAAGGACTTATATGATCTGTGGTTTAATGCTGAAGGAAATAAAACACAATATTTAAAAACTATAGAAGAAGAAGGAATAGTTCTAGCTAATGTATCAAGTATTTTACATGGAGCGAGAGCTAATGCTGCAAAAGCTTTCATAGACTTACATGGTCTGTGGTTTAATGCAGATGGAAATAAAACACAATATTTAAAAACTCTGGAAAGAGAAGGAATATATCTAGCTAATATATCCAGTATATTAGGTAGAACAGGATATGATGCTGCAAAAGCTTTTAAAAATTTATATGATCTGTGGTTTGATGAGCAAGGAAATAAAAAACAGCATTTAGAACATTTCATTAAGAGAAATGAGGAGGGAAATGGTTTTACGCTGTATAACTTATCCAGTATATTAGGTGGGGCAGGGGCTAAATTTAAAAATGCTTTTGAAAAATTGCACAATGTTTGTTTTAATAACAAGGGAAAGAAAACGAAACTTTTAGATGACTTCTATAAGGCTGGCTTTAGACCAAGTAACTTATCCTGTATTTTATGTAAAGCAGGAGTTCGTGCTTCTTCTAATTTAAAAAGATTGCATAGTGTTTGTTTTAATGACAAAGGAAAGAGAACGAAACTTTTAGATGATTTCTATAAGGCTGGTTTTGCACCATGTTACTTATGCAGTATACTAAGTGGAGCAGCGGATAGTATAGAAAAATTTCATAATTTTTGCTTTACGGAAGAGAATGGAAAGTATTTAAATCATTTTTCTAGAGAAGGTTTTACGCCGAAAAACTTATGTAATATATTTCATGGAGCAAGAGATAATGTTTGTTCTGTTTTAAAAGAATTTTATGTCGTTTGTTTTAACGACAACGAAAACAGATCGAAACTTTTAGATGATTTCTATAACGCTGGTTTTAGGCCGAGTGATTTATCTCGTGTGTTATCCATGGCAGGGACTAATGCCACTTCTATTTTGATAAATTTTCATAAATTGTGTTTTAATAAAGAAAATCATTTAAATCACTTCTTAGCCGAGGAAGAGCTTTTTACACAGAAAAATTTATCTAAGGTATTACATGGAGTAGGAATTAAGGTTTGTCCTATTTTTAAAAAATTGCATGATCTTTGTTTTGACAAAGCAGGAAACAAAACAAATTACTTAATCAATCTTATAAAAACTAAGCCGTCGAACAAGATACTTGATATAGTATATGAAAAAGTTAGAAAAGCTCCTGCTACTTTTTTAGATGATACATTACTTCAACAACAGAATATTAGTGGGATAGAGGAAAATAAAATAAGAAAAAATAGATGATCTTGCACAGTAGATCAATAAAATTGATTCCAAGAAAACTAGCTCTCGTGCGATCCAAAAGTCGTGAAATCATGATGGTTAAATTCCATCCGCCCTAACATCAGGTTGAAATCATAATCCACACTTTAGAAAAGTGGCGACTTTCTAAGGTGCAAGCATCCTAAACAATACTCCTCAATCATACCACGGCCGTCTCTAATACAGGCCTCCACCTTGCCAAAATGGCAACGCTGTTCAGAAGGCCGATGTGAAGTTGTCTGAAGCCTTTCTTTCGCGCGTTCTGTCACCATCTGTCACTGCCAGTCACTGCCGTCGTGGTTATGATGTAGTGTAGTTATAGAAGTGTAATTTGTATATATAGACAAAAGTGTTTTAAATAATATATTAAAGTGTTTTAAATAATATATTAAAGTGTTTTAAATAATATATTATCGAAGTGTAAGAATTGGAAAAATAGGACAATACAGTGTGTTATAAACGATCATAACCTCCATTTCTGTATTTTTGTATTCGTATTAATAAATATGCTTGTTTTACAGATGCCAAATAAATGTTGTATTACAAACTGTAAGACTAACTATGCAAGTTGTCATGTTAAGTATACCCCTGTTTTCCGATTTCCTCAAGATGAAAATTTAAAAAAAAAGTGGTTACAAAATATACCACGGAAAGATTGGGTACCCAGTAAATGTACCCCGTCTGGTACCGGTCTGAACATAGTCATCGGCCTCACATGCGGTGTTGCAACATCGTAGGTGGAGGCCTGTATTAGAGACGGCCGTGATCATACGCAAACATCTACTTTCAAATTTCACTCCTGATTTACCTATCGATTATATACATTTTCGTGGCTACGTTCACGTGTTCACGCAACAAAACCCTGGCAACACTAATTCTGACGCACAATGGGTGCGTTCAGCGGACTCAACTGTTGAGTGATCTCGCTAGATTTTACTCTGAAACTGCACGTTCATTGGTTGACGCGAGTAAAATCTAGTGAGATCACTCAACAGTTGAGTCCGCTGAACGCACCCAATGCCACTCCGACCATTCCGATGTTCAGACGTTATATAGCATAACAGATCCTGAATATAAGGTTAGCTTTTATGTCCTATACGGATCCTACGAAATGTGCTAATTTATATGTAAATATCTCTATTATTGAGGCCTATTTGAATAAACGGTCACACACGTGTCGCATTATTTCCGATGTAGATCCATCATGTCGAGGCTCGTCAAAATCGGTGTCTACCACACTGTGCCTTGTAAGTTAATATTCATTTATTTGACAAAATAGTAAAGAGAAATCGGGGTAAACTTATGATGCTATCTATGGCTTAGCCAATAAAGGAAGTGTGGGAAATAGATTTTTTGATTTTAGAGAATATGAAATAAGGGTAAAAAATTATGAAGTAGGAACAGTCTCTTGACATGTTACATCTAATACACTGAACTGATACAGTGAATCATCAAAAATAACTTCCATTTTTTGTACTACCATGTAATAAGAAGCCAATAATAATGAAAACCATGGGTAATTTTTGTACTAGGCAAAGGGTCTGCGAAGGCACTGCGAGTTGCCATAACCACTCCATCCGAACAACGTAGTCTTTCAAGGCATTCAGCTAAGGAAAATCATGAAACTGGTTCTAGCTCTAGCAAACGGAGACGTTCTGTTACAGACATAAATGATGTAGTATCAAAGAGATTGTGCAAAGATTCAGAATTGCCTAGTGTTTTACATGATGAATCTATGCAGGATATGCCTGGTGAATTGCTTAATCCTTGTCAAATCAATCAATACAGGAGTAATCTTCCTTACGCTATGATCAGACTTATGTACCAATTAGACTTGTCAGTGCTTTGCTCACTTAGAAAGTTGACATATAAACATAAATATCCTTCACTGTCATTAGCATTTGAAGATTCTGAAATTGATAAATTTAATAATATTGTTCTTCGCTGTAAAGAGAAGTCCATTCATGTACAAATTGAAAATGTAGACAGTTATTATATAGATAATGATATTAGTTATGCTAAATTATTTACTAAAGATAGACGAAATCTTTTTTTTATTAATAATTACTTCAATAGTTTTGTTAAACATTTAATTTCTGAGTCACCTAATTTATTAAATGATATTGAATATCTTATTATCTATACAAATTCAGGCTTGGATCTTACAGCAGAAGAGAAATTAAAACAAGAACGATTCAGAAATTTTTATCCTTTTAAATTTGATAGAATAAATATAGAAAAATGTGACATTTTACAAAACTTTTTGTTTACTAGTGATAGTGTACATGGGCGTGGCTTTTATCAATTTTTGCAAGATGAAACAATGAGAGGAGAACTGTTAAAGCGATTAGAATTTTCACCTGCTATGCAGAAAGTAATGAAAGGAAGACAACTTTCTCAAGAATTTGAAAAAGAAATGAAAGGAGCATTTTTAGATAGATTAGTATTTGCTGTTAATCAGCCTAGTAGAGAGGAAATGAGGAGCATGGTTAGAAGTGAAATAGGAAAAAACAGTGAAGTTCAGAATGATTATATAGCATTACAAGAAAAAGTATTACGTGACTTAACAGCTCCAGAAAAGCATAAAAGATTTCGCGATTATATATTGGGAATTACATATCAATTCAATTTATTAATGTCCTTCTTGCATTCCATGTTCTTGCATAAAAACATGTTTTCTGTAAATTTTGAAGGAAAAAGCGATGGTACATGTAATGACATTACTGTCAATTACAGAGGTAGAATCACTTACGTAACGGCTGATACTACAAATAGTAGTATTGGTTATAGTCAGTTATTTCCATTAAAACGACAGGGAAAGAGAGATATGTTATCTCTTAATAAGCACTTTAATGTTTTCATTGAAGGACTAAACAATGATATCAGATATTTTATTATCTACACCGATGCAGGCATAGATCTTACAGAAGATAATGTATTAAAGAAAGAACATTCTAAAGATTTTTATCCTTTAAAATTTAAAAGCATCGATATTCGAAAGAAAAAGTACAAAATTCTAAGAAATTGTTTGTGTATAAATGAGAATGGCCTTTATCAATTCGTACGGGAAAAAACAGTAACAGAGAAACTGTTGAGTCTATTGAAGCTTCCCCCTTCTTTGCAAAAAGAAAAAGAGGTGGGGAGACTCCATGTTGAGAATGAGATAGAAATAAAGGAGAAGTTCTTAGACAAGCTAATACTTGCAGTGAACCAGCCCAATAGAGGAAATTTGAATAGTATTATTAGAAATGAGATAGATAAGTCTAATGTTCCATATAATTATGAAGAATTACATGAAATAGCGTTACGTTGGTCAGAATCTCATAAGTTTGGCCCTATTACAGAAGGAATAATGAAATTGCTTTTGAAAGATATAAAAAATGATAAATTTACTTATCTGAAAATTCAAAATAAAAATATTAATGAAGAAATTAAATTTGCTACAAGTGTAGTAGGTAGAAAAGGAACACCGGCATTTGATCAGTTCTTAGATTTTCTAATTAAAGGAGAAGGAAGTAAATATCTAGAAGCTCTGACAAGAAATGGAGTAAGGCTAGCCAGTATGTCCAGTATTCTGGATAGAGCAAGAACCAATGCTATAAAAGCCTTTAAAGACTTATATAATCTTTGGTTTGATGAAACAGGAAACAAAACACAATATTTAAAAACTCTAGAAGAAAACGGAATAAAGCTAGCTAATATGTCTAGCATTTTAAGTGGAGCAGGAGCTAATTCTGCAAAAGCTTTTAAAGACTTATATGATCTCTGGTTTGATGTAAAAGGAAACAAAACCCAATATTTAAATACTCTAGAAGAAGAAGGAATAAATCTACCTAATATGTCCAGTATTATAAGTAGAGCAGGGGCTAATGGTGCTATAGTTTTTAAAGAATTATATGATCTATGGTTTGATGAAGAAGAAAATAAGACACAGTGTTTAAAAACTCTAGAAAAAAATGGAATAAAGCTAGCTAATACGTCCAATATTTTACACGCAGCAGGAGATAATGCCGCAAAAGCTTTTAAGGACTTATATAATCTTTGGTTTGATGAAGAAGGAAATAAAACGCAATATTTAAAAACTCTGGAAAAAGGAGGAATAAATCTAACAAATGTGTCTAGTATTTTAGGTGGAGCAGGGGATAATGCTGCAAAAGCTTTTAAAGACTTATACGTTCTTTGGTTTGATGTGAAAGGAAATAAAACACAATATTTAAAATCTCTAGAAGAAGAAGGAATAAATCTAACTAATATGTCGAGTATTTTAAGTAGAGCGGGAGCTAATGCTGCAAAGGCTTTTAAAGACTTATATAATCTTTGGTTTGATGAAGAACGAAATAAAACCCAATATTTAAAAACTCTAGAAGAAGAAGGAATAAAGCTAGCTAATATGTCTAGTATTTTAAGTGGAGCAGGTGCTAACGCTGCAAAAGCTTTTAAAAACTTATTTGATGTTTGGTTTGATGAAGAAGGAAATAAAATACAATATCTAAAAACTTTAGAAGATGAAGGAATAAATCTAACTAATATGTCCTGTATTTTAAGTAGGGCAGGAGTGAATGCTGCTAAAGCTTTTAAAGACTTATATGATCTTTGGTTTGACGAAGAAGGGAATAAAAGACAACACTTAAAAGTAATAGAAGAAAAAGGAATGCATCTAACTAATATGTCTAGTATCTTAGGTGGCGCAGGAGCTAATGCTGCTAAAGCTTTTAAAGACTTATATGATCTTTGGTTTGAGGAAGAAGGAAATAAAACACAATATTTAGAAGCTCTAGAACAAAATGGAATAAATCTAGCTACTGTGTCCAGTATTTTGCACAGAGCAGGGTCTAATGCTGCAAAAGCTTTTAAAGGTTTACATGATCTTTGGTTTGATAAAGAAGGAAATAAAACACAATATTTAAAAGTTCTGGAAGTAAACGGAATAAATCTAATTAATATATCCAGTATTTTGAATGGGGCAGGATTTAATGCTGCAAAAGCTTTTAAAGAACTATATAATACTTTTTGTGATGATGAAGGAAATATAAAACAGAATTTAAAGCATTTTATTAAGAAAACAGGTTTTACGATGCATAACTTATCTGGTATATTAAGCGGGGCAGGAACTAGTGTTAAAGATGCTTTTGGAAAATTGCACGATGTTTTTTTTAATGACGAAGGAGAAAGAACAGAACTTTTTGACGATTTCTATAAGGTTGGGTTTGTGCCAAGTAACTTATCCGCTCTATTATGTGGAACAGGAGTTCGCGCTTCTTCTATTTTGAAAAGATTGCATAGTGTTTGTTTTAATGAAGAAAGAGAAAAAACAAAACTTTTAGATGATTTCTACAAGGCAGATTTTAGTCCTGCTGCTTTATGCAGTATAATAAGTGGGGCAGCGGATAGTTTAGAAGAATTTTATGATTTTTGTTTTATACGAGAGACACAAAAGTATTTAAGTCATTTCTTAAACGAGAAAGAAGGTTTCACGCCGAGTGGTTTATCTATGATATTGCATGGAGCAAGAGCTAATATTTGTTCTGCTTTAAAAGATTTTCATGATGTTTGTTTTGATGCAGAAGGAAACAAAGCACAGCTTTTAGATGATTTCTATAATGCAGGTTTTAGGCCGAGTGAATTATCCAATATATTGTCTTTGGCAGGAAATAGAGCCACTTCTATTTTAAGAAATTTTCATAAATTTTGCTTTAAGAAAGGAAATTATTTAAATCACTTCTTAGCAGAGAAAAACCTTTTTACGCCGAAAAATCTATCTAAGATATTAGATGGAGTAGGAATTAATATTTGTCCTATATTTGAAAAATTGCACGATCTGTGTTTTGATAAGGCAGGAAACAAAACAAAATATTTAAGAAATCTTGTTAATAAAGGTCATAAGAAAAGTGAGTTATGCAAGATTTTGCGTAATGCAGTTAGAGCTCCTTCTGTCTCTTAGAATTTAGTTGATGAAGATGAGTATCTGGACTTAGATTGTATAGAAGAGAATATGGGTTCAGATAGTCAGGATAAAAGTAACAAAAAGCAAAAAATCAGTATGCTGCCGTTTCATAAAAAGAAGAAACCAAACACATGTACTTATTTTCCATTAGGGCAATTTTAAAATTAAGTAGACCCAATGTGCAACAGTTTTTATACAAAAATTAGACCTACATAAAAGTGTACAGATTTTAGACATTATAACATTCTGTAGTTCAATTTTACATGATATGTTAACACGGTTGCTCATCGACTGGTGGTTCCACAAGTTTCAAACACGCATCTGCCATTTCGACAAATATTGGTTCAGTCATGGCAAGAGCAATAGCCTTCGTAGGATTTGCATCTGTCAGAATCGCACGCATAATATCACGTAAATGTACATTTTTTAAACAGTTTTTTAACTCTTCACTGTGACATAGTTGTTCCAATTTTTCAATGGCAACTGTATCCTCTGTAGGAAAGTCATAATTTGTGGTATGGGGTTCTGTATTGATAGAGGCCTCACTCTCCAGAGAATTTGGTGGTTGGCAGATACTTACTTTGTGTACATTACAGCAAGCTGCTGAGCAACTAAAACACATGAAATAAAAATATTTGTGAATAATTGCATGTGAAATTTTTTACATTGAATTCTGCGATTTAATTTATTAAATGTATTTTTGAACATGTAGAATTTTGAAAGAATATGTGACTAGAATTACAATGTAGTCCTATTGTTTATTGTTGATTAAAGTACATTGAATAAAGTACACTGAACTTTGTATATGAACATTTATTAAAATTTAAACCAGTGATATCTAAGTTATGTATTCAACAAATTGACAAGTAATTTGTTATACTCAGAAGTTGATACATGTGATCAGCATATTTAAAAATTGTCATACGTCAAAATCTGTCAGCACTTTGGAACATAACCTCTTCAATGTACTTACTATGACCGTTTGCACACAGGACATTTGTAAGAGCAGTCTGTCTTATTACATACGCAACAAATTTTTGCCATGCTAATCAGATCTTCTTATATTCTAATTATTTC
Organism: Andrena chrysosceles; assembly: GCA_963855975.1. Lineage (NCBI taxonomy): Eukaryota > Metazoa > Arthropoda > Insecta > Hymenoptera > Andrenidae > Andrena > Andrena chrysosceles. The sequence goes on along the minus strand of OY979767.1, from coordinate 104,377,858 downwards.
TAATGATAATTGGTGAACAATTGTGAATTTTAGAGTGTTTTGTTTATTTGTGTTCATCACGTGGTCCACGAAATCGAAACCATGGTATTGATGCTATTGAGTATTGACACCAGGGGGCAGAATCTCCAGCAAAAGTTTTGGATCCGTATTTCAACGCCATCTAATTTATGAAAGATTGTGTTTAGAACTAAAATTCAATATGGCGACCCAAACCGGGAAAATTGAAATACGGTCAGAATCTGCGTATATCTCTTATAGAATAAGAGATACATTTGTTGACATGTTAAGAATATTTGGATATGAAATTCAGGTGTTAAAGAAAAACATTTAATTAAATTTGCAATAATTGAATGTAATTAAATATTTTTCATTCACCTGAAGTTTCTTATCTAAACCTTCCGATTTTTTCTATTATTATTGGCATAATTGGACATTATTTTGCCAACAGTAATTGATAATGCCAACAAATATATCTCTTACTCTACATATTGTATAAGATACTTAATTGTAAAAAATACCAGTAGAGATAAGGATTATTGACTGGCTCAGATTTTTCTTTGAAAAATGTTCCTTGTATTCAATTCAACAGGTTGCTTAAACGCTATAGTGCTAAGTAGTTATATTAATTACTTATATCACATTGTTCATGTATATACATATATATTCCTTCGTTCGCGACCTTCATATACATGGTGTTCCTCTTCGTTTTCGAGACAATTGACTTTAAACTTCACGTAAATATGCGTGCATCGTAGGCGCTTGAGACGCACGTGGAAGTCAGGGGAATGTTATACAGGCAGTATACTGTTGACCGATACATCATAGCCAGATTTCACCGCAAGCAGGAACCGATGAGTTCTATATACAACATAAAGGATATTTTACTTATTATTATTGTAATTATCATAATTATTACCAGTATTACATCATGCATACCTGCGACACCCGTACCAGCCTGGTGCACTTTGCCTGAACCGTACTCAGTTCAACCATTTTTCACTCCTTATCACATTCTTACAGGAGCTGTGTCTCTATATTGCTGTTCGAAGTACAACTTGGCACTATGCATCGCCAATGTACTGTTGGTCCTCTCCGTCCTCTCCCTGCAGCTAACAAAAATCATTTTTCTGGCTCTTAATAGCATTTAACGAGTGCATTTTTAATATTTTTTACAGTAAATTGAAAGTTTTTGATAATAGAGTTTATAACCTAAAAATATAAAAACATCACGAATATTCAAATAAACAAGTGTCTCAAATGTAACTCAGACCGTACATAAAACTATCTTACCTGTCACCCTCTTTGCAGTTGCTCCATTCTTCTGCACATTCATTGTAAGTTATTAAACAGTAAACACATGTAAACACTAGCATTTCACTTATTTTCACTAATAAGACAGTATAAGTCTCAGCCGATCGTGTATGTACAGACACAAACACAACTATACCGCGACAGCAACGCCACCTAAATTATGAAAGCCTGCTGCTTCCGGTATAAACGCTATTCCGGAAGTTCCTATCTTAGTTTCTGCCCCCTGATTGACACTCAATGTATTATTTTGTTAGCGTGGGCAATACCCTCTAGTGGTCGATAGTAGAAAACAATTACTATAGGCGCGAAATTTCAAACGTGGGTTAAATTAAAATGAATATATACATGGCTACCTCAGTTCCGCATCCCGAGAAACCCTGAAGAGAACTATGGACCTGAAGAACGAAGCACTAGACCGATGCGGAAGTTGAAGCAAAAGACGGAAGGGGTATCGCCTGTTTCTTGTGAGCTCGTTTCATTGTCAGTTATCTTGGTAGAGGCCACTGGTGGTGTCATCTACGTTATGCCGCGGTAAATTGTAAAACTGCACGCTTGAATTACACACATTTTAAATTGAGAGGGTGGAAGCCGTAGCTTAAATACATATACGAAATGTAAGATATGTATAGGCTGAATAAAAACACAATATATTTAATTTCCAGAAAATATAACAAGTTTATTGTATAATTGTCGTTTATTTGAATTCTTAGTTTTGTTTTCGCAAATATAATGGCATTGCATATATGTATGTTGTATATAGTACTGTATAATACTTTTAATTGTATATAGTACTGTATAATACTTTTAATTGTTTATAGTACTGTATAATACTTTTAATCGCATGTATGCGATGGTTGTACAGCGGCGTCTGGTTGTTATAGTGTTGTAAGGGAAGACCAGGGACAAACGTAACAATTTGCCTTTTTGAGTCCGTAACTTTTAAATTGTGTAAAATTTTTAAAACATTCCCACCTGACGGTAAATTTTGATTATTGGACAACATAATCGAATGGAAAGACTTGAATAATACACCAGTTTCTTTAAATAAGCCTTTCTTTAAAATGAGTCATTTGTTAATTTTGTCCTTATCCCTAGAGATGATTGTAATACCGTATCTAAAAATTAAAAACCAATAGAGATATTTAGAATATTCTTTTGTGTGTTAAAGCTCATAGAATAACGATTAAAACTAGAAAAAAGCGTTCACTCTACTGTTATTTATCACTTTACAATTTGCGTTTGAAAAAGGCCTGTTTTTGTAAACACATTCTTTTTGTGACAAAAAAAGATCCAAACAGCGGTACTTTATCAAGGCGTCACAGTGGAAAGACCCCTTAAATAACTACCTTCTGAAATTAATTAAACCTGATCAGCACATGGAAGGTATATTATTACCTCTTTGTTTTGTGTGAGGCTATTGATGTGTATGTGTGTTTGTGTGTGTGCATGCGTGCGTGTGGCGCATCAGATGTGAATGTCAAAGGATCGTCGACCAGTCAGTTGATTACGACAGTTCGTTCGGAGTATAACGAACGGGTTTTGAGACTTTAGTGATTGAAAAGAGGTGTGCGTAATTTAATTAAAAATTATAGTCTTTAATAAACATACACAAGAGTGTAAATAAACTATTAATATAAGCTTTTGGGGTTGATAAGACTCATTCGGAAAAGAAAACAGTTTTAGTTAGCAATACATGTTGAATGATATAACATAATACTAGCATAAATTAAATTAGTTAAATAAATAATTTAAACTTAATTTAGTATAAGTTAGAATTAATATATGAGTATTTAAATACACGTACTATATTAACGTATCCGTATTTTGATTGGTATGATTTTTAATACGTATGGATATCCCAGAATTCTGAAGTATTGCGAAATTAATAAAAGATAAGAATAACATTGGTTGCTCTCCATCCGGAGATTGAGAGGGTCGTGGTAAAGTCATTAAAGACGTCTTATAGACGCCTATCCAAGCCATTCAAAACGCCTTTCGTTATACATAACCTTAAGCGGTTACTTTGGAAACCACACGATAAATAAATATTGCGTGAAGATTTATGCAGGCTCGTTCCTGGTGGGGGTGCAAAAAGTGCCCCGCATTTGGGCGGACAAACCTAGGGGCCGCCATTTATTATTACATAATAAACGAAATTCTTAATTATTTTGGTGTTTTAACTTTAAAATAGCCCAATCTAACATTACCATGTGTTTCGTATGTGTAACGTTGCATTTTATGCATAAAATATATTGGTATTTTTCGTTAGTTTCGTATCTTCGCATTTGGTTCCAAACTTATTGCTACGGGTGTATTACCCAGACAGCACACGACATCTTGAAGATGTCAATTTTCGTGACAAAGATATCTTTAAGATCTCTTATGGACGTGTCAAATATATCTTAAAGACGTGTTAAAAACATCTATAAGATATCTTTAAGACGTCTTGAGTCGTGACATAAGACGTGGAAACGATGTTTCCAGACATCTGAAAGATGTCTTGAACGTCTGGTTTCAGATGTCCTTAATATGTCTTTAAAATGTCTGTGTGCTGTTTGGGTTAGTAGCTGATGAGGTATGTACACCGTGTGCACTGAAATCTCGGACACCAGCTTTACTCACATAGTGAAAGAGCCAACCTAAGTGAATCGCGTATATTCGCCTGTAGGCATTCCCCTAACTTCATTTGCTCTTTCACTGTGTCAGTGCGATTGGTGTCCGAGATATCAGTGCACACGGTGTACAGATAACGAAATCATTCGCATCTATCTTTTCAAGGTTTTCATATAAAAACACTCCAACAGAAATAATCAACAGTACTCCTAGTATAACAGTTACCGAACATTCTTCCGATAGTATAGCTCACAGTTAGTATTTTACCGGGAAGATGGTGTACGTGAACGTTGCAGTATACCTGTCAGCGTTGGTTCTGGCAACTGGACTATCGGTAGGGCTTAATGTTAACACCTTCAAAGGAAGCGATGTCCTTGACTCAGTGCCACTTATTGACGGGTAAGTGTTGCCGTTTATAGCGTATTAAATTAATGAAAAAAGAGAAGGTGCATACTCTGACAGCAAGTTAGAAAAACGAAAGATTATTAAGACAATATTTTAAATTAACTTGCAGTGAACTAAGTTACAGGCAGTCAGAAAGTAATTAAGGATTGCAGTGGATTATAATAGAGTAGATACATAAATGAAGTGTATTGCAGAAAATGACTGTGTGGGAAAGTAGAAGTGTAAGCACATGCCAAGACGCGCGGATTTCTCTACCTTCCCAACCAGTTGTTACATAACTTTATGCACTTTTTCATATTGTATTTCTCAGTATCTGCTGTGATTCATACTGCTACGTCGTATTAAAGTTTCTCCTTTCTGAAATCAAATGATTTGTAAAACTGACAATTAGCACGATTGGGGGCGAGTGGGGGTGTGAAGGGGGTATACCCGTTTGAACCCTCGGAAAATGTGTACATTTTCTGGATTTTTTTACCAGTCCACGGCTTGATGCAGATATCCCGTTTTTTTTACTATCTTTACATAGTATTATGAACTACTTAAAAAAAAGTTTCCGTTAAAAAACTATTGTTTTTCGGAAGTTATGGATACATATCCGAAAGTCTCTCGATTTTAGACGGCTAAACGGTGGGCCTGAAAACAGCTGTATGTCGTGTCTGTAGTATGTCAATAGCTATCGTCCAACGGGGTGATTTTGAAAATTTTGAAAAATAAAGAAATGGTGAGAGATCAAAGGTAAAGTTACATTTTTCTTAGAGGAAAGGCCACCTTCTTTCTTTATAAATAAAAAGTTGTTTGAAAAAGTTGTTCAAAATCATATGCCTGACAACATATTCCAAGGTCACCGAAATCGGTGCGGACGGTGCTTTTGTAAATAATTACTAAAATATATTTAGTAATGTGTCAATAGAACATCAAACGTAACACATTCTTGTCCTTTTTTGTTCCAGACACAACGATTTACCGTATAACTTATACTCGATATTGAATAACAAGTTATCGGATTTCGATTTCAAAAAAAATCTTAGCAATGACAGCATCTGGGGGAAAGAAGTTTGCCGCTCATGTTTCACGGACCTTCCCCGATTGAAGAAGGGAAAAGTGGGCGGACAAGTGAGTCAGATATACACTTGCACATTTGATAGACTGCAAATGTCCGGGAATCCCGTCTTATCTTTTGCACTGTGAAACAATTAATTAACGCGTATAGTAGCCTGGCACGAGACTCTAGAGAAATAATTATAATAATAGTTTTATATTTTAGTTCTGGGTCGCGTACGTTTCATGCGCGGCTCAGTACAAAGACGCGGTACAGTTGACGATGCGGCAAATCGATGTCATCAAAAGACTGATCGCCAGATACCCGAATGACTTGCAGTTCGTCACCGAAGCAGGGGAAATTGAGGCAGCCTGGCGCAATGGAAAAATCGCCTCTATGATAGGCGTCGAGGGGGGTCATTCCATTGACTCCAGTCTGGCGGTTCTTAGGCTTTATTACGAGCTCGGTGTACGGTACCTTACGTTGACTCATGCGTGCAATACTCCATGGTATGTTACATTATTACCACTATACTATAGGCGGCCGAGGAGCAGTAGCTAAAGAAATTATGATTTTATGCAAAGACTATATTTTTTTCTATTCCCATACTTTTCATACCACACGCAGTTTTTATGAAAAATGGGTTTGAATATAAAAATTTCCGAGTGGTCGGATCGATTACGTTTCTTTTGCAAAAGTTAAATCTAGATGAAGGGAGTAAAAAAGTTTTATTCGAAAGTGTTCGAGGAGCACTAGAGTAATCAAAAAGTTATGTCTTCTGTTGCAATATACAGTAATGTTCCATAATCTGCTCAAGGATTTATTTAGTTCATTGAATCTTTTATTTCGAGAAAATCAATTTACATCGGAACGAAGATAATGATAATAACTATGAGTGAACAAATAAGACATGTATCTAATAATTAATAAGTAAGACAGTTCGACAGCCATCTGGACTTGTAACAATCAATAATCGTTTCTTATATGTTTTCTGAGGGTGTTGGCGACAAACGGTTTGCGGATTCGTTTTCAGCGCACGAAAACCTATAAGAAACGGCTTACAATTCCAAAAAAAGTCCAATTTTGCCCAACTGTGTAATATAACAAAGCAATAAAAATTGAATGGAAATAGGTATCTCTACTGTGATGAATTTTAGTTTTTATTTTATCAACGTCAACTTGGGGAAAACGAATAATAATAATGAGTATAGACGAATGAATACAACAAAAATCATACGAAATTAATAAATATGTTTCTTTATCTGTATAGGGCTGACGCGTCGCCAGTGAATGATGGTTTTGTTCACAATCTGACAGATTTTGGAGTGGTACGTTAAAATTTTTACGTTTTCAATACGAAATAACAATGAAGGGAAATTTGTATGTCCTGCATTTTAACACAGACTATTGTCCACGAAATGAATCGCTTGGGAATGTTGGTCGATTTATCACATGTGTCGCACAATGTTATGAGAGAAGTACTCGCAGTAACGAAAGCTCCGGTTATGTTTTCTCATTCATCAGCGTTCAGTGTATGCCAGAACTATCGTAACGTGCCTGATGACGTACTACATTCAGTTGTGAGTTCCTTTATTTATATGTGCAGACGTTTCGTAATAATACACGGTATCTGTACAACTTTGAATACTCTTTTAGAAAAAGAACAATGGAGTGGTGATGGTGAACTTTTACCCGCATTTCATAAATTGCAACTCCTCGAGAAATGCGACGATCCAAGACGTTATGGGTATGATCAAAATAATTAGTACTTTACTCTTTGAATTCATTTGTATCGTATGCACAATTTGATATAATTTAAATGGAACGTTTTACAGGTAAAGATCTGTCTCTAGACAAACTTTACTTTGCAAGCTTATTACAATTAACTACAGTATTAAATTCACTTTTAGCTAAATCATTGTTCCAGTTCGTCTAAAAAAATAACAAAATTTTTTCTTTTACCTCGTATTATATTTGTAGTCTTAAAAATGACACCTAAAAAATCGACTGTATAAACTCGACTAGTTTAAGTAGCTCAAATTCATTTAAGAAAATTTAATTATGGTTTTATCGCAATCGCCGAATTCCATCTGTGCAGATCATATAAATCACATTCGTAATCTTATCGGATCGGACCATGTCGGTATCGGCGCTGATTATGATGGTGTACAATCGTAAGGAATACATCAATAGAATGTGCGAAAAAATAATATAAAAATTAGTGAAACTTTCTAAGATATTTATTGAAATATTTTAGGGCGCCTGAAGGCTTAGAGGATGTTTCGAAATATCCAGAGATATTCAACCGTCTTTACAATAGCAAAACGGAACCACGATGGACCAAAGAGGATCTCGGGAAGCTAGCTGGCAAGAATTTAATCCGTGTATTTGAAGCTGTAGAAGCGGTAAGCAAAAGAAAATTACATTAGAAAGTTTCTCAACATTGATTACAGAAATCGGAAAATATGAATGAATGTCGTTTACGTATGAAAAGGTGCGAGATTCGTTAGCGGCGGAGTCTCCGCGAGAAGATATCATAAGCGGAATAGACTTATACAATGCAGAATTGGATAGCAATCTAAAACCAGGATCGTGCAACACTGCGATAGAGTAAGTTTTTTTTCAAACAAATATTTTTAATATGCTTGAATTTATTTATTTCCTTATTCATTCATTACAAATACTTTTTCATACAGGTGGAATGGACTTAATGTTACGACGAGTAATAATGCACAATAATAACATGACATTTATTGAAGGCAGACAACTTTGCGGCACATTCGTTGATCAAAGTGTTCACCATTTTATACATTACTCATGTCAATGTGTTGCCATTATGATTATTAAACGTAAAAAATATTTGATAATTTTCAGATACTCACAATTTATTTACAAAATCAAGTATGAAAGACTCGATAATGTAATGCACGCCAGTACTGTAAATAACTTTACATTGTGTAAATAGCTTTAGACCAATGTTTTAAATCGTTGAATGGCAAAAGATTAATTGGCTATCATGACAGTATTATAAGCAATTAATGCGATACGTGAGACTTGTTTTCTAAATTCATACGTGCAATAATAGTTTTCCTGAAAATCGAATAATAGTTAAATATATCTTACAATAAATTCGTTTTATATCTATGTCATGTTAAAAATTCACAAAACCATACGGACCATAGACTTTTCCTCGCAAATGGATACACTCTGGGTGCACTGAAACCATTAAATGTAAAAGTGGAAGATACACTGTACGCCCCCATATCCTTCCATATTAGCCAATCGCCAACCTTTAATTCTGGTAGCAACACATTTTTCAATACACTGTCACTGGGGTCCAATGTTGGACCCAAAAGAAAAGAACTAAATTTTTCGTCGCTCGTTACCTGAAGTACAAATAAGTATTCCATGTAGAAAACATTTTTACTTACAGTACTCTAGTTCAGGGTTGACTAACTGGTGGCTCGCGAGCCTGCGGGGCCCCTCCGCCTTGCTGCCACGCTGAACGGCCCCCCTTCATACCGACCAGACTATGACAATCGCAGTCGACTCTTGTTTTTTTCCTTTTCTTTTCGACTGCGATCGTCAGAGTCTGGTTGGTATGGAGGGGGCCATACAGCGTCGCAGCAAGGCGGAGGGGCCTCTGGTGGCTCGCGAGCCACCAGTTAGTGAACCCTGCTCTAGTTGAATGATAATATCTTGGTAAATACAATAACACTGTTACCTCATACAAGGGAATTGGAATTCTCGACTTCAAGTTCCACCACTCAAGTATGAAGGAAGTGTACACGCCACAGTTCATGTAGTACATTCGAATCATTTTCTCTTCCATGGGAATAATTTTCTTTGTATGCACGTACGATGCCAAAGTAAATGCCGATGCCACATAATACTGTCCTGGCTCGCTAATAATTTTTATGGTAGGGTCTATATCCTGAATGGCATCGTTAATGACACTGGCAAACTAACAATAAAAAACAAAATTGTAAATTTGATAACGAACAAACTGATAAAGATATGTAGGTACAGGATAATGAGATTCACATTGTCAATTTCGCAGTCGCTGTCACCAGGAAATCCACCCCCAATGTCGATTAACTGAACATCGTTGCAGCCAATTGATCTAGCTATGTTAATCAATCGTTTGCATATTGAGATACCTCTACTGTAAGCGTTTACTTCACCGCACGGTAAACCTACGTGAAAGCTGAACCCATGTAAATTCAAACCAAGACTTTTGGTACGATGTATCAACTGAACGGCTTCTTCTTTCGGATCACAGCCAAATTTTAATCCGAGACATATTTTCGACACCTTGGCATCGCATCGGATTCTAATCACTACTCTGATAACCATTAGAAAGGTGAAAAGTTATTCGAAACGCAGTTCGTCAATGGGGAATGATTGTCGATCCGTTGCTGTACTTACTTCGCTTCTGGGAAAAGTTCACTGATTTTTTCAAGTTCACTCTCACTGTCCGCGGTCATCATCTTGACGTTCATTTTTTTAGCATACTTTATATGGGAAGGCAGTTTCGCTGGATGAGCAAAAATAATTCTGTCCCCGGTTACTCCATATTTCATCACCTGTCTTATTTCATTCTGTTGCGAATGTATGAAAGAAAAAATATCATGAAATTATAGAAACTCCTTACTCTTAGTTAAAGACGACAGAAGTAAATACATACTTTGGAAGCACAATCGAAACCAGCATTCATAGCAGCCAGGACCTTAATAACAGTTGGATCTGGATTACACTTGACAGCTGTAATTATAGCAACATGCAATAAATTACCGAATCGTTAGACAAGAATCAAAGTCAAATATATTTTAGTTCAATTGTACCATAATGTGGTACAACTTTTGGCATTTTTTCCATCCAATCCTGATGTTTCTGTACCACTTTAGCAACATCTAGGATGCAGAAGGGTTCTTCGTCGTTCTCCATGTCGATTATAGTCTTTATTAGGTCAACATCTTTTGTTGTGTCCTCGCACAGTTTTATATTGTCAAACTTTAAACAGGCCATCTTTGCAAATTGTTCTTCGAAAGAAAAGTAGGAATCTCTTTTAGAATTTCGAAGTAATCTGAAATGAATGTAGAAGATCCGCTCGTTATCAATATAATCATGACTTATTTAGGAATATTATAAATCAAGTCCGATGTAAAAATTCGGAAGGCTGACAAAGTTATAGGCATTTAAGTGGAACCACTCAGATATCACGGGGATGTGAGGCGCGGCGAATAGACCGATCACAGCGGAACTATATTTTTCATTACGGTGGCCCTAAAAACTCGCGCTACGTTCAACCAATTCACTTCCAATTTTGCATGCTGAATCGTAATAAGATTCTATATCGTCCTACGAGACCTTTTTTTTATTCTGGTTCCCTGTTTATAAAGACAAAAGGTGGACTTTTCTCTTAGAAAAATCTAACTTTACCTTTGATTTCTCACCATTTCGTTATTTTTCAAAATCGGCCCCGTGGAGGTATAGCTATTAACATATTTTATAAGAAAATTTTGCTGTTTTTAATTTCAGACACGACATACAGTTTTCTTAGGGCCACCGTTTAGCCGTCTAAAATCGAGAGACTTTCGGATATGTATCCATAACTTCCGAAAAACAATAGTTTTTTAACTGAAACTTTTTTTAAGTAGTTCATAATACTATGTAAAGATAGTAGAAAAACAGGAAATCTTCATCAAGGCGTTGACTTGTAAAAAAATCCACAAAATGTACACATTTTCCGAGAGTCCAAACGGGTACAACCCCTTAAGGGGGGAAGCCACTGTGAAATTTTTTTTGAACTCGGACAATCCGGGCGAGATGGTCTTTCCCATAGACTGCAATATTTTTTTTAACCCTTATGTACGCAACCGGGTACCCGGGTACCCATTTCTATGTTTCCTGTAACAATTTTTAATGTTCTTGTAAAAATATCGGAAAACCGCTACGGATCTCCATTCTTTAGACTGAACCAGAAACAATAATCTTCGTATAGAGTCAAGAACAGCATGCATTCACGCGAATGACACGGACGAATGACCATAGCATCGAATTATCTTGTACATTCCTCGCGTTGGTTGCGGGATCGCCTCTGGGAGCTGGGAGGGTAGGGACAAGTTCATAACTCCGGCAAAAATAGTCGTATCGATATCTTGAAACCATCGTGTGAAAGATTGGAATCTCTACTATGAGCTGCGTTTTTCAGATTTTAGCTATATTGCTTTACAGTAAAGATATAGTGATATAAAGAGCACTTTGTCAATTTCAAAAAAATTTCTTCAACTTTGCAATGTTCCACGGAGAGAATGAAAATTTTCAATTTTGTATTATTTATTTAAATGTATTTCCTTTTGCAAATATATTTTTGTCCTTTATAAAACCACTAAATTTACGGTGTACTGATTGTTTTAAAAATAGTGGGCCACTTCTCCCTGACGTACCGTACGATGAACTATATTCGTTAGAAGTATTCATTGTTGTAATCCGTGCTGTTACAAGCAACTCTACCAAAATTATATTGTATTAATAATATAGAATATATCGGTCTACGACGTTTCACACCTAGGTTTCTGGCAAAACACGAGCGGATAAAGTATAATGTTGGGTTTCAAAAGAATGAGAGTATGACAACTTTCTACAACCATTATTAACTAAAATCAGTACTTTAGATATTATTGCAATTAGCTTTGCATAGAAACACACTGTACACATGTAATAAAGAAGATAAATATTTTTTTGTTACTTTAGCACAGGGTTGTCTAACTGACGACTCACGAGATGCCGGGGGCTCCTCCGCCTTGCGGCCACGCTGACGATCGCAGTGGAATTCGTCCGTCCCTACACAGACATAAATACATTCGATTGCTACGGCCGGCTACGGCCATACGTTTACATATAATTATAATTAATACGACAATACGAATTGATATATACTTACTTTTACTCGTCTCTGTGAATGTGAACGTGCCATTGAGGCCGCGTCATATTATTGACAAGGGATGGTATATCCACATCAATTTTTGTTATGGGTATCCTTAACAGCGAAGATAATGAATGGCCCGCTAATCTTGACCGATATTTACTTTTTATTTTTGTCATAACGGAAAACGCACTTTCGCATCTGTATGTAGAACCAAACATTGATGAACGAACGGATCTGCTTGCAAATTACACAATGCAACTCGATAATACATTTCTTGGTCTTCGCTGTTAAGGATATATTAGTTCGTATTGTCGTATTAATTATAATTATATGTAAACGTATGGCCGTGGCCGGCCGTAGCAATCGAATGTATTTATGTCTGTGTAGGGACGGACGAATTTTACTGCGATCGTCAGCGTGGCCGCAAGGCGGAGGAGCCCCCGGCATCTCGTGAGTCGTCAGTTAGACAACCCTGCTTTAGCAGATTTAAGACGAACTCACACGTAAATAACTTGGAATAGTTTTCACCGATGATCACCCAGGTAGTTGTTCTTGAGACCAATAACAGTAATAAGAACGGCCTTGCAACTGTGCTCTAATTGTATAGCAGTAAAATTTCTTCCGAAAATTTTCATTAACTTTTGAACGATTCGCATGGTTGGGCATTATATATACTGGTTGTATCATTTTCCCGGTGACGTCATAAACTAATTGTTCCCTGACAGCAGTTTATTATCTTTGTTCTTTAACGGATTGTAAACGCATAAGGGTCCGTTTACACTTGAATTAGAACATCAAAAAAACACATTTAATTGTCATCACTAATGTGATCTTCCCGAGTGTGAAACGCGTGACATCGAAAACGTAATACAATTCCTTTATTCAATTCAATTATTGTAATTGTTTCATTTTGTTTTTTACACACCGAATGACTTAAAGACGTAAGATGCCAGGTCGATGCATGATGTAGGTGGATACCAATTTTTTTATAGATATTTCTAATCTGTTTTGCGATCTGCGTACAAACAAGATGTTCAAAAGATGAGAATTATACGTCAGAATAATGACAACAGTTAATATACACGTGTTTTCGACAGCATTTTGTTTTTTGGTAATAAGAAATTGTTGAACTATAAGCAGAAACGCTTACAGAATTGTAATCTGACTTACATTGGGGGGTTTACTACCCCTAAGTTCCTCCGTGAGTCTGTTTGTACATACGCGCATAGGAATTTGCACCGTTTCATACTTAGGAACACCAAAAGTTGAAATGATAAATGTACAAAATTTATGACACGTGGGTGTCTTCAAAATATTTCAATGTTAGAAATTTCGCCGATTGTTGAATTTATAAATTATGATATGTAAAGTTAAAAATTATGGTCATACAAAATCTACACAATATTGTATCGCAACAAGAATGCAGAATTTCAAAATATCAAGGATAATTGTTTAATCTTTAAAAAACTTCATGCGGTGGTTTTAATATTTCGAAATCTTCAAGTTTTTAATTAGCAAAAGTGAGAGTGCTACGTATGATGTGGGGTGGTAGCTTTTCCATACGTGTTTCTGTTACTTATTTTGTGTAATACAAAAGAGTCTATAACTAAAAATTTAAGCGGTACCAAATGTATACTAACAGAATTTTTTTCGTTAATTCGATATGTTAAATGAATTGTGAACAAACGAACATGTTTTACAGGCTATGCACGCGAAAGTGAATTTATCGAATTACGGTGTGAATCCACCATAATAAAAAATACCAAGGGCGAAAGTTTAGTGTCATAACATCTGCGCATAGATTAGAGTCATTTGACATTTTTACCGTTTAACGTTTCTTTATCGTACCTAGCGAAATGGATTTTTAAATGTTTTTAGAGTCCTGTCTCCCGAAATGAAGAATGAGAGGTCATTGTGACAGCGATAAGTATATTACGGTACCGGCTCACACTCACTCACTGTTCAAGTATCTGAAAGGAGCAAGCCTAAAGCCGAGCTAACCCGAAAAAACATACTTAGCACCGAAACGTAGCTTTTGGTTATAAATGATGAATCGAAGCTGTTTTTTAAAACATAGCATACCATAGCTTAGCTTTCAGGTGGATTCCCGGCTTAACTCGACTCGAAAAACCGAGCCGAGCCGGGTACTCGAAACAACGGAGCGCACAGTGGCGAATTTGCCCCAAAACCTGGCCAAAAGTCCGAATACAAAGATTTTAATTTGCCAAATGTAATTAGTACAATTAGTTTATGACCTATCTGTGCGTAATTTCTTGTCAATTGAAAAATTTAAACTGCAACCCTTTTAAAGATATGTCAGTTCAAAATTGAGGTTCGAAATTTAGGGAACTATTTTAAGATTTATTTTCAGATTCAAAGTAAGTAGTATATTTTACGATGTAGAATCACATGCGCTATTTTTCTGTTAAATGTGGACTATGAAAGCTGTGATAGATGAGTACTGAAAACACATTTTTTGTCTCTTGTTGAGGAAACAGTTGAGACTAAAGTGAGATAAACCACCGTTTTTATTTAAATTGAAACTCAAGGTATGCATGATAAGCTACCGTTGCGGTATTTGCCTTTTTGACAAATGTCCTCAATTATGTGCACCCTGACACGAGGATAATTTCCGATCTGCTCAGTGTTTACATATCCACGAGTGTTTCCTGTGGAGGAAACATTTATTTCCAGGTTATACATATAACAGTTTTGAGGATGCTGAATTCAAATTTGTGGTGATTGCTGTAAAACCAGGAACTGAGTTACATGTAAGCAAACCCAATATTTCGAGATTTTCGCTATTTAGAATTTTGTTACAACGGCCATAATTTTGACATCAGCATTCTCAAAACCCGAGGTCTATCTGCGATAGAGTACGTTTTTTTGTTTAGACAAATATTTTTAATATGCTTGAATTTATTTATTTCCTTATTCATACATTACAAATACTTTTTCATACAGGTGATTACAACAAATTAATGCGACACCAGCGGTTTCTGTTCTAAATTCATGTGTGCAATAATAGTTTCCCTGAAAATTGATTAATACTCAAATATATGTTGCAATAAATTTGTTTTATATCTGTCATGTAAGCAATTCAGATCACAATACGGACCATTGACTTTTCCTCACAAATGGATACACTGTGGGTGCTTTGTAACCATTGAATGGAATAGTGAAAGATACACTATACGCCCCCATATCTTTCCATATTAGCCAATCGCCAACCTGAAATTCTGGTAGCAACACATCTTTCAATATACAGTCCACGGGGTCCAATGTTGGGCCCAAAACCATAGAAATAAATTTCTCGTCGCTCGTTGGCTGAAGTACAAATAAATATTCCAAGTAAAAACATTATTGCTTACAATACTCTAGTTGAGTGATAATATCATGGAATATACAATAACACTGGTACCTCATGTAAGGGAATTGGAATTCTCGACTTCAATTTCCTCCACTCAAATATAAAAGAAGTATACACGCCACAGCTCATGTAGTACATTCGAATCATTTTCTCTCCCATGGGAACAACTTTCTTCGTATGCATGTACGATGCCAAAGTAAATGCCGATGCCACATAATACTGTCCTGGCTCGCTAATAATTTTTATGGTAGGGTCTATATCCTGAATGGCATCGTTAATGACATTGGCAAACTAACAATAAAAACGATATTGCAAATTTGATAACGAGGAACATGATAAAGATATGTAGGTACAGGATAATCAGTCTCACTTTGTCGATTTCGCAGTCGCCGTCACCAGGAAATCCACCCCCAATGTCGATTAACTGAACATCGTTGAGGCCAATTGTTCTAGCTATGTTAATTAATCGTTTACACATTGAAATACCTCTACTGTAAGCGGTTACTTCACCACATGGACTGCCTACGTGAAAGCTGAACCCATGTAAAGTCAAACCAAGACTTTTCATGCGATGTATCAACCGGACGGCTTCTTCTTTTGGATCACAGCCAAATTTTAATCCAAGACATATTTGCGACACCGTGGCATCGCATCGGATTCGAATCACTACTCTGTTAATTATTAGAAAGGTGAAAGATTATTCGGAACGCAATTCGTCAATGGGGAATGATTGTCAATCCGTTGCTCTATTTACTTCGCTTCTGGGAAAAGTTCACTGATTTTTACAAGTTCACTCTCACTGTCCGCGGTCATCACCTCGACATTCATTTTTTTAGCATACTTTATATGGGAAGGCAGTTTTGCTGGATGCGCAAAGATAATTCTTTCCCCGGTTACTCCATATTTCATCACCTGTTTTATTTCATTCTGTTTCGAATGTATGAAAGAAAAAATGTCATAAAATTATAGAAACTCCTGACTCTTAGTTAAAGACGACAGAAGTAAATACATACTTTGGAAGCACAATCGAAACTAGCATTCATAGCAGCCAAGACCTTAATGACAGTTGGATCTGGATTACACTTGATAGCTGTAATTATAATAACATGCAATGATATACCGAATGATAAAACAAGAATCAATGTCAAATATAGGGTAGATGTACCATTTGTGGCCACTTTAAGGATTTCCGTACCATTCACAGATACATAACTTACAAAAGAATACGTACACAAAAATAAAGAATATATCATTGTAATCCAAAATCTACAGATAATTGAAATATTCTACGTTGAACAATGTTTTAAATATAATTATTTAAAAAATCATTATATGCACCATTTGTGGCCACGTATGATTATTAAATAAAACGGGACAACAAAACAGTAGAAATGGTGCCAACAACCCATCCTTAGACAGCTTAATTCATTGTAATGAAAGTGAACTAAGAATACTTAATATATCGGAATAAATAAGACAGTGGCCACAAATGGTGCAGTGGCCACAAATGGTACATCTACCCTATTTTAATTCAATGGTACCATAATGTGGTACAACTTTTGGCATTTTTTCAATCCAATCCTGATGTTTCTGTACCACTTTAGCAATATCTAGGATGCAGAAGGGTTCTTCGTCGTTCTTCATGTCGATTATAGTCTTTATTATGTCAACATCGTTTGTCGTGTCCTCGCACAGTTTTATATTGTCAAAGTTGAAACGGGACATCTTTGCAAAATTGTTCTCCGAAAGAAAAGTAGAAACCCCTTTAAGAATTATCGCACATTATAATTTATATATACCTTAAATTGCTTGGGCTTTGCTTTAATTTGCATAAAACGACAAAAATGTGAAAAACAACAATTTCTTTTCCAAAAAGTGGTCGAAGTCTCCCGGACGAACAATATATCAAATGTTTAATAATGATCTGTGTTTTCATTTATATTTTTTAGAATTGTTTATTTGTGTTCATAGTTGTATTTAAATAAGTAAAACAGATATGTTAAAATTTACCCCGGACTGGGCACATTGTAACAAAGGTTCAAAATTGTTTAAGATGCAGCTAGATGTCTAAGTGTCCAAGATTTTGTCACGTACATACACTCAATGAGTTCACCACATATGTAAGTAGTAAGTCACGCAAATTATTTCCTGATTGAGGAAAACACTTTTGAGAAAAAACTGTGAATACTTTTTTGTTACAATCTTCCCCGGTCTCCCGTACATGAAAAAGTCGAGGCCGAAAAAGAGTAGGTATTATCAAATAAATCACAAAAAATAGAATAAAATAGAAGATAATAATAATTACAATATAAAAAAGATGTGAAATCAAAATGAGTCACAAGTACATAAAGGTCTGTTTCAGCAGCGTGGAGAGGAGACACTATGTAACGCAATGTAAGTTTTGGTGCTATCCAACTGCGCTTAAAATGACACACCTACATATATACACCTAAAATGCTGTGTTCATACATTCCATTACTCGTATCGCGGACATTTTAATAATGAGAAGATAAAATGTAACATCTAGACATTTGCCTAGATGTCCGCGGTCCGGAAGTCAAATACTTGACGTGGCCAGGTAAGGTCAAAGTGTCGATGACTAAGAATCATTTAAAAACCGCAAACTAATGCAAGCGTGCGACACGTGTTAAAGCTTTATTTAAATTGATGAATTAGCTGTACGCCTGTAAAAGACAAGGTATTGATGTCGATGAATGATCTTAGAATTATTTAAAAACGCAAAATAATGAAAGTGTGCTCATATTGTCAGAGTTTTAAATTAACAAATTACCTGCAAGCCTGCGAGAGGGGAGCTATAGGATTTGATGATCTGTGAATACCTTGCCTGGCCACGCCAAGTATTTGACACGGGTACATATGCACAGCTAAAATGCTAAGTTCAAGAATACGATGCAGTCACTTTACATTAGTTGTCATTAGAGTTTGAGTGTCAACACTGTTGAACACAGCAGTTTAGATCCTAGGTTACACAGTGTCGCCATTGCACGCTGTTGGACAGCACTGGCCGAATCCATAGCTCGTTAACACAGTGATCTAAGGGAGGAAAAGTCGAAATAATCACAACGTGCGTCCGATCTCTTGTACACTCTATGCGCTCTCTTCTTCTCCCGAATCAGGTATACAGGGTCATCGTTTAATCCTGCAACCCGCGCGCGCGCAAACAGACGAAAATGGCAACACCGCCTCACGGACGCATTCCACTACAACCATGCGAGCTGCCTGCGACCGTTGGGCAAGAGTGATGCCCGAGCTTCGAAAATTTTAGCGTTGCAAAGAGCTAGGTATTGGGAATTTCCCGACCCAGGTAATCGAGCCGCGCGCTCCGCTTTTATGATCGGTCTACCACTCGCACCCCAGATCACTGTAATGAGGTTTGAAAATAATGTCAACAGATCTCGTACCCGTCTCAATTTCAAAAATTTTAGCCACGACAGGGTTGACGGTTCCTTGTACGGAGAGATTTTTCGCCACCTGCTTGTAAAAACCACAGGAACGGCACATCGTTCCAAAAAATGACATTAACGGAAGCCGGTATAGGCGTGGCGTTAAGTAGCTAAAACATTCTAACACAAAAATTCTAGAAAAAAAATTCAAACACCGCTACAATCAAAGACACGTCGCATTAGTTACCCATTACGTCTGATCTAGGTATGCACCGCATTAAGGATAAAATCATAAAAAAGAAAACCAGAACAATAGATTCTGAGGTCTGCAGAACTAACACATAATTGAATAAAAATTTAATTTCTCAATTTATAAATGTAATGATACAGAATCAACTAGCCTACTGTTTATCAACACCACGAATTTTAAAAACAGCGTTAAATACATTATCAAATAAACAGTTTCCAACAGCTTTTTAAACAATTATGGTTAAAAAATTGATAAAAGCAAAATTTAGTAAACGTAAAATATGTTAAATTATCCATCATTAAGAGGGATTAATTTTTCCTCATTTTTTTGGCGCAAATTGCATTCCGATATGTCTTACAGTTCAAAAGTTATACGAAAAAGACCCCAAAATTTTCAACCGGGGCCGGGAAATTCTGAATAGTTCTTTGCAACGTTAATTTGACAGGGACCAGCCCAAAATTCTCGAAGCTCGGGCATCACTGCTGTCCAGCGGTCGCTTGCAGCTCTCCGAACGCGGGGACGGTGCATGGTTGTAGTGGAATGCGTCCGTGAGGCGGTGTTGCCATTTTACAAGTTCGCGCGCGCGCGGGTTGCAGGATTAAACGATGACCCTGTATAAGTCTTCGTGAAAACCACCGCGGGTATGTAGATCGGATTACCGTCCGAACAGGCACAAAAACGCTGATGACATATCTAATATGGTTGTATAGTCGATCCAGAGCAACTTCAGGGTCGGTACCACCGGTCTCCGAATCCCAATCGAAGCTGTTCAAGTAACTTAAAACACCGTGGTAATCTCCCCGCCTATAATCGATAATGACGCCCGGCAGGTCAAGTGAGGAGAACACTGCGTCGAAACAAACATAAAGAGGTGGGTGGTACGCATCGGGCGCAATTAAAACATCGATGACTAGACCGACTGACACATTACTAGCGCTAACAAAGATGAGGTCAAGCATGCCATCGAACTCGTTGAAAATAGTGTTAACTTGCGCAAGATTACAGTAATTACAACCACCTAACAGAAGATCAATAGCCATAGATTCAGAGGACGGGACATGCAAATCGCGTGCGGGAGATTATAATCCCTAAAAATAGAAAAAGAGTCTTCACTGGACGTGCTATATATATTTCAGTAACGCTATCAACATGATTTGTGTACAGGGCCGGCTGGGACGCTGGCGGGAGGTAAATAACACATAACAACAAGTATTTATTCCCACCTAGATGAACTCAAACAATAACCTGCTCCAGCATAGCCCAGCTTAGACTAATTTGACAGCACTGTAACGTATTCCTAATCGCTATAAGAGAGCCACCCCTGGAGAGGCAACTAGTGCTGCGGGATCTATCACACCTAAACACTGTGTAATTGTCCAACCCAAGCTCGAGCGAGGATATAGAGGAGTTCAGCTAGGTCTCGACAAAAATTCTACTATCATACGTAACACCGATTTTAACAAAGTGGCTAATTTAGTGCGCAGGCCACGGACATTTTGAAAATAAACTAAAGGGTTCCGCTGGCGTCTTTTGGCACAGGGCCACGTTGTTGCCTGGTAGGAACAATCTTGGGGGCTCCATTAATATAACGGATGGTCATGTTCTTCTCACCCCTCTCTTGGAGGTTCCGCAGCTTCGCCCTCAGCTGATCAAGTGACTGTCTCTGCCGCAAAGTTCTGTCTTCCGAGATCTTACGTAGCCCCTTATATTATGATGAGTAAACGTATAAAATATTCGATAATTTTCACATACTCACACGTTTTTCAATCCTTTTCATAATTAAATAGGTACCCACTACCTACATATATATAAAATCAAATATGATAAACTCGATAATGTAATACACATCAGTATTGTAAATAACTAACATAGTTTAAATAGCTTTACGCGAATGTTTTAAATAGTATCATGGTTGTATTACAATAAATTAATGCGGTATTTGCGGTTCCATTCTGTCCTGTTCTAAATTCATGCGTGCAATAATAGTTTTCCTGAAAATCGAATAATACTTAAATATGTTACAATGAATTCGTTTTATATCTGTCATGTAAGTAATTTACAAACCAGTACGCACCATTGACTTTTCCTCGCAAATGGATACACCGTGGGTGCCTTGTAACCATTATATGGAAAAGTGAAAGTTATACTGTATGCCCCCATATCCTTCCATATTAGCCAATCGCCAACCTTAAATTCGGGTAGCAACACATTTTGCAATACACGGTCCGTGGAGTCCAATGTTGGGCCCCAAAGAATAGAAAGAAATTTCTCGTCGCTCGTTGGCTGAAGCACAAATACATATTCCATGTTCAAAACATTACTGTTCACAATACTCTAGTTGAATGATAATATCATGGAATCATGGGCGTCCGGAGGAGGATATTACAAAAGGGACACTCGCGGCCCCCCTGGCTTTTGAAAAAAAATCCTTATTTCTCAAAACTGATCTTTATTAGGTTGATACTAAAATAGGGAATATTTTAACTTCTCGGTTTTTAATTTTTAATTAAATGAGCACTATAAAAATGGATTAAAAAAACAGGAGAGGTACAATTTTTTTTACCATCATCCCAAAGTTGCCCCCCCCCCCCGCGGAAAAGAGTCTCCGGATACCCTTGCTGGGAATATACAATAATACTGTTACCTCATACAAGGGACTTGGACTTCTCGACTTCAAGTTCAATAACTCATCTATAAAAGCATTGTACACGCCACAGTTCATGTAGTACATTCGAATCATTTTCCCTTCCATGGGAACAACTTTCTTTGTATGCACGTACGATGCCAAAGTACCTGCCGATGCCACGTAATACTGTCCTGGTTCGCTAATAATATTTATGGTAGGATCCATATCCTGAATGGCATCGTTAATGACACTGGCAAACTAACAATAAAAAACGAAATTGTAAATTTGATAACAAACAAATTGATAAAGATATGTAGGTACAGGATAATCAGTCTCACTTTGTCAATGTCGCAGTCGGTGTCACCAGGAAATCCACCCCCAATGTCGATTAATTGAACATCGTTGCAGCCAATTGTTCTAGCTATGTTAATCAATCGTTTGCACATTGAGATACCTCTACTGAATGCGTTTACTTCACCGCACGGACTGCCTACGTGAAAGCTGAACCCATGTAAATTCAAACCAAGACTTTTGGTACGATGTATCAACCGAACGGCTTCTTCTTTCGGATTACAACCAAATTTTAATCCTAGACACAGTGGCGCCACCTTGGCATCGCATCGGATTCGAATCACTACTCTGTTAATCATTAGAAAGGTGAAAGATTATTCGGAACGCAATTCGTCAATGGGGAATGGTTGTCAATCCGTTGCTCTACTTACTTAGCTTCTGGGAAAAGTTCACTGATTTTTTCAAGTTCACTCTCACTGTCGGCAGTCATCATCTCGACGTTCACTTTTTTAGCATACTTTATATGGGAAGGCAGTTTCGCTGGATGTGCAAAGATAATTCTGTCCCCGGTTACTCCATATTTCATCACATCTCTTATTTCACTCTGTTTCGAATGTATGAAAGAATAAATATCATAAAGAAGAAGCTCATCACTCTTGACACAAGTAAATACATACTTCGGAAGCACAATCGAAACCAGCATTCATAGCAGCCAAGACCTGAATGACAGTTGGATCTGGATTACACTTGACAGCTGTAATTATAATAACATGCAATGAATTACCGAGTCATAAAACAAGAATCAAAGTCAAATATATTTTAATTCAATTGTACCATAATATGGCACAACTTTTGGCATTTTTTCAATCCAATCCTGATGCTTCTGTGCCACGTTAGCGATGTCCAGGATGCAGAAGGGTTCTTCGGTGTTGTTCGCGTCGATTATAGTCTTTATTATGTCCACATCGTTTTTCGTGTCCTCGCATAGTTTTATATTGTCAAAGTTTAAACGAGACATCTTTGCAAATTGTTCTCCGAAAGAAAAGTAGGAACCTCTTTAAGAATTTGGAAGTAGACTGAAATTAATCTAGAAGATCCGCTCGTTATAAATATAATAATGATTTTTTACATTTATTTTCATATATGTCATCTTGAACTTAATAAACACTATGGCTCCATTTTTTTAGCAATGCGAAATTTGGAATTCGATTCGCGTTTATTCTATGCGTTCTCTATCCATATTTTTCTTTGCTATATAAAAATTGCTATATAAAGCTGATGCTATATAAAGCTGACACTTCCCCCGTCCCCGTACAACCCTAGTGCCCGTACGAGCAGGCGAAACTTGGTCGTGAATGGGAGTGTACATTTCGTTTTCGGCGCGCTCTTAGTACATGTACATTTGAACATCATTATTCTTTTATTTTGGTGTACCGTTAGAATTGCAAGCCATGGATTCTGATGAAACAGATAAGTGTGTCTACTTTTCATGACTTTTTGTTGTAACAGCTCTCATATTACCTAAAAAATAGCGTGAGTCGCGCGTATCGTAATGCCAAGGCGCGAAGACGGCCGAGCGCAGCAAATATTCGAATGCGATCGCGAAGCGTCGGTCTACGAACGGCGTCGGCGGCAATTGCTGACAAGCGCCGAGCGACAATATTACAAAATAGATCCGTATAGTTACTCTGTTAACTTTTCGCGCACTGTTTACGTTGAGAACGGCCAGGTCCCGCATTATTCCTTGGAAATTACCACGACCAATCGCATGCGGTTCAAACTGAGGGTAGTGGGAGCTGCGCAGATCGGTCGCAAATCGGTAGGGGCGTCAGTATGCTCTAATATGGAATGCAGTATAATACAGGGCTGTCGAGGAGTCCTAGTCTAGTAGATAGATAGATTTATTTTCTAACCCTTCCCATCCGGGGATACGGGACGTTCTCCCTTACATTTCTCTCTCGCCTTACAATCCTTACTCTACCAAGCGGACGCAATCTCCGAGAAGGCCTGGTTTGTAACACCCCTAAGTGCAAATCGTGCTTTCGCTTTTCCAAGACTTGTCCTCAACGACAGCTAAATGACCGCTTGAGAACAAGTTGAGAAACAGTCGAAGTCTCAATGCCTTACAGACGATACTTTCGGCGCTGTTTATAAATTATTGGCGTGAAATCATGTCAAAACCGTGCCCAAGATGGAAATCCCAGAGCGTAAGAACGCACCGATGCCAATCACAGTGTTAATGATAAAGATTCGTAGCAGCCAAAATATTTGAATGATGCGCTTTCTAGTGTACAATTTAAATCCACGCGACAGGTGACTAATTCTTGCATTGACGAAGAACTACAATCATCCTATCCCCACTTAACAATGAAACTAGATATAAGTTATGACAACTTTCAACAATCAGTATTTTCTTCGTTATTGCAAACACCTTTTGCGTAGAAACACGTTGTACATATGTAAGAAAGAAAATAAATATTTGTTTGTTACTTTGTCAAATTTAAAACGAACTCACATGTAAATATCTTGAAATAGTTTTCACCGACGACCACCCAGGTGTTTGTTCTCGAGAACAATAACTTTAAATATAATATAATCGTGTAGCAATAACTTTGCTTCCGGAATTTAGAAAAAATTTCTATAACATTTGAACAATGCGTGTGGTTGACCATTATATATACTGCTTGTATATCACTTTGCCGGTGATGTCATAAGCGGAGCATTTGCTACTGACACATTATCGATATCTTTTTCATACACGTTTTATTCATACTCGCATACGTGTGTGTATTGTATGCTCGCCGGTAGTTTAAATTTATCTTTGTTCTTTAACGGATTGTAAACGCATAAGGGACCGTTTACACTTGCAATAATAGGACTTAAAGACGTAATATGCTAGGTCGATGCATGATATATGTGGACACCCGATTTTTCAAGATAGTTCTAATTATGTGTTTTGTGATCTGCGTACATACTTACAGGATCTCCAAAACAGGGGTGTCCGGAGACTTTTTTCCAGGGGGGAGGGACAACTTTGTGATGATGGTAAAGAAAAATATACCCGTCTTGCTTTTTTAACCCATTTTGTAGTGCCAATTTAATTAAATATTTAAAAACGAAATTTAAAAATATTGAATTTTTTTAGTATAAACTTAATAAAGATCATTTTTTAAAAACAAGCGGTTTTTTCTAAAAAGCGAGGGGGCATCTGCCCATTTTGACCCCCCCCCCCTGCGGACGCCCATGGTTCAAAAGATAGGAATTACACGTCAGAATAATGACAAATTTTAAATACACACGTGTTCGGTAGTGTTTTGTTTTGTGGCAATAAGTAATTTTTAAACTACAAGCAGAAGTGCTTACAGAATTGTAATTTGACGTACATTGCGGGGTTTACTACGTTTAAGTTCTTCAGGGAGCTTATTTGTACGTGAGCACTTAAGAATTGACATTGTTTCTGGCTATACTTATATCAAAAGTTGAAATGATAAAAATACAAAATTTATAACATACACGTTGGCGTCTTTAAAATATTTCAAAGATAGAAATTATGCTTCCTGTTTGACGGTTTCTTCCTGAGAATTTCTACCTAGAAGTATAAAAAAAAGTTGCACAGCTTTAGGTATTCTTAATATTCATTGGTCAACCCAAAGTAGATTCTCCTCGAAGTCTCAACGTTACTAACATTTCATGTCTCCACCTTGACATAGTGCACTTACAATTCTGAATTCATTAACTTGAGCCCTTTAAAAATTATGGTCATGCCCGGATTAAAGGGGGAAGGGCTAGGGGGGCTGTAGCCCCGGGCTCCACTTTCCGAGGGGGCCCCGTTCTAAGCGATTAGCTCACTAAACCCCCCTCCTCCCGCTGTTCAACCATGGGGGGAGGACCTCGAAGGTTTGATATGTAGCCCCGGGCCCCAAAAATCCACCACGGGAGGCCTTGAAGGTTTGATAGCCCCGGGCCCCAAAAATCATAATCCGGGCCTGATTATGGTCATACAAAATCTACACAATATTGTATCGCAAGAAGAACGCAGAATTTAAAAATATCAAGGATAAACATTTAATCTTTAAAAAACTTTATTCAGTGCTATTAATATTCCGAAATCTTCAAATTTTTAATTAGCAAAAGTGAGAGTGCTGCGTATGATTTGAGTAGTAGCTTTTCCATACGAGTTTTTGTAACTTATTTTGTGTAAAAGAACCTACAACTAAATAATTAAGTGGTACCAAATATATACATACTAACGGAATTTTTTTTCGATAACTTGGTGTATTTGAATTAATTGTGAACAAACGATCATTTTTTACAAGCTATGCAGACGAATGTGACTTTAACGAATTACAGCTGTTTAATATACTGTCTGATTGTGACAGATGTGAATCGACCTTAATACAAATTAACTAACATTAAAGTCATTTACTTTGTTATCATAATTACCAAAAGAGTTTTTTAACACGAGAATTACCGACGTTTGAACGAAGCAAGTTCTACCAAAACCAGTAAAAATGACTGCTCTTTAAAAAATACGTAATAATAGAATATTTTCAAATTTTGTTGATTTATTACTTTCTTACAAAAGGAATTCCATGTTATGTAGTACATTTTTGGGGTATTATTAACCCATCTGGGTGTTATTCTTCTAGTATAAAGTAAATTATTAGGTATAAAAAGTTATAATTTGTCCCATTTCTTATAGACGTAGTTTTTTGTCTGACAAGGGACGTTCGACAACCCGGAAATTCAGAAAATTATGAAAGTTGGTGTGCAAATAGAGTAGTTCATCCGTAACTTAACCCTAATTTTTGTTGGTGCCATAATGGAATTTTTGGGGCTGACATTACCCCTTGAAGAAAATGCAGAATTTTCTATTCCGTGGAATATCTCGAGAACAGTGAGAGATATCGAAAAGAAGTTTACACAGAAGGTGCATCGTTTTCTTATATCTACAAAACCGCGTAAAAATGATTTTTGAAAAATCCATATTTTTCAAGTTACCCGCACCTCCCACCCTTAAAATTAAGGTTTTGTATTTTGAAAATATGTGCTGAAATACCTCTGGATAATCTCTTTCCATACTTATAAATAATTTATGTTATATATGTTTTTTGCAAACAAAGAAAACTGAATTTGAAATCCATTTTAGTTGTTTTCATTAATAAAATGGTTTCTTATATCCATATTTAATGTTTAAACAGTTTTCATTTATATTTTTTAAGCAAGACAGTATGTAGGGGAGACCGGGGCAGATTGTATCAAAAAAGGTTCCACAATTTTTTCTTGAAAGTGTTTCCCTCAAAATTAATACATAACGCTCATGAATACATAACGCAATAACGTGCATGCAATAATGTGAATCATTATAATAATAGCACATTCGTAGATGCCTTACTTGAAGTGCCTTATTAGGCCACTTTGGGATCCACACGATAAATAAATAATGGGTGAAAATGACTGCAAATATGAGTTTACAATGATAACATTGTATATGTTATCATTGCATATATTATCATGGTATATGTTATCATTGCATATATTATCATGGTATATGTTATCATTGCATATATTATCATGGTATATGTTATCATTGCATATATTATCATGGTATATGTTATCATTGCATATATTATCATGGTATATGTTATCATTGCATATATTATCATGGTATATGTTATCATTGCATACAATATAGAGGAACAATCTACCATGATGTGCATGCGCCGATATCGTGCGAGAGAGAAAGACATCATTCGAGCGACAGAAGTATATATTCTCAATTCTTCTCTCGCTCGCACCAGTTCGCTCATGTCTTTCTCTCTCACACAATATCGGCGACAGTTTCAAGCTTTCAATGAGTTCTCCATAGTATATGCTCTAAACATACATTGTCGCACCGCGCGACGAAGAGAGCGAACAAAACACATCGAAATCAAGTGGAATAGAGCAGGCATGGCATTTAAGTGAACTTGATGGCCGATTTCTAGAGGCAACGTGGTCGACAAGAGACCAGAAACCTTTGTTGTTGGCCGCGACCTGCCCAGTAAACAAACTGACTGCAGTCTGAGGGCAGATTGATGTCAGATTCGAGTATATTCTGACGTCAGATTCGGGTCCTACTATGTCCGCATTTGACTATGGTTTTGTGGTCAGAGCCTGACATCAGCATCTGATCGCAGATTGATGTCAGATTTCGATCAGATCTTGCTGCCGTGGCTGACCGCAGATTGAGAGCAGAAATCGAGCAGATCCTGCGCAGCGCGATCTGACGGCAGATTGGTGTCAGATACAGAGCAGATTCTGACGTCAGATTCGGTGCCTACTATGTCCGCATTTGACTATGGTTCTGCGGTCAGAGCCTGACATCAGGATCTGACTGCAGATTGATGTCAGATTTCGATCAGATCTTGCTGACAAAAACCGCCCGCAGATTGGTGGCAGAAATCAAGCAGATCCTGATGTCGGACATAGTAGGCAATTTTATATAATAGTATAGATTTAAAAACAGTGCAAAAGTCTGTAGCGTAAATAATATATAGAACACGTTTATAAGACCGACTTGAAAGATCTGATTTCTACCATATTTATGGAAGAAAAAAAAGTTGGTAAACCATGTATTTAAACGGGTATTATAACATTTTTAATGTTTTACTTAGTTGTTAGTCAATTGAATGCCAGGGAGGCTCAAAATAATTATTTAAACTTTTAAAGACAGTTCTTCCACATATAAAAGAATTAATGATAACTACTATTTATTCAGTCGTCTTAGGGCGGTATTATCATCAATCGTTTTTTAGTTTTTAGCATGCGACATCCTCTACTAGTCTAGTAGATTAGTAAAGGATGCCGGATGCTTAAGACGATCTTCGTCTTCAGCAACGACTGATAATACCGCCCTTACAGTCGGGTGTAACAAATATATACTCCGCAGTGGAATGCCGGCAAATACGAGTGGTACTCGAGAGCCCTGAATGATCAAGCCCTCGGCCACTTATTCCCGCCACGGTGCTATTTGGTAAGCGAGAAGCGGTCGCCCGATCGCGGCCTGGCGCGTCGCGTCGTGAACTATGTCAGCAGAATCTACTCGATTTCTGTTGCCTATCTGCCGTCAGATCGCGGTGCGCAGAGTCTGCTCAATTCCTGCCATTAAATTGGATTAGCAGACTCTGCTTACTTTCTGCCGCCATTCTGCTGTCAGATCCTGACATCAGAATCTGCTCTATTTTTGCCGCCTATCTGCCGTCAGATCGCGGTGCGCAGAGCCTGCTCGATTTCTGCCATTAAATTGGATTAGCAGATTCTCCGCAGTGTCTGCCGCCAAACTGCTCGCAGGCTATGTCAACAGAATCTGCTCTGTATCTGACACCAATCTGCCGTCAGATCGCGGTGCGCAGAGCCTGCTCGATTTCTGCCGTTAAATTGGATTAGCAGACTCTGCTTACTTTCTGCCGCCAAACTGCTCGCAGACTATGTAAGCAGAATCTGCTCTATTTCTGTTGCCTATCTGCCATCAGATCGCGGTGCGCAGAGCCTGCTCGATTTCTGCCATTAAATTGGATTAGCAGATTCTCCGCAGTGTCTGCCGCCAAACTGCTCGCAGGCTATGTCAACAGAATCTACTCTCTATCTGACACCAATCTGCCGTCAGATTGCGCTGCGCAGGGTCTGCTCGATTTCTGCCATTAAATTGGATTAGCAGATTCGCCGCAGTGTCTGCCGTCAAACTGCTCGCAGGCTATGTCAACAGAATCTGCTCGATTTCTGCTGCCTATCTGCCGTCAGATCGCACTGCGCAGGGTCTGCTCGATTCCTGCCATTAAATTGTATCAGCAGACCCTGCCGCCAATCTGCTCTCAGGTTAAGGCAGCACAATCTGTCGGCTTTCTGCTGTCAGTCTGCTTTCATCATCGAATATAACAAATCCTGTATCAAATCTGTAGTCTTTCTGCCACAAACATTTGTACTCAGGTGTTGAGCAAAATCTGCAAATACAGACGTGGCTATCTGGGTGGTTGCTGGCAACTTGTCGCAAGTGCGTAACTGGACTTACAAGGGAACACCGCGAACCTGCTCTCACCGATTGGAACGCAACTTTGTGGGTTTATAGAGTAACTCAACAACAAGAACAACGGTGTGTTTCATTCGGGCCATATTGCTCTTTAAGGGGGTGAAAATTAACCTCAAAGTCAAGTAGGCACTTGCACTTTTTCGCGTATAATTCCTAAACTACAATAGATAGAAAAAAATATTTTAAACAAAAGTTTAATGGTGTAATGAGCACTAAAAACTTGCGTTAACAAAATTTTGAAAACATCAGTTTAAAAAAAGTACCTGAACGAAAAAAAACTTTTTGTAAAATTTTGTTAATGGAAGTTAGCAGTACTCATTGCGCCATTAAACTTTTGTTTGAAACATTTTTTTCTATCTGTTGTAGTTTGGGAGTTATACGCGAAAAAGTGGAACTGCCTATTTGACTTTGAGGTTAGTTTTCACTCAATTAAAGGCCGATAGAGCCCGAATGAAACACACCGTTGTTCTTGTCTTGAGTCACTCTATAAACCCACAAAGTTGCGTTCCAATCGGTGAATGCGGGTTCGCGATGTTCCCTTGTGAGCCAATATTTGTCGAAATGGCAGACGCGAGTTTGAAACTTGTGGAACCACCAGTCGATGAGCAACCGTGATAACATATCATGTAAAATTGAATTACAACATGTTATAATCTGTAAAATCTGTTATAAATGTTAAAATCTGTACACTTTCATTTAGATCTAACTTTTGTATAAAAATTGTACATTTGGTTTACTTAATTTTAAAATTGCCATAATGGAAAATAAGTACATGCGTTTGATTTCCTCTTCTTATGAAACGTTTAATGAAAACTGTGTGCAGTCTTTGCAATCATTAAGGAATATTACAATTTTAAATAACACTATGTTGAAAATAATCTCATGTATGGACTTTCAAATCGCCGCAATATTTTAATGATCGAAATGACAGTACTTTTACAAAAATAAAAATTGTATGCAGAAATGAAAGGAGACAAATAAAATATTTTTTATGCATCGTTTATGTGTAATTTCCTTTAAGAATTCGTTAAGGAAAGTTGCAATGTATCAAAAAAGAATATTAAAGTTCTGAATGTGATGAGTAAGGAAGAGAAATATAGTCTTCGAGGTCTGTTGGTATCTCTATTCCATCTAGTTCCTTCTGAAGGGCACAATATCTCTTCCTGACATGGTAAGCTGCCATTTTCGGTTGCCTTTCTCTTGTAAATATTCCTTTCTTGTTACCACCCACTCTAATATAAGCTACAAACATACATATTTCATATAATTAGTAACTTGAATATTATTTATTCTTTTATTTTAAATTTGTCTGAAATTGTTCACTTACTTTGAGCTGTTCGGAAATCAGCGAAGTTCCAGATAAATTCACCAATGAAGAAACCTTCATTTCTTAATTGGTCAAATGCTTCAAAGTGTTTAGATAATACTGCCTTCTGATATTCTTCACTCCATACGTATTCAGGCAGCTAGAATGTTGTAATATTTATTTTAAGCGGAATTGTTATTTCAGCATAAAAGAAAACAATTATAAACTCTCAAAAATAAGATATAAAAATAGTTAAAAATATGCATTGCTTGTTGTAGAAAAATTAAACTATACATTTTTCAAGTCGTGTCTATCATAAACAATGCTTAAGTACTGGATTATCTGATATTTAATAATATTTAGGAAGGAAATAGAGTTTCCAGTGTAACAATTTCATTTAATCAGTAATTTTTCATGCATTCAGTAATTTTCAGCGCGGCTGAAACGCAAATGTGGCGTTGGCCTTAAATGTTTCATTGGAATATTTTCATGAGCTAAAATCTTTCTACAATCGAAGGTACAATTTCCGGTGACAACCTCCGTGTAATTTTTATATTTCTTAGAATAATTCATATTGCATCGTAAAATATTTGAAAATATTATACATGAATTATCTCAAATATCATAATTATTAAGTAGACAGTTTACCTCGTGTAATCCAGGCATAGTATCAGCTCCATACTCGGACATAAGAACCGGCTTATTATATTTCCTATGCCATGCTTCCGCCTCCCCTATAACTCTATTCGTAATCGTATCTATGCGACCAGGATTATTGTACCAAGCGTTGTAACGATTAAAGCTGATGACATCAAGATATTCGCCGGCTTTGTCTTCCTAAAAACAAATTATCCATTGATCATTAATAGTTTGTATTCATTCCCAGGAGGATGATCTACATACATCTCAAGGCGAAAAATGTTCTTGTAGTATTTTTGATAATGTACCAAAATGAGACATTCCGGAACATGCAATATCTTGATGCAAGAAGGCATCGAAAAGTCCTTTACCGTTTTGGCTTCGTTCTCGAGATATTAACAGTTAAATATTAGCGGTCCAACTTCCGAGCTGCGAGGTTCTAAGCCGAAACAGCTGACGCAGAGCAGTGGTCCCTAGCACGCACAAGTAGCAGGCACGCGTAGATACAGACTCACACACAGTGGAACGGCCAGCAGCACTAACACCTTTTCACGCGTGCGTAACTGACTCGGCTTAAAACTACGCTGGCCTGAAAGTATCCGCCCACGTCCTGAAAAGGGATAGTTGAGCATGCCTGCTCTAGATCAGAAGTGCACAAAGAGCCGCTCGGAGCCGGATACCTCTTTGCGATTCTAGGCGCCGGGTTAGAGCCGAACCGAGGAGCTGTTACGTTGCTACCCACAGCAAAGTGTGGGGGAAATTTTTTAGAAGGAATCTTTATCCTTCGATTGAGCTGCCTTAGCCATGATAGAATTCACGGATATTGGCCGGTCTGGGCGGTTTCACGAATAGCGATCGGGGACAAATCGACCCTTTTCATGTGAGCTGTAAGCGTCCTCATGGATTTGTCATTTCAAGTTGAAAGACTCCAGAAGGGTATTGTGAGGTAACCGGAATGCCGTTCGGCTCCTCCTATGGCAGACGAGCACAGTTGGGAGTCGAAAAACTCCTTGCATTCTGGGCTCCGGGTCGGAACCGAGCGCAATGATGGATAGTGAAATCGTGGACTACATTCTTACCACTTTTTGTACAACCAACTGTAGTTCCCCTCCTGGTGTACCACACTCCTGCAAGCATACCTTTACCTGTAGACCTTCTACGGTTCTGGGACCCGGGTAAAAACAGAGCCTGAAACTGATACGTTGCTAACCACAGCAAAGGGAGGGAGTAACCACAATACTGTATGTGCCTGCAGACTCGTACCACGCACATTGTTGCAGTTCTCCCTCACGGAATGCTATGGTTAGCAACGTCATAGTTCCGCGCTCGGTTGTTGCCCGGGTGTCAGAACTTAAGAAAGTCTTCGGCTCCTGACTGGATAGGCCTGTAGTAGGGTCTACTGTAGTATTACACTCAGGGCCAGTTGGAGCATTTAGGAGCACGAGCATCCATGCTGTTTTCCAGAGTCGCACGGAAGGGAGCTCGGAGCCAATAATACCGCGGGCGTACGATGGATAGGGAAAACTGTAACAGTGTGCGGTGCAAGCTCATACCAATAGGCTGAAATAATTGGCCATCTTGGGATCCTCAGTGGCACCGAACACTGGGGCCCCCAAGAATCCCATTCTTTCAAACCTACCCTACGGTATGAGCCTGCACGCACAACTACTGCAGTTTTTCTTATCTGTTGTATGCCTAGGGTAGGTATCATTGGCTTTCGATCTCCTCTTCCGCGTGGCTCTGATATACAGCATGGAGGACGTGCCCCCAAATATTCCAACTGACCCCGACTGGAGTAGTAGAAGGGGAACAAGTTGGAACTCAAGTACATATTATTAAATGCTTAAATCATTCCCAAGAGTTCGTTTTGGAACGCGTTTACTGTGCAAGCTCACCTATATTTTTTTGTTTTATTTCCCTCTGTCCCACTAACATTCTGTTGTTGAAGTGATGTATCATCTAAAAAAGTAGAAGGAGCTTTTCTAACTTTTGTATATAATATATCAAGTATTTTGTCTGACGGATTATTTTTTATAAGATTGTTTAAATACTTTGTTTTGTTCCCTGCCTTATCAAAACAAATTTTATGCAATTTTTCAAAAATGGGACCAATATTGATTCCTACTCCATGCAATATCTTAGATAAACCTTTCGGCGTAAAAAGTTCTTCTTCACTTAAGAAATGTTCTAAATAATTTTTTTCATTAAAACACAAATTATGAAAATTGCTTAAAATAGAAGTGGCATTATTTCCTGCCAGGGATAATATATTGGATAAATCACCGTGGTTGAAACCAGCTCTATGGAAATTACCTAAAAGCTGTGTTTTGTTTCCTTTTCCATCAAAACAAACATCATGAAAATCTTTTAAAGCAGAATAAATATTAGACCCGGCACCATGGAATATTTTAGATAAGTTACTCAACGTAAAACCTTCGTTCTCATTTAAGAAACGATTTAAATACCTTTTTGTGTTTCCGATAAAACAAAAATTATGAAATTTTTCTAGACTGTGAGCTGCTCCACACAATATACTGCATAGATTACTCATCCTAAAACCTGCGTTGTAAAAATCATCTAAAAGTTTTGTTCTTTCTCTTTTCTCATTAAAACAAACACTATGTAATCTGTTTAAAACAGAAGAAGCACGAATTCCTGTTTCACATAATATAGAGGATAAGTTACTTGGCCTAAAACCTGCTTTGTAAAAATCATCTAAAAGTTCTGTTCTTTCTCCTTCGTCATTAAAGCAGACGTTATGCAATTTTTCAAAAGCATCTTTAGCTTTAACACCTGCTTTACATAAAATACTGGATAAGTTCTTCAGCTTAAAACATTTTTCCCGATCTTTTTTCTTAATAAAATGCTCTAAATATTGTTTTCTATTTCCTTGTTCATCAAGAAAAGTATTATATAGATCTTTAAAAGCTTTAGGACCTTTTGCTCCAGCTCCATGCAAAATACTAGACATATAACTTAGGTCAATTTCCTTTTCTTCTAGAGTTTTTAAACATTTTGATTTATTTCCTCCTTCATCAAACCAAAGATCATATAAATGTTTAAAAGCATTTCCAGCTTTAGCTCCTGATCCATTTAAAATACGGGACATATTAGCTAGGTCTACTCCTTCTCTTTCTAGAGTTTTTAAACATTGTGTTTTATTTCCATCTTCATCAAACCAAAGGTCATGTAAGTCTTTAAAAGCTTTTGCAGCTTTGGCACCTGCTCCACATAAAATGGTAGAAACATTACATAGATTTATTCCTTTTTCTTCTAAACTTTTTAAATACCGTGTTTTAATTCCTTCTTCGTCGAACCACAGATTATATAAGTCTTTAAAAGCTTTTGCAGCTTTAGCTCCTGCTCCACCTAATATACTTGACATATTTGGTATATTTAATCCATTTTCTTTTAGAGTATTTAAATATCGAGTTTTGTTTCCTTCTTCGTCGAACCACAGATCATATAAGTCCTTAAAAGATTTTGCAGCTTTAGCCCCTGATCCACCTAAAATACTGGACACATTAGGTAGATTTATTCCTTCGTTGTCTAGAGTTTTTAAATACTGGGTTTTATTTCCTTTCACATCAAACCACAGATCATATAAGTCTTTAAAAGCTTTTGCAGCTTTAGCTCCTGTTCCACTTAAAATAGTGGACATATTAGGTAGATTTATCCCTTCTTCATCTAGAGTTTTTAAATATCGGGTTTTATTTCCGTCTTCATCGAACCACAGATCATATAAGTCTTTAAAACCTTTTACAGAATTAGCTCCAGCTCCACTTAAAATACTGGACATATTAGATAGATTTATCCCTTCTTCATCTAGAGTTTTTAAATATCGTGTTTTATTTCCTTCTGCGTCGAACCACAAATCATATAAGTCTTTAAAAGCTTTTGAAGCTTTAACTCCCGTTCCACTTAAAATACTGGACATATTAGGTAGATTTATCCCTTCTTCATCTAGAGTTTTTAAATATCGGGTTTTATTTCCGTCTTCATCGAACCACAGATCATATAAGTCTTTAAAACCTTTTGCAGAATTAGCTCCAGTTCCACATAAAATACTGGACATATTAGATAGGTTTATTCCTTTTTCTTCTAGAGTTTTTAAATATTGTGTTTTATGTCCTTCTTCGTCAAACCAAAGGTCATATAAGTCTTTAAAAGCTTTCGCAGCTTTCGATCCAGCTCCACCTAAAATACTGGACACATTAGGTAAATTTATTCCTTCTTCTTCTACAGTTTTCAAATATTGTGTTTTATTTCCTTTCACATCAAACCAAAGATAATATAAGTCTTTATAAGCTTTTGCAGCTTTTACTCCTGCTCCACGTAAAATATTCGACATATTGGGTAGGTTTCTTCCTTCTCCTTCTAGAGATTTTAAATATTGTGTTTTATTGCCTTTCACATCAAACCAAATATCATATAAGTCTTTAAAACCTTTTGCAGCTTTAGCTCCTACTCCGTGCAAAATACTGGAAATATTAGGTAGATTTATTCCTTCTTCTACCAGAGTTTTTAAATATCGTGTTTTATTTCCTTTTTCGTCCACCCAAAGATCATATAAGTCTTTAAAAGCTTTTGCAGAATTGGCTCCAGCTCCACATAAAATATTGGACAAATCAGGTAGATTTATTCCTTCTGCTTCCAGAGTTTTTAAATATCGTGTTTTATTTCCTTCTTCATCGAACCAAAGATCATATAAATCTTTAAAAGCTTTTGCAGAATTAGCTCCTGCTCCACATAAAATACTCGACATGTTAGGTAGATTTATTCCTTTTTCATCTAGAGTTTCCAAATATTGTGTTTTATTTCCTTTCGCATCAAACCAAAGATCATATAAGTCTTTAAAAGCTTTTGCAGCTTTAGCTCCTACTCCGTGCAAAATACTGGACATATTAGGTAGATTTATTCCTTCTTCTTCTAGAGTTTTTAAATATTGCGTTTTATTTCCTGCTTCATCGAACCAGAGATCATATAAGCCTATAAAAGCTTTTGGAGCTTTAGCCCTTGCTCCACTTAGAACAGTGGACATATTAACTAGGTTTATTCCCTTTTCTTCTAGATTTTTTAAATATCGTGTTTTATTTCCTTCTTCATCGAACCAAAGATCATATAAGTCTTTAAATGCTTCTGCAGAATTAGCCCCTGCTTTATTTAAAATACTGGACATATTAGACAGATTTATTCCTTCTTTCTCTAGAGTTTTTAAATATTTTGATTTATTTCCTTCTTCATTAAACCAAAGATCGTATAAGCCTTTAAAAGCTTTAGGAGCATTAGTTCCTGCTCTACCTAAAATACTGGACATATTGGATAAGTTTATTCCTTTTTCTTCTAGAGTTTTTAAATATCGCGTCTTATTTCCTTCTTCATCAAACCAAAGACCATACAAGTCTTTAAAAGCTTTAGCAGCATTAGCTCCTGCACCATTTAAAAGACTGGTCATATTAGGTAGATTTATTTCTTCTCCTAGAGTTTTTAAATATTGGGTTTTATTTCCTTTCATATCAAACCAAAGATCATATAAATCTTTAAAAGTTTTTGCAGCTTTAGCCCTTGCTCCACGTAGAATACTGGACATATTGGCCAGGTTTATTCCTTTTTCTTCAAGAGTTTTTAAATATTGTGTTTTATTTCCTTTTACATCGAACCAAAGATCATATAAGTCTTTAAAAGCTTTTGCGGAATTAGTTCCTGCTCTATTTAAAATACAGGTCATATGCGGTAGATTTATTCCTTCTTTTTCTATAGTTTTTAAATATTGTGTTTTATTTCCAGCTTCATCAAACCAAAGATCGTATAAATCTTTAAAAGCTGTAGGAGCATTAATTCCTGCTCTACCTAAAATACTGGACATATTAGCTAGGTTTATTCCTTTTCCTTTCAGAATTTCTAGTCTTCCTTCTTTAATTAAAAAATCTAAGAACAGATCAAACGCAAGTGTTCCTTCTCTACCAATCACACTTTTAGCAAATTTAATTTCTTCTTTAATGTTTTTAGTTTGAATTTTTTGATAACTAAATCTATTATATTCTATATCTTCAAAAATCTTTTCCATTATTCCTTTTGTAATATGTCCAAATTCACGAGATTCAGCCCATCGTAACGCT
Source organism: Andrena chrysosceles (assembly GCA_963855975.1). NCBI lineage: Eukaryota > Metazoa > Arthropoda > Insecta > Hymenoptera > Andrenidae > Andrena > Andrena chrysosceles. Next base: position 104,339,486 of record OY979767.1, on the reverse strand, counting down.
ATTTCAAGTAATTTTTCGTAATTATATGGAACATTAGACTTATCTATCTCATTTTTAATAAGACTATTCAAATTTTCCCTATTAGGTTGGTTGACTGCAAGTATGAGCTTATTTAAAAACTTATTTTTTATTTCTTTTTCATTCTCACCAGAAAGTATCCCTTCTTCTTTTTCTTTTTGCAAAGAAGGGGGAAGCTTTAATAGACTCAAAAGTTTCGCTCTTATTGTTTCTTCCTGCGCAAATTGATAAAGGTTATTTTCATTTATACACGAACAATTTCTTAGAATTTTGTACTTTTTCTTTCGAATATCGATGCTTTTAAATTTTAAAGGATAAAAATCTTTAGAATGTCCTTTTTTTAATACATTTTCTTCTGTAAGATCTATGCCTGCATCGGTGTAGATAATAAAATATCTGATGTCATTGTTTAGTCCTTCAATGAAAAGATTAAAGTGCTTATTAAGAGATAACGTATCTCTCTTCCCCTGTCGATTTAATGGAAATAACTGACTATAACCAATACTACTATTTGTAGTATCAGCCGTTACGTAAGTGATTCTACCTCTGTAATTGATAATAATATAATTAGATATACCATCGCCTTTTCCTTCAAAATTTACAGAAAACATGTTTTTATGCAAGAACATGGAATGCAAGAAGGACATTAATAAATTGAATTGATATGTCATTTCCAATATATAACTGCCAAGTTTTTTATGCTTTTCTGAAGCTGTTAAGTCACGTAATACTTTTTCTTGTAATGCCATATAATCATCTTGAACTTCACTGTATTTTTCTATTTCCTTTCTAACAATGTTATGCATTTTCTCTCTGTTAGGCTGATTAACTGCAAATATTAATCTATCTAAGAATGTTCTTTTCATTTCGTTTTCAAATTTGTGAGAATGTTCTGTTACTTTCATTATTTTCTGCATAGCAGGCGAAAATTTTAATCGCTTTAACAATTCTCCTCTTGTTGTTTCGTCCTGCAAAAACTGATAAAAACCACGTCCCTGTTCATTATCACCTGTAGACAAAAAGTTTTGTAAAATGTCACATTTTTCAATTCTATGAAATTTAAAAGGAAAAAAATTTCTGAATCGTTCTTGTTTTAATTTCTCTTCTACTGTAAGATCCAAGCCTGAATTAGTATAGATAATAAGATATTCTATATAATGGAATAAATTACCTGACTCAGATATTACATGTTTAACAAAACTATTGAAGTAATCATTAATAAAAAAACGATTTTTTCTTTCTTTAGCAAATAATTTAGCATAACTAATAACATTATCTACATAATAGTTGTCTACATTTTCTATTTGTACATGAATGGACTTCTCTTTACAGCGAAGAACAATATTATTAAATTTATCAATTTCAGAATCTTCAAATGCTAATGACAGTGACGGATATTTATGTTCATATTTCAACTTTCTAAGTGAGCAAAGCACCGACAAGTCCAGTTGGTACATAAGTCTAATCAAAGCATGGGGGAGATTACTCCTGTATTGATTTGTATGAGAAGGATTAAGCAATTCGCCAGGCAAATCCTGCCTAGATTCATCTTCTAAACCACTAGGCAATTCTAAACCTTTGCACAGCCTCTTTGATCCTACATCATTTGTGTCTGCAACAGAATGTTTCCGTTTGCTACAGCTAGGACGAACTGCAAGATTTTGCTTAGCTGAACTTCTTGAAAGACTACGTTGTTCGGATGGAGTGGTTATGGCATCTTGCAGTGCCTTCGAAGACTCTTTGCCTAGCACAAAAATTACCCATGGTTTTCATTATCATTGTCTTCTTATTATATGATAGTATAAAGAAAGAAACTTATTTTTTATGACTCATGAATTCGCTATAAGAATATAACAGAATTGTTATATTTTGTAGACAATTATTATAAAATAAATGAAAATTTTGCAAATAGACTATTGTCTAATGAAAAAAACCGACAACAGTCCTGGAACTTACTTATCAGGTTTATTATTTTAAGATAAAGGTTATACTAAAAAACATCTATTATTAAAATTACTTGATAAAAATCTAAAGCTTGTTATCAAGATAAAAAAAGATATGAAAAATCCATTAAAGCCTCTAAGATGAGAAGATTTTGCTGAGAAAGAGATCAATAATTGAAACAGTTTTTGGTTACCCGATGAAGTATTTTGAGATTGATCATAAGTACTCTGCACAGAACTGTTAACTCCCTACTTTATATTTTTTCTATCCTTATTTCATATTCTCCCAAATAAAAAAAAACTATTTCGCACACTTTTTTTATTGGCTAATCCGTAGTTAGGGTCATAAGTTTATCCTGATTTCTCTTTACTATCTCCTCAAATAAATGAATGGTAACTTACAAGACATAGCGTGGTAGACACCGATTTTAACGAGCCTTGACATGATGAATCTATGAAATAAGTCGACACGTGTCTGAGCGTGCCGTTTATTTCATGCTGTGGCTCGACGCTCGTTTTCGACGTCAAAACTAGTCACGTGGTCAGTCCACCGTCCACGTGACTTTCAGCGTCGACGCTCGTTGTGAGCGTCAATACCAATCACGTGATCGACGCTCAACAGAGTGAACGAGTCACGTGACCGACGCTCAACAGAGTGAACGAGTCACGTGACCGACGCTCAACAGAGTGAACGAGTCACGTGATCGGTCACGTGACTTTCATCGTCAAGCGGAAAAGCTAAGCCGAGTTTAGCTTTTAGAGTGACTGGTTTTGACGCTCAAAATGAGCGCCGAGCGTCAGCATGAAATTGCACCTTCAGGGATGCCTGAAGCAGAGGTAGGCAAAGATAATTTACAAAGATAATACGTTTATCCGTTATTCAAAGATTGAATAAGATGATTTATCTTTATTTGAAGCGCCACGGTAGAAGTAGTTTATTCGACGGGAATTCATCCGACGGCCAAAGTTACTTTGCTTATTCAAAGGCCTTTCGTTTTGGGTTTCGAATAATTTTGATCTTTCATTGTAGGTATCTTTATCCTAGAAGCTCGAATAACGGTGACAGCCTCTGTGGCAGTATACAGGGTGATTCTGTCGATAGAGTCTTCAAAGGCAATACCGTCGACAGGGCCACGCCATGCTCAGTTTCGTTGCCTTCGACGTTCGAGACCGCGGGGACCACACAATATTGCGCACTAAGAAGTGCCGAATATCAAGTTCTGCATTTCTCATCAGATCTTTACAAAGGTGCCGTCAATCGACTCCGTATGTTTTTCCGATGAAAATAAGCCGCAAAGCGACATACTTCGGACCATAATTAAGAAAATTACATGAAAAATTTATTTGCATAATTTAAAGCTAACTTCATTAAAAATAGTCCAATTTACATGACCCGAGGCTCAGAACTTAAGGTAGGCCTGTCTTGAGAGGTTCTTCAGTTCCCAACTGTGCAGGTCTGTCCTATGGCGTAGCCAGACGGAAATTGAGTCCGTTAGGTACGTTACGCACTGGCGATAAGTTGCCGCCAACTTGGTCAACAAGAGACCAGAAACCTTTATTGTTCACCACGACCTAGTGCGTACGAATTCATCTATTTCCGTGGTCGCCCGTGGTCGTCGGCAACCTGGTTGCCGGCAACTTGCCGACAGTGCGTAACAGGGCTAAAATTGTAATCAGGACACCATGAGAAACATCATCGTACGCACTTTTTAAGTAGGTGTAGCGTCTGGTCGAGGGGATTAGTTCAGATGACGCAAATTCAAATAGTGAAGATTATACTGTAACTTATAGTACGGAATAGGACAAATATTTTAGATTATGTAGTTCTGTGGATCATTTTCAGTCCATAGGGATATGAAATTCTGTATAAGTACCTGAACTGCCCGAGCCATGGCAATAGTGACCGGTCTGGTAGGATCAAGCGCTTTTGTGTGATGAGCGATTTGTTTAAAGTATTCTCCAGCTTCTGGGAGCTGCGTTCTGGGTTCGTTTGCGATAGACCACATAATCACGGAAGGACGATTCTTGTCTCTTCTTATGAGTTCCGACAACGAGTCTTTGTGCCGCAAGAGGAGAATCGGTGAAAAGTTCTCTGTGTCCACGGATGGACACTCGTCGATAATGAGAAAGCCCAGTCTTTCAAAAACAGATAAAATAATAACATGTTAAATTACACCGGGAAAGAAATTATGAAACAAAGGGAAATTGGATGAAAAAGTTTCAAGATCCTACAATTATGTATAAAAAATATAAACAAAATTAACCCTTTATTAGTAAAAAATCATTACTTGGGTACAAGGTGTACCCACATTGGTAATTGAAGGGTTAAGCATAGATCTATTTGGTGCTCTTTATGTGATATAATGTTAATAAAAAATCATAAGTATTATTTTCTTAATTATATATTGATATTTAGTAAAACATTCTATTATAGCCATAAGCATCTTATAAATGGTCCTACTAGTAACATATAGAATATAGATTTCTAATGTTAAAGGTCAATTTGTCGACGATATGTACAATTCGTCTGTTTCGATCTCTAAGAACTAAAAAAAATTACCGGTCAGCCAAGTCGAGTACTTCATCGCTATAAGGATAGTGACTAGTCCTGTATGCATTTGCACCGACCCACTGTAGTAATTCATGGTCTCTAGCCACAGTGACCAAATCTAGACCTCGTCCTCGAATGATAGAATCCTCGTGCCTGCCAAACCCTCGCATATACAGACGTTTGTCATTAAGGAGCAAACTGGTGTTGGTCCAAGTCAATGTCCTAATGCCAACTGGTAGCCTGTAGATGTCGACTTTGGTATCGTTCACTATGGATAGTGTGACCTTAGGATTGAAATATTATCATTAAGTCCAGTCCGTAATATTTGTGCGCGACAAGCGTGGAGCTTTTAACGAAATGTACGGAGCCATTACTCTTTACGCTCTAAATTTTCCACACGGTGATTAACGATATTTTTTCCAATACTATCTACACTTACGAAATAGAGGACTTTATAATAGGATATCATAGCATAGCACTTTAAAAAACACGTAGCAGAGTAATTTGAAAACCATAAAAATGACAAATTCTCGCATTTCTCAAATTAAAACATAACATTAATCTAAACTTGATTATATTTGGGAGACGTATGTACTTGGAGCGTCGAGAGTTAAAGAATTGCTACGTGAAGAGTAGCGAAGGAAATGCAGTACCTCTAAGGTGTATAAATATCCAGGTTTACTACTCATGCCCCTAGGCCACCAGAGGTTAGCGAATGGTACTTTCAGTGTGCCAGAGAATCCGTAAACCGGCTCCTTTGCAGCTATACTATCATCAGCGTCGAGAAGGGTCACTCTGCAGATAGGAATTTCGTATTCGTGTAAACCAGCCGGTTGGATGATGTACTTGACTGTACCTACATCATCGATAAAGCCCGTCCTTACTGTGATATCTTCGATATACACGCGCGGTCTAGTGTGCAGTAAAACAGGCCTGTAAGTTGAAATTTTGATGTTAGTAGATTCGTTGGAGGTCAAGATAGAGAGGGGCAAACTGGTAAGGAATAATAGTAAATGTATGGGTATGTTCAATGCAAAAAGAAATCTCTTTACTAATACATTTACTCACTCTAATACTATAATTATAGTGTAATATAATTTCATTATTTGGTTTCTGCTACCGCTTGAGTTCGGAATGGATGGGGTTTTATTTAGGAGGCACGTATTGATGATAAGTACCTAATTGGTATTTCGTGCTTAGATTGTTTTCCTGCTGAAATGTTTGGTTCTTCTAAAAAGGAGACAGGTATCGAGCTAAACTCGGATGCTTTGTCTTTTTTTGCTAAGTACAGAATAATTCACTTAACTTAGGAAATTTGATAATAGTTGTCATTTACCATCTAATTCAAGTAGCGTTTAAAATAATTACAATTTCGTACCGCATTTCCTATGAAAGTAATTTTTCAGCTAAAATTTGACAATAGTTGTCATTTTCATAAATAGCGCACAGTATGTATAATAATGTGTTGGATGTATAGGACACGCT